>BSYO01000007.1:15178749-19978749 GCA_033239525.1 Nepenthes gracilis
ATGACTCCTATTTATCAAGGCTTTTCTCGAAAGTCATATAATGAAGAGACAGCATCTACTAATGACAATGCATTTACAATTGTGGGATTATTAGAACAAATAAACACCACTAGAGATGTTTCTGACTACTTGTGGTACATGATCGATGTCAAGATTGACCATGATGAAAGTTTTCTAAGGAGCGGACATATCCAATTCTTACAGTCATGTCAGCTGGTCATGCCTTGCATGTATTCATCAATGGACAATTATCTGGAAATGCCTATGGAAGTCTCGAATATCCAAAGCTAACTTTCAGTCAAGGAGTGAATCTGAGACCTGGTCTTAACAAGATATCGCTACTGAGCATAAGCCAGGGGGAGAGCCCATCCCAAAAGACCAATCTAGTAGGAGGGAGAGCCCCCTAACTTATAAGTTGGAGGTTTTGCATCAAACTTTCTAATATGGGACTCGCATCAAAATCACTCGATCAAAAGCATACTAATTACCCTAAAGAAGATTAACTCACTTGATTTAATTAAACATAGCCTATCTTATCCTAAGGGATTTACTAATTTAAATAGAGAACTCCTAATATGATGAGATAAGGTTAAAGAGCCGCTAAAATTTAATAAAGCACCTAGGAAATCTTGGTTGTATACTAGGCATGCACTTAGAACTCAAAGGTTGTTAGCTTGGCATGCTCTTGGAAACCATCTGCCTCCTTGGGGATTTTTGCTGCTGTTGGGGAGGAAAGAAAATCACTATTTGAGTAATGCTAACAATTAATATGTGCAGTGGGGCATCTTTCTAAATTCTAGGTCAAGTCATTCGGGTTGTTCTGGTTGCCACGTATATGGTTCAATACTACATCATAGTCCCTCTCTTTGAAGAAACTCATCCTCGAGTTTAAGTGATTGACATCATTCCATAATTCCAACGAGAGCTATTGGGAATCTTCTAACTTATGTGTATTCTTCCACCGCTCAAAATATAGGACATAAGTTCTCTTACAAGTGGAGTTGATGTGGGAACATTCAAGCTTGTATTTCCGATGCTCAAAATTTTGGATGTGCATACCCTTGCTTACGGTGGCATTTCGGGACCGGATACTTCAAAGTATTGCTTGATTTGTGATTTAGTGGAAGGAAGAGTTATGGGTGGCCTACACGTGGATGGTTGTTTGAATGGCAGTTCATAATGCCAAATTCAATAATTTGGCATTTTTCTTCCGTGGCTTTTTCTTCTTCTCTTTTGGACCAGGAGATTTTGTTGGATTGCAGATTATCTTCACACAACAAAACAAATATTTCAACCTTATCGAAGAACTCAGTTTCTTCAGGGTTGGCTGAGACTAGGTCAGCCAATTCATTCACAATTGTGAATTTTTCTCCGGATTCATTGTCCTCATGTGGTTGAGCTTCAGGATTTGTAAACTCAATTTTGACTTGGCGACTGTTGGCACACAAACATCATTGTGGCTGTTGTGGAACTCTGTTGTCACAGCTTGTGTTAGGTCGTGGCCAACTCACCAATCTTGGTGACTCCATTATCATTTCCTTTATGTGGGCAAGTATCGGCACTATTTTCTTCCATCCATAATTAAACCAGGTTGTTTTTTGAGCAAGGGAGCTTCTGGATGAGCCCATAGACCCTTCAACAACCGCCTGGGCAAGGTTCCTCTGCAACTGCAGGGTTAGTGTCTTTTCCTTTTGTTGTTGTTGTTGGGTCAGCCTTCAGAGTGTAAAATTTCAGTCTCTTTTGATTTAGGACAAGAAGGTATACAAGAGGCAAATACCTCTCATCAAGTTTTTTCCTTCATCTCAGTTCAAGTGGTGATTGGGGGGTGTCTTTGTCTTTTGCAAGTGTCTTGGTAGAGTTGCCCCCACGTTATGCTGGCTCCTTTGAGTTTCATGGTGACAAACTTCACTTTCCTTTCTTCCATCATTTTCTTTCGGTTAAAAATATGAGTGAAGGACAACAATCCAGCCAATATAGACATTGGGGTTAAACTTACCATCGAAATAAATAACATCACCACAAGTGATTTTTCCTGATGCCACAGTGTTGCATTGGGGTTAAACTTACCATCAAATAAATAACATCACCACAAATGATTTTTCTTAACGCTTGGCCTTTGGAACTTCGCAGTACGACAACCTCTTTAGGATTTCTTCAAGCTTTTTCCGGACACAAAAATTAGCTCACCTCAATTCTCCATATTAATTTCAGCCATGATGGTAGTTATTCATATATGGCTCCTAGACACACAAGCCTTAACCCTTCTAATACTAAATGATGCTAATGCATACCAGACAAATATTGAAATTTATATTGATAAGAATAATTGAAAGTATAAAAACAAAAGTCAAGGAATCACTCAACCTTTGAAAGGACTTATTCACCATTTGTAGTCTTTTAAGAAATCGCTCCACCTAAGTGTTAGAAATCACTCAAATAACAGAGGACTAACTACTCTTAAAGAGATTAACTCACTTGATTTAATTAAACTTAGCCTATTTTATCCTAAGGACTTTACTGATTTAAATAAAGGACTCCTAACGCAATGAGATAAGGACAAACAACCATTAACATCTAATGAAGCACCAAGGAAATCTTGATTGTTTACCAAGCATACACTTGGAATTTAAAGGCTGTTGGCTTGGCATGCTCTTGGAAATCATTCGCCTCCTTCAGGGATTTTGCTGCTGTAGGGAAGGGGAAAAAATACCATTTGAGTAATGCTCACAATAAATGTGAGCAATGGGGTGGTGTCTTTCCAGATTCTAGGTCAGGTTGTTCAGGTTGTCACATATATGGTTCGGTGCTACATCATTTTACTTGTATATTATTGGTGATATTTTGATTCTTCAAGAATTCAAGCAACTAGGGTGTGGAAGTTTGATCATTTGTAGAGATTTGTTCTCAATTTCATAAAGGTAAAATTTCGGTGTACTGCCCTACACGTCACAGTATACAATTCCGTCTAAATCTAAAATCATGCCAAAACAAGGAAGAACAATGCTGTTCCTTCGGTAAACAATTACGTGAATCATAGAGATAGACAAGCTTACTACTCTACAAAGTTCAGAAATCCAAGCTCAGCAAGTGAAGTAATCGTTATAAATCAGAAAATTTCGTTTTAACTCAAAAAGCAACAAGTTTTGTAAAAATTTTGAAACAATCCATGGTTTCCACTTTCCATAAAAATGTGGTCTTCCTGAAATAGACTCTTAAATAATGAAAATCCGACAGCAGATAAAAGACAAATTAGTATCTGCAACTTGTCTACTAAAATCTAATACATTACATAAACAGTGCCTAACAAAACTGTCCTGCTCATAACTCATTCCTAAGAAGACCTCACAAAGTTACTTGAAAGAAAATGGAAACACGTAGCGCCGAGAGAGAGAGAGGGGGGGGAAAGAAACCTTCAGTTAAGCCAGAGGTTCTTGTGAGGTCAATGTCGTAAGGACACTCGGCATTGAGTCCAGAACGAACCTTTTCAGGCAACCTGGAAACGAAGTCGTTTTTCAGAATATCCACCGAGTTCCAGCGACCGAGTCGTGCTCGTCGAGCGTTTGCATTCAGTCTCCGTTCGGGACTGCTCAACAACGGCGATTTGTGATCTGAGTACGAATTTTCCTCCATGCCAGACATCAACTCACGAAACCTCACACGGTACCGACATTACCCACCCGACGTTCAAACAAAGATGGTCCTTAAATGCAACCAGAAAACAGAAGAAACCAAAAGATAAGAGAAAAAAAATGGTCGCAGGAGAAGAGGCTTCCAAAAAAGAGTTAATTCAACTTCTTATAATTATAACTATTTTATTAATATTAAATAGTAAAAATATTTTTTTTCAAAAATATTATCTTTTTTTTAAAAAATAATACATTCATTCGATTATAATGTATCCCTGGATCTCGAGTTATGGTATAGATTTGGGAGTCACTCAATCTTTCACTACAGGTTGAATTAGAATGGATCCGATTTCTAACTCTATTAACCTAAAACCTATGCACCACAAATAACGAATAAGATATCAAAATATTGGTAGGACTCACTCTTTAATTTATCCTCCAACGCTCTGAGTCAAAACTTTTTCCAATGAAATAGAAAGATTAAAGAATGTAAAAATACTATATTGCACGTATGTGGGAATGTGAAAGGAGAACTAAGCTCCTTTGATATGCCCAACAGGAGCGGCTTAGAGTTGGAGGGTTGAACTCCGAAGGATCGCACTCAGTGAGTAACTCACTAGGGTACGTTCGACGAGGAGTAGCTTAGGAAGGAAGGCACTTAGCTGGAGTAGTTCACTAAAGATACACTCGATGGCGACCGACTTTGTGAGGTGGAGAAAGGGCTATGTTTGTGCTAGAGAGCTTGGATACTCTATGTTCGTGAGTTCTCTCCTCTATGTTCGAAAAGCCTTTGCGTTCCCCCCAATGGTGGGGGGGATTTTTAGCGCCTCATAGATAAGGCTTTAGTGCCAAGATTCGGGACAGGTGTCCCGCCGAGATTCGCCAGTTGTTGAGGTATTGATAGGAGCCATTGTTGTCAGATGTTATCTTGTGACAATAACATGACTGTAACTGGTGGTGACCGATAGAGGCTAAACTACTTCTTGCATGGAATGGTTAGATTGCCGTTAGTCAGCGGGCACGGTGGTTCCCCAGGGTTGACCGCTACCACTATTGGCTGGAGCTTACTATGGCGGCATCTCTTGCACTGCTAGATTGCTATTGTTGAGGAGTAGGGTGGACTTGGACCATGATTGGCTGGATTATAGAAGCTATCTGCTGATCAAACGCATCATCCCTCTTGGGCCTACTCGTAGTAGATGGGCTGATTGGACAATTTCCTGGGCCTTGCTCCTTATTGGGCTTTGCTGGCAAGTGGGTCTGCTGTCGGATCAGCTCATTTCGTTACTGGACCTATCACTAGCTTCCCATAATGGGGAGCTAAGCTTCTCTAGTCTCTGGCATGTCAGACAATGGGACATTGCCTGCTGTGCCTACTCACACATCTCCTCCCGAGACGCTTCAGTTGTTAGTTCCCAAGAGCTATGCCCCTTCCCTAGGCGCCTTGCTGCTTTTTGTATAGTGGTGTAAGGATTTGATACTCTATTTGGAAAGATTTTGCTCTGAACCGAAACCCGACGTCAATTCCTTATCGGTCATCGGTGGATGCATTCTTTCACTAGGAGCTTAGCATCTTTCTTCCACGGCTATAAATGGAGGGGCATCTTGCTCTTTGTCTCAAGGCTCATCTTCATACCAGCTAAGTGATGTGGAAGTTTGAGGTCACCTTGGGCCCCCCAATGCCTCGCACCGGGATGGGATGGAGTTCTGAAAGACCTAAAGACGCACTTGTTGCCTACTATGTTGCCACTGCTCTGACTGTTGTTGTGCCGCTTGAACCCTACTCTGGTTGTTCTTGTCCTAGGGTCTCCTTTTTTCTTTCCACCTCCGGCTGTCATTCGGAAGTGCCCTTTCGAAGGATTTCTTGAGGACAGGAGTTTCCAAGGATAGTCTTATATATTGACAAGTGACCTTGCCTCAATCTTTTCTTTGGTGGTTGTCACCGAGTTTGGCTGGAGGTAGAGCCTTTGAGTGGGAAGCTTCTCTAATGTTGGCGGCGGTGTTTTGTTCATACTTGTCAGAGAATTGCTTCCCATTCTTCTACTATGGCATCTGATTTCTGGTCGAGACATTCCATGGCTAGGTAGAAGAAGTTCGCATGGTGTTTCACCTGTGATGTCCTCCCTACACGTCTTTCCCGAGCCCATTTGCAGGTGTGCATCGCCGGTTTCTCGCTCCATGTATTTTGCATTGTTTCTTTCACTTTGTACTTTCACTGTTGTGAGCTTTGTACTTTGTCGAAGAATTCAATGAATGGAATCACTAAGTATTTTCTTTCTTCTCGTGTTTCTAGAACCTTGTCATTTTATCTTCTCACGTGGCTTTATGATTGGAGTGTCTTCGCACCGTCGTGTGTGATTGGGCATTTGACAATCAAACAAATTAGGTGCATGACAACTCAGCTATCCGACAGCTAGCTTCTTAGTTGGCTGTCCCAAGTGCTTGGCTGGGAGGCCAGTCGGGTAGAACAACGTCAAGCTGGCCTGGGTTGCGTGTGGTCCACTATCTGTCTTGAGCCATATCGCATGACAAGCAATATATATTTAAGCCACTATCATGATTGCCGCTTGGTGACGGTGTGGGCACTCTAGGGGTCTGCGAATCTACATTTATTACTTCGGGATGGTTCGATTGACTGACATCATTACTAGTGCGCGGCGTCTGCATGCGGAAAATTGAGGCGTTAGGCCATCTTAACCGACGACGGGAAGGAGTGTGTCGTGATGCCTTATGGTGCTGACAGGCATAGCTGCCATCATGAGGGCGGCCGTTCAACTTCCCATGTGCCGTCCTTTTCAGCTCAAGGCCTTTGCCCATTTAAACTACATGCCTTTCGCCATTTCTACACTTTGCTTTCACTTTCAAACCATCGTGAGCCCCCTCCTTCGTATGTTTCCTTCCCCTGCTCTTCTAACCATGGTCATCAACAAAGTCAGAAAGATTCGATCGATCCTTACTGCTAACGTCATTCAGTTGCTACTTTCCCAGTTTAGGGTTCTAGGGAGCATGGTGTTTCTACTGCCCGGTGAAGGCAGTAGGGCCTACTCTTTATCGGATAGCTTCATTACTGATTATGAGATTTATCTGTGGGAATGACTTCATTTTTCGGTGCCATCAAAGTTGTATGTGATCCCCACGGCCTTGTGGGTACCGGTAGAGAGGCTTATGCTTCATGCTGTCCGATACCTGGTGTCTCTTTGTGTCTTCTCCTGTTGTTATGGCTATAAGTTCCATCATATCGGAGAGATCAATGTTTACTTTCTCCGAGAAAGCTGACTAGATCTCATTGTCTCCTCGCCCCGGCTTTAACTTCAAAGGGGTGAATCCTAACTCAATTAAGCATTGGAAGGACCCTTTCTTTTACTTAGCGGTTCCATCCAGCTGGGCCATCTCCATTAAATGGGAGAGAGCGTGTCCCTATCTCACCAGGTCCTTGGACGACAACGAGAAGGCTCAGGAGAAGCCTCTGATGGACCTTATCCTGGCCAACGCTACCACTTTCCAAGAGAGGGCTCATTGGCTAACCGCCGAGGACTTTGTTGTAGTAGCATGGGGGCCGGCCCTTGTGGGATGACCGTCAGTCAGAAGAAGCCGAGTGCATTGGTCATTTGAGAGCCCTCAAGCTAGCTGTCAAAGTGGCATTTCTCCTCTTTCAATGAGACTTCTTCAGATTTTGTGTTTTCTTCTAGAGAGGACAAGACCGCATTGGAGTGGGTACAATGACTCGGTAGCATTTTGAGGGGGATGACTTCCGCCTTTGCCTCCCCTTCGTTTTAAGTGTCTAGCTCCAGAGGAGTAGAGGTCATCATGATCATAGCAACTCCTGTGCCGATCCCGGTCTTTAGTGGCATCAGAGCTAGAATCGAGCTGATTTTTGTGCCTGTGCTAGTGCAAGATATGGTCCCTACCAATGCCGAAACCCCATGGGAGGAGCCAACACTCAACATTTTCATCGACATTGCTAAGGGGGCCCTAGGCAAAGATTGGACTGCAATGCCCCAGCCGAACCGGCTATCGAGGTTGCAGTTGGCGAAGAAGAGGTTCCCGTCGACACGATGGAGGCATCTGGTGGCATTCCTACGGCGATCGTCATTAGCTTGGCTGACGAAGCTGATGAAGTCGAGGAGCCTGTTGAAGGCACTGAGGCCACTGAAGAGCCTCCTTCTGAGGTGATTGGTGCCGTTGATGCACCCCCTTTTGAGGTAGTTGAGGTTGCCGAGGAACTTCCTTTTGGGGAGATTGTTGTTGTTGATGCACCTCCTTCTGAGGTAGTTGAGGTTGTTGAGGCACCTCCTTCTGACCCTTTGAAGCGTAGGTCTCAAGGGGCGATGGCTATTGTGGGACGTCATGGAGGAAGTTGTTGTGCCAGCCCCCAAGTGTTTGGAATCCAAAGGAGTTGGGTTTGCTGGAGCTAAGGATGCCATGGAGTTCCCTGAGGCTGCCCCAATCTGTCTGCCCTCTAAGGAGCTTTCCTTTGTTGAGGTACTCTTTTAGTATACCTTTACCTTTTCCCTACTTTCTTCTATGTCCACCTACCATGCTTTATGCTAGTAGGTACAGGATAGGGCTCTCCAGATTTCGATAGCAATTAGAAATTGGGCTTAGAAGCATGTCAATGCGACGGAGCATAGAACCGTCGTCAAGCAGGTGAAGTTAGGCGAGGAGCGGATTGGCATCCTCGAATGTGAGCTACACGAGGTCAAGGTGAAGATAACTTCTCTCGAGGAGTCGCTTTGTCAGTTCCAATAGTGATACTTCCTTTTTCGAGGACATTGCCTCTGGCTCGAGGGCCAATGGAGGGCCTCTATTTCAGCGGAGGGGCTCGGCAAGGTGTTAGAGGGCAAGTATTGGGGTGACATTCATCTTTACTGTCAAGTGGTATAGCTAGTGGCCCCCAACTTTCTTGTATCCCTCCTTCATCCGATGAATGCTAGTGCCACTCAAGAGTTGGATCTGCTGACCCCTAATGAAGTGATGGTCGGCCTTCATCCTCACAGCCTAATGGTCATCATCTGTCCAGCCACTCCCCTCCAGATCGCTAGGCTCCTCCCCTCCTTTTTTTTTTGCTTTTGTATTACTTGGGCGAATGGTGCACTTGCATATTTAGAACCTTTGCAATGAGACCAGTTGAATTGTTGCGACATTTGTGGCTATTTGCTGGTGTTTCTATGTGAAATTACTTCCCTTTGTCTCTCCGGTTAAGCACTGTAGCTATCATCGCTAGGTTTATCTCGGGCGTCTTTAACCGGTGGTGCTCATTTCCTTAGGGAGGCAACGTCATGGCACCTTGATTTTGTGGGGTGTTCTATCTTGTAAGTAGGACGTCATCACATGCTTGAGGTTGAGCCTCGCTAGGGCTGGCTGGGTTTTAAGGTTGTAGCAACCGGACCTTGGCAGAGTCATAGGCCATCATCCATACATTTCCCTATCGGTGCTCAATCATGTTTAAGGACGTCGTTGCCCATGCATATCTGATCCTAGTCCGCTAACCGTTGTCAACTAAGGGCACTTTTTTCCATCGGAGGGAGCTCGTTGTGCGTTTGCTGTAGAAGGCCCTTAGGGTCTTAGTGGCCATTTTGTTAGGAGCTCCAAGAACCCCCCATGCCTTGGTTTCGACTGTGGAGGGGCCACTTAGTGCGGGATCAAGGTTCAAGATTCGATCATTTAGTGGGCCGCTTGACTCAGGGCCTAGGTTTTTTGACCGCCAGTGAGTCATGAAGTAGGCCAAGATGAATCCCGCCTAACTTAGGGGCAATCTAGGTCACTTGATTTGATAAGATGACAAACATGCATGCATTAACATGGATAAGTATGCATGAATAAACGATAATTTTAATAACCAAAATGTGATATATATACTAGTATTCGAAATGATGCATGGTGAGCTTACCTGGGCTCGGCCGGATACTATTGGTAGTACTTCTTGAGGTGGGTGGCATTCCATATCCTTGGGACCAATTTGTCGTCCTGGGTATGTAACTTGTACGCACCATTTCAAGAATTGCTGAGATGAGGAATGGTCCCTCCCAATTTGGAGAGGCTTATTCCTGTTGGCTATTTTGCTGATTGCCTCTACGCTCTGTAGGACGAGGTCCCCCATCTCAAATCAGCGGGCTTTTACCCTCTTATCATAATACCATGTGATTCACTGCTAGTACGCTATAGTCTAGAGGCGCGTTGCATCTTGGACCTAGAGCAAGTTGAGTTGCTCCCTAAGCCTTTGAGAATTGTTGAGGGGGTCGAAACTCTAAACCCAAAGGATAGGCAGACCAACTTTGACTAAGACAAAAACCGCAGTGCTGTAGCATAGTCTAAAAGGCATTTTGTGTGTCGGCTCGCTCGAGGAAGTCTTGTATGACCAGAGGACGGATGACAGCTCATTGGCCTAGGAATCCCCAGCGTCATTCAGTTTGGTCTTTAGCCCGCGCAGTAGCGTCTAGTTCATCACTTCTGTATGTCCATTGCCTTGCGAGTAGGCAACAGAAGTATGAACTAACCTTATCCACAGACTTGCATAGTACTTGGTGAATCGTTTGTCGTGAATTGGGTTCCGTTATCTATCACTATAATCTCAGGAATCCCAAACCGACAAACGATGTTGTGGCGAATGAACTCCATTGCATTCTGTTTGATTATCCGCGCTAGTGGAAACGCTTCCACCAACTTGATAAAGTAGTCGATACCCAATATAATGAACTTCCTTTGTCCGAATGTTATAGGTAGAAGTCCGAATATGTCGAGCCCCCATTGCGCAAATGGCCAAGGTAATTGGAGGGTTTGCAGCTCTGTATACGACTGGTGAGGTATGTTCCCATGGATGTAGCAGCTTTCGTACTTCTTCACAAACTCTATGACATCATGTTTCATTGAGGGCCAGAAGAAGCCTTGTCTCGTGACTTTGAAGGTAAGATTCTTGTCTCCTATAAGTGAGCCACAAATGCCGAGGTGTATTTCACCCGATGCATAGTCGGCCTCTTCTAGAGTGAGGCATCTCATGAAGGGGATGGAGTACCCTCAGTGGTATAGTCTTCCGTCTACAACGGTGTACCAGCCTACTATCCTCCTCACACACTTGGCCTCATCAAGGTTCTCTGGTAGGATGCCATTGGTCAAGTATCTCCGGTATGAGGTCATCCAATTGTCACTATCGACCACTTGCAGCACCTCGCCCTCGAGGTCATCAATGCTCGGGATGGCTAGGACTTCCCACATATCATTGGACTATTGTTCTAGGTTTCCAATTGCCGCTACCCTTTCTAGCTAGTCAACCTTCCAATTTTTCTCCCCGAGAATGTGGATTACCTCAACTTTGTCAAATGCCTGGGTCAAACCCTTTGCCCTATGAGGTACTTCGTGAGCTACGGGTTTAACGCTTTGAAACTACCGTGGACCTGATTGACGACTAGCTCGGAATCACTGTAGACGATCAGTGACCTAGCTAAGCATTCCTTTGTGAGTTGGAGTCCGATTAGGAATGCCTCGTATTCAAAAATATTATTGGCGGTTGGAAACTCGAGGGTGATCAAGTACTTGACCTTTGACCCCATTTGAGGTTTGCAGTACTACACTTGCTCTACTGTTTGCATGTATTGATGAACCATCGGCGTGTAAGGTCCACGTCAAAAATTTCAGCTTATCCGTGTCTCATGTGTGGTTGGGGGTGGTAGGAATTGAGGTCACCGTCTTGACTATAAAGTCCACGAGGGCTTGTCCCTCATGGCTGGCCGCCCCCAAAACTCCACATGAAACTCACCCAATTCTTTAACTCATTTGACCAGCCGCCCAGATGTCTCCAACCTTTGCAAGATTCCTTTTAAGGGCTGATTGGTCAGGACGACGATCTTGTGCGCTTGGAAGTAAGGCTGCAGCTTTCTGGTGAAGTACACGAGGGCTAGCACGATCCTTTTGACATGTGAGTAGCGGCTCTCGGTGTCGGCCCGGACCTTACTAACATAATACACCAGTCGCTGCACACCAAATTGCTCAGCACCATTCTAGAAACCGTCAGGTATAAGTAAAGGTCTTCGCCTTCCTGAGGCGAAGTCAAGAGAGGCAGATGGGAGAGGTACTCCATGAGTTCCTAGAATGAGGTGTCACATTCGACCGTCTACTAAAACCCGATTGCCTTGGTCCCCCTCAAGCCCTTGAAGAATGGAAGGCATTTCTCTGCCAATATCGTCAGGAATTGGGAGAGGGCGTCGAGCTTGCCGATGAGCTTCTAGACCTCCTTCGTAGTCTGAGGAGGACTCATGTCGAATATGGCCCTTATCTTTTCGGGGTTTACCTTAATGCCCCATTAAGACACTATTTCTCAAGAATTTTTCAAAGGTCACTCCAAATACGCACTTCGCTGGGTTGAGTTTTATTTGGTATACCCGTAGGACCTCAAAGGTCTCGCTCAAGTCTCGAACATGGTCATCAGTGACTTTGCTTTTGATGAGCATATCTCTATGTACACCTCCACGTTTCGATCGATCTAGATTTCAAACTTCTTGTTTACTAGCCGCTGATAGGTAGCCCCAACGTTCTTTAGATCGAAGGGCATGACCTTATAGCAGTAGGTCCCCTAGTCTATCATGAAGGAGGTATATTCTCATCCTCCACACTCATCCTAATATGGTTGTAGCCTATGTAAGCATCCATGAAGCTTAGTAGCTCGTAGCTAGAGGTGGAGTCTACGAGCTGGTTGATCCTCAATAGAGGAAAGCAATCCTTCAGGCATGCCATGTTCACATCGATAAAATCTACGCACATCTGCCATTTTCCATTACTCTTCTTGATGATAACAATATCAGTTTCGGTATTAAACTTCCCTGATGAACCTTGCGTCAAGTAACTTCTTTACTTCCTCGCGGATGGCGATCAACTTTTCAACCGAGTGGTTCCTATGCTTTTGTCAGATGGGCTTATGGTTAAGATTGAGGTCCAACCTGTGGACCATTACTCGGACCGATATTCTTGTCATGTCGGCAGGAGTCCATGGGACCTAAAAGGAAGCTACCAACATGTACACATTACTGGGGTCCAAAGAAATTTGGTCAATAGACTCTCTTAATTGGGCCTACTGCAGGGTAGCCTCATCTCAGAAGTCAAAGTCTCCAATCGGCTGGCTTAGGGTCACCAGAGTGACTTGGGATAGGTAGAACGTTTGGCCTATTACTTGGTCTCCTAGAACTTCTTTGATGCCTCATGGTGTCAGTAACTTTATCTTTAAATATGGGATTGACGTCACTGCCTCGAAAGTAGTTAGGTAGGGTCGCCCCACGATGGCGTTATAAATTGCTGGAGGGTCGACGACTAAGAATGTGAGTATCTGAGAGGCTATGCAGGGGTATGTCCCTAACATGACCTCCAACTGAGCGGTTCCTTACACGGGTTGTATAAGGGTCTTTTAGTCAGTTTTATCTGGGTTTTTTTCAATTTAAGCTTAAAGAAAATATCAAGATATAGAAAATTTTGAGAGTTTTCATTATCAATAAAAACTAAAACTAATAATATCAATCCTAACCCCTACCCTAGGCTTCTTTCTACTCGAAGTGTTCTCCTGGTGGTCCAAGGTGTTGCCCTTGGCTAGCTTGGTGGTTACCATGTTAACAACTATGGCCGCCTCTTGATTCATCTGCTACTCCTATGTGTCTTCATCTACTGTTGCGGGAGCCTATCTCTTGTTTTGCAGGAACCTTGTCAGATGTCCTCGGTTGATCAAGTCTTCAATCTCCCTCTATAGAGTTTGGCTGTCTTCGGTTTTGTGACCTAGAGATCGGTAGTAGTGACAGTATTTGGTCTGATCCCTTACCTCCGGGTTCTTTGGTTCCTTGGGCTATTTCAAAAACTTCTCATCCCAGATTTACATCAGGATGTTAGTGCGTGAATCGGTTAAGGGTCAGGTCTTGCAGCCAAAAAGTTTTTAGGGAACTTGGCTCCACTCATAGCTATTTGCCCGATCCTCGAGGACAGTAGTCGTCCCTATTTCTCTTCCTCTCATTCATCGGCCTCTCAGTGGCCAATCAATGTGCTCTGGACGCTTGGCTTCATTGGCCTCCTCAGCTACTATGTAAGCTCAGGCGATCCTCTCAGCCTCCCAAAAATTTGGGAATTTTTGGTGGACCAAATGTTTGAAAAAGTTACCTGACTCTAAAGTGGCAATAAAGGCATTGAGTTTCACCTAGTCAGTGAGCCCAAATATCCTTTGGGTCTCAGTGGTGAAGCACGCTAGGAAGTGCTTCAAGCTCTCATCACATCATTGCCAAAGTCAAACTAGGTGCCATGGTTGTTTCACCTCCCTTCGACTGAAGACAAACTGAGATTGGAAGTAGTCAACAAGCTCCTCGAACAAACGAATGGAATTCGGCTCAAAACCATAGAACTAAAGGCGTACATTCCCCTTGAGGGTCAAAGGGAAACACTGGCATATGGTAGCTTTGCCTAAACCTGGGAAGCTCAGTAGAGTGTGGAAGTGGTCCGGA
Source organism: Nepenthes gracilis (assembly GCA_033239525.1). Lineage (NCBI taxonomy): Eukaryota > Viridiplantae > Streptophyta > Magnoliopsida > Caryophyllales > Nepenthaceae > Nepenthes > Nepenthes gracilis. The sequence goes on from BSYO01000007.1 coordinate 15,192,842, forward strand.
TGGTCTATGAGATCAGTGCTTCCATCGTACAGTTTTAGGGTTGACATTGTGAATTTGAGGGGTGTTGTTGAGTGCGAATCTCCACCATAAAAGGTGAGCTCCTCAAGTCTGTAGTCTTCACACCAGCGTCACCCTGAAAGATATTCTGCCATATCTTTTCCACTTTTTCCTCCATGCAGGAGGTGGACGTGACCCTTTTAATGTTGAGGAAAGTCCTTAACTTCGAGTGGTTTGGAGAGGGATGCGCGGCTGTATGGCTCCCAACTCATGGTGGCTGCATGCTGCAGGAGGCTTCTCCTTGGGCCGAGGGCCGCCAGTTGCTATGGAAGCGGCGATGATTCCACCGCTTAGGGCTTTCCTCTTGTGTCTTGTGGTTAGGATAGCCCTCCGATTGCATTCAGGCCTTACTGCTTGAGGCCTCTTAGGCCCCAGCTTCGTCGGGCCATGGGGTCTTCTTAACTAGTTGCTTCAGCTTTTGACTCATCTTCTTAGAAGCCGATACTTGTGCAATGGAGGTGGGAGCCCCCAACTGTTGCTCGTCCAGGCAGTTACTAATCCTCTAGAATATTTTGAATATGTCTCCCATCAAGAATGCCAGCACACAGACATCATACTCGAGACACTCACCTACATGGCTACCCATGGAGGGGTCATTGCCTTAGGTGGTGGTGTCCCTGGTTGGCATACTAGTCTTCGCCCTAGTGTTGACCATATTTGCTTTTGTGAGTGTAGTGGTTAGTGGTTGGACTTTTACATCGTCCCCATAGATAGCGCCAATGAAGCATCCTTGGATCCCGGTTTATAGTATGAATTAAAGAGCCACTCGATCTTTCATTATAGGTCAAACTGGAACGGATCGATCTTCGTCTCTGTTAACTTGAAAATTACGCACCACAAATAAGGAACGAGAGGTTAGAGGATTGGCGAGACTCACTTTCCGATTAACTCTCTAACACTCAAGTCAAAAAATTTTCCAAGGAAATAGAAATATGAAAAGATGTAAGAATGCTATATTGCACGTATGTGAGGGATGTGAGAGAAGGATTGGGTTCCTTTGATTTGCTCGACGGAAAGTGACTTTAGAAAGGAAGGCACTCGATCAGAATGGCTCACTAAAAATGTACTAAGTGGCGAGTGGCATTGTTAGGTGGAGAAAGGGTTATGTTCGTGCTAGAGAGCTTGGGTACTCTGCGTTCGTGAGTTCTCTCCTCTATATTCGAAAAGCCTTTGCGTTCCCCCCGATGGTGATGGGGATTTGTAGTGCCTTGTAGAGAAGGCTTTGGCGCTAAGGCTCCTAACAGGTGTCCCGTCGGGATTTCTTGGCTGTTGGAGCGTTGATGGGAGCCATCGTTGTCAGATGTTATCTTATGGTTGTGATACGACCGTAAGTAGTAGTTGCTGACACGGGCAAGACTGCTTCTTGCGTAAATTGACTGGGTTGCAGTTGGTCGGCGGGTACAGTGGTTCCTCGGGGTTAATCGCTACCACTATTGGTTGGAGCCTACTGTGCCAGCATCTTGGGCTATGATTGATTGAGTCGCAGAGACTATCTGCTGATCAAGCCCATTATTCACCCTAGGCCTGCTCGTAGTAGATGGGCTGGTTAGACGGTCTCCTAGGCCTCGCTCCTTATTGGGCTTTGCTGCAAGTAGGCTAGCTGTTGGAACGGCTCGTGTCGTTACTGGACCCATTAGATTAATATTAAACGGTTATAATTTAAAAAGTTAAATTTACATCCACTGTAGATGGAAGAACCCTCCAATTACCTCATTCGCCAGGGAATTTGAGCAGTGCCCAACTTACTCTTTTGTAATTAAAAAAGGAAAGGAGTAGTATAGTTATATTTTTGAGTTTAGAGACTTTGTTCCCGTAACAAATAGGTTGATTCAATCCTTCTTGATTCTAATTTTTTGATTAATATTAAATATTATAATTTTTTTAAAAGAAAATTAGCAGCCTTCTTTTTTTTTAAAAAAATAACTTATTTATTTAATTAATGTTAGATGACTATAATTAAAAAAATTAAGTTAATTTTTTTATTAAAAAATAAGATATTCAAACTAAGAAAGCATACTGAGACATATATTGAGATTGATGGCGGCACGACTGAACACAATCATTATGAAGCATCCAATGGGGAAAGAGAACAATAGTATTTTAACAAGTCATACGTACACAAATACATATAGATTCAAAATGATTTCCGTTGTCCAAGGGAAGTGGGGCGGATGTTTGCATGAATACGTCAGCGTTTCTCGGGACTTTGTGTCAGTACGCGTCGGTTTGAACCTGCGTTTCCCGCCCTACTCTGTCAACTATAATGTAAAAAAACTTCAATAATAATTATGTTATTAGATTTTATATTTAATGAGTTTTCCTCCTCCGCAAAATTTCTAGAATTAGCATATGATATCAGAGGCAAACTTCCACGCTTACAATTTTCCAATTTTTGACATATTTTATATATTCTTTTGGGTTGACTTCGAATAATAAAATATTGCAATCTTATTAAAAAGCTCTCTTGGGCAGCCGGATCACTAAATTCTGCAATAATTCTTCAATAATAAAATACATTTTAAAATATTATATTATTGTTATTATAAAAAAAAAATTTATGGTTATTAGGCTTCTCGTTAATCTCTAAGTCACAAAATTTCTGTAAGGCTTGTTACTAAATTTAAATTTCAAAATTATTTAATCTGATCAACAGCGTGATTTACAAATCTCAATAAAGGCTGACAGATGTTAATGAACGAATTTTGACATGAACATGAATATGGCCTAGTTAATGACGATATATATTGCTATAAAATTTCAATCAAATGAAGCGCTGTGAAATTTTACTGAAAATAGGAGATTAGCCTTGAATATGAATATCACACAATGGTCAAAGGACATACTTAACATATTATTAATTCATGCAGAATTGAACTTATAATAACTATTTTTTTTAAAAAAAAATTCGGATTATCTTATTAATTTTATTTCGGAGCAACCCAAGCATGATGCCTCCTAATAGATTCACTTCTCACACCTTTTAAAAAAATTTCTCAAATTTTGTTCATAGTTTCTTAGTTAGTTTCATCTCTGAAATATTTATCTGAGCTTATAATTTTGTAGGTTATTTGTTTGAAACTTACCATTATAAGATGTTGAATTTATGATTTGTTTGAACATATCATACCTTGTTTTTTGTTTTGAGATTTTATACTTGATGTGTCCTGAATCCAAGTTTCGAACAGATTTGGGTCAAACTGTCCGTCGGATTCTAGTCTTCGTCCTCTGAGTTTCGGATCTTACACACCAGAATTTCAAATAAAAGGTCAGGTGACGGCGGAATTTGATCATACAGAAAATACTCAAACGCTCAAGTTAGTAAGCAACCTTCTGAGAATAGAAAGTGAATGTAGAGAATGTAAAGATGAATGCTAGGAGTGTGCAATATCCCGATTTTCAAATAAAGTAATTAAGGTATAATAAAAATTTGGCTTAATTAATGAGGAAGTTATCGTAATAACCAGAGAGATAATATATTGATGATATGGCCATAAGTGGAAACTGGCTAAACAAGAATAAATTGAACGTCAGAATTAATAAGTAGACTTACTGAGTTAATTGTTGATCGAAAATTAGCAAATGTTGAACTGCACAAAATTATTGACCAGAGTGGTATCTAGTTGACTAGCTTAGACAGCAATATGGCCGGATGGAATTTAATGACCGGCTGAAATGACGAAGAACTCGGTCAACATGCATTGACCGATTAATATGAAATAAAGCCCGAGGACTTGTGCGGAAATGGCCGGACAAGATTTGGTAACCGATAAAAAATTGGAGGCAAAATCCGGTCAACAAGCGTTGACCGGCTGATATGTAAAGGGACCGGTTAACACGTTGACTGGATAATTGAACAAAATGACCGGTATACTTATAAATAGAAAATGACGGAGAGCATTTTGAGGAGAAATGTCCGGTTTCCAAACGATTCGGTCAACACCTTCTTGACCAGCAGGCCGTGAGGAAGGATCAGGTGAGCGCCATGTTGATCGGATAGATAGGGTATGAGAGAAAATCATTCAGTCAACGAAAGGTTGACTGGCTATGAGAGGCTAAGTCCTATTGAAGAAATAATCCGGCCAAATGAGGAAGGAGAATGGATTTTTACGAGAGATCATTTTCGGATACGATTAAGTAAAATCTAGAGACGATTTCTAAAGACGTTTTTCGAAGGGGATTTCCAGAGGGAATCACTGGAGTTGATTGAAGGCAAGGAATGAATCATTGACCAGTTTTGGTTAAAGGCCGGAGTGGCTAGTTATGAGTAGGTGAACTACTCCTACCTACTCCCACCTACTCCCACCTGCTAGAATTCTCTAGAAAAGGGAATATGAATAAAATATTGGTAGTAGGTGACCTGCTCCACCTATTCTCACTTACCCCCATTGCTTATAAATATTGGATGCCGGGGGGGGGGGGTTGGGAGCAAGTTTTAGAAGTAGGGGAGTTAGAGATAAAAGAAAGGTAGAAAGAATTCCTTGCTAGATATAGGTAAGGGAGTTTACAAATTAGGCAAGTGTACCCTATGATTTTACACACTAGTGTTTTTATGTTCTATTGGTTAAGTTTCTATGAGAACTATGCTATGTTATTGCTTTCTGTATGTTTGAGTTTGGCTAGCAAATATCGAACACTTATTCATTTGCATCATTGGCGACATTCATGAACGTAAGCATGCTCTGTTAAGAACTTCGGGTATTTGCATGTTTAAAGAAGTCTAACATTTGCATATCTAAAGATGTTTGGTATTTACATATTTTAAGAAGTCCGATTATTTGTTTGCATGAAGTCTGGTTGTATGCATCATTGAAGAGTTACATGCATCATAAAAAGAACTGCGGTCCTTTGCATGTTTGAGAACTTCGAACCTCTATGCATGATGATGCTCTTTCGACTTCGGATTTTGGAAGATCATGATTTATGAAAATGGAGTTTGACGACTGAGAGTTGCAAACCTAAAATGTAGTCATTATTTGACATTTGTTGGTCAAGAGTTATAAACATTAAATATAGCTGTTTTGGTTGGTCAAGACTATGAACCATAAATGTAACGCTTGGTGACATATGATATGGGATATGACGGCCGAAATCTATACGGTTAAAATATAGCCGTTATTTGAGATTTGTTGGTCAAGAGTTGCAGACCTTAAATGTAGTCGTTTTGATTGATTAAAAACTACAGACCTTAAATGTAGCCAATTTTCAGAATTTAGTCTTGAATCGGCATATGCTTTGGAATCCATTTGCATGAAAATGATTTTGGCTCATGTTTTTATGATCTCATACAAATGACTTCGGTTCATTTATTAAGTTTTCATGAAAAGGACCTTGGCCCATGCTTTATGTTCTGTATGCATTCTGTCCTCACTCTGATTTCTGTTTGAAGTCATGTATTTATGCATATGGGTACTTTGTTGGGCTTTTAGCTCACTCTCTTTCTATTTTTTTTCAGACGATGATGAGTCTATACTGAACGACAAAAGAATGAAGTTTGATGGACTAGTTAGGCAGAAGACTGATCGAGAATTAAGTAGCAGTGCATAAGTGTATTGATGCAAATCTCTTTTGGTTCTTTTAAAAAATTTTGTAGAACGATTCTAATATATTAATTAATAGGTAAATTACGTGCTTCCGCTAAATTTTTATTGGGAAGAATTTGTGATTCCTAGTGGCATCTCAATTCGTTTCTGGACTAATGTGTCTGGTTGACTAACCTAAAATCCTCAGATGGTCAAGATGTTGACTGACCTAATTCGACCGACCTACGAATCAGGCCGATTTAGGAAATTCGGCCTTATGCGATCCTATGCATGCCATGCAAAGTTAAAATAAAAGAAAATTTTCATGACCACCCATATAAGTATATATATAAATATACCTAACGACCAAAGTATAAATTAATACAGTATAAGTACGATATTTTGACAGGGGCCATATAAGGGAATATAGCAAGTCCATCACAGTGTGTCTATGGATGTAGGTGGGGAGTGTACTGGTAGAGAGTGTGACTTTGGATGCTTGTAGAGAGCAGTTTCTCTAAGTATTGAGCTTGCAGGAAACTAATAACAGATAAAGAGAGTGAGAGAGCATTGAGATGTTCGAGAGTTTAGAAAGTTTTTGGGAGCTTAAGTTTGCTTGAGAGTGTTTAGTTGGCAAGAGAAAGCGTGTCTGTGGAGTGAGTCTCCATGGCCTTTTATAGCCATAGCCCTAGGCTGCCTTCCTTACTCAACGAGGCTGAATGCCCGCATTTGGTGGGGGGAATGTTGCCTTTCTTGCATAGGTGTGAACACCATTCCTAACCGTAACGGTCAAGGAGGTGGATCTCCTTCCTTCGGTGCATGGTAACTAGTAATGGTAACTCGCAGGAAACTAGTAACAGATAAAGAGAGTGAGAAAGCATTGAGATGTTCGAGAGTTTAGAAAGTTTTTGAGAGCTTAAGTTTGCTTGAGGGTGTTTAGTGGGCAAGAGAAAGCGTGTCTGTGGAGTGAATCTCCATGGACTTTTATTGCCATGGCCCTGGGCTGCCTTCCTTTCTTAGCGAGGCTGAATGCCCACATTTGGTGGGGGGAACGTAGGTGTGAACACCATTCCTAACCGTAACGGTCAAGGAGGTGGATCTCCTTCCTTCTGCGCATGGTAACCGTTAGAATTTCCTTGCAGATTGCATATAGATACTCACACCTTCCTCCCGGGATGTACTCTGATTTTTAAAGGTTACCGTTATAAGGGAGATTGCCTTCTTTGGAGATGCAAAAAATCAGGACAGACGACCGTTGTGACCTGGAAACGGATGCATGGGTTGATTTAGGCATGGGCCGCGTTCATCCTGAGCCTCTGTCGGTCTACTTGTCATTTCTTTGGTCAACGACAGTATTGACCGTCCAAGGTAGAAACAGGTCGCTGTTGGATTTGGGCTGTTTCCTCCTTTGTGGGCCAGCCTGCTACTGGTGTCCCCATTACTAGCCTCCCTTGTTGGTGGCCTGGGACTTCGGTCTTTGGCATATTCACAATGGGACAAGTCCGGCTGTGTAACATGTAATGGTAAGTTTGATGAGGGAACTAGAAGTGGCTCTTGGTCTTCATCCCTTGCCTTCGTGCGTGCTTTTTATTTTTCACTCTGGGTCCATTGATCGTTGATCGCAACGTCAAGATCCGGAGGACTAAGCTAGAGAGAATGTAGACCGAATTCGTTGACCACAATGTCAAAATCCGGAGAATTGAGCTGGAAGGAGAGCGTTGACCGGATTCGTTGATAGCAACGTCAAAATCCGGAGAACTGAGTTGGAAGGAGAGCGTTGCCACATTAAGATCCAAAGAACTATGCCGGAAGGAGAGCGTTAACCAGATTCATTGACCACAATGTTAAAATCTGGAGAACTGTGCCGAAGAGAGCGCTGACTGGATTCGTTGACCATCACGTTAGAATCCGAAGAACTGAGTCAAAAAGAGAGTTGACCAGATTTGTTAACCGTCAGCGGTAGAATCTAGAGGACTTGAGTGAGAAGAAAGTTGACCGGATTAATTGATCGTCAACGGTAGAATCCGAAGGACGTGAGCGGGAAGAAAGTTGCCGGATGGGCGATCGAAAGGGCATAGAGCCGTTTCAGTACTCTAAGTGGCCCGTTGCTTTTTGCCACGTGTCCTTATACATTGAATTTGCAATCCTTGTAATTAATTCATTAGAGGATTTGATTTGAAGGTGCCCTCTCCGGAATTGACACATGTCTGGCATGATTGTCGCGCCTTTTCGATACTTTGCATTACTCTGATGGTTGCAAGATTTATAAAAACCGTGCATCAGTTCAAACTTTCCACACTTTTCTTCTCAAAAATTCTAAGTCCTTGTCTCTTTCTCTTGTTTATGATCTCATGGCTCCTTCTGTTTTTGAAATTGGCTCAATTATTTTCACTAGTGAGGTGAGGAGTTGTATATTGAGTTCAACATTCCGTCGCATATTGTGTTCTCGATACCCAAGGAGCAGGATAGGGCCTGCTTTCCTCCTATGGGCCACATTACTGTGTAGAGGGTTATTCTGAGAAGTGGGTTTCACCTCGTTGTTCTAGAGGAGCTGCTCCACATATTTATGGCGCTTGGTGTTCCTATCGCACGGTTTTATGCTAATGCCGTGCGATATCTTTATTCACTGTGTGTATTCCTCCATACCACTCATGGATGTTGATGGTGGAAGCGGTAAGGGTGATGTTTCGGTTCACCTAGAGTGGTGACTGGATCTCCTTATCTCTTAGAGAGGTGCATATCAATAGCGTGATCTATGACTCACTCAAGAATTAGAAGGATCGTTTCTTCTTTGTTCGTGTTGTTAACAGCTGGCCCTTATCTCGTGATTGGGGAAAGGTTCCCGATAGTCTCATCGGGAGGCCCACGAAGAAAGAGGTGGAGGTAGTTGAGTCATTGTTGCAGTTGGTGAAGGGGCATCTCTCCGAGTTCAGGAGGGCTCACCTGGTTTCTGGGGAGGAAGTTAGGAAAGCTCGCTGGGGTCCTCATTCACCCGTTAAGAAGATCAAACCTCCACCACCGGCGGCGTCGCAGTGCAAGAGGAAGGTCGGCGCTCTCACTATCGACAAGGCCGATGCTTCCGTGGTCAGTGATGCTCCTAGTAGCCTAGGGAAGAAGAGGGCCGTTCTAGCTGAGCCTACTTCCTCGTCTTTCATAGAGCCGGACTATCGGATGGCTAGGAAACTTGCTGGGGTCGGAAAGTACTCTAGGGTTGAGGCCTCTGTGGATACTTCGTAGTCATTGAGAGAGCCGCTACGGGAGGCGCTAACAATGAGCTATTGCTACCTGGCAACTTGGCAGCACCTTTTGCGCTAGTGGAGCTGTTGTTTGAAGCTGCCGAGCTGGAGGAGTCAGCTGTAGAGCTGTCTGCTGAGCGAGAAGAGTCAGCCGCCGAAGCACTTGCTGAGGCGGTTCACATCATTGTAGAGACTACATAGGAGGCCGTCACTCCAAGTCTCCTAGACGTCTTGTTGCTGGAGCCTGCCAGTGAAGCCACTGTGGAGTGGTCTCAGGAGGGGGTTGCTCCAAGTGCCCCTCCAGCAGGTCCTAAGTCATGGGACCGGTCAGGAAGGAAGCAATGAAGAGTCGTTTTCGTAACTTTTCGGAGCTCTCCCTTTCCTCTTCCTTTGCTATTGTTGCCTGACTTTTTTGGTTTTTTGCGGGAAGGCAAGATATTAGGTGCTGTGTGCAAGGGATTGTGCCAGAGGGATGTAGTGATCAGAGACTGGGATGAAGAAATTCTCCAGCTAGAGGATGAAATGAGCCAGCCGATTGCCTAAGTCAAAAAGAATCAAGAGAAGAAGGCCGCCCTCCAGTTTGAGTTGTTTGAGCTATGAACGCAATCTACAAGACTAGAAGAGAGGGTTGCCTGGGCGGAGGGGCTCACGGGTGAGCTCCAAGGAAGGATAGCCTCATTAGAGAACGAGCTATCAACTCGTCTGCATCCTCAGGAGGTCACTCAAGCGCTGTTGGTTAGGCTCTGATAAGACATAAGCATTTGTTATCATATTGTCAAGGTTGCAAATCCTAATTTTCCTATTGGCATCCTTGACCCCTCAAATCACGCTGCCTAGCGGCGTGAGGACCTAGTGGACTTTTCTTGGGGTGCCTAGGGGCCTCTCCCATGTCTTCCTCGGAGCTTTGCTCCCCAGCTGTGATTTTTGTATTTTTGTTATTCGTTGTACTTTATAAATAATGCTTTGTTAATAAAACGCCAATTTTGTTGACGTGTCATTTAGTCTTTGCACTGGCTGGCTGGCTTAGTGTACTTTGTACGGGGCGGCTGGGCCGTAATACTAATCGTCATAGTCCAACTGCTCGGAGATATGTGTTGCGCTCTCAGATGGACCTAAGTCCTCAAGAAGACATCAGGGTGAGTCATTGTATCATGACATCTTCACATACGGGCACACTTTGTTTAACGAGTTTTGCTTTCGCATTAGGTGGTGCTGCCCATGTATAACTCTGGGTGACTAGCTTTTAGTCTGAGGACTTTGCCCCTGATTTGTCAATCATTGTAGACTGACTGCACTATCTCTTGTTAGAGAAAGTCATCACGCGTGCCGTTTAAGCCTCATAAGGTTTGGTATTAGACCACAACGAGCCCCTTGGATGATCAAGATTTTATTCGACCGCTTACGGGCCGCTTGGATGACCAATATTTAATTCGACTGCTTACGGGGCGCTTGGATGACTAAGGTTTAATTGCGAGTGAGTAAAAACCTGCCCGACTTAGGGGTAATTTAGGTCTTTTATTTTGTATAATTTGTAAGCAAGCATTCATATAGAAAAAGAAAAAGAAAAGAAAGAGAAATATGGAACAATGCAAATGAAAAATAATTATTTTTTTATTAATCATAATGAATGTTACAAGCATGCTCCACATCACAACAATGACCTACCTGGGTCTTCACTGGTAGTGGCGCTTCAGGTGGACCGCGTTCCACGTCCGCGGGACTAACTTACCGTTCTGGGTTCGAAGCTTGTATGCTCTATTCCGTAGGACGACTAAACTAGGAATGAGCCTTCCTAAATCGGAAAAAGTTTGTTCTAATTGATTGTCTTGCCCGTAGCCTCTATACTTCGCAAGACCAGGTCTCCAATTTCAAATTGCTACACTTTTATTTTCTGGTTATAATAGCGAGCGATTCGTTGTTGGTAGATGGCTGTGCACATCTTGGTCGCGTCGCGAACTTCCTCTAGCAAATCTAGGTGCTCTCTGATCTTTTGAGGGTTGCCAAGTGGATCGAATACTTCGACCCTGAGGCTTGTAAGCCTGATCTACACCGGTATTACAGCTTTAATCCCATAGTAGAGGCTGAAGGGTGTCTCATGAGTTGGTTCCTTAGGAGTTGTCCGGTATGACCATAGCACGGAGAGTAGTTCATCGACCCAGGAGCTCCCCGCATCTTCTAGCTTGGTCATTAGACCATTGAGCAGCGTACAGTTGGTGACTTCCACCTATCCGTTTGCCTGGGGTATACTACTAAAGTGTGGACCAATCTGATGCCCAAACTGGTACAATACTTAGTGAAGCACTTTTTTGAGAATTAGGTCCCGTTGTCAATCATGATAACCTCGAGAACGCCAAATCCGCTTACTATGCTCTGGCGGACGAATTTCAGGGCATTGTGTTCGGTGATTTTGGCCAATAGGGCGGCTTTAACATATTTGGTGAAGCAGTCTATGTCATGATCCAGGAACACAATATACGTAGGTCAAAAATAAAATCGATAATAATGTTTCCATCAACAATAAAAATCCAACTCGGGCATGACAGTCATACATATATAGGACCCAACATAATATAACCCGCACATGATCTCATCGGATATAAATCCGGATAATATAATACACGACCTGCTATCCACAATCATGAGAGAGGTATCCAAATATAACAACTGATTAACGTTTCCCGTACAAGGATCAGGGCCATCATCCGGTCAAAGATAATAACCATAACATATTCTCGAGATCAAAAACATACCCAACATAATATCTCCACTAGCCAATAGAGATATCTAAGCAAGATCACATCCGAACTCCTGCGAGCGTATCCATACTACTAGTTTGAAGGGATAAAATATGAAAATGTGAGTCTAGAGCTTAGTAAATATTATCATCGTATAAAACAATATACAAATCAGAGGGAGGGATATCACATAACAACCACATAAAACAAAACACAATGTCTATGAAATCCCTGAAAATCAAGGAGATGTCTCGTACTAAATTATTGTCCTTATCAAACAGTCCCTCTGGGACATATTTATAATAAATAACGATCCGATAAAATCTCGTAGACGATATCATATCATATGATCCGACGTCACATAAGCCACAACCGTCACCACATCCATGTGAGACACACACCATCGTCCGGATCTAAATCTCCTAATGCAAAAATCGAGAGAAGACAGTCGGAACTAAAACATAAACCAAAACACGTTCCAGGTTTATCACATTTATACGTTTGAGACATTCTTATCACCCAACTGTGGGACAATCAGTGTATCTCAAAATCACCCTCCACCCAAATACATGTAGAACTACAAAGTATGCACAAAATTGGAGAATCAAATATCAATGACACCAACTTGAGGAAGGGTTACCCTCATCCGGTAACCACGGTTATATCGGTTACGATTTAGGCCAGTAGCTCAAGGCCACAATGTACTCTGTTTCCCATAGATTAGAAACTTGCTCACTATATTTTACCACCCGCAGTTTGGAGTATAACCTTAAATTTTAGTTATATATTAGGACGTCTTAATATATTAATTCTGTCAATTCTTTATGATGGTTCTCATTTAAATATACAGTGGAGCAGGTCAGCTATTAAACATCTCAACCTTCCTTCCGACGGAAGTAGCCTATCATATTCGTCTCCGTCGGGACTAAGCCTCTGTGTCTGGAGCGGTATCAATATCTCATACAAAGGATCACATATAACGACTCATTGGGTCTCGGACCGCCATGGTCCCATAGTGACCCCGCCCCCGGTAGTATACATGATTAATGCAAGGCCTGATTCATGGTTCCACAATATATGGATACACAAATATAAATATATACCACCGGGTATCTAAAAACTCTCCAAATCATAAATACCCACGTAAAACTGCCGCACGACTAGTAAAACATACATGCATGCACATAATTAATAAATTGTGGATATATAAAAATAAATGCATATTAGTAACATCTCCAACAATAGTCAATATATCAAAAATTAAATTAGACCAAGAATAAGATTAGAGGATACTTGCCTTAACATTATACTCTGCAAATCTGAAGAAAGGAGGTCCTGAAACACTCCAATCGAGCCTTTTTCTCTCCTACTTCACTCGCACCCGCGCGCTGCCCTCTCTCCTCTTGCACGGGTCGCTGGAATTTGCCACTGTCACCCCACCACCGTGACGCCTCACGTGGCCATCACTGGCCTCCTCAACCTCACCCAGCCGACACTGGCGCCGCTACGCTGCTGTTACTCTCCTAGCGCGGCTTCGCCGTCGTTCTCCTCGCGCAACCCACACCGCGCGTTACCATCGCTTCAGCCCACTTCGCAACCCCACACACCACAGATGACCACCAGAGCGCCGCCATCGCCGCCGACCCCTTCTCCTCTCTCCTCCTCTCCCTTCTCCTCCTTCTCCGCCTACGAAAAACCCTAGCCCCCGGTTTACTCTCTCTCTTCTCTTCTCCCTCTCTCCTCGATCTCCTTTCTCCTTCTTCCTGTTTCTTTTTTTATTTTTTTCTTTTATATTATTATTTTTTCATTTCTTTATATATATATATATATATATATATATATATATATATATATATATATATATATATATATATATCTTGTTATTATTATTATTATTATTATTATTATTTATTCTAAAATCCAACTCCGTATTCGGATGACAGCACGGGCGCGCCTCAGGCGCCACTCCGCAACCCCGATCATTCCTCAAAATTTTAGAATATTATAATTAATTTTCATCACGTCCGAAATAACCAGAATTATAATAAATGTTAAAATAATTCAGACGGGATCCGGAATATAACATTCTCCCATTCTTATAAAAATTTCATCCTTGAAATTTACGCATATTAATCCTTGAACAAATAAGGACAATACTTTCGGACTTAACCTCAACCAAATCATCCCATTAAAAATCTGATCCTCAACACTTGATCTGTTCTATCCCAATATTGGAACAAAACCCCAACATTCAATAAATTCTCGTCAAATTCCAATGACTCAAACTCAATCACATGGGACAGATCATATACATATTTCTCAGCCAAATGATTTTCCAAAAACATCATAATCAAAATAGTTGTTTTATTTCTCAACACTTGATCCCATCTGCCTCAAAAATCTGAGCCAAAACCCAAAATAAAATAGCTCCTCAAAATCAGCAACAATTCATGCCCGATCACATGCCAAGGATCAACCATATTTCTCTCAACAAACATACACAAAACACATCATCACGATCTGCCAAACTCGTGGCAATGCCAATTCATTGGCCACCTTTCCAGTTCGCTGTAAAACCTTAAAAGGCCAATCAAACCTCAACCTCAACCCATCATTTGCCCCCAAAACTTGAGATTCTTTTCTTCATGATACTTTCAGAAATATTTTATCACTCTTCTCAAATATCCAATCAGTCTGCAAATCTGATATTATACTTCAATCCTTAAATTGAATCTTGTGACCGATCGCTGTGAATCCACACGCTTCCACTGCACAACTCTAATCGATCATCTGCTTCCAATCGCAATCAAGAGTCACAAAATTAGAATATCATACAATCTTCTCATCTCGATAATGTGTCGACGACGAAACTCGAGAATGACATTCTAAACAGCAAATAATAAGCCAACTTCATCAGCTTGCCCATCGTTATCTGAATTGTCACTAAATTTCTCGCTGTCCAAAGCAGACTAAAAATAAAATCTCGAAGGCTTCTTTTTCTTGGTTTCTTCCTTTAGGCACGAGACGCATGATCAACTTACCACTCCGCTGGTGAAGAATCTTCAACGTTCTTTATGAACATAGACCACTCCAGCTCCATTATAATTACTGACAACCTTAATTGCTCCCAAAGCTCCCATCTACCAATCAAGGCTTTGCTTAATTACGTCCATCTTCATGACCGCTTGAACAAAAAGAACTTTGCTTCTGATTTTCACAAAAGCTTTTTCCGCAGATAGGAGCTTGGTTCGGAACCCAATCCTAGTAGGGATTATTCACTATTAACTCTGCAGCTTCTCTACTCAAAATGAAGATAGAAGACATTACAGCGCAAACTCTTAATGCAACTCTGATCGTGAACAGTATATGCATAGGCTGAAAATGGATCCACCTACCTACCACTTCTATCAACAAAAATTTCCTTCTACTCTGTGAGATTTCAAGTTGATCCATCGAAACCGTCACTTTTCTAAAATCGCAGGACTCGACAAAACGTCCACATAATCAATATCCTCAAATCGGATTTCAAATCAGATTCTTTACCTAAAAATTCAAATTGAATCTTACAACCGAAGGTTACAGACACACATGCTTCCGCTACATTACTCAGATTAATCACAAGACTTTTTATTATCGCCACATCAAATCTGAAGACTTTTGACCCAAAATATCGCTAATAATATTCTCCTTTTTGGCTAATACCAAAACTCACTATCCCAGCCCTTAAGCGATCCACCCACTTAAATTGCCACATGATTAACTCCTTTTTCGTAAAAATTTTCTCAAACCTTTATAATTAAATTGAACCACAACTATCTACAAACAATAATATTTCTAAATCCTCAAAAGAAAGACCTCAACTGCTAACTCCAAGCAATAAGTGGAATAATTTTAATAATAGATATTCAACCGTCGTAACCCATAGGCAATCACCCAAATACGCTGCATTAGAACACAACCTCAAATCTTCCTCGGAAGCATCACAACCTACCACAAATTAACTTAATTCATCAGGGGTCGATCAAATCGACATTGTCAATAATCCACCCTTCATTTCTTGAAGGCTCCCATCACAATTACTATTCCAATAAACACCGACCTCTATGAAGCCAAACGCCTTACAGACACTGCAATTCTTGAGGAATCCTCAACAAATCGCTTAACAGATTCAATCAAACCCAAGAAATTACGCATCTTCGCGACAAATGATGGCCCTTCTCAACTAGCCACCGCTTCAATCTTCTACATACCTACAAACATGCTATCGAAGAAACAACATGTCCAAAATAACACTACTTCCAACCAAACTTGCATCTCCTCAATTAGGCAAATAACAAACTATCCTTCACAGCTATGACACAATCCTCAAACGGACCTCATACCCCACATAAATTTTTCGAATAAATCAAAACATCAACGAAGCTATCACAAAATCGGACCCAAATACGCCGAAAGATCCGATTCATAAAATCCACAAAAGATGCTTATGAAATCACTAACCCCAAAACACCACCCAAGCTCACAACGGCCATACCTTTATCTCAAGGGCTATCTCCGGCACAATCTTCCAATCAGCATAATTGTCAATACTCCGAATGCAAATCGATTTTGGAAAACATTGAGCGCTAACCATTGATCAAACAAATCACCTATTAATTTCCAAAATTCACTTATCAAATAATTCATTTCTCAAGCGAATTAAATTTTTCAAAATTCATAGATAACATTATCAATTCATCTTGCTCATCACAAAAGCATTAAACACCCCACGGCAAAGCTTTAGGCCAATGCCTCATCGATTCTATGCAGAGTCCTCAAAATCAATATCACCCCCGACACAACCTTAATAGCAACCTCAATTACCGATCAGAAAAAATTCAGGCTAATCTTTACATCTAAGAAATAGTCTCAAATTACCATATAACTAGAAAACCCTTTATGACCACATAACGACTCCTAGATGTTGCCACATGTGCCAACTAAATTTGGCACACATTCTCATCAATTAACTTGTAGGCACAATGATATCAATTTCATTGCCTTTTAATCGACTCTTCCTCAAACTCAACGTTCACAACGTATATTATAAATCAGAATATTCTTACTAACATCATCTATATTATTAGCATGTCGACTTGCCAACCAAATCACCCCCTAATATCACATTAAAGTCCGGCTTATCAAATAAAATTAGATCAACCAACTATTGATATCTACAAACCCAAACCGAACATCAGAGTTCACAAATTTAACAGATCAAAGGTTTACCTATCAGGGGTAAATATCCTCAAAGCTCATTTTAGAAATTAGAAAAGCATGTAACATTTACATATAATCTCAGAGGCCACAGACTTATTTTCGTACATTCACCAACTAAATTCACCTTCCTTGTTATCCCGAATTCCAAACAGAGAGTGATTCTCCCAAAAGTTGCCTCAACAAAAACATCACAAAAAGTGGAATACAGCACTGAGATGCCCACCACTAGCTTGCCTTACTCTCCAACTTAAGGACAATAGATTGAATTTCATCTAAACTACCAAAAACCTCAAATATGTCATCCATTTTCTAAAACTCAATTTAAACCTTAATTGGATAAAAAATTCAAAAAAATTTTAAAACTGGCTCACTCGTAATCATTCGAAGGACGCTCCATCTTTCCCCTAACAAACCATTCTTCACATAGCAACCAAATTCTCATCTGGCTGCTAGAATGAGTAACCCATTACAACGCTCGCGCAACTCATCACAGCCTATTAATCGACTTCACGAGTCAAATTCAAATATTTATAACTAAAACTTCCATTCTTTACGATAGGATGCACTTATCACGCTAAATTTCAATCAATTTCTCACCCAATATGACCCAAAAATACCTCTCATTACGACCTTTTCTTAGATACTACCTCTATCACGACCCAAGAGCACAATATACGCAGGTCAAAAATAAAATCGATAATAATGTTTCCATCAATAATAAAAATCCAACCCGAGCATGACATTTATACACATATAGGACCCAATATAATATAACCCGCACAATATTTTATCGGATATAAATCTGGACAATATAATACATGACCTGCTATCCACAATCGTAAGGGAGGTATCCAAATATAACAACTCATCAACGTTTTCCATATAAGGATCAGGGCCATCATTTGAACATAAATAATAACCATAACATATTCTCGAGGTCAGAAGTATCCCAACATAACATCTCCACTCATCGAAGGAGAAATCCGAGCCAGATCATGTCCAAACTCTTGCGGGCGTATCCATGTTACTAGTCTAAAGGGATAAAATATGAAAACGTGAGCTTAGAGCTCAACAAGTTTATCATCGTATAAAATAGTGTACAAATCAGAGGGAGGGATATCACATAACAACTACATAAAATAAAATACAATATCCGTAAAATTTCTGAAAATTAAGGAGATGTCTCGTACTAAATCATTATCCATATCAAACAGTCCCTCTGGGACATATTCAGAACAAATAACGTTCCGATAAAATCTCGTAGACGATATCATATCATATGATCCGATATCACATAAGCCACAACCGTCACCACATCCGTGTGGGACACATACCATCGTCCAGATCTAAATCTCATAATGCAGAAATCGAAAGAAGACTACCAGAACTAAAATATAAATCAAAACACGTTCTGAGTTTATCACCTTTATACGTACGAGACATTGCTATCGCCCAACTATGGGCCAATCACTATATCTCAAAATCATCCTCCACCCAAATACATGTAGAACTATAAAGCATGTACGAAATCGAAGAATCAAAGATCAATGATACCAACTTGAGGAAGGGTTACCCTCGTTTGGTAACCACGACTATATCAGCTTCGATTTAGGCCAGTAACTCAAGGCCATCCATGTACTTTGTCTCCGACAGATTAGGAACTCGCTCGCTATATTTTACCACCCACGACTTTGGGCTTAACCTCAAGTTTTAGTTATATATTAGCACGTCTGAATATATTAGTTCCATCAATTCCTTACGATAGTTCTCATTTAAATACAAAGTGGGGCAGGTCAGCTATTAAACATCTCAACCTTCCTTCCGGAGGAAGTAGCCTATCGTATACGTTTCCGTCGGGACTAAGCCTACCCGTCGGGAGCGGTATCAATATCTCATGCCTCGGATCATATATAACAACCCATTAGATCTCGAGCCGCCATGGTCCCGTAGTGACCCCGCCCCCGGCAGCATGCATGATTAATGCAAGGCCTGATTCATGGTTCCACAATATATGGATACACAAATATAAATATATACCATCCGGGTATCTAAAAACCCTCCAAATCATAAATACGCATGTAAAACTACCGCACGACTAGTAAAACATACATGCATGAACATAATTAATAAATTGTGATTATATAAAAATACATGCATATTAGTAAAATTTTTAATAATAGTCAAAATGTATCAGAAATTAAATCAAACCAAGAATAAGGCTAGAGGATACTTGCCTTAACACTATACTCTGCGAATCTGAAGAAAGGAGGTTCCGAAGCACTCCAATGGAGACTTTTTCTCCCTTGCTTCACGCGCACCCGTGTGTTGCCCTCTCTCCTCCCGCACAAGTCGGTGCCATTCACCGCCGTTGCTCCACCACCGTGCCGCCTCACGTGGCCGTCGCTGGCCTCCCCGACCTCACCCAGTCGGCACCGGCACCGCTACGCTGCCATTGCTCTCCTCGCGCGGCTTCGCTGTCACTCTCCTTACACAACCCACACCGTGCGCTGCCATCTCCTTAGCCAACATTGTACGCTACCATCGCCACCGACCCCTTCTCCTCTCTCCTCCCCTCCCTTCTTCTCCGCCTGCGAAAAATCCTAGCCCCCGGTTTAGTCTCTCTCTCTTCTGTTCTCCCTCTCTCCCCGATTCCCTTTCTCCTTCTTCCTTTTTCTTTTTTTATTTTTTTCTTTTATATTATTATTTTTTTCATTTATATATATATATATATATTATTATTTTTTAATTCTAAAATCCAACTCGGTATTTTAACAACAACACAGGCATGCCTTGGGTGCTACTTCGCGACCCCGATCATTTCTCAAAATTAAAGAATATTATAATTAATTTTCACTACGTCCAAAATATCTAAAATCATAATAAATATTAAAATAATCCAAATGGGATCCAGAATATTACAGTCTATGCATATGATGATGAACTTCCTCTGCCTTGTCACGATGGAAAATGGATGGAGAATATTGAGCCCCCATTGCGCGAGAGGCCAAGGAGCCTGGAGGGATTTAAGCTCCGTGGGCCGCTAGTGGTGAAGATTGTCATGGAGCTGCCAGTTCTCGCACTTTTTTACAAACTCCAGGGCATCCTTCCTCATCGTGGGCCAGCAATATCTCTGGCATATGACTTTAAATGTTAGGTTCTTGCCGTTGATGTGTGATCCATAGATCCCGAGGTGGATTTTGCTTAAAGTATAATCGGCCTCCATAGGGGTAAGGCAACAGAGGTACGAAGTTGAGTATCATCGGCGATACAGCTTTCCATCAACTATTGTGTACCACCTAGCTGTCTTCTTGATCTGCTTGGCCTTGTCTATATCTCAGGCAGATCCCCGTCCGTTAGATGTCTCCAGTACGGCGTCATCCAGCTTTTTTCGTTGGAAACTTGCATTGCTTCCTGTTCTTCTATACAGGGAGTTCTCAAAACTTTCCGCATGTACCATCCAGTACTTCTCTGGACCTTCGGCTGCCATTACTCTCACAAGCTAGTTGGCCTTCCAGTTTTAAGTTCTGGGGACGTGAATCAAGTTTACCTTATCGAATTTCCGGATCATGTCCTGCGCCTTAGCTAGGTATCTAGCCAAGAGAGGGTCAAATGCCTCGAAGCTCCCGTTGATCTGGTTAACAACTAACTCTAAGTTGTTGTAGAAGGTCAATTCCTTAGCTGAGCACTCTTTGCCTAGTCGCAATCCGGCTAATAGGGTTTCATACTCGACAATATTGTTGGTGGCTGAAAAATCGAGTTTAATGGAGTATTTCACCTCAAACCCATCTGGGATTCTTAGGACCACTTCGGCACCACTGTCTAAGTTGGTAGATGAACCATCCACGTTGAGAACCAATTCTGTCTCTTCTGGGTGGTGATCTGCATCCTTAGCGGGGTCGTGGTCTCGACGATAAAGTCAGCAAGGGCCTACCCCTTAATGGCTGGCCTAAATCAGAACTCGATGTCGAACTCTCCCAACTCGATAGCCCACTTAACTAGCTGTATGGAAACATCATGCTTCTGAATGATGCTCTTCAATGGCTGGTAGGTTAGGACGACCATGTGATGAGCATGGAAATAAGATCTCAATTTTTTAGCAGAGAAGACGAGTGCTAGAGCGAGCTTCTCAGCATGCAAGTAGCGTGTCTCTGTGCCAGTCAATGTTTTGCTCATATAGTGGACTTGTCGTTGTGCGTCGAAATCTTGGTATATGAGAACAGAGCTAAGAGCCACTTCTGACATTGCTAGGTAGATGTACAACTCTTCTCTGTTTATCGGTGACGTCAGCAATAGTGGACTGGTCAGGTCTATTTTAACTGATCGAAGGTGTCCTGGCACTTTATAGTCCACTAGAAGCCATTCACTTTCGTCCCCCCTTAGAGCCTTGAAGAAAGGCTGGTACTTGTCTCCCGACTTAGCCAAGGAGTAGGACAGCGCTGCCAGTCTTCTGGTTAGCCTCTGGACATCCTTGATACTCCGTGGCAGAGACATGTCCGTGAAGGCCTTGATCTTCTTTAGGTTTGCTTCGATCCTTCGCTAAAAGACGATAAAATTTAGGAACTTCCTTGACGACACTCTGAAGACACACTTCGATGGGTTTAATTTCATCTGGTACGTGCGTTGTACCTCGAAGGATTTAACCAGATTGCGAATATGATCACTGATGGTGTTGCTTTTGACGAGTATGTCGTCTACATATACCTCAATATTGTGGCTGATCTACTTCTCAAATATCTTATTCACGAGCCTTTGGTAAGTCACACCCGTGTTCTTTAGACCGAAAGGTATAACCTTGTAGCAGTAGGTGCCTTGATCGGTCATGAACGAGGTGTGGTCCTTATCCTCTGAGCTCATCCTGATCTGATTGTATCTCGAGTATGCGTCTATGAAACTCAGCAGCTTGTGACCAGAAGTTGAGTCTACCAGTAAGTTAATCCTTGAAAAAGGAAAACTATCTTTTGGGCAGGCTCGTTGACATCGGTGAAATCGATGCACATCTGTTATTTTTCATTACTTTTCTTGACCAGGACGACATTGGGTAGTCAATTCGGGTACTGGACTTCTCTGATAAAGCCAGTGTCCAACAACTTCTTTACTTATTCCCGGATGGCTACGAGCTTCTCAACAGAGTGGTTTTTCCGCTTCGTCTAATAGGTTTACCGGTCGAGATCGAGACCTAACTTGTGGACTATTACTCTGGCCGAAATTTCAAACATGTCAGCAGGCATCCACACGAAGATATCTGCGTTCTGCCTCAAGAATGCTATCAGCTCATCACGCAGGGTCCGACGAGCAAGCCCCCTATCTGTACACACCTCTCTGGATCCTCCAGATTTAGTGGTACGAGGTCGGTGGCTTCGACGAACTATGCCTGCTACTAGGTCTCTTCGTCTTGATGGTCCAACTCTCTTGCAAGCCTTCCACTGCCGCTTGGGCCTACCTGCGACATGTAGCAGGTCCATCCAATCACTTGATCATCCAACAATTCGCTAATACCGCATGCTATTGGAAATTTCATTCTTAAGTGCGGTATTAAAGTGACAGCTCTGAACGCTACTAAGCATGGCTAGCATAGGATAGCGTTGTATTTGGAGGGTAGGTCAACAACCAGGAAGGTGAATGTGCAACTCGCCGGTCTGAGGTACGTGCCTAGGGTGACCTCCAACTATATTGTCCCTTGGACAGCCATTGTTCATTGTCTAAACCATAAAGTGGCCATTCGGCAGGTTTTAGTTGATTTTTTTGAGGCCAAGTTTAAAGAACGTATCGAGGTAAAACAAATCTTTGAAACTTCCATTATCAACAAAAACTTGTTTCAACAGGTAGTCCACAGTATCGTCTGAAACGAGTGTAGATACAATAAAGGAATTAGTATGTGGGGAAATTAAATGAGCCATGTTGCTATCACTAAAGCTAATGATATTTTCCTCCACTCTCTACTTCTTGCACCCAACTTGCCTCTCTTGGTGATCTACTTGGTGGGTTTTGGATGGTTGGGTCGTTATCATGTTAACCAGTTTAACCGCAACCCGATTTTGTTGCTGGGATGGATCTGACCCTTCTCCGCCCATGGTGCCAGAACTCTACCTAGGATTCTTGATGAACCTGGTGAGATGGCCCCTTCGGATAAGCTCCTCAATCTCCGGTTGTAGCATCTTGCATTCCTCTGTGGTATGTCCCAAAAATCGATGGAAATTACAATATTTTACAAGATTTCCTCCTTCCATATTCTTCAGCGGCTTTGGCCACTTAATGAACTTCCCTCCACGGATATGTATGAGGATATCAGCCCATGTGTCGTTCAGTGGAGTTAGGTTGACAGGCATGTACTCCTTGTGGTCCAGTGCTCTAGTCCTGTATTACTTCCAGCGGGGATTGTCGCTACCACTGTTCTTCCTCTTTCCTTCGGTCGAAAAAGAGAGAAGTTGGTCGGTCCTCTCTGGATGCTTTGTCTTGTTGGCCTCTACGATAGTCACGTATGCTCTGGTGATGGCCTCCACTTCCCAGAAAGTCTGCGGGTTCTTATGGGCTAGGTGCTTGAAGAAGTCGTCGTGTCCCAACACAGAGATGAAGCTGTAACACCCCGAATAATTTTAATTTTTTATTTAGTTGGGATAGTTATTTTTAGTAATTTTAGATATAAAATTTTATAATTCGGGTTAAAAATATAAATTTGAAGTTTATGGACTGTTAAATAGTGTTTAGATATTTGAGCCTAATAAATTAGAATATTTGGATCAATGGGTTTAGGAATAAATGTGGGGCCACTTAATTAAATTTAGAGTGATTAATGGAATTAATTTATTTAAAAATAGATAAATAAATAAATAATAAATATATTATAATAGTTGTAATAATAATAATAATAATAATAATAATAATAATAATAATAATAATAATAATAATAATAATAATAATAATAATAATAATAATAATAATAATAATAATAATTGGGCGAAGGAAAGAAGGGAAAAGAAAGAAAGAAAAGAAAAGGGAAGGAAGAAGAAAGGAAGGAAAGGAAAGAAAAGAAAAGAAAAAGAGAAGAAAGGAGGGAAAGGAAAGAAAGAGAGGGAAGAGGGAAGAAGAGGAGGAGGAAAATGGAGGGGAGAGAGGAAGGCGGCGAAACCCTAGACGCGGATCCAGCAATGCCCAAAATGGAAACTGAGCACAACCCTAATCAGACCCCTTCGTTAGTTAAGGAGGACATTGGTGTTAAGAAGGGGGGAAGAAGGAGCCGCCGTCTAGAGTCATACTTGTCGTTGCCGTCATTGATCGAAGCCAAAGCCACCATCACCGATCCGAACCAACCACTTTAGTCAAAGCCGTCGCTGCTATTTACCTAGGCCACCGTTGACGTTGTTGCTGAGCCGACGCCGAGGCCACCATCGCAAAACCTAGCCATCGCTCCAGGTAAGTGAACCCCTCTACTGTCATTTCTCCTCAATTTGCAAGTGATTTACCTCTTTGTGTCATTTCTCTTCTCCTCCCTCAATTTTCATGATGATGTTGAAATTGGATGAAACAGAGCCACGGTTCGTGTGGCACTGGGAACCGGAAAAAAATTAAGGGTTATCGCTAAAATTGGGGTTTGATAAATTGTGGAATTAGGTTATAATTTCACTTTAATTGCATAATTGGAAGTGGAAGTTGAGAATTTCTTCACATGGATGAAAATCGGACTACATAGAGTGTATTGTTCTGTTTTGCAAAATGGGCATGGAAATGGGGCATGTGGCAGTATATATTATTCTGCAGTGTGATTATATTGGCAGTGTGAGATTGGGTGATTCGAACAATGTTCTGTTTGTGTGGGTATGCTAAGTTTGTGCTCTGTGTGGGTGGGTGTGTTCTCTGAGTGTTGCTATGCGTGTGTGTAGCAGTGGGAAGGCGTGATGGCACGGGTGTGAACGACTGGGTGTGAGCACGTGAGTGCTGTGGGTGTATGTGGGAGTGGAGAAGCAGCAGGGTTGCTGTGTGTGTGTGTGTGGTATGGAGAAGCAGCAAGTGCTGTTGTGAGTGTGTGTGGTATGGAGAAGCAGCAAGTGCTGTTGTGAGTGTGTAGTTGGGTGTGTGTGCTGCCGTGTGTGTGAGTTGGTGTGTGGAAGGGAAGGCAGCGTGTGTATGCTGCATGTGTGAGTGTATACGTGTGTATATGTGTGTGTATATACATGTGTATAAATACACGGTATGCTGTGTGTGTATGCAACTAAGTGCATTGTGCACAGTGCGTGGTGAGTGTGCGTGCGTGTGGTAGAGTGTTTTTATGTTGATATAAATATAAATATATTTTTGGGTTGGAGATAAATAAATATACATATATATATATGCTGACAATATGTGTATTTATATAATTTGAAAAAGGATGTATGTTTGAGAGTGGGTGTTAGTAAAATGGATGAAATTATGATGAATTGGGTTGTGCTTGGAAGAACCCGTAAATTGATCATAACTATTAACTTTTAGAAGATGGGATTAAGAACATCATTTAATTTCGTGGTCATATGTAAATAAATTAAAATAAAATATGATATATGTTGGAATCAGTTGATTTATATGTTGGCCTTAATTGTAGGTATCGCACCGGAACAGAATGGAAGAACAGTTAAATGGTTGAGTTAAGCATATAAATCACGTCTCGGTCTATGTTCATTGTTTGTTCATTCCGTGATGAGTTCCTTTGTATTAGATTTGATGGAGTAAGTACGATCTGTGTCATCACCGAACGACGTTCCTATCATTGATATTGTAAAGCCTTCCTTACATTATACTCGGTTGTGTGAGTATTTGAATTGTTGGCTTCCTACGGTTAAGGTTGAGGAGAGTATATGAAAACATTAAGGTATCTGATCGAATAGGAGGCTACGGTACTTTAATGTGGTCTACGTTTATCCAATACTGATTTTCGTATCATGGTGATAATGAGGTATGTTTATCGTGGTGGGATGCTTATAGCCATGTGACCATCGTAGGAGATGATATCAGGGATATTATTTGACGAGGGGTATCATGGATGGTATTGGCATGCTACGGGTATAGCCTCTGGGAGGACTGTAGGGATAGTTGGATACTATGGATAACCTCGTTACACTTACCTAACCATTAGGGGCGTAAATGCGCGGCCTTTTGTTCACGGTGGCAGAATAAGGTCCAAGGAGATTCTTATTATCTCGTACAATAGTGACCTCAATTTGAGCTAATAATCAAATTCTTATTATCTAGTACAGTGAGTTGAGAGGGATACTTATAACCTAATAACCATCGTAGGATATGATATCTGGGATATCATTGGCGAGGGGTATGGGAGGTGGTATCGACATGCTAAGGGTGCAGCCACTGGGAGGACTGTAGGGGTAATTGGATACCATGCATAACCTTGTTGCACTTACCTAGCTGCTGGGGGCATAAATACGCAACCTTTGGTTCACTATGGTAGAATAAGGTCCAAGGAGATTAATTTGATGTTTCATCATTGTTGATATCTCATGAATTTGGGATTCGATTAAATTCACGAATTATATTCTATAGAATCAATGGGTCAGATTTTACGATATCCGGATTTGGTGGAATCCATGTTGTTTATCAATGTTGATGTTCAGGTCGTTCACGCTAATATTCGGATTAGGGAATCCCTGCATATCTCTTAATGTCGGATTCTGGGGGATTTTTGCTAGTTTATTGGTACTCTTATTATCTTTGAGATGCGTGGGTCAAGTGTGACCTATTTTGCTTAGAGTCGTATTTACGACGTGTTGTAATTCTTCTCGGATATAGTAGATGGTTAGATTTATACTGAGATCTTGATAGTTTGGTATCCGAGATTGTTATTGTTATTAGCACATTTGATTATCATCACTTGCTGGGTTTTGACTCACCATTGTATTTTTTTGACTCCAGTTTGAGCTAATTGCAGGGTGCAGATCGTGGGTTCGTACTTTTACTGTAGAACTTTCAGGTAAAGTGATTTGTGGATGTTAGATATTATTTATCAGTGGGAGACAAATTAGATACGTTATTGACAGAAATTGAGTAGTTTTCATTCGGGCTGCGACCCGTGATTCTTAGCAGTTATTATTTCGAGATGATTATGTAATGTATTGATGAATTTGATAGTAATTTAATTTAATTATATTGTTATTATGGAATATTATGAATGATTTTAAATTTTGAGGTTTCTACATGAGCGGTCCGAAATATATTTAATATTTTGGGTTCGGGTCGTCACAGAAGCTGCCAACTTCATCTATTCGGTGAGCTTCAGGATTCTTCTAGTTTCTACCGTGAACCACTCCAGAAACTTCATTGGGTTCTCTCCCTGTTTCTACTTGATATGGGAGAGATGTAATTACTGTTTCTCTTCTCGGTGGCTGGAAGCATATTGGGCCAAGAAGAGATCGGTGAGTTCCCAAAAACTCAGAATTGAGTTCGATTGAAGCCAATGGAACCAGATCTGGGCATTCTTCTTCAAGGTGAGGGGGAAACATTGGCACATTGCTGCCTCCTCCAGCCTTGAAAGCCCCGGATGGGTGCGGAAGTGATCTAGGTAATCCACAGGATCAATACTCCCACCGTAAGAATCCAATACTGGTATCTTGAACTTGGCCGGTTGTGGCTGATTTAGGATCTCTATAGTGAAGGGAGATCTCTCTAGATTGGTGGCATGCTTGTTGTCATCCTTGAACACGCGATTCCAAATCTTCTCGACTTTCGCCTCCACTCGAGAGTTCCCAAATCTCTTGGAGTTAAAGTATGTCGTTAACTTTATTCTTTTTGTGGTTCGGCGTGAAGCCGGCTGGCTGCTATCGTTAGTGGATCGAACGATCCGGGGGATCCTTCCTGAGCCTAAGGCCGTGGCTTGTCTCAGGAATATTGAGGATTTTTTCTCTCGGGGCTCTCATCCGAAGTCCCATGGCCCAAGCACCCTTCAAGCCTTGGACGGCTCTGGGTGTTGGAGGCCTCCGGAGCACAAGAGTTGCCCGACCTTGAAGCATTCTTGGTCAACTTTTTCTTCCTCTGGTCTCCTCGCCTAGAGGCCAGAATGGGAGGGTTGAGCCCCCTACTTCTTCTCGGCCTGGCGGGTGTAGAGCATTTGGAGTATTCTAGACATATTGTTCATCTACTCCGCCAGGTTAAGGGAAAATGGTGCAAACTGTCCTTTGACCAAATTATCAGCTGAGTGGTCGTGGTCGGGGGAGGTAGCATCTCCAATGGGAGTGCTAGCTTTAGCCTTGGTGTTCACCATCTTGCTTGATGATACAGGTTTTAAGGATGATAGTAGTTGGCTTTTAGTTAGCATTTTCACAGACGGCACCAATGATGTGTATTGGATCCAATCTTCAAATAGATTCTGATCAAGTTGTCCGTTGGATTCTAATCTCCGTCTTTTGAGCTTTAGATCCTGCACACCACAACTTCAAATAAGAGACCAGGTGATGGCAGGATTTGATCCTACCAAAAACACTCCGACACTCAAATCAGTAAATAGTCTTCTAAGAATAGAAGATGGATGAATAGAATATAGAGATGAATGCTGGGAGCGTGTTTATGGATATAAGTGGGGAGTGCACTCATAGAGAGAGTGGCTTTGGATACTCGTGGAGAGCAGTTTCTCTAAGTATTGTGCTCATTGGAAACTAGTAACAAAAAGAGAAAGCTTCTGAGAGCTTGAGTTTGCTTGAGGGCATTTAGTGGGCAAGAGAAGTGTGTCTGTGAAGTGAGTCTCCATGGTCTTTTACAGCCATGGCCTTGGGCTACCTTCCTTACGCAGTGAGGCTAGATGCCCATCTTCTATGATGGGATTGTTACCTTTCCTGTTTAGGTGTGAGTACTATTCCTGGCCGTAACAATTAAGGAGGTGGATTTCCTTCCTTTTGCGTATGGTAACCGTTAGGGTTTCCTTACAGATTGCACGTAGATACTCGCGCCTTTCTCTTAGGATATGGTCTGATTCTGAGAGGTTATCGTTATAGGAGGGATTGTCTTATTTGGAAATACGAAAAATCAGGGTAGACAACCGTTGTGGCCAGAAAATGGACGTGTAGGCCGATTTAGGCATGGGCCGCATTGGTCTTGAGCCTCTACCAGTTTATTTGTCACTTCTTTGGTCAATGGTAGTGTTGACCGTTCTAGGTAGAAACTGGTCGTTACTGGATTTGGGCCGTTTCCTCCTTTGTGGGCCAATCTGCTACTGGCGTCCCCACCAATACCTAAATTTGTTAATTCATTTTTGACAATATACTTGTGGGCTAATTTGTTTTTATTCTGATTTTTAAATGTAGGTTTTTTTTCTACCGGTCCCAATTTTAATTTTCACAATATTATCCATTCTTAATTTTGTCAGTATTGCCATTTACATTTTATATAATATGTTACAGATGTTTTTAAATTCAGTGATTTTGAAATCTCTGATGTGTTGAGTTACTGAAGTTACTGTGTTCTAGTTGAACACATATATTTGGCTCTTTCATGATGTTGTTGGGTATATAATTTCAAGTATTACATAATTATCTTTGTCAAACAACTGCAACCTTACTTTGATATATTATCAATGCAGAAGAAGTACATCATGGGACAATTTCAACAGCTTTTTTCATTACTCTGAACTACCCTTTGATACTCTTAACAATTTTAGCAGAAGTACACCCTAATAATATGTTCGATGCAGAAGATGTGTTAACTTCGAACGCAAGGTTTTTACTTGTCCTCTAATACTTTTAGTGAAAACAAATAGTTTGAATCCACCATGTTCATTTTCGATGATTGTCTAAGTCACTTCATTT
Organism: Nepenthes gracilis; assembly: GCA_033239525.1. NCBI lineage: Eukaryota > Viridiplantae > Streptophyta > Magnoliopsida > Caryophyllales > Nepenthaceae > Nepenthes > Nepenthes gracilis. Next base: position 15,222,424 of record BSYO01000007.1, read on the forward strand.
ATTTTTATCCAAGTATCTTTTTTTCTGTCCAAATTACTTTGCTTTTTGTCTAAATTTTTATTTATTTTAATAATATGTACTGGTTTCTTACAACTAAGTGATTATATTTTGTGAAATCATAAATAGTTTATAATAGAGATTAGATGAATATGGTTATTTATCTGCATAAGGAAGAGCATATACATAGTGTTAAAAAAGTTAAAAGCTTTTCACATATAAAGTTAAGAAGAATAGATAAAATTAAATGCAAATGTGTCAAGTGTATGAATACATACTTGAAAATTCTTGAGTTGGTTGGAAGTCATTTGATAGCTTATAAAATAATATGAATTATACATTTTGGTACTATTATAGGAAAAGACTAGAAGAATTTCAAAATCAATGTAAAAGGATAAGTTGCTAAGGAAGTAGAATTTGATGGTAATGATGTGGTATAAGATATTTCAAGGAATTTGTATACTAGGACTGATAACACTTACAGAAGTAGAGAAAAGTAAAATAGTGATGTAAAAAAAATTTATAGGTTGATACAAGATTTTAAGCAACCTTTATATGAAGGTTATAAAACCACAAGATTATCTATGATGGTAAAATTATTATATATTAAAAATATTCGCCGGTGGAGTAATGAATTGTTCAACATGCTTTGACAATTTTTAAAGAAAGGACTATTTTTATAAAATTTTATTTCAGTTGACTCATATTATGAAGAAAAACATGACTAAGGATCATTAACTCTCTTATAAAAAGATAATTATATATTTGAATGATTGTATACTGTATTGGAAACATGACAAATATTTTAACTTTTATAAAATATGTGTTGCTTTAAGATTAAAATCTCAAAAGCACAATGGGATAATCGCAAAAATAAGAATAGCAAAAGAATATCACATAAGACTCTACAATATTTTCCATTGAAACCAAGACTTTTAAGATTTTATGTATACAAAGATCACTTTTTTTTTTTTTATAAAATAACATCATAGTAGAAGAGTTGACTATGTTTAATGGCGTGGAGATCTTTTAATGAACTCCACAAGACTTTTTCTATAGAGTTTCACAATGTAAGGCTCGGTCTCACTAATGATGATTTAAAACAATTAGCACATTGTGAAATGAAACCAGGACCATGAATTTATATTTATAGGGTAGTATTTCCTGATTTGTCATTTACATCACGATAGAAATCCAAGGATTATCCTGGTCGAGTATCCTGGCTACTTATGGGAGCGGGTGATATCCATGGCATGCCTTAGGATACTACTGTAGAAGAACGAGAACTGCCTCTGGACCGCGGGGGATTAAGATAGTGTTTTATTGGCCCTGTATGACCGGGTGATAGGCATACCGCTATGCCATGTAGTGTTTGGCTTATTCTAGGCAATTTTATTGGACGATGAGTACGTTGTTCAGCATTAGATCATGAGGGGTATCATGATCCTTTCTCGTTTTTTCGCACCTTTAACTAGTAAGGTCTACTGGCCCTACTTCGTAAAGATTAATGTAAATAATAAAATGCATAAAAACACGTACAATGATATCATGTATTCTGACATGTCTCATTCCTCTCACACCCTATTTCATTTGTAAATGTATTGTTAAATATATGTTGCCCCCATCCCATTATCATTTTATTTGTTCATATATTATTTATTATTTGTGTATGATGCACTTGCTGAGGTATTAACTCATTCTTACTTCTTCTTTCCTTTTCAGATGAGAATGCACCAATACCCGACAAGATTGAGTCGGTCGTAGACGTATGATAGGTAGCCGTTATCAAGCGTGGGGCTTTGGGACATAGTTTTATGATTTTTTTTGTATGAGACAGGGAATTTGTATTTTATTTTGAAACTTATGGATATGTATATGTACGTGATGATGATGATGATTATGTAGATGGATACATAGTTATGTTTCCATCGTATATGATGATTATTATGCTTCTGCAGGTTTCCTTTGTAGTTATAATGGGCTTCCTAGTTGGTATTTATTTTAAACCGACGTCGTATCTGAGTTATGACGTTAGTGCCACCAGTGTTATTGTTGTGACTATGAGATCCTGTGAATTTGTGTAGTGTGTATTGTGGTTGATGTATAGGGTTTATATAGGTTATTGTATTTTAGTGAATGTCCGTTTCACAGATGAAAATCTGTCAAATTTTTGGTAGAATTTTCGGTCCATTACATTATTAATAATTTTTCTGCATTTGGGAACTTAGTTGGTTAGAATACAAATGGTAAATTGGCTTGTTCTTATTGTAGCAATGAAACTTTTTCCATAAGGGTGGATAATTCTAAAAAACAATGTTATATAGTCTATTAAAGCTATCTTACTATCAATCATAAATGGAGAAATGATAATTAATCTTTTAATGATACTAAAAAGTTTGGGTTACCACAGAACTTACTCTCTAGCAATGATATTTTTAGCCAACTATAAGACCTAAAAGGTATGGTTTTGACTAAAGTTGTGAAGAAGAAGAAAACAAAAGTCTCTCATGAAAAAATTGGGAATAATTGGAATAAGAAAAATATATTATTCAAATTTTTATATTTGAGTACTTTTTTTTATTGCGTCACAATTTAGAAGTGATGTACATAGAAAAAATGTATGTGATAATATTTTGGGGACGATTATAAATACTAAGAAAAAAATCAAAGATAATTTAAAAGTTTAACTTACATTTGAAACCCATAAATATTAGAGCAAAATTAGACCCAATTGAGATGGAAGATAACATCATACACCTTCTCTCCTGTATTGAAGTACCCATTTGGTTTATTCTTAAAGGGTGTAATTGTTCTAGATGGGTTTTTGTATAATATTTCTCAATATATTAACATAGGAGATCATAGATTTTAGGTATGAAAAGTCATGATTGCCACATTTTCCTATCACATCTCCTACCTCTTGTGATACGGGGCCACTTTCCTAAAGCATAGTGTGAGCCACTTGTGGAGCTGTTTTTATTTTTTTAAGATTTCGGGTGCCAAAAACTACAGGTTAATAAATTGCACCATATTGAATCTTAAATTCCTATAGCTGTATGTTAGTTGTAAATGATATTTCCCCCTTCTTTTTAATTTAATGCTATATTTACATATTTATTTAGCCAGTGAAGCTATAATTGATAGATATGTCCAATATTAATGGATATACCCAATTAAAATAATGTTGAATGTATTCAAGCAATATGTTTGCAAAAAGGCTCGTGTTGAGGGTTCAATTGTAGAAGGTCATATTATATATCAGTGTACAATTCTTTTGTCACAATATTTTGAAGATATTAAGACAAAATTTAACCAACATAATTAAAATTATGATAATGGCCATATTATAATTCTAAAATAGAATTACACGTATTCTGTTTAATTGAATGACAATTGGGAGGTGGCTGGACCCACAATCTTCAAATACTAGAGAGGAAGTAAGCATATATTTATATGTTATGAAGCTGTGAGAATGTTTAACATTTTATTGAATAAGTCATTTTATTTTTAGTATTTTACATCATCTTTTAACTTTTTCCATATAATTAAAATATTAAAATTATCTTATCCTTTATAGGGAATATAATAAAACATTATTCGTGAATAATATCCCACATAAGTAAAATTCGGAATAGTCTATAAGTTTTATTGTATGGTTTAGGAAAAGAGTAAGTGAATATGATTTTACGTTATTGTTAGCTATACTTAAACATGACTGATTAATCATTATAATATTGTGATTTATTAATTTGTAGGTTGCAAAGTTGGTTTGAGATAATTAAATTATAAGTGAGTCCTTAATTGCACTGCCACAAAGTCTTTGAAAATATGGCACAAGTTTTAGTTGGTACATTATGAATGGCTATAGGTTTCACGTTAAAAATCATGATATAGTATTGGTTATCCAAAACTGTGTAATAGTTGTAATAGGAGAAATTGAAAATGATATAGAAGTTATAAATTATTATAGAGTTTTAATTAAGGTTATTGTGTTTCAATATCTTAATGACAAATGGATGGCGTTGTTTCATTGTAAAAGGTTTAATGTACATTTCAAGAATAAAAGAAATAAAGTAGATGAGTATGGGTTCATGAGTGATAATAGCTGGCGACTTTCAAAGACACAAATGAACCCTATGAATTGTTCAATCAAATGTTATAGGCTTTTTACAACATTAACCACCTTTATAAGGGTTGGCATACTATAGTAAAAATACAACCTCATTATATGTATGACTTGTCAATCGAATCGGATGATGGATGTAATGATATATGAAGAATTTCAACCATTTATTGTGTATAGCTTAGTAGATAACTGAAACATGACCATTGATCTTTTTTTAGTTATTGGTATATTATTCTTCATTAATTGTTTTTAATCAAAATAATATGGGTTTGTTTTATTTGTATCTCCAACCTTCTATTTTATTAAATTTGATTGTTCTGCCTCATATTTAATTATTTTATCTTCAAAACTAATGTCTTTTTAATAGGGATAGAAGCAACAAAAAAAAAAAAAAAGGATTATCAAAACTTGATCAAACAATTATAAAATATCAGGCATGTTAGATATAGCATAGATTAATATGTAAAAATTAGCATTATTTTATATCACATTCTATTATAATTTTATATTACTGATAAGTTATACATTATATTTTGTATTATATTTCTATTCTAACATCACATTTTCTTTAATAGGACAATTCACATATCATTTTCTTTCTGTTTATTTTGGTAAGCGAGTTGATAAAGAATCCATTGTTGGTAATGACTACGGATCATACTTAGATATTTTAAGTATGGCTAAAATATTTATTAATATAAATTTTGTCGATCTAAAGTTTACTTATAGAAATAATAATTGGTTCGTAAAAATGACAATGATATTATTATAATGTTTACTGAATATAAAAAATAAGAGACATCACGTTCATATGGAAGAAGATACTACCATTAATCTTATAATAATGTATTAATGGTAATAAAAAAATATATTTTATAGTAAAACAGAATCAACAAATGTTTTTGTCTAGATTTATCTTTTTAAGTATAACTATATACAAATAATTTACTTACCATATATATATATATATATATATATATACAAATAATTTAAATATACTATCTCAATTAAAGACTGATTGATTCCTTATAATAAATTAGTATAAATTAATTTATTATACAAAAGGCCCAACATTATCTATATATTGATCTTAACAATTATCAATAATTGAATGAACCAAATTACACTTACATAATAAATAAATATGTATAAGTATTTCAAGTCAAAGGATGTTTAACTTAATTGTGCTGAATAATATTTCCAACATCCATGATTAATTTTAGAAGGTATTCATTTTGTACTCTTATAGTGTATGTGTAATAAATAAATATTAGTATGATTAATGATATTAGAAATTAATATTTTAAATAATTTTTAAAGAAATTTAAACTAATAGAGCCATACTTGAAGAGGCGCTCAAGCGCTAGGCTAATTTTATAAGGCGCTGCAGGATAGAGTTTCGTCATTTCACATGTGGCAAAGCAGAGAGGAGAGAGAGAGAGAGAGAGCAAAAGAAAAAAAGGAGAAAAGAGAGGTCACACTCAGCAGAGAGGAGGAGAGGAGAGAGGAAGAAGAGTTTAGGTATTTTGTAATATCCTTTTATCAGATCTACATGATATGTGGTTAAGATAAGTCTTTAGAAGCTCTATAATTTATCTGATTTCATGTTTGATAATATTTGCCTACATTTTAGAAAGTTTTAATATGTGCATGTTATTTTTATAAACCTTTTTTATTTATTGTGAACATATATGTATAATTTATTGGTTAATTAGAATTTTGTTCATATTCTGTGATTTTTGGGAGTCTTATTAATTTTATGAAAAATTTATATAAATATTTGAGTTTGTATATGTTTTATATTAATATATTTATATAAAAATGTGCATGAAATTTGCATAGATTATACATTGATACATATACATGTGTCAGGGATGAGGTCGCTGCCTTTGTGATTCAATTTGAATATTTGATATGTGGGACCTTTCCCAATGGAGAGATTTTGTTCTTGACAGGAAAATTTTTGATATGTGACTCTATCTTCCGCCGGCAAGAAGAGGCTTTGTTCATAGTTAAATCTATCACATTTTTTGTAAATAAAAACCATCGTAAAATAACTTAAAAAATTTTATAAATATTCGGATATCTTAATATATCAAATAAACTTGAGGATTATATTCAAAGTCGTAGGCGATAAAATATGGTATGCAAGTTCCATATATATGGGAGATAGCATTCATAGATGACCTTATCTACTAAGATAAAATGCAGATAGATTGGTTTAAGGCTACTTAGAGTATGTGTAATACTTTCTCAAATTAATCTTTCAAAAGAAAAATATTTTATTATCCTATTATGCAAGCTTTGTATTTTAACAAGGATTTGTATTTGTACTTTAATTTGAGATTCACATATTTGCCCATAGATGAAAATTTGGTCAATCTCGTATATTTGAATATGTGATTTATCTTGGAACACATTTGATTTACATAATTTTATTCCGACTTTATTTATTCATATATGATTTGGATCCGAAGTTCATTTTATTCAGTCACACTTTATATGGAATGATATCAGATCACATTTGTTATTTGACATAATTTGATTATAAGATTTGATTCTGGATCACGATTTGATATGAGTATGTCCCAAGAGGACAACGTTTGATACAGATTGTGATTTAAGTATGAGATTGCCTTTAGACTTTCTAATGACTTTCGAACCACTGGATTTGTTTGATGCGATTGTGAACCCTTTTAGGTTTTTGATACAATTTGATACAATTTGTTTTGTATAATTTGTTTATGATATTTGACCTCTCTCTACTTATAAACACGTATGTATATATATGTATATATATATATATATATATACATTTTATTTTCTGTACTGATACTTGTTGAATTTTAGGCTCACATTTTCTATTATCGAGGGCGACCATTGGACCAACCCATGCCTATAGCTCAGCCTATTTCAATTTGTAGAAGAATCCAAATGATCACTGTCACTGTGTGGTCCCTTACGGCTGCAGGAGCAGAAATCACAAGTGACAGCTATTAACTTATCACCATAAGAATTTCGATAGTGCAAACTACTAGAGGTGGAAGCACGATAGTGCGACAATTTTGACGATGCAAACTATCAGGGTTGGAAGCACAATGATGGCTCTTCTGGAGGCACAGAGTCATAGCGCCTACAACTCGCAATCGCAGGTATAAGATGTTGGCCACTTACCATTGTAGAGCCATAGAGCCCAAGGCCAACTAGGCCACACTCTCACTCTATATATACATCCCATCCTCCACAGGAAAGGGGGGATCCTTTCTTCTGAAATCTTTCTAGAGCATCTAGCGATCCAATCACCGATCAAGCAATCGATCCAGGGAACTGGATATCCTAATTGCAACCCACTTTCTCTAAGCCACTCCACGACAGGTGCACCTCTCCCTAAAAGCCACTCTCCAATGAGTGCAACCACAATTCGCCAAGCCATTCTCTCACGAGTGCAATTTTCTCGTTTGCCCGTTGAGCACACTTTTTATTTGATTAAGAAAGATTTCTAAATTGAGCATTGGAAGATATATCGAAAAGAGGGTCATACCATCCTCTGACATCTCATTTATTAAGTCATGGTGTGTAGGATCTAAGTTTAAAGTACGAAGACCAGAACCACTTGCAGTCGAAGACCCAAGCCCTGTGACTCCCAAATTTGTCAAGTAATTCGAATCTAGGGATGTATCATTGATGCCATTTGTGGAAAACAACGATGAAAAGCCTGCCCCTGTAATCAAAACAAGCAAACAAAGTAAACACCAAGGCACAAGCCAACGCACCAGCCAAAGAAATCGTTTCCCATGGCGACAACCCCTCTGTGGGTATCCGTTAAGATGTGTAACCGGCTCCAAATATGCAGACACTCATTGCCCAGAGGGATACCATATCCAAACTACTCCAGACGATTTGTACCCGTTTAGACGGTCAATAGTTGGGGGTTTCCTCCTTCAACTCCCAGACTTTGGCATCCAAGAGAAGAAATCAAAGGAAGAGACAGTCTACCGAGAAGACCCAATGGCCTGAGGACCTCAAGGCCCAAGCAGCTATGAGTGACAAGACCCAAACATGATTGGAGGGCCAACTGAATCATGGAGTGCGAGATGAGAGCTCAAAGTGGTAGAATCCATGCTACTCCCACGATGACTGGGGCTTCCTAACCCAAGAAGAAACCTCATGTAGTACATGATCGAGGAGGGCCCATAGCTGCCTAGTCTAGCACATTTCTCCGAACCACACGGAGTTGAAGATTTTCCTCAACGCAAAGATGGTTGCATCCTCCTCTCAAATGAAGGAGAGTGCAAGAAAGATCAAGCAACAAGTATTCAAAGGAAAAACCAATAAACACTCCGTTGACTTGAGAAGATCACCATTCACAAGGAGATCTAGATGTAGCTACTCCCTCACAATTTTAAGGTGCCGACCCTAGAACCCTACAATAAAAGTTTCCATCAGATGGTCAATCTAAATTACTTTCGCACTCTGCTAGGCTTCCAGGGCTTTGACGATGCCACCATGTGTCTGTGCTTTCCTCTGATGCTCAAAGAAAACCGTCAGATTTGGTTCTACCTCCTGCAATCAAACTTGATCCAAATGTTCTAGGAGTAGGCTGACACCTTTCTATCATAATTCGTCTCTAGCCGAAGGGAGGAGAAATAACCTTGACATCTTATCCGTATTCGATAAGGGCAAAATGAATGTCCAAAACACTTCTTAACCTAATTCAACATCGAGGCCCAAAAAATATCCAAGCTCATTGATGGGATGAAGCTAAACACCTTTGTGGCAACTTTGCAACCGAGTAACTTCTTAAGCAACTGGTCCAATAGGAATCTCAGACCTTCCAGGACGCCAAAACTGTTGCCCATGTATATATAGCCACCGAGGAGGCCAATGAAGTAAAGTGATTGGAGTGCACAAACCACTACCATCTGGGGTTGATGAGCAGGAAGAAGAGAAATAGAGACAACGCCGGCTCTTGAGATCCCAGAAAGTAGCCAAGGGTTGAGCCGAGCATCAGAAGAGAGTTCAGGCCCTTGAATCTGACTTCATTGAATGACACCCGGATCAATATTCTCTTTTTTGGTAAGTAAATTTGAATTAAAAATTTAAGATATTTATAAAAATATATATTATATTTTTAAGTGTTTTGCCAACTTGGAATTAGAACATAGAGGTTACGGTATCCTCCGAGCACCAAACAATATGGCATGTGAAAAAAAAAATAAAAAAGCTTAACAAGGAAACATGTCCTTGGCCGGACATCTGTGACCCATATTCTACGCCCATATGTAGAATTCACGCCACCATTGCAGATACCTCAACCGAATAAGAGAGCTTCATATGACCTTTGATATTACAGCCATTTCTAGCCTACAAAGTCCTCGGTCCTTCAGCACAGACTTCAATGGATATCTCCATTGAGTTCAACATGATCTGAGTTCTTTGGCATCCAGTTGATAGTAAACACCATCGAGTCATGATAGATCTATCGCTCTTGTTTTGATCAATGGAGATTATTTCAAGCTTTTGACGAACAATAATGGATCTCAGTTTGACCACTTGGAATTCATTACGCAATGTCAAATTATTGAAGATGCACTGATTTCACTCACACCAAACGTAATATACTATAGCAGCAAGAGTGACGTGGTAAGAGTAAGCTTTGAGATTCTGCCCCTTCCATTTTTTTGCCGCCCAGCCAATGTTGGATTGCCATTCACAATATGGCCATGAGATCCCTGCTTGTCGACACATCAACCTCCACACTTCGGTCGAAAAAGGGAAGGAAAGAAGAGGTGCTCATGATTTTCATTTCCAGAGTTACAGAGTATGCAAGTCATCAGTTGATTAATAAAGGAGCTAATTCGGTTGAGGGTGTTGAGTCTTTTACGCATGACTAGTCAAAGAGTAAAATCATGCATCGGAATGTGTTTAGGATCTCAGACTAAGTGATACCATTCCACTCTATCTTTGGTCTGCTAGAAAATTCTATATGCCGATTTTGTCCTATAAGCACCAAAAAGGCTGTCGCACCACTTAATTACATCGTTTTGGGTGGCATCGGGGTTGTACTTGGGCATGTTTTCCATAATCTCGGCAACTTTCATATCAAAATTATTTGGCCATTTCCACTTACCTTGGTGGATAATATCTATGACTTTGGCATCCTCCGATAAGCCAGTAACACATCTTAATCTCTCCTTGTATCGATCACAAAGAGGACCACTAGGGTGCCAATTGTCCGTCCATAAGAATGTATCTACCCCATTCCCAATGTGATACTGTATCTTGATGTGCGGGATAAGGCGTAACTTCATGAGTTTCTTCCAGCTACAAGTTGTAGAGTCCGACACTTTTAGAGTCCAAATGCATCGATCTTTTATACAGTGGGCATGATACCAAGCTGACCAAACAGAGGTTGGGTCTTTAGTGATGATCTTCCCAATGAGGCGACATATAAGGGCTTTATTAGAGGTAACAAGATTTTTTATACCCAAGCCCCCTTCATCTTTAGCAGTGCAGACATCTTTCCAGGCAACTTTTGCTGCAAATTTACCTTCCATGGAGCCATGCCAGAGAAAAGATTGGATATAGCCCTCCAGTTTCTTCAAAATAGTATTTGGTAATATGAAAACAAAGGCCCAGTAAATACGGAGTGTCGAAAGAATGGATGATATAAGCTAAAGCCATCCACCGAATGAAAGCCATCTATTTTTCTAGGAAGTCACTCTCTTTTTCACTCTATCCAGCAGGGGTTGACAATCTTTCATTGAGAGCCTAGTAGTAATGAGAGGAACGCACAAGTATCTCATTGGGAGTGAGCCAATTTTGAACCCCATAATGTTTTGAAGTTCCTGACTGGTGGAATCATCTACCGATAGCCCTGAAAGTTCTTCAAATTCTTTGTCAGTTTTAGAGAAAAGAAGAATGTCGTCAGCAAAACCAAGCAGCACTGTCTTTTTTTTTTTTTTTTTTGCATTTCCAATGGAATTTAAAGTTGCTTTGTCTCTGGGCTTTGATTTCCAGCGTACCGTTAAGGGCTTCCATGGCCAACACAAAGAGGTAAGGCGATAAAGAGTCTCCTTGACGAAGTCCCTTAGCCCCTTTGAAAAAACCAATAGATTCACGATTAATATTAATAGAAAAAGATATGGTGGTGATGCATTGGTTTATCCAAGTAACCATCTAGGGGAAAACCCATCAATTCCAATAAAACAATCAGAAAATCCCACTAGATTGAATCACATGCTTTTATTAGATCCACCTTCATGACACACCAGGGGACTCCTTTGTCTGAGTGGTATTCATGTAGATCTAAGATAAAAAGTTTTTGAAGTGGCCAAAGCCGTCTAAGAACTTGGATGGAAGAGATCAATCAAAATATTACTTCTACCATTGATCTTTGGGCCATAGAACTGAAGATTATTGGACTCTACAGAAGGAAATCAAGGCCCTTGTTCGTAAAGGATATCTTATCAGATTCTTGAAAAACCTAATGTAGGCTCTCAATGGACCAGGCGATGACAAGCTGGATGAACAGGAGCAACTAAGAAACCAGGTCATGGTTGGGGTAGTCAACATAGTAGCCACGAGACTACCCATAAGCAATGCCTTGGACTGCTTGAAGAAAGCTTCCAGTAGCAAAAAGTTAAGGACGGGAGTTAGAAATGATATCATTAGTTTCAGTTATGATAATATGATACATGTAATAACTTCTTATATTGACCCTCTGGTTATTTCTACACTCATTTTAAACGGTAAGATTGACTACCAACTTATACGGTTTTTTATTAATAATGAAAGTTTATAAAATTTGTTGTATCTTGATGCCTAATTTAAGCTCAGATTAAAAAAGAATCAAATTAAATCAACTAAGAGACCCTTATATGGGCTAGATAGATAATGAACCCAGCCTAATCTAAGGGACCATTCAGTTGGAGGTCACACTGGTAACGTATCCAATGATGACAACCCGTATGCTCATGTTCTTGATGGTCAACCAACCATTAATCTACAATGCATCCTGGGACGACCCTACCTAACAGCATTTAGAGTAGTGACGTCAATCCCATATCCGAAAATGAAGTTTTCGATGATATACAGCATCAAAGAGGTCTTAGGCGACCAGATCAGAGACCGAACATGCTATTTATCTCAAGTCACTTAGGTAACTCCTAACTAGCCAATTGAAGACTTTGATCTCCAGGATGAAGCTACTCTACAACAGGCACATTTTGGTGAGTCAACTGACCTTATCTCTCAAAATCACTATGAGCCCAAAAAACGAGCCCAAAAAATGTGTCCAATTCGGGAACTCTTTACGATCACCTATGTGATCAGTTAATAACTTTCCTTTAGTAAAACTCTAATGTATTTGTGTGGATTCTCATCGACATGCAACGGATACTGATCGAAATAATGGTTCACAAGATAGATCTCAATCCCAGTCGCAAGCTCGTCAGGTAAAAGCAGAGAAACTACTTTATCGAGAAATTAATCGCTATATGAGAAGAGGTGAATAAGTTATTCGGCGTAGGTTTCATAAGAGAAGTTCAATACTTAGACTAACTGTCAAACATGGTCCTCATCAAAAAGAGCAATTAAAAATGGAGGATGTGCGCAACTTTACCGATGTAAATGAGGCATGTGTGAAAGACAGTTTCCAACTACCAAAGATTGATCTACTGATAGAATCCACTTTCTGGCACAAGCTGTTAAACTTCATGAATGTCTACTCGGGCTACAATCAGATCTAAATGGGTTCAAAAACTAAAGAACACACTTCTTTCATGACCGACCAAAAGACGTATTGTTATAAAATCATACCCTTCGATCTAAAGAAAGCATAAGCCACATATCAATGGCTCGTAAACAAAATATTTGAGGCATAGATTAGACGAAATATGGTGGTAGATGTGGATGGCATGCTCATCAAAAGTTAAGCGATCGATGACCATATTCACAACCTTGGCAAGGCCTTCGAACTACTCTGAGAACACAAGATGAAGTTGAATCCAACCAAATGTGCCTTCAAAGTATCTTTTGAAAAATTCTTAAGCTTTATCGTCTCCCAATGGGAAATCAAGAAGGTAAAAGCCATCGTGAACATGAGCCTACCTTAAACTGTAAAGGAATTTCAGAGGCTCACCGAGAGACTCGCAACACTCTTCTACTTCCTAGTAAAATCGGTAGAGAAGTATCTCTTTCTTTAAGGCCTTGAGAGGAATAAAGGTAAATGGCTTCCAATAGATGACCGAATGGAAAGAAACCTTCCAAAAACTAAAGGAATACCTCTCTAGCCCCCTCTCTTGACGTCACCCCATGAAGATGAAGAGTTATACCTCATAGTTTTGGATACAAGACTAAGTTCAATCTTGATTAGGTAATAGTCTGAGATATAATGACTGGTCTACCACGTCAATAAAGTTCTAACAAACACTAAGAGTCATTACTTGTACTCCGAAAGGATTGCTCTAGTGCTAATTTATTCCGCTAGGAAACTACAATAGTACTTCCAAGCATATAAAGTTGTCATGCTGACAGTCCAGCCGCTAAAGAGAATCTTGCAGAGACTTGACATATCTAAATGACGAGTCAAATAGGCTATTAAATTGGGCAAGTTTGATGTGGAATTTGGACCGCGGCCAGCTATAAAAGGTTAGGCCCTCGCGGATTTTGTAGTTAAAACAATAACCACAATTTGGGATACCCTCAACCTAAGTGAAGACGTCAGCCAGCAAAAAGACCCACTGATCTGGATATTACACATGGATGGATCATCAACTATCTTAGGAAGCGAAGTGGGCGTGGTTCTGAGAATCCTCAACGGGTCTGAAATAAAATTGTAACGACCCAAAATTTTAATAAGAAAATGTTAACCATCAAGTCCGGTCAACGCAAGTTGACCGGAGAATGAAATGTGAAGAAGTCCGGATTTTTTTGAATTGGTAAAATTCCAGTCCGGATTTCCTTATGAAAATCCAGTCCGGAATTTTCCTTTAATTCACTTCGGAATTCCTTAATGAAAATGAGTCCGGATTTCCGCGATAAAAGAAGTCCGAAATTTCCGTTGATGAAAACAAGTCCGATTTCCTTGGTAAAGAACTCCGATTCGTAGGGAAACAAGTCCGAATTTTCTTGAAGTTCGATTTCTTGAAGAGAAGAACTCCGGATTTCCAAGTAAAAACGAGTCCGGATTTGCTTGAAAGAAAGCACTTTCGGATTTCCGAAGTAAAGCGAGTCCGGATTTGTTTGAAGGAGTCCGGTCACGCTTAAGGAAGAATATTGGGAAGGAGCGACCATGAATATCACTGCTCCTTTAGACGTGTTGGAAAACGAAATTCATAAATAACCCTCTTTGGAAAATGTAGGATTATTTATATCACTCTTTGAAAAATGGAGAGCTATAAATGATAGCCACCAAAACCTAGGGCTATAAATAAAGGCTTAAGAACATTAGAAAAAGGCACCACTAGACACTCTTAGTAAAGAAGGAGACCGAAAGATTAGGCAAAGTAGAGAAGAATTCAGGCAAGATACTCACCCCTATTTCTAAAACTCATGTTTAATTATATTGCTATGAAAGTATATGATATTCTGTATGAAGTATGCTTTTAATGACTGAAATGCATGTTTAAAGGAAATTCTGTTATGCATGATGAATGACTTATTCTGTTTATGATTAATTGTCAATTGTTATGAATTTTGATAATTTCATGTTTACGGAAAGAAATTTTAGGCCTTAAAATGAAACAAGAATGCCTACTGTTGATCTCTGTTCTATCAAAATAAATCTTTGAAATTCAAGATAAAAGACCTTCGGCATCATTACAGAAAATGATTTAGAACTCCGTCATTTGTACTCCGTCCAGTTTGAATAAGGAACTCCGTCCAGAAAGAACTCCGACCTTTTTATGAAAAATGTGCTCCGTCCCCTTGTGAAAAGTACGCCGGCCTTCTGTTTGAAAAAGAACTCCGGCCTACCCAGAAAAAAGAGAACTCCTACCTTTACGCCTTTAATAGTACTGTTCCTTTGTTTTGAAATGAACTCCGGCTTATGAATTCCGTATTTTATGAGCTTCGGATTTTAAACAGAAAAGTGCTCCGTCCATGAAGCACTCCGTCCCTTTAAGCACTCCGGATTTTTAAAAGAAAAGCCACTCCGCCCTTTAACTTTGGATTTATGAAAGAAAAGTCACTACGGATTTTAGAGCATAGGAAATTGAAAGAAAATGAACTCCAGATTTTAGAGTTTCAGAAATTTAAAGAAAATGAACTCCGGATTTTAAAAATGAAATCACTACGTCCCTTTAAAAGAAAGAACTCCGAAAAATTTATGAAAAACACTCCGTCCTTTTAGAAAAGAACTCCGCCCTTGCAGCACTCCGTCCTTTTATTTTGAAAAGAACTCCGGTCTTGAAGAAAACAACTCCAGCTTTTAAAGAACTCGAAATTTGAAAGACGGTTTTCGCCATGAAGAAAGAGCTCCGGCCCTGAAACCTGCCGTAATAAAAGAACACCGCTCTTGAAAAGAGCTCCGCCATGAAAAAACACTCCGTCCGTTTAAAAAGAAAAGAACTCCGTCCGTGTCCTCCGTCCATTTTAAAATAAGCACTCCGTCCCTTTTGAAAAGAAAGCCATCCGTCCCTTTAAGAAAAAGAACTTCAACTTTGTACTCCGTCCTTCATAAATAAAGAACTCCGGTTTTTTAATGATCTTTGAATTAAAGAAACGAACTCCGGCTTTGATTAAAGAAATGAACTCCGGCTTTGTAAGAAGAGAACTACGGCTATATAAAAGAACTCCGGTTTTCTATAAAAAGAAATTTGACTTTTTAAGGCACTTCGGTATTGATAAAACAGGTCCTAGCTTAAGAACTCCGATTTGCGCATGAAATGAACTGGCTTACGCATGAAATGAACTCCGACCAGTTTATGAAAGAAAAGTCACTCACGGATTTTTAGAGCATAGGAAATTGAAAGAAAATGAACTCAGTTTTAGAGTTTCAAATTTGAAAATGAACTCGTTTTAAAAATGAAATCACCCTTTTTAAAAGAAAGAACTCCGAAAATTTATGAAAAACACTCCGTCCTTTTTAGAAAAAGAACTCCGTCCTTTGCAGCCTCCGTCCTTTTATTTTGAAAAGAACTCGGTCTTGAAGAAAACAACTCCGGCTTTTAAAGAACTCGGAGAAATTTGAAAGACGGTTTCGTTGAAGAAAGAGCTCGGCCCTTGAAACTGTAGTAATAAAGAACACCGTCTTTTGAAAGAGCTCCGCCATGAAAACACTCCGTCCGTTTAAAAGAAAGAACTTCGCCGAGTCCTCCGTGCATTTTAAAATAAGTACTCGTCCTTTTGAAAAGAAAGCCATCCGTCCCTTTAAGAAAAAGAACTTCAACTTTGTACTCCGTCCTTCATAAATAAAGAACTCCGGTTTTTAATGATCTTTGAATTAAAAACGAACTCCGGCTTTGATTAAAGAAATGAACTCCGGCTTTGTAAGAAGACTTCACGGCTATATAAAAGAACTCCGGTTTTCTATGTAAAAGAATTTCGGCTTTTTAAGGCACTTGGTATTGATAAAACAGTCCGGCTTTAAGAACTCCGATTTACGCATGAAATGAACTACGGCTTCGGGATGAAATGAACTCATCACTTCTGCAAAATAAACTTGACTTACGCATGAAAAGAACTCCGATCTATGTATATATGAACATAAAAAAAAATTGCATGGATTACGGACTGACAAGTGGAACTCTTCCGACTTTGATTTATGATAATTGGCCAATAAAGAACACGAACCAGAACCGGTTTCCGTTAAGCTTGCTGTTAAAGATGGATGAAGGATATTGGAGTGACACTCGAGGATGCCTCCTGGGCCACGGGAGGGACCTTTTGGGTGGCATAAGAACTATGGACTATGGCCCTGTCATGCGGGTTAAAGGCATTACCTCCCGCCTGGGAGCATAATGAGGGATACGGCTTTAGGTTGTGGGGCAGCACAACCCCCCCTCGATGTTATCCGCTCCCGTCCGGTCCCTAAAGATGATATGAATTCGAATGTTTTTGATGAAATTTACAAGACAAGATGAAAAGAATAGGCTGAAGAAATGATATGATTATTTTTCTTATGCTATGCTATGATATTATATTTTGATGTATGCTTATGTTTTACGCATGTGAGTATCCTGTTGGCTTTGTAAGCTCATTCTTGCAACTTTAGGATGACAAGCTTATGGAGGATTAAGTTGGTAGAATCCTATGGTGTAGCCGATTGTTTTAAAAATTTGTTTGGAGGCTGATTTTGGAGTTTGTTTATTTTGTTTTGAGGAAACTTGTAATATTGATTCCACTGCTTATGAATGTTAGAATGTTTCCGTGATACTTTGGGATTTATAAAATTATAAATCTAGAATGCATCTCGAGGTTTGAATGAAGAAAAGAAAAATTTTTATGTTCATTTTTTATCTTTTATTTGTAAGAACTTTGGATTTGATTTATTGACTTTTGATGGTAATAAAGTCGGGTCACACATGATTGGTATCGAGAGATGCATTAGGATAGTTTGAATCAACACGGAAACTTAGGATAAGTTTAGTGTTGGCAAGAAGAGTGTTGTTCTTACTTACGCTTTGGGACAAAGACCATTACGATAGTTATCTTTGGAATGATTGACTAATAAAATTGTTCTTTTCGAGACGTTTCCTTGACCATGTCTAATGAGGAAGGAGAAAATGATCAGATTAACAACACTCTTGATCGGGAGGCAAGATATGCGAACCTCTGGGACAGAATGGCCGTCGTCACTTAAGCCTTGATTCCGACCACTCCACCAACTCCGGTGACCACCCCGGTTCTGTCCATCGGGAGAGGTCGGTCTCACGACAGTTTTACCAAACGAACAATTCCTGAATTTCTAGGGAACCCGATCCGTTAAAGGCTGAAACATGGATTCAACGTCGAAGAAGGTATTTCTTTGTAATCAAATGCCTCCTGGGACATGGTGCTTTATGCCACTCATGGTGGCGGGGAAGCACACCTTTGGTGGGAGATCGAGAAATGGGTTTTTAATATGCCGGATGGAGATTAGGCTTGAGATGTTTGACGGCTTTCTGGGAAATATTTTCTGCAAATCTTCGTAGGCGAAGGAGGATGAATTCCTTCGCCTAAGGCAAAGAAATCGCTCGGTGGCGAATATGATTCAAAATTTCTCTTGAGTTATCTCGTTATGCCCCTTTCATGGTGGAAGATGAGGAGAGGAATGTTAGACGGTTTTCTTTGGATTGCGGATGATATCGGAGGACACTTTTCAACTCTAACGTTGACAACGTATGGAGAGGTGCTCAAAGGCGGTCATTTATGAAAAGAATTAGAAAGGCAATGTCAGACAAAGGACTTTTAGTCCCGGACATCAGGCAGTGCTAGTGAAGGGCCTTCTAAGAAGGCAAGACCATCAAGGTTCGGTGGGAACAGAGCCGATCGGTGTAGAATTCTCGATCTCACGACTAATGATGTATGTGATTATTGTGGGAGATCACATGGAGGAAGCCTTGCTACAAGAAAGTGGGTGTTTGTTATAGTAACAAGTAGATTGGGGCATATGATCGATTGTCCGGTCATCATGAGCCCCAAGAGTTAAGCCTCCTATCCCAGCCAAAGTGTTTGCCATTTACGCATGGGGAGAAATCTGAAAAGTCTGGTGGTAGAAGGTACACTTTCTATCCATGGCATCTCTAGTCACGTACTCTTTGATTAGGATCTACTCATTCTTTTTGTTTTAGTGAATTTTTGAAGCATCTTCGACCCTTCTAAAGTTCTTGAGTACCCATTGATGGTTACCTCACCCGATGTGTCGTCCATAATATTAAATATAGCATTTTTCAATGCCTAATAAAAGTAAATGGGAATATGATGCACAGTAATCTGGTTGTACTAGAAATGAAAGACTTTGATCGATCTTGGGGATGGGTGGTTGGCAGGTATCATGCCAAGATTGACTATTTTCGGAAAAGAGTAGAATTCACCATTCCTGGAAACAAGCCTTTTCACATTTAGGTGTTCAGAAGGAAGCATCCTGCTTTATTTCGGCTCTTCATGCTGAGCATTTGATTAGTGATGGATGCCAAGCCTATCTAGCCTTTGCTAGTGTGTCTATAGAAAATCAGAATCTGCGGCTAGAGAGATTCTGTGGTGCGGGAATTTGAAGGCGTATTCTTTGATGAATTACCTAGATTGCCACCCCAACGAGAGTTAGAATTTGGAGTGGAATTGATACCGAGGTTCACTTGGAAGTATCCAAACCACCCTATCGGATGGAACCGGCTGAACTCAAAGTGAAACAACAACTGCAGGAGTTGCTAGATAAAGGTTTCATTGGCCAAGTGTCACCATGGGGAGCACCGTTCTTTTTATCCGAAAAGGACGGGACCATGAGATTATGTGTTATAGGATTATCGAGAATTAAACAAATCACCATCAGAATAAATGTCCTCTGCCGGGATTGATGATCTCATTGATCAGCTACAAGGAGCTTGCATATTCTCTAAAATCGATCTTAGATCCGGGTATCATCGACTCAGGATCAGCAAGGAAGATATAGCAAAAGCGGCGTTTCGAACCCGAGTATGGGCACTATGAATTTGTAGTAATGCCTTTTGGGTTGACTAATGCTCCTATTTTTATGGATCTATGAATCGAATTTTTTCAAACCATGCCTGGACAAGTTCGATTGTATTTATTGATGACATCCTTGTGTACTCGAAAAGCTCGAGGAACCACGAGGAACATTTACACTACACTTGATTCTTAGGGAGCATCGGTTGTTCGCCAAATTGAAGAAGTGCGAATTTTAGTTGGAAGAGGTAGGATTCCTTGGACGTCATCTCCAAGGAAGGGAATCTGCAGCCGATCCCATGAAAGTGGAAGCCGGTTGTAAAGTGGAACAACAACTTTTGTATGGCCCGAAGTCTAAGTTTCTTAGGCCTGGCTGGATACTATAGACGGTTTGTGGAGAACTTTTGCAAATCGCCTTGCCACTCACCAATTAACTAAGAAGGATGCCAAGTTCAAGTGGACCAAAGATTGTGAAGAGAGCTTCTAGACGCTTAAAGACAGTTAACTGCTCAGATCCACGACCATTCCAAACGGCAGGAGGGAGATTGTTTGCTGCGATGCCTCGAAGATTGGATTGGGCCGTGTTCTAATGCGTACGGTAGGCAAATTGCCTATGTCGCGGCAGGTTGAAGGATCATGAAAGAATTACCCAACTCATGATGCGAGTTGGCGTGATAGTATTTACATTGAAAATCGAGGCATTATCTATATGGTGAAAGATTCTTGGTCTACTCGATCACAAGAGTCTAAAATATTTATTCTCCAGAAAGAACTGAATATGAGACGAGAAGATGGATTGAATTCACCGAGACTATGATTGCGAACTCCGATATGAGCGGGGAAAGGCCAGCGTGGTTCTTTGACAGCGTTAAGTAGGCGATGGGGATGCTAGCTAGAATGAAAGTTAAGCAAATGGAGATCTTGGATTGCCTCATGAATTATGATGTCAGCGTTATGTGCATGGGAAGCGGATGATTTTGGCGTCTTCAAGTTCGAGCGAAATGATTAATGAGGTAAAGGAGGTCAATCGAATGATTCTTTTCTTGTAAAGATCATGGGCGAGCTAGATAAAGAATCCCAGTGATTTTAGATTTCGCCGGATGGTGCGGTGAGATTTAGAAATCGGTTATGTGTCTTAGGATAATAAAGAATTAAAAGAGAAAATTCTTAAGGAAGCCCATCGATCTCAGTTATCACGATCCACCCAGAGCTAATAAGATGCATTAGGATTTGAAGAAGACATTTTGGTGGAGAAATATGAAAGGGATATGCGCAACTTACGTGGAAAAGTGCCTTATATGCCAACAAGTAAAGGCCGAAGAAAACAGCCGTCTCGGTTATTACAACCAATGCCGTTGCGGGCTGGAAATGGGAGGATATCGCCATGGATTTTGTAACCCAGTCTACCAATGACGCCAAGGAAACATGATGCTATTTGGGTGATTGTTGACCAACTAACAAAGTCAGCCCTTTTCGGCAATCCGAATGACTTACCCCTTGATAAATTAGCCAGTGTATGTGAGCAGAGATTGTCGGACTTCATGGTGTGCCTGTCTCTATTGTATCGTATAGAGACCCTGCGCTTGTTTCACGGATTACGAAAAGTCTACATAAAGAATTAGAGTGCGAATTAAAATTTAGTCTTGCTTTTCATCATAACCGACGGTCAATCGAGCGGACTATCAGTTCTCGAGGATATGTTAGGGCCTCGAGTCTTGGAGATGAAAAGGACTTGGGATGATTCATTGGCTCTTGTAGAGTTTGCTTATAATAATAGCTACCAGGCCAGCATTGGCATGGCTCCTTTTGAGGCATTATATGGGAGAAAATGTAGATCGCCAATTCATTGGGAGGAACACGGAGATAGAAGAATTTTGGGTCGGGACATTATCAAGGAGTCGGCAGAAAAGATAAAGATATTACATGAGAATCTCGAGTAGCTCGGGAGGCAGACAAAGAGCTATGCGAATAGGAGAAGATCGGCATTGAAGTTTGAAAAGAGGCGATTTTGTGTTTCTAAAGGTATCACCATCCAAGGAAAGCACGATTCGGGGTAAAGGAAACCCGAAACCTCGTTTTATTGGGCCTTTGAAATCTTGGAAAAGATTGGAGTAGCTTACGGACTTGCACTACCTCCAAACTTGGCGAGAAGTACATGATGTTTCATGTGTCAATGCTTCAAAGTATGTCATGATCCTACTCATGTAATTGAGTATGAACCTTTGACAGTCGACAAAGACTTATCCTATATAGAAGAACCGTGGAAATCTTGGATCGAAAGAAACAGAAATTACGCACCAAATCAATCGCTCTAGTAAAGGTGCTCTGGAAGAATAACACACCGGAAGAGGCAACTTGGGAATGAGAGAAAGAGATTCGGAACAAATATCCATATTTATTTTTCGAGGTTAGTGATTTTATTTAAAATTTCAAGGATGAAATTCTTATAAGTGGGGGAGGTTGTAACACCCAAAATTTTAATAAGAAAATGTTAACCATCAAGTCCGTCAATGCAAGTTGGCCGAGAATGAAAAGAAGAAGTCGGATTTTTTGAATTGGTAAAATTCCGGTCAGTTTCCTTATGAAAAATCCATCCAAATTTTCCTTTAAGTCACTTGAATTCCTTAATGAAAATGAGTCCAGTTTCCGTGATAAAAGAAGTCCAAAATTTCCGTTGATGAAAACAAGTCCGGTTTCCCTTGGTAAAGAACTCGGATTCCGTAGGGAAGCAAGTCCTAATTTTCTTGGAAGTTGGATGTCATGAAGAGAAGAACTCGGTTCGAGTAAAAACGAGTCGGTTTGCTTGAAAGAAAGCACTCGGTTTCCGAAGTAAAGCGAGTCGGATTTGTTTGAAGGAGTCCGTCACGATTAAGGAAGAATATTGGGAAGGAGGCGACCATGAATATGTTGTTCCCGAGACGTGTTGAAAACGAAATTCATAAATAACCCTCTTTGGAAAATGTAGGATTATTTATATCACTCTTTGAAAAATGGAAGCTATAAATGATAGCCACCAAAACCTAGGGCTATAAATAAAGGCTTAAGAACATTAGAAAAGGCACCACTAGACACTCTTAGTAAAGAAGGAGCCAGAAAGATTAGGCAAAGTAGAAAGAATTCAGGCAAGATACTCACCCTATTTCTAAAACTCATGTTTAATTATATTGCTATGAAAGTATATGATATTCTAATGAAGTATGCTTTTAATGACTGAAATGCATGTTTAAAGGAAATTACATTTATGCATGATGAATGACTTATTACATTTATATGATTAATTGTCAATTGTTATGAATTTTGATAATTTCATGTTTACGGAAAGAAATTTTAGGCCTTAAAATGAAACAAGAATGCCTACTTTGTTGATCTCAATTCTATCAAAATAAATCTTTGAAATTCAAGATAAAAAGACCTTCGGCATCATTCTGAGAAAATGATTTAGAACTCTCCGTCATTTGTACTCCGTCAATTTGAATAGGAACTCCGTCCGAGAAAGA
This sequence comes from Nepenthes gracilis, assembly GCA_033239525.1. Classification (NCBI taxonomy): domain Eukaryota; kingdom Viridiplantae; phylum Streptophyta; class Magnoliopsida; order Caryophyllales; family Nepenthaceae; genus Nepenthes; species Nepenthes gracilis. The sequence continues at coordinate 15,245,650 of BSYO01000007.1, forward strand.
ACTCCGACCTTTTTATGAAAAATGTGCTCCGTCCCCTTGTGAAAAGTACGCCGGCCTTCTGTTTGAAAAAGAACTCCGGCCTACTGTAGAAAAAGAGAACTCCGGCCTTTACGTCTTTAATAGTACTCTGTTCCTTTGTTTTGAAATGAACTCCGGCTTATGAATTCCGTATTTTATGAGCTTCGGATTTTAAACAGAAAAGTGCTCCGTCCATGAAGCACTCCGTCCCTTTAAGCACTCCGGATTTTTAAAAGAAAAGCCACTCCGGCCCTTGAACTTCGGATTTATGAAAGAAAAGTCACTACGGATTTTAGAGCATAGGAAATTGAAAGAAAATGAACTCTAGATTTTAGAGTTTCAGAAATTTAAAGAAAATGAACTCCGGATTTTAAAAATGAAATCACTACGTCCCTTTTAAAAGAAAGAACTCCGAAAAATTTATGAAAAACACTCCGTCCCTTTTAGAAAAAGAACTCCGTCCTTTGCGGCCTCGTCCTTTTATTTTGAAAAGAACTCCGGTCTTGAAGAAAAAACAACTCCGGCTTTTAAAGAACTCATGTAATTTGAAAGCGGTTTTCGTTGAAGAAAGAGCTCCGGCCCTTGAAACTCCGCGTAATAAAGAACCGCCAATCCTTTTTGAAAAGAGCTCCGCCATGAAAAACACTCCGTCCGTTTAAAAAGAAAAGAACTCCGTCGAGGTCCTCCGTCCATTTTAAAAATAAGCACTCGAGTCCCTTTTGAAAAGAAAGCCATCCGTCCCTTTACTTCAGACTTTGTACTCCGTCCTTCATAAATAAAGAACTCCGGTTTTTTAATGATATTTGAATTAAAGAAACGAACTCCGGCTTTGATTAAAGAAACGAACTCCGGCTTTGTAAGAAGAGAACTACGGCTATATAAAAGAACTCCGGTTTTCTATGTAAAAGAATTTCGGCTTTTTAAGGCACTTCGGTATTGATAAAACAGGTCCGGCTTTAAGAACTCCGATTTCTGCATGAAATGAACTACGGCTTCTGCATGAAATGAACTCCGACTTCTGCCTGAAATAAACTTCGGCTTCTGCATGAAAAGAACTCCGATCTATGTATATATGAACATAAAAAAATTGCATGGATTACGGACAGCAAGTGGAACTCTTCCGACTTTTGATTTATGATAATTGGCCAATAAAGAACCACGAACCAAGAAGAGTTTCCGTTAAGTGTTTGTCATTAAAGATGGATGAAGGATATTGGAGTGACACTGAGGATGCCTCACGGCCACGGGGAGAGGGGACCTTTTGGTGGCATAAGAACTATGGACTATGGCCCGTATGCCGGGTTAAAGGCATTACCTCCCGCCGGGGAGCATAATGAGGGGATACGGCTTTAGGTTGTGGGTAGCACACACCCGTCTCATGTTATCCGCTCCATCTCGGTCCCTAAAGATGATATGAATTCGAATGTTTTGATGAAATTTACGAAGACAAGATGAAAAGAATAAGAACTGAAGAAATGATATGATTATTTTTCTTATGCTATGCTATGATATTATATTTTGATGTATGCTTATGTTTTTACTGTGAGTATCTATCTGGGCTTTGTAAGCTCATTCTTGCAACTTTTCGGATGACAAGCTTTATGGAGGACGAAGTTGAGTAGAATCCTATGGTGTGGCCAGATTGTTTAAAAATTTTTGAGATGATTTTGGAGTTTGTTTATTTTGTTTTGAGGAAACTTGTAATATTGATTCATTTCTTATGAATGTTAGAATGTTTCCGTGATACTTTGGGATTTATGAAATTATAAATCTTTAGAATTCATCTCAGGTTTGAATGAAGAAAGAAAAATTTTTATGTTCATTTTTTATCTTTATTTGTAAGAACTTTGGATTTGGCACGGCTTTTGATGGTAATAAAAGTCGGGTCGTCACAAAAATATTCTATGACCCTTAGATTCCCAACCAAAAATAATGTCGCCAAATACGAAACGCTATTAGTTGGGCTCAAACTAGCAAAACAATGCTCGGTAAGGGACCTAGTTGTCTATGACGACTCAGAACTAATCATGAACCGGATCCTCGGAAATTTTGAGGTGTTTAACTTTTTACTCGTGAAGTACCTCGCTAGAGCAAAAAGGCCAGACCCAGGCATTCAACAATATTGAGATAACCCATATCTTGAGAGAGGAAAACTGGAAGGTAGAATAGTTGGTGAAAGCGGCGACAACGGACAACCCGAAGAAATAAGCCCAAGACATGTTCTTGCCACCCCGAGCATAGAAGAGCCAGAACAAGAGGTGCTACAGATCTCTAACGATGAAAACTAGATGACCCCATACAGAAGTTTCTCACCAATGGCATTCTACCGGAGAATTCAAAGAAAGCCAAGCGTTTGAAAAAGACAACAGGATGGTACATCATCATAGATGGTAGACTGTACCAACAGAGTTACTTAGTCCCTTACATGTGGTGTCTCACACCAAAAAATGCTAGCTACATACTGAGTAAGGTACACCTCGATATCTACAAATCACACATCAGTGGCAAGAATTTGGCATTGAAAGTCATGTGGCAAGGCTATTATTGATGAAGTGAGACGCCATGGGATTCGTGAAGAAATATGAGAACTGCCAAGTCCATGGCAATTTTACTCAGCAATCACACATGGAACTATAGGCCCTATAGTGGTTGTGGCCATTTGTACAGTAGGGGCTCGATATATTCAGCCCACTGCCCATTACTCCTCATCAAAGGAAATTCATCATAGTCGGCATCGACTACTTCAAGAAATAGGTAGAAGCCTCCCCACTAGCACGGATAACCGAACAAAACGTAACAAAGTGCATTTGGCATTGCATTGTATGCAGAATTTGGGATTTTGAGGTCATAGTCACCGACAACAAAACCTAATTCATCAAAAAATACTTCACCTAGTATTGCACGAGTTTGGAAATCTGATTGGTTCACACTTTCATTGCCTACCCTCAAGCAAATAGACAAGTAGAAATCACAAACCGAACACTGCTATGTGTGTTGAAGACAAAGTTAGAAGAAGCAGGAGGCTCTTGAGCAGACGAACTACCTTCTGTGTTGTGATCCTACAAGATGACACCTAGGAAACCAACACTAGAGACACCCTTTAGGTTATGCTATGGAACTGAAGCAGTCATCCCGGTAAAAATCGATCTACTCAGCCACCGAGTCAAAAGTTTTGACCCTCTAAGCAACTTTCAGTAACTCGGAGAGTATCTTAACTTACTTACACAAGCCTAAGATGCAGCAAGGCTGCGCATTGTGGCTTACCATCAACGGATCGCTTAGTACTATATCAAAATAGTGAAAGCATGCCAGTTTGAGATGGGTGACCTAGTTCTATGAAGCATATAGGCAACAGGCAAGAACGCCAATAGGAATAAACTTTCCTTGAATTAGGAGGGGCCATTCTTTATCTCAATGACTCTTCGAAATGGTGTGTACAAGTTATGTACCGAAAATGGCAAGCTAATTTCAAGGACATAGAACGCCATCCACCTCAAAAAGTATAACCAATGATTCCGCACTGAACATAAGTAAGTCTAGCAATATATCACGCGGGTTGTTTGTACTATGTACCATGCTTTCAATTAATAAAATGACTGTTCATTTAGTTTATTGTTTATATGAATGCTTGCATGTCATCGTATAAAGTCAAATCACCTAGATTATCCCTAAGTCAGGTGAATTCTTTATCCTACAACCCGACCAGCTACAGCCCAAATAAAAACCTCGGTTCCAACAATTGAGTGGCCCAAACAATGTAGAATACCATGACCCAGAAAGCCTGCGGATTAAAGTTGGACCTTCCCAAACAATGGCCACCAAAAACCATATGGGGCTTTTCAGCATGCGCGTAACGACTTCCTTTAACAGGAACGAGCACCATCCATGAATAATGGTTGGGTACTACGGCCCAGGGAGTTTGTGTCCTAAAGTTAGACCTACCCAAAAGAGTGGTTAGTAGCCCATAAGACCTTTGGTGGACTAGGACTCAATGTACGAGTGTGACAACTCCCTCTTAATCGGACGAGCACCAACAGTCAAGTACAGGTGACAGTTTAGACTTCGCTGAAACCTAACAATGGCGGCGACCAAATCTGGTCAGCCATCTAGAGTCACTCCCAGTACTACGCCATCATTTCACAGGAAAAAACACACATAAACAAAAATAATCGATCAAGCCCAGCAGCAACAATAACACTTAGTTGGCAAATTGAGCTAGTATTGCACAAAGATAAGTTCTCACAAACTTAAAAATATAAGCGACAATTATTAAAACTTTGACCAACTATATTCTAAAATCCATCATTAATCTTAATCATAAATTATTATCTTTTAATTATTAATATTACCAGTTAAATATATCATGATCAATGGGACATGAGTCTTTCATGTAAATACTCCAATCCACATGTACATAAATAATAATTAACATACACAAAATTCAAATATATCGTCACATTATCTGTGACTCTGATATTAATCTAACAATATGATGCTAATTTCATGTTAAGGAAAGATGTATGCTAATCTAATCTATACATATCTACGGAAGCAAATAATATCTATAAAAGTTAAACCATTTGAATTATATCACGTACAGAGAATACATTGTTCCATAACATTTATTAAAACTGATCAAAAACTTTATATCATTTCCTTCTGAGTCTACATCTAAAGTCAACTATAAATAACAACTAAATATAGTACATACTATTCCAAAATGTTGGTTAGCAAAAATGATAACTCTAGAAATATAAACTAAACACTTCAAACTATACTCCAACTCATTAGGTATAAACTCGTGTAGATCATCTGAAGGGTGGTTACTAAAATAATAAGGAGTGAGTTAAATACTCAGTAAAGTATAATATATAGTAAGGATTATGTAATCTTTTTACTTAAAATATAATAGTAGGAATAGAAATCATCATATAATATAATAGCTTAAAATATGGTAAGAATATTCATGCAATTCTCTTTATGATTTCTTATATTGTTCTTTTCTTATTCTTTGTTTATCATAACATGCTTCTTGTTCTTTTTTATTCTTATCTGTCAAAATATACTAAAAACTTATTTTTTTTTTAGGAATTATGATTAATAAGCCTTACTAACTAAAGGAGTAATCGATCAAAGCTCAGATTGTATTTATTCCTACACAATTGAAAGCCTTTGTACTCCTATCTAAGACTTGAAGATGGGCAATCTACATATTATCTCTCTGAAGACGGGGACTGAAACTGCATTGCGGTACTGAATCAGACAATAATCTTCTACTATAATATACCAATGTATGCCAGAATATATTATCTATTGAATACTCAATGGTCCAATTTCTTACTTTCTTTATTTAAGAAACTTTTGTACTTTACTTCTGAATTCGTAGTTCTCACTCTTTGGAGAATAGTTCACATTTTCCTAATATAATAGCAGAATTTTCTTTCTTTTTCTTCCTAATACTATCTTATACATTTTATCATCATAATAAATCTATAATATAAAATTTAACATTAAAACATACAAAAGAAAATTTAGAAAATCTAATACAAACTTAATAAACCTGTAGTACACAATTAAATAAATAGTATATTTTTAACATATACTGATAGCATGTTATAAAATAAAATTAATATCTGCAAAGTATAAACGTGTAGGAATTATTTTTATACATCTAAATATGAAAAGAATTTTGAGATAATACACATAATTTCAATATAGATAATTAAATGGAGATTTTTGATAAATTTTACCATAAAATCATGGCATACCGATAAGTATGCAAAATTTTTATACTTTTACTTTAAAATTCTAACTTGGATAAGTGTTAAAATAATAATACTCCAAAAGAACGAAAATAAAAAGTAACAAAGGAAAGAGGGAGTTAAAAATACACTTACCTTCACTTGATATATCAAAACTCTTAATCCGAACGTTTCGAATTCAATTTCTTGGAGCCTTCTCTCCTTTTCTCTCTCTTCTTCCTTCTCTCTCAGTTTTTTACTCTTTCTCACTCATCCACCTCTTAGAATGCGGTAGAATGCAGTGGAATCGGCCCATGGCCGACTTTTACAAAAGTACAGTGCTCGAGTGTGAGTCGAGCACGGGAGCTATTAGAATTCGTACTGGTTGGGGTGCTCGGGCAAGTGGCGAGCGCGCCCCCGTACTGTTTTTGGCACCTGCCAGCGTGCCTGATGGGCATTGGGAAGTCCTGCAAGCACTAGCCCAAGGCTGGGTGCGATATTTGTCCAGTTTACAATTTTTCCCTTTTTAACATTCTTTTTTCACAAATTTTGACATCAATTTTAATTATATTAACTTAATTAATATCGGTTAATATATGTTATAGAAACTAGAACCTTACAAAAACAATCTAACTTATTTATTGGAGAATTTACTTGTACATCAAGGAGAGTCCATCTAGGAAAAATAAAAACACTACCTATGCCTGTGACTCAAACAGAATACAATCCTAAGGTTGGGTACCCTCCGATGATCGTGGTGAAGGCTCCCCTCCTGTCTCCAAGAAGTTGATCAAGTCAAATTGGCATTGAACTCGAACATTCCTTAGACCAAGGTGTTCAGTAGGAAATTCCAGAGCCACTAAGAACACAATTCTCCTATAGAAGTGAATGTCGTCTTGAACATCTCATCCATCACACGGCTAACTTCATCAGGGTGAAGTTGGCTCTTTAGCTCTCCCTTGAGTCGGGCATACTCACTCCAAAGATCGATGAGTTGCTGCTGAGTCTCTCAAAGCTCATCCTTGAGCGAGGCGAACCGATTCTAAGCCTGATAGTTCTCATCCTCAAGCTCTCGGAATCTCACTTTCAACTCGGACAACACTTGATTGAGATAGATGCCCCACTTTTCACTTTGCAAAACCTTTGTAACAGTAGTGTTCACTTGGCGCTCCATCTTCTCCAACACGGTAGGATCAGCATGCACCTATGATAGGTGAGAAATCTCAATATCTTGCCAATGCATAGCCTCTACTACCTCCTGAGGCACCTCCTGTGACTGTCAAGCAAGATGGAATGAATAGTCAAGGAAAATAGTGGAAGAACATGATCACAAAGTGAGGAAGTTTGTGAAGCAGTACCTCATAATAGCATAGACCATCCTGATGAGACAGACCCTTCTAATAAGTGGGGCCAAAAGAGTCCTCGGCTCCAAATCTGGCAGAGGACCGGTGGCAGCAACGGCAACGGCGCAGAGACGCTGTGCGCAGAGAGGAGAAACGGGAGGCTATGCGTGCAGGGTGCGTGGAGCAGGAGAGAGAAAGGCTCGATTGGAGTGCTTCGAGACATCCTTTCTTTAGATCTGCAAAGTATAATGTTAAGGTAAGTATCCTCTAGCCCTATTCTTGGTCTGATTTAATTTTTGATGCATTTTGACTACTGTGAAAGATTTTACTAACATGCATGTATTTTTATATACCCTCAATTTATCAATTGTGTACATGCATGTATATTTTATCGGTTATGCGGTGGTTTTGTACTTGTCTTTATTATTTAGGAGAATTTTGGACATCCGGGCGATATATATGTACATTTGTGTATTCGTATATTGTGAAATTATGAACCAGGCTGTGCGTTGGTCTACACGCACGCTGCCAGGGTCGGGATCACTACGGGACCATGGCGGTCAGAGACCCTAGAGGTCGATTTGTGATCTGAGGCATTGGCTATTTGTGGCGCTGCTCCCGACGGGGAGGCTTAGTCCCGACAGGGAAGTATATAATAGGCTACTTCCGCTAGAAGGAAGATTGAGACATTTTGTAACTGACCTGCCTCACTGTGTATTTAATTGAGAACCATCGTAAGAAATTGACGGAAAACTAATATATTCAGACGTCCTAATATATAACTAAAATTTGAGGTTGCACCCAAAGTCGCGGGTGGTAAAATATAGTAAGCAAGTTTCTAATCTATGGGAGACAGAGTACATGGATAGCCTTGAGTTACTGACCTAAATCATAGCCGAGCCTTGAGTGCTACGGCCAAATCGCAGCCCCGATATAACCGTAGTTCTTGAGACGAGGTAACCCTTCCTCAAGTTGGTATCATTGATCTTTGGTTCTCCGATTTCGTGCATGCTTTGTATTTTTACATGTATTGTGTGGACGACGATTTGAGATACGTGGTTTGGCCCACGGATGGGCGATAGGAATGTCTCGTGCGTACTGATGTGATAAACCCAGAACGTGTTTTGATTTATGTTTTAGTTCCGCCAGTCTTCTCTTGATTTCTGCATTATGAGTTTTAGATCCGGATGACGGTATGTGTCCCACACGGATGTGGTGACGGTCGTGATTATGTAATGTGACCTCGGATCATATGATATGATATCATCTACGAGATTTTATCGGATCGTGATTTATATGATTTTGTCTCGGAGGGACAAGTTAATACAGACGACGATTTAGTACGAGACATCTCCTCAGTTTTCAGGGATTTCACGGACATTGTGTTTTATTTTATGTGATTTCTATGCGATATCCCTACTTCAAATTTATGTGTACCGTTTTATATGATTGTTGATACTTGTTGAGCTCTAGGCTCATGTTTTCATGTTTTATCCATTCAGACCAGTGGCTTGGATACGCTTGTACAGCTTGAACGTTGTCTGATGCGGCAGATCTCTATCGGTGAGTGGAGATGTTTATATTGGTTATATTTCTAATCTTGAGGATATATTATGGTTTTGTCTATGGCCGGATGAGGGCCTTGATCCATGTATAGAATATGTTTTGGAGTTATCGTGTTATGTTAATGAGTTGTTGTAATGTTAAATACCTCCATTGCGATATTTGGATAGCAGGTCGTATATTGTGTTTGTCCGAATTTATATCCGATGAGATCTTGTGCAGGGTTTATCATATTGGGTCCTGTATGTGTTCAGATTGTCATGCCCGGGTTGGGTTATTATGGTTAATAGAATATATATTTTTTATTTTATTTTGACCTGCGAATATTGTGTTCCTGGGTCGTGACACAACAAGTTTATAACAGCGGACGTACAACTCAAAATAAAATAAAAAAATACTTGGACTAGTGACCAGACTACAGTTGTCCAACTGACTTTAGGATGAATGATTGTAAGAGAAAAGCTCATCTGCTGGCCACCGCAGCGTCGCGTCTCGGGCAGCCAGCCCAGTAGAAAGAGGCGAAAAGCCCTCCCAATAGGAATAAGGATCACTTCTCTTAGGTACTACACCTGTCCTCAGCCGAGAGGCAAAACAAAAAAAAAAAAAGGGAGCACCTTCCCCTACAGACTGTACAACAGTCCTCCCAAGAGTAGCAAAAGGCAGAGACGCTCACCGGATGGGAAGAGGAACAATCATCTCCCATTTAGGGGACTGAGAGGCCCCCTTCCTGGGGTTACATCCAAGAGGACTACCCGACAGCAACTAGGAGAAGGGAAAACAAGCCCCCAAAACCCGATCCTCTCTCAGTCATCATGAGGCCAGTTTGGGTCTGCTGTAAAAGAGGGTAACCAAGGTATACTTCAAGCACATTTTCAGACATTAATTTTGAACATTAGAGAGAAACTCCATCTGATTCTAGCTTGTAGTTCCATAGGCTCCATGCTAACTCTTAGTGTGCTTGCTCCTAGGCAGGTGGGTAATGCTTTGTAGTGCGAGGCATAGAGAACCATTCCATTTATAGCCAATGAAGGAGATTAACCAATATTGAACCAAGGAGATGTCGCTAATGACAAAAGATCACTAGTGGCAGGGAATCAAATTGAATCCTACCAAACTGAGCAAAAATCTGCAGGACGCTAGGAAAGGAATCCGCCTAGGGAAGGAACACACAAGTAGGTCTACAAGGAGCATCCCATCAAGAACATGTCGTGGTTACAAATTTAAACTTTCTACCATAGGGGGCTAGTGATGGGTCTGGTAACTCATGGATTGGCCTAGAGTCCAACTCGCAGAGAGAAGACTAGCCCAGAAAATGACAACCCCGTAAAAGCTACACCAAGCTAGAGACTCAAAGTCTATAGTGATGGGCCTAAGCGGCACGATTTGGAACTGCCTAGTAGTATGTGGGCCATTGAGGGAAACCATTGGACCAGCCCACACCTATAGCTCAACCTATTCCAGCTTGCAGAAGAATCCAAATGGCCACTATCACAATATGGTCCCTTATGGTTGTAAGAGCAGAAATCGTAGGTGGCAGCAACCAACCTGTCACCTTGAGAATTCCGATAGCGCAGACTATCAGGGGTGGAAGCACAATGGTGGCTCCCCCAGAGGTATAGAGCCATGGTGACTGTAGCCTGCAACCGTAGGCGCATAGTGTCAGCCGCTCACCATTGTAGTACCATGGTGCCCATGGCAGCTAGCCCACCCTCCCACTCTATATATACATCCCCTCTTCTGTAGGAAATGGGGGATCGTTTCTTTTGAAATCTCTCTGGAGCATTCAATGATCCAATCACTGATCAAGCAATCGATCCAGAGAACCGGATGTCCTAAGTGCGACCCACTTTTTCTAAGCCACTCCCCAACTAGTGCATCTCTCTCTAAAGGCCACTCTCCAATGAGTGCAACCATGATTCTCCAAGCCATTCCCTTGCGAGTGCAATTTTTTTCAAAGTGTTCACCCGTTAAGCGGCACCAAACGAGTTTAGCCCTCCAATAAACACTCAATCTCTTAATGCTTGCATTTACGCAATTATTTTCTATCATTCCATCTTTCTATTTGACTGTGAAAAATTTTTAAATTGAACGTTAGAGAACATATTAGGAAGCGAGTCCTGCTATCATTTGACTTTTCATTTATTAAGTTGTAGCATGTAGGATTCAGGTTTTAAATGACGAAAATAGGACCAGCTTGCAGTCGAGACCCGAGCCTTGCGACTTCCTAATTTATTTAGTAATCTGGATCTTGAGACGCATCACATATTAATATATAAAATATATCTTTCAATCTACCAACATTATTTTCTTAATCATTTGCATGATGTTTTTAATAATGTCCCAATTGTTAATTATTTTCACTGTGGCATCACATATTACAACGAAATACCCATTAAATAAAAAATATATTAAGCTATGGAGACTAGTTAATATAACTTAATAATTATTAAATATATTCTCGTTTTAATATTTTCAGGATATAATATCCAACACCGATAACCTTCCAAAAATTTCTAACTCAGTTTACATGCTCATTTTAACTATTTCAATGTTTAGAAAAAGCTCCTTTTAAAAATCCCCAAGTAGTATCTTAAAGTACAACAATTTACACGATAAAATTTTGTGTAAAACTAAATGAGATTTACATAATTATTTACATCGTAAAATTATTATGTCATTTTATAAATCATAATATGATTTATTTTTCAAAAAAAATATACGGAAATTCATTGTAATAATATTTTATTAAAGAATTTAAAATTATTTTTTTTTTAAATTTTTGTCTTTTTTATTTCACTTTTTTTCTAATAATAGAGTTACACAGTAAAAATATGCAAGGCAGCGAGCTCCACGGTCGCAAGGACTTAAATCAAAAATTGGAAGAGCGGTGACAAACCCCTCTTACGAAAAGTGGTCATTATTCTGGTGCTAGAGAAATCGTTCGCATATATAAACACACATGTAAAGGACAGTTCATATTTTTATAGGGAATATAGCCAATTAATTTTTTAATTAATTAAATATTATTTATTAAAAACTAAAACTAATTGGTCTACCAACTATGGGTCTAAGGGGCCAAGCCTCACAGTAGACTTACAACTTAGCTCCAACACAATAAAATTTTTACAAAGTGTAAGTTCCCACAATATCCAAATAAAAAGAGTGCATCTATAGATCACACCCCTTTGATGTCTTCTTGGGTTTAGAGAGAGAAGCTCCTGCTTCTCTCTAGAAATTCAAATTTGTGCGGCCTTTGGGTTTGCGTCTTCTGGATGCCGCCCGGCCATGGCCCGGTCCGCAGCCCGGACCCCGGATGAGCTGTCTCGAAACTCGCCCTCCTCTTCGTCCCCTTCTTGACGCCCTCCGTCTCCAAATCCGTCGGCGGCGTCCCTACTCTCTTCCCGGCCGAAGAGAGCGCCGATGCCACCGACTGCGCCTCGATGCCTCCTTCTGGCTTGCTCGAAACCTAAGGAGCGTGGTACCGGTGAGTGCGTACCCGGTGATTCCCCTCTTCACGGGAGGAGCTCATCGATCGGATCTTGCTGGGCTGGTTTGTGAATTATCTTACTTCCCCCTCAAAATCCCAATGGTGACCCGAAACCCATCTCTCCCCCTCCTGATGTGGCCGACTAGGGTATTGATTTTGGGGTTTTACTCTGTGGGGCATTTCACCTGATTCCCACCCTCATTTCTGGCCGTAAAAGCCACAGCTGGAAACTATGGACCAGTTCGGCATCAAGCATATTCTTTGGGAGCAGCGCCAGAGTTTTCTTCTTCCGTTTCTCTTCCTTGGCGTCGATGAACAAATGCCTCCTAGCTGGTCCTTGGGTATTCTCTGGGAAAGCCATCTTTCTCGGGCGGTGGGCCAGGAATGGTGTTGTCGGCCGAGCAAATGCGTTTTCCTACGGATCAAAGCGGCAATATTCCAATTCGATTCCTGACTCAAAAGGTTTGGGCTTAGTTGGATTGCTAGCTCCATTGGAGTCCCCTTGCGCCTTGATCCCAGGCAGCTAAAATGGAAAATATCTCCTTTGCAAAAGTCTGCGTGGAGGTTGGAGTTGATGGCGTTCCCAGGATCGCATTGCCATCAATCCACAACCAGGTTAGAGGCTATCTTGAAGGTGAATGTGGATTACTCGTGGAAAACAGAGCTCGGTGCGACAGTTCACCTCCTTATTGGCCATGATGTAGCTAAATGCCGGGCTAGAAGATGCCTTCGGCCTATTTCCCCCAAGTCGAGGCCCTCCTACTCTTGGGTCGTCTATTGAGACTAGCCCTCGGGAACACTCGCTGTTAAATTGGACTCTGTATGGTGAAGGTTCCACTGTCTCCATTGGGGACTCCTCGAATCCACAGAGCTTCTGGTGAGTCTTGCTCGAGAACAACTTGGCAACTCCTTCCTTGAAGGATGTGAATGGTTGCTTATCTTGATTTAGTTTGGAGTCCACAGGAATCCCGACATTCTTATCGAGCCTTAACCGCAACTTGGGGTTGACTGCACTCTGTCTCGGTGGATCTTTTGGGCTAGACCTCCTTGATTGCATTCTCCAAGTGAACACGATAATTCCATGATTTTGGTGGATCTTTGCGTTGCCTGCGGTGGTTTTCCCAGAGCGCCTCTTTTTGCCTTGATGCGGCGTTGTACTCAAAAATCCCACCTTCCAATTGGTCCTTCCTACGAGATTCTTTGTTGTGGGGCGGTGATGACCCAACGGGTTTCTGAGTGGGAGGTGAGGCACATTGGCGATCTCAGTGGACGGCCAGAAAAGCCGCTCTTGGCACAGTGGATGCCCCTTTGGATCTGTGTTGGAGCCGCCAATTGGTTTGGATTCTTATCCCCCGGTCCCCCGATCCAGAGGTTGACACCTTAAGACTCCTCCATCTATCTCTCGCATCTTAACAAAGTACTCATTGGATACTTCGCTCCATTTGGGTCATGGCTCGAGTAGTCCAAATAGTATGTGCGTTGCCTCTTCACGGTCTCTCCCACTGACATTTCGGAGGTATCATCTTTAGGCCATTAGCGGTCCCTCTTGGTGGACTCTGGCAGCTGTAAAGTCTCGTAGAAGCGGAAATCCGCGTCCAAAAACTCAAAGGGTTAACGCGTCTAAAGGGCTATGGATGGAGCCATGGTTTGGGATCGGGTTTCATGCACGAGGCCGATCATGGCTGGCCATAGTTATGGATGTGGGTACATTGTTGGCGATCGATGATTGAACTGCGTCGATGGTACTCACCTCTATCCTGTGCTGGGACACGAGGCTGCATGACACTTGGTTCTTGTCACTTCTGCTGCTAATGCGGTAATGAGCTGCTTTGCCTTGTCTTCGATGATGATGGTGCCGGATGAAAATGCTTTTGCTAGTTGAGCCTCATGAGGTTCGGAGTTTCATGAGGTGTGTTTAATTGATTTTGATTTTGATGATTAATGATTTGTGAATTTTGCATTGGATGCTATTGGGGTTGTGGCCATTGTATTCTGGTGATGATCCGATGTAGATTGTTGTTCCTAATGCTGGTTGGTCTTTGAAGACCGGTGGGCGGTTTGTTGGGGCAACTTTTGATGATCCCAGTGAGTTGGAATCACATTTTTCTTGACTTGGGCTTGCACTCCGGATGGGTGGTGCATCACCCTCTTCTTTGTTGCTAAGGTGCATCAGCGGTGCCATAAGTATTCTATTGGTAGTTGTGATGATGGCGAATGTATTTGTTGATTTGCTGCCATCCGGGATCCTTATGAGTTCTTTGGTGCTGTTTTCAAATGAAGATGGTGCTGCTGGTTTTTAATTGGGGGTCTTTGCTCCCTGTGAAAGTAGGTCTTTGATGGCTTCTTGGCGATTCTGAGAATGTTGTGCTTGGTGTGGATTGAAGTGCGGTGCATCTGCCCAGCGTAGGTGGGTGGATCGGCCTGCTTGTTGTCACCGGCGGATGTTGTTTTACCGGTGTGTTTGAGGGCTGTTCTTAGCGGCGACTGGACCTCTTGGTAGATCTTTGAAAGTGTTAATTTTTTGGAGTCTGAATGCTGATGCTCGAGTTGATAGGGTGCTTGTAGCATGGGCTACTACCCCTTATGATTTTGGATTGGCTCTTGTGTGCATTGGCAATCTGGGCGGCTTCCTAGGGCATCTTCTATCCAAACATGATGGCCTGGATGCATTGGCGGATGCGTGATGATCTGTGTGATGATTGTGTGTCTGCTAATTTGTAACTTCAAAATTACATAGGTTGTTCTTTTGTTGAACGTAGTCCTCTTAGAGGCTGATTAGGTATTATATGTTGTACCTTTTGCTCGGGGCATGCCCTAGCTTCTTATGTTTTATTTCCAAGTCAAAATACTTGGAGATAAAACATTGTTCCTTGTAATTTTTTCTCCCTATAATCCAAAATACTTACTTACCAAAAAAAAAAAAAATATATAGATCACACTATAAAGCCAGACACCTTTAAGCTAGGAAGAGCAAGCTCCAGATGGCTCAACATCCCCATGAAGGGGGCCTACGCTCTGCCCAGGAGCCCTTCCTCTCGAAGCCAGCACTCTATCACGGAGATAAGAGCCCTCCATCTGGAAGCCAGCCCTTCGTCCGGGAGTGAGGAACCATCCGCCTTGGAGCCAAGAGCCATTTATCTAGGAGCTAGCCCTCCATCTAGGACTCGGGAGCCCTTCGTCCCGAAACCAAGAGCCCTCCGTCTAGGAGTCAGAAACGCTCTATACTGGAGATAGGAGCCCTCCGTCCAAGAGTAATCCCTCTATCCCGGAGCTAGAAGCCTTTCGTCCCGGAACTAAGAGCCCTCTGTCTAGGCGCTAACCCTCCGTCCGAGAGCCAAGAGCTATGAGTGTGATGGACCGGTCACATTCCACCGCATGTAGCCGCCTGTCGATCGAAACTGATCATGAACTTTGGTTAAAAAGGTGGACTCAATTTTTCTTTTCTTTTATATATATTCTACATCGTGTGCACAGGATCGCGTAAGGCCCAACTTCGTGAGTTGGCGGCCAGGGGTCGTGGTTTCTCTCTTTTGACCGGCCAAGATGAGGTCGGTCGGACATGAAGGTCCCAAACAAACTGAGATGCCACTAGGAATCACAAATTTCTCAAACCACAATATCATACGGAAGCATACTAATATTTATTAATCTTTTACAATTTTCACAGTGGAAGTGTCCTACAAAATGTTTCCCAAAATAATCAAAAGAGAGTACATTAATTTTGTTCGTGCACTGCTACTTAATCTTGGTCAGCTATTCGGCATAGCTAGTCCATCGAACCTCAATCTTTTTCGTCTGGCATAAACTCATCATCATTTGAAAAATAGGAGGGGTGAACTAGAGAGCCCAACAAGGTACTCATGCATAAATCATGCATAATCATGAGCAGTAAACAGACAGAATGCAATAAAGGCATATATGCAGGCAGCTTCATAAAACATGGCCGGAGTTAATGCAACAAATTCCAAAGTCATTTTTATGCAATTTGATTTCCCAAAAACATACTTCTGTTTCCAAATTCATTTCCGTCAAAAATCGGATACATTTAAGGTCTGCAACTACTCGACCATCATACGGCTACATTTAAGGCCTGCAGCTACTCGGCCCTCTGAATCATATAACGCTATATTTAAGGTCCGTAGTCATGACCCAATCAAACGGCTACATTTAAGGTCTGCAACTACTCGACCATCGGCTACATTTAATACCTGCAGCTACTCGGCCATCGTATCTCAATAACGGCTACATTTAAGGCCTGCAGCTACTCAGCCATCAAATACTTAGTTCCGCAAATCAGGCTTTTCCAAAAATCAAAGTCAAATATGCAATTAACCAGACACCATAAGGTATTTCTTTCAATGTCTTAAAGCCGGGGGTCGTTTTCATCAGAATGCAGGAGGTCTCTTATCATAAGGGCGTAGGTCATTTATCAAAAGCCGAAAGTCTTTTATTATAAAGCCAGAGGTCGCTTCATTACAAGCCGATTTTAAAGTTTCAGTACAGATGCTGGTTTCAAATCATAATATAAGGCCGGTTTCAAAAATTACCATGCAAATGCTAGTTTCAAAATCTGATACAAGGCCAGTTTCGAAATTACACTACAAGGCCAGTTTCAAAATCACAGAGCAGATGCTGGTTTTAATATTATATTACAAGGCCGGTTTCAAAATCACAAGGCAATGCCGGTTTCAAAACTTCAACACAAATGCCGGTTTCGATTAAGGCCAATTTCAATTATTCTATAAGGCCGATTTCAATTATTCTATAAGGCCGGTTTCAAATTATTTTATTAATCAAGGCCGGTTTCGAAATCAAAGAGCAAATGCTGGTTTTGAATTACAATACAAGTGCCGAAGATCCTTTAACAAAAGTTGGAGATCATTTTATCAAAAGCCGGAGGTCATTTTATATATGCAATAACTGAACATTTTAAAACATAGCCAGACTTCATGCATTTAAGTAAAACGTCCAAATATCATGAAATAACCGGTACTTTTTCATAAACAAATAACTGGTCATCATCTAATTTATGTAATAATCAAACCTCATGCGTACAAACATCATGAAATAATTGAACATCCTTAGTTATACTTGCATTAAAAACATGATCTTAAAAATGGTGAGTACACATGCAATATTCTTAAAAACATAAACTTGAAAAGGTGAGTACTCTTGTCTAGATTGGATCTATGAACCCCTTACTTGGTTCTGGCTCGAAATTGTTAGCGCCTTTACCCGGTCAATTGCCTATCATAATTTTCGGGGCCATTATTTATTGACGTTGGGGTTAGTGGTAGTAGGTGGGGGAGGTTAACTGCTTGTACTTCTTTGCTTGCTCTCCTTGCATTTCTAGAAGGTCAGCGGAGCGGTTGGGAGTAGGTTACCTACTAAGGCATGGTCTTCCTAATCCTAGTTATAATCAGTCATCACGTCAATTAATCGGACGGTCAACTCTCCCTTGGCTTCCCTTCACGTTTTTCCAATCAACAGGCGTTGACCGGATTAATCTTCTCATCAAATTTTCTTTCAAGTTTTCGGTTAACAGGCATTGACCGGATCAACTTTTTCCTCATATTTTCTGATCAACAGGCGTTGACCGGACCAAATTTTCCTTCTTTTTATCGTTTCAATACTTCCGACCTCTTTCCTTCATTTCTGGTCAACTGGCGTTGACTGGTTGTGTTTTCCTTCATATTCCGGTCAACTAGCGTTGACCGGTTTGTATTTTCCTTCACGTTTTCCAGTCAACAGGCGTTGACCAGATTAAGTTTCTTATTATATTTTTCGGTCAACAATCACACAATTTCAGTCAACTTAACTACCCCGTCTTGCCTTCTAGTCTTGTAATTGCTCCTTCATTACTTCCAGTTTCACATTTTCGGTCAACTGGTGTTGACCGAATAAACTTTCTTTTACTCCAACATTATATTAATTTAATGATTGGGACTTTCTATGATTTAGAATCTGGACCGTTACAATGAGTCCTCTATCTCGGAGTCAGGAGCCCCCTATCTGGGAGCCAAGAGCCTGCCATCCAGGAGCCAGCCCTCCGTCCCGAGGCTAGGAGCCTGTGACGACCCGACTTTTTACCACCCAAAAATCGTCGTCAAACATAACCCGAACCTTAACATTAATTAAATAGGTGGATATAAATTTTTTTTTTTCTTTTCTTAAACAACACTGAGATGCATACTAGAATAAGTACCATTCATTACTTCCAAAAATTTAACGGAAACATCTAATAATCAAAAGCAGCGGAAAATAAAATACAAAAGTCTCTCGAAATATTAGACAGAACAAAATAAAACTCTTGACTCAGCTCAACTAACTAACCTTAGTAAGCCCTACTCAGCTTCATCATCCATGAGTTTATCGTCATCGAAAAGTAACAAGAGTGAGCTTACCAAGCCCAGTAGGATACTCACATGCGAGAAAACAACATTCATATAAGCAAAATATACATTCATAAGCATAGTATAATAACGGTTGTCATATCATCTTTCTTCGATTCTTATTCTCTTTATCTTATCATTGAAAATTCATCAAAATCGTTCGAATTCATATCATCTTTAGGGACCGGACTGGAGGCGGACAACATCGAGGGACGGGTTGTGTGTAACCCCACAACCTAAAGCCATATCCCTCATTATACTCCCGGGCGGGAGGTCATGCCTTTAACCCGGGCATACGGGGCCGAAGTCCTTGTGCCACCAAAAGGTTCCCTCCGTGGCCCGGGAGGCATCCTCGAGTGTCACTCTGTATCCTTCATCCAATCTTTAACAGCAAGTTTAAAGGAAATTCGGTTCTTGGTTCATGTTCTTATTGGCCATTCATCAAATATCAAAAGTCGGAAGAGTTCCACTTGCTGTCCATAATTCATGTATTTTCCTTATTTATATAGTATTTGTTCTTTAACTTCACATTTGAAGTCCATATCATCTTATCAAAAGCAAGTTTGTTTCATACGAGCGGAGATCATTTCATGCGGCGATCGGAGATTATTTCATGCGAAGTCGGAGATCCTTTCATGCGAGAAGTCGGGTTTATTTCATGCAAAAGTGGAGAAAATAATGGAGTGCCCTTTTGAAATTCGGAGTTTCAATGCCGGAGGGCATTTACGGTCGGAGTTCAAATGCCGGAGAGCAAATTCTGAATTTCGGGGCTCAAATGCCGAGAACAAATTCTAAATTTTGGGGTTCAAATGCCGGAGAGCATTTTTGTAATAATCAGTGCATGTATTAAATTCAAAGCGTGTTCACGAAATTCTTCCGGAGATCTTTTAATTCAAAGAAACCGTAAACATTGCCGGAGGTCTTTCATTACAAATTTGGTTTCAAATGCACGAGATCATTTAAAATCCAGTGCTCAATTCGAAGGCTTTCCGTACAAATTCGGGTTCAAATGCAGTGCTCTTTTGAAATTCGCTCAAAAGCGGAGATCATTCGAGCACGGTGAAATTGCCGAAGGTCTTTTTAATTCCACAGAACAATGGAAATTTGCGGAGGTCTTTTTAATTCTTAGCGAAGCGTGATAAATTTCGAAGGTTTTATACTCAGTAAACGGTAAATTTCGAAGGTTTTATACTCAGCGAGACAGCAAATTTCGGAGGTCTTAATCTTTTAACGAAACAGAAATTTCGGAAGTCTTGAAACGGTAATTCATGAAACGAATTTTTCGGTCTTAAAATTTCAGAGGCACGGAATACTGATGTGAGCAAATTTCATAATTCAACTTGAAATTTCTTTTCCTAATTCTTGAGTCATCAAAATTTTTAACGAGAATGATTCTAATATCATGCATAACAGAATTTTCTTCCAAACATGCATTTTTAATCATTAAAAGCATACTATATACATAAATCATAATCTTTCATATCAACATAACCAAACATGAGTTCTAAAAATGTGGTGAGTATCTTGCCTCAAGTTGTTGCCTTAGTTTTGACCTTCTTCTTCCTACGTTTCCTTATCTTGAGAATTTTTTTTTTTTAGTATACTTGACTATTGTTCTAAATTCATATTTATAGTACTTAGTTAAAGAGGCTGGCTAGATTATTTCCCAAGAATTTATTCTTGTCTTCCTCCTTTTCAAAGTATTGAAAACATCTCCCATAATTACTTCCATTGGATTCCCAAAAGCATGCGTTATCAATTCGGCTCCATCACCAAGGTCTTGTTTGCATTTTTCAAAACGATTGCATTTATGAAGAGTTATATGCGCGTAAAACCGGACTGCAGTTTCGGACCCCGAAATTCGGAGGCTTTTATGCGGAAGCTTGGACTGCACGCAGCGAGTCCCAAATCCTTCACAAGCCGGGTTTAGTTCGGCGGCAAATTTTTCGGTCAACATTGCGTTATTTGGAATTGATAAAGCAAAATGCCCCAGATAATTAGGACTTCCTAGGGAAGTCGGTTTCCACCATTTCCGGTCAACTTTGTTGACGGTTTGATGAAGGAAAACATTTTCCTTTGACATCCGATCTCTCTTTTAACAATTTTCGGTCAACCTCGTTGACCAGGACCAACCCGATTACTAACCCTTTTTAGATTTTACAAAATTTGGGTTGTTACAATCTCCCCTACTTATAAAAATTTAAAGCCTCGAATTTAGAATAAATATACTAACCTTGAGGAAACAAATGGGGAATTTGTTCGAATCTCCTCCTCTCGTTCCCAAGTTGCCTCATTGTGTGAATGATTTTTCCAAAGTACTTTTATTAGAGAGATTGATTTGGTGCGTAATTTATTCCTTACGATCCAAGATTTCCACTTTAGTTCTTCTTCATAGGATAAATTTAAATGACCGTAAGAGGCTCATACTCAATTACATGAGTAGGATCATGTACATACTTTCGAAGCATGGACACATGAAACACATCATGTACTTCCGCCAAACTCGGAGGTAGTGCTAATCGGTAAGCCACTTCTCCAACCCTTTCCAGATTGCAAAGGTCCAATAAAACAGGCTTGATTTTCCTTTGACCCCAAATCTGAACTTTCCCTTAGCGAGCGACACCTTTAAGAACACAAAATCACCCTCCTCAAATTTTAATCTTGATCTTCTTGGTCGGTATAACTCTTTGTCTACTTTGAGCTATACGAAGATTCTCATGCACTATTTTGATCCTTTCAGCCATCTCCTTCATAATGTCGAGGCCCCAAAATTCGGTTATCACCGCGCTCTTCCCTGAATCGGTGATCTACATTTTCTCCCATACAAAGCTTCAAAAGGAGCCATGCCAATGCTAGCACGATAGCTATTATTATAAGCAAATTCTGCAGAGCCAAAGCATCATCCCAAGTCCTTTTTATTTCCAAAACCGATGCCCTCAACATATCCTCAAGAATCTGGATAGTCGTTACGTGACCGTCGGTTTGTGGATGAAAAGCAGTACTAAATTTTAATTCAGTACCCGATTCACGATGCGAGACTTTTCGAATCGAGAAACAAAACGCGAGGATCTCTATCGGATACAATAGAGACAAAATACCATGAAGTCGACAATCTCGTTCACGTCGGGTTGGGCTAATTTATCAAGAGGATAATTTATCAAGATTGCCAAAAAGTGGGCTGACTTGGTTAGTGGTCAACAATCACCCAAATAGCGTCATGCTTCTTTGGTGTCATTGGTAAACGATCGCAAAATCCATGGCAATATCCTCCCATTTCCAGCCGTGTAATGGCATTGGTTGTAATAAACCCAGGATAATGATTTTCTTTCAGCCTTTACTTGGCGACATACAAGGCACTTTTCCACGTAACTGCGATGTCCCTCTTCATTTCTCCACCGAAAAGTTTTCTTGAGATCTGATGCATCTTATAAGCTCTGGGTGGATCGTATAACGGGATCGATGGGCTTCCTTAAGAATTTCTCCCTTAATTCAAGATTGTCCGGCACACATAACCGATTTTTAAATCTCAAAGCTCCATCAAACAAATCTGAAAATCACTTGAGATTCTTTATCCAAAACTCATGATCTTTACTAGAAAAGAATCTTTCGTTTGACACCCCTTTACTTCATTACACAATTAAGTGAACTTGTAGATGTGCCAAAATCATCCGATTCCCATGCACATAGCGTTGGACATCATAGTTCATGAAACAATCCGACATCTCAAAGCGCTTAACTTGCATTCTAGCTAGCAACCGGGCTGCCTACTTAGCGTCGTCGGCAACCACGTTGGCCTTTCACGGCTCATGCTCGGTTTATGATCGTAATCCTTCGAGAATTCAATCCAGCATACATTGTCTCATGTTTAGTTCCTTACGAGAGAACAAATACTTTAGACTCTTGTGATCGAGTAGACCAAGAATCTTTCACCATATAAGTAATGCCTCAGTTTTCAATGCAAACACCCGCTGCGGCCAATTCTAGATCGTGGGTTGGGTAATTCCTTTCATGGTCCTTCAACGCCATGAACCATAAGCAATTACTCTACCGTGTTGCATTAGAACACGGCCAATCCAATCTTCGGCGTCGCGTATACCATTAGTCCTCCGAGATCCGTTTGGAATGGTCGGGATTGGAGCGAGAAGTTAACGCTCTTTAGCGTCGGAAACTCCCTTCACAATCATTGGTCCATACGAACTTGGCATCCTTCTTAGTTAATTGAGTGAGAGGCACGGCGATTCGAGAAAAGTTCTCCACAAACGCCTATAGTAACCGGCCCGGGCCTAAGAAACTTCGCACTTGATCCACAGTTGGCCGATTCCATTTACAACAACATCCACTTTCATAGGGTCTCTGAGAGATTCCTTCCTTGGATATGATGTGTCCAAGGAATCCAACCTCTTCAACCAAAATTCGCACTTTTTCATTTAGCGAACAACCGTGCTCCCTCGAATCCAGTGTAGTGCGTAAATGTTCCTCGTGTTCCTCCGAACTTTTTGAGTACACGGGGATATCATCAATAAATACGATCACGAACTTGTCTAGGTATGGTTGGAAAATTCGATTCATCAGATCCATAAAAACAGCCGGGCATTAGTCGATCCGAGCGGCATTACTACAAATTCGTAGTGTCCATACTTGGTTGAAACGCCGTCTTTGCTATATCCTCTCTGCTGATCCGGGCTGATGATACCGGATCTAAGATCAATTTTGAAAATATGCAGGCTCCTTTGTAATCGATCAAGGAGATCATCAATCCTCGGCCAGAGGATATTTGTTCTTGATGGTGATCTTGTTTAATTCCCGATAATCCACACATAATCTCATGGTTTCCGTCCTTCTTTTTAACAAAAAGAAAGGAGCTCCCATGGCGACACACTTGGCGAATGAAACCCTTATCTAGCAACTCCTGTAGCTGCTGTTTCAACTCTTTGAGTTCGGCGAGGTGCCATTGGATAGGTGGTTTGGATATCGGTGCCGAACTGGTATTAACTCTACACCCAAATTCTATCTCACTTATTTGGGCGGCAAACCGAGTAAATCATCGGTGAATACATCTTCAAATTCTCGCACCACCAATTTCCTTAGTCGGGATTCTCGACTTTCGGTAGATACACTAGCAAAAGCTAGATAAGCTTGGCATTCATCATTCATCAAATGCCTAGCATGAAGAGTCGAAATAAAGCGGGATGCTTCCTTTAAATCGAACACCACAATGTGGAAAGGCTTGTTTCGGGGAATGGTGAATTCTACTCTTTTAGGAAACAATCAATCTTGGCATGATATCTAGCTAACCGGTCCATCCCCAAAATCGCATCAAAGTCTTTCATTTCCCGAAAACCAAGTCAGCGAGGCATAAAGAATTTATTTACTTTTATGGGCATTCGAGAAAATGCTATATTTAATATTACGGACGACCTGTTGGTGGGCAACCATTAATGGGTATTCAAGAACTTTAGGAAGGGTCATCGGATGCTTGAAAATTCATGGGAAACAAAGAATGCGTGGATCCAGAATCAAAGAGTACGTGACAAGAGATGCCACGGATAGAAAGTGTACCTTCTACCATACAGACTTTTCTGCCTCCTTTGCAGAAATAGCAAATACTTTGGCTGGGACCCCGAGGAGACTTAACTCACAGGACTTGTTTAGCGACCGGACAATCCTCGATCATATGCCCTTTGTCCACAGTTATAACAAACTCCGACTTCTTGTAGCAAGGCTTTCCACCATGTGATCTCCCGCAATAATCACATACATCATTAGCCCAGCGGTCGAGAATTCTGCACCCGGCTCTGCTCCCCCCCCGAACCTTGATGGTCTCGCCTTCTTAGAAGGCACTTCGCTAAGGCCTTGGATCTGCCTGGTGAAAGTCCTTTGTCCTGACATTGCTCCCCTCTCAATTCCTTCTCATAAATAGCCGCCTTAGCGAGCACCTCCCCATAAGTTGTCGGCGTCGGAGTGGAAAGGTGTCTCGATATCATCTCGTAATCCACAGAAAGAATCGTCGACCTTCCTCTCCTCATCTTCCACCATGAAAGGGCATAACGAGATAATTCGAGTAAATTTAGAATCATACTGCGCCACGGAGCGATTTCCACGCCTTAGACGAAGGAATTCATCCTCATACGCACCACGAAGATTTGCGGGAAAGTATTTCTCCGAAAAAGGCGCCTCAAACATCTACTGACTAATCTCCCGATCGGCATGTTGAAAACCCTTTCGCATCTCCCACCAGTGGTGTGCTTCCCACTTGACTTATGTGTAGCATAAAAAGCACCATATCCCAGCAGGCATTTGATTACGACAAATACCTTCTTGACCCGCCGAATCCATGTTTTGACCTTCAATGGATCAGGTTCCCTAGGAATTCGAGGATTCGTTCATTGGTAAACCGATCGTGAGACCGACCTTTCTGATGGACCGGGAATTGGGGTGGTCACGGAGTTGGTGGAGTGGAGTCAAAGCTTCTATGACTTCGACCATTACTGGCCGATGAGTTCGCATATCTTGCCTCACGATCAAGAGTGTTGTTATCACGATCATTTCTCCTTCCTCTGTTAGACATGGCTGCGGAAACGTTTGAAAAGAAAAATTTCGTTAGTTAAAAATAATACTATCATATTAGTCTTTTTATCCTAAAGTGTATGGATGACACTCTTCTTGCAAACACTAAACTTGTCCTAAGTTTCCGTGTTAATTCAAACTATCCTAAAGCATCTCAGTTTTTCTCTGATACCAACTGTGACGACCCGACTTTTTACCACCCAAAAATCGTCGTCAAACATAACCCGAACCTTAACATTAATTAAATAGGTGGATATAAATTTTTTTTTTTTCTTAAACAACACTGAGATGCATACTAGAATAAGTACCATTCATTACTTCCAAAAATTTAACGGAAACATCTAATAATCAAAAGCAGCGGAAAATAAAATACAAAAGTCTCTCGAAATATTAGACAGAACAAAATAAAACTCTTATTTCGGCTCCAACTAACTTAACCGTAAAGCCCTACTCGGCTTCATCATCCATGAGTTTATCGTCATCTAAAAGTAACAAGAGTGAGCTTACCAAGCCCAGTGCAGGATACTCACATGCAGAAAACAACATTCATATAAGCAAAAATATACATTCATAAGCATAGTATAATAACAGTTGTCATATCATCTTTCTTCAGTTCTTATTCTCTTTATCTTATCATTGAAAATTCATCAAAATCGTTCAGAATTCATATCATCTTTAGGGACCGGACTGGAGCGGACAACATCGAGGACGGGTTGTGTGTAACCCCACAACCTAAAGCCATATCCCCTCATTATACTCCCCGGGGCGGGAGGTCATGCCTTTAACCCGACATACGGGGCCAGAAGTCCTTGTGCCACCAAAAGGTTCCCTCCCGTGGCCCAGGAGGCATCCTCGAGTGTCACTCCTATATCCTTCATCCAATCTTTAACAGCAAGTTTAAAGGAAATTCGGTTCTTGGTTCATGTTCTTATTGGCCATTCATCAAATATCAAAAGTCAGAAGAGTTCCACTTGCTGTCCATAATTCATGTATTTTCCTTATTCATATAGTATTTGTTCTTTAACTTCACATTTGAAGTCCATATCATCTTATCAAAAGCCGAAGTTTGTTTCATACGAGCCGGAGATCATTTCATGCAGTGATGGAGATTATTTCATGCAGAAGTCGGAGATCCTTTCATGCGTAAGTCGAATTTATTTCATGCAAAAGTCGGAGAAAAATGCGAGTGCCCTTTTGAAATTCGGAGTTTGAATGCCGGAGGGCATTTACAATTCGGGAGTTCAAATGCCGGAGAGCAAATTCTAAATTTTGGGGCTCAAATACCGGAGAACAAATTCTAAATTTTGGGGTTCAAATGCCGGAGAGCATTTTTGTAATAATCAGTGCATGTATTAAATTCAAAGTGTGTTCTGAAATTCTTAGGAGATCTTTAATTCAAAGAAACCGTAAACATTGCCGGAGGTCTTTCCGTACAAATTTGGTTTCAAATGCCGGAGATCATTTCTGAAATCCGGAGTGCTCAATTCCGAAGGCTTTCCGTACAAATTCGGGTTCAAATGCCGGAGTGCTCTTTTGAAATTCGGCTCAAAAGCCGGAGATCATTCCAGAGCACAGTGAAATTGCCGAAGGTCTTTTTAATTCCACACAGAACAATGGAAATTTGCCGGAGGTCTTTTTAATTCTTAGCGAAACAATAAATTTCCGAAGGTTTTTATACTCAGCGAAGCGGTAAATTTCGAAGGTTTTTATACTCAGTGAGGCAGCCAAATTTCCGGAGGTCTTAATCTTTTACGAAACGAAATTTCCGGAAGTCTTGAAACGGTAATTCATCGAAACCCGAATTTTTCGGAGGTCTTAAAATTTGAGGCACGGAATACTGAGTGACAAATTTCATAATTCAACTTGAAATTTCTTTACGTAATCTTAGTCATCAAAATTTTTAACGAGAATGATTCTAATATCATGCATAACGAATTTTCTTCCAAACATGCATTTTTAATCATTAAAAGCATACTATATACATAAATCATAATCTTTCATATCAACATAACCAAACATGAGTTCTAAAAATGTGGTGAGTATCTTGCCTGAAGTTGTTGCCTTAGTTTTTGACCTTCTTCTTCCTACGTTTCCTTATCTCTTGAATTTTTTTTTTTTTTTTAGTATACTTGACTATTGTTCTAAATTCATATTTATAGTACTTAGTTAAAGAGGCTGGCTAGATTATTTCCCAAGAATTTATTCTTGTCTTCCTCCTTTTCAAAGTATTGAAAACATCTCCCATAATTACTTCGTGGATTCCCAAAGGCATGCGTTATCAATTCGGCTCCATCACGAGTCTGTTTGCATTTTTTTCAAAACCCGATTGCATTTATGAAGAGTTATATGCCGCGTAATCCAGACTGCGGTTTTGGACCGAAATTCGGAGGCTTTATGCGGAAAGCCGGATTGCGCATACGGCCAGTCCCAAATCCTTCACAAGCGGGTTTAGTTACGGCTTAAATTTCCAGTCAACATTGCGTTGGCCGAATTGATGAAAGCAAAATGCCCCGAGATAACTGGGACTTCCTAGGGAAGTCCGGATTTCCTTTACCATTTCCGTCAACTTTGTTGACCGGTTTGATGAAGGAAAACATTTTCCTTTGACATCCGATCTCTCTTTTAACAATTTTCCGGTCAACCTACGTTGACCAGACCCGAACCCGATTACTAACCCTTTTTAGATTTTACAAAATTTGGGTTGTTACAGAGCCTGCTGTCAATGAGCCAACCCTCCGCTCAGGTGACCAGGATGCCAACCCATCAGTGGAGTTTATTCTTCCACCTCTAAGCTACCCCTCAATCAGGTGCACCTCTAACCCGTCGTTCAACTGGGAGCTCTTCTAAGCTGCCCCTCAGTCGGGTACACCTCCAAATTGCCCCTCAGTCGGGTACACCTCTAAATTGCCCCTCAGTCTGACGCACCTTAAAGCCACTCCTCAATTGGACGCACCTCTAATTTGCTCCTCAATCGGGCACTCCTTTATGCTACCTGTCAGCCAAGCGCTCCGTTAAACTACCCCTCGCTGGCCGCTCGCCGGCAGCTCGAGCAGCCCCAAAGATATAAAATGCGCCGCGCCCTCTTTTTCTCCCATTTTCGCACGGGACCGAGGGTTTGAGGAGAGAGGAGGCGCCGATTTTAGAGAGAGAAGAAGGGAGATCGAGCAGGGAGTCCGATTCACTGAGAGCCGGTATAAAAGTGAAAGCACGCGTCGAGGCAAGTGTTCTCATACCCACTTCTCGTTCTCTTTCGATGTTTTGTGTATTTTCGTTGGGTATTTTGTGTCGATACCCACGGGAATGTTAGAATATCGATACCCATGCCTTGAGGTCAGAAAATGTAGTTTGTTGTCCGAAGATCGTGTTCGATTCGCCGGGTGGGTTTCACCGAACCTAACCTACGGGATTTTGGGGTTTCCGTTTCCCGACCCGTATCATGAAATTGACCCCAAAATTGGAATCCCCACGTCCCAATTGTGTATTTATATCGGCCGTGGGTCCGATCTCGCTTTTGGACCCGTTCGCGAGCGTCAGAGCCCATTAAAGGGCCCCATTCTTGTTCACCCGAGCCCGAAGGTGGATTTTGCGCGTTGTCACCTTCGTGGAATGATGAAAGAACCCTAGAGTATGAATACCCATGTCCCAATTGTATGTATACATCGACGGGATGCGAATCTCGCAAGATTTGACCCGTTCGTGGCATCCGGGAGCCTCGATAGTGTCCCGTTGTCGATAATCCAGAAATAAATGGGAAGTTGTGTACTTCCACCCTCGTGATAAGTTAAATCGAACCCCAACATGAAATATCGTGTACAAAGAGTACGAACGAATCCACCGGATGTCCGATTTCCCAAGTATCGAACCGTGTACGGCGTCCGGGTGTTCCAAGAGAAATCCGATAATGTTTACCCAAAACGAGACGAGAAATGCAAAGTGAAATGTGATCCTAATTGTAATGAAAGAACGTTTAAATGATTAAACGTAAACGTAAACCCCGAATGTGAATCCTTGTGCTGGAGGCAAAGGAATGAGTCTCGGAGGTTCCAAAAGGACTTGTGATCACTTGAGGTGTGAGAACTAATCTATATTGTGATCTTGGAGTGATTTATTGTGACTAAGGGAAATGGATCCCGTAGAAAGTGGAAGCGAACTTGTGATGACTTGGATTAAGGGAATTGAGTCCTATTGGATATTGAGATCCGTGACGAGAACGGAAGGGAGTCCACATTGTGCTTGAGATGATATGATCTCCTGGATGGAGACGTGTTTGATAATGTAATCTCCCGGTTGGAGATGATTGTGATGGGAATGAGGTTTCCCAAGATGTGATTGTATGGAAAATGTGGATTTTCCCTCTCCAAGTGTCGAACCTAACCCTGAAACTAGGACCCTGAGTCATATGGGTAGTATTCTTTAGTGTACCATGTCCATCGTGGTGGGAACCCGAGGGATACTTGGCCGCGTATTCCGACCGCTCGTGTGAGCGGGTGATGTCCGTGGTACGCTTTAGGAAACTACTGTGGAAGAACGAGGATTGCCCTGGACCCCGGGGGTGTGGGGTGTGTCGACGCTACATATTGAGATGTAGTCGTCTGAGATGATTGTTGCATGGATGCAACCGAGGTCGTGTGCTACCGACCAAAGTAGTAGCCGTGGCTTTAGAATGTGTAGCTAACACATTTTCTGTCCTCGTTCTCTCGCATCGTTGG
The DNA here is from genome assembly GCA_033239525.1 of Nepenthes gracilis. Lineage (NCBI taxonomy): Eukaryota > Viridiplantae > Streptophyta > Magnoliopsida > Caryophyllales > Nepenthaceae > Nepenthes > Nepenthes gracilis. Next base: position 15,275,470 of record BSYO01000007.1, read on the forward strand.
TTGGTACGATCTACTGGCCGGGTCCGCAAAGATGATATAATAATGAAAATGAATAATGTCCAATCGATGAACCCATGAATCAAGTGATTCGAGATAGAACCGAAACAGTAATGAGAACCGTGAGAATCTTGTGAATCAAATGAAGAAGCTGAATGAGACCGGTGATCAAAGATGAAACCGTGAGAAGCGTAGGGGATCGAGTGATCCCGTTGCTTCCTATTCCTCATCTTGCTCCTTGATTGTGGAGAGTGTGTGTATTCCCCCGTTTCCGTCCTTGTACATGTCTTGGAGGGGTGATTATGATTACATTTGCTGAGCTGTTGGCTCACTCTTGCTGTTTGATGTTTTTCCTTTCAGATGAGAACACTTAGCTGGCGCAGGTAGATAGAGCAAGAAGAGAGACTTGCTTGATATGACTGGCTGGACGACGCGTGATCAGAAGATTTGGACATAGAGTCGGATCGGACTGTGGACAGCCACTCGGGGATGAGCGTGGCTAATTATTGTTGTTTTATGGTTTTATTATGCTTCCGCAGATGTATGATGATTTAGTTATGCTTCCGCGTTTGTATATTTATGTTTGGAGTTTTGCTTAATTAGATGGCATCTCTCTAGATCCAGTACTATAAGTTGTGTACTGTGTTGGAGCCATGGATGATATGGCTGTGTTGTGATCCTGTGTGGTATGTTGTAGGCTTGAGATGAGCCTCTGGATTAGATGTGTGCTTGTATAGAATGATATTTAAGCAGGTTGTATTTCGGTTTCGTCGATTCACGAGAGGAAACTTCTGCCGGATTTTCTCAGAGAGTCTATAGGTTAATTATGGGCTCTAGGGTGTGTTTTGACATTGACGGAGGTTATTCAATGGAGAATAATCAATTCCGTCACATTTAAGGCCTATAGCTCTCGACTATACAGAATCACAACATTTAAAGCCTGCAACTTTCGGCCGCTATGGTTTATTTTTTCAAATTCTGAGCCTCTAAAAGTCTAAAAATCTTAATGTGCAAAAATCTGGAGATCTTTAAAGGCGTGCTTACGTTCATATTTAGTGACAACATGCAACATACAAACTCTTTAATTATTTGGTATTTTTGGCCGAAATTAAACCTGCAGATAACCTTTCCACAAAACTTAAACTTGCCAATCTTTTTACCATAAACAGGTCTTAATAAACAAAAGAGATTCTAACATCATTTGAGTATAAATCATGGAACAAGGTTGTTATCAGCAAGTATACTTTTGACCAATATATCATCAACATACACTTCCATATTTTTTTAATTTGGTGCTCAAATATTTTTTTCAACAACCTTTGGTATATTGCTCCAACAGTCATCAATTTGAATGGCATTACTTTGTAGAAGTCGGTTCTCTGATTTATCATGAATGAAGCTATTTTCTCATCTTCTAGATTCATCTGGATTCAGTTATATCCAGAGTAAGTATCCACAAACATTAGTAGTTGATACCCAGATGTTAAGTCTACCAACTTATTAATCTTTTATAATGTGAAAAATTATTTTTCGGACATTCTTTATTCACGTCGGCAAAGCCGATACACATCCTCCACTTATCGTTGTACTTTCTGACAAGGATGATATTGGATAACTAATCCAAATAGTTCACATCTCTAATGAATCTAGCATCAATCAATTTCTCAATCTCTTTATGGATGGTAATAAGGTTTTTTACGGAGCAGTTTTAACTTTTTTGTTTGATCGATATGTAACTTGGTATAATATTCCGCTTGTAAACCATCATTTTAGTTGGTATACTCGGTATGTCAGGTGAAGTTCAGTCAAAGACTTTTAAATTATTTCATAAAACTCAATTAACCAGTATTTTAGATTTGGATTTAGTGAACTACCAATATGGATACATTTATCCATGTTCACCAAGTTTATGAAAATTTGGAGAGATGATTCTCTACGTTGAGCTTGATGAAGTGAATTCTCATTCTGGAGGTCAAAGTCCCCAAATGGTGAGGACGAGTTGGGCCATTATTTGAGTCAAATAATAATTTCATCCAATGATCTAGTCTCATTTAACTTCATTAATCCTATATCTAGTTGAAAATTTTATTTTAGATGTGGAATTAAAGTAACCACTCTGAAAGTTGTTAAGCATAATTGGCCTAATATGGCGTTTATAATTGGCCTAATATGGAGTAATAAACTAGGAAAGATTTACAACTTGAAAGGCTAGCATATAGAAGGCCATTTTCAGATATGTTCCTAATGTAACTTTTAGTTGTACTATTTCCTTTACTTGGAAAGGTTTGTTGTCAAGTCCATATAGCAGGCCATCCAATGGTTCCATTTGATTAATTTTAAACCCTATCTTAATGAATATGTAGAAGTAGAGAGCATTTCTTAAACTTTTATTACCAATAACGACCCATTTTAATTAATATATAGGTACTTCATCAAAAACAAGCATGAGACAAAACGAGGACCAAAATTGGGAGAGGTTACATGCGTACTATCATCGTTATTAAAACTAATGATATCATTTTCTACCATTAATTTCTATCTCTTACTAGTTGAAGTCTTATTGGGATAATTTGGAGCCTTATATCAAAGGGCCTCGTTGATACTATATTTATGACTCCTACCACAATTGGATTCCATGGTTGTTCTGACTACTTCTCATTATCTTTATTATTACCTGAGATGGACCTAGAGCTTTGCAAATATTTGTTTATTCTTTTGTATTAGAGCCTCAATTTTCTTATTGTAGTGTTTGATAATATTAAGTACTATATCTCAAAATTTGATGCTAAAGTATTTAGAGTAATTACCTCCTTACGGGTTCTTAACCTGTTTGGCCACCTTAGGAACTTTTCTTTCTATATTTGCATTTGAATGCTTGTCTAGCTGTTATTAGTGGTGTAAAATTTGTCGACTTGTACTCCTTATGAATGCATCGCTCTATTCTTTGTTATTTTCTATGATCTCAAGTTGAAGAGTTTCTACCATTTCTCTTCTTCCCACCATTTGACACTAGCTGGTACCCATAATTTGAGAACTCTAGCTATTTTGCTTCATTAGCCACATCAGCCATGATTTATATAAGGTTAATAGTCTTCACCGCTAGAAAGTCTTGGATTTTTATTTGACTAAATATTTAAAAAAGTTATTCAATTGAATCATAGCCATGAAGACATTTAGTTTTACCTTGTTGGTGAGTTTTGAGATACATCTAGCCTCAACATTGAATCTAGTCTAGAAAAAACCTCAAGCTCTCATTTGGAGCCTAGTGGATCTCAATAAGGTGTTAAGATTGCTTTTCTTTCCTTTGGTTGGAGACAAATTGTAATAGGAATTGGTCCAACAATTTTTGAAATGATTGAATCGAATTTGACCCTACCCTGTAGAACCAAATTCTCACATGTCATTTTAAAGTTAAAAGGAAAGTAAAACACAACGTGGCATCCCATAGATTTTGGAAGCTGAGCAGCATTCACAAGTCGTCTAAATGATCATTCAGATTATTGCTTCCATCACAGAACTCTACTATTGGCATTTATAATTTTTGAGGAAACTGACACCTTTTAACGTAAATGGTGTATGACCTACTTTGGTTGTTTGACCGGCAATATTTTCTTGAAAAACCAACTAGTTGTCATTTTATTGTTTTCTCCTGTAAGGTACCGGTTTTCACATTGTGGTAAAAATGAGTGGTGAGGTTTCGGATTTTAAAATATAGTAATTAGAATATAATTAAGTTAAAATAGGTGAATTGAAATCAAAGGGTACTGGAGGAATCTGTTTAAAAAGCTCAAAGATCCGAAATTGATAAAATCGAAAACTGAAGTTGTAAACTGTGAAATGTTAATCCATAAAAGAGATTTTGAGTTTTAAATTATGATAATTAGGGTCCAATGATGTGAGAAATTAGGTTAGAATGGTCAAAACGGGTTCCGGACGGTGCAACCACGAAGTTGGCTCACTGCAGGCTTGTCGCAGGCCTGACCCACTCCAGCCTGATATAAAGTCACGTTGGGTTTTCCCTCTGTGTTATTTCTACGGGAGAGAGAGAGAGAGAGAGAGCACAAAGGGGAAGAGGAAAATGGAGAAATCTGAGGCTCCCGAGTTCGACTTCAAGCTCGAGTTAGAAAGGTGATAGATTAAGTCGAGTCAAGTGCACTCATACCCTCTTCTTTCATTTTCTTACACTTTTATTTTATTTTCTTTGGGTATCCTCATTCTAATACCCAATTAAGTTTATATTTTGTAGCTCGCAAGATCTAAGCATGTATATATGCAAATTTGGCGCCCAAAATTATAGATTTGATAGGTTTTCGAACAAAGCAAGCCCTAACCCCCATGCCCAGACATGTTACCCACGAAATTTTGGGGCTTTTGCTTAATTTGGGGTTAGAATATGATTACCCATAATTTGGACATGTTAATTTATTGATTGGGTAGCCGAATTTGAGGTTTATGTGGAATGTTTCTCAAGAAAATCCTAACCCATGCCCGGACCCCGTTTAATGGATTAAACTGAATTTGATACATAAATTGACTTAGGATTATACTTACCCATACCTTGAATTTAATGATGTGCCTATTGGATGCCCAAATTTCTAAGAATTAACCGATATGTGTATCCAAATACTATTCAAATATACTATTCACGCGGGTACTGTTCACTCGAGGGCATTGAACGGTATATTGCATAATTTTTCCATATTTAACTAATAATTAAGTGATATGTATATTTGTCTAAGTTTAATTGAATGATCTGGAAGCATTGACAGGTTCAATTGTAAAGGAAATTCGTATCCTAATACTTTTCAAGTCAATCTGCTTTTTGATGATAAGAATTCTAAATTTTTGCTATGCATATGATATTCGTACATAAGTTGAGTCATGAAAGGATTTAAATCCAAAAATAAGATGAAAAGCATATGAATATTCGGAGAGAAATTTCTTTAAGATAAGATAAGAAATTAGAACTCTAAAATTTGTTATCCGATATCCGTTATCTGTCATCTGAATCCGTCATCTGTTCTGTTATTTGTTTTGTCAGTACCGATATTATAATCCGTATCTATTATCTATTCCATCAGTACCGGTATTATCATCTGTATTTGTTATCTATTTCATTAGTACCGGTATTGTCATCTGTATCTGTTATCTGTTCCATCAGTACCAATATTGTCATCTGTATCTGTTATCTGTTCTGTCAGTATTAATATTGTCATCTATATCTGTTATCTGTTCTGTCAGTACCAATATTGTCATCTATATCTGTTATCTACTCCGTCGGTACCGGTATTGTCATCTGAATTTGTTATCTGCTCCGTCAGTACCAATATTATTATCTATATCTGTTATCTATTCCATTAGTATTAGTATTACCATTTATTATCTGTTTCGTCAGTATCGGTATTGTCATCTATATCTGTTATCTGTTTTGTCAGTATTAGTATTACTATCTGTATCTGTTATTTGTTCCGTTAGTACCGATACTGCCATCCGTATCTATTTCTCTAAGATTCTGTCGATAAAAAGGAATTAGAAATTTGTATACAATTTCTATATCCAAGGAGAATCAGAAGCCAAATATGAAAGTTAAATGTAATCCAACAAAATGCCTTGAATTATGTTTCATGTTTATGCATTCGCATTATACTCCTATTCCTTTTTTCTTGATTTATTTTGAGTATGTAACTTATTGTCTTTGTCATATTGTGCCTTGTTGAGTTGTTAGTTCGCCATTACTTCTTCTTCTTTCTAGATGAGACCCACGAGTCGGTACCCAATTAGAAGGAGTAAGGAGAGGGATTTGATAAGGAGATCGACTAGACCTCGAGGACTTAGAATCTAGAATATGGTTGATGTTACATTGTGTAATTAGTTCATAGAAGATTAATATTGTATATTAAATTGTGATATAGCTTGTTGTATATTTTCACGGCATATAATGCTTCCGTAGGTTATCCATGAACATAGAAAACTTCTGCAGGTATTATGTTAAGTTTTGTATAAGTCCCTAGATGACCTCTCTATATAGATCCAATATGGTTGTTAAGAGTATTGTATTGGAGTCATAAATGATATGGCATTTGTTGATCCTATGGATGTGTCATAGATTAAATTTTAAGGACTGTCTATGTATATGTCATGTGTAGGTTATATTTATTTAGGTTATTTGTATGGATTTTGTCTATTTTTTTTTTTAAAAAAAAAACTCTGTCTAATTTTTTGTAAAATTTATGTATTGAATTGATATCGTATTAGTGTGATTTGGATAAGTATAATTATTAACGGAGGTCATTAGTGGATTATAACCCGTTCCGTCACATCTCAACTACAATTGTGAGAGCAATATCCTTAACTTTATATAGTTAGCAAATATTAGGAGGGTTTAAGACATGCTACTGCATAACCTTTTTCCTAGGTTAACAAGCATTTGAAATCTTAGGTGTACTGTTGATTCCATCAATTGGGACTGTATTCCTTAGCCTCAAAATTTAGGTGTGTTTCAAGCCGAGAATGATTAATTTGAAGGAATATGTGACGGAACGGAATTTTTTTTGTCCTTAATTAATTCTGTCATTCCGAATAGGAACAGAAGCCCAAATCTCACTCAAGGTTTAAGAAAAAATAGGCAGAGTTTTCCCTATAATTGGACTAAATAAAAATATAAACCTGTACAAAACCTATATAACAAACTAGTACATGCACACAACTATCTATTAATACCACATTTTCCTATAACATGCGTTCATAAGACCACAGATGTCATCTATGGCATATCTATTATATTAGAATTCAGACAAAAGATGTCAACTAGGACCTATACAGAAACCAGAAGGTATATAGTGAAAGCAAAACAATAAACTTACGAAAGCACAATTTTCTGTTTCATCACATACATCACATATATTCTATATGCAAGAATTCATAGGCATAAGATCCATATACAAAACCGTATATCAAAATTAAGTCTTTACATCTAACTGTTTTCTTCAAGATAACTTCAAAATATTCCAAATCTTCAAAAGTCTTCAGATTGAGCTCTAAATTACTCTTTCTCGTCGGGTACTAGCTCTACAGTCTCATCTGGAGGAAAAAAATAGTAAAACAGTAAGTCGAGGCCCAGTAAGGTACATGCAGGCATGCAGTAAAACTTTTATGTAGAAGAGAACACAGTAAAATGGATGCATTTGCATGTTGAAATATAAATACTATAAAGTAGTGATTTACAGAAGTTATAATAGAACATGACGCAGAATATTATAAAACTATCGAAAAATAGAAACACTCAAGTTTCAAAAAGCAGAAGTCAGTATAATGATACTTTGTCAATTCTAAATTGATAATACAAGCTTCAGAAAATAGAAATCGATTTTAATTCTATAAATTACAGAAAATTCCTTTCCTATCAGTAAAGGATCCAACCAGTAGACCCTACTAGCCGAGGGGGCCAATAATCGAGGCTAGATTGTGTTTCCACACAATCAAAGCCAATAACAATCGTCCCGTCTCATGAGACATCCCTTCTCGCGGAATTCAGTACAGTACGCTAGTCGGTATATAATTAGGCCAGTCTATCACGAGAATATATCATCCTGATTGCCAAGTAGTGGCTAATTTTGTCAGCCGATCAACTATAACTCAATTGGCATCATAATTCCTAGGTGTCCTCGACAGTCCTAATACAAAATCCATAGTAATATCTTGCCATTTCCAGCTTGGGATCAGCATTGGTTGCAACAACACAGAAGGTTTCCTCCTTTCAACTTTCAGTTGCTGATATACAAGGTATTTCTCCACGTAAGCCATAATATCCCTGTTCATATTCCTTTACCAGAAAGTTTTCTCCAGATCCTGATACATTTTGTTTGTCCTAGGGTGAATTGTATACCGAGACCGGTGAGCCTCCTTTAAAATCTTCTCCTTCAATTCTCTATTGTCTGGTACACATAATCGGTCTTTAAACCTTAACGTTCCATTAGTCCAGACATTAAAATCAACTCAAGAATCTCTATTGAAATCACTTATAATAACCACAATGAACGGATCATTAACTTGTTTCTCCTTAATTTCCTTAATTACCCCCGATTGGATTTGAAGATAAGACGTGAGCATCCTATCATCCTTAGCTTAACGTTGGATATCACACTGTTTTAAATAATCCAATATTTCTATCTGCTTGATTTGCAACATTGCCACATACCCCGATTGACGGCTCAATGTATCTGTAACTATATTTGCCCTCCTTAGCTTATACTATATTTCACAATCATAGTCCTTTAAGAAATAAAGCCACCTTCTTTGTCTCATATTTAGTTCCTTTTGTAAAAACAGATACTTCAAGCTTTTGTGATCAGAATACACAAGGAACTTTTTACCATACAAGTAATGTCTCCAAATTATCAAAGCAAACACCACAGCAACCAGCTCCAGATTGTGGGTAGGATAGGGTAATTATTTTCATACACTTTCAGTTGTCTAGACCAATAAGTTACAACTTTACCATACTATATCAGTACACATCCTAAACTCGCCTTAGAGGCATCACAGTATATCTCAAAGCCTCCTGAACCCTCTGGAATAATCAATACTAGAGCGATAGTCAAGTGATCCTTCAGCTCCTGAAAACTCTGATCACATTCCTCAATCCACTCAAATTTAGCTTCCTTCTTCAACAATTGAGTCAGAGGCATAGCAATCTGTAAGAAATTCTCTACGAAACGCCTGTAATAGCCTACCATACTTAGAAAGCTCCTAACCTCAATCACAGAAATAGGCCTATTCTAATTTGTAACAGTCTCCACCTTCTTTGGATTCACAGAAATATCACCATCAGAAATTACATGTCCCAAAAATATCACTTTCTCTAGCCAGAATTCACATTTACTCAACTTAGCATACAATTTTTTTTCTCGCGGAGTACTTAAAGTACTATCCTCAAATGAGTCTTGTGTTCCTCATAATCCTTTAAATATATTAGGATCTCATCAGTAAATATCACCACTAATTTATCCAGATATGGCCTGAACACCCTATTCATCAGATCCATAAAAGTAGCTGGAGTATTCGTAAGGCCAAAAGGTATAGCAAGGAACTTATAGTGGCCATAACATGTCCGAAAAGCAGTCTTAGCCATATCTTCTAGTTTAATCTTCAACTAATAATAACCGAACCTCAAATCAATCTTCGATAACACCCGAGATCCTTGTAATTGATCAAATAAATCATCAATATGCGGCAGAGGATACTTATTCTTAATCGTAATTTTATTCAACTCACGATAGTCAACACATAGCCGTAAATACCCATCTTTCTTTCTCACAAACAATACCGATGCTCCTCAAAGAAATACACTCGGTCTGATAAAGCTCATGTCTAATAGTTCCTGTAATTGTAATTTTAACTCCTTCAATTCAGTCGGAACTATACGATAAGGGGTCTTAAAAATCGGACTAACACCGAGAACAATAGCAATTTCAAACTCAATCTCCGGTATGGAGGCAATCTAGGTAACTTCTCTGAAAATACATCTTCAAAATTATAAATAATTAGGATATCCTTAGCCAGCACACAGTGACTCCCAGTGGTACAGACATATGCTAGGTAACCTTTACACCTACTTTTTATTAAATGCTTAGCATGTAAAGTAGAAATTAACATAGGCACCTCCTTCCTAATGCCTTGAAAGAAAAAGGATTCCATCTCAGGAATATCAAAATAAACCCTCTTTAGAAAATAATCAAAACTGGCATGGTATTTAGCCAGTAAGGCCATCCCTAGAATTATATCAAAATCACCCATATTCAACAACACCAAATCCGCAACTAAATATTTTCCATTCACCTCAACCACACATCCAGGATACACAACATCAGTAATCATAGAGAATCTAATGAAAATTAACACAATCAATTCATAACCCAAAATACATGGGGCAGATACAATATAGCATGCAAATTGTGGAGAAATAAAGTAGTGAGTAGACTTCAAATCAAATAATAGAAGTAGGAACTTCACAAATAGAGAGGGTACCTTCCACAATGCTCGAAGATGGCCCTGGCTCTTGAACAGTTACTGCGAAAGCCTTAGCAGAAACGGTAGGCTTCTTTCCTTCTAGCCTCGGAGGTAATTGACAGTCTTTCACAATGTGGCTCTACTGTCCACATCTAAATATGCTCCCGATACCTTGCGACATGCTTGCCCCGAATGTTTTCTCCCACAGAAAGTGCACTCAACGGCTGATGCTCTAGAACCAGTCATTAATTGAGCCGGAATGATACTCTTCTCCTTATCAACTATCCTAACCGTCTTGGATGGTCCAGAAGATCCCATATTAGATTCAACACTAAATTTCACCTGGCAAGCAGTCCTCTTTGCATAAAATCTCTCTGTCTCTGCTTCCTTCTCGCAAATCACTGTCCTGTCTAAAATTTCAGCATAAATTTGGAACTTCAGGATTGATAGTAACTTCCTAATGTCGTCCCGCAGCCCTCGTTAGAACTTATTCGCTTTCCTTAACTCATCCTCCATGTAACAGGGCAAAAATCGGGACAACTCAGTAAATTGTACATCATATTCTATTACCGTCATATTCCCCTATCTCAACCTCATAAACACCTACTCCTTCTGATCTTGGAGGTTGGATGGAAAATATTTCTCCATAAATACATCCCCAAATATCTTCCATGTGATCTCATCATCGGGCACTCCTAACGTCATCTTTCTCATACTCCACCAACTATCAGCTTCACCTTCCAGCTTGTACACCGTGAAGGTGACCTTCTCCGAATTAGTACACTAGATCATAGCAAAAATCTTCTTCATTCTCTTTAGCCAAACATCTGCTTCCGCTGGATCAGGCTTACCTAAGAATTCCGATGCTCGCTCCGCTGTAAATCTATCATAAGTCGTAGGAGCAAGAAATGCTGAGGCTGGCTCGAGTGCAGAGACCGGAGCCATATGCCTCTAGTCAACAGATTCCACTATATTCGTCATTCTTTCCAACAAGTCCACATATGCAACCTCTTGATCATAGGGAGTATTGTCACCACCGCGGTTATTTCTTCTATTCCTTCTACTAGCCATCATATAATCAGAGTAAACATAATATTGTAACCTCAAGAAATAAGTTAAAGGAAGAGATATTCAATAACTTAATAAAATTTAAACCTAACTTAAGGACCAATTCCTAAAAGTCCTAGTTGTTTTAGCTACCCCAACCTATTCCCACAGAAACTCAGTACAGAAATTCAAGTATATACTTTCGTCTTTTGATTGATCAACTCCTAAGGCATTTCATTTTTCTGATACCAATTATGATAGAACGAATTTTTTTTTATCCTCAATTAATTCCGTCATTTGGAACAGGAATAGAAGCCCAAATCTCACTCAAGGTTCTATGAAAAAACGGGTAGAGTTTACCCTAAAATTGAGCTAAAAAGAAATATAAACCTATACAAAAACCGTATAAGAAACCAGTACATGCACACAACTATTCATTAATATCATATTTTCCTACAACACGCGTTCACAGGACCACAGATGCCATCTACGATATTAATTCAATAATCCTATCTACTATATCAAAATTCAGACGAGAGATGCCAACTAAGACCTGTACAAAAACCAGAAGGTATATAATGGAAGTAAAACTATAAACCTGCGGAAGCACAATTTTCTATTTCATCATATACATCACAATCAAACTATAAACCCTACTAGTGGAGGGGGCGAATAAGCGAGGATAGATTGTATTTGCACACAATCAAAGCCAATAACAGTCGTCCCGTCTCGTGGGACATCCCTTTTCATGGGATTCAGTACAGTACACTGACCTATTGTAGTAAACTACCTTCTAAATTAATGCTCTAAGGAAGGGTAGACCACATATAACTATATGAATAGAGTTATCATCGATTACTACTATAACATTCTAAGGCATATCGGAGAACCTAACCTGACTATATGTCAGTCACGGGTCCTAAATAACAGTATTAGAAATATTTTTTCTTTCTATTTCATAACTGAAAACCCTTTTTAGTTTTAGAAATCAATTAGAGTTTCACAATAACTTTTCAATCAGTTTCAGAATATACAGTAACAGTCTAAGACCATTCAATTTCACTTTAGAATATACAGAAATAATTAGAAACCTTTCAAATTTATTTCAGAATATACAATATCGGTCTAAAACCCTTCAATTTTGCTTCAGAAGTCTCTAATAATTTATCAGTATAAGTTCGTGCAAAATTTTCAGAAACAGATTACACCAGAAGCTTTATTTCAATACAAATTAACTTTTATATAACAGAAATTTTGGACAAAAACAGTTAAATCCCATCAATTTCATGCTTAGGGTTTCGTCAAAATTTTCAGACGATAAACGGATATCGAATACATATATTTTCATAAAATTAAAGCCAGATATTGCAATATATATAAATATATGAAATATGTCTGAACAATTTGCAAAAATAGACTTTATTTATACAAAATATGGTGAAACATGTTTTTAGAGTATAAATACCATTTTTGAGATATAGAAAAAAAGTAAAAATAGAAAATAGCGTCCGAGGTACACTTGCCTGAGCTCGGTTTACAGTTACTGTGACTTGATCGGGACTGGACAGAAGTTTTTCCCCATTTTCTTCTTTTCCCTCTCCATCCCTTTCTCCTCTCTTTCGTTGCTGTCGAGAGCTTGCTGAAAATAAAACCCCAAAATCACCCTTAAAATGCGAAGGAAAAGAGATCACGTGGGCTATCCCGTGACCGATGCTCGAGCGGTGCCCTGTGTAATTTGGTGGGTGCGCTCGAGCACCCGGTTCTGCTAAATCCGTTCAGGTGGCACCTCGAGTGCCACTCGAGCGGTGCATTTGTTAAACCGGCCCCAGTGGTGCCTTAGGCGCCACTCGGGCGCCAATGCCCTCGGGGCTTATTTTGCCTCTAAACCAAATTTCTCCCACATTTTTTCTTAATCCATTCACTTCAAACACATTTATATCAATTTAATAACTAGAAATTATCATATTTTCGAGATCGGAACCTCACAGGATATCTAGGGATTTGTTCGAATCTTTAACTGATGATGGGCTTCCTTTGGGATAACATTCTTTGCTCTCGATCTTGTTTTTGATGTCAATACTTGCGAGTGAAGGGCTACTATTTTGTGCGTTTCGCCCTCAACCATGTCCCATAGAGATTTCAATATTTTAGATATGCTGTTAATTTGGGCCACCAAGGCTTTGATGTCCGTACTTGCTGGCAAGCAAGCATCTTCGTGACTATCCTCTTTTGGGTTGAAGCCTCGAGGCAAGACATCATTGAATGATTGGCTTGTCTAAACTTACAATTGAGTATTCACCATTTTACTTTGTTAAAAATGTGAATTACCTCTGAGTAAGTGAAACATCGATTGGATAGGAACAGATGGTTGGACAATTGTTTTTCTAGACGATACAAATGGTGTATACTTGAGATCAAAATAGTTGTTTGAATAAAGTCGGGTTAGACCTTTAAACAGTTTAGTTAGGATCATCCATACCATAATAGTTAACAATATGTTAGAATTTGAGACTAACTTCCTGATATATTCTTTGATATTTAAATAAAAAATATTTTTATAAAAATAAAAGATAAAAATGAGTTGGGAGATGAGTGTAGGTGAGAGAATATATTAATTGGAGGGCTTAGATCCGTGAATATTGGGAGAGGTAAGCATTTCAAGGTTAGTACTTTGTACTTGTGTTTTCTCCGTTGAGTTTTTAATCAGGGATTGAATATCTTTAATGGAATAAAACTGATATTTTTATAATCTCAATGTCAATTATTGTGCTTTTTGAAAATAGCATAATTGTATATCAATTGAGATATTACACTATTGGAGATCCAACCGTTGTATAAATTTATAACAATTTAGAGTTTAATACCTATTATTTTGTGGCTATAACTGATATTTGATGTGGCCATTTAACTTTTACTTTACGTAATCATTCATTAAGATTTAACGTCAAGCTTAATCTTCTGTCAGGTCAATAGATGCATTAATTTTTGGTATTTGGTATTTCATCCATTTGATCATTTGGTAGGTTAGGTATCGAGATATATTTCTAACTCTTTTTCATTCGAAATTTAACAACTTAATTGGTTCATATTTTTCTGTAAAGTTATAATATGTGGGCCTTATGTTTTATAGAGTCGGATCGATTTTATTTTAGATCACATATAATATATTCTCATCATCGTATTAGACATTAGAGGCTTTCTGTACAGTTTTGATAGCAGCACGTGGGTTTTTGGGTTAGTGTTGGAATCTGACTTTTTTTTTTCTTAATTTTGGTATTGTTATTTGCAAAGTTAGGTCTCATAAGTTTTGATCCTCGATGACCGACTTTTTGAGACTACAGTGGCCTTTGTCTTGTACATAATTTTTATTTTATTCATATCAATATCAAGCACTTGAAAAAAAAAAAATTGCCCTAGAAAATGGTTAAATCGTAGAGACTTGACCACCACTCGAAGTGATAAAAAAAAGGTTAGAATTTAAAAAATGTTAGATAATAGAATACAGCCCAGAGAGATTGAAATTTTTAAATGATATAATTAGATTAAAATTTAATGAGTAAAATTTAAAATAAAAAATATTGAATATATTTACATTTTTAATTTTTTAAATAACGTCAGCACTTTTTTTTTATCTTATTAAAGAAAGTTGGATCTCCTAATTGCCGCCTGCGTATATTGTGTCGTTGGCTTCCTTCGAGCGTGATGTTCAAAGAAGCAAAAAGGAAACTGCCTTTTTAGGCTGTGCTGGCGGTGCCCGGCTCTCTGCAAGCTGGGGAATCTTACTGTTGATTCAAAAAAAAATTAATAATTAAAATTGAAGTATTAAATAATAGTTTTAAATAGTTATTTTATTAAAATATTTTTGATATTAAATTTAATACTAAATAAATATTAATGATATAACTATCTTTAATATTTTTTTTTTATTTTTAAATATTTAATCTAGTATTTTTCTTTTAATTTTCTTAAAAGGATGCAGAATTCCGATTTCCGCAATAGGTGAAAAATCAAGTGATCTCACGGACGACGGGGAGTGGCCCAGGTGGTTATCAAATTTAAGTGCAATTTGACCGGCTTCCATCGGAAGAAGCTTCGTTACGCTTTCGCGTTTCGATCCGCTGCTTTACTTGTACGAAAAGGAGGTTTAATTTATACTTTGATTACGTTAAATTTCGGGATCTCTCAAATCCAACCCGGATTTTGCATCGCCAAAATCCAACATGCGATTGAGAAAGTAAACTAATTGCTTCACTGGTAAGCATTCACAGGGCACTGCGTGCGATTCAATTAGAATTAATTAATTGGTCGATTCCCTAACCTCTCGTCCATCGATCCAATCAAATTAAAATTAAATGCTCATATTTTTTTCTGCCCCTGCAGCGGCACCTTCTGATCTGCAGAGACATCATTATAAAACAATTTTTTTTTACATAAAAAATTGTAAAACAAATTTTCTTGGCAATTAACATACGCGTGCCAGATCTGATCAACTACGGGGACGAAGAAGTTGCCTCCTGCACGGATATAGGAAGACCCATTCGCCTAGCTAGAGCAGTTACCCTCGTCGCTAACGGAACGCTCTTCGATCGGCGAGAGTGGGCGTACCGATGATTCCAGCTCGTTAGCCGGCGGTAAGTCGGAGACGACGGAGAGAATTCGATGGATGGTGCCGGAAGAAGCGGGTTTGAAACTGAACGATCTCATCGTCTTGTTGTTGGAGAAAATGTTTGAGGAATTTGAGAGGATCAGGTATATCAGAGCCTGAACCAGTACGAATACCGCAGTCTTCGTCAACGTATCTGCTAAAGAGAAGTCGAAACCATAAATTGCAGCCATCGCCATTTCAGATCAGTTCGGTCAAACGCAATAGCTGATTAATTAATTAATTAATAAGAAAGATTGTGCAATGAATGGATTGTGCCCCTGATGATATTCTCCAATTATATATATATATACACCGGGAAAGAGAGGCATGGAAGGTGTAGGAAGCCGCCTCTGAGTCGTCGCACGCTCTCGGTAGCAGTTGACTTGGCTTTGATTCATTTTATTTATGTCATTGTGCTTCTGGAAAACATGATTTCTTATTATTTATCTAAAACGTGTCCGTTTTCTCTATCTAGTGTTTATTACTTGTCCTTAGTACAGCATAAAATCGATTAACCTATCCGATCACCTATTGAATAAACTGTTTTATTTTAAATTATTTTTCAAAAGTTTCATATTTAATAAACACAATACAGCGTAATGTTGATATGAGGCTCATTTGAGTGGAGATAAAAGTAAGGGTCGCGTAACATTCACACAATGACCACTTGAATGACAAAGTTTACTAGAGTTCATGGGAGATTTGTGCAATGTGCAGTTCAGCAAAATCATTTACAGGGAATTGGAAGCATTTGTCACTGTACGTATTTAAGACAAAATAAGCATACTCAATACATGTCCAAGGGGCCATCGTGCACAATTTGTTAAGAGAGATTGCATCTAATAAGCACACGATAGGCGCTTTTATGTCGACACTAACATAAAATGTTTTGATGTTATTCTCGGGCATGATCAGATAGTATTTTTCAATACAAATGTATCGCACAAAGAGAAATAAGAGAGAAAATAGAATAGAAAATTTTTTTGACATTTGATTTAAATTTTATTCTTTACCTAACTTAGGTATATTATTCTAATATTGATTTTAGGATATATAACTAACTTGTTACTATTATTCTTATTGTATTCTTTACCTGATTAGATGCTTGAATTTCAAGAGAAAGTGGCGGCATCTTTTGTACTTTTCTTCTTCCTCATATTTCAGTTGCCAAATAGCCCCCCTTACTTCTCTTTTTTCTTTGAGTCAAATGAATTAAGTGTTTACCTTGTAAGAATATGCCTTATATGTAAGAATATCAATAAAGAATTATTTTTTGCATTCAGCTTATAGTTTTCAATTAGTTCTTTTCATTGAACTTATATTTTACCCATATAGAATTATAAGTTGTTAAAAGTTTAAATAATAAAACAATCCGAATAAAAAAATTTCTTCTATTACTGATCGTGTTACCTTAACATTTTCTAGGTTCTTATTTTGTAAATAGTCGTTCATTATGAACAACTCTGTTTTTTGACTATTCGGATACCCAACGGTTCGACTTTTGGACAATTCAGATTTCAGATAAATTAGAACTTTTAATTGGATAACTTTAAATTATTCACGTCAAAAATATTTGTCTCTAGAAGTAACCCGTACCTTTGTAATATAATTTTATTAACTTCGGATAATAATGTCAGTGTTATTGTTACTTTTATGATAAAAATGACTTATTAATAGTGCTATTAATGTCTTGACAAATGGCTTGAAAATTGTGCCGGTTTTAGGTTACTTCAAAATGTGGTGTTTAAGTTTAAGCAAAGGTTGAGCACATGTCAATGTTTGAACAACACATCATTAGGAATAGAGTTGGTGTTCAAAATGCTTCATTTTCAACTTCAACTACCCTTTTAAATTCCAATGTCACTCTTTTTACTTCAAACCCTAATTTCACATTCATCTCAACTTACATTTGAGTATTAGATTTTTGATTCATTTGTCTGTTTTTTTCTCCATTACACATAACCCTATGCAATACCTTAGAGGGTGTCACCAATATTGCTTCTTGCCTTTCTATGGATCACATATTGGATATTTATGATAAGGACGATATTGTATCTACTATTTCATTTTAGATCTTTTCACCTGATAAGAGAGCTTGCTCACTGAGGGATGGCTTTATTGTCGTTTATGAGGCATAGATGAGAGATAGTCTTTGAATTTCTTTTGTTCAATAAAATAATAAAAGTTTAGAAATTTCAGTCTCCCATCACCAACCAAACGCCATTAGATATATTATTTTATTGCACATTATTTTTATCAACAAGGTCTCACATTAAATGCCTGAAGAGTCAATGTGGTTTTTCATTTCAATCAAGAGAACAATTGGATGTCTCTGACATTGAGGAAATGGTTTGAATAAGTGGTAGGAACATAGATTTAGTGAAGAATTAAAAAGAAAGATTTTTCTTCATTAGGGTTTCCAGTAACTAAATCTTATCTAATAATTAGAGTGATGTCAATACTACATTTTCTACTCCAATTCTAGACAATGAGTGCTTTATAACAAATACTCGAACTGACATCATTAAGGAAATCATGGCCGAGTTGTGTTGGACTAGTAGTTTTATAATCTTTGATTCCTTTAACGATATCAATTAGTATATTGTTTTTCAAGGAGAGGCCATTGTCAACATGCCATCTTATCCCTTAAAAAGAAAGAAGGGTGACCTATTTATTGATTCTCCTCCTTGAGCTGACATCGATCAACCTAAAATTGAGACAGCAGCTACTCAAAAGTCTCATTTAGATGATGATAAGCCTTTAAAAATTATTGATACGACTTATGTTGAGATAGCTGAGAGGAGTACCGAAAGATATTTTGGTAAACCAACCTTAATTTTTACCTCTTTATCTACCTAATATTTGGAAAAGATGCCTGCTTTTAATTTCAAGGAAAGGATTCTTGTTTTCACTTTAAGGGAGGAGCTAGATTCTTGACTCTGATCCTCACATGAAGATGAGCTAGTTAGTATTCCTATCATTATTGAACATGAATTTCTAACCCTTCTAGGCTCTCCACCATCGAGTGAACCAATTTTTGTGCCTTCTGTAACTTGGGTAGCCACTCCAAAAATAATGTAGATGTGGCTAGAGAGACCACATTTTATTCTCGCCTTTGTGGTATCGGTGAATTTTGAGGTTTCACAAGGTGCCCTACGCCTTGAGCTTTCACTATACCGTAGATCCTTGCTTCTCCTTTGTTGGATACATTCATTTACTTCGAGTCTTGGCTCGAAGGGATCACCATTGGTTTTTGCACCAAGATAGGGCGGTCCAACCAAACAATTATCATTTGAGATTTTAATTTTGAGACATTCAATTGTTATTTAAAAATTTAACTTTGAAACTTACTTCTTTTGCGGTTTTAGAATCTAGTGTGTCTGATTGGAGATAGGTTTGTTGCTAAGATACGAAGATTACAAGTTTATCTTAGTTATATGATAATCCTTCTATAGTCCGGGACTTGGCATTTATTGTTGTGACTGCCAAGGCTGAACCTTTCCTCTTTTGCAATCGATCAACCTAGTTTAAGAATGAGTTGGCTAAATGGATGAACAAGCCTTGGGATTATGCCGATCAGGTGACCATTGCAAGAGGGCGAGCCAACTTACTTGAAAGTAAGGTTCTTGAGGCTAAACATCGATTTGGCAATAACTTGTGACATTATAGAGGGGCTTTGAGCTAAATGTCTAATGCTTTGGAGATATCAAGAAGGAATATCTGACCTTGGGAGATTAACTATTTCCTAGATTCATGATTCAAAGAAGGAATTGTTTTCTATAGGAGGTGTTGGGAAAGATAATGGCCGGCCAGACAGTCAGTGAAACCGAGTCAGACAAGGATGATAGGCTCACAAACACACACGACCAAGTACTGAGAGAGAGAAAGAATACACACAATTTTTACGTGAAAAATTTTCTTCAAAAATGAAGAAAAAATCACGGAACACTTAAGTTACATCCAATTTCACTATATATGTTGGTTACACAAACTCTTTGGTTACACAAGCTCTTGGAGAGTTGAGAATAGAAATAAAAGCAAAATACAAGAGTAAAAGTGGCTACTCCTTGTGTTCTATCTTTCATTTTCCCTTTCTCACTTCTCTCCTCTCACACTTCTATCTCATACCCAGCATGCATACATATATATATACAAATTTGACCAGATGACCGCCTACCTAGTAGGTAAATTACATGTATAGCAAAGTTTGCCACCAACTCTGTAACCTGCCACCAACTCTACTAAGTGCCATCCTATTAGTAGGAGTTAACCTGCTCCACGAATCAGCCACCAGTTCTGAAAATCAACTATCTAAAAAGCTATTTGTGTAGACTTTGTAGATAACTAACTTTTTAGTTAGAGTTCCCAAGCATTGACCAAAGTCCTTGGGCTTTTGCCTAATGTCCTTGGACATCATCCCATGTTCTCGGCCATAACCAAATGTTCTCAGTCAACAGCTGATATATTTAGCCATCACTAAAAGTTCTCATCCTCCAATCAAAATCCTTGTCCATTATTTAAAGTCCTCAACCCTTTTGTAAAGTTCTCGACCCTTAATACTTATTCTGCCAAGTATTCCACTTTGGCCTTTATTCTTGTCTACTAATTCCCATACGGTAGTGACAAAAAAATCCCAACAAACTTTTCCTCATGACTGTGGGGGAATAAAATTCGTTGGTCCAGTTATGTCGCAATAAGCTTCAAGCTTTCCTCTTGGCAATACCTTTGTTATCATGTCCGACCCATTCTCCCCTATTCGGACTTTTTTGAGTGACAGTAATCTCGCATAAGTAACATCTTTCACCCAATGATATTGAATATCAATATATTTTGACCTTGAGTGGAATAAGGAGTTCTTATAGAGGTGTGTGCCATTTTGGCAATCACAAAGTACCACGTACTTCTCTTGTTCAAATTCAAGTTTCCAGACAAACTTCTTTATCCACAGTATTTTCTTACTAGCCTCAATTATAGTAATGAATTCTACCGCAATAGTTGAAAACGTAACACATTTCTACAGCTTTGATTGCTAAGAAATAGCTCCTTCAGTGAACTTAACAAGGTATCCCGAGGTGGACTTTCGAGAGTCAATATTGCCGATCATGTTAGCATCAGTGTATCCGAGCAGGTGAGGTTTATTGTGACAGACCGGCCATTATATTCCTCATATGACCTCCATCAGAATCATAGTTAATGTCTTCGTCTTAAGTTCAGACATAAAAGCAATTAAATTTGTAATATAAAAAAATTCTTTTCTTTTTACACGCACAGGATTACAATTGGCCAGACGGCCTCAACTTGTCCGGCCTCATCTTGGTCAATCACCTCTTGACTGGCCATGGATTTAGGTCGGTCGGCCAAGACACATGAGATTCCATTAAGAATCGAAATTTCTCAAACTATAAAATCATGCGGAAGCATACTAATATCCATTAAATTTCACAATAGAATTGTTTTATAAAATTTTTCAAAATAACCAAAGGAAAATTACATCGAGATTGGTCTGTAATTACTGCAAACATCCGAATCGCCTTTCCTTCCTAGCTAGACCGTCCGACCCTATTCTTTATCGTACGACATAAACTCATCATCGTCTGAAAGTTAAAAAACAGAAAATGGGTGAGTAGAACCCTAACAAGGTACCCATAAATGAAAACTTGCTTATATATATATTCACCGAACTCAAAAAAAAAAAAAAAACTAGAATAATAGCCTTGTGCATGTAGAACAAGATCATTGGCCGAAGTCCTTTTTGCAAGAAAAAAACCACTTTCCAAATCAAATACAAATTCAAAATTAAATGCTAAAAACCCACTACATTTAAGGCCTGCAACTCTTACCCATTCAAAACTGCTACATTTAAGGCCTGCAACTCTCGGCGGTCCAAAACCGCTATATTTAAGGCCTGCAACTCTGGCCGCCATGATTTATTTCTTCAAATTTCGAGCTTCTAAAAGTCTGAAAATCTTAATGAGCAAAAGTCCAGAGATCTTTAAAGGCGTGCTTGCGTTCATATTTAGTGACAACATACAACATACAAACTCTTTAATTATCTGGTGATTTTTGGCCGAAATTAAACATGTAGATAGCCTCTTCATGCACATAACTTAAACTTGCCAATCTTGTTACCATAAGCTTGTCTTAATCAATAAAAGAGATTCTAACA
Source organism: Nepenthes gracilis (assembly GCA_033239525.1). Taxonomy (NCBI): domain Eukaryota; kingdom Viridiplantae; phylum Streptophyta; class Magnoliopsida; order Caryophyllales; family Nepenthaceae; genus Nepenthes; species Nepenthes gracilis. The sequence continues at coordinate 15,297,333 of BSYO01000007.1, forward strand.
TCATTTGAGCATAAATCATAGAACAAGGTCCCATTGTAGAACATCATTCATGCACTGAACATAATACTCCTTCATAAATATGAGAAAGTGATCATTATGATATATTTCAGGTAGAACTTAATTAAGAATAGCATAAAAATAATAATACTTAACATGAATTTAAAACACCGATACACTTGCCTGCTCTACGAACTCCCTTAATTAACTTAGCTGAGAATTCTTCTTCTCCTCCTTCCATTTCGCTGCTTTCTTCAGATTTTTTAGTGTCTTTCCCTAACTCCTTACTCTCGTATTTATCGGCAATGGGTAGGTGCGAGTAGATGAGAGCAAGTCACCTACTTGGTACTTCTTTTTCTACTAAATCTTACTTATCTGAAGTTCAACGGAGTGGGTGAGAGTAAGGTATGAGTTTACACTGATTCTGATGATCGTCTACTCAAAGTCCCTGACCTAATAGACTTACCAACTCTATCCTATTACACTTGCAAAACTACTTCGAAAATCCTTACAAGCAAAAGCTTAACCAACAATTCTAATATTTGCCCAACCGGAATTGTTGTCTCACTCCGACTCTTAAATCTACTCTGGCATAAGCATTTCCCAAATGACTTTGGTATATATATATATTTCTTTTAAGTTCTCGGAATGTTTGTGAGTCCGTAGGCTTTTTATGGCGTCCTCATATTTTCTTTCTAATATCCTCAAACTCTTTCTGGCGTGGGTGTGAACGTCCATATATAGACTACGGTTCATGAGTGTTTGGGTTAACTTTAAATTTTCCAATCAACGCCTCAAAATTTTCGGTCAACATTTTATCACCAAATTTTTCGGTTAACACCTCAACGTTTCCGGTTAATATTTTATCACCAATTTTTCAGTCAATGCCTTAATATTTTCGGTCCATATTTTATCACCAATTTTTCGGTCAACACCACAATATTTCTGGTTAATATTTTATCACAAATGTTTCGGTCAACACCTTAATATTTTCGGTCAATATTTTATCACCAATTTTTCGATTAACACCTCAATATTTTCGGTCAACATTTTATCACCAATTTTTTAGTAACACCTCAATATTTTCGGTCAACATTTTCTATTGGTCAACTATTCTTATCCTTAGCAGATAATTTCTTGGTGATCGGTATGCTAGAAATGGGATGGCCTAAGGAGGAACAATCCAAATCCACAATGACTCATTTGTGTCTAGACGGTCAACGTTCACCATTGACCGGATAAAAAGCTAAGTGAGCTAGGAGAAGCCCAAGAGCAGGACAAACGACTTACTCTTAAGACAGTCAACACTTCTATTGACTAAAAGGAGGACCAGTCGATCATCTGAAAGTCGGACTTCTTAATGAGAGCATTCTTCCATCACAAACACTCTCTACATCCTCTTTGTATCCTTTACTTTCACCTTCTTAGTTCGAAGGCTGTTTGCAGATTTGAATATCAGAATGTTTACGATGGGATAACCTTTCGCTATCACATGACCTCTCATTCGTAGTTATAGTGTGTAGGATCAAGACTCAGTGGACGAAGCCGAACTCAAACGATTGACTTGACCTGAATCTGTTCGAAATTTGGATCCACGACGCATCATTGGCGCCGTCTGTGGAAAAGTTATAAAAAGCCAACCACTTTCCTCTACTACTTCTCTCAATTTCACTCTCCAGTCTAGTATCATCAGTTAGAATGGTGAACACCAGAGCGTAGGCTAGCAAACTCAGTAGAGACATGACCTCACCTAACTAAGACCACACTGATGGTAACCAGGTCAATGGGGTGGTTAACAGGGTGTCAGCATCCTTTTTTCAGAATTTGATGGAGCACATGAGCAGTATGAACAGAATGCTCCAAATACTTTACACCCACTAGGAGAATACACAGCAGGGGGCTCCACCTGCAGTAGTCCTTACTCTAGCCTCCAGGAGAGGAAGCCAGAAGAAAAAGAAGCCATCCACGAAGACCAAGAGGTTGGGCGGTACTCATATTCTAGAGGCCTCACATGCCTAGACCCATTCAAGGCTTAAAGGACATTTAGGCAGCAAGACTCCGGAGAAGAGTCCAGAACGGAGGAATCTCCAATATTTTCGGGCGGAAGCCTACACTCAGGATGAAGAGGGAGCCTCTAGGATCGTTAGATCTGTAAGTGGCAGTAGTCAGCCGATTACTTGCTATGCTAGAAAAAGAATAGAGTTGAGAACGTACCTCAACTCCAAAAGGACTGGCAACACCACCCGCATAGATTCGCAGTGGAGAAGATCTTGAAGCACATGTTTAAGGATGACGAACATGCTGTAGAACTGGACAGATCTCCCTTCACGGCAGAGATCTTGAATCGTCCCAAGCCGGTCAAGTTCAAGATGCCAACTCTTGACTCTTACGATGGGAGCGCTGATCCCATAGATCACATCAATCATTTCTGTACCCATTTGAGTCTGCAAGGGTTGGAGGACACAGCCATGTGTCGCTATTTTTCTCTTACACCGGAGGGAGACACCCACACTGGTTCCATCGTCTCCCATCAGATTCGATCCAGAACTTTCGAGAACTCACTAGTCTCTTCTTGGCGCAATACGCCTCTAGTCGTCGGAAAAATAAGCAGCCTTGGCATCTTTCCCATATCAAGTAGAAGCAGGGAGAGAATCCGCGAAAGTTCCTGAATCGCTCTGTAACGGAGACAAGAAGAATTTCCAATCTAATAGAAGAGATGAAGCTTGGATGTTTTATCTCTACCTTAACGCATGGGGACTTCTTTAGACACTTGGCGCATAAGAATCCATAGACCTTTCGGAAGGTGAAATCTATCACTAGGGCCTACGCAGCTGTGAAAGAAGCCAACGAGGCTAAGCGTCCCGAGCAGACCGAACAATCTCGTTCTTTTCTAACTATGGGAAAAAGGAAGCACAGCGGCAGCGATCACTCCCACCGAAAGCAGCACAGGACCAGAGCACTAGAATAGAGAGATTACAGGCCAATCAACTTGACGCCCTTGACCGACACATGCTCCAACATCCTCATACAGATCCGTGGAGAGAAGTTTCTTAAGTGGCCAAAACCACTAAAGAAAGCGGAGAGAGGAAATCCTGCCAAATACAATGATTTTCATCGATCTCCCAGACATTCCACGGAAGATTACAAGATGCTTTAGCAGGAAATTGAAGAGCTCATCCAGAGGGGCCACCTCACCAGGTTCATCAGGAACCCTGATCAAAGCTCTGGCACCCTAGGCATGGAAGGACTAGAACCTTCCCATCCACGGAATTGAGTCTTACTTGGAGTAGTCAACATGATTATAACCCGGCCAGCCAAGACCCCAGCGGATCATAAGGAGTATATGACTGGGCGAAAGAAGCAGCGCACAGAAGACAATATCATTAGCTTTAACGATAATGACATAAGCCACGTAATCTCCCCCCATGCAGATCCCCTTATTATATCCGCGCTAGTTTCGGAAGATAGCGTCGAATACCAACTGAAAAGAGTCTTCATGGATAATGAAAGTTCCCGCAATTTGCTTTACCTTGATATGTTTTTTCAAACTTGGTTTAAAAAAAGGGTCAATTGAAGCCTGTCGAAGGTCCACTCTATGGCCTTGACAACGAATCAGTGGCCATCCAATGAATAATCTAATTGGAGGTCACCCTGGACACGTACCCGAGAATGGTGAGTCGTACACTCACCTTTTTGGTCATTAACTTGCCCTACGTATACAATGCTATACTAGGGCACTCGTGCCTAACAATGTTCGGAGCAATCATATCAATACCACACTTAAAGATAAAGTTCCCGATAGCCTACGGTATTGGCAAAGTATTGGGTGACAAAGTCACTGGGCGGATATGTTACATATCCAAGATCACATTGAGTGGCAGCACCAAGGCGGTAGGAGAACTTGACCATCGAGATGAAGCAACTCTACAGCAAGTGCAGTTTAGAGGACCTGGAGAGGTGCATGCAGATCAGAAGCTCACTCACTAGGACATTGCGCGACGATCTATCATGTTCTTACGATAGAACGTTGACGTCTTCGATGGACCCTCGCTAACATGCTTGGGATTTCGGCTGAAGTAATGGTCCACAGGCTCAGTCTTGATCCCGACTGCAATCCCAGCAGGCAGAAGTGGAGGAACTACTCCGTGGAAAAGTTGATCGTCATTCAGGAGGAGGTGAAGAAGCTGTTGGATGCTGACTTCATCAAAGAAGTCTAGTACTCGGACTTGCTCTCCAATGTCGTCTTGGTAAAGAAAAGTAATGGGAAATGACAAATGTGCATCGACTTCACCGACGTTAACAAAGCTTGCCCAAAAAATAGCTTCCCCTTACCTATGATCGACCTGTTGGCATACTCAACATCCGGATATGAGTTGCTAAGTTTTATGAATGCGTACTCGAGCTACAACTAGATCTATATGAGCCAGAGGATGAGGAGCACACCTCATTCATGACGGACCAAGGCACTTAGTGCTATAGGGTGATACCCTTTGGTCTGAAGAACGCGGGGGCCACTTACCAGCGGCTCGTGAACAAGATGTTCAAGAAGTAGATTGGATGTAATATGAAGGTGTACGTTGATGATATACTGTCCAAGAGTAAGACCACCAATGACCATATTTATGATCTGGATGAGTCCTTCGAGGTACTCCGCGCTCACTAAATGAAGTTAAATCCTTCAAAGTGCGTCTTCGGAGTATCCTCAAGGAAGTTCTTGTGTTTCATCATTTCTCAATAAGGGCTTGAGGCAAACCTAGAAAAGATCAAGGGCCTCACGAATATGATTCCGTTGCGGAGTGTCAAAGATGTATAGAGGCTAACCGGACGACTGGCAGCCTTGTCCCACTACTTGGCCAAGTCGGGGGACAAGTACCAACCCTTTTTCAAGGCTCTGAGGGGGACAAAAGAAAACAGATTCCAGTGGAGCACAAGATACCAGGCAGCCTTTGACAAATTGAAGGAGTACCTGGCTAATCTGTCGTTGTTGATGTCACCCAAGGACGGAGAAGAGCTGTACCTTTACCTGGCAGTATTGGAGGTGGCTCTCAACTCTGTTCTTATATGCCAAAACTCTGACTCTTAGCAGCCGGTCTACTATGTAAGCAAGAGTTGACCGGTGCAGAGATACGCTCCCCGCGCGCAAAGAAGTTAGCCTTGGCACTTGTCTTTTCTGCCTGAAGGCTGAGGCCTTACTTCCAAGCTCATCGTGTGATAGTTCTGACCGACCAGCCTCTGAAGAGTATTTTTTAGAAACCCGATGTTTCTGGATGGCTGGTGAGGTGGGCTACCGAATTGGGAGAGTTTGATATTAAGTTTCAGCGCAGACCAGCCATCAAAGTGCAAGCTTTGGCTGACTTTACCACGACACCAATTCTAGATGAACAGCCCATGGAGGACGCAGAATGGCATAGGGAAGAGCCAGAGTGGGTCCTCAACATAGACGAATCATCAACGGACTCAAACAGTGGTGTTGAAGTGGTCTTGGGGACCCCTGATGGGTTTGAGGTGAAGTCCTCCCTCAAATTTGACTTCTTGACAACCAACAATGCTGCCAAGTATGAAACCCTGTTAGCCAAACTAAGACAAGCAAAAGAGTGCTCTGCTAGATGACTAATTCTCTACAGTGACTCTAAGTTGGTCATTAACCAAATTAACGGGAGTTTTGAGGTGTGCAACTCTCACTTGGCTAAATTCTTAGCTAAGGTGAAGGATGCCACCCGGAGGTTTGACAAGGTAAACCTGGTCCACGTTCCTAGAATTGAGAATTGAAAGGCCAACCAACTCGCCAGGGTAGCGGCAGTCGAAAACCCAGAATAGTACTCAAGGGACATGCGGGAGGTCCTGAGCACTCCCAACACAGAGGAACTAGAAGCAATGCAAGTCTCCGATACGGAAAGTCAAATGATGCCTTACCAGAGATACCTCACGAACAAAACACTGCCAGACAACGCTGATAAAGCCAAGCAGATTAAGAAGACGGCTGGTGGATACACCATAGTTGATGGGCGGCTGTATCGCCGTGGCTACTCGACTCCGTACCTCCAGTCTTAACTCTTGAGGAGGCAGATTACACCTTGAGCGAAGTCCACCATAGGATCTACGAGTCACATATCGGCGACAAAAACCTAGCATTCAAAATCATGCGCCAGGGATACTACTAGCCAACGATGAAGAAAGAAGCTCTCGACTTCGTAAAGAAGTGTGAAAATTGCCAGCTCCACGGTAGTCTTCACAATCAACCACCCACTGAGTTAAGATCTCTTCAAGCTCCTTAGCCATTCGCGTAATGGGGGCTCGATATTCTTGGCCCATTTGCCATCGCAATGGGGAAAAAGAAATTCATCATTGCGGATATCAACTACTTTACCAAGTTGGTGAAAGCCGCCCCGCTAGCCAAGATCACTGAGCATAATGCTTTAGAATTCATCCGCCAGAGTATAGTCAATAGATTTAGTATTCCCGAGGTCATAGTGACTGACAATGAAACCCAATTTTTTTAAAAAATGCTTCACCAAGTATTACAACAATCTAGGCATCAAATTAGTCTACACTTCGATGGCGTACTCACAAGCCAATGGACAGGTGGAGGTCACAAATCGCATACTACTCCACGATTTGAAGACTAAGTTGGAGAACGTAGGAGACTCTTCGGTTGATGAGCTACCCTTCATCCTATGGTCTTACCGGATGACTCCAAAGGGTCTGACTCGCGAGATGCCCTTTAGTCTTTACTACGGGATTGAAGCAGTAATTTCGATTGAAATTGGGCTTTTAAGTCTCAGGGCTGAGTCCTTCGACCCACAAGGTAACTCACAGAAAATCCAATAACACCTAGACTTATTAGAGGAAGCCTGCGACGCTGTCAAACTGAGTACAGTGACCTACCAACAACGAGTTACACGGTATTACACCAAGAAGGTAAAAGTGCGGCACTTCAAAGTTAGGGACTTGGTCTTGCGAAGTATCAACGCTACGGGTAAGACCGCCAATCGGAATAAACTTTTTCTGAATTGGAAAGAACCTTTCCTAGTCTCAACTGTCCTGCGGAATGAAGCATATAAACTCTGAACCCAAAACGGTAAGTTGGTTCCATGGACGTGGCACGCAATTCACCTCAAGCACTACTTCCAATAAATGTACAGGTAGGTCGCCCATCTGTATGCTTATATATGTACACAATGTTTAATAAAAAAATATTTTTTTCCATTACATTGTGTCTTTTTCTATTCCATATGCATGTGTGTCTGTTTGCAGGGTTATACGATCTATACTGCTCCTAAGTCGGGCAAATTTTTACCCGTTTGTAACTAAATCCTGGTCATCCAGACAGCTAATTAACGGTCAAACTAAACCCTGATCATTCATCCAAGCAGCCTATTAACGATTGAATTAGACCTTGGTCATCCAAGTGGCCCGTTCGCGGTCAAAATCTTAGAGGGTTTAAATAGCACACGTGACAACCTCCTACACCAAGAGATAACGTGTTAGTTAACGACGTTCGACAGGGGTAAAAGCACTCTGTCCAAAAGTCAGCCGCCCAAGCTCACACTTAGGCAGCACCGCCTTGCCTTTACTCACATACCAGTAAAGAATAGGGTTAGCCTAATATCAGGATTCACCTTGATGTCTTCTCCTAGACTTAAGTCTATCAATGAGCACCACTAACATCTCACGGAAGGTAGACGGCCAACTTGCATGCAATGTACCATGTCAGCCGGACAACACAACAACAATAATTGAGAAACAGCTATTAAGGCAAAGACGCCAAATATTGAGAAACAGCTATTATGTGCATTCATGATTATAACAACTTCAAAAAACAAGGGTGCAAAATTTACGATGGAGCGAAGCTCTTAGGAGGAGGCGGCAATGGCCCCTAACCACTCTAGGGCTATCCCACGAGGTTAAAGGTTCAGCATGACCAGTCGACCGTCTAAAAGCCAAGCTTCAAGTGGGCCAAGCCCAACTTAGCCCACGTGATCATCGTCAACCAGCAACGGTCTCCTCCCCTGATTTTGCACTCTTCACAGAAAACAATCTCAATTGCAACAGTCATTAGCAGATTCAACGCGCATCCCTAAAGAAAAGTATTAGAATCCTCCTCCTGTCTATAATAAACCCTAACGGTTATAGAACGCAGAAGGAAAGCAGTAAAGGCAATAACCGTTACTACAACAAAGGCCCCATGTCAGAAAAGACAGCAATCCTAGTGGAGCGCGAGAATCAAGCCCTTTCTACACAAGGAAGGCCACCCAGTACAGCAACTACAAAAGGCCATCGAGTCCTCACTCCAAGGTACGCTCTGATGAGCCCATGAAAGTTTTCTACGGCAAAGCTCACGCACTTTCAGAATACAAACGCTCTCTCCCTTTGCCGCTACTTTCCCAGTGAACACAGCACTCAGAGCCAATGCTCTTCACGAGCCATCAAAGGCTCTCTTAACTAGAACATTCTTCCATTACAAACACTCTCTGCATTCTCTTTGCATCATTTACTTTCACCTTCTTAGTTCGAAGGTTGTTTGTTAACTTGAACGTCGGAGTATTTATGGTAGGAAAATCTCCTGCCATCACCTAACCTTTCATTCGTAGTTGTAGTGTGCAGGATTCAGACTCGGTAAACGAAATTGGACTCAAACATTGACTTGATCTGAATCTGTTCGAAGTTTAGATTCAGGACGCATCACTTGGCCATTAAGATAACTCCTCATAAATTAATTAAGCCAAAACCTCATTATACACCCTTAATTACTATGTTTAAAAATCGGGATATTACAATCCTCCCCCACTTATAAAAATTTCGTCCTCGAAATTTAACAATCCTCAAAATTCAACAATTAAGGAATTTTTCTACCTATCTTGAGATCATTTCCTTAAAATTATACCAATCCTTAATACTCGATTCATTTCTCTGAGATTCCATCAAAGGCTAGGTTCTTAAGCCTTAATGGTCATTCATTTAGGTCTTCAATCAGATCCTAAGATCTTATGGGCCCATACAGTCCTACTAGGCCACTCTGATTATCCCTTTTTCTAATACCTTAGAATTCTGCAATTCTTACCAACCAATTCATCCAATAACCTCATGGCAGATTTAGAGTAAGATTTCTTACCTCAAGACCCAAATCAAACTAGCCTATTTTGCCAGATTAGAATGCTTAAGTCTAATCAATGTAACCCATGCCTTCACCTACCCATTTGATCAAACTTAACCTATTCTTGGCTTCTGCAAAGGTTCAAATCAAAACCTAAGATATCTCATTTCTCTGATACCATTTGAGACGGACCAGCCATATATTCCTCATATGACCTTCTTCAGAATCATACTTAGCATCGCCATCTTAAGTTCTGACATAAAAGAAATTAAATTTGTAATATAAAAAAATTCTTTTCTATTTATATGCACAGGATTGCAATTGGCCGAACGGCCTCAACTTGTTCAGCCTCATCTTGGTCAATCACCTCTTGACCGGCCATCGATCTAGGTCGGTCGGCTAAGACACATGAGATGCCATTAGGAATAAGTATTACTCAAACCATAAAATCATGTGGAAGCATACTAATATCCATTAAATTTCACAGCAAAATCATTTTACAAAATTTTCAAAACTAACTAGAGGAAAATTACATTGAGATTGGTCTTCAACTGCTACAAGTGTCCAGATCACCATTCCTTCCTAGCTAGACCATTCGACCTTATTCTTTATCGTTCGGCGTAAACTAATCATTGTTTGAAAGTTAGAAAATAGAAGAGGAGTGAGTAGAAGCCCAACAAAGTACCCATAAATAAAAACATGCATATATATATATATTCACCGAACTAAAAAAAAAGAATAATAGCCTTATGCATGCAGAACAGGATCATGGGCCGAAGTCCTTTTTGCATGAAAAAACCCATTTTCCAAATCAAATGCAAATTCAAAACTAAATGCTAAAAACCCGCTACATTTAAAGTCCGTAACTCTTGACCAACCAAAACTGCTACATTTAAGTCCTGTAGCTCTCGGCTGTACAGAATCGCTACATTTAAAGCCTGCAACTCTCGGCCGCTATGGTTTATTTTTTCAAATTCTAAGCCTCTAAAAGTCTGAAAATCTTAATGAGCAAAAATCTGGAGATCTTTAAAGGCGTGCTTACGTTCATATTTAGTGACAACATGCAACATAAAATTCTTTAATTATCTGGTATTTTTAGCCGAAATTAAACATGCAGATAACCTTTCCATGCACATAACTTAAACTTGCCAATCTTTTTACCATAAGAAGGTCTTAATAAACAAAAGAGATTCTAACATCATTTGAGTATAAATCATCGAACAAGGTTGTTATCAGCAAGTGTACTTTTGACAAATATATCATCAACATACACTTTCATATTTTTTTAATTTGGTGCTCAAATATTTTTTTTCAACAACCTTTGGTATATTGCTCCAGCAGTCATCAATTTGAATGGCATTACTTTGTAGAAGTCAGTTCTCTGATTTATCATGAATGAGGCTATTTTCTCATCTTCTAGATTCATCTGGATTCAGTTATATCCAGAGTAAGTATCCATAAACATTAGTAGTTGATACCTAGATGTTAAGTCTACCAACTTATTAATCTTTTACAATGTGAAAAATTATTTTTTGGACATTCTTTATTCACGTCGGCAAAGCCGATACACATCCCCCACTTTTCGTTGTACTTTCCGACAAGGATGATATTGGATAACTAATCCAAATAGTTCACATCTCTAATGAATCTAGTATCAATCAATTTCTCAATCTCTTTATAGATGGTAATAAGGTTTTTACGGAGGCAGTTTTAACTTTTTAGTTTGATCGATATGTAACTTGGTATAAGATTCCACTTGTAAACCATCATTTCAGTTGGTATACTCGGTATGTCAGGTGAAGTTCAGTCAAAGACTTTTAAATTATTTCATAAAACTCAATTAACCAGTATTTTAGGTTTGGATTTGCTGAACTACCGATCTGGACACATTTATCCATGTTCACCAAGTTTATGGAAATTTGGAGAGATGATTCTCTACGTTTAGCTTGATGAAGTGAATTCTCATTCTGGAGGTCAAATTCCCCAAATGGTGAGGACGAGTTGGGCCATTATTTGTGTCAAATAATAATTTCATCCAATGATCTAGTCTCATTTAACTTCATTAATCCTATATCTAGTTGAAAATTTTATTTTAGATGTGGAATTAAAGTAACCACTCTGAAAGTTGTTAAGCATAATTGGCCTAATATGGCGTTTATAATTGGCCTAATATGGTGTAATAAACTAGGAAAGATTTACAACTTGAAAGGCTAGCATATAGAAGGCCATTTTCAGATATGTTCCTAATGTAACTTTTAGTTGTACTATTTCCTTTACTTGGAAAGGTTTGTTGTCAAGTCCATATAGCAGGCCATCCAATGGTTCCATTTGATTAATTTTAAACCCTATCTTAATGAATATGTAGAAGTATAGAGCATTTCTTAAACTTTTATTACCATTAATGACTCATTTTAATTAATATATAGGAACTTCATTAAAAACAAGCATGAAACAAAATGAGGACCAGAATTGGGAGAGGTTACATGTGTAATAGCATCGTTATTAAAACTAATGATATCATTTTCTACCATTAATTTCTATCTCTTACTAGTTGAAGTCTTATTGGGATAATTTGGAGCCTTATATCAAAGGGCCTCATTGATATTATATTTATGACTCCAACCACAACTGGATTCCATGGTTGTTCTGACTACTTCTCATTATCTTTATTATTACCTGAGATGGACCTAGAGCTTTGCAAATATTTATTTATTCTTTTGTATTAGAGCCTCAATTTCCTTATTGTAGTGTTTGATAATATTAAGTATTATATCTCAAAATTTGATGCTAAAAATAGTATTTAGTGTAATTACCTCCTTACGGGTTCTTAACCTGTTTGGCCATCTTAGGAACTTTTCTTTCTATATTTGCATTTGAATGCTTGTCCAGTTGTTATTAGTGGTGCAAGATTTGTCGACTTGTACTCCTTATGAATGCATCGCTCTATTCTTTGTTGTTTTCTATGATCTCAAGTTGAAGAGTTACTACCATTTCTCTTCTTCCCACCATTTGACACGAGCAGGTACCCATAATTTGAGAACTCTAGCTATTTTGCTTCATTAGCCATTTTAGCCATGATTTATATAAGGGTAATAGTCTTCACCTCTAGAAAGTCTTGGATTTTTATTTGACTAAATATTTAAAAAAGTTATCCAATTGAATCATAGCCATGAAGACATTTAGTTTTACCTTGTTGGTGAGTTTTGAGATACATCTAGCCTCAACATTGAATCTAGTCTAGAAAAAACCTCAAGCTCTCATTTGGAGCCTGCTGGATCTCAATAAGGTGTTAAGATTACTTTTCTTTCCTTTGGTTGGAGACGAATTGTAATAGGAATTGGTCTAACAATTTTTGAAATGGTTGAATTGAATTTGATCCTACCCTATAGAACCAAATTCTCACATGTCATTTTAAAGTTAAAAGGAAAGTAAAAGCACAACGTGGCATCCTCTAGGCTTTGGAAGCTGAGCAGCATTCACAAGTCGTCTAAATGATCATTCAGATTATTGCTTCCATCACAGAACTCTACTATTGGCATTTATAATTTTTGAGGAAACTGACACCTTTTAACGTAAATGGGGTATGACCTACTTTGGTTGTTTGACCGGCAATATTTTCTTGAAAAACCAACTGTTTGATCATTTTATTCTTTTCTCCTGTAAGGTGCCGGTTTTCACGATGTGGTAAAAATGAGTGGTGAGGTTTCAGATTTTAAAATATAGTAATTAGAATGTCATTAAGTCAAAATAGGTGAATTGAGGTCAAAGGATACTCGAGGAATCGGTTTAAAAAGCTCAAAGATCTGAAATTGATAAAATCGAAAACCGAAGTTGTAAACTGTGAAATGTTAATCCATGAAAAAGATTTTGAGTTTTAAATTATGATAATTAAGGTCCAATGATGTGAAAAATTGGGTTAGAATGGTCAAAATAGGTCCCGGACGATGCATGCACGAAGTTGGCTCACTGCAGGCTTGTCGCAGGCCTGACCCACTCCAGCCTGATATAAAGTCGCGTTGGGTTTTCCTTCTGTGTTATTTCTACAGGAAAAGAGAGAGAGAAAGCACAAAGGGGAAGAGGAAAATGGAGAAATCCGAGGCTCCCGAGTTCGACTTCAAGCTCTAGTTAGAAAGGTGATAGATTGAGTCGAGGCAAGTGCACTCATACCCTCCTCTTTCATTTTCTTACACTTTTGTTTTATTTTCGTTGGATATCCTCATTCTAATACCCGATTAAGTTTATATTTTGTAGCTCCCAAGATCTAAGCATGTATATATGTAAATTTGGCACCTAAAATTATAGATTTGATGGGTTTTCGAACAAAGCAAACCCTAACCCCCATGCCCAGACGTGTTACCCATGAAATTTTGGGGCTTTTGCTTAATTTGGGGTTAGAATATGATTACCCACAATTTGGACATGTTAATTTATTGATTAGGTATCCAAATTTGAGGTTTATGTGGAATTTTGCTCGAGAAAATCCTAACCTGTGCCCGGACCCCATTTAATGGAATAAACTGAATTTGATACATAAATTGACTTAGAATTATACTTACCCGTACCTTGAATTTAATGATGTGCCCATTAGATACCAAAAATTCTAAGAATTAACCGATACGTGTATCCGAACACTATTCAAATGCATTGTCCACGTGGGTACTGTTCACCCGAGGGCATTGGACGGTATATTGCATAATTTTTCCATATTTAACTAATAATTAAGTGATTTGTATATTCGTATTAGTTTAATCGAATAATCTGGAAGCTTTGACATGTTCAATTGTAAAGGAAATTCGTATCAGAATGCCTTTCAAGTTAATCTGCTTTTCGATGATAAGAATTCTAAATTTTAGCTATGCATATGATATTCGTACATAGGTTGAGTCATGAAAGGATTTAAATCCAAAAACATGATGAAAAGCATATGAATATTCGGAGGGAAATTTCCTTAAGATAAGATAAGAAATTGGAACTCTGAAATTTGTTATCCGATATCCGTTATCTGTCATCTGAATCCATCATCTGTCATCTGAATCCATCATCTGTTCTATTATTTATTTTGTCAGTACCGATATTGTAATTTGTATATGTTATCTGTTCCATCAGTACCGGTATTGTCATCTGTATTTGTTATCTGTTCTGTTAGTACCGGTATTATCATCTGTATCTGTTATCTGTTCTATCAGTATTGATATTTTCATCTGTATCTGTTATCTATTCTATCAGTATTAATATCACCATCTGTATCTGTTATCTACTTCGTCGGTACCGGTATTGTCAACTGTATCTGTTATCTACTCCGTCGGTACCGGTATTGTCATCTGAATTTGTTATCTGCTCCGCCAGTTCCAATATTGTCATCTGTATCTGTTATCTATTCCGTCAATATTAGTATTAGCATTTATTATCTGTTTCGTCAGTATCGGTATTGTCATCTATATTTGTTATCTGTTTCGTTAGTATTGGTATTGCTATCTGTTTCTATTATTTGTTCCGTCAGTATCGATACTGCCATCTATATCTATTTTTATAAGATTTTGTCGATAAAAAGGAATTAGAAATTTGTATACAATTTCTATATCCAAGGAGAATCAGAAGCCAAATATGAAAGTTAAATGTAATCCAACAAAATGCCTTGAATTATGTTTCATGTTTATGCATTCGCATTATACCCCTATTCCTTTTTTCTTGATTTATTTTGAGTATGTAACTTATTGTCTTTGTCATATTGTGCCTTGTTGAGTTGTTAGTTCGCCATTACTTCTTCTTCTTTCCAGATGAGACCCACGAGTCGGTACCTGATTAGAAGGAGTAAGGAGAGGGATTTGATAAGGACATCAGCTAGACCTCGAGGACTTAGAATCTAGAATATGGTTGATGTTACATTGTGTAATTAGTTCATAGAAGATTAATATTGTATATCAAATTGTGTTATAGCTTGTTGTATATTTTCACGGCATATAATGCTTCCGTAGGTTATCCATGAATATAGAATACTTTCGTAGGTATTATGTTAAGTTTTGTATAAGTCCCTAGATGACCTCTCTAAATAGATCCAATATGGTAGTTAAGAGTATTGTATTAGAGTCATAAATGATATGGCATTTGTTAATCCTCTGGATGTGTCATGGATTAAATTTTATGGACTATCTATGTATGTCTTGTGTAGGTTGTATTTATTCAGATTATTTATATGGATTTTGTCTATTTTTGGAGAAAAACTCTGTCTAATTTTTTGTAAACTTTATGTATTGAATTGATTGCATATTAGTGTGATTTGGATAAGTATAATTATTGACGGATATCATTAGTAGATTATAACCCATTCCGTCACATCTCAACTGCAATTGTGAGGGCAATATCCTTAACTTTATATAGTTAGCAAATATTAGGAGGGTTTAAGACATGCTACTGCATAACCTTTTTCCTAAGTTAACAAGCATTTGGAATCTCAGGTGTACCGTTGATTCCATCAATTGGGACTGTATTCCTTAGCCTCAAAGTTTAGGTGTGTTTCAAGCTGAGAATGATTAATTTGAAGGAATATGTGACGGAATGAAAATTTTTTTTTGTCCTTAATTAATTCCGTCATTCAGAATAGGAACAGAAGCCCAAATCTCACTCAAGGCTTAGGAAAAAATAGGCAGAGTTTTCCCTATAATTGGACTAAATAGAAATATAAACCTGTGCAAAACCTGTATAACAAACCAGTACATGAACACAACTATCTATTAATACCACATTTTCCTACAACATGCGTTCATAAGACCACAGATGTCATCCATGATATTAATTCAACAATCCTATCTATTATATTAGAATTTAGACGAAAGATGTCAACTATGACCTGTACAGAAACTAGAAGGTATATAGTGAAAGCAAAACTATAAACTTGTGAAAGCACAATTTTCTGTTTCATCACATATATTCTATATACAAGAATTCATAGGCATAAGATCCATATACAAAATCGTATATCAAAATTAGGTCTTTACATCCAACTATTTTCTTCAAGATAACTTCAAAATATTTCAAATCTTCAGAAGTCTTTAGATTGAGCTCTAAATCACTCTTTCTCGTTGGGTACTAACTCTACAGTCTCATGTAACAACCCAAATTTTTGTTAAAATCTAAAAAGAATTAGTAATCGGGTTCGGATCCGGTCAACGCAATGTTGACCGAAAATGATAAATGAAATCCGGACTTCCCTTGGTAAAAAGGAAGTCCGGTTATCGGGGAAAATTCTCTTTCATCGAATCCGGTCAACGCAATGTTGACCCGGAAATTTAAACGATAAAATAATCCGATTGTGAAGGATTGGATCTCAGCCGTAAGGATCGGTTTTTCTTGCATAAAGGCCTCCGGAAACTTCATCCGGATGTCCCTCATCAAGTCCGGTCAACTCGCGTTGACCGGAGAACGAAACGTGAAGGAGTCCTAATGTGAAACTTTGGTCCGGAATTAAGAAGTTCGGATTTCCAATCCTATAAGTGGATTTACTAGAAATAGAAATCCGGTCTTTCCATAAGAAGAACCGGCAATTGATGCTTGACTTTCTTTGTATGAAAAATTGAAATCGCACTTTATTGCACTTGGGTTGAAATCGTCTTTTTATTCGTAATCAGCTTTTTGAAAGTGAAATCGCTTTGGATCCTTAGAATCGAAGTCGACTTTTCACACGTTGAAGTTGAAATCGGATTTTCCACATTGAAACCAAAATCGGCCTTTCCAGGTGAAGATCGAAATCGGCTGTCTTTATGTTGAAAATCAGGATCGGTCTCTTCAGGTTGAAAATCAGGATTGGCCTCTTGAGGTTAAAAATCAGGATCGGCATTTTTAGGCTAAAAATCAGGATCGGCCTCTTTAAGTTAAAAATCAGAATCGGCCCTAAATTGAATTTGAAATCGGCCGTGTGCAATGGAATTAGAAATCCGGTCAACAATCGATAGTTGACCGGAAGCTGTTGGATGAAAGGCTGAAGTCCGGATTTGTTGGAGATGACCGATCACGATTAAGGCGAGAATCTGGGAAAGGAGCGGCTTTGAATGTCCTGCAATTCCCGACGTGTTGGAGTAATGTTAAGTCTGGGCATATCACTCTTCATAAATGCAAACAGGCTTTGAAAAATGCAAACGAGGCTTTGGTGATAGAGCTGATTTAATGACGCATGCCTTTGGGAATCCACCCAGTAAATATGGTAGAGGTTTTCAATGCTTTGAAAAGGAGAAAGTTAGTGAATGACTTCTTGGGAAATAATCTAGCCATAAATAATAGCTTCTTTAACTAAGTATTATAAAATATGAATTTAGAACAATAGTCAAGGAGACTCTGAAAATTCTGAAGATAAGGCAACGTAGGAAGAAGAAGGTCAAAACGAAGGCACCAACTTCAGGCAAGATACTCACCCCATTTCTAAAACACATGTTTGTTTATGTTGATATGAAAGGTTATGATTTCTGTATGAAGTATGCTTTTGATGACTAAAATGCATGTTTAAAGAAATTACATTATGCATGATGTGGGATTCTGTTATGATTTACTGCCAATGATTATGAATTTTTGTCTAAAGCATGATTATAGAAAGAAAATTTAGCCTTAGAAGAAACATGAAATTTTGCTACTGAAATCGCATTCTGTTTCCAAGATAAAAGACCTCCTGCAAATGTATTCTGTTTCCTTGATAATTGACCTCCAATGAGATATTCATTGCCTCGATAAATTGTAAGCAAAAAAAGAACCTCCGGCAATTCTTTATTTAGTTAAAAATATTAAGACCTCCGGAAATTTCTGTTTCTCTGATTTCATGTTTAGATTAAGTATTAAGACCTCCGGAAATTTTAACGTAAAAGGTCTCAGAGCAAATTCTTATTGTTCGCTAAAAGACCTCCGGAAAATGTTTCTTGTTTCTCTGAATTATATGAAAAGACCTCGGAAGGAGTTCAGAAATGATCTCCGGCATTTTGAACCCGAATTTGTACGTAAAGCCTCCGGCATTTTAAAGTGTCGAATTTCATTCCTGCAATTGTTGCACTCCGGATTTTTATGAAGTTTCACTCCGGTAGTTGAACGCTCCGGATTCTTGAAGAAATACACTCCGGTATTCGATACCTCCGAATTTCGGAAATGCCCTCCGGCCTTTAAGCATTCCGGTTTTCAAGTAATGCACTCCGGCATTTTAGCAGTTCGAATTCCACACGGCAATTGAGCACTCCGAATTGTACGGAATTTCACTCCGGCATTTTGGTATCCAAATTTTATGAAAACGCAATCCGGTTTTCCATACTTCGAATTTGAATTACGGCTTCCAAATAGATCCGATCCGTCCGTTTTAAGAAAAGCACTCCGGTTTTGAGTAAGAAAGGCACTCCGTTTCCTTTAATGAAAAGAACTTGATTTTGTACTCCGTCCTTTATGAACTCCAGCTCTGTAATAAAAGAACTCCGGCAATAAGAAACGAACTCCGGTTTTTGACTAATGAAAATGAACTCCGGTTTTGACTAAATAAGAGACGAACTCGGTTTTAGAATTTCAACCTTTTTTCAGAGAAGTTATGCACAAGAATTGTTCTCGTTAAATAAGAACTTTAGATTTTGCTTTGAAAGATGAACTTGACTTTTGATAAAATGATTGTGACTTCAATGAATGAAGTAAAGAACAAGGCTATATGAAAATGTATGAATACGGACAGCAAGTGGAACTCTTCCTACTTTTGAGATTTGATGAATGGCAATAAGAACACGAACCAAGAACCCAGTTTCCATTAAACTTGCTGTTAAAGAATGGATGAAGGATATCGGAGTGACACTCAAGGATGCCTCCTGGGCCACGGGAGGGAACCTTTTGGTGGCACAAGGAACTATGGCCCCGTATGTCGGGTTAAAGGCATGACCTCCCGCCCCGGGGAGCATAATGAGGGGACATGGCTTTAGGTTGTGGGGTTACACACAACCCGTCCTCGATGTTGTCCGCTCCAGTCCGGTCCCTAAAGATGATATGAATTTCGAATGATTTTGATGAATTTTCTAAGACAAGATGAAAAGAATAAGATTTGAAGATGAAACGATATGACGATTGTTTTTATGATATGCTTATGAATTTATATTTTTGCTTATATGAATGCTGTTTTCTGCATGTGAGTATCTCAATGGCTTTGTAGCTCATTCTTGTTAATTTCAGATGATGAAAAGCTCACGGAGGACGAAGTGATGTAGGACCCTTATGTTATTGCAAGATAAGTAGGCTGGCGGAGCAGATCTATGTTTAGTTTTGGCTCATTATCTTTCGATATTTTGGAAAGTCATGTCTTGAATATTCCCTTTTATGAGATTATGTTTATTTGTAGGTTTCCGTTACTTTTACCTTGGTTAATGAAATTGATGATTCCTAGTTGCATCTCGGTGTTGTGTAAGGAAAAGAAAAAAAAAAAAAAAATTTTATGTCCACCTTTTTATCCTATGCTATGAAATTTCTTAAAAGTAAAGAACTTAGTTTTGACGACGCCTTTTCAAGGTGGAAAAAGTCGGGTCGTCACATCTCATCTAGAGGAAAAAAATAGAAAAATAGTAAATGAGGCCCAGCGGTACATGTAGGCATGCAGTAAATTTTTATATAGAATAGAACATAGTAAAATGGATACGGTTGCATGTTGAAACATAAATACTATAAAGTAGTGATTTACAGAAGTTATAACAGAACATGATGCAGAATATTATAAAACTATCAAAAAATAGAAACACTCAAGTTTCAAAAAGCAAAAGTCAGTGTAATCATACTTTGTCAATTCTAAATTGATAAGACAGGATTTAGAAAATAAAAATCAATTTTAATTCTATAAATTACAGAAAATTCCTTTCCTATTAGTAAAGGACCTAACCAATAGACCCTACTAGCGGAGGGGGCAAATAATCGATGATAAATTGTGTTTTCACACAATTAAAGTCAATAACAATCGTCCCGTCTCGTGAGACATCCCTTCTCGCGGAATTCAATATAGCACGTGTGACGGAACAAATTTTTTTTTTGATTCCGTCATTCATAACACAATTGAAAATCCAAACTAAACCAGTTAGGTGCAACACAGGATCTCAGATGCCATCTAGGACCCATATACTTTTAACCGTAATAAGTATAGCGGAAGTTTTTCTAACATTTGCGGAAGCATTCATATTCATTCCAAAATATTCATTCCCAAGTACATAGCCCAAAAAATATTTAACCATAGATGTTCATCAAGTTATTACAATAATATTTCTCCCAAATAAGCTTTCGAGGTCTTTGTTAATCCTTCAGACAGCTCTAATCACTCCAACTCGTCAGGCACAAGCTCTAAAGCTTCATCTGTAGGGGAAAAACATAAAACAATGAGCCGAGGCCCAACAAGGTACATGTATATGAGTAGTAAAACGATGATGCAAAATGGTCATGTAACTGTGCATAAACAGAACAGTTAATCAGAATGCAATCCAAAAAAATAGGAAAAACATACCCTGACAGTACTATACTTTAGAAAACGGTAAAAAAGAAAGCGGTAACATAACATATCGGAATCGTGCGATAAACGGTGAAGCAGAAACATATCATATCGGTAATGATTTTCATATTCGATAATCGGTACTTCATATTCGGTAATCGGTACTTCATATTCCTAATCGGTACGATAACATAACATATCAAGAAAACGATGCTTGATACTTCATATTCGGTAATCGGTATTTCATATTCGGTAATCGGTACAGTAACATAACATATCAGTAAAATAGTAAACGGTACTTCATATTCGGTAATCGGTATCGTAACATAACATATCGAGAAAACAAGAAATGACACTTCATATCATATCGGAGTGATGACCACGCGTTATACCCTACTAGTTTGGGGGAATAATCGAGGATAGATTGTGTTCACTTCACACAATTTAAGGCCGGTAAGCGTCATCATGCGGGTATCCCATCTCACGGGATCGGCACGGTATGTCACCCGAAGGTTGGCCGTGTAAGTATCCCTCATCCCGTAACGCCCGAGGCGGGCGGACCATAAATAACTCCATGGACGAGTTATCCTCGTAATGTATCCTATCCCGAGGATCGGTCTGAGTGCCTCTCGAGGCAAGCCGGTGGCAAGTATCCCATCTCGAGGGACCGAGACAGTGCCTCCCGAGGCGGGGCCCGATGCCAGTGTCCATCTCGAGGATCGAGACGGAGTGCCTCAAGGCAAGCGGGCCCGGCTGGGAGTATCCCATCTCGAGGGATCGGAATAGAGTGCCTCCCGAAGGCGGGCGGTAACAAAAGTATCCCATCTCGGGGATCGGGCAGAGTGCCTCTCGGCGGTGCCTACCGTGTGAGTATCCCATCTCGAGGGATCAGAACAGAGTACCTCCCGAAGGTAGGCTGGTAACAGAAGTATCCTATCGGGCGGGATCGGTACGGTATGCCACTTGAAGGTAGGCCGGTAAAGGTAGTTCCCTCTGTCCATAACGCCCCGAGGGCAGGGCGGATGACAAATAACTCCATGGAAAGAGTTATCCTCGATTACCACCGAAAAGTCCTAAGGCATGCCGGAGAACCTATCCGGACTGTAGTCAGTCCCGAGTCTTAAAATAACTGTAACAGAAACTATTTCTTTACCGAAAATTCCTTTTGAAATCAGACTTATTATAATATATCTTCAGCTATCTTTAAGGTCGGTACATAGCTTCGGAAACAATTTATACTTGGGCTGGTTAGATTTTATTCAGGCTGGAGCTTTTTTCTCGTTTGGGGAGTCGGTCTCATTTTCAGCGAAGTTCTTTTTTTTTCAAAATGCAGGAGTGCTCAAAAGCAGGAGTGTTCAAAAGCCGGAGTGCACAGAAGCTGGAGTGGTCAAAGTCGGAGTGCTTATTTTCTTATACAAAGCCGGAGTTCATTTTCATATTAAGGCCGGAGTTCTTTTTCCAACAAAAGGACGGAGTTCTTCTTCTTATACAAGCCGAAGCTCTTTTTCTTTATTACGGCCGGAGTTCATTTTTCATTACAAGCCGGACTTCTTTTTGGACGGAGTGCCTTTTTACTCAAGGGGACAGAGTTCATTTTCTCGAAGGACGGAGCTCGTTTTCTCGAAGGACGGAGCTCGTTTTCTCAAAGGACGGAGCTCGTTTTCTCAAAGGACGGAGTACTTTTCAGACAAACTGCTTTTTACTCAAAGGACGGAGTGCTTTACTTTCAAAGGGACGGAGTGCTTTACTTTCAAAGGGACGGAGTGCTTCTCGGGACGGAGTGCTTTTCTTTCAAAGGGACGGAGTGCTTCTCGGGACGGAGTGCTTTTTCTTTTTAAAATCGGAGTTCGTTTTCTTCTTAAGGCCGAAGTTCTTTCTTTCATAAAGGCCAGAGTTCATTTTCTGCACAAAGCCGGATCTCATTTTCTATTACGAAGCAGGAGCTCATTTTCTTATGCAAAGCCGGAGTTCAGAAGGCCATGTTCAATTTCGATCAAATGTTGTTTTCATGCCAAATGCTGATTTTATTTTACATTCCAAATGTCGGTTTCGTTTTACATGTCAAATGCCGATTTTGTTTTACATGCCAAATGCCGATTTCGTTTTACATGTCAAATTCCGGTCGTAACCTTTGGTCCGGATTTCATGTAAGTTGAAGTAGAAAACAGCGTCATAAACTTCAGAACAGATTCAAACGAAAACTAAAAACGTAGTAACGTCCGAATACTTACTGCAAAAGCAGTGCGAAGATATTTGCAATTGAACTAAAAACTAAACTTAAAAACAGCGTCAAGTAACTTGCAATATTCTTAAAGCATGAACTTAAAAACGCGGCGTCGAGGTACACTTACACAGTGGGCTGTCTCAAAATTCTTCCCTCCTTACCTAGTCGGTTTTTACCGTCTTGGAGCTCTCTCCTTCACTTCCTTCTTCCTTACTGCTTGCCGGGTTCCCTCATTTTTCCATCAACCATCGCTGGTTTATATAGAGGAGGGAGTAGGTGGGACAAGTTGAGGTAAGTTACCTACTCGGTACTTGCCTTCGGTGATTTGGTGGAAGTAGCAGGTTAGTTTACTTACCTCAGCACTTCTACCCAGGGTGTGATGAGGTAGTTTACCTCCCTCATTTGGTCGAGCCCTAGTTGGATCCTAACTAAATAACAAAGTTGCTTTTGTCTTTAGACGCCGGTCAACTTTTTTGGTAAATTTTCTGGCCAACGCAGGTCATCATTACAAATTCCGGTCAACCTTTATTCAAATCCAGTTAAAACTTCAAATCCGGTCAACTTCTTCTTATTATTCACTCCGTCCATTACCTTCTCATCAACTTCAGATTTTATTCTCCTTGCACCCATAATTCTACTCCGGCTTTACCAACACACAAGGCCAAACTTGATTTCAACTTAAGTGAAAGGCCAGACTGCTTTTACACTAAGGGAGGACAGACCTCTTTTACGCTAAGAGAAGACGGACTTCTTTTTCCTCACACAAAGAGCCACTCCGTTCGTCAAGCCACTTGGCCTCACTTCACACAATGCCACTCGGTCATTTCATGAAGTGCTCCGGCCTTCGTGGCTTCAAGAGACTAAGAAGGCAACGCGGTCTCAAGTGGCGCAAACCACTTCCCGTCCTTAAATCACTCCGGCATCATGGAACACAAAATCATTCCTCCTTTCATGAATCACTCCGGCCTCGCTGAAATCACTCCCGTTTTATCCTTATCAAAATACTCTAGGATTAAGTTCGGATATTTTCTCTCGACCTTTTAGGCTCCTTGATTTTGGGATCTCACAATTCTCCCCCACTTAAAAGAATTTCATCCTCGAAATTAAGGAAATACCTCATTCTATTTCGCGCTAAACCTCAATGTTGAGCATTTTCTTTGGTTATTAACTTAAACCTCTCGTACATAGATGGAATCGGTTGTGGTGCAGGAAGTAGGGCTATATGACGCCGTTCCATCTTCTCTACAACATGCGTCATCCTGTCCAGCAAGGCCACATACTCGGCTTCTCGATCAAGGACAGTACTAGCACTACCCTAGCCATATCTTCTCCTCTTTTCATTAGCCATCCTAAAATCAAGACAGGTGCAACATTGAAAGTCCAAAAGTCAGTTAGAGAAAAGGAAAATATCCATCAGTTTTGTGAAATTCAAACTTAGCCTAGGAGTCAACTTCTTAAGAGTCCTAATCACCTTGGTTACCTAGACTTAACCCTACGAAAATTTAGTAGAAAGATTCAAACCTATGCTTCCGCTTTTCAATCGATCAATTCCTAAGGTATCTTAACTCTCTGATACCAATTGTGACGGAATGGATTTTTTTTTTTATTCTGTCATTCATAACACAATTCAAAACCCAAACTAAACCAATTAGGTGTAACACAAGATCTCAGATGCCATCTAGGACCCATATACTTTTAACCATAATAAGTATAGCGGAAGTTTTTCTAACATTTGTGAAAGCATTCATATTCATTCCAAGATATTCATTCCCGAGTACATAGCCCAAAAAATATTTAACCATAGATGTCCATCAAGTCATACAATAATATTTCTCCAAAATAAGCTTCTGAGGTCTTTATTAATCCTTGAATGACTCTAATCACTCCAACTCGTAAATGGAGACTCTAAAGCTTCATTTGTGTAGAAAACATAAAACAATGAGCGATTGACAGCAAGGTATATGCATATGAGTAGTAAAGCGATGATGCGAAACGATCAATATAGCGTACATAAACAAAGCGGTTAATCGAAATGCAATCCAAGCAAAATAGAGAAAACATACCCTGACAGTACTATACTTTAGAAAGCAGTGGCAAATAGTAACATAACATATCAGTAATCGGTGCGATAAGCGGTGAACGAACATATCATATCCGGTACTTGAGAATTTGATATTCGATAATCGGTACTTCATATTCATGTCGGTACTTCATATTGGTGTCGGTGCGATAACATAACATGCGGTAAAACCGTAGCGGTACTTCATATTAAATGTCGGTACTTCATATTAGGTAATCGATGCGGTAACATAACATATTAGTAAAGCGATGGCAGTACTTCATATCATATAAATCAGGACTCTGCAGGTATACCCTACTAGGCGGGGCGAATAATCGAGGATAGATTGTGTTCACTCCACACAATCTAAGGCCGGTAAGTCATCATGTGGGTATCCATCTCACGGGATCGGTACGGTATGCCACCCGAAGGTTGGCGGTAACGTATCCCTCTGTCCAGTAACACCAGGTGGGCCGAACCACAAATAACTCCATGGACAGAGTTATCCCTGCGTAAGTATCCCATCTGAGGGATGCATGCAGTGCCTCCTGAAGGTAGGCCGTGTGAAGTATCCCATCTCGAGGATCGGAATAGAGTGCCTCCGAAGACGGGCCGGTAGCGAGTATCCCATCTCGAGGGATCGGAGGCAGTGCCTCCCGAAGGCGGCCGGTGAAGTATCCCATCTCGGGGATCGGAGCAGTGCCTCCCGGTGGGCCGGTAGAGCAGTATCCCATCTTGAGAGATTAGAAACGGT
The DNA here is from genome assembly GCA_033239525.1 of Nepenthes gracilis. Classification (NCBI taxonomy): domain Eukaryota; kingdom Viridiplantae; phylum Streptophyta; class Magnoliopsida; order Caryophyllales; family Nepenthaceae; genus Nepenthes; species Nepenthes gracilis. The sequence continues at coordinate 15,322,931 of BSYO01000007.1, forward strand.
GAATCCAGAAGGTAGGCCGGTAGAAGTATCCATCTCGAAGGATCGGAATAGTGTGCCACCCGAAGGTAGGCGGTATGATTTCCCATCGGCGAATCGGTATGGTATGCCACCAAGGTAGGCCGGTAGCTTGGTAGTTCCCTCTGTCCATAACGCCCCGAGGGTAGGGCGGACCACAAATAACTCCATGGATAGAGTTATCCTCGATTACCACCGAAAAGTCCTAAGGCATGCCGGAGAACCTATCGGTCATGATCGGTCGGGTCTTAAAATAAGCATGTTGAGAAATCATTTCTTTATCGAAAATTCCTTTTGAAATCAGACTTTCATAATATAGCTTCAGCTATCTTTAAGGTCGGTACATAGCTTCAGAAATAATTTATACTTGGGGCCGGTTAGATTTTATTCGGCGGAGCTCTTTCCTTATTTGGGAGCCGGTCTCATTTTCAGCAAAGTTCTTCTTTTTCAAAATGTAGTGCTCAAAGGAGTGCTCAAAAGCCAGAGTGTTCAAAAGCCGGGTGCACCGGATTTCAAGGAGTTCTTTTTCCACAAAACGGAGTGGTCAAAGCCGGTGCTTATTTTCTTATACAAAGCCGGAGTTCATTTTCATATTTTCGAAGGACCGGGTTCTTTTTCCAACAAAGCAGCGGAGTTCTTCTTCTTATACAAGCGGAGCTTTTTTTCTTTATTACAGCGGAGTTCATTTTCATTACAAGTCGGACTTCTTTTTGAATGGAGTGCCTTTTGGGCCAGTGCCTTTTTACTCAAGGGACGGAGTTCATTTTCTCGAAGACGGAGCTCGTTTCTCAAAGAGGCCAGACTCGTTTTCTCATAGAGGCAGTACTTTTGAGACTGCTTTTACTCAAAGGGCGGAGTGCTTTACTTTCAAAGGGCGGAGTGCTTTACTTTCAAAGGGACAGAGTGCTTCTCGGGACGGAGTGCTTTACCTTCAAAGGGACGGAGTGCTTCTCGGGACGGAGTGCTTTACTTTCAAAGGGACGGAGTGCTTCTCGGGATGGAGTGCTTTACTTTCAAAGGGACGGAGTGCTTTTTGCTTTAAAACCGGGGTGCAAATTCCTTCTTAAAAACGGAGTGCATTTTCTTTTTAAAACCGGAGTTCGTTTTCTTCTTAAGGCCGGAGTTCTTTCTTTCATAAACTCCAGAGTTCATTTTCTACACAAAGCCGGATCTCATTTTCTATTACGAAGCCGGAGCTCATTTTCTTATGCAAAGCCGGAGTTCAGAAGGCCGTGTTCAATTTCGATCAAATGCCGTTTTCATGCCAAAGGCCGGTTTCATTTTACATTCCAAATGCCGGTTTCGTTTTACATGTCAAATGCCGATTTTGTTTTACATGCCAAATGCCGATTTCGTTTTACATGTCAAATTCCGGTCGTAACCTTTGGTCCGGATTTCATGTAAGTTCAGAAAGTAGAAAAACAGGCGTCATAAACTTCAGAGCAGGTTCAAACGAAAACTAAAAACGTAGTAACGTCCGAATATTTCGCGGCAAAGCGGTGCGATATATTTTTGCAATTGAACTAAAAACTAAACTTAAAAATGAGCGTCAGTAACTTGCAATATTCTTAAAGCATGAACTTAAAAGCGAGCGTCCGGTACACTTGCACTGCGGGCTGTCTCAAATTCTTCCCTCCTTACGGCGGTCGGTTTTAGTCTTGGAGCTCTCTCCTTCACTCCCTTCTTCCCTTCTTTTTGCCGGGTTCCTCGTTTTTCCATCAACCATCGTTGGTTTATATAGAGGAGGGGAGTAGGTGGGACAAGTTGAGGGTAAGTTACCTACTCGGTACTTACCTTCAATGATTTGGTGGAAGTAGCGAGTTAGTTTACTTACCTCGATTACTTCTACCCGAGGGTGTGGCAACGTGGTTTACCTACCTCATTTGAGTCGAGCCCTAGTTGGATCCTAACTAAATAACAAAGTTGCTTTTGTCTTTGATGCGGTCAACTTTTTTGGTAAATTTTACGGCCAGGCGCGGTCATCCATTACAAATTCGGTCAACCTTTATTCAAATCCGGTTAAAACTTCAAATCGGTCAACTTCTTCTTATTATTCACTCCGTCCATTACCTTTTCATCAACTTGGATTTTATTCTCCTTGCACCCATAATTCTCTCGACTTTACCAACACACAAGGCGGACTTGATTTCAGCTTAAGTAAAGGCCGGACTACTTCTACACTAAGGGAGGGACCTCTTTTACGCTAAGAGAAAGGACTTCTTTTCCCTAACACAAATGCCACTCGGTCGTCCAGGCCACTTGACCTCACTTCACAATGCCACTCCGGTTATTTCATGAAGTGCTCCGGCTGCGGTGGCTTGAGACAAAAAGGCAACTCGGTCTCAAGTGGCACAAACCACTTCGGTCCTTAAATCACTCCCGGCATCATGGGACACAAAATCATTCCTCCTTTCATGAATCACTCCGGCCTCATGAAATCACTCCAGATTTCATCCTTATCAAAACACTCTAGTATTAAGTTGGGATATTTTCTCTCGACCTTTTAGGCTCTTTGATTTTGGGATCTCAGCATTTTAGTGAATGTGATGAAACGTGCCCTCTAAATTAGCATACGAGGAAGGCAAATCACATATAACTCCATGGATAGAGTTATTCTTTTTTACCACCATAATATTCTAAGGCATGTCGAAGAATCTAACCTAACTATATATCAATCATGGGTCCTATTTAACAGTATTAGAAATATTTTTCCTTTTTATTTCATACTTGAAAACCCTTTTCAATTTCAAAAATCAATCAGAGTTTCACAATAACTTTTCAGTCAATTTCAAAATATACAATAATAGTCTAAAACCATTCAATTTCACTTTAGAATATACAGAAATAGTTATAAACCTTTCAAATTTGTTTTAGAATATATAGTATCAGTCTAAAACCCTTCAATTTTGCTTCAGAAGTCTACAATAATTTATCAGTATAAGTTCGTGTAAAATTTTCAGAAACAGATTATACCAGGAGTTTTATTTCAGTACAGATTAACTTTGATATAACAGAGATTTTGGACAAAAACAGTTAAATCCCTTCAATTTCATGCTTAGGGTTTCGCCAAAATTTTCGAACGATAAACAGACACCAAATACATACATTTTCATGAAATTAAAGCTAGATATTGCAATATATATATATATATATATATATATATATATATATATATAAACATGAAATATATCCAAACAATTTGCAGAAATAAACTTTATTTATACAGAATATGGTAAAACATGCTTTTAGAGTATAAATACCATTTTTGAGATACAGAAAAGAAGTAAAAACAGAAAATAGCGTCCGAGGTACACTTGCCTGAGCTCGGTTTCTGATTACCGTGACTGCGATCGAAAGCGGACCAAGTTTTCCCCATTTTCTTCTTTTCCCTCTCCATCCCTTTCTCCTCTCCTTCGTTGCTGTCGAGGGCTTGCTGAAAATAAAATCCCAAAATCACCCTTAAAATGCGAAGGAAAAGAGATCACGTGGGCTATCCCGTGACCGATGCTCCAGCGGCGCCCCATGTAATTTGGTTGGTGCGCTCGAGCACCCAGTTCTGCTAAATCCGTTCAGGTGGCACCTCGAGTGCCACTCGAGTGGTGCATTCGATTAAACCGGCCCCAGTGGTGCCTTAGGCACCACTCTGGCGCCGATGCCCTGGGGGCTTATTCTGTCTCTAAACCGAATTTCTTCCACATTTTTTTTAATCCATTCACTTTAAACACATTTATATCAATTTAATAACTAGAAATTATCATATTTTCAAGATCGGAACCTCACAAGATATCTAGAGATTTGTTGAATCTTTAGCGAGATGGGCTTCATTTGGGATAACATTCTTTGCTCTCGATCTTGTTTTTTATGTCAATACTTGCGAGTGAAGGGCTACTATTTTGTGCATTTCTCCCTCAACCATGTCCCATAGAGATTTCAATATTTTAGATATGCTATTAATTTGGGCCACCAAGGCTTTGATGTCCGTACTTGCTGGCAAGCAAGAATCTTCGTGGCTATCCTCTTTTGGGTTGAAGCCATGATGCAAGACATCATTGAGTGATTGGCTTGTCTAAACTTACAATTGAGTATTCACCATTTTACTTTGTTAAAAATGTGAATTACTTCTGGGTAAGTGAAACCTCGATTGGATAGGTACAGATGGTTGGACAATTGTTTTTCTAGACGATACAAATGGTGTATACTTGAGATCAAAATAATTGTTTGAATAAAGTCTGTTTAGACCTTTAAATAGTTTAGTTAGGATCATCCATACCATAATAGTTAACAATATGTTAGAATTTGAGACTAACTTCCTAATATATTCTTCGATATTTAAATAAAAAATCTTTTTATAAAAATAAAAGATAAAAATGAGTTGGGGGATGAGTGTAGGTGAGAGAATATATTAATTGCAGGGCTTAGATCCATGAATATTGGGAGAGGTAAGCATTTCGCGGTTAGTTCTTTGTACTTGTGTTTTCTCCTTTGAGTTTTTAATCAGGGATTGAATATCTTTAATGGAATAAAACTGATATTTTTATAATCTTATTGTCAATTATTATATTTTTTGAAAATAGCATAATTGTATATCAATTGAGATGTTACACTATTGGAGATCCAACCGTTGTATAAATTTATAATCTTTCAGAGTTTAATACCAATTATTTTGTGGTTGTAACTGATATTTGATGTGGCCATTTAACTTTTACTTTACGTAATCATTCATTAGGATTTAACGTTAAGTTTAATCTTTTGTCAGGTCAATAGATACATTAATTTTTGGCATTTTGGTATTTCATCCATTTGATCATTTGGTAGGTTAGGTATTGAGATATATTTCTAACTCTTTTTCATTTCAAATTTAACAACTTAATTGTTTCATATTTTTCTGTAAAGTTCTAATATGTGGGCCTTATATTTTATAGAGTCAGATCGATCTTATTTTAGATCATATATAATATATTCTCATCATCGTATTAGACATTAGAGACTTTACTATCTGATTTGATAACAGCACATGGATTCTTCGGTTGGTGTTGGAATCGACTTTTCTTTTCTTATTTTGGTATTGTTATTGCATAGTTAGGTCTCATAAGTTTTGATCCTCGATGACCGACTTTTTGAGGCTAAAGTGGCCGTTGTCTTATACTTAATATTTATTTTATTCATATCAATATCAAGCACTTGAAAAAAAAAATTGCCCTAGAAAATGGTTAAATCGCAGAGACTTGACCACCATTCGAAGTGATAAAAAAAAGGTTAGAATTTAAAAAAGGTTACGATAATAGACTACTGCCAAGAGAGATTGAAATTTTTAAATGATATTGATGGGTACACCAGAATATGGGCTCGCCCACGGTCAACGGAGACCCAAAAGGTATGCCAAACGGTCGACGTAAAAACGACCCAAAGTTTAAAAGGCCCAAGACAGTCAACGCCATCGTTGACCGTCTGGACTCTGGAATCTACGAGTAGCAGGCGCACGGAATGCAGTGGCTCGCATTGACCGGGAATCACTTTAAGAAGCAAGCCAAAAATAAAAGGCTTTTCTGAGCCCGAGGCCCACTTCAGCCCGACCCATCGGACATGGCGATGACTTTCCTAGCAATTCCCACAATCTTTGCTGGTTCCCAAAATGGATATTGACAAAATCGGCGCCTTTCTTGGAAGGAAGGCACCAGATTTTCCCAATCTCCTGCCAAATGGGATGTTCCAACGGTGAAAAACGTAGAAGGAAGGTAAGCGATTTGGAAAGCTACTGACCGCCATGGAAGGAAACTATTTCAATCCTTTTGGCAACTGGCATCAATTCTAAAAGGCAAGCCAGCCAAAGAATCATACAGGGATCACTCCTTTGAAAGAAGGAAGATCGCCCACTCAACCATAAGTAAGCCCTGGAACTCATATTCCAGGCACGCTTTCAGTTACCTACACTTTCAATTACCTCGCTCTCGGTGACTTACGCTCTCAATTATTGGCCCATCTACTATGCAAACACTCGGGCAACTAAAAAAACCTAAGGCATACAAGCGCCTCTCCGGTCATTTCTTGCCTTCCCACCTTCCATTCAAGAAAGACAGTCTAAATCTCTCTTTTATTTTGAAATATACACACACTCTCTCTCTTTCTTAATTTTCAATTTCAAAAACCTTCTTATCTTTCGAAGGCTGTTTACTGACTTAAGCGTCAGAGTATTTTCGGTGGGACAACTTTTCGCCGATACACTGACCTCCTATTCTTTTTAGTGGTGTGCAGGATCCAACTCAGGGAATGGTGCTGAAACTACGACAAGCGGATCATTCCGAATCTGTTCGAACTTCGGATCCAATTGGCGCCGTTTGTGGGAAGATGCTTAAAAAAGCCAACCACAAATTCGCACATCTCTCTCTTTTTCACTGTCTGATTCTGCATTCACAATGGTGAACATGAGAGCTCAAGCTAACGACCCCGCTAGAGACACCACCAATCCCGACCAGGACCATGCTGCTGTTGCCGCGGTCAACGGGACAATAAGCGGAGTGCCAGCGCCCTATTTCCAGCAGCTGATGGAGCAAATACAAGCCAACAATCGTCTGTTCCAAATACTTTACACTCAGAACGAGCAACGACTGCAAGCGGCTCCTCCAGCACCCATTACTCTCGCGCAGAAAAATTAGCCTTAGCGCTAATATTCTCTATGCGGAAGTTGAGGCCCTACTTTCGAGCTCACCGGATAATGGTTTTTATGGACCAGCCGCTGAAAAACATCCTCCAGAAACCTGACATTTTTGGACAATTAGTAAAATGAGCTATCGAGTTGGGCGAGTTCGACATTGAATTCCAGCCCAGGCCTGCAGTGAAAGCACAGGCGTTGGCTGATTTCATTGTCGAGACTTCTAGCCTGGCGGCTCCTCCGCACCCCATTACTCTCGCGAAAAAATTAGCCTTAGCGCTAATATTCTCTATCTGGGAAGTTGAGGCCCTACTTCGAGAGCTCACCGGATAATGGTTTTATGGACGACCCCAGTGAAAAACATCCTCCGAAGCAGACATTTTGGACAATTAGTAAAATGAGCTATCGAGTTGGGCGAGTTCGACATTGAATTCCAGCCCAGGCCTGCAGTGAAAGCACAGGCGTTGGCTGATTTCATTGTCGAGACTACAACCCCAGTCCTTGAGGAACAGCCTGAAGAAGGTGTGGCGCGCGCGGGAGTTTGAAATGAATACTCACGTGGACGGATCGTCTATGGAGACAGGCAGTGGCGCTGGAGTGGTCCTTACAACCCTCGACGGGTTTGAGGTGAAATACTCCCTCAGGCTCAATTTTTCGGCAACCAATAACGTTACCGAATACGAGGCCCTGTTAGCCAGATTGTGGTTAGCCAAGGAATGCTCTGCCAAGAGATTGGTTGTTTACAGCGACTCTAAACTAATCATTAACCAAATTAACGGAGGCTTTGAGGCAAACAACCCTCTCTTGGCCAAGTACTTGGCAAAGGCGAGGAAACCGCCAGGGTTTTGACAAAGTGACCTAGTTCACGTTCCCCAGGCCCAGAAAATTGGAAGGCCGACCCCAGTGGCCCAAGCCCAGCTGCTACCAAAAATCAGGAGAAGCGATGTTTGGGGATATGCGGGAGATCTAGACGCTCCCGGCATTGAGAAGCGAGAGGCAATGTAGATTTTTGAAGTGAAAAACTAGATGACGCCTTTCCTAAACTACCTGGCAGATGGATCATTGCCAGAAGATGTGGAGAAGGCCAAACAAGTCAAGAAGACAGCATTGGTATCTGTGGTTGACGGACGGTTGTACCGACGTGGCTACTCGACTCCATACCTCCATTTGTCTAACTCAGAAGCTGACTATGCTTTAAGTAAAGTCCACCACGGGATCTACGGGTCACACATTGGCAGAAAAACATAGCCTTCAAGGTCATGCGAGGTCTACTCATTGGCCTCGATGAAGAAAGATCTTGGCTGAGTTAGTGAAGAAATGTGAAAAGGCGCCAACTTCACGGCAACCTTCACCGCCAGACCATCCGCCGTCGAAGGCCCTTTAGGCCCTTTGGCCCTTGGCGCAATGGGGGCTCGATCTCCTCGGCCAGTTTCCCATTGCCACGGGGCAAAGGAAATTCATCATCGTGGGCATCGACTACTTCACCAAATGGGTCGAAACTATCCCGGGCTAAGATAACGAGAACCTGGCCTTACAAATTCCTCCGCCGAAACATCGCACATAGATTTGGCATCTCAGTCGTTGTGACCTACAACAGGACCCGATTCTCAGGAAACGCTTCACGCAGTATTGCACCCGCCTTAGCATCAAGCTGGTCCACACTTGGCCCGGCATACCCCCAAGTAAGCGGACGGTGGAGGTGACAAACGAGCTGCTCCACAGGTTAAAGACTAAGGCTTGGAGGACGCGAGGGCTCCTGAGGCGGGCAAACTCCCTTAGTTCTTTGGTCTTATCGAAAAACCCCAAGAAGGAACCAACGAGACACCCTTGACCTGTTCTGGGGGGGAGTGGTAATCCCGTCGAAATCGGGCTTCAGTCTCGGGTGGAGTCTTTTGACCCTGAAACTAATTCCCAAAAAATCAGGGAGCACTTAGACTTGTTAGAAGAAGCCTACGACCACTGCCGAATACGGACAGCAGCCTACCAACATCGGATCGCCCGATACTACAACAAAAAACTTAAGGTGCAACAATTCGATGTGGGGGACCTGGTCCTACGAGGCGTCGAGGCCACAGGCAAGCTAACCCCGGCCTTGACAAGCTCTCCCACTGGTGGGAAGGGCCTTTCCTCATCTCCGCCCCGTCTATGACAGACTTACAAACTCCGGGCCGGGGACGAAAAGCTAGTTCCTGAGCACGTGGAAACGCCATCCACCTCAAACGATACTTCTAGTAGTGGACACAGGTACGCATTTGCATTATTGTTTGCACTCGCTTGCTTGTTTTGTTTTTTGGGAAAAATAAGAGTTTACTTAGCATCCTTCCTATGTGCATGTACATGTGTTTTCTTTGCAGGTTACCTGACCTAGACTGACCCTAAGTCGGGAGGGTCTTCACCCTCTCGTTAAGCCCTGGTCATCCAGGCGGCCATAAGTGATTGAACTTGAACCTCGGTCATCCGAGCGGCCTGTTAGCGCTCGAATCTAAACCCTGGTCATCCAGGTGGCCCATGAGTGGTCTATTTTAAACCCCGGTGATCCAGGTGGATCACAAGTGGCCTAATATAAACCTCGGTCATCGGCGGCCCATTGCATGGTCGTGCTAAACCTTGGTCATCAAGTGGCCCAATAGCGGTCAAAACCTTAGGGGGCTTATGCAGCGTCACAGCGACCTCCTCTGAGGAGATGGCCGGGATCGATCGGCCCGACCGTCGAAGGAGAAGCATCCTTCTCCAACGTTGGCCGTCCACGTCATCACTTGGACAGCGCCGCCAGGTTGGTTAACACCAACACCTGCCAAACCTAAAAACATAGCTTCCTAGGCAGCCAAACAACACCAACCGGCCAGATCAGTTGGCCGCCCCATGCAACAAAGCATACAAACACAAGCAGTGAAAATAAATAGACACTGAATTGAAAGAATTTCCATTTCATTACTTTAAATGTGTTACAGAATTACATAAGTACAAATAGGAAAAGGTACAAAAGGCTAACGAGGCGGTGGCCTCCTCTGACTGTCCCGGCGCTCCTCCTCATGGTCGTCCTTATGCTGCACCCCACGGTTTCCTAAGTGAAGGTACTCAACGGGGAAGTTAGGGTCGATCAGCCTCACAAGACACCAACAAACCTGGACCCCCTCAAACATCCGTGCATGCAGCATGCCCTCGACCTCGTGGGGATGAATCCGGAGACCTAGCTTATTCTCCAGAGTGGATATTCGATCTGCAAGCCACTTCTTACTTGCTTTGCTTCGATTATCCTCTTCTTTCAGATGAGCATTCTCAGCTCTCAGCTGGCGATCTGTTTCCATTCCCGCCCGAGGACAGCCTCGAAACGGCCAGTCTCCTCGCGATGCTCCCCTGCTTCGCGGCCAACTTAGCATCCCGCCGGGCGATCTGCCTCCCTATCTGCCGGCACCTTATCGCGCTGCTCCACCACCTTAAAAAAGCGAGAGGCCACCTTCACTTATTTGCTGAAAAATTGACAAAATGCAAGTCGAAATGGAAAGGAAAAATACGAATTAATCACCAGAATCATACCTCCCAAAAACCTCTTCACGGGACTCTCAAAGGCCTCTGGAGCCGGACCCGGAGTGGCGATAGACCAGGAGCATCCTCTCTAGCAGAGCTCGTAGCTCCCTCCTCCAGAATGCACTCCACGATATCATCAGACACATCCACGTGCCGCGAGATCCTCAAATGTAGCCTGCGGCGTAGCTGCCCGGGAGATCGAGCTCCCAACTTGTTGGCTCATGATGAAATCTGCATGGCTAGGGAGCTAACGGGATGGCACGCACCACCGTCGGCTCGCAAGCTGGCTCCTCAAAAGGCTCCACCAATACGGCATCAGGAACTGCTTGCGGTGCGAGGCTGCGCAGATGACTCCTGAATTCGCGGCCGGTCCTCATGGTCTTCTCCGGCTCGCGGTCTTTGCCAAGCCCTTCTGGTCCCGGCCCACGTAGTCAATACGGGACAGCGGCAACCCAGGCGTCTCGGCACCTTTTTTTCAGCAGCGCCAATAAACCCTTGTCAGAGTGCGCATATGGATGAAAATGCCCTTGGAATCCTCGGATTCATCATCCTCACCAGCGTGGGTTTTTGAACTGGGGATGGCGGACCCCAGTTCACCTTCTTAGTCTCCTCCTGAGAAACCAAAAAATCTCGGTCGAACTCGTCGGGTTCACCTTTATTAACTTAGTTAGCCACTCCTAGGCCGCCGTCTCCGCCGTAGACGGCATCCCCCCATATGCCTCTGGAACATGGCCCCGGTCCTTTTGAAGGGGCCAGGCCGTTCCCACGCTCGCGAAGAAGAACCGGTTCTTCCAGTTCTTCAACGAGTCGTATATGGCCTTATTTATCTTTATACCAGAACGGGGGACGAGCGATATCCACTCTCCTCCCTGATTTATTTTAAACAAAACCCTAACCATGGACATCCTAAGCTTCTTACCACGCTTGTGAAGAAAAATACACATAGTGCAGAGATACCGGATAGCATTGGCGTGAAGCTGGGCAATGGGTACTCGTAGAGCTTTCAAAAGAGACTCCAAATCTTCCGACAACGGGATACGAAGGCCGCTCCTCAGGTGGGCCTCATAGACTGTGATATGCCCCTCCAGAGGAGCAAAAGCTCTATCGTTCCTTCCAAAAACTCGCCACGCAATTTCCTTTGGGATGTTAAACTCCACACACAATGCTTTGACGTCACTCTCTCTCGAAACGGAAGCGATGTCTGCAACGGATGCCATGGCTAACTCAAAGAACTAGGGTTTCTGAAAGTTAGGAACTGAGAAGACGAAAGCTTGGAGGCGTAAATGATTTTCATAGTGTGGAGGGAAAACTTAACTGACAAGCACCCGCAAAAACCCCTCATTAAGGACACCATCCGTCCTGCCACGTGTCAAATCCCTACTTGGCTCTTCAAAAGGCGGATCAGTAACACATTAATGGCTAGGATCTCCGGCCAACCAAAGGGAGACACGTGTCTTCTTCTGGCCTACAAGCCGGCTGATAGCCACGAGTCAATCAAGCCTAGCAGGAAAGCTTATCCGGAACTGACCAAGACGGTCAACAATTTCGATCAATACTGTTCTCCTAAATTGACAAAGATGGTCAACAATTCTGATCAACGTTGTTCTCCGGAATTGACCAGGATGGTCAACAATTCTGATCAACGTTGTTCTCTGGAATTGACCAGGATGGTCAACAGTTCCAGTCAAACTCTCATCTACGCCTTTCATAGAGTCCTTCGGGATCCTCAAACAATAAATGGCAGTAAGGGGCATCCCATCATGAACATACTGGTGCCCAAAATTCTGGCCACCTGCATGGGGGGCTAGTGATGGGTACACCAGAATATGGGCTGGCCCACAATCAACAGAGGCCCAAAAGGTATGCCAAACGGTCGACGTAAAAACGGCCGAAAGGCCTAAAGCTAAAAAGGCCAAAGACGGTCAACGCCATCGTTGACCGTTTGGACTCCGGAAGACGGCTAACGTGCGGGGAGTGGAATCGGAATCCCTTTCTCTGCGGGGAGTGGGAGCTCTTATAGGCTCCTCCCCATTGGACTCTGGGCGCCAAGATGCCCGTTGCGAGGGCTTCATTGCCTCTAGTCGCTGTTGTGGACCGCCGATCATGTCGGCTGTTGTTTTGCCTCTAGTCGCTGCTGGCCACGCCTGGTTTCCCCCCTAAGCGGGAATTGGCTAGCTATCTGTAGGCGGCTGCCTAAGCCGTTGGTGCTGTGTCAGCCGCTTCTCGATTGGCTGGTTTTTCCACCTTTCTGTCGGTTTTTCGGCAGCGCATTAATGCGCTGCAAGGTTTTCATCATCTTCTTGCCAGTGGGGTGCTACGCGCGTCTCTCCTGCAGTTGGGTTGGGCTCGCCATCCTTAGTGGGCTCTAACACTCTTCGTGGGCTTCGCCATCCTTTCATGGGCCTTCACATGGGACCCAACACTGGCCCCCCATGCCTCGATCGGCCAGTGGTCGGGCCTGGCATGTTCCTTGGGCCCATTCTGCAGCTTCACAGCCCATCTCGTGTCGTGCCACCGTTTGTCATTTTTCGAACTCACGCCTTCCCCAAGAAACCACGTAGGCTTTTCTGGCGCTGCCATGATTCGTCACCCTACCAGGCAAGATTCACATGCCTTGGGTCGCATCTGATCAGGGGTCTTTCCTGTTTTGTGAAAGACATTTGCTGGCTGCCGTGCTGCACTGGGCAAGAGAATGGCTCCCATTTTGTCCATAAATAGGAGGGGCACCTCGAGCGAGTGGAGTTCATCCTTTGGCAACCATTGGAGAAGCAATGAGAAGATTCTGGCTCGCCCCGCCCTCAGTGGGGGTCCGAGAAGGAGTTGGATGGATCAGCCGAATGCTCGAAGTTCTTGATGAAGACCATTCTAACTCCCATGTTGCAGTTCGCTTCTCATGCTAACGAGAGTGGCTCGGCCATTTTGCAGTCGTCGTGCACCCTCTCCTCGGGCAGTGGCTCTCCTGACGCGGGGCAGAGCCATGACAGAACCTCCGGGGGATGTTCCCCACTGGCAGAGGGTGCTGCACATGCTCTCCAACTCGCTGGGCTCGAGCGCAGACCGTGGAGAGGTCGAGGCCAGAAACCCAGCGAGGGAGTCAGGGGGTGCCTCCCCTACTTCCCCTGAGGGATTTTCGGCCTCGGTGCTAATCCCACCCCGGTGGATAGCGCTTCGGCAATTTCCATCTCGGGGGGTTGCTCCTCGTGATTGCCTCCGTTCTCTTGGTGAACTACCGGCGGCTCTTGGCCGCGGGGATCTGATGTAGATCACGTTCTCCAAGCTCATCTGGGGTCATCACAAGGGCCCCCGGGGCCTCGCACCGTCGTCTTCCTTCATCTTTCTCATAGCATTATAGCTGTAGATTTTATACTTTGTAAGAAAGCATTGATTAATAAAAGAAGTAGCCATTTTTCTCTCATTTTCTTCTTTCCTTTGTGCATGCTTCTTTTTCTTGCTGGGCGTTCACTCCTGGTGGTCCGTTTTCAACTTTGTGGAAGCAGAAGGGTCACTGTTGGCGGTCACGTCCCCTAGTGTGACTGGCGTATTTAATGCCTGCGTGGTCAGAAGACGTTGCATCGTGAAGTCTTGCCTGGGAAACGCGCGAGGCTTTACGGGCCTTCCACGTGGAAGGTCCCTGTTGGTTGAGCTCTAACGCCTTCCGTCCTTTCAGTGCTATGGTTTTTTCAGGAGGAAACTTGTTTATTTAAACGTACCATTTTCTCCTGAAACCATGCATTTCTTTGCACCTGCGTGCTTACTAGTTGCTTGCTTTCTCCGCGCGCGCTTTTTCATTGCGAAGCTGATGGAGAATTCCTCTACTGATTCGAAGCGCTCTTCCGACGGGTCTGAGTTTGGCTCTCATGCTCCCCGGGCTTTGGGAGCCGACACTCTGGGAGGGACTCTCTCCGAAGCCACGATCGCTGGTCCTTCTCAGTTTCAGAGCGTGCCTCCGGGTTTTAAGAGGGTCGAAGCGCGCGTAGGGGCAGCAGCAGCTAAGGTGGAGTGGCTGAGGGCCCACGTGGTACATCTGGAGGGGCGTGTGGGCTGAGTCGGACTCCAGGGCCACGCACCTCATTGGTGCCAATGTGGCGGCTCAGGCCCGCATACTGGTCCTTGAAGGGGAGATCGAGCAGCTGAGGCAACAACATGGGGCTGAGGTTCCCAGGCTGCGGACAGAGCTGAGGACAAGGCTCCGGCCAGAGGGTGTAAATCCTACTTTGGAGAGGAGTTACCGTGATGCTATCAGGCTTCACCGGAGGCTGGCCTTGCTGGAGGATTTGAACTTTCAAGTCGGTGTTCTGGACCCTCGCAACTCCCACTCCCGAACGCGCGAGCAGTTGGTGGATTATCACGCCCCAGGCTCCTCCACAGGCCGTTGGGATCGTTAGCTGATAGCCACTCTCGTTGTGCTCCTCTTCTTTTTTTTTTCTTACATATATATAGCCGTTGTAATGGGGCTTGTTGCTGCAATAAAATCTGTTATTTCATCGCACCGTTTTGTCTTCTAAACTTCTCGTTTCTGGATTGGCTTCTTCCGTTTTGCGTTACCGTGCGCCCTTTTGGGGGCTTCACTATCGTGAGCCCTCATTTAATACGGAGGCGCCAGCATGGACCTTTGTCGGGCGGCTGAAGCAACGCGCTTGTCAGTCTGGTGTTTGGCCATGATTGCGGGTGACTTTGGGCTTGGCAATGCGTTTTGAAGCCGGCACGTGTCCCAGTCACCCTTGGTGGGCGTCGCTTAGGTTTCCTGCCTGTTGGCCTTCCGTTGCCTATTTAAATCAGTCAGGACGGCTTTCTTCTCCTGCTGAGATTTTTCTTGTAGCAAACTTGTGTCGAGAGAGAGACATGGCGAAAAAGAGAGAAAGTTCTTCTTCCCAGGCTCCCAAGGCGAGTCGCCGCGACGTTCACAACACAAAATATATCTTGACTGCGAGCGCTATTGCCGCCTTCATGGTCGATTATGGCATCCCCAGCGACTGGAATTACCGTGCTCCTGGCACCTTGGATAGAGCCAGCGCCCCCCCGACGGGCTACATCACAGTCTACGAGCACCACCTGAGAGGGGGGCTCCGTTATCTGACACTGTGTACGCTGTACACGCTGGTGGATGCGTTGGGCGTCCCCATGGCACGGCTTCCTCCAAACACTTTGCGTTGCTTGGTGTCCCTGTGCATCTTCGCTCAGCTCCATGGCGGCTCTTTCGATGCCAAGGCCGCCAGACTGATTTTTCGTTTCACCGAGTCAGAGGACTGGGTGTCGATGTTGCCCAAGGTGGGTTTCCACTTTCGAAAAACCAATCCAGATTCGATGAAGGGCAGGAAGGACCGATTCTTCTTTCTGCAAGAGACCTCTGATTCAGAGCTTCCTCACATGTGGGGCCCGATTTCAGGATTTTTCCTGGAGAAACCACAGGCAGAGGACACTGTGGAGCCGGCTGAGCTAATCACCACCATTAAGTCTGAGGAGGCAAAGTTCTCCATCCAGGGTTACTTCTTGACATCTATCACTTTTGAGGCCTCCAAGTGGGGGTCTCCGTCAGGATGGGAAATCGCTGGTCCTGGCAAGGGAGAGCCTGGGGGCGCAACCATCCCCCGCTCATCCAAAGGAGACGAGGAGGAGAGTTGCTTGTTGTTGGAGTCTTCATCAGATGACGAAGAGGTAGAGGCTCCCTTGAAGAGGTTGAGGGAGGCCGGAGGGACCTCAACACGGAGGTCCCAAAGACAGGTCGCCAGTTCTTCAGTTGTGATTCAAAATCTGGCTCCGAAGGTGGCTACCAGCGTGGGCCACCAGAGGGAGATCGCCAGACCATCGTCAACTTCGGCGGCGGGACTAGCCGTTCTCGAAGTCTACGAGGTGAAGTCTCAACCCACTGGGGGTCCCCCCGCTCGTTCCATTGCTGAGACGCTCGCGGACGCCGCTCTAGAAGCAAGGGATGATTTGTGGATCTTGATGACCCAGAAGGGCCATGTTTGGCGGGTCACTGCTTGCCCGACACGGAGGCCGAGGGGCACGTGGAATCGGCCCATGCTCTTTGTGGAGCCCATTTCGGAGTACAGGATCCTCAACAGCGTAGCTTCGCCGTTGGAGGAAGGAGTCGCATTTGCCGCCGATCCAGTCGAAGCTAGCGTGGGGGCAGTCGGGACGTCCTCGGGGTTGGAGCCTCCGAGCGCTCCTACGGCTGCCATCCTTCCAGCCAGCTCGCCTCCAGCAAGCGAAGGAGAGGAGCCTCAGGAAGGGGCTTCGCCAGGTGATATTGCATGCTCCCCGAGCGCTACTCCCACTTAGGTACAACATCTTCGATCTAGCTTTTGCCTGCTGTCATATGTTTTGGGAATTCTTCTAACGTCGTTTCTTATGCAGGCTTTCGGAGATGCCAATCCTTTCAATGAGTTGACCGCCTTCTTCCACGGGGGCTTGCAGCAGGTCATCCCACGCGCAAGGGCTCGGGTCACCTCCCCTCCGAGAGGAGATCGGACGCTTGCAGCAGAGAGTAGCGCAACTGGAAGCCCCTGCTCGTTGCCACGGAGGACGATAACGCACGAATGGTCAGAGACATGGTTGGTCGGCTTTCTCCGTCGTAGTCGCGGCTTGTGATGGAGACTCGGTATTCGGACGGCATCCGCTTGTGTCACGGGATTGCTTCCCTGGCGGCTCCTCAAGTACCAGAAGGCGTCTTCCATCTTGGGAACTCTGGGATCGGGGATGCGTCTCGCCTGAGGAACTTCCACGAGGAGGCCGCTCCGTCTGATCCGTAAGGGTAGTCTCCGTTTGTGTAGGTTGTTAGGCTCCCTTTTGTCATCACAATTTGCTTCTGTATTTCACTTGTTCCTTGTAAATGAATAAAGAGTGGCTATTTCTTCTTTCGTACTTGTTCTCTTCTGCTGTAGCATACTGCTTGCAACCTTTGTTTAATGTGATCTGTGGGGTCAAGCCCCGCTCCTGAATACTAAGCTCGCCGAGCTATTGTTGCCAAGGCCCTATCCAGGTGCCTTCTTGCGCTGTACTTGTCCTTCGTCAGAGGATGTTGTCGCAGCTCACGCGTTTAATGGGAAGCTCGATCCGGTAGGACGGATGTTGTCGCAAGTCCCATGGAGCCATAGCAAGGGTCAGCCAGGTTGTTAGGCCACGGCAACCGGTCTTGGCCTTGGTCGCGTATGATTGCGGGAGGTGTGTGGCCCCTGCTCAAGGCGTTATAGTCACCAAGTTTAAGGTCCTAGCCCACGACCATTGTAAACTGATGGTGCTCTCTTTTGCACAAGAAGGTCGCCGCACGCCTGCAAATTTTGCCCCCTAAGGTTTTGTTGGCCGTAGATTGGGGACTTCAAAAGCCCCCAGGCCTAATGTTTTGACCGCTTGGGTCGGTTGGCATAGAGCTATTATAGGTAAAAGTCCTTTTGGAATTGCCTGCCGCACGGGTGAGGTTCTTTGTGGCCGCTCTCGGTCCGCTTGGCGATCGGCCAAGATATTGCTTTATGGACTGACGATTGTCCTGCCGAATTAGGGGCAGTCTAGGTCGTTTCGATTTAAGAATGCCATGCATGTCAACAATTCACACAAATGGAGATGCAGGATAACAGGAAAAGTAATTTTATTAATAAAAGACATTACACATGTCCAAGCATTCATCATGATGCGCATGCTCGTGTCTTACCTGGGTTTATGTGGCGTTACTGGTAATACTTCCTTAAGTTGGCGGCATTCCAAGTCCGTGGGACTAGTTTGCCGTTCTGGGCGAGGACCTTGTACACTCCGCTCCGGAGGATTGCGGAGACGAGGAATGGTCCCTTCCACCCAGGGGGAGTTTGTTCCTGTTTGCGGTCTTTCCCGCCGCCTCTACCCTCCAGAGGACTAGGTCTCCAACTTCTAGAGGGCGTGCCTTTACCCGTTTATTGTAGTACTATGTGATGCGCTGCTGATAGGCCGCGGTCCGTAGTCGTGCCGCGTCTCGAACCTGTGAGAGCAGGTCTAAACTTTCTCGGAGCCTCTGTTCGTTGGTGGCTGGGTCGAAGCACTTGATCTGCAGGCTTGGCATCCCCACCTCCACGGGGACCGCAGCCTCAGCCCTAAAGCAGAGGTTGAAGGGCGTTTCCCTTGTCGGCTCCCGCGGGGTTGTTCGATACAACCAAAGTACGGACGGTAGCTCTTCAATCCAGGAGCCCCCTGCGTCTTCCAGCCTGGTCTTCAATCTATGTAGCAATGTGCGGTTGGTGACCTCAACTTGTCCGTTGGCCTGAGGATGCGCCACGGACGTATGGATCAGCTTGATGCGGAGGTCGCGGCGATGCTTTGTGAAGCACTTGCCTGTGGCCAGGTTACTGTTGTTGTCCTCACTACGACCTCGGGGAATCCCAAGCAGCAAACAATACTGAGCGGGAGGAACTGCAGCCGCATTACCTCGGTGATCTTGGCAAGAGGGATAGCTTCCACCCACTTGGTGAAGTAGTCGATGCCAACGTTCAGGAATTTCCTCTGTCCAGAAGCCAAAGCTAGGGGCCTGAGTATGTCGATCCCCCATTGCACGAACAGCCACGGGGACTGGAGGCAGTGCAGTTCCGTGTGTGGCTGATGCGTCATATTGCCATGGACCTGACAACTTTCACATTTTCGAATGAACTCCATTGCGTCTCGCTTCATGGTTGGCCAATAGAACCCTTGTCGCATGACTTTGAACGCAAGGTTTTTACCCCCAATGTGCGAGCTGCATAATCCCAGGTGCACTTTGCTCAGCCCCTAGTCGGCTTCCTCTGGCGTGAGGCATTCAGGAGGGGTGTAGAGTACCCTCGCCTATACAGTCTTCTGTTGAGGATCGTGTACCATCCTGCCGTCTTCTTAATCCGCTTGGCTTCATTGGTATCCTCGAGGAGGGTTCCTTCAATTAGGTACGTAACGTACGGCATCATCCAATTCCTTACCGCGTCGACCCACAGTACCTCTTGGTCTTCAGCGTCAATGCTAGGTGCGGTCAGGACCCCCCTGGGCTCTCTGGTGTACTGTTCCATGGATCCAGTAGCCGCGTCCTGGGCCAGTCAGTCAGCACGCTCATTATCCAACCTCGGGATGTGCTCAATCAAGAACCGATCGAACTCATGGATCAGGGCCTTCGCTTTTGCCAAGTACCTTACAAGTTGTGGGTTCGAGGCATCGAAGTTCCCCTTCACTTGGTTGACCACAAGCTTGGAGTCACTGCGCACGACCAACGACCGCTCGAAACACTCCTTAGCCAATCGCAGGCCCGTGAGGAGGGCCTCGTATTCTGCTACATTGTTTGTGGCCGGGAAGGCCAGTGTGATGGAGTATGTAATCTCCATGCCTTCCGGTGTCTTCAGCACGACACCGGCTCCACTGCCTGCGTGAGTGGATGACCCGTCGACGTTCAGGGTCCATGCTGGAGGGTCATGGTCTTCCATGCTTCCTGGGTCGTTGACTTCTTCCTGAGCTGGGGTCGTCGCTTCCACGATGAAATCGACCAGAGCCTGTCCCTTCACAGCCAGTCAGGGCCGAAACTCCAGGTTGAACTCCCCTAGCTCGACAGCCCACTTGACCAACCGTCCGAATGTCTCCGGCTTCTACAAGATCGACTTCAGCAGCTAGTTTGTCAGTACGACGATCCGGTGTGACTGGAAGTAGGGCAGCAGCTTCCGCGCCCCATAGATGAGCACGAGCACCATCTTTTCAGCGTGCGGATAGTGGGCCTCCACGTCGTCAGCACCTGACTTACGTAGTAGACTGGTTTGTGACGGAACGAATTTTTTTTTTTTTTGTGTCCTCAAAACTTCCATCAAACAGAAACACAATTGAAAACCCAAACTAAACCAATTAGGTGCAATACAGGATCACAGATGCCATCTAGGACCCATATACTTTTCACCGTAAGTATAGCGGAAGTTATTCTAACACCTGCGGAAGCATTCATATTCATTCCAAAATATTCATTTTCGAGTACATAGCCAAAAATGTTTAACCATAGAAGTCCAACAAGTCATTACAATAATATTTTTCAAAATAAGCTTCCGAGGTCTTTAATAATCCTTCAGATAGCTCTAATCACTTCAACTCATCAGGCACAAGCTCTAAAGCTTCATCTGTAGGGGAAAACATAAAACAGTGAGCCGAGACCCAACAAGGTACATGCATATGAACTGTAAAACGGTTATGCCAAAACGATCATATAACTATGCAGAACCAGAACGTTTAAAACATCATCTGAAAAAAAACAGTAAAGATATACTATATCGATATTAAATCTCATGCTTCATAAATCGTACTATAAACAATAACTTTACTGATGCATGGTAAAACTGAAAACAATACTCTATACTGTTCACTGTCATCTTTTCACTGTATACGATTCATTACCATCTTTTCATCAAATGATACTCTATCATCTTTTTACTGTACAATACATTTTCATCTTTTACTGTGATAAATCTTAACAATTTTAGACCCTGCCAATGTACCCTACTAGCCGAAGGGGCGAATGATCGAAGATAGATTGTGTTCAGTCCACACAATCCAAGGCCTATCATGTCATACATATCCCATCTCGATGGATATCTGTACTGTGTGCCACCCAAAGGTCGGCCTATCATGTCATATATATCCCGAGGGATATTTGTACTGTGTGTCATCCGAAGGTCGGCCTATCATGTCATATATATCCCGAGGGATATATGTACTGTGTGCCACCCGAAGGTCGGCCTATCATGTCATATATATCCCATATCGAGGGATATCTGTATTGTGTGCCACCCGAAGGTCGGCTATCATGTCATATATATCCCGGGGATATACATGCATGTGCCACTCGAAGGTCAGCCTATCATGTCATATATATCCCGAGGGATATCTGTACTGTGTGCCACCCGAAGGTTGGCCTATGTTCCTCCTGGCTTATCGCCCTTGAGGACAGGGCGGACCATGAATCGCTCCATGGACAGAGCTATCCTCGATTGCCACCGTAAGTTCTAAGGCCTCACCCAAGAACTTACCTGGCTGTAGTCAGTCTCGGGTCCCAAAATAACATAAGCAGAAATGCTTCCTTCTTAAAAGCCATTTTGAGTAAAATCAAAGTTCATTTTCAATTGAGTCAGAATTCATGTTGATACAAGCGGAGCTCTCTTTTAACAAAGCCGGAGAGCATTTCCTCAAAATGCCGGAGCTCATTTCTTATACAATGCCGGACTTCCTTTTTCTTTATTAAAAGCCAGAGTTCTTTTTGGACGGAGTGATTTTTCCTCAAGGGGATGGAGTGCTTTTTCCTTTAAAACCGGGGTACAAATTCCTTCTTTAAAAATGGAGTGAAATTCCTTTAAAACCGGACTTCGGTATCTTCTTAAGGCCGGAGTTCTTTCTTTTAAAAGAGGCCGCAGTGCTTTTTGGACGGAGTGCTTTTTGGACGGAGTGCCTTTTTACTCAAAGATGACGGAGTTCATTTTCTCGAAGGACGGAGTTCATTTTCTCAAAGGACGGAGCTCATTTTCTCAAAGGCCGAAGTACTTTTGGAAGGAATGCTTTTCGGACGGAGTACTTTTCACTCAAAGGACGGAGTACTTTTCAGACGGACTGCTTTTTACTTAAAGGACGGGGTAATTTTTAGACGGACTGCTTTTCATTAATGGGATGGAGTTCTTTTTACACAAAGGACGGAGTACTTTTCATTAACAGGACAGAGTTCTTTTTACACAAAGGATGGAGTGTTTTTCATTAACAGGACGGAGTGCTTTTCATAAAAAGGGCGGAGTGCTTTTCCTGCAATCGGGCCCAGTGCTTTTAACAAAAGGGCCAGTTGCTTTTGCTTTTTCTCAAAGGACAGAGTTCGTTTTCTCGGGGCCGGAACTCATTTTCTTAAGGGGCGGTACTCATTTCCTCGAAGGGCCAGACTCACTTTCCCCGAAGGGCGAAGTTCATTAAAAATCGAACCGTTAAAGCGGAGTTCTTTTCCTTCTTTAAAACCGGAGTGACATTCCATATTAAGGCCGGAGTTCTTTTTCCAACAAAGGGACTGAGTTCTAGAGGATGGAGCTTATTTTCTTTAAAGGCCGGAGCTCATTTTATCAAAAGTCGAAGTTCATTTCATGTTAAGGCCTGAGTTCGTTTAAGGCCGAAGCTAATCTTCTTATACAAAGCCGGAGCTCATTTTCATATTAAGGGACGGAGTTCATTTTATATGTTGGAAACTGAGTTCATTTTACATTTATAGGAATCTGAGTTCAATTTTCATGTAGCCAAGTTCGTTTTACAATGCAGAAGGTCAATATTTAATGCAGAAAGCATGAACTTTAAAACAGAGTACACATGCAGTAAAGCATGAACTTCAAAACAGAGCAGAGTATACTTGCAATATTCTTAAAGCATGAATTTAAAACGCAGTCCGAGGTATACTTGCCTGACTGTCCCTCCAATTTGCCTCAAGTTCTTCCCTCCTTCTTGCTCCTTATTCTTCCTTGGCGCGAAACTTACGCTCATCTCTAAACCTTGAGTTCGGTATATAAAGAGAGGAGGGAGTAGGTGGGGTAAGTTGAGGTAAGTTACCTACTTGGTACTTGCCTTCGGTGATTTGGTGGAAGTAGCGAGGTTAGTTTACTTACCTAGTACTTCTACTCGGGGTGTGATGAGATTTTACCTACCTCATTTGGTGAGCCCTAGTTGGATCTAACTAAATAATAAAGTTGCTTTTGTCTTTAGTCGCCGTCAACTTTTTGTAAATTTTACGGCGCCGGTCATCATCACAAATTTCGGTCAACCTTTATTCAAATGGGGTTAAAACTTCAAATCGGTCAACTCTTCCAATCGGTCAACCTCCTTAAATGCAGTCGCGTAATTCCCTCAAATCCAGCCACTCCTTCAAATCTGGTCAACATCACCAATTCAATCAACTTCTTATTATTCACTCCGTCCATTACCTTCTCATCAACTTCGAATTTTATTCTCCTTGCACCCATAATTCTACTCCCGGCTTTACCAACACACAAGGCGGACTTGATTTTAGCTTAAGTGAGAGGCCGGACTACCTTTACACTAAGGGAGGATGGACTTCTTTTACGCTAAGAAGAAGACGGACTTCTTTTTCCTCACCAAAGAGCCACTCTAGGTCGTCGGCCATGGCCCCTCACTTCACACAATTCACTCGGTCATTTCATGAAGTGCTCCGGCCTTTAGTGGCTTCAAGAGACCAAAGGCAACTCCGGTCTCCAAGTGGCGCAAACCACTTCCAATCCTTAAATCACTCAGTAAGATCTGGAAATCACTCAAGATTTCATCCTTATCAAAATACTCTAGTATTAAGTTGGGATATTTTCTTCCGATTTTTAGGCTTTTTGATTTTGGGATCTCACAGGTCTCTGCATGCCCTCGTGCTCCCCAACTAACACGGAGTTGAGGGCCGCTGTTGACGTAGCCAAGTAGAGGTAAAGGTCTTCTCCCTCACGCGGCGAGCTTAGGAGTGGCGCACTAGCGAGGTAGATCTTCAACTCTCTGAAAGCTTCGTTGCATTCCTCATTCCACCTGAATCCCTGCAATTTGGTGCCCCTTAGTGCCTTGAAAAAGGGAAAGCATTTTTCTGCTGACTTAGCGAGGAACTGCGAAAGGGCTGCTATTCGCCCGGTGAGCTTCTGCACTTCTTTTATCGTCTGCGGGGGTTTCAGGTCGAGGATGGCCTTGATCATCTCTGGGTTGGCCTCAATGCCGCGTTGGGACACGATAAAGCCTAGAAATTTTTCTGACGTCACTCCGAAGGCACACTTGGTGGGATTGAGCTTCATCTCGTGCCGCCGAAGGACCTAGAATGTCTCCTCCAAGTCGTTGACATGATCACTGGCGACTCTGCTTTTCACGAGCATGTCGTCGACGTATACCTCCACATTTCATCCAATCTGAGCCTCGAACATCCTGTTCACCAGGCGCTGATAGGTTGCGCTTGCATTCTTGAGTCTGAAGGGCATCATTTTGTAGCAGTATGTCCCCTGGTCAGTCATGAAGGAGGTGTCCTCCTCATCCTCCGGGTCCATCCGGATCTGGTTGTAGCTAGAGTACGCATCCATGAAACTCAAGAGCTCATGTCTGGACGTGGAGTCCATGAGCTGGTCGATCCTGGGGAGCGGGAAGCTGTCCTTGGGGCAAGCCTTAATCACATCAGTGAAGTCGACACACATCCGCCATTTGCCGCTGCTCTTCTTCACTAGCACAACGTTGGATAGCCACTCCGGGTATTGAACTTCTCTGATGAATCCGGCGTCCAAGAGTCTCTTCACTTCTTCCCTAATGGCGACCAGCTTCTCGACGGAGTGGTTCTTTCGCTTCTACCAAACGGGCTTTCGGCTCCAGTCAAGGCCCAGCTTGTGGACTATAACTTCGGCCGGTATCACAGGCATGTCAGCGGGAACCCAAGCGAACACGTCGGAGTTGGCCCTAAGGAAGGTAATCAGCCTGTCGTGTTCTCCGGGCTGGAGAGATCGGCCCATGTTGATGCACCTTTCTGGCTCGGAAGGGTTTAAAGGGATCGCCTCGGTTTCTTCTCCTGACTGGGCTTGCTGCAGCAGGGTCTCATCGCAGAGGTCAAGGTCTTCGTCCGGGTGGCATGGTACCGCGGGGTTGATCTGGCTAGATAGCACGTCCGTCCCATCTCCTAGTCTCCGAGCACTTCTCCCACGCCCCACGGGGTGGGAAACTTCACCTTCAAGTGCGGGATGGACGTGACAGCTCCAAAGGTGGTTAGGAAGGGTCTGCCCAATATGGCGTTGTAGACGGACGGGAGGTCAACGACGAGGAACGCTAGCTCTCGCGTCACAGAGCGTGGGTGGGTTCCCATAGTGACCTCCAACCGGACTATCCCTTGTACAGGGACTGGCTCGTTGTCCAGGCCTTACAAGGGTCTGCTGGCAGCTTTCATCTGGCTTCGATTTAGTCCAAGTTTAAAGAAGGCGTTGCGATACAGTAAATTTTGTAAACTTCCATTATCAATGAAGACTCGTTTCAGTTGGTAGTCATCCCCACCACCTGAAACGAGAGCAGATACAATAAGGGGATCGTATGGGGGGAGGTTACATGAGCCATATCATCACTGCTAAAGCTAATGACGTCATCACTAACCCCTATCCTCACTCGCTTATTGTTGGAAGTTAGCTCTGGCTTCCCACACCTAGCATCCGCGACAGCCGTGGTGGAGATCATGTTGGCCACGCCGGCGGCTGTGCGGGCCCTCGGAGGCTCACTGGCTTCACCATCAGAGGTTGCGGGCCCCTGCCCTGAACTCTTCATGAATAGTTTGAGGTGCTCGCGGCGAATCAGGTCCTCTATTCTGGGCCGCAGGTCAGAGCCGGTTCTCGATCAAGTGTCCCGAGGCGGTGGTACGGCGATGTTTAGTGCCGTAGTTGCCTGTGGGACCCTTCGAAGTTTCGGCCCTTGAAGAACTTCTCGTCACGGATGCATCGGGATGTTGGTAAAAGCTATCATTCGAGAGAGTCGGGATATTCTCAGCCGTAGTCCTTTACGGGCCGCAATGTGTTCCATGTGCTATTTTCGGCGCTCTGGAAGCGCTCGCCGTCATTGTCCCTCTTTCGCCCACTAGTCATCCTGGGGCTTCCCGGGGGCGATCCGCTCTCTCGGGGCGCTTACCGCCTCATTAGCCTCTTGACCATGATGTACGCACAGGTGATGGCCTCAGCCTCCCGAAGGTTTGAGAGGCGTTGGTGCGACAGTGCTTGAAGAAATCCCATTGCCCGAGGGTGGCGGCAGAAGCGTTGAGTTTCAGCTCGTCGGAGAGCTCGGGGATCCGTCGTGCCTCGGTGATGAAATGGTTTAGGAACCGCTTGGACTTTCGTCGACGTTTGGCGGGGCGGACCCGGGTACCATAGTGCCTCTCCTCCCTACGGTGGAGGCAAACTAACTCGGGAAGGTGTCAAGCAAGCTCGTCGAATGGCGTATGGAGGTCGGGGGAGGCCGTGGAACCGAGCAACGCGCCCCCAAGGGTGGCAGGAAAGCAGCAGCACATCGAGGCCTCGCTCGCTCCTGCAAAGACAAGTGAGTACGGGCGGTTGAGGGTGGTCCATCGGGTCCTTGCTTCCATCGTACCCCTCAGGGACCGGCATCTTGAACTTGTTTGGCAATGGCGGTCCGCAAGTCCATGGCGAAGGGCGATCTCCTGAGGTCGGCGGAGGAGCGCGTGGGCTTCTCCTTATGTAGGATGTCCTACAACACTTTGACTTTCTCCTCCATCGACGGGTCCGTAGTGCCTCTCCGAGCGTTGAGGACATCGCGGGAGCTCCGCCCAGGGTCTGGAGGTCTTTGTTGAGCTTCGGGGGATGGCGACTCTCCGCCTGAGTGGCTTGCTCGCTGTTGGAGCCTGCCGCGGTCGGCCTCCCATTGCCGCGCAAGTCACAGGGGTTACGCCGCTCAGAGCTGTCCTCCCAATCTCCGCGGGCAGGATGACTTTCCGCCTCGTTAGGATCGTTTCCTTTGCCAGAGGCTGCCTGGGTGCCCGGCGTTAATCGAAGCCGTTAGTTCTCCTCATGCGGGCAGCTACGGCGCTTTGCTCTCTTGGAGGTGGAGGTCGAGAGATTTGGGAGGGACAGCTCTCGGCCAGGGGAGTCCGTGTTCTGCACGGCGCGGAGGACCAACTTGATATCGCCCATATCCCGCAGACCCGGTGGTGGGCGTCGAGCTCGGGCCAGTCGTTAAGCTTGTTCCCGGAAAGGGGTCTTCATTTTGGGCAATGACCTCCATCATCGGAGCAGTAGCTTGTGCTCGAGTATTCACCATTTTCTTGTCTTCAAGAGGAAGGTGGGAAAGAGACACTTGGCTTCTCGTCGGTTTTCCAAAGACGGCGCCAATATTACGTCCCGGGTCTGCGGTTTCCGTCGAAGAAGAGGTCAGGTCTCGTCTCTATAAACGCCGGACGCCGCCTGGCGCACAAACAAACAAGAGGTTAGAGTCCGTGGGATTTCTCCCACCACGGCTACTCAGTGCTCAAGTCGACAAATTCTTACAATGAACGGAAATGGTGCGCTATGGCGGTGTACGGATGAATGCTTGATGAAGCGTGAGAGATGCGTGTATGCTTTAGTATGGAGAATCTGATGGCCGAGGTTGCGGAAGGCGACTTCAGCTTTGTGCTGCACTGTGGGTGGTGACTTTCCGTGGCACAAAAAGACTTTGGGTTAGCTGTAGCGAGCTAGCTCGTGCCAAATGGAAGTGAGTCTATCCTCAGTTTCAGCTTTTGCTTCCTTGTGAGTTCATTCAGAGTATGGGGGATCAGAGTTCGAATTTTGGAATCGGAATCCCTTTCTCTGCGGGGAGTGGGAGCTCTTATAGGCTCCTCCCCATTGGACTCTGGGCACCAAGATGCCCGTTGCGATGGCTCCTTGCCTGCAGTGGCCCATGTGGACCGGGTCATGTCGTATCTATCTTGTTTTTTGCCGTGGTGGGTAGGCTCACCCGAGTCTTTGCCGAAGCCACCTTTTGGTTTCCCCTAAGTGGGGATTGGCTAGTTTGTCTGCAGGCGGGCCGCCCGGGCCGTTAATCTTGTTGCCAGTCTCGATTAGGTAACTTTTCCGCCTTCTGGTGGTTTTAACAAAGACGTTAATGTATTTCGCGAGGGCTTTAGCCGCCGTTTTCTTGCTAGCGGTGCCGCTTGGCGTCTCTCCCTGCAGTTGGGATTTTGACTCGCCGTCCTTAGTGGGCTCAACACTCTTACGTAAGAACTTCGCCATCCTTTCATCGACACTTGGCAGGGGCAAACAAAAATATTTTTGATATTAAATTTAATACTAAATAAATATTAATGGTATAACTATCTTTAATATTTTTTTTATTTTTAAATCTTTAATCTAGTATTTTTCTTTTAATTTTCTTAAAAGTATGCAGAATTCCTATTTCCGCAATAGGTGAAAAATCAAGTGATCTCACGGACGACGGGGAGTGGCCCAGGTGGTTATCAAATTTAAGTGCAATTTGACCGGCTTCCAGCGGAAGAAGCTTCGTTACGCTTTCGCGTTTCGATCCGCTGCTTTACTTGCACGAAAAGGAGGTTTAATTTTTACTTTGATTACGTTAAATTTCGGGATCTCTCAAATCCAACCCGGATTTTGCATCGCCAAAATCCAACATGCGATTGAGAAAGTAAACTAATTGCTTCACTGGTAAGCATTCACAGGCCACTGCGTGCGATTCAATTAGAATTAATTAATTGGTTGATTCCCTAACCTCTCGTACGTCGATCCAATCAAATTAAAATTAAATGCTCATATTTTTTTCTGCCCCTGCAGCGGCACCTTCTGATCTGCAGAGACATCATTATAAAACAATTTTTTTTTACATAAAAAATTATAAAACAAATTTTCTTGGCAATTAACATACGCGTGCCAGATCTGATCAACTACGGGGACGAAGAAGTTGCCTCCTGCACGGATATAGGAAGACCCATTCGCCTAGCTAGAGCAGTTACCCTCGTCGCTAACGGAACGCTCTTCGATCGGCGAGTGGGCGTACCGATGATTCCAGCTCGTTAGCCGGCGGTAAGTCGGAGACGACGGAGAGAATTCGCTGGATGGTGCCGGAAGAAGCGGGTTTGAAACTGAACGATCTCATCGTCTTGTTGTTGGAGAAAATGTTTGAGGAATTTGAGAGGGATCAGGTATATCAGAGCCTGAACCAGTACGAATACCGCAGTCTTCGTCAACGTATCTGCTAAAGAGAAGTCGAAACCATAAATTGCAGCCATCGCCATTTCAGATCAGTTCGGTCAAACGCAATAGCTGATTAATTAATTAATTAATAAGAAAGATTGTGCAATGAATGGATTGTGCCCCTGATGATATTCTCCAATTATATATATATATATATATATATATACACCGGGAGAGAGAGGCATGGAAGGTGTAGGAAGCCGCCTCTGAGTCGTCGCACGCTCTCGGTCGTAGTCGACGTGGCTTTGAGTCACAGTTTGCCGTATCAATAACGCGGTTTAATTATTTGATAATGAAAGCCTGGCTAGTTCAAATATGTGGACCGGGTCATAAATTTGGACTCGTGCTTCATGTTTTTGCCATGGGGCGGCAATAAACATCGATCCAAAGGTATGATTTTAAAAGGGTCACAGGCCAGTAAGGTATTTATTATGCAAGTTCGCAATCTAAGAGTGCATAACTTATCATGTGTAGCGTGCCAAACTTTTACTTCAAAGCCTTGTACACGTAGCACTCCCCTTTTTTGTTTTAATTTTCGGGCAGCAACAAAATTGATTGTGCAGATAGCGTCATTCCCACAAGACAATTTAGAGCCGGAAATTTACCCATGTCTAGAATTTGGTAATATATATATTTATTTATTTTATTTTATTTTATTTTTTCTTTAGTTTTTTTATGTTGTTTTCTTTTTCTTTTATTTTCCTTTTCATTTTATTTTTGTCATTGTGTTTATGAGAAAAATGGTTTCTAATGATTTATTAAAAAAAATGTATCCATTTTTCTCTATTCAGTGTTTATTAGTTGTCATTATTAGTAAAGCATTAATCGATTAACCTATCCTATGACCTGTTGGACAAATTGTTTAATTTTGGACCAATTTTTTAGATTTCATACCTAATAGACGGGTCATCAAAATGACACGCAATATTCACACAATATTCGCTTGAGCGAAAATGTCCGGTAAAAATCGTGCTAAAGTTGTTCATGTAAAGAAATTTATTGGAGGTTTGCATGACATTTATGTAATGTATGTTCCAACAAAATCATTTCTAAAATATCAAAAATTTATTCACCTGTGTACATTTAAAATCGAATCTGGCACATCTTATTTGTGCCTAAGGACGTTTATGTATGATTTATCTAAATGGATCACATCTGATACGCACATGATAAACACTTATATTCTAATACTGATATGAAGTGTCTTGATATAATTCTAGAGCAAAATCTGGTACTATGTTTTGACATAAGGGCATCGCACAAAGAAAGAGAAGAGAGAAAAGAGTGGAGAAAGATTTTTGACATCTTGTTAAGATCTAATTTGAGTTTCATTCTTTATCAAACTTAAATACCTTACTCTCATATTGATTTTAGGGCAAATTACTAATTAATTAATATTATTCTCGTTGCGTTATTTTCTCATGGTTATTAAGGTATGTTTAGGGTTATATTCAACCATCATTTACTCTAATTATAATGAAATGCTCTCGGAAGGGTTATTTTATAACTAGTAATTTTTATAGTTAATTTATTTGAAAATCATCCCTTAATCTTTTACTTGATTTAAAAATAATTTTTATACTAAATATTATTGTATAATTTTATGTGATTGGTGGTGTGTATTTTTTGTATTCAAGGATTTGATAATTAGCGATTAATGAGGATTTAAATTTTATTTTCACTACGCTAGTTGTGTGCTTATTTTCTGTAAATCTCAACAAGTGATATTGTAGAGTAAGTTTTGTGGGTTATAGAACTACAATTTGATAGTATCGACGTAGAGAAATTTTGTATCTCACATTAAGCAACTTAATAGGCAAAATAGTTCATTTTTTAACGGTAACGAGTAAGAAAAATTTTTACTCGTAAAGGAACGGTAAAAACATTACGAAAGAAGATAAATTAGAGAAGATGAAGGATGAGGGATTTGACAAATTACAAATTTAAGTCATATCTCATGGATATCACATTTTAAGAAGTCATCGATTTATCATATCCAACGAAGGTATGAATGAAGTTTAAGGGTAAGTAAAAATTTAAATCCTTAATAACAAAGTTATATGTAAAAAAGAAATTTTATGACTTTTGAATGTCATAATGGAAAAGTTTTAAAAAGTACTTGAATAAATTCAATTGGATTTTAACACAAATGTTGACATTTGATGAGAAAATGAATGATAAAGACAAAAAAGTTGATGTTGCTAGTTTCTTTGCTAGCTTTATACAATCATATTATTATGATATTATTATTTGGAAAGAGCACACTTGTGTTGATGAAATTATCACTTCTTTACTCATGAAGAAGTTTAGGCAGAAGGGTATTAATAAGGTTTCATGGAAGTTAAGCATTCTGGTGCCCACTAGTGGTCAAGGGCAGAGGAGATCGAGAGAGAGAGAGCCGACAAGTCGAAGAGAAGAAATAGTTGGTCCAATATTTAGGATATCGAATACTTTTATCATGATAAAAAGAGCTTAAATAAACACTTGATGTCATCAATGGTGTCATCGAGAGCTTCTGACTCTACTGTAGAGAAGAAGCTGAAGGGAAATAGGAGTACTCTAGGTTTAGTGGAGGGGGAGAAGGTATTGTTCAATCTTATGGAGGCCAATGTTAGAATCTCTGTGGAGAAGAAGTTATCAAATGGTAAGAAATGACGGTCACTCTTAAGGTCAGGGGTCTCCTACAAAGTTGTGATGAAAAGTTTGTTAGACTTTAAATTATTTTCTTGTGAATTCTACACCTAATAGATGAGTCATTAGGAGAACATACGATATTCATGCAATGTTCACTCTAGCAGAGATGTTAAGCATGGGTTTTGTGATATTTATGCAATAGTTGCCTGAATGATGAAGTTCACTAAATGTTCGTACAAAGTTCATATGAGGTGCATTCAGGAGAAAGCCAATTCTAGCAAACCAAAGGCATCTAGCTTGATAAGCATATGATTGGCACTTGTACTCGTTTGGTATGTAATGGACATGCTTGATGTATGACCAAGGAATGCTCATGTTCAATTTGTTCAGAAAAGTTGCGGCTTATGCGTTGGTATTGGTATAAAGTGTTCTAACTTGATTTTAGAATAATATATGAGAACATTTTTCAACATAGAAGTACTATACAAAAAGAGAGAAGTGAGAAAAAAGCGAGACAGAATATTTTCAGTATATGATTAATGTCTAATTTGAGTTCTATTTTACTAAGTTTAGGTATTTTTCTTCAGTATTGATTTTAGGATATATTATCATTTGGTTAATTTTATTATCATTATATTTTTCCCTTGTAGGTTACAAGGTACGTTAAAATAGTTGTATTTAACTATCATTCATTAGAGCTTTAGTGAAGTGCCTTCAAAAAAGGTTATTTTGTAACCGGTTACATTTATAATAAATTTATTCAAAAATTGTCTCATAATTTTTTTTTGGTTAATGAGAGTTTTTTACATTAAATTTATTATGCAACTTTGTAGACTTAATTGTATGTAGTTTTTATACTTAAGAATTTGGTGGTTCATGATTGACGAGAAATTTCAATTATATTCTTATTGTATCAATTTTGTGTGTATTTTCGATAAATTCTAACTCAAATTAAGCTAGTGTGCAAACCTAAGCTTAAAATAATAGGTAAGCATTTTCGTAACTTTGGTTCAATAACCATATTTAAACTGTTAATTAAACCTTAGTTAAATAGTTAATTGAATTCTATTTGATCTAGTTATTTAATGGAAGATCGAATGTAAGCAAGTTATTCCTTATTGAATGTAGCTATCAATAATTTTGTTAAAAATATTTTGTATTGGTATATTTCATAACCATGTAAAATCAATACTTTGAAGCATTCCTTAAGCATTGGTAAAGATTAGCACCTAATACACGCCAATTGCTCACAAATGCCCCACCTCCTACTATTTACGTGTGACCTATATTTAACAAGTGTATCTGCATATTTTATTTAGAATACTCATATCCGAAGTGTGCTTGAGATACAAATGAGCGCTAATTATCCAAAATACTCACAACTAAGGTGCATTTTAGACGCGTATGAGTATCGTTTGTTTAAAATATTCAAACCTGATATGCACATGAGACGTGCATAAGCGCCATTTATCAAGATTGTTCGCACCTAAGAGGCGCATACACGCTGAGGAATGGATTTCTTGCTAAAACTTTTGTGCCTATGTAGCCGCGTATATTGGGGCATTACTTTTTGAATAGCTGTGTGTTTTTTATATAATCTTTAACTTTCTTTATAAATACCATCATTCCAAACTCTTATGTGACACAAAGCCAGTACAAAATAGATTCATCTTAAAAGGCTCTCATTGATACAAGTTGATGGATGCATGATAATGGGGCTGCCCAAAGAAAGGCAGCGAGAAGCCAAAAGGCGATCAACATTTACGGCGGCCGGTAAAAGATGGGCCCAAACGGAAATCTTGAAGGCAGTCAACGTTGGCGTTGATCCGTCTGTAACTTACTCGCAAACGGGTCAACTCGGCGCCGACTAGTTTTGTTGGGCCTTTAGAGCTTTACTTGATGATGGGCCTATTCAGTTATGGCCCTCATTATCGATTGATCGCCGCCGCTCTCCCTTCGTTCTCCATGGCTGGCGCGACACAACGTCTGATCAGCTGGGGCGTTGACCCGTCTCCTATATGTTGGGCCCAAATAAGGCTCTTCTCCTGATAATGGGCTGACTCACTCAGGCCCATGAGCCCATCTAGAGGCCAACGACGGACGCCTTTCATAACGGCCAACAACTTGGCACTTCATGACCAGTCAAGCCAGAGGCGTTGGCCAGCGCTTGTCAGCGCTTTGCACGCCCCAAGTCTTTTCAACGTGATATGAGGCCTAACCCGTTTAGGCCCTGTCAATCATAAAAAGGCCAACCACGATCCTCCAAGGATAGTCCACGATCTCAAAAGGAGTATCGTTGAGATTGGCACCCTTGAATAAGGAAGGCGCCGAGATCCTCCCAACTCATTGCCCGACGAGGAACCCCAACGGTAACATCTTGGGAAAGAAAGAAGCTAACTTGAAAAGTGGTTGGCGCCTCGGAGGAAACAATCCTCGGATTGGGCAACAAGTATTAGCCTCGAAAGGAAGGCCAGCGAAGAATCATAGGAGCGATCGCTCCTTCCAAAGAAGGAGGATACCATCTTTGTCATAAAAGAGGCCTGGTTCACCGTCCAGAGGCACGCTTTCTTGGATGCTTTCATTCAGGCTTTCATGGGCATTTTCTTAGAAGCTTTAACTCACATAGAAAACCCTAAGTGCTGCGAAAACAAGCTCGAGTTCCCAAGAAATAAACTCTCAAACACAATCAAACTCCAAGGCAACAAACGAGTCTTTACTACTGCGTTCTCTCTGCCTTCCCACCATCCGAGATACGAGAAAGGACCTGCGCCTCTCGACATCCGGAACAAGACACTCTCTTTTCCCTCTCCCATTGCTCTCTCTATCTTTGATTTCCTTCCATTGAAGGCTGTTTCTGACTTAGCGTCGGAGTGTTTTTCGGCGGGATTACCTCCCACGCCGTTAACGGCGGCCTCTTGTTCGTTTTAGTGGTGTGCGGGGATTCGTGCTCGGTGAACGGAGCTGGTTCACATCATCAGTCGAAGAATCCGAGTCGGGGAAGTCGGATCGGATCAGTGCATCATTGGCGCCCGTGCGGGAACCGCTTACGAAAAGCCTACACAAAAAATCCGCAAAACTCTCTGTCACATACCTTGACAATGGTGAACACGAGCACGGGCTAGCGACCCAGCTAGATGCATCTGCTAACCCGGCCGGACCATGCTGCGATGTCACGGTCATGAAACCATAAAAAAGTTCCACCACCACATTCGACAACGGTGGAGATGCGGATGACAAATGCTTGCTCAAATCGCTTTAATGTGAGAAAGAACAAAGAATAACAAGCGGCTCCACCGGCCCGTCATTCCCGCTCTGCCACCAAAAAGGTGGCGAGAGGAAGAAGAAGAAGCAAATAGGCCGAAAAAGTTGGGAACAATCGGCTCCGGGCGTCCTCCGCGTTCTGGCGAGCGAGCCAATGGAACGCTGCAGGAGTATGTCTCCAGCAGAGAGCCCCGAAGGAGAGAAATCTCGATATTTTCGGGCGAAAGAGCCGTCACATGTGATCCGGGAGCGAGCCTCCCGGAGGCGCGATCCCACGGGGAGGCAACCAACCGGGTGCTTGAACCCGCCCCCGGGAACAAGACGGAGTTGAGAATTTCCCGAACTCGAAGAGATCAAAGAACGCCACTCGCGCCCGGCCCACGAGTGGACCAAATGGAACCACGTGTTCCCGAAATGACGAGCGCACCATCGACTTGGGCTGGAGTCTCCTTTCAGAAATCTTGAGCCGATCACTGCCGTCGAGTTTAAAATGTCATCCCTTGACTTATACGATGAAGCGATGATCCGGTTGACCACTGGATCACTTCGCACCCATCTAAGTCTACAAGAGGCTAGAAGACTTCGTGATGTCTGCTGCTTCCGCTCACGGCCCCGAAGGGAGGCGCGAAGGTCCGGTTTCACCATCTCCCTTCAGCTCACAAGTCGGCGGTTCTGCTGAACTCACGGACCTCGGCAGCTCGGTATGCATCGAGCCGACGGGAAGAAACAGTAGTGGCACCTCTCCCATAAAGCGAAACCCGGGAGAGAACCCAGGCGCTTCTTGGATCGCCTTCGTGGGCGAGGCCGAAGGATTCCCAATTCTTGGGGAGATAAAGTTGGGCGACTTCATCTCAACATTGACTTACGGAGATTTTTCAAGCACTTGGCCCCGAAAAATCTCCAGACATTCCGAGAGGCGGAATCCATTGCCGGGGCCTGCGCTCTTTGCGGAAGAGGCCAACAAGGCAAAACATCGGACGGATGGATCGGCCTCGGCCAATCCTGGAGAAGGAAAAAGAAAGTTTGCGGGCGGAGAACACCCCGCCAAAAAATAAAGGCCGGGCCCTCGGAACGCAAAGACTACGGGCCCACCACTTTCACACCCCTTATGAGACCACGAGCTCCATATTCTAATACAAATCCGTGGAGAAAAGTTTTGAAAGTGGCCAAGACATCAAGAAAGACTCTGCGAAAATCAGTCAAATCTTTGTGACTTCCATCACTGCGGTGGCCACTCAACCAAGGCGTAAAACTGCTGCGAGGGAAATCGAAGGCCACAGTTCGCGAGAGGACACCTCACTCGATCGATCGAGGACACAGGACGAGAACTTCGGGGCGGGCGATGAAGAGGGAGACGAGACTCCTCGGAGCGGGATTGCGGCGGGAGTAGTTAATATGATCACCACCCGACCTGCCCGGGGAGCCCGGGACAACAAGGAGTAGCGGGAGGGAGGAAGAAGCGGCGCCACGATGGAGACAACATCATTAGCTTTAGTGATTGTGACTCAAACCATGTAATCTCCCCCATGCGACCCCCTTGTAATCCTCGGCACTCGTTTTGATGGTACTTGGACTACCGGTGAAGCGAGTCTTTATTGATAATGGTAGCTCTAAAGACTTGCTTTACTTGGACGCATTCTTTAGATTAGGCCTAAAAAGAATCAACTAAAACCTGGGTGAAGGACCTTTATCGGCCTTGGCAATGAATCCTATGCCGTTCGAGGGCAATCAAGCTGAAGTCACCTAGGCACCTACCCCAACAGTAGTCGCATGCTAACCTTTCTAGTAGTTGACCTGCCCTCTGTTTACAACGATACTAGGCGGCCGTGCCTAATGGCGTTTAGGCGATCACGTCAATTCCACACCTTAAAATAAAATTCCCCAGCCCTACGGCATCGGAGGATTACAGGGAGACCAGGTCAGCGGCGGACCTATTACATGGCCCGGTGCCGTAGTGGCGAGGCGCTGCAGTGGGGAGAACTTCGATCAGAGGGCGAGACCACCTTGCGGCGGGCGCAGCTGGTGAAGCCACGGATCTGGTACCATTGGACCAGGGGAAGGATAAGTGTGTCCAGATTGGTGGCTCACTCACCGAGCCCTCTCTGCGATGAATTGATCGCGTTTCTCACGAAAGAAACGAACCTTTTGCTGGACTCCGCGGACATGCCGGGATTTCAGCTGGGAGGTGATAGTCCACAAGGCTGGTCTTGATCTAGACCGCTTCGATCAGGGCGAGCGGAGGAACCACTCCGTCGAAAAGGCGATCGCCATCCGAGAGGAGGTGAAGAAAGCTGGCTGGGCGGGCTTCATTAGGGAAGTCCAGTGCAGGATTGGCTCTCAAACGTCGTCCTAGTTAAGAAGAGCAACGTGAAATGGCGAATGTGCATCGATTTTACAGCGTCAACAAGGCACACCCAAAAGGGCGACTTTCCCTTGCCGGATTGACTGTTTGATTGACTCCACGGCGGGGCATGAGCTCTTAAGCTTCATGGACACTTATTCGGGCTCTGACAGTTAGAATGAGTCGAGAAGACGAGGAGCATACCTCGTTCATGACGGACCAGGCACCTATTGCTATAGGGTCATGCCCTTCGGGTTAAGAAGCTGACTGGAGCCACCTGGCGACTAGTTAATAGGATGTTGGCTTGATTAATGGTATGACATGGAGGTCTACGTCGACGACATGCTCGTCAAGAGCGAGTCACGAGGCGATTACATACGTGACTGGAAGAATCCTTTGAAGTGCTCAAGTCGGCACCCAAATGAAGCTAAACCCGGCCAAGTGTGTCTTCGGGTAGCCTCGAGGAAGTTCTTGGGCTTCATCATCTCTCAGCGAGGATCGAGGCAAACCAGAAAAGATTAAGGCCACTGCTGACATGGTTCCCAAAACGTAAAAGACATCCGGCCCGATTGACTAGGCGGTTTGGTCTCCGTCCACTTCCTCGCGAAGTCACGGAGACAAAGTACCAGCCCTTCTTTAAAGCTCTCCGGGGGACAAAATCTAACAGATTCAGTAGGCAGACGGTGCTGCGGACCGCCTTCGATGAGTTGAAGTAGTATCTGGAAAGCCCACCATTGTTAGCATCACCCAAAGACGGAGAGGAGCTGTACCTTTACTTGGCAGTGTCGGAAGTGTCCCTCAGCTCCGTCCTCGTGCGCCAGGAATCCGATACCCAACAGCCGGTCTACTATGTGAGCAAAACATTGACCGACCCGAAACTTCATTACCGTAGCGCTAAAAAATGGCACTGGCACTTATCTTGAGGCGGCGGTTGGGAGCCATACTTTTAGGCGCATCGCGTAGTGGTCCTTACGGACTAGTGGCTGAAAGGTATACTCAGCTTGGCGTTTGAGGCGATTGGTAAAGTGGGCAATTGAGTTGGGTGAGTTCGACGCCGAGTTCGAGCCCCGACCACTGCCATAAAGGCGCGAGCTGGCTGGCTTCATCGTTGAGACGACCCCCCCAATTGAGAGGAAACAGGCGCGCGAAAATGAAGAACGGCCGGTGGGGCCCGAATGGACACTCCGTGGACGGATCGTCCACGGACCGTGCTGATAGGGCGAGGTGATCCTAACAACCCACGATGGATTCGAGATCAAGTATTCCCTAAAACTTGATTTTCCAGTGACCAACAACGTCGGCGGAGTACGCCTACTAGCTGGCTTGCGATTAGCAAAGGAGTGCTCTGCCCGAGGGTTGGCAGTCCACAGCGACTCCAGATTGTCGTCAACCAGGTCAATAGGGGCTTGGCAAACAACCCTTCCTTGGCGCTGTACAGCGAGAAGGCGGAGGCCATCGAGGCTTCGACAAGTGACCACGATCACATTCCTCGGCCGAAATTGGAAAGACCGACCATCGCTGAAGCCGAGTGCTGAGAACCCCAGTAATATTTGAGGACATGCGGGGAGACCACAGGCGCTCCGAGCATAGAAAGCAGGAGGAGGCAATGCGGATTTAGAGACAGAAAATTGGATGGCCTTTACCTTAGATACTTGCCAACGGATCACCCCAGAGGACACCGAAGGGCCAAGCAAATTAAAAGAGACAGCTAGGCGGTACACATGGTAGTTGATGGGCGGCTGTATCGCCGCGGATACTCAACTCTGTATCTCCGGTGTCTATCTCAGGAAAGGGCGACTACGCTACCGGGCGAAGTTCACCTCGGGATCTGTGGATCACGTAGGCGGAAAGAACTTGGCCTTCAAAATTATGCGGCGGCTACTGTGGCCCTCGATGAAAAAGGACGCGCTTAAGTTTGTAAAAGAAGTGTGAGAGCCGCCAACTTCATGGCAACCTTCATCACCCGGCCGTCCGGCCCGACACGAAGTCCGCAGGGCCCAGCCCCTTCATGCGATGGGGGCTCGACATTCTCGGCCCATTTTCCATTGCCACGGGCAAAGGAAGTTTATCATAGCGAGCATTGACTACTTCACTAAGTGGGTGAGGCTGCCCCGCTTGCAAAGATCACCGAACACAATGCTTTGGAGTTTCTCCGCGCGAGCATTGTCTGCAGATGGCATCCCGGAGGTCGTGGTGGCCGTGCAACGGGACTGATTTTTGGGGAAACACTTCACCAAGTATTGCACCCGACCCTTGGAATCAAGTCATTTCCACACTTGAGTAGCATACCCCGGGCCAACGGGCGGGTAGAGGTCCTGAACCGTATGCTACTCACGGGTTAAAGACTAAGTTGGAGGACGCTGGGGGCTCTTGGGCTGACGAGCTCCCATCCGTCCTCTGGTCTTATCGTACAACCACGAAGGAACCAATGCGCGAGACGCCCTTCAGCCTATGTTACGGGACTGAAGCGATAATTTCTGTTGAAATCGGGCTCCCAAGTCTCAGGGTGGAGTCCTTTGACCCACAGACCAACTCCCAGAAAATCAAGGAACACTTGGACTTGGTAGAGGAAGCCCGCGACGCGCCGCGAATACGGACAACTGACATACCAACACCGGTTGCCCGATACTACAATAAAAAAGGTGAAAGCCCGGCAATTGGCGTTGGGGACTGGTCCTCACGAGGCATCGAGGCCCACGAGGCAAGCCCGGCCCGGCGAAACAAGCTCTCTCCCAGTAGGAGGGACCTTTTCTTGTCTCCGCCGTCCTGCGCCTTGGGCATACAAACTCCGGAACCGGGGACGGAAAGTTGGTCCCACGAACGTGGGCATAACCCCACTTGAAGCGCTACTTCCAATAGGGAACCAGTGCGCACTTACTCGCTCATGTGCATTCATTCGCGTGCTTGTTTTTACTTTGATAAAATAAGGAGTTTACTTAGCATATAGAATCTAGGCCATATAAACTACGTTTGCCTTGCAGTATCCACCCGACCTGTTGCCCTAAGTGGGAGGGTCTTCACCTCTCGTTAAACCCTAGTCATCTAGGTGGCCCAAAAGTGGTGAAACCACAGTCATCCGGGTGGCCTATAGCGGTCTTAAACCCTAGTCATCTAGGTGGCCCATGGCGGTCACGAAACCACGGGTCATCAGAGTGGCCCATGAGCGGTCTAAAACCTTTATCATCCAGTGGCCCATGAGCGGTCTAAAACCTCGGTCATCCGAGCGTGATAAGCGGTCGTACTAAACCTTGGTCATCAGTGGCCCATAGCGGTCTAAAAACCTTAGGGGCAAGAATGGCACACGCGAAGACCTCTTTTCGGGAGCGACAACGTTAGTCAGCAGCGGTCGAAGGAAAAGCATTTCTTCTCCAACATTGGCGGCCAGTCTTCACTTGCAGGCGCCACCCAGTGGATTTCTTACAACCGCTGCTGACTTAATGATCTCACTCCTTGGCGGCCACCCGACCGGGTTAGCTACCCCACCAACCTTCTCTGAAAGGCGTGATTAAACAATAACGAGCGTTCCTTCTCTAACACTAAGCGCCCAAGTTTCCACTTGGACTGACACCCCAAGTTAGTTGATGCAACCACTGCAGCAAGCTGGGGCTCGGCTCCTTAAGCAACCAGCAGCAATGGCCGCCAACCCCCGAGGTTAGCCGCGCATCATGTACAAGCATACATGAGGCGATAAAAGACAAAGGACACTAAAGCGAAAAGAACTTCCGTTTTATTGCTCACAAAAGTATGTTACAATTTACATACGGCCCAAAAAACAAAAGGGAGTACAAAAGGCTACAAAGGCGGCGAACCACCCTAAGCTGTCTCGGGGCTCTCCTGCCCGGGTCTTCCTTTCTGTTGCCCGCGCAGTTTCTTTGATTAATAAACTCCTTTGGGAAGTCGGGGATGACCAACGCGTGCGCGTGACGTCGATGTTGAGCCTATCCAACAGCTAGGGCATGTAGTGCACCACAGGCCTCATGGGGCACATCCGAAATAGCAAGCTCGCTCTCACGGCCCGGCACGATCTGCGAGGCATTTGTTGCTCGCTTTCATTCGGTCATCCTCCTCCTTTGGCGAGCAACCTCCGCCTTGACTCAAGCAACCTCCGCCTTGACTCGGCAACCTCTACCTTGACTCGGCGTTCTCTGTCTCCATGCCCGCCATGTGACCTCAAAGCATTTATGCTCACTGAGCTCTCCTCTCGATGTGGCCCGGCTTGGCATCTAGCCGAGCTATCTCGGCCTCCCGATGCCTGCAATGATGCGTTCGCGCTGCTCCATTTCCGGGAGATAGGCGAGGCCAATCTTCTTAATTTGCTGCACAAGGACCAAGAAGTAAAGTGTGAGCTTATAAACATAAAAAAGAAATACAAGGGAACCGTTGAGGAGTCATACCTCATAAGTCTTCTTATAGGGCCCCATAGGCCTGAACTCGACCCAGCCCATTTCGTGGTGGAGCCTAGAGATGTTGAGCCGGGAGGGCCCTCTCGCGCGAATCTGCGGTGCCTTATCCAAAAGATGATCCAAAAACTCATCTTCATCATCGGCAGCGGCGGACTCCTCTCTTGCAGCCTCGGGGGCAGCTGCTGCAGGTTTCCTACCCCTGGTAGCCCTTGCGGCGGCCCGGTGGTGGTCGGCTCTCGGCAACTCTCTGATATAAACGCGTGAACCCTCGGGCACGTCGCGGTAGCTCCTCTGCGGATCCCATCCGGGCGGCGCACAGAATCAGCTTCCCCTCGGGCTGGGCGAGAATAACTCCTCGGCATCCATCGGAATGTCCTCAGCGGACCTCTCCGCTCCGGAAGTGCTTGCAAGATTACGCGCTTGAGATCCCGGCAGACCACGAGATCAATCTGCGAAGAGGAAGATGAGGGCGTAGCGATCGCCCTCTCGGTAGCCTCCTCAGGGACCTTGGTCGAATGATCGATTTCTTTGAGACCTCGGGATTCACCATTTTAATCGGAGGGTGCGGCACGAACCGGTGACGGCGGCCCCCATTTAGCCTTCTTGGTCTCCATACGAAACCAAGTCCCTCTTAATTCATCGGGATTGTCCCATATTGCC
Organism: Nepenthes gracilis; assembly: GCA_033239525.1. Classification (NCBI taxonomy): domain Eukaryota; kingdom Viridiplantae; phylum Streptophyta; class Magnoliopsida; order Caryophyllales; family Nepenthaceae; genus Nepenthes; species Nepenthes gracilis. The sequence goes on from BSYO01000007.1 coordinate 15,365,099, forward strand.
TTGGTCGGCTAGGCGTGGCGGAGTTCTCCACCGCGGATCGCGTACCCGGATGTCGTCAGGGACCTTACCCCCGGTCCCTCGCAGCCCCGGCCATTTCTCTCCCACCTTTACAAGAAAGAACCGGTTTTTAGTTCTTGAGAATTAGTGGATGGCCTTATTTATTTTTATTCCCACGGAGGCTGAGTGAAATCCTCCGCCCCTGGATCTATAAAAATAACCTTAAGGCCGGACATCCTAAACTTTTGGCCAAGCTTTCGGGAAAAAATGCATAGAGTACAAATATACCTCACCGCATTGGCATGAAGCTGGGCAATGGGTACTTGCAGGGCCGTCATGATCGACTCAAGCTCCTCCGGCAACGGCAGGCGGAGGCCGCTCCTCAAATGAGCCTCATAAACAGTAATATAGCCCTCCGGTGGACAAAGGGCTTTGTCGTCCTCTCCTGGGACCTTCCAGGCCATCTTTTTAGGGATATTAAACTCGACGCACAAAGCCTTAATGTCATTCTCTCTCAAATCGGATGGAAAATCTGCCACGAAGCCATGATCGGAAGAGCTTCGAGGTTTTGGTCGAGAAGCAGGACGGGGGAAGGCGAAGGTTTGGAGCGTAATGGCCAGTTTCAAAAAGCGGAAGGAAAACTTAAGCGCGAGCATGCAAAGGGCGCCGTCGGTCTGGCAGCGTCACCTCCTCATTTAACAAAGCAAAAGGGCCAGGACTCTTGCAGGAAACCCCTCATTAATGACACACCGTCGGGGTGCACGTGTCGCCCTCTCCACTTGACCACCCAAAAGGACGGATCTGCGGCGCATTAATGACCTAGATCTCCTCCCAACCAAGGAGGACACGTGTAGTTTTACGCGCGCGATCCGGCCAAAATGCGGCAAAAATCATTCCCGAGGTGGCGAGGATGGTCAACAATTTTGGTACTCGAAATTGACCGGAGATGATCGACACAATTACTCAGGAAATTGGCGGGGCCGGTCAACAATTACAGTACTCGAATTGGCCGGGGCCGATCAACAGTGCAGTACTCGGAATTGACCAAAGCGGTCGACAATTTGGTCAAGCCCTCCTTCACGCTTTTATAAGCTTCACGGGATTCTGAAGCGGGAAAAAGCGTCCCATCGTGAGCATCTTGAAGGCGAGAAATCGACCACCGGCGACATGGGGGCTAGTGATGGGCCATGATAATGGGCTAGCCGAAAAAAGGTCAGAGAAGCCCGAGAAAGGCCAATCAACATTTCGGCTCGGTAAGAAGATGGGCCTAGAAGCAGGAAAGCCGAAGGCGATCAGCGTTGGCGTTTGGCCGTCACAGGCGGCCGGCCTGTGGCAGTCCAACTCAGTAGCCCCGACATTTTGTTGGCCCTTTAGAGCTTTGCCAAGATGATGGGCCTATTCTGTTATGGCCCACAACCCATGAGTTGATCGCCATGCGCTCTCGCCGTTCTCCCACGAAGGCGCGGCTCTGGCAGCAATCAGCTCGAGACATTTGACCATCTGCTCCTATATGTTGGCCCCAAATAAGGCTCTTCTCTGATAATGGGCACGACTCACTCGGACCATGCCCCCATCAGGAGCGCCGTGGGACGCCTTTCATAAGGCGGCGCGGCCAGCATGTGACGGTCAACCCCGAGGCATTGGCAAAATCCGCACTTTGCATTGGGCCCCAGAAGCCTTTCAACGATAGCGGGCGACCGTTTAAGCCCGATCATAAAAAGGCCAACCCACGATCCTCCAGGATATTCCCGATCTCAAAAGGAATATCGGCGAGATTAGCACCCTTGAATAAGGAAGGCGCGGATCCTTCCAACTCCTTGCCGACCAAGGAACCCCAACGGTAACATGCTGAGAAGGAAAGAAGCTAACTTGAAAAGTGGTTGGCCGCCTCAGAAGGAAACAATCCTCCACAATTGGGCAACAAGTATCAGCCTCCAAAAGAAAGGCCAGCAGCAGATCATAGGAACGATCGCTCCTTCTAAAGAAGGAGGATCGCCATCTTTGCCATAAAAGAGGCCCTGGATTCACCATCCAAGGCACGCTTTCTTGGATGCTTTCATTCAGGCTTTCATGGACATTTTCTTAGAAGCTTTCACTCACACAGAAAACCCTAAGTGCTCTGAGAAACAAGCTCTGGTTCCCAACAGCCAAACTCTCAAACACAATCAAACTCCAAGGCAACGAACGAGTCTTTACGGTCGTTCTCTGCCTTCCCACCATCCAGATACTGAAAGGACACTGCACCTCTCGGCATCGAAATAAGACACTCTCTTCCCCTCTCATTGCTCTCTCTATCTTTGATTTCCTTCCATTGAAAGTACATTTCTTGACTTGAAAGCGTGAGTATTTATTTTCGGTGGGATTACCTCCCGCCGTGCTGGCTGACCTCTTGTTTGTTTAGTGGTGTGCGGGATTAAATGCTCGGTGAGCGGGCGGTTCACATCATCCAGAAGAATCCGAATCTGTTCGAAGTCGGATCCAGGTACTCATCACAAGTGAATAGTCTCCATTTAAAAAAAAATCAAACATTTACTTTCGAGATTAATTGCTTAGGTTTTTCTTTCTATATTTTTCCATTATTTTTTATTATTTTACACAAGTGTTCTAACAGCTAAGCCTTCGACAAGATGTTGGTGGTATGCATGTTGAGATCCAATGATGTACGAAAATTCTACAAAAATGAAATAAAATCAATAAAAAGATTTGAAGATGTATGGTTCTACTAATATAAATAAATCTAAGGAGTTCCATAATAAATATTACAAGTAGGGAATAAATTAATTAAAGTTTAGTATGTTATACCGCTCAAATTATATGTTGACTTTATTAATATATTATTTTCGTTGGCTATACAAAACTGAAGGGTTATACTCAATAATTGTTGGTTTAATAAATTTTTCCTTTGTCATTATATATTAAGTTCCTTAATCTTCATAACCTTTTTGATGCTATAAGTTGCTGTGCATATTGTAAATTCTTGTGCATATTATTATGATTTACATTTATATATGAATATACTAACATATATTGTATATTTTAGTATATTTTTGTTTCTGCAATTTTAAAAATTGTCCAAATATTTTGATATTAGGGACCCCCTAGTATTTTTCAATTGGTATAAAAGATTCACCTCGATCCTTGACCTTTATCTGGATGTGTACTAGTCAATTATTATCTATTTCTCTTTACTTTCATAAGAGTAACTATATATATTTAAAAGTTTATATAAGAGCATTCCTAAAATCTTTGAATGAATAAGTGTGGGTCAATATACAATCAAGGTATACACCACCCAGGACTACATCAAATGACATCCTTAAAGTCCTCTCTTTATGGACCAAAAAGAAACTAGATATGTGCAATTAGAATAATAAGGACTTACATACTATTTTTATGGTTTTTTTTTTTTTTTTTTTGAAGAAATTTGAACATATTTTGATGTGTGAATACTCAAAATATGCCTAAGAGATTCTTGAAATCACCACTAAGAAACTAAATTGGTTAACAACTCAAAATTACAAATACTTATTATAAGATTTGTAGAAATTAGAATGAAAGGCAATGACATATTCAATAAATTCTACTCTAAACTAAATGATATTGTAAATTCAACTCTGGTGAAAGAATTCTTAAAAATAGAATTGTCTATAAAGTCTTGAGATCGTTTTTTGAGTGATTTAGACCTAAGGTCACAGTAATTAAAAAAAGTAAAGATATTAATAAATTAAAAATTGAAGAACTTGTTTGATTATTACTAACTTAGGAACATAAATTTTCCTAATTAAAGAAAGTAAATCTATTGTCTAAAATCTGTCAATAAAGAAATAGAAAATGAATTTTATGATGAATCCTCCAATGATGAAGATTTTTTTCCTTTTTGTAAAAAAATTTTAAAATTGTTTTAAAGAACAAGAATCCTTCTAATAAATAGAAGAAAATTCAATACTTCCCCAGCTGTGACAAGAAATTAAAGTAAACCAAGAAACTTTAATGAGTGCAATGTCTTGAATGTTTGGTTATAGACATATTCAAAACTAATGCCCAAATTTTAAACGTCAATAAAATTAAGTTATAAGTGCTACTCTGAGTGACAACGAAGAAGAGAAAAATGGCATATGCGTAGAAAAAGGATAGGCCAATTTTATGGCTTTCATGACCTCTGTTAGTAGACATGACAAGGATCCGGAGGAAAATTAGATCAAATTTATGATACTTAAAAAGAGTAAAAAATGAGTTTTATAACCTTTAGGAGGCTTATGACAAGTTATTTGGGGAGTATCTAATGGAAAAGAGAACAAGTAAGTCACCAAATTAAAAATTAGTTGAAGTTGAAAATGAGAAAGTAGATGTTAGAATCAAATTAGACCTTAAATATTAAGAACTTGAAAATTTAAATAAGTTATTAAATAAAAAAATCAAAACCCTTGAAACAGATCTTGAAAATACTAAAAATGATTTAAAATAATTTTTGAGTGGAACTAAAAAATTTAATCATATGTTAGGAATAGGAAAGGCGGTTGGAAATAAAAAAAAAAAAAAAGGCTTAGGATTTACTAAAAATGTATCAACAATAAATGGTAAATTAAAAAGCTATTTTCATTCCAACCACTTGTGCTCTAAATGGAATATTTCATCTAGACCTATCAAAATGGGGTTACAACACCAAAGTTTAGGTCAAACCAAATACTAGCCAAAATTGGAATCAAGTTAATCGGCCCAATTTCTATCCTAATTTTGTACTTACTGTCATGATTGTAAAAAATTGAGTATGTATGATGCTTGATATCGCCAAATCTAAAAAATTGATATCATATCTATCTTATCATAAATCTAAATGAAAAGTTGTAGAATGATCCAGATAATTAAATTTGAAAAGGAAAGAGTATATTAAAAGGTGATCTTATATATCCATGTAATGACTCTCGATACTATATGTCTTTTTAAAAAAAAAAAAAAAAATTGTAACCCCACATTAGTTTCTTACATATGTTCCCTTCTATCATGATCCAATGCCCCTGGTGTGCATTTTGTCTAAACTGTGCACCTAAGCTCATCTCACACCTCGTGTACAACTTCATTTCCTATGGCATTTGACACTATACATTATGCTGGCTTGTGTGTCGATGTAATTCCCTTTTATCTTCTTATGCTATTAGTGCGCCATCCATTAGGTTTTCACTCTCTTCTGTGTCCTCTCACTTCTCTCTTCACACATTCTCTTTCTATTTTCAATTTACTAGATCTACTCATTTTTTCTCAAATCCAAAGGCGAATTTAAGGTATGTTCTCACATCTTCTTCTCTCCAGACTTTTAAGTCTTCATCTATGGTGATATCTCATCTCCTTTTGTAAGATTTTTTTTGGCTGGGTTCAAATCTTGTTGGATTTTGTTATCATTTGTAAGATTTGGGAGTAGATTTAAACTTTTTCAAAGTGTTTTGTCTCAGATAGCTCGATGTGTAGCTCACCCATATTTTGATCATCCCCACTTTTAGATCTATGCATCTGTTTTGAGATCCGTGAGAGTTTCTTCCTTATACCCTTAATGTTGTAGGGTTTGGGGTTAGTTCTTCAATCTTCCTTGTATAGTGTGTCAAATATGTGTCTCTCTTACAAGCAACTCATTACATTTTATTTATAGATGGCCACTTTTAGGAAAGCTATGAGTAAACATCATTGAGTGGGTCCTTCCACGAATGTTGACTACTTCCATCAGTATGACTATGGAATATCTCTTTTGTAACGGATGAATTATAAATCGCTCAACCTTAAATGAGAAATGGAGCCTTGTCTCTCTAGATCGATTTATTCGTCTATTTTTTGTTGACCAATACTGAAAACTGGTCTTACAATCTCATTTCTTCATCTGTCCTCCTTATTTAAGAATTTCATTTAAATATTCATGATATTGATAAGAAGTCAAATTTATTTTCTACTTCCTTAAGGGGGGAGCATCTTTTGATCACTTTTGAGGTGATAGTGATTACTTTTCATATTCCATGATTGCCCTATCATGACTACCCCTACTCCTTCTGCGCCATATTATTAGACAATGAGATTGCTTCTTTTTTCTATGGAACTTCCATGACGTTCTGTGGGAGATTTGGTTTCAGCCAAGTTCTTTTTTGTCCGAGCAGGAAATTTGATTTGGGTGAGTCTGTGTTGAAGCTGGAGTGGTTGGCTAGTTGGTTTTGACACATTTGACAGGTTGAGATGACGGAAATAGGTTGATTGGTTGAGTGCATTTAGTATTCATTAGTTTATGTTTCTCCGTTTGTTTCATTAGAAATGTTTACTTTGGTTTTATGACAGATTTCATGATATTCAGGGTAGACTTTAGCGTCTTTATTCTAACCCAAAATCAACAAAATATTAGAGATAGAATATTGAATTTGTAATTTTTATTTTTATTTTTATACTATTTCTTACTTACCAAAAAAAAACTTCCATGATGTGTATAGAAAATCCTTCAAAGCTATGTATCTCACACCTCGGAGGCATGTAGTGAATCAGATTGTACTCACTAACATTTTTTTGTAACACACTATGCCTCCTTTTCACTTGATAAGACCCTATTATTATATTTTCTGGTGTTTGATCAATCTCCCTTTTCACCTATACTTACAAGTGATTTTTGTCTTTGTGAGTAAGAATGATGACAATATTCTCTATAGTTATCAAATACTAATAATGGGTCTTAGGGTATGATTTTCATATATCCTTGTCTGATTCTAGGTAAACCAATGATAGAACCATCAACGAACAAATCAAGCACACACACATACCACCACTCTCTTGAGCATCTCAACCATATGGATACCCAATCCAGAAAACATCATCTATCTATTTGGCTCTGGCCTTTTTGAGCTACCCTTGTCCTCCTCTTCTTCTGTCATTATCATGAGTCAACTCTTTTGGATATTTGACCAACTCTCTCAACATTTTTCAAATCAAAATCAGTTAAAATTTCATACCCTTGAGGGTTTTAGACGGATTGATGCATGGCTAGATGCCCAAGTGGCATACATGAAAGAGCACATGGATCGACTATTTGACGATCTGCACTCAAAATGAGACAGTAACCACTCCAATCCTAATTGTTGCTCTTCCTTGGCCATTTGTAACAAAATAAGAGAATACACTCTAAAATCATAGGAGGAGTAACATGAATAGAGATCCAGGGGGAGATTCAATTTCACGAGAAAGGAAGTGTAGAGTGGAAAGGGGGAATAGAGTGGAAGGAGGAAGTAGAGTTTACTTTTATTTTATATGAAAATATATTGTTCATTTTATATAAACTTGTAATTTATATATTTTTAATTTCTTTTTATATATAAAGGTTTTATTATAGAATTTTCAAAGAGAAATATTTTAGGAATATTTTTAAAAAATAGATATTTTAAAGTATTTTCAAATTAATAAAGAATTCTTTGCACGATCGTACTAGTTGCTTGAATGTGTACCCCTCCTAATCTCCACATTGACCTATCGCAGAGTAAGTATGTGTATATTTGATCGGAGATGATCGCGTCGAGTTGTAACCAAGACGTATGCGGTGTCGTTAGTCAAGAGAATGCTCAGGTCGTCTAAGATGTGCATGAACATTGTTTGTTTTAGAATGTTCCTCACAGGTGGCCATGAGCATTGTTTGTCCAAATTGTATACATAATATGCACATAAAACACACATAGGTGCATTTATTCAGATTGCATTTGAGAAGCTCATGTGCATTGGGCGTGGACCTTTTGTTAAATTTTCAAGTTTGAAGCACTCTTATGTAGGCGTCGTATGTGCTAAGGTGCTATTTTAGGCAGACACATGTTTTGACCCAAATTTTACTTTTTTTATATAATAGATAAATTACTTGAAACTCTTATGCAATACAAAAAATTTCCTTGGTTTGTATCTTAAAAAGATCCCCTAGACACAAGTGATTATCATTTGAAAACTAAACTTAACTCACGGAGAGTTAAGTACTACGATTTTCTCTTTCTACATTTCTTTATAATTTTCATTATTTTATACACTTATAAGCCTTCATTGGAAATGTTGATGGTAGGGACATTGAGATGCGGTGATGTGTGGATCTCTATAAAAAGTAAAGCAAGATCGATAAAAAATTAGAAGGGTTTTGATTCTATTATTAAAGTAAATCAAGAGGTTTCTTGATAAAGGTTATAATTCGGTAAATTTATTACGGTTTGATATCTCTATTACTATCAAATGATAAGTTCAACTTCTCTAGTGTATTTAACTTTCATTAGCTATGAAAGCCCAGTTTATAATTGATAGCTATTAGTTATTAAGATTTTCTTCGTCATAAAAATGCGTATGTTAATTTTCTTATTCTTTATATCTTTTTTGATGTTGTAAGTTATTGTGCATATTATAAGTTGTTGTATATATTATTATAATTTATATCTAGACCTAAATATATTTTACTTATATTATATATTTCAGTATATTTGTAATGATTTTAAAAAGGGTATAAAACGTTTTGAGATTAGGAATTTTTATATTTTCAAATTCCATTGTGGCTATCAATAACACATTCTGTTAGAATAATGAACATTTAGTTTATTTATGATGTAATAATTTAATTTTTCGTTAAATTATTGCTTCACAGATATTATATATATAAAAAAAAGATTCATTAAATTATAGTGAATAATATAGCAGTAATATATGTAGCTGTTATGCGGCGGACAACGCCTTTGTCTCCTTCTAGAAACCAACACTAATGTATTTTGCAACGAATAAAAAGATGTTATTCATGCGGGTAGACACGTAAGATTTTCCAGTTGTTTATGAAGATTAACTCACTTTTATTACTATAAATAGTACTACGCATTCGCTTACTTTGTTATATCAACGTATATATTCATTGACTAGCGTGCAGCTCCATATATACTCGATTACACGGCACTCACATGCACGTACGGTCACTTGACATTGATTCTTATTTATAATATTATTTCCTCCTGCAATCAACTCAGGCAAAGCGACATTAATTGTTGGCTGTAGGCATGCTTGTTAAATGAGAGCGGTTTATGAGGTTTATCACCCTGCAGTTGGTCCTGATCTCACCATTTGACCCAGTCAAGGGACATATTTTCCCCATCTTGATCATGGAATTGACGAAGTTCTGGAAGAAGAGTAAGAGCTGTTGCTGTAGCTTTCAACGAGACTCACGGTGGGTGAGAGCAGCGGCGTCGCTGGAATATGTTTTGATCAGAAAAAGGATCCCTTGTTGGAGAGCAAGTTCTTGGAAGTAGTGGTTGTCGAACAAATCCGTGGGTTTTGATCCCGAGGACGTCGTCACGTTTTCCGTCTCCATTTTCTGGGCAAGTGCTTCGAGCTGAGACGCCAAATTGCTGTTCAAGGTAGTGTCTGCAGCATCAGTCGGAGAATTGTACAGTCTCGTGCTGAAGGTCGTACACCTCGCTTGCCCAATCGTATGCCCACCTGCATAACTTGTGGTCGTTCACGAATAGCTAGTTTAATTAACTGCGCTTGGTTAAGCTGAACCCAAGAGTTCGTACCTGATAAAGGTCACTACATCGGTGACATTGAGACCAACCGCTGCAAATTTGGAAATAATTGTGTCAATGCATCGAGTGGGGCTAGGAAGGTTGTTGGCATTGGCCCCCTCCTGTCTGGTTCGCCACTAGCCCATCTCTTCTTCCCAGTGATACTCTCCATGACAGTCCTCCACTCTGCCAAAATTTAGTATATATTTATACACCCAACACACGCTCGTGAGCGCACATATAAATAATGGTATTTTTACAATTAGTCTAATATATCTATATTTATATATATTGTCATTTTTATAATTAGTCTAAGCCCCCTTATCAGAAGATCTCTTCCTCGATCTTTTGAATTCTTAACTCTCTTATATGTTTTTCTCTTTACCCAACTTTAACGGGTAAGAGATTGAATTGTTTCAAAGTTAGTCAGAATAATCAATTGCTTTTACACACAAATATAGATGGTTAAGTTGATTTCTGACAACATATGATATCTGCACGATTCAAGCTACACAACCAGAAAGAAATGTGTACATGGTGACTTACAGACACCTACAGAGTCGCGGGCAGCTATGGCGAGTATGTCCGCACACGATACCGTTTCATTGCATGCACTCTCAGCAGCACTTTTGATGGCATCTACGACTTCAAAACCTCGTACCGAGTTCACATTAGGAAAAGCATGCTTTTCTCCATCACTCCCATCAAGTAGAATTGATGCATCGCATCCTATAAAGAAAAGGATCGATGCATTAAAATATATATGTTATGATACGTCCATTCAAATTTGCTTTTTCTAAAGAAGTTAATGGAATCATTTAGCCTTGATATTCACAATTGCCGAATCGTGAATATATTTATAAAATTGCATGAGGACAGTTTCCCCAGCGTATAACAAGAAAAGGGTCGGTTTTTATCACTATATATAATACTTACGTTGACGAAGCAATCATGAAAGTGTAAGCGAAGCAAAGAAGCTGCCATTCTCGTCTCATTCATGATGGCACTCTGAACAACTTTCCCCTTACGATCTTGGGGAGATTCGGGCACGTTGTTTTATAATAATCTGTAGTTAGCTGGGATCTTGCTCCACCTGCAAACACGAAAAGAAACACGAGCAGAGAGGCAAGCATTGGAGCCTGACTTCTTCATGATAAATGCCACAGCGTATGTAAGTAGAAAATAGCTTTTATTTGCCCCCGGCCGCCTTGAGTTCGGAGGACCTGAGTTCTATATATAGCAAGATCACTCATGCATGGTCCCACAACCGAATAACAAAAATCCAAAAACTTACATAGTGGTAACTTTTAAATCTATCTAGTGCTGCTGCGATGTTTGACTGATGTGGCTAATTAATGCCGCACTGGGGTTTCATTCTTGCGTATTCAGCTGGAAGTCTCGTACCATTCGTCGCTTTCATTGCCTCATACAGTCGCATGTAATTATGTATAACGTCAGGGTGCCGTTTCAACTGTGCGGGTCATCCAGCTATGGCTTGGTGGTCAGCACCATTATCGAGATAACTTACAAGGATATTGGTGTTTCATTTCTGGTTATTGCTTCCCAGATGGAATCTGTAGTTGAATTAAGTCTTTTTTGAGGGCATGCATGGAATTCTCACCGGAAACTGGATCATTAACCCAACGGAGGGGATGTAAATCTGTGCGAGTAAAACAAAATACACTGAGTAGGTCAGCATGGTTATTGGTTGGTTTAATTAGCGGACTGTTTTCCCATTATTACGAGACACTTAAAATTAAGTCCTACACCTGGATCAGTTCCCCACCTCGTAGGCGAGCAACTTCATTCATCTTGTTCCTGTTCTTTGATTAAGCCAGAAACCTCATTTTAAAACCTTATTGTCTTTATGTATTTTTATCTTATGTGTATTTTTCTATCTTTAAGTTGGCAAAATACTTAAAATTAGAACATAATTTTTGTATTTTTTTTATTTTAATTCAAATTCACTTACTTACAAAAAAAAAAAAAAAACTCGCTCGATACAAAAGAAGAAAGATGAGAATCGGCCTCTCATAGTTTGGCTGCGCTTTACTTGGATCAATCACCAAGCCTAACAGCCACTTCTTAGCTAAGCTTAGTGTAAGCAGCTCGGCAAGAGGCTATACTACATTAAAAAATGTTTATTTTTCATTTTCATAATAATAAGGTATTGCCATTGTTATACTACTTATTCTCTAGGTCAGTTATATGTCAATTAGTTAGCCTCCATAAATGCATCGTATATTTTTATTTTTTATATTTTAAATGATGTTAATTAATGCATCATATTAGTTAGAATATTATACATCGGTTCATGAATGAAAACACAATATGGCGCACTTATGCTTAATTTAAGGGGAAAAACCAAAATGCTTAATTTATGGTGGAGACGTGTTTGTTTTCTCTATATGTGTAGATAGTGGGATATAATTGTTTATTAACGTTCTTCCTTAATTTGATAGTGCTTCTCTGCCTGTTGATTTTGGTTGTTTCTTTCACCACCATCACCACTGACCACCCACCAATATTTTTAGTGAGGGTCAGGAATGCAAATTGCATGTCGTAGAGGTGAAAAACAAGTGAGAGTATGAGATAATCTATCGTATTGGACTTGGCATTGGAACAATGTGCGTGTCAGGCACTATATATGGTTTGGGAGTCTAGAGAGAGAGAGGGGGGAGCATGCAAAATCCAGTGCAAACCCACCGCATTGGCTCTCGGGATAATAAAACGATAAAATGTTAGGTTTGCTGACATGGAGATACAAGTTGTTTTGTAATCCAACTTGATGCAAATTTAGTAAGGCCAAATTACACGGTCACCTTTTATTGCGTACCAGAATTCAAGTTGTTTAGCATTGGGAGTTGCAAATCGAATTTTAATCTTGGTCGATTTAATATGGATCGATCGTCCATGCCGAGGCTGGTCTGCGCCGCCTTGTTGTAGAAAGCGAGGTCGGACGGACGGAAATTACTCCCAGGCGTAAATCCTCGGCTCGAAATCAGTCTCTTTCAAAAGCTATCAAAGGATATAGGGAGGATACATAGTGGTAGATTGAGCATGGATGCGCCCGTGATGGGCCAGTTAGAGGCGCTGTGAGGGTGTCTTAAATTTGATCCATATTGAGGGATTTCTTAGAAATATGGAAGACAGGCTTCTAAAAAGAGAGAGAGAATCCTCTTGAAAGAGGATAAGCATCTTGGGATGGAGGGCTGGCCTCTTGGGATGGAGGGCTGGCCTCCTTATGTGTGACCTTTTGGACAGAGCACATGGCTCTGGGAAAGCTGGTCGGCAAAGCTTCCTCATTTATTCTCCTCTCCAGCCTTTCTCATTGATTCTTGCTCTCGGGCCATTTTGGCCGTTTTTTCCTCTCTCCCCTTTTTCTTTTTTCTTTCAGGAGCCTCTCCTCTATGTTGGGATGAGGATCTTTATATAGTTGGAGAATGGTCATTCTTATCCATAGTGACATGAGAAAGATAACCTCCGGTGGATTGGACGAAGTGGTTGAGTGGTTTTCTGGGCAGGGTATACTGTACCCATCACTAGCCCCCTATGTCGGTGGTTTAAAATTTTTAACTCTAATATTACGATGATATGTCAATAAGTGCAGCTTTGTCAATTTACAATCCTTGAGAAATTCAATTTTTAAAATCTAACATCATTTGGGGTTACTCGGTGATGCAACCAAATTTTGAAATCAGACCTTTTTTGGGTCATTCAGTGATATAACTGAATTTTAAAATTTGACCTTTTCTTGGCCACTCGATGATATAACCGAAGTTTAAAATTTCGGCCTCTTTTGGGCTACTCGATGATGTAACCGAGATTTAAAATTTCGACCACTTTTGGGCCGCTCGGTGATGTAATCGAGGTTTAAAATTTGGACCTCTTTTGGGCCTCTTGATGTTCATAGTAGATGGTGTGCCATGCTCTTGGAGCAGTGTGGTCCATATTGCTCTTGGCTTTCGTTAGTACTTGATGACTGAATCAATTTTCTGGCCACTGTCAGGCCTTATCACCCATGGCGGCTTGGGCTATGAGATTATCAATCCACGGCCTTTTTCTGCGAATGCTGGACAACCTCAATTACATGGGAGTTGAAAGGTGAAACCCTAACGTAATATCTTGAGACCTATACAAGTCGAAATAGTTGAAACTGCTAGAAGATTGTTAACAAAGGCCGTTGTGTTGGGTTCAGTTACTCATTGTAGGATGTATTGCGCACGATATGACCTCAAGAGAAATCTGGAGTAAAACTCTTAAAGTTAAATTTTTGGAGTGAAAATTCATGAATGAACAAAATTCAAACTAAAAATCCAGTGTGGGATTATCTTCAGAGTAGAATTTGGTGTGTGGTAAATCCGGAGTGAACGAACCTCGGGAGTGGCTGAAATTTGGAGTGAGATGAAATTCCAGAGTGAAAACTCCTCCAGAGTAGACTAAGAATCCAAATTGAGTAATCTTTCGGATTGAGATGATCGTTAGAGTGAAACCCTCCAGGGTGGGTTGAAACTTCACACTAATGAGAATTCTGGAATGAATAAACTTCAGGAGTGGTCATAATGCAGGTTCCTAAAACTTTCAGTCTCAGAACTTTCCCGAAGACTATCTTCCAAAGTGATCAAACCTGCGGTGACCAAACTTACGGTGATTTTTGCTAGTGGAGTGAAAATCAGCGGAATGTGGCTTTCATGGGCGGATGCTCCGCTTCAAGGCCGGATTGAATGCTCTCAGCCATTTAGTTGAAAAAAACTCATGCGGTGGATCTAAACCGACTTGATGAAAAGAAATGCCCAAAGTGAATCTAAGCCCGGCTTGATGAGAGACAAAATGTCAAAGGTAATATGATCTAAACCTTTGGGAAACAAAAGAGCTACGATCGGCTAGTTGTTTCCCACACGACTAGATACACGATTGGCAATTAAATTGAATGCCAAAATGGGTGTTACGGCTAGATGACTACTCGGTGAAGTGACTCTTGTGCACAAAGTGAAAATCAGCGGGAGTTCCTTTTGCGCACAGTTGGGCTATGACCGGAGTGAAATGTCCCAACAGAATGCCTCTTTTGGTCGGAGTGGATCTCAACCGTGCTGGCAGTTAGCAAAATTGCAAAATTGATGCTAGAGTGGTGATAATGAGATACGGTTTTGTTGTGAGAGGAATGTCGACCCGGCAAATTGTGAGGAAAATGCGATCGGTAATTTTCGAGAGATTTTAGGAGTGCTTTGTGCTGCTAGAAAGAAAATCCATGCTGAAATTTGGACCCGTGCAATTAGGAAAATCCAAAGTTGTTGAAGTTCGAAGTTGATTGAAGTCAGGAGTTGGATTTGAAATCCAAGGTTGGCGACCTTAGGAGTGGACAAGCCGCTGAGTATTGATTGTCTAAAGTGATGTTGGGTGAACTTTGATTGCAGGCCGAGATAATGTGTTTCATCGAAGTGGACTTTGATCGGTAGAATGGCGGCGTTCTTTGTGAACCTGCCGTCGGCTGTGAGTCAAAAAATTAAGGTGGAGTGTGATGCTTCAAGCGGAGTGGATGAGCACTCACAGGGCCGAAGTGATTTGTGTGGGTTGTAAGAGTGCTCTTGGCCAGCGGGATGGCTCTGCGGAGTGCATGCTTGTGGGCAGGAGTAAAATTATTGTAGTGCCTTTGTGGCACTCGAGAGTAGGAAACTGGCAGGAGGTTCTACTGCGGCACCGGATCGCCTATGACCTGAGTGAAAATAATCGACGGAATGCCTCTTTGGTCGGAGGGGATCTCAACCGGCTGAATGCCTGATTAGCAAAATTGCAAAATTGATGCTAGAGTGAGTGATAATGGTACGGTTTGTTGTGAGAGGAATGTCGACCGGCAAATTGTGAGGGAAAATGCCGATCGGTAATTTTCGAGAGATTTTAGGAGTGCTTTGTGCTGCTAGAGAAAATCCATGCTGAAATTTGGAGTGCTTCGTGCAATTAGGGAAAATCCAAAGTTGACTGAAGTTCGAAGTTGATTGAAGTCCGGAGTTGGTTGAAATCCAAGGTTGGCAGCCTTCCGGAGTGGACAAGCCACCTGAGTGAACATTGATTGTCTAAAGTGATGTTGGAGTGAACTTTGATTGGCTGAGATAATGTGTTTTCATCGAAGTGGACTTTGATCGGCTGAGAATGGCGCGTTGCTGTCGGAGTGCAAATCGCTGACGGAGTCCAAAATTCCGGGTGGAGTGCTTGATCGCTTCCAAACGGAGTGGATGAGCACTCCTGGGAGCCGAAGTGATTTTGTGTGGGTTGTAAGAGTGCTACTGGCCAGCAGGATGGCTCTGCGAGGAGTTGCCTGCTGTGGGCAAGGAGTAAAATTATTGTAGTGCCTTTGTGGCACTGAGTGAAAACTGCAGGAGTGTCTCATTGTGCACCGGATTGGCCTATGACCGGAGTGAAAATAATCGACGGAATGCCTTTTTTGAGCGTCGGAGTAGATTTCAACCGGCTGGATGCCTGATTATCCAAACCGAAAAAATGGATGTTGCATGCCGGACTGGATCATAGATATCAAATCAGCGAAATTGAGTGCTGAATCAAATTTCGGAATGAACTTCAAACCGATTAAATACCAAAATGGTGTGTTGTATTGAATTCCGGAATGAACGTCGAACTGGATTCCAGTTTGGATCTTGATGCCGATTTGGATTCTTGATTAGTCAATTCGAGATGCCAACCAGGGATGTTTTTGGCGCCCGTTTGGATGTTTGATCATCCAAACCAGTGAAATACACGTTAAATGCAAGAGTGACTTAATATGGCCGAAGTGTTCTCAAGCAGACTAGATGTGGGTACCGGCGGTTCATATCTGGTGCGCCAGAGTGGACCTAGACCGGCTATGTGAGAGAGGGAGTGTAGAGCTGGAGTAGTTTGGGCACTGGAGTGGTAATCTGTCAAAGTGTCTTGTGGGCGCCGGAATGGAATCTGGTCCGATTTTCAGTTCAATAGAATGCTGGAATGGTCCCCTGTGCCAAAGCAAAACTAGGTTGGTTGAACTACTGCCGGAGTAAATCTTGATCGGCTTGTTTGAGAAACGGAGCACCGAACTGAATCCTAGCAGTTGAATGAGAGAGGAATTGCTGGAGTAGAATCTGAATCGGCTGAAGGTGAAAACGAGATCCGGAGTGGACTGGCCCACTTAGTGAGAGATAGAAATACATAGTGGAATTTGAGCAGGGTGCAACACTTCTGGACGGAGTGGTTCTGGACCGGTTGATTGAGAAGGGAAGTGCCAGAGTCAATTTGATCAGCAGAGAGAGAAGTGGAGAGCCAAAGTAATTTGAGCGCTAGAGTGGCCCAAGCTGGCCAGAGTGGAAATCATCTGGAGTGCCTTTTTGGGCGCCGGAGTGGGCTAAGACCGGGATGAAGATAACTTCCAGATTGCCATTTTGGGTGCCGGAGCAGATTTCAACCGGCTGGACACCCAATTAGCAAACCCGCAAAATTGATGCTGGAGTGAGCTGCTTGTGGCGCTTGTTTGGGTGCCGATTTTCCATACGAGCAGAACACATGTTGAATGACGGAGTAAAAAATGAGCCAACTGTGTGAGAGAGGAAGTGACGGAGTGGAGGGTTGCTGGGGAAAGAGGTAATGATGATGAACACCAGTGAAGGGTGGTTGCGGTATGGGTGACGCCAACGGTCAAGACGATAACCCCCATACGACGACGATAGAAATGCATGCAAGCGCCGTCAGCGGTCCTTGTTCTGCTCCACTGTGCCTCACCATAGAACCCATAAAAAATTTTGGCCGATGTTCCTCAAATCCGCCACATGCAAATGCAATACTGGCGTCCACAAAGATAAAGGATAGATTTACGTACTTCGGTTAGTTGATTTTGCAATGGTGATGGCGGCAAGAGCGATGGTGACTCCTCGTGGGTCACGATCTCCTTCCTTTCTTCACATTGCGGCACAAATCAGAGACAAATTGGAGAGGGAAAAAATAGAGTGGGCTTCGTAGGCATCCGATCTGGGTGGGTGTCCTCGGGAGACGGTGGTCGCTGTCGCTCTGCACCTTTCCCTTCTTCCGTCTCTTCCCTCTCTCCTTTCTCCTCCTTCTTTTCTGTTCTTGCCTGCCTGCTTTGCCGCAATCCTGCCTTTCATCGTTTTTCCTCTTTTTTTTTTTTTTATGTTGGATGTAGTCGGTTTAACTTAGTCAAACTAGCTAGGGGGCCAAATTTGGGCTCTTTTTTTTTTTTTAGTGGCATGTTGGAGACCGCTGATGAACGAGAAGCCCCCAGCATGGCCACTTTAGACTGAAGCCCCTAGCATGGCCACTTCTGACAAGTCCTATTGGGTTCCTTGGCCAGGCTTCTTGCTCTAACAAAATGGCTCACCAATAAGATTTAAATAGCAGATTGTATTGCGATAGTGTATGAACCTTTTTATCATTAAAAAGGTTGCCGGCCACCTTAGGTGTGGTAATGATGTTGCCCCTCAACTTTCTGTCTCAAATAAAATCCGATTATTTGAGCCACTTAGATTTTGACATTTGGCCTGTATATTTTTTGAGTCGGGCTCTTTCTTCATTTTTTTTTCTTGAAGTCGCAGGGGGCATTTAAAGGAGTCCCTAGTCTTCAATGATCACAGGCGCAAAGAGCCTAGAGTGGATGTATTGTATATTCGACTATTAATCTCTGAGTCTGCCGGTCTCATTCATGGCTATTTGTGAGACAGCCAGAAGTGGTTTCTTTGGCAAGAGTGCTCGTATTAATTTTGTTTTTATATTTTTTTGTGGTGAAGCTGGCCTTTTGACCGATTCCCACAGACGGCGCCAATATTGCGTACCAGGAATTTGGGTTGTCATACGGATTGAGGGTCGCAAATCGGATTTTGATACTGTTCGATTTGATACAGATCCGGTTTCCATAGCCTCGAATCTGAATCCTGCACAACACAACTGAAAATGAGAGGTCAGAGGACGGCGAAAATTGTTCCCACCGTAAATTTTCCGACGCTCAAATCAGATATTTTTTCAAAAATATAAAAAGATGTAGGGAGGATGCATATGCGGTGAATTAAGCATGGATGCACCCTATTGATGGACGGATTAGAAACGCACCCATTGAGGGTGTCTTAAATTTGATCATTGTTGAAGGATTTCTTAGAAATATTGAAGTCAGGCTTCCAAGAAGAGAGAGAGAGTCCTCTTGAAAGAGGATAAGCATATTGGGATGGAGGGCTGGCCTCTTGGGATGGAGGATTGGCCTCCTTATGTATGACCTTTTGGACAGAGCACATGTCTTTGGGAAGGCTGGTCGGCAAAGCATTCTATTTTATTATCTTCTCCAGCCTTTCTCCTTGATTCTTGCTCTTTGGCCATTTTGGTCGTTTTTTCCACTCTCCCCTTTTTCTGTTTTCTTTTGGGGAGCCTCTTCTCTACATTGGAATGAGGGTCTTTATATAGTTGGAGGATTGTCATTTTTATCCATAGTCAACCGCAGAAGATAACCGCCGGTGGATTGGACGAAGTGGTTGAGCGGTTTTCTGGGCAGGGTATACTGTACCCATCATCTTTAATTATTTTCTATCAAATTAATTCAATGTAATAATTATTTTTCATATTAATTTTTAGGCGGACCAGATAATATAGATAGATAAATTAATATATTGGACAACACATCAAACTATATGGGTGTTTTAAATGTGGCTGCATGCATATATCATTTCTTTTCCTCAAATATTTGATGGGAGACAAAATGCTACTTGCCTAGTTGTCCTCGGGCATGGTTAGTGCAACTCGTAAGTGTATGTAATGTATATCTAGGAATCACTATGCTCAAAAGACAATTATATATCCCACGGTCTTGGGTTGGCTCCACATTGACTTCAAAATAGGTAAATAGTAATAAAGCCAACAATTACATACATCTTTGTATGCCTGCCTTTATTAATTCTCCCTAATTAACAATTTGGTTAAAAAAAGAAGAGTTTTGCAATTATTAATAATAGACCACTCAGATAAGTATAAAAATTGCATATGGAGCCTTTTATTTGCGGAGTTGTAAAAGTTATTGTGCACCATAGCTTGGTACAGATTCGAAGGAGTTCAATCTTTTGTAAAAATAGAGAAGCTTAATCTTTTATATTTTGGTTGTTTAATTTTTAATAGGTGATTGTGATTTAACTATATATATATGTATATAAAAATTGGATAAAATTATCTATTTAAAAATAATATATTGTAATCATTAATTTTAAAATGAACAATTAAGAAAGAGAGAATAAATTTTTTTATCTCTTTGAGAAACAGAATTCCCCTCTATTTAGTGCGATATGGATGTCATATCTGATTTCACACTCCAAATACTATAATTTGGGGATTCAGTTATTATGAAATTGCTTGCGTTCCTCATAATAGAATCCCCATCTTAGCAGATGTCTTTATATCCTTATTTTATTTGCATGCTATTTACACCTTTAAATTTTGCTACATATTAGCGAAACTTGAATGCTTGTTAGTTACATTTTCGTTTTACCTAAAAGTAGTTTAATACAAAGAAAAGAAAAACTTAATTAGAAGGATCTAAATAAAAATAAATTTATCAGAACATGAACTTCGAGCTTGACCACAAACTCCAAGCTTTTATGAACAAAGTATAAATTTTTTTTTTCCGGTAATGATGGTTACAGTTAATCAAACTATGAATGTGTATAACTTTAAATATTTCTTTCTTTCAATAGAATACTAACTAAAATAAACGTAATTATTAAATGATTTTTTATATTAAAAATATATAGTAACTATTTAGTAAACCATTTGTATAGGGATACGATCTACCTATTTAAACCGTGAAAAAATATTTGACAACACACTACGAGCAAATAATAATTATAAAATATGAGGCAAGACACAAATTTTACGTGAAAAGCTCTCTTTAGAATAAGAGAAAAAATCATGAGATAATTCATCCGAAAATATATTCACTATATGATTTCTTGATTATACAAACCCTAATAATACAATGATTTAATACCTTGTATCAACCATATCGAGTAACAATGAGTACAAGACAAAATAGTAGAAAAAGAATCGATAAAACATTCTTATCAATTTCAAGAGTAGCGTACCCAGGATAGGTAAAAACTGAAACTTGAGTCGCAATTCAACCGGATATACGAACCTTCATCTTCTCTCTTTTCTTTCTCTTTCTTTTCTTTTCTTTCACAAACAACGCCTTCTGGTTTGAAAAATGTAAGCGATTCACCCTATAAATATGTTGACACATTTTTATACTGCAAGCTGCGTTTAAATACTCATTAGGGGTGCTTCGAGTCAGGTGCCTCTAGAAACGGCGCCTTAGGTGCCTCTTGGGTGTGCCTTGAGTACGCCCTTCCTGGAAATGGTGCTTTAGGTGTGCTTCAAGTATATTGTTATTGGATTTGACGCTTTAGGCCTTGATCGTACCCGCTTTAAGCACATAAAAATTCATCATTTGTACTATGATCGGCATGTTAAATGGGTATGGATTCTCACAGGAGTAATCCATAATCCAACAAACCTTTTCTTATAACTATGTGGGGGCAGTCATCGTCATCCCAGCGATAGTACGACAAACCTCAAGCTTTCCCTTTTGTAATACTTTGGTAATAATATCCGATCCATTCTCTTCGGTTCTAACCTTATTGAGTATTAACAACTCCAAGTTAACAATATTTTGCATCAAATGGTATCTCATATTAATGTGTTTCGATTTGGAATAAAATGATGAGTTTCTACAAAGGTGAATCACACTTTAATTATCACAAAATAGTACATATCACTCTTACTTGAAGCCAAGTTCCCAAATGAATTTTTTTATTCACAACATCTCCTTACTTGTTTCGATCACAACAATAAATTTTGCATTAGTGGTTGAAAGAGTAACTCACTTCTACAACTTATATTGCTAAGAAAAAGGTCTTCGACAAACATGACTAAATACCCCAAGGTAGACTTCTGAAAGTCGATATTGTCCGCTATGTCTGCATCAGTATACCCTACTAGAAGTGGCTTGTCGTTTCTAAACATAAGCATAGTTTAGAAATTTCTCAAAAATATCTCAATATTCATTTTACCATGGACCAATACTACTTACCGAGATTTGACAGAAAAAGGTAACCGTTCTAATAGTATGAGCAATATCTGATTTTATATACACCATAGCATATATCAAGTTACCCACGCCAAAAAAATAGGATATGCCTCTCATGCTTGCCTTTTCATCCTACACGGATGGGTATTACTGATTGCTCAATTTAAAATGATTGGCCAACAGAGTGCTTCTTGGCCTCGACTTCTCCATATTCAAATGTTGAAATACCTTCTCCACATAGCTCTATTGGGACATTTATTACTTTCTTGCCTTATGATAGTAAAATATTCTAATATCCAAAATTTACTTTGCTGGCTCCAAATCCTTTATAGTAAAGGACTTTCCGAGCTATTACTTTAATTCGGTGACTCGAGAAGTATTGCACCCAACAATAAACATATCATCTACATAGAGATAGAAAATAATGAAATTATCTTCAAAAAACCCCTAAATAAAAAAATAATTATCCGAAATAATCTTTAAATAACCTTGACCTACCATAATAGACTCAAACTTATTGTACTATTTGTCTCAGAATTTGCTTCAATTTGTATAGGCTTTTTTCTTCAAATGACACAGTAAACGTTCCTTCCCTCAACATGGAATTCTTTGACTTCTCCATGTAGATTTTCTCTTTAGGGTCATCATAAAGAAATGCTGTCTATACATCTAATTGTTCAACTTCTAAGTAAAAACCACGACCATACCAAGCATAACCTAAATTGAAGATATTTTCACAACCAAGGAAAAAAATCTCGTCTTCCTACAACTGACTTCATTTCATCTTGTGTGGCTTTCATCTATTTCAATTTGTGCTCATCTTCCATAACTTTATCAAATCTTTTGAGCTCCCCTCTATTAATAAGTAAGACATACTCATCAGCCGATAGGCGAATAGAAGGCCTTCGATCTCTCATGGATGGTTAGAGTGGAGTGGTCTTGATAGGTTCAGTAATATCATGACGAACAGCACCATCCTCATCATCAAAAGTAGGAGTCCTATGGTCTTCTTTCCTTTTGACATTGCCTTGATCATTGTCTTCATTATAAATAGACACCGGTATCAAGGATTCAAGATTTGTATCATAAACCTAGTTGCTATCATTGTTGGAAACAACATTTGCCTTTTTGTCAGTATCTTTAGTTGTCTCATTCTCGACGAACACCACATCCCTCGATCGAACAAGTATTTTCTCTATCAAATTGTAGGATCGAAATCCCAAATTATCTTTCCCATAACTGAGAAAAATGCATTGTCTTGTCTTCGATTCTAACTTGGACCTCTGGTCCTTATGGATGTGAACAATGGTCTTGTACCTAAACAAGCACAAATGGTTGTAGGATACTTCATTTCTAGACCACATATTTTCTGAAACTTCTTCATTTAGTGAACTGCTCAGTAATAAGTTGATAACATGAGCTACGATAATCATTGCTCCCCACAAAATGAACTAGGGAGCCTTGCTTCCAAAAGCACATATCAAACTCTCTCCATCAATGTCCTATTTATTGTTTAGTCACACCATTCAGTTGCAGTATTTTTAGTGGAGTTCTTTGGTGTTAAATTCTGTAGGTCCGACAATACATATCAAATGCTCCAATATACTCCCTGCCGTTATCACTTTGAATGCACATCAACTTCTTTTTCATTTGACTCTCCACCATGGTGTGGAAATATTCAAAGACATCAATATCCTTTGACTTCAACAGATATACACACAACTTTCTTAAACAATTATCAATAAAAGTAATAAAGTACAATACTCCTTCGAATGTCTTAACCTTGAGAGGGCCACATATGTCGGTGTTGACCAACTCAAGAAGATCAACCTTTTTGTGGATGAGTTTTATAGAACGAAACTTGCCATTACTTCCTTGCCATGCAATGAGGATAAGTTTTTAGCTTCACTTCCTTCACATCCCAAAGGAAGTCCTTCTTTACTAAATAATTCAACCATTTCTCACTTATGTGGTTTAACTGTCGGTGCCATAAATCTGAAGACTTCTCACTTCTCACAATATGCACATCTTTAGCTAAAAATCTAGGCTTACAACACATACTACCTAAAAACTTTCTTTTCCAAGCTACTACTAAAGATCCTCTAATCCGTTTCCATGCTCTTCATAAAATGTGTTGTAAAATTCTTTGTCTCGAGCTTGCCCGGTGAAATAAAATTCAACTGAATATTTAGGATGTGTCAAACATCTCTCAATAGCAACTTTGTTCCATTATTGGTGATAAGGGATGCGTCATCACAGTTGATAATTTGGAATGTGCCTTTATTACTAATCTTGAATACTCCAAAATCACTAAGAGTGTAAGATGTAAAGAATTCCCTTGTGACATGACATGGAGTGAAACATCGTTGTCCACCACCCAATTGGTTTTGTGATCCACCAAAATAATCACTTCATCTTCCTTACATACCAACCAAAGATCATCATTGGTAACAATTGAGGCTTTTTTCTTGTCTCAAGTTTTGTCAGATTTCTTCTCATTGTTATCGACAGTTTCACTCTTTCACTTGTAACAATACCTCTTGATTTGCCCCTTTTTACCATAATGATGGTACTCAAATTTTTGGTACCTCGATCAGTACTTGCTTAAACTCTTCTCATCAAATTTAGGGCCATACCTTTTATTCATTTCCTGTGATTTGGAGACTAACACTTTAGAGTTTGAAGAAAAAGTTTCTATGATCAATGTCTCATCTCCTTATTGAGCATCCTTTACTATTTTTAGAGCCACCATGCTGTTTAGAGTTATATTGATAACGGTAATCCGTATTCAAAAGCTTATTAAGCATGTCTTATCGCAAATTATCGAATATAACCATAAATTTGTTCATATTTAAAAGCTCATTTCTTCTTAGATTTTGATTCGAACTTTTGTACATCAAACACCATAAGGTTTATTGTTTAACAAACAATAAATCTTTTATCTTACTCCTTCAAATATCATAGTTTGTACCATTCAAATAAACTATTTTGTTCTTGACCTCCATTGATTCAAATGGGCTCAATGCACAACACCATTAATCGTGTCTCTGATACCATTTGTTTGGATAGGATCTACTTATTTAAACTGCGAATAAATATTCGACAACATACTATGAGTAAAAAATAATCATAAATAATGAGATAAGACTCAATTTTTGCATAAAAACTCCATTTAGAATGAGAAAGAAAAACTACATGATAATTGGTTTGAAAATATTTTCACTATTTAATATTTCAGTTACACAAATCCCAATAATATAAAGACTCAATACATTTTATCAACCAAACTGAATAACAATGAGTATGAGACAAAAGAATAGAAAAATAACCGATAAAATATTTTTTTAACTCTAAGAATAGCTTACTTAGGATTGTCGGAGATTATAATTTGATTCAAAACTCAACCGGATGTTTGAATCTTTATTTTTTTATTTTTCTCATTCTCTCTTTTTCTCTCATTGATGGCACCCTTTAATCTAAACAATATAAGTGGTTCATCCTAAAAGCATATCGATACATTTTTATACTATGAGCATGCTCGAACACCCATCAGGCTCACCTTGAGCACAAGTGCCTCAAAAAATAATGCTTTGAGCATCTCTCGAGCATGCCTTAAGACGTACTATATTTCCAACCGAAAATCTGGTAGAGTTTTGACTGTAATACGAACGTCGGTAAAATACAAAACCTGTGAATATCATTTACAGTATACATAATCAAGCCACAATATCTCAAACATAGGATCTAGAGCCACAAAACTTCACATGACATCAACGTCATAACTCTGGTATAACGTTGGTTGAGAATAGATACTACTAGGTTCCCAACTAACCATCACCACCTGCGGAAGTATATACATTTATCAATATAACAAAAATAATACTACGATTATATCATCACCATCATATGCATATATCAAAAAATAAAATCCATCAGAAATACAAAATAATCTATCAAAATGCTCAAGGCTACAAAATGGAATCTATAAAGTCGTCTGCCATTGTCTTTAATGCCTAGCAAATTTAAATCTTCTACCCTGCCTTATCGGGTGCAACTAATACTCATCTTGAGGGAAAAAATAGTAATGATGGGCCAAAATTTCAGCAAGGCATGCATATATATATATATATATATCATGGACATACATGATTTCATGATCAAAATATAATAATGCATAAATGAAGGATAGAGATGCATATGAAACTATAAACCATGATTCAGAAGGAATGCCTTCATAATTTGTTTTAATTTCCTTTAGTTCATTTGCTTAGTCTTTTCTTAGTTATCAATTTCTACTGAAAACTTATTTCGTTTGGGGGCTAAGGGTCAGTAGGCCTCACTGACAAATGAACGGTCGATCATAATTTGGATTATATTTGCTTATAAACAATTAAAAGCCACCTCCTTTTACTCAAAACCCAGAGGCAGGCTATCAACAAATAACACCTATAGATGAGGCCAATAGCTACAAGCGGATCCAAAATAGACAATAACCATCCACTATAATTTATTAAGGCATATCAAGGAATATCACCAACTATAAAACACGGCCAGGATATACGGTCAGAGTAATATTTGAGTTTTTACTGTAATATTTATAGCATGTCAAAGTTTAATAAACCCCAATCCAAGTTCTTAGTTCCTTATTTCATTAGAAAATTCTGTTCTTAAGTACAAAATTATTCGTTCTCACTCTATTGGAGAACGGTTCATAAGCAAATCAGTTCATCGTTCCGATGAATAGTTCATAAGTCTATCACTTAATCATAAAAGTTTCTCAAATATTAGATTCCTTTCCATAAGAATATTTTGATATAGATTTCTATATTCCTTGTGAGTTTAAATCCTTACGTGTTATTGATTTTATGCATAATTTCCTTTGGATCTTAAAGAATTTAAGCATTCCTTTTTATATTAAATCAAATAGAATCTTAAAACTTCTGATCGATAATTCTTGACAAATAGTTCATAACATGATTTTTGGAATATTTCATATTAATGTGTTCAGAATACGTGTATAAATTATTATAAGGCATGGAACTTGAAAGAAGTTCTTACCATAATGAGCAAAACACATCTTTAGAGTTTTTGGACATTAAATACCTTCCCGAAAGTATGCAACATAATTTTCAAAGCTAGATCATGCATAAAGTACGATTAATTCAAATAAAACCTAAATGGGCATGGATTATGGTTCCAGTGAATATAAAACCATGCGAAACTACTATTTCGGACACCCGATTAAAAAATTAACATGTTCATGGTGTGGGTAACAATATTCTAAGGCCAATTTATGCATAAATCTTGATTTAATCAGTGAAATAATCCAGGGTGTGAGTTTTGGGTTCCGTGTCTGAAAATCGGTTAAAACTATAAATTTGGGTACGAAATTCTTATATAACGGGTGAAATCGGTCCGGGCACGGGTTAGGATTTTTAGGTGCAAAAATTTACACAAATCCTACAAATCGGACATGAAATCAATATATTTTTATATTTAGGTCATGGGTAATACAAAGTATAAATTTATTTGGGTATCGAAACGAAGATACCCAAAGAAAATGGAATGAAAGTGTAAGAAAACGAAAGAAGAGAGTATGTGTGCACTTGCCTCGGCCCAATCTATCACTTCTCTAACTGCCTCAAGCTTGGAATCGAACTCGAGAACCCTAAATTTTTCCTTTTCTCTCTTCTCTGCTTTCCTCTCTCTTCCTCCCGAAATTTCCCGAAAATACCCAAAAACCCTCACCGCAGCCTTTTAAATCATTGACCGACGCTCAAGCGCCGGCCGGGCATGCAGCGAATGCCCCAATTTTTTTTTTAGTGCCCAACGGGCACTGGCCTATAGCTTTGGGTGCTTGCGACGCTGCCCAAGGTGCCCGTTAGGCGTTCTCTCATTGATATCTCTCACAATGCCAAAACTTAATTCTCCTACATGAATTAAACTCAATCTTGATCAAATTAACTCAATTACCCACAACTACGATGTTCGGGAACCAGTACATCACAATCTCTCCTACTTATAAAAATTTTGTCATCGAAATTTAACGAATATCAAAAGTCAACAATTGGGGAGAATCTTTTTAGAATTTATTCTTCACGATCCTATGCTACCTCTTTAATTACATGACTTATCCTAAGATGCCTTATTACAAGACAAGTTCCTAATCTCTAAAATGACTTAACTCAAACACTTACTGATTTCCTCGACTATCGATGCAAGGGAGACTTCATGGCAATCCACAAAATCTAAAGGCAACCCAAATTAGATTACCTATTCCTCGGACTTATTTTAATATCTCAAATTGCCAATGAACTTCTACTTTAATTCATCTTAATTCTAAAAAATGATCAATCATTTGGAATTCCAATCCTATTTGAAATCCTCAAGCCATGGGCCCACATGCTACCGCTGCGCCACTCTGGTTAACCATTTACTTTCACACTCTAATCAACTTGCAAATCTCATCCATTGGTTCATATCAGACACCTAAGTTGCACAGCAATTATAAACCCAAGAGAATCACAAGGATGTCGATATGCCCAAAGCAAAATCCAAAATCCTTAGATTATAACCAATATATGAAATATGATCAAAGTAATTGTCACAAAACTTGGTACAGCCTCAAGATATCATCGAAACCTCAAAACTCAAACATTTAGCAACTCATCATCCCGTTGTCAGACTCACAAGTCACATTATTCATTCCGATCAGATCATCTAATTTCACAATAAACGGACTGACCTTGTTAGCTGATTCATAATTATCCAAATTTTCAAAATTATTGCCATGCTAACAACCATGAAACAAGACCATAAGGACTCCTCATCTCATAATTGTACAGTTCCAAGTACAATTTTGTTTCCCAAATTAAAAGCACAACATTCCATTTACTCCGATATTGGAACCTACTCGCGGTTTACCTTACAACATTCCCTACGAAGCATTGAAGATATATCCAATCCGAGGGCTCCCAATATCAAATCATTAGCACAAATGCTCATTTTCCTTAAAAGATACTGAGATTCTTCCCCACACGCCTAAAGCATATTTACTCGCTTCCTCTGACGCACAATCATCTCCTCATGACATAAATGTTCAGAACTTTAGAATTATTGGACATTATCTATCCTCAAAGGCAACTCCAATAAGTTTCCAAAGTAGGGACCTCGATTGCTAACTCCAAGACATAGGTGGAGTAATCCTGATCATAGCTTCTCTCCCCCACTTAATTCAAAGGCATCATCCACATATGATGCAATAAAATTATAATCCTAGATTTTCTTTAGAAACATCACATTCTGCTATAATTTATTAGATCCATCAAGGATCAATCCAAATGATATAATTGACAATTTACCATTTATTTTTGGAAACTATCTTTATGTATCTCATCCCAATAGACATTGAACGCTTCCAAGCCAAACACCCCACAGACGTTGCAAAATCTCAAAGAACTTTTAATGGACATTCTTTTCGGATTCACCCAGACCCAAGACAAATGTATACTTCTATGACATCAATCAATCCTTCCCAAATGAGCCATTCCTCAAAGCTATATAGAACTACATGCCCATCATAACACTTTCCTTAACAAAATCCACATCCTCTACTCAATCGAACTCATGACTAATGGCCTTCCTAATCCATGATACAGCCCTTTAATAAAGTTTATACATCCCCATGATCCCATAAATTTCTCAATAAACCCTTCAAAAAATTAACCCAAATGTGGCTGAAAGATTTATTCGATTATATCAACTGAAATACCAACAAATCTTCAGACCCAAGTGACATTACCGGAATTTGTAATAGCCAAATCCTTATCATGAATGCTGCCACGAGCACAATTCTCAGTTATCTCCAATCAACAACCTATAGATACACATCGATCTTAGAAATTAAGCCATTACCATAGATCAAATAATTCACCTATACATTCATAGTGCTTGCTTATCAAATCATTAATATCCTGGGCAACCTAATTTTTAAAAATTCATAGATAACTTCTTCGGTTCGTTTTATTTACCTCAAAGATTCTAGAGCATCCCATAGTGGTACAAAACTGATGCTTCCTCGACTCTACATGGAATCCTCAACAATTGGTATCGATTTCAACACAACCTTGAATTATCAATCAAAAGATCAATTACCTAATCTTCTTTTTAAAAACATCCTCAAATATTCACACGATCAAAATTCCTTAATGACCACAAAATGCCCTCCAGATATAGTCTCATATACTAGATGGACTTGGCATAAGTCCTCATTAAATGCTTTACAAGCAAAACGATACTAATTTTATGATATCTCGATCAATTCTAACTCATACTCCAAATCCCACAAGCTAATTGCAGGATGTATTATCATTACCAATCTCACGCTAGTATGGCGGTTCACCCACCAAACTACCATCAAAATCAGATCAAACCTTGATACCTCAAAACAAATCAATTTAGCCCAACCAATCATATTTATGGACCCAAGAAAATATCGCAGACCTTGATATCGCTAGTATCAAGCCTAGATCCTTAAATAAACAAGTAAACTTAGGGAACATAAATAGAAATATAGATTTGGGATCCTAAAGCGATACATGTGCTGCAATATCAAATTTTAGAAACCTTACCTTCCATTACTGTAAACGATACATTTACCTTATATGCCATTACCATAAAACTCCAATCTAAGGCACTGGACTTTTTCACTGTCTGGCCAGGGGATACGAATAATCCTCAATCCGGTGACCAAGCTTTCTATGACTTAGAACATGCTCCCAAAATCTCATCAGAAAAATATTTATCTAAAGAAATACCCACAAATATATACCACAATATATCTTTATCCTTTTGGACACTGGGTCACCACAACTAGATAAATAAACCTATCTTATAATTGTAACTTAGTCCTAACCTAAGCCATTAAAGTTAGGGTAACTAGAACTACCCAATCTAACTTAATCATGCTACGCCTTTATCTACTTATTCAATTTAACCCAAACTCTAGTAGAGTTTCGACTATAATACGGACGTCGGTTAAACATAAAACCTGTGAATATCATTTATAATATACATAATCAAGCCACAACATTTCAAACACAGGATCTAAAGTCACAAAATTTCACATGGCATAAACGTCATAACTCTGGTTTGATGTTAGCTGAGAATAGATACCACTAGGTACCCAACTAACCATCACGACCTGCGGAAGCATATACATTTATCGATATAGCGGAAACTATACTACGGTTATATCACCATTATATGCATACAACTAAAAACAAAATCTATTAGAAATATAAAATAATTCATCAGAAAGCTCAAGGCTACAAAACAAAATCCATAAAGTCATCCGCCATCGCCTTCAATGCCTAGCGAATTTAAATCTTCTACCCTACCTCAACTCATGCCTATTTGGAGTGAGGAAAATAATAAGGGTGAGCCAAAAATTTAACAATGTATATATATATATATATCAAGGACATGCATAATTTCGTATTCAAAATATAATAATGCATAAATGAATGACAGAGATACATATGAGACTATAAATCATAATTTCGAATGAATGCTTTCATGATTTGTTTCAATTTCATTTAGTTCATTTCCTTAGTCTTTTTTTAATTATCAATTTATGCCAAATACTTATTTCGTTTGGGGGCCAAGGGTCAGCAAGCCTCATTAACAATGGAACAGTCAGTCATAGCCTAAATTATTTTGCTCCTACACAATTAAAAACCATCTCCTCCTACACAAAATTTAGAGATGGGCTGTCTACATATAATCCCTATAGACGGGGCCAATAGCCACAAGCGAATCCAAAATAAACAATGATCATCTACTATAATATATTAAGGCATACCAAAAAATATCACCTGCTATAAAATATAGTCAGGATAATCCTTAAATTTTTATTGTAATATTTATGGCATGTCAAAATTTATTAAACCTCAGTTCAAGTTCTTAATTCATTATTTCATTAGAAAATTCTACTATTAAGTATAAAATTCTTCATTCCCACTCTATTGGAAAATTGTTCATAAGCCAATCAGTTCGTCATTTTAGAGAATAGTTCATAAGTTTATCACTTAATTACAGAATTCCCTCCAACATTAGATTCCTTTCCATAAACATATTTTGATATAGATTTCTATATCCCTCGTGAATTTAAATCCTCATGTGTTCTTAATTCCATACATAATTTTCTTTAGAGCTTAAAGAAATTAGGCATTGTTTTTTATATTAAGCCAAATAGAATCTTAAAGCTTTTGATCGATAATTCTTAACAAATAATTCATAATATGATTTTTGAAACATTTCAGATTAATGTACTCATGATACATGTATAAATTATCACAAGGCTTGGAATATGTAAGAAGTTCTTACTATAATGAACCAAATATATCTTTAAAGTTTTCGGACATTAAATATCTCCTTGAAAGCATGTAACATAATTTTCCAAGCTAGATCATGTATAAATTACAATTAATTCGGATAAAGCCTAAATGGGCACGGGTTAAGGTTCCAGTGAGAATAAAATCATGCGAAACTACCAATTCGGATACCTAATTGATAAATTAACATGTTCATTGTGCGGGTAAATATATTCTAAGGCTAATTTATACATAAATTTCAATTTAATTGGTGAAATCATCTGGGGCGTGGGTTTTGGATTTTGTGTCCGAAAACCAATCAAAACTACAAATTCAGCTATGCAATTCGTATATGTGCATATTCAAGTAATGAGTTTCCATTATCTAAGGTCAAATCATGCATAAAATCAAAAATAATGGGTGAAATTGGTCCGAGCACGGATTAGGATTTTTTAGTGCAAAAATCTGCACAAATCCCCCAAATCAAACATGAAATCAATATATTTCTATACTTAGATCATGGGTAATACAAAATATAAACTTTTTCGGGTATTGGAATGAGGATACTCAAAGAAAATGAAATAAAAGTGCAAAAAAATGAAAGAGAAAAGAATGGGTGCACTTACCTCGACTCGATCTCTCACTTCTCTAATTGGCTCAAGCTTGTAATCAGACTCGAAAATTTTGAATTTTCCCTTCTCTCTCTTCTCCTCTTCCCTCTCTCTTCCTCTCGGAGTCGCTTAAAAATGCCGAAAAACCCTCGCGGCCGCCTTTTAAATCGTTGACCGGCGCTCGAGTGCCGACCAAGTGCACGGAAAGTACCCCAAATCTGTTTTCAGCGCCCACCTCGGGTGCTTGAGGGCCCGGTTGGCGCTGGTCTACGGCGCCACTAAAGGCACCCGACGGGCCTTCCCCCGCTGATACCTCCCATAATCCCAAAACGTAATTCTCGTACATGGATTAAGTTCAATCTTGATCAAATTAACTCAATTACCCGCAACTATAATATTTAAAAACTAGTACACCACGTGCCTCATGTGCGCCCTTTCTAGAATCAATGCCTCAAGCACTCCTTGGGCGCGCCTTGAGTGCACTATTATAGGATTCGACGTTTCAGGTCTTGGTCATGCACATAAAAAACTCATTGTTCATACTACCAATCGACATATAAAATGGATATAAGTTCACATAGAAGTAACCCATAATCCAACAATTTGTCATATTCCATAGTTAACAAACTAAACTAATAAATTATTAATTTATATGAGCACCAATCGAGAGAAAAAAATTTTAACAAAAAGGTAATCAATGTAAATAATACACACTAGTCCGAGTACATACTTGTCCATAATAGAATCTATCTTATTTGTGTTCTAATTTGATCGTCTAACACTTTGCAAAGTGAAATGAGCTATAGAAAATATCATAAATTCACAAGAGCCCAAAGGAAAGGAAAGGTGGTTTGGTCTAACCTTGTCTGGGGCCCCATGCACATTTCGGCTCATGCTTTTATTCTTTGGCTGGCTATTTGTCAGAGGCTTAGCACTTTGGATAGAGTAAGCACATTCCTTCAACTTCTAGCGTCTTGTATCCTTTGTTCCATTGGCTGCGAAAGTCATGACCACCTATTCTTTGATTGCCCGTTCTCTTCGGCCGTTTGGAGGTTGATGCGCCGTAAGGCAGGGATTAGCTGGCCACATCCTGATTGACATTCAAACATCACGTGGGCAGCTCATTGCTGGAAAGTTAAAAACCTCAAAGCACTCTCTTCCGCCTCACTCTTGCTGCCACGGTCTATTTTATCTGAAAAGGAAGAAATCAACGAATTTTTAAAAAAACATTGCCTCAAAATGAAACCCAATTGTTTCAACTTATCTCTAATGAGGTTTGGTGTAAACTGGAGAACACTCCTATAATCAGAACGCATAGCCACAAATCTATTCTGATTAGATGGAGCATCTCTCTTTTGAACATGAGATCGGCTACTTCTCTGTCTGGGTTGTAATCCTAAACCTTTTATCCTCAGGTGCACTCTCTTTTGCCTGGCCGATTCTGGGCTCATCTGCTTTGCTCGTCGGATGCTGCATGGGACTTTTGCTGCTCATTCTTTTTCCTCTGGTGCGGTTGTCAAGGTTGCATCGGTGGTGTGTCCTCTCGGCTCCTCCAGAAAAAAAAAGGATGTTGGTTTGCTTGTTGACCGGTGCTTGGGGCTGGCTTTAACCTCTTGTCTGCCCTGTTGGTTGTCGCCTGGGGGGCTGACGAGGAGGTTTTGGGGCCTCTAACTATCTGGACTTTGTCTCTTGCTTGGCCGACTTAGATCTTCGGTGCCCTGTTCAGCTAAAACTGAGAGGGCTGTGTTCTGTTGGAGCCGTTTTCTCCCTATGTGGTGCTGACGTGGACTCATTGGCATCGAAATCCTTTCCGGCTTCTACATCCACTCTTCCCGGTTGAGTGTAGGCTCCTCCTTGGCTCCTTTATGCCGTTTTCTAGTTTTTTGTTGTTTTCCTTATTAAGATTATCCCTTATTTAAATAAATATATATATATATATAATAAAATAAAATAAATAAAATAAAATAATAAATAATAAATCGCTTTTCGCGATGATCGGGCATTGGCATTTGGTCGTATAGTCCGGTCCGCTGACCTGCTCTGGAGATGCGTTTCGCGATCTTGCTGTCGTGATGAAGTGTTGATAGTGTTTACAGTCGTGAACACTTTTGAGGATTGTGACGATGCTGACGTGGAGAGTGTGCGGTTGTAGCCTTTTCTCCCGTTGATACTACTGACGTGGCACACCTGGCGTTTTTCACGTTGACAGGATGGCAGGGCGGTGCCGATTTAATTGTTGTCCGGCTAACCCGTTAACTAGCTTCTAGGATTGCGTTTGGCAACCTTGCTAACGTGGTGTGTGTTGCTAGTGCTTTTTTTTTCTCCCGAAGGCTCTACTGACGTGGGCTCTTTTTGGGGACCGTGATGTTGCTGACGTGGTGAGTGTGCTGTTGGATCCTCTCTCGTTTGTTATTGCTAACATGGCTCCTTTGGCATCTTACACGTTGACCGGATGGCTGGGTGATGCTCTCCGGCTCCTACACCCACCCTTCCCCGGGTGGGTGTGGGCTGTCGGAGAAAAAAAAAGCCACTTTACTCGCTGGCCGGTTAGTCCATTATCCGATTTCTAGGTTTGCGTATCGCGACCTTGCTGACATGGCGTATGTGTAGTTAGTGCCTTCATTCCCTCCCGTTGGGTCTACTGACATGGCCCCTGTTGCGACTCGTGATGATCCCGATGTGGTGAGTGTGCTATTGGAATCTTTCTCCCGTTGATAGTGTTGAGATGGCAGATAGGGCATTTTTTCTCGTTGTCCGGTTGGCAATGCGATGCCTTCTGGCTCCTACGATCACCCTTCCCTGGGTGGATGTAGGCTGATGATTAAAAAAAAAAGTTTCCACCGTTCAACGTGTTGACCGGTTTGAAGTTACATGGTTTGCACTCTAGCCCGCTCAACTATGCTGACAGTCTGGGCTAACGGGGACGTGC
This sequence comes from Nepenthes gracilis, assembly GCA_033239525.1. Classification (NCBI taxonomy): domain Eukaryota; kingdom Viridiplantae; phylum Streptophyta; class Magnoliopsida; order Caryophyllales; family Nepenthaceae; genus Nepenthes; species Nepenthes gracilis. The sequence continues at coordinate 15,400,633 of BSYO01000007.1, forward strand.
GGGTGCAGCCTCTACCAGGTTGTAGGCTTTCTCCCTGAATTCTTGGTTTGGACCCCTGCTGACTCGGACGAAGAGGAGCTTTTGAGGATAGATGCTCCCGTGCTTACAAACCCCTCTTCTGGAGTGACAATTATGTGACTGTGGGTTGGGCTGGTTCCCTCACAACTTTCCGGAATGTTTCCTTGCTGACTGGTCGAAGAAGTTCATTTGGACTATTTGGCACCGACTCTCGCAAGCTCTCGATATTGTTGGCAGCAGGTTAGAAAAGTCTAGCGGAGGTGCTTTGTTCTGGCTGCCAGCTTGGAACGACGTGTAAGGTTTGCTATCCTGATTTCACTAAAGTTTCTCTCACATGCACCCGGGTTGAATAGCTCAACTGTCACTGTGACTTGGAGGTTGGAAGATTGTTACTAGGCGCTCTTCTGTATTGAGGCTGCAATTTTGGGCTGATAGGATGATGATCCTAACCGGTTGTTACTCCCACATTTACTCTCCCTTGGTTTCATGTTTCTTGTATGGTGTGCTCGGGATATGCCCCAGTGACTTTATTCTATCTCTAAGTCGACAAATCACTTGGAGGTAGAATAGAGGCTTGTATATTTTTCTTAATTTAATCAAACGTTAATTACTTACCAAAAAAAGATAATAATAATTGATGGAGACAGCTGAAATGGCCCTGCCTAAAAAGGCAATTAGCCCAGGAGAATTGCGGCATGCTGGCCCAGAGGACGGTCAATGTCTCAATTGACCAGAGAAGACCTTCAGACAGTCAGATGCGGCCCACGAATCTTTTCCCACACGCAATAGATTATCTACCATAACTGGTCATGATGCAGAGGATTTCCCGAGATCGCGACCTCCTCTGAAATGGAAGCCCCTAAATCAGTGTACATCTCAGAATGAAAGCCCCAATATTCACAGCGTACGGCGTCTTCACGGGAAGGAAGGAATCTTTCCTCCCAGTCATTGTTGCCTTAATTGACGCCAACATCTTTTCAACGGATGGAAAGGATTCACCATGGTAGCTAGCAACCAGCCTTGCCGCCTAAGGAAGGGTGATGAGGTTGGATGGCTATAAAAAGCCCCAGGGATATGCTTCGGAGACATGCTCTCTCCAGTGCCTAAATAGACACAGGCAATCCCACTTTTGAACTAATCAAGAGCCATTCTCTTTCCAACTGCTCGCTCTCCGCGAACTCAATGACCAGAAAAGCCACTTTCTATGAGCACACCACTAAAAGCCGTTTTCCACGAGCACACTACAACCAAAAGTCACTCCATGCCGAGTGCACCTCTGAGTCAGACTCACAAATTTTCTTCCCTACATCATTTTTAGCAAGTTTTTTTTTACATTCTTCATTTCAGAAGAAAGATTTCTAACTTAAATGTCAGAGGATAAATCGGAGAACGAATCATGCCATTTTGCTTTGACTCTTGTCTTTTGCTGTGAAGTGCAAGAGCTAAGCCACGCATCACGGAGATCGGGTCTCATGTCGGTACGAACCTGAGAACCAATTGAACCCAAATTCATCAAAGACTCAGATTCAGGATGCATCAATAATGTTGAAACATTATTAACCTACCAAAACAATTACATTCATCCCCATAAAACTCATTTATGCATACATAGTCATAAAGGTCTAATTACAACAATTTGGGTAACTCAAATTAAGACTGCTTCTTCCGGGTAACTCAAATTATGTTTCCAAGTCCTTAGAACCATTCGGACGGGGCTTTAGTCACTCCCTCTCGTCCGGCACAAGTTCTATAGTTTCATCTAGAAGGGGAAAAAAAAGAAAACAGTGAGCCGGAGCTCAACAAGGTACATGCAGATCTTTCGTAAAGCGTTTATACTGTAAGGCGGATGCAGATACATATGCAGCAAGAATAAAACAACAGTTGACCAAAAAGATACATATGCAGTAAGAATAAAACAATAGTTATCCGGACAGATATATAAACAGTATGGATTTTATAAAATAACAGTTGACCGAACAGATACATATGCAGTAAGAATAAAATAACAGTTGATTGAACAATACATGTCAGGAAAGTTGGAGCAATTAAATTCTGAAAATCGGAATAGAAAACAGAGTCGGCCATATTATAAAAATTTCTCTTCCTTTTTATTTTTATCGGTAAAGGACATCGCTAGCGGAGGGGGCAATAATCAAGATAGATTGTGCACATCTCCTCACAATCACAGCAACACCTCCTTATATAAAGCCCCAAAGACGGCTTTCACTTCCTCCTTGTACAAAGCCCCAAGGACGGCTCTCTTTCCTTCTTGTACATAGCCCCGAGGACGGCTCCCTTTCGTTATCCTCGATTATCACCATAATATTCTAAGGCATGCCGGAGAACTTTATCTCCCAGTGCTAAAGTCCGATCTCATTTATCTTGTCGTAGGGCCGGTTTACTTCTTCTTTAGTTCTCAATCCGAACGGGCACAAAGATTTTGGTCATTCTAATACAAGCCAATTTCAAATTTATCTTTCTTATTCCGGTCGAGTATAAATCCTTTTAGTTGACATGAAGCCAGTTTCAATCCATAAAGCTCATTCCGATCAATAGTAATAACATTATGATTCAAAGCCGGTTTACTTTTTTCATTCTTATGCAATCCAAGTTCAATCATAAGTTGAGCAGAAAACGGAAAGTAGAAAGCAGAAAGTATAAATTAACCATGAAATTAAAATCATATTTTTAGTCCAATCATACGGTAAACATGGGATCAGTAATTAAAACGGCAAGTCTGATATACTAAGTGCTAAAGCATTTAAATCTGAGAAGAATACTTGCAATTTTTCTCTTAAAGTCGGGACTTAAAAACATAAGTAAATTTTGAGTTTAAAAAGGAAAAGTACACTTGTATTAGACCATTATTATAATTTAAGCTTGAAATTGATGGTACAATTACCTAACTGTTGACCGCCCACTCCGACTAACTTGAAACTTTTCTCCTTCTTCACTTCTTACCCTCCTTCCTTGCCAGAAATTTTCACACCAATCTCTCATCTGGAGCTCAATATATAAAGAGGAAGGATTAGGTGGAGTAAGTGGGGTGGATTATCTACTTGGTACTTCCCTTCAGGGGTTAGGTGGGAGTGAGTGGGGTAAGTTACCTACTTGGGACTTTTATCTAGAAGGTCAACGGGGTAGTTTAGTTGCTCTGATTAGATTGGGATCTAGTTGGAATCTAACGATAAAGTTGGCCCTTGTCTTTTGAATTTGGTGGTTAATTCTAGCTGGTCAACATTTTCTTTAAAGTCGGACAACTTTTCTATTGGTCAACTTTTTCGGTCAACGTTTCTTACTCTAATCCGGCCAACTTTTACTCAAAGCCGGCCAATGTTTCTTTTTCTTATTCAAGATTGGTCAATATTAAAAACCAATCAACCTTTTGGTTAAACTTCCAGTCAACGTCTTGATACCGGTCAACATCTTGACACAGGTCAATGTCTTGATACCGGTCAACATCTTGACACAAGCCAACGTCTTGATACCGGTCAATATCTTGATACCAGCCAATGTCTTGACACAGGTCAACATCTTGACACAAGTTAACGTCTTGATTGCAATTATTTTCGGTCTACCAGTGGTGTAAGGCCACTCCGATTTAAGTCAAAATTAAAACACTCTGGTTTTTAAGTAGCAATATTTTACTTTGATTTCGAGACCTCACAATTCTACCCTAGTTAAAGAAATTTTATCCCCAAAATTTTAATAAAGTTACATATCTTAATCAAACAAGTGGGATACTTGCTCCAGATTTCTTCTTCTCGTTCCTAGGTAGCTTCCTCCAATGAGTGATTTTTCCAGAGTACTTTTACCAGAGGGACCATCCTTGTATGCAGCTTTTGTTCTTTCCGGTTGAGAATTTGTAATGGCTCATCAATGTAGGATAAATCCTTGTTGATTTCCAAGGGTTCAAATTTAATTATATGTGTAGGATTATAAACATACTTCCGTAGTATGGATACATGGAACATGTCATGTAACGGCCCAGATTCTAAAACATAGAAAGTCCAAGTCATTAAGTCAATATAATCAAGGAGTAAAGGGAAATTAATTCGGTCAACGTCGGTTGACCGGAAGTGATGATGGAGCCATGCCAAGTTGTGAAGGAAGATTTATTTGGTCAATGCCAGTTGACCGACAAAGATGAAGGAATGAAGGGAAATTGAAGGTTATCCGGTCAACGCCGATTGACCGGAACATGTAAATAAGAAAATTAATCCGGTAAACGTATGTTGACCGAAAATGTGAGGGAAGATTTAACCGGTCAACGCTAGTTGACTGAAAACATGAAGGAAAGTTCATCCGGTCAATATCCGTTGACCGGAAGGGAAGAAGGAAGCCGAAAGTATGGAGGCCGGCCATGTAACCCAACTTACCATACAACACAAGAAGCACAGATTTTCTCGGAGACCTTGATCTCCGGAAAACAAGTAGAAATGGTGAATTTCGGAGACCAAGGTCTCCGGAAGAAAAGAGGGAGCAGTGGATTCCGAAAACGTTTGGAGGATGAAGTTTCCGAAGACCTTGATCTCCGGAAACAATTAAAGTTTGGAGACTGAAGTTCCGGAGACCTTGATCAACGGAGAATGTTGAACTCGAGGACTAGAGACTTCCGGAGACAATGAAGGAGATCTCCGGAGACAATAAAGGGAAAATTTTCCGGAGGCCATATGTGAAGTTCAAGAGACCATGATCTCCGGAGACGCTGAATTTGAAGACTTAAGTTTCGGAGACCTTGATCTCCGGAGATGTTGAATTTGGAGGCTTAAGTTCTGGAGATGATTAATGAGCACTTTCTAGAGACCATTAAGGAAGCTTTCGGAAACGATAAATGTAAATTCCGAAGATGATTATGTGAAATGAATTTGGGGACTTAATTTTCGGAGACAATTCCGGAGACCTTAGACAATTGATTTTCAAAGAGAATTGGAGACGATTCCAAAGACCTTAGACGATGATTTTCGAAGAGAAATGGGAGACGATTTTCAAAGAGAACTTGGGACGATTTTCTCCGGAGACCATTTTCCGGAGACCATTATGGAGGCCAGGGAGGAGGCTTCCGGGGACGATGAACTATTTCTGGGGGCGATTGATGAGTGCTTCCAAAGGCCACTAAAGAGGCTTCCGGAGGAGACGAACGACTTCCGGAGACACTCTTAGGAGAATTTCGGATGATATCTGTGATAAAAAGAAGGAACTAAGGAAGAGTCGACCGCCCGATTTACGAGATAATTGATTATGACTAGTGATAGGGCGACTAAGTAGGTAACCAACTCCCAACCACCCCCGAGTGGTTGACCTGCTCTACATACTACCGGCAAACCAAAGGTCTATAAATAGGGAACCAGAGAATTTAAGGAAAGGGGAAAGGAAAGCTCTCGGCTAAGCTTTCTGGTGAAAGAACCAAGAAAGAATTCCACGCTGACTCTAAGTAAGGAGATTCAGGATCTAAGTAAGGAGATTCAGGCAAGTGTACTCACCCTTTTTAAGTTCATGTTTGTAATGCAAGTATACCCTGGTTTTGATGAATTTATGTTAAAGTTTTGTTGAGTTTCCACATGAAGCATGCCATGAACTTTACTTTGATTATCTGGATTGAGGAAGAATTTTTGTTAACCGCATGTTTAAAGAAGACATATTATTTCATGATGTCTGATTATTCTATGCCCGAAGTATGGTTATTTGCCGATCTGCATGAACTTCAATATTTGCATGTTTTAATAAGTCCGTCTATTGCACATTTAAAAAGATCTTCGGCTTGTAATGAAGCGACCTATGACTATATAATAAAAGACTTTCGGCTTTTGATAAATGACCTCCGGTCTTTTGATAAAAAGATCTCCGGCTTTTTGATAGAAAGACCTTCTGCATTTTAATGAAAATGCTCTCCGGCTTTAAGACATTATAAAAGGACTTCCGTTATTTGAAATTAAAGATGAAATATATATGAACATGGAAAAATATATGTAATCCGGACAGCAAGTGAAACTCTATGACTTCCGACTTTTGAACTATGATAGATGGCCATCGAATGATATGGACTAAGAACTGAGTTTCCATTAAACTTGCTGTTAAAAATTGGATGAAGGATATTGGAGTGACACTCGAGGACTACCCTTGGGCCATTGGGAAATTTATGGTGGCACAAGGCATATGGACTACGACACCGTATGTTGGGTAAAAGAATTACCGCCCGCCTCTGGGAGTATAATAGGAGGATACGACCTTAGGTTGTGGGGTGGCACACAACCCTTCATCAATGTTGTCCGCTCTAGTCCGATCCCTAAAGATGATAAGAATTTCATACAGTTTCATGAATTTTCTAAAGACAAAATAATAAGAATAAGAATAAAGATTTCTAAACTTAAGAAGAAATGATATGGTAATTTTTGTAGGCTAAGTTTATGTTATTTTGATCCGATGATATGTATATTAATGTTTTCTACATGTGGGTTCCTTGCTGGGTTTTGTAGCTCACTCTTGCTGTTTTTCAAATGATGAGAAGTTTATGGATGATGAAATTGAATAGAGTCATGTAGTGTAGCTAGACGGCATAGCTGGCTCGGAGCTGATCAGCAAAGGAGTGAAGGAATTGATGTATTTTCTTTTGATGTTTTGGAAAGGACTTGTAAAACATTTTCACTATAAAAGAATTAATGGATGTTAGTATATTTCCATAATCATAATATGGGAAATTGAAGTTGACTTTCCTAATAGCATCTCATTTCAAGTCAAGGTATTCATGTCTGACCAACCTTAATGTTAGCCGGTCAGATATGAGGTTAAACTTTGATGGCCAACTCAAGGAGTTTGGGCTTAAGTGATCCTGTGTACGTGATGTAAAGTATTTATAAAAGAAAAGAAAAATTTTTATGTCCACCTTGTTAGTATTTATACCTTATATGTTGTAAAGGTTAGGCTTGACGGTGACCGTATGTGGTGGAATACATCCGGGCATCACACGTCATGTACTTTTGTCAGACTTGGCGACAGTGCCAATCTATAACCTACTTTTCCGATCCTTTCCAGAACCTCAAGGGGGCCAATGAATCGTGGCTTAAGTTTACCCTTCACTCCAAATCATAATGTCCCCTTGGATGGTGAGACTTTCAGAAAAATAAAATCTCTTACCTCGAAGCTCAATTTTATTCCTCTTTTATCCGTATAGCTTTTATGTCTGCTTTAAGTGATTCTCAAATTATTATGGATCAGTTTTATTTTCTCAGCCATTTTCCTTACGATCTCCGGACCCAAAATCCTTCTATCTCCGGTCTCTTCCCAGTGAATCAGCGACCTACATTTCCTTCCATATAGAGCATCAAAAGGTGCCATGTCGATACTAATATGATAACTGTTATTATAGCAAATTCTGCTAGTGCCAGGTAGGTATCCCAGGTGCCTTTCATTTCTAATACAAAAGCCCTCAACATATCCTCAAAAATCTGTATAGTTTGCTCAGACTGACCGTCTGTCTAAGGGTAATAAGCTGTACTAAATTTCAAATTGGCCCCCAACTCTTTATGCAAACTTTTCCAAAACCTTGAGACAAAATAGGGATCCCTGTCAGATACAATGGAGGCAGAAATTCCGTATAATCTCACGATCTCGTTCACATAGAGCTGAGCCAGCTCATCATGTGAATAGGTCGTCCTGATTGCCAAGAAGTGGGCTGACTTTGTTTGCCGGTTAACTATAACCCATACAACATCGTGATTTCTAAGAGTCCTAGGTAGTCCCGATACAAAATCCATAGCAATATCTTTCCATTTTCAGCTTGGGATCGACATTGGCTGTAACAACCCAGAAGGTTTTCTCCTTTTCGCCTTCAATTGCTGGCATACAAAGTATTTTTTCATATAGGCCATGATATCCTTTCTCATGTTCCTCCACCAAAAAGTTTTCTTCAAGTCTTGATTTATCTTATTTGTTCCGGGGTGGATGGTATATCTAGACCGATGGGCCTCCCTCAGAATCTTTTCTTTTAACTCCTTATCATCTGGTACACATAATCGGTCTCTAAACCTCAAGGCCCTATCCATTCGGATACTGAACTCAACTCGGGACTCCTTACTCAAGTCACTTGCAATTAACTTTTTTTCTATAATGAATCTCGAAATGGATCATTAACTTATCCTTTTCCCTTAGCATATCACGGGCATAATTGCTCGATAGTTTAATAATTCCATTTGCTTGATTTGTAGTTGTGCATCCTATTGCCTTTAGCATATCGTATCTCACAAGCATCATCAAAATTTTTTTGGTAAGTAAGTATTTTGGATTAATAATTCCATTTTTGCTTGATTTAAAACATAAGAAGTTGTGCATACCCGAGCAAACTATACAATTACCAAATAACCTCTAAGAGGACTTAATGCATCCGAAAAATACAAAAGCGAGATACTCAAGCTAACATTAGCATTTCTAGGTTTATCATTCGGATCTCACAAATGGCAACAGTAATCATTTAAGAAATCAAGCCACCTTCTTTGCATCATGTTAAGCTCCTTTTGGGAAAATAGATACTTTAGGCTTTTGTGATCAGAATACACAAGAAATTTTTCACCATACAGGTAATGCCTCCAAATTTTTAAGGCGAACAATACAATAGCCAGCTCTAGATCATGGGTAGGATAGTTCTTTTCATGCACCTTCAATTGTCTAGACCCGTAAGCTACCACTCTACCATACTTCATCAATACACATCCCAAGCTTGCCTGAGAGGCATCATAGTACACCTCATAGCCTCCCGATCCTTCTGGAATTACCAATACTGGCAATAGTCGTTAGGCGATCCTTTTGCTTTGAAAGATCTGATCACACTTCTCTATCCATTCGAATTTATATTCCTTCTTCAGTAATCGAGTCAGGGACATAGCAATCTGTGAGACGTTTTCCACAAATTGCCGGTAGTAGCCCGCCATGCCCAGAAAGCTTCTAACCTCAGTTACAGAAGTCGGCCTACTCCAATTAGTAACAGCCTCTACTTTCTTTGGATCCATAGAAATACCACCATCAGAAATTATATGTCCCAAGAACATCACCTTCTCCAGCCAGAATTCACATTTCCCTAACTTTGCATATAACTTTTTCTCATGAAGCACTTGGAGTACTATTCTTAGATGAGTTTCATGCTCCTCATGGTCCTTTGAATATATTAGAATATCGTCAATAAAAACCACCATAAATTTATCCAGATATTACCTGAATACTCTATTCATCAGATCCATAAAAGTAGCAGGGGCATTTGTAAGCCCAAAGGGCATAACAAGGAACTCATAGTCGCCATATCTTGTCCGAAAGGCAGTTTTGGCCATGTCCTCCGACTTAATCCTCAACTGATGATAACCGGACCTTAAATCAATTTTTGAGAACACCCGAGATCCTTGCAATTGATCAAACAAGTCATCAATATGCGGCAGAGGATATTTATTTTTTATCGTGATTTTGTTCAATTCACGATAATCAACACAAAATCGCAATGACCCATCTTTCTTCCTTACAAATAACACTGGTGCTCTCCAAGGAGATATACTCGGTCTAATAAAACTCTTGTCTAACAGCTCCTGTAATTGTAATCTTAACTCTTTTAATTCAGCAGGAGCAATTCTATAAGGGGCCTTAGAAACTGAACTGACTCCGAAAACGATAGAGATCTCAAACTCAATCTCCCGATACGGAGGCAATCCAGGTAACTCATCAGGAAATACATCCTTAAAATTGCAGATGACTAAAATATTCTTAACCGGCACCTTATGACTTCCAATAGTGTAGGTATAAGCCAAGTAAGCTTTACATCCGCTTTTCACCAGATATTTGGCATGCAAGGCCGAGATCAATATCGGCATTTCCTTTTTTCTAATGCCTTGGAAGAAGAAGGTTTTCATCCCAGGGATGTTAAAGTAAACCCTTTTCATAAAGTAATCAATGATGGCATGGTTCTTAGCTAGTCAATCCATTCCCAGAATTATGTCAAAACCTCCCAGGCTTAGTAACACTAAATTGACAATTAGACATTGCCTACCTACTTCTAGCATGCATCCAGGATACACAACATCAGTAGTTACGGGGAATCCAGTAGGGGTACACATCGATAATTCGTAATCCAATATATAAGGGGTAATGGGATAAGGCACGCAAATCATAGAGAAACAAAAGAGTGGGTAGATCCTGAGTTAAATAAAACAGACGCAGGAATTCCATAAATAGAAAGAGTACCTTCCATAATATTTGGCGATGCCTCCGGTTCTTGGATAGTCACTACAAAGGCCTTAGCCGGAATAGTAGGCTTTCTCCCCTCCAGTCTTGGGCAATCCTTGATTAGGTGGCCCTGCTGTCCACATTTAAAATAAGCTCTCGTCATTCGACGGCACGCCTGCCCCGGATGCATTCTCCCACAGGTGGTGTAGTGTGTAGCCGTCATCCTCGAATCAGCCATCGAACTGAGCCGGCACAATACCCTTTCCTTTCTCAATCGTCCTTGTCTTCTTGGACGACCCAAAAGAGCCCTTAGTAGATCCGCCACTAACACTTGCCCGGCTAGCTTCCCTCTTTGGGTAGAATTTCTCTATCTCCACCTCCTGTTCATAAATGACTGCCCTGTCCAATATATCGACATACGTCTCAAGCTTTAATGTGGACAGTTATTTTCGAATATCATTCCACAGTCCTTTCTGAAACTTCTTCGCCTTTCTTAATTCGTCTTCTACATAATAAGACGAGAATTGGGACAGCTCGGTGAATTTAGCATCGTACTCAATCACCGACATACTCCCTTGCTTTAATCTCATGAACTCCATCTCCTTTTGATCCCGGAGACTAAATGGAAAGTATTTCTCCAGAAAAGCTTCCTCGAACATATCCCAAGTGATCATCTCATCGGGTATTCCTAGTGCTCTCTCCCTCATGCCCCACCAGCTGTCCGCTTCGCCCTCCAACTTATACACGGCGAAGGTGACCTTCTCCTAGTCCGTATACCCAATCACTGTAAATATTTTCTTCATCCTCTTAAGCCATATATCAGCTTCTGCCAGATCGGGTTTTCCCAAAAAGCCCGGCACTCATTCCGTCGTGAATTGATCATACGTGGTTGGAGCCAAGATGGCCGGCGAGGCTTGGTTGTAGGGATCGAGCCATATGCAAGTGCTCAGCCAGACTCCACTACGTTGGTCATTCTTTCCAATAAGTCTATATAGGCGGCCTCTTGATCATGGGGTGTATTACGGTCATTTCTTCTTCCTCTTCCACTAGCCATCCTAAAATCAAAATAGGTACAATATTATAATCCTAAAAAGTATCCATCAGCTCATTAAATTTGAACTTAGGCTAGGTTTCAAGCTTCCTTAGGACTCTAATTGCCTTAGTTACCTTAGGCTACTTTTTAAGAAAATTCAGTACGAGGACTCAAACCTATGCTTCCGTACTTTTGATTGATAAATTCCTAATGCATCTCATCTCTTGATACCAATTGTGACGGAATGGATTTTTTTTTTTTTGCATTTTGCCAGCGACCTCCTGAAACTGACACCAGGGTTTCGATGATCCGATCCGGGCCGATCATGCATACCAATCACAGGATCACAGATGCCATCTAGGACCCATACACGATATCCATAAAATGTGTAACGGAAGCCAATCTATTAACTTGTCGAAGCATTTACATTCATCCCCGTAAAACTCATTTATGCATAAATAGTCATAAAGGTCTAATTACAACAATTTATGTATTTCAGCCAAATCATCACAATAAAACCGCTTCTTCTGGGCAACTCAAAATGTGCTTCCAAGTCCTTAGAACCATTTGGACGGGGCTCTAGTCACTCCATCTCATCCGGCACAAGTTCTATAGTTTCATCTAAAAGGGAAAAAAATAGAAAATAGTGAGCTGGAGTTCAACAAGGTAATGTAGATCTTCCGTAAAGCGTTTATATTGTAAGGAGGATACAATACATATGCAGTAAGAATAAAATAACAGTTGACCAAACAGATACATATACAGCAAGAAAATAAAATAATAGTTGTCCTGGACAGATACATAAATAGCATGGATTTTATAAAATAATAGTTGACCAGGACAGATACATATACAACAAGAATAAAACAATAGTTGACCGGACAATACAAGTCAGGAAGGATGGAGTAGTTAAATTCTGAAAATTGGAACAGAAAATAGAGTTGGCCATATTATAAAAATTTCTCTTCCTTTTTATTTTTATCGGTAAAGGACATCGCTAGCGGAGAGGGCAATAATCGAGGACAGATTGTACACATCTCCTCACAATCACGACAATACCTCATTGTACAAAGCCCCGAGGACGGCTTTCACTTCCTCCTTGTACAAAGCCCCAATGACGGTTCTCATTTTCTTCCTTGTACAAAACCCCGAGGACGGCTTCCTTTCGCTATCCTTGATTATCACCATAATATTTTAAGGCATGTCGGAGAACTTTATCTCCCAATGCTAAAGTCTGATCTCATTTATCTTGTCATAAGGCCAGTTCACTTCTTCTGTAGTTCTCAAAGCTTTCGGTCGTTATAATACAAGCCGATTTCAAATTAATCTTTCTTATTCTGGTCGAGTATAAAGACTTTCAGTTGACATGAAACCAATTTCAATCCATAAAGCTCATTCCGATCAATAGTCATAACATTATGATTCAAAGCCAGTTTACTTTTTTCATTCTTATGCAATCCAAGTTCAATCATAAGTTGAGCAGAAAACGAAAAGCAGAAAGTATAAATTAACCATGAAATTAAAATCATATTTTTAGTCTGATCGTACGGTAACATGGCATCGGTAATTAAAACGACAAGTCTGATATACTAAGTGATGAAGCATTTAAATCTGAGGAGAGCACTTGCAATTTTTCTCTTAAAGCCGGGACTTAAAAACAGAAGTAAATTATGAGTTTAAAAAGGGAAAGTGCACTTGTATTAGACCATTATTACAATTTAAGCTTGTAAACGGGGGTACACTTGCTCGACTGTTGACCGCCCACTCTGACTAACTTGAAGCTTTTCTCCTTCTTCACTTCTTACCCTCCTTCCTTGCTAGAAATTTTCATACCGGTCTCTCATTTGGAACTTAGTATATAAAGAGGAGAGATTAGATGGAGTAAGTGTGGTAGATTACCTACTTGGTATTTCTCTTCAGAGGTTAGGTGGGAGTGAGTGGGGTAAGTTACCTACTTGGGACTTTTATCTAGAAGGTCAATGGGGTAGTTTACTTGTCCTAATTAGATTGGGATCTAGTTAGAGTCTAATGATAAAGTTGGCCCTTGTCTTCTGAATTTGGTGGTTAATTCTAGCTGGTCAACATTTTCTTTAAAGTCGGTCAACTTTACTATTGGTCAACTTTTTGAGTCAACGCTTTTTACTCTAATCCGGCCAATTTTTACTCAAAGCCAGCCAATGTTTCTTTTTCTTATTCAAGGTTGGTCAATATTAAAAATCGGTCAACCTTTTGGTTAACCTTCTGGTCAACATCTTGATACCGATCAACATCTTGACACAGGTTAACATCTTGATACCGGTCAACATCTTGACACCGGTCAACATTTTGATTGCCATTATTTTCGGTCTACCAGTGGTGTAAGGCCACTCCCATTTAAATCAAAATTAAAACACTCTGATTTTTAACTAGTAATATTTTACTTTAATTTCGGGACCTCACAATTGTTAAGTTACAATCTGATTTATATAGATATATTAAATCTTAGTTGACTTATTTTTGACTTATATTTTTCACTGAAGAACTCCTCAGATTTTCTCATACTAACAAAAATCAAATATCTTTCAGTTTTTTTATCGAATTTATTTTACTTGTTAGTGAATCTTCTCACACTAGTAGATTCTAGTGTCCATGCCAACAATACATCAATGAAGATTTACAGGTTGGAGTAACTAAATAAACAATAGATGATAAGATTAGGTGAAAAAACCTTTACAATTTTATTTTAAGAGAATAATTTAGTTTTCTCATGTGATAAATATCCTTTTTATTAACTAATGAGTGCTCAAAGATTGTAGCTATTTTTCTGTGACTTTTCTATGAAGAGAAAATAGGTACTTAAAGAGAAGGTTAAAAAATAAGTCAAAACTCACCATTGTTATGAAAGTGGTCTCCCAGGACATCTCCATTGCTTAGGCACACGTCGGGATCAAGGGCATCAACACCACAGCATAGGTGCGCTACACAGGCACACATCAACCATAGATATATTGAGTTAAATGTACTCATACATAATTTAGGTGTACATTGTGTGTTATTATATTGGATCAAATGCGTTCATATTGGTTCAGGACATACATCAAGCCTAGGTATATTAGCAAAATATGCTTATGCATGGTTCAAATGCACATCAAACGTGTGTATACTGGAACAAATACACTCATGTACGATTTAGGTATACATCAAGCATGGTACACTAGAAGAGGGTGCATGTGTGTAAAACATATGTGGATTGACTCTTATTTTTATTGATGATTGAAAATTATTCAGACCATCTATTTTCCTAGTCACGGAATACACCTATATAAGATACCCCTAATAATCACTCCATTTGGTAATTTTGTAATAAAAATATTTATTGGATAAAAACTATAAACACATCATGAGTCTAAATTCCGCCAACATTGAAGCCGTATACATAAAAATATACTCTTAAAAAGATAACAAATGATGACACTTAAATATGTAACTTTTAGAGATGTGAGTACCTTTTATTCTTGTCAGATAAGATTAGTGTGAAAACATTATATAGACATATATATATATATATATATATATAAAAAAAAAAAACCAATAGAAATGAACAAATAATTTGCCAGTTTAACAAGGATTAGCAAATGGTAGCAATAGTAGACAATAATTGTATTAGACAAGCAACGTATATGTGACACAATATATGCAATACAGGAACAATACAAGCAATATCCATACTCCCATTTTTTGTCAAAAAAGCCAAAAAGGAGCTCTAATCTGAACTGGACTCGTCACTATCTCAGAGAGAACGTAATTCAGAGAAGATCTTGTCAAGACTCAACTTCACATAGGAATCTTGGTCATCCATGCGAGCATCTAGATGCTGAAAATCCCTCGACAACAAGTACCTCTAAGTGGGTGACATTGGCCACAACTCGAGATTATTTAGTAGAGAAAGAGGATAGATGATTAGACATTTTAGACGGTTGAGCAATGATGATGCAGGAGGTGGTCGAGGGAGGTGCAAAAGGGCCAAGAGTGGAAGCAGTTGGGGCAGACGGAGCAAGACCTTGAGAAGGTTTCATTAAAGGATCATGTTCTAGGGAATGTCATCAGATATAAGCCTGATTCTACTCAGAAATAGTGCAATCTATGGGCTTCCCTAAGGGAACATGAGAAAGGTTCAGAAATGACCCCCTGAACCCATGATCAAACATTGAATTAGACAACCGTGAAGAAAATTGTCAACAAATATAAGCCTGATTCTATTCAGATATAGTGCAATCTATGGGCTTCCCTAAGGAAACATGAGAAAGGTTCAGAAATGACCCCTGAACCCATGATCAAACATTGAATTAGGCAACCGTGAAGAAAATTGTTATTATTTTTGTTCACAAAAATAATAACAATTTTCTCCACGTTTGCCTAATTCAATGTTTGATCATGGGTTCAGAGGGTCATTTCTAAACCTTAAAATATAAATTATGTGAGGGCAAATATGGGAGGGTAGATCAATGGAGTGGTTGACGAGGAGGGCATAAAGAAAGGGTACCTTTTCATGCGGGAGAGAAGCGAAATATGTCAAAGGAATAAGATTCATTAACATAATACGACATAGAATGAGATGTCGGGTGTGGAGGCTGAGATGCATGGTTTTAAAGGATTTCCTGTGCCATTCCATGGGAGCTCCATACAAGAAGGAAGCTGCTCGTTAATAAGGGGCCTGGAGTAAAATGTGTATGGAGAGTTCAGGAAGGGCACTAGAGGGTGATGGAGAATACTAGAAATGACCACCAAAGTGATCCAAAGATTCCTCCCCCCAAATAGGTAGAGAAGGAATTTGAGTCTTTATCAATATCATAAATATTATAATAAAACTCTTGGATGAGAATGACATATGGGGCAATCAAATTAGTTACGACTGGTTCCAATGACAGTCAGAAAAAATTAAAGAGATGGATGGATCAAAAGAAACAAGTTCTCCTCGCGTTTTAAAGTAAGTTGCCTAGGCTCATATATTTTCTAAAGAGCTCTTCAGCAAAAGAGTTGATAAAACGAGCAGAGTCACTAGAGGTCCTGTACGAGGTCATTTGCCGGGAGTTTTCTTGGAAGATGCCATTTGAAAGCAACATGAGAGGAAGACATCAACCAAAGATCATAGAATATAGCATGCAACCAAAAACCTCACCCCAGATATTACATCAGAAATTAGCTTTGATATCATATTAAAATTTGGAGACATCAAAACTATAAATAATATGCCAAAGCATATGGAAGAGGAGATCCGAAATAATGAAGTTCCTGTCAAGAGACCCGAACATGATGCTTGTAATAACATGCTCGTGTATGAATATGTAATCATTATATAACATAATGCTCTTGATAATTGTTGTCTTAGAGCATATGCACGGATGACGAACAGATGAAATATATGTACTGCAGCTTCATTTCATGAACAGAATCAAAACAGAGAAGTAATATCAGTACACGAACAATAGAAGAATAGAATTAGAAATCATAATGAAGAATTATGTAACTAATTAGCTCAATGAGCTGTTTGTGTAATTTTGTTAATTCAGAAACTTAAGTGTATAATAGGTAAATCAACCTTTTATATAGTAGTTGTTAATTAATTATAATTATAGGATCAATTTTTATTCAAACTAATCTTTATCATTCATAAGAAAATATAAAATTATATGAAAACTAAACTTATATTTGTACAATTTTGAAACAATGAAAGCACAATATGTGCTTGTTGTAGACCTTGATCCATGTGCATTATATGATAACTAATCAACATAGGACTAATGCGAGACTTTATATAATGAACCAGTCAATGTTGTTGTTTAGCTTCACCTGGATTGAGTTGCTGTTATTGTGTACAAACTGTAGTATAACAGAATCAGCAACTTATTACAATCTTCTGTTGGCTGTGGTAGGAAACGTATGACAATAGCTTCTGTTAGATTTGCCGATGCTCTGATAATGGAGAGATGACAGCAGTTTGTATAACACTTGTTGATATGTTGTTGCATTTTGCTTTGCATCACCTATGGTATTTATTAAGCTGCTGCTCTATCATCACAATAGATTGATGCACTTTGCTGATGCATTACCCGTGATTTTATGCTGCAGTTGGTTCAACTAAGTGATCTGTTTCTTCTACACCCGTGTTCTGATATATTTTAACATATTAGATATATCGTGAACATAACAACAAGTCTGGGCAAGTTACCCCATAAAAAGTAGAATCTTTTTTTTTCTGGTAAGTATAAAAAGTAGAATCGTAAGGGTAAATCATGGGTGTGCTCCAGATCAGACTACCAAAAAAAGGCTCTAAAACCAAAGGGGCATAAAAAGTGAAGAGTTATTCACCAAAGAGAGGACGAACGGAAAGAAGAGGGAGGGGGGAAAGAGAGAAATTACCTCAAATCTGCTTAGGGATGGACGCAGATGAGTAGGTCTTGAAAGAAGATGGTGGATAGAGAGATTGATTGAGAGAAAAATGAAGGAGAGAGAGAAGAGTGAGGGCAACGCACGGACAGTGCAATAGGAAAAAAAAATATGCTGATCAGCACGAGCGCTGATCAAGCTCTGCAGGCAGGAGGAACGGTGCATGAGCGTGAGAGAGGCGTGCTTCAGGCGTGTCTTTTCAAGATAGAGTACACTCAAGATAAATGCACATCAGGCACAATGTACAGTGACAAGCATACCAAGTGTTACGTACCAGAAATTCGGATTGTCCTACGGATCAGGGGTCGCAAATCGGATCTCCTCAAACTTGCCATATGAAAACACAATACCGGCATCCACAAAGAGGAACGAAAGATTTACATGCCTCGATTTATGGATTTTCCTTTGGTGATGGTGGCAACAACGGCGGTGGCTCCTCGCGGCTCACGATCTCCCTCCTTTCTTCACTATCACTCTTTTTCGGAGAGGAAAACATGGAGAGGGCTTTTTTCTTAGTCAAATCTGGGCGGTGTTTCATTTGTTGATGGAGGTCGCAATATTTCTATCTTTTCTTTTTCTTTTTTTTTTTTTTGTTGAAGGCCAACAGGAGCGGTTTGACTACGCAATTTACCAAAATCAACTTCTTTGATTTTTTTTTTTTTGAGTGGGTATTAAGAGGGACTGAGCGGAAGCCCCATACACAAGTCCTAAGTTATCTCTCAAAAATAGTTCATCTTGGGTGGCAAGGATGTTGTCCCTCGGCCTTCTATCTTGAGTGAAATCAGTTATTTGAGCCGACATATGTATTTTCTAGGCCGGGTGCTTTCTTCATTTCTTCTTCTTGAAGTTGGCAGAAGTAAATAAGAAAGAGCCCCGAGTCTTTGCGGATGTCGAAAATGATGGAATGGCATTTGATGGAGATTCAAATACTTTCGTGTCCAACATTTTTAGGGAGAAAATGCCGCAATACTTTTTCTATCCGGCTTTTCTATCTTTTTTCTTACCTTACACCATGATCCTCTATGAGAGAGAAAATACTGTTGACTTGCAACCGGTAGTTTAGTGCGAGTTGTAATTTTGAGTGAAATGACCAAGAATAAAATGATCGGTTGGTGCAAAATGATCTGCACTTTTACGCAAAGAGCACAGAACGGATGTATTGTACACAGTATCGATCTCTTTTATGAAGAGTGTTTGCCGATTTCATTTATAGCTATTTGTGAAACGGCTTAGGAGTGGTGAGAGCGTCACTGGGCTTTGGCTTGGCTCTCCAATTTCTCCTTACTGGGAAATCGCAGAAGATAGGAAGTAGCCCCCAGCACCCAAGTGTCAATGCGCCAATGGCTAGGTGAGTACTGCGATCATTTGTTTAGGAAGTCGTCTAATTTCTCTGGTCGAAACGCTTGCTAGAGTGAAGCATTAAGTGTGGCAGTTTTATTTTTATGCTTTTAGTGGTAAAACTGGCTTTTTGGCTGGTTCCCACAGACGGCGCCAATGTTGTGTACCAGGAATTTGAATTGTCCTACGGATCAGGGGCCGCAAATCGGATTTCCTTGCTGGTTGATCTGACGCGGATCCGACCTCCATAGCTTTAAACCTACGAACATCTAAGCCATAAAAAAACGATGTCGGAGGTTTAATTGTTTCCACCGTAAACCCTCCGATGCTCAAGTCAAAAGTCTTTCCAAGAATATAGAAAGATAAATAGATGATGCATATTTGGTGGGTTGAGCGTGGATGTGTCCTATTGATGGACGGCTTAGAAGTGCGCTTGAGAAGGAATGTCCCTTTTAGGGAATCTCTTGGAGGAGAGGGGAGGAACAGGAGAAAAGCCGCAAGGCAAACTAGCCGAAAACCTCCAGAGAAGAAAAGGAAAAGAAATGGCCAAAGGGGGAGCCCTTAACACCTCCAAAGAAAAAGAGAGGCTCTTGATCTGAGGAAGGCAAGCTCTTGATCTTAAGGAGGCCAGCCCTCCATCATCTCAGGGGGTCAAAACAACGGGCAGAGTGCCCATCCAAACGATCTCCCTCTCCCTCCAAGAGATTCCCTAAAAGGGACATTCCTTCTCAAGCACACTTCTAAGCCGTCCATCAATAGGACGCATCCACGCTCAACCCACCAAATATGCATAATCTATTTATCTTTCTATATTCTTGGAAAGACTTCTAACTTAAGCGTCGAAGGGTTTACGGTGGGAACAATTCCCGCCGACCTCTGACATCTCGTTTTTAGTTGTATTGCGCAGGGTTCAAGTTTGAAACTATGAAGGTCAGATCTGCGTCAGATCGACCAGCAAGGAGATCCGATTTGCGGCCCCTAATTCGTAGGACAATCCGAATTCCTGGTACGCAACACCAAACGTACAAGAGGTACTCAAGGCAAATGAGAAATGGCACATGAGCAGAACATGGGCGTGGGTCAAGCGTGAAAAAACTCTACAATATTTTTATTTGCTCGTTTTCTCTTTTTAATAAAGCAAATTAAATCATTTATACGCAATGCCACATTTTGGTTTGTACTAACACTCTTTTTTGTTGGAACTTTTTTTATGAAGTTAATTTTCTTAGTCAATTTTATAATTTGTTTATTTATATACATAATTTGATTGATAAGATAGATAATTAATCTTTTTAATTTTCTTGTGATTGTTTTGAATATGAGTTGTATAACAGCATGGTTGTATATGATTAATTTTCTCACAACCATGACATCTAAGCATAAGCCTAGAGATGGAATGAAATACATTGGATTGACTCTTTGGTTGCGGATTTTATAGATCTAATTTATTAAAGTTTTAGCCAATAAAATAGTTAGTGACTTATTCTAGTCTAATGTGATTCAGTTTTTGAAATAGTATCCCTCTCAAAAAAGTCATATTCTTCTTACCAAAACAAAAAGAAAATTTTTTGTTTTAAATAAACAAGATATTGACAAATTATCCATATATAAAATCATTATTATTGATATGGGACATCTCTAAATAAAATGAAATCTTCTCTTACAATAGATGTCTAAGTGATGTGGATTATTTAAGAATCAAATTATTTTATAAAAAAAGATATCAATGAACTTTGACTCCATTTATGAGGCACCCCTTTTCTAGAAGTTATTGGGCTATTTCTATTGCATTCCTCATTATTTCCAATGAGATCATTAAAAAAAGACTAGAAAGAGTACTCCAAATGATTTAATATTACCCGAAGAATTAACTCCAAAAAGATAAAATAGAAACTACCCTAATAAAATAAAATAATCAAAATGAATGAACCAAGTCAATTAAAAAAAGATATTTCTTTTTCCCTATTTTTTCTTTGACAAGACTGTCAAATTCAGGTTCTTAGATTTTTCAAACAAAACATCAATATATATTTGAGTTTGGTTTGGAATAGCTCACCCTTGTGGGTTTGCAACCTATTATCTCAACCATTGTCACACATGTTGCCCAAGGTATAAGAAGATGATGACTTGATGTCATCATCACCTTCCTTTAACTTATTACTAGCAGTTTATTCAAGGTTCCAAACTTAACATTGTTAACTAAATATGAAGGTTGTGCTCATTACAGGATTTAACACAACACATTGATTTCATAAGTATCATACCAAATCCCATCGATTGAATTACTTTTTTGAGAAATACGAGACATCTAAGTCATAAAAGAAAAGAGATTTATTCATTGATAAGAAAAAGAAAAATGTGATCAGTGATTGGGTTAATGATAAAATAGAATCTTGAATCGCAAATTGGGATTTGATTTAGGAGGAAGAAAGAGAATTCTTAAGTATTCTTTCTTGTCATTCCATTTGATTGTTGTTGAATACGAACTTTAGTGATATTCTTCCTAGGGATAGAGGCAATCGTTTCAAAAATAATTTTAGAAATGACCTTTGCTTTAGTTATATTTCTAAGCCTAGACCTTTTTATTTCCAATAGACATTCCTAGCCCAAACATGTAATCAAGTTTTTGTGTACCATTCGAAAATATTTTAACAACATTTTATCTTTTTTAACGTCAATTTCAGGGGTCTTGACTTGTTTATTTAAAACTTTGTTTATGTTTTTAAATTCTTTAAATTTATTTTTGATGATGTCTAGTTTGGTTCGGGAGACACTTTATCTTATTCAAATTTGATTAATTTTTAGTTAGTTGACTTGTTAGTTCTTTTAACCTATAAGATCTAAACCCTAAGATTTATAAGATGACATTAAATTTAAATAAATTGATAAATCATTAAAATTAATTTTAGATTCAAGTTAAAAATTAAGTGTTCCACTATAAGAGGCATTTGACATGCTCTCAAACCATGCATGAATATGCTTTTAACAAAATCGCTGCAGCTAAGTTACAGTTATGAGATCTCGATCCCAAAAACATAAAAGTAGAGAGTGGCCTTGTGAGATCTTGAAAGTTGAAGTTGATGTTGGTATGAAAGCCGAAGTTAATGTTGGTTTAGAAGTTGGACTTCATGATGAAGCAAGTTGATGAGAGAGGGTCAGAGTTGAGGTGGGATGATGAAACTGGAGTGTATGGAGATGATGGAGGCCGAAGTGAAATTGATGAAGCCGAAGTATGAAGAAGCTGGAGTGAAATTGGTGAAGTGATGGATGTTGGTAAAGCCTGCATATGAGGAGGCCGGAGTAGAAATTGATGAGGCCGAAGCTGATGTTTATAGAAGCCATTGATGATGAAATAATAAATGAAGGTCGGAGTAATGGTTGGAGTGATGAAGCCGGAGTGTATGGAGTTGATGTTGAGGCCGGAGTTGGTAAGGCCGAAGTGATGGTTGGAGTGATGAAGGCCAAAGTGATGGTTGGAGTTGATGAAGGTTGAAGTTGATAATGGCCGAAGTAGATGAATAAAGATGACCAAAGCGATATGGAGGATGGCCGGAGTAATATGGTGACTTAAGGATGGTCGGAGTGATAGGATGAGTTGATGAGATATGGTAATTGGATGATGGCCAAAATTGGTGAAGGCCGAAGTTGACAATGGTCAGATTTGATGATCGATCGAAGTAAAAATATTGACTGGATTTAGAAATATTGACCCAAGTAGATTAATAGCGTTAGGGATCGGAGTAAATTGAATTTGATAAAGATCAACTTCGTTAATAGTTGGAGTAGATTTACCTACTTCGTTGACTATTTTCACCTACTCAGGATTGACCTCCTAAAAAAAGAAATACAAGTAGGTAACTTACCTCACCTACTTTCACTTAACCCATCATCTATGAATATTGAGCTCGATAGTAAAAAAAAAAAAAAAAGAATTAGAAAAATTGGTGAGGAAAGGGAGGAGTAAGAGACGAAGATGAAGAAGGAGCCTTAGGCCAGGTTGGAGTGATGGGTTTGGAAATCAGGCAAGTGTACTTTGAAAACTTGTTTTCTATATCCACTGCTTTTGAATATCTCTATGTTGTTAGTTATGTTCTAAAACCCCATTCCCTGAGTTTCATTACAAAGAATGTATGAACTTTATTATCTTAATCTAAGTTTCATAGTTGTGAATTTGTAACTTTCGACCCTAATTTCATGTTTTGGCACATGCTTTATTGTTCAATTTGCAAATCAAAAATTGCTTTGCATGAATGTACTCCTAACTCTTATTTTATGTTTTGAACCATGCTTTACGATCAACTTATGACCAGATTGCTTGATATGAATATCTTGCATGAAAATGGAATGACAAAATATGAAGGCCTTTTGAATTTGACCGTAGCATAGAATACGTGAACTTTGAATCGGCCTTGAGATATGATGAATTTTGTTTGAACTCTGTATAAATGCTTCGAACCTAGAACTGTTATACAGTCATATAAGGTTATCCGATATGCCTTAGAACGTTACGGTGGTAATCAAGGGTAACTCCGTCCATAGAGTGATACGTGGTCTATCCCTTCTTGGGACGTAATGAGAAGGTAGAAAATTAAACTTTGGACTTTAAATTTTGGATTCTGAATGAAAATGGAAATGAAAATGGATATGACTTTTGGAACTATGGCCTTTAATTGTGTGAGTGAACATAATCTATTATCGATTACTTTTCCCCTCGGTTGGTAGGGTCTACCAGTCTAAGTCCCTTTGAACAATGGAGTTAAAAGTGGAAGGACCAATGATGATAACATTGAATTATGGACTTCGAAGATTTGACCCTGTATATGAACTTTGGAATTTGACGCTGCATGGTGAACTTCAATTTTTGACACTGAACTTGTACTTCGGAAATTGACATTAAAATGTAAAATTTTGCACTTCAGAAACTGGTGTTGAATTAAGAACTTCAGAAATGGCATTAATCATGAATTTCGGCACTATCATGACTTTGTTTTAATTGCATTCATGATTTACACTATATGTTTTTGGTACTCTATTGGGTTTCGACTTACTCTGTTAAAATTTTTCCCCCAAATAAGACTATAGACTGATGTTGGATGAATAGGAATAGATAAAACTTAGTAAGGAAGAATTTTAGAATCGGAAAGCCTGTTGAAGATTTTTGTGGATTTTGATAGTTCTGAATGTAATTATCTCAACATGTAAATAAATGAATGACTATGCTTTCACTTGTACATATTTTGAAATAGATTTGCTTCCGCCATTTACTTTTGGATATAATCAGGTTTTAGATGGCATCTCTGTATGAGTTTTGGTTTAATAAATAGAAATGTTAAAAGAATTGGAGCTGCGAATATTACATGGCTTTGGATGATCCTGTGAATGAATTTATATATATATATAAAAGTCCATATTTTGCACACTTGCATGTGTGGTTTGGACAATGTCTTGGTCTAGTCTGGACTGTCTCCCTTGAACATTTCATCTTGGAATTCAGTTTCGGATGGTTTATGATGGAAGGACTATGTAAAAAAAAAAAATCCGCTCCGTTACATATGATAGGTGTATGTGCATGCTTAGTTCAAAATTAGAGGCGCTTAACAAACACCTATTAGGCGCTTGTGTACAGACTTAAAAAACGCCTCTACGTTTAACTTGTGCTGAATAAACGCTTGTGTACTAGTCTGTTATATAAAAAGATTTTGTCATTTTTAGCTCACTTTTTCATGACTTTTGAGAATAAGGAGAAGAAGATAAAAGGAAGAAAAAATAGGGAGGAAGAAGGATAAAGTGAATCCAAGTTAATTTTTTTTTTTAAAATCTAAGTAAATCTTTGGTAATTTTAAGTGAAGGTAATTGTATTTAAACTCATTTTTTTCTTTATTATTGAATTTTTTGAAAGCACTAAGTATTTCTTTTTCAAATAATTATATATATGATATTTTCTCCTTTTTTAATTATATTTTGCATGCATACTAGTTTGATTTTCATTATATGAGATTTTGATAGCTTATATCTTTCATTTAAGTGTATTGTCTTGAAATTTTAAAATCTATGATAATTTATTCTTTCATTCCTATTTCATACTAGTAACTTGATGAAAACTCTATTTTAATTTTGATAAATGTGATTTATTTTTCTAAATTTAAGGAAAAAATTGTATATTAATTGGAAAATTTTGATGAAAAATTTTTATATTTAGATATAAAAATTTGTATATCGAAATTTTGATGAAAATTTCGGTGTGGAATATTCAGTTTTGACTAAATGGGAACCATTATAAATAATTAATGAAATATATTTAGATATATCTTAATATATTATTTATAAATAAAATGTTAAACATAATATCTACAAGTCAGAAAAATAATATTTGACTATAACTATAGAGAACAATATATAGTGCCAACCCACCAATCGTGGATAATAGTGTATAGCATTTAATTATATGGAAGTAATTATAATTCAAATTTTGATATTCAATATTTATTGGTAAGATCATCACTAATCCTTGGTTCTTATATATATGCATGATTTTTGCTTACTTTATATCTATTTTAATACTTTCTCCATTTAGATTTTCAATCATAATTATTATTCTTATATGTTTGTTTGCTATATCCAAATATATAAAACTATATAAGTTTTAATGAGCGTTAGATTTATTCTTACTATATTTTACTATCCTTTTAGATTAGTGGGTTCAAATTTAACTTGTATGAATTTTGGATGCTGGGAAGATTTTTTGGGAAAATAGTTTTAGGATATTTTTAATATATTTTGATTATCTAGCTTGAAATTTGTGATTTTTAATGTTGGATAGTTTGTACGTTTGGCCATGAGCCTTGAATTTATATTTTCAATATTGATTATTGAATATTTTGTTATTGGGGGTTTGATGATACTTTTTCTTCTTATGGTTATTAGTTAACTAGGTAATAAAACAATAGAGTTATTTTTAGATGTGACCGTTGGATTTCGATCTTTGTCAACATTTATTGTTAGACTGTTTAATTGCATTTATTGTAGGATTGTGTTTTGATGATTAGATTGGAATGTAAACATTTGTTGAACTAATTTATTTATTGGTTTTGATTAAAATTGGATTATGATATATTTTAATTTTGGATTTTAGGATGAGGTATGATCTTTAAATGTTCTCTAGATAATTTATCGTAAACCTCCTAAAGGTTTTCAAAATCATTTTCTTTCTCATCTTATAAATAGTCATATTATTCTAATTTTTCTCTCATATATTCTTTGCTTCTAATAATAGTAGTCATGAATGCTATAAAATTTACTTTATCTTTTTCTGTAAGGTTATTGTTGTTATTCTTATCTTATTCTTCATTACTCAAAATATAAATCATAACTTTTCATTTTTGTTATTTAAAATTGGGTCATTCAATTCGTATATGCCCAAAGACATAATATTCTTGACACTACTCATTGAGATTTTTCAGTTTTCAAGTAGTGGACTTCTTTTTTATTTTTTTTTCGTTTTTATCATTTTTTGGTGGGTTAAATTTCCATTTTTATTAATCAGAGGTACTTTTGTTATTCTTAATAAACTATTTAAAGTTTTTAATAAATTAGGCAATGTCTTCATCCCAAGTGATTCTATATCTAGCCTATTATCTATTTCTTCTTTAAAGAATTTTAGGATGGTAGATTTAATTTTTCTAAAGTGTGGTAACGTATTCTCATAAGTTTATAATGAACCAATAAGTTTCTTAATTTTAACTTTGTCAAAATTTTTACTCTTTTCAATCGCCATGACTTTAGATTTAAGCTATTTAGGAAGGGATTTCATCACTTTACAAACTATTCAATTTTTAGAAACTCTTTCACCAAAATTAACAGTAAAATTAACGATGACATTTAATTTGGTATATAATAAATCAAATGTTCATCATTTATAATTTTAATTTTCTTAAATTTAGTAGTGAGTATTTATAATTGAAAGTTTTTAACCATTTTGGTACTTTCATGAGTACTTTTAAGAAATGTTCAATTTTCTTTTAAGATTTCACACATAATGATATGTTTAAATTTCTCTAAAAAAACAACCATGAAAATTGCATATAAACCCTTACCTAATTCTTCCTTTATCCATAATGATATAATTTTTGTTTGATTTGTACTATCAATTTGTATTATGAGGTGGAGTCTATTCAACTTGAGTTCTCTCCTGCATCTGTCCATCTACAAACTTTAGGAATACTCTTATATAAATTTTTCAATAAGCATAATTACTTTTATCGAAATGAAAAATAATGGATAATTATTGACTCAAATGCATCTAAACAATAGGGTTAAGGATCGAGGCAGATCTCTTATATCAATAAAAAGATTAGATAGATCCCTAATTGCTATTCATTTAGATCTTATAAGAATAATTGAAACAAAGTATACAAGAATATATAATATATGTAATATATATTCTTTAATAAATATAAATAAAAATCAATTTTTATGAAAATATCACTAAAATAAATTTTGGATAATAAAGAAATATAAAGCATTGATTTTAGTGACAAATGAACACCTCCATTACCAATTAATTATTGAGTAAAATCATTTGAACTTTTCTAATAAGGAAAAGCAGTATAATACAAAAGTCAATTAATAACTTTGGTGATAAAGATTACTAGATCCTAGGATTACTAGATCCTAGTATCCATACCACTAATATACCAATAAAGATTTACAGGTTAGAGTAAGTATATAAGCAATGTAGAAAAATATTTGGTGAGAAAATCTAAATAATTTTATCTCAAGAATAGTTTTGTTTTCTAAAATAATAAATCTCTTTTTACATTAAACGATAAAAGCTGAAGGGCTATAACCCCTTTTTTGTGACCTTTCCATAAAGAAAAGAGAGATATTTATAGATAGGTTTAAAACATAAGTCGGAACTTGTGGTTGTTGAGAAAGTAGCAACATAGCGCACATACGCTACTTAGGTACCCATTTAGTGCAAGAGCATTAGCATCCCAACACATGTGCACCACAAGGTTACATACCAAGCATAAACATATTAGATCAAATGTACTCATGCGTAGCTCATATTCATATCCATTATGGGTATATTGAACCAAATACGCTCATATCCGATTTAAGTACACATCGAGTATGGGTATATTAAACTAAATATACTCATGTACTATTCTAGTGCACATTTAGTATGGATATATTAGAATAGGGCTTATATGTGTAAAATAGGTGTGTATTTACCACTCATCTTTAATAGCACTTGAGAATTTCAAACAACTTATTTACCTTAGTACGAAATATATCAATATAAGATATTCACAATAATTTTATTTGATTTCACCTAGAAAACACATGTTAAGAGAGGGAGTTCCACACGGTGCGAAAGAGAGCGAGACAAAAGGCTTGAGGACATTGGGACAAATATCAACCCTGAGGGCCTCAAATCCCAAGGCAACTTGAAAGGTGGTCTAAGACATCAATCCTCACCTTAAGGAGAGTAGTTGTACATGAGTCATCATCCTTATAGAGACAAATAATTCTTTTCATGTTTTGTCATTTAAGCATATTTGGAAAAACAAATATACAATGAATATCTTTAGAGAACCATCTCAATTAAACCTTATACTTGAAAAGACTTTTCTCATATTTAAATACCACCATGTACATTTTTCTAATAAACTTCTCCTGAATATCAAGGTCCTCATTCAAATGATTGACTTATAGGGCAAGGTGATAGAGATTTTAGTTTTAACCTTAGAGGCCACTAAAGAGTTATACTAATAAAATTGATAAACCTCTTGATGCTAGATTTGGCATCCTTAATCTTAGAGACAACTTGAACATAGGAACACCAATACCATTAAGGTTCCAAGCATCATTGACAAAAGAAAGAAACCTGGGGTAGTTGACTATGAAGTTATTAAATTTGAATACACCTCTTCTAAGGGCGTTAATAGTAGCTAGGTAGTGATCAAAGAAGCCCAGAGGGGAAAAGAGAGCTTTAGAGCTACTAAAGGTAACGATCCATTTACTATTCACAAGAATGTGATGAAGTTGTCAAAATGTATAGTCATCATTATCTCTTCTATTACACCATGTGAAGAAGCATCCTTCTTAACCAAGATTATGAAGATCACATGTAAGGATACAAGCATTGAGGTCTCTCATAGAGGCCTATCAATGATACCTCCCACTATTTCAGTGTGGGAGCACCTCCCATATCCCGAACAACATGAATGTGATGATTGAAGGATGAAATGAAATGCTTTACTTCTAAGCGCTTAAGGAGACTATTAAGCTCCATTAGTTCTAAAAGCCATTGCAATAATTTAAAGGCCTCGGGAGGGAGTAGAGGTCTTTTAGGACCCCTTAAAGTTTTAAGATCTTTGGAATCAATTGGGGGTGTAAAAGGAGGATCACATTGGAGCATAAAGAAGAAACTCCAAGGGCAACTTGAGGAGGGGCAATGCCCACTGGAGTTGAGAAGGGATTCAAAATAGTAGTTTCATGGCTAGAAAGGGAAAAATATTTATATCAATATGAAGATATCTGGAGCATCAACATATGGGGCCCTCCTTACTTCCCATGTAAAGAAGCAGTGCCCACAATTTAAGTAGACCCTTGGGAGGGCTAGGTTCATCACAGTAGGTTCCATGGGTAGGGAGTCAACCTAGGGGGCCAAGTTTGTCTCTGATGCCAGTAGTGCAGGGGGCATCACTCTAATGTAGAAAGTTTATAATTGGTTTCAAAGTGGCCAAGTGATTTATAACAATGACAGAGAACTTATAACATAATATTCATTTGGGGCTGGGCCTGTATTGGGGGGCTAGTCTCTCCTATTAGCCAGGGGCTGAGAAGAACACTCCACTAGCACAAACAATTTTACAGTCAACAAAATGGTGGAAAAATAACTTGTAGTGACTATAACTAGAAGGCTTGCCAAAGTAAGTTAGATTTTCATAGAGGAATCCTCACTAGATTAGAATTAGTGCTAGTGAAGAGGGTGAAGTTGTTCGGCAAAGAGGCATAAACTTTAATCTCCACATATACTTTCTATAACTTGACCAGGTCTATTTAATCGATGGGACTATTAGCCAAAAGTTCTGATGGCTAGTAATATTATAAGGTACGAGTTTGAATTTTATCATAACTATAGTTAATCAAATTGAAATAATTAAAATTAAGATTAAAAGATGAAATTTTGGTCAAAAAGTCAAAGTTGGATCTGGCCATATCAAATTAATAGATGCCTAATTGACACCTGACGTGCTCCCGTGCATGAGATGCACAGGGAGGTCACTCTTGAAAGACACCTAATCAAAGACAGAGCATGCTTTCCAGTGTACTTACACTCAATGCACGCTAGAGGGAACATCCAAGCATGCTTTCTAGTGTAATTAGCTCTTGACGCGTGCCTGGGTGGCGCTTGTGCACCACTTAGTTTGGGCGTGGCACTTGATACGTGCCAGATGCACACTCGAGTACCACTCTATTATAAATATCAGGTTCGACTAAGTTTCAACCATTTTCTACAAAATTTTAAGAGAGGAGAGTGAAAGAGAAGAGGAGAAGACAGAGAAAGAGAGACGGGAAGCTATAAAAACTTAATTCAAGTAAATCCAAGCAAGATTTTTGATAATTTGGTGTTAATACAAGTGTATTTTAAGCATTCTTTCTTTGTTACTGTTCTTTCTTCACTTCTTTGAGTATTTCTTATTTCAAATGTTCATCCATGATATGATCTCGTAGTTAATATATTTATATTTAATATGCATATATTTTTTCCTCATTCTTTTCTAAAATTGCATAAAATTTACGTCTAAGTTTTTGTATATCAAAGTATTCAACTGATTTCTGTAATTATCTCTCATGCATATCCTGAATTTATAATTTAATATTCTTTAAAGTTTGACTCTTGTGTATAAAAATTAATGCATGTTAAATTTATAGAAAATATACTCTGTATGTCCCAAAAATTTATTAAAATTACCCTGCATGTTTGCTAATGAAGATGAATTTATGAATTATCTCAATATTGCTGATTACTTTTATACTATTTTGTTAAAAATAGTTTTGCATATTTAAGAAACTCGTAATTCAACATTTCATATTAATAATTGATAGAATTTGAGGAAAAAACTCTACAATATATTAAGAATTAAGAATATTTTCTCCATATTGAGAAAATATAAGAATTATGAAATAATGCATTGGGTTTTCATATGTCAAAGTTATCATGACCCATGAACACATATGCAGTCAACAATAATAATTTACAATAATATAAACCTCTAATAAACAACATCAATACTGACAAACTCGACCAGAGTATGATAATCCATATATATACAAGATCCAATGCATCAAAACCCGTATAGGATATCATTGGATATAAATTCGAACATCATAATATAAGATTTATTGTCCATACATCACAAGGAAGGTATCCAATACAAGAACTCATCAGTGTAATATGATAACTCCAAGATGCCTCATACATGGACTACAGCCCTCATCCGGCCATAAACGACAACCATAATACTCCCCCGAGATTTGAAATATAACCAACATAAATATCCACTTACTAATAGAGATAGTACCGTGAAAGATTATGACTGAACTCCTGTAGGCGTATTTATGCCACTAGTTTGAAGGGATAAAATATAAAAATATGAGTTTAAAATTTAATAAGTATTATTATATGAAATAGTACACATAAATCAGAAAAAATGAGATACCACATATAATTATATAAAACAAACTATAAGGTCCATATAAACCTCTGAAAATCAAGCAAATGTCTCATATTAAATTATTGTCTATATCAAACTGTCCTTCTGGAATATAATCATAACAAATAATGATCCGGTCAAATCTCATAGACGATATCATATCATACGATCTGAGATCACATCACATAATCACGATCATTACCATATCTCGTATGAGATATATACCATCGTCCGAATCCGAATCTCATAATCTTATATGCAAAAAATAAGAAAAATATCGAAACCAAAACATATAAACAAACACGTTCAGGGATTAATACATATTCATATGTACGAGATATTTTTATAGCCCAATACATGGGCCAATCAATGCATCTTAAATTATAGTTCACGTAAATACATATAGAAATATAAAGTATATATGAAATTAAAAAATAAAAAATTATTAGACTAATTTGAGAAAATGTTACACCTGTCCAGTAACCTTAGAGATATCGGCTATATTTTAGGCCAGGAGCTCAAGACCCAACTGCGTTTTAGGATGGCAACTCAAGGCTATCTATGTAGATTGTTTTCCATAGACTTGAAACTTACTCACTATATTTTACCACCCGCGGATGCAACCTTTAATTTAGTTATATAATATAACTTCCAAATATATTAATTTTTATCAATTTTTTTATAATAGTTCTTATTAAAATAGACAGTGAAGGACGGTCAACTACAATACGTTTCAACTTTCCTACCGGCATAAGTGAGATAACATATCACATGCATCCCTGTCAGGACTAAGCCTCCTCGTTGAAAGCGGTATTACAAAATCTCAAGCCTTGGATTACAATATTGACCTCTCAAGTCTCGAATTTCCATGGTTGTGACGACCCGACTTTTATTACCATCAAAAGCCATCGTCAAATCCAAAGTCCTTACAAATAAAAGATAAAAAGGTGAACATAAAAATTTTTCTTTTCTTCTTTTGCACCTGAGATACATACTAAAGATTTATAATTTCATTAATCCCAAAAGTAACACGGAAACATACTAACATTCATAAGCAGCGGAATAAATTTTACAAGTTTCCTCAAAAATAAAATAAACAAAACTCTTTTAAATTAACTCCAAAAAAACATTCAATACACCATAGGATTCTACCCAACTTCATCCTCTATAAGCTTGTCATCATAAACGTTGCAAGAATGAGCTTACAAAGCCCAAAGGATACTCACATAAAAACATAAGCATACATATAATTTAATCAAAATATAGATTCATAATATAGCATAGGAAAAATCATCATATCGTTTCTTCTTTAGTTCACATTCTTTCATCTTGTCTTGGTAAATTCATCAAAATCATTCGAAATTCATATCATCTTTAGGGACCGGACCGGACAACATCGAGGACGGGTTGTGTGCTACCCCACAACCTACAGCCCTATCCCCTCATTATGCTCCCCGGGTGGGAACAATGCCTTTAACCCGATATGGGGCCATAGTCCATAGTTCTTATGCCACCAAAGGTCCCCTCCTGTGGCCCGGGAGGCATCCTCGATACTCCAATATCCTTCATCCATCTTTAACAGCAAGTTTAATGGAAACTCGGTTCTTGTGGCCAATCATCATAGTTCGAAAGTCAAAAGTCGCCACTTTACATAATTACATGCCATTTTTCATGTTCATAAATACATAGGCCGGAGTTCATTTCATGCAGGGACCGGAGTTCTTAAAGCCGGACTTCTTTTATCAATGCCGGAGTGCCTTTCAAAGCCAAAATTCTTTTACATAAAACCGAGTTTCTTTTACATTGCCGTAGTTCTTTTACATAGAAGCCGGAGTTTCTTGGATCATAAGTTGTTATCAAAAGTCGGAGTAAAAAGTTGGAGTAAAAAGCCTCTTTTTTTCTATAGTAGGCCGGAGTTCTTTTTCAAACGAGAATGCCGGAGTTCTTTTCATAAAGAGTGCTTTTCTTTTCAAAGTGACGGAGTGCTTTTCTTTTCAAAATCCGAAGTGTTTTCTATTTAAAAATCCAAGCTCTTAAATTGTGTTTTGTCTTAAATCCGAGTTCAAAATTCGGAGTTCACTTCTTATAAAATCCAAGTTCAATATCCAGAAGTTCTTTTCGATAAAAAGACAGAGTCTTGTTTATTAAATTTCCGGTTCTTTTCAAACGGAAGGCCAAGTTCCTAAGGCGAAGTTCTTTTATTACTATCAGTTCTTTTCTTACAAAGCCGGAGTTCGTTTTCTTTAGTTAAAGCCCTTTTAAGAATCAAAGATCATCAAAACCGGAGTTCATAAAGGACGGAGTACATTTTTTAACAAAATCCTTCTTTTTCTTAAAGGGGACCTTTCTTTCCCAAAAAATCCGAGTGCTTAAAGGGACGGAGTGCTTTATTTAAAATGGACGTACTTTTCCTTTCCATAATCCGGAGTGCTTAAAGGGACGAGTGCAAAATGAATTGAGTGTTTTTCTTTTCAAAATCAAGTTCATAATTCGTTCATTTACCGTCATTCTAATCCGCATTTTTTCAAATTGCCGGAGCTCTAAATCATTTCAAAAAAATGCCGGAGGTCTTTTATCTTAAACTCGAGATCTTTTGTGAGCAGTTTTCAATAGCGGGGAATACTTGTTTCATCTTAAGGCCTAAAATTCCCTTCCGTAAACATGCATTTAGCAAAATTCATAACCATTGATAATAAATCATAAATTTAAATCTAACATCATGTACATTTTTCCTTTAAACATGCATTTCTCCTGAAAAAAGTATACTTCATAGAGAATATCATATACTTTCATAGCAACATAAATAAACATGAGTTTTAGAAATAGGGGTGAGTATCTTGCCTGATTCTTTTCTACTTTTTCCTTAGCTTCATCTTCTTCTTTAAGAGTTTCTAGTGGTGCCTTTTCCCGATGCTCTTAAGCCCTTATTTAT
This sequence comes from Nepenthes gracilis, assembly GCA_033239525.1. Lineage (NCBI taxonomy): Eukaryota > Viridiplantae > Streptophyta > Magnoliopsida > Caryophyllales > Nepenthaceae > Nepenthes > Nepenthes gracilis. Next base: position 15,435,305 of record BSYO01000007.1, read on the forward strand.
AGCCCTAGGTTTTGGTGGCCATCATTTATGATTTTTCTATTTTCCAATGGTATCATTTATGATTTTACATTTTCCAAGGAGGGTCGTTTTCAATAAGTCTCAAAATAGCCAAATTATTGATGGTCGCTCCTTCCTAATATTCTTCCTTATTTTCTCGTGAACTTCAGCCTTTCATCAAAACAACTTCCGGTCAACTATCGAGTTGACCGGATTTCTATCTCCTTTCTATTCATTTGTTCACGTTTCTCCGGTCAACATTTTTCGTTGACTGGATTTCTCCTTCTTCTAGTTTAACTTCGGCTTTTCATCTCTACAGTATTCCGGCCTTACAGGACTGGACTTCATTTTTATTAAATCCGAACTTCTTTTTACCAAGGGAAATCCGGACTTCATTTTATCAAGGAAATCCGGACTTCTTTTTCATCCAGAAATCCGGACTAGAATTTCACCAATGAAATCCGGACTTCTTCTTATCCCGGAAATCCAGAGTTCTCAAGGCCTAACTTGATTCCATCTTAAGCTGGTGTACTATTCTTATTTCATTTTTCGGTCAACTTGCGTTGACCGGATTTGATGATTAAAATTTTTCCTTTTAAAATTTTTGGGTTGTTACAACCTCCCCCACTTACAGGAATTTCGTCCTCGAAATTTTAAATAAAGTTACTAACCTTGAGAAAATAAATATGGGTATTTGTTCCGAATCTCTTCCTCTCATTCTCAAGTTGCCTCTTCCGGTGTGTGATTCTTCCAGAACACCTTTACTAGAACGATTGATTTGGTGCATAATATATGTTCCTTTCGATCCAAGATTTCCACTGGTTCTTCTATATACGATAAGTCCTTGTCGATCGCCAAAGGTTCATACTCAATTACATGAGTAGGATCATGGACATACTTTCGAAGCATTGACACATGAAACACGTCAAGTTCTTCTACCAAATTTGGAGGTAGTACAAGTCTGTAAGCTACTTCTCCAATCCTCTCTAGAATTTCAAACAATAAATCGTGGTTTCACTTCCCTTTACCCCGAATCTGATTTCCCCTTGGATGGCGATACTTTTAGGAATACAAAATCGCCTTTTCAAATTCTAAGGATCTCGCATAGCTCTTTTGTCTCATCTCGGGCTACTCTCAGATTCTTATGTAATATCTTTATCTTTTCGCTCCTTGATAATGTCCTTAAAATCCTTTTATCTCCGTGTTCCTCCTAGTGAATTGGCGACCTACATTTTCTCTCATACAATGCCTCAAAGCCATGCCAATGCTGGCCCAATGAAGGCCGTTATTATAAAAACTTCGCAAGAGCTAATGAATCATCCCAAGTCCTTTTCATCTCCAAGACTGAGGCCCTTAACATATCCTCGAGAACTGGATATCATTACGATTGGCAGTCGGTTTACGGATGAAAAGCAGATTTTAATTCACATTCTTTATGTAGACTTTTCCGAAAGAAACAAAGCGAGGGTCTCTATCGATACAATAGAGACAGGCACACCATGAAGTCGACAATCTCGTTCACATACCAATTTATCACGGGAGTAAGTCGTTCGGATTGCCAGAAATGAGCCGATTTGTTAATAATCACCCAAATAGCATCATGCTTCCTTGGCGTCCTTGGCAAGACGGTCACAAAATCCATGGCAATGTCTTCCCATTTCTAGCATGGCATTGGTTGCAATAACCTGCATTTACATCGCTTCTTTCGGCCTTTACTTGTTGGCATGTAAGGCACTTTTCCACGTAAGCTGCAATATCCCTTTTCATATTCCTCCACCAAATATTTTCTTCAAATCTGATGCATCTTATTGGCTCTGGGTGAATCGTATAACGGGATCGATGAGCTTCTTTAAGAATTTTCTCCTTTAAGTCTTTATTGTCCGGCACACATAACCGATTTCTAAATCTTAAAGCTCCATCCGGCGAAATCTGAAAATTACTTTGGGATTCTTTATCTAGCTCGCCCACGATCTTTACAAGAAAAGAGTCATCCGTTTGACATCCCTTTACCTCATTAATCATTTCTGGCTAAACTTGAAGATGCGCCAAAATCATCCGTTTCCCATGCACATAACGCTGAACATCATAATTCATGAGGCAATCCAACATCTCCATTTGCTTAACTTGCATTCTAGCTAGCATCCCAGGCTGCCTACTTAATGTGTCGGCAACCACGTTGGCCTTTTCTGGCTCATAACATATAGTCTTTCGGGAATTCAATCCATCTTCTCTATCTCATGTTGGGTTCATTCGAGGAGAACAAATATTTTAGACTCTTGTGATCGGAGTAGACAGAGAATCTTTCACCATATAGGTAATGCCTCCATTTTTAATGCAAATACAAGCTGGGCCAATTCCAGATCGTGAGTTGGGTAATTCCTTTCATGATCCTTCAACTAGCGACCCATAGGCAATTACCTTACCGTGTTGCATTAAAACACAGCCCAATCTTGGCATCACGAAAAATAATCTCCCGACCCATTTGGAATGGTGATCGGGCAGTAACTGGTCTTTAAGCGTCTTGAAGCTCTCTTCACAATCTTTGGTCCACTCGAACTTGGCATCCTTCTTAGTTAATTGTGTGAGTGGCAAGGCGTTTTGGGAAAAGTTTTCCACAAACCGTCTATAATATCCAGAATTAGTGCCTAAGAAACTTTGCACTTGAGAAGTTGGCTGATTTACTACCGCTTCCACTTTCATAGGGTCGACCGAGATTCCTTCCATGGAGATGACGTGTCTAATCCTACCTCTTCCAACCAAAATCGCACTTTTCGATTTGGCGAACAACCGATGCCCCTAAGAATCAAGTGTAGTGCGTAAATGTTCCTCGTGTTCCTCGGCTTTTCGAGTACACAAGGATGTCATCAATAAATACTATCACGTTGTCGAGTATGGTTGGAAAATTGATTCATTAGATCCATAAAAACAGTCATTAAACCCAAAAGGCATTACTACAAATTCATAGTGCCCATTTCGAAATATATCCTCCTTGCTGATCCGAAATGATACCCGGATCTAAGATCGATTTTTGAAAATATTTGGTCAAGGAGATCATCAATCCTGGAGGATATTTGTTCTTGATGGTGATTTTGTGTAATTCTCGATAGTCCACACATAATCTCATGGTCCCGTCCTTCTTTTTGACAAAGAGAACAGGTGCTCCCCATTGTGACACACTTAGTCGAATGAAACCTTTATCTAACAATTCCTGCAATTGTTGTTTCAATTCTTTGAGTTCAGCCGGTGCCATCCGATAGGGTGGTTTGGATATCGATGCCGAACCTGGTATCAATTCTACTCTAAATTCTAACTCTCGTTGGAGTGGCAATCCAGGTAATTCATCAATGAATACGTCTTTAAATTCCCGCACCACAGGAATCTCTCTAGCCGAGAGATTCTTGATTTTCTCATAGTTACACTAGCAAAGGCCAAATAAGCTTGGCATCCATCATGATCAAGTAATAATCGAAGAGCTCAAATAAAGCAGATGCTTCCTTTCGCCTAGAACACCACTGAATGTGAAAAGGCTTGTTTCCAAGAATGGTGAATTCTACTCTTTTTCGAAATAATCAATCTTGGCATGATATCCGTAACTACCCCATCCCCAAGATTGCATCAAAGTCTTTCATTTCGACAACCAAGTTAACGGGCATCAAGTATTCATTTACTTTTATTGGACATTGAAAAATGCTATATTTAAAATTACGGACGACCACAAAGTGAGGTAACCATCAATGGGTACTCAAGAACTTTAGGAAGGGTCGTAAGATGCTTCGAAAATTCATGGGAAACAAAAGAATGAGTAGATCGAGAATCAAAGAGCGTGACTAGAGATGCCACTTATAGAAAGTGTACCTTCTACCACCTCCGTAGACTTTTCAGCCTCCTTTGCAGAAATGACAAACACTTTGGTTGGGATAGGAGATTTAACTCCTAGAGCTTGTTTAGCGAGCGGACACTCTCTGATCATGTGCCCCGCCTGCCCACAATTATAACAAATACCCAGTTTCTTGTCTTCCTCCATGTGATCTCCCCCATGATTCACATATATCATTAGCACGAGAATTCTTTAGTATTTCTTATTTCCCAAACCTTGATGGTCTTTCCTTCTTAGAAGGCCCTTCACTAGCATATGTCGACTAAAAGTCCTTTGTCCTGACATTGCTCCCCTTTCCAATTCTTTTTCATAAATGATCGCCTTTGCGAATATGCCTCTCCATACGTTGTCAACGTTAGAGTTGAAAGGTGTCTCCATATCATCCCGTTTCGCATGTCTAACCTTCCTCTCCTCATCTTCCACCATGAAAGGGGCATAGCGAGATAACTCGGTAAATTTTGAATCATATATATCAAAGTACCGCCTTAGGCGAAGGAATTCATCCTCCTTCTACCTCTCATCGCATATTTTTCCGAAAAAGTTGCTAAACATCTCCCAACTAATCTCCCGATCCGGCATATTAAAAACCCTTTTTCGCATCTCCCACCAGTGGTGTGCTTCCCCTGCCAAAATGAGTGGCATATAGCACCATGTCCCAGCAGGCACTTGATTACCGTAAATACCTTTTCGGTCGTTGAATCCATGTTTCAGCCTTCAACGGATCGGGTTCCCTAAAAATTCAGGAATTGTTCGTTGGTAAAACTGTTGATGACCTCTCCGATGGACAGGAATTGGGGTGGTCACCGGAGTTGGTGGAGTTATCGGAGTCAAAGCTTCTATGACTTCGGTCATTATCTCAATAAAGAGGTTTACGTATCTTGCCTCCCCGATCAAGAGTGTTGTTAAAATCATTTCTCCTTCCTCTTTAGACATGACTGCCGGAACGTCTGAAAAGAATAATTTCGTTAATCAATTAGTCTAGAGATAACTATCGTGATGGTCTTTATTCCAAACCGTAAGTAAGGATAACACTCTTCTTGCCAATACTAAACTTATCCTAAGTTTCCATGCTGATTCAAACTATTCTAAAGCATCTCAATTTTCTCTCTGATACCAACTGTGACGACCCAACTTTTATTACCATCAAAAGCCATCGTCAAATCCAAAGTCCTTACAAATAAAAGATAAAAAGGTGAACATAAAAATTTTTCTTTTCTTCTTTTGAACCTGAGATGCATACTAAAGATTTATAATTTCATTAATCCCAAAAGTAACACGGAAATATACTATCATTCATAAGCAATAATAAATTTTACAAGTTTTCTCAAAAACAAAATAAACAAAACTCTAAATAAACTTAAACATTCAGCTACACCATAGGATTCTACTCAACTTCATCCTCCATAAGCTTGTCATCTGAAAAGTTACAAGAATGAGCTTACAAAGCCCAGCAGGATACTCACATGCAGAAAACATAAGCATACATATAATTTAATCAAAATATAGATTCATAATATAGCATAGGAAAAATCATCATATCGTTTCTTCTTTAGTTCATATTCTTTCATCTTGTCTTCAGAAAATTCATCAAAATCATTCGGAATTCATATATCTTTAGGGACCGGACGGGAGCGGACAACATCGAGGACGGGTTGTGTGCTACCCCACAACCTAAAGCCGTATCCCCTCATTATGCTCTCCGGGGCGGGAGGTAATGCCTTTAACCCGGCATACGGGGCCATAGTCCATAGTTCTTATGCCACCAAAAGGTCCCCTCCCGTGGCCCAGGAGGCATCCTCGAGTGTCACTCCAATATCCTTCATCCATCTTTAACAGCAAGTTTAATGGAAACTCGGTTCTTGGTTCGTGTTCTTTAATGGCCAATCATCATAGTTCGAAAGTCAAAAGTCGTGGAGTTCCACTTGCTGTCCGTAATTACATGCCATTTTTCATGTTCATAAATACATAGGCCGGAGTTCATTTCATGCAGAGGACCGGAGTTCTTAAAACTTCTTTTATCAAAGTGCCTTTCAAAGCCAAAATTCTTTTCTGAAAAAGACCGGAGTTCTTTTACATTGCCGTAGTTCTTTTACATAGAAATAGGAGTTTCTTGGATCATAAGTTGTTATCAAAAGTCGGAGTAAAAGTTGGAGTAAAAAGCCGGAGTTCTCTTTTTCTACAGTAGAATGGAGTTCTTTTTCAAACAGAATGCCGGAGTTCTTTTTCATAACAGAACGGAGTGCTTTTCTTTTCAAAGTGACCTCTGAAAATCCGAGTGTTTTCTATTTAAAAAATCCGAAGCTCTTAAATCTGAAGTGTGTTTTGTCTTAAATCCAAAGTTCATAAATCCGGAGTTCACTTCTTAGAAAATCCGAAGTTCAATATCCGAAGTTCTTTTCCAATAAAAACGACAGAGTCTTGTTTATTAAATTTCCGAAGTTCTTTTCAAACGGAAGGCCGAAGTTCTTGAAGCCGAAGTTCTTTTATTACTGCCGGAGTTCTTTTCTTACAAAGCCGGAGTTCGTTTTCTTTAGTTAAAGCCGGAGTTCTTTTCTGGAATCCAAAGATCATCAAAACCGGAGTTCATAAAGGACGGAGTACATTTTTTAACAAAATCCGAAGTTCTTTTTCTTAAAGGGGACGGAGTGTCTTTCTTTCCCAAAAATCCGGAGTGCTTAAAGGGATGCTTTATTTAAAATGGACTTACTTTTCTTTTCCATAATCCGCAAAAAAGGGACGGAAAAATGAATTGAGTGTTTTTCTTTCAAAATCAAGTTCATAATTCCGACATTTATAATCAAGGCTCTAATCCGAAGTTCATTTTTTTCAAATTGCCGGAGCTCTAAATCATTTCATAAAAATGCCGGAGGTCTTTTATCTTAAACTCGAGAGATCTTTTGTGAATGATTTCAATAGCATACTTTTTCATCTTAAGGCCTAAAATTCCCTTCCGTAAACATGCATTTAGCAAAATTCATAACCATTGACAATAAATCATAAACAGAATAAATCTAACATCATGTAAATTTTCTTTAAACATGCATTTCGGAGCGAAATATAAAAGTATACTTCATACGAATATCATATACTTTCATAGCAACATAAATAAACATGAGTTTTAGAAATAGGAGTGAGTATCTTGCCTGAATTCTTTTCTACTTTTTCCTTAGCTTTCTGTCTTCTTCTTTACTGAGAGTTTCTAGTGGTGCCTTTTCCTGATGCTCTTAAGCCCTTATTTATAGCCCTAGGTTTTGGTGGCCATCATTTATGATTTTTCTATTTTCCAAGGGTATCATTTATGATTTTACATTTTTCAAGGAGGGTCGTTTTCCAATAAGTCTCGGAAATAGCCAAATTATTGATGGTCGCTCCTTCCCAATATTCTTCCTTATTTTCTCGTGAGACTTGTTTTCATCAAAACAACTTCCGGTCAACTATCGAGCGTTGACCGGATTTCTATCTCCTTTCTATTTATTTGTTCACGTTTCTCGGGAATATTTTTCGTTGACCTTTAATTTCTACTTTAACTTAATTTATCTCTAAATATTCGGCCTTAACTTTTATTTTCATTAAATTTTTTTACTAAATATTTCTTTTCTTTCAAGCAAATCAAGACTTCTTTTCACTTCGGAAGTCCGGAATGTTTTTACTAAGGAAATCCTGACTTCATTTTCATTAAATCCGGACTTCTTTTCTCCAACGAAATCCGAACTTCATTTTATTAAGGGAATCCGGACTTCTTTTCTTCAAGAAAAATTCAGACTTATATTCCCCACGGAATCCAGAGTTCTTTTTACCAAGGGAAATCCGGACTTCATTTTATCAAGGAAATCCAGACTTCTTTTTCATCCAGAAATCCGGACTAGAATTTCACCAATGAAATCCAGACTTCTTCTTATCCCGAAAATCTGGAGTTCTTAAGGTTTAACTTGATTCCATCTTAAGCCGGTGTACTATTCTTATTTCATTTTCAGGTCAACTTGCGTTGACCGGACTTGATGATTAAAATTTTCCCTTTTAAAATTTTTGGGTCGTTACAATGGTCCCATAGTGACCCTACCCTCGGCAGTATGCATGTGTATTAATGTAAGGTTTGATTCATAATTTCATAATATATGGATGCAAAATATGCATATATATATCATCTGGGTATCCATACATCACAAAACCCTCCAAAATAATAAATTTCAGTGAAAAATTACCAAGCAACCGGTAAAATATACATGCATGTAAGCAATAAATAAAGGAACTATACAAAAATCACATGCGTGTAAACAAAATCTTTAAAATATACACAAATATTAGTGGATACAAAAATAGATAAAGGATTTGGCTTACGGGTACTTGTCTCAATCTTATACTCTACAGATCTGACGAATAGAAGTTCCGAGATGCCCAATCGCCACTTTCTCTATCCTCCTCTTTCTCCTCTCTCTCTCTCTTCTCTGCTCTGAGTGTGCCTCGAGCAATCCTCGGGCGCCCACATGCTGAATTCGCACCTCACCTTTGCCTGGAGCGTGCCTCAAGCATGAAATATTGAACTCGAATCCTTTAAAATTTCTACAAATACCATTAATTCAATACACTCAATAAATTCTAAAAATACTAAATACATCCAGAATATATTAAATGAAAACTCGGGTATTATAAAAGTACCAGACTATCATTCTCAAAATTTACATACCTTAATCCTTGAACAAATAAGGATATTTCTCTTGGACTTTACTCTCAAGCTTTCATGTTGCTTCTTCTATTGCTTGGTTCCTCCAAAGCATTTTAACCAACGGGATCACATTATTTCTAAGCACCTGATTCCTTTCGGTCCAAAATCTGAACAGGAACCTCAACATATGATATATTCTCATCAATTTCTAACGTCTCAAATTTAATCACATGTGACGGATCATATATATATTTCCTCAGCCGAGATATTTCTTGAAAACATCATAGCCAAAGGGGTCATCTTGTTTCTCAACACTTGATTCCTTCTACCTCAAAATTTGTGCCAAAACCTCAATATAAAAGCAGTTCCTTGAAATCAGCGATAGTTCATACTCGATCATATATGAAGGATCATTCACATATTTTTTCATATTAATACATAGGACAAATCATGTCCATTTTCCCAATTTGAAGACAAACCCAAAATGACGGCCACCTCCCTGGTTCGCCACAACACCTAAAATAGCCCCAATGAATTTTGATTTCAAATTTACCTTCCTCCTCAAACTTGAAATTCATTTGCTCAAAGATATTTTTGAAAAAACCTAGTCACTCACATCATACATCAAATCAAAACCTAAGATGGATGACCTAGCCCATAAGTTTTCGCTGCACCACTCTACTTGATCACCTAACTGCGAATTTATTGCTATATCAAATTTTAACTTGTTACCCAATTTCTCATGAGAACTTACCCAAAATTTCAGCACAAGCCTCATATCTCCATCAAAATCTCAGAACAGGAATACTTTACAACCTCATCATCTCGTTGGCATATTGACAAACCAATTTTTTATCCAAATACATCATCCAAATTGGCAATAAATGGGTCAAACTTGTCAGCCAATCCATAAATATTCAAATAGCACCCATAATCATTGTCTTGCTAAGCAACCCCGAAACAAAATCCATTGATGCTTCTCATTCATAATTTCATAAACTAAATATTCAGAACACAATTCCTTTCCCAAAAGTAAAGCATCTCACTTGTTTAAATATTAAGATTTGCTTGTGACTTATTGCCCAAAATTTCGGCAACTCCCTCAAACACGAAACCCTCATCGACTGTGGCTCATCACCCAAATCCACTTCCTCCAAAATCGTAAACTACACTTGGAGACATAGCAATGCCATTCTCAATCCTCCTGAGAGTAATCACATAAGGCAACTCTCTATTATAGTCGACATTTCCAATGAAGTATCAGAGACACATCAAATTCGAAGACTTTTGACCCAAAACATCAACAATAATATTTGCCGCCTTAGCTGATGATAAATCTCATAAGTATAATCCTTTAACAACCTCACCAACCTACACTTGATCAACTTTTTCTGATTGACACCGAAACTCACCATTATAGCCCTTAAGCGAATCCACATGCTTACACTGCTACATGACCGACTTCTTTGGTGAAATAATTTTCTCAAGCCTTCTAATCAAATGAAACCATAACTCTCTCTCCATATAAACATACCCCAAAATCGTCAAAGAAAAGACCTCAATTGCTAACTCTAAATCATATGTGAAGTAATTTTGATTATAGACTTTCAACTATCTTAACCCATAAGTGACCATCCGAATATGCTACATCAGAACACAACCCCAAATCTTCCTTGGAAGCATTGCAACCTACCACAAATTCACATAATCTATTAGGGATCGACCAAATTGATATTGTCAGCAATCCAACCTTCACTTCTTGAAAACATTCCTCACAATATTGTTACAGCAGACATCGATCACTTCTGAGCCAAACACCCCCCACGGACACTGCAATTTTTGAGAATTCTCAACAAATCACTTAGCAAATTCAACTGGACCCAGGAAACCACGCACCCTCACGACAAACAACAACCTTTTCCAAATGGGCCACCTCTTCAATCACAAATATGCCACCGAAGAAACAACACACCCCAAAATAACACATCCTACAACGAAACTCGTATATCCTCAAATGGGCAAATGGTTGACTATCCTTCATAGCTACGACACAATCCTCGAATGGACCTTATGCCCCTCATAATTCCTCAAACAAATCAAAATAACATTAATGAATCCATCACAAAATTGACCCAAACACAACTGAAAGATCTAATTTTTAAGATCCACAAAAAATGCCGAAGAAATTGTTACCCCAAAAAGCATCACCGAAACTTAAAACGGCCATACCTTTATTCTGAAGGCTGTCTTGGGCATATCCTTCTAATCATTCTCAATTGAAAATACTCCAAATGAAGATCAATTTTAGAAAACATCACACTCTTACCATTTATCAAACCAATCACCTATCAATTCCCATTATGTACTTATCAAACGATTTATTTCTCAAATGAATTAAATTTTTAATAATCCATAGATAACCTCAGCAATTCATCTTACTCATCCCAAAGGTACTAAACCACCCCATGGAAAAATACTTGGTTGATATCTCGTTGATTCTATGCGGGGTCCTAAAAATTAGTGCCAATCCCAACACAACCTCAATAGCAACTTCAATTATCGATCAGAAAATAATCCAAGCTAATTCTCTCCTCTGAGAAATAGCGTTGAATTACCATACAGCTAGAAAATCCTTAATGACTACAGAATGACTCTCGAATGTGGTCACGTATACCAAATAAACTCAATACACATCATCAAATGACTTACAGGAAAAACGATATCAATTTTACTGCCTTTCAATCGACTTTTCTTCATATTCAAAATTTACAACCCATTTTATGAATCAGAATATTCTTACTGAAATTATCTATACTAGCATGCCAACTTGCCAACCAATTCACATCAAAATTGAGCACATCAAATGAAATCTGATCAATCAACCATTTATATCTACTGACCCAAACCAGACACCAAAGCTCATTCTAGAAATTCGAAAAAATATACAAAATTGCATATAATTTCAGGGGCCATAGGCTTATTCTCTTACCTATGCAAACTAAATTCACTTTTTTATCTATCCTGAATGTTAAACAAAAAGGGACTTTTTCAAAAATTACCTCCATAAAACATCTTAAGAAGTAGAATGCAGCATTGAGAAGCCCACCACTGGCCTACCTCACTTTCTAACTTATAGGCAGCAGACTAAACTTTGTCCAAATAGCCAAAAATCTCAAACACTTTCCCTACTTTTTAAAGCTTAATTTAAACTTTGATTGGATCAAACTTTTCTAAAATTTTCAAACCGACCCACTCTTAATTATTCAAAGGGTGCTCCATCTTGCCCCTAATCGACCATCCTCCACATAATAACCAAACTCTCATTTAGCAGCTAGATTATACCCCCATTATGTCACTTGTGCGACCCATCATAGTTCACTACCCAACATGAACCTCAACTTTTTACAATCCAAATCTCTATTATTTGTCATGAATTGAACTTATCATACCAAATATTTGAACAATTATTTACCCAAAATAATTCAAAATACCTCACTTTATGACTTTTTCTTTGATACCACTTTTGTCATGACCCAAGAATATATACACATGTCAATAATAATAATCTATAATTATGTAAAACTCCAACAAAAACATCAACAATAACAAACTCAATTTGGGTGTGATAATCCATACATACGTAGAACCCAATGCATCAAAACCCATACATGATCTCATCAAATATAAATCCAAACATTATAATATAAGACTTGTTGTTCGTACATCACAAAGGAGGTATCCAATACAATAACAACTCATCAATATAATATAATAACTCAAAGATGCATCATACATGGACTAAGGCTCTAATCCGGTCATAAATGACAACTATAGTACACCTCTAAGATGTAAAATATAATCAACATAAATATCCACCTACCGATAGAGATAGCACCGTGAAAGATCATGATCGAACTCCTACAGGTGTATTTTTGCCACTAGTTTAAAGGGATAAAATATAAAAATATGAATCTAAAATTTAACAAATATCGTCATATAAAACAGTACATATAAATAAGAGAAAATGAGATGCCATATATAATTATATAAAACAAACCACAAGGTCTGTATAAACCTCTAAAAATTGAGGAGATATCTAGTACTAAATTATTGTCCATATTAAATAGTCCCTCTAGGATATAATCATAACAAAATATTGTCCGATCAAATCTCATAGACGATATCATATCATATGATTCGGGGTCACACCACATAATCATGATCGTCACCACATCCACGTGAGACATATGACATATACCATCGTTCGGATCCAAATCTCATAATCTCATATATAGAAAATAAGAAAAATACTAGAACTAAAACATATAAATAAACACATTTCTGGTTTAACACATATTTATACGTACGAGATATTCCTATTACCCAATCTATGGGCTAATACATGCATCTCAAATCATAGTCCATACAAATATATATAGAAATATAAAGTATGCACGAAATTAGAGAACCAAAGATTATTAGATCAACTTGAGAAAAAGTTATACCTATCCGATAACCTTGTCTATATTGGTTATATTTTAGGTCAGCAGCTCAAGGTCTGACTGTATTTTAAGCCGGCAACTTAAAGTCATCTATGACCTTTTTCATATAGACTCAGAATTTTCTCATTATATTTTACCATTCGCGACATTGGGTGCAACCTTAAATTTAATTATATATTAGGGCATTCGAATATATTAATTTTTGTTAAATTCTTTCGATGGTTCTAATTAAAATATACAGTCAGGTAGGTCAACTATAACACGTCTTAACCTCTTTGTTGGCGGAAGTGAGACAACAAAATACATACATCCTATTGGGACTAGCCTTCCCATCGGGAACGGTACAATAAAATCTCATGCCTCGAATCACAAATATCGACCCATTGCATCTCAGACCACCATGGTCCCATAGTGACCTTACCCATGACAGCATGCATGTGGACTAATGTAAGACCTGATTCATGATTCCACAACATATAGATATATAAATATACATATATATATCATCCGAATATTTCCAAATCTTAAAATCGTCCAAAATTATAAATACCCATGAAAAATCACACTACAACCAATAAAATATATATGCATGTAAGCAATAAATAGATGGAGTACATGAAAATTACATGTATGTAAATAAAATCTCTAAAATATATACAAATATTAACAGACATGAAAATAGACCAAGGATTTGGCTTATGAATACTTACTTTAGCCTTATACTCCACAGATATGATGAACAGAAGCTTCGAGATGCATGATTGCCACTTTTACTCTCCTCCTCTTTCTCCTCTATCTCTCTCTCTCTTCTCTACTCCACATCACAAAAATCACAAAACCCTAACTCGTGCACATATTTATAACTCGGCTCGTGCTCGGGTGACACCCGAGCCCAGCGCAGTTCGAGTGAGAGCCACATGCGGTCAAATCTAAATCACCCAAGCACGGCTCGAGTGAGAGCCACATGCAGTCAAATATGAAATCAGCACTCAAGCGTGCCTCAAGTGCTCCTCGAAACCTACATATTTGAATTTGTGCCTCACCTTCACCTGAAGCACGCCTTAAGCGCGAATAACAAACGTGAATCCTTCAAATTTTTCACAAATACAATTAATTCAATACACTCAATAAATTCTAAAAATACTAAATACATCTAGAATACATCAAATGGGAACCCGGGTATTATAAAAGTATTGGACCATTGTAATAAGTTTAGTAGGTGATATATTATAGAATATCTTAATATATTATAGTGGTAACTAAAATTTGAACCTATCATCTGTAAGTGAAAGTAGCATTTAGTTTTACCTATAGGATTATATATATGACAATTCACCTATGAATTTTGAATAATAGCATATAGTCTTTGGTTGTGTAGAAAGAAATATAACCCGAGTTTTGATCCCGAGTTTTAATTATCCGCTCATTTAGTCTATAAGGCCCTACTGGCCCTTAGTTCCTAAGAAATTGTGTAATTAAGTATTAATTTATATAGCACATTTTGAATATACACTGATAAGATAAATTTAAAAATAATGTATAATTATTATAGAATTTAAGACATTGCATTTGAAAAGATTTAGATTGAAGGAAGATCAGTTCAAAGAAATAGAATTGAAATTACTAAATTATGATGTTATATTTTAATTTCAAACAATATTTAATTTTATTAGGTTACTCAGACAATAGTTTGCATTAGAAATAATTTAAAATCATGGATATTGTGATGTTTCGTGTCGTAAAATCTGTTATGAATAATAATTTTAGCTTATTATCTTTAATTATCACATACACCATTAAATAAATTATTAACCAAACGGACGTGAGTTTACCTTGTTTTATATAATAATCACCTGTACATAACAACACATAATAATATACAGGATCTAAATAGATTACCACATTATCTGTGACTTTGACATCAATCCAAATAATATGATGTCAGCATTTTACTAAAGAAATATGCCTACTAATTATTAAAAGTCAATCACATGCCAATTTGCAAAAACAATAAACATTTATAATATTTGTCCATCTGATATAAAAATTATCACTGACATACAACATTCTCATATTCCTAACAACATACATACCCAGTATGACAATTGATACGGAATTATATAATCCAAAAACTCCATATTAATTTCACCACAGTCTACTACTGTAATTAAACCAAAACTAATAACTAAATATAATAAATACTATTCAAAAATAGGTATACAAAATGTCTTCAAAAATATAAACAAAGTACTTCCGTCTTTACTCCTATTTATCAGGAAAAAACTAGTACGAATTATTTGAAAGGTTAGTAAAATAATAAAAGAATAAGCCAAATGTTCAATAAGGTATTATATATAACAAAGAACATGTATATATATAATTTTAAAATCATATTGTATGAGGTAGGAATCGTATCGAATAAAATAACTTAAATATGAATGTAACCTCCTAATTTCTTATCTTATTCTTTTCTTACTATTAGCCATCAAAACATACTTCTGGTTCTTTCTTATTTTTATATGTCAAAACATGCTAAAAATTTACTAATATTGAGAAACTATAGTAAACCTTACCAACTAATGGAGTAGATAGTCAAGGAAAGAATTGTATTCACTTCTACACAATCTAAGGCATCACCATCTTATTCAATACCCAGAGGTAGGTGGTACATACGTATAACCTGGTAGACGGGCCGTAATCCACCCTTATTTTCCTACAGGGCTAGGGCAATTCATCGATTACCACTACAATATCCTAATATATGCCAGAAAATATTACCATTTAAATAATTCCTTAGTCTAATTTCTTACTTTCTTAATTTAGAAAATTTTCATACTTTACTTCTGAATTCTGAGTTCTCACCCTTTTAAAAAAATAATTTATACCTTTCTTATCATAATTGCAGAATTTTGTTCCTTTTTATAATGTCTCATACACTTTATCATAATAATTTCGTAAACATGAAATTTGATAATAAAACATGCCAAAGAAAAATTAGAAAGTTTAATATAAATTTAATAAACATACAGCACATAATTAAATATATAGTATATTTTTAACATATATAGTGTAACGACCCAGCTTCTGAAGCATGAAAAATCCCAGTCATCGAGTCAAAATAATCAAAGAATCAGTCCGGTTTTCTAAGTGAACAAATCAGTCCAGTTTCCTTAAGACAAAAATCAAGTCCGGCTTTGTATAAATGAGCACTCCGGCTTTGACCACACCGGCTTCCGTGCACTCCGGCTTTTAAGCACTCCGGCTTTTTGAGGAAATGTACTCCGGTTTTGGATGGAAGATGAACTCCTGTTTTGTATCAAAAAAAAAGGAAACTCCGGTTTTTAATATGCTCCGACTTTGGAGGAAAAACAACTTCGGCTTTTGAACTCTAGATTTGGATGAAAAACAACTTTGAACCAGAACTTGTTTGTAGAAAAGAACACCGGCTTTTGAACTCCAAAGATTTTAAGTAATTCGCCTTTAAGTTAGTCGCTCAGGCCTTTATGACAGAATAAACTCCGGCTTTTTAAGTTTACGCACTCCAGCCTTTATGACAGAGTGAACTCCGGCTTTTAGGTTAATTCACTCCGGCTTTAAGAAGAAATTGACCGAAATTGAAGAGTTGACCGGATTTAAAGGAGTTGACTGGATTGAGGATATTACGTTGACCGGCTTTAAGTAGGGAAGTTGACCGGAATAAATTGATGGCAACTAAAGAAAAAGGCAAATTTTATTATTTAGTTAGAATTCAACTGGACGGCGATGAAATGGAGTAGGTAAACTAATCCAGTTACTCCCACCTACCGTTTGCAAAGGAGTACAGGAGTAAGTTACTTACTCCACTTACCCCCACCAAACCCCTCCTCTATATAAACCTGCTTGTGGTTGGTGAACCAAGCAAGCAGTAAGGAAGAAGTGGTGGAAGGAAAAACTTCAGACGGTAATATTGGGCAACCGACTGTCAGGCAAGGAGGGAAGAATTTTGAGTCAGCCCGTCAGGCAAGTGTACCTCGGACGCCGTTTTTAAGTTCATTACAAGCATAATCTGATCTGTTTCTAAATTTATGCTCTATTGCAAGTTACTCAGACGCTGTTTTTAAGTTCAGTTTTTAGTTCATATACTGCACTCTGTTTTGCGGCAAGTAATCGGACGTTAACACGTTTCTAGTTCTCGTTTGAATCTGTTTGAAGTTCATGACGCCTGTTTTCCTACATCCTGAACTTACATGAAATCCGGATCAAAGGTTACAACTGGCTTTTGACATATGAAACGAAACCGGCATTTGGCATGTAAGACGAAACCGGCATTTGGCATGTAAAATGAAATCGACATTTGACTATGTAAAATGAACTCCGCCCCTTTTAATGAAAATGCACTCCGTCTTGATAGTAAAATGAACTCCGCCCCTTTCAATGAAAATGCACTCCGTCCTGATAGTAAAATGAACTCCGTCCTGATAGTAAAATGAACTCCGTCCAAAAAGCACTCCATCGCTTGAGTAAAAAGCAGTCCGTCCGAAAAGCACTCCGGCCTCTTTTAAAATGAACTCCGGTCCGAATGTAAATTGAACTTCCGGCCTTGTATTAGGAAGATGAACTCCGTCCCTTGAGAGAAAATGAACTCCGGCTTGTATTCTGACTTTGAACTGAAACTGAAAATTAGCTCCGGCTTCGTAATAGAAAATGAGATCCGGCCTTGTGTTGGAAAAGAACTCCGATTTTGTACTGAAAAATGAACTCCGGCCTCAATCTAAAATAAACTACAGCTTTGTATTGAAAATGAACTCCGGCTTCTAAGAATAAGAACTCCGTCCTGTTAATGAAAAAGCACTTCGTCTTTTTTGTAAAAAGTGCTCCGTCCCTTAAGAAAAGTGCTCCGTCCAAAAGAGCTCCATCCTTTAAGAAAAGTGCCCGCCTAAAGAGCTCCGTCCTTTTTGAATATACTCTGTCCAAAGGGAGCTCTGTCCTTTGAAAGAGCTCCGTCCAAAAGAGAGCTCCGTCCTTTGTAAGAGCTCCGTCCAAAAGAGAGCTCTATCCCTTGAAAGAGCTCCGTCCAAAAGAGAGCTTCGTCCTTTGAAAGAGCTCCGTCCAAAAGAGAGCTCCGTCCAAAAGAGAGTTCCGTCCTTTTAAAGGTACTCCGTCCAAGTTTTCTGAAGTTCGGCATTTTGAAGAAAATGAACTTCGGCTTCTATATTGAAAATGAAATCCGGCTCCCTTAACAAGATAAGAGCACCGGCCCTTCCTTGATAAAAAGCTAAATCGGCCCCAAATATATGTTATGCCATGAAATCGAAACCGGCCTCAAGTGTATTTTAAATCGGCTTTTAAGTATATGAATTTCGAAATAAGTTCTATGATTTGAAGGTCTGATTTTGAAAAAGGGGTTTTCTATTAAGAGATAATTTTCGTAACAGTTATTTTGGGACCCGAAACTGACTACAGTCCAGGTAAGTTCTTGGGTGAGGCCTTAGAACTTACGGTGATAATCAAGGATAGCTCTGTCCATGAAGCGATTCATGGTCTGCCCTGTCCTCAAGGGCGTTAAGCTAGGAGGAACATAGGCCGACCTTCGGGTGGCACACAGTACAGATATCCCTCGGGATGGGAATACATGACATGATCTGACACGATAGGCCTTGGATTGTGGGAACTAAATACAATCTATCCTCGATTATTCGCCCCCTCAGCTAGTAGGGGATACTAACAGGGTCTATATCGTTCTGTTCTTATACTGTTCCGTTCTGATTCTGTTCTGTTCTGTACCGTGTTCTGTATCGTTATTATTGTACTGATTTCTGTTCCGCACCGATGACTGAGTTGTTTAAATAGAAGAGAAGTTTCTGATGCTATTTTCTGGATTATAATGGCTACTGATTACCGATTTCTGAGTACTGATTCCTGATTCCGAAGTATAATATGTCAAGCATGTTTACATTCTAATTTTCCGTTCGCTTTACACGCTTACATGACCGTCGCATCATCGTTTTACAGTTCATATGCATGTACATTGCTGGGCCTCGGCTCACTGTTTTATATTTTCCTCCTACAGATGAAGCTTTAGAACTTGTGCCTGACGAGTTGGAGTAAATTGAGCTTGTCTGAAGGATTAAAGCACTCGGAAGCTTATTTTGGAGAAATATTAATTGTAATGACTTGATGGACTTTTATGGTTAAACATTTTGGATATGTACTCGGAAATAAATATTTTGGAATGAATATGAATGCTTCCGTAAGTATTAGAATAACTTTCGCTATTCTTATTATGGTTAAAAGTATATGGTCCTAGATGGCATCTGTGATCCTATGTTGCACCCAATTGGTTTGGTTGGGTTTTCATTTGTGTTTTTGTTTGACGGAAGCTTTGAGGACAAAAAAAAAAATCCGTTCCGTCACAATTGGTATCAGAGAATTGAGATGCCTTAGGAATTGATCGATCGAAAAGCGGAAGCATAGGTTTGAATCTTTCTACTAAATTTTCGTAGGAATAAGTCTAGGTAACCAAGGTGATTAGGACCTTTAAGAAGTTGACTCCTAGGCTAAGTTTGAATTTTACAAAACTGATGAATATTTTCTTTTCTCTAACTGACTTTTGAGATTTCAATGTAGCACATATCTTGATTTTAGGATGGCTAATAAGTGGAGAAGAAGATATTCTCTTAATCACGAAATTCTGATTTGTTCTTGATTGCTATATGGATTTTGTTAGTCAGTATTAATAAGTATTCACCAAAGTGGGGGAGACGTCCGTGGGACGGAATTGCCCCACCTGTAAATTAGAATTTTGTGATAAAACTTCTGAGGACTTAGGAATGATCCCTTGAAAGAAATTTAAGGTTAGAAATGGACCTTAATATATTTGACGGAGGATAATACTACGATCAATAGTCGATGTCAGAAGTCTCCAAATGGATGTGCAAAGAATCACTTAAAAGATAATTCTGATCTGATAAGGATGAACTTTCCTAGATTGTTGAGGATTAATACTCTCGGGCCAATCAGGAGAGGAATCCCTTATCAGAATTACTTGAAGTCAGTAATGAAATGTCTCCACTTAAATGACGATCAAATGATACCCCCGGGATGATTTCAAATAATGTGTTGATTCACATGCCAACGAGGTCTTAAAATTGTTAAAAATAGAGGTAATGAATTGGACAATAGAATCTGAAGCCACATTAAACCAGTAGTGATCGTATAATTTGCAGTTTTGATCTTGCCACAGGTTGAGGGTTTGGGAAAAGTTGTTTCCTTTAGTACATAGACTTTGAGATTTTGAGGCTATTAAGTGTTAGGACCTCGAGGTCTTGAGCAATGGTCTAAGACTGAACCAAATCCACAAAGACGGTCGTAGATTAGGACTTCTTCTCATGTTATGAATTGAGGATCTGTGAGAGATATTTATGAGGTATGGATATTTTAGAATCAATGTAAATCAAGGATTTTAGGGTTGTCTTCATAAAATGACTATCCTAAAACTGTTTAAATCAGAGTAGCGCAGCATGAACCCATGGCTCAGAAAATTAAGAGTAGATTAAGGTCCCTGTGATCAAATTCTTTTGAAGCTTGGAATGAACTGAAGTGGAAGTTCAAGTGATTCGTTTGAAGTATCGGATTAAATTGGAGAAATGGCAGCATTTTGGTAGGTCGCTTTTGAAATTTTGAGGATCGTTATAAGGTCTTTCTTATACTAAGGGTTGAGAAAATCAGTACGTATCTGGATTGAGTCGTTATGAGAAGATAAAATTTATTTTGTGATAAGAATTAGGATGATTCAATGCTTGAAGTTTTCCAGAGTAATCCTTGTTCGAAAAAACAACTTCTGGATGAAAGAATATGTGTAATTATGAGACCGTGAGGATCATCAAATTTTGAGGACGAAATTTTTATAAGTGGGGGAGATTGTAACGACCCAGCTTCTGAAGCATGGAAAATCCCAGTCATCGAGTCAAAATAATCAAAGAATCAGTCCAGTTTTCTAAGTGAAGAAATCAGTCCGGTTTCCTTAAGACAAAAATCAAGTCCGGCTTTGTGTAAATGAGCACTACGGCTTTGACACACCGGCTTCCGTGCACTCCGGCTTTTAAGCACTCCGGCCTTTGAGCACTCCCACACTCCGGCTTTTTGAGGAAATGTACTCCAGTTTTGGATGGAAGATGAACTCCTGATTTGTATCAAAAAAAAAAAAAGGGAACT
The DNA here is from genome assembly GCA_033239525.1 of Nepenthes gracilis. Lineage (NCBI taxonomy): Eukaryota > Viridiplantae > Streptophyta > Magnoliopsida > Caryophyllales > Nepenthaceae > Nepenthes > Nepenthes gracilis. Next base: position 15,456,537 of record BSYO01000007.1, read on the forward strand.
CCGGTTTTTAATATGCTCCGACTTTTGAGGAAAAACAACTTCGGCTTTTGAACTCCGGATTTGGATGAAAAACAGCTTCGACTTTTGAACTTCGGATTTGTAGAAAAGAACACCGGCTTTTGAACTCCGGCATTTTAAGTAATTCGGCCTTTAAGTTAGTCGCTCAGGCCTTTATGACAGAATGAACTCCGGCTTTTTAAGTTTACGCGCTCTAGCCTTTATGACAGAATGAACTCCGGCTTTTAGGTTAATTCACTCCGGCTTTAAGAAGAAATTGACCAGAATTGAAGAGTTGACCGGATTTAAAGGAGTTGACTGGATTGAGGATATTACGTTGACTAGCTTTAAGTAGGGAAGTTGACCGGAATAAATTGATGGCAACTAAAGAAAAAGGCAAATTTTATTATTTAGTTAGAATTCAGCTGGGCGGCGACGAAATGGAGTAGGTAAACTAATCCAGTTACTCCCACCTACCGTCTGCAAAGGAGTACAGGAGTAAGTTACTTACTCCACTTACCCCCACCAAACCCCTCCTCTATATAAACCCTGCGCATGTTGGTGAACCAGGCAAACAGTAAGGAAGAAGTGGTGGAAGGAAAAACTTCAGACGGTAATATTGGGCAACCGATCATCGAGCAAGGAGGGAAGAATTCCAGTCGACCCGTCGAGCAAGTGTACCTCGACGCCGTTTTTAAGTTCATTACAAGTATAATCTGCTCTCGTTTCTAAATTTATGCTATATTGCAAGTTACTCTGGACGTTGTTTTTAAGTTCGCTTTTAGTTCATATACCGCACTGCTTTTGCGGCAAGTAATCGGACGTTAACACATTTCTAGTTCTCGTTTGAATCTGCTTGAAGTTCATGACGCTGTTTTCCTACATCCCGAACTTACATGAACTCCGGACCAAAGGTTACAATTGGCTTTTGACATATGAAACGAAATCGGCATTTGGCATGTAAGACGAAACCGGCATTTGGCATGTAAAATGAAATCGGCATTTGACTATGTAAAATGAACTCCGCCCCTTTTAATGAAAATGTACTCCGTCCTGATAGTAAAATGAACTCCGCCCCTTTTAATGAAAATGCACTCCGTCCTGATAGTAAAATGAATTCCGTCCAAAAAGCACTCCATCGCTTAAGTAAAAAACTGTCCGTCAGAAAAGCACTCCGGCCAGCACTCCGGCCTCTTTTAAAATGAACTATGGCCCGAATGTAAATTGAACTTTCGGCCTTGTATTAGGAAGATGAACTTCGTCCCTTGAGAGAAAATGAACTCCGGCTTGTATTCTGACTTTGAACTGAAACTGAAAATTAGCTCCGGCTTCGTAATAGAAAATGAGATCCGGCCTTGTGTTGGAAAAGAACTCCGGTTTTGTAGTGAAAAATGAACTCCGGCCTCAATCTAAAATAAACTACAGCTTTGTATTGAAAATGAACTCCGACTTCTAAGAATAAGAACTCCGTCCTTTGTGTAAAAAGTGCTCCGTCCCTTAAGAAAAGTGCTCTGTCCCTTACGAAAAGTGCTCCGTCCAAAAGAGCTCCATCCCTTAAGAAAAGTGCTCCGTCCAAAAGAGCTCCGTCCCTTAAGAAAAGTGCCCGTTTAAAGAGCTCCGTCCTTTTTGAATATACTCCGTCTAAAGGGAGCTCCGTCCCTTGAAAGAGCTCCGTCCAAAAGAGAGCTCCGTCCCTTGAAAGAGCTCCGTCCAAAAGAGAGCTCCGTCCCTTGAAAGAGCTCCGTCCAAAAGAGAGCTCCGTCCTTTGAAAGAGCTCCGTCCGAAAGAGAGCTCCGTCCAAAAGAGAGTTCTGTCCTTTTAAAGGTACTCCGTCCAAGCTTTCTGAAGTCCAGCATTTTGAAGAAAATGAACTTCGGCTTCTGTATTGAAAATGAAATCCGGCTCCCTTAACAAGATAAGAGCACCGGCCCTTCCTTGATAAAAAGCTAAACCGGCCCCAAATATATGTTATGCCATGAAATTGAAACCGGCCTCAAATGTATTTTGAATCGGCTTTTAAGTATATGAATTTCGAAATAAGTTCTATGATTTGAAGGTCTGATTTTGAAAAAGGGGTTTTCTATAAAGAGATGATTTGCGTAACAGTTATTTTGGGACCCGAGACTGACTACAGTCTAGGTAAGTTCTTGGGTGAGGCCTTAGAACTTACGGTGGTAATCAAGGATAGCTCTGTCCATGGAGCGGTTCATGGTCCGCCCTGTCCTCAAGGGCGTTAAGCCAGGAGGAACATAGGCCGACCTTCGGATGGCACACAGTACAGATATCCCTCGGGATGGGATATACATGACATGATCTGACATGATAGGCCTTGGATTGTAGGGACTAAACACAATCTATCCTCGATTATTCGCCCCCTCATCCAGTAGGAGATACTGGCCGGGTCTATATCGTTCTGTTCTTATACCGTTCCGTTTTGATTCTGTTCTGTTCTGTACCGTGTTCTGTACCGTTATTATTGTACTGATTTTTGTTCCGCACCGATGGCTGAATTATTTGAATAGAAGAGAAGTTTCTGATGCTGTTTTCTGGATTATAATGGTTACTGATTACCAATTTCTGAGTACTAATTCCTGATTCCGAAGTATAATATGTCAAGCATGTTTACATTCTAATTTTCTGTTCTGTTTCTGCACAGTTACATGACCGTCTGCATCATCGTTTTACAGTTCATATGCATGTACCTTGCTGGGCCTCGACTCACTGTTTTATATTTTCCCCTACAGATGAAACTTTAGAGCTTGTGCCTGACGAGTTGGAGTAAATTGAGCTTGTCTGAAGGATTAAAGCCCTCAGAAGCTTATTTTGGAGAAATATTAATTGTAATGACTTGATGGACTTTTATAGTTAAACATTTTGGATATATACTCGGAAATAAATATTTTGGAATGAATATGAATGCTTCCGTAAGTATTAGAATAACTTACGCTATTCTTATTATGGTTAAAAGCATATGGTCCTAGATGGCATCTGTGATCCTGTGTTGCACCCAATTGGTTTGGTTGGGTTTTCATTTGTGTTTCTGTTTGACGGAAGCTTTAAGGATAGAAAAAAAATCAATTTCGTCACGTATAGATAATATGTAATAATTTCAATTTTATATTTACATAGTAAAAACATATAGGAAATATTTTTATACATCTAAATATGAAGAGAATTTTAAAATAATACACATAAGTATGATACAGATAACTATATATGAGTTCTTAACAAATTTTATAGTAAAATCATGGAAGATTGTGAGGTACCGGTTCTCAGAATATAGTAGATATGAGTAATTAAGTTAATATAAGTGGATCGAGGTCTAAGGACGCGGAAGAAATCGGAATTAAAGGCTGAAGACCCAAAATTGGTGGAATTGAGAACCGATGTTATAATCATGAAATATTAATCCATAAATACGATTCGGGTTTTAAATTATGGTAATCTTGAGGTATGAAATTAATATAATTAAAATTAGACTCGAGGTATGTGAAAAAATATGTTTCTGAGTAAAAATCAAACGGCAGTGTCGAGCACTCCAGCACCCGTAGCAAGCACCGGATCGAGGCCAGGCGCACCTGTTGCACGCCACAGACAACGCTCGAGCACTAGTCTGCATAAAAACCACGTGCGTGTCTTTTTATCTATTGGGTACGCAATTTGGGGGCAGAACACAATGATAGAGAGAGAGAGAGGATGCAAAGAAGAGAGAGAGAAGGAACCAATTGAGACTCTCAGGTTCGATTCCAACTTGGAGCTAGTTGGAGAAATCATAGATCGGGTTGAGGCAAGTACACCCATATTATTTTCTTTCATTCTTTTTTATTTTCATTTGATTCCCTTTGGGTATTATTGTCCTAATACTCGATCCATACACGAAATTGTGATATTTATGACTCTAACATGCATATACATGAATTTCATGTCCAATTTCATAGATTTTGATCGATTTTTGCACCGAAACCCTAACCCCGCACCCAGATGATTTCGAGCTCTAATTGTTAGGGCTTTTACAATAATTTGCTCTAAAATATCATTGTCCATATCCTATATATGTTAATTTACTGATTGAATATCCAATTTGACAGTTTTATATAAAAATCCGTTTGTCGGAACCCTAAGATGCACCTGGACTTCGTTTGAGCTTTTATTTTAAATTTTATACATAAATTGGCTTGAGATTATGAATATCCATGTCTTGAATGTGGTAATTTACCGATTAAATGCCCAATTTTTTGAGATTCGTCCAATTTGCACAAATGGGCACTATTCAAGTGCGAATACTGCTCACCCAAGCATCTTTGGTAAATTTTACATAATTTTTGCATTATTTAATTGTTAATAAGGTTACACATATATTTACATGTGTTTAATTGTATATCTCAAAAAATATGCTCGTTAACCAATTATAAATGGTCAATCGTTTAGAAGCCTTTAAGTTATGTTTTGCTTATGGTGGTAAGAGTTTCTACTGTTTTCATACTTTACAATGTTCATGTATATGAATTAAGTTATGAGAAGACTTAAATCTGAAAGAAAGATAAGAATTATACAAGTATATAGAGAAAATACCATAATTTGTTATTTGATTGATTTGTTCTCCTGGATGAAAAAATTTGTGAAAGAAATTTAGTGGACATTCCCTCAAAAATTAAAAAATCATAAAATTAGGACCATGGATTTATGTTTAAAGGATAGCATCCCCTGGCATGCTATTAATATTACAGTGGAGACTCAAATATTACCCCAACCGTGTATCCTGGCCGCTTATTAGAGCGGGTGATATTCTTAACACACCTTAGGATACTATTGTGAAAGAACGATGATTGCCTTTGGTCCACGGGAGGTTAGGAAGCATTTTATTGGCCATATATACCGAGTGATAGGTATACCGCTTGCCACGTGGTGTTTGGCCTTGTATAAGGCGAAAGTTTGCTACTATACGTTATGTACGTTGTTTGGCCTTAGATCATGTGAGGTATTATAATCCTTTTCTTTTTCTTCCACACCTTTAGCTAGTAATGCTTACTGACCCTAGTCTATAAAGATAAATAATTGTGTATAATTTACATTCCCAAAAAAAGAAGGATAAAACATGAGAAGTTTATTTATTCTGAAAGTACATTCAATCATGTTTTATATTTATGCATCCTCATTATACTCTTATATCTCTCTTTTACTTTATTTTGCATATATTATTATCATCTTTGATTATATTGCATTTGTTGAACATTTAGGTCACCTTTGCTGCATTCTCTTACTTTCAGACTAGTACAAGCTTATTCCAATGAGGTGGAGTAGAGACTAGAAGTGGACTAGACTCTAAACTTGAAAGATTATATTGATGACTTTTATTTTGTAGTTTGTATATATGATGGAGAATTGTATATATTTGTATTTCAATTGGGCTTATTAATGTATATTGTAATAAAACTGATGATCAGATAATTTAGTTTTCACTGTATTTAAATTTATTTATACTTTTACAGATTATTATAGTTTGTAATAAGTTTCTAGTGGCATCTCTCTTAAGTCAGCATCGTGTTTAGATACACAGCATTAGAGCCACAAATATTCTATGGCAATTGGATCCTGTGTGGCTTTGCGTGTTGTTGTTGTATGTCATCGGATAGTTGGAGTTATTTGGATATATTTTGTATATTGTATAGGAGATTGTACAAGTTTTGTATCATCTTGACGACCGTATTACAGACGAAACTCTACCAAATTTTTAGCAAAAAATACGATCCGTTACATAGACTGATAAGTATGTAAATTTTTTATACTTTTACTTTGAAATCTTAGTTTGGATGAGTATTAGAATAATAATACTCGAAAGGAACGAAAATAAATAGCAACAAAGGAAAGAAGGAGTTAAAGGTGCACTTGCCTTCATCGGATATATCGAAATTCTTACTTCAAACGTTCTGAATTTAACTTTCTGTAACCTTCTCTCTTTTCTCTCTCTTTTCCCCTCTCTCTCGGCCCTTCTTTCTCTGTTTTCTTCCTTCTAATCCTTTCCACTGCTTGAAATGCGATGGAAACAAATCCTCGACAAACTTTTATAATAGATCTATGCTTGAGAGCAGGTTGGGCGTGGGTATTCTGGAATCCACACCTCCTGAGGCACTCAATCATGTGGCGGGCATGCCCGGTTCTAGAATCAGGCGCCTGCAGGACGCGCAATAGGCGCTGCAGCACCAACCTGGGGCCAAATGTTCAATTCGTTTGGTTTGCAATTTTTTCCTTTTTTACCTTATTTATCACATCCTTTAACCTCAATTTTAATTATATTATCTTAACTAATATTGATTAATATAAGTTAAAACTCAATCCTTATAGATATAGTTTACTCTATTTATAGTATGTGGTGTCATGGATGTTGGTTTGACTGACAACTTGTCAACGGAGGTTGTAGTATCAGTTTAGAATGATTACTCTTATTTTATTGGGATTAAAAATGACTCCTTACGTAAGATTTAATGTCACTGTATGATCAGTGTCAAAACTACATGATGACATAGCTTTTCAAGTCTTGTGTTTGAGTCATATTATTTTATTTGGTTTATCAAGCTATTAATCTGAATTCATGCCCATAATTAATTGGATTACTAATTAGATAATAATTAATATCAATAATTATTAATGACAAGAATGGGAATCAGGACGTGCTCCGTGATAGAAGTGGTATCAGAGAAGTCGTAAAGAAAATGTTGTATTGGTTTAAAGATCTAATGTGATTAACTAATTTGTGATAGGATCGAAAAATGTCGTCAGGATAAGGAGGCATTGGACTAAGTTCTCACCCCCATCCGGAAAGTGGAATATTTGGCTATAATAGCTGGGATTGCGGACGTTGTGGAGTCCATGGCTTGACAATCCCATAACCCAGAGCCGGCAATAGCTCACCCAGCAACAATTGCATATAGTCGCTTCACTAACTAGAGGGTGTCAAAATTCATGGGTGACCCAGATCCCACCAAAGTAGAGATTTAGGTCCGGTGGGTCAAGAAAGTTTTCACCATAATTCGATTCCCAGAGAAGGATAAGGTTATATTTGCCCCCTACAAGTTGGAAGAAGAGGTAGACCATTGGTAGTCAATGAAAAAGTGAGCAATGGGATTGGAGAACAAGTAAATTTCTTGGGACATGTTTGTGGAAGCCTATATGAATAAGTATTTTCAACAACCTTGAGAGAATAAAAGGATGATGAATTTGCCTGTCTATGGGAAGAGAATTGAATAGTAGCGGAGTATGACACCACATTCACCGACCTGTCCCACTATGCCCTTCACATGGTCCACGACGAGGCCAGGAAGGCATGAAAATTTCTACAAGGGTTGAATGATGCAATTCGAAAGTACTTGGTGATGCTAAAATTGAGAATTTACGAAGATATGTTGGATTAGATTCTCTTATTTGAACTAGAGTTGAAAAGGGAGAAATTATTTGAGAATAAGTTTGCCGACTAAGGAGGATAGAGTTTGGGATCAAGAAGATCCCATAAGAGATCAAATCCGACGGATAAAGGGAAGAAAGGAGCTAAACTCCATGGTGCATCGGTCCTCAACAATCAATGACTGTGTGCCCACATTGCAAAAAATCCCATAGAGAAAGACCATGCTATAGGGTCTTGAGAGCCTACTTCAATTACGGCCAACTCGGTCATATGATTAAGGACTATCCTCATCCGTCAAAGAAAATAATGAGGAAGCTAAATGTTATGGAAAGAATGTTCGCGATTATGGCCCAAGATGCAAATGTGCCACCCACGATGATTGAAGGCAAACTTATAATCTTTAAAACTTCAACTCATGTGCTTTTAAACTCGGGGTCAACGTACTCATTTGTGTCATCTAAATCCGTTTGTTATTTATTGTCACCCGTGAGGATTATAGATTTTTCATTGGCAGTGTCAATACATATGAGATCATCTTTAGTCATGGATATTGTATATCCTATATGCATTATTTGGGTGAATAGGTTAAGGTTAGTAGTAGATTTGATTTTATAAGACATGCATGATTTTGATATAATTTTGGGTATGGATTGGTTAGATAGTTATTATACTAGTATAGATTATTTTCATAAGATGGTGTATTTTATGATTCCGAGATGTGAACCCTTTTATTTTCAAGGAGTAATATATAGATAATCCCCATACATGATTTCAACATTGTATGTTTGTCATTTGATAAAGAGTGGATATCAAGCCTATTTGGCTTCTACAAGAATGATTGGGAATCATAGTATGTTGGTTAAAGATATACCGATGGTATGTGAGTTTAAAGATATTTTTTCAAAAGATCTTCTAGGACTACTTTCGAACTGAGAGATCGAATTCGAAACTAAGACCGTGCTTAGAGCAATGCCTTTGTCAAAGGCCTCCTATAGAATGGTACCATCGATCTCAAAGAATTAAAATAATAATTGTAAGAGCTGCTGGAGAAGGGTTTCATCTAGCCAAGTGTATCCCCATGAGATGCCCCGGTGTTATTCGTGAAGAAAGATGGGTCTATACAGCTGTGTATAGATTATCGGGAATTGAATAAGATTATAATAAAAAACAACTACCCATAGTTGAGAATTGATGACTAGTTTGATCAATTACAAAGGGCCCAAGCATTTTTAAAAATTGATCTTTGTTCAAGTTATCATCAATTGAGGATTAAGGAGGATGTGGTAAATATGGCTTTTCGAGCAAGGTATGGGTATTACGAGTTTCAAGTTATACCTTTTGGGTTAACTAACACACCTGCAACTTTTATAGATTTAACGAATTCAATATTCCAACCCTATCTTGACAAGTTCATGGTAGTATTCATTGATCATATTTTAATAAATTCGAGGAGCTACAAGGAGCACGAGATGCACTTGAAGATTGTACTCTAAATGCTTCAGGAAAAGAGTTTGTAAATTATGCTAAAAAATTGGGAGTTTTAGCTTGAAGAAGTCATATTTTTGGTTATATCATTTCAAAAGGAGATATTTTAGTTGATTCCATGAAGGTTGAAGTTATAGTTGATTATAGTCGACCGATAATGGTGATCAAAATTAGGAGATTTTTAAAAATGACAAGTTATCATCGAAGATTTGTGAAAAAAAATTTTAGAATTTCTATGCTAATAATCTGATTGATATGGAAGGAAGTTAAATTCAATTAGACGGAGGATTGTGAAAATAATTTTCAGGAATTAAAGGACCATCTAATAATAGCCCTGATTTTGACGATTCCTAAAGGATTTGGAGGATTTGTGGCTTATTATAATGCATCTAAGACCAAACTAGAGTGTGTTCTAATGTAGTATGGGAAAGTGATTGCATATGAATCTAGGTAATTAAAGACGCATGACAGAAATTATCTAATGTATGATCTGGAATTGGTCGTAGTGATCTTTGTACTAAAAATTTAGAGACATTATTTATATGGAGAATAATTTTTGGCATATTTACACCACAAGAGCCTCAAATATTTATTTTTTAAAAAAGAATTGGATATGAGATAGAGGACATAAATGGATTTCTTGAAAGATTATAACCGTAAGATTCAACATAAATTGGGAAAGGTTAATGTTATGGCGGATATCTTAAGTCGTCGAACAGCAAGTTCTGTGCCATATTTGAGGATTAAGGAAATGGAGAAACCGGATTGTATAAAGCAATATGGTATTAAAAGGCACTCTTAAGGTACTCTAATGATAAGTGTAAACGGAGATTTTAGATAAAATTAAAGGGCCCTAAATAGATAATCCATTCTTAGTAGATATTATTAAAGATTTGAACAAGGATTCTAGAGCAAATTTCAACACAAGAGCCAATTGAGTCTTAAGGTTTCAAAAGCAAACATGTGTGCCAGATAATAGAGAATTGAAAGAAGAAATCATGCATTAAGCCCATCGATCAAAGTACACTATCTACCTTTGAATTTACAAAATGTATCAGGATTTAAATAAGATATGTTGGTGGTGGAATATGAAAAGAGAAATTACGGTATATATAGAAAGGTATTTGATATATTAACAATTGAAGGCCAAGTACAAGAAGCCACCTGGCTTGCTACAACCTATGCCAATTCTCAGTTAAAAATAGGAAGACATAACAATGAATTTGTGATAGGAGCGTCGAAGATGCCGAGGAATCATGACTCTATTTGAGTAATTGTAGATCGATTTACTAAATCGGATCATTTCATTATCTTTTGGATGATGTTTTTAAGAGATAGATTGGCAAAATTGTACATTAATGAGGTTGTCAAATTATACAGGGTGTCAGCTTCCATTATATCAGATCGAGACTTGGGGTTTGTCTTAAAATTTTAGAAAAATTTGTATCGAGAATTGGAGACCAATATGAAGTTTAGCATAACCTATCATCTTCAAATTGATGAATAATTAGAATGAACGATTTAGATTCTAGAGGATATGTTAAGAGTTTTGATTCTAGAAATAAAAGACAAAAAGATGATTATTTGTTATTGGCTGAATTTATATACAATAATAGCTATCAAGCGAGTATTGGTATGACCCCATTTAAGGATTTGTATGAAAGAAAATATCGTTCCCCAATTCATTAGAAGCAGACTGATGACCAGAGACTTTTAGGACCGAAAGTTATCTAAAAGGCATCTGATAATATTTGTTACTCAAAGTCGACAGAAAAGTTATACTAATCAGAGGAGTTCGGAGTTGATTTTCAATGTTGGAGATCACATCCTTTTGAAGATATTTCCATCGAATGGAATTTTAAGATTTGTATTTAAAGGAAAATTGAAACCAAGGTTTATAAAACCATTTGAAATTCTCGAGAAAATCGGTGAAGTTGTATATAGAATGGCTCTACCTTCGAATTTGGGAGATATTCACAATGCATTCCACATGTCTATACTTTGGAAGTACATCCATAATCTATCACACATCATTGAATATGAGCCATTAAGGATAAATGAAGACCTGATATACATTGAGAAATCAATTCAGATTTTAGAAAGAAGATATCAAGTATTTCGAACGAAGGTAATTCTATTGGTTAATATTTTATGGAGAAACCATTTATATGAAAAAGTCACATAAGAAAAAGAACATGAGATCTGAAAGAAGTACTCGCATTTATTTCTTCGATAGGGCACATAAAATTTTAAGGATGAACTTTTTATGAGGGAGAAATGTAAGATCTGAGTTTAAATGTTTTTTTGTAACAATGGTTAATTAAGTTGAAATAATTAAAATTAAAGTCAAAAGAGAAAGAAATTTCAGTTAAAAAGTCAAGGTAAGAATGGGTCATATCAAGTTAATGGATACTTGACTAATGCCCAACACGTGTTTATGCATAGGATGGGCAGAGAGGTCATGTATGAAGGACGTCTAATCATAACTCAGGCGTGCTTTTCAATGTACTTACACTCAATGCATGTTCAAAAAAATACCCAAGCACACTTTCCAATGTGATCAGCACTTGACACCCGCCCAAGTGGCATTCATGTGCCACTCAGTTTGGTCATGGTACCTAATGTACACTTAACGCACACTCAAGTGTCACTCTATTATAAATATTAGGTTCGACTGAATTTTAATCATTTTTCATAAAGTTTTGAGAGAGGAGAGATGAGAGAGGAGAAGAGGAGAAGAGAGAGAAAGAAAGAAAGAAAGGAAATTAGAGAAGCTCAATTCAAATAAATCTAAGTAAGATTTTTGATAATTTAGAGTTAATACAAGTGTACTCCAAATATTCTTCATTTGTTACCGTTCTTTCTTCACTTCTCTGAGCATTTCTTTTTTAAATATTCATATATGATATAATTTTGTAAGTAAGAAGTTTATATTTAATATGCATGTAAAATATTTCTCATTCTTTTGTAGAAATGCATGAAATATACGTCTAAGTTCTTATATATCAAAGTATTTAGCCGATTTCTGTAATTGTCTCTCATGCATGTCTTGAATTTATATTATAATGTACTTCCATGTTTGACTTTTGTGTATAAAAGTTCTTGTATACCAAATGCATAGAAAATACACTCTACTTTTTCTGAAAATTTGTTAAAATTGCTCTGCATATTTGTTAATGAAGATAAATTTCTAAATTAATTTATTATTACTAATTTATTTTATACTATTTTGTTAAGAATAGTTTTGTATATTTAAGGAATTCATAATTCAACATTTTACGTTAACAATTTATAGAATTTGAAGGGAAAAATCTACAATATATTAAGCACTAAGAATATTTTTCTAGATTGAGAAAATACAAAAATTATGAAATAATATGTAGGATTTTCATATGTCAAAATATTGGACTATTATAATAAGTTTAACGGGTGGTATTTTATGATGTGTCATAATATATTATAATTGTAATTAAAGTTTAAATCTATCATCTGCGAGTAAAAGTGACGTTTGACTCCATTTATAGGGTTATATATATGACGGTTTATCTACGGATCTTAAATAGTAGTGTATGATTTTTGGTTATATAAAATTAAATATAACCTAGATTTTGATTAATCTACTCCTTTAGTCTGTAAGGTCCTATTGGCCATTGATCCCTAAGAAATTGTGTAATTAAATATTAAATTATATGGCACATTTTGACTATACATTGATAAGATAACTTTAAAAACAATGTATAATTGTTATGGAATTTAAGACATTGCATCTTAAATTGTTCATTATTCATTGAAGTATGTTTTAATGCAAGTTATATGTTAAAGTATACAAATTATATGCCTTGTTAAATTTTCGTCTCACTCATATTTTCTATTTTCACTAACCCCCTTAAGATAAGAGGCTTAGACACTTGTAGGATAATTTGGATGGAAGGAAGATCGACTCAAAGAAGTAGAATTGGATTTACTAAATCATGATGTTATATTTTAACTTCGGACGGTATTTTAATTTCTTTATATTACTCAGACAATTGTTTATATTAGAAATGATATGAGATCATGGATGTAATTTACTATATTTATAGTATGTAGTATCATGGATGTCATTTCAACTGACAGCTTGTTAGTGGAGGTTTTAGTATTAGTTTAGAATGATTATTTTAATTTTGTTTGAATCAGACATATCTCATTATATAATGTTTGATATTACGGTTTAGTCAGTGTTGAGCCATATAATGATATGACATTTTAAATCCTGTATTTAAATCATTATTTTATTTAGTTGGTCGAGATATCAACGTGAAATTCACGTCAACTATTAATGGGACACCTAATTGGATAATGATTAATATCAATAATTATTATTGATGAGAATGAGTATTGGGACGTGCTCCATGACAAATATAGCTTAGACCAGTGATGGTCCAAAATTCAAAGAAGTTTTCTAAATTAACCGTAAGTGAGAGCAATTTAGGTGCCTCTTTTGTGAGTTTCATGGCCAACTTCCATGTACGATGAAATATCAGTTGGCTAGCAAAGGATTGAAGAGCAAAATCAAATATCCTCATTATATTAGTAAGTTGAAAGAAGAAAAAAAATCATTTGGATTAATCAAAACCTTAACCAAACCAAAACAAACTCAAAGATGTTTGGGAAGCCAACCCACCATTGAGAAAGCAAGCTTCACATTTAGGAAGTAGCCTACCAAGGTTGCTTCCTAGATAGAGGCGCCTTCCATGGCCACCTTTGGCATTGAACGATTAACAATGGATGAGTCTTTAACCTTATAAGGAAGTACAAAAGAGGAGATTTCAACATACTTTGGTTGTTGGTACGTACCTTAACCAATGAGCTGGGACATCTTAAAGTTTTGATTTAATTATTTAGTTAGTATAAATTATATGATAATTATTTGACTATTTTTACTAACAATTGAATAACGGAAAAGCATTTAATTATGTTTGGGTAATTGTTTTGGGCCTATTAGGCCCGGAATTCAATATTGAGCTTCAAAATTAGAATTATCTTAGTATTGACTTAGGATACTTTATACTGACAACTAAAAATTTGGGGTGGACTTAGGAATGTTTTTGTGGGCAATCTACTTGAATAATTGTTGATAACTTGATCAATTTTCATTTTGTTCTAGTGTCCGGCTAATTTGGGGCTCACTTATGAGGTCTTATTAAGAATTTTTGAGTAGAATAAACTAAGATCTCCCACTAAAGATTTCCTTTTAAGAGGCCCGGCTGAATAAGATCATGCAAGGAAGGTAAGACACTTGTGAATTTTATGAATCCAATTAAATTGGAAACAACTCAAATTCAAGGCTTCATATGTTGATCAATATTTTGAAGACTCATGACTTGGCAATACATCTAGGTGGCTTGAGACATGTTCGGGGCATGGAAATCAATTGGGATCAATTCAGCAGGAAACTAACTTAATTAAGGAGACCGGCTGCATTTCGGCTAACGGCTTCATGTGCGAGTAGAGAGAGAAGCTCTCCCTTCTCTCTTGTTTTTTCAAATTTCAAATTTGAAATATGTTGTGGTTCTCAGTCGTTTCTCGTTGTCGCCGGCAAGTTTAGCCCTCTGAGGCCCTCGATAGCTCTCTCTAGTTCGCTTCATTCTTCTTCTCGGCTCGACCTCTTTGGCAGTGCACTCAGGTGCTTCTCGCGCTAAGGGTTTGCTGTGATAAGCTCTCCCATTCTCTCTTGTTCAAACTGTTCGACGGTGGTTCTCGGTCGTTTTCGTTAGTGCCGACATGACCGGCTCCCTGTGGGCCTTTGCTGTTTCCATCACTCTCGATCCCTCTTTCCTTCTCCTCGTCTCATGTTCGTGTGGGCTTTGCGGATGAGATGGACCATCCCTTTGGTTCATTTCTCCCTTTGTAGAGAACGACCCCGGTGAGGTCCCCTATCCCAGATGCTTCTTTCTTTGAAAGCGCAAAGAGATTGGATCTAGGTTTTTGGATTTCATCGGTGAATATAGTGCCTTCCCCTGTGCTGTCAGGGGTTGGAGTAGATGGGCTTCGCACTGCGACGTTGAAGGCAGGTAATTCTCTCCCTCCTTCGTCAGGTGTTGAGAATGCTTCCTCCTGTCCAATTGCTCTCAATTGTGGGTCGGTGGATGTTCCTGGGCAGATGCAATTTTTCCCTCCCCTAGGTGTTGATGGAGACACGACATTCATTGTCCCTCCCCCTGATGTTGTTTCTCAAGGGGAGTTGGTTTGGGGATTCACTCTCGTTGGGTATTTCTATGGAATGCTCCTTAATTTCCACAATGTTAATCATATTGCCCAGAAAATATGGGCGAAATTTGGGATCAGCCATGTTGCAGAGCAAGGGGTTGGTTTTTATTTATTTCGGTTTGGTTCCCGTGAAATGATGGACTCATGTTTGTCTACTGGCCCTTGGGCCTTTGTTGGAAGGCCTCTCTTCCTCAAACAGTGGGTCCCGGGCGTGCCGGTAAGTAGGGAGGATCATAAGTCTTTCCCCATTTGGATCAATCTTTGCAATGTCCCCCTTGACTTCTGGACCCCCTTGGCTTAAGTTGGATTGCTAGCACTGTGGGGAAGCCTCTGCAGGTCGACTCTCTTACGGCTAAGATGGAAAGGCCCAAGTTTGCGAGCGTTTGTGTTGAAGTGAATTCTGAGTCGGTAATGCCTTCCAAAATCATGCTAGACTCAAGGGGGCAACCTTCTTCGGAGTGGCCAGCTCTTGTGGAGGTTGAATATAGCTACAAGCCAGTCTGGCGTGGCGGCTGTCATCTTTTAGGCCATAATAGATCCCAATGCCACTCTAAGCTTTCTTTGCCTGACTCTGCTCCCTCAATGCCAGAGTCTAACCAGTTTGATGGGGTGCCGATTGTTGGCGAAAATGTGCCGGTTAAGGCTTGTCATTTGGAGGCGGTGTGTAGTGCCCAATGTGATAGGACTTCTTTGAGCTCAAGTGAATGAGGATTTGTAACGTTAGTGCTCCACTTGAATATTGTGCTAACCAATTGTTTTGTTGCCGATTGTCCCACCGCCCCCAAAATGCGTCCCACAGAGAGATATCCACGCCCTTATAAGTCACGCTTCGTTCCCCTCCCCATCCAACGTGGGATATCACAATCCACCCCCCTTGGGAGCCCAACATCCGTGCTAGCACACCGAACTGGGCTCCATCTTTGATACCATTGTAATGTCCCCGAGCACCCGCTTATAAATATTGTCACATTTGCCAGACAGGCCGCACGTTTTATTCTTGGTATTCTTTGTGCATCCACAAGGGAGAGTATCACACCCTTATAAGGCATGCTTCGTTCCAACCACCATGAACTCGAGGTTTTCTCTAATAACCTTCACAGGCTCCCGGGCGTGTCTACAAAACACACATCTCTCAACCATCAAAGTTGGCTTTGCCACAAAGTTTTGTTCTGATTCGGCATCCACCGCCCCAAAATATGTCCCAAAATATGTTCTGTGCATGCCACCACCGCCCCCAAAATGCGTCCACAAGAGAGAGATATCCACGCCCTTATAAGTCACGCTTCGTTCCCCTCCCCATCCAACGTGGGATATCACAATCCACCCCCCTTGGGAGCCCAACATCCGTGCTAGCACACCGAACTGGGCTCCATCTTTGATACCATTGTAATGTCCCCGAGCACCCGCTTATAAATATTGTCCGCTTTGCCAGACAGACGCACGGTTTTATTCTTGGTAGACGCCTTCATCGCCCCCAAAATGCATCCACAAGGGAGAGGTATCCACACCCTTATAAGGCATGCTTCGTTCCCTCCAACCATACACAGGCCTCAAGGTTTTCTCCTAGCGGACCTTCACAGGCTCCCAGGACGTGTCTACCCGAGAAACACACAATCTCTTAACCATCAAAGTTGGCTTTGCCACACAGGCGCACAATTTTGTTCCTGACAAACGGCATCCACAGGCCCCAAAATATGTCCCATAGTAGCGGCATAGTGTGGCGAGATATTATTCTCTTTGACTCGGGAGAACTTCACGGCCTCTCCAACCATACACAAGCCTCAAGGTTTTCTACTGGTGAACCTCCATAGGCTCTCAGGATGTGCCTTGACGAAGGCAGAGACAAAGCCGTGAGACCATGGATTTTGTCAAAGCGGACAATATTTACACGCTTCTGTTGTGGCACTCTGATGAGTAGGTAAAGTGTTTCCCCGTGTGGATCCGTCTTGGGACCTGTGGGGGGTCACCAGTACAAAACCCTGCGGCCTGTGTGGCTGGGAGGGACAATATCCACCACGCTGTATGCCTGTGTGGCTGCTGCGGAATCTGATGGTTTAAAGATTGTGTGTTTCTCTGGTGGATGCATCCTGGGAGCATGTGGAGGTTCACCAGGAGAAAACCTTGAGGCTTGTGTATGGCTGGAGACACTGTGAAGTTCTCCCAGGCCAAAGAGGATAATATCTCGCAATGTTGTGCCGTCCACTACGCCACTCTGGGGGACGCATTTTGGGGGTAGTGGAGGCCGTTCGCCACGAACAAAACCATGCGCTTATGTGGCAAAGCAGACAATATTCACAAGCGGGTGCCCGAGGACGTTACAGGGTTGGCCCTCTCTGGGTGTTGGAGAGGCCTCTGTCTGTCGATCCCCTGCGGTCTCCCGGAATTTTGCCACCAGGGACTTGGCCTCTTCAGATAAGTTGGAGATAAACCTCACTTGTCGCAAAATCTTTGGTGCTTCCTGCTCAGCTTGTGGCAGATCTGTCCAAGAGTTTTTTGATTGCAGATCCCCTGCAGCCTCCTGGCTGTCCTTAGCCAGGGATTCGATCTCCTCAGAGGCTATTAACTAGCAGCTGATGAACCCTCCTTCTGCAATCTCTACTTCAGCCCTGCTCTCCCCAGCAGGAATGAATGCGCCTCGGTAATTTGGCTCTTCCTGCCCAGACTGTGGAACGACTCCAGGATGTTGCAGATAGTTCAGGCTCATTTGCGGCTTGTATGATGCGTGGACTTCAAATGAATGGAGTAGAGGTGCCTGGTTCAGGTGATCTGGCTCTTCATTGTGAGGATCAAAGTTCCTGTCCAAGTATGGGCAAGTTGAAGCGTAATCTGGAAGTGATTCGTAAGCAGCTAAATGCCTCTCGTTCCTGTGACATGGAGGACTATTCTATTTCCTTGGCCGAGCAGGTTAGTTCTCGAAAACAATCGAAGTCTCAGAGGCGCCGAAAATCCAATCCAAAGCATTAATTTGGTTGGTGGAATTTTGGTGACTGATTCTGCTGGCATTTTCAGTGCCGGTTGTATGGTTATTTATGTTTTCCTTGGTATGCTGCAAGTTGGTAGTACTAATGTAATATTGGATGGATGAGGATGTGTCTTTGGATCCTTTGCTTTAGCCTAGTAAGGTTGTGATCAAGATGCTAAACCATCCTTGCTGATAGGAGATGTTGTCTGATCTGGGCTGTCAGAGATGGGTCATCCGATTTAGTTAGCTATAATGGGAACTGATATGGCCTTTCACCGATATACAGATTTGTTCAATAATTTGCTAGGATGGCCTTTCACCTAGTTTGCTGCCATTTGCAGTAGTTGCCGGATTGGCAATTAGGTCCGGATGCAGCTCTGCTGGATTGCCCTCTGCCCTCTTTGGTTTAGATTGTTGGATTGGGTGAAGACTAGTTTGGAAACCTAGTCTGGCTAGTATCTTGGTAGCGGTGTGCCTTTGCCTGGTCCCGGTATGGGAATGTCTCTATTGGCCAAACTGGTTCTTCCTCTCACAAGATTCCGGTATGGGACGCCTGTTGACTTGGACGAAGTGGCTCTTATGGGAAAACCGGCTCCTTCTCTCAAAAGCTCCCAGTCTCCGCCTGGCCTTCTTTTTTGTTGGGATGGGTTTTTTGGCAAGAAATCGGTTTTGGCCGGTTTGCATCTCCCCGATCTGCTGCATTCCTGAAAAAAAAATACATTCGGTAGTTTAGCTGTTTCCATGCCTAGTTTGCTGGAGATGGGTCTCTTGGCACGAATAGGACTTTGGCAGGTATGGGGCTTTGGATTGGTTTGGCTATCCTTGATTGGTTGCCGTTTGACTGTTGTAGAATGGGTTGTCAGGTCAACTAGTTGACCCGTCTCTTGGTGTGCACAATGGTTGGCGTCTTCGTCTGCCCAATTGGGATGCCCGATTTGGATGACTGGGACCATTTTGCTCTTATAGGCATTTCGGTTCCTTCTCTCTCACATTCTCGGTTGGGGCACCCTGGCGATAGGTGGCTTTCCGACCGGTATGCAATATCGCCGCAAATGCCGCAATGGCATGTTGGTCCTAGTGCAGCATTTTGTAGGATCTCTTTTTGGCCGATTACTCCAGCACCATTGCCAGTTTAGGTTTTTTTCGGATTGGATGTAGACTTGTTGTTTTGATTGGCTTGATTGAGGGCCTTAGGCAGATGTAATATTTTTATTTTTATCTTTATCTGGTTTCGTGATATATTTCATGGTACTCGGGGGATGCCCTAACATCTTTATTCTAAATCCAAGTCGGCAAATCACTTGAAGATAGAATATTAATTTTGTACTTTTTTCTTTTCATTTATAAAATTTACTTACTTACAAAAAAAAAAAAAAAAACCCTTAATTAAGGAGAAGTTTTCCTTCATGCCAATTTATTTCTTGAGAAGTTAAGAATTTATATCTGCTAATTTAAATGGCATCTCCGGAGAATCTCAGCTGATGGGTTGGAAGGGGAAATTCTTTATTTGTACTTGTACTTGCGTAAATAAAAACTTCTCTTGATTGAAAGTATTTAAATAAAGGAACCCAAGAATTTGGCGTTACCTTTTATGATTATTGATTTCTCAATGCGTGGAAAGCCTTGATGGGGCTCGGCTGATTGGAACTGGGGAGGCAAGTTTGGGGATGTACTAATTTTTAAGGAAAATTGCCAAACCTCGGTCGCCCCTCTCTTAGTCGCGAGCCCTTGAAGCTATTATTCTATTTTTTTTTCTCTATTTACACCGCACATACCTTCGAGTAGAGAAATTAGAAAACATAATCTTTGAATGTAGCTGACAGGAGGAAGAGGAGAAAACCGAGAGATAAGAAGAAAAGGAAAGAAGATGCTTTGAGGTCATTAAAAATCATCAACTTTCTCTATAATTTTTATATCCTTTAAACACTAGATTATTACCTAAATATTGTACGACTTGTTGTATAAAAAATTTGGTCGTCTCAAAGTATTTCATGCACATTATAAATAGAAAATTATCAGGTGAACAATATCTATCAGTTGAGAAGATGAAGAACAGTGCACATGGGGAAAAAAAATATTGATTCCGAATTATTTTTGGGCTAACCATTCATATATTATATAAGTACGTTTATACCAATAAAGTTATTATTTTTATATTATGATATGTATGGTATAATCTTTTGTGGATAGAATGTAGTTTCAATTTTCGAGATGCCAATAATCAAGTGCCGGATTTACTACAATGAGTACTAAATTATGCCATTTCACCATTAGATTGTGGTGATGAACGATTTTGGGCCGTTCATTTATATATTAAATTGGCACATTTTTTATCTTCATGATTATTGCTTTCAAACTATAAAATATGTAGTTTAATAGTTTATTACTGGCCCTCAGTCTTGGCTTTCTGAAGCAATAAAAATTGAGTGATGAGGTAGCCTTACTGATCACATAATCTGTTGTAAGACTAACCATTGCTGATATGATGAACTATATTTGGGTTAATTACTTATATTATAAATAAATATATTTATGATAGTAACATTGACCTACTACTCTTTGATTGAACAATTTAATATTATGCTAATGAATTGGTATTTTGATTACCCAAAAATATATAAATTGTTGGACGAACACTTGACAAAAGTTTAAAAATCTAGCTCAACTTTTTATTAAACTTCCATTGGTATGTGAGGTTTGGCAAATAATAATATTTAATAAAATATTCAATCATGTTAATTATTATCATTTAGGTTAACATATGTTGCATTATAGTTAAAATATGGATATTGTTTCGGAAATTTTACCCTTTTAGTTGGACCCTAATAAAACTAGTCAGAATAGTTTGAATTAAATCAACAGTTTATGAATTATTTTAATAGTAATAAAATATGGTATATTTTTATGACCTTAAAAATGAGATTAATATACCTGTAAGTTTGGTAATAATTAAGTAAACTCTTAAAAATAGATTGGATACTTTTTTTATATTTATTTTAGTCCAATGGTTTAAGTTATTGATATTGTGGAGAGATGCCTATTCTAGTATCCATCGTAGGGGCATTAAAGTTGGTATGAGTATACTAAAAACATAGCTTTTGAGAGAATTATTGGGATAATAAGAATATAATAGATATTGGAAACCTCATAAGATTTATCCAATTAATTGAGGTATAAATACGCGATTTTTTGCTCATTATGGTAAAATAGAGTTCATAAAAATTATTATTATATCGTATAGTGATTACATTAGTTTAGTTGATTTTTGAATTTGATGGAATTCCAATTATATTTTTGATCTTCAATTATCCTTTTAGCTTTTGAGTTATTGTTATGATATAACATTAAGTATTAAATAATTATTAATTTTATCATTAAATTTGTATATAGTTAGTTTTATTGTCTAAGATATTTTATTATATTTTGATATTATTGTTTATATTCACATATTATGTATTATTGTTATGATATAACGTTAAGTTTTGAATAGTTAATTATTTTGTCATTAAATTTATATATAGTTGATATTATTATCTGAGATATTTTATTATACTTTAATATTATTAATTATATTTACATGTTATGCATTTGGTCTACTCTTATAATTTATTTGTTCCAAATTAAAATAATATTACAGTGCTAGTCAAAGTTTACATAATTGCTTTTGAGTTACTAGGTGGAGACGGTTTCAAAGTTTAACAGTTCTATGATTGAGAGATTGAGAGGTTTTAATTGCTTTTCTGCCTAGTATTTTGAAAACTTATTTTTTAGACCATGTCCCTTAGGGTTTTATATGTATTTGACATTTTATTTCTTTCAGTGATTTAGAAATTAATATTTTAGTTATAAATTTATTTGTAAGTATGAATAATATGACTTGAATGTCCCATCTGAATTGGTCAGAAAACTCATGTTTGGATTGCCACACTAGCGCACAGCCACACCAGAGAGCGAGAGGAGATGGGAGGGTGAGGTAGAAAATTAGTGGGGGAGGAAGTAAGAAGAGAGAGAGAGAAGAGGAGATAAGAGGTGAGGAGAGAAGGGGATAGAGATTTGAAGGAGAAAGCGAAGGAAGAGGTGCCGCAGCCATGGCCATGGCGGTATTAAAATAATATCATAATTTTGATTTTGTGTTAAAGTTGAGCGGCAATATTTTAGTACTCCCAAAACAAGCTGCGGCCACGTCTTGATCCCACGTCAGAGAGGATATTGCTCACTTCCCTGATGCAGAACAACCCACGTGGCATGGCTGAATTTTGATACCCTCTCTCACCTCGCTACCCTCCCTCTTCTCGCAACTACCTAATAAACTGTTTGAACATAAACAACTGAAGGAGGCACGTCAAACTTTCCCCCTGTTATCCATCCATAGTTGCTGATGGAAACGGCGAATCTGAGATTTGGATTGTGCCAACTGCAAGCATTCTCACCCAAATTAAACCCCCGAATTCCCTTGTCTCGCAATCACTCTATTTGCATTCGCAGGAAACCTATATTTCGCATTTGTTCGTCGTCTGTAGTGAACTTCGCAGAACGACAAGAAGTTAAGTTCTCCGAAGACGAAAATCGACTTATCGAAGCACTTCTTGGAATCCAGGGACGCGGTCGATCCGCTTCTCCACAACAACTGAAGGTATGCAATCTGTTTCTGAATGTTTTCGAAGTTCTGTAAATTGAGATTGATTTCTTTTGATGATTTTGATAGTAGATTTTAATGACATTTCGTAGGAAATAGAACGTGCGGTAAAATTTCTGGAAGATTCGAAAGGCGTGCCTGATCCGGTTGGCTTTTTTTTTTTTTTTTTTATGTTTATGTTGATCTATTCCTGCAATATCTTAATCCGTCCTTGCATTTTTTATTTGGACAAATATATGCGCGTGCCTCATTTAAGCTTGAGCATGATGGATTTGTGACATGGATTTGGAATGATGCAGTTTGACCATAATCGATCTGGAGTTCTCTTTTAATTTAAACAGAAGGAACAAAAATTCAAAACCCCCTTTTTTCCTTGCCATTTGCTCAGACTGTATATAGCATAGAGAAGTCAGCTTAGTGGGTGAATCAAAGATGTAATTGACTGTAAACATGTCGCATCATATAAAGTAGCTGGCATGGCTTTGCTACTAGTGTGGTGGATATATATTAAGTAATGGAAGGCATTCTTTACATGTTTTTCCTGTTGTTTGTGTCAAGAAAAGAAGCTGGTTGGCCAGTAAAACCGAGAGGATAATGATGGTAAATGCTTACGCATACAACAGGGAGGAAAAGAATCATGACATAGTATTTTTATGTGGAAACCCTATTCTGAATAAAAGAGTAAAAATTATGGGACATTAAGTTCACAAAAATTTCATTATGTAAATTTTGATTACAAAAATCCTGATTACACAAACCCTTGGAGAGTAGAGAACAGAGCACACGAGCAAAAATAGCAACTCATTGTTTTTTCTCTTTGTTTTTCTCTTCAGTGTTCTCCTAATTTTCCATCGCTTAGCATACATACATATATATAGGCACTGGGCAATCACCCACTCTGCAAGATGGTTGCGTACACTTTAGAACCTGCCACCAACTTTGCAAAACGCATTCTTGTTGGGAGTAGTTGACTTGCTCTGTAAGGTCAGCTACCAACTCTGAAAGTCAAGTTCATTTTTTGAAAAATTATCTGCGTAGACTTTGCAAATGACCAGCTTTTCTAAACAAGCTGTCCTCAGTAGTTGTTTAAAATCCTCGGTCTTTAGCCAATGTCCTCGACCTTTGGCCAATATTCTCGGTCATCAGCTAGTGTCTTTGGCCATTACTTAGAGTCTTTGTCCTTCAATCAGAATTCTCGGCTTTCAATCAGAGTTCTCAGACTTCAGTCAAAGTCTTCGGTCTTGAGAAGAAAATTTCACTCCGAAAATTTTCACTTCAGCCAAGTGTAACTACTTTGGCCTTTCTTCCATTCAGGCTACATTGCCGGGCGCGCAAACGCGCACAGCGAACACAACAACACTTCTCACATGGGGGTGATCCAAAATCCCAATAGTTTGTTGTATATCAAATATACTATGCGGTTATTTATTGTAGTGTTTAATGTGACAGACATACTCTAGTTTGATTGAAGGTCGCTGGCAGTTGATGTTTACGACAAGACCAGGAACAGCATCGCCAATACAGGTTCATTTTTTAAGCTTTGCTGTAAGCTAATAGTTGGGCTTTTATATATTCTCCATTATTACCTGATGGCTTATCGTTCTCTTCTTGGCATATGCATGTGCAGAATTGTGGTAACGATTTAATTCTTGTATGTTGCTTGCGACAATTGTGGTTCATATAAAGCCATTTGCTTTTCTACATGTAAATTAGATACATGCATGTGATTTATGTCATTTTTGGTAATATACATTAGAGAACATTTGTGGGAGTTGACTTCTTCAGCGTATTTCAAGAGGTATACATCCAGATGAATGATCCCCGTGTATCCAACATTGTAAGATTCTCGGAGGCCATAGGAGAACTTAAAGTTGAGGTATACTCTTATTACTGTTACTGTAAGATGTACTCCTTGCTTACTAATTTATATTCTGCAATGTGCTGAAACATAGTAATTATTTTGCTTTGCATAATTTAGTTTTGATAATATATATTAAACAAAGTCTCAGCACAAGGAAAAAGTGAGAGGTCAACCAAACACGATATACCATGAAGAGCTGGTTCAACATCTCTTGGGTGTTGGGATTGGACCCACTTGTTTGAACCACAAAGAAATAAATCGATAATGCACAACAAGGTGATGATAATCAGAAATATAAAGCACACAAGACTTTATGTGGAAAACCCCTTTTCAAATGAGGGAAAAAACTATGGGACTATATGTCAAACATATATCCACTATGCGATATATTCAGTTACAAAAATCCAAATAAATATAAGGACACAACGCCTTGTAATAAGTGAACCTGAGCAATAAGGAGTATAAGACAAAAGAAAAGAAAAACGACCGGTAAAATGTCCTTCTCAACTTCAAGAATAATAGATCTAAGGTCAGTGGAGAATAAAATACAATTTTGAATTCAATCAGATGAGCAAATCTTCCTTTTCTCTCTTTTTTCTCTGTTTCTCTTCCTTTTCTCACTATATCGACACTCAGTGTATCAAAAATAAAAATGTAATCCTAAAAATCACGTTAAGATATTTTATGTAGCAACGGTGCTCGAGCGCTCGTTGGATGGGCGTTGCGCTCAAGTCCACTATGTAATTAACGCATGAGCACCCCTCGGGCGCACACCAGGTGTTGAGCAATTTAGATAAATCCCACTCATGCACCCCTCGAGTGCTCCTGAAGCGGCATTAATCTAAACATTGCGTGCATATGCATCTCTCAGGCGTCCCTCATGCGCCCCTAATTTAGAATTTGGTGTTCATGCGTGAATCAGGTGCCTATTGTGCCCCACTCAGCAGCTTTGCTCCAATTAGACTAAGGAACATGCGTTATCATGTGCTTCGTGGAATGGTACATCAAATGGGCATGGGATCTACAAGGGAGTAACTTACAACCCAATAAACTTTCTCTCACGACCTTGTGGGGGCCATCACCATCCCGGCTATGGTTTGGCAAGTTTTAAACTTTGACCTTTGCAATACTTTAGTCATCATGTTAGATCCATTTTTCTCGATCTTGACCTTATCAAGTGTTTGCGCTCCGAGTCAATAACATTCCTCACCCAATGATATTTCACATCAATATGTTTTAATTGGAAATGAAATGATAAGTTTTTGCAAAGGTGAATAATGTTTTCATTGTCACAAAGCAGCACATAGTTCTTAGATAAATTTCTTCATCCACAACATCTCTTTATTTGTTTCCGTTACCACAATGAATTCCTCTTCATTGTTAGAGAGAGCAATACATTTTTGCAATTTAGATTGCCACAAAATGGTTCTTCCTGCGAACATAACTAGATATCTCGAGGTATACTTTCGAGAGTCAATATCGCTCACCATGTCAGTATTTGTATACCCAACTAGGAGAGAGTTGTCATTTCTAAAATATAGACACATCTTAAAAGTTTATCGGAGATATCTCCGCAGACTAATGCTCCTCCTTGGGATTCGAAAGAAATTAGGTAACCGTTCTAACCAGATGAGCAATATCTAGTCTCATATACACCATTGCATACATCAAACTATCCACATCCGAAGAGTAAGAAATACTTTTCATGCTTGCCTTTTCATTATTTGTAGAGGAGTATTGTCAATTACTCAATTTGAAGTAATCTGTTTTCATTAGTCTTTAAGTAGAAGATCCACTTGTTCTTCAAATCTCAATTGCCCTTAGTCAACTTGGTTAGCTTGAACATGTGGTTCTCTTTTAACGACTTCATTTCTTCTTGCATAACCTCCATCCACTCTAATTTATACTCATCCTCCATTGGTTCATTAAAACTTGTGAGTTCTTCGCCATTGATAAGTAACACATACTCATCAACTGATAGGCGAGAAGAGAGCCTTTGATTTCTTGTGGATTGTCGAAGTGAGATGGTCTCAGTTGGTTTAGAATCATCATGATGAACAGCGTCATCTACATTTGCATTGTCCACTCCATCAAGCGTAGGAGACCCACGGTTTTCTTCCCCTTTAGCATCATCTCAATCACCGTCTTTATCATTAATTGGCACCGGTGTCAAGGATTCAAGATTCATATCGCACAGCTAGTCATTGTTATTGTTGGAAATAACTTTCCCCGCTCTGCCGATATCTTCAATAATTTCACCATCGACAAACACCACATCCCTCGACTAGACAAACTTGTTCTCTATCGGATTATAAAACTGATAACTCAACTCATTTTTTCCGTAATTGAGAAATATGCACCGTCTTGTTTTCGATTCTAGCTTAGATCACTCGCCCTTTAGGATATGAACAAATGACTTGTACCCAAATACACGTAGATGGTCATAAAAAACTTCCTTTTCAAACCACATATTTTTTCGTATTTCTCCATTTAGTGGGCTACTTGGTAAGAGATTAATCACATGAGCCATGACATTTAAAAATTTCCCCCGAAATGAATCGAGGAGCTTCACCTCCAAAAGCATGCGACAAACTCTCTTGGTTAATGTCTAATTCATCTTTTCAGCCACACTATTCAGTTACAGTGTCTTCGGTGGAGTCCTTTGATGTCGTATTCCATAGGTCCGACAATATGCATCGAATGCTCCAATATATTCCCTTCCGTTATCACTCCGGATACACTTCAACTTCTTTCCCGTTTGTCTCTTCATTAGGGTATGAAATTGTTCAAAGATATTAAGGGTTTGATCCTTCGACTTTAACGGATATACTTACAATTTTCTTGAATAATTATTAATGATTGTAATGAAATAAAGTACTCATCCGAATGTTTTCACTTTAGGAGGGCCACATATGTCGATGTGGATCAATTCAAGAGAATCCATCTTCCTCGTGGACGAGTTTCCATGGAATGAACCTCTCTGTTGCTTCCTCGCCATACAATGAGAATAGATCTTCAATTTGGCTTCCTTTACACCCCGAAGGAAATTCTTCTTAGCTAAACAATTTAGTTCCTTCTCACTCATGTGGTTTAAGTGTTAGTGCCACAAGTCTGAAGATTCCTCGCTTTTTGTCACATGCACGTCTTTGGTTGAAATTGAAACTTACAGCACATATAAGTTGAAAACCTTCTTTCTTCGGGAAACAACTAGAGATCCCCTGGTTAGCTTCTATGCCCCTTTATAGAATGTCTTGCATAATACTTCGTCGTCAAGGTTGCCCGCTAAAATAAGATTCAACTGAATATTCGGTGCATGTCGTACATCCCTCAATAGTAGCGTGGTTCCATTGTTGGTAATTAGGTACATGTCATCACAGTCGATAATCCACGACTTATTTTTATTTCCCATCTTCAATACTTCAAAATCACCAAGAGTGTAAGATATAAAGAATCCCCTTCTCGACATGACATAGAATGAAGCATCACTGTCCACCATCCAGTTTGTTTCATGGTCCGCCAAATTGATCAATTCTTCTTCTTTGCAAACCAATGGTAAATCTGGATTGATAACAATTGAGGCTCTCTCCTCATCTTGGGACTTCTCAGCCTTTTTCTTGTTTCCATCAACATTTTCATGCTTTCACTTATAACAATACTTTTTGATGTGTCATTTTTTTCCTGCAATGGTGACATTCAAGGTCTTGATGTCTTCACTGTGACTTGTTTTGACTCTTTTCACCAAATTTTGGGCCACATCCTTTATTTCTTCCTCGTGTTTTAGAGACTTGCACTTTGGCGATGGTGATCCGTATCACCTCCCATGAATCTAGCAAGGGGGACAACAACTATAAGCCTAGCAACTTCTCATCAAACTTGATACCCATATTACTCAATTGATCAATACATCCTTGGAACTCGTTCAAGTGGTTGGCTATTGACATATCCTCCTTGTATCTCATTTGCATCAACTTTATCAAGTAATATAATTTGTTGTTACAGTTTTTGAGACATAAAGTGTTTTAAGCTTTTCCCACAAAATTTTGGCATGTGTTTCATTTCGAATGTTATTATACACGTCGTCAACGAATTGCTGAATGTAGTTACAAACTTGTTCATATTCAAAAGAGCGTATTCCTCAGATTTTGACTCGGGCTTTTGAGCAGCAAATACCAGAAGATATATTATTTTAACAAATAACAAGTCCTTTATTTTGCTCATCCATATATCATAGTATGAGCCATTCAAGCAAATCATTTTCTTTTTAACTTCTATTTGTTTGAACAAGTTTTAACACATGATAACAACAAACCATGTCCCTGATATCATTTGCTGGGATCTGACCCACTTGTTTAAACTATGAGAAAATAAATCGATAATACATAATAAGGCAATGATAATCACAAATATGAAGCACACAAAATTTTATTTGAAAAATTCCTTTTCAAATGAGAGGGAAAAACAACGGGATTATATGTCTAACATATATTCACTATACAATATGTTCGGTTATAAAAATTTCAACAAATACAAGGATATAATACTTTGTAATAAGTGAACCCGAGTAATAAATAGTACAAAATAAAAGAGAAGAAAAATAAAAACGTCCTTCTCAACTTCAAGAACAATGTATCAAAAATCAATGGAGAATGGAACACAATTCGGAACACAATTGGATGAACAATCCTTCCTCTTCTCCCTTTTCTCTCTGCTTCTCTTCATTTTCTCATTGTGCCGGCGCTCAATGTCTCAAAAATTACAAAATGTAACCCTAAAAATCGCGTCAGGACATTTTATATAAAAAATGGCACTCGCGCGAATCCACTATTTAATTGGCACACGAGTACCCCTTGAGCGCACATCAGGCACTTAGCAATCTGGACAAATCTCACTCGTACACCCCTCGGGTGCCCCTCAGGCAGCCCCAATCTGGAGAATACACGCATGTGTGCGTCTCAAGCATCCATTGGGTGCCCATAATTTGGAACGCTCATGTATAAATCTGGCGCCTATCATGCGCCACTCAGTAACTTTCCCCTGATCAGACCAAAGTACATGCGTCATCATGCATGCCACTGAATAGTACATCAAATGGGCATGGGACCCACAACCCAACACCGGACATCTCAATAATCTAGCACAAATAGTATTTCCCTTTGCATCATTCCTGCTGCTGTAGTCTTTAGTGCAGTCATAGCTAAACAAATGAAGATCCAGGTTGATATAGAAAATCGTGTATTAGCACATTTGATCTTTTCTCATCTTCCATGTTTCCTGCATGTGGACTTCCATCTAGAACTGCTAGGCATTTAAAATTTCTTCCGATTATTGTGCTGGAGATTTTCAAAATGAGAAAGAATACTGACAACTGCTTATGGAGCAGCTTCTGACTGGTAAAGTGATTTTTTTCATCAATATGCTATTATCTCTCTCTCAAAAGTAAAATATGTCATGATTATGAAAACTTCACATCCCTCTTTCTAGTGCTGCGCTGTCATATTTTTCATGATGAATTCCAAAGCTGGAGAATAGAAAATGGCTGCTTTGTATATGGCTCCTTGATCTGAGGAAAACAGCCATATAAGTTGCTTTGTGTCGCTCAAGTAGTGGTGAGCTAATGAATGACAGAGTCGTTGAGATGACTTTACAGAAGGTATCTGTAACATTTAACTTCTCTGTTAGAATAGTATGCAATTGTTGCATGTGATATTACCTGGTCCAACTGGTCCTCATCCATGCTAATTGTTGTGACATTTATGGTGCATCATGTTTATCTACTATCATGTGCCTCTTTTCACAGGCCGTAGCATCTGTTGAGAATGGAAAACGGATTCTTTTCCGATTCGACAGAGGAGCTTTTCTTTGAAATTTTTACCATTTAAGGTTCCATACCCAGTGCCATTTAGGTTTCTTGGAGACGAAGCAAAAGGTTGGCTAGACACCACATATCTCTCACATTCTGGGAACATTCGTATCTCAAGAGGGAGTAAGGTACACAGGTCCTCTGTAATCCTTATTACCTCTCTTAAGTTCGCATTATCACAAATCTTTGGTGAGCTCAGTAATAACTGGTAGCTTGGTCACTTATATCTGAAATCTGCAAAGATTAAGGGCTCCATCTACGTCTCTGTAGTGCAGGGAACCACTTTTGTGCTACAGAAGGAAACTGAACCAAGGCAGCAATTGCTTTCAGCCATCTCAACAGGAAGTGGAGTGACAGAGGTTCTTTCGCTGCCCAAATCTGGTTCTTTGTCATACAAGCAGTTTAATTGATAGATTGATGAATAATTATAGTTTGTGATATAGTTAGTTTGGTACTTTGATGCCTGACATGTGCAGGCAATTGATAAGCTTATTTCCAGGCATAAAGATAGAGATGCCAGTGATCCTGAGCTTTTGGAGGGAGAATGGAAGATGATTTGGAGCTCCCAGGTAGGATTAGTATTTTATTAGTTGAAAATCATGCTATTCATTGGTATGCTTTCTAGAGATTAAAAAAAAAAAAAAATCAAAGTGAAGAAGGAACCAAGAAAGCTTACAGATGCAAGTATAACAATGGCGTTGGGCTTGAGTGGTGGTATCAACTTTAAGTTGGGTTTACTTTAGGTGCTAAGACTGGAAAAGTCTGTACAGTAGGTTTTGGTAATGTGATAAGTGATTAAACAGAGTAATGGACATACTTCAATAGGCCACAGGTGGAGTGGGATTACCTTTAGGTGGCAAGAGGAGGAAAGACTGTCAAACTGCTTTTGCCATTTCTGAAAATTAGTTACCAACTGCATAAGTAGTTAATGTACTTCATCAAACAGATCTAGAAGAAGCTGACAGCTGTAAATTGTAATGGTATAAAAAAGGAAAAGTGCGTTCCCTCCCTCTCCCCCATCTTATCATGGCTATGAGCTACATTGATTTTTTTTTTTTTTTTTTGCTTCTTTGCCTTCACCAAGCTGAATGTAGCCTCTCTTAATTGTAGATGGAAACAGACAGCTGGTTGGAAAATGCAGCCAATGGTCTTATGGGTACACAAGTGGGTCTACGCTTCATACAGATACTCTATCAAACATCTCTAATTTTAATTAGATAGTCTAAGCTTCTGTCCGTGGTTTACATTCCAGGTAATCAAGAAAAATGGGCAATTGATGTTCTTGGTTGATATCTTGCTTGGTTTCAGGTTCTCCATGAGTGGCAAGTTTTTGTATGTAGCTTCTACCCTCTATGATTGACTTGCGGTTTGGATACAAGAAGAACATGGAAAATATCTCTCTATATTATGAACTATTTTCAATACCTTGTCCTTCAGGCCATAGGCTTTTCTTTTCTTTTTTTTTTTTTTTTTTTTCGGGTGGGGTGGGGTGGGGTATCCTGAGGCCCTCTCTGTGGCTTTGCCATCTAGACTTTCACACTTCTACAGTTTGTTGATTCCAATTGCAAAACTTCCATGAGCTATTTGCTAGATTTTGAGTTACTTTTTTATAGTTCCCACAACCAATGAACATGTTATCTGGAGGATGTATGATGTTCGAGTGTCACATGCTCAGACGGAGATGTCAAGGGTCTCACAAGCTTCATGCGAGCTTTGTGCGAGAGTCAGTCAATGATTGTCTAAGCAACAAAGGCACTAAAGGTTCACACGAGATCCATGTGAGGGTCAGTCGAGGATCAACCAAACGATGGATTCATTTGAAGTTCGCACAAGGTTCGTGTGAGGTGTAATCGAGTGAAAGATATTTTCGGTGAACAAGTGGTATCGTATGTGGCATGCTCAGACAGAGATGTCAAGTAAAGGCCATGTTGGTTTGTGAGAGGGTTTGCTGAGCACCAGTTGAAAATCATTTAAGCGATGAAGGATACTGGAGGTTTGCATGATGTTTGTACAAAGGTCGGCTGAGCGACGAAGTTCAATGAAAGTTCGCGTGAGATCGTGCGAGGTGCTGTCTAGTGAAAGAAATTTCTAGTGAATAAGTGGTATCTGCGTCTAGTAAGCGTACGTAGAATATGCATACCTGATGTGTGCCGAGGGGTTCCTATGTGCCAATTTTTGTGGGACTAGCGTCTAAATGGCACATGCTTAGGTTGCTTGAAGGGGTTATGGCTAATGCACAGGAAGAGTACACGTGTGCCAACATTGCTATGAAATCACGCTTGATGCCATTTTTTGGCAATCCAAAATTATGTTGTCATACAAGGAGTGTTGCACAAGAGACAAAAGAGAGAAAAGAGAGAAGAGGAAAATGTTTGCATCTAGTTGAGGTCCGACTTGAGTTTCGTTCATTGTCAAGTCAAGTATGTTGCTCTAGTGTGTTCATAGGATGTTTTACCATAAAGTTGCTCTTATTTATTTGTCTTTTTTCTTATGGGTTGTTAGGTGGGTTGAAGGTTGTATTTAGTTAGTCATTCGCTAAGGTTGTAGTGAAGGAATTTCGGAGAGAATTACTTTTGTAATCAGTATTATTTTATAGTAGATTTATTTGGAATTTGTTTTATGATTTTGCCCTTAATTAGAAATGGTTTTCCATCTTAAATATCGTTGTGCAAGTTTGTGTATTTGGTTACTTTTGTTTATTGTAATCAAGTGTTTAGTGGTTGACATTTAACGAAATGTTTGGGTTTATTCCGTTGCGCCAATTTTGTGTGTGTTTTCGTCAAATCCCAATACAATCATATTGCAATAATTAGAGGTTTGACAAAATATATACAATAAAATCTAGAATCGCATGTTGAATAAAATAAGAGGACAACACCAGCAGAAAGATGTGACAGCTGAAGCCACAAACACATTGGATTTGGGTTGTTCCGTTGCCCTAATTGTGTGTTGTGTTTTCGTCAAATCCCAACTCGATCATAGTGCAATAATTAGAGGTTTGACAAAATATATACAATAGAATCTAGAATGGCATGTTGAATAAAATAGGAGGACAACAGCAGCAGAAAGATGTGACAGCTGTAGCCACAAACAGATTGGAACCCCTTATATTTTTTTCATGAACTCAAAATAATTCTAAGGAACTAGTTTCTCTAGTTCTTCAACTTTGAACTTTTATGCAACCAAAAATATTATACTTATCACATTTGCAATGTTGCTTGCCATCGAAGCCGGCTCCACTTGTCCAAAAATTTTATACGTTATGTGGCTATGATGTAATCATTGAAATTTGCTGTTGTGTACAGTAATTCGAATCTCCACTTGTCTCATATAAAAACTTGCCCTTCTCTTTATTTTTATTTTCAGCTCTCCTCATTAGCCCACACTGTGAAAAGCTGGCTCGTGAAATGGTTCACCCTTCTTTTTAACCACCACAATTTTGCAGGTTTGGTATCTGAGAGAACCTCTTTAGCTGTAACAAACAATAGAACTGTCTCCAATCCAATCCAAATTGGGTTTATGGGACTGTCTGCCCAATCAATTTGAAGCTGAGCGAGAAAGGATGCTACTATCCTTATCTTGGGAACCAACTGATGGATGTAT
This sequence comes from Nepenthes gracilis, assembly GCA_033239525.1. NCBI lineage: Eukaryota > Viridiplantae > Streptophyta > Magnoliopsida > Caryophyllales > Nepenthaceae > Nepenthes > Nepenthes gracilis. The sequence continues at coordinate 15,490,589 of BSYO01000007.1, forward strand.
TCAGTTATATATTGATCCATATAGTTGCATTTTATTCTGCAGACAGCTAATCATCTTAATATTTTTGTTTTTTTTTTTTTTTTTTGGGGGTGGTTCCTGGGTTCCCAGCGCCTTTGTCTCTCTATTATTCTGTTTTAAGCTGATAAAGTTTTGTGACGATGGCAATGAAACCAGGAAGTCAGGAAGTAATGTATACGATATAACGATGGATGATGCAGCTATTTTACTTGGACAATTTGGACTTCCTATTGAGATGGAAAGCAAATTCAGTCTGGAGCTGCTGTAAGATATCTGCACTTCAACATCTGACTTTCCACATGCATCTGCCCTTTGCAATGCATATTATGTTCGAATAAAGAATAGTATCTGCTACATGTTTCAGGTATACTGATGACAGAATCAGAATCTCACGAGGCTTCAACAAAATTATGTTTGTCCACGTACGTGTGCATCAGTCCTGAAAGAAATAGTGGTGATCCTGCACCCTCTTGTTTGTGCGCTGCCGCTTGCTTTTTATATGGTGATGTCATTAAAGATTCCTTTTCTTAAAATTTCCTTGTCTTTCCTTGTGCATACATAATGATCTGTTCTTCCAGTGCAGTCTGCTCGGGCTCTGCCTGGACCGAGAACCTAATAAATTTTTTCACCAGTTAGAACAAAACAAATACCGTTCAATATATGGAAACATCATTAATTAAGAGTACTATTTTCTATTTTACCACGTCCCCCTCCCCCCCAAAAAAGGGAAAAAAAAAAACCAACCCACAAATTGGGAAAATTCGCTGAGAACTAACTTTCTATCCATCCATCCATAATTTAAGCCATAAATGGGCTCATTAATAAAGCACAGCAAAAAAAGTTCTAATAATTCATTTTCAATAATTCTGAAAACCTGTCTTGGGAGATGGAGGAGCACCCAAAGTAAAGACGCTAACTTCATATTTGGTTAGAAGGAATAAGATGAGAATAAAATTTTTATTCCCAGATAATAGATATTTTCCGTTTGGTTGTAAATTTAATCGAAAATAAATATTTTTGTGGGAATATTTATTCTTACATATATGTGAATAAACAATCCCACCATTTATGTGGGAATAACCATTCCCACATAATAATAATAATAATATTATTATTAGTATTATTAGTAATACATATTATTACTATTATTATGTTCATTATTATTATTATTATTATTATTATTATTATTAGATATTATTATTATATTTATTATTATTATTATTAGATATTATTATTATTATTATTATTATTATTATTATTATTTATTATTCTCACTTTATTCCTCATACTATTCTACAAACTAAATAATGGAATACTAATTCTCACCTTATTTTATTTCAACAATCAAATAAAGAATAATAATTTTAACTCTATTTTTATTCAATTTTATTTTCTAAAAATAATTATTTTATTTTCATTTTATTTCATTCCATTAATCAAGCGTACCATAAATGAAACAAAATGGCCATTTCGATGAAGAATTGCCTCCCTGCAGTCCAGACAGTGCGACATCAATGATGTCTGCCTCCTAATATATCTCACTATGGAGGTAACAAAACGACGATAAGTTTGTAACCAAACATATATTTTCAATGTGTCGTGTTTCTTCTTTTCTGTGTGAAATCTCAAACTGACTTCAACCACATTAGCAATATAGTCCACATTCTGCTGCTCTTGTGAGTTTCACATAGCAATAAATGGTTTTTGAAAATCTTGTGCCATGCAACTACTTGGCGTACATTTAATTCTCCCTACTCCTTGTAGCTGCTTAGGGCTGGTGCACGGCTCAAAAAAAATTTCCACACAGATTTTCTTGGCAACTGCCAACCTCCCAAAGATGACCTGCATCCTCCAGCTCTACTCAGGAATTGCTTTACTTTAGAGCAACGAATTTGCTTAGAGTCGAATTGTTGCAATCTTCCCACAGCGAAGCTCTGTGACAGCAATTTACTGCACCACAACCACAATGAGCAGGGGAAAAAACAGGAAGAGGAGTTTAGATAGAAAGGTACAGAGGAAAGAGTAGAGAGAATAGGAGGAAGTCGAGAGGAACAGAGAGACCGAAAGAAGAAGATTCGAGAGAAAAGGAGAAAGTGAGTGAAAATATCTCTGACTCCATTCAGTAACCTAAGCCGAGTTATAGATGGAACTCAAACAAAAATTATGCTAACAGTAATAGGAATATGCTAATAGTTTACACGTGAGCCGAAACCGACTGAAATATGAAATATAAAATAATAGCAATGGGATTTAATAATGAAGTGTAGTGTAGTGTAATTTTGGCTATATATATGATCTTATATAAAGTCTTAAAATTGTCAGGGTGGATGGATAGTTCTAGCACTTTTCCTCTACTTCTACTGATTTGAAGATGTTGTAATATCGTCAACAATGAGACCGGTAATATTATCCTTCCCATCAAACAAAACATGTCCACAAGGTTGAAGGAAGGAAAGTCTTGGATGAAGTCTATAGCAGGCTCCCATGTGGCGTCCTCGGCTGATTGGAACTACCATTGAACAAGAAACTATGGCACAACTACTCCTTGTTAAAGAACCACTCTGAAACTAATAATCTGAGAATGAAATAAAAAGGGTTGCGAGCCTATAGCTTCCTATGGAAATGCAACCGGCTGACTAGGGGTGCCGTTGTGGCATTTTTTAAATAGAGAAACATGAAAAACATTATGAATGCATGAATACTCTAGAAGGCACAATCGATATGACACCGAGCCAATACATTCAACGATTTCGAAAGGCCCATAATTGCACTTGGTTAGCTTATTTGATTGCCATTGTGCCACTATGGCTTGTTAGTAGGGTTGGAGTTTGACCAAAATCCAATCACCCACTTGAAATTCTTTATCATTTTGGCTGGTATCAGCTTGATTCTTCATGTATAGCTGTGCTCACTGGAGATTATTTTTGAGTTGCACCAGCAGGCCAGCGAGTGCAGACAGCAATTCATCTATAGCGACAATTGACAAAGTTCCCTAGATGTAGTCGGCCAAAGTAGGAGGTGATCTGCCATACACAGTCCCAAACGGGCTCATTTTAATAGAAGAATGCCAAGCAATATTGTAACTCCACTCGGCACAAGGCAGAAACCGAACCCAGGTCGAAGGGTTTCAGCTGCAAAGCAGCGCAGGCAATCCTCTAAGCACCAGTTGACCACTTCAGTTTGTCTGTCAGTTTGTCGGTGATAGGAATTGCTACTGGACAAGGTAGTACCTTGCAATTTGAAAAGCTCTTTCCAAACTGTGCTCATAAAAATGGGGTCCTAGTTTGATATAATTTCAGTGGGTAATCCATGTAGCCGGCAGACTTCTTTAACGAACACGCCTACCAAGTCTTCTGCACTGAAGTGAGTGTTGAGGGCCGAGAAGTGGGCATATTGAGACAGCTGATCAACCCCTACAAATATAACGGCCTTTACTTCTAAAATAGGTAAATGGGTAATCAAATCCATGGAAAATGAATCCTAAATTTTACCTGAAATTGAAAGAGGCTGCAACACTCCTTGAGGAGCAATGTTGAGGGGTTTCAGCTGTTGACAGAGTAACGGGAGATGTAATCACGAATATCCTTGCGCATGTGAGGCCAATAAAAATTGATGGAGATTCGAGTGAAAGTCCATTGGACCCCCACATGTCCCCCGATTGGCGAATTATGGTACTCGTGCAATACTAAGTCTGGCAAAGTAGAATTAGCAGGCGCCAAAATTCTACTTTTATAAAAGACCAACCCATCCCATACGGTATAATGTTCAAAGTTCCTAGGTCGGTCCTGAATGGAAGAAATTAGTTCGGCGGAAGGGGCATGTTTACTATAAAAGTTGCGGACAACAGCTAACAAGGCCATCACCGGTTTAGAAACTGCACACAACGCATGGTAGGATGCACTAAGGAGCCATGACTAGACATCAGTTGGCCCGTTCTCCTTGCCCGATCGGTAGTCGATTTCAAAGTCATAGCCCAATAATTTAGTGATCCATCTTTGTTGCTTAGGAGTGTGGATGGCTTGATTTAACAGGATTTTAAGGGGCTGGTGATCGGTTAGGACGGTAAATTTAGTGCCAAAGAGATTCTGGCACCATTATTTTACAACCTCTGAAATGGCACAGATTTCTCTGATGTAGGTGGAGGATGTTTGCAACCTGGGACAGAGCTGCTTATTGAACAATGCAATAGGATATCCGGACTGCAGCAATACAGCACTGGTACCATCTCCCGACACATTAGTCTGAACAAAAAATGCTTTGGAAAAATCTAGTAAAGCCAGCACCGGAGTGGTGGTGAGGGCAGCTTTGAGGGCTTGAAAAGTTGTCGTCACCTCAAGAGATCATATGAAGGCATTTTTCCGCAATAATTGGGTGAGGGGTGCTGAAATTTGGGCATAATGGGTTACAAACCGCCGGTAGTACCCTACTAACCCCAGAAAACCCCGCAGCTGCTTGACGTTAGTGGGTGTGGGCCAACTTTACACAACTTCAATCTTAGTTGGATCTACTACCACCCCCAACTCTGAAATAATGTGCCCCAAATAAGCCATTGAGGTATGCCCGAACTCGCATTTAGATTATTTGGCATAGAAGGAATGGTTCCGCAAAATTTATAGTGTGCGCTCCAGATGCTAGCATTGCAGTTCCCAGGAGGGACTATAGATCAGAATATCATCAAAGAAAATCAAAATAAATTCCTAGAGGACAGGGCGAAAAATAGAGTTCATCTCAGATTGAAACGTGGAGGGGGTATTGGAAAAGCCGAAGGGCATTACCAAAAACTCGTAGCGGCCTCCATGTGTTTGAAAAGCTAATTTATAAACATCAACAGTATGTACTTGTAGCTTGTGATACCCAACTCGCTAGTCCAGTTTTGAATACACGTGTGCTCCATATAATTTATCAAATAATTCATCCACAGTAGGGATGGGGAACCGATCCTTAATTGTAAATACATTGAGCACCCGGTAATCTACGTATAACTGTCAGCTGCCATCCTTCTTTTTATCAAGCAATACGGGGGAAGAGAAAGGGCTCATATTAGGCCGAATAATACCTTCTTTCAGCATTTCTTGAATAAGCCTCTCCATTTTTGCCTTTTGAAAATGGGGATACCATTATGGTTTGACATTTATCGGTACTGTGTTGGGTTTCAAAGGGATTTTGTGATCTATGGAACGATGAGGGGACAACCCACGAGGAATTACAAAATATCTGCAAAGGAGGAGAGGATGTTGTTGAGGATCTTAGTAATTTGTGGATTGACATTAGAAGGAAACTAGGAGGGGAAAAATGAGGCGACTGGCTGATTGTCTAGGGAAGCTTCCTGAGTGGGAAGGATAGTTAACTAGAAGTAGGAAGTGATTGGCTGAGTGAGGTCACCTCTCCTCAGTTGACCCAATGTCATGATGGCTATAGAAGCTGTTGGCATACCATGTAAAGTGAGTTTAGTTCTGTCATGATTGAAACTCATCCGTAATGCTTGATAGTAAAAGAGCACAGGACCAATTGAAGCCAGCCATTGTATGCCAAATACAATACCGACTCCATAAATCGGCAGCAGATAGAGATCAACATTAAAATTGGCTCTGACAAGAGTAATCTGGATTTTGGTACACAGCCTCTCACATCTCAAGGAATCCCTCCATTGCCCACTGTGACGTTGAGATAATAAGAAGGCTCTATTAAAAATCCAAAATACTTAGCTATACGTGTCTGCAAGAAATTGTTAGTGGACCCACTGTTTACTAGAATAACAACTGGTTGGTTCGAGATTTGTCCCTGCAACTGCAAAGTAGTATGTGTAAAGTGTGGCGACCCGAGCCTAAATACTCAAACACATGGCTCAAGCCGCTCACGCAGACTAAAAATTTAAAACCAAATAACATAAATTTTACATTTCAACTATTTCATTCACTTGAATTTCTACATCATGATAAATCCCAACAAAATAAAAATACATAAATCTCAATAACAGTTTAATCTCATCATCTGGTTACCAGGACCATCTTCTTATGCGTTTTCCCTCCAAGCTAAACGCTGTCAACTTAATCTTGAGCCAAGAAAACACAATGGTGAGTCAAAGCCCAACAAGTGATCATAATAAAAAACGCTAATAATAATAACGATCTCGGATACCATCTACCAAGGTCTCAACATACTCTGAAAATCTACCATATCCAAGATAGATTACAACACGTCATAAATATGACTCTAGGCAAATAGGTCCCACAAGACCCACACATTCAAAAATAACAAGAGTGTCAATAACCAATAGTAATCCCCTGGAATCCAACATCAACGATGATTGGGGATTTCCCCGGTCCATATGTCAGTGAGAATGACCAGTATACTCACGATAACAATACAATATGGATTCCACTGAATCCGAGTATCACAAGATCCACACAAGGATACTGCCGCCACAACAAATGAGGTACTCACAATCATAGAATATCTCAAGAAATCTCCCGGATCTTATTCTGCCACTGTGAACCAAAGGCTGCGTATATCCCCCGACAGCTGGGTACTTGTACGGGCTACCTGATGCTCGCAAGTTTGACCTCCGACCAAATCCATGGTCCACAAATACTCTGCCCCACAAAGTACAGACGTCTCCCGAGCATGCTGATCATCTGACTCAACCAGAACAGATGACCTCATCTACATGCTCCTCTTCCGACTCTACTAGGTACGGAAGACAACTCACACTTCAAACCCAGCATCTCCCGCCACGATATCCTCGATATCATGATCTACGATGTTCACAGGGCCATAAGCATCCCGCCAAACTAGGCAACGTACCTCAACCCACCAGGATACGAAAATCAGTATCGGATAAGCGTAGACCACATTAAAGTACTAAAGCCTCCCATTCAACCAAATACTTCAATGTTTTTACACTCTCCTCAACCATGACCGTAAGAAGCTAACAAATACACATACTCACACACCGAGTATAACGCAAAGAAAGCTTTGCAATATCAACAATGGAACGTTGTTCGATGCTAACTAGACCATATTCACACCATCAAATCTAACACAAAGGAACGTATATCAGAACATCCAAAGGGAATACAAGGATTGAGATATGATCAGCTCAAGTACTTCACTATTTTATTTTAGAGCGATGCCTATGACTAAGGCCAACAATATTTTTAATTAGATTCCCTTCCAAATAATTTCTCAAGATTTCTATCACAATATTCAGTACCATTAATTTCATTCTTTAATCATCCTTTAAATTTAGAATATACACATATATCCACTTACACATATAGAACATACATTTCTAATACAAGAGATACACATCATAAATGCCATCCATGAGTGCTTACATCCATAATTTGAAGCATACATATATGTCCATACACATGAATGCCTAAGCACCAACCTACATAAATATATATACACACAAATGGCCACTCATACCCACGCTGCCACATTTTTCACCATTTCCAGCTCACCCTCACCCACCCACACACACTCACTCACTCACGATAGCAAGTTATATATACATATATATATATATATATACACACCCTCACACACAGCTCACACACACGCACGGCAGCATTCTGCCAGCACTCATAGCACACACAGCTCACACACACACGTTCTTACACACACACACTCGACTTGCACTCACCCGTACACACACGCGCACAGCCCCACTGGTAGCAGCACACGCACGCGGCTCTTCCACATTCTTCTACACACACACACACCGTAACACACACGGAACACAAAACACACTCAGACAGAGCAACCCCAGAACACACCCACACCCACATAAGGCTACACACACAATTGTATTTACCGAATTCCATATAAAATACAGAACCCGATTATACACCCAAATCAATCCGACAGAGCACGAGGCTCTATTTTCGTTCCCAATTTCTGCCTCACAGAGACACAGCCGATCACGACATGAATGGAAAGAAGGTGAGCATGAGAGAAGGAAAGGAACGATTTACCAACAGAGTGTAATGGAACGGATTTTTTTTTTTTTGTCCTCAAAAGCTTCCATTAAACAGAAATACCATTAACGGTCTAAACATAAGGTAAGACTTCTACAGAAATTTCGGCAGAGTCTCCTTTATAATTGGATAAAAACCCAAAAATACAATCCTGTATAACCACCCATAACAAGCACACAACTAACCATCATTCACAATTCCTACAACAAACATTCATAGAATCACATGTGCCATCCATGGCACAAATCCATAAAGACATTTACTACTTCTAACAGTTTAATAACGAGATGCCATCTAGGACCTGCACAGTAAATTCAGAGTATATAGCAGAAGTAACTAAGAACCTGCAGAAGCATAGCATTTTCTCTTCTACTATCATACACATCAGGAGCTTTCTATACAAAAATCAACATGTTCTAAGACATCAATAATCACAAGATCAGTATACAAAAATCTTGTGCAGCTAGACCTTTACGTCAACAGGCTCCTCCAAAATAGCTCCAATGTGCTATGTTCCTCAAAAGTCTTCAAAAAGCTTCTCTCTCGATTACTCTTTTCGTGAGGTAAAAGCTCTGTCTCATCCGGAGGGAAAAACACTAAAACAGTGAGCCGAGGCCCAGCAAGGTACATGCATATGAACTATAAAACGGTTATGCCAAAACAATCATATAACCATGTAGAACCAGAATGTTTAATCTAATATCATCTACAAAGTAAAGACATACTATAACGATATTAAATCTCATACTTCATAAATCATTACACTATAGACTATAAAACAATAACTATAAACTTTACTGGTGCATGGTAAAATTGGAAATAATACTCTATACTGTTCACGGTCATCTTTTCATTGTATACGATTCATTATCATCTTTTCATCAGATGATACTCTATCATCTTTTCACTGTACAATACATTTTCATCTTTTATTGTGACGTATTTTAACAATTTCAGACCCTGCCAGTGTACCCTACTAGCGAAAGGGGTGAATGATCGAGGATAGATTATGTTCAGTCTACACAATCCAAGGCCTATCATGTCATATATATCCCATCCCAAGGGATATCTGTACTGTGTGCCACCCGAAGGTCGGCCTATGTTCATCCTGGCTTAACGCCCTTGAAGACAGGGTGGACCATGAATCGCTCCATGGACAGAGCTATCCTCGATTACCACCGTAAGTTCTAAGGCCTCACCCAAGAACTTACCAGGACTGTAGTTAGTCTCGGGTCCAAAAATAACTGTAATGGAAATCATCTCTTTATCGAAAATCCCATTTTCGAAATCAAACTTTTACAATACAATTTCAGCACTTTTTTAAATTTACATGGAAATTTCATCGGTATACGTTTGTTCACATTTTCAAAAACAAATTATACCGGAAGTTGCACATCGATGTCAATTAACTTTCATGTAACTGGAGCTTTGGTTAAAAATGACTAAAATCCCTTCATTTTCGTACTTAGCGCTTCGCCAAAACCTTTAGACTCAAATCGATCACTAACAAGTCTTATTTTATGAAATCAAAGCCATAAATCCAAATATATATACTCAATCATGCATTTAAACCATAAATCCCCAAAATTTCGAGTTAGGGTTTGGCCATGTTCCTTCAATGTCAAAATAAACACATAACACATGCTCATGCATGAAATCGGAGCCAAATACTTCCATAAACATGAACAAACATGAAATTTAACCGATTAATCGAAGGAAACGTGCTTCAACATCATTTTTACAACATTTCCATGAACTTTAAAGCAAGAGAAACGGTAAAAATGTAAAACGATGTCCGAGGTACGCTTACCTTGTCGCGGGCTTTCACCTTTATAACTGGCTCACGGATGGATTCGGGCTTCTGGGCCTCGTTCTCCCTTCTTCTCTCTCTAAGGTCGGCGCTCCCTCTCTCTCTAAAACCCTAAAATCGTGCAAAAATGAGAGGAGCGAAGTCTGATCGTGTTTTTATACTGCGCCTGCCGCTCGAGCGGCCAGTGACAGCTCGGTTTTTGGCACCCAGCCGCTCGAGCGGAGCTCAAGCAGCCAACGAGCGGCAGATCTTCGGAACGGCACTGGTTTTCCCGCCCGATAGGTTGGCTGGAGCGGCGAACGGGCAGCAGGGATTCGAAATGGATCTGATTTTTTCGCCCGATGGGTGGGCTCGAGCGCCCAGCGAGCGCCACTCGGCTGCTTGCTGAACTTGGGCATTTTTTCAACTTTTTACTTTTAACTACCACTTTTTCACTACACACTTAGCCTCTTACTGATTTTAATCACCTTAATCACATCTAGTTATTACGTTTTCAGTTTCGGGTCCTCACATTCTCCCCCAATTAAAGAAATTTTGTCCTCAAAATTGAGTAAAGTACATACCTCAAGGGAACAAGTGAGGATACTTGTCTCGGATCTCCTCTTCGCATTCCCAAGTGGCCTCCTCCGGTGAATGATTCCTCCAAAGCACTTTCACCAGGGGGATGGACTTTGTTCGCATCATTTGATCCTTTCGGTCTAAAATTTGCAGTGGCTCCTCAATGTAGGATGTGCTGGATCGTGGATGTACTTCCGAATCATCGATACATGAAATACATCGTGTACACCCGCAAGAGTCGGTGGTAACGCCAACCTGTAGGCTACCTCCCCGACCCTTTCCAGAATCTCAAAAGGGCCAATGAACTGGGGTTTCAACTTTCCTTTTACTCCAAATCGGAATGTGCCCTTTGACGGTGAGACCTTTAGAAACACAAGATCTCCTATCTTAAAACTCAGCTCTATCCTCCTCTTGTCTGCATAACTCTTCTGTCGGCTTTGGGCAACTTTCAAATTATCGTGAATCACCTTAATCTTCTCGGCTGTCTCTTTCACAATCTCTGGGCCCAAAATTTTTTTGTCTCTAGTTTCCTCCCAATGAATAGGTGACTTACACTTTCTCCCATACAACGCCTCAAACGGTGCCATGCCGATACTAGCTTGGTCGCCGTTATTATAAGCAAATTCAGCTAGTACCAGATGAGTATCCCAAGTTTCTCCTATCTCCAAAACAGAAGCCCTCAACATGTCCTAGAGAATCTGAATGGTACGTTCAGATTGGTCATCGGTTTGGGGGTGATACGTGGTACTGAACTTTAATTCTGTCCCCAACTCCTTATGCAAGCTCTCCCAGAACCTCGAGACAAAATGTGGATCTTTATTAGACACTATAGAAGCAGGAACTCCATGAAGCCTCACGATCTCATTCACGTACAACTGAGCTAATCTGTCGCGCGAATAGGTTGTCCTGATCGCCAAAAAGTGGGATGATTTCGTCAGCCGATCAACTATAACCCACACAGCATCATGATTCCTAGGAGTCCTCGACAACCCTGAAATAAAATCCATAGCAATGTCCTCCCATTTTCAGCTCGGGATGGACATTGGCTGTAACAGTCCAGAAGGCTTCTTCCTCTCAGCCTTCAGTTGCTGACACACTAGGCATTTCTCCACATGGCCCATGATATCCCTCTTCATGTTTCTCCACCAAAAATTCTTTTTCAGATCCTGATACATTTTATTCGTTTCCGAGTGGATTGTATATCGAGACCGATGAGCCTCCTTCAAGATTTTCTCCTTCAATCCTTTATCATCCGGTATACATAATCGATCTCTAAATCTCAACACACCATCAGCCCGGATGTTAAAATCAGCCCGAGACTCCTTATTCAAATCATTAACAATATCCATGAGGAACAAATCATTCACCTGTTTCTCCTTGACTTCATCAACTACCTCTGGTTGAATCTGAAAATACGACAGGAGCATCCTATCACCTTTGGCATAGCGTTGAATATCGCACTGCTTCAAATAATCTAACATCTCCATCTGTTTGACCTATAGGTGCGCCACATAGCCCGACCGGTGACTCAAGGCATCTGCTACCACGTTGGCCTTTCCTGGCTTGTACTGTATTTCACAATCATAATCCTTCAAGAAATTGAGTCATCTCCTTTGCCTCATGTTGAGTTCCTTTTGTGAGAATAAGTACTTCAAACTCTTATGATCGGAATACACAAGGAACTTCTCGCCATATAGATAATGTATCCAAATCTTCAATGCAAACACCACAACAGTAAGTTCAAGATCATGGGTAGGATAATTTTTCTCGTGCACTTTCAATTGTCTAGATTCATATGCCACGACTTTACCGTGCTGCATCAACACATATCCTAGACTCGCCTTAGAAGCGTTACAGTACACCTCAAAGCCTCCAGAACCCTCTGGAATAATCAGCACCGGAGCGGTGGTCAAACGATCCTTTAGCTCCTAGAAGCTCAAATCGCACTCTTCTGTCCACACAAACTTAGCCTCTTTCTTCAGCAACCGAGTCAGAGGCATAGCAATCTGAGAAAAATTCTCTACAAAGCGCCTGTAATATCCGGCCATACCCAGAAAGCTCCTAACCTCAGTCAGAGAAGTTGGTCTGCTCCAACTTGTAACAGCCTCTATTTTCTTAGGATCTACACAAATGCCACCATCAGAAATTAGATGTCCCAAGAACAACACCCTTTCTAGCCAGAACTCACACTTACTCAGCTTGGCATACAGTTTCTCATCGCGGAGCACCTGAAGTGCCTTCCTCAAATGAATTTTGTGCTCCTCGTGATCCTTTGAGTAGATCAAGATGTCACCAATGAATACCACCATAAATTTGTCCAAGTACGGCCTGAAAACCCTATTCATCAAGTCCATAAAAGCAGTTGGAGCATTTGTAAGGCCAAAGAGCATGACAAGAAACTCATAATGGCCATAACGTGTCCGAAAAGCTGTTTTAGCTACATCCTCCGGTTTGATCCTTAGTTGGTAATAACCGGACCTCAAATCAATCTTTAAAAACACGCGTGACCCTTGCAACTGATCAAATAAATCATCAATGCGCGATAGAGGGTATTTATTTTTAATCGTGATCTTATTTAATTCACGATAGTCAACACACAAGCACAAAGACCCGTCTTTCTTCCTTACAAACAACAACGGTGCACCCCAAGGAGATATACTCGGTCTGATAAAACCCTTGTCTAACAGCTCCTGTAGTTGTAACTTCAACTGCTTCAGTTCAGCCGGAGCCATACGATAAGGAGATTTAGAAACCGGACTAGCACTAGGAACACCAATAATTTCAAATTTAATTTCCCGATATGAAGGCAATCCAGGTAACTCCTCTGAAAATACATCATCAAAGTCACAAACAATAAGAATATCCTTAGCCGGCACACTATGGCTCCCAGTAGTACAGGCATATGCCAAATAAGCTCTACATCCACTACTCATCAAATGGCTGGCATGAAGAGCAAATATCAACATAGGTATCCCCTTTTTCTTAATGCCCTGAAAGTAAAAGGGCTCTATCCCAGGAATGTTAAAACAAACCTGCTTCAGGAAACAGTCGATACTGGCATGGTACTTGGCTAGCCAATCCATCCCAAGAATCACATCAAAATCACCCTTGTCCAACAACACTAAATCCACAACCAGATGGTTCCCACTCACCTCAACCATACATTCCAGATATATCACATCAGTAACCACAGATGATCTGGTGGGAGTACATACAGATAATCCACAATCCAAAACACATGGGGCAGAATACATACAACATGCAAATAGCAGGAAAATAAAGGAATTGGTAGACCCCGAGTCAAATAATATGGATGCAGAAACTCCACAAACAAAAAGGGTACCTTCCACTACGTTTGGGGATGCCTCTGGATCTTGAACAGTCACTGGGAAGGCCTTACCGAGACAGTAGGCTTCTTTCCATCTAGCCTCAAAAGTGATGGACAGTTTCTGTACAGATGGCCCTTCTTTCCACAACTAAAACACGCTCCCGTCAATTTACGGCATTCTTATCCCGGATGTCTCCTCCCACAGAAAGTACAATCATCCGCCGACACTTTAGTACCAGTTACTGACTGAGCCGGTACAATACGTTTTCCCTTGTCAGCCGCCTTGGTCTTCTTGAACGGTCCAGAAGACCCCGCAGTTGATCCTGTACTTACTCCTGCTCGGCTGGCGGTTCTCTTTGCATAGAACCTTTCCGTTTCCGCCTCCTTCTCGTAGATCGTTGCTCTGTCCAAGATCTCGGCGTAAGTCTGGAACTTCAAAACAGATAACAACTTTCTAATATCATCTCGTAGCCCTTGGAGGAACTTTTTAGCTTTCCTCTGTTCATCCTCCACATAAAATGGTACAAAGCGAGACAACTCCGTGAACTTGGCATCATATTCTTTGACGGTTATGCTCCCTTGTCTCAGCCTCATGAACTTTTGCTCTTTCTGATCTCAAAGACTGGACGGAAAATACTTTTTCAGAAATGCCTCCTCAAACATCTCCCAGGTGATAGCTTCATTGGGCACTCCCATCGCCCGTTTCTGCATGTCCCACCAGCTATCCGCTTCACCCTTCAGTTTATATACAGCAAAAGTGACCTTTTTCCAATCGGTACAACTAAGCACATCAAATATCTTCTTCATTCTTTTCATCCATATGTCTACCTCAGCCGGATCAGGCTTTCCTAGGAAGCCCGATGCTCGTTCAGCTGTGAACCTGTCATAAGTTATAGGTCCAGGAGGTACCGGAGTTGGCTCGGGTGTCGGAGCCATGTGCTTTTGCTCGACATGCTCTACTACATTAGTCATCCTCACCTATAAATTGATGTAGGCCACCTCTCTATCATAAGGCGTGTTAACACCACCGCGATCATTTCTCCCACCTCTCCTACTTGCCATCCTATAATCAAGGCAAACACATGTATATAAGGATAAGGATCCAATGAATAAGAAAGAAGTATTCAACAACTTTAAGGAATTTCTAACCAAGCCTAAAAACCGATCTCTTAAAGGTCCCAACTGTCTTAGCTTTCTCTACCTATTCCTACAGGTATTATATTCAGAGATTCAAACCTATGCTTTCGCCTTTTGATCGATCAATTCCTAAGGCATCTCAATTCTTTGATACCAATTGTGACGGAATGGATTTTTTTTTGTCTTCAAAAGCTTCCGTCAAACAGAAACACCACTAACGGTCTAAACATAAGGCAAGACTTCTACAGAAATTTCGGCAGAGTCTCCTTTGTAATTGGATGAAAACCCAAAAATACAATCCTGTATAACCACCCATAACAAGCACACAACTAACCATCATTCACAATTCCTACAACAAACATTCATAGAATCACATGTGCCATCCATGGCACAAATCCATAAAGACATTTACTACTTCTAACAGTTTAATAACGAGATGCCATTTAGGACCTGCACAGTAAATTCAGAGTATATAGCGGAAGTAACTAAGAACCTGCAGAAGCATAGCATTTTCTCTTCTACTATCATACACATCAGGAGCTTTCTATACAAAAATCAACATGTTCTAAGACATCAATAATCACAAGATCAGTATACAAAAATCTTATGCAGCTAGACCTTTACATCAACAGGCTCCTCCAAAATAGCTCCAATGTGCTATGTTCCTCAAAAGTCTTCAAAAAGCTTCTCTCTCTGATTACTCTTTTTCGTGAGGTAAAAGCTCTGTCTCATCTGGAGGGGGAAAAACACTAAAACAGTGAGCCGAGGCCCAGCAAGGTACATGCATATGAACTATAAAACGGTTATGCCAAAACAATCATATAACCATGTAGAACCAGAATGTTTAATCTAATATCATCTACAAAGTAAAGACATACTATAACGATATTAAATCTCATACTTCATAAATCATTACACTATAGACTATAAAACAATAACTATAAACTTTACTGATGCATGGTAAAATTGGAAATAATACTCTATACTGTTCACGGTCATCTTTTCATTGTATACGATTCATTATCATCTTTTCATCAGATGATACTCTATCATCTTTTCATTGTACAATACATTTTTATCTTTTATTGTGACGTATTTTAACAATTTCAGACCCTGCCAGTGTACCCTACTAGCGAAAGGGGTGAATGATCGAGGATAGATTGTGTTCAGTCTACACAATCCAAGGCCTATCATGTCATATATATCCCATCCCGAGGGATATCTGTACTGTGTGCCACCCGAAGGTCGGCCTATGTTCATCCTGGCTTAACGCCCTTGAAGACAGGGTGGACCATGAATCGCTCCATGGACAGAGTTATCCTCGATTACCACCGTAAGTTCTAAGGCCTCACCCAAGAACTTACCAGGACTGTAGTTAGTCTCGGGTCCCAAAATAATTGTAATGGAAATCATCTCTTTATCGAAAATCCCATTTTCGAAATCAAACTTTCGCAATACAATTTCAGCACTTCTTTAAATTTACATGGAAATTTCATCGGTATACGTTCGTTCACATTTTCAAAAACAAATTATACCGGAAGTTGCACATCGATGTCAATTAACTTTCATGTAATTGGAGCTTTGGTTAAAAATGACTAAAATCCCTTCATTTTCGTACTTAGCACTTCGCCAAAACCTTTAGACTCAAATCGATCACTAAACAAGTCTTATTTCATGAAATCAAAGCCATAAATCCAAATATATATACTCAATCATGCATTTAAACCATAAATCCCCAAAATTTCGAGTTAGGGTTTGGCCATGTTCTTTCAATGTCAAAATAAACACATAACACATGCTCATGCATGAAATCGAAGCCAAATACTTCCATAAACATGAACAAACATGAAATCTAACCGATTAATCGAAGGAAACGTGCTTCAACATCATTTTTACAACATTTCCATGAACTTTAAAGCAAGAGAAACGGTAAAAACGTAAAACGACGTCCGAGGTACACTTACCTTGTCGCAGGCTTTCACCTTTATAACTAGCTCACGGATGGATTCGGGCTCCTGGGCCTCGTTCTCCCTTCTTCTCTCTCTAAGGTCGGCGCTCCCTCTCTCTCTAAAACCCTAAAATCGTGCAAAAATGAGAGGAGCAAAGTCTGATCATGTTTTTATACTGCGCCTGCCGCTCGAGTGGCCAGCGAGGGCTCGATTTTCGGCACCCAGCCGCTCGAGTGGCCAGCGAGCGACAAATCTTCGGTACGGCACTGGTTTTCCCGCCCAATAGGTCCGCTCGAGCGGCCAGCGGGCGGCAGGGATTCTGAATGGATCTGGTTTTTCCGCCCGATGGGTGGGCTCGAGCGCCCAGCGAGCGCCACTCGGCTGCTTGCTGAACTCAGACATTTTTTTAACTTTTTATTTTTAACTACCACTTTTTCACTACACACTTAGCCTCTTATTGATTTGAATCACCTTAATCACATCTAGTTATTACGTTTTCAGTTTCAGGTCCTCACACAGAGATTAGAAATTATACTTGAAATGAAGGAAGAAGTGAAATGATGAGGATTCACTTGCAAATCAGAGGAGAAATGACAGTAAACGGGATTTACTTGCCTGATTTTTCACGGTTCCAGAACATGGCTTGGGTTCAGCTTCACCATGGCTCCGGTTTCGGCTTCAGATTTGGGAAGTCGGCTTCAGTGGAACAAGGCACAGCAACGACGAATTTGGCAACGGCGATGGAAGAAGAGACCTCAAGTATGAACCACGCCTCCCATTTCTCCCATCCACAACCCGAATTTCTTCCTCTTCACTCGGCAGCACACACCCACACATTTGCGAGATTAAATAGGGACGTGGAGAGTGAGGGAACAAAGGGAATCGGACCTCCTTAGGTGGCAGATTCGAACGGCCTCTGCTAATGTCGTTGAGAGCGGGAGAGAGAGAGAGCGCAAAGAATCGAGAGAGACGAGAGGAAGAGAAGGTGGGGACGAGAGAAGCAGAGGAGATTCGAGAAGATGGTGAGGTGGCTTGGTAGTTAAATTAATTTACTTATTATTGTTATTATTATTGTTGTTATTATTACGTAAAATATTTATATTATTATTTTATAATTATTTTTACTAATATAAGCTAAAAATAAATCCACCCAATTTAATTTCAGATTCCTCAATAAAAATATCCTGCCATTATATAAAGTGACCTTCAAGAGCACGTAGAGAGATGGTAGGAGTATGGTCAGTGAAGGAATTAAGGAATCGGCCTCTTGAAGTTGGTCATCCATAATTTCTGGTTCAGCAGAGTCCATCTCTAGGCTTTGGACTCCAGGAAGAGTATCACCATCATCCTCTATGATTATACAAAAAAATTGTGAGGGTTTACATTGATGACTCAACGTAAACCTTTCATCACAATTAAAGCATAGGCCTCAGTTTTGGCAGGAATCCATTTCGGCCGTGGTCAATTTTTTTAATGGCAGATGAGGGATGGGGTTTTTAGCCACCATTGGAACAGTATTACCAGAGGATTTGGGAAGGGGTAGCCATGGAGAACTTGTCCAACTTGCATTCATTTTTTCCTCCACCAAATTTTCTATGCCAATGGCGTCTAGCAAAGTCATGGGCTTCAACAATAGTAGCTCTTGCTGAATGTTGTCCCTAAGGCTGGAGATAAGTGGTTTAATAGATTGGTGGTTGACAAGCCTTGTGTCTGTGTAGAGATAGACTCGAATTCAGCCATATAAGGAGCCATGATTGTAGCCTGCTAGAGCTTGTACAAAGTGGCTTCGTGATTCACATATGAAATGGGCCCGAAGCAAAGTTTGAGATCCTTGGTGAAAATCTCCCATGTGAACAGCTAGCGTGTTGCACGCATCCACTAGTACCATTGAAGGGTTGCACCAGTCATATAGAAGGCAGCTACAGTTAATTTTTGTTTCGACGGTGTACCACGGTATGGGGAGAACCACTCATTCTGAAACAACCAATCGATGACGTTGTCTCCAATGAAAAATAGAATCTCAAGCTTGGGCAAACAAATTTGAGAGTGAGATTTGTGTGTCGGGTTGCGATGCTAGGACTATGGGTAGGGTTTGGGTGGATGGGTGAGAAATAACTATGGGTGAAGGTGCAAATGAAGTCAGTGTGGGTAGCAAATGGGGGTTTGAAGACGACTGGGTTTGTCACATTTCAGTGATGGAGTGCTGGACGTCAGTGAAGGATTGTTGAAAGTGCTCTGTGGTGGTCGAAATGGTATCGAAGCGGTCTCATGTTGTGTACAGTACTCATGACTTCTCTCAACTCTTGTGCCATGCCAGCGATAGATTCTTCGAAAGCCCTATATCTAGTCGTCATATCCTCCGTCATTGTCTCAATGAAAGCACCAAAATGTTGCAATCTTCCCACAGCGAAGCTCTACGACAACAATTTGTTGCACCACAACCGCAATTAGCAGGGAAAAAATGGGAAGGGGAGTTCAAATAGAGAGGTGCAGAGAAAAGAGTAGAGAGAGCAGGAGGAAGTAGAGAGGAACAGAAAGACTGAGAGAAGAAGATTCGAGAGAAAAGGAGAAAGTGAGTGAAACTATCTCTGAATCCATTCAGTAACCTGAGTCCAATTATACACGGAACTCAAACAGAAATTATGCTAACAGTAACATAAATATGCTAACAGCTTACACGTGAGTCGAAACCAACTGAAATATGAAATATAAAACAATAGCAATGGGATTTAATATGGAATTGTAGTATAGTGTAATTTTGGCTATATATATATATATAATCTTATATAAAGTCTCGAAATTGTCGGGACGGCTGGATAGTTCTGGTACTTTTCCTTTGCTTCGGCTGATTTGAGGATGTCGTAATATTGTCAGCAATGAGACCGGTAACACCAATCCATCCTAGGCATTCAGTTTCAGCAAGACACAAGTAACCATGAGTCTGGACCAGCACCATGAGATCTTCGTGGAGCAGATCTGACTTATATCCAATAACCAAATGCGTGACATTTTGCCGCTGTCAGCAGCATTTGCTTATTGAATACTTTCTACAGCGGACGACTCAAGACTCATCAAAGGGGCAGGGCTGCTGCCTTGCCATCCAAGGTGCAGGCACATTACGGGAGCCTATAGCATTTTGCACTAAGCATTCCGGTCTGAGAGCCAAAAAAACAATGGGAGCATTCCTAGGTTATACAATTACCAATCTTCACACATTTTAGAGGAAATGACGAATGGGTGACCACTTCAACGGACGCTAGAACTTCAGTATACAGCAAACAGGTAGGGAGGCGTCCCAGCAGCATAAAGAATTGGGGAAAGATGCTGGTAAATCTATCCAATGCTGGGCTGATGCCAAGCGGGGAATTATGTAAGCTATTAGCTCACGATGCAAAATGGTCCAACAGGAAGAACACAAAAAGGAAAGTCAAGTGGCAGAATTTGAGACAATAGCATAATCAGCATAGAAAAAAAGGGGAATAAAGAACAAATAGAAAATACTTTACGTAGTGCTACCAGTGTCTAGTTAATCCCAAATTTAAGTCATAAATATCCAACAGATTGTCAAAAACTTTAATCCTCTGATACTTACTGCTACAATATCCTCTGTAACTTCTAAATGTTGCCCCAGACGATTGATAACCAGAACTCCAGAAAAGAGATTCACTAGCATAGATAGTTTGTTGGAATCCGAACCGTTTATTTGAACCGTAAGGAAATAATCAATAATTTATAACAAGTACACAATAATCACAAATAATGAAACAGGACACAATTTTTACGTGAAAAATTATTTTACGAATGAGAGGAAAAAACCATAGGACAATACGTCCAAAATATCTCAACTATACAGCTAGTTTGGTTACATAAATCTGACAAATATAAGGATTAGACACTTTGTAACAAATAAATCAAGCAACAATTAGTGCAAGACGAAAGAGTAGAAAATATAACTAGTAAAATATTCTTCTCAACTCCAAAAATAGTATACCCAAGGTCGGTGGAGATTAGAATACGATTTGAAACTCAATCAGATACTTAAATCTTATTATTCTCCCTTCTCTCTCTTTCTCTTATTTTCTCTAAAAAACGACGCTATCTAGATCTAAAAATTGTAAGTGGTTAATCCTAAAAACTCGATAGTACATTTTTATACTACAAGCCGTGCTCGAGCTCCAGTGCCACTTAAAACGGTGCCTTGGGCCCCTCTTAGGCGTGCCTCAGGCATAGATGCCATTTGAATCGGTGCCTCAAGCATGTCTTCAGCGCTTTCCACCTGGAATCAGCGCTTTGGGCCTTTCGTGCACGTGAACATTTCTCATCCGTACCACTGATTGGCACATTAAATGGGTCTGAGCCCATATAAGAATAACGCATAACCCAATAAACTTCCCCTTACGACCATGTAAGGGTAATCATCATTATCCTAACAATAGTACAGCAAACTTTAAGCTTTCCCATTTGTAAGATTTTGGTCATTATATCCGATCCATTTTTTTCAGTTTTAACCTTATCTAGTGTCAACAACTTTGAGTTAACAACATTCTATACCTAATGATATCTCATATCAATGTGCTTTTGATCTAGAATGATATAATGAGTTACAAAAGTGAAATACGTTTTAATTGTCACAAAGCAGCATATATCATTCTTGATTGAAGCTAAGTTTTCGAATTAATTTTTTTATCCACGCATTTCCTTGCTTACCTCCATCAGAGCAATAAATTCTATCTCGGTAATCGAGAGAGCAATACACTTCTGCAACTTTGATTACCAAGAGATAGCTCCTGTCACGAATATGACTAAATATCCCAAAGTGGACTTCCAAGAGTCGACATTGCCCACCATGTCTGTATTGGTATATTCAACTAGGAGTGGCTTGTTGCTTCTAAAACACAAGTACAATTTGAAAATTCCTTGAAAATATCTCAATATCCATTTCACTACAGACCAATACTCTTTATCGGAATTTGATAAAAAATGGCTAACTGTTCCAACAGTATACGTAATATCCGATATCGTACACACTATAGTATCTATCAAGCTACCCACAGTCGAAAAATAGGGTACACCTCTCATACTTGCCTTTTTATCATCTATGAAAGGGCATTGTCGGTTGCTTAGTTTAAAGTGATTAGCCAATAAAATACTCACCGACTTCGACTTCTCTATATATTCTCTACATAGCTCTCCTAGGATATCCATAATTTCCTTGTCATACAATTGTGAAATATTCTAATACCTAGAATTTGTTTCATCAACCCCAAATTCTTCATGGCAAAGGACTTCCATAATTATTGCTTCAACTTGGTGATTCAGGAGGCATTTCACCCAATAATTAGCATATCATCAACATACAGTAGGAGAATAATAAAATCATTTTTGAGAAACCTCTAAACAAAAATACAATGGTTTGAAGTAGCCTTCTGGTAACCTTTATTCATCATAACAGACTCAAACTTCTTCTACTACTATCTTGAAGCTTATTTCAGCTCATATAGGCTTTTATTTAGGCGACATACCAAACTTCCTTTCCTTCAACAAGGAACTTCTCCAGTGATCCATGTAGATTTTCTCCTAAAGGTCACCATGAGTAAACATCACTCGCACATCTAATTATTTTATTTTCAAGTCATGAATTGCAGCTAATCTGTGCACTACCCGAATTGAAAATATCTTCACAATTAGGACAAAAATTTCCTTTAAATCCTCTTCCACCGATTGAAGCCTTTCACAACCTGCCTCGCCTTGTACCTTAGTTGTGGGTTGTTGTCATCAATTTTTAAACAAAATACCCACTTGTTCTTTAAAACACGTTTACCTTTTGGCAGTTTTGTCAGTTCAAAACTCGCAGATCATCAGAGTTAGATGGTCTCAGAGGTTCGGCAACATCATGGGGAACAGCGTCTTCCTCATCCTCGACCTTAAGAGTCGCACGATCTTCCTTCTCTTCGGCATTGCTTTGATCACCATCTTCATTATGAACAAGGATTGATATCAAAGACTCAAGATTTGTAACGTAAATCCGGTTGTTGTCATTATCAGAAATGACCTTTGCCTCTTTACCGATATCTTCAATTGTCTCATCCACGATGAACACCACATCCCCGAATAGAGCAAACTACTTCTCTATTGGATCGTAGAACCGATATCCTAAATCATTTTTCCCATAGCTGAAAAAAATGTATTTTCTTATCTTCCACTCTAACTTAGACCTCTCATTTTTTGGGGTGTGAACAAAAGTCTTACACCTAAACACATGTAAGTGGTCGTAAGACGCCTCCTTTTTGGATCACACTTTCTCTGGTACTTTTTCATTTAGTGGACAGTTTAGTGACAGGTTGATAATATAAGTTACAGCATTCAAGGCTTCCCTCCAAAATAAACTAGAGAGTTTCACCTTCGAAATTACGCAGGGAATTCTTTTCATTAATGTCCTATTCTTCCGTTCAGCCACATCATTCAGTTGCAGTGCCTTCGGTTGAGTCCTTTGATGTCAAATTCTGTGGGTCCAACAATATGTGTCAAATGCTCCAGTATACTCTCCGCTATTGTCACTCTGGATGCATTCTAACTCCTTCCCCATTTGCTACTCTACCAGGGTATAGAATTGTTTAAAGATATCATGGATTTGATCCTTTATTTTCAACGGATATATCCACAACTTTCTTGAACAATTATTGATAAATGCGATGAAATAGAGTGTTCCTCTAAGTGTCTTCACCTTGAAAGGGTCACATATATCAATATGAATCAATTCAAGAAGATCGGTCTTTCTCGTAGACGAGTTTCCATTGAATGAAACTTACCATTGCTTCTCCACCATGTAATGCAAAAAAGCCTTCAACTTTGCTTCCTTCACACCACAAAGGAAGTCTTTCTTAGTTAAGATAATTCAACCCTTTCTCACTAATGTGGTTCAACTGTCGGTATCACAAATCATAAAACTTCTCACTTCACACAACTTGCACATTTTCACCTGAAATAAAGGCTTGCAACATATACAAGTTAAAAATTTTCTTCCCCGAGACAACTATTAGATATTTTCTAGTCAGCTTCTACGTCCTTTCATAGAAAGTGTTGTAAAACTCTTCATCATTGAGCTTCCCTATTGAAATGAGATTCAGCCAAATATTCGAGATGTGTCGTACATCCCTTAACAGTAACTTGATCCCATTGTTGGTGATAAGACACATGTCATCACAACCGACAATTCAAGATGTGCATTCATTTTCTATCTTCAACACTTTAAAATCATCGGAGTGTAAAATATGAAGAATTCCCTTTGTGATGTGATGTGAAGTGAGGCACCGCTATCTACTATCCAATTGCTTTCATGATTCGCCAAATTGATCACCTCATCATCTTTGTACACCAATAAAAGATCACCCTTAGTTAACAATTGAGGTTCTCTCCTCATCAAAAACCTTATCAAATTTTTTTTTTGTTTCTATCGGCATTCTTCTACTTTTACTTATAGTAGTGTTTCTTAATGTGTCCCTTTTTTCATAATGATGATACTCGAGATTTTGGTATCTTAATCGAGACTTATTTCGGCTTTTATTACCAAATTTAGGGCCACACCTTTTATTGCTTTCCCATGATTCAGATACTAGCACTTCAAAGTGCAAATAAGAAGAGCCCTATGATTGACGTCTCATCTCCTCATTAACATGACTTCCTTTGCTATTTCTAGAATCATCACACCAATTGGAGTTTTATTGGTGATGGTAATCCGTAACACCTCCTAAGAATTCGATAAGGTGGCTAACAACCACAAGTTTAACGGTTCATCATCAAATTTGATTCTCATACCACTCAACTATTCTATACATCATTGAAGCTCATTCAAGTGATCAACTATCAACGTGCCCTTTATGTACCTCACTTATATCAATTTTATCAAGTTGTACAATTTATTATTACCTATTTTTAAAGTTAAAGCATCTCTAGTTTCTTCCACGATTTTTTTGCATTTGGGTCATTTCAAATGTGATTATACACATTGTCATTCATAGATTGTCAATTAAAGTTACAAACTTATTCAAACTCAAAAGTTCATTCCTTATCGGATTTCAACTCAGGCTTTTGTGTGACAAATATTGAATGATATTTCATTTCTACAAATAATAAATTTTTCATCATGCTCCTTCAAATATTGTAGTTTGTGTCATTCAAATAAACCATTTTGTTCTCAACCTCCATCGATTCAAATAATTTTTCATACGCAATACCAATAACCATGTCTTTGATACTACTCATTGAAATTTAGAGAGCTTATTTGAATCACGAAAAATAATCAACAATTCACAACAATCACAAATAATAATAAAGGTATAATATTTATATAGAAAACTCCCTTAAGAATGAGATAACAAATCACTGGACAATACATCTGAAATTTTTTTACTATATAATCAATTCCGTTATACAAACCCTATAAATATAAGAACTAGATAATTTGTAACAAATAAATCAGGTAGCAATGAGTACAAGATGAAATAGTAGAAACTATAATCGATAAAACATTCTTTTCAACTTCAAGAACAATATACTTTCTAAGTTAGCGGAAATTTGAATATGACTCGGAATTCAACTGGATGCTCGAATCTTCCTCTTTTCCCTTTTTTCTTTCTTTCTCGTTGTTTCTCTTAAAATGATACTTTCTAGGCCTGAATATTGCAAATGATTAACTGTAACGTCCCCGGCGCATCCGCATAACGATATTGTCCGCTCTGGGCTGGGGAAACTTACGGCATCCCAGGCCAACACGCAGCCCGCACGGTTTTTGTGAGGACCCGAAACCAAAAACGTAACAACTAGATGTGATTAAGGTAATTAATATCAATAAGAGGCTATGCATGTATTGAAAAAGTGGTAGTTAAAAGTGAAAAGTTGAAAAATGCCCAAAATTCAGCGAGCAGCCGAGTGGCGCTCGCTGAGGGCTCGAGCCCTCCTATTGGGCGGAAGAACCAGTAGCATGCACAAATCCCTCCGCTCGCTTGCCGCTCGAGCCGGCCTATCGAGCGGAAAATCTAGAATTGAATTCGGGCACCAGCCGCTCGCTGGCCGCTCGGGCTCCGCTCGAGCGGCTGGGTATTGAAAGCCGGGCGCTCGCTAGCCGCTCGAGCCTCGCTCGAGCGGGATCACGCGACCTGCTCCTCTCCGTTTCATTTTCGCACGATTTAGGGTTTGAGGAGAGAGAGAGAGCGCCGACTTGGAGAGAGAAGAAGGAGAAACGAAGCAGCCCGAATCCAACCCCGAGCTAGTTATAAAGGTGAAAGCCCGCGACAAGGTAAGTGTACCTCGGACGCTAGTTTTGCGTTTTTACCGATTTCCAGTTTTAAAGTTTATGAAAATGATGTAAAAATGAGGTTGAAGCTTGTTTCCTTCGATTAATCGGTTAGATTTCATGTTTGTTCATGTTTATTGAAGTATTTGGCCCCGATTTCATGAAATAACGGGTGATTATGTGATTATTCTGATATTTAGAGAATGTGGCCAAACCCTAACCCGAAATTTTGGAGATTTATGGTTTAAATACACGATTGAATATATATATATGGAGTTATGGCATCAATTTCATAATTGAACACATGTTTAGAGACCGATTTATGTCCGGGAGCTTAGGCGAAGCGCTAAGTACGAAAATGAAAGGGTTTAAGTGATTTTTAACTGAAGCTCCAGTTACATGAAAGTTAATTGACATCGAGATGTAACTTTCGGTATAATTTATTTTTGAAAATATGTACGGACGTATACCGGCAAAATCTCCATGTAATTTAAATAAGTGCTGAAATTGTATTGTGAAAGTTTGATTTTGAAAATGGGATTTTTGATAAAGAGATGATTCTTTATTTTAGGACCCGTGATCGACTACGGTCTAGGTAAGTTCTTGGGTGAGGCCCTAGAACTTACGGTGGTATCAGTATAGCTCATCCATGGAGCGATTCATGGTCCGCCCGTCCTCAAGGGCGTTAAGCCGAGAGGAACATAGGCCGACCTTCGGGTGGCATACAAGACGGACATCGCTCGGTATGGGATATATATGATATGATATGACATGATAGGCCTTGGATTGTGTGGGATGAACACAATCTATCCTCGATCATTCGCCCCTTCCGCTAGCGGAGTACCTTTTTAAAATTGTTAAGATATGTCACGATAAAAAGATGAAAATGTATCGTACATAAAGAAAAGATGATAGAGCATCCTCCGAGGAAAAGGATGATAATGAATCGCATACAGTGAAAAGATGACAGTGAACAATATAGAATATTGTTTTCAGTTTTCCCATGCATCCATAAAGTTTATAGTTATCGTTTTACAACCTATAGCGATATGATTTATGAAGCATGCCTTTACAGTTTCCTTTTCAGATGATGTTTGATTAAACATTATGATTTTTGCATGGTTATATAATCGATTTGGCATGATCGTTTTACAGTTCATATGCATGTACCTTACTGGGCCTCAGCTCACTGTTTTAGTGTTTTCTCCCCTTCCAAATGAGACAGTAGAGCTTTTGCCTGACGAAAAGAAGTAGACTAGGGAAAAGCTTCTGAAGGCTTTTTTGAGGACTTAGAGCATTGTGAAGCCATTTTTGAAGAGCTTG
Organism: Nepenthes gracilis; assembly: GCA_033239525.1. Classification (NCBI taxonomy): domain Eukaryota; kingdom Viridiplantae; phylum Streptophyta; class Magnoliopsida; order Caryophyllales; family Nepenthaceae; genus Nepenthes; species Nepenthes gracilis. The sequence continues at coordinate 15,517,986 of BSYO01000007.1, forward strand.
TGGGTGCAATGACCTAGCTAGAAATGTGATCTTGAATACCGATTCTACGTTTATTGATGTTATAGAACTTGTGAATTTTGTAAAGAAAGCTCATGATATGTATGATAGTAAAAGAGAATATGCTATACTTCACAGAGTGTACTTCCGCTATACTGGATTTCTTATGCAGGTCCTAGATGGCATCTCGTTATTTATCTGTTAGAATAGTAATCGCTTTGATGGATTTGTGCCATGGATGGCACATAGGATCCCGTGAATGATTGTTGTAGGATTTGTGAATGATGGATAGTTGTGTGCTTGTTATGGATGAATATTACGAGGTTTGTATTTTGGGTTTTCATCCGGTTATAAAGGAGACTCTGAAAATTTCTGCATAAGTCTTGCCTTAATTAGACCGTTAATTATGTTATCTTTGTGGAAGCTTTTGAGGAAAAAAAAATCCGTTCCGTCACAGTTTTGTTCCTGGCAGACGGAATCCACCGCCCCCAAAACGCGTCGTCAAGGAAGAGGTATCCACACCCTTATAATAAGGCATGCTTCGTTCACCTCCCCATCCGATGTGGGACTCTACAGTCCACCCCCTTTGGGGACCCAGCGTCCCCGCTGGCACACTGGACCGGATCCCGACTCTGATACCATCTGTAACGTCCCCGGCGTATCCGCATGACGATATTGTCCGCTCTGGGCTAGGGGAACTTACGGCATCCCAGGCCAACACGCAACCCGCACGGTTTTATTCCTGGCAGATGAAATCCACCGCCCCCAAAACGCGTCGTCAAGGAAGAGGTATCCACATCCTTATAATAAAGTATACTTCGTTCACCTCCCCATCCGATGTGGGACTCTACATTAACCCTACAAACTCATTAGCACGTTTTTATACTACGAGCCACATTCAAGCTTCCATCAGGCATACCTCGAGTGTGGGTACCACTAGAAACGGCACATTGGGCACCCCTCGGGCTGGCCTCGGGCACAGGTGCCACTAAAATTGGCATCTCAAGAGCCTCTCGAGCGTGCCTCGGACACAGGTGCCACTAGAATTAATGCCTCGGGTGCCCCTCGAGAGCACCTCAAGCACTTTCTTTCTGAAATAGACACTTAGGCCTTGATCACGCACGCAAAATCTCTTCATTCATATTATCAATTGGCACGTTAAATGGATATAAACCTACATGGGAGTGACCCATATTTAACATGATTAACACCACCGCCTCCCTTCCTTATCGAACCCTTAAGAGTGTGTCCACTGTGTCCCCGGCGCCCTTTCCACACTCTCTCACTCTGTGAGCAACTATGCATAAGCTACTATAAGAGACCAGGCATAAGCAACAATATCACATGCATGACAATAATGGAAAGGGGATGTTCGGGTACTGAATCCGAACATGGGCAGTGTGCTTAAGCCACCAAGTCGCACTCAATTCCCAAAGATGTGCTCCATTTTCGAAGCAGGACTCGGCATTATTGCACTCACCAAGAAATAGAACCTTGATACAAGGCCAAATAATAAGTAAAACCATTAGTTTCACTATCCCTGTCATGACCACGATGCAAAGATATAAAGATAATGATATCAAAATCTTAACCAAATATTGAAATGTGACTATGCATCAATTGCTATTATAATTTTGAAAATGATTTGCTAAGTCACCTGATTTTGATCAAATTTTTTCTTAGCTCGATTGTCATCGTACCTGCTCAAAACTCATCATACACGTGAGAAAAATGCCTATAAATAATCATCCATAATATCATAATCGAAAGAATATTTTTATACATACGGGCTAATCGACCCAAAGATAATAATTACACAATCCAAAAATATTTCTAATTCTATTATATTAAGTTTAACTATTAAACTAAAATCAAATTCTTCTTTTCCTTCTATCCGAACCCTATAAGATATTCATGTTGGCAAATTTGATAAAAATAAACCTAACACTTGACATAACATGTGCAATTCATATATGTGAATATATATTAATAAATATGAGAAAATGATAATAATAATTAAATGTAGAAATATCAAAATCAATGATATATAGATAAAAATATACAAAAAAATATATAAAGTATATGAATATAAGAATCAAAGGTATGTAATGATCTCACCAATAAATGTTAAATATCAAACATTCAACTATGTAAAGTTTTTATAGCTCAAGCCATACGCCACTATTCAAGGTTTATAGGTGAGTTGACTTCATATTATTCTTTATAGATGATATCAAATACCACTTTTTAAACTTTTAAATTTTAAGGAACAATACTCTCTTATAAATAATATATTAAGATATATTTAAATATACTTCGTCAATTCTCTATTATAGTTTTTATTTAGTGAAAGCGAAAACCCTATAATAAATGATAAATATACAAATTTTTTTTAACTTTAAAAAATGAATTATTTTTATAAATTTAAAGTAAAGTATATTGTCAAATACTTGCAAAAAATAATATGTAAGATGAAATATCTAAATATTTCATAACAATTTTATAGATGTATGTGCAAGTTTTTAAGTCTTGCTCTCCTTCAATCTTGGGCACACGCTACTCTCTCTCTCTGGCTACACTTTTCTTCTCCCTCTCTATTATTTCCCTTTTTCACTCTTTCTCTCTCTCTCGCAGCTCTTTTATTGTCTCTCTCCACTCGTTTCTCATTTTTAATAATTATTTTTTTGTCTTATTTTTTTATCATTCATTTTTCTAATTTTATTACATTTAAAATTATAATATTAATTTTAACTTTTTACTATAGACAAAATTAATGAATTCCAAAATAGCCACTTGAATAGAAAGGATCTTGCATAAAAATATGTACATTTGGTGAAGCCTAATGATTTTTGTGGAAAATTACCAATGGTGGAGTTTAAATAGTAAAATAGTATATCATTGGTAGTTTTAGAAATACAACAAAATATATTAGATATTCAGAATACATTTGTAAAGAGGTTAGATAAATATGAATAGAAAAGTTTAGGAGAAAGTCAAAAATAAATTATTGTCTAATTTTCATGAGATTCGTAATTATGGTGAAGGCAAAAAAGACGAATCTAGTGAAATTAATTCTAATACTAAAAGATATTTAAGTTGTAAAAAATAGTATTAAAATTATTCAATCTCTTATCTTGTGAAAGAAGTCAAAGCAAAAGGATCCCATATATATCTACTTTACATCTAATATGAAAAAAGTAGTCCAAAAAAGAAATTAGAAAAATCTCAATCATGCAACAGTCAATGAAATATGCAATAAAGAATTAAAGCAGAAAATTTTTAGCCACATAGTTAGGTGGATATACAATGTCAAGATCTCATTTAATGTGATAAATTACAATAGTCTTGTGATGACTATTGAATCTATAGGACAATATTTCTCTGATTTGAAACTATCTAATTATCATGAGGTAAGAGTTATTTTACTTAGAAGGGAAGTTGATCAATGTACTGAAACCCATAAGGAGAAATAAGAAAAATATAGATTTTTAATTTAATCTGATAGCTAGTATGAATTAGTATTCAAAAGAGATATAATAAACTTTTTAATAAATTCTCTTAAGGAATTATTATTCATCAAATTCATTAATACTTCCCATATTATGAAAAGTGAAGAACTATTATTTAAAATACTTGATAATATTGTGAAGAAAATTGGAGAAGTAAATATAATTCAAGTGGTGACAAACAATACTTCAAATTATATTGCAATAGGTAAGTATTTTTTTTTAAAAAAAAAATTTATTATATTGTAATATAATATATATATAGTAATATTAAATAGTAATAAAATATTTTTATTTTAATAAGAAAATGATTGAAAACAAAGAGGTCATATTTGTATTGGACACTATGCACTATCTATTATATTGATTTGATATAGGAGAATATTAAAAGATGCTTAGAATCAAATCAACATTAAAAAATAGTACTATTAAATTTATTATCACATAAGAATAGTTAACATGATGAGGTAGTTTACATGACAAAAAAAAAAAAAAAAAAATTGATTATACTAATTATTATAGGATTTGCAACTGTTTTTATCATTTTTGGCTCAATACATCTATAATAGTATAATTTAAGAAAAATACTCACTTTAGAAAAATTTACATCTAGCTAACAAACAAAAAAGTAAAAAGGAAAGAGGGCAAGCAATATTATTTTGATGCCTTCTTTTAAATCAACTAGCCCTCCTATTAGCATATTTTTATTGACTGATTGTGAGAGAAAATTTACTATAGGATACATATATGAAGTTATGGATAAAATTAAAGAAACCATTATTAAGTCCTTTGATGAAAAAGTAAAAAAATATATAGAGGCCTTTGAAATAATTGATAAAAGATGAAATTATCAACTATATCATCATTTGCATGTAGTTGGTCATTTTTTGAACTTAGAATTTTTTTTATTTAAATCTAAATGTTGAGTAAGATGCAAATATTATGATAGATTTATGCAAATATATACAAATACTTGTTCTAGTTGTAGAAATATAATATAAAATCACTAATAAATTGATAATTTATAAGAAAATACAAGGTCTCTTAGAAATAAATACGGTTATATAATAACAAAAAATAAAAATATTGGATAAATTATTTATTTTTATATAAATTATTTATTTAGATTGTCTTTTTTTTCTTCAAAATTAAAGATATTTACCAATTTTTTTAATAAACAGTTGAGTAGTGAGCTCATATGGATCGTTTTAAACCCAAACTTAGAAAAGTTTGCCATAAGAGTTTTGAGCCTCAAATATAGTGCAACTGGTTGTGAGAAATTTTAGAGTATATTTCAATAAGTAATTATTAATTAGTTATTCAAATTGACATCCAATCAAAATAATTATTATAAAATAATTTATATATTTTTTATTGATTTTACTTTTTATAACTTCATAGCAAAAAAAAAAAAAAGAAAAGAAAAGAAATCGATTGATATAACAATGTTTAAATGATTTAGAATTTATGAAATACAATAAGTATTGAGATGTCGATATAATAGGCATGATAATATTAATCTCATTCTTTTAAATGATATTAATAAAAGTAATGAGTGGTTGATTAAAAGAACAGATAAAAATTATGATAAAGATAATAAATTTATATTTGAAAATAATTTTTTGATATGGGATTCAATTGTTACTATTATTGGAATAAATAATTTTACACATCATATTAGATTAAGAATTAATATAAATGTCTCACTAAGAGGAAAACCTTCATCTTTGAAAGGTATCTCTATAAGTACTTCATTGGAACTTAAAGAAGAAAAAGTGAATTTAATGAAAACGGATAAAGAGAAAGAAGATATTGAATACCATAAGTCTAACAAAGAGAAAGAAGATGAACTTCCATTTGATGATGATAATTATTATTAGTTGGATGTCATAAATTATAACTAACTTATAAATATTATGTCAATTTCATTAATTAATTATGCCTTTGTCTACTTATAATGAAATATACTTATTAATTATTAAATATTTATATTACTAAGCTCTATTAAATTAGGAATCCATACTTATTGTCTAGTATATGTTTACATGTTTAACTATTTATTCTATCATTAATTTGAATAAATGGAATTAAATTATTAAAAAAAATTATGTTCACGTTTTATATATATGTGTCTTAATTCCATCAATCTTGCGCCTATGCCTCGGGTATCACGCCTAGGCTTTAGGAACCCTTTGCATCTCAATTTGCCTTTCACCTTTAACAACATTGTTTACCGTGCACAAGCGTCACCTATTCTAATAAGTTATGCACGAGTACGCCTCCACCATATACAAGTGTCACCTATTCTGTTAAACCACGCCTATGAGCTACATATATGCGGGTCAGGCTTCGGCTAACTTCCTTCAAATACTTAATTTTCTATTTAAATACACAGTTATTCTTAAAAATTCATTAGATATAATTAATTTATATGTCATAATACACGTTTCGATAATCATGTGTTAAATTACCCAAAAAGAAAAAAAATCATCCACATGATTGCTAAATTGTGACCTCAACAAAACAAAACATATTTACACGTTGAGAGCAGGAAATCATCCATAATAGAACCTGATGCATATTAGATCCAAATTTTGAATATATTCAGGTCGAGCTGGTCCGTTGGATTGCGGTGACTGTTCTTTGAGTTTGGGATCCTGCACACCACAACTTCAAACAAGAGGTCAGGTGATGGAGGAATTTAACCTACTGAAAATACTCTGATACTCAAGTTAGTAAATAACCTTCTCAGAATAAGAAGGTGAATGCAAAGAATACAAAGATGAATGTTGGTCGTGGGATTTAAGAATGATGGTGGGAGGTGTACTCGTGGAGAGAGTGGCTTCGATCTTAGATACTTGTGGAAAATGATTTCTCTAAGTACTGAGTTCGTAGGAAACTAGTAGTAAAGAGAGTGTGTGTGTGTGTTGAGATACTTGATAGTTTAAAGAGCTTCTATTAGATTGAGTATACAAAAGAGCGTGCCTATGGAGTGGATCTCCATGACTTTTTATAGTCATTGGTTTTTCGTTGCCTTCCTTAGGTGGCGAGGTAGGATGCCCACCTTCTGTGGAGATTGTTGCCTTCCCCAACATGGGCACGGGCGCAATTCTACACCGCAACGGTCAGAAAGGAGGATTTCGTTTCTTTTGTAGACATGCCGTGTGCAGTGACCGTCAGAGCGTCCTTTGAGGATCGCACGCTGATTTGTAAGCCTTTCTTTCGGGATGTACTCTGATTCTGGGAGATATTCATTACAGATGAGATTACCTTTCTCAGAAGTGCGAAGAATTAGGACAGACAACCGTTGAGGCTTGGGAAGCCGTGCGTGTGTTGATTTTAATCTGGGCCGCATTTATCTTGGGTTACGTCCGGCCTACTTGTTGCGCTCTTTCAATCAACAATAGCGTTGACCGTCCTAGGGATAAATGGGCTGTTATCGATTCTAGGCCACTTTTTCCTTGTGGGCTGGCCTACTACTGACGTCCCTACCAATAGCCCCCATGCTGGTGGCCTTGGTCTCCGACCTTTAGCATGTTCACGAGGAAACGTGACCGGCTGTGTTGTCTCATTAGGCTTGTCTCTAATTCTCCTTTCTATTGTTACTGGCATGATTCCCCTACGTTTTGGATTCTTTGTAGATTTGCTGACACTGTTGCCTTTTGGTATTTAGTTCTTCCGTTTGTGCTATAAATTGGAGGGCTTTCGACGTTCCTCTGTATTGCCTTTCCACATGCCTGGTGTGATGTTACGGGAGCTTGACTCTATTGGGAAACTTGCTGTCCCAGCTGCTGGTTTGGAGCTTATGCAGTTGTGCTCTCTGGCATTGCCATTTTGAGTTGAGAAGTTTGAGTTGCTTTGGTCGCCCCTTTTCACATAGGATGCCACTTTGGTAACCCCTTTTTATGGGGGTGGTTGTTATCAAGATTTGAATCTGGGTTCGAGCCTTCTCACATTCAAATCTTGATAACTATTTTTGAGTGTTGCGGACCCCTCACACAACTCTCTTTCTCTTCCCAAGAGTACTGTCATGTATTGGCCTATGCTGGCCGTGAAACTTGTAAAGAGGAAGTTAATAAGAAAACTTGCAGTTGTTTTTGTCTCCGTCTTTTGTTCCCATGCACATTTCGCTATCTTTTATTTTTTTGCTCCGGATTTGTTGACAGTGTCGTTTAAATCTAGTGAGTGGAGTAAAAGTGAATGTTGACCGAATTTATTGACCATAACGCTTAAATTCGGAGGACGGAAGGAAGGTGAGAGCTAACTAGATTTGTTGACCGTAACGCTTGAATCTGGAGAATTCAGCGAACGTTGACCAGATTCATTGACCGTAGCGCTTGAATCTGGAGAACAAAGTGACAGAGAACGTTGATCAGATTTGCTAACCATAGTACTTAAATCGGAGAACAGAGTGGTAGCAAACGTTGACCGAATTCGATGACCGTAACGTTTGAATCTAGAGAACTAAGCGGAGGCAAATGTTGAACAGATTTGTTGACTGTAACGCTTGAACCCGGAGAACTGAGCAAACGTTGACCAGATTCATCAACTATTATACTAGAATCTGAAGAACAGAGCAGGTTGAGTTTAATGTGTCATTCCGTTATGCCACCGGACTGGAAATCGAAGGGCTATAGAGTCGTTTGGAGACTCCCACTATTCTGAGCGGCCTGTTGCCTTCTGCCATGTGTTGCGGCGTAAAGTAGTTGTAATCTCAACAATTAATTCTCTAGAGGATATGACTTGACTGCGCCCTCTCTGAAACTAGCACATATCTGTTATGATGGTCACATCTTTTCGATGTGTTGCTTCTCTTCGGTGGTGGTGATCTTTATAAAAGCCATGCGACAGTTCAAACTTCCTATGTTCTCTTCTTCTCTAGAACATCTCAAGTCTCCGTCTTCCCTTTCTGTTTGCTTCTATGGCACCTTCAATTAATAAAATTTCCTCCGTCATTTCTCCTGGTGAAGTTAGGGAGTTTTACATTCAGTACAACATCCCATCCCATATTGTATTCTCGATTCCTAGGGAGTTGGATATGACTTGCTCTCCTCCGGCAGGCCACATTGCAGTCTACATGGCTCACCTGCGAAGTTCACCTACAAAGTGGGCTTCATCTCCCAGTCCAGGATGAGCTTCTCCATATTTTTATGGACTTTTACGTTTCTATTGCACGGCTTCGCTCGAATACTATGCATTATCTCTACTCACTTTACATATTTCTCCACCACTACTTACAACTGTTGAAGGTGGAGGCTGTAAGGGTTATGCTCTAGTTCATTGAGAGTGGGGACTGGATTTTGCTTTTTCCCAAGGAGTTGCACATCAGTGGAGCATTCTACGAGTTGTTCAAGAACTGGAAAGACCGATTCTTCTTCGTTCGAGTTTCTAATAGCTGGCCCCTGTCCAAGGAATGGGACAAAGTTCTTATGGACTTCACCGGGAAGCCCACTAGAAAGGAGGTGGAGGCTATGGAGCCGCTGCTGTAATTGGTGAGGGAGCACCTTTCTGAGTTCAGGAGGGATTGCCTCATATCTCGGGAGGAGATCAGGAGAGCTCACTGGGGTCCTTCCTCACCGGTCCAAAAGTTCAAGACTCCACCGATGTCTGCATCGTAGCCTAAAAGGAAGGTTGGGGCTCTCACCATTGGCGAGTCTCCAAGCAGCCCCAGGAAGAAAAGGGTGGTGCCGGCTGAGCCTTCTTCCTTGTCATCTACTGAGCCAGATTATCGTATGGCCAATCGACTGGCTGGAGTTGGAGAGCGCTCTGAGGTGGAGACTCCCACTTTCTTTCCAGACTCGAGGGTCATTGAGCGAGTTGTCACCCGGGAGCTTGTCATTGTGCCATCGCTGCCGGACGATTTGGTGGCACTAGTAGAGTTGGCGCCTGATGCTGGAGGGTTGGTGGAACTAGCCTTTGAGCTGCTTGCAGAGCTAGTGGAGACTGGTGAGGTTAGACTCTCCGCTACTCTGCTTCCGAAGGCCACGGGCAGCATCGAAGTTACTCCAGTGGAGGTTCCTTCTAGTGGAGCTAGAGCTGCAGAGGAAGAGGAGATTACTCTGGAGGTGACCCCTGCAACCGCCCTACTTGGCCTTCTGGCCGGTACATCATGGGAACTCCCATCACAAAGCTCGGGGTCATAGGGACTGACGAGGAAAAAGAAGACGCACAAGCTGTACACGGTAAGCTCTCGAGAGGAGCTTCTTCTTTCTCTTAATTCTGCCAGCTTGGATTGACTTGTCCCTATTCTTGTTTTGTTGGGACTGTAGGACCGAAGGATCCTTGGTGCAATGTCGTAGGTCTTGCGCCAACGGAATGAGATGATTGTGGAAAGGGAAGAGGAAATTCTCTGGATGGCGAAGCTCTTAAGTTGCTTAGATACCCTCGCCGCTGAAGCCCAAAAAGATAGGGATGAGAGCATCGCCTAGGCCCTAAGATTCCAAGAGGAAAACGTCACCTTTAAGACTGAATTGGCTGAGTTGAGAGAAAGGCTGGGGAGCTTGGAGGCTCAGGCTACTAGGGCTGAGCGTCAAGCTGGTGAATTTCGAGGGAGGGTCACCATGCTTGAGGCTAAGATGTCAGTTCGCCTACACCCAGAGAAGGTGAGCACATTGCTAAGGTCCAGAGTTTTCGAGGGAGTCAACCTCTGCAGGTGGATTGTCACCCTAGTATCGCTCGACTTCCATGTGGGCATTCTTGATCCGCTAAATAGCGCCAAAATGGCTCGTGAGGACTTAGTGGACTACTCCCATGTCGGAGGAGAGCCTCACCCTCCTAGTGGTCTTGCATTCTGAGCTTGGACTATATATTTTATTCTTTTGTATTGTAATTATAAATAGAAAACATTATTAATGAGAAGCCCGTTTCATTAATGCTTCGAGTATTGCGCCTTTGCCCAGTTTTCCTCTCTTTTTTTCCTTTTTCCTTTTTGCACTGGTCAGCCATCCGGCTTGCTGCTCTTGTCAGACTAGCCGGTTGTATCAGAGCTTTGACCAATGCAGTCTGGCTGTTCAGAGATGTGACCCTTGTCCTTGTGCATTGTAGGCAGGTTTAATAGGGTAAAGACATGTGTCACCTTTTAACATAATTGACATGACCCTTCGAATCCCATTATGAAGCCATTTTAGGCAAGAAAATTTGCCTATTTAACCGTGACGTCCCCTGCGATTCGCTTCAGTGCTTCGCTCCATAGTCTCTCGGCCTTCATCATGGTTAAGGAGAATATGATCAATATTCTTACTCTACTTGGGTATGGGATAGAGGCGTCTCCACCTACACCAGGATTCTCCTTTGACGGGGAGAACAGTGACAAGAGGACGCGGTTTGAGACCAACGAAGGGGACTACACTAATGTGGATGTGGATGTGGAGTGGAATCATCCAGACCTCCCACCTTTCTACCCACAAGGCGTCTCAAGAGCCATTCCATCCCAGGGGCCTGCTGGCCCCTCTCGTCAGGTTTGCCTACTTAGTCACATAATTGTATAGTTGACTGTTTATAGTTTTCCACTATTAATTCCTTTTTTTTTTTTGCCTTTTCAGTTAGTGAGGAGATCTCATGAGTTAGACAAGTTCCTATCTTTATAGGGAGATGAGATCACTCGTATGATGCACACCCAGGCCAATCTTGTCGTAGAAGACAAGGAGCATTATGTGAATGTAGCGGTTGGGGAGGTGCTGCAATGCTAGGCGAGAGCCAACTATTTTGACCAGGCCCTTACAGAGTCTGAAGGCAGGCTACAGGTGGTTTCTAATTTCCATGCTCATGCTATGGAGAGGTTCGCGGTTCTTGAAGGTGAGCTAAGGACAAGACTTCGCCTTGAAGAGATGGCTTCTGCCTTGGAGGAGTAGTTTTAGGCTGGGATCAAGTTCACCAGACGTATCGTTTCTCTTGCGGATCCCCATTTTTCAGTTGTCTTTCTAGGTTCAAGGAATGCCAGTGCCTCCCACTAATCAGAGCTAGTTTGTTATCTGGTCGATCGGGGTCGGAGGCTTGTGCCGCATCCTCCGAGGGATCCTTCGTCCTCGAGAACCTATTAGGACGAGTCATAATGACTCCTTGTACAAGTGACATTGTATAAACCTCTTATAAATGAACATATTCTTTATTTGATTGATTGTGCTTTTTGTATCAGGTGGCAGAGCTCAGGTTATCATTCCGAGCATCCTGCCTTTCGTTGGAGCATTTGCTCTCTCATATTCTACTCCGATTTATCGACCATTGTAGACTAACTGTGCTATCTTCTGTTGGAGGAGGTTATCACGTGTACTATTTAAGCCCCCTAAAGTTTTGTACTCGACTGCAAATGGGCCACTTGGGATGGAACCAAGGTTTACTTCGACCATTTATGGGCCGCGTGGTGGGGACCAAAGCTTAGTTCGACCACTTACGGGCCACTTGGTATGAAACCAAGGTTTAATTCGACCGCTTACGGGATGCTTGGTATGGGACCAAGGCTTAATTCAACCGCTGATGGGCCACTTGGTATGAGACCAAAGTTTGATCGCAAGCGAGTGAAGATCCACTTGACTTATAGGCAGTCTAAGTCATTCGTATTCATGCAACCTACACACAAGCATACATATAAAAAGGAGAGAAAAGCATAGGCACAACATGTAAAAAAGGAAAATATATTTTATTAATATATGTACATTTTACAAGCAAATTGATGACCATACACATAACCTACTTGGGTCTTTATTGGAAGTGGCGCTTCAAGTGGACCACATTCCACATCCGTGAACCAACTTGCCATTTTGGGTCCGAAATGTATATGCTTCGTTTTGCATAACGGTTGAGACTTAGAACAAGCCTTCCTAATTCGAGGAGAACTTGTTCCGATTGGTTGTTTTGCTCGCGGCCTCTATACTTTGCAAGACCAGATCTCCAACTTCAAATTGCCGTGCTTTTACTTTCTTGTTGTAATAATGGGTGATTCGTTGTTGATAGGCAGCTGTGCACATTCTGGCCGCATCACGGGTTTCCTCTAGCAAGTCTAGATATTCCCGGATCTTTTGGGAGTTGCCTAGTGGGTGGAAGGTTTTAACTCTAAGACTTGGAAGCCCGATCTCAACCGGAATCATAGTCTTAGGCCCATAGTAGAGGCTGAAAGGTGTCTCGTGAGTTAGTTCCTTAGGAGTTGTTGTATGACCATAGCACAAACGATAGTTCGTCAACTCAGGAAGCCTCCTGCGTCTTCCAATTCAGTCTTCAGATCGTGCAGTAGCATCTAGTTGGTGACTTTCACCTGCCTGTTTTCCTGGGAATACACCACCAAAATGTGGACTAATCTGATATCCAAATTAGTATAATATTTGGTGAAGTGCTTTCTCGAGAATTGGGTTTCGTTGTTAGTCACAATGACCTCTGGAACGCCAAATCTGCTTATTATACTCTGGTGGATGAATTCCATGGCGTTATGCTTAGTGATCTTGGCTAGCAAGGTGGCTTCAACCCATTTTGTGAAGTAGTCTATGCCACGATAATTAATTTACATTGGCTAGTTGCAATGGAAAATGGATCGAGAATATCGAGCCCCCATTACGTGAACGGCCAAGGTGCCTGGAGGGCTCTCAACTCTGTGGGCGGTTGGTGATGGATATTGCCATGAAGTTGGCAATTCTTGCGCCTCTTCACAAATTTTAGAGCGTCCTTTTTCATTATTGACTAGTAATATCCCCGACGCATAACTTTGACGCTAAGTTTTTGACGCCAATATACGATCCACAGATTTCGAGGCGAATTTCGCTCAATGCGTAGTTGGCCTCCTCAAGAGTAAGGCACCGGAGGTACGGAATCGAGTATCCTTGGTGATATAGTCTTTTGTCTGCTATAGTGTACCAGCCGGCCTTCTTCTTGATCCACTTGGCTTTGTCCACATTCTTCGATAGGGTTTCGTCCGCGAGGTATCTCCAGTAGGGTGTCATCTAGTTTTCGTCGTCAGAGACCTGCATCGCTCCCTGTTCCTCTATGCTTGGAGTGCCCAAGACCTCTTGTATGTCCCTCGAATACTGCTCCAGACTTTTGGTCACCACCGCTCTTGCTAATTGGTCCGCCTTCCAGTTTTCTATATTTAGGACATGGACTAGGCAAAACTTGTTGAACCTCTAGATCGCACCCTTCGCCTTCGCCAAGTATCTGGCCAGGAGAGGGTTATATGTCACAAAATTTCCATTGATCTGGTTGACGACTAATTCTGAGTCATTGTAGATAGTTAAGCGTTTTGCTGAGCACTCTTTGGCTAGTCATAACTCGGCTAACTGAGTTTTGTATTTGGTAACATTATTAGTGACCAAAAAATCGAGCTTTAGTGAGTACTTCATCCCAAACCCATTCGGGGTCCTTAGGACCACTTCGGCACCGCTGCCTGAGTTGGTATATGAGCCATCCACGTTGAGGACCCAATCTAACTCCTCTGGGTGATGATCTGTTTTGATAGTTCGGTGTTCATCGATGATCGGGGTTGTGGTTTCAACAATGAAGTTTGTCAATGCCTGTCCTTTGATGGCTGACCTAGGCTGAAACTCAATATCAAACTCTTCCAATTCTATAGCCCATTTGACCAGTCATCCTGAAATATTAGGCTTTTGAAGGATTCCTTTAAACGGCTAGTCGGTCAGGACGACCACACGATGAGCCTGGAAATATGGTTTCAACTTCCAAGCTGAGTAGACGAGTGCCAGGGTGGGCTTCTGGGCATGTGGGTAGTGAGTTTCGGCATCGGTCAATATTTTTCTTACGTAGTAGACCGGTCGCTACACGTTAGGATCCTAGTGTATCAAAACTGAGCTAAAAGCCGCCTCTGATACCGCCAAATAGAGTTATAGCTCTTCTCCCTCTTTTGGTGATGTTAGCAATGGTGGACTGGTCAGTTATAACTTCAGTTCGTAGAAGGCAGCCCGACACTCTTCCGTCCATTGGAATTAATTCGCGTTCGTCCCCCTCAAAGCCTTGAAGAAGGGTTGAAACTTGTCTTCGAACTTAGCCAAGAAGTAGGAGAGCGCTGCCAGTCTCTCGGTCAGCCTCTGGATGTCCTTAATACTCTGTGATGGAGTTATGTCCGTGAGGACCTTGATCTTCTCTGGATTTATTTCGATCCCTCGCTAAGAGACGATGAAACCCAAAAATTTTCCTGAGGATACTCCAAAGATGCACTTCAATGGATTCAATTTCATCTGGTGTGCACGGAGAACCTCGAAAGTTTCAACCAAATCATGAATATGGTCACCGTGGTCTTGCTCTTGACGAGCATGCGGTCTACATACACCTCCATATTGCGATTGATCTGCTTCTCAAATATCTTATTCACGAGCCTTTAGTAAGTCGCGCCTGCATTCTTCAGACCGAAAGGCATGACCTTGTAGCAATAGGTGCCTTGATCAATCAAGAACGAGGTGTGCTCCTCGCCCTCTGGGTTCATCTTAATCTGGTTGTAACCCGCGTATACGTTCATGAAACTCAGCAACTCGTAACCAAAAGTAGAGTCCACCAACAGGTCAATCCTGGGCAATGGGAAGCTATCCTTTAGGTAGGCTTTGTAGATATCAGTGAAGTCGACACACATCCATCATTTTTCATTACTTTTCTTGACCAGGACAACGTTGGAAAGCCAATCTGGGTACTAGACTTCCCTGATAAATCCGGTGTCCAACAACTTCATCACCTCCTCTAGAATGCTATGAGTTTTTCGATGAAGTGGTTCCTTCGTTTCTACCTAATTGGCTTGTGTCCAGGATTGAAACCTAACTTGTGGACCATTACTTTGACCGAAATTTTAAGCATGTCGATGGGCGCCCACACAAAGACATCTGTGTTCTGCCTTAAGAAACTTACCAATTCATCATGTAGGGGTCCGATGAGTGAGCTCCCTATCTGTATGCACTTTTTCGAATCATCCAAATTTAGAGGTACGAGGTCAGTGGCTTCTCTAGACTACGCCTGCTGCAAGATAACCTCGTCTCAATGGTCTAACTCTTCTACTTGCCTCTCGACTCCACTTGGTGCTATCTACTACATGTAATACATCCGTCTGGTTACTTGATTGCCCAACACTTTGCTAATACTGCATGCTGTTAAAATTTTTATTTTTAAATGTGGTATCAAAGTGATGGCTCCAAATGCCGCCAGGTACGCCCTACCTAGGATGGCATTGTATACAGAGAGCAGGTGGACAACCAAAAAGGTGAGCGTGCGGCTCGCAGTTATGGGATATGTGCCCAGGGTGACCTTACCTATATCGTCTCTTAGATAGCTATTGGTTCACTATCCAGCCCATATAGTGATCCTTTGGTAGATTTTAGTTGATTCTTTTTAAGTCCTAACTTAAAGAATGCATTGAGATAGAGTAAATTTTTTAATCTTCTATTATCAACGAAAACTCGTTTTAGTTGGTAGTCGAGTATATAAACTAAAACGAGTGCAAATACAACTAGGGGATCTGAATGGGATGGGATTACATGTGTCATATTCTTATCACTAAAGCTAATAACATCTTCCCCCACCCTCTACTTCTTGGGTTTGTCCAGCTTCTTTTGGTGATTAATTAGGTGCGCCTTGGCAGGTCGGGTGGTCACTATATTAACCACCCGAACTGCTACCCGATTTCTCGGCTGGGGTTGATCCGACCCGTCTCCACCTGAGATTCTGGAGGACTGCCAAGATTCCTTAGGAACTTTATGAGGTGGCCCTGATAGATTAGTTCTTCGATCTCTCATTGCAACGTCATGCACTCTTCCGTGGTATGCCATGGAGATCGATGGAAATTGCAATATTTAGTTGGATCTCCTCCCTCTGGATTCTTCAATGGCTTTGGCCAATTGATGAACCTCTCTCCACAGATCTGCATGAGGACGTTTGCCTGTGTGTCTTTAGTGGAGTTGGGTTGATGGGCTTGTACTCCCTCCGCGCGGGTGGCCCGATCCTGAGTTGCTTCCTTCGGGGGTTGTCGCCGCCCCAATTTTTCCTTTTTCCCTCCAGCAGCAAAGAACGAGGTTGGTCGGTCCTCTCTGGATGTTTTGCCTCATTGGTCTTTTCAGCGAACACATAGGCCCGGGTAATAATTTTTGCTTCCCGAAAGGTTTGTGGATTTTTGTGGGTCGAGTGCTTGAAGAAGTCGCTTGATCCTAGTGTAGAGATAAAGTTGTTGAGCTTCATTTCTTTGGTGAGCTTGGGGATTCTCAAGAGATAAAGTTTTTTTGGGTTCTTGCCCTGCTCCTACTTTATGTGGGCTAGATTCCACGATTTCTTTTCTTCCCAACGACCGGTGTATTGGGCTCGAAGAGATTCTCCACATGGAATTGGAAAGCCGCGTCCCTTTCAAGGTGAGGGAAAAATATCGACACATGATTGCCTTCTCGTAGGCACTAGAAGCTTTTAATCCAAATAGTCCATAGGAGCAGTGCTCCGTCGTAGAGATCTAGGGCCTCTTAAACTTTATGGCATTGGCTGGGACAAATCTCCATGGTGAATGAAAATTTCTTTCCTTTGAACCCAACACAAACCCAAAAGGTTTGTGAAGTTTATGGGCTGTGTTTGAAGAAGTCGCTTGATCTAGTGTAGAGATAAAGTGAGCTTCATTTCTTTGAAGCTTGGGGATTCTCCAGTGATGGAAAACGCTCTAGGAATTTTTTGGGTTCTTGCCACTGTTTACGCTTTATGTGGGCTAGATTCCACGATTTCTTTTCTTCTGTATTGGGCGAGGAAGAGATCGGTGAGTCCATGAAATTCCACATGGAAAAATGGTAGAACCGGATCAAAGACCCTTTCAAGGTGATATCAGCACATGATTGCCTTCTCTAGGCACTAGAAGCTTAGAAGGGTGCAGAAGTAATCCAAATAGTCCATAGGAACAGTGCTCCCGTCGTAGAGATCTAGGGCCGGCATCTTAAACTTTACTGGCATTGGTTGGGTACAAATCTCCATGGTGAATGAAAATTTCTTCAGATCGGCCACGTGCTCATTGTCGTCTTTGAACACGCAGTTCCAAAAATATCAACACAAACCCAAAAGGTTTGTGGATTTTTGTGGGCCAGGTGTTTGAAGAAGTCGCTTGATCCTAGTGTAGAGATAAAGTCGCTGAGCTTCATTTCTTTGGTGAGCTTGGGGATTCTCCAAGCTGCAGCCGCAAACCGCTCTAGGAATTTTTTTGGGTTCTTGCCCTGTTTCTGCTTTATGTGGGCTAGATTCCACGATTTCTTTTCTTCCCGACGACTGGAAGTGTATTGGGCCAGGAAGAGATCAGTGAGTCCATGAAATTCTAGATGGAATTCGAGGAAAGCTGGTAGAACCAGATCCAGGCGTCCCCTTTCAAGGTGAGGAAAAAATATCAGCACATGATTGCCTCCTCTAGGCACTAGAAGCTTAGAAGGGTGCAGAAGTAATCCAAATGGTCCATAGGAATAGTGCTCCCGTCGTAGAGATCTAGGGCCGGCATCTTAAACTTTACTGGCATTGGTTGGGTACAAATCTCCATGGTGAATGAAAATTTCTTCAAATCTGCCACGTGCTCATTGTCGTCTTTGAACACGCAGTTCCAAAAATATCAACACAAACCCGAAAGGTTTGTGGATTTTTGTGAGCGAGGTGCTTGAAAAAGTTGCTTGATCCTAGTGTAGAGATAAAGTTGCTGAGCTTTATTTCTTTGGTGAGCTTGGGGATTCTCCAAGCTGTAGCCGCAAACCGCTCTAGGAATTTTTTTGGGTTCTTGCCCTGCTTCTGCTTTATATGGGCTAGATTCCACGATTTCTTTTCTTCCCGACAACTGAAAGTGTATTGGGCCAGGAAGAGATCAGTGAATCCATGAAATTCCAGATGGAATTCGAGGAAAGCTGGTAGAATTAGATCCAGGCATCCCCTTTCAAGGTGAGGGAAAAATATCAGCATATGATTGCCTCCTCTAGGAACTAGAAGCTTAGAAGGGTGCAGAAGTAATCCAAATAGTCCATAGGAACAGCGCTCCCGTTGTAGAGATCTAGGCCGGCATCTTAAACTTTACTAGCATTGGTTGGGTACAAATCTCCATGGTGAATGAAAATTTCTTCAGATCGGCCACGTGCTCATTGTCATCTTTGAACACGCAGTTCCAAATTTTCTAAACTTTTTTCTCCACTCGGGAGGAGTTTCTAGATCTTTTAGAGTTGAGGTAGGTCTTCAACTCTATTTTTTTGCAGTGCGGTGCTTCGCCCATCAGCTGCTGCCACTTGTGGATCGAATGACTCGTGAAGCTCCCTCTTGTACTGAAGGCCTCTATTCATCTCGAAAATACCATAGATTTCTTCTTTTGAGACTATTATCAGGGATCCCACGGCCCAAGCGTCATTCAAGCCTCAAGCAGCTTTGAGTGCTAGAGGCCATTGGGATGTGAGAGTTGCTCGACCTCGAGGTTTTTTTGGTCGACCTCTTCCTCCTCTAGCTCCCTCACCTGGAGGCTAGCATGAGAGTTGAGGAGGATTGATCCCCCTACTTCTTATTGTCTTGGTGAGTGCAAAGTGTTTGGAGTATCTGATACATCTTGTTCACTTGCTCCGCCATGGCCAAGAAGATTGGAACAGGCTGTTCTCCCGCTCGACTACCAATTGAGTGGTCGTGGTCATGGTTGTGGTCGGGGGAGGTGACTTCCTTGGCGGGAATGCTACTTTGAACTCTCGTGTTTACCATTTCATCAGATGATACTTGATTGAGGAGAAGTAGTTGGTCGGCTTTTAGTTAGTGTTCCTACAGACGGCACCAATAATGCGTCCTAAATCTAAGTTTCGAACAGATTTGGATCGAACTGGTTCGTCGGATTTCGGTCACCATCCTTTGAGTTTGGGATATTGCACACTACAATTTCAAACAAGAGGTTAGGTGACAATAAGATTTGATCCCACCAAAAATATTTCGACACTTAAGTCAATAAATAGCTTTCTGATAATAAGTTGAATGCAGGGAATACAAGGATTAATGTCAGTCATGGGATTTGAGAATAATGGTGGGAGGTGCACTTGTGTAGAAGGTGGCTTCGATCATGGATGCTTATGGAAAGCGGTTTCTCTAAATACTGAGCTCGTAGGAAACTAATAGCAAAGAGAGTGTATTTGTTGAGATGCTTGAAAGTTTAGAGAGCTTATATTAGCTTGAGGATGCAAGAAAGCGTGCCTATGAAGTGGATCTTCATGGCTTTTTATTGTCGTTGGCCTCCTTCTACTTTCCTGAGGTGGAAAGGCGGGATGTCCACCTTCTGTGGAGATCATTACCTTCCCCAACATGGGCGCGGGTGCCATTTTGGACCGCAATGGTCAAAAAGGATTTTCTTTCTTCTATGGAGATGCCGCATGCAGTAATCGTTAGGACATCCTCTGAGAATCACACGCTGATTTGTGAGCCTTCCTTTCGATGTGTTCTAATTCTGAAAGATCTCCGTTACAAATAAGATTGCTTTTCTTAGAGGTGTAGAGAATTAGGGCAGACGACCGTTGAGGCTTAGGAAGGCGCCATGGACTAATTTCGATCTGGACCGTATCCGACCTACTTGTTGCGGTCTTCTAGTCAACGGTAGCGTTGACCGTCCCAGGGATAAATGGGTCGTTATCGATTCTAGGCCACTTATCCCTTGTGGGCCGGCCCACTATTGACGTCACCATCAGAACCTACTGATATTCACCCTATATTAGCATGCACATCAAAACAGCTAAAACATACCAATATAACCAAGCAAGACTTCTATTTTGGTTTGGAACATGACAGTAACCAAAAAGAAAATACCAATCTCTTGCCCCCAGCAAATAC
The DNA here is from genome assembly GCA_033239525.1 of Nepenthes gracilis. NCBI lineage: Eukaryota > Viridiplantae > Streptophyta > Magnoliopsida > Caryophyllales > Nepenthaceae > Nepenthes > Nepenthes gracilis. Next base: position 15,538,253 of record BSYO01000007.1, read on the forward strand.
TCACATTGGAAACCTCATTAAACAACAGCATAACTAGCACAACCTAAATCACTCAAAGCCTTATCGTGTCAATAAATCCTGATCATGTACACTTCTGCTGCACAATAGCCTATTTGTCCCAAGCATACAAAACACAAGCCAAATTTCTCACACACAGATGAAGTCAGATTTAGTCATCCTTAGTAGAATATTCTTAGTATTCCTGCAAGAAAAATACCACAGTGCCGAGTTACATGAACAAATGTGTACAAACAACATAATGAGCCAATTTACATGAATAAAGACCGTCAACCCAATCTATGCACATGATTGGCATGAGCAACACTGCGTTCTTTAACCATAAAGGGGACAGTACATAGTCAAGGAGAAGACAGATTCAAGAAGAACGCAATTTGTGGTGGCATTAGTAGAAGAAAACAAGCCAAGGTCTTTTCATAAGCCATTTAAAATTAGTACGTAAGAAATTTCAACCTTGTGTGACATTTAGCAAGAGGTCGTGGTAGCACATCACTTACATCACATCCCAATCTCCAATACACAACTTCCCCCGTCATCCCCCGACTATAGACCATTAGATAGCAGTAGAAAAACAAAGGACAGGATAGAGAGCAGTCACCCATCCTTATTCTTGTGCAACGTAGGCGTTCTTATAATTTAAACCCGTTACTTTAGATCTTAATGCAGCAATATCATCATTGCACTAAAGCTTGCCTTTAAAGAAAATAAGAAAAATCTAATCAGCCCACCTTTAAATAAAATAAGAAAAATCTAATCCACGCGGTCAAAAGTAAAACACCGACAAGAACCAACAGGAGGAGGGGGTAAGGCAAGGAAATCAGATTCAAAACGGTGGTCTGACCAAACTGGACAGGACCGCTAAGAAGTTATCTACCGTTTATGTACGGCTAAAAAACAGATAGAAGAACATAGGGAACTCGGGGGTGGTTCTAATCAGAGAAGAGTTTTACATTAAGGCTGGACAACTCAACCAGTCACCGTCACCAATTCTCTTCTCTGATTTTGAACCCCCTTAGTCTTCAGAACGACCATCCTCAGCCCCCTTGACGATGCCCTCCATGCATAACTCTTCACCCCGTTCGTTTATCACTTCTTATCTTCTCCTTCTACAGCTTCAACTACGATATTCTCACTTTCAAATTCAAAATCCTTGTTGCCTTTCCATTCAATCCCACTGCCCTGTTGCACACCCACTCCCATGCGCAGCACCTTGGTGTTGGTGTGTTCATCCTGATGCGCTTCATCAATGTCATCAAGCTTCACATCAAGCACACGTCCCGAATAAACTAACTCTAAATCCCTTCTATCCTCTTCCCCATCAACATCAGTCTCCCCAAATGATTCACAATGGTCGAGCACCTCTTGTTTCAGCGCCATTGGATCCATCATTATCTTCTTTGTCACCATGCTATCCGGATCTTCTTCCCTAGGTACATCGTCCACCTCTTCATCACGCTTCTGTCCAACAAGATGTCCCTTTCGTGGTCCTTCACTCTCATAGTTAGGTGCATTCTCCACAACCTCCTCATTAATATCTTCTACAATCTGAGTCTGCCTCTCAAGAAATTGCAACCTCCTCCTCAGGTCACCAAGCTCCCTCTCCATTAAGTAAACCCTTTCCTTAAGTACGAGATTCTCTTCCTCCAATTGTGCTATGTGGGTATCTTGATCATTCACTCGGTTTTCCAACACAAGATTGTAGTCAGCACCACTATTCGGGTATATCATCTCAAACCGCCGCAAATCGTGATCTAACCTCCGCACAACTCCCACATGCTCTTCTACATCACTCTCACTCGATCCTCCTTCCTCTTCTTCCTCGTAATCTTCCACCTCCGGCTCATGCCCAGGAGAGGTCCGAAGCCTGATAAACCCCTTCATAGATCCATACCCGTCCACACCCCACTCTTCCTTTGCCATTTCAACCAAAGACTCCCTCGAAGGCGAGAAAACTGGAGTAGGAAGCACTGCAGGTGTCACAGGACAAGGAGAAACCAATGATGCAATACCCCCGGATTTCTTTGCACGAATTATATATGAGGTTGTATTTCTCGGCGCATGGGCAGAAGGAGCCATTCTATTGTATCTCTTCTTAGGGCAGAACCTCCTAGCATTCAGTCGGTTTTGTTGTTCCAGTTCGTGAAGAATTGGAGGCTTGTAGCCCGAACCACCCACTGCATCACCACAGGCACCACCAACCACAGCCATATCATTTCTCCTCATATATTTCCTCTTATCCATACCTTTTCTACCGTTCCAATTACTCCGTCCTGTCTTTGTCGCTGCGTACACTTGCATCATAGGGTTCGGAAACTTCAACGCGCTAATTGGAGGCATGTTAGGAGGCTGTGGCCAATTACCATAATTTTGACCCGCGATCTTTGGCTGATTCACCATCGGAGGTGGCCGAGTAACCATCGTGGACTGACTAACAATTTGTGACTGATTCATCTGATGCACCATCTGCTGTTGGTTCGGTTGATGAACTATCTGAGGCTGATTGGCAATCTGCGGCTGATTAAGCATCAGCGACTGATTCAGCATTTGTGGTTGGTTTATCGATGGAGATTGATTCATCAATTGCGTATGACTCATTACATGATGTTGATTCAACAATTGAGACTGATCGTTCATATTTCTTATCAAAAACTGAACCTCGAGAATGCCCTAATAACCCTAACAAGAAACACCAAGAGTAGTTCCCGACTCAAATTTCGGTGGTAAATCGAAAATTAGAATTAATTTAGAAACAAATGAAACTTCAGCTCCGCATTACAAGCGAGAAATAGTTCTATCAAAATCATAGAGATCACGTAATCGACAAATTAAGTGCCAACGAATACGCAATCCCGTTATCCCCGCAACCTCAGGAAGTCGATCGTACCTCTCCGTTCTCTCTCACCTCTCAATTATTTCTTCCTTCTTCCTCAGATCTCGATTTCTTACGAAGAATTGTGGTCCACGACAGGTCGAGCAGTATTTATAGGCGGACAAGCGGAATGAACGGCTCGATCTCTGGAAACAATTCCAACGGATAAGATTTCACTCGTTAAAGCGATTGCTAGCGTCAACAGTCGGTTTTGGGCCTCCATAAAAACAAACGAACCTTATACAAGGTCATCCGAATAATATTTTTTAAAATATTTTCATTAAAAAAACAAAAAAAAAACAACTATAATCTTACCTCTACGAACGACAATTTTCTCACATATTTTTTAAAGTATCTTCGGATGCATGCTTAAATTAGAAAAGGGGAAAAGATGCACCATTTTATCATGTATATTTTGAAAGTAATTTTTGAACTTAAGAATGGTTATTTTGTCCAGGCCGTCACCGCCACGAAATTTGTCTACTTACCAAAAAAAAAGCCACGAAATTTGTCATTTCGACATTCTTCCTCTGCAGACCTCCACACAGAATACTTGGTTGGATAGCATCCGAGTTCTAAAACTCGAAACCGAATGGGAACCAAGAAAGGAACGCAACCGGAGTGAACAACAGTAGTTCCATCTCCATTTCATAGCCTTTTGACATCCTTCATCTGCAGACCTCTACACATAATGCTTGGCCGAATAGCATCCCAGTTTGAAACTCCAGAATCGAATGGGAACCAAGCAAGGAACGCAACCGGAGTGAATAGTAGTAGCTCCATCATAATTTCATAGCCTTTCGACATCCTTCCTCTGCAGATCTCTACACAGATTGCTTGGTCGAATAGCATCCGAGTCTAAAACTCCGGAATCGAATGGGAACCTATCTGCTGTGAAAAAGGATAATAGCCGGTTGGATAAATTTGAGTCGAATAAGGGACGATACGCACAAATACACACATAACATAGAAAAAGGAGGAAGAACACAATTTCTACTTGGAAAACCCTCCTAAGTAAGAGGAAAAAATCATAGACACTTAATCCATAAATAAATTTCACTATACGAGTATGGTTACAGAAACCCTTTCTAGCTACACAAATCTCTCGAAGAGTTGAGAACAAAAATAAGAGCAAATAATGCAACTGGAGTGAACAGCAGTAGTTCCATCTCAATTTCATAGCCTCTCAACATCCTTCCTCTGCAGACATCTACACATAATGCTTGGCCGAATAGCATCCGAGTCCGAAACTCCAGAATCGAATGGGAACCAACCAAGGAATGCAACCGGACTAAACAGTAGTAGCCCCATCATAATTTCATAGCCTTTCGACATCCTTCCTCTGCAAACCTCTACGCAAATCGTTTGGTCGAATAGCATTGGAGTCAAACTCCGGAATCGAATGGGAACCTATTTGTTGTGAAAAAGGATAACGGCCGATAAATCCAAGTTGGATAAGGATAATACGTACAAATATACACACGATATAGAAAAAAAAAGACGAACACATAATTTTTACATGAAAAACCCTCTTAAATAAGAGGAAAAAATCACGAGATATTTAATCCATAAATAAATTTTATTGTATGAGTATGGTTACAGAAACTCTTTCTGACTATACAAATCTTTTGAAGAGTTGAGAACAAAAATAAGAGTAAGAATATAAGAGTAAAAAATTACTACTCATTGTTCTCTCTTATATTTTTCTTTTCTTACTTCTCTACACACGTTGCTTGCATGCTCAGCATATATATATATATACAAATTTGACCTGACTGCCACTTATCCAGTAAACAAGTTGCGTGTGTGCAAAACCTATCACCAACTTTGCTAAGCACTATTTTGTTAGGTGGAGTTGACCTATTCAACCAATCAGCCTGGAGAGTGAACTACCTTTTTGAAAAGTTACTTGTACAGACATTGTAGGTGACCAACTTTTCAATTATAGTTTTCAAGCGTTGACCAAATCCACTTCGAACCTTAATACTTCTTTGGCCAAGTGCAAATCCATTCCGATTTTCTTTCATTCTGGTCAACTTTTATTCCAGAAATTTTATTCCTGAATTTCATACCAAAAATTTCCATCTATTCCGAAAATTTCATCCATTCTGAAGTTTTCATCCTTTCCAAAAATTTTCATCCATTCTAAAAATTTCATCTCAGCTAATTTCCATTCATTTAAAATAATAAAATTTTCATTCAAAAATTCATTCCAAAATTTCATTTAAAATGAAACCATACCCCAGGGGAATCTATTTGCTGAAAATCCATACGCCGACAAATGCATGCTGCGCGAGGAATTCCATACCAGCAAAATCATACCGAGAGAAATCCATACAAGGTCATTCGTCGGGATGGCTGGTGTCGTTTCATCGGTATCGACATTTTCCAATTTGGTATTTTTTCAGATGGGAGAGATCCCAACAAACGTCCCTCATGACCGTGTGGGAACCAAACTAGTCAGACCAGTTATGTCATAAAAAGTTTAAAATTTTTCTTTGGGTAATACCTTTGTCATCATGTCTGACTCATTTTCTTCAGTCTGGACTCAGTGACAACAGTCCGTCGTCACTAATATCTCTCACCTAATGGTATCAAATATTAATATATTTTGATCTTGAATGAAATGATGAGTTCTTTCAGAGATGTACAGTATTTTAGTTGTCACAAATTACCACATATTTTTCTACTTAACTAGGTACCCTAATGTGGACTTCCTGGAATCAATATCACCTGCCATTTCAGTATCAATATATTCGACTAAAAGAGGCTTGTATCTTCCAAAGCACAAGCACATCTTTGAAGTTTCTTGGATATATCTCATGATCTACTTTACAACTGACAAATACTCATTCCCCGGATTTGTTAGAAACCTGCTAATAGTACCAATTGCATGTACAATGCCCGACATCGTACACACCATAGCATATATCAAACTCCTTATGGCGGAAGAGTAGGGTACACTTCTCATGGCAATCTTCTCAACATCCGAGGTCGAACACTACCAACTACTCAACCTAAAGTGGTTGGCTAGTGGGATTCTCACTGATTTAGACTTCTTCATTTTGAAGTGTTAGAGTACTTTTTTGATATAACTCTCTTAGGACAGCTATAGTTTCTTATCCTTATAGACCACCAGCCTTGCCTTGTATCTCGATTGTGAGGTAGTTACCTCAGTCTTCAAATGGAAGACCCATTTGTTCTTCAGGGCTCTCTCCCTTCGACAATTCAACCAGTTCAAATGTATGGTTCTCATATAAAGAATTCATTTCATCTTTCATGACTTCTAACCATTTTTCCTTGTGCTCATCATCTATGACTTCCTCAAAAATTTTAGGTTCTCCTCCATCAGATGACAGACGGACAAAAGGCCTTCGGTCTTTTGAGGATCTACAGAGAGCAACCTCCTCGGCTGGCTGAGGAGTGAGGTCGTTCTCGTCTTCATCTAGCACCGTGACTGTTTCATTATCCTTCTCGGTCACACCTGGGTCATTGACATCATTGTGAAGGTGTGCCGGTCAGACATCATTAGCACTTATCTTGTTTGTCCGATCGGTACCTGACAATGTCTTCTTCTCTTTTCCAATATGTACAATAGTCTCATCCTACAAGAATACAACATCTCTAGACCGGATGAGCATTTTCTAAACGGGATCATACAGTTGGTATCCAAGCTCATCTTTCCCATAGCCGAGGAAGATACATTCCTTCGACTATGACTCTAATTTGCTTCTTTCATCCTTTAGAATATGGACGAAGGCTTTGCATCCAAACACTCAAAGATGGTCGTAGGATACTTTCCTACCAGACCATACTTGTTCAGGAACATCACTATTCAAAGGTCTACTTGGCAATCTGTTGATGATTTAGGCTACTATTTTTAATACTTCCCTCCAAAACAAATCGGGCAGCTTGGCCTCAAATAACACACTTCAAATTCTCTTCATCAGTATTTGATTCATGCGTTCTGATACCCTATTTAACTGCGATGTTTTCGGTGGTGTTCTTTGGTGCCGGATGCCATGAATCTGACAATATGCATTAAACGCTCTGAGATACTCACTATCGTTATCACTTTGGATGTACTTTAGTTTTTTTCCTATCTGTCTTTGTACAAGAGTATGAAAATGCTCAAAAATATCCGGCAACTTGATCCTTTGTCTTGAGAAAGTAAACTACACATTCCTTGAACAATTATCAATAAACGATACGAAGTATTGTACTCCTTCAAAAGATTTTTCTTCAAAAGAACTGCACATATCTGTATGTACTAGCTCAAGTACTTTGGTCTTTTTGTTAGATGAGTCTCCTTAAAACGTAATTCGTCGTTGTTTTCCAGCTAGGCAATTGGAGTAGGTTTTTAGCTTGGCCTCGTTAATACCTCAGAGAAGGTCCTTTTTGGCCAGATTATTCAATCCCTTCTCACTCATATGACTGAACGGACGATGGCATAAGTTCAACGACTCCTTACTCCGCATGATATGAATCTCTTCGGCCATGGTAGATGCTTTACCACATATAGGCCAAAGGTCTTTTTTCCACATGCAACAACCAAAGACTCTCTAGTCAACTTTCATTCTCCTTTACCGAACGTACTACAAAACCCTTCATCATCCAATCTGCCTGTTGAAATTATATTCACCCGGATGTCAAGAACGTGCCAAACGTCCTTTAAAAGTAATCAAGTCCCATTACTGGTGACAAATGATATGTCATCTCTACCAATAATTTAGAATGTTCCTTCGTTTTTCATTCTTAACACTTAAGAATCACCTAGAGTGTAAGACAAGAACAATCCCCTTTTAGATGTGACATGAAATGAGGTACCTGTATCCACCACCCAGTTAAATTCATGGTCGGTCAAATTTATCACATCATCCATTTCACGGGTCAGCAAAAAGTCATCCTCAATTACAACTAAAATCGAGGCCTTTTTCTTACCTCATTCCTTATATTTATTTTCTTCTTTCTTTTTCTTCCTATTCCGTCAAGTAATATTATTTTTGTCTCAAAATGTCAGACTTTTTAGATTTTTTTATGGTTTGATATTTTAGGATATTAGGATAAAATATTATAAAAATATTAATTGTGATTTTCCCTTCCTTCACGTCCTTCTCCATGCTTGTAGTTTTCGTCTCGTGCATATTGATTTTTTTTTAATTTTTTTAATGTCACAAAATCTTTCAATTTTGAATATTTACGTCTCAAAATTTTTTGAATTTTTTTTAGTTTCGAACCATAGATCTTGTATATTACATCCTCAATTTTGCTAATTTTTATTTTTTTTTTTGATTTACGGTAGAAATTGAATGGAAGGCATGGCAACTGTCTTTACGGTCCGAAATAGTCCAAATGGAAGAAAAGTCGAGGGATTCTTTGATGCCGATTGCTCTGACGTTAAACTAAAACCCTGAATGGCTTTATTTAGTATGAACAGGAGAGAGAGGAGACTAAATTTTATTTCCTTGATTGTATCTGAGTTTTAAGGATTTATAAACAATTTAAAATATTGTTATTTTTATTTGGTATATTTGGTTCATATTCGTAAGGTTTATTTGAGCAACGTGGTGCCAAGGAAAATCATATCATATAATATTCTTCCTTAAAATATTATATTTTTATTTAATTTGACAAATTAGATCAAATTTTATAAACTTTTTTAATCAGAGCACTATAAATGAAAATTTATATATTTTTACTTATTCAATTTGTTAAGTTATTCTCAAATATATTTGAGATATTATTATTATTATTATGTTAATATTATTATTTGTTTAATTTATTTTTTTATATTATTTTCTTAAAATTTAAATATATAATATCCAAAATTAAACAAATAAATTAATATTATATAATTTAGAAATATGTTAACGTAAATAAGAGAATATTTTAAAAAAAATTTATAAATAAAGATTTCACAAGGTAATTGTTGGGTCCCATACAAAGGCCTAAGAAAACCGCAAGCCCAACCCAGCTGCACAAGGAGCCTACGTGGCAATCAGCTGACGAGAAGTAAATGACGCCCTGCGACGCATTAATGAGCTGTCGGAAAATAGCCAGGAGAGAGAAGAAACAAGCCAAGGGAGAAGCGGTTAGTGCTGCGACGGCGGTTGAGGCAGCTGCCTGCAGGCAACCAACCAATCCCGACTCGAAGGGAGACCAAGCATGGCTGGCACCGCTTAGGAGCTTGCCTGCCACCATAAAGCGACAGCCGACACGATCGGCGGTCAGCGACAGTGACCGATGGCCAAGGAACCCAAGCAATAGGAGTTCTCGCGCCCAAAGTTTTCTCGGGAGGAGCCTATAAGAGCTCTCTACTTCCACAGAGAAAAGGGAAGGCTGCTTCTTCTTCCATTTCCCAGATCAAAAGAGAGAGAGCAATAAAAAAGAATAGAATTCAAGTCTCGAGACCACAAGTGAGCCCGCTTCCCTCAAGATCTTGATTCCCAAGCCTAGTTAGGTAACGGAAAATTAGCCACCCACTGCGGTGCGTTAAGGAAGTCAGGCCTTCCGCTACCTGCCTATTGCATTTCCCACTCTGATAAACACGTATCACTCACGCATCATCAGCACTCATTCGCACATCGCCTAGCGTGTGCATCATTTTCGTTTATTGCGAGAACTTGCTCACTTGAGCGTCAGAGTGGCCATGGTGGGAGAAATCTCGACGGACCTCTAACATCTTGTTTGTTGATTGTGTTGTGCAGGTCCAGGTTAACAGATACGGAGACCGAACCCTCATCCCCAAGCTTCAGCGTGGCCGGGAACCCAGAGGCCCCCTAATCCGTACAACAACCGTGGACCCGGGATGTAATATTGACGCCGTCTGTGGGAAACTGAAGAGAAGCCTAGTGTCTCTTTCCTACCTTCCTTCTGAAGAAAAGAGAATGGTGAACACCAGAGCACAAGCTAGTGCTCCAGCAATGAACGTCGTCGCTCACAGCGAGGACCCCCCCACGGGAGCCACGTAGACGCCTGTCCGGAGCCCGACATCCACCACTTCGCTACGGACGTGGGCGACATAAAGCTAGTACTCCATGCCCTATGCGATCGGACGGGAACTCCTTGGCCGGGGACTGCCCCTCCAGTATCTCAAATGTCCTCCTCCAGAAGGAGGAGACGCCACGCGGCGGCCCTCAGGTAGAGGATCCAACCAACCTGACAACGCCACAGCCCAGGCGGTCCCCAAAGAATGGACCCACACAAAGCTAAAGCCATCCCGATCGCAGCGATCGGGGGGATAGCTCTCAGTGGCGTAACCCCTGCAACTCTCGCGGCCGTGGGAGACAGACCGCGGCAGGCTCCAACAGTGAGCAACCTCCTCAAGCGGAGAGCCGACGCCACCGACAAGCTCAACTGCACCTTCAGGACCATACGGAGCTCCGATATATCATCAACGCACGGAGAGGTGCTCTCGACCCATCGATGGAGGAAAAAGTTAAGGTGTTGTGGGACATCCTACACAAGGAGAGGCCCACGCGATCCTCCATTGACCTTCAGAGGTCGCCCTTTGCCATGGATCTGCGGATCCAGCTGTAGCCGAGCAAGTTCAAAATGCTCGTCCTGGAGGGATACGATAGAAGCAAGGATTCGATGGACTATCTTAACTACTTCCGCACCCATTTGTCCCTACAGGAAGCGAGCAAGGCCCTGATGTGCCAGTGCTTTCCCGTCACCCTCAGGGGGGACACATTGCTCTAGTTCTATGGTCTTCTCCGAATTCCATACGCTGTTTGACGAGCTAATCGACGCTTTTCTTAGCGCTTGCCTCCGGCCAAGAGAAGAAAGCCAACCATGGCACTGGTCCGCCTTCGCCGAGATCGAACGAAAGCCTCAAGTGGTTTCTCAACCGCTTTCATCATCGAGGCACGGCGATCCCCTAGCTCTCCGACGAGCCAAACTCAATGCCTTTGTCGCCATACTGGCGGCTGGGGATTTCTTTAAGCACTGGTCGCACTCCGCCTCACCTTCCGGAGGTTGAGGCCATTGCCAAGGCTTACATCACAGCCGAAGAGGCTAACGAGGCAAAGTGCCCTGAGCGAGCGGACCGGCCCCAGGAAGCCACCAGACTTACCGACGGACGGAAGAGGGACGGCGACAGCCACTGCTTCCCGGAGCGCCGCAAGCAGCCGCGGCCTCCACCAGGATCTAGGAAGAACCACGGACGGACATCCCTGACTCCCCTGAACGACACTCATACAAACATTCTAATGCAAATCCAGGACGAAAAGTTCTTCAAGTGGCCTAAAATGCCGAAAGGACCCAGTGCAGTGATCAGACCAAACATTGCCACTACCACCGCTGCCTGGGACACTCGACTGAGAACTGTCGGACCCTGCAGCAGGAGATAGAGGACCTGATTTGTGGCGGAAACCTTAAACAGTTCATGAACAGTTTGGGATAGGGCCCCGCAACCTCAGAAGGCGAGGCCAACGAACCGCCGAGAGGCCGCACAGCCACCGGCGTGGTCAATATGATCTCCGTCGCAGCCACCGGGGACGTCGGGCGAAGGGAGCAGAGGCCGACTTCTAGCAACAAGCGAGCAAGGATAGGGGATAGGAGTGATGTCATTAGCTTTAGTAGTGACGATATGACTCATGTAACCTTCCCCCATACTGATCTCCTCGTTGTATCCGCCCTCGTTTCAAGTGGTAAGACTGACTACCAGTTAAAACGAGTCTTTATTGATAATAGAAGTTCACAGAATTTACTGTATCTCAGCGCTTTCTTTAAGCTTAGGTTGAGTCGAAGCCAGATGAAGGCGGGCGATGGACCCTTGTACGGCCTGGACAACGAACCGGTCCCCGTACAAGGGATAGTCCGGCTAGAGGTCACTATAGGAACCCACCCGCGCTCTGTAGCGCGGGAGCTGGCATTCCTCGTCGTTGACCTACCATTTGTCTACAACGCCATATTGGGCAGACCTTTTCTCACAGCCTTTGGAGCCGTGATGTCGATCCCGCACCTAAAGGTGAAGTTCCCCACCCCGTGGGGTGTGGGGGAAGTGCTCGGGGACCAGGAGATGGGACAAACGTGCTACCTATCCCAGATCAACCCCGCGGCTTGACCTCTGCGACGAAACCCTGCTACAGCAAGCCCAGTCGGGAGAAGCTACCGAAGCGGTCCCTTTGAATCTCTCCGAGTCGGAAAGGTGCGTCCATGTGGGCAGATCTTTCTGACCCGCGGAACGCGACTAGTTAATTACCTTCCTTAAGGCCAACTCTAACGTATTCTCTTGGGTTCCTACTGACATGCCAGGGATACCGGCAGAGCCGCAAACCCGTTCGGTAGAAGCGCAAGAACCACTCCATCGAGAAGTTGATCGCCTTAAGAGAAGAGGTGAGTGTTAGAGACCTTTGTCTAATTGGCATATTCCAGGACTATGGGCTATCGATGGGTTGGCAAACGTGCTAGCCTATCCGCCCGCGCCATGAGCTCGATTCCCACTCGAGCACAAAAACAGAATGATGGCCGCTCGCCTTCCGCCCGAGCCTGCCCGCCGACGCGCTCTCCTCTAGCCGAGAACCCCAGGGTTTCTCACGAAACCCTAACCCTAAGGCCGCCGCCAAGCCTCCCGCCGAGCACCGCAACGAACCGGCATTTTTTTAACGCTGCCTCCACTATAAATTCATACCTTATTTTTTTGAAACCCTAAGACGTAGCCTTTGTTTACATCTCAAAGTGAAGCCATTAAACTTTCCTTACATGCCATCGATTTAGCTTTCTCCCGAGAAAACCAAAAGACACATCTTCGAAGCTTCATGATCTAAGGAGTTTTGATACCATTTTTCTTTTCTTTTTCCATTCAAACCTTCCATCCTTCTACCGGCGTTGGTTCGTGGAAGAAGAGACTCGCTGTGATTGGAAATTCAAGTGGTTCGAGGGAAGATTGACGTGAAGACCTAAGGAGTCCGGTGCTGCCGCTGGAAATCCAAGGAGTTTCTTGGTAGGGGATTACGTGACGGGAGTAAGTCGGCTAGGTTATCACCACCCTCTATTTTCATAGTATATTGCTTCCCGCCGCCGAGTGTTTTTCTCGACACGCGTATCGAGTTTTCACTTCGCTACCAAAATCGGGTCTTTATTATTGTTGTTCATTATTATATATATATTGTGCGATGTCATGGTCGCAAGAACCATCTGGGGATTTAAATATCCTTTACGTGTATTGATATTTATTTATTGCTTCCGCTATATTTTTCGGGATCGAAACACGTTAGCACACAACGTGCTTTTTCAGTGAGGAAACTCCTGGACGCCGGATTCATTCGAGAGGTCCAATATCCGGAGTGGTTATCCAACATCGTGCTGGTGAAGAAGAACAATGGCAAGTGGCGGATGTGTGTCGACTTCACCGACGTGAATAAGGCTTGCCCCAAGGACAGTTCCCTCTCCCTAGGATTGATCAACTCGTGGACTCCACGTCCGGACACAAACTCCTGATCTTCATAGATACATATTCCGGCTACAACCAGATTCAGATACACCCTGAGGACGAGGAACATACCTCCTTTATGACCGACCAAGAGACATACTGCTACAAGGTGATGCCCTTTGGCCTCAAGAATGCCGGCGCGACCTATCAACGCCTGGTGAACAAGATGTTCAAGACCCAGATTGGGAGAAACATGGAAGTGTACGTCGATGATATGATCGCGAAGAGCAAAGTCATCCACGACCACATTAGCGACCTAGAGGAGACCTTTCAGGTCCTCCGACGGCACAAGATGAAGCTCAATCCCACCAAATGCCTTCGGAGTGACTTCAGGAAAGTTTCTGGGCTTCATTGTGTCCCAACACGGCATTGAAGCCAACCCAAAGAAGATCAAGGCCATCCTCGACCTGAATCCCCCGCGGAAGATAAAAGAAGTGCAGAAACTCACCGGGCGAATAGCGGCCCTCTCACGGTTCCTCTCCAAGTCAACAGAGAAGTATCTGCCCTTTTTCAAAGCACTGAGGGGCACTAAATCACTAGGGTTCCGATGGATCAAGGAATGCGACAAAGCTTTCAAAGAGTTGAAGATGTACCTCGCCAGCCTGCCTCTCCTAAGCTCGCCACGTGAGGGCGAGGACCTTTGCCTGTACTTGGCTACATCAGCAGTGGCCCTTAGTTCCGTGCTAGTCGGAGAGCACGAGGGAGCATAGTGGCCAGTGTACTACGTAAGCCGGGTACTGACGAATGTGAAGGCCCGCTATCCGCACGCCGAGAAGATGGCGCTGGCCCTCATCTATTCGGCGCGGAAGCTGCAACCCTACTTCTTGTCGTACCAGATCGTCGTACTGACAGAGCAACCCTTGAAGTCGATCATGCAAAAATCAGAAACTTCCAGGCAGTTGGTCAAGTGGGCCGTCGAGCTAGGAGAGTTCGACATGGAGTTCCGGCCCTAGCCAGCCATGAAGGGACAGCCCTACATTTCATTATCAAGCAACAACCCCAACCTCCTGGTCGCCGACACCCGGAAATGTGGAGACCACGGCCCTCCAAAGGTGGACCCTAAATGTGGATTTGGTCATCCACCACAAGCGGCAAATGGAGCTGGCAGTCGTGCTAAAGATGCCTGAGGGTATGGAGATCACATACTGGCCACGCTAACCTTCCCACCACCAATAACACGGCAGAGTACGAGGCCTCCTCCTCAGACTACGCCCCGGCCAAGGGATGTTCTCATGAAGTTATCGGGTTGTGCACAAATGACTCCGAGCTTGTGGTCAACCAGGTACAGGGAAATTTCGACGCGTCAAACCCACAACTCGTGAGGTACTTGGCAAAAGCAAAGACTCTGATCCTGGAGTTCGACCACTTCGTGATCAAGCACATCTCGAGGTCTGACAACTAGAAGGCTGAACCGACGGCCCGAGACGCAGCTACCGGATCCCCAGAGCAGTACTTCAGGGAGCCAAGGGAATCCTAACTGCGCCCAGTATTGACACCATGGATTAAGAAATACTATGGGTTGACGCAGGAGGCAATTAGATGATGTCGTACATGAAGTACCTAACCGAAGGAACTCTTCCCGATGATGCTAACGAGGCCAAGCGGATTAAGAAGACAGCAGGTTGGTACACGCTCCTCGGCAGAAGGCTATACAGGCGGGGACACTCCATTTCTTACCTGAAATGCCTTACTCCAGAGGAAGCCGAGTACGCCCTGAGCAAGGTGCACCTGGGAATATGCGTGTCGCACATCAAGGGAAAGAACCTCGCATTCAAGGTCATGCGGTAAGGATTTTATTGGCCGACCATAAAGCGAGATGCTATAGAGTTCGTAAGAAAGTACGAGAGTTGCCAGGTCCAGGGCCCCATGATGCATCAGCTGCACACAGAGCTGCACTGCTTCCAGTCCCCATGGCCATTCGTGCAATGGGGACTCGATATCCTCGGACTGTTACATTTGGCTTCCGGGTAGAGGAAGTTCCTAATCGTGGGTATCGATTACTTCACCAAGTGGGTAGAAGCTGTCCCTCTGGCCCGGATCATTGAGCAGAACGCAACGGAATTCCTCCTTCAGAATATTGTTTGCCGCTTTGGGGTTCCTGAGATTGTAGTGACTGACAACGGACCTAATTTACACGCAAGCGATTCACAAGGTACTACGGCAACCTCCGCATCAAGTTGATCCACACATCTGTGGCGCATCCTCAGGCCAACGGGCAAGTTGAAGTCACCAACCGCACGTTGCTGCTCGGATTGAGGACAAAGCTGGAGGACATAGGGGACTCGTGGGTCAAAGAGCTACCGTCCATACTCTAGTCATATCGGAAGACCCCACGGGAGCGAATGAGAGAGACACCCTTCAACCTCTACTTTGGGGCTGAGGCTATAGTCCCCGTGGAAGTGGGAATGCCATGCCTGCAGGTTGAATGCTTTGATCCAGCCACCAACTCATAGAGGCCCCGAGAAAACCTAGACCTACTCTCGGAGGTTCGAAATACGGCGCAACTACGGATCATAACCTATCAATAGCGCGTCACGCGATACTACAACAAGTGGGTGAAGGCACGCCCTCTCGAAGTTGGAGATCTAGTCCTCCAGAGCGTAGAGGCGGCGGGAAAGACCGCGAACAGGAACAAGCTCTCCCCTAGGTGGGAGGGCCCGTTCCTCGTCTCCGCAATCCTCTGGAACGGAACGTACAAGCTGCGTGCCCAGAACGGCAAACTGGTCCCCCGGACCTGGAACGCCGCCAACTTAAGGAAGTATTACCAGTAATGCCACGCCGGCCTAGGTAAGGCACGCACGTGCACCATGTTGAATGCTTGTACATGCGTTAGGCTTTTTGTTAATAAAATTAGTTTTCCTGTTATTCTACATCTCCATTTGTGTGCAGTGTTGGCATGCATAGCATTCTTAAACCAAAACGACCTAGACTGCCCCTAAGTCGGCAAGACTATCATCCATCCATAAAGCCCAAATAATTATTTTAGATAAATAATTGGCTAAATATTTGGGCTTGATAAGTACAACCTTTAGTTAATAATAGAAAATTTGGATTGTTGAGGCTTGGGTTTACGTTAAAAGGTCAAGTCATAGAAGTTTTGTCTTTGAATTGGAAGGATAATTATCTGATTATGATGAGTCACACAAGTGACATAATGTATGGTTCAACATAACTGTTGAATTAGAAATTTGTTTGATTTCTACAAATTTGTGGAGATTTTGTTGAATTTTATGATTTTGGAAGAGTAGTGGACTGGAGTGGTACTTGTTCGAAAGCTCGCAAAGTAGGAGATTTTGGTTGGCAAAGATGTAGGTGATAGAACTGGTCAGTTCGAAATCTCGCGGAGTAGAAGGATATTTTGTCGGTAGAAAGATAAGCAGTGGCTTAGAGATAATGAAGGCAAGAGTAAAAGTATTCGTACAAGACCGTGGTGATCTGAGACTCGGGTGGGTTGATCTATGATAATGATGGCTGAGTTGTTATAGGCGTGTCAATGCTAAGATTTTTAGCACCTTATCTTGGTCTAGAAGAATGAGGAGATCATTTGGAATGTCTCTTCGGAGACATTCGATAAATTTGAAATGATTCAGAGAAGACTGGCGTGGTTCTGCACAAGGATGGCATGCGCGTGCAAAGCAAGAAGTGATCATTATGTTTGATTGAAGAAATGAAAATTCTTCAAGATTGGAAGTCACAAATAAAGATGACGAAGGTCATGTCAAGTCAAATTATTTCTATTTACAAAAGAAGTTGTAGAGTTTTGATGGACAATCTCTCCCAGAAGATAGGATAATGAAGTGCAAGTTTGATTTTGTTGGTAGCGAAGATATTGATCTTGTAAAGGTTTGAAACTACGGTCGGAGTAAGAGGAAGACTCAAGGGTTGTCCATTTCCTACATGTCGCTGTGTCGGGTGAATAATCCTCTCCACAAGCTTTTATCACTGAAGAATTGATGGACAAAGAGCTTGAGATTTAACCTCTGAATCTGAAAAATCTAAAAGATTTGTTACAGCATGATAGTAGTTGAGGACTTCAAGATTCAATCTGGAAGCTGTTAGTGTCATTCCGATGCTAAACTTATGGCGAGGAGCTGGATCATGCTTTGTTGATTGAGTAGGAATAGTGTCGAGAGAAGCTTTTCTAGAAGAAATCAGAGCATTGGAGTCAAAGCTCAAAGAATGGACTCGTTTATCCTCTAAAGAATAGGTTAAAGATAAATCAGATGAAACATTGTCTTCCTCCTGAAGTTTGAGTTTGCAAGGTTAGCTTGCAAGTTTAGAGGAAAGAAGTACGCACGACAAGTTTGTTTCGTTAGAAATTGAGTCTGCTTCAAATTGCGGCGAGATATGCCATCTATGCAAAGGATTGTTTGAATCCTAGGCATTTGGATTCCAAACGTCTAGGTAGGAGACGGATGGTTCTAGACGAAGCATTTGCAAATGCAGCTCATGAAGCTAGAGCTGGATCCTTTATCGTGGAAGACTATTTTGGTTTGACAGTCTATTCAATTCGTATTTTGGGGATATGAATCCTCGAAATTTCAAGGAAGAATTAGTAAGAGGACTTAAGTGTTGATTTTGACATTGCTTGTAAGTCATCTTTTGAAAGATGGGTGCCAAGCTCATCTTGCATATATGGTTACTTCGGGAGCTATTCTTGTGACCATTGAATACATTTTGGTCATCTATGAGCTCGAAGGTATTTTTTTTTGAGGATTGGTCTGGATTGTCTGCAGATCGGAAGATTGAATCTGCTATCGATGTTGTGCTTGATTGGCGCTTATTTCGAAGGCATTGTATGGGTTAGTCTTATCTGAGATGAAGAAATTGAGACAGCAATTACAAAACCTGTTTGAGAAAGGTTTTGTTCGGCCAAGTGTCTTAGCGTGGAGTGCTTCAATATTCTCTGGAGAATATAGTTGGATCGATAGGTTTATGTTTGGATTATTTGGGAAACGAATAGGTATCAACTCTCAATGATCGAGGATTTTTGATCCATTTCAAGAAGTTTAGGTTTTCTCTGAGATTGAGCCGTGTTCGAGGTACCATTGGTTGATAATTAAGTGGGAGGATACGCATAGAACAACTCTCAGGTTAAGGTGTGATCATTGCGAAATCTTGATAGTGCTTTTGGGTTGTCCAATATTTTAGCTTTTTTTATGGATATTATCGATTGGATTTCTGATCGTAATTAGATCAGTTGTGTTGGTTTTATTTATGGTGGTTTTATCAATAATGTTTTAATT
The DNA here is from genome assembly GCA_033239525.1 of Nepenthes gracilis. NCBI lineage: Eukaryota > Viridiplantae > Streptophyta > Magnoliopsida > Caryophyllales > Nepenthaceae > Nepenthes > Nepenthes gracilis. The sequence continues at coordinate 15,556,821 of BSYO01000007.1, forward strand.
CATTTGTTATGAGACACGATTGGAAAGTCAGTTATAGATTCTGAGAAGACATCATCTTGGGTCATATTGGTTCTTAAGAAGATATTTAGAAATCCGAAGAAGATGGCAGCATTGTCAAATTAGAAAAGACAGACTAAGATCATGGTATTGTAAAGTTCCTTGGATCTGATTGGTTATGACAGGAGACTTGTTGAATATTTTTCGAGGATTGTAGTGTCATTGGCACCCTTGGAGTAGAAGTGATCAGTATTTAATTGAATGATAGATTGTCGTCGGCGTCGGTTTTGTTGATCCCCGATGGATCAGAATGATTGGCAACGTTCAATAATACTCCTAATAAAGATCTAGATATGTATATGGAGTTATCATAGTCGGGCGTATTATCCAAGGAAAGTTTGGGATGCTACATAGTCTCAAGGATTTTACATAGAGGTGCTATGTCGAGGATGTCATTGGGAAGACTGAGCTAAAGGGATTTCCACTCTTTGCTATTAGGATTGGATTTCAAATGAAACTTTTATCTACGGAAGAAGCTTTTATGAAGATCAGAGATGGAGTCCGTTTTTGGACGAGCCATCATAAAGTTGGACGCGATCGAGCCAGTAACCTCGAGCCTACAATGTAAAGTGTTTTCTCCATTACACGTTCTAGAGGAAGTATGTTTTCGAGAATTCTTTTACTAAAGTCTTAGTTGATTGGATGAAAGTTTGGAAGCTGATTGAATAGAAACTCGAGAGTAAATGAGGTCATTTGCAGTTGTGATTGAGTTAGAGCTGTCCAAATTTAACGGGGATGTCAAAAACTCTCCACCTAACAAAGCGGAGAGAGAGTTTGATGGCAGTTTAAACACCAACCATAACAAGATGGGTTTCGTGCCTAAAGGAAGAAGCGAGAAGAAGCTTTTGAGATTTTTTTTCGAGTCGACCTCAAATAGAAAAGGACTTGATGGTCATTTTGGATAAATTTGGGCTAGCTAATGGTTATTTAGCTGATGAAACCGTTCATTGTTTGCTCGAGATTTGGGATAGATAATGGATGAGCTAATGGAGTCGGCTTATCGCTTGTCTATCAGGAAGTCATTCTTGAGATTGGCTGTTTGCATATTTTCAAGATGAGAAGATTGCAAGGCATTCTTACTTTGAGGCTATTGATTTGATTGAGACTGATGATCGATTAGAGTGGCACAACGGAAGCGTGTAGACTCGTGGCTATCGATTACAAGATTTGATTTGAAGTTAAAGTAGGAGATCGGAAATGCAACCCAATTGGAGGTTCGAAAAGAGTGGTCAGATGTTTCTAGAAACTTCTTGAATAGAAGATTTTTAAATTTTGGAGTCAAAGGACAATTGGAAGTAGAGGTTTATTGAGACAATTGAAATTTTCATCAGATTAGAGGAGTGGCTACGGATTGGTCTTTCTTCTAAATTCGATGGATAGATATGATATATTTTATATGAATAGTCATCCTCATGTGATTGGGTTAAAGTCATTTTTAATTGACCAGAAGTATTTTAGGTTAAAGCTGTGATTTCGATTTTGGGATATGAAGGATCTGGTGTAAAGGAATAAGATGCTTCCATCGATCATTATACTTTTAAGAGATCTTCAAGTTGAAGAAGTGTTAAGGGATCTCGAGGACAAGTCCTGGAGAATATCTCTATTTGTTAAGATTCAGATTTGGAGAAATTATTTGATTGAGAAAATCTATTTAGAAAATCGAAGATGAAGTTTGGAAGAGTATCCTTATTGTATGATAATTGAGGTAATGATCAAGATATGTAAATTTCGAGGATGAAATTTTTATAAGAATGGGAGAATATAATATCCCAAATTTTTATTCAGATTAATTTAATATTAATTGAGATTTTGGATAAATTGGGTATGAAAAAATTAATTAAATATTAAAAAATTTTAGAGGATATTTGGATCAGTCAGGCTGGCACCCGATGTGCGCCTGTACTATTACTCAAATATCGGTTTGGATTTTAAAATAAAAGAAAAATTAAAATAGAAAATAATAATAATAATAATAATAATAATAATAATAATATATTAAAAATGAAAAAAAAATCAGAAGAGGACAAGAATTGGGGAACAGTAGGGTTTCGAAGAAAAGTGAGGAGAGAGAGGAAAATTGGGGCAGGCCGTCGCCAGGTGTCCCAACATCGGGAATGGAAGCCGGCGAAGCCATCTTTGTGATGCTACCCTCTATTTTGTCTACCGATGTTTGTAGAGGGAGAGAGATTAAGCCGAAGAAAAAAGGCCGTCATCCATTCGCCATCATTACCGGAAGAAATCAGTAAAATTAAGGCAAATAAATTCTTCCATTCTCTTCATTGATATTGATTCCTTATTTGCATGTGTGGATTTTGAGGAAAATTGGTTAATATTGTGATTTTTTGTTATTTTGGTAGAGGCGGCTCGCGGTCAAAGGAGAGAGAGAGGATCAATGGTTTCATGTGCCATTGTGTCACAACCAAGTGCTGTCACCGTGGTCATCGCTGTCGTCGGTGCCGTGGCTGCTATCGACAAAGGAGGATTGTGAGGACGCAGTGGCATGAGGCACGTGGAGCAGAGAGAGAGGAAGGGAGGAGAGAGAAGAGGCCACAGCCGGCAGGAGAGAGAGGGTGCTGTTTGGACACTTTGGAATATCTTTTCTTCAAATCTACAAAGTACGAGGTCAAGGTAAGTATCTATAAACCTCATTTTTTGTCTAATTCAATATCTGATATATTTTGTATACTATTTAAAATTTTTATTAACATGTATGTATTTTTATACACATGAATTATTTATTCTAGACATGCATGTATAATTCATTGGATGATTTGGGAGTTTTTGAAACTGATTTTATGATTTTAGAAGGTTTAATACTTTTCTAAAAATTTAAAAAATTTATCATATACTGTATATTTTTATATCAATATATTTATATAAAAATGAGTATGAAACTTTGACATAGGCTGTGCTGTAATATTTCGGAATCTCATTTGAATTATTTTAATATTTATTATCATTTTAGATTTTTCACAAGTGGAGAAGGAGGAGAAGGGAGAGGAGAGAGAGATCGGTGGCGACGATGGTGGTCACGGGTGAGGCCGCAATGGAGCTGGCTGAGGTAGCGGCGGCAGTGGCATGGTGGCCATGCGCAGAGGAGAGAGGAAGGGCAGCACGCAGGTGCGTGTGAGGCAGGAGAAAGAAAGACCCAATCGGTTATTTCGGGATATCCTTTCTTCGATCTTGTGGAGTATAAAGTCGATGCAAGTATCTTCTAACCCTATTCTTAGTCTGATTTAATTTTTGATATGTTTTAACTGCTTATCAAAGATTTTACTAACATGTATGTATTTTTATATACCCTAAATTTATTAATTATGTACATACATGTATGTTTTACTGGCTCGTGTGGTGGTTTTACACTGGTGTTTATGATTTGGAGGGTTTTCGGATACCCGAACAGTATATGTATATATATTTGTGTATCCGTATATTGTAGAACAATGAATCAGGCCTTGCATTTATCATGCATGCTGCCAGGGGGACGGGATCACTATGAGACCATGGTAGTCCGAGACCCGATAGGTCGTTATATGTGATCCGAGACATGAGTTATTGGTACCGCTCCTAAGGGGAACCTATATGATATAGCCACTTTCACCATAAGGAAGGTTAAAACATTTAGTAATTGACCGTTCTACTTGTATATTTAAATGAGAACCATCATATGAAATTGATAAAAAATTACTATATTCAGACATCCTAATATATAGCTAAAACTTGAGGTTGCACCCAAAGCCGCGGGTGGTAAAATATAGTGAGTAAATTCCTAATCTATGGGAGATAGAGTACATAGATAGCCTTAAGCTGCTTACATAAATCGCAGCCGATATAGCCGTGGTTACCGGACGAGGGTAACCATTCCTCAAGTTTGTATTTTTGATCTTTGGTTCTTCGATTTCGTGTATGCTTTGTAGTTCTGCATGTATTTTGGTGGATGATGATTTTAAGATATACTAATTGGCCCACAGTTGGGCGTTAGGAATGTCTCATACGTATAAATATGTGATAAACTTAGAACGTGTTTTGATTTATATTTTAGTTCTGGCAGTCTTCTCTCGATTTCTGCATTATGAGATTTAGATCTGGATGACGGTTGTATCCCACATAGATGTGATGACAGTTACGGCTTATGTGACTTCAGATTATATGATATGATATCGTCTATGATATTTGACCGGATCGTTGTTTATTACGATTATGTCTCGGAGAGACTGTTTGACATGGGCGATAATTTAGTACGAGACATCTCTATGGTTTTCAGGGATTTTATGGACATTATGTTTTATTTTACGTGATTGTTATGCAATATCCTTACTTCTGATTTATGTGTACTGTTTTATACGACTATACTTGTTGAGCTCTAGGCTCACGTTTTCATATTTTATCCCTTCAGACTAGTGGCATGGATAGGCTTGCAAGAGCTGGGACATGATCGGGCTCGGATATCCCTTTTGGGGAGTAGAGATGTTATGTTTGGTATATCTCTGATCCCGAGGATGTGTTATGATTATTATTTATGACCGGATAATGGCCCTGATAATTGTATGAGAAATATTGGAGTTATAGCATTGTGTTAATGAGTTGTTGTTATATTGAATACCTCCCTTTCGATTGTGGATAGTGGGTCATGTATAATATTTGTCCAGATTCATATCCGATGAGATATTGTGCGAGTTTTATTATATCGGGTCCATTTGTGTATGACTGTCACACTCGGGTTGGGTTATAATGCTTGATGAAAACGTTATTATTAATTTTATTTTTGACTTGCGCATATTGTATTCTTGGGTTGTGACACGTACAGTCATATGGACGTGCCGATTCGTAGTTACTATATTTGGATTTGGATTATTAGATATTTTGGCCAGCTCCGAACGGGAATATTTATTTGGAAATCCCTTTCCGCAGATAAAAAAGGTTTGAAGTAGTGACCATTGTCATTTGGATAATTTGGTTCAACCTTATAATATATTCGGACGTCCTAATATATCTGACAAGTTTGAGAATTGTATTCAAAGTCGCAAGTGGCAAATAATAGTGAGTAACTTTACCCATGGATATAGAGTACATGAGTGGTCATACATGCTAGCCTAATTTGCATTTAATTTTGCTTAAGAATACCGAGATTATGTGTAACCCTTTTTCAAGTTAGTTTTTAAATAATGAGAACTCAAATTTGATATATAATTTATATCTTTACATTGATTTATATTGGACTTTGATTTGGATTTAGAGTTTGCACTTGGATTTAAAATTCACCAATTTTGCTCTTAGTTGGGCCTTAATATTTCTCATACAATTAATTTTAGACTATATGCTTTAATCCAAACATTTAGACAATCTACTACGACACTACTTCGGCTTCTGCGTAAGCTATTGAATCATTCGACTATCAGATTCTACCCAAAAATAACAACCTGATCAGGCCTTGGGTTTAGACTCAAATTCGAACTCGGACTCGGACTTGGATTGGATTTTGAACATGGTTAATTATCTATTGAATTGATACCGAATCACTTTTATTATATATATATATATACATTCCGATGAGTATTGTTTTTCGATTTAGACATTTAGTTTGGATTTAAATATTTATTTTGAGTACGAGACTACCATTAGATTTTGAATTCTAGATCTTAAATTTTTATTGGATTTGTTATATCGGTGATTTGAAATTATCTACTATTTGAACAGATTTTTATCCATTTGATCTTTCCTCTGATTCATTGGACTTCTTTTATTTAAATATGATACTTGTTAAGTGTTTGGCTCATGTTTTCTATTTTATCCCTTCAGAGTAGATAATTTGGATGCACTACAAGAGTATGGACATGATCTGTTAGCTATTCGTCCGATTTGGTGAGTTTGAATTTTAATATTGCTTAAATTGGCATTTGATGTAATTGGATTATGAAATTGGTCATGTATAGGCCAATGGTTAGATTTCGGGAGTAATTCAGATGTTATGTTATGTTATGTTATGTTATGTCTGATTATAATTTTAATTGGATTGTTATCTCACTTATGAAGATTATAGAGTAGTTCATATTTATTTTGTTTGGACGGTTATCCGATAAAGTCTTATATAAATTTTGATTTGTCGAATCTTAGTTAATTGGTTTGTCACATCTAAATTTTAAACTTTAACATTATTTGTTGAATTTATTTAAGATTTTAAATTTTAAAAATTATAATTAATTATTTAAATTGACATATTTAGTTTAAGTTTGTGACATTTTTAAGGACTCCTTAAGAATCATAATAGTATTGGTAGCACATTTTTGATTTATAGTTGTACCAAATGGATATATAGATTGCTTTTTTAAATGAAAGTTTAGATGAAAAAGTTCATATAAAACAACCTGAATGATTGTCAATTAATGGACAAGAGAATTTAGTTTGTAAATTAAAGAAATCAATATATGGATTTAAACAAGTCTCGCGACAATGGTACCTTAAATTTCATGATACCATTTTATCCTTCGATTTTACAGAAAATATCATTGATCGGCATATATACCTAAAGATTAGTGGAGCAAGTTTATATATTTAGTTCTATATATTACTTGCAAGTAGTGATCTTGGGTTGTTACTTGAGATTAAGGACTATCTCTCTAAAAATTTTGATATGAAAGATATGAGTGAGGTAACTTATGTAATAGGAATAGCTATTTCAAGACTTGAAATTATTGATAGTATAGCTAAGCCACTGAAAATTTGTTGTGATAATTCTACAGTAGTCTTCTTCTCAAAGAACGACAAATATTCAAAGGGTATTAAACATATATAAATTGAATATCTTACCATTAAAAGTAAAATTTAGAAATAAAAAGTGTCAATAGAGCATGTTAGAACCAAACTTATGATTGCAGATTTATTAACTAAAGGTTTACCTCCAAAAGTATTTGTAAATCATGTTGATTGTATGGGTCTTTGTTATTATCCATGATGTAATGATATTGCTTTGATATTTGAGATCTCATATAATGTGTTTTTGATATCTTTTATTTATTCCATATTATTCAAACTTAAAGTTTTAGATTGATGATAAAAGAAAAAGTCTCTCACTAAGGTATTATTGTTGGACTGTATGATATTTTTTATTTAAGATTTAATCATGTAATTTACAGGTATTGTGGTACATGGAAGAAACTATATCGCATAATGATATGAAACCACCATGACTCGCACTTGTCGATTACTTGATTATAGTATTTGAATATAAACTATTAAAGGATGGTAATATTGTACATTTAAAATTTATTTTGATCAATTCTGATAAATATTATTATTATATAGGTCAAGTGGGAGAATATTAGAAATATGTCCCATATGATGAGACAAACAAACTATTAATTTATTAAATTGATTAAATAAATATGATCTTATTAGTTTATATATAATAAAGAGAAATTTTCTAATAGACATGTCCGTTCAAGACATATCATTTAATAGAAAGGATATATTATTTCTCAATAGATATATTCTTTAGTGAATAGATATATTTTTTTGAGACATACCTATTGAGCGAATGGATATCACTTCTCAATGATTATGTCTATTCGTAATGTATCTCTTTGGTAAAAGGATGGACATTTTAGTAATTTTAAAATGGTCCTCTCTCCCTCTATGAAAGGACGTCTTTGGCAATCATTTTTTATACATATATAAAATTTGTATTACATTTCTACAAATCATAAGGAGAAGAGAGAGAAATTATCTCCCAAATTTTCAAGACAAGAACTATTACAGTTGCATATAAAAGTTTAATGCTAATGGATTCAAATACGCAAATATAATTTTATACTTGATTAATTAGTAAAAAAATATAATAATGAACATCCTATAAATTAAAGTTTTATCTCACTAAAGTTTTTCTTACATGTCAATCTCTTGTTTTGCAGCCTGAAAAGTCAACAAAAAGCAGCGCTCAATATTGAAGAGGAACAATCTAGCATTTCCCCCCGTGTTAGACATTGCTCACATCGAATAAATTCCCCCATGGTCACAAAAAGCCTTTGCTATGATTTTGAGAGAAGTCTGTTTTAGAATCTTGTGAATAAGATGATCCACGTAATCTCGTATATTGTTCCCGCAATACACGTTTTAGATGTTTGGTTAAAGGAATATTATATACAATATAATCTAAACAAAATTATATGTAGAATAAACCGTTAGTGTTTGCATAAATATTTGTTGAGGTATTTGATGATATTGAAAGCTATTTTGATCTGCATCCATGCCTTCTAATGATGAAAATATAACACCCATATCCTATAAGGTAAAGTAAATTATAATAATATTACAAAACTAACGAATAATCACATAAATTGTTTATCACCATGAAAAATCAAATTCATACTTGACTATTTGATATAGAATTCCTCCAACAATCAGCTTTTGCATGTTTCTTTTTTCCAAATAACTTTTTAGCCATTTTGTTTCTTTATGCACTACACGGCTCTTAACTCCTTTTACGGTCCCATCAATACTTTCCACAATCTGCGATTGTTGACCTTCATTAAAATGGGTGACTGTAAAATTCTCAACCAATTCATTAATGGCCGAAAGACCCAATTCTAGCTTCACTCTTCCTTCAGGAGTACCACCAATTCGAAGTGCATTGTGTAAGACTATTGACACTATTTGCCTAGACCATGCTTGCAAGTCCTCTTCAATTGGACTTTCTTGAATGCTCATGCTGGAATTTATGCCTCTAGCCATCGGCGTCTACCTTTGCATGATATATTTTTTTAAAATTCGTGTCATCTCAACAGTAGTAATCACTTTCAAGGAATTGCAACACAGTATTTTGAAAGCCTCAAATAGATGACATCCACATTAAAAATTTTATTTACTGGATCACAATACACCTTCCATAGTGTATCTAGGGTTATGGATAATACAACAAAATAAATGAGACCATCACATGATTGTATACACAATCCAAAAATATCCAACAATTTTGACTATACATTCTTAAATATTGTTAGAGTGTGAATCTTTGCTATCTGTTTTATTAGTGGACAAGAGTACAGAATTAGATCTGACATCTTTTGTTTAGACTCATATTTTGCTACTAACTCATTATGCCTCTTTTTCTCTAATAGCCTATCAAAATGATTAAAAAAAATTATATGTATTAAGATCATATTGGAGTTGTCTCTTAATATCACTATTTAGACTTTCACTGAATTACGTACTTCATATGCTTAATGTCAAAATATTTTTCATGTAACATGTAACTCATTTGTACTTTAAACAGTAATACTGTCTAACCATAATCATGCACAAGTCTCATTTTCGTTAGACACTATCTTTATTTTAGCCAATTCAAACTCATACTCATTCATATAGCAAAACATGCAACTCATAAAATCTAAAAGTAAGCTCCCATATCTCACTAGGTGCTTCGTAATATTTTGTGATACATGCCACGTACACAGATCGTGACAAGTATTGGCATAACTAGTTGCAATGCCTTTTCCATAGTAGCATCCTAATCGATAAATATAGTAATTGAAGCCATCCTACCATGATATTTTAAGAATGTTTCAAATAACCATACAAAAGAATCCACCATCTCATCATATAATAATGCAACTCCAAACATAATAATCATCCTATAGTAATTAAAGCTTGTAAACACACTAAAAGGTTTCGAACCTTTATTCGTACCATATGTGGTCTCAAAAATCACAACATTTTCAAATGATTGATAATCAACAATTATCTCTACATCGCCCAAAAAATATTAGTTATAAAATTATTGGAATCAAGTTGCATATCATAAAAAAAAATTATTTTCTTTTTTCAAAAGTAAGTCAATATTGCTCTAGCCTCACCTTTTTGCATCTGTCGCTATCTCGTAGCACAAAGATAAGATTTTTGGTCTTCAATCGTATACCCAACGCAATCCCTTCCTCTAGTCTCTCTCACAATAAATTCATGGGTCTTTGTAGGTCTCAACTTTGTATCATGTGCCATATCAATAAGATGATGATGCACTCTAGATATCTCTCTCTCGGATCTCAATAGGCGTCTTATTTCAAGAGGTTCAAGTTCATGGTTATATTCTTCTATAAACTCATTGATAATAATTTTATTTGTCTCCCTATTAAAACTACATTCGATCCTAACAGCACAATTATATCGAGTTTTTCATCTATGTCATGCTCCATCCCTTTGTCTTTAATCAATTTGATGTTTTCATTCTCTAGAATAATAAGATATTCTAAAAATCTCTACACTATCTTTTCTAAATTTTTTACTTGACTCTTCCGTAATAAAAATCCCATTTTGTTTCCATATGTATTCCAAAATAACCACGTATCATTCATACTATCAAATGTCATTCTGATTAACTATGGACAATTATCCATATTGTATAAATATGCTAAAGATTTAGTCACTATTTGAATACAAAATACAAATATTAATATGAGTAGAAAATTTATTGAATGCTGATTTCTCAGTTTTAACGTGACGCAAAATGCAGACATTAATAACTGATTTTCCAACACTAGTAAAATTTCAAACATGACTATATATTATAAGAAGCTGAATAATAGAGTGCATGCAGTTAACTAGATGTGGGATTTTTCACGCCCTACACAGCTTTAGCCTCAATTCAATTAACTATTACAACAACCCAATGGCAACTGCAGCCCATGCCAATTCACAAAATTTTTTTAATCAATCAGTGATTGCAGTGTTTTTTGACATAGTCGCGTGAACCAACAAAAGCCCATTATTGATAGCAGCAGAACTTCAGCCACTTAAATTCTACAGACACCTTGGAAAGCAATAAACCATACATACAATCTGTAATCCCCCACAATGACATGAACACAATGAAGTCCTTGGTGGATTGTAGAGATGGCAAGAGACTAAACCCTTTCCAAATAACAGAAGTCAACCCAAACCTGAAATTTTGAGAAGAGAGAGGATAGATACGGAAGTTAATTTGAGATTATTTTTAAAAAATGATGGGTATACCATAACTGGGTTGGCTCAAACGTTGACCGAACAGGAAGTGAAGGCCCAAATCTTGAAAGCTCCAAACGCTATCCCAACGGTCAACGCCAGCGTTGACCCTTGAGACACAGGCGGGCGACTAACTTGCGCCAAGAACGGTCAACCCGAGTGTTAACCGAATCACTGTAACAACAGGCCGAAAATAAAAGGCTTTTTACGGGCCTGGCCCACTTGAGCCCACGATCCAGCAGATGACCAATAACGGCTCATTCAGCACCTTCCACGAACTCAGACAACGCACCCAAAAAGAATATTGACAAAATCAATACCCTTCCCATAAAGAAGGTGCCAAATTTTTTCAATCTCCTGCCAACTGGGGCTCGCCAACGGTAGAATGTATGGAAGAAAGGTGAGCAATTTGAAAAGTTGCTGACTGCTAGGAAGGGAAACAATCTCGAAAGTTTGGCAACTTGCGCCTCCATGTAGAAGGAAGGCTATCCAGAATGAGGCAGGGGATGACACCTTCCAACTAAGGAAGATCACCCTGTCACCTTTTAAGTAAGTCCTAGAATTCTCATTTAGGGCACGCAAGCTTTTACTCACACAACGCCCACAATGACAACTAAGACAGACATACAATTCTCTGCTCTCTGCTCTCTGCTGACATTCAAAAAACCCAAGGCATACAAATATGCTTTTGACAGCCGTTTACTGCCTCCCCACCATCCAGATTCAAGAAGACGACTTTGCCTCTCTTTCATCTGAAGATCCACACACTCTTATACCCTCTCTTTCAATTCTCAATTCCAATAACCTTATCAAATTTCGAAGGCTATTTACTGACTTGAGCATTGGAGTATTTTCGGTGGGACAACTTCTCGGCAATACACTGACCTCCTGTTTGTTTCAATGGTGTGTAGAATCCAAACTCAGTGAACGGAGCTGAAACTAGGACAAACAGATCAGCCCGAATCTGTTCAAAATTAGGATCCAAAGAAGTATCATTGGCGTCGTTTATGGGAAGCGCTTACAAAAAGCCAACCATAATTCCTCACAACGCTCTCTTTTCATTGCCAGATTCATCTACAATTATGAATACGAGAGCCCAAGCTAGCGATCCCGCTAGAGACACCATTCCTCCTAACTACGACCACGTTGTTGGTACCCTGGTCAACGAGACGACAGGTGTAGGGTGCCGCCTCCTTTTCAAAGAATCGATGGAGCAGATGCATCAATAACCGTCTGCGCTCCAAATACTCGCTCTCGACAAGAGCAGCCATGCCAGGGGCTCCGCCAAAGAATCGTCTCCCGCCGGCCACCAAAAAAGGTAGCCAAAGGAAAAAGAAGCCAGCCAGAAGGCCTGAGAGGCCCACGAATAATCCAATTCCAGCCTCTTCGCGCACTCCAGGCTAAAACAGGCCTGAAGAGAGCTCTTGGAGGACAACACCGGGAGAAAGTCCGAAGAGAAGAAATCCTCGATACACTTGTGTAGAAAATGGGAACTCAGTCCAGGAGCAAGCCTCCAGGGCTGCCAGGTCTACTGGAGGTAGTAGCAGGCCAGCTAAAGGACCCTCTGGGGACAAAACAGAGTTGAGAGCTTACCTCAACTCTAAGAGATCTGCCAACGCTACTCGAGTAGATCCGCAGGTGGATAAGATTTGGAACCGCGTGTTCAAGGACGATGAGCACGCTGTTGACCTTGACAGATCTCCTTTCACAACGGAGATTCTAAACTGTCCACTGCCCACCAAGTTCAAGATGCCTTCCCTTGACTCATACGATGGGAGTAATGATCCAGTTGACCATCTGGATCACTTCTGCACCCATCTGAGTCTACAAGGGTTAGAAGACTCAACAATGTGCTGCTACTTCCCACTCACGCTAAAGGAAGATGTCCGCATCTGGTTTCATCACCTCCCTTCAGGCACCATCAGTAGCTTCCGGGAGCTCATAGATCTCTTCCTGGCTCAGTACGCCTTGAGCCGACCGGAAGAGAAGCAACCGTGACACCTCTTCCACATCAAGCAAAAGTCAGGAGAGAACCCACGGTAATTTATGGACTGTTTTGTGGCAGAGGCCAAGCGGATTCCCGGATCATGGAGGAGATGAAACTGCGCAGTTTCATCTCCGCGCTGACCTACGGAGACTTCTTCAAGCATCTAGCCCATAAGAATCCCCAAACATTTTGGGAAACAGAGTCAATCACCCTAGCCTATGCAGCGGTAGAGGAGGCCAACGAAGTAAAATGCCTAGAACGGGCAAATTAGCCTCGTTCATTCCTTGGAGAGGAAAAAAGAAAATACAGCGGCATTGATCACTCTCGCCAGAAGCAGCACAGAATTGGGCCGCTAGAACGCAAAGATTACGGGCCCACTAGCTTTACGCCCTTGACGGGCACAAGCTCAAATGTCCTCATGCAGATCCACGGAGAAAAATTTTTAAAGTGGCCAAAACCACTGAAGAATGACATTGGGAACCAGTTGAAGTACTGTGACTTTCACCGCTCTGCTGGACATTCTACTGAGAATTGCAAGACACTACAGAGGGAGATTGAGAAGCTGATTCACAGGGGCCACCTTCCAAGTTCGTCAAGGGCGCTGGGCAGAATTTTGGAGCAGCTGGCGGAGAAGGGTAGGAGCCGTCTCCTCTCCAAAATTGGGTTACGGTAGGGGTGGTTAATATGGTTTCTACCCGACCTGTCAAAAGCCCAGCCGACGACAAGGAGCAACAGATTGGGAGGAAGAAGCAGTACATGGCAGACAATACCATAAGCTTCAATGATGATGATTTGACTCATGTAATGTCCCCCCATGTTGACCCCCTCGTTGTATCCTCGCTCATTTCAGATGGTAGTGTCAACTATCAGCTGAAACGAGTGTTTATTGATAATGATAGTTCAAAGGATTTACTTTACTTGGATGCGTTCTTTAAACTAGGCTTAAAAAAGAACCAATTAAAACATGCCGAAGGCCCATTGTATGGCCCTAACAACGAGCCAGTATCCATCCAAGGAACCATCCAACTGGAGGTCACCTTGGGCACATATCCAAAAACTAGCGAGTTGAACACTCTCCTTTTTGGTGGTCGACTTATCCTCTGTTTATAACGCTATACTAGGCAGATCGTGCTTAATAGCGTTCGGGGTAGTCATTTCAATTCCACACCTCAAGATGAAGTTTCTAACACCTTACGGTGTAGGAGAGGTGTTAGGTGACCAAATTACTGGGCAGACATGCTACATGTCTTAGGTTGCCCCTGACGGCAGCACTAGAACAGTTGGGGAGCTTGATCATCGAGACGAGACAACCCTGTAGCAAGCACAGTCTGGTGAAGCCACAGATCTAATCCGATTGAACCCGGAGGAACCGAAAAGGTGCGTACAGATCGGCAGCTCACTTGCCAGAACATTACGCGATGAGTTGATCGCTTTCCTGAGACAAAATGCTGATATTTTCGCGTGGACTCCAGTAGACATGCCTCAGATTCTGGCTGAGGTGATAGTCCACAAGCTGGGGCTTGATCTCGGCCTGAAGCCCGTTAGGCAGAAGCAGAGAAACCACTCCGTAGAAAAGCTGATTGCTATCTGAGAGGAGGTAAAGAAACTACTGAATGCGGGATTTATTAGAGAAGTCTACTACCGGAATTGGCAATTTAACATCGTCCTGGTGAAGAAAAGCAATGGAAAATGGCGGATGTGCGTTTATTTCACCGAAGTTAACAAAGCCTACCTAAAGGACAATTTTTTCTTACCCAGGATCAACTTGCTGGTCGACTCGACAGTCGGACATGAGCTGCTAAGCTTCATAGATGCCTACTCGAGTTACAACCAGATCCGAATGAGTCCGGAGGACGAGGAGCACACCTCGTTCATGACTGATCAGGGCACCTACTGCTACGAAGTGATACCCTTTGGACTAAAAAACGTTGGAGCAACCTATCAACAACTGGTCAACAAGATGTTTAAAAAATAGATTGATCGCAACATAGAGGTCTACGTCGACAACATGCTCGTCAAGAGTAGGGTCACCGACGACCACATCCGCGACCTAGCAAAGTCATTTGAGGTGCTACGCAAGTATCACATAAAGCTGAACCTGGCTAAGTGCATCTTCGAGTAGCCTCTGGCAAATTGTTAGGTTTCATCGTCTCCTAATGGGGAATTGAGGCAAACCTAGAGAAGATTAAAGCCCTCGCAGACATGGCTCCACCACGGAGTATAAAGGACATCCAGTGATTGACTGGACGGCTAGCAGTGCTGTCCAGCTTCCTCATGAAGTCTGGCGACAAGTACTAACCCTTTTTTAAGGCACTAAGAGGAACAAAATCCAATGGGGTTCAATGGACGAGACTGTCAGACAGCTTTTGATGAACTGAAGCGGTATCTGGCCAGCCCGCCGTTGCTAGTGTCACCCAAGTGCAGAGAAGAGCTGTATCTTTACCTGGCAGTGTCGGAAGCATCCCTCAGTCCTGTCCTCGTACGCTAGGACTCCAACACTCAATGGCCGGTCTACTACATAAGTAAAACAGTGACTAGCCCAGAGACCCGCTACTTGGCCGTAGAAAAACTGGCCTTGGTACTTATATTCTCTGCACGGAAGTTAAGGCTATACTTTCAGGTGCACCGTATAGTGGTCCTTACAAACCAGCCTTTGAAAAATATACTCCAGAAACCCGACGTTTTTGGACGGCTGGTAAAATGGGCTATCGAGTTGGGCGAGTTTGACATTGAATTTCGGCCTAGACCTACTGTAAACGCGCAGGCTCTAGCCGATTTCATCGTTGAAACCACGAACCCAGTTCTCGAAGAGCAGCCTGCGGAAAGCGCGGTACAGCTTGATGGAGTTCCAGAATGGATACTCCACGTAGATGGATTATCTACGAATGCTGGTAGTGGTGATGGAGTGGTCCTTACGACCCCAGACGGGTTTGAGGTGAAGTACTCCCTTAGACTCGATTTCCCGGCAACCAACAACATTGCCGAATACGTGGCCCTGCTAGCCGGATTACGATTAGCCAATAAGTGCTTTGCCAAGAGGTTGGCGGTCTACAGCGACTCTGAACTAATCGTTAACCAGGTCAACGGATTGTTCAAGGTAAGCAACCCTAACCTGGCCAAGTACTTGGCAAAGGCAAGGGAGACCGCCTAGGGTTTCGACAAACTAACCCTGGTTCATATTCCGAGAATTGAAAACTGGAAGGCAGACCAGCTGGCTAGAGCCACTGTAGCCGAAAATTTAGAACAGTACTCGAGGGACATGAAGGAAATTCTAAACGCTCCCAACATAGAGAAACATGAGGCGATACAAATTTTCGAAGTGAAAAACTAGATAACGCCCTACTTTTGTTATCTGGCTGACGGATTATTGCCAGAAGACGCAGAGAAGGCTAAGCGAATCAAAAGACAGTTGGCTGGTATACTATGGTTGACGGACAGCTATATCGCCGTGGCTACTTAACCCCATACCTCCGGTGTCTAACTCCCGAAAAAGCTGACTAGGCCTTGGGCAAAGTGCACCCTGGGCTTGCGGATCGCACATCATGGAAAAACTTAGCCTTCAAGGTCACGGTCAAAGGCTACTACTGCCCTCGATGAAAAAGGACGCTACAAATTGCAGGAAGAAGTGTGAAAGTTGCTAGCTTCACAAGCATCTTTCATCGCCACCGTCCACGACCAAGACACTTTAGGCCCTCGGCCCTTCGTGGCAACGGGGCCTCGATATTCTCGCCCATTTCTCCATCACACGGACAAAGGAAGTTCATCATCGTGGGCATCAACTACTTTACCAAGTGGGTCGAGGCCATCCCACTGGCGAAGATTATGGAGCACAACGCTCTTGAATTCCTTCGCTAGAATATTATTTATAGATTTGGTATCCCTGAGGTCGTCGTGACCGACAACAGGAGCCAATTCTTGGGGAAACGCTTTGCCAAGTATTGTGCCAATCTTGGCATCAAGTTGGTCCACACTTCGGTAGCATACCTCTAAGCGAATGGACAGGTGGATGTCACGAACTGAATACTACTCCATGGGTTAAAGACCAAGTTGGAGGACGCAGGGGGCTCCTGGGTAGACGAGCTCCCATCAATTCTCTGGTCTTACTACAATCCCAAAAGAACTAACGCACGAGATTCCCTTCAGTCTCTGTTACAGGACTGAAGCGGCAATCCCGGTTGAAATCAGGCTTCCAAGTCTTAGGGTGGAATCGTTTGTCCAACAGGGAAACTCCCAAAAAATCAGGGAACGCCTAGACTTTTGGAGGAAGCCCGCGATGCCGCCAGAATACGAACAACGGCCTACCAACATCGAATTGTCCGATACTACAACAAAAAGGTAAAGGCGTGACAATTCGATATTGGAGACCTAGTCCTGTGAGGCGTTGAGGCCACAGGCAAGCTGGCCGGCCGTAATAAGCTCTCCCCTAATTGGGAAGGGCCTTTCCTAATCTCCGCCGTCCTACGAAACGGAGCATACAAACTTCAAAACCAGGATGAAAAGTTGGTCCCACGAACGTGGAATACTATCCACCTCAAACGCTACTTCCAATAAAAGGCACAAGTACGTATTTGCATTATTGTGTGTATGCATTTGCTTGCTTGTTTCAATTCGTTACAATGAGTGTTTCCTTAGCATACTGCCTTCCCCTTCCTGTGTGCATATATATATATATATATATATGTATTTGCTTTGTAGGTTACCTGACCTAAACTGCCCCTAAGTCAGGAGGGTCCTCATCCTCTCGTTAATAAACCTTGGTCATCCAGGTGGCCTATAAGTGGTCGAACATGAACCTCGGTCATCCGAGTGGTTCATTAGCGGTCGTATTTAAACTCTGGTCATCCAGGTGGCCCATAAGCAGTCTAGTATAAATCTCGGTCATCCGAGCAGCCCATTAGCGATCGTATTAAACCCTGGTAATCCAGACTGCCCATATGTGGTCGGATCTAAACCTTGGTCATCCAAGTGGCCCATTAGCGGTCAAAATCTTAGGGGGCTAGCGCAATACACGCAACGACCTCCTCCACGAGGAGATAGCGTGAATAGTCAACGATGGTCGAAGGGAGAAAAATTCTTCTCCAACACTGGCCATCCAAATCAGCACTTAGGCAGCGCCACTAAGCTTCACTCACAAGCTGCTACTACTAGACTGGTTAACACAGCCGCCTACAAAAAAGCCTAGGGATTTCACTCCTTTGGCAGCAATGTAATAGCCGCTAGCCAACGAAGTTGGCTGTCCAGTACAGTAGACATGCAAGCACAAAGCAGTAAAAAGAAATAGACACAAAGAAAAAAAAATTCTCATTTTATTACTTTCAACCATATTACAATGATAAATATCGCAAGAATGTATTATACTATGGTAATATTAGTCTTTTTACAAATTTATATGGCTATCATATATACTTCTGCAAATTATTACAAGACGAGTTTGGGTTTTTAGTAGGTATCTTTCCTGACCAAGGTCCGATATCACACCCCTATAGCGCCACTAATGTTGTGATATTCCTAAGGATCCTGTATTTGTCTATAGAATCTATCACATATTAATATAATAATAATTAATTATGGAAATAAGAACGTAGGACGTGACAATAGAGACGTTCACCGACTTCTAAGTCTGTGGGCTGAATACCTCCTAGGTATGTTGTGAGTCCATGCGTCTTTGTGTTGGGTAGACCCATTTCTACCGTTCCCATCGATAGGTATCCAGATTTCTCTACCACTGTTATTTAAATTCTCTCTATGTATTTATCACAAAAGAAGAAGAAGAAAATTACCCCTCTGTCAATTTGTCACGATGTTACTCTCATTTACAGTTTTTTCCAGGCTTCAGAAAAGCAATTGCCCAACAACTCTACATGACCCAAGTCTTCAATTCTTCCTTCCTGTGTCTCCGTCGTTTCTTAACAATCTCTCTGCTTCTCTCCATATCTAGCAACTGCACAGTTAGAGTCATCCACCATCGAAACCGGCGACGGAGTAAATCTCCGGGCGCCCGTATTCAAACCCAGTGGCGAAATCAGAGTCGATGACGACGACACAACACAACATATCCATTGTAGTATTGGGTAGTTGTCAGCCCCTCTCGAGGAGCATAGCAACAAGTAGAAACTATTGGCACCTTTGAGATATGAGAGGGATAGGTAGGTCAGCTGAAAGTCCTCCTATCCCGGTTTGCTGAAGTCATCGATGTATTTTTTGTGGGCAAATGGATTTTTGTTAATCTCTATATCGAAAAGATTGCGCTTGTGGGTTCGTATCTCCTTTCCCTTTTTTTTTTTTTTTTGTTTTTTTGATTTTAGATTAGATCAGTTTTTTTTTTTTCATGCCGTTGTCTTATTGCCTGTTTCTAGGCCTTCTCTTTTCTTCTTTTGTCTTCTTATTTGGTTTGGTTGGGGAAAGATTTACTTATGATGGGTTGTGAGTAAATTGGCCTAGTTTTGGTAGTTGTATGTTCAGATCTGTTAAATTACCAACTAATTCTTTGGGAAGTTGTGACTTGATGGGTATGTGGTATGCTTTTGATGTCATCATCATGATCATATAGTTTCGGATGGTTTCGTCTAGAAAGAGAGGGCTTGTGCTACTTCGGGGTTTATGAAGTAAGAAATCTCCCCGGTGTCGTCTGGGCCTTACATAACTTGATGCCTTTCTTTTGTGTCTAATTATACTGCTCTTTCATTAACTTGGAGTGTGTTCACTTTTTAGGCGGCTTGCCCATGTTTTAATTGATCTGATTCACTGACATCGACATGGTCTTTGAGGGCTCTTTACAACTTGCTCAACACATGAATATGTTACATATACAAGTTTTTATAAGGTAGAATATATTTTGGCTTTGAAATTTGCTACACTGAATTTGGAAAATTCCTAGGACTTCTCCAAGACCCAAGAATTGATGTTGGGGGTGTTGAATTCATGGATATTTCTCAAATTCCATGTTCCGTATGCATCTACTAGTGTAGAATGGCAAAGGTTCGAGAACTTGTCAACTGAAATTTCAATTAAAACCATATGATGCATGCAACAGTGATGCCACTGCGTGTTCCAGGGGAAAAGGGGAAAGGAGCAGAACAGATGAGTAGAGAGGGGGGAGGGAGATCTGACAGAAGGGGTGAGGGAACAGGAAACAGACGAGTATGAGGAGAGAAAAGGGAAGAGAGAGAGAATAATTGCAACTACTTGATATTCCCTTCATTTGTGTAGCCCAATATATAACACATGTAACAAAAAGTAGTTAGGCAACAAATAAAAATAAAATATGGCAGCAGAATATATATATATACTAACAAAATATGTTAGTGATGCTCCGGGCTGGATCAAATGTAATTTAGGGATTTCGTGGGTGGTCGGGTTGGCCGGCTACTATGACGATGCTCCTGATGGTCAGCAACTAGGTCCGTGGACTGGGCCATGGGCTGAACCGGGTCCATATCAGCAAGGCCCATAACATTATCGTCCCTATAGAAAAGAATCTTATCCTCAAGGTTGAAATCTGAAAATTCCTGACGGAGAATTGCTGCCGGCTCCCAAGTCGCCTCCTTCGAAGATTGGGAATGCCATTGGACAAGAAGCTGTGGAACAAATTTGCTGTGTTGCAAGACCTTGCGGAACCCCAGCAGCCGTATGGGAAACAGTAAGGGCCGAGATCCCCATGCTTCAACAGGATGCTCAACCTGTTGGTTGGTTGGAATACCTTGACATTTTTTGAGCAACGAGATGTGAAAAACGTTATGAATTTTTGCGTATTCTGGCCATTGTAGCTGATAAGCAACTGGACCAACTCGCTCTAATACCCGGAAAGGTCCATAGTAACGCTTGGCTAATTTATTGGATTGCCAATGTGCTGCTGTGGTTTGGCGATAAGGTTGTACTTTCACGAGAACCCAGTCTTCTGATTGAAACTCCTTATCCATTCGGTGCGCATCCGCTTGATTCTTCATACGTAACTAGGCACATTGTAGATTGGCCTTAAGAGCGGCGATGAGATTGGAAAGATCAGTGAGCACTTCATCAACAACTGCTATCGGAGAAGGTCCTTGGATATAATCCAGCAACGATGGTGGTGACCGACCGTATACGGCTTCGAAGGGGGTCATTTTAATGGCAGAATGCCATGCCGTTTTATAGTGCCATTTGGCTCATGGTAGAAATCGTCCCCAAGTAGCCAAATGATCGGCTGCAAAACTCCGCAGATAATCTTCAAGGCACCGATTTACCACTTCAGTCTGGCCCTCTAATTGTAGATGGTAAGCGCTGCTGGTAGACAAAGTTATCCCCTGTAAGCGGAATAACTCCTTCCAAATGACACTCATAAAGATGGGATCTCTATCTGAAATAATGTCCCGTGGAAACCCATGAAGGCAGCAGATATCTCTAACAAAAACGTCGACCAATTCCACAGCGGTGAAATGGCTGCCCAAAGGAGAAAAATAGGCGTATTTTGACAAGTGATTCACAACCACAAGAATCACTGCCCGTCCTCTTGACGACGGAAGATGAGTGATGAATTCATGGAAATAGATTCCCAGATCTTACCTAGGATAAGAAGAGGTTGTAGCAGTCCTTGAGGCACCGTGTTAAGCTACTCGACTTGTTGGCAGATGACGCAACTGGAGACAAAATGGTGTATATCCTCCTGCATACCAGGCCATTAAAAAGAAGCAGATATGGAAGAATTGATTCTGTAGGCCATTTGTAAGAATTGGCTCTTCATTCCTCCTGAGTCAGCTTTGCAAGAATTGATTCTGCAGGAACACCACAGTTCACCCTTGGGGGGCCACGTTGGAATTCAACCCATCATGAATTGTGTAATGTTCGAATTCTTCAGGTCGTTCTTTAATTGAGTTGATGAAGGTAGCTATGGAATGTTGTCACTTGTAGTATTCTCGAAGAGCAGCTAGCAGTGCTATCACCGGTTTTGACACCGATTATATAGCGTAGCAGGAGCCTTCCTGCATTCGGGATAGGGTGTCGGCTAGGCCATTTTCTTGGCCTAGACGGCATATGATCACAAAATCATATCCTATCAATTTGGTTATCCACTTTTGCTGTTCGGGAGTATGCACTGACTGGGCCATAAGGGCCCTGAGAGGCTGGTGATCAGTCTAGATGACGAATTTGGCACTCAACAGATATTGTCGCCATTTTTTTACTGCCTCTGTAATCACATATATTTCGTGGATGTAAGTGGAGTAGGGTTGTAGCTTTGTCCATAGCTGCCAAAAAGACATAGCTGCCGACTAAAGAAAGCCGAGGGTCGACTTGACTGCACTAGTACTGCTCCCACTCCGTTACCAGAAGCATCCGTATGCACAACAAACGGTTTTGAGAAGTCTGGTAAGGCCAAGATAGGTGTGGAAGTGAGAGCGGTTTTAAGGGACTCGAAAGCTGTTGCCACTTTGGGGCCCCAGACGAAGGCATTTTTCCGCAGCAATTGAGTGAGCGGGGCAAAAATCTGAGTGTACCGGGCTACAAAACGCCTATAGTATCCAGCTAGTCCAAGGAAGCCCAATAGTTGTTTGCTATTTGCAGGAGGAGGCTAGTGTTGAACTGCCTCAATTTTCGTGGGATCCACTGCCACTCTCTGTGCGGACATGACATGGCCTAAATGAGACAGCAATGATTGCCCAAATTCGCACTTGGATCATTTAGCATAGAAGGAGTGGTTGCATAGGATTTGGAGTACTTGAGTGATATGGTGGAGATGCGCTTCCCAGGAGGAACTATAAATCAAAATGCCATCAAAGAAGACTTGCACAAACTTCCGAAGCACAGGACGGAAAATAGTATTCATTTCGTCTTGAAAGGAAGAGGGGGCATTTGATAAACGAAAGGGCATAACTAGGATTTTATAATGCCCATCGTGAGTTCGGAAAGCGGTCTTATGAACATCCTCAGAATGCACACGGAGCTATTGATACCCTGCATGTAAGTCTACCTTGGAAAACACTGTGGCACTGCCTACCTCATCCAGCAGTTCATCGACAGTGGGAATCGAAACCGGTCTTTGATGGTAATGGCATTAAGAGCACGGTAATCCACACAAAACCTCCAACTGCCATCCTTCTTTTTCACAAGGAAAATAGGTGATGAGAAGGGACTCGTGCTCGGCCGGATGATTCCTTCAGCTAACATCTCCTTGATTGATTTCTCCATTTCCCCTTTCTAGAAGTGTGGGTAACGGTAAGGTTTAATATTCACCGGTGGGGCATGGGGTTTCAAGGGGATTTTTTGGTCATTGGAATGTTGTGGGGGCAACCCTTGTGGTACAACAAACACATCCTCAAATGAAGTAAGGATGTCGCAAAGAGCAGAGGAAATTTGAGGATTAGGAATATGGGGGAAATGGAGGGGAAGTAGTGAATCTGTGGGGTCGTCTTCTGGTGCATGTTCTGGAATTGGAGTTACTGTCAATTGAAAGTAAGAAATGGTCAAATTTGTCGGGTCATTACGCCGCAGTTGGTTTAATGTCATGGTGGAAATGGTAGTGCCAGGCATCCCATGGAGGGTAAGTTGAGTGCCTGCGTGTGTGAAGCTCATCCATAGGGCTTTATAGTCAAACAAAATGGGACCAATGGATGCCAACCACAGGACCCCAAGAACGAAGTTTGCCCCATAGATCAGGAGTAAGTACAAATCCACTGGAAATCTTGAGGAGCCTAGTGTAAGGGATACATTGACACACGATCCTTCACCGTGCAAGGAATCGCCATTACCAACGGTCACATTAAGATAGTGAGATGGCTTTATTGAAAGTCCGAGATACCTGGCTAACTGGGTTTATAAGAAATTGTGGATGGAGCCACTATCTACCAATACTACTATCGAATGACCTGAGATTGTTCCTTGCAGCCGTAATGTGGTTGGGGCTTGATGTCCTTCCAAGGCATGGAAGGAGATAGTTGGAGTGCTATCTGGCTCTGGAGGCAAAAGAGACACCCTTGTGCAATTCCGTTGAAGATGTTGGACTCACATAATCTTCTTCGGACAATAGAACTTCAGGTGGTACATGGTCTTTGTCTTCTACAAGCATATATAAAAATTAAGGTGGTTTACACTGATATTCCTGTGTAAATCGCTCATCACAGCTGAAACACAAGCCATATTCCCGTCATGAGGCCATTTCAGCAGAGGTTAATTTCTTTATCGAGAATTTTCGTGCGAGGCTCTAGATGGGCAAGTTTTCGGAAATGAGGGGGTAGGGGTATTTAGGGATTTGGTGACAAGTGGGGGTTGATGCGAGCTGGTTCGGCTTGATTCCTACTTTTCCTCCACCAATTTAGCCATTCCAATTGCCTCAGGCAGAGAGATGGGCTTCAGCAGTAGGAGTTCCTGTTGAATGTTGTCTCGTAGGCCAGAAAAAAACAATTCCAGAGATTGGTGGCGGTGAGCCTAGAGGTTCGAGTAGACAGAGATTTGAACTTTGCGATGTATAACGCCACAGTGGTGGTTTGCTGAAGTTTATACAGAGCAGCTTCATAGTTCACAAAAGAAGAAGGTCCAAAGTGAAGCTCCAAATCACGAGAGAAGAGTTCCCAAGTGGATAGCTTGCGGGTTGCATGCATCCACTAATACCATTGTAATGCAGCCCTGGACAAATAAAATGCGACAATCGTTAGTTTATGCTTTGGAGGAGTGTTGTGGTAAAGGAAAAATCGATCGATCTGGAACAGCCACCCATTCACGTTGTTGCTAGAGAAAAATGGGATTTCAAGCTTAGGCAAACGAACGTGGACGTCATTAGGGTTATCTGTTGGGGTCGGCAGTAGAGCCGGTAAGGGTTGTGAAATGGATATGGCAGATACTGGAAGCGAAGGGGAGCTCACAGTAGGTGTAGGAAGTAAGGGAGGAAGCGAGGATGCTAAGGTGAATCACTCCATTCGAGTTAATGTGTGGAGGATTTCCGCGATAGCCATGACCTCCTTTAATTCCTTCTCCATGTCGGAGATCGTCTCTTGTAGAGCCTTCAATTATGTCGTGACACCTTCTGACATGGGTCTCAATGAGAACACCACTGATGCATGCAATAGTGACACCACTGCGTGCTTCAGGGGAAAAGGGGACAAGAGCAAAACAGATGAGTAGAGAGGGGGGAGGGATATCTGACAAAAGGGGTGAGGGAATAGGAAACTGACAAGTATGAGGAGAGAAACGGGAAGAGAGAGAATAATTGCAACTACTTGATATTCCCTCCATTCTGTAGCCCAATATATAACACATGTAACAGAAAGCAGTTAGGCAACAAATAAAAATAAAATATGGCAGCAGAATATATATATATATATACTAATAAAATTTGAGTGATGCTCCGGGTTGGATCAGATGTAATCTAGGAATTTCACGGGTGGTCAGGTTGGGCGGCTATTGTGACGATGCTGCCGACGGTCAGCAACTGGGCCCATGGACTGGGCCGTGGGCTGAACCGGGGCCATATCAGCAAGGCCTATAACACCATACCTAGTCAAAGGCCCCCGATCTTTTCCTCTGCACTGGCAGTCAGATTTCAAAAACTTGTTCTTGGTTTTCCTTTTTTTTTTTTTTTTTTTTTTTTTTGGGGGGGGGGTGTTTCAAGGGCGGTGGGAGGAACGGAGGGAGGTTGGGGCAGTGGTGGTGAAATGCATTGTTTCTCAAGTTTGCCATTATCCACGGTAGTAAAATACCATTCTCAACTCACAGAGATGAATTTAAATTGATTTCACATCTGTGCTCATTCTGTTGCTGGATTCATGGCCGTTTTTAGTTCTTTCAGTCACTGATAAACCGTCTAACAACTATTTCAACAGCATTTGAAGCATAGAAATGAATTTCTGTATCGATTTAGTGACTGGTTGTGGTCAGTTTCTATTCTGTAGGAAGACATTAACAAACACCAGCTAGAGTATCATGTGCTTTGATTCATTTGTTTGACTTTGATTCAGCAATACTACAATCTTCCGTGTGTAAGACAAAAGCCCCCGAAAACGGTTTTCCAAGAATAGCTTTGGATGAATATTTCCTAGTTTTTTCCCCTACCTTTTTCTCCCTTGATCCTGAAAAGTGTTGAGGGAATTTTGTCAGATTCTGCAGAGGAATTGAGGTGAGTAGGCAGCTTTTAGAAGGTTGTTGGAATGAGATAAATGGAAAATTAATAACCCAATCAATTACCTTAGTCATAGATTTAAAAGGTTGTGGAAATACGAATATGAACATGAGCTTAGTATGATGCTAGCAACAGTCACTGTAACATAATGCTGGATCTGCAATCTGGTTAAATTCTTTGTAAAATGCAAAAGTTGGTCTTCCTTGTCTGGGTTCCCTGGACTGATTTTGCTGGTTTTCATATCTGATTTCTCTGGACTGAATTCGCTCATTTACTGCTCAGTATTCTAGTTATAGATTACAAGAAGCTTTAGCAATCTTCTTTGTCAACTGTCTGCTGAAGAGTAAAGAGAACTAGATTATGCATTAATAAAGTGCTTGACATCCTTGGTGGTGTATTTGAATGTTTTTTTTTTTTTTTGGGGGGGGGGGGGGGGAGGGAGGGAGTAAAGGGAATGTGAATTTTGTTGACTAAGACCAATCTATTGTTGTGGGGTGATTTTTATGATCGTGTTTGATCTTCTAGACCAGGTGAGTAGCAGGCTCCACGGTTGATCAAATTGAGCAAGTTTCAACATCATCAAGCAGCTGAAGGACAAGCTGAGCTCCACATCAGGACGCGCTTGACCAAAAGAGGTAGCCATTTTCAGATGGAACGATCTGCTTTTGATGCTCAGATGCTAGAACTGATTGTTGGTTTGGTTGGATCATTGAAGAACTGAAGATAGTACAACAGTTGGTCAGGTAATGACTTGAAAATTGAGGTTAGCTACCATTGCACTGTTCACACCTAACTAAAGCTCAAATTAGGTTAGCTTAAAAGAAATCTACGCACAATCCAAGGCTGGATAATGGTTACAAAAAACTTTGGTTAGTCCAGTTTGATTGAATATATGCTCGCAAGCATGCTCTTCTATTATTTAGTGCCGCAAGCAACTAGACTGGGGATCAGGTCTGCTTCGGGGGAAGAGGGAGTGTGCACGTATCCTATGCAACTTTAGAGAAATGATTATGCAGTACTATCAGAGTCAGCTTGTGTTGCAGTTCAATAGAATTTCAGACATGGACAGTCATGGCCAAATTTGAATCTATCTTCCGCGGCTGCTAGTGTCTAAGTACAAGCAGATCACATGTTATCCCCAGTTGATCATTGCAGTAGTTTTGTTTGCAGGATTTTCTCAATATTCAATGCAGCAGCTATTGATGGCTACCCTTAGTCAAGCTCCGAGTATGGTAGGAATGTTGATTCCAGTTAAAATCTTTTCATTTTTGTTATTTACCTTAATCCGACAGTGAGGATTTTATTGTGACAAATTAAATGGTTTGAAGTATGACATCATATAAAAATATATTGAATCACCTATTTTATAATTATATCATTAAATTTGTTAGGATGAAAATTTCACCATTAGGACTATAAAAAGACTAGAATATAATGAGTTGCACGGCTTACAGGAATGTTCATTTTGGACATGAACATTTTCAGTGGCTGTGCTGTAGCGGTGCAAATTTGACGCAGTTGCTCCATGTATATTTTGCTTATTTGAGCCTGCGTGGCATTGGAAAGTAACTCCACAACAGGGTACAAATTTAAAATTAATTAATTTTACGAGATAGCAACCCAAGAAGAGTGATGAAACATGCATCAATTGGACACGCATTACCATTACCAAATTAGTCTCAATACTAGTCGATCATCAAATAACTTACAATTGCAGGGTGTGGAGACAATCAGATAAATTTACATGGAAAAAACTAAGCTGCTTCTACCAAAGTTCAAATGCATTATAAGCATAATAAAATCTTCTACTTCCATTGCCTGAGGTTACCCAAATGGGGCGCTATTATTCTCACTGGCTAGTTATGTAATCTCGGATGCATGGCGGCAGGCTGTGCAGCTGTTATATATCATCTCCATCTTGCCATTTATTGGCAGCCAACCTGCTTTCCCTGGCAATTTTATCGCCATCAGCACCCTCAATTCCCCCGCCTTCACCTATTTCATCGTATTGTCGTTTTCTCCATCCTCGTTCTTGGTCCATTGACTGCCCCTGTGAGAATGGATGGCCTGCCCCATCTGGCTCGTTTGTAAAGTTGAAAAAAAAATAAAATATTACACGGCTGTAATTTGTCTATACACAACAAGTCTCTTCTTTTGAATGATCATCATCACGGAGATTGAATTTTACAGAAATTCATGCTATATATCCTACAATAGGTTTAAACAACTTTGGTCTTTTTTTTTTTTTTTTTTTCACAAGAGGTAAAATAAATAATATGGAAAGGTAATCAGAAATAGTAGTTAACAGTAATCTATCAAAACCATGAAGTCGTTCCAGCTATTGCACTGATGGCAACAAAGGATGGATTCCTAGAGATGTGTCAACTCTAGGCAGCATGTGAATTTAACGCAGAAAACAAAATTCCTCGTTTTTTGTTTGGGGGTGGGGGCTGGGGCACATATTTCGTGACCATTTCTCTCTGTATTATTCTCTCTTTTTGGTGCCCAAGAATATTTACAGACCCATCATACTTTACATCA
The DNA here is from genome assembly GCA_033239525.1 of Nepenthes gracilis. Classification (NCBI taxonomy): domain Eukaryota; kingdom Viridiplantae; phylum Streptophyta; class Magnoliopsida; order Caryophyllales; family Nepenthaceae; genus Nepenthes; species Nepenthes gracilis. The sequence goes on from BSYO01000007.1 coordinate 15,585,479, forward strand.
AAATAACTTCCAAAGATCTCCAAGAAAATGGGCAAGGGAAAAAGAGGATAACATGTCCTTAGCGATTTATACCAACAGAAAGACAGTTATTACCACTTTCTCCGTCGGATGCTTCCTCAAGCTTAGCAATTGCATCAATCAATGCTTCTTCATGCTCCTGCACAAGGGAAGTTGATTAAAATGCTATACAAAGACATGGTGCAGAAATCACTTTGAAAGATACTTCTGTCATTACTTTCAATACTCTTTTGATCTTCTCAACTTCTGTGGGATCTGGATGACTAGCACCAAATATTTTCTCCACCTGTTTCAAATAAGAGAATGAGTTCTGTAAGTGTAGACAGTCCTTTTCTCTCGCCATAATACAGATGAGAAGAGGGGAGCATGAGAGGAGCTTACTTCTTTAATCAGGGTCTCAGTATGTAGCAGTTCAATATCTTCCAATGCCTTCCTCCTAACAGCATTCTGTGATAGAAATAAATCCTTCTTAGGCTGGCTCTTTGAGGTTCCTCGACCTCTTCCGGCCCCACCTCTGGACATGGACCTTTTCAATCCACGGCCTGGTCCTCTACGACCACCCCTACGGGAAATTCCAGGATCCTCACCTTCCCATCTGATGTCTTCAGGAGATATCTAGCCAGTATATACATGTATAATTCCATCACATTGAGTAAACTTTGCTGCTAGATCAACTGTATTAAAAGCACCGAAAATGACCCTAGCTAAATGGCAAGGGAAATTCTGTTATAGGCCTTATTGATACACATTATGAAGAGTTATCAGTGCACCCAACTATGAGAAGAAATACTTGAAAAATCCAACAACCTCGCAAATTTTAGAATTACATTTAGTTAAATATGTTATAGGGATTACGGGCCTTAGTGTATTTTTTCCCTTCTGTTTTTTCTTTGTATTTCAGTTGTTATTTTTCTGTTATTTTGTTTCTGTTTTTCAGGTCTATTTCCTTTTCCCTTTTTCAGTTTATTTCCTTCGTTCCGTTCCAACTAAGGATATTTAATATTTGTACCAGGCAGTTGCTACAGTGAAGGAAGAAGATAGTTTCCTCATTTCTCGTGCCTATTCTTTCCCTCTCTCTCTCTCTCTCTCTCTCTCTCCGTAACTCTCTGTCCTTTCTCTCTGCCTCTCTTGATTTTCCCTGTCTCCTTCATTCTCTTTCTTTTGTTCTTTCTATCTGATCTCTCCTTCCTCTTCTTCTGCTGCTTCCCTCTACTCTCGCCATCATTTGCACGTGCTATTACTAGTGTATGCAACATTTGGTGCTTTCATTGAAACAAATGGCAAAGGGCCTCGCCACCAATTTCTTCACCTTAGAATAAATTCAGCAATCCATCACTGAAATCCAGTATACCCTAGCCCGAATCGAACGACAACGAATCGAACGACCCTTGCCATATGAAAATTCCCCATCGAGTCCACCCTCCTCGCCGTTCATAGCCCTGCTCTCTAGTATTTTACCCCATCCGGTGCAAACCCTACCTGTATTGCTCCAATTGCCACCCAATGTACCAATTGCCGCATCCAAACCTGCCCAAACCGTACCGGTCATGCTTCACGCACAACTAGATGCACAAATCGCTCCCATCTTCATTTGGCCAAGCTTGACATTATGTTTTTTTCTGGCGAGAATGTTATCAGCTGTCTATTTCAGATCAAGCGTTTCTTTTAAAACCATAGCACTCCATCGGAACAGAAACTAGTCATCACTACCTTCTACATGTTTGAAGACATTCTCCAGTGGTATCAATGGATGCACGCAATACAATAGCTATCGACCTGGAGCTTTTCTCCAGGGGATTTTGAGCTTTGATTTGAACTATCTTCCTACCCGAATCACGGAGTTGCCCTGCATAAACTTCGCCAGAGGACCACGGTTGCAACGTACATGGCTGATTTCGAGGAGTTTAACACTCGACCTGTAACAGTAGCTACTTCTGAGAAATTACTTGTCCCAAGGATTGAGAGTGATGGCTCTTCATCCTCTCTCGATCAATTAGAAACTTCTAATGCAGTTTTAAGTAATGCTGAGGCACTGCATGATTTAAACCCACAACCCAAGAATTGTGACCAGCAAGAATCTCTTGGTGCCTTACCTATAGCTGAAGATGTTGAAGTAGTTGTAGAAACTTCTATTGCTTCATGTGGCCCTAGAACAATTTATCCACCGGGAAATGGACAGAGGATATACGCAACAGACCCACTGCTAAGAGGTTTTGGTGAACATCTTGATTATTGATTTGCTCAAAACAAGAGAATACAGGAATCTATTAACAAACATGCAGGTGGCTTGGAATCATTTTTTCGTGGGTATGAGAAGTTTGGTTTCAGCCGCAGTGCATCTGAGATTACCTAAACGGAATGGACTCCTGGAACGAAGTCGGCATCATTAATTGGAGACTTCAACAACTGGAATCCTAATGCTGATGTGATGACTAGGAATGAGTTTGGTGTTCAGAAAATCTTATTAGCAAACAATGCAGACGGTTCAACACCGATACCCCATGGTTCCTAAGTGAAGATCCGCACAGAGACTCCATCTGGCATGAAAGGTTCCATACTGGCTTGGATAAAATATTCTGTACAGCCACCAGGAAAAATTCCTTATAATGGAATATACTATGATCCCCCAGATGAGGAGAAATATATATTCACACATCCTCAGCCCAAGAGACCGAAGTCTCTCGGGATTTATGAGTCACATTTTGGCATAAGTAGTATGGAGTCTATTGTTAACACATATGCCCACTTCAGAGATGATGTGGTTCCCCGCATTAAAAGACTTGGTTATAATGTTGTTCAAATGATGGTTATAATGTTGTTCAAATGATGGCTATTTAGAAGCGCTCTTATTATGCTAGCTAGCTCTGGGTACCATGTGACAAGTTCGGGAGCACCAAATTGCCGTTTGGGTACTCGAGAAGATCTCAAGTCCTTGATAGATAGAGCCCATGAGCTAGGTCTGCCTGTCTTAATGGATATTGTGCATAATCATGCATCAAGTAATGTCTTGGATGGGCTGAACATGGTTGATGGAACTGATAGCCACTACTTTCACCGTGGAACATGGGGTTATCATTGGATGTGGGATTCTCATCTTTTTAATTATGGAAATTGGGAACTGCTGAGGTTTCTCTTCCCAAATGCAAGATGGTGGCTGGAAGAATACAAGTTTGATGGTTTTCATTTTGATGGTGTGACTTCAATGATGTATATCCACCATGGGTTGCCGGTAGCATTTACTGGAAACTACAATAAGTATTTTGGTTGCGCAACCGATGTAGATGCTGTGGTTTACCTTATGCTGGTGAATGATATGAACCATGGATTGTACCCCAAGGTTGTGGATTTGAACAGTGCCATTAGTGATAAATTGGAGGCATTGATGATTTACAGTGAAGGGAGTTTAGTTTTGGAAGGGGGCATGGATGCAGCATTCTGGTTGCAGGGTGAGGACTTCCAATGCTTACTTTTCGAGTCACAGGGCACGCTCTGGAAAAGACTAAGGCGAGGACTGGAAAAACTGTAGCATTTCTGTTTCCACCAATTGAAGTGGTGGTCAACTCATCCCCTCTCAGCTGTGATCAAACACGACCACCAATTCTTGTGCTTGTAATATGGCCGACCCGAGAGCTTGCCACTCAAGCTGCTACAGAAGCTAACACCTTGCTCAAGTATCATGCTTCTATTGGTGTTCAAGTTGTGATTGGGGGCACAAGACTTGCTATGGGGCAGGAACGCACGCAAGCAAATCTTGAGAGTACTGCTAGATTTGCAACTTGGCTTATGGGAGTCAAAGTCCTTGTACTTGATGAAATTGATCATTTATTAGACATGGGCTTTCGCAAAGATATTGAGAGGATCATTGCTGCTATGCCCAAACAGAGACAAACTCTCCTCTTTTCTGCCATAGCACCTGACGAGGTCTGACAAATTGGCTACATAGCTCTAAAAAGAGACCATGAGTTCATCAACACTGCACGAAGGTAGTGAAGAGAGACACTCAGGTTCTTGCATTCTGCACAACTGCCATGATTATGAAACTCGTTGATCTTCTTGGTGAGCTACACTTAAACGTCTGCGCAATCCACCCAGAAAGCCCCAGAACTACAGAACCCGAGTTGTATCACATCCCGAAACTCTTTTCCCCTTCTTTTCCTCTCTGCTTCCTCGATTACAGGGCTTGCAACCTTTTCTGGTTCCTGCTCAGATCCTCGGTTTCAGGAATATTTTACAGCATGGAAAATTTATTTCCAACCACTCCACCTCACCAAGATTTTTTTTTTCTCCTCGTTCAACCTTGAAGACAAGACTCTCTTTATAAGGAGGGTGATGTTACAGGCCTTATTGATACACATGATGAAAAGTTATCAGTCCACCCGACTGTGAGAGGTATTCGAAAAACCCAACAACCCCGTGAATTTCGGGATTACATTTAGTTAAATATATTACAGGTATTATGGGCCCTAGTGTATTTTTTTCCCTGCTGTTTTTTCTTTCTGTTTCAGTTGTTTTTTTTGTGTTATTTTGTTTCTATTTTTCGCGTTTGTTTCCTTCTCCCTTTTTCAATTTGTTTCTTTTGTTCTGTTCTAACTGACTTTGTTGGATCTTTACTATTTGTACCAGGTAGTTGCTACAGTGAAGGAAGAAGATAGTTTCCTCATTTCTCGAGCCTATTCTTTTCCTCTCTCTCTCTCTCTCTCTCTCTCTCTCTCTCCCTCACTCTCTGTCCTCTCTGCCTCTCTCGATTTTCCCTATCTCCTTCACTCTCTTTCTTTTGTTTTCCCTCTGCCTGATCTCTCCTCCCCCTTCTTCTGCTCTACTTCCCTTTACTCTTGTCATCTTCGTCGTTGATTTGCAGGTGTCGCCACTGGTGCATGTAACATATTCCCATCAGAATCGGCTGCAAGGGTCCCATTTACCATCCTACCACAACATAGGAAGCCCCTTTTTTTTTTTTCCTGCGCCCATAAAATGCAGATAATTTACAGAGACAACTACAGCATTTTAATAGGCCCTCAAACACTAAGTTCACAACAAGGCGCAAGGTAAAGTTGGGTAGCCTAAAGCACATGGCATATCAAGAGAGTAGAGTAATCCATGGAGCTGGCAACAAAAATAATTGATGGGCGCACCTACAGGGTATGCAAAAACAGGAAGAAGAGAATTTCACTGTCATAACTGATACAGCGTCAAAATATTGTGGTACACATTGATTGTAGGGGTTGTGGAATGTAACATAAAGGTTAGCAGGCACAATGGCTTCTGAGAAGGTTGTTGAAGATGAAGCATATGAAACAATCTGCTCAGATGCAAATGAGAAGCTCTAATTAGGTTAGGTACATACGTTTCCCAATTAATCAACCAATTTGGCTCAATATCAGTTTTAGTTGAAACGTGAACATCAAAAACATTTTTTCTGCATTTTTCCCCTCCTTTTCCTTCAACCGTCTCTTCTGAAACATAGGAATGGAATATCTTAAAAAGATACAAACGGGAAAATTTTCTTAAATTGATTTGCTAGACCAGGTGTGAGGAAAGGTCAGCCAAAATAAGTAGTTGTTACATGATGGGGGATGTAATCAGACAATCATTACAAAAACTCTGGTTGTGAGACATGATGCCCACAAAGGCTTAACCAAGAAACAATTTAGTGTTTTTTTTTTTATGATAGCCCAATATGTAATCACCTTCCTAGAAACATGCCATGAAGAAAGATTTAAAAAGTAATGACGTGGAAAGCATATATGACAGTGACCTAACACATTTTCTATTGTCTTATGAGGGCATGATGAAAGAGGTAAAATGCACATCAGATCAGTGAGCATGAGAAATATCACCACAAAAACTAATCCATTGAAACAAAATTTAAATAAATCAGGAAAAGCGTCCCTTGCCAGATAAAATAAATGAGAAATCTCAGTTTTTAGTAGTAAATATGAACACGGCACTACTTAGATACTCAACAGCCCTATCAACGTACCTAGTAAGAGAACTCCACCACTATCAAGACCAGGTTTGATCAAATAAACTGATATTCAAATGCACGAGAGTCAACAACATAGAATGGAGCAGGCAAAATGTTCCCATTCTAACCCTTGCATGCATTATAAAGATGATGTTTCCATTGATTGAACCCTGACCTTCTGTTATAGTGGAGCAATCTTACTATTGGGCTAAGTCTTACCATTATGTTTAGTCATATATGCTACTAAATGCCCATTAAATATCACTAATAAAAAAAGGACAGCCAATTGCCTGGAGCTCCCAAATCATGGGGTCTGGGGACGCCAAATGCAGATTTATTATTTCATTGTAAAGTGATCATATATGTATTTTTTATTTTGAACCAGCCAATAAAAAGTAGCACACAGTAAATTTTTTTGAGAAATTTAATACAGAAACAAAGCACCATACCTCTTTAAGATTGACCCATTCCCACGCTTCCTTTGCTGTATTAATGTCATAGACAAGAGCATGCAGGCCCTGAAGATTTTTTGTGAAGTCAAATAAAGAAGTCATTAGATGCAATCAATAACTCTTCGTTTGATTTTTTGAGGGATTAGACACATGCAAGGTGTAATTTTCTCAATCACAGATATGTCTTTGAAAACAAGAAATTATACCTCAATAGGATTATAGTCAGTTATTACAGCCTCATAGAAGTTGTTGTCCTCAGGCCATCTTGTCCAAACTTTTCTTCCAATCAATGGATCAAAGTTAGCAGCTTCAGCTGGTTCACTAGCAGCAAAACCACCTGGAGTACTGCAGTTTGCAATCTGAGCTCCTGCTGGGAGACCTGTGGAAGGGTACTGCATAGACTTCACAATTGAGGCAGCACCACATAGAAAATCTCATCAGAAAAGGCATAGAATAAGATCAACAAAGCACGAAACAACTTAGTATCATCCAATGGGAACAAAAAATCCCAACTGTTACAAGTTTAGAATACATAGGATGCTCCATTTCCAACGCTAGGTGGAACAACATGTTAAAACACCACATTGTTTAATCATATTTTGTTTACTAATATATGTTCGTTTGTTTCACTTCCATATCACATTACTGTAAACAAAGTATCAGCATGTCAATTAAAATAATGAGCATCCAAGCCCCCATATCTTGATCTTGCAGATTTTCCCTGTTGGACTATTAGCATCCATATTGACATGCAACACTTAGTGTCATTGTTACCAAATCATAGGTTACCATCCAGACAATTCACTTACTGATTTTGTCTTCTTGCCTCTTGATCCGGGTGGGGGACCACGTTTCAAGGATGATGAAGATGGCTGCATGGATGGATGCAAAGCCGGAGGAGCACCAACCGATAAAGATGCTACTGATTGTGATGGCTTTAGTTTCTTGCGTGATGCCGAAATGGTTGGACTAGGTACATTGTCAAGAACAGTCTGAGAAGCACCAACCATGCCAGATTGGTGTCCATTTGCCTTTCTCCACTCCCTGGTAGTTTCATTAAAGAAAATTTCCATCAAATCTCAGAATGTAATTTATATATCTTAAAACAAGCCAAACTATTATCAAACCTTATTCTCACGATCATATCATCAGCATTGACCCTATTTAGAAGCTCCCTGTGTTCCTCATCAGATACCCTCAGCTCTTTCCTGAGTTCTGTTATTAAACTTTCCTTCTCCTATAATATAGATGCAAAATGCACTTTCAAACCATCACATTTACTTTAGTTAGATACATGATAGTCACAACTGAGTGGTAGAAATACCCAAGTAATAGCATCAGATTGAGCTTTGAAGGCACGAAGAACAGAACTGTATGCTTCTTGTTCAATAAGATGGATTTGGAATTCCATATCATTGTGCATTCTTGGAAATGTTGTAGAACCAGCAACAGTAGGTCTTCCATTCCCAGCAACTCGGCCACCTCTTGCAAACCGATTTTGATGAGGTGGCGGAAGGTCATCATCAGTTCCTGCACTTATTTTATGACTAGGCATTAGTTTAAGTCATCAGTTTTTATTATTACGTAAGTCAACGTTGTGTCCAAAAGTAAAGAACAGAGACAAAATTTTCCAGAAGTGTCAACGAACGAGAAAGCAAGGGAGCTAAGCAACAAAAACTACACAAAAAAAACTAAGCAATATTTGTGGGGGCACGGAAGACAGATTGTCCATGATCATGGAGGTAATATTTATGCATAAAATGAAAGAATACATCGTCCCTGCGCACACGGGAACCTCTTAAGGTGACAGAATTTTACAGAAGAGAGCAGATATTGCTGTGATAATCTTGGTTCTGCTAAAGTCTATGCGAAGAAAGCCAACCATATAAAATCAATTGATTATAAATGGAGTTAGTGACAGAGCAATAAAGGGACGGTGTACAGGTGTACAGCCAGAACTTAGTCATCCGCAACATTAGGAGAACAATTATTACTGTGTACAGTGGCAGTGGCACTGATCGAATCTATGACTCCTAGCATCCAAAAACAAAGAAAGAAGGGGGGACTCAAACTAGATGTTCAGTGACTTCCTTCCAACTGGTCAACCATCTGAGACAACTTAGCTGCAATTCTATTTGGGAATATAAGGATGCATATTCCTGACCAAACATAAGAAGAAAGTTCACTTAAATTACTTTTCATTAATTAAGTTTCTCGGGAAGAAGATGCTATCTGTGGTCATGTCTTTAGTACAGCCTGCAAACTTCAAAAATGTTAAATGTTTCAAGATATGATGTATACAGCCCATATTTCTTTAAAACTCCCAGATATGCTACAGATCTTCAATGGCTCCATAATTAATTCAAAAAGGTTCTCTCTGTCTCCTAATGCCAATGAAACTGTTGAGCTGCATAGATGTGGAATACGCCATATGCGAGGAGCTCAAGCATCCGATGACCGAAAGTCATATGTGACAAGCACTAATCTTACAGAGGATTTGGCCCCTTAAGAGTTAGGAACTTTATGTATACACATTGTCAGAGGATGGCAATTAAAAGAAACAATCAATCAAACAAATAACAACCTAAAAAGAATATAGAGAATTCTACTCCTATTCTAGTGATCATTATTGAGATACCCCTGATTCACCGGAACGGGGTCACTTAATTTTTCGAAGTGACTGATACTAACAAAAAAGCAGTAAGTTAGATCCTTTGAGCTAGCCCATCAAATCCTTTAAGCTCGAAGCATAGCCTACCGTCGTAACCTTACCCACAAGCAAAAAGCTCACCCCCCTCCCCACCCCCCACCCCCCAAAAAGGACGACCCCAAACCCTAATCCTAGCTGAAACAAAAACAGAAACCATAGATGGAGAGCATTGAACACAAAACAAAATTCTCAAGAAACAATCAAATTCACTAGCCCACTGTCAGTTTCAAAAGGCAATTAAGAGTTAAGAGAAATTAAATTCACTTCAAAACTCACTCGCATATAGAGCAGAACGAAAAAGAGTTCCATACAATTCTAAACTTCATAGTTAAAATTGTAGTCGAAAAAGAAAAGCGCTTCAGGTTTCGGACCATTCTGAGCAAACGACTCTCGCAAAAAAATGATAAGAGCCAAACCAAATTCCCAACTTTAAGCTCAAAAGCACCCTAGAGAACTCTAATTTTTTGTTTTGGGGGTATCTCACCGCTACTATCTGATAGTTCGTACTCCATGGCAGCTTAGTGAAAACAGATGCTCAATTTGACTAGATGCAACTTCGAGAACTTGCGTGGAGGAGGGAAAGGCTATCAACTAGACCGCCACACGAGCTGAAAACGACCGAGGGACTCGAATCGACAGAAACCTTGAGAGAAGATGATGTTTTGGGATTTCCACTGATCTTCTAACAATTTGAGGCGCGATCTGAGAACAGAAATAAGGATTGTATGGTGAATTTCAAGCGAATTTGATCGAATTTGGGCAGCGAGATAGCGTACTGTTGAGAGGTCGAAGGGGATCGCGGACTTGATTTAGTTTAATGTTGTTATCAAATTTACTACAAAGATTTTGAGTTCCGCTCCTTGTTCGGGCAAGCAGGCAGCCAAGCAGGGCTGTGAACGACAGTCTTTTCGCTTGTCAGGTAACGCAGTGCACTAACACCTTCTACATTGTAAATTATGTAAATAACCTTACCCTATATCTTAGAATCATTAATTTTTATAGTTCACATCTGTAATTTTTGAATAATTTTATTGCTATTATTATTAAATGGGCCCTTAAGCTTAGCTTATTAACCATCAAAATTGAAAATTGTGATGCTAAATTGTCATATTCGATATTTAGTTAAGACTAACTTATTATAATCTACTTTAAAAGGCCAAGCTTGATCTTTTATACCGTATTGTTATCGAAAGTTGGTGAACCCTCTTAAAAAATATATATATCAAATTGAGTCAATTATCATGGTTTTAGCAATAGTTTTTGTCTTTTGCTTTTTGCTTTTTTTTCTCTGTTTTTAGAAATAATATTACGCTGTAATTTTTTAAGAAATAATATTTATTATATTTCTATCATCATGGCACACATATAACTCTTTTTATTGCCTTGAAAATGATACCATATGTAACAGAGTTAACAAAAGGAGTATGCTATACACATTTTATTATATATTGATAAATTTTTATTATTATATTTTGATGCGTCCATGGATCCGAATAGATTCGGACTGATTAGCTTGTCTAGTTCCGGCTTCGTTCATCAAGTTTGGATCCTGTACACCACTTAAACGAACAGAAGGTCAGTGTGTCGGCGGAAAGTTGTCCCATCGAAAACACTCCGACGCTCAAATCAGTAAACAGCCTTCGAAATCTATGAAGGTAACTGAAAATGAGAATTGAGAGAGAATGTGCAAGAGTGCGTGGGTTTCCAGATGAAAGAGAGGCAATGCCGTCTCTTGAATCTAGACGGTAGGTGAAGGCAGTAAGCGTCTGTCAACAGGAAGAACGCCTGTATACTTTTGGTTTGTATTCTTTCTCTCAGCGCGTTCACAGAGAGGGAAAAAGTATGAAATCGTCCCGAAATGCATGGTCGAGAGCGTATGATTTTTCGTGTTGCTGAGGGTCGTAAGTTTATGTGTGGTAGAATGCATAGCAGTAGCAGGGGTAATGGAAGGAGTAGTAGAAGATGTTGTGTGAGTAGTTGTTTGCATACCCTGAGCAAAGACCCTAGGGCTCATTTTAATGGCGGCAGAGTGATCTTCATTGGTTGGAAGGTGTGATCCCCTGCGCCATGTTTAGGTGGCTTTCCTTGTGAGGAATACACTAGTTGTTTAATTAGCTGGGATTGCTTTCTTCTCTAGAGGGTAGCGGCTTTCCAAGTTTCTTGCCTTCCTTTGTTGTATATTACCATTGGAAGGCTCCACTTGGTAGGAATTGGGAAGATCTGGCGCCTTCCTTGTGGTAAGGCACCGATCTTGCCAACGTCCTTTTTTAGAGCCAGTTGGATTTATGGAAGGCGCAAAGTTAGGAAAAGAGCCGTTGCTAACCGTCTGTTGGAGCGTGGGTCCAAGTGGGTTAGGCCTGTGAAAAGCTTTTTTATTATTGGCCTGTTGTTATAGTGATTCTGGTCAACGCATTGACCATCCCGAGTGCGAGTTGACCGCCCGCCTGTGCCTCAATCGATCAATGTCGGCGTTGGCCGTCTGACGCGTGTTTGGACCTTTCAAGAATTCGGCCCTTACTTCCAGTTGGGCCAACGTTGATGGTCCAACAGTAGATTTGGGCTGCCTTTGACTATTGGGCTTGTCCATTTACAGTATACCCATCATATTTAATCCATATATACATGCATTATTATTATTATTATTATTATTATTATTATTATTATTATTAAAATATGCTTTGCGGTGATAGCAGATTTTTCTATCTTAAACCTAAATATGTGGGTATCATGCATGATACACCAACGATAGAGACGACTAGAGTTCAGGTAATTGCCGTTGGGTATGAAGAAGCTTAATTTAATTTGGTTGCATATTAATTTTCAAGAAACATAGCCATCGCTGGAGAAAAAAATGTCAACACTTAAAGATTTCAGATTTAATTTTTCACATATTTTAAAATTTTAGTTCAAATTTCTTTCAAATGACAAGAAAAGAAATATAAAACTTAAGACTTCAAAATGAGCTCCGCCGTTTCCAGTCAGTTTGCTGACATCCATCACAACTCTCAACATGAATTCACAACTCTTTACATGAATTCACAACTCCTTTTTTAACAAAAATCTGTTGGATTCCCAGTGACAAAATTTTACTCACAAAGCCGAAAATAAATCTCTATAAGGATTGTTTTGGAACCCTTATTAAAATTTATGATGAGATTATATGACAATATATAATGTAAAAATAATATCTAAAAATAATAAGATATAATATTTGACAAAAAAAACTCTTTTAGCAACCTGAGAAAAAACTATAGGACCATAAATTTAAAAAATATCCACTATACGGTAAGTTTCGATTATAATAACATCTAATAACTACAAGGATACGATATTTTGTAATGATAAACCCAATCAATAGAAGATATACGAGCAGATAAGAAGAAAATGATTGGTAAATATTTTTTTCGACATTAAGAATAATATACCCAAGGTCGACAAAGAATGAAATAATATTTGAAATCTAAATAGATGAGTAAATCTTTTTATTTTTTACTTTATTCCTATTCTTTCTCTCTTTACGTCGATTTTTGAAAGATTTAATAATCTCGTATATGTTAACCCTAACCAAATATGTAAGAGCTTTTTTATATTAGGTGTTAGTATATATGTTCCCTCATGTGCATCAAGCGTGACTTCTTTTGAATAATGCATGCACATGTACCCTCCAAGTGCCATCCCTGCTAGAATTGGTGCATGATTGTCTATCCAATGCCCATCATACGCAAATGTTCACGGTTTGTTAGGAATAACTTTTGCTCGATTGGCTCTCGTCGAACCTCGTACAATTCTCCAATAAATTTCGTCACTCAGCCAACTATTGACCGACTCTCGATCAATTCTTACTTGGCATCTCTACTTAAGCATGTCATTGGTTGACATGTTAATAGGCACAAGGCTCACAAGAGAGTGATTCAAAGTTTAATAAATTTTATACATCACAACACAAGTAAAAATCTGGACTTACATAAGACGAGAGTAAAATGAAAATTTTAAATCAATGCAGACTTTCTACACACAAATGTAGAAACTTAAAATCTCCCCTTCCTCTCCCTTTACTCTGTCTCTCTCTACTATCTTTCTCCAAAAATACAACGCAAAGTTGATAACAAAATTACGTTAAATTAAAAAACTGTAATCGATTTATATGACAACCGATTTGTTGCTCGTACGGTTGTCGTAGTTCAAAGTTTGTCAACCGTATTGCTTGTTCGAGCTTTTGTCGCATGCAGGCCACGAACTCACGTATTGCCAACCCGCCATGTCCAATCAAATTAATGTTACTCTATTGGTCTGTATAGTGCCGGCTCAAGAGGAAATAATGAACTAACATCTAAAAATATTTACATGCACTTGATAGTAGGTCTTACATGAAATTATCCACTCCAACAATCTCTTCTTCCATTTACTGCCTACAACATCAGTGTAAGTTTCTCCCAGTGCATATTCACCATGAATATTCTTCCTCAAATAATTCAAATTATAAGGTACAAGTTTTAATTTATAATTATAATTATAATTAATTAAATTAAAATAACGGAAGATCTTAATATCAAATGAAAAATCGTGTCAAAGTTAACTTTTGATTGGGTCATATCGGGTTAAGCAATGTCTAACAAATATTTGACACGCACCCATGCATATTTTAGGCAAAAGGGTCGTACCTGAAGGATGCCGGATTAGTGCTTAAGTATACTTTTGACACAATATTCAAACTTGATGCACGCCCGATAAACACTCATGTATACTTTTGATAGATTGTCAGTGCCTAATATATGTCTAAAGGAATGCTCATATGCTAAAGTATTTTGCCTCAGCACTCAATGTGTACTTGACGGGTGCACATGTAACGGACCACGTCCCTAAATTCATTATTAACCATAATTCTATTTGGTTATATTTTATTACCAATTTTACTAATAATAATTCAATTTACCAATTTGATGTGAGTTTTCTCTGTTGATACATTGATCGACTGTACATAAATAATATAGCAACATTCACAGGATCCAATTTTATTGTCACCACATCTGTGACCCTGACGCCATTCCAGAGCAATATGACGTCAGTTTTTATTAAAGAAAGATACCTGGTTATTACTAAATTCAAACATATATAAACATAAGAAAGTAATAAACATCGATAAAATTTGTCTATTCGAAACTAAAATCATTTACTGAAATAGATTGTTTCTTACATATATCAACTGCCATGCATATTTAACAAACAACTGATACCAAACTATACAACATCATCCTAGGTATTAAAAACTGTCTAAAACTCTACACCATTTCCACCACATACGCCAACTGAAATCAAACTAGAATATAACAGTTAAGTACAATACATATTATTTAAAAATATAGGTTAGTAAAAATATATCCAAAAATATAAACTAAATCCTTCGATTTTCACTCCTACTCATCAGGTAGAAACTCATACAGATTATCTGAAGGATTAATAAAACAGTAAGAGAGTGAGCGAAACATTCAGTAAAGTACTATAAATAACAAATGATATACGTATACATATTTATACTTAAAATCATATTGTAGGAGGTAGGAATTGTATAAAACGAAATAATATAAATATGAATGCAACCTCCTAGTTTCTTATCTTATCATTTTCTTACCATTAGCTATCAAAACATACTTCTTATTCTTTTTTATTCTTATTTGTTAAAACATGCTAAAAACTCACTTCCTTTAAGAATCAATGTCAGTAGGTCTTACTAATTAAAGGAACGGTCAATCGAAACTTAAATTATATTCCTTCTCCACACAATCAAGGGCCTAACCTCCTATTCAAGACCTAAAGGTGGGCCATCTATATTTATCCTTATAAACGGGGTCAAAAATGCATTGTAATAACAAACTTTTAGACAACATTCTTCTACTTTAATATATTAAGGTATGTCAAAATATACTATCTATTGAATAATCCTTGGTTCAATTTCTTAACTTCTTAGAAACTTCTATACTTCTTAATTTTTTATTCTCATCCTTTTGGAGAACAGCTCATCTTTTTATAACATAATTGTAGAGTTGCATTTCTTTTTCATGATAACTTACCTTTTTAAATATGAAAGTTCTTAGAGCACAAAATTCAACATCAACTCATACAGTAGAGAATTTAAAAAGCTTAATGTAGTATTAAATAAATAATACTAAAATTTAGAACATGCAGTGTATAATTTTACTGGTAATAACTTAGATAATTGATTCACAAATATTACATGGGTGCCAGATTTAAAGTTCATGCAGGCCGGAATAAAATATCATATTTTGAAACATGAAAAAGGTTCAAAAATTTAAAACACAACACATATAACGAAATACATATATTTAAACATGAAATTTCTTCATAATATCATGAGAAAACTAACATATAAGCAGAATAACTTCAAAATCTTAGTAGGAACAAGTATTAGAACAAGAATACTTAAAAGGAACAAGAATAAATAATAACAAATGAAAATAAAAGTTTATGGTGCACTTGCTTTAATCTGATTTATCGAAATCCTTACTTTGATCATTTTAACTCGCTATCGGATGCCCTTCCCCCTCTTCTCTCTCCCTTCAACCTTTCTCTCTCTTTATTTGATCTCTCTCTCTCTCTTTTCATCGCTTAAAAATGTGATAAAAGAAATCCTTGACAGTAATTTATAACAGACTTGCGTTCGAGTGGCACTCAGGACTACTCGAGCATGGGCTATTCTGGTTTCCGCACCTTGGGAGCGCCAGGGGCGCATCTTGGGCTTACCCGGTTTTGCTTTCCATGCCTAGGGCACGCCAGGGCGCTACTCGAGCAGTTTGCAGTACCAGCCTGTGATCGAGAGCCCAACTCGTCCAATTCGCAATTTTTATCCCTTTTTGACCTAATTTTTTTTACATCTTTTGACATCAATTTTAATTATATTTGTTTAATTATTCTTGATTAATATAAATTAGAAACTTGATCCTAATAATTCTCCCGTCTTTATAAAATTTTGTCATCGAAATTTATACACTTCAATCCTTGACTCCATCCTCAAATTGATATGGAGATTCTCCTAGATTTATCTTTACACTTGCATAATAATTCCTCAATAGAAAGATTTCCAAAAACATCATAGCCAAAGGGGTCGTCTTATTCCCAAAAACTAGATTCTCGTGAATCCGAATCGAATCTCAACATAAGGTGAATTCTCATCAATCAACGATGGCTTTAACCTAAGCACATATAAAGGATCATCCACATATTCTTGCAACATACATACATATAACATATCATAACAATCCACCAATTTGCAACAAAGCAAATCTCTAGGTTATCTTTCCAACCAATTAAAAACCTCGAATGACCTAATAGTCCTTTAGCCTCAATCTATCATTTACCACCAAAGCTCAAATTTTTTTTTCTTGGAGATACCCTTAGGAACATATGGTTGCCCACATCATTACAAATTTGATCTCTTCCTAATTAATAGGAGATCTACATTTCTGCCCCGAATAAAGCCTCAAAAGGGGTTATCCTATTACTCAAATGATTGATATTATTGTAAGCAAAACTTGGCGAATGGCAATTTAGTCATCCCAATTGCCTCTTATATTCTAAAATTAATTTTCTCAAATTGGATTTCAAATCAGATTTCCTACTTCAAATCTCAAATCAAATTTTATGACCTAGAGTTACGAGCTCACATGTTTCGACAGTGTCACTCTGATTGATCATCTGTCTAAGAATCCAATGTGATATCAAATCAAAATTTTAACTCGAGGCCCAATTTCTTATGCAAACTAGCCTCAAAATTCGACACAATCTCATATCACAAGTTAAACCTCCAAATCGAAATACCTTGAACTCTTATCATCTCGTTGGTATGTCAATGAGCCAACGTATTCCTCAAGTATATCATTCGAATTGATGAGAAATTGGCCAATCTTGGTAGCCAATCCATAATCACCCAAATAGCTATTCATATTCCTTGCCATCCTAGATGACCTTGAACAAAATCCATTGCTATATATATATATATATATATATATCAACTACTAGAAGTCAATAAAGAAAGTAAAAATTCTAGAGACTTCTCATACTCAACTTTTTCCCATTAACACGCACATAAGCAACACAAGCCACAATTCCTTCTCATACATATAATACCTTCCATTGACCAAAATAAATGCAATCATCAACTATATCTTCAACTCCTGAAAACTTTTCTCATAATCTTCATCCCAAATGGAAACTATTCATTTTCACATCAAATTTTAACAAATCACTTATCATATTTAACAAATCCCGTAAAACTACGCTCCTCCACAACATTTGTGTAATATCTTGGATCCTCGCTTGAATGATTTTAATATTTATTATAATTTTGGGATAGTTTGAGAGTGTCAAAATTTAATTTAATATTATAAAATTATAAAGCGAAATCAAATTTGTGGTGTGACACCCGAAGTGTGCCCAAGTATCGGTAGAATATTATATATATATATATATGTGTGTGTGTGTGTGTGTGTGTGTGTGTGTAAAAAAAAAGAAGATGAAAATCATGGGCGGTGAACCCACAGCTGGGAAGGAAAAAGGGGGGAAATTTAATAGGGGATTGGCAGAGGGAAAAGAAAGAAAAAAAGAAAGACAGGAAAAGAAAGAGAGAGGGAGAAAGAGAGAGGGGGGGAAGAGGATTTCACAGAGGGAGAAGGAAAGAAAGAAGAAGAAGGATGTGAGAGAGAGAGGGAGAGGGAGAAGAAAGAGGGAAGTAGAGCAGCAGCGGCGGCACCGGCAAGGAAATCACATGGGAGAAAGGGAAGAGAGAAGAGATCGGCACGGAGGAGCGCTCGGGAGGCAGCATGGCAGAGTTGTGGCGGCAGTGCCGATAAGGAGATCCCCGCGAGTGGTCAGTGGTAGCTGTTCGAGGCAATAGCGGCGGCGCATGTGTGGTTGGTGGTGCGCGTGAGGCGAAACCTGTGAAGAGAGATAGAGGGTGAGCCGTGGCGGCAGCGCACGTAGTGAGGAAAGAGAGAACATGCCGGGGAAGGTTGGCAACCGCAAGAGGAAGCGGCGGTGACACGTGGGTGAGGTGATGACAATCATGGGTGAGCCGACACAGTGCAGAGGAGAGAGAAAGTGCGCTAGTAGAGAGAAAAGGACACGACTAGGGAGAGGAGCACGCAGTTCGGGTGCTTCAGAGTATCATTTCTTCAAATCTACTTGGAATAAAATTGAGACAAGTATTCTCTGACCCTATCCTTGGTCTAATTTTGTGTCTAATAATATTTGATTACTATTTAGAGATTTTATGAACATGGATGTCATTTTTATATACCCCATCTATTTAATCTATATATACATGTATGTTTTACCGGTCGTTCGATGGTTTTACATTGGTATGCATGATTTAAAAGGTTTTTAGACACATGGACAGCATATATGTATATTTGTGTATTCGTATGTTGTAGAACCATGAACAAGGCCTTACATTAGTCCACATGCATATTGTTAGAGGCAAGATCACATGGAACCATGGTGGTCTGAGACCCGAGGGGTCGATTATGTGATCCAAGGCATGAGATTTAATAGTACTGCTCTCGACAGGGTGGTTTAGTCCCGACAGAATGTGTGTGATATGTGGCCCCCTTCCACCGGTAGGAAGGTTAGGCGTATTATAATTGACCCGTCCCATTGTTTATTTAAATGAGAACCATCGTAAGGAATTAATAGAAATTAATATATTCGGACCTTCTAATATATATAACTAAACTTGAGGTTGCACACAAAATCACTGGAGGTAAAATCTAGTGAGAAAGTTCCTAATCTGTGGGAGACAAAGTATATAGATGGTCTTGAGTTACTAGCCTAAATCGTAGCTGGCACTTGAGTTGTTGGCCTAAAACACAGCTGATATAGCCATGGTTATCAAACGATGGTAACCCTTTCTCAAATTGGTATAATAATTTTTGGTTCTTTGATTTCGTGCATGCTTTGCATTTTTGTACATATTTGGGTGGACTATATTTGATATACATGAATTGGCCCACGGATGGGCAATAGGAATGTCTCATACGTATCGATATGTATTAAACCCCAAAATATATTTTCTATTTATATGTTTTGGTTCCAGCTTTGATTTCAGCATATGTGATATGAGCTTTGGATCTGGACGATGGTATGTGTTCCACGTGGATGTGGTGATGGCGACGGTTATGTGATATGGCCTCGGATCATATGATATGATATTGTCTATGGAATTTGACCGGATCATTATTTGTTATGATTATGTCCCGGAGAAACTATTTGATATGGATAATGATTTAGTACGAGACATCTCCTCGATTTTTAGAAATTTTACGAACATTGTGTTTGTCTTATATGGTTATTTTGTGATATCCCTTTCCCTAATTTATATGTATTGTTTTAGATGATAATGATATTTGTTGAGCCCTCAACTTACGTTTTCATATTTTATCATTTTAGATTAGGAGCTTGAATACGACTATTGGAGTTCAGACTCGATCGGAAGCAGCGTTGCTTATCTAGTGAGTATAGATAGTTATGCCTATTAGGTTTTTGATCTCGGTGGTGCATTTGGCTTTGTGTCAGTCAGATGTAGGCTATGGATCATGTATTGAGAATTGTAGATTATTTACGTTATGTGGATGAGTTATTATCTTGTGAATATCCCCTTATTGACTTTATGGATAGCAGGTCATTTATTATATTGTTTGTATTTATATCTGATGAGATCTTGTATGGGTTTTATTATATTACGTCCTGTGTATGCATGGGTTGTCACCCCAGGGTTGGGTTTGTCATTATGGCTATTGAAATTTTATATTATTACGGATTTTTATTATTGACTTACATATATGTTATTAGGTCATGACAGAAGTGGTATTAGAGAGATGTCAAAAAGGAGAGTCATTTTGGGTCTCATTGAGTTGTCATGGTCAATTTTGGGTAGATAGTTGATTTGATCTTATGTTTGATAATTGTTTGATATGGCAAACGATAGGTCTTCTAGGGGTAGAAGATCAATTTTTAGCCGAGATGAGGATAGTAGAAGCATGACTCGGGACGCCATTAGAGGAAGGAGATCGGTCTCTAGTCGCAAAGATGACTATCTGGCAATGATGGGTTGCATGAGCGATATGATGGATCAGATAATTCAACGTCAAGATAGTGATTTAGAAACTATGAGAAGACTTACCAGGGTCATCAGGCTCAAGAGACTATAAGGAGGATAGTCAAGCAAGACTATAGCCGATCTTCATTTGATCAATTCAAAAGTGAGCAGATCCCAAAGTTTCGGGGAGAGTTTGATCTCATAAAGGAAGCAAATTGGCTAAAAAGGATGGAAGCAGTGTTCGAAGTGATTGTCTGTCTTGAGGAGGATAAAGTTAAATTTGCCACTTATAAGCTAGAAGGTGAAGCTAGACGGTGGTGGGAGTCTCGATGCCATGCTTTGGGGCTCGGCAAAGAAGCGATCTCTTGGAATGTGTTTCGTGAGGAAATCTGGGATAAATTCTTCCCATCCAGCATCCAAGATATTAAGGTAAATGAGTTTATCAGGTTTAAGGCAAGGGAATCGGTCAGTGATTGAGTACAACATGTAATTTACAGAGCTGTCCCGATTTGCTCCACATGTGACGGGAGATGAAGCTTTTAAAGCCTGAAAGTTATTGTTAGGATTGAACGATCAAATCAAGAAGCAGTTGGTGCCCTTCTGATTAAAGTCGTACAGCAAAGTTTTGGATTGGGCATTGCTGATTGAGTAGGAGCAGCTCAAGGAGCAGTATTTCGTGAAGAAGTCGTAGCATAGAGGCCAAAGTTTCCAAGGTGAAAGCTCGCATTCGAAGTCCAAGGACAAAGATAAAGGAAAAGTGTCGAAAGAGATGTCTTCCTCTCCCAAGTTTCATTTCACGAAGTTTGGTTGTGAGCAATGCTGAAGGAACCACGTTGGGTGAGTTTGCTTCCGTCAAAGTGGAGCATGTTTCAAGTGGGGATAGGAGGGCCACCATGCAAAGGATTGCTAGCAATGTCCAAGGCAAGAGCATTCCAATAGGAGACCACCAGCTTCTAGAAAAACTTATGTAGCAATGACTCGTGATGCTAGGGCGAATCCATATGTGGTGGAAGGCACTTTACAAATCTTTGACTACTTAGTTCATGTATTGATTGATCCTGGTGCTACGCATTCTTTTGTGGCCCCTAGATTTCAACGTAATTTTCTTGTTCCGCCTCAATTTCTGGAAAATGCTTTGATAATTTCGACCCTAGTGGGTGAATCATTGTTAACGGAGATTGTATATCCCCAATGTCTGGTTTGGGTATGATGTTATGAATTGTCAGCAGATTTGATTTTGTTGGATATGCTGAATTTCGATATTATTTTGGGAACGGATTGGTTGGCATACTGTCACGCTACTGTAGACTGCTTCCACAAATCTATGTCGTTTTGCATTCTAGGGTTTGAGCCTTTTGAATTTCAAGGTAGGATTAGGAAGGAGGCCACAGGATTGATTTCGGCTCTTCATGCAAGCCATTTGATACGAGAAGGATGCCAAGCTTTTCTGGCATATGTGACCACTTCTGGGAGTCATTTAGTAATCATTGAGGATATTTTCGTTGTTCGCAAGTTTGAGGATATGTTCCCAGAGGATTTGCTGGGTTTTCCTCCTAATTGAGAGATAGAATTTTCCATTGACATGGTGCCAAGGTCAGCGCCGATTTTGAGGGCTCCTTATAAGATGACTCCATCCGAGTTGAAGGAATGGAAACAATAGTTGTAGGAGGAAAAGGGTTTTTTTTGGCCGAGTTTGTCATCGTGGAGAGCTTCGATATTGTTTGTAAAGAAGAAAGATTGGTCTTTGAGGCTATGTGTGGATTATAGGAAATTTAATAAAATAACCATCAAGAATAAATATCCTCTCCTGAGGATCGATGATTTATTTGATCAGTTGTAAGGCACTCAGGTATTTTCAAAAATTAATTTGAGATATGGATATCATTAGCTGAGAATTAAGCAAGAATATATGCCCAAGATCGTGTTCAGAATGAGATATGATCATTATGAATTTCTCGTGATACCTTTTAGGATGACCAATATGCCGACATTATTTATGGATTTGACGAATTGGGTCCTCCAGCCATACTTGGATCAATTTGTGGTAGCTTTTATTGATAATATTTTGATTTATTCAAGGAGTTGTGAGGATCATGAAGTTCATTTGAGAATTATACTGCAGACGCTAAGGAAAAGACAGTTGTTTACCAAATTGAAGAAGTGTAAGTTTTGTTTAAAAGAAATTTCTTTCTTGGGCCATTGAATGGTGGCCATCGAATTATTTCAAAAGTGGCATGCCTATGGATTCGAAGAAGGTATAAGTGGCAATTAATTTGGAGAGGCCATAGAATGTTGTGGAGGTGCGGAGCTTATTGGGTTTGGCCGGTTATTACCGACGATTTGTTAAAAATTTCTCGAGGATTGCAATGCCATTGACCCGGTTGACGCGGAAGCAATAGCAGTTACCTAGGATGATGACCGTGAAAGTAGCTTTTAGGAATTGAACCAGAGATTGACTTTGGCACCAGTGTTGTCGATCCATGATGGATAATGAGGATTTATAATTTATTGTGATGCTTCTAGGAGAGGTTTGAGCTGTGTCCTAATCCAGCAAGGTCAAGTGATCAATTATGGATCAAGACAATTGAAAGTGTATGAGTAGAACTATCCCATTTATGATTTGGAGTTAGCCTCAGTAATTTTTGCCTTAAAAATTTGGAGGCATTATTTATATGTAAAAATATTTGTGGTCTATTCCGATAATTAGAGTCTGAAGTATTTGTTTTTCCAAAAAAAGGCTAAGTTTGTGGTAGTCAAGGTGGATCGAGTTGCTGGAGAATTATGACTGTAAAATTCAGTATCGGTTAAGGAAGGCTAATGTGGCCGCTAATTTGTTGAGTCAGAAGCCTTCTGGGTCAGTAGCTTATTTAATGATTAAGGAGTGGGAGATGTGTAAGGTGCCGGTTTCCACGATGTGATAAAAATAAGTGATGAGATTTCATATTCTAAAATATAGTAATTGAGAGGTAATTAAGTTAAAATAGATGAATTGAAGTCAAAGGGTACGGAAGAATTGGTTTGAAAAGCCCAAATATCCGAAATTGCTAAAATCAGGAACCGAAGTTATAAGCCATGAAATGTTAATCCATAAATAAGATTTTTAGTTTTAAATTATGATAATCATGGCTTATTAATGTTATATAATCAAAATTAGGGTTCAAGGATATGAAAAATTAGATTAGAATGGTCAAAACGAGTCTCAAATGGCAAAAAATGAAGTAAACTTGCTGCAAACTTGACGCGGGCTTGACCCGTGCTCGAGGCGCCACCCGGACACAAAAAATAGAACCCGGTGCCCGAGAAGCACCCGAGGTGCGCCCGGGGCGTGAAAAATAAAATGGCGCACTTGATGCTTGCCCCATGAGCTCTAGACCGCAGCCTTTTGGGTATCTTGGTGCTCGATAAGTTCTCAAGCGCTGCTCGAGCGCTATTACACGTATAACAGCACATGAGGGTTTTCTCCCGTGTATTTTTAGCTCATTTTTTGTTTTAGAGAGAGAGAGAGATGAAGAGTTAGAGAGAAAAAGAGGAGATCGAGGTCCACGAGTCCGAATCCATCTGAAAGCTAGTTAGAAAAGTGATAGATCAGGTCGAGATAAGTGCACTTATACCCTCATCTTTTATTTTCTTGTATCTTTGTCTTGTTTTCTTAAAATATTCTCATTTTGATACCCGATTAAATTTATATTTTATAGCTTCCAAGACTCATGTAAGAACACATATGTAAATTTCATGTTAAAATTTGTAGTTTAGATTGGTTTTCGGACAAGGTAAACCCTAACCCTCGCACCCGGACAATTACCCACGAATGTTTATGGGCTTTTGCTTAATTT
This sequence comes from Nepenthes gracilis, assembly GCA_033239525.1. Taxonomy (NCBI): domain Eukaryota; kingdom Viridiplantae; phylum Streptophyta; class Magnoliopsida; order Caryophyllales; family Nepenthaceae; genus Nepenthes; species Nepenthes gracilis. The sequence goes on from BSYO01000007.1 coordinate 15,609,564, forward strand.
GGGTCTAGAATATGATTATCCATAACTTGGGCATGTTAATTTATCATTTGGGTATCCAGATTTGTGATTTTATATGAAATTTTATTTGAGGAGACCCTAACCGCATCCGGACCCCATTTAAGGGATTAAATTGGGTTTGATGTATTAATTGACTTAGGATTATGATTACCTATGTCTTGAATTTGATAATTTACCAATGGGATGCCCAAAATTTTGAGAATTAACAAAAATATTCAATCGGGCACTGTTCATCTAATATTTTGATTTTTAAATATATATAATAATTGTAATATTTTAATATAATAAGTTTGTATAATAAAAGTTTAGTCATAACCGGTAGAAAGTGTTCGCAAGAATTATGCTGACCGAAAAATTTAAGAAGTCGACCGGCATTTTGGAGTAACCGAAATTTTTGGAGTAACCGAAAATATGCAAGAAAATGTTGACTGGAATTTGTGAACTGACCGGCAGGATGAAAGAAAAAAAGATGACCTGTCAACGCACTCGTTGACCGGCAAAATGAAAAAGGGGGAGCCGGCGGCTAATTGATAAATAATGGCCAAGCTAGAAATTAGGAAGGAATTCTGGTCATCCATTTGACCGGCTAAGTTGAATTAAGGAAGAGTGCCCGGCTGAAGGAAAATACATCGACTGGCAAAAAAATGAGTTAAGGAAATTGTCCAGTCAGCGTGTTGTTCGGACAAAATGCAAAATGAAGGAGGAATTGCCCGATCAAACGTCCATTGACCGGCCAAAATGGGAGCAGCAGCCGTGGAAGCTGGCTGCTAGTTATAGCCGTGGGAAGACGGCTGCTTTAGCCGAAGGAAGATAAGCGGCGTTAGCCACCGTAGGAAGACAAGCCTCCTTAGCAGCCGAGTGACCAACTTAAGTAAGGAAATGTCCGGTCAATGTGTTGATCAGATAAAATACAACGCAGCAAAAGGAAATTGCTTGGTCAAACACGTGTTGACCGGCTAAAATGGAGATATTGCCAATAGCCATGAAGGCCGACTGCTCTAGCCGTTGTAGGAAAAGCTACGTAAGCAGTCGGGGATGATGAGCCACGTAGCTGCCATAAGAAGCCAACCGAGAATTGCTGGCAACTAAAGACACAAATCGGCCCTCTTCAATGAGCAAAATGACCGCCACCAATATAAGGAAATCGTCCGGTCAACGTGTTGACCGAAAAAATACAAAGTAAGTAAAAGAGGAAAATGACCGGTTAAATGCCCGTTGACCAGAGAAAATGGGCCGGGAGAAAATAAGTTGTCATGGACATTGAGCCGAGTATTGCAGTCGAGAGGGAGCCGTTGCTCCAGCAGCCAAATAGCCGGTAAAATGGTCGGCTGACAATTGGTGAAAATGGCCAGTTACAATTTGGTGGAATGTTGAAGAAAATATCCAGTCAAATATTCATTGACCAGCATAAATGGGAGCTGCTAGCTATAGCCAAGAAACCGGCTGCTTTAGCTGGCAATGAAGACAAGCCGCAGACATGGAAGCCGTTTGCTTCAACAGAATACCAGCGTGCTTTTGAAATATTTGGGTGCCAAAATAACCGACTCTCACGTTTGGTTGTAGGGAAAAATATTGAAACCTTATAAGATACGGAGAGAGACCCAGAAGAATTTAGAAGCTTCTAGAAAGGCGGGCGCTGCGCCTATAAATATGGGCGAGGAGGAGGGAGAAGGGGGAAAGAAGGAGAGGGAGAAGAGGGAGAGAAGGAGAGGGAGAAAAAGAGAAAAAAAAAGGAAGGAAATTTTGCAGTTCTAGTTTAGGCAAGTATACCTAACTCTTGTTTTCTCTGTTATTGTTTTTATAATTATCATTTATAAGATTTATATAAAATATTGCATACTTTTCATAATATTATAAATTTATCCCAAAGAAAGAAGTAAAGTTGTAACCCAAGCATAATTGATCATACTCAAGTTCATGCATCTCCTCCTTGTTCATATATTCTTCTTCTGTTTAATTTTGCTTATTTTGTTTACCGCATTAGATAAGATGTACTTATTGAGCTATTAGCTTACTTTTTCTTCTTCTTCCTTCCAACTGAGATTGTCTCCGAGATATTACATGAGATCCACGAGCTGACGCCCTATTTAGATAGAATAAGGAGAGGGATTTACTAAAGGAGATTTGCTGGACTCGGAGACTTGTAAATTAAGATATGTTTAATGCAATGAAATGTAAATAGTTAAGTTAGATTAATGTTATGTATTAAATTATAATATGGTTTATTGTTTAATTATTATGAATCATTGTTATGTTTTCGCAGTTTATTCATGGATATAGAATGCTTCCGCAGGTATAATGTTAGATTTTGTATAAGTTTTTAGATGGCATCTCTTATTCGATCCAATATAGTAGCTAGGATACTGTGTTGGAGTCATGAATGAATGACATTTGATTGATCCTGTGTATGTGCTATGGTTGTTAATTTGAGGTCTGGTGGTTTGTATACATTGTACAAGTTTTATTTTACAGGTCGTATTTATAATTTTTGTCCATATTTAGGGGTGACTCTATTTGATTTTCTACAGAAATTATTACATTAAATCAATAATGTATTAGTTCCATTTGTTAAGTATGATTATTGATGAAGATTATTAGAGGATTATGACCCATTTCGTCTTAAGATGTTTAATGGGATGAATAGCTGCATCATTCATTTGCACTACAAAGGGTTTAGGATGATATTGTCGTATCTCCAAGTGCAGCTAGTGATCTTAGAGAAAGTCAAGGAAAATCAGATAAATGACCCTTATTTGATGGAAATTGTCGGAGATTTAGGTAATGAAGCTCAAGTAGATTTTATTGTATGGGCTAGTGGAATGCATCATTGTTGGGATAGGATTTGTGTCCCAGATATTAAGGAGTTGAAGGAAGATATATTGAATGAGACTTATTGATCAAGGTACACAATTAATCATGGAGTTAATAAGATGTACCAAGATATGAGGAAGAATTTTTAGTGGAGGAATATAAAGGGAGAAATTGCGACTTTTGTTGCTTAGTGTATGGTGTGCCAGCAAGTGAAGGCTGATCGTAACAAAATGCTAGGATTTGTGTCTCCTGTCAGTTCCCAGCTAGAAGTGGGAGCATATCTCGATGGACTTTTTATTAGGGTTGCCCAAGACCGTGAAGAATATGGATGTAATTTGGGTGATTGTATACACGTTGATGAAATCAGTTTATTTCTTACGGGTCAAAATGACATATTTTGAGACAAGTTGGCCCATTTATATGAAAATATGTTTGTGAGGTTGCACGGGGTTCCAGCTTCAATTGTTTCGGATTGTGATCTGATTTTCGTGTTGAGATTTTGGGAAAGTTTACACAGATAGTTGGGTACCAAGCTTCAGTTCAATTCAATTTATTATTTTATCCACAGACGGATGGCCAATTCAAAAGTACTATCAAAATATTGGAGGATATGTTAAGAGCATCGATTTTAGAGATTGGAGGCTCATGGGTTATATTTTTGCCTCTCACTGAGTTCGCTTATAACGACAACTATCAGTTAAGCATTGGAATCTCTCCATTTGAGGCATTGTATAGAGGAAGGTGTAGATCTTCAATCAATTAGAAAGAGGTCAAGAATCGTGGTTTGTTGGGTCTCGACATCATCCAAGATTCATCAGAAAAGATCAGAATCATTAGAGATTGGTTGATTGAAGCCTAAGGTCGCCAGAAGAAATATGCAGATAGGAGGACATTGGATCCGAAATTTGAAGTGGGTGATCACATGCTTGTAAAAGTGTCTTCAATGAAAGGAATTTTGAGGTTTAGAGTTGAGGGCAAGTTGAAGCCAAGGTTCATTGGACCTTTTGAGATTTTGGAGCAGATCGGGGAGGTGACCTATAGATTGGCTTTGCCCTCGAATTTAGCGGGTTGTCATGACATCTTCCACATTTCTATGTTGAGAAAATATGTGTATGACCCTTCTTATGTGATCGAATTTGTGCCTTTGGAGATAAATGAGAATTTATCGTATGTTGAGGCCCCTGTTTAAAATTTGGACCGAAGGGATCAAGTGTTGAGAAATAAGGTTATTCCACTAATCAAAGTGCTACGGAGAAATCATATAGTTGAGAATGCAACTTGGGAGCGCAAGGTTGAAGTCCACGAGAATTTTCCTTATCTATTTGACTATTGAGATACGTAAATTTTGAGGATGAAATTTTTATAAGAAGTGGAGAATGTAATATCTCGAATCTTCGTTTAAATTATTTTAATATTTATTGTGATTTTGGGATAATTTGAGAGTCAAAAATTAATTTAATATTATGAAATTATAAAATGAAATTAAATTTGTGGTGTGGCGCTCGAAGTATGTCTGAGTATTGGTGGAATATTATATATATATATATATATATATAAAAGAAGAAGAAGAAAACCGTGGGAGAAAAACCCACGATTAGTAAGGGAAAAGGGAGGAAATTTAATAGAGGTCTGGCAGGACAGTGCAGATTAGTAGAGGGAAAAGAAAAAAAGAAAAGAAAAGAAAGAGAAAGGGAGAAAGAGAGAGAGGGGGAAAAAGGTTTCGTAGAGGGAGAAGGAAAGGAAGGAGGAGGAGGAGAGAGAGAGGGAGAGGGAGAAGGAAGAGGGAAGGTGAGCGGTGATGCTAACGGGGAAATCGTGTGGGAGGAAGGGAGGAGAGAAAAGATTGGTGCAGAGGAATGCTTAGCAGGTAGCTCAACAGAGCTGTAGCGGTGGCGCCGGTAAGGAGATCCCCATGAGTGGTCGGTAGCAGCTGTACGAGGTAACAATGTCGATGTGCATGAGGTAAAAGCTCGAAGAGAGAGAGGGTGAACAGCGGCAGCAATGCGCGCTGTGAGGAAAGAGAGAACTCGTCGGGGAAGGTCAGCAGCCAGGAGAGGAGGCAGCGACGGCATGCAGGTGAGGTGATGGCAGTCACGGGTGAGCCATCACAACACGGAGGAGAAAGAAAGTGCATTGGTAAAGAGAAAGGGCATGGCTAGGGAGAGGAGCGTGTGGTTTGGGTGTTTCAGAGTATCATTTTTTCAAATCTACTTGGAATAATGGTAAGGCAAGTATCCTCTAGCCCTATCCTTGATCTAATTTCATGTCTGATAATGTTTAATTACTGTTTGGAGATTTTATCAACATACATGTTATTTTTATACACCCCATCTATTTAATCTATACAAGTATGTATGTTTTACCGATCATTCTATGGTTTTACATTGGTATTCATGATTTGGAGGGTTTTCAGACACCTAGACAACATATATGTATATTTATGTATCCGTATTATGACGAAACAATTTTTTTTATCATCAGATAATTCCGTCAAGAACAAAAACATGGACCTAAGTCTAATTAACTACCTAAAGTTCTAAGGAAAAAATAGACAGAGTTTTTCATAAAATTGGGTTAGACATGATTTACAGAATCTGGTTATAACTTGTAGATATACAGTGTAACATCATAGGCCCTATCCACAAACGATCTCATCATAAACACAGGATCACAGACGCCGTATAGCTCTCTACGGCTTACAATTTACATTTTCTATCCACTATACTAACAGTTCAAAAGTGAGATGCCATTTAGGACCTGTACAGAACATCCAGAAAACATATAGCGAAAACAAAACTATTAACTTGTAGAAGCATAATTTTCCTATTTCATCACATACATCATATGCATTTCTATATACTGAATCCATATACATATAATCCGTATACAAAATCATATATCAAAGTCAGGTCTTTACAATTCAGTTGCCTCTTTTTCAGGTCTTCCAAAACTCTTTAGATCCCCAAAAGTTTTCAGGTAAACTTTAGGTCACTCCTCGTCCGGTACTAGCTCTACAATCTTATCTAGAGGGAAAAAATAGTAAACAGTAAGCCGAATCCTAGTAAAGTACATGCAGGCTTACAGTAAAATTCTGTTATGTAGAACAGTTATGCGGTTATATTAAAGCATGAAAGCATTCGGTGTCAAGACAGTATAAGGAAACAGAAAAAGCATAATTTGGTATCAAAATTAAGCTTCAAAATCAAGTCTGTAAAACATACTTCTGTGCAGAATATAAGTGTAGGTGAATAGTTAACATAGAAATATTCCTTCATAGAGCTAGCAGAAAATGCATGAAAGCAGAGAAAACTTATTACAATGAAATTAAGCTTTGAAAACTATAAGTCAGTAAACATAATTCACAAATCAGAAATTAGTACTAAATCTGTGAATTATAAAGAAATCCTCTTTTCTATTAGTATGGACTCGACCAATAGACCCTACCGGTAGGGGGGACGAATAATCGAGGATGGATTGTATTCACTTCACACAATCCAAGGCCAGAAATAGGAATATGAGATCCCTTCTCACGAGATCTACCCCTCCCGTGGGATTCAGGACAAGGGTGCCGACCAGGAACAGGAATTACCCTCTAGGTTATCGCCCTGAGGAAGGACGGACCACGTATAACTCCATAGGTAGAGTTATCCTCGATTATCATCATAACGTTCTAATGTATGTTGGAGAACCTAACCTGACTGTATATTAATCATGGTCCTAATTAACAGTGTCAGAAATATTTTCACCAGCTTATAACAGTATAGTTCTCAAAAATCAGTCAGAAACATTTTAGTTAACCATTGAGTTTTGCTTTAGAAGTCCACAATGATTTATTAGTATAAGTCCGTGTCAAATTTTCAAAAATAAATTGTACTAGGAGCTTTATTGTAACGGCCCAGATTCTAAATCATAGAAAATCCCAGTCATTAAGTTAATATAATATTGGAGTAAAAGAAAGTTTATCCGATCAACGCCAGTTGACCAAAAATGTGAAGGGTACTTATCCAGTCAACGTCAGTTGACCGGAAGTAATGAATGAGCAATTATAAGAATAAAAGGCAAGTCGGGATAGTTTGAGTTGACCGAAATTATATGGTTATTGACCGAAAAATTTAGGAGCTAATTTTGACCAATTTCAAGGAGATTTTAAGGATGTTGTCCGGAGAAATGATGACCGGCATCAAAATGCTGACCAGCGTCAAGAGGTTGACCGGAATGGTTGACCATAGTGTTGACCGGTTTTAGGAAATGTTGAGAGGAAGCCGTGGCTGGCGGCTTATGACTCAATGGTCGACTGTCTTATAATCCCAATAAGACGGTCAACGCAACCTTAACCAAGTTCTAAATAGTCATAATTTTGGAGACCATGAACAGTGATTTACGGAGATCTTGATCTCTGGAAGATAAGAAGAAATAATAATTTTCAGAGACCTTGATCTCCGGAAGATAAGAGGGAACAAAAACTCCGGAGACCTTGATCTCCGGAGATGATTGAAGTTTGGAGACTGAAGTTTCGGAGACCTTGATCTTCGGAGAACATTGAACTTGAGGGCAAGGGTTTTGGAGACCTTGATCTCCCAGAGACAATGATATTAAAGGCTAAAGCTCCGGCAACCTTGATCTCCGGAGACGGCAAAGGAAGAGACTTCCAGAGACAATGAAGATGATCTCCGGAGACGGTAAGGGAAGAGATTTTCGGAGACCACTTTTCCAGAGGTCTTTGAAAGGCCCTCGAGAGGCTATTTCCGGAGGCCATATGTGAAGTTCCGGAGACCTTGATCCCCGGAGACGTCAAATTTGGAGATTTAAGTCCTGGAGACCTTGATCTCCGGAGATGTTGAATTTGGAGACTTAAGTTTCGGAGACCTTGATCTCCGGAGATGCTGAAATTGGAGACTTAAGTCCTGGAGACCTTGATCTCCGGAAGTGTTGAATTTGGAAACTTTAGTTCCGGAGACCTTAATCTCCGGAGAAATTGAATTTGGAGACTTAAGTTCCGGAGACGATGAAGATAACTTCCAGAGCCGATTGAGGAGCTCTTCGGAGACAAATTTCGGAGGACACTGACGAGTTCTTCGGAGAAGATTTTTGGAGAAAATTAAAGTCTTCCGGAGACCATTTTCGGAGGCCATTCAAACGGCTTCCAGAGACAATGAATGTGATCTTTGGAGACGTTAAGGGAAACTTATCCGGTCAACGCTAGTTGACCGGAAATGATGGGGGCCCTCCAAAATAAAAAAGGAAAACTAAGGAAAAGTGAGGGGAAGCCTCTACGTGATATAAAGGGAAGTTAATCCGGTCAACACCTGTTGATCGAACAATGTGAAGAGAAGCCAAGGAAGAGTTGACCGCCCGATTGATTGGTGATGACAAATTAAGGTCTGGATGACCATGCCTGAGTAGGTAACCTACTTTCAACCATTCCTGAGTGGTTGACCTGCCATACCTACTACCCTTAGACCAGATGTCTATAAATACGGAACTAGAAAATTTAAGGAAACATTAAGGGAAAGCTCTTGGCTAAGCTTTTTAGTGGAAGAACCAAGAAAGAATTCCATGCCAACTCTGAGTTAGGAGATTCAGGGAAGTGTACTCCGTGTTTTTAAGTTCATGGTTTAACGCAAGTGTACCCCCTATTTTTAAATTCATAGTTTAATGTAAGTGTACCCCCTGTTTTTAAGTTCATGGTTTAATACAAGTGTACCTCCTGTTTTTAAGTTCATGGTTTAATGCAAGTATACTCCCTGTTTTTAAGTTCATGGTTTAACGCAAGTGTAATTACCGTTTTAAGTTAATGTTTTTAATGCAAGTATATCATACCAGTTTGTCTAACTAATGATGTTCAGTTATTTCATGATGTTCAAACATATGAAGTTTGATTATTACATGATTTAGATGATGACCAGTTATTTGTTTATGAAAAAGTACGGCTATTTCATAATGTTTTGATGTTTTACATTAAATGCATGAAGTTCGGCCATGATCATGTTTTAAGATGTTCGGTTATTGCATGTGTAAAATGACCTCCGTCTTTTGTTAAAGGACCTCCGACAGTTTGATGAAAATGACCCCTGTTTTTAAGACTTTAAAAGAAAGACCTTATGGTGTCCGGTTAATTGCATATTTGACTTGGATTTTCGAAAAAGCATGATCAGCGAAACTAAGTGTTTGGACGGTCGAGTAGCTGCCGGCCTTAAATGTAGCCATTATTGAGATATGATGGTCGAGTAGCTGCAGGCCTTAAATATATCCGTTTGATCGGTCATGACTATGGACCTTAAATGTAGCATTTTGATTGGTCATGACTACGAACCTTAAATGTATCATTATGGAATTTGATGATTCAGAGGGTCGAGACTGCAGACCTTAAATGTAGCTGTTATTGAGATATGATGCTCGAGAGTTACAGACTTAATGTAGCCGGTTTTCGACGGAAATGAATTTGGAAACAGAAGCATGTTTTTGGAAATCAATTGCATAAAAATGACTTTGGAATCTGTTTGTATTGACTCCGCCACGTTTTTACTCCTCTATTGCATTTTGTCTGTTTGCCTCACTGTTCATGACTATGCATGATTTATGCATGAGTACCTTGCTGGGCTCACTAGCTCACCCCTTCTATTTTTCAGATGATAATGATGATGACGAGTTTATGCCGGACGAAAAAGAATGAGGTCCGATGGACTAGATAGGCAAGATAGCTGGCTGAAATTTAAGCAGCGAAGGAGCAAAATTGATGTTTTCGCGTTTGATATTTTGGGAAGAATTTGTAAAATACTTCCGTTGCTAAAAGTTAATGAATATTAGTATGCTTCCGTACGCTGTTATGGTTTGAGTGATTGTGATTCCTAAGGGCATCTCAGTTTGTTTTTGGGACCTTCATATCCGATCGACGTAGTCTTGGCCGGCCAAGAGAGAACCCATGATCCCCTGGCCGCCAACTCATGAAGTTAGACCTTTCGCGATCCTGTGCACGTGATGTAAAGTATATATAAAAGAAAAGAAAAATTTTAAGTCCACCGTTTTAACCAGAGTATATGCTCGGTTTCGATCGACGGGCGGCTGTATGCGGTGAAATGTGGCAGGTCCGTCACATTTATCTCAGTACAGACTAATTTTTATATAACAGAAATTATGGATAAAAATCATTAAAACATTCATTTTCGTACCTAGGGTTTAACCAAAACTGTCGGACGATAAACGGATATCGAATACATATATTTTCATAAAATCAGAGGTATAATCGGTAGTATATACAAGTAAATACAAAATCTGTCCGGTTAATCAGGAAAAATAGGCATTATTTACAATAAATATGTAGAACCATGTATTTAAAGTATAATTACATTTTTAGAGATACAGAAACATAGTAAAAATGAAAAATAACGTCTGAGGTACACTTGCCTAAGCTTGCTCTACAGTTACCGTGACTCAAATCGGGACTGAACAGTAGATTTTTCCCTTTTCTTTCTCTTCTCTCTCCTTCCTCTCTTCTCTCCTTCGTTTTCTATCAAGAGCTGCTGCCAAAGTGAGCCCCAAATCCCTAATTATCCCATTTAAAATGCGGGAGAAAGGGGGCTCGTGTGGGACATGTGATCGGTCACTCGAGCGCCAGGTCAAGTGGTGCTCGAGTGGCCGTTTGCACAGAAGTGTGCTCGAGTGCCCTACTCATAGCCGAGGCCTCTCCCGCCTTGCCAAGAGTGGCCCACGAGCTGTTGCTCGTGCATTTTCGGGCCTACCAGACACTCGAGTGGTGCTCAAGCGCCCAGCACTCCCTTGGCCCATTTCACCTCATTTTTCTTCGGTACCAAATTTTTCTAAATTTTTAGGCCTAAACATGATTTTCTTTCATATAATTAATCAATAATTATCATGTTTTGGGATCGAGATCTCAGATTCTCCCCCACTTAAAGAAATTCCGTCATCAAAATTAAACAGAGCTACATACCTCAAGAAAATAAGTGGGGATATTCACTTTGAATCTCCTCTTCACACTCCCAGGTGGCCTCTTCCGATGAATGATTTCTCTAGAGCACTTTTACAAGGGGAATGGTCTTATTGCGTAACTTCTGATCCTTATGATCCAAAATCTGTATCGGCTCCTTGACATAGGAAAAGCCCTTATCAAAAGCTAAGGGCTTGTATTCAATCACGTGTGCTGGATCGTGGACGTACTTCTGAAGCATCGATACACGAAATACATTGTGTACGCCCGCCAGATTAGGTGGTAACGCTAACCGATAAGCTACCTCTCCAATCCTCTCTAGAATTTCAAATGGACCTATGAACCGCAATTTCATTTTTCCTTTTACTTTGAACCGGAACATTTCTTTAGACAGTGAAACTTTCAGAAAAATAAAATCTCCCACCTCAAAGCTCAATTCTTTCCTCCTCTAGTCTGCATAACTCTTCTATCTGCTTTGAGCAACTTTCAAATTATCATGAATCAGTTTAATTTTCTCCACCATTTCTTTTACAATTTCAAGACCTAAAATCCTTTTATCTCCAACTTCCTCCCAGTGAATTGGCGTTCTGCATTTCCTCCCTTACAGAGCCTCAAAAGGTGCCATACCGATACTAACCTGATAACTGCTATTATATGCAAACTCAGCTAGTACCAAATAACTGTCTTAAGTCTCTTTTATTTCCAATACCAAGGCCCTCAACATATCCTCAAGAATCTAAATGGTACGCTCTGATTGGCCATCAGTTTGGGGGGTGATACGCAGTACTAAATTTTAACTCCGTCCCCAACTCTCTATGCAAGCTTTCCTAGAATCTTGAAACAAAATGGGGATCCCTATTAGACACAATAGAGACAGAAACTCCATAAAGCCTCACAATTTCATTCACATATAATTGGGCCAGTCTGTCACGAGAATATGTTGTTCTGATCACCAAGAAGTGGGCTGATTTTGTCAATCGATCAACTATAACCCAAATGGCATCATGATTTCTAGGAATCCTCGGCAGTCCTGATACAAAATCCATAGTAATAGATTTTCAACTTGGGATAGGCATTGGTCGCAATAACAAAGAAGGCTTCCTCATTTCAGCTTTCAGTTGTTGACATACAAGGTATTTTTTCACATAAGCCACAATATCCCTTTTTATATTCCTCCACCAAAAAGTTTTTTTTCAAATCTTGATACATTTTATTTATCCCAAGGTGGATTGTATACCGAGATCTATGAGCTTCCTTCAAGTTCTTCTCCTTTGGTTCTCTATCATCTGGTACACATAATCGATCTATGAACCTCAATACTTCATCCGTCTGGACATTAAAATCAGCTCGAGAATCCCTACTCAGATCATTTACAATATCCATAAGGAACGAATCATTTACTTACTTCACCTTAATTTCACTAATTACTTCTCGTTGGATCTGAAGATAAGATAGGAGCATCCTATTACCCTTAGCATAGCGTTGATATCACACTACTTCAATAATCCAACATTTATATCTGCTTAACTTGCAACTGAGCTACATAACCCGATCGACGGCTCAATACATCCATAACTACATTAGCCTTTCCTGGCTTATACTGTATTTTACAGTCATAGTCCTTCAAAAAATCAAGCCACCTCCTTTGCCTCATATTAAGTTCCTTTTGTGAAAACAAGTACTTCAAACGTTTGTAATTAGAATATACAAGGAACTTTTCACCATATAAGTAATGTCTCCAAATTTTCAAATCAAACACAGCAGTAGCAAGCTCCAGATCATGGGTAGGGTAATTCTTTTCATACACCTTCAGTTACCTAGACCCATAAGCCACTACCTTACCATGATACATCAATAAATATCCTAAACCCGGCTTAGAGGCATCACGGTATACCTCAAAGCCTTCTGAACCCTCTGGAATAACTAATACTGGAGCGGTAGTCAAGCGATCCTTCAGCTCCTAAAAACTTTGATCACATTCCTTAGTCCACTCAAATTTAGCCTCCTTTTTAACAATTGAGTTAGAGGTATAGCAATCTGTGAAAAATTCTCAACAAAATACCTGTAATAACTTGCCATGCCCAGAAAACTCCTAACCTCAGTCATAGAAGTTGGCTACTCCAATTTGTAACAGCCTTCACCTTCTTTGGGTCTACAGCAATACTACCATTAGAAATTACATGGTCTAGAAATACCACCTTTTTTAGTCAGAACTCACATTTACTCAATTTAGCGTATAATTTCTCCTCATGGAGCACTTGAAGTACTATCCTCGATAGTTTCATGCTTCTCATAGTCATTTGAATATATTAGGATGTCATCGATAAAAATCACCACAAATTTATCGAGATACAGCCTAAATACCCTATTCATCAGATCCATAAAAGCAATTGAATCATTCGTAAGGCCAAAATGTATAACAAGAAACTCATAATGGCCATAACGTGTCCTAAAAGCAGTCTTAGCTATATCCTCTGGCTTAATCCTCAACTGATAATAACCGGACCTCAAATCAATCTTCGAGAACATCGGATATCCTTGTAATTGATTAAATAAATCATCAATATGCGGCAGAGGATATTTATTCTTAATCATGATTTTATTCAACTCACGATAGTCAATATGTAGCCGCAAAGACCCATCTTTCTTCCTATAAATAATACCGGTACTCCCCAAGGAGATACACTCGATCTGATAAAGTCATTGTCTAATAGTTCCTGCAATTGTAACTTCAACTCCTTCAATTCAGTCGGAGCCATACGATAAGGGGCCTTAGAAATTGGACTAACACCGGGAATAATAGCAAGTTCAAACTCAATTTCTCAGTATGGAGGCAATCCAGGTAACTCCTCCAGAAATACATTTTTAAAATCACAAACAACTAGGATGTCCTTAGCCGGCAAACCATGACTCCCAGTGGTGCTGGCATATACCAAGTAAGCTTTACACCCACTTTTCATCAAATGCTTAGCATATAAAGTAGAAATTAATACAGGCACCTCCTTCTTCCTAATGCCTTGAAAAAAAGGGGTTCTGTTTTAGGAATATCAAAACAAACCCTCTTTAGAAAACAATCAATACTGGCATAGTATTTAACCAGCCAGTCCATCCCTAGAATCACATCAAAATTACCCATGTTCAATAACACCAAATCTATAGTCAAATATTTTCCATTCACATCAACCACACATCCAGGATACACAGTATCAATAATCACAAGGGATCTAGTGGGAGTTAACATAGACAATTCATGATTCAAAATACACGGGATAGATACAATGCAACATGCAAACCGTGAAGAAATAAAAGAGTGGGTTGATACTTAGTAAAATAATATAGATACAGGAATTTCACAAATAGAAAGGGTACCTTCTATGATATTGGAGGATGCCTCCGAGTCCTAAACAGTCACCGCGAAGGCCTTAGCTGTGACATAGGCTTCTTCCCTTCTAGCCTCAAAGGTAATGGGCAATCTTTCACCATGTGGCGCTGTTGTCCACATCAAAGCATGATCCTAACACTTTGCGACACACTTACCCAAGATGTTTTCTCTCACAGGAAGTGCACTCAGTGGCTGATACTTGTGAGGTTCCGGATTTGTGAACCCGACAATTATGAGGTGATTAGTATGTTAATGATCAATACTAATCTTATGGGATGATTAAGGTTTGATATCGGAAGAAAATCGGGGAAATCACTTTCGGGTCGGGCTGCGAGCCTGCCCGTAGGCCGCGCCCTGGGCGCTTTCAGCCGTGGCTCGAGCGGTGGCCAACCCGTGGCTGGCCGCTCGGCCCGGCCGCTCGAGAGCCGCTCGAGCGGCCCGAGGCATATATGCGCGCGCGTCTTCTCTCTCCCTCATTTTTCAGCAGTAGGGTTTTGAGGAGAGAGAGAGGGGCGCGCCTAGAGAGAGAAGGAAGGAGATCAAGCCCGGAGTCCGATTCCGCCCCGAGAGCCAGTATAAAGGTGAAAGCATGCGTCGAGGCAAGTGTTCTCATACCCACTTCTCGTTCTCTTTCGTTGTTTTATGTATTTTCGTTGGGTATTTTGTGTCGATACCCACGGTGGATGTTTGAATCTTGAAACCCATGAGTATGGGGTAGGGAAAATGTAGTTAGTTGTCCGAACCGGGTCCGATTCGCCCGGGTGATTTGCGCCGGAACCCTAACCTACGGGATTTTGGGGGTTTCCCGTTTCCCGGCCCCGTATCATGAAATTGACCCCAAAATTGGAAAGCCCACGTCCCAAATATGAACATATGTCGGCCGCGGGTTCGATTTCGCACGTTTCGACCCGTTCGCGGTGTCCGGGCCCTCTAAATCGGCCCTGTTACTGTTCACCCGAGACCGGAGGTGGATTTTGCGTGTTTCCACCTTCGTGAGATGATGAAAGAACTCTAGAATATGAATCCCGGTATTCCAATTGTGTATATATATCGACAGGATGCGAATCCGCAAGATTTGACCCGTTCGTGGCATCCGGGAGCCTTGAAAGACTTCCGTAATGATTAATCCAAGTAAATGGGAAGTTGCATACTTCCACCCTCGTGTTAAGATAAATCGAACCCGAATGTGAAATATCGTGTAAGAATTGTGCGTCTTTTATCCACCGGACGTCCGATTTCCAAGTATCGAACCGTGTCGGCGTCCGGGTGTTCAAAGAGAAATCGATAATGTTTACCCAAAACGAGGCGAAAATGCAAAGTGAAATGTGATCCTAATTGTAATGAAAGAACGTTTAAATGATTAAACGTAAAACGTAAACCCGAATGTGAATCCTTGTGCTGGAGGCAAAGGAATGAGTCTCGGAGGTTCCAAAAGGACTTGTGATCACTTGAGGTGTGAGAACTAATCTATATTGTGATCTTGGAGTGATTTATTGTGACTAAGGGAAATGGATCCCGTAGAAAGTGGAAGCGAACTTGTGATGACTTGGATTAAGGGAATTGAGTCCCATTGGATATTGAGATCCGTGATGAGAATGGAAGGGAGTCCACATTGTGCTTGAGATGATATGATCTCCTGGATGGAGATGTGATTGATGATGTAATCTCCCGGTTGGAGATGATTGTGATGGGAATGAGGTTTCCCGAGATTCGATTGTGTATGGCAAATGTGGATTTTCCCTCTCCAAGTGTCGAACCTAACCTCAAAACTAGGACCACCGAGTCATATGGGTAGTATTCTTTAGTGTACCATATCCATCGTGGTGGGAACCCGAGGGATACTTGGCCACGTATTCCGGCCGCTCGTGTGAGTGGGTGATGTCTGTGGTACGCTTTAGGAAACTACTGTGGAAGAACGAGGATTGCCCTGGACCCCGGGGGTGTGGGGTGTGTCGACGCTACATATTGAGATGTAGTCGTCAGTGATGATTGTTGCATGGATGCAACCGAGGGTCGTGTGCTACCGACCGGAAGTAGTAGCCGTGGCTTTAGAATGTGTAGCTAACATTCCTTCATCCTCGTTCTCTCGCATCGTTGGTTAGTACGATCTACTAGCCGGGGTCATGAAGATGATATAATAATGAAAGTGAATAATATCCAAACGATAAATCAAGTGATTCAAGATTAACCATGTGATGAGAACGGTATGAACCCAATGATTCAAGATGAGCAGTGAGAATCCAAATGAATCAGAAGAATGACAAATCCATGTGATCGTGAGAATTGTAAGAATCAAGTGATCCCAGTTGCTCCTGTTCCCTCTCCTGTTCTTGTTTATGGAGAGTGTTTGTATTCCCTCCCGTTTGAGTTCTTGTACGTGTTTTGGAGGGGTGTGTATGATTATATTTGCTGAGCTGTTAGCTCACCCTTGCTGTTGATGTTTTTCCTTTCAGATGAGAACACTTAGCTGGCGCAGGTAGTCTGAGCAAGGAAAGGCTTGCTTGATGAGTCTGGCTGGACGGTGTGTTATCGGAAAGAATTGGACTCGAGTTGGATCGGATTGTGGGACAGCCACCGGATGGATGTGGCTTATTGTTGTTTTATGATTTTGTATGCTTCCGCAGATATTGATGATTTAGTTATGCTTCCGCGTTTGTATATTTATGTTTTGAGTTTTGTTTCATTAGATGGCATCTCTCTAGATCCAGTACTGTAGGTTGAGTACTGTGTCGGAGCCATGTATGATATGGCTGTGTTTGATCCTGTGTGGTGTGTTGTAGGCTTTGAGTTAAGCCTTTTGAATAGATGTGTGCTTGTTGCAGGTTGATATTTTAACAGGTTGTATTTCGGTTTTCGTCCAATTGCGAGGAAACTCACGGATTTTCTGTAGAGTCCATAGGTTAATTATAGGCTCTAGAGTGTGTTTAGTCATTGACGGAGGTTATTCAATGGAGAATGATCCGTTCCGTCACAGTTGGTATCAGAGAAAGAAGAGAGATGCCTAGGTTTGATCTGAATCGTATGCGGAAGCTTAGGTTTGATTAAGATTGATCGATTGAGTAAATAAAGTCTTGTGAAGACTGAGTTAGTCCGGGTAGTTTTGGTTACCCCAATCCTAGAACTTAGACTAGCGCTAAGTTAGAAGCGATAATTTAATTCGGATGGCTAGCCTACACGTCCTAAATTGTGTTCTAGGATTGGCTTGATCCGAATTGATTCGGTCTCGCCGAAAGTATTAGTAGTGGCTCCTTGTTGGGGACTACTAATAATTGTGGTTGGTTGTAGGGCCAAGAGAAGATGGTGTGTCGAGACACTTGAGTAATTGAATGTGATTAGTATCAATTGGGTCCTTGGACTGATCAGTGTTGATTCGAGGCTTAAGTTAATTAATCTCAGTTTGAGGTTTAAGTTTGATCGGTTCTTGGTTGAAGTCCTAAGTTAACGCTCCATGATTATTTGGAGTGGGTGATGCTGAAGCGTTTGGACTTCTTGACCGTCCAGATCCTTTTGGGATTGAGGTGTGAATCTTAGAGGCTTAAGATATCGTTGCGGTGACCCCGTGTCTAATAGAAGACATGGTGTGCTGCCCCGTGATGGGTAGGAAGTAAAGTCGACCTCGGATGGTTAACGCGAGAAAGATCTTGGGTCTCGAGGATTAAGAAATATGGTCCCATGCATTATGGAAGCTTCTTGAATTGATGTTGGTGTCAATGAGACTCTTGGGAGCGTGTCTCAATAGTGGACAGTCCAATCGTAAGATTTAAGGATATCTTTAGTCCTGGTCAGGTGGTGAAAAGGTTTGGTGTTTTAAATCGAAGTCCTAAGGTATGAACCCAAGTGTTAGTGCCACCTGTCGTGGCGAGATGTGAGGTTCTTGGGTTTCGTATTGTGACCTGATGTTGTCTTGAGGATTCCAAACCCATGTTGGGATTGTGGTTGAGATTGTGTAATTGGGAGGATCTAGGCTTGGCGGTAATGTCAAGAGCGACCTAGTATTCAGAAAGGCGAAAGGAAAGATGGCAGCGACTATTCATGGATGAATCTTGGACGAATGCCTTTCTGAAGAGATTTTGAAAACAAGGATCTAAGTCCGATACAAGTGGTATCGAGGTTGTGATACTCTTGGAGCTTGTGGATACGATCTGTTGGGTTAATTTGAATCGTCTTGTGGTGTCGATCTTGTTGTGACGATTAAAGGCTTCGGTCAGTGAGTTATCGGGTTGATCTGAGTAGTGTGCCTGATGATTGAATCGTGCGATTTTGGGTATAAACTTGAGATAGTTAAAGTGTTAAGCCATGATCTGATCTTAGTAGTAGTTCGGTGGACGAACTGCATTGCTAATTTGGTCGGATTGGTAAAAGATAACATCCGACAATCAGGTTGTGGGATTTGAAGCATGAGTTTAAATTGATCGAGGTATCAAGAAATTGATATCGCCTTTCTTGTGGTTCATTGGATCGAGGATGTCATCAAAAGGAAGATTTGGCATTACCGTTTGATCAGTAATTTGAGGTCATATCGAATCGACGTTAATCGTTGAGGATTTTAAGCAGGGCCGTAGAAGTATCGGCTTTGGTATCATGGTCGAATATCTCAGAACCTTCGAGGTAAATAGATGGACCGATGAGGTGGTTCACGAATTTCAAAATTGGCTAGGAGACTAATGATTGGATGATCAGGCTTTGCAGATGGATGGGCATAGTCCGTGAGTCGTCGTGAAGACTTGATGAATTCTAAGATCGATCCGGGTCCGTAATGGGACCGTTATGGATCAATAGGAGTTGTAGCCCTGACGGTATCCGGGTCGAGGATACGGTCACTGTAAAGTCCAGAAAACGCCGTTTGGGTCTTGTAGGATTGATGGCGTTTCATGAAGTTTTATGAGACGATCTTTCGACCACGTCTGGGTCGATGTTGAAGTAGCTTCATGTGATAATCAGGGAATTTCAAGGATATCGATGGTGTGTGCAATTGCTTAAGGATTGAATCATGATTTGTGGATGGTTGATAATTCGCATGTTCCAGTGAGGAAGGAATGCGAATTTAGTTGAGAAAATGCCTTCCTAAGCTCGTGGCTTTGTGATTGCATGATTTTGAGGAATAAGAATTTTGAGCGTGGCTGGTTGGGGAGGCCGATTGTGTCGTGGAAGTGTGCAATTATCCTTGATCTAATTGGATGGGGTGACTGATGATCGTGACATTTGGGTTGACCCCTAATGGGTCCGATGAGTTCTCGTGGAAAGTAATATCCTTGAGATAAGTGGGGAGGAGTTCACCAGGATTAGTGTTACCCCCATGTGTATGTCAGAAATTAGTCATTGAGTTCACAGGTTGAGAAAGTAAACCTCGGTGTCTTCCTTGGGAGGATAGGCATCAATGTTGGAAATTGATGCTATGAATCTTGGACGAGTATGTCTTGGGAGATAGAACCGTATTAAGATTGGGTTCTGTTGGTTTGTGAAATGCCGACGTGATCTTGAGGTTACCAAGTGATCAGAATTTTGAGAATTCTGGGTAAGATTGAAAGTTTTGTCAACTTTTTGGGAGATTGTTTTGATTGTGCCGTAATTTAATGATTTGAGGATTGATCAGAGTGCGCAGAGTAAGCGTTGTGGGCCTGTGGCCTAGAGATTTCTAAATAAGGTTGAGATCCCGATGACCGATTTCTTTCGAGGATTGGAATGAATTGAAGGAAAAGTCCATTGGCCCGTTCGAAGTGTCGGTTTGGGTTGGGAGATGTTTGGCATGATTGTGGGTCACTTTCGGAAATTGGAGGATCGTTATGAGGCCTTCCTTGTATCGATGGATGAGAGAATTGATAAGTGACCGGATTGGGCCGTTTTTGAAAGGCTAAGGATTTGTTTTATGATGAGAATTACAACGATTCCAATGCTTGAGGTTCTAAAATAGGCGCTGTCAGAGGAATGATTTGATTTTGAGAGTTCACCTCGGATTTGGGAATTGAGGCTCGTTAATTTCGAGGACGAAATTTTATAAGTGGGGGAGAGTTGTGAGGTTCGGATTTGTGAACCCGACAATTATGAGGTGATTAGTATGTTAATGATCAATACTAATCTTATGGGATGATTAAGGTTTGATATCGGAAGAAAAATCGGGAAATCACTCGGAGTCCGGGGGTCTGCCGGAAGCCCCTCTTTGGCAGGGCGCTGTGGGCGCTCGAGCCGTGGCTCGAGCGGTGGCCAACCGTGGTTGGCCGCTAACCCCGGAGAGCTCGAGCCCGCTCGGCGGCCCGGCAAATATATGCGCGCCGCGTCTTCTCTCTCCCTCATTTTTTCAGGCCGAGGGTTTTGAGGAGAGAGAGAGGCGCGCCTAGAGAGAGAAGGAAGAGATCAAGCCCGGAGTCGATTCCGCCGAGAGCCAGGTATAAAGGTGAAAGCACGCGTCGAGGCAAGTGTTCTCATACCCACTTCTCGTTCTCTTTCGTTGTTTTATGTATTTTCGTTGGGTATTTTGTGTCGATACCCACGGTGGATGTTTGAATCTTGAAACCCATGAGTATGGGGTAGGGAAAATGTAGTTAGTTGTCCGAACCGGGTCCGATTCGCCCGGTGATTTGGCGCTGACCCTAACCCACGGGATTTTGGGGTTTCCGTTTCCCGCCCCGTATCATGAAATTGACCCCAAAATTGGAAAGCCCACGTCCCAAATATGAACATATGTCGGCCGCGGGTTCGATTTCGCACGTTTCGACCCGTTCGCGGTGTCCAGGCCCTCTAAATCGGCCCTGTTACTATTCACCCGAGACCGGAGGTGGATTTTGCATGTTTCCACCTTCGTGAGATGATGAAAGAACTCTAGAATATGAATCCCGGTATTCCAATTGTGTATATATATCGACAGGATGCCGAATCCCGCAAGATTTGACCCGTTCGTGGCATCCGGGAGCCTTGAAAGACTTCCGTAATGATTAATCCGAAAGTAAATGGGAAGTTGCATACTTCCACCCTCGTGTTAAGATAAATCGAACCCGAATGTGAAATATCGTGTAAGAATTGTACGTCATTTAATCCACCGGACGTCCGATTTCAAGTATCGAACCGTACGGGAGCGTCCGGGTGTTCAAAGAGAAAATGATAATGTTTACCCAAAACGAGACGAAATGCAAAGTGAAATGTGATCCTAATTGTAATGAAAGAACGTTTAAATGATTAAACGTAAACGTAAACCCGAATGTGAATCCTTGTCTTTGGAGGCAAAGGAATGAGTCTCGGAGGTTCCAAAAGGACTTGTGATCACTTGAGGTGTGAGAACTAATCTATATTGTGATCTTGGAGTGATTTATTGTGACTAAGGGAAATGGATCCCGTAGAAAGTGGAAGCGAACTTGTGATGACTTGGATTAAGGGAATTGAGTCCCATTGGATATTGAGATCCGTGATGAGAATGGAAGGGAGTCCACATTGTACTTGAGATGATATGATCTCCTGGATGGAGATGTGATTGATGATGTAATCTCCCGGTTGGAGATGATTGTGATGGGAATGAGGTTTCCCGAGATTCGATTGTGTATGGCAAATGTGGATTTTCCCTCTCCAAGTGTCGAACCTAACCTTGAAACTAGGACCCTGAGTCATATGGGTAGTATTCTTTAGTGTACCATGTCCATCGTGGTGGGAACCCGAGGGATACTTGGCCACGTATTCCGGCCGCTCGTGTGAGCGGGTGATGTCTGTGGTACGCTTTAGGAAACTACTGTGGAAGAACGAGGATTGCCCTGGACCCCGGGGGTGTGGGGTGTGTCGACGCTACATATTGAGATGTAGTCGTCAGTGATGATTGTTGCATGGATGCAACCGAGGGTCGTGTGCTACCGACCGAAAGTAGTAGCCGTGGCTTTAGAATGTGTAGCTAACACATTCCTGTCCTCGTTCTCTCGCATCGTTGGTTAGTACGATCTACTAGCCGGGGTCCGCAAAGATGATATAATAATGAAAGTGAATAATATCCAAACGATAAATCAAGTGATTCAAGATTAACCATGTGATGAGAACGGTATGAACCCAATGATTCAAGATGAGCAGTGAGAATCCAAATGAATCAGAAGAATGATAAATCCATGTGATTGTGAGAATTGTAGGAATCAAGTGATCCTAGTTGCTCCTGTTCCCTCTCCTGTTCTTGTTTATGGAGAGTGTTTGTATTCCCTCCCGTTTGAGTTCTTGTACGTGTTTTGGAGGGGTGTGTATGATTATATTTGCTTTAAATGTTAGCTCACCCCCTTTGTTGATGATGTTTTCCCTTTCTCAGATGAGAACACTTAGGTGGGCGCAGGTCCTGAGCAAGGAAAGGCTTGCTTGATGAGTCCTGGCCGACGGTGTGTTATCGAAGAATTGGACTCAGAGTTGGATCGGATTGTGGACAGCCACTGGATGGATGTGGCTTATTGTTGTTTTATGATTTTGTATGCTTCCGCAGATATTGATGATTTAGTTATGCTTCCGCGTTTGTATATTTATGTTTTGAGTTTTGTTTCATTAGATGGCATCTCTCTAGATCCAGTACTGTAGGTTGAGTACTGTGTTGGAGCCATGGATGATATGGCTGTGTGTGATCCTGTGTGGTGTGTTGTAGGCTTTGAGTTAAGCCTATTGAATAGATGTGTGCTTGTTGCAGGTTGATATTTTATCAGGTTGTATTTCGGTTTTCGTCCAATTGCAGAGGAAACTCTGCCGGATTTTCTGTAGAGTCCATAGGTTAATTATAGGCTCTAGAGTGTGTTTAGTCATTGACGGAGGTTATTCAATGGAGAATGATCCGTTCCGTCACAATACTCTAGAACCAATCACTGACTGAGTTGAAACAATGATCTTTTCCTTATCTCACCGACAGAATTACCAGTAGAATCACATCCTGGAAAAATAGGTGGCTCTCGTTTGGTGGGCGGTTGCAACTCGTTGCCTCTATTCTCTCGTCCATCCACCTTTATTGGGCCTCTATTTTTATTCTGCCCAAGTCCACTCTTAAAGTAATTGATAGCCTTTTACGCCGTTTTCTTTGGAATGGCTCATCTAATGGCAAAGCTAATGCAAAAGTAGCTTGGGACGATATATGCTACTCTAAGTCTGAAGGCGGTTTGGGTATTAAGAACCTGATAGCTTAGAATAAAGCTCTCATCTGTAAGCTTCTTTGGCGTCTCCTTTCTAAAGACCCTAACTAAGCCTAGTCTTCTTGGATCTACAAAAATAGAATCAAAGACCATTGTATTTGGACTCTTAAAGTCCCGGATTCTTCCCCTGGAGCTGACGAAAGATTATGAAACTTCGCCACTTTATGCGCTCCCACTCTATTAAGGCGATTGGGGATGATTCAGATACTTTCCTCTGACACGATAACTGGCACCCTTTGGGCCCCCTGAGTGAGGTTAGCTCTGATCGCACTCGCTTGGTCTCGGACCTGTCTTGGGATGTTAAGGTTTCTGCTATTATTAGAAATAACTGTCGGGTCTGGCCTAACCCTTACGACATGGAGGTCTCCCGTCTTGTGGAGCACATGCCTCCTTACCCCCCATCAATCAAAAAGACTCACTGAGTTGGGTCAAGAATGCTCATGGAAATTTCTCGACTAGATCCGCGTACACCCTCATCCATCCTCCCAAACCAAAGGTTAGATGGGCTCCTTTGGTGTGGGGCCCATCCCATATCCTTGCCCATGCGTTTACACTTTGGCTGGCTATTAAGGGCAGACTCAATACCCTTGACCGCCTCCATGGTGTCCCAAACCTATCCCCTAGATGCACTCTTTGCAACACGGGTGACGAAGACTATGAGCATCTTTTCTTCTCTTGCCCCTTTTCAAGATCCTTATGGGTTAAAATCCAAAGACATGTGGGTATTCATTCGCCCCACTCCAAATGGTACCAAAATATCACTTGGGCTGCAACAATCTGGAAAGGTAAAAGCTTATTGGCCCTCTCTAAATGCCTTTCTCTGGCGGCCACGGTCTACTACATTTGGAAGGAATACAATAATCGTATCTTTCAAAAGTCCCCCCAAGAAATCTCTCAAATCTTTCCTATGATTATCAATGTCGTGCGGCTTAAATTGAAGACCGTCACGGATACTGATAAATGTGCTACTAGCCCGATTTGGATTCGTTGGAGCTTATAAAAAAAAGTGGCTGGCTCTTCTATGGGTTTGGATTTCGATTAATCTTTAATGCCCTTGGTCAGCCGGTGTGGTCTATCCCCTCTATCTTTTTGGGTAGCGATGTTTTAGTGCTTCCACTTGTATCGGTAGTGGGGTCTTATTCGCATCCTTGGTTTTGTCCGCATTGTTGGACTGGATATTCTTATAAAAAAAAGTGTTGAATTGGATGGTCTTGTTCAGCTAGCTCTGCTGGTTTTATGCTATCCCCTCTTTGATCTCTTCATTCCTTCACCCAAAAAAAAAAAACGTTCCCCTTCCCCCCCCAAAAAAAAAGATCTCATTGCCTCCAAGCTACTCAAATTCGTGTGCCTTTGTCTTCAATACATCGAGCTTGGATGCAGTTTGTGTTGAGGCTAGGTTTTTCTGTTTTGAGTGTGTTTGGTGTTTGGGTTTGATGATGATGGATCTTCAGTATGCTAGTGTTGCTTTGTAGTGGATTACCTGAGGGTGTACCTTCCTGCTAAGTAGACCGGGTACTTGGAGATGCCATTTGTGGTCATGGCTGGAGTTGTCTTTTGCCGTTGTGGTGCCTTTGCCCCTGGCTGCTGAAGTGTAACTGGTTCTGGTACTGGGGACTGCTGAGTGTTTGGCCATGTTACTTTGCCTCTGCTGTTTATGCCTAATGTTGCTAGGCCCCTGTGGGAGTTTGCCCTAGAAAATGTCGTTGTTGCTGATGGTTTGCCCGGAAGAGGTTTGGGTGAGTTTTTTCTAATGCCATTGAAGTTGGGGTAGCTGATTCAGTTGATTGGGCCTTGTTGCATTGTCTCTGCTGTTTCTGCCATATGTTTCTTGGTCCCAGTGGGGGTTTGCCCTGGACAAATGTTGTGGCCGCTCTAGGTTTGCCAGGTAGTGGTTTGGGTGTGTTTTTCTGATGCCGTTGAAGTCGGGGCAGCTGGGTTTCTAATTTGATCCTCTGGTCTGGCGCATAATGCATCTCATTGATGCTTCAACTATAGCTCTTACTGAGCATGGGGGACCTGATCTGTTTACCTCATGTGATGTTGATTGCAGAATGTAATGATGGCTTGATTTATGCTAGTGCTATTGGTTGGATATGATTAATAAAATGTACTGGATCAAAATGAGAATTGGGTTGGCAAATCTAGTGTGTCTTTGCTATGATGCAGTAGCAATTGGATAGGGTCCAGTTTAGTGCCTTCCTCTCGTTTCTATGCTACAGCTCCTCCTGGAATTTACAAGGTGTAGAGGATGCTGATTGAAGATTGTTACTGTCGGCAATTTTCTGCACTGCTATCTAAGGTGTGGGTTTGGAGCCAATGCTTGCAACATGGACTTGCTTGCTGCATTGTTTTGAGGTACTGTAAAAAGCCGAAGTCTGCCTTACCTTTGGCTGGCTAAAGTGCTGACCCTGGTTGTCTTCTGATGCCTGCCGACCCTGCTGGCCAATTGGTGCAAAAAAGGCTAGTGGCCAGTGCGTGGTGTTGTTTTGCTGAGGTCTGCATCGGTTGAACTGCATTTGCCTGAGGTCCAATTTGGGCGAGGGAGTTTTTTGTGTTGCAAATATTTGTGTTGGATCTACAGTGTCTTCTGGTTGGACGCCTATGAACCTGCCCTCGGCTGAAAATCTGCAATGCTCAAAGCTGCCAGCTGAGTTGTGGGTTCTGCTCCTTGGTTTGCATTGAGGAATTGTTTGTTGCATTGGTCCAAGCGTTTTCGAGATGCGCTTGATGCGGTACTTGAGTAAGAAAAGTGGATGATGAGGTAACACAAGATTTGGATGGGCTGGTCTGTCATTCCTTTACTATTTTTGTGCTCTTGACGTGGCCCCCCATTGCTGAGGGTTTGGAATGATGGCTCCGTGGTCATTTTTCTCTTTTCCTTAAATCTTGTTATGTTCCCTTGTTTTTGGACGGATGTCCTTTAGATTGGTCGTTGACGTTGACGAATGAAATTCGGTTTACTCCGTTTTTTCGTTACAGTATACCGGTGTTGTGTCTTGTCTCACATTGCTTGGGGTATGTCCTAGCGTCTTTGTTCTAAATCTAAGTCAGAATAACACTTGGAGATAGAACATTGATTTGTACATCTTCCTTTTTATTTATAGAATTACTTACTTACCAAAAAAAAATGATCTTTTCCTTATCAGCTGTCCTAGCCTTCCTGGATGGTCCAGAAGATCCCACATTAGATCCAGTATTAAATCTCGCCTGACTAGCAGTCCTCTTTGCATAAAATCTATCTATCTCTGCTTCCTTCTCATAAATCACTGTCCTATCCAGAATTTCAGCGTAAGTCTGGAATTTCAGGTTGACAGTGACTTCCTAATGTCATCCCGTAGCTCTTATTGAAACTTTTTTGCCTTTCTCAGCTCATCATCCATGTAGAAGGGTGCAAAATGGGATAACTTAGTAAATCTTGCGTCATACTCCGTCACCATCATATTTCCTTACCTCAGCCTCATAAACTCTTACTCCTTCTGATCTTAGAGACTAGATGAGAAGTACTTCTTCATGAAAGTTTCTTCAAATATATCCCAAGTGATAGCATCATCGGGCATTCCCAATGCCATCTTCTTCATGCTCCACCAGCTATCTACTTCACCTTCCAACTTCTATACTGCAAAGGTGACCTTCTTCTGATCGGTACACCAAGTCACAGCGAATATCTTCTTCATCCTCTTTAGCCATATATCTACTTCTTCCGATCCAGGCTTTCCTAGGAAACTCGGTGCTCGCTCCGCTGTAAATCTATCATAAGTTGTAGGAGCTGGATGTGTCAGAGCTAGCTCGGGTGTAGGGACTGGAGTCATATGTCTCTGCTCGACAGATTCCACCACGTTTGTCATTCTCTCCAACAAATCCACATATGCAGCCTCCTGATCGTGGGGAGTATTGGCACCACCGTGATTATTTCTTCTATTCCTTCTACTAGCCTTCCTATAATCAAGGTGACACAAAATTATAACTTCAAGGAATCAGTTAAAGGAAGAAATATTCAATAACTTAATAAAATTCAAACCTAGCCTAAGGACCAATTCCCAAAAGTCCTAGTTGCCTTAGCTTCCCCAACCTATTCCGACAGAAATTCAGTACAGAATTTTAAACCTATACTTTCGCTTTTTGATCGATCAATTTCTAAGGCATCTCATTTCTCTGACACCAATTATGACGGAACGGTTTTTTTTGTCGTCAGATAATTCCGTCAAGAATAGAAATAGGGACCTAAACCCAATTAACTACCTAAAGTTCTAAGAAAAAAATGGACAGAGTTTTTTCTAAAACTGGGCTAGACAGGATTTACAGAACCTGCTTATAACCTATAGATATACAGTATAACATCATAGACCCTATCCACAAATAATCTCATCACAAACACAGGATCACAGACACCATATAGCTCTCTACGGCTTATAATTTATGTTTGCTATCTACTATACTAAAAGTTCAGAAGTGAGATGCCATCTAAGACTCGTACAGAATACACAGAAAATATATAGCAGAAGTAGAACTATTAACCTGCAGAAGTATAGTTTTCCTATTTTATCACATACATCACATCCATTTCTATATACTGAATCCATATACATATAATCCGTATACAAAATTATATATCAAAGTCAGGTCTTTACAATTTGGTTGCCTATTTTTCAGGTCTTCCAAAACTCTTCAGGTCCCCAAAAGTCTTCAGGTAAGCTTTAGGTCACTCCTCCTCTTCCGGTACTAGCTCTGCAGTCTTATCTAGAGGAAAAAAAAGTAAACAGTGAGCCGAATTCCAACAAGGTACATGCAGGCATACAGTAAAATTCTATTATGCAGAACAATTATACGGTTATATTAAAGCATGAAAGCATTTAGGGTCGGGACAGTACAAGGAAATAGAAAAAGCATAATTTGGTATCAAAATTAAACTTCAAAAATCAGAACTCAGTAAAATATACTTCTGTACTAAATATAAGTGCAGGTGAACAGTTAACATAAAAATATTCCTTCATGGCGGTAGCAGAAAATGCATGAAAGCAGAGAAAACTTATTACAATGAAATTAAGCTTCGCAAACCATAAATTAGTAAACATAATTCAGAAATAAAAAATTAGTACTAAATCTGTGAATTATAAAGAAATCATCTTTTCTATCAGTATGGACCCGACCAGTGGGCCCTAATAGCAGAGGGGGTGAATAATTGAAGATAGATTGTATTCACCCTACACAATCCAAGGCCAGAAATAGGAACATGAGATCCCTTCTCACGAGATCTATCCCCTCTCGTGGGATTCAGGATAGGGGTACCGGCCAGTAATAAAAACTATCCTCTAGGTTATCGTCCTGAGGAAGGGTGAATTATGTATAACTCTATGGATAGAGTTATCCTTGATTACCACCATAACGTTCTAAGGCATGCCGGAGAACCTAACCTGACTGTATATCAGTCCTGGGTCCTAATTAATAGTATCAAAAATATTTTTCTTAACTTACAACAATACAGTTCTAAAAAATCAGTCAGAATTATTTTAGTTAACCCTTCAACTTTGCTTTAGAAGTCCACAGTGATTTATCAGTATAAGTCTGTGTCAAATTTTTAGAAATAAATTATACCAAGAGTTTTCTCTCAGTACAAATTAACTTTTATACAACAGAAATTATTGGTAAAAATCATTAAAATCCTTCATTTTCATACCTAGGGTTTAGCCAAAATCGTAGGACGATAAATGGATACCGAATACATGTATTTTTATAAAATTAAAGGTATAATCAATAGTATATACAAGTAAACACAGAATCTGTCCGATTAATCTGGAGAAATAGGCATTATTTACAATAAATATGCAGAACCATGTATTTAAAGTATAATTACAATTTTAGAGATATAGAAATGCAGTAAAAATAAAAAATAACGTCCAAGGTACACTTGCCTGAGCTCGCTTTACAATTACCGTGACTCGGATGGGATTGAACAGTAGATTTTCCCCTTTTCTTTTTCTTCTCTCTCCTTCCTTTCTTCTCTCCTTCCTTTTCTGTCGAGAGCTGCTGCCAAAGTGAGCCCCAAATCCCTAATTATCCCATTTAAAACGCGGGAGAAAGGGGGCTCCTACGGGACATGTGACCAGTCGCTCGAGCACCGGTCAAGCGGTGCTCGAGCAGCCGTTTGCGCAGAAATTCATTTGAGAGCCCTGCTCGTAGTGTGGGGCCACTCCTACGTTACCTCGAGTGGCTCGAGAGCTGTTGTTCGTGCATTTTTATGCCTACTAGGCGCTCGAGTGGTGCTCGAGCACCTAGCGCTCCCTTGGCCCATTTCGTCTTATTTTATTTTGGTACCAAATTTTTGCACATTTTTAAACCTAAACATGATTTTCATTCATATAATTAATCTATAATTATCATAGTTTGGGATTAGGATCTCACACGTATGTTATGGAACTAAGAGACAGGCCTTATATTAGTCCACATGCATGCTGCCGGGGGCAAGGTCACTACAGGACCTTGGTGGTCCGAGGGCTGAGGGGTCGATTATGTGATTTGACGCATGAGATTTGATGGTACCACTCCCGATGGGGAGGCTTAGTCCTAACAGGGACGTATATGATA
This sequence comes from Nepenthes gracilis, assembly GCA_033239525.1. Lineage (NCBI taxonomy): Eukaryota > Viridiplantae > Streptophyta > Magnoliopsida > Caryophyllales > Nepenthaceae > Nepenthes > Nepenthes gracilis. The sequence continues at coordinate 15,639,430 of BSYO01000007.1, forward strand.
TGTGGCCCCCTTCTGTCAGTAGGAAGCTTGGGCGTATTGTAGTTTACCTATTTTACTGTGTATTTAAATGAGAATCGTCGTAAGAAATTAATAGAAATCAATATATTCTGATGTCCTAATATATATAACTAAACTTGAGGTTGCACTCAAAATCACGAGTGGTAAAATATAGTGAGTAAGTTCCCAATCTATGGGAGACAAAGTATATAGATAGCCTTAAGCTGCTTGCCTAAATCGTAGTTGGGTCTTGAGCTGCCAGTCTAAAACGTAGCTGATATGGCCACGGTTATCAGATGAGGATAACCTTTCCTCAAATTAGTCTAATAATCTTTGGTTCTTTGATTTCATACATACTTGTATTTCGCATGTATTTGGGTGGACTATAATTTGAGATACGTGGATTAGCCCACGAATGGGTAATGGGAATTTCTTGTACGTATCGATCTGTTGAACCCCAAAACGTATTTTATATTTATATGTTTTTGTTCTGACTTTTGATTTCAACATATGAGATATGAGCTTTGGATCCGAGCGATGGTATGTGTTCCATGCGAATGTGGTGATGGCTGCAGTAATGTGATGTGGCCTCGGATCATATGATATGATATCGTCTATGGGATTTGATTGGATCACTAATTGTTATGATTATATTCCGAAGGGACTGTTTGTTACAGACAATAATTCAGTACAAGATATTTCCTCGATTTTTAGGGATTTCACGAACCTTGTGTTTATCTTATATGGTTATTTTGTGATATTCCTTTCTTTGATTTATATGTACTGTTTTATATGACAATGATTCTTAATGAGTTCTCGACTCACGTTTTCATATTTTATCTCTTTAAATTAGTGGCTTGGATATGATTGTAGGAGTTCGAACTAGATCGGAAGCAGCATTACTTATCTGGTGAGTATTGATAGTTATGCCTATTAGGTTTTTTATCTCGATGGTGTACTTGGCTTTATGTTGGTTGGATGTAGGCCGTGAATCATGTATTGAGAATTGCAGATTGTTTACGTTATGTGGATGAATTGTTGTTTTGTAAATATCCTCTTATTGATTTTATAGATAGCAGGTCATATATTATATTGTTCGACTTTATATTCAATGAGATCTTGTGCGAGTTTTATTATGTTGGGTCCTGTATAAACATGGATTGTCACTTTAGGGTCAGGTTAGTCATTATGGATGTTGAAATTTTATATTATTATGGATTATTATTATTATTGACCTGCATATATATTCTAGGGTCGTGACAATTCGTCAGTCTCTCTCAAGTTACTACCATTTTTTCTTCAAATCCCTAAACATGTCACCTGTAGACATAATATAAACCAAAATGATACATTTTCCATCCAAAATCACATTTATTGAAATATTCACCTTTCTCTCAAGATCTGTAACAAAATACTCAAATGGATCTCATGCTCTTCATGATTTGAAAAATTGAGATTACCATCAATGAAGCCATCACAAAATTAATCAAATTACGGCTGAAAGATCTAAAGGATTGACAAAAGGTGTCGACGAAATCACTAAACCAAAAAATTACCACAAAAACTCACAATAGCTATACCTTAGTCTTTAAGGCTATTTCAGACACATTTCTTGATTCATCCTTAATTAATAGTATTCTAGATACTGGTTAGTTTTAGAAAATATTGAACCCTTACAATTGATCAAATAAATCACCTATAAATTTCAAATACTCGCTTATCAAACAATTCATCTCCCAAACAAATTAGAATTTCAACAATCTATAGATAACCTCATCGATTCATCTTACACACTCCAAAGTATTGAAGCATTCCATGGCAAAACACTCGGCTGATACCTCAATGATTCAATGTTGGATATTCAAAATCAATGCGAATTTCGGCACAACTCAATAACAATTTTAATTTAGAGATATGAAGATAAGCTAGGTTAATCCTTTCGTCTAAGAAATATCATCAAATTTTTATATAATTAGAAAGTCTTTTATGACCACAGGATGACTATCAAATATGGTCATATATGCCAAATAACTCGATACAAATTCTCATCAAATAACTTGCAGGTAAAATGATATCAATTTTATTGCCTCTTGATGGACTCTTCCTTGTACTCAAAATTCATTGCCTAAATTACAAGTAAGGATATTCTTATCAAACAATTTATACTAGTATAGTGACTCACCAACCAAAATCACTCCTAATATTACGTCAAAGTCTAGCACATCAAAAAAAAAATTATTATTTATATCTATTGATCCAAACTGGACACTTAGGGTGCATAATATCTGTGACTAAAGAATCCTTTAGGTATCGATACAACTAATGCAAGATCTGATCATCTAATTAATGAATAAACTTAGGAAACACAAATGAAGGTATAGACTCCGAATCTACAAATAATACATATGTTGAAATGCCAAAATTTAAAAATTTTACCTTCCACTATGGTAGATGACGACATCTTGTGCTGTCCCGCAAAACCTCGATTAGAAGAGCTAAACTTCTTCGTCGTCTGTCTTAAAGGATAAGGGCAATCATTAATAATGTGGCCGAACTTTCCACAATTGAAACAAGTTCCTAGCCTTTTGTAAGATGGTCGCCCTCCATGAAATTTTCCACAATATGGGTAAACAGGCATTGATGATTGTGGGTCCAATATACCTTAGATGTCTGCACATTTCTTTCTTCTCTTAGCCGACTTTAGCTTTTTGTAAAGCCTTTCCGACCCTGAACTTTGATTAGAATTTTGACCACCACTATGATGGAATGGGTCATTTTCCTTTAAATAACATTTGTCAATAATCATATAAAACTAATACTCATTAATTTAATAGTATTAATTTTTACAAAAAATCGGGTAGAGTTTTCTCTAAAAGTAAACAAAATCCATTCAAATAACCTAAATAAATATGCCCTGTACAAGATATAGAAGCAATTAAATCTCATAATCAACATCAACACAACACAGGATCAACATCAATGTCATATCACTTGTTGCTCTAATACAGTAATTCCACTACCACATTGGATTCAAACGAGAGATGCCATCTAGGAACCTATACAAAATCCAAAAATCAAAATGCAAAAGCAAACTATAGTCATAAGATCATCTACGGAAGCAAAATAAAATATCCATGATAATGTAAAACATGCTATATCATCATAATATACAACATTCATCCAAAATACTAGTTATATACATTCACAATTCAGCAACTTCCAAAATCTCCTAAAGACTTCAAGGCCCAACAAGCTATCTTTGGCTAAGTTTTATCTTCACTCTTTCTCATCAGGTATCAATTCAACAGTCTCATTTAGAAGGGTGGATAAAATAGTAAGGGTGAGCAAAATGCTTAGAAAATGTACTATGATAACAAGGATATGTAAGCTTTCATATAAAACATACATATGTAGGGATAAAGAAACATAGAAAGAACTAAAAATCAAATATGCATGTGGACAATGGGAAAGCATGAAACGATGCATAAACATGAACTGAAAGACAAAATCTTACTTTTAGTTCTTTTATCTTTCTCTTTAGTTATTTCTTCTATTTAACTTAGTCAAAAAAGCATCTCCTGGAAATCTCAAATTGGTTCAAAACTTTACTTATTCTTCAAATTAACCTTTGTTATTTTGAGGGACTCGAGCTAGTAGACCCTACTAGCTAAGAGATGAATAATCGAGGATAGATTGTATTCACTCCACACAATCCAATTGCAAAAATTTTTCCCTATTTATATTTCGATGATAGGATGATCAAAAATTCTTATCTTCCCTATTTAAATCCTGAGGGTAGGATGATCAAAAAATTTCTATCCTTCAAAATTAACGCCCCGAGGAAGGGCGGACCACATATCACTCCATGGACGGAGTTATCCTCGATTACCACCGTAACATCCTAAGGCATGTTAGAGAACACTACCTGTTAAATGATAATCTTAGGTTCAGTTTCTTGCTGATTTTAACTTATCTTAGGGTATTCTTATTCTTGCTTTTTAGTCTTAACTCATCATGCCTCAAAGACCACTTCAAATTCAGATAACTAAACCTTCAGATAATCCTGAATTTCTCAGAAATTTTGACAGTATAGCTTTTTACAAAATCTTAGATAAAAATTGCCCAACAAGCTTAACTAAGGTGTCAAATAACATTTTCATAATACAACTCAAAATATTACAACCAAACATACCTCCATTTTTGAGCTAGGGTTTAGGGAAAATCTTTCGAATACAAATCGAACATGAAACATGAGCCAAATAACGAAATCGAAACCATAAATAATAATACTTATACTTAAATATGAAATCTATCTATAAAATCATGAGAAATATGGAAAGCATGCATAAATCTTGAAGAAAGTGGGTATTAGAGCAATAATACCCCATGGACATATCAAAAAGCAACAATAATGGAGGAGAAAGCTTGGGGTATATTTTTCTCAACCTGATTTATCATTTTCTTTACTCTGATCGAACTGGAAGAGATTAAAATTTCCTCCTCTACCTTTTCCCCTCTCATCCTTCCTCTATTCTTCTCTTTGTGCTCTGTCGTGGCTACCTTCTCTCTTCCCTTACCCTATTTAAAAAGAAATGAAATAAGGGTAGTGGGCTCAAAGCACAATTGGTGCTCGAGCGCCAATTGGGCGCCCTTGTTCTGTTAAACACACGCGGATGGCACCTTAGGCGCTCATTGGACAGACCCGTTCTACTAAATGTGCCTGGGTTGTGACGGAACGGATCCTATTTCATTAAGGGCCTCCGTCAAACTTATACAAAACAAATGCTCTTGAATTTAAAACATTAATTTCTTATAGAAAATCGGACAGAATTTCCTCTAAAATTTAACAAAAATCTAATACAAATAATCTGTATTAACACAACCTGGACAACCTACAAATATTTTACTTCCACATTCAATCATTTCTTCTTTTTTTTTTTTTGGTAAGTAAGTGATTTGGATTATTAGGAGAAAAAAATTTTACAGGTAATGATTTATCACCAGGTGTTTTCCCGACTTGGGGGATAAACCATAAGCGCTAGGGCATGCCCCGAGCATATTGATACAACGAATGAACCAATAGAGAAAATTGCTAGTAATCACTAAATACAATCAAGACATTCTAATATCAGTAGAGCAGTTCCTACACAAAACATGCCAATCCAAAAATTGGCAACAGAAGAAATCTAGTCACCAACTTCTGCAGTATCAACGCCAAATTGGAACTTCATGCCAGCCATGGGCTTTTCCTGCTCCACTTGGAGAACCAAATCCTGAAAACCAGGCGCAACATCCAACACAGTGCATCTAATTTCCAATTCCAGCAGCATCCAATCACTATAACAGGACGCGGCCAGAGGAAAGATCAACCGGATCGGCACCAGTTTATCCCAGCTATTCCTAGTCACAGCAGCAGGAAAGACAGCACTGCCAAGTAACACATTCAATCATTTCATAATCACAATATCAATAAAATGCCATTTCATCTGTGGCTCTAACAATAAATCCCATCCAATATATCAAAAATATATCAGAGATGCCATTTAGGACCTGTACATATCCAAAAATCAGAATAGCGGAAGCAACTATATCCATAATGTAAACCTGCGGAAGCATAGATACTATTCTTATTAGAATATAAAATGTATCATAACCATCAATACATAGTTTTTGTCCACAATTTATATATTTACATTCACTCTTAGCAAATTCCCAAAAGATTCTTTGAAAGGCTTCATAATTCTATCCAACTCCTTACTAAACTCTAACTCTTCCTGTTCATTCAGAATCAACTCTATAGTTTTATTAGGAGGAGAAAAAACAGAAGAGTCAGCCAAAGCCTAGCAGTGTACCATAAAACATGCAAGTGATATGCTTTCATGCAGAATATAATTATAGAAGGTCATAGAAATTACCAAAGAATAGACACATAAACAAAAGTCATGAGAAAAGCTTAGTTCGATATAAACAGGTTTCAATGATCATAATTCATGCTTTCTACAGAACATATATTCAATAGAATAGAAACCACGATAATATCAGAAGAACGAAAATGTCCACGGAAACAAGAAGAAAACATAATTCAATTTAAACATGTTTCGGAAATCGTAGAACAGTTCCAAATCTCATTTGTTCTTCAAAATTCTAGTTCGATATCCTAGGGACCCAACTTGTATAACCCACTAGTCGAGGGGGTGAATAATCAAGAATAGATTGTATTCATTCTACACAATCAAAGGCCGATAGTTCGATAATATTTATTTTCATCTCATTTCACAATTTTATAGTTCGATAGTTTGAAGGTTCGATGATTCGATAGTCCGATGGTTCGATAGTTATCCTCAATTATCACCGTAATGTTCTAAGGTATGCCGGAGAAGCTTATCTATCTGTCCGACAGTTCTAGGTCCGTTTTTCTTACTGATTAACTTAATTTAAATTAATGCCTTTGCTTAAAATTCTATAATCAAGTTCATCATATTTCAAAGCTAAGTCCAAATCTCATTCAATTACTTTTTCAAGTAATTTTAGAAGGCTTTCTTAGTTTGATAGTACAGTTCTTATGTAGAATTTTCGAAACAAATCATTTAATAAACTCTACGAAGCAACAATTAACACTTAAATCATCAAAATCACAAGTTTCCAAAACAAATTTCCAAATTTTCGTGCTAGGGTTATGGGTAACATTTTTGGGCGTAAATCGAGCGTAAAACTTGGGCCAATCTACAAAATCAAAGCCATAATTCATAAAACATACATATATAATGAATTAAACTCAAATTTACACCTTAATTTCGAGCTAGGGATTTCACTATGTTGTCCGGACACGAAACGAAGGCAAAACGTGAGCCAAATCACAAAATTAGAGTTATCAATCACAATATACATGCCTAAATATGAAATCTAGTCCAAAGGTCATGAGATTCATGCATTATCCATGTCAAATCTTAAGGAACAAGTGATTTAGAGCATAAACAATAATATGGAGATATTAAAAAATGGTAAAAATGGAAAACGAGGTCCGAGGTACATTTGTTTTAGCCCAATCTACCATTTTTTTACCCAGATATGAGCGGAACGGCCGAATTTTTCCTCTTTCTTCCCCTTTTCTTATTTTCTCCCACTGCTCTCTCACTGGAATGGCGAAATGACCGAAAGAAAAACGCATGAAGCTTTTAAAAGCAGGTTGGGCCCTCGAGCACCGCTCGAGCGCCAACCAGGTGCACCCCCTTAAAACATGCCTACTCTCGAGTGCCAACTAGGTGCCCTTCAAGAGCGGGCTTCTGCTAAATGCGCCCCAGGTGCGCCTGAGGTGCCACCAGGGCGCCGAGGCCCTAGGGCCATTTTTTGCCTCCAACTTGGTTTTTTCCACATTTTTCTTATTCCATTTGTCTTAATTTTAATTATTTTAACTTAATGATTAGGATGTACTATGTTTTAGAACTTGGGTCGTCACACGAGTGGTGTCTCGGGCATTGCTCAGGCACCAAGCCTAACCTCCTCATTTTTGCTTCCAACAATAATTTTTCATATTTTCTAAGCCTAATTTTAATTATTATTAATTTAATTATCTTCTAATTATCATGTTTTGGAATTGGTACCTCACAACCACGACTAGCTGATTTTCTCTTGAAGAATCTTTTCTTTTCCTGGTCCTCACTCTAACTTGGTCAATCATGACTTCCGAGTTCTTCTATCTCTTAGTCCTACTATAAAATATTAATAAATTTAGATTATCCTATCTTAACTAAGTAATCGACTTAAGACATTGACCCGAAATCAATCAAACCTAGACTTCAAATTGAAATCCATCAACCTTAAACCTTAACCCAAAATCAATCAGACTTAGCTCTAACATTAAGGCATCTCCTTACTACTTCTCTGATATCACCAATGATAGACCATGTCCCTAAATCTGTTATTAACCATAATTATCCTTAGTTATCTTTTATTACCAATTTTACCAATAATAGTTCAGTTTACCAATTGGATGTGAGTTTTCGCTGTTGATATCCTGATCAACTATATATAAACAATACAGCAATATACACAGGATCTAATTTCATTGCCACTTCTTTAGTAACTCTGACGCCATCCCTGAACAACATGACATCAGCTTTTTTTAATGAAAGAGGTCTGTTCATTACTAAAAGCAAACATATACCAACCTGTAGAAGTAATAAATATCGATAAAATTTTTCCATCTGAAAGTAAAATCATTTGCTGAAATACATTATTTCTTATATACATTAACTTCCATACATATTTAACATATAACTAATACCAAACTATACAACATCGTCCTAGGCATCAAAAACTGTCCAAAACTCTACATCATTTCCACCATAGACTCTAACTAAAATCAAACTAGAATATAATAGCAAAGTATAGTACATGCTATTTAAAAACATAGGTTAGCAAAAATATCTCCAGAAATATAAATTAAATATTTGATCTTCACTCTTGCTCATTAGTTAGAAACTCATACGGATTATTTGAAGGATTAATAAAACAGTAAGAGAGTGAACTAAATACTCCGTAAGGTACTATACATAATAAAGAACATGCATATATATATTTATACTTAAAATCATATCATAGGAGGTAGGAATCGTAAAAGATGAAATAATATAAATATGAATGTAATTTCCTAATTTCTTATCTTATCCTTTTCTTACCATTAGCCATTAAAACATGTTTCTTATTCTTTCTTATTTTTATCTATCAAAACATGCTAAAAATTGACTTTTCTTTAGGAACTAAGGCCAATAGGTCGTACTAGTTAAAGGAGCGGTCAATCGAAACTTAGATTGTATTCCTTTTCTACACAATCAATGGCCTAACCTCCTATTTAAGACTCAGAGGTGGGCCATCTACATTTATCCCTATAGACAGGGCTAAAATTGTATCGTGGTAATAAACTTTCAAATAATGATTTTTCACTGTAATATATTAAGGCATGTAAAAATATATTATTTATTAAATAATCATTGATCTAGTTTCTTTACTTTTTAGGAAACTCTACACTTTACTTCTTAATTCTTTGTTCTTATCCTTTCAAAGAGCAGTTTATCTTTTCATAACAAAATTGTAGAGTTGCCTTTCTTTTTCATGATAACATACCTTTTTAAGTATGAAAATTCTTAGAGCATGAAATTTAATATCAACTCATGCAGTAGAGAATTTTAAAAGTTTAATGTAGGATTAAATAAATAATACTAAAATTCAGAGCATGCAATATATAATTTTACAGGTAATAACTTAAATAATTAATTAATAAATAATACATGGCTGCCATATTTAAAGTTCATGTAGGCCGAAATAAAATATAATATTTTGAAACATGAAAAAGATTCAGAAAGTCAAAACACAGTACATATAATAGAATACAGATATTTAAATATGAGATTTCTTCATAATATCGAGTGAAAATTGATATAAAAGAAAAATAACTTCAAAATCTTAGAAGGAATGAGTATTAGAATAAGAATACTCGAAAAGAACAGAATAACTAACAACAAATGAAAAAGGAGGCTTAGGGAGCACTTACCTCAACTTGATTTACCGAAATCTTTACTCCGATTGTCTTAATTCAATGTTGAATGCCATTCCATCTCTTCCCCCCGTTCTTTTCTCTCCCTTCGGCCTTTCTATCTCTCTTTTTGCTCTCTCTCTTCCACCATTTAAAAATGCGGTGAAAGAAATCCTCAATCATACTTTATAATAGATTCACGCGTGAACGACATTCCGACGCGGCTCAGGTGCAGGTTGTTCTGATTTCCGTGCCTAGGGAACACCCAGTACTACTTTTCGTGCCTAAGGCGTGCCAGGGTGCAACTCAGGCAGTCTACAATAGCAACCCGGGGCCGATAACCCAACTCGTCCGATTCGCAATTTTTTTCTCTTTTGACCCAATTTTTCATATTTTTTAACATTAATTTTAATTATATTAGTTTAATTAATCACGATTAATGTAAGTTAGAAAGTCGATCCTTATAGCCCATGCACCAATCTTCTATATAAGTTTCATTTGGTTAATTTTCAGTCATTTTTGCTAACTTTTTGAGAGAGAAAAGAGGAAGAAAAGATGACAAGATAGAGAAGAAGAGAGAAAAGGTTAGAGGAGCATATTTTAATTCAATCTAATGACAATTTTGGTAAATTTGAAGATAATACAAGTACATCCCAAACATCTTTCTCTTGTTACTATTTCTTTTGATCTCTATAGGTATTTATTGTCTCGAATATTTTTGAATGCTATATTTTCATGCTTAAGATTTTTATTTAGCATATGCGTGCACTCTCATTCCTATTTCTCTACAATTTGTATGCAATTCATGTCCTTATACAGCTATTTGTCTGTACTATAATTTATGCATGTTTAAAAATCATATCTAAATGTTTCTTGTATACTTTAAATTTGCACATAATGTTATTGCATGTTTAAAAATCTCTAAAAAAATACTTTACATGTTCTAAAATTTTATAAATCTTTTCCTACATGCTTGACATTTGAAATGAATTGTTAAAATTTTATAATTTTACTCGTTTTTCTATAAAATATTATTGTAAATAGTTTCACATGTTTTAAAATTTCATAATAAAGATTTTTCATATTTAAAAATCTATATATTCAAATTTTTACAGAAATTTAAAACACTGCATGACAAGTATTTGAAAAATTATAAGTAAGACTCTATAATTTGTAAAAAGATAATGATATTTTATCCGGTACATGAAAATGTAAGAGATTATTTATATTTATGTAGAGTTTTTCATTTGTTGTATACAGACTATTGTATAAATCAGTGGTGATATATTATGACATATTTTAATATATTATAGTAGTAATCAAAATTCTAACCTATCTTTCATAGGATATAACCATCATTCAATCCTATCTACAGGCTTATATTATGATAGCCTATCTATAGGTCTTTAATAGTAATATAAGGCTTTTAATTGTATAAAAATATATATAACTTGAGTTTTGATTATTCGCTCTTTTGTTGATAAGGACCTACTAATCATTAGTTTATAAGAGTTAATATGATTTAAACATATTTTCACAGTGCATTGGTTAGAATAAGAAACCGGATAATTAATTTGAAATCATGTATGAATGTTACGGAAATTTTATAACCTTACATTTGAATTTTGATAATATCCCTTCCAACATATTTTGAGGTAAATTATATGTTTGATTATGAAAATTTGTGTGCCTTATCGAGTAATTGGCTCACTCTTACTTTGATTTTTGTTAACCCCCTTTAGAATAGTGAGTTTGAGACGCACTTGCAGAAAGAGAATGTTAATGGAAAGGCTATTCGAGGAAATAGAATTAGGAATCAGAATAGTTTGGATGTTATATAAGACACAGTAGCTTTAGTATGTTATTTTATTTTGATTAACAGTTCTATATTGTATAAAAGTTTACGATGTTCTTGTCGGTGATATAGTTAGATTTTGGTTCTCCTTTCCGTAGTTCAATTAAGTTATAATTTAAGATGATTGTCCTTACGAATATTTCAGAATTAAGTTATTATTAGTTTTTAGAGCCACTTGATGGCATGGCATTTCAGGTCCAATGATGTGCTTCATTATCTTATTTTGGGTCACTTGCTGACATTTGGTGATTAGTTCACATCAAATATTTTTTTGAGATTTTAAGAATTATATTAACTTTATTTCGAGTCTTGATATTAGAAATAGATTGAGTTAATAATTAAACTAATTAAATTTAGATGAATAAATTTTATTTGGAATCAATGAGGTGATGCAGGAATAGTAATATTAGAGGGGTCATAAGGAGAGTGTTTTATCTTGATTTAAGGATCTAATTTGACAGATTATTTTATAATAGAATTAAAAGATGCCTTTTGGATAATGTGGTTTTGGACCAAGTTTTCACCCTAATAGGGAGGAGTAGTAGTTGGCTATTATAATGAGGATGGCTAATGCAATATAATTAATGGCTCAATAGTCTCAAAACCCAGAGTTGGCGACAACAAACCCAATGATAATCACAATAGCATACAACTGGTTTATTGATAAGAGAGTGCTAGAGTTCGTGGGCAATCCAGATCCTATCAAAGCTGAAATATGGATTCGACGAATTGAGAAGGCTTTTAAAGTCATTTGCTATCCATAAAAAGAATAAAATTGTTTTTGCCACCTATAAGTTGGAGAGGGAGGCGGACCATTAGCAGTCTATAAAGAAATGAATTTTGGGGTTGAAGAATAAGCAGATTTCTTGAAAAATACTCATGAATGCTTTCATAGAGAAGTATTTTCTAACAAGTTTGAGGGAGTAAAAGTATGATACATTTTCTCATTTGAAGCAAGGAAACTGGTCGGTGGTTGAGTACGATGCCAAATTCACTGAATTATCCTACTATGCTCCATGCATTATCCATGATGAGGCGATGAAAGTCAAAAAGTTTTTGCAAGGCTTAAATGATATAATTTGAAAGTAGCTCGTAACCTTGAGGTTGAGAACCTATTGAGAGTGTTGGATAGAGCTCTCTTATTTGAGTAAGAGCTGAAAAGAGAAAAATTTTTTGAGAAAAAGTCAGCCAGTCGAGGAGGTCAAAGTTCAAGATCAGAAGGATCCCATAAAACATCCAAATCGATGGACAAGGGCAAGAAGGGAGTCAAAATCTAGGATACACTGAGCCTTCAACAATCAAAACCCATGTGTTCTCATCGTGAAAAATCCCATGAAGGAAGATCGTACTATAAGCTATTGGGAGCATGCATTAATTGCAGTCCAATCCGGCCATATAATTAAAGATTGCTCAAATCCTTTGAGGCAGATGGCAAGGAAGCCAAACACTTCGGGAAGAGGTTTGCGGTGATGGCCCAAGATATGGATGCATCGCCTTCAGTAGTTGATGGTAAACTTATAATATTTGACATTTTTTAGCTCATGTAGTTTAGATTTAGGGTCACCACATTCATTTGTATCTTTTAAGTTCGTCTATCATTTGTTGTCACCCCCAATGATCATAGGTTTTTCATTAATAGTGTTAACACCTATGAGATATTCCTTGGTGATGAATATTATGAACCCTAGGTGTATTGTATGGATCAATGGGTTAAAATTAGTGGTAGATTTAATTTTATTAAATATGTATAATTTTGATGTAATTCTTAGTATGGATTACGTAAGTAGTTATTATACTACCTTAGATTGTTTCCATAATCGGGTGATTTTTTTAATTTTAGGTTGTGAACCTTTTTACTTTCAAGGAATAATACAAAAATAGTCCACATACACGATTTTGGTATTTAATGCTTATCTCTTGATGAGGGGTTGATATCAAGCCTATTTAGCCTACGCAATTACCATCAGGAGTCATAGTGTTTTGGTGAAAGAAATACATGTGGTATGAAAATTTGAGGCTATTTTTTATAAGATATTTCAGGGCTACTAGCAAACTGAGAAATTGACTTCAAAATTTAGATCATACTTGGAGTGATGCTCATATTGAAAGCCTCTTATAGAATGGCGCTATTGGAACTTGAGAAATTAAAGAAATAATTGCAAGATCTGATAGAAAAATGTTTTATCTGACCAAGTGAATCACTATGGGGTGTTTTGGTGTTATTTGTTCAATAAGAATATTATCAAGAACAAATGCCCATTGCTGAGAATTGATGACTTGTTTGACTAATTGTAAGGGGCTCGAGTATTTTCTAAAATTGATATTCGTTTGGGTTACCATCAACTGATGATTAAGACGGAAGACGTGGCAAAGACAACTTTACGAATGAGGTATGACCACTATGAGTTTTTAGTCATATCTTTTCAGTTAATTAATACCCCTATAATTTTTATGAATTTAATGGATTGAGTGTTCCAACCCTACCTCAATAAGTTCATCGTATTTATTAATGACTTTCAAATATACTCAAGGAGCTTTTAGGAGCATGAAACGCACCTTAGGATTGCTTTCTAAATGCTTTGAGAGAAGAGTTTGTTTGCAAAATTAAAGAAGTGTGAGTTTTGCTTTAAAGAATTTATGTTTTTGAGTCGTAATCTCAAAGGGATGTATTTCAATCAATCCCAAGAAGATTAAAGCTATAATCAATTGGAACCGATTGACATCGGTGACCAATGTTAGGAGCTTCCTGGGAATGTCGGGTTACTACCAAAGATTTGTGGACAACTTTTCTAGGATTTCTATATCACTAAATTGACTTACACAGAAGTAAGTGGAACTCAATTGGATGAAGGATTGTAAGAGAAGTTTTTAGGAATTAAAAGCTTGTCTAATGACTACCCCAAATTGGATGTTTCCTGAAGAATTTAGAGGTTTCATGGTTTATTGTGATACATTAAAGGCCATACTTGGGTGTGTCTTGATGCAATATGGGAAGATGATTTCATACAGATCAAAATAATTGAAGATGAACGAAAAAAACTATCAGACACATGACTTTGAATTGGTAGCGGTAATCTTTGTACAAAAAATCTGAAGTTATTATCTTTACCAGGAGAAATTCTTGGCGTATTCAGATTATGAGAGTCTAAAGTACTTATTCTTTCAGAAAAAATTAAATATGAGGTAAAGAAGATGAATGAATTTCTTAAAAAATTATAATTATGATATCTAGTACTAATCGAAAAAGGCTAATGTGGTAGTGGATACTTTGAGCCACCAAATGACAAATCCAATGGATAATTTGAGCATCAAGGAGACAGAGATGCTGAACTACATGAAGGAATGCAATATTAAAATGCATTTTAAAGGTACACGAATGATTTTATCCAATTTTCAAGTGCAGACTTAAATTTCAAAGAGAATTAAAGAAGCTCAAATACATGATCTCTTCTTAGCAAACATTACCAGTGACTTAAACAAGGTGTCAGTTGCTAATTTTAATGTACAAGTAGATGGGATTTTGAGGTTAGGGAATAGATATGTATGCCGAATATTAAAAATTGAAGACATTATGAATGAAGCTCATTAGTTAAATTACACTATTCACTTTGGAATTAACAAAATATTTTAAGACTTAAAGAAGATATTTTGGTAGTGTAACATAAAAAGAGAAATCATGGCCTACGTGGAAAGATATTTGATATGTCAATAATTAAAAGGCCAAGTACAAGAAACTACCAAATCATTTACAACCTACGCTAACCTTCAACTGTTAGTGGAAGGATATAACGATAGATTTTGTAATAGGATTGCTAAGAATGTCAAGAAATTATGATGCTATTTGGGTAATTGCAGATCGACTCACCAAATCAGCTCACTTCATTGTTGTTCGGATGATTTTCTTTAGAGACTAACTAGCAAGACTGTATATTAATGAGATAGTTATATTTCATGGAGTGCTAGCTTCAATTGTATTAGATCGAGACCTTAGGTTTGTTAAAAAATATTTCAAAAGTTTGCACCAAGAGTTAGGAAGCAATCTACAGTTCAAAAAAGCTTATTGTTCTCAAACGGATGTATAATTAGAGTGAACCATCCAAAATTTGAAAGATATGTTAAGTGTTTCAATTTTAGAAATGAAAGGCAATTGGGATGACTACATACCACTAGCCAAATTCACGTACAATAGCAACTATCAAGTATTGGTATAGCCCCATCCGAAGTTTTGTATGGAAGAAAATATCGTTTCCCAATTTATTAGAAGGAGATCGGAGATCAGAGACTCTTAAGATCAAAAGTTATTCAAGAGTTATTTTAGAAGATTCGTTTGATCCACGATTGACTGAAAGTTGCCCAAAATTAACAGAAAAACTATGTTGATTGAAGAAGGTCAAAGTTAAGCTTTAACATCAAGGATCATGTATTTTTAAAGATATCACCATCAAAGAAAATTTTTCAATTTGGGATCAAAGGAAATTGAAACTAAAGTTCATTGGACTATTCAAGATTCTAGAGAAGATTAGTAAGGTAGGATATAGATTAGCTTTACCTCTAGGTTTGGGAGATGTCTACAATATCTTCCACATGTCAATACTTCAAAAACATATTTATGACCCATTGCATATTATCATATATGAACTGTTGAGGATAAATAAATACATGACGTACATTAAGGAACTAGTTCAAGTTTTAGGAAAAAAAGGATCAAGTGTTTCGGGTGAAGGTAATTCCATTTGTCTTATAGAGAAATTACTTATATGAAGAGGCCATATGAGAAAGAAAAAATGAGATCCAAAAAAAATTATCCTCATTTGTTTCTTCAATGAGGTATGTTAAATTTTGAGGATGTAAAGTGTGAGTTTTAATTTATAATTTTAATTATAATTAAGTAAAATAATATTGTAACAGACCTCTTTTCTAACCAAAATTCAGTAGAGTTTCGACAGAAAAACGACTGTTAGATTGATACAAAACATGTATATTAACCCTATACAACAAATATACAACCACAACATATCTTAACACAGGATCCAAAAGCCACAATAAACACGTGGCACCAACGTCATAACTCTGGGTATGACATTGGCTCAGACAATATACTATTAGGTACCCAAATATTTCTTAACAACTTGCGAAAGTATATACATCCATCAAATACAGTAGAAACTATACACTAGATACATCATCATCATCATATACGTACATCAACATACATGAATATCAAAAAAATAATACAAAAGACTCCATAAGGCACAAATCCACAAAGCTAAGTCCACAAGATCACCCTCTAAGTCTTCGTGCCTAGTCGACTTCTAATCCTCTACCATTTCCTATCGGATATAAACTCGTGGTCATTTAAAGGTGAGAAAAAATAGTAAGGGTGAGACAAATGCCTAACAAGTGCAATGTAATCAATTACAATATATGCAAAATAAAGTAAGAAAATGATACATGAGTATAATGAAGATGCATAAATATGAAATATGAATAAATATATTTTTTAAAATTCATTTATCTTTTCTATTTTATTTATTCTTCCTTTAGGTTTTAAAATATATAGAAATTTTATTATCTTTGTGGACCAAGACCAGTTGTCCTTACTGACTAAAGGAACGGTCGATCGTAGTCTAAATTGTGTTTGCTTCTATACAATCAAAAGTCATCTTCTCCTATTCAAGATCCAAAGACTAGCCATCTACATATAATTCCTGTAGACAGGGCCTTAGCCCTGTGCGGCTATTAGTAGACACGATCTTCTACTATAATATACCAAGGCATGTCAAGGGATGTCACCCGCTACAAAATACGACGAGAATAATCCTTGAATTTTTACTATAATATCTATGACATATTAGGGAATATTATCCTTAAAAATATAAATCCGTGGTCCAGGTTTCACAATTTCTTAATATTTAAAGAAAAGTCTACCAAATTTCTTTCACAAAGTTCATACTCCAAAGAACAAATCATAACATATCAAATTATGGCATTTTTTTCATATACTTACATAATTTTTATATTTTTTATGGGTTTAAATTTTTACATGACTTAAATTATATGCATGAACATCATAAAGTATAAAAAAAATAGAAATTCTTACCACTATAAACGAAATGTAAATTTAGAGTTTCTAGATAACTAATTTCCTTCACATTGCATATAAAGTAATTTTCAGAGCATACACAAAATAACATATATAATGTATATGTGAAATAATATCTCGATTCAAGCCTGATAATATTTTGAAGTACATAAAATTAATATATATAAAATATATATGCATGAATATCAAATATATGGAGTACCCGCCTCCATAAAGCTAGGGTTACGAATTTCTAAAGTCAAATCATGTATAAGTTATAACAATTCGGATAAAATCCAAAGGGGGCGTGAGTTAGGATTCCAGTGAGTATAATTCTGTATAAAATTACCAAATCAAACATCCAATTAACAAATTAACATATTCGAGGTATGAGTATTGATTTTCTAATGTCAATTTATGCAAAAACTCTAAAAATTAGTGGGTGAAAAATATCCAGGCATGGGGTTAGGTTTTCGGTGCAAAATACCAATCAAAATTAGAAAATTGGACATGAGAACAGAATATATACATGTTCAATACATAGATATCATGAAAATAAAAGCATGGATGGAAACCGGGATAAAAATACGCAAAGGAATCGTGATGAACAATACAAAAAGGGAAAAAGGCATGAGTGCACTTGTCTCGACCCATTCTATAACTTCTCTAACTAACTCCAAATCAAAATTGAACCCGAAAGCCTTGATTTCCTCCTTATTTCTCTTCTCCCTCGAGTTCTCTCTCTCCTCTCTCTCTGGAACGTTAAAAAATAACATGTAAAATCCCAAACACGCTTTTATAATTGAACTGGCACTCAAATGCTACTCGAGCGCCCATCGGGCTTTTTTCGGGCATTTGATTCTGCCAACCTGTGCCGGGCATGGTCGAGGACACCTCGGGCGCGGCCATTCTGCCTGGTGCACCCTTGGCTCGCCTTAGGCGCCACTCGGGCACCGGCCTCCCGATTCCTGTTTTGGCTTCCAATGCTAATTTTTCACATTTACTTAAATCTAATCTTGATTATATTATTTTAACTAACTATAATTACGATATTCAAAAACCGGTATATTACAAATATAAAGGAAGATCTTGTGGTCAAATAAAGAATTAAGTCAAAGTTAACTTTGATCAGATCATATTGGGTTGAGTGACACTTGATCAGTGTCTAACACACGTCTATACTTATTTTGGGTAGAAAGGTCATGCCTGAAAGGTGCCACACTAGGGCTCAAGCACACTTTTGGCAGATTGCTCACGCTTAAGGACAATCATATACACTTTTGGCAGATTGCCAAAGCCTGATGTGTACTTGAGGGATGTTCATGCTCGTGCTATTTTGGCCTAATAGTTATGCACACTTGATGCGTATACATGTGTCAATTTTTTATATAAGTCTCATCCGGTTAATTTTCAGCCATTTTTGCTAGAATTTTAAGAGATGAGAGAGAAAGAGAAGTGGATAAGATAGAGAAGGAGAGAGAAAATGTTAGAGGACATTTAAAGTTAATGCAAGCTAGATTTTGGTAAATTTAAAGATAAGATAAGTGCAACCTAGATCCCTTTCTCTTGTTGATGTTTCTTTTGATTTCTATAGGCATTTATTATATCAAATACTTATGTATACTATATTTTTATGCCTAAGATACTTATTCAACACATGCATGTACTGGCATCCTTATTTTTCTAGAATTTATATAAATTTTTTGTCCTTAATCCGTACACATTATATTATTCAACTGATTTTTTTACACTACAACTTATGTATATTCTAAAATTATGTTTAAATATTTTTTGTATGCTTTAAATTTATACATAATGTTCTTGCATGTTTAAAAATTTTAAAGCATATACTTTGCATGTTTCCTTGTTTGACATTTGAAATGAAATGTCAAAATTTTAAAATTTTACTTATTTTTCTACCAAATTTTGTTGTTAACAATTTCTCATGTTTGAAAATTTTATAATAAAACTTTTACATGTTTAAAAATCTACATATTCAAGTCCTACAAAAATTTAATACACTGTATGATAAGTATTTGAACAATTATGAGGAAGACTCTACAATTTATGAAAACATAAAAATATTTTTTTGATATGAGAAAATATGAAAAATTATTTGTATTTGTATAGAGTTTTTCATTTGTTTTATATGAACTATTGTAGAAATTAGCAGTGATATATTGTGATATATCTTCAAAATATTATAGTGATAATTGAGATTTAAATATATCATTTGCACGTTAAAAGCGATATTCAACTCCATTTATGGGGTTATATGTACAACGGCCCATCTACGGGCCTTCAATAGTAGTATAATGTCTTTAGTTGTATGAAAACATCTATAATTTGAGTTCTATTTATGGGGTTATATGTACAACGGCCCATCTACGGGCCTTCAATAGTAGTATAATGTCTTTAGTTGTATGAAAACATCTATAATTTGAGTTTTAATTATTTGCTCATTTATTGATCTTATTGATTCTTAGTCTATAAGAATTAGTATAATTTGAGGTTTTTTTTTCTTAATGTATTGGTTAGAATAAGAAACTTGATTATCAACTTGAAATTATGCATGAATGTTTTATAACCTTACATCTGAATTTTTGTCATATCCCTTCCAATATATTTTAAAATAAATTATATGTTTGATTATAAAAATTTATATACTTTGTTGAATAATTGACTCACTCTTACTTTTATTTTTACTGACCCCTTTAGATTAGCGGGTTTGAGGCACACTTGTAGGTAGAGGAAGTTAATGGAAAGGTTGTTCGAGGAAATAGAATTAGGAATCGGAATAATTTGAATATTGTATGAGACACGGTAGCTTTAGGGTGCTTATTTTGTTTAGGTTAACGGTTCTGTATTGTATAAAAGTTTGTAATGTTTTTATCAGTGATATAGTTAGATTTGGGTTCTCCTTTCCGTAGTTCAGTTAAGTTGTGAATTTTAAGTGCTTTGATATTAATGAGATATTTATCTTTACGAATATTTTGGAATTAGGTTATTATTAAATTTTAGTGCCACTTGATGGTATTTTTGAATTATTTGATATGATTAATTATCTTATTTCGGGTCACTTGTTGACATTTGGTTGTAGGTTTATATTCAATATTTATTTAAAATTTGAAAAATTTTATCAGATTTATTTTGAGTCCTAAGATTAGAAATGGAATGAGCTAATAATTGAACTAATTAAATTAAGATGAAGAAATTTTATTTAGAATCGATGGTGTGACGCAACAAGAACACTTAAATTGAGTTTGCAACTGAAGGCTTGCACCATCAAACATGATTATAGGCCTCAGTAGAAATTTTAGGAGTTCAATAAATTATCAAAAAATTTTAAAGAGTTTAATAGGGATATTTCATTCATCCATCCATATGAGAAAAAGATCCAAAGCTAGACCGCATCTATGGCCAAGTTTTCAAACTTAATTTGTTTGATTACTGTTCAATCTTAAATCTATTTAAATATATTGAGAAGTACTAACAAGCTTGTTTGTTTCATCTAGCATCATCTATGATGGTACCATGCTTGTCTCGCTAGAAAAATTTCCCAAAATCTTGATTGTTGTCATTGGGGCTTATAGGGATGGAAAACAATCAATCTTTGAGTAAAACTTTTTAAAAAGGCATACTCATTTAATACACACTTTTTGATAAAAAGGAAAAATATTTTAATAATTTGAGAATGATTATCTTTCATTCTATAAAAGATTATTTATAACAATTATTTTGGAACGTAAGAATCATAGAAAATATTTACAATTATTAAAAGAGAGAAAGAGAAAAATTATCTTTTGATTTTTTAAGATAAGAACAATTTTGGTACTATTTTTATTTTGCATATTATTATTGATAAGTTAAAATTTAATACTTACGGATACATGCATATAAAATTATTTCATACATAATTAATTAGTGAAGAAAAATAATAATAAAGATCCTAAAAAATAAAATTACACCTTATTAAACATTTTCTTACATGTAATATCAGAGTGTATGTCTTAATTATATCATTCAATTGATTATCATAATAAAAATACATGAATTAATTTATGTCTTTTTTGTTTCATGATATTTCAACGACAATTGTAATATCCATAAATATATAATTTATTTATATTCTTCTCAATTCACGCCGTATGAATTGTAACTATAAATGATTTCTATAAATTTATTTTTAATTGGATTGTTTAAAACTAATGTTCAAAAACATTATATGTTAACCTAAATTAGGTGTTGGTGCACGTGCAGCCCACATGTATGACAGGCATGACATATTTTGGATAATTCACGCACGTGTACCATTTAGAATTTGTTTCCACTGGGATTGGCTTATGGCTATCTGTCTCGCACTTATCATGCTCAAATGCTTTCGGTTTATTAAGAATGATTTTTGCTCAGCTAGCCATCACAAGAATCTAGCATGATCCTTCAGTGAATCACATTGCCCAGTCGACTGTCAACCAACACTTGGTTGACTAGCAACTGACCCTTACTTGACGTCTCTACTAAGCATGCCTCTAGTTGACATGCCAATTGATATAAAACTCACAAATAGGTGACTCATAATCTAATAAATTTTCTATCACGATCTTATCGGGGCTATCAACATTCCGATAATGATTCAAAATGCTTCAAACTTTCCTCCGTACACCACATTTGTTATCATGTCTAATCCATTGTTTTTGGTCGTGACTTTATTGAGCGTCAATAACTTTGAGTTAATTATGTTCCTCATCCAATGATATCGAGTATCAATGTGTTTCAATCTTGAATAAAATCACAAGCTTTGCAAATGTACATAGTAATTTAATTATCACAAGCACTACGTACTACTTTTTTTAAAACTAATTTTTCAAATAAACTTTCTCATCCATAACATTTTCTTACTTCTATCACTGTAATAAATTTATCTTCTGTGGTAGATAGAATAAAATATTTTTGTAGCATACATTGCCAAGGGACAGCTCCTCTCACAAATATAACCAAGTAACTGGAAATTAATTTTTAAAAGTCATTGTTGCCCATCGTGCAGGGATCATAGTACCCAACCAAAGATAGTTTACCATTGCCAAAGTATAAAAACATCTTAGAAGTACTATGAATATATCTTAGTATCCATTTTACCATGGATTAATGTTCCTTTTTGAAATTTAAAAGAAACCGACTAATTATTCTAATAACATGAGTTATATCTAGCCTCGTATATACTATCACATTCATTAAACTATCAACAGCCAAAAAAGGGAAATATCTCATTCCAACCTTCTTATCTTTCGTAGAAGGACTTTGATGAGTGTTTGGTTTAAAATGATTGGCAAGCAGAGTGCTCACCGGTTAAGACTTTTTAATATTAAAATATTAAATCACCTTCTCAATGTTTCTTACTTGGGACATTCAAAACATCTTCACTTTTCGATCTTAAAAGATTATTATATCAATGATTTGCTTCACTGGCCGTTAGCCTTTCATAGTAAAACACCTCACAAGCTGCTTCATTAACTCACTTATCTGGGAGACATTCCATCCAATAATAAGCATATCATTTATATAGAGTAAAATGATAATACATTTCTTTTCCAAGAACCATTGAACGAAGATGCAGTGGTTCAAAATAGTTTTCTAGTAGCCTTGATTTACTATTACTAACTCAAATTTCTTATATCATTGCATAAAGGCTTACTTTAAGCCGTAAAGGCTCTTCTTCAAGTGACATACTAGATACTCATTTTTCTTAATTTGAAACCCTTTTGGTTATTTCATTTAAATTTTCTCTTTAGGATCATCATGAAAGTAAGCTATCCACAAATTTAGTTATTTAATCTTTAGATCGAGAATCATGGATGATATGAGGACAACTTGAATGAAAGATATTCTCATAATAGAGAGAGAAAATGTTGCTAAAATTGATGCTCTTCTTTTGGTCAAACCTCTTCACAACCAATGTTGCCTTATACCTTGGTTGAGGATTATTCTCTTTGAATTTTAAATAGAAAACCCATTCATTCTTTAATAATTATTTTCCTTTAGATAATTTGGTCAGCTTAAATGTGTGATTTTTATGTAAAGATTTTATCTCATTTTTCATAGTATCTTTTCACTCCGTCTTATGTTCACCATTTGTAACTTCATCAAAACATTTGGGCTCACCACAATCGGTAGTCACACATACTCATTAGCAAATATGTACAAGGAAGAATGTTGGTCTCCCATAGCCACTCATCCCTTGAAACATCTATGAAGGACTTGCACACCCAAATACATACAAGTGATCATAAGAAACTTCCATTTCAAATCACACCTTATCAGACATATTACCATTTATAGGATTGTTAGGTGAAAGGTTGATTATAGAAGTCATACCATTAAGGTTTCCTCTAAAATGAGCAGTGAAATTTCACATATGAAGGTCCATGAGAGATTCTCTAAATCAATATCCAATCATCCCCTCTTGGCTACGCCATTGAGTTGTAATATTTTCAATGGAGTCTTTTACTATTGTATCATGTGCAATAGATAATATGCATCGATTGCTCTATTATACTTGCTTTTGTTGTCATTCCTAATGAACTTTGGTTTCTTCCTTGTTTGCATTTTGATTAATGTATGAAATTGTCTAAAGATATTAAGGGCTTAATCTTTCATCTTTAAGGAATACATAAATTTTTGGAACAATAATCGATAAATGTTATAAAATAAAGTGCTTCATTAAGTACTATTACCTTGAGAGGACAACATATATTAGTATGCACGAGCTTAAAGAGGTTTGCCTTTTTGGTCGATGAATAACTATAGAATGAAATTCTCCATTGTTTTCTGACCATTCAATAAGGACATATCTTTAACTTGGCTCTTTTAAATCCGAAAAAAGGTTCTCCTTCGCTAAACAATTGAATTTTTTCTTGCTCATACGGTTAAAAGGCTTATGCTATAGGTTAGAAGACCGATCA
This sequence comes from Nepenthes gracilis, assembly GCA_033239525.1. Taxonomy (NCBI): domain Eukaryota; kingdom Viridiplantae; phylum Streptophyta; class Magnoliopsida; order Caryophyllales; family Nepenthaceae; genus Nepenthes; species Nepenthes gracilis. The sequence goes on from BSYO01000007.1 coordinate 15,663,855, forward strand.
CTCTTAACTATATTTATGTATTCAATTGAGATTGAGGCTTGTAACATGGAAAAGTTGAAAAGTTTTTCTTCCAATGGCCCACCACTAAAGAACCTCCAGTGAGTTTCCAGGTGCCCCCACAAAAAAGTATGGCAAAAACCTTTATTATTAGAATTGCCTATTGAAATAAAATTCAATTGGATATTTGGAACGTATCATACATTCCTTAAAATTAACTTTATGTTGTTACTAGTAGTCAAACACATGTCACCACGACCCACGATCTAACATAATTTGTCATTCGCCGGCTTCAATACTCGAAAATCACTTGAAGCATAAGATATGAAGAATTCCTTTCTAAACATCATGTAGAGTGATACACTATTATCAATCACTCAATTTTTCTTGTGATTAGCCATATTGATTATATATCCTTCAAACACAATAAGAAGATCAGACTTGATAATAACCCACGCTCTCTCATAATCTCATGACTTTCGGATTTTCTTTGTGCCGCTATCTCTATTCTCGTATTTCCACTTATAACAATGTTTCTTAATGTAATTTTTTTTCTCGCAATGGTGATATTTGAGATTTTGATATCTCGATTTCAATTTGCTCTAACCCTTCTCACTAGATTTGGGACCTTTCACTTTACCTTTTTCCCGTGATTTCGAAATCAGATGTACTACGTTCTAGCTATCTCCATGGCCACTCTACCATTAATGTTGGTAATGATAATTTGAATAATATCATCAATAACCATGAGACTAGCAACAAATCATCAAATTTGATGCCTATACCTATCAATTGGTCGATGCTCCACTTAAACTAGTTTAGATGATTAACTATGAAATTGCCTTTTGGATACCTAACTTATATTAACTTTATTAAGTGATACAACTTGTTATTACTTGTCTTGGAAGCATAAGGAACTTCAAGCTTCTCCCATAGTATGCTCACTTGTTTTTTCATTTTAGATATAATTATACATATCATCACCAATAAATTTTCAAATGTACCCATACACTTACTCATGTTCAAAAGCTCACTTTTTATTAGACTTTGATTCAGGTTTTTAGGTGGCTAATACTGAAAGATGAATTTCTTTAACAAACAATATATCTTTCATTTTGCTCTTTTATATGTCATAATTCATACCATTCAAACAAATTATTTTATTACTATCCTCCATTAGTCCAAACAATTTAACACAACAACCTAAACACACTAATACCACTTGTATTCCAAATGCCTTATGTCTCACTTATAAGGCTAATAACAAATCTCTACAAAGATGATTTTTATAACGGACCATGTTTTTTTTAATCAAAATCTGATAGAGTTTTGATAGTAAAATGGCCGTCAAGATGATACAACATGTATAAAACCCTATACACTATACAAATTTTCAACAAAGTAACCACAACACAGGATCAATATGGCCATAATATATTCGTAGCTCCAACATCATGTTTTCCAACACAATGTTAGATAGAGAAATGCCATTAGATACCTGTACACAAACCATAAACAACCTGTAAAAATATATACGTCCATTATATACATAGTGAAAACTAAACTATCTGTCCATCATCCATACATAAGTACATGTCCACCAATAATATATAAAAGTATTCTATAAAGTATAAAATCATAAAATCTAACTCTATAAGATCATCCATCAAGTATTTGCACCTAACCGACTTCTAATCCTCTACCCCGTCCTATTGGGTATTGGCTCATACTCATCTGGAAGCAAGAAAAGACAGCAAGAATGAGTTAAATGTTTAACAAGTATAATATAATCAATGATAATATATAATATATTCAGAATAAAATAGGAAAGGAGATAGGAGCAATATGTATAGATGTATATATATAAAATATGATCAAATGTACTTTTCAAAATACATTTATCTTTTTCGTTTTACTTATTCTTCCTTTTGGTTCTAAAATACACAAAAAATTTATTATCTTTGTAGAATAGGGCTAGTAGGCCTTATCAGCTAATGGTGTAATAGAACGAAGAAAGGAATGTGTTAGCTTCTACACATTCTAAAGTGCAAACTCACGTAATTTAACACCCCATGGTGAGCGGTATACCTTTAACCCGATATATAAAATCATATCACATATGCCACCATATCCCTTGTGGCCTAGAGGCAGTTCTCATGCTTTTACAATAATATTCTAAGGTATGTTAGAGAATACTACCATTTGAAATATAAATTCTTAATCCAATTCCATAATTACTTATTATTAGGGAATTACATATTCATAAAACATTATCCTCACTCCGAGAGAATGGTTCATGAAATATAACATATCATGAAATTTTCTTTTTATATTTCTCATAATTTATATAATTTTTATTAATTTACATATTTACATAATATAAATTATATGCATAGTCATCATTAAACATAAAAAATAGGAAATTCTTACATTGTTAGCCAAACATGATATTAGAGATTTTGGATGATAAATCTCTTCATAAATACATACAACATAATTTTTGGTGTATATACAAGATAACATATATACCATACATGTCAATAAATATCTCAAATTACGTTCGATAATATTTTTAGTACCCATAAAATAATATATACAAAACATATATGAATAAATACAAAATATTCGAAGTATTCGCGTCCATAAGTTAGGGTTATGAATTTCTAAAACCAAATCATAATTAAATTACAATCAATTTAGGTAAAATCAAAGGGGGCACGGGCTAGGGTTTTAAGCGAGCATAATTCCATATTAAACTACTAAATCGAATACCCAATTTATAAATTAACATATTTAACACATGGGTAATGATTTTCTAAAATCAATTTATACAAAAATCTCAAAAATCGGTGTGTGAAGTATCCAGGCGCAGGGTTAGGGTTTCGATGCCAAATACCGATCAAAACTAGAAAATCAAATATAAAATCTACATATGTGCAAGCTCAAGTTATGGGTAATATAAAATATAAACTTAATTGTGTATCGAAATAAGAATACTTGAAAAAAAGAAAACAAAAGTGTAAAGAAACGAGAGAAAATGGTATGAGTGCACTTACCTTGACCCAATCTATTACTTTACCAACTTGCTCTAAGCCGAATTTGGACTCGAAGGTATTGATCTCCAAATTCCTATCTCTTCTCCGTTGTGCTCTCTCTCTCTCCTCTCTCTCAAAACCGCGTGAAAATAATGGTAATAAACCTAACCGTGTTTTTATATACGGATTGGCGCTCGAGCTTTGCTGGAGAACCAAGGCACCGGAAGGGTTGCGCCCGAGTGCCCATCAAGCGCTCATCGAGTGCATGCCCCGGGTGCGTCATTCTATTTTATGCACCCGGGTCGAGCCTCAGGCGCGGGTCGAGCCTCAGGCGGGGGTCGAGCATGGGTCAGGGCTACATTAAGCATGCAACAAGCCTACTTCGTGCACACGCCGTCCGAAACTCTATTCAACCATTCTAACCCAATATTTCACATCATTGGACTTTAATTTTAATTATATTAACTTAATATGTTGAGATTATTATAATTTAAAACTCGAATCTTATTTACGAATTAACTTTTCAATGATTACAATGTCGATTCCTGATTTTACCAATTTCAGGTCTTTGGGCTTTTCAATTTGATTTCTACTATGTCCTTTGATATCAATTCATTTATATTAACTTAAGTATTACTAATTACTATATTTTTGAAATCGGTATCTTAGAATTTTAGAATCATTTATCTGAACTTGTGAGATGATAATATGATAATAAATAATGTAAAAATAAGAATTTAAAATAATAAAATATAATATTTTATGTGAAAAATTTCTTTAGAAATAAAAAAATCACATAATTATAAATTTAAAAAATAGTCACTATACAATGATTTTTATTTATAAAAACCTAACACCATATAATGATTAGCCTGAATAATATAGGATACAAGCGCAAATAATAAGAAAGTAATTAGTAAAATGTTATTCACTATATCAACTGTAACGTAACCAAAGTTGACAAATAATGAAATACATTTCAAATTTCAAATAGATTAGTAAATATTTCTCTTTTTTATTTTTCCACACTCTTTTCTTTTCTCAGTGTTGGTGTTTAAAAGATTCAAAAAATTCATAAATGTTAATCCTAACAAAATACGTAGTGGCTTTATTATTAGATGCTAGTGCATGTGTGCCCTTCATATGCATTAGGCGTGACTCCTAAACAATTTATATGCGTGTACCATACAGGCATTGGTCCCATTGCAATTGGTACAAAACCGTCTATCTTGCACCTATCGTGCGCAGATATTTTCAATTCACTGGTAATGGCATGTGTTTGACCAGCCCTCGTATGAACTTCGCTCAATTCTCTAGTAAATCTTATTTATCGGCCGATTCTTATTTGACGTCTCTACTCAAACATTCCATTGAATGATATATAAATAGGTATTGGTTTTATAGAGCAGTGATCCAAAATCCAATAAATTTCACATGTCACAATACAAGTAAAATCCTAAACTTACACCTAATGAGAGAAAAATGAAAATTTTAAATCAGTACAAACTTTCTATACATAAATGTAGGAACTTAAATCTCCCCTTCCTCTTCCTTTGTTCTCTCTCTCTCTCTCTCTCTCTCTCTCTCTCAAAATACAGATGCCAAGTATAAAAAATCATGTTAAAGACTGTTTTTGATTTATATGACAATCGAGATGTTGCTCGAGCGTCTGTTGTAGCTCAAATTTCGCCAACCCTACTGCTCGAGCGTTTGTCGTATGTAAGTCACGAACTCACGTGTTGCCAACTTGCAATGTCCAATCAAAGTTTACTTTGTTGGTTTGTATCGTGTCAGCTCAAGAGGAAATAATGAGTTGACATCTTAAAATAATTATGTATACTAGACAGCGGGTCTCACATAAAAATTATCCACCCCAACACTCCCTTCTTCCATTTCATACTTGTAACATCGGTATAAGTTTCTCTTGGGGCATACATGCCATGGATACTCTCCCTCGAATAATCAAAATAATTCAGTCAAGCTTGCAACTAAAGGTTTTGCAACATCATGCATGAATATGGATCTCAACAATATATATATATATATATATATAAAAAGGTCAAATTTTAATCTAAAAGGCTAGAAATTAAGACTAAATTTTTTTACTAAAGGTATTAAGAATCATTATTATTTCAACACAATAACAGGGTGGGCAAACTTTCCTTTCTTGTGTTGAAGACTAGGAAAGCAAATATTTATTTCTAGAAAGATTTGATCCTCTCATTTATCCTTTCTGTGCATTCAATTCTCCACCTAGTTTAGTATTTAATCGAATTTGATAATAACAATAACTTTCAACAATCATATCAAATGGGCATTTCATTTTAGAAGAGTGTCCAAAATAAAAGATTAGGATTTATTCAAATTTAAGAATTAAAAACTAAATATTTTTGGACTCCTCTTAGCTATGAACATAGCGATAAATTTATTCCCTCTCTCCCCTCTCTATCTTGATGGGAATGGAAAATAACCAACATATGTATATCATAGATTTGTGAGTATAGATACTTTCACCATATGCTTCATCCTTACCTTTTTACTAATTTTAGGTCATGGTTAACAAATTATAAATTGTTATCAAACTTAGTATTGATACGTCTCTAAATCTAAATTATTGAATGAATTAGGGAGTTGATTAATACTACCCGACAGTTTTACAGAGGCGGGTCTAATTTTTATTATTTTGAACCAAAATCCTACACACTACAACTAATAAATAAAATATTAGAGAATAGCGAGACTCGCTCTCATATTTATCCTCCAACATTTAAGTTAGAAATCTTTCTTAGTTGAATAGAAAGATAAGAGAATGAGAAGATAATATATAAATGCATGTGAAGGGGGATTGAGTATTCGTTGGAGGGTAATATTTCGATGATGTGCTTAGCGAGTAAGCGGTTTAGAGGAAGTATGCTCGATAGGGAGCGGTTTAGAGAGATAAGTGTTCTCGATAGGGAGTGGATTAGAGAGAGAGGTGCGCTCAACAGGGAGTGATTTAGAAAGAGATGTGCGCTCGATAGAAAGCGGCTTAGAGAATAGTACACTTGACTAAAGAGCGACTTAGTGAGAGAGGTGCGCTCGATTAGGAGCAGCTTAGAGAGAGAAGTGTGCTCATCGAGGAGCGGTTTAGAGAATGGTGCACTTGATTGAGGAGCGACTTAGTAAGGAAGGTGCGCTCGACTAAGAACGGCTTAAAGAGGGAGGTATGCTTAACAGAGAGTGGCTTAGAGAGGGAGGTGCGCTTGACAAGGAGCAGCTTAGAGAAGGGTGTGCCCGACCGAGGAACAGCTTTGTGAGAAAGGTGTATTCAATTAAGAGTGGCTTAGAGAGAGAGGGATGCTTAACAGGGAATGACTTAGAAAAGGGTGCACCCGACTGATGAGTGGTTTAGTAAGTGAAGTGGTACGCTCGACAATGAACGACTTAGTAAGAGCGGTGCACTCGATTGGGAGCAACTTAAAGATGGAGGTGCGCTCGACGGGGAGCGGCTTAGAGAATGGTCCGCCTGACTGAGGAGCGGATTAGTGAAAGAGGTCGTGTGCTTGGCGGGGAGCGACTTAGTGAGAGAGATGCACTTGATGGGAAGCGACTTTAGAGATGGATGATAGTCCTCCGTAGGGTGCACTCACGAGGAGCGGCTTTGGAGACAGGGTAGCTACTCGGATATTTGGTTCTTCGGAGTTGTGATTAGAAACGTGATTGGAGGATGGATTGCTAGTTGCTCTACAGGGGTTCGAGAGGAAGTGTTGAAAAATGGATAAGAAAAGAGAGAAAATCCTCCCCTCCTCCTCCTCCCCCATTTTTTTTGTGGAAGAAAGGATGCATATATAGAGTAAGGGTGTGAGTCTACTAGCCTTAGGCTCCATGGCTCTACAATCGCGAGTGGCCGATATCGTGCGTCAGCCATTGGTGCTCTGAACTGTCAAGATTCTCATGATGGCAGGCTAGCCGTTGTTGCTCATAAATTGTACTCCTACAGGCATGAGGGGCTACCTGGTGGCAATAGTCATTGGAATTTGTCTGTTGAGTTAAAACTGATTGTAAATTAGGATGTCGTGGCCCATATACCGTTAGGCTATCGTGGGTCGTGTTGGCTTGGACATATTGCTGCGAATTTAGGGCTTTGAGAATTGCGGAGCCTTGCTGAGTGGCTGCTTCTCGGGCACTTCTTTCTGGCCGATTGGATTCTAAATGGGCCCATGAGTTATAGGGCCAATGAGTTACCAGATCCATCGGGTATATATTCCTTACCTGTAGAAGCCTTGTCACAACATGTGAGTAAGGAGGGACACCTCGAACGAGCATTAAATAAACGAATGTGAGGAGTTTCAAAACAATGGGACTGACTTTTGAAGCACCAAGAATGTACATCACGAATGAGAAGTCTATACGACGTTTCAGTCGAGTGAACCTGTCAAATCAGCAGGCCCATGCACAGTCATTTTAGTCTTCAGTGCATCTCTCCATTATTGCCCAAAATAACTAAATAAATAAACACTAATTTCCAGGTCGTCCGAGTCAATTCCCTTCCCTACCATTTTCCACATTTCAAAAAAATCAAAAAAAGAAAAATTAACAAGACAATTGGTCACTGGTCATTCTCTAATCCTCGAAGGCTTCAGAACCACAAGAATGCCATAGAATATCACAAGTAGGAATAATAAACAACTTAATATTTTGATGTTGAATCAGTCAATCAACTAGCAGCTTCCACAAAGCTACGCTGCCTCCAGATGATAAAGACAGTTCGAGAGGTCATGACTTTTCACTGATTTCAGGCAACGCCAAACACTACAATAATTTCGATAATAAGACTCATTCTGAAAATAAAATTACACGCTTTCTACACGAATTTCTACATAAGCTCATGAACTCCCCACCAAACATTACAATTACATTCAAATCCTTAACATGGCTCTCTGTTCATGGGGAAACAGAAATATCCTTACCATGGCTATAATGATTGTTAGGTTTCGACCCGAATGAACCCTGATCCGGCAAAGCGAAAAAAACCCAAACCTTTCATCGGCCATCAACCACTAAGAATATAAGCACAAGGAATACAAGAATGCATAATGATTTTTAATGTGGAAAATCATTTTTAACCAAGAAAAAAAATCACGGGCTAAATTCTAAAGAATTTTACTATATAAAATCGATTACAAATACCCTTGAGATAGAGTTCTAGCAACTCACCCGAGACAGAGTAAGTAAAACTCTCCTTTGATCTTCCCTCACTTTTCTTCTCTCATTTCTCTTACTGGTGGTACTCTCTACTCTTTGATTTTACAAGCGTGGTGGTGAGTAACAAACGGCGAGGGCCCCCTTCAACACTTCATTTCTGCTCCGTTCTACCCTCCTTTCAACACACAGTTCACTACACACCGAGTCTTTTGAAGTGCCTGGTGCACTTTATGATGACATTTAGCCAAAATCCCATCTGCTCACTTAGCCTGCTCTTATAGAAAATTTATCACACAAACTATCATTTTCTATGCTTTCACCAGTTCCTATACTTATCCATAAATGGCAAATGCTCTACAAGTCAACTTACTCTACACAAACAGCGCATACTTTACAAGTCAGTTGCCTACTCTACCAAGTCGTCTATTTGGAAGGTCAATTGTGCACCACTCTGTCCCTTGGGCATCACCACTACGACAGCAGATCCACTTCGGCCGTTGATCCACTCTAGTTGCAAATCCATACTGACCGCAAATCCACTCCGGCCTTGTGTACCGCTTTATAAATTGCCACTTTGGCAATTATCACTCCGGCAAATTAGTCACTTTGATATTTACTCACTCCAGCATTTGCCACTCTAGCAAATGCCCACTATGGCATTTGCCACTCCGGCATTTACTACTCCGGCATTTGTCCACTCTGAAAAATGCCCACTTTAGCATTTGCTACTCTAACATTTGTCCACTCCAGCAAATGCCTACTCCTGCATTTGTCACTCCGGCTTTTTACTGTAGTCAGTTTATAGCACTCCAAACTTCACGCATTATATAATCTTTCGATGACACATCCATTTGTTGAATTTTCCATAAATGGGTGACGAAACCTAATAAATTTTTCCTCACGACCTTGTAGAGGGACCTTTAGCCTTTAACCGACTATCATCGTCTATCTTTCAGTAGTTTTCTTTCAACTAGGATTCTAGCGTCGGTCTCTGCAAACATCAATGATACCATCTTCCACTCCACCGAACCTGGAGTAGTCCCATTCTCCTTCGATCTCTTCTACGGTCGAATTATTCTCCCTTGCACTCCACATTGGCTACCTCCTCCTGATACATTGACCGATACTCCCATTGGTCATCTTGGTATCATCATTGGCAACCCAAGCCTTTATCAAATACCAACCTAATCTCTTGCTTCCCCTTGCCACAACCGAGATGCCTTTAGTGAGTTTCCACTAGCTGTTTCCGAACGTTGTCCGAAAGCTTTCTTTATCAAGCTTTCCAATTGAAATCATATTCAACCTTAAGTTCGGGGCATGTCTCACGCCGTTCAACACGAATTTCATCTGATTCCTTTTCCGTAAGAAAACATCCTCGATGCCAATAACCCCCGATGAGCCATCGTTACCCATCTTTAATACCACGTGGTCTACGAACAAATAGCTCATAAAGTGGGACTTCATTGGTGTCACATGGTGTGAGGCACCACTATCCATCACCTAACTTGTCTCCTGATTCGGTAGGCTCTATAGTTTCCCCGCATAGACAATCAGGAGATCTCTGTAGAGAGCGATAGTGGCCCAATCATCATTATCATGATCCCACCTCTCTTAAGACTCATCTCCACCCTCATCTTGCTTCCTTTGTAGACAATCCCGCCTCATGTAGCCATTTTTAACACAATGGAAGTACGTCTTCTCTGAAACTTGGACCAACTGTTGCTTCTCTCCGATTTGCCGCTTTGGCCTCTCGATCTTCCACGTTCTTGACAACTAGTGGCTACAAGTAGATTCGGCTCCCTTGGAGCCCCACCGCTTCTCCTCCGCCTTAACTCATTCATAAATAAGGAAGTGATAACCTCCTCCAAATTGACTGTGTCTTCTCTCAATAGTAGTGTCGTGACAATATGATCGTACGAGGCCGATAAAGACACCAGTAACATCAACGCTTTGTCTTTCTCTTTGATATTTCCATCAAGGGCCGATATTTGAATTAAAATTCAGTTAAACTTGTCCAATTACTTCTCAAAGCTTCTCCCTTCCAATAGACGCAGGTCATATAATTAGTTCTTCACATGCAATCTCATTGTCAAGGATTTGGACTTATACCAACTCTCAAACTTCTCCTAAATCTCCGCTTGGTCTAACAAGCCAATAACCTCCTAAATAGTGTTATCCATAAGATACAACTTAATCGTACAATTAGCAAAATCCCTCTTATTTTACCATACTTCCTCCGTCATATTCTCTGACTTCTCTTCCTTCCTCCGAAATACTTTTACCATTCTTTTTCGGTCAAAATATTCATCACCATTTTTGCCAAAAGATAAAATTATTTTCCCCATAAACTGCTCCATACTAAATGGCAATCTCCTCGACTTAGACGTCATTAAATCTAAGGTTTACAACCTTACTCTAATATCACTTGTTGGGGTTTGACCGGATACATCCTGATTTGACGCAGCGAAAAAAATCCAAACCCTTTGTTGGCTGTCAACTACCAAGAATGTAGTACAATGAACACAAAAATGCACAATAATTTTTAATGTAAAAATTTTTTTTCAACCAAACGGAAAAAATCATGAGATAAACTTTGAAAAATTTTACTATATAAAATCGATTACAAATCCCCAAGACAGAGTTCGAGCAACCCACTTGAGACAGAGTAAGAAAATAATATCTAGAGTAAGGAAACTCTCTTTTGCTCTTTTCTCACTTTTCTTCTCTCATTTCTCTCACCGATGATGCTCTCTACTATCTAATTTTACAAGTGTTGTGGTAAACGGCGAACAAGGATAGCTCCCTTCAACACTTTGTTTATGTTTCATTCCACCCTCCATTTCTTGTACGCGGTTCACCACACACCCAATCTTCTGAAGCGCCTAGTATGCTTTATAATGATGTCTAACTCAAATCCCATTTGCTCACCTAGCCTATTCTTGTAGAGAATTTGTCACATCAATTTTATCATTTTTTTCGCTTTCACCAGTTCTTATACTTTCTCACAAACGGTGTATACTCTGTAAATCAACCTGTTCAATACAGACAGCATGTGCTCTACAAGTCAGCTACCTATACTGCCAAGTCATCTATTTGGAAGGTTAACTGTGCACTATTCCGGCCCTTAGACATCACCACTCCGACTGTGCACCACTCTGGGCGCAGATCTACTCCGGCAGCTAATCTACTCCGGTCACAATCCACTCTAGTCATAGATCCGCACTAGCCGCAAATCCACTCCGACCTAAGATCCATTCTGGCCTTGTACACCACTCTGGCAATTGCCACTTCAACAAATTTGTCACTCCGACATTTGCTCACTCCAGCATTTGTCACTCTAGCAAATGCCCACTTCGACATTTGCCAATCCGGCATTTGTCCACTCTAGCAAATGCCTACTCCGAAAATGCCCACTTCGGTTTTGCCATTCCGGCCGTTTGCTGCAACCAATTTATAGCACTTTGAACTTCGCACATACTTTACACGATCATCCGATGCCATATCAGTTTGTTGAGTTTCTTACAAGGAGTAACCAAAGCCAATAATGATGCCTCATTATGTCTATTTCCTGGTCATTCTGCCATTACTGGTTACTGCTCAAACTGAAGGAAACTTTACCTTGGATTCATCTCTCACTCAGCTGGCCACAATAGCTCTTCATGGGTATCTCCATCTTCATGGGTATCTCCATCCGGTGACTTTACTTTTGGGTTCTAACAGATTTAAACTGGAAGCTTCTTACTAGCCATATGGTACAATAAAATACAAGAAAAGACAATAGTTTGGTCAGCCAATGGGGCTTAATTAGCATAAAGTGGATTGCGAATAGAATTAACAACAGATGGCAGATTCATACTCAACGACCCATCGGGCCAACAGATGTGGTGTACCCCTTGGGCTAGCACAGGACTTGCCTATGCAGCTATGCTCGACAGCGGGAGTCTCGTGCTAGCAACCAATGCTTCCACCACACTCTGGCAGACTTCTGATTGCCCATCTGACACACTATTGCCCACGCAAATACTGAGTCAAGGGAACGACCTTGTTACCCGCGACTAAGAAACAAATTATTCCAGTGGAAGATTTAAGTTTTCAATGCAAACTGATGGAAATCTTGTGCTTTACAAAATAAATTTCCCACCGAGTTCCGCAAATCCATCTTATTGGTCAACTGACACTGTGGGCAATGGGTACCACTTGTGTTCAACCAGTCTGGCTTGGTGCATTTAACAGCAAAAAATGGAACCATACCAAATACAATATTTTCAAGTTGAGAGGAACTATGTGTTCCTTGACATGATAGGTTCGAACCCCTTTTTAATAATTTCGAAAACGAAATTCACAAGTATACGATTCACGTAAAGTATAATTGTGTTCAAATGATTTAATGGGCAAACAACATGCGATCAAAATATTCAGAAAGATAAGAGCAGTAATAAAGATGCAATTTTTGGTGACAAAAAGGAAAATTCAATAACCACGGCAATCGAGAAAAAATCCCTCTGAGCTCCACGGCTAGGAAAAATATAAACTAAGAAAATCAACTTATAGATCGGATAGTACAGATGCGTTATCTTAACTGACTTACACCTATTCTGTGATTCCTACCAAGGAACTCCTTGGATTTGCCTTGGGTAACGGAATCGAATACCTTCCGGTCTTCTAGTCAATTCTTCTTTCTTATACCGTTAGAGTACAATGTACCATTGGAGCTCAGCTTTCCCGCCTCCCACATCACTCACGAGAGTTTAAAGACAGGAAGGATAGTGTGGTTAATAAATATGAGAAGATGAGAAAGTTTAGGAAGATTAGCACATAGAATAGATGAAGCTTTCTCCGGTAGGTATGAATTCTCTACTCAAAATAATTGACAATAAGATTAATCGTCATTAGTGAGTAATCTCTTTTTTTCCAAAACCTTAGGGATGAAGAAAAAATGCTCATATATATAAAGGAGCCCAAAAACAATGTTTAAACAAAAGAGCCGTTAGAGACATGATGGTCATGCTACTCGAGCGCCGATCAGACGCGCGGCGGGCACTCGTTAGGGTTTCAAGATTTGTGCCCCAGCGCTTGAGCACCGATCGGGAGCTCACCGAGAAATCAAGTTCTATAAAATACGCCTTAATGGCGCCTTAGGCACTCATTGAGTGCCCATGATTTGCAAACCACGTCCTAGTGGCGCCTCAGGTGTTCATTGAGCGCCTACTTTCTAGAAACTATGCCCTAGGGTGCCTCAAGTGCTCGACTTTCTAGAAACTGGGCCTTGTTGGCACCTCAGGTGCTCATCGAGCATCCAACTCTAGAAAGTGTGCCTCAGGCACAGATTGGGCGAGAGGTAGGCAGGAATGCTAAGTAGGTAGCCGTGGCGACCATCAAACGTGAGACTGATGAAGATCTTCTAGGCAATTTGATAACGAAGACAACGAATGATATGATACGGTTACGAAATATACCAACACACAATATGATTAACAATCTCTCCTTTTGACAATTCCGTGATAAAATCCCATACAAAATAAGAAAATAAAATACTAGATAATTACGGGGTCAAACACTACTGAGATAGAACCCGTGTACATTAAAATTTGACTCCAAATTACAATCGACACAATACATAATGAAAGAAAACTAGATAAGGACACTATCGAGCTGTTGTGGTCAAGAGAGAGCTACAGTTCCTGGATAGCCACGGTTAGTGTAGCAATAGATAATAACAATAGCAGTAAATAGATAAACAGAATAGCAACCAAAGAAATAGCAGTATTCATAAACAGGAAATGTATAATAAAGCATAAGTAGCAATAATCAATAATGGGAAATGTATAATAAAACATAAACAGTAGCTCCCCCTAACAAGCAGAAAAGGTATAATAAAAGATCGAAAAAGAAAACACACTACCCCTAACAAAACATAAACAGAAAGTAGCCCCTTGGTACTGCTCCCCCTTTTTGTCACGAATGATGAAGAGGCTAAACGAAGATGCGGAGGAAACTCAAAGAGACTGCTGGAGGGACCGCCGAGAAGAAGACTGACAAGGAGCCTCCGCCACCTGATGGAGGAACTGCTCCTCCTAAGTAGGAAGCCAAGAGTCAAGATGCGCAAACACCTCGGACAGAAACTGAGCCTGAGAATCAGCCACCGCCAACTCCTCATGGCACACATGCAGCCGCTCCTGAGATGCGGGATAGAAGGCCTAGAGTGCGGGAGGAGGTAGAGGTAGAAGAGCGGAAGAGATGCGAGGGGCCCATAGCAGACTACCTGGCTACGTCCGGAGAGAAAGGAGCCTCCAAAAAAGCATCATTAAGAGGATAAGCAAAGGCTGGGGAAGGCCAACAAGCATGAGAGCAGCTCTATTTAAAGGTGGAGTGGGTAGTAGGCCGGCCAAGGGACGCACAAGGGAGGTTCGGACATTGAACTCCTAAAGTAAAAAGGAGGCGTTGGATGAGACAACCGTGAGGTAGGTTGTCATCTTTCTTGAAAGTAAAATGGACGAGCATATGGATGCACAAGTGGGATAGAAGATCAATTGATCGCCCACTAAAGAAACCAAATAAAAAGTGAGCTTTGTCAAAAGGAATGGAGAAAAAGTGGGAGATCGAAAACAAATTGCTCAATATGATCTGGCTCACAACCATTTGCTGTGGGCCGAGGAGTTTTGCTTTGAAGGATCGTCCATTCCATGACATGGGGAACCGTGAAGAAAGGAGGCGATATCATCATGTGGAGGTAAGGAATGACTCTTGAATGGATAGTCAGGATTGGCAACTCGATGGATGCCAAGGGTAGTAGAGATCACATCTGGGGTAATCCGGAGGTGACTCCCCCCGACGAAAGTAGAAAAGGAGGAAAGGAAAAAGTGATGAATATTTGAATAAAATTCTTCAAATTAGTGAGAGGAAGGGAGCAATCAACTTAGTTAGGACGGGTTCCCAATGTCAGTCCATCAAAAATGAGGTGATCGTAGGATCTAGGTAAGCAATGTCAACTTCTTGTTCGAGAGATAGTTGCCGTTGAGTCATTTGGGAAGTAAATAATTCCACAATGGCAGCACAAATGAAGTGTTCAGGCTCAAATGGCTCGCTATTTCTATAAAACGGATTTCCGAGGAACCGACATTTGAGAAGAAATAGGCAAGTTAAAAAAATAAATAGGCACGGGAGCAGGGAACAGAGCCCTTGCGGGCAGAACAGCACGGAGCGCAGGGCAGCAAAACACTACTTGGCAGAAACCGGCACAGGGACAATGACCGGAGCAGTCGCAGCATAGTCCCGAGCTGGCCCGTGAACAATGACTGGCGAGAAGGAGAGGGGGTCGCCGCCACCATGCCACAGGACAGCCCACCAATGGAAAAAAAAGTGAACAGTGGCCGTGGAGACCGGGGCTTGAATCCCAGCACACCAAGACTGGAACCCTTGCCCCATTGTCACGACATTGCAAACCAACAGGAAACAAGGCAATTGTTCACACCAAAGGTGGCGCCATGAACGGCAACACGAAGCACAAAAGAAACACGGAGAGACTAGAAATTACCTGGAATGCGTCCAAGATCTGTAAGAGAGGAGTCCGATCTACAGATGATGGGCTGAGGAAGGAAGAGAGAGAGTGGAAACGGGCGAGATGACAAAGAGAGAGATGAGGCACAAGGGTTTTGCGGCGCTCGATGAGGAAGAAGATGACAGGAGAGAGAGAGAGAAAGTGTCCGCGTTATGTCGGATTCGGGGGGCGTCCTTGTCCCTTGTGGAGAAGGACCGTCCTTCTCCTCATCTGAACCGTCGAATATAAAATCCGACGGCTCACACGTTTTGAATGGATAATATAACGTGGGCTGTTTGATTTTAAATTTAATCATCTAAAATATGTAACCGTCGGATTTTACATCCGACGGCCCAGATGTGGAGAAGGACGGTCCTTCTCCACGGGGGAGAAGGACGCCCCCTCAATCCCGTTATGGCTGGGCTTTTTGTTATTGATTTATTGATTATTATTATTATTTTTTGTTTAATTTATTTTGTTGGTTGTAGTATTTTCCTTTTTTTTGTTTTTTAATTACATAATAGAGAAGAAAGCGATGTAAATGATTGTAGACTTGGAACACCGAACATCAGTAAGATGGAGGAGAGCTGATACCGATAGCCTTTCTAAGCAATTCTAAGCAAATGGTATCCAATGGTTTGATAAGAATGTTAGCTAGTTGTTTTTTGGTCAGACTGTAGTCAAGGGCTACGACTTTGGACTTAACGAGATTTCAAATAAAATGGTTTCGAATATCAATGTGTTTAGTTCGAGAGTATTGAACAAGATTTTTGGAGATTTTTATTGCGCTTATATTGTCACAATAAATTGTCATAAAATTCTAGGATGTGCCATAATCAAGGAGCATTTGTTTCTTTCATAGAAGGTAAGTGTAGCAACTCCCAGTAGCAATATATTCTACTTCAACGGTAGATAGGTAGATGGAATTCTGCTTTTTACTCATCCAGGCAACTAAATTTGAATCAACATAGAAACATCTCCCATATGTGCTTTTACAATCATTGGCATTTTCGGCCTAGTCGGCATTGGAGTAACCAGCTAGATCAAAATTAGAGTCAATAGAGTAAAAGATTCCATAGTTAGAGGTGCCACTGATATAATGAATGATATGTTCAACAACACTTAAATGAGATTTTTTTAGATCAGATTGATATCGGATATAGTTATCGATACTAAATGTATCATCGGGTCTGCTAGTTGTTAAGTATAGGAGACTGCCGATCATACTTCTATAAAGAGTGTGATCGACGCTTCGTCCTTCCGAATCACAATCCAATTTAGTGGAAGTACTCATAGGTGTCCGAGTATGTTTGTTATTATCGAGCCCAAACCGTTTGACAAGGTCCTTAGTATACTTGGCTTGAGAAATTAAAATTTTGTGATAATGTTGCTTGATGTGCAGGCCAAGGAAGTAAGTTCTCCTACCATACTCATTTTGAATTCAGAGAACATGCAATTTGCAAAGGCATGAGCATAGGAGTCTATAGTGCCACCAAAAACAAGTCATCAACGTAAATTTGGGCAACCAGCATACTTTTCCAGTTGTTTTTACAAATAAAGTTTTGTCAACGCTGCCCCGAACAAACCCATGTTCGCAGAGATACGATATGAGACGCTTGTACCAACTCAATTATGTGGTAAGTGTACTCACTGTCTTGCCCCAAAAGTGTATGGTAATATTTCTACATTGCATCATAATTCTAACCATTTCTTGAATTACCTGATTTTTTTGTTCCACAATTTCATTTTGTTGAGGGGTGATAGAAGATGAAAATTAATGATATATTCCTTCTTCATTACAAAAATATTTAAAATTAGAATTTTTGAATTCCTTTTTGTGATGACTACACATTTTCACGATAAAAGTTTCTTTTTTCATTTGTGAGTTTTTAACACAATTTTTACATGATCAATATTGGACTTTTCTCTGATAAAGTGTATGTGACGGATCGAGTTATTTTTCTTAAATAACCACCGTTGAGAATAATAATAAACTAATATTCCTAATTAAAATTATTAATTTCTCTAAAAAATTGGGCAGAGTTCCGTTTATAAATCGAGTGTTTGCCAAAATACAAATACCTGTAAATCAACCCTGCACAACAATCTACAACAATCCACAATAAAACTACAAGTCTCAATACTCAACACACTACATAGGATCTAATCGCCACTTCAACCGAGGCGGCACCGACATCATAACTCCAATATAATGCCGGTGGGGAATGATGCCAACTAGGAACCACGATCATAGACACAATGAGAAGGACCCATGGAAGCATAAAAACCATAATACACAGCAGGAACTGATACATCATTCATTCATACTAAATATCATTAACCATCACCATACATGTTTTATACAGTTTACAAAAATATGACCAAAATTCATGTTTCATACACAAAATCAGCTAAGCTCCAATCTCGAGCCATGCGTGCAATATTAGCTGTTTATCGCACTTTATGGTCTACTATATCTCGTCGGGTATCAATGTGTTCTCATCCGAAAGACATATAGCAAGAGTGAGCGACAGTCCAACAAATGAAATCATACATCACTAATTACAATAATTTACAGAAAAGATAGTATTAGGGTAGGGGAAACATATAACTTGAATAAAAGGAAGCATGCGAGGAGAGGGAACATCTGGAATCATTTAGTTTGCATGTTTGTTTTGGTTACGTTCATTCATTTTCATTACTTTCATCAATCCTTGCGGACCCGAACTAGTAGGTCGTACTAACCAATAATGTGAGAAAATGAGGAAAGGAATGTGTCTACCACACATTCTAAGGCCAGCTACATTTTAGGTTTGTAGTACTCGACCATCAACTACATTTTAGGACTGCAGCACTCGACCATTGGCTACATTTTAGGCCTGCAGCACTTGGCCATCTCAATTTCCCATATTCCTCGGGGACTAGGGTAATTTTGTTCTTTCATAGTAGCATCCTAAAGCGTACCCTGAATATCACCCGCTCCCAGGAGCGGTAGGAGTATTCATTGGGTTTCCACCATGATATACATGGTAAGCTAGAGGGTACTACCCCTATGATCTATTGTCCTAATTTCAAAATTAGTCTTATTCCTTTGAAGGGGAATCCACATTTGCCATATACATTCTCCAACCGGAAATCACATTTCGATCACATGTCTCCATCCGGGAGACCAAATCCATCATATTAAACTTTGTGGATTCCCTTCCATTTACTTGTTCGGTTCCTTTCTTTTATTTGGAGCTTTGATCTTTCAACCAATAAGTTTAACTCACAAGAGAGTTTGGTTTTACTTACCTCTATTGGTCCAATACTGCCTTAGAAGCATCCGGGATGCATTCCCTTGCTCCTGGTGCACAATTACCGATTTTTAGAGCTTACAATTTGACACAATATTTAGTCATAAATTTCATCACAATTGAAGAGAGCTAAAGCATGCACATTTACCTTCCAATTTCGGGTGAATAGTGTCATGCCACTTTTAGAGGGCTCAGACGCCATGAACGGATTGAATATTGTGGAATCGGACGTCCGGTCAACACATACTTACTTTTGGGATGCGAAGATTCATATTTTAAGGTCATTTCAACATATTATGAAGGTAGAAATATGCAATTTCCCCTTTTTGTCTTGGGTGAACAGTAACAGCACCCTTTTAGAGGGTCCGGATGTCATGAACGGGTCAAAACATGCGAGCTCGATCACGCGCCCGACACATATACACATTTGGGACATGGGGATTCACATTTTGGGTCAATTTAACGAAATAAGGTGTGAAAACGGAAAACCCCAATTCCCGTAAGTTAGGGTTTAGCGGTACTCCACCGACAGGATCGGTGAGTAAATCGGACAATAAATTATACAATCCTTGGTCTCAAGTCACAGGTTTTACATTTTCCATGTTTGGGTGGGTATTGAGACGAAAATACCCAATGATAACCGAAAAATATCAAAAGAGGAAAGTTAGTGAGTATGAGAACACTTGCCTCGACGCATGCTATCACTTTTATAACTGGCTCCCGGATGGATTCAGACTCTACGCCACGATCTCCTCATTTTTCACTCTAAAACCGGCGCTCTTCCTCTCTCTTCCTCTCCAAAACCTTCTGGAAATGAGGGGAAACGAAGAAACGGGAAGTTGGTCATGTTTTTATACCCATCGAGGCGCTCGAGCACTAGGCGAGCGAGCGACAAGCTTGGCCTCACTACCGGTGTGACGGACCGGCCAGATTCCACCACATAAGGCCGTTGTCAAGCCTATCCTTTACATCATATATAGAATAAGTACCAACTAGGTGGATATGAAAATTTTTCTTTTCTTTTATATATACCATTCATTTCGTACATAGGATCGCTTAAGGCCGAACTCCTTGAGTTGGCCATCACAATGTTAAGTCTCACACCTGGCCGGCCAACACTCAGGTTGGTCGACTACAAAAACCTTGACATAACATGAGATGCTACTAGAAATATTGACTTCATTCATCCATATTATAATTACGGAAACATGCTAACATCCATAAATTCTTTTATAGCGGAACTATTTTATAGATCCTTCTCAAAACATCAAAAGAAATACATCAATTCTTTCACTGATCAGCTCCGGCCAGCTATGCGGTCTAGTTACTTCATATGACTCTACTCAATTTTGTCATCCATAAGCTTCTCATCATCTGAAAATGGCAAGAGTGAGCTACAAATCCCAGCAAGGTACCCACGTGCAGAAAACATTAACATACATATAACCGGATCAAAATAGAGGTTCATAACATAAACTTAGCATACGAAAAGTTATCATGACAATTCTTCTTAAGTTCAAAAATCATTGTTCTTCTTCTTATAATCTTATCTTCAGAAAATTCATAAAACAAGCTGAACAAAATACTTATCATCTTTAGGGACCGGATGGGAGCGGACAATATCGAGGAAGGGTTGTGTGCCATCCCAAAACCTAGAGCCGTATCTTCTTATTATGCTCCCTGAGACGGGAGGTAATGCCTTTAACCCAACATATGGGGCCGTAGTCTGAAAGCCTTATGCCACCAGAAATTTCCCCGTGGCCTAGGGGCAGTCCTCGAGTGTCACTCCAATATACTTCATCCATCTTTAACAGCAAGTTTAATAGAAACTCAGTTCTTAATTCATATCTTTTAATGGCCATCCATCATAATTCAAAAGTCGGAAGTCGTAGAATTTCACTTGCTGTTCGAATTACAAACATTTTCCCTTGTTCTTATAGTCTTTGTCCTTAACTTCAACAATTGAAGTCCGTAACATCTTAAAACCGAAGGTCTTTTATCAAAATATCGGAAGCCTTATTTAGAAAAGTCGGAGGTCTTTTCTCAAAAGCCGAAACTCTTTTTGTCAAAATCCAGAGTTATTTTTAACAAAAGCCGGAGGTCTTTTCAACAAAAGTCAAAGTTCTTTTTGTCAAAAGTCGGAGTTCTTTTTATCAAAAGTCGGAGTTCTTTTTAACAAAAGTCGGAGGTCTTTTCATAAAAAGCCGAATACCTTTTCTTAACAAGGCCAGAGGTCATTTTAAACATGCGATAACCGAACAACTTAAAGCATGGTCAGACTTCATGCATTCAAGTAAAACGTCTAAATATCATGAAATAACCGGTACTTTTTATAAACAATAACTAATCATCATCTAAATCATGCAATAATCAAATTTCATGTGTTCGAACATCATGAAATAACTGAACATCATTAGTTAGACAAACAGGCATGACATACTTGTATCAAAAGCATGAACTTAAAACGGTGAATACTCTTGCATTACAAACATGACCTTAAAAAAGGGTGAGTACGCTTGCCTGAATTCCTTTACTTCGCCCTAAAATTCTGGTCTTCCTTTACTAGAAAACTCCGTCAAAAGCCTCTTCCTAACCTCTTTCCTTAAGCTCTCTAGTTCTTATTTATAGGCCCTTGGGTCTAACGGTAGTCGGTAGGGTAGGTCAACCACTCAATGATGGTTGGGAGTAGATTACCTACTCAGTTATGGTTAATATAACTCTACTTTTTGTAAGGGTTTCTTATTATTTCCGGTCAACTGGCCTTGACCGGATTTAGGTTTCTCTTTCGCGTTTCTAGTCAACTAGCCTTGACCGGATTTAGTTGCCCCTTCTTATGCATTCTGGTCAACTGGCGTTGACCATATTTACCTTTAACATTTTTGGTTTTCTTTCCTCTTTCCCTTCCTTTCGGTCAACTTCCCGGTCAATAGACGTTGACCGGATTACTATTCTTTATCACATTTTTCGTCAACTGACGTTGACCGGATAGCCCTCAATTTCCTTTGACTCGATGTCGGGGTTTTTACGTTTTAGGATCTGACCATTACAATCTCCCCCACTTATAGGAATTTCGTTCTTGAAGTTTTAGATGAAGTTACTAACCTCAAGAAAACAAATAGGGATACTTATTCCGAACCTCTTCCTCTCGTTCCCAAATTGCTTCCTTAGGTGAGTGATTTTTTCAGAGTACCTTTATTAAGGAGATTGATTTTGTGCATAGCGTTTGTTCTCTTCGATCCAAAATCTACATCGGCTCCTCTACGTAGGATAAGTCTTTGTCAATTGCCAAAGGCTCGAATTCAATCACATGAGTAGGATTATGGACATATTTCCTAAGCATTGATACATGAAATACGTCATGTACTTCTGCCAAGCTTGGTGGTAGTGCTAGTCAGTAGGCCACCTCTCCTATCCTTTCTAAAACCTCGAAAGGGCCAATAAATCGTGGCTTTAACTTTCCTTTTACCTCGAATCTAGCCGTCCCGTTAGATGGTGATACCTTTAGGAACACAAAGTCACCTTCATTAAATTTTAATGCAGATCTTCTCTGGTCTGCATAGCTCTTTTGTCTGCTCCGGGCAACCCTCAGATTCTCAGGCACTAACATTATCTTCTCCGTCGTCTCCTTAACAATTTCTGGACCCAAAATTCTTTTATCTCCGGGCTCCTCCCAGTGCTTCTCCCAGTGAATCGGTGATCTATATCTCCTTCCATACAAGGCCTCAAAAGGAGCCATGCCTATACTGGCCTGACAACTGTTATTATATACGAATTTTGCCAAGGCTAAGAAATTATCCCAAGTCCCTTTCATCTCCAAGACCGAGGCCCTTAACATATCCTCAAGGATCTAAATCGTCCGTTCTGGCTGGCCGTCGGTTTGCGGATGATAAGCAGTACTAAATTTTAATTTCGTCCCCAATTTCTTATGTAAACTTTTCCAGAACCTCGAAACAAAGCGAGGGTCTCTATCTGATACAATAGAGGTAGGCATACCATGAAGCCTAACGACCTCATTTACATATAGTTGGGCCAGTTTATCACGAGAGTAAGTGGTCCAGATTGTTAGAAAATGGGCTGACTTTGTCAGCCGGTCAACTATAACCCAAACAGTATCGTGTTTTCTTTGCGTCCTTGGTAGGCCGATCATGAAGTCCTTGGCAATATCTTCCCATTTCCAGCCTGGAAGCGACATTGGTTGCAATAACTCAGATGGTTTCCTCCTTTCTGCCTTCACTTTTGGCACACAAGATATTTTTCTACGTAAGTTGCGATGTCCCTCTTCATATTCCTCCACCAGAACATTTTCTTTAAGTTGTGGTACATCTTATTAACTCCTGGGTGGATGGTATACCGCAATCTATGGGTGAGATCCCAAAAATTAAAAGAGGTAAAACATGGGCAAGGAAGTGACAAAAGAAAGTTGACCAGCAACTAAAGCCAAAAGCAGTTACTCCCACCTAGTTTAGTTAAAATCCAACTTTACTATTTAATTAAAATCCAACTAAAACATGACCAAATGGGGTAAGTAAACTACCTCATTAGAATCTAGTTAGAATTCAATTAAACCATGACCAAATGGGATAAGTGAACTACCTCATTACAATCTAGTTAGAATTCAACTAAATCATGACCAAATGGGGTAAGTGAACTACCTCATTATAATCTAGTTAGAATTTAACTAAGTCATGACCAAATGGGGTAGGTGAACTACCTCATTTTAATTTGACTAATAGTACTCGGGTAAGTAAACTACTCCTACTTACTCCACCTAACCTTTCCCCTGTAAATACCCAGTTAAAGTAGTCAGCCAAGACAAGTAGAAAGGAGGGAGTGAAGGAGAAACTTCAAAACGGTGATGCTGGCCAACTCTCAGGCAAGTTATTTGAAGTTTTTTAAATTATGTTTGAAATCAAAATTTATGCTTTAGTGCAAGTGTACTTTTTTAAAGTTATCTAACCATTGAACATCGAAATTCAAAATGAACTTGGCTACTTGAAAAATGAACTTTTTCCTTGCAAAATGAACATTCAAATGAACTCGGCCCTTTGCATTGAACTCGACCAAACATTGGTCCTTGGTTTGTATTTGAAAAATTGAAATCAAAACCGCCCCTTTATACATGAAAAATCGAAATCAGCTCAAATCGATTCTTTGCATTGAAATCGAAATACGAAAAATGAAACCAACTCCTTGGCGTGTTTAAAATCGAAATCAGCCTTTAAAATAGATTAAAAATGACTTCGCCCTTGCAAACATTCAAAATCGGCCTTTGCTAAAAAATCAAAATCGGCTTTGTGCATCAAAAATCAAAATTGGCTTTGTGCATGGAAAATCAAAATCGATTCTTTGCATTGAAATTGAAATCGGGCCTTGTGATCGAAAACGTAGATTAAATCGAAATCGCCTTTGCATCAAAAAATCGAAATCGGCTTTGTGCAACAAAAAACCGAAAAAAATCAAAATCGGCTTGTGCATCAAATCGGCCCCCGTCGAAATCATCAAAGTCAAAATCGGCTCTTGCATTGCGGCTCTTGCATTGCAAACTTGAAATCGGCTGCTTTGCTTGAACTTTCGAAATCGGCCCCTTACTTTGTAAACTTGAAATCGACTGCATGAAATCGAACTCGGCCCTTGCGTTAAAAATCGAACTCGGCCCTTGCGTTAAAAACCGAAATTTGCTTAAGAATCGGAACCAAAATTAGGCTTTGTAGATTCAATCAAAATCGTCCCTAAAATCAAGTTCGGTTTTTGCTTGCCTGAAATCAAGTTCGGTTTTGTATAGTTTTCATGTAGTAAAGGAATCAGGTCCGGCTTCCTTGAGGGAAGAAATTAGGTCCGGTTTCCTTCAGTTAAGAATCAAGTTTGGCTTCGTGCAGTCCGGCATTGTGCATATTAAATCAAGTTCACCCTTGCTGTTACAATCAAGTCTGGCTTTGTGCACTCCGGCTTTATGCATATGAAAACCCAGTCCAGTGTCGTGCATATTAAATCCAGTCCGGCCCTTGCTGTTACAACCAAAGTCGGCCCTTTTGCAAGAATAAATCAAGTCCGGCCATGATCATGCACTGTTCATGTTAAAATCAAGTCTGGCTTTGTGCATATTAAAAACCCAGTCCGACTTTGTATATGTTAAAATCAGGTCGGGCCCTTAAAGCACGAAAACACAACAACTCCGGCTTTTGTTCGAAAAGAACTCCGCCTTTTTGAACTCCAGCATTTTGAAGAAAAAGAACTTTGACTTTTTGAACTCCGGCATTTTGAGGAAAAAGAACTCCGACTTTTTGAACTCCAGCTTTTTGAGAAAAAGAACTCCGGCTCTCTGAACTCACGCATTTTGAGAAAAAGAACTCCGGCTTTCTGAACTCCGGCATTTTAAAAAAAAGAACTCCGACTTTTTGAACTCCGGTATTTTGAGAAAAAAATCTTTGGCTTTTTGAACTCCGGCTTTTTGAGAGAAAGAGAACTCCGGCATTTGAGCTCCGGCTTTTGTGTGAAGAAAATGAAGTCCGGCCTCCCTTCTCATAAGATCCAAACAAAGATAAACTCTGAACCGGCTTTATGATAAGACGAATAAGTTCTGATATTAGCTTCGGGAGATAAGGTTCTCGGGCATGCCTTAGAACTTTATGGTAGAAATCGAGGATAACTCTGTCTATGGAGTTAATCATGGTCCGCCCTGTCCTCGGGCGTTATGGTCAGGAGGAAAGTATAGTTTCTGGCTTACCTTCGGGTGGCACACTAATCCCAAGAGACGGGATACTTCTATTCAATTATCGGCCTTGGATTGTGTGGACTGAACACAATCTATCCTCGATTAATGCCCCCTCCACAACCAGAAGAATAAAAGAAGACTTTTATAACGAAATCGACACTGTTTTGTACTCTGACATTCTGTTCGATCTTCATCCGGCTAAGTATTGATTATAGTACTGCATATGGTTCTGTTCTAATTTTTCCTTCATTGATTACATTAGTTTTCTGATCCGCTATTGTTTAAGAATATTTATGCATTCGCCTGACAATATAAATGTTTTATGAAAATCTGCATGTAACTTGTTGAGTTTCGGCTCAACGTTTTCTATTTTTTCCCCTATAGATGAAACTTTAGAGCTTGTGCCTGACGATGTGGAGTGATTGGAGCTTGTCTGAAGAATTACTAAAAACTCGGAAGCTTATTTTGGAAAATATCATTGTAATGACTTGATTATGATTCATGAGCTTTTATAGTTAGACATTTTTTATTATGTATTCGGAAATGAATATTTTGGAATAAATATGAATGCTTCCGCAAGATGTTGGGATAACTTCCGCTATGCTTCTTATGGTTAAAAGTACATGGGTCCTAGATGGCATCTCTGATCCTGTATTGTCAAAAAAAAAAAAAATTCCGTTCCGTCACAATTTGTATCAGAGAGATAAGATGCCTTAGGAATTGATCGATCGAAAAGCGGAAGCATATGTTTGAATCTTTCTACTAAATTTTCATAGGATTAAGTTTGGGTAACCAAGGTGATTAGAACTCTTAAGAAGTTGACTCCTAAGCTAAGTTTGAATTTCACAAAGCTGATGGATATTTCCCTTTTCTCTGACTGACTTTTTGGGATTTCAATGTTGCGCCTATCTTGATTTTAGGATGTCTAATGAAAGGAGAAAAAGATATGGCCGGGTAGTGCTAGTACCCCCCATGATCAAGAAGCTGAGTATGTGATTTTGATGGAAAGGGTGACGCATGTTGTAGTGAAAATGGAACAGCGTCCTGTGGCCCTGCTTCTTGCACCACAACCGATTCCATCTATGTATGAGAGGTTTAAGAGAGCAAATGTGCCTGCATTTTTAGGAGAAGCAGATCTGCTGAAGGCAGAAAATTTGATTAGGAGATTGAAGAAAGTATTTACAGTTATCCAATGTTCTGATAACGAAAGAGTTACCTTTGCAACTTATAAATTTGAAGAAGAGGCCGATGATTGGTGGGCTAAAAAAAAAGAGCAATGGGATGGTTGGATGAGAAAATTTCTTAGGAGACGTTTGAGGAGGCTTTCTGGGAAGAATATATTCCCGATAACCTTCAGAATTGGAGGGAAGGAGCACTTAGCGAACATAGGCAAAGAAGTCGCACCGTAACAGAGTATGGCGCGAGGTTCATCGAATTGTCTCATCATGTACCTCTCATTAGTAAAGATCAATCGAGGATGATCAAAAAGTTCCTACTAGGGTTAATTAATGAGATTAGAGATGAATTAGTGATCCAGGAGTTTCAGACTTATACTGAGATCCTAGATAGGGCCTCGATACTCAAGGAAGAGTTAGAGACACAAAAATTTCTTACAAAAAGGGCTGCTAGTTGGGCGTATCCTAGTAGGAACTCACATGTGGAACCACCTGAGTCATCCAAAAAGGCAAAAATGGTGGATGCGGAGAAGAGCACTGCCGAAGTTTTGTCGGTAACTAGTTCACCAACATCAACTGCTAAATGCGCATATTGTAGGAAGAAGCACATGGGAAAAACTTGTTATAAAGCAATGGGAGCATGCTAGAATTGTGAAAAGTTGGGTCACCTGATAAAAGATTGCCCGTTATCAAAATGTCAAAAGAAAAGAAGTTTGAGTATTACGGTGACAGTGCAAGGCCCAGAAGACACCCCAAGGCAAAGGAAGGTATTCTCTTAATCATAAAATTTTGATTTGTTTCCTGATTGTATAGACATATGTATGCTTTATGAATTTTGTGAGACTTAGAAACTGTAGCACAGACGAGAATACTTGATTCATTTGGTCGGTATAGCAAATAAGTAGAACTGATGGTTTAGGGATGATTTTTGAGAAATTTCGAACCTCTAGAGTTGAAATAATATTCAAGGACGTTGGTAAAAGATGCAGTACCCTGTCATGAGGTTATGAAATTCTGAGTAAGAGGAAAGGTTAAGTGAGTTAAAGGCGTTCAACCTAATTAGAATTAGGATTACCCTTTTTAAAGTTAATAGATGACCATTTAAAAATCTGGCTATGAAGGTTTTAAGAAACATAGGTATGACCAAGCTAATTTGTTTTAATGAAGTGGTTTAAAGAAAACTAAATTTGACATTAGTCTCTAAGGGATTAAAAAGGTATTGACTAGACACTATTAATGGAGTCATAAAACCATATGATAATAGGACTTATCAATGATCAGGTAAGTTAGCATAATGACGAGTTTATAAGAAAGATTGAAATTTTGTTAGTCTGTATTAATAAGTAATCACCAAAGTGGGGGAGACGTCCGTGGGACGGGTTGCTCCACCTATAATTAGAATTTTATGATAAGACCTCTGAGGACTTAAGAATGATCCCTTGAAGGAAATTTAAGATCCTATGAAATTAAAAGTTAGAAATGGATCTCAATATATTTGATGGAGGAGAATACTAAGATCAATAGTCAATGTCAGAAGTCTCCAAATGGATGTGCAAAGAATCACTTGGAAGATAATCCTGATATGATAATTTTAAAAATTATGAGGATGAACTTTCCTAGATTATTGAGGATTAATACTCTTGGGTCAAATAGAAGAGGAATCCCTTATCAGAATAATTTTTCATTAATTGAGATCAGTAATCGAATGTCTCCACTTAAGTAATGATCAAGTGATTTCAAATAATGTGTTTGGGTTAAATTAATTGATTCATATACCAACAAGGTCTTAAAATTGTTAAGGGTAGAGGTAATGAATTGGGCAAAAGAATCTGAAGCCACATTGAACCACATTGGGCAAAATCAAATCATGGATCTTGCCACATTGAGGTTTGAGAAAATAGTATTCCTCAATCATGGATCTTGCCATTTTGAGGTTTTGAGAAAAATCATTTTCGAGGTCTTGAGCAATATATGGACTTTGAGATTTTGAGGCTGCGATAGTTAAGTGTTTAGGATCTCGAGATCTTTATGATGTATGGATATTCTAAATTAATCTAAGTCAAGGTTATCACATGGCTCGGATGTTCGAAAGGGAATATGGATTGTGAAAATAGTTAGGACTTCATAGGTCTAAATGTATGAATTTAGGATTTTAGTTGAGTATGGGAAAAGAATATTTATGATATATGGATATTGATTAAACTAAAATTAATCTAAGTCAAGGTTATCACATGGCTAGGATGGTTTAAGTTAATATCCAAAGAATATGCTCGTGAAAATTCGAAGAAGAAATAAGGTATCCTCGCTAATTTTGGTCTAAATGTACTTTGAAGTTTAGATGTTGAGATTTTAGTTGAGTATGGGAAAACAATGGGCAAAATGACAAAAGAAAGTTGTAATAGCTAAAGCCAAAAGTGAAATTTAGATTAAACTAAATTTAATTGAAATCGAACTAAAACATAACCAAATGGGGTAAACTACCTCATTACAATCTAGTTAACCATGACCAAATGGGATAAGTGAACTACCTCATTACAATCTAGTTAGAATTCAACTAAATCATGACCAAATGGGGTAAGTGAACTACCTCATTACAATCTAGTTAGAATCTAACTAAGTCATGACCAAATGGGGTAGGTGAACTACCTCATTTTAATTTGACTAATAGTACTCGGGTAAGTAAACTACTCCTACTTACTCCACCTAACCTTTCCCCTATAAATACCCAGTTGAAGTAGTCAGCCAAGACAAGCAGAAAAAAGGGAGTGAAGGAGAAACTTCAAAACGATGATACTAGCCAACTCTCAGGCAAGTTACTTCGGACGCTACTTTTTAAGTTCTGTTTTGACGTTCATGCCCTGTTTGAAGTTTATGCTTTAGTGTAAGTGTACTCTATTTTAAAGTTCCTACTTTCTGCATTGAACATCGACCTCCTTCATTGCAAAATGAACTTGACTGCATGAAAATTGAACTTGGTTTCCTATATCTAAAATGAACTCGGCTCCCTGCATGTTAAATGAACTCGGCATTTGTGTGTAATTGAACTCGACCTTCTACATTTAACATCGGCCATGAACTTGGCATTGATTTGTATTTGAACCCAGCTTTTGCATTGAAATCAAAATTGCCCCTTTATACATGAAAAATCGAAATCAGCTTTTACTGAAATCGGCTGGATTCGCCCCTTTTGCATAGGAAATCGGAACCGGCTCTTGTATATGAGAAAAATGAAATCGACTCCTTGGCGTGTTTAAAATCGGAACCAGCCCTTGAAATCAAAATCGGCTACTTGAAAAATGACTTTGACCTTGCATGAACATTCAAAATCGGCCCTTTGCATCACAGCCAAAATCGGTCCTTGCGTTAAAAATCAAAATCGGCTTGTGCGTGGAAAATCGAAATCGATTCTTTGCATTGAAATTGAAATCGGGCCTTGCGATCGAAACCGAAATCGGCCTTTATAGATTAAATCGAAATCAGCCTTTGCTCAAAAATCGAAATCGGCTTTATGCATCAAAAACCGAAATCGGCTTTGTGCGTGGAAATGGAACTCGACGCTTGAAATCGGCATGTGAGTCGAAATCGAAATCGGCCCTGAGCATCAGAGTCGAAATCGGCAGAAAAATCAAAATCGGCTTGTGCATCAGCCCTGTACATTAAAGTCGAAAATCGGCTCTTGCATTGCAAACTTGAAATCGGCTGCTTTGCATGAACTTTCGAAATCGGCCCCTTGCTTTGTAAACTTGAAATCGGCTGCATGAAAATCAAGCTTTGTAGATTCAATCGAAATCAGACCTAAAATCAAGTTCTGTTTTTGCTTGCCTGAAATCAAGTTCGGTTTTGTTTAGTTTTCATGTAGTAAAGGAATCAAGTTTGGCTTCCTTGAGGGAAGAAATCAGGTCCGGTTTCCTTAAGGCAAGAATCAAGTTCGGCTTCGTGCAGTTTGGCGTTGTGCATATTAAATCCAGTTCGGCCTTGCTGTTACAATCAAGTCCGGCTTTGTGCACTCTGGCTTTATGCATATGAAAACGCAGTCCGGCATCGGGCATATTAAATCCTGTCTAGCCCTTGCTGTTACAACCAAATCCGGCTCTTTTGCAAGATTAAATCAAGTCCGGCCATGATCATGCACTATTCATGTTAAAATCAAGTCCAGCTTTGTGCATATTAAAAACCCAGTCCGGCTTTGTGCATGTTAAAATTAGGTCGGGCCCTTAAAGCACGAAAACACAACAACTCCGGCTTTTGTTCGAAAAGAACTCCGGCTTTTTGAACTCCGGCATTTAGAAGAAAAAGAACTCCGGCTTTTTGAACTCCGGCATTTTGAAGAAATAGAACTCCGACTTTTTGAAGAAAAAGAACTCCAGCTTTTTGAACTCTGGCTTTTTTAGAAAAAGAACTCCGGCTTTCTTGAACTCCGACATTTTGAGAAAAAGAACTTCGGCTTTTTGAACTCCGGCTTTTTGAGAGAAAGAGAACTCCGGCATTTGAGCTCTGGCTTTTGTGTGAAGAAAATGAAGTTTGGCCTCCCTTCTTATAAGATCCAAACAAAGATAAACTCTGAACCGGATTTATGATAAGACGAATAAGTTCTGATATTAGCTTCGGGAATAAGGTTCTCGGACATGCCTTAGAACTTTATGGTAGAAATCGAGGATAACTCTGTCCATGGAGTTAATCATGGTCCGTCCTGTCCTCGGGATGTTACGGTCAGGAGGAAAGCGAACTCTGTCTATGGAGCTATTTGTGGTCCGCCCTATCCTCGGGGCGTTACGGTCAGGGGAAAAGCATAGTTTCTGCCTTCCTTTGGGTGGCACACTAATCCCACGAGACGGGATACTTCTGTTATGTTATCGGCCTTGGATTGTGTGGACTGAACACAATCTATCCTCGATTAATGCCCCCTCTGCAAGCAGAAGAATAAAAGAAGACTTTTATAACGAAACCGACACTGTTTTGTACTCTGACATTCTGTTCGACCTTCATCCGGCTAAGTATTGATTATAGTACTACATATGGTTCTGTTCTAATTTTTTGTACATTGATGACATTAGTTTTTTGATCCGCTATTGTTTAAGAATATTTATGCATTTGCCTGACAGTACAAATGTTTTATGAAAATCTGCATGTAGCTTGTTGAGCTCCGGCTCACCGTTTTCTGTTTTCCCCCCTACAGATGAAACTTTAGAACTTGTGCCTGACGATGTGGAGTGATTAGAGTTTGTGAAGAATTACTAAAGACTCGGAAGCTTATTTTGGAAAATATCATTGTAATGACTCGATTATGATTCATGAGCTTTTATAGTTAGACATTTTTTATTATGTATTCGGAAATGAATATTTTGAATAAATATGAATGCTTCCGCAAGATGTTGGGATAATTTTCGCTATACTTCTTATGGTTAAAAGTATATGGGTCCTAGATGGCATCTCTGATCCTATATTGTCAAAAAAAAATCCGTTCCGTCACACTATGGGCTTCCTTAAAAATTTTCTCTTCTAATTCCTTATTGTTTGGCACACATAATCGATCCCTAAACCTTAATACTCCATCCGACTTAACATGAAAATCACTTTGGAAATCTCTTTCCAAATCACTCATGATATTCACAAGGAAGGGATCATTCACCTGCCCTCCCTTAACCTCATATATCACCTTTGGCTGGACTTGAAGGTATGCTAAAATCATTCGCTTTCCTTGAACATAACGTCGAATGTCATAGTGTATTAGATAGTCCAACATCTCCATTTGCTTAACATGCATTCTTGCCAAGATACCTGGCTGTCGACTTAGTGCATCGGCTACTACATTGGCCTTACCTGGCTCGTACTTGATTTCACAGTCATAATCCTTCAGAAACTCAATCCACCTTCACTGCCGCATGTTTAGTTCTTTTTGAGAGAATAAATACTTTAAACTTTTATGATCGGAATAGACCAAGAATCTCTCACCATACAGGTAATGTCTCCAGATTTTCAACGCAAACACTATTGCGGCCAATTCTAGATTGTGAGTTGGGTAATTCCTTTCATGATCCTTCAACTGTCGTGACCCATAGGCAACTACCCTTCCGTGCTGCATTAAAACATAGCCCAACCCTATCTTTGAGGCACCACAACAGACAATCAATCCTCCTAATTTATCCGGAATGGTCAGGACTGGTGCAGAAGTTAGCCGGTCTTTCAGTACCTGAAAGCTCCCTTCACAGTCACTGGTCCACTCAAACTTAGCCTCTTTCTTTGTTAGTTGCGTGAGGGGCAAGGCGATTTGGTAAAAGTTTTCCACAAACTGTCTGTAATATCCGGCCATGCCTAAGAAGCTCCGTACCTTGGTCACGAAAATTGCCGGTTCCATTTCACCACCGCCTCCACCTTCTTAGGGTTGACAGAAATCCCCTCTTTGGAAATGATGTGTCTAAGGAATCCCTCTTCCTTTAACCAAAATTCACACTTATTCAATTTGGCGAACAGCCGGTGCTCCCTAAGGGCCAGGAGTGCAGTCCTTAAATGTTCCTCATGATCCTCATAACTCTTCGAATAAACAAGGATGTCATCAATAATGACTATCACAAACTTGTCCAAATAGGGTTAAAAAACTCGGTTCATTAAGTCCATAAATACGGCTGGAGCATTAGTTAACCCAAATGGAATCACTACAAACTCATAGTGCCCATATCTAGTTCGAAAAGCGGTCTTTGCTACATCATCCCTTCTGATTTAAAGCTAATGGTAACCAGATCTAAGGTCGATCTTTGAGAACACACAAGCTCCTTGTAACTGGTTAAGGAGGTCGTCTATCCTTGGCAAAGGATATTTATTCTTATTGGTAATTTTGTTTAGTTTTCGATAATCCACGCCTAACCTCAAAGTCCCATCCTTCTTTCTTACAAACAGGATCGGTGCACCCCATGGAGACACACTCAGCCGGATGAAACCATTATCTAACAACTCCTGCAGCTGCTGTTTTAACTTCTTAAGTTTAGCTGGTGCCATCCTATATGGCGCTTTAGATATTGGCGCTGATCCAGGCATTAATTCTATTCCAAATTCTATCTCTCGCCTAGGTGGCAGCCGGGTAATTCATCAGGGAATAGGTCTCCGAACTCACATACCATAGGAATCTCTTTGGCCAGAGTTCCTTGACCCTCAGTCACACTAGCGAAGGCTAGGTAAGTTTGGCACCCATTAGCAATCAAGTGCCAGGCATGGAGGGCCGAAATGAAGCAAGATGCTTCCTTATGCCGGACTCCCTGAATATTGAAAGGCTTGTTTCCGGGGACGGTGAATTCCACTCTTTTTCGGAAATAATCAATATTTGCATGATGCCTTGCCAACCAATCCATTCCCAGGATTGCATCGAAGTCCTTCATCTCTAGCAAAACTAGATTAATAGGCATCACGAATCCATTCGATTTAACCGGACTTTCTAGATACACAACATTTAAAATTACAGACATCCCCTGTGGGTGAGGTGACCATCAATGGATAGTTAAGGACTTGGGGGAGGGTCGCAAGACATTTCGCAAAATCATGGGAGACAAACAAGTGGGTGGATCCTGAGTTAAAGAGCACATGAGTAGAATTGCCACAGATAGAAAGTATACCTTCTACTACCTCAGTAGAGATTTCGACCTCCTTTGCAGAAACAGCGAACACCTTAGCTGGAATGGGGGACCTAAGTTTTGGGACTTGTTTGGCAAGTGGACAGTTCTTGATCATGTGTCCACCCTGGCCACAGTTATAGTAGACTCCCAGCTTCTTATAGCACGGCTTTCCTCCATACGACCTTCCGCAATGATCACATGTATTGTTGGACGCTCGGGAAGTCTATACCGATTGGTCCTATTCCCCACTAGACTTCAACGATTTTGCCTTCATAGAAGGTCCTCCACTAGCACTTGCCCTTGAAGCCTAACTAAGAGTCCTTTGCCTAAAAATGCCCCTCTCTCCAGTTCCTTCTCATAAATAACGGCCCTTTCAAACACCTCTCCGTACGTAGCTAACTTCAAAGTGGAGAGATGTGTCCTAATGTTATCTCTTAATCCTTGAAAGAATATCCTAACATTTCTTTCCTGGTCTTCCACCATATAAGGAGTATAGCGGGATAGTTCTGCAGACTTTGCATCATGCTCAGCCACAGTGCAAGTGCCTTGTCTTAATCGGAGGAATTCATCTTCCTTCTGTGCGCGAAGGTTAGCAGGGAAGTATTTCTCCAAGAATGCTGTTTCAAACATTTTCCAAGTAACATCCCCTTCTAGCACCTCAAAAACTCTCTTCTGCAACTCCCACCAGTGCTGGGTCTCACCCACCAACTTATGGGTGGTGAACAGGACTTTATCTCTGCTAGGACACTTAATTACTGCGAACACCTTCTTTAATCGCTGGATTCAAGTGTCCGCCTTTGATGGGTCGGGTTCTCCGGAAAATTTAGGAACTTGCTCATTGATAAAGCAATCGTAGACCAACCTCTCCTGATGAACAGGAATCGGGGTGGTCACCGGAGTTGGTGGAGCCAAGACTTCTATGACGTCAGCCATCCTATCAGCAAGTTCAAATACCTTGTCTCCGGGTTCGGAGGGTTGTTAGTCCGGATGGCTTGTTTTCCTCTATTAGACATGTCCTCAACAACGACATTGATTTCAGAAAAGAATATTTTGGTTTGACAACTAGCCAAGGGTAGCTAACACAAAGTACTCCGTCCTAAGCATAAATAAAGCTAAACCTCTTTTAGCCTTAATTAATCCTGTCCTAAGTTTCCGTATTGATTTAGATCAAACCTAAAGTATCTTAGTTCTTTATCTAATACCAACTATGACGGACCGGCCATATTCTACCACATAAGGCCGTCCTCAACCCTATCCTTTACATCATATATAGAATAAGTACCAACTAGGTGGACATGAAAATTTTTCTTTTCTTTTATATATACCATTCATTTCGTACACAGGATTACTTAAGGCCGAACTCCTTGAGTTAGCCATCACAATGTTAAGTCTCACACATGGCCGGCCAACACTCAGGTTGGTGGACTACAAAAATCTTGACATGACATGCGATGCTACTAGAAATATCGACTTCATTTATCCATATTATAATTACGAAAACATGCTAATATCCATAAATTATTTTACAGCGGAACTGTTTTACAAATCTTTCTCAAAACATCAAAAGAAATACACCAATTCTTTCACTGATCAGCTCCGGCCAGTTATGCCATCTAGTTACTTCATACGACTTTACTCAATTTTGTCCTCCATAAGCTTCTCATCATCTGAAAAATGGCAAGAGTGAGCTACAAAGCCCAGCAAGGTACCCATGTGCAGAAAACATTAACATACATATAATCGGATCAAAGTAGATGTTCATAATATAAACTTAGCATACGAAAAGTTATCATGACAATTCTTCTTAAGTTCAGAAATTCTTGTTTTTCTTCTTATTATCTTATCTTCAGAAAATTTATAAAAAATCCGAACGAAATACTTATTATCTTTAGGGACTAGACGGGAGCAGACAACATCGAGGAAGGGTTGTGTGCTACCCCACAACCTAGAGCCGTATCCTCTCATTATGCTCCCCAAGGCGGGAGGTAATGCCTTTAACCCAGCATATAGGGCCGTAGTCTGAAAGCCTTATGCCACCAGAAATTCCCTCGTGGTCCAAGGGCAGTCTTCAAGTGTCACTCCAATATCCTTCATCTATCTTTAACAGCAAGTTTAATGGAAACTCAGTTCTTAGTTCATATCTCTTAATGGCCATCCATCATAGTTTAAAAATCAGAAGTCGTAGAGTTCTACTTGCTATCCGAATTATATACATTTTCCCTTGTTCTTATAGTTTTTGTCCTTAACTTCAACAATTGAAGTCCATAACATCTTAAAACAGAAGGTCTTTTATCAAAATATCGGAGGCCTTGTTTATCAAAGCCGGAGGCCTTTTCTCAAAAGCCAAAGCTCTTTTTATCAAAAGCCAGAATTCTTTTTAACAAAAGTCGGAGGTCTTTCCAACAAAAGCCAAAGTTCTTTTTGTCAAAAACCAGAGTTCTTTTTATCAAAAACCGGAGTTCTTTTTAACAAAAGCCGTTGGTCTTTTCATCAAAAGCCGAATACCTTTTCTTAACAAAGTCGGAGGTCATTTAAACATGCAATAACCGAACAACTTAAAACATGGCCGGACTTCATGCATTCAAGTAAAACGTCCAAACATCATGAAATAACCGCTACTTTTTCATAAACAATAAGTAATCATCATCTAAATCATGCAAAAATCAAACTTCATGCGTTTGAACATCATGTAATAACTGAACATCATTAGTTAGACAAATAGGCATGATATACTTGTATCAAAAGCATGAACTTAAAACGATGAGTACTCTTGCATTACAAATATAATCTTAAAAAACGGGTGAGTACACTTGCCTTAATTTTGGTCTTCCTTGACTAGAAAACTCCGTCGAGATCCTCTTCCTAACCTCTTTCCTTATGCTCTCTAGTTCTTATTTATAGGCCCTTGGGTCCGACGGTAGTCGGTAGGGTAGGTCAACTACTCGGGGGTGGTTGGGAGTAGGTTACCTACTCAGGAATAGTTATTCTGACTCTACTTTTCGCAAGGGTTTCCTTATTATTTTCGGTCAACTGGCCTTGACCGGATTTAGGTTTCTCTTTCGCGTTTCTCGGTCAACTAGCCTTGACCGATTTAGTTGCCCCTTCTTACACATTCCAGTCAACTGGCGTTGACCGGATTTACCTTTAACATTTCCGATTTTCTTTCCTCTTTTCCTTCCTTCCGGTCAACTAGCGTTAACCGGATAAACCTTCTTTTACGTTTCCCGGTTAACAGATGTTGACTGGATTACGTCTTTCTTCACGCTTTCCGGTCAATACTTGTTGACCGGATTACTATTCTTTATCACATTTTTCGGTTAACTAGCGTTGACCGGATAGCCCTCAATTTCCTTTGACTCGATGTCAGGGACTTTCTACGTTTTAGGATTGGCCATTACAACCGGCCCATGCTCAAGCACGCACAGGCACTCAGCGGGCAGGGGAGCTACTGGTTTTTGGCGCTCGAGTTCAGCTTAAACGCGCAGCAAGCGCGGCCTGTTGCTTGCGCCTCCTTTTTTGCGTTTGAGCCTATCCTCGAGCGTATAGCAGGCGTGATCTGCTGGCAGCATTTCAGCATCCACAAACCTGATATTTCTTCCGATACGCATACTCATTTATTCAATAGGTCTAGTATTTATTATTATCACATTGATTTCCTTGTATTTATTATATTTTTAGACCCGAAACGTTACAACTCTCCCCCACTTATAAAAATTTTGTCCGAAAATTTAACAAATCCGAAAACTTGAATAAGTTACATACCTCGGAATAGATGGGAATCATCTTCTCTTTCCCATGTCGCCTACTCATGGGAGTGATTCCTCCATAAAACTTTATGAGAAGAATTGCCTTGGAGCGTAAAATTTGATCCTTGCGGTCTAAGATTTCTATCGGTTCCTCTAAATAAGCTAAATCCTCATTGATAGTCAAAGGACCATAATCAATCACATGAGATGGATCATACAGGTACTTCTTTAACATGGAAACATAGAAGACGTTGTGCACTTTGGCTAAACTTGGTGGAAAAGCTAGGTGGTACACCACCTTTCCAACTCGCTCAAGAACCTCAAACGGTCCAATGAAACGCACCTTCAGCTTCCCTTTAACGCTAAATCTGGAAATCCCCTTCCACGGCGAGACCTTAAGGAAGATGAAATTTCCAACCTCGAATCTGAGCTTGGATCTCATTTGATCAGCATAACTTTTCTGTCGGCTCTGGGCGACTTTTAACTTTTTCACAACCACCGCAATCTTTCTCGACGTCTCCCGAATAAAATCTGGGCCCAACAACCGCCTATCCCCGGTCTCCTCCCAATGGATGGGAGATTAACACTTCCTACCAAAAGTGCCTCAAAGGGAGCTATTCCAATACTCGCTTGGAAACTATTGTTATAAGCAAACTCGGCTAGCGCTAGAAAATCATCCCAATTCCCATGGAACTCTAATACCGAAGCCCGAAGCATATCCTCTAGTATTTGGATCATTCACTTAGACTGGCCATCTATTTGAAGATGATACGTTGTACTAAACTTTAGGTTCGTCCCTAACTCCCGATGCAAGCTCTCCCAAAATTTAGGGATGAACCGTAGGTTGCGATCAGACACAATCAATGCTAGCACTCCATGCAATCTCACGATCTCGTTGATATACAACTGTGCTAGATGATCGCGGGAGTACGTAGTCCGAATGGTTATAAAATGAGCAGATTTCGTCAACCGATCAACAATGGCCCAAATCATGTCATGATTCTTTGGAGTTCTAGGCAATCCTGACACAAAGTCCATCGAGATGTCCTCCGACTTTCAACTGGGAATGGGTAGGCGCTGTAATAATCCAGAAGGCTTTCTTCTCTCAGCACTCAGCTGCTGACAGACGAGACATCGATTAACGAAAACCACGATCTCTCTCTACATGTTTCTCTACCAGAACATCTTCCTCAAATCCTGATACATCTTGTTTATACTGGGATGAATCGTGCACCGAGTCCTGTGTGCCTCCTTCATTATTTCTTCGTTCAATTCCTTAACATTTGGTACACATAGCCGCTCTCGAAATATCAAAACTCCATCTGCACGCACACCAAAATCAACTCGAGAGTCTCTGCTAAGGTCCCCCACAATATCCATCAGAAATGGGTTACTCACCTGCCCTTCCTTGATCTTCTAAAGGATCTCGGGCTGTACCTGCAGAAAGGATAATATCATTCGGTTACCCTTAGCATAGCGCTGGATATGGCAAGACTTCAAGCAGTCTAACAACTCCATCTGCCTAATCTGCATGGTCGCCACCCAACAGGTTTGGCGACTCAAGGCATCTGCAACCACATTTGCTTTCCCCGGTCAATACTAGATCTCACAATCGTAGTCCTTGAGAAACTCAATCCATCGCTGCTGCCTCATATTTAGCTCCTTCTGTGAAAATAAATACTTGAGGCTCTTGTGGTCAAAGTACACTAGGAATTTCTCGCCATATAGATAGTGTCTCCAGGTTTTCAAAGGAAAAACCACCGCGGCCAACTCTAAGTCATGGGTCGGATAGTTTTTCTCATGAGTCTTCAACTGTAGAGACCCATAAGCAACTACTCTTCTCCCTTCCATAAGAACACACCTGAGTCCCACTTTAGACGCATCACAGTATACTACCAGAATTATCAGGAAGAGTTAGAATCGGGGCAGTTGTCAACCGATCCTTCAGCTCTTGGAAGCTTTTGTCACACTCCTCGGTCCAGGCAAAACTTACTTCCTTCTTTGTCAAAAGGATGAAGGGCAAAGCTATCCGAGAAAAATTCTCCAAAAAACGACGATAATAGCTAGCCATCCCCAAAAAGCTTCGAACTTCAAACATGGTCGTCGGCCGATTCCAATTGACAACTGCTTCAATTTTCTGCAGGTCCACCGAGATGCCTCCATCAGAAATTACATGGCCTAAGAACACCACCCTGTCAAGCCAAAACTCACACTTCTACAGCTTCGCGAACAACTGATGTTCCCGAAAAGTCTGTAGTACAATTCTCAGGTGCCCTTCATGCTTGGTGCGATCCTTGGAGTAAATCAGAATATCATCAATAAAAACCACAACAAACTTATCCAAAAATGGCTGGAAGACCTGGTTCATCAAGTCCATAAACACGGCTGGAGTATTAGTCAACCCGAATGGCATCACCAAAAATTCATAGTGACCATACCTCATTCGGAAAGCCGTTTTTGCAACATCCCCCTACTTAATGCGAAGTTGATGATATCCCGACTGAAGGTCTATCTTGGAATACACTAAGGACCCCTGCGATTGGTCAAAGAGGTCATCGATCCGCGGCAAAGGATACTTGTTCTTGATTGTAATTTTATTTAACTCACGGTAGTCTATGCATAACCTCAAGGCTCCATCCTTCTTTTTTGACGAATAGGACCAGAGCGCCCCACGGTGACACACTGGGTCTAATGAAACCTGTATCAAGTAAGTCCTATTGCTGCTGTTTCAACTCCTTTAACTCGATAGGAGCCATGCGGTAGGGGCTTTCGATATGGGTGCCAATCCCAGCGAGAGATCAATCTCAAATTCAATCTCACGATGTGGTGGCAGGGCAGACTACTTATCGAAAAATATGTCCTCGAATTCACACACCACTGGAATGTCCTTTATAGACAAATCCCGACTTTCCACCATATTGGCATAAGCCAAAAAGGCTTCGCACCCGCTGTTCAACAAATGGCGAACCTGTAGAACATAAATAAAACTAGATGGCTCCACTCTCCAAACTACTTGAATATAGAAAGGTTCGCATTCCGAAATAGCAAAGTCCACCCTTTTGTGGAAACAATTAATAGTGGTGTGATACTTAGACAGCCAATTCATACCCAAGATAACATCAAAATCACATATATCTAGAATCAAATCAACTGTTCGAAGAAGTCCCTTCATTTCCATAATACACCCTCGATAGGACACATCGGTCACAATAGAGGACCCCGTGGGCGTGGATACAACCAAAGAAAAATCAAGGGTCACCGGGGAGGGTGTAATACAACCAGCCAGCTAAGAAAAAATAAAGGAGTGCGTGTATCTAGAGTTAAAAAGTATTGAGCAAGA
Organism: Nepenthes gracilis; assembly: GCA_033239525.1. Taxonomy (NCBI): domain Eukaryota; kingdom Viridiplantae; phylum Streptophyta; class Magnoliopsida; order Caryophyllales; family Nepenthaceae; genus Nepenthes; species Nepenthes gracilis. Next base: position 15,705,481 of record BSYO01000007.1, read on the forward strand.
AATACCATAAACTGGAAGTATACCTTCTACCACCTCATCTGATGCTTTGGCCTCGTTAGCAGACACTGCAAAAGCTTTACCCTGTACCGTTGGCTTCGGAGCCCTAATCCTCGATGCCTAAGAGCACTCCCTGGCTCTATGCTCCACTTGGCCACAAGTGAAGCAAGCACTCGTCAACTTGGGACACAGTCTACTCCCATGCATTCTTCCACAGTGCTGACACGAACCTACAAAAGCTTGAGAAGATGATGAAATCTAGCCACTCCTCTGTCCAGAAATCGGTTGCCTTGGCTTCTTGTATGGTCTCCCCGAACTAGCCCTGGCGCCGAACTTGTCCCGCTCTTACTAGCTGAAATTTTTTTTAAAAATTCTTCCTTTGCATGCTCTTCCTCATAAATTAAGGCTCGATCTAGTATATCAGCATAGGTGGCCAATTTAAGGGTCGCCAGCTGCTTGCGGATGTCGTCCCAAGCTCATTAAGAACTTCCTAGTCCTCCTTTCTTCATCTTCGATCATGTAGGGAGCAAACCGTGACAACTCCGAGAACTTGGCATCATACTCTGCCACCATCCGGTTCTCCTGCCTTAGCTTAAGAAATTCCTCCACTTTCTGAACACGGAGGCTAGATGGAAAATACTTCTCTAAAAACGTATCCTCAAACATCTTCTAGGTAATCTCAACCTCCAGTACCACCCAACACTCTTTTCTCATTTGCCACCAATGGTGTGCCTCACCTTCAAGCCAGTAAGACGTAAACAACACCCGATCCTCCGCTGGGCATCTGATCACGATAAATACCCTTTTAAAACTCTCTAACCACGAATCTACCATAAGTGGGTTAGGCTCTTCCGAAAATGCCGGCACTTGCTCCTGAATAAAACGATCATAAGTAGATGGCTTCGGATTAATAGGAGCCTGAATGGGAGCCGGAGCAGGAACAGGGGATAGATGTCACTGCTCCATATTCTCAATGATGTTTGTAAGATGTCCCAACAAATTCAGATACTCTGCCTCTCGATCTCGGGGCGACTCATCTCTTTGCAAACCTCGACATCTTGGCGACATCACCAACTTTAGAAGTCACCACTGAAAAAGAAACAATAAAGGTTGAGCCAAAGGTTTAACCGTCCTCAACAATATTACTAGATATGATAACACTTATGCAATTAAAGAGAACATCCAGAATGAGGTAACTTAATTATCCCAACTTTTCCACGTTCACTCATTCGACCTTAACCCATACTATTCTAGGCTTCCGCATAAATTCAGATCTATCCTAAGGCATCCCTTCTCTAAAACCAACTATGACGGACCGGATTATTCTCCTTAAATAACCTCCATCAAGGATAATAATAAACTAGTATGCCTAATTAAAATTATTAATTTATGTAGAAAATTGGGTAGAGTTCCGTTTATAAATTGAGCGTTTGTCAAAATACAAACACCTATAAATCAACCTTGTACAACAATCTACAACAATCCACAACAAAACTACAAGTCACAATACTAAACACACTACATAGGATCTAATCGCCACATCAACCGAGGCGGCATCAACATCATAACTCCAGTATAATGCCCGGTATGGGAAGGATGCCAACTAGGAACCTCGATCATAACCACAATGAGAAGGACCTCCGGAAGCATAAAAATTACAATATACAATGGGAACTGATCTATCATTCATTCATGCTAAATATCATTAACCATCACCATACATGTTTTATACAGTTTACAAAAATATGACCAAAATTCCTGTTTCATACACAAAATCAACTATGTCCCAGTTTCGAGCCCTACGTGCAATATCAGCTATCTATCGTACTTCTATGGTCTACTCTTTCTCGTGAGGCATCAATGTGTTCTTATCTGAAAGGCATATAGTAAGAGTGAGTGTACAATCCAGCAAATAAAATCATACATCACTAACTATAACAATTTACAAGAAAGACAGTAATTGGGCAAGGAAAACATATAACTTGAATAAAAGGAAGCATGCGAGGAGAGGGAACATCTAGAATCATTTAGTTTGCATGTTTGTTCGAGTTACGTTCATTCATTTTCATTGCTTTCATCAATCTTTGCGGACTCGGGCTAGTATGTCGTACTAACCAATGATGTGAGAGAATGATGAAAGGAATGTGTCTGCCACACATTCTAAGGTCGGCTACATTTTAGGTGTGCAGCACTCGACCATTGGCTATATTTTAGATCTACAACACTCGACCATCGGCTACATTTTAGACCTGCAGCACTCGGCCATCTCAATCGCCCCATATCCCCTAGGGACTAGGGCAATCCTCGTTCTTTCTCAATAGCATCTTAAAGCGTACCCAGAATATCACCTGCCCCCAGGAGCGGCCGAAGTATTTCTTGGATTCCCACCGTGATGTACATGGTAAGCTAGAGGGTACTACCCCTATAATCCATAGTCCTAGTTTCAAGATTAGTCTTAATCATTTGAAGGGAAATCTACCACTTGCCATATATATTCTCCAACCAGAAAATCACAATCCCATCACATGTCTCCATCCGGAAGACCAAATCCATCATATTACACTTTGTGGATTCCCTTCCATTTACTTGTTTGGTTCCTTTCTTTCATTTGGAGTTTATATCTTTCAACCGATAAATTCAACTCAAAAGAGAGTTTGGTTTTACTTACCTCCGTTGGTCCAACACCACCTTAGAAGCCTCCTGGATGCATTCCGTTGCTCCCGGGGCACAATTACCCATTTTTAGAGCTTACAATTTGACACAACATTTAATTATAAGTTTCATCACAATTGAAGAGAGCTAAAACCTGCACATTTACCTTCTAATTTAGGGTGAATAGTGTCAGGCCACTTTTAGAAGGTTTGGACGTCGCGAATGGGCCGAATCTTATGGAATCAGACGTCCGGTCAACACATACTTTTGGGATGCGGGGATTCATATTTTAAGGTCATTTCAACATATTATCATGGTAGAAATATACAATTTCTCCTTTTTGTCTCCGGTGAACAGTAATAGTGCCCTTTTAGAGGGCCCGGACACTATGAACGGGTCAAAACGTGCGAGATTGTTCACGCGGCAGACCTATATACACATTTGGGATGTGGGGATTCACATTTTGGGGTCAATTTAATGAACAAGGTGCAAAAATGGAAAACACCCAATTCCCGTAGGTTAGGGTTTGGCGGTACTCTACCTGCTGGAACGGTGAGTAAATCAGACAATAAATTACACAATCCTTGGTCTCAAGTCACAAGTATTGCATTTTTTATAATTTGGGTGGGTATCGAGACGAAAATACCCGATGATAACCGAAAAATATCGAAAGAGAAAAGTTAGCGAGTATGAGAACACTTGCCTCGACGCGTGCTATCACTTTTATAACTGGCTCCCGGACGGATTCCGACTCTACGCTTCGATCTCCTCCTTTCTCTCTCTAAAATCGGTGTTGTTCCTCTCTCTTCCTCTCCAAAACCTTCTAGAAATGAGGAAAAACAAAGAAACGGAAGCAAGTCGCGTTTTTATACCCGTCTGGGCGCTCGAGCGCCGAGCGAGAGAGCGACGAGCACGGCCTCGCTGTCGTCCCGCGCTCGAGCACACACAGGCGCTCAGCAGGCGGGGGAGCTACTGGTTTTTAGCGCTCGAGCGCACAGCAGGCATGGCCTGCTACTTGAACCACTGCTTTTTGCGCTCGAGCCTGCGCTTGAGCGCACAGTAGGCGTGATCTACTAGCAGTGCTTCAACAGTCCATAACCCGATTTTTCTTTTGATACGCATACTCATTCATTCAATAGGTCTAATATTTATTATTATCACATTGATTTCTTCATATTTATTATATTTTTAGAACCATTCTCACAGTCTATCCAAGAATATCTAGAGAAATTATCTAAAACCACTAAAATATATTTTTTACCCTGTAGACTTTCGGTCCTAGGTGATCTCATAAAATTCATAGGGATCAGTTCGAGGGGATGCAGGAGTGGATGTCACTAAGGGATGGGTGGCTCGTCCTAATTTGTTTTCCTAATTGATATGGACCACACACATGATGTTTGACATTAAACAATTTTGGAATCCCTTCAACATAATTTTTTTTCAAAATTTTAGAGAAAATTTTAAAATTCAAATGGCCAAGATGTTCATACCACAATTCTATAGAATCAATTTTATGAGGATTACATCTAAAAATGTGGTTAGGCTTGATACCATAGAGATTGTCGAGAGTTCTCTTGCCGTCTAAAACAATTGAGCCACTTGTGTCGTATATGTAGCACTTATCTTGGAAAGACCCAACTTCAAAGTTTTCATCACAGAATTGACTGATACTCAAGAGGTTGGATTTTAACCCGAAGACATACAAAATATCACAAGGTTTTAAGAGTTTATAAATGCAAATCGGACCTCTCCCAAGAATGGAAACTCTAGCACTATTGCTAAAGACAATCGTCCCATCAGGATGGTCCGTCAGTAATGAGAACATGGCTTTATTACCACACATGTATCTAGAGCAGCCACTATTCAAGTACCACAATGAGCGGTTTAGGGCTTTCAGATCAATATGAACAACATTACACGAATAAGTTTTAGCGGAGTTTTTAGCTCACTTTTCTTAATCTATATTTTTTTCTCCGAATTTACTTTTTAATTCAATTTTTTTCTTATTCATTCAATTGTTGAATGTAGTTAACCAGTTTATTTCATTTTCATCCTGTCATTGGCTGTATAGAAGATTCATGGTATAACAACGGGGATAAATGTGACCAATTTGCCCACACGCATGGAAGGTAGGCATAAACTTAGGGATGGAATTGAAAGTCCTAGATCTTTGACTGAAATAGGCATTTATTTTAGGTGATTGGTAAATTTTAGTAGGTTTATTCATGACCTTTTGGCTATTTGGATTAGATAAGGAGTTTTGCCCAAATCTTTTCTCCATATGTTTAGGCACAAATTTAGAGATTTTAGATGTGTTAATGTTTTTGTAAGTAATTTTTGTGGCGGGAATAAAGATTGTTTTAGAATGCATCCCGTGTTGAAAAATATTTTCAACATAACCCAAAACCTTTTTATTTCTAGCAACTTTCCCGGACACAATATGTTGTCAAGTTTTTGGGTACCACTTGAGAATTTTTTCATATCGTTATTAGTATTTTTAGGCTTCGATTCTAAAGATTTAATTTTAGCAATTAAGGAGCTGTTTAGTATTTCCAATTTATGATGTGTAGTAATGGCACGATCCAATTTAGCCAAAACTTCTGCCTTTTCTTTTTCCGATTCGATTAGCTTATTGTTCAAAATTTTATTTGTTTTCTTAACTCTTAAACATTTCCTAAAAAGTTTGTCATACGTTTCTTTAAGCCAATCAAATTCGTTATCAGATTCCTCATGGGAAGAATCTGATTGTTTAGGCTACACACTAATGGCTTCATCAGCCCAGATAATAGATGTCTTGAATACCATATAATTTACATCATCATCTTCTGAGGATTTTTTAGCAAGATTTTCATCATCTTCATCATTAGTTAGAGACAAATTTAAAACCTTTTCTTTTTGACACTTAAAATAAGGGCACTTATCCAGATATGACTGAAGTCATGGCATTGGATTTCTTGATATTTCTTACTTTTGGAGTCTTTATTTTTCTTTTTATCTTTCTTAACCGTGTTATGAGACAAGTCATTTTCTTTGAAGGTTTGTTTGCTATTTTTATTTTTGAAGAATTTTTTAAAATTTTTAATGAACATGACAAAGTTTTCATAACTGCATGACTCTTCGTCCGAGTGGTGATCCCTCTCTTCCTTTACAGTTTTTAGAGCAATTGATTTGTTCCTTTTTTATTGAGGAAGTGTATGCTCATATGTTTGAAAGGAACTAATAAGCTCTTCTATTTTCAATTTATCAAGATATTTACTCTCTTCAATATCGATATCCTTCGATCTAAAGTATTCAGGCAAAGATCGTAAAACCTTTCGAATAATTCTATTTTTAGGAATACATTCTCCTAAATTAAACGTAGAGTTGATAATGTCATTTAATTTAGTATAGAATTCATCAAAGGTTTTGTCATCTTTCATTCTAATTTTGTCAAACCTAGTAATGAGCATTCGCAATTTAGAATTTTTAACTAATTTAGTTCCTTCGTGGGTAATCTTAAGAATATCTCACACCTCTTTTGAGGTCTCACACATGAAAATATGCTTAAATTCTTTTGGGAATATATCCATAAAAATGGCATGCAGCCTCTTACTATTGCAATTACAGGTATCAAGTTCTTTTTTAGTTCACAAGGATAGAATATTCAGTTCATCACCCATGGTACTTCTAGGAGGATTCCACCCAATTTGGGTGCTGGCCTACACGCGCTCATCCATAAATTTGAGAAATGCTCTCACATGCACTTTTCAATAGATATGGTTTCTCTCATCAAAATAGGAAAGAACTGATAGTGATTGACTGGTATCCATCTAGAACGGGGTCGTGAATCAGGATGAGGATCTAATACCAATTGGGAGGAACTATGCGTTCATTGACACGATAGTTTCGACCTCTTTTTAATTCTTTTGAAAATGAAGTTCACAAGTATATGATCATGTAAAGTATAATTGTGTCCAGATGACTTAACAAGCAAACAACATACAATTAAAATATTCAAAAAGATAAGAGCAATAATAAAGATATGATTTTTGGTGACGAAGGAAAAAATTCGATAACCATAACTATCAAGAAAAAACACTTCGGGCTCCACAGCCAAGAGAAATATGTACTAAAAAAATCAATTTACAGACCGTTTGGTACAGACGTATTATCATAACTGACTTACTCCCGTCTTGTGATACCTACCAAGAAACTCATTGAATTTGCCCCAAGTAACAGAATTGGACACCTTCCGGTCTTCTAGTCAATTCTTCATTCTTGTACCTTTGGAGTACAGTGTACCATTGAAGTTCAGATTCCACGCCTTCCACGTCACTCGCGAGGTTTACAGGCAGGAAAGAGGGTGTGGTCAATAAATATGAGAAGATGAGAAAGCTTAGAAAGATTAGCACATAGAAAAGATGAAGCTTTCTTTGGTTGGCACAAATTCCTTGCTCAAAATAATGGACAATAAGATTAATCACCATTAGTGAGTAATCTTTCTTTTTCCAAACCCTTAGGGATGAAGAAGGAAGGCTTATTTATATAAAGGAGCCAAAAAACAAGGTTTAAACAAAAGAGCCGTTAGAGACATAAGGGCTGCATCACTCGAGTGCAGATCGGGCGCGCTTAGGGTTTCAGTATTTTGTGCCCCGACGCTTGAGTGCCGGTCTGGCACTTATCGAACGATCGAGTTTGAAAAATGTGCCTTAGGTGCCTCGGGCGCCCATGTTCTAAAAACTGTGCTCTAGTGGTGCCTCAAGAGCTCATCGAGCGCCCACTTTCTGAAAATTGCACCTTGGTGGCTCATTGAACGCCCACTTTCTAGAAACCGCGCCCTGGTGGTGCCTCGAGCACTCATCGAGCGCCCACTCGGTCAACTTTGGAAAGCACAACACAAGCGCAGATCAAGCTGGAGGTAGGCAGGAATGCTAAGTAGGCAGTGATGACGACCATCAGACATGAGACTGATGAAGATCTTCTAGGGAACATGATAACGCAGACAACGAATGATTCAAAATGGTTATGGAACGTGTTAACACACAATATAACTAACACGTGAAACATCCACATCCACAAATGTTTTGTACCAGAGAGCCATTCTTGAATATGATGAGTTTTCAGACAATATGTCTACCCAAAACCATCTAGTTCGAGTGTAAAAGGTGGCCAACGGGATGGTCCGTGCAGTATGCCAACCTACCTTAAAATATCTGCACCGCTCTTACAGATGATGCAGGTAGTGGAGTTTGTGGGTTTAACAACCATCGCCAAATAGAAGATCGGAGGCCAAAGTGCATGTGCCCACTCAGTTACAACTGGTTGGATCCAAATAATGAGATGAGTGGGTGCGTGCCAACCTTTGTTGTGCAAACTAGTGATGAAATATCTGGTGATTTTGTACAGAAGGTCAACTTAGATTGGCCAAAGTGTGATTATGCACACTATTTAGGAGTCACTGAGGATTGCTACAGGGAAAATTGCTTGCAAGATTGCTTTTGTACCATTGCGATTTTCAACGGTGGGGATTGTTGGAAAATGAAATTTCCCCTCACAAATGGGAGACTTGATCCAAGTGTTGAAAGAAAAGTTCTAGTAAAAATACGGACCCACAACTCTACATTGCAACAAATAAATGTAGAAATTAAGAAGCGAAACCAGACAACATCCTTTCTACATTTATTTCTACATCCTTTTCCTGGTAGCATTAGTAGTTGTCTTCTACCAATACAAAAAGAAAAATTGGGCAACTTCGCGGTATCAAATTGTGCATGGCATAAACACGGGAAGTTTCGATTACAATGAACTTGAAAAGGCAACAAATAATTTCAATGAAAAAGTGGGACAAAGTGTTTTTGCAGCAGTTTACAAGGGAACACTGGATTATGAAAACACAAGTGTCATTGTCGCGGTTAAGAAAATGCACAGCATGGTAAACAAGAGTGAAAAAGAATTTCAAGTAGAAATTAGTGCCATTGCGCGGACAAACCATAGTAATTTAGTTCAACTAATAGGATTCTGTATTGAGGGGCAACATCGGCTCCTAGTCTACGAATTCATGTGTAATGGCTCATTGTCAGACATTCTTTTTGCAGATCAAAGGCCTAGCTGGTTCACGAGCATGCATATTGCAGTTGGAACTGCAAGAGGGCTCCACTACCTGCATGAAGAGTGCAGCACCAGATCATACACTGCGATATCAAGCCACAAAATATTCTTCTAGACGACTCTATCACAGCAAGAATCTCTGATTTCAGACTCGCCAAGCATTTGAAAACAAATCAGACTCGGACTACTACCGGTATAAGAGGAACTAAAGGGTACGTTGCCCCTGAATGGTCAAGTAGCATGCCTATCACTGTCAAGGTGGACGTGTATAGCTATGGCATATTGCTGCTGGAGCTTATTTGCTGTAGGAAGTGCTTAGAACAGGAAGCGGAGGATGACAATCAGATGGCATTGGCAGATTTGGCTTATGATTGCTACAAAGAAGGGAAACTAGATCATTTACTGCAAAATGATGACGCTGCAAAGAGTGACATAAAAAGGGTAGAGAGGTTGGTGATGATTGCCATTTGTTGTATTCAGGAAGATCCATCACTGAGGCCCTCGATGAAAAAGGTCTTACAAATGTTAGAAGGATGCATTCAAGTTTCGGTTCCTCCAGATCCATTCTCTTTTATCAGTTCAATTCAGAGCCTGTAATATTTCATAATGCACTCGGTAGGGTAGAAAGCTTGTGACTTTTTATGAAGCTGGCACTAGTTTGCAAGCTCTATGGAGCTAGTAATTCGGCTTTTAACTTGATCGGTCATCAACTTGTAGACATGTATGGATGATTAGGCCCAACAAAATTGGGTCTACTTGTATTGAAATATTGTTAAAATAAATGTCAACCCAGCAATTAAAGTTCCATTTGATGGCGCTTACCATCATCCCTTAGTCATGTATTGATTGTTACAGAACTACAATAAGGGAGACTTCTAGTAAATGCTTGATCCAGCCTCCTAAAATTCAACAAATCTTCAACAGAAAGGATACTGCCTCAATTGTAGACATTCCTGATAGCAGTACGTGGATAAACCAAGAATGCGGCTAATAACTTCTCAAATCTCAATGAACTTATGGCTTTCGTAACAAACAAACAATCTTACAGGCCCAAAGAGTGAGGGAGAGTGCCACCATGGTATCCGACTAAGCTATTTACTGCTTAAATTATTAAACAATCTACAATTGTATCTTACAATGATATCTTTTATCTACATGCTTCAATCTAGAACGAAATAGAGAGTTCTTATAAAGATGAATAGTATTTTGATTATTACAAATTATTATATATCAGTTTTACCTGAAGCTAAATCCTTGAATGAACTTTTTCGTCCATAGCATCTCTCTATTGGCTTTCATTATAGTAATAAATTCGGCTTTGGCAGTAAGAGAGTGGAAAACAATATTGCTGTTGCACCCGGTTTCCATTTAGTTTAAATTGATATTATTAGATAATTTGAGTTAATTTGGATATATTAAAAATTATTTGTACAGTGTAAATTTGAAGAATATTGGAGCAAGGAAGCAAGTAGGCTGGATCTGAAGCATGCCCGACACACATCTGAGCGTAGAATTTAGTGTAGGAGCACCCAAGGTAGCATTGACAGCTGATTCCCATGAGGGTTGTGTTCGAGGCTATGATGGACCGGGTTATTTTCTTTAAATAACCTCCGTCAAGGATCAAATAAACTAGAATTCCTAATTAAAATTTATTATATTCTGTAGAAAATTCGGCAGAATTCTATGACGGACCAGATTATTTTTCTAACAAATAACCTCCGTCAATGGCAACACAAACTAAAGTCCATAATTAACCTATGGACTCCACAGAAATTTTGACAGAGTTTCCTCTACAACTGGACGAAAAACCAAAAATATAACCTACTTAAAAACATCCTGTGCAAACACACATATAATCGGAGGCTTAACACAAAGCCTACAACACAACACATAGGATCACAACATCTGTTATATCATTCATGGCTCCAATACAGTACTCCTATCTACCGTATTAGATCTAGAGAGATGCTATCTAAAATGAAATAAAGCTCAAAACATCAATACAAACCCGGAAGCATACTAAATCATCATAATATGCGGAAGCATAACAAAACCATAAAAATAACAACGGGCCACATCCATCCATGGGTGGCTGCTACATCTCATTACAACAATAGGACCAAATCTTCAAAGCACTTGACGTCCAGCTAATCTCTTCAAGCAAATCTCTCTCATTGCTCTAACTATTAGGCGCCGGCTAAGTGTTCTCATCTGGAAGGAAAATAACAAACAACAAGAGTGAGCTTACAGTTCAGCAAGTATAATCATAAACATTTCTCACAGACATATACAAGAATTGGAACGGGGGATGATACAAAGAATCTCCACAAACATGAATCCGGAGAAGAAACAAGAAACATCTTGAATCACTGGATTCACACGGTTCTCACGGTTACATCGATTGGAGATTATTCATTTTCATTATTACATCATCTTTGCAGACCTAGGCTAGTAGACCGTACTAGCCAACGATGCGAGAGAACGAGGACAGGAATGTGTTCACTATACATTCTAAAGCCACGGCTGCATTTTAGGTCGGCAACACTCGACCCCTGGTTGCATCCACGCAACAATCAACGAACAACTACATCTCGCTATGTAGTGTTCAACCGACACGGCTCACATCCCCGAGGACCAGGGCAATCCTCGTTCTTTCACAGTAGTTTCCTAAAATGTACCACGGATATCACCCGCTCCCACGAGCGGCCAGAATGCGTGGCCAAATATTCCTCAGGTTTATACCACGATGGACATGGTATGCTAAAGAATACTACCCCTATGAATCATGGTCCTAGTTTCAAGGTTAGTTTCAACACTTGGAGAAGGAAATCTGAAAAAGCACTGTTTGTGCTAACGTGAACAATCAAGTTTCGACCCCGAAAAATTTAGCGGAAGCAATAATAAATAAATATCCAATACACGTAAGGGATATTTAATACTAGATGCTAACGAGATAACAACCATGCATAATATATATAACGATAAGTAATAAAGATAAAGACACGATTTTTGGTAACGAAGTGAAAACTCGATACCCACGTGTCGAGAAAAACACTCAGGGCTTCAACGGCGGGGAAGAATTGCACTATGAAAATCAACTTACAGACCGGGTGGTAACGATCGCTAACCTAACAAACTTACTTCCGTCCGTGATCCCTACCAAGGAATTCCTTGGATTTGTCAGCGACAGCGGAACCGGATACCTTCCGGTCTTCACGCCGATCTTCCCTCTCGTGCCACTTGAAGTGCCAACCACGATCGGATCTCCTTCTTCACGAACCAACGTCTCCCTAAGGGTAGAAGGATGTAAGAGTTTAAATAGAAAAGAGAAAGCGAAGAAAAACCGTTAGAACATGAGGCACAACGTTGTAGAGCATAGTAGGTTCGGTTTTCTCAAATGAAGCAAGATGAAAAGGAAGAAGAATGCTCTTCTCTCAAGTAGAATGGCTCCAACACTCTCAAAAGAGGCTCTGGCGTGCTTAGGGTTTTAAAAACATAAGGCATGTATTTATAGATGGCGCAAAAAATCGTTTCAAAAATTTTGCCGTTCTTTGGCGCTCGGCGCAAGGAGGGTTTCGTGAGAAACCCTGCGGGCGCTCAAGCGGCCCCGAAGGCGGCAATGAGTGGGCACCCTCATCGGATTTTCGGCTCGGCGGATGTCGAGCTCACGGCGAGGGCACGCTCTTTTTTGCGCTCGAGTGGGAATCAAGCTTATGGCGAGCAGGAAGGCTTTGGACGGGCTCGAGCGACTAGAGGACGGACAGAACGGACTTTAACCCGACAACCCACAACCCGACATTGATACAATAATACATATGATCATGGAATATGTCAATTAGACAAATGTCTCTAACAATCTCCCCCTTTGGCAATTCCGTGATAAAACTCATAAAGTAAAGAAATACAAGTGAATCACGGGTTCAGACACCACCGAAATAAAATCCGTGTACATGAAAACCTATGCCTAGTGATACATAAGAGACACAAAAAAAATGTAAACAACTATACTAGAACTGCTGCGGCAAGTGATGATAGCTGCGAGGACTGTTAAACTGAATAGTCTGGACAAGTAGGTTAGTACCAACAAGACAAAGTATAATAAGGGAGAATAACATGCACTGTAAATAAACATGAGATACAAGCAGTACTGACAAGACTCCCCCTAACTGTAATAACATTTCTCCTAATTTCCCTTTATATGAAAATAACATACAACGAGTCTCCCCCTAAATAACAAAGAGCCAAATCTCCCCTAAACTCCCCCTATCACAAATGAATCAAGTCTCCCCCTTTTTGTCACGAATGGCTAAGGGGTAATGTAACTCACTTTTCTTAACCCAAACTTGTCTCACTGAATGCATTTCGGAATTCAATCTTTTTACTTGTTCATTTAATGTTTGAATGTGATCAACAAGTGCATGCATTTTTTGCCTTGGTCTTTGGTTGTACAAAAAATTCATGGTGTAGCAACGAGGACAAATGTGACCAACTTTACCATACGCATGACAGGTAGGCACAAACTTTGGAGATTTGTCCCTGTCTTTTAGACTATACAAGTCGGTCAAATGATGGGAGTGAACGCTTTTCCACACATCGAGTCGGTTGCTTAGTGAGTTTAGATTTGTAAGCGTGTTAGTGTGAAATTTTTGTGGTGGGAACAAATACAGTTTTTGTGACGGAACGGATTTTTTTTTTTTGTCCTCAAAACTTCCGTCAAACAGAAACACAATTGAAAACCCAAACTAAACCAGTTAGGTGCAACACAGGATCTCAGATGTCATCTAGGATTCAAATATTTTTAATAATAAGTATAGCGGAAGTTATTCTAACATTGGCGGAAGCATTCATATTCATTCCAAAATATTCATTTCCAAGTACATAACCAAAAATGTTTAACCCTAGAAGTCCATCAAGTCATTACAATAATATTTCTCCAAAATAAGCTTCCAAGGTCTTTGATAATCCTTCAGACAGGCTCTAATCACTCCAACTCGTCGGGCACAAGCTCTCTAGCTTCATTTGTAGGGGGAAAACATAAAACAGTGAGCCGAGGCTCAGCAAGGTATATGCACATGGGTAGTAAAATGATGATGCTGAATGGTCATGTAGCTATGTATGAACAGAACGATTATCAGAATATACTCTAGCAAATAGAGAAATCATGCTTTGACCATATTATACTTGAATCGAAATTAATAGTCGAAATCGGTGATCGAGAATCATTATAATCCGAGCGTAATCGAAACTCCTCTTTTATCCAAACAAGATGAAGATGTCAGTGCGGGCAAATCGTACAATAATAACAGATGAACCCGTGCAGCGAATGGGTAATGAAAGATGATCCAATAGAATAATATAGCGAGCAAGCGTAATCGAGCGAGAACGGTATCTCAATGCACGGTATAGACCCCCGCCAAAGAATCCCTTACTAGCTGAGGGGGCGAATAATCGAGGATAGATTGTGTTCACTCCACACAATCTAAGGCCGAATGCCAAATATCCCGTCTCGAGGGATCATAATAGAGTACCTCCCGAAGGTAGGCCGGTAACAGAATTCCTCCTGTCCGTAACGCCCCGAGGGCAGGGCGGACCACAAATAATTCCATGGACAGAGTTATCCTCGATTACCACCGAAAAGTCCTAAGGCATGCCGGAGAACCTATCTGGGCTGTAGTCAGCCCCGGGTCTTAAAATAACAGGAGCACTTCTTTTCTTGAAAGCCATTTTCAGTAAGCCATAGTTCATTTTCTGTACGAAATCGGAGTTCAATTTTCAATACAAGCCGGAGTTCATTTTCACGTTAAGGACGGAGCTCTTTTTCATGTGCAAAACCAGAGCTCATTTTTCATTCAAGCCAGAGTTCCTCTTTTGACAGAAATAGGAGTTCAAAAGCCGGACCTCAAAGCCGAAGTTCATTTTTAATTAAGGACGGTGCTCTTTTTTATGTACAAAATCAGAGTTCAGTTAAGGACGGAGTTCTTTTCTTAAAGGACGGAGTACTTTTTACTCAAAGGACGGAGTACTTTTCAGACGGGGTACTTTTCTTAAGGGACGGAGCTCTTTTGGACGGAGTACTTTTAAAAGGGACGGAGCTCTTTTGGACGGAGTACTTTTCAGACGGGGTACTTTTCTTAAGGGACGGAGCTCTTTTGGACGGAGTACTTTTCTTAAGGGACGGAGCTCTTTTTATCTTAAGGCAGGAGTTCACTTTACATCAAGGGACGGAGCTCATTTTCATTAACAGGACGGAGCTCTTTCTCATTAATAGGATGGAACTCTTTTTCCTTAACAGGACGGAGCTCTTTCTCATTAACAGGACGGAGCTCCTTCTCATTAACAGGACGGAGCTCATTAAAAGCGGGACTTCTTTTCCTTCTTTAAAAACCAGAGTTCTTTCTTTCATAAAAGCTAGAGTTCTTTTTAAGGACGGAGTTCTTTTTCTGAAACGGACGGAGTACTTTTTACATTAGGGCCGGAGTTCATTTTACATTAGGGGCTGGAGTTCGTTTTACATTATAGGAGTCGGAGTTCGTTTTACATTATAGGAGCCGGAGCTCATTTAACATAAGGGGCCGGAGTTCGTTTTACATTACAGGAGCCGGAGCTCATTTTAAATAAGGGGCCGGAGTTCATTTTACATTACAGGATGTGGATATTTAATGCAGAAAGCAGGAACTCAGAAACGGAGTATACTTTAATATTCTCAAAACATGAATTTAAAAGCAAAGTAGAATACACTTGCAGTATTCTTAAATCATCAATTTAAAAGCAGCGTCCGAAGTAACTTGCAATAAAGCATGAATTTAGAAATAGAGCAGAATATACTTGCAATGAACTTAAAAATGGCGTCCGAGGTAACTTGCCTTAGAGTTGACCGCCTAAATTTTACCGTCTTGAAGCTTTCTCCTCTTTACTCTCTTCCTTTCGCTTGCCTGCGCATCAACCAGCGCCAGGTTTATATAGAGGAGGGATTTGGTGGAGTAAGTTGGGTAAGTTACTTACCATCGTACTTTATTTCAGAGGGTAGGTGGAGTAACTAGGTTGGTTTACTTACTTCCTTAGGTCATCGTCTAGTTGGATTCTAACTTGACAATAAAGTGTACTTTTTGTCACCATTAATTTAATTCAAGCCAACTGTTCCAGTTTCATGCCTGCGGCCTACTCTTTGCCGGTCAACCTTTTTGGGCGGAGTGTGTATTTCACTAAACGGGCCAATTTTTGGAGAAGGCCGGTCCATTTTTCATCAGGAAGGGCCAAATTTTGAATCACAACCGGCCTTGATTACGGGGCCGGAGTGACCAAGGCCGGAGTGCTTAAGGCCGGATTGGATTTTTCGTGGGAGGAGGCCCTATTAATTTTTGAATCTCACAATTCTCCCCTACTTAAAGAAATTTCGTCCTCGAAATTGAGTAAAGTACATACCTCAAGGGAACAAGTGAGGATACTTATCTCGGATCTCCTCTTCGCGCTCCCAGGTGGCTTCCTCCGGTGAATGATTCTTCCAAAGCACCTTCACCAGGGGGATGGACTTCGTTCGCAACCTTTGATCCTTTTGGTCTAATATTTGCAGTGGCTCCTCAATGTAGGACAAGTCCTTGTCAATGGACAAAGCCCCATAGTCAATCACATGCGCTGGATCGTGGATATACTTTCGAAGTATCGAGACATGAAATACATCGTGTACGCTCGCAAGAGTCTGTGGTAATGCCAACTTGTAGGCTACCTCCCCGACCCTTTCCAAAATCTCAAAAGGGCCAATGAACCGGGGTTTCAGCTTTCCCTTTACTCCAAACCGGAATGTGCCCTTTGACGGTGAGACTTTTAGAAACATAAGATCTCCTATCTCAAAACTCAGCTCTATCCTTCACTTGTCCGCATAACTCTTCTGTCGGCTCTGAGCAATCTTCAAATTATCGTGAACTACCTTAATTTTCTCGGCTATTTCCTTCACAATCTCCGGGCTCAAAATTCTTTTGTCTCCAGTTTCCTCCCAATGAATAAGTGACCTACACTTCCTCCCGTACAACGCCTCGAACAGTGCCATGCCGATGCCAGCTATTATTATAAGCAAATTCAGCTAGCGCCAAATGAGTATCCCAAGTTCCTCCCATCTCCAACTCGGGATTGGCATTGGCTGTAACAGTCCAGAAGGCTTTTTCCTTTCGGCCTTCAGTTGCTGACATGCTAGGCATTTCTCCACTTGGCCCATGATATCCCCCTTTATGTTTCTCCACCAAAAAGTCTTTTTCAGGTCCTGATACATTTTATTCGCTCTCGGGTGGATTGTATACCGAGACCGGTGAGCCTCCTTCAAGATTTTCTCCTTCAATCCTTTATCATCCGGTACACATAATCGATCTTTAAATCTCAACACGCCATCAACCCGAATGTTAAAATCAGCCCGAGACTCCTTACTCAAATCATTAACAATATCCATGAGGAACAAGTCATTACCTGTTTCTCCTTGACTTCACCAACTATCCGCTTCACCCTCCAATTTATACACAGCAAATTTAACCTTTTCTCGGTCAGTACAGCCAAGCACATCAAATATCTTCTTCATTCTTTTCATCCACATGTCTGCCTCAGCAGGATCAGGCTTTCCTAGGAAGTCCGATGCTCGCTCAGCTGTGAATCTATCATAAGTTGTAGGACCAGGAGGTGCCGGAGCTGGCTCGGGGGCAGGATTCGGAGCCATGTGCTTTTGCTCAACAGACTCTACTACATTGGTCATCCTCTCCAGTAGATTGATATAGGCCGCCTCTAGGTCATACGGCGTGCTAACGCCACCGCGGCCATTCCTCCTACCTCTTCTACTTGCCATCCTATAATCACAACATCACAAGTTTATTAAATGATCAGAATAGAGGGAGTGGTTAGGATTGATGCATTTCAAAATCAATTCCCTAATGCCAAAACTTAAACATTCTCGGCTAATCTTAATTACTTCACCTCACCTTAGCTATCCGACCTATTCCAACAGGAACCCATTCTAAAGATTCGAGCCTATGCTTCCGCTTTTCGATCGATCAATTCCTAAGGCATCTCAACTCTCTGATACCAATTGTGACGGAACGGATTTTTTTTTTCTCCTCAAAACTTCCGTCAAACAGAAACACAATTGAAAACCCAAACTAAACCAGTTGGGTGCAACACAGGATTTCAGATGCCATCTAGGATCCAAATATTTTTAATAATAAGTATAGCGGAAGTTATTCTAACTTTGCCAAAAGCATTCATATTCATTCCAAAATATTCATTTCCAAGTACATAACCAAAAATGTTTAACCCTAAAAGTCCATCAAGTCATTACAATAATATTTCTCCAAAATAAGCTTCCAAGGTCTTTGATAATCCTTCAGACAGGCTCTAATCACTCCAACTCGTCGGGCACAAGCTCTCTAGCTTCATCTGTAGGGGGAAAAATATAAAACAGTGAGCCGACGCTCAGCAAGATACATGCACATGGGTAGTAAAACGATGATGCTGAATGGTCATGTAGCTAAGTATGAACAGAACGATTATCAGAATATTATCTAGCAAATAGAGAAATCATGCTTTGACCATATTATACTTCGGAATCATAAATTAATAGTCAGAAATCGGTGATCAGTAATCATTATAATCCAGAAAGCAGAATCAGAAACTCCTCTTTTATCCAAACAGTACAGTAATCGGTACGGAACAGAAATCAGTACAATAATAACAGTACAGAACCCGGTACAGAATAGAACAGAACAGAACAGAACGGTATCTGAATAGAACAGTATAGCAGAACATAACAGAATCTAAATAGAACGGTATCTGAACAGAACAGTATAGACACTGCCAGTAATCCCCTACTAGCTGAGGGGGCGAATAATCGAGGAAGATTGTGTTCACTCCACACAATATAAGGCCAGTAACAGAAATATCCCGTCTCGACAGATCAGAACAGAGTACCTCCCGAAGGTAGGCCGGTAACAAAATCCCTCCTGTCCGTAACGCCCCGAGGGCAGGGCGGACCACAAATAACTCCATGGACAGAGTTATCCTCGATTACCACCGAAAAAACCCATGGCATGCCCGAGAACCTATCTGGGCTGTAGTCAGCCCCAGGTCTTAAAATAACAGGAGCACTTCTTTTCTTGAAAGCCATTTTCAGTAAGCCGTAGTTTATTTTCTGTACGAAATCGGAGTTCAATTTTTAATACAAGCCGGAGTTCATTTTCACGTTAAGGACGGAGCTCTTTTTCATGTGCAAAACCAGAGCTCATTTTTCATTCAAGCCGGAGTTCCTCTTTTGACAGAAACAGGATTTTAAAAGCCGGACCTCAAAGCCGAAGTTCATTTTTAATTAAGGACGGAGCTCTTTTTTATGTACAAAATCGGAGTTCAGTTAAGGACGGAGTTCTTTTCTTAAAGGATGTAGCGCTTTTCACTCAAAGGACGGAGTACTTTTCAGACGGGGTACTTTTCTTAAGGGACGGAGTACTTTTAAAAGGGGCGGAGCTCTTTTGGACGGAGTACTTTTCAGACGGGGTACTTTTCTTAAGGGACGGAGCTCTTTTGGACGGAGTACTTTTAAAAGGGCTGAGCTCTTTTGGACGGAGTACTTTTCAGACGGAGTACTTTTCTTAAGGGACGGAACTCTTTTTATCTTAAGGCGGGAGTTCACTTTACATCAAGGGACGGAGCTCATTTTCATTAACAGGACGGAGCTCTTTCTCATTAACAGGACGGAGCTCTTTTTCCTTAACAGGACGGAGCTCTTTCTCATTAACAGGACGGAGCTCCTTCTCATTAACAGGACGGAGTTCATTAAAAGCCGGACTTCTTTTCCTTCTTTAAAAACCGGAGTTCTTTCTTTCATAAAAGCTAGAGTTCTTTTTAAGGACGGAGTTCTTTTTCCGAAACGGACGGAGTACTTTTTACATTAGGGCCGGAGTTCGTTTTACATTGCAGGAGTCGGAGTTCGTTTTACATTATAGGAGCCGGAGCTCATTTTAAATAAGGGGCCGGAGTTTATTTTACATTACAGGAGGTGGATATTTAATGCAGAAATAAGGAACTCAGAAACAGAGTATACTTCAATATTCTCAAAACATGAACTTAAAAGCAGAGCAGAGTACACTTGCAGTATTCTTATATCATCAATTTAAAAGCAGCATCCGAAGTAACATGCAATAAAGCATGAATTTAGAAACAGAGCAGAATACACTTGCAATGAACTTCAAAATGGCGTCCGAGGTAACTTGCCTGAGAGTTGACCGCCTAAATTTTACCGTCTTGAAGCTTTCTCCTCTTTACTCTCTTCCTTTTGCTTGCCTGCGCATCAACCAGCGCCAGGTTTATATAGATGAGGGATTTGGTGGAGTAAGTGGGGTAAGTTACTTACCCTCGTACTTCATTTCAGAGGGTATGTAGAGTAACTAGGTTGGTTTACTTACTTCCTTAGGTCACTGTCTAGTTGGATTCTAACTTGACAATAAAGTGTACTTTTTGTCACCATTAATTTAATTCAAGCCAACTGTTTCAGTTTCATGCTTGCGGCCCACTCTTTGCCGGTCAACCTTTTTGGGCGGAGTGTGTATTTCACTAAACGGCCCGATTTTTGGAGAAGGCCGGTCCATTTTTCATCAGGAAGGGCCAAATTTTGAATCATAGCCGGCCTTGATTACGGGGCCGGAGTGACCAAGGTCGGAGTGCTTAAGGCCGGACTGGATTTTTCGTGGGAGGAGGCCCTATTAATTTTTGGATCTCACAGTTTTAGGTTTTATGTCATTTCGAACAATATTTGCAGCATACCTCAAACCCTGTTTATTTCCACCACTTTTTCCCAATCCGAGCATATGATCTAATTTTGTGGACCCATTCAAGAATTGTTTTAAATCTTTTCGAGAAGCCTCAAGTTCAGATTCTAAAGTTATTATTTGCTTAGTAAATGAGACTTTTAGATTCTCAATTTCTTAGGTTTTAGAATCTAACTCGGATTGTTGAACTAATTTTTCTTGTTCCAACTCAAGGACCCCACTGTTTAAGGTTTTATTTTGTTTCTTTACTTTTAAGCATTTCCTAAACAGTTTGTCATATGCTTCTTGAAGGTCATCAAATTTAGCTTCGGACTCATCCACATAGTCATCAGATTGATTAATATTTTCTACTGAATTGCCACACATGGAGGTCATAAAAGCCATGTACTTGACAGTGCCCTCTTCAGAACATTTTTCACCCTCTTCTTTTTCGTCATCACTTAAGGTCACATGAGCTTTAAAGGCTTGGCCTTGTTGGCATTTGAAGTTTGGGCATTCAGCACGATAGTGACCAAAACCTTTACACTCATGGCATTGGACTCCTTGGGAAGTTTTCAATTTAGAGTCCTTACTTTCACGTCGGTCTTTCTTCTCAAATTTATGTGATCGTTTTAAATCCACATCCAGTTTTTCTGATGAAGAGTTATTTAAGAATTTTTTAAAATTCTTAACAAATAATGAAAAATCGTCATCACTGCACGACTCATCATCGGAGTCCCGGTTTCTCTCTTCCCTACTTGATTTTAAGGCAATTGATTTCTGTTTCCTTGACTGTGGAAGTATGTGTTCATAAGTTTGTAGGGACCCTACAAGTTCTTCGATTTTTAATTTGTCTAAATCTTTGCTCTCTTCAATTGCAGTAACTTTTAGTCTAAATCGTTCAGGCAAAGATCGTAAGACTTTTCTAACAATTCTATTTTTCAGGATTCGTTCACCTAAATTAAATGTAGAATTTACAATATCATTTAGTTGAGCATAGAATTCATTAAATGTCTCATCATCTTTCATTCTTATTTCTTCGAATCTAGTGGTGAGCATTTGCAATTTTGAATTCTTAACCAATTTAGTTCCTTCATGAGTGACTTCTAAAATATCCCACGCATCTTTAGAAGTCTCACGCATTAAGATTCGTTTAGACTCATCGGAAGATACAGTCATAAAAATAGCATGTAGCCCCTTACTGTTCCAATTACATGCATCAAGTTCCTCTTTGGTCCATGCAGATAAGGCTTTTGGTTCGGAACCAGTGGAACTAGTGGGTGGAGTCCACCCAACTTGGGTACGTGCCCAAACACGCTCATTTAGAGACTTTAGGAAGGCTCTCATCCGGACCTTCCAATAGGCATAATTACTCTCATCATAGAAGGGAGGAACGGAGAGAGATCCACTCGTATACATCTAGATCGGGGGTCGCGGATCGGGGTAAGTCTCTGATACCAATTGAAAAAGCACTGTTTGTGCTAACGTGAACAATCAAGTTTTGACCCCGAAAAATTTAGCGGAAGCAACAATAAATAAATATCCAATACACGTAAATGATATTTAATACTAGATGCTAACGAGATAACAAGCATGCACAATATATATAACGATAAGCAATAAAGATAAAGACACAATTTTTGTTGATGAAGTGAAAACTCGATACCTACGGTAATCGAGAAAAATACTCCGAGCTTCAACGGCCAGGGAAGAATTACACTATGAAAATCAAATAATAGACCGGGTGGTAACGACGCGCTAACCTAGCCGACTTACTCCC
The DNA here is from genome assembly GCA_033239525.1 of Nepenthes gracilis. Lineage (NCBI taxonomy): Eukaryota > Viridiplantae > Streptophyta > Magnoliopsida > Caryophyllales > Nepenthaceae > Nepenthes > Nepenthes gracilis. The sequence goes on from BSYO01000007.1 coordinate 15,727,771, forward strand.
GTAGCACGAATTCGGACTTTTCTTGATTTTTCTTCCGATACCCAACCTTATTCGTTCCATAGGCCTAGTATTGATTATTAGCATACTAATTACCTCATCATTATCAAGTTTTTAAATCCGGAACCTCACAAGTTCCGTTTATAAATCGAGCATTTGCCAAAAATACAAACACCTACAAAACAACTCTACACAACCAGCCATTTCTCCTTGCTTTCGCCATTCACAGCCTCTTCATAATTTTCAAGCTCTCTGGCATCAGTAAGCATAATATATTCACTGCGAGCAGATGAACGGACGGTCTTCTGTTCCGAGAGGATCGTCTAACGGCAACTTCTTCGGCCGATTGAGAGATGGCTTCCGCTTGGTCATCATCAGGCACCATGACCTCCTCTCCAATATCCTTAACTGCCTCAGGACCACAGTTATCGCCTTCTAATGATAGAGGACAGACATCTTCGATCTTTACTTTGCCCGTCTGTTCATCATTATAATTTGCCTTCCTACTAATATCTTCAATCGTCTCATCCTCAGCAAAGGTTATATCTCTTGACCGGACAAGTTTCCTGGTGGTAGGATCATAAAATCTGTAGCCCAACTCATCCTCTCCATAGCCCAGAAAGACGCATTGCATCATCTTTGGCTCCAGTTTCATCCTTTCGTCTCTTGGGACGTGTACGAATGCTTTACATCCGAACACCCGCAAATGATCATAGGACAGCTCCACGCTAGTCCATACCTTCTCCGCCACTTCACCAATCTGAGGCTTACTGGGCAACCTATTGATAATGTAAGCCGCCGTCCGGAGTGCTTCTGCCCAGAACAAAGCATGAAGCTTTGCTTCAGAGAGCATACAACGTACTCTCTCCAAGAGCATACGATTCATCCGATCTGTTACTCCATTCAGCTGAGGTGTTTTCGGTGTCATTTTCTGATGCCTAATACCATATGACTGGCAATAGGCATCAAAGGATCCCAAGTATTCACTGCCGTTGTCACTTCAGACGGCCTTTAGTTTCTTTCCCGTCTGACGCTCCACAAGAGCATGAAACTGCTCAAAAGTACCAAGAACCTGATCCTTAGTCTTCAGTTGGTAAACCCACAGCCTTCTAAAATAGTCGTCAATAAAAGAAACAAAATACTAAGCACCATCGATCGACTTCTCTTTGAATGGTCCACATATATCTGTGTGAATAAGATCCAGTAGTCCGGTATTTGGGCTTGATGAAACTCCATTGAAGGAAACTCTTCTCTGTTTCCCGTCCAAGCAGTGGGGACACATCTTCATTCCGTCCTCCTTTGTCCCTGTAATTAGGCCCTTCCTAGCCAAGTAAGACAGTCCCCTTTCACTCATGTGGCCCAGCCTCCTGTGCCACAAATCTTCTGTCTCCTTACAAGTTGCAGCGTTTATATCTCCGGCCATTGCGCAGACCTTCATCACATACAGGCCGGAGCACTTTTTCCCTCTCGCTATAACAAGAGACCCTCTGGTCAGCTTCCACTCACCTTCACAGAAGGTGTTGCAGTAACCTTTATCATCCAGCCGACCGGCTGAGATGACATTCAAACGAATATCAGGAACGTAATGTACATCCTTCAACAGCGGCTTCGTGCCATTATTTATGACCAGAATGATATCTCCTCTACCTACAACAGGAGATGTTCCTTTATTGCCCATCCGAATTACTCCAAAATCTCCTAGAGTATAGGATGTAAACAGTCCCTTTATAGACGTGACATGTAGGGTAGCACCTGAATCAATTACCCAACCAGATTCCATGTCTGTCAGGTTTGCCACTTCTCTGCATTTTTTCGCTTCTATTTGAAGCAATGCTTCTTAATGTGGCCCTTTTTGCCACAGTAATGATACTCCAGGTTTTGGTATATGGACCGTGACTTGCTGTGTCCTTTTTCTCCTGATTTTTGATGGCAACCTCTACTTCTTTCCCTGGATTCAGTCACCAGCACCTCAGAATGAGAAGACGATGAGGTCCCTTGTGACCGTCTTTACTCATTCATGAGTAGAGAGGCAATAACCTCATCCAACCTTAAAGTATATTTGCCGAACAGTAAGGTTGTGACGATATGATCATAGGTGGCCGGCAAAGAAGCCACCTAATAACCAATTAGTTATCAAGTAAAAGCATCTAATCTTCTCTGGGCAGTGAAAGTAACGTAATATGAAAGTCAACTTATAACCTGGGTAATACAAACACATCATACTTTAACCAATTTACTCCAGATTTATAATTTCTACCAAGAAACTTATCGAATTTGCTTGCAGCAGCAAAATCGGAGAGTTTCTAAATTTTTTATTGAACTAACTTTATTTACTAGTAAATCTCCACACAAAACTAAATCTTAATCCATATTATCAACGCACCAACGAAGGTTTACTGGCTGAAATGAGTGTGTATACTGCTAGGACTCGATCCAAATACACACAACCTGACGTAGCAAAACAAAACTTAAACCCCCTGTCAACCATCAGCAACCAAAATTGTAAATACAAGAAACACAACAATGTACAATATTTTTAACGTGGAAAACCCTTTTCAATTAGGGAAAAAATCACGAGATAAATTCCGAATAAAATCACTATAAAAGCGTCAGTTACTAGAACCTCTTCTAAAATCCCTTCACTATATTCCCGAGTGAATAATGTGTGATTATAATTATCTTCAACACACCTACTAACTCACAAGAAAAGTACAATAAGAAATAAGAGCAATCAAACGAAAATATGTTTTAGAAATCACCTCTAAAACAACATATCCGACATTAGTGAAGAACAGAACTCAAATCGGACCACTACCAGATACCGAACCTCTTCCTCTTCTCTCTTCTTCTCTTCTCCATCTTTGTGTGATGCTTCTTGTATAAGAATAATTTTAGAATTAACCCTAAAACGCTTTTATTGCGAATTGCACTCAAGTGTGCCTCGAGCACACCCTCTCTAGATTTCGCGCCTCAAGCGCAGCCGCCTCAAGCCACTAATCACAGGCGTAAACACTCCGATCCTCGCTTGAACCTCGCGCAACCTTCTAATAACCTTCCGTTTGTTATAGCATCTACAATGGAATGACTAAAACTCAACATAAACAATTGAGAAAAAGGTCGGATAAGAAAACAATGAACAACTTATCCGAGAGTAAACGAATTTGATTATCTTGGAATGAATCTCTTCTTGTTAAGAAATGGGAACACATTTGTTTTTGCCTTCTCTATTCATGTCTTTCAATCAAGAAGAAGAGAGATACTTGTAGAGTTGGTTAAAAATTAGGTCAAATTTCGTGGTGGTTGACAAAACAGTATCTCAGCACACAGTGCACTGCATAGGTGCGCATAAGGTGCAAAGGCATCAACAAGAAGTGCACGTACATCACACAAGCGCATATCATGCGCGGTATACTAGATCAAATGCACTCATGTACGGCTCAAGCATACACTGAGCACAGGTATACTGGACCAAAGAAGCTTGTTCACAGTTGAGAGCATATCAGATGTGGAAATTAAAATTTGCATAGAAAAGGTGTATATTTTGCACCGGTCTTCATTGATACTTAAAAATCTTTCATAACAACCGTTTACTAAATTACGAAATATGTCAAGATATTTTTAACAGATCCTATGCATCCATGGCGGCACCGATCTAAAGTACAGCGGCATCTGATAAAGTGAGGATGACTATTACTTAATCAACAAGAATACATTTCAAAAAAATCGTAATTGAAATCTATCGTTGCCCTGCTTCATTCTCTGCCGTAGTCGGTTGACGATAATCTTTCTCAAAGCATCAATTACAAGTAGCAATAAAAAAATCAATGAATCGCGCTAACAAATGAAAGCTAGAGAGAGAGAGAGACAGAGACAGAGAGAGGGGAACGGACTGATATCACGAACAGATGCTTTGACAATGTAACCACGGAGAAGTAGGAGCTTGACGAGCCATGAAGCTATGTATCCCGAGGCCCCTGTAACGCACACTACTTTCCTCCCTTCTCCTCCTGCGCTCATTTCTTCTCCGTCTCCGTCTCTGGAATTTCCGCCGTCAGAACGACCAGTCGTTGAGTGTACAAAAAGATCGACAAATGGACCTGGGCGGCTGCGCCGCTTAAGTTTTTTTTTTTCGTTTTATATTTTTATTTTTTATAAAATTAAAAACAGAATAATAATTATAATTTGAAATAATAATTTAAATATTTATTAAATATACTTCTTACTATATAAATATAATTTATATTAATTTATTATTTTTATAAAATAATTACTCAAATAAAAATTAAAAATATAAATAAATATAATATAAATTATGTCAAATTTTTATCATTTATTATATATATATATTTTTATTTATTTATATTAAATAAATTTATAATTTATTATTATATAAATAGGACTATATTTTATAAATTTATAAAATAATAATTTTATAATTATATATTATTAAAATACTATTATATAAATAAAATTATATTTTATAAACTTATAAAATAATAAATTTTAACCACATAATCTTAAGATATTATATAATAATCGAAGAGTGAGAGAGCTGCCAGCACCAACACTGTACGGCTTTTTTTTTTTTTTTGTAGTAAGTAAGTTATATTTTGGATTAACTTAGAAAAATAACAAAAATTATGTTATGACTCAGGTTTTTGAATCGAGTTAAGCATAAAACGTTAGACATACCACGAAAGAACCTAAGACATCAAAAGACCTCAAAACCTAAGAGGAACTATCTAATAGAAGAACAAAAAAGTACACTGTCGTTAAACATAATCTAAAGCAAAATAGGTTACTACCGAGAAGACCGGAACAACCATCCGATCACCCCGCAGTAAATTCCAGCTCAAGCCAATAAGACCCGAACGCACCCCATTCCATCGGTTCGCATCAAGGACCGAAGCAAGAACTTCAGCGCCTCAAGACCATAAACGCGAATGCAAAGGGCAAAAAAACCATCAGCAACCGAAACCCGTAGATCCAATAGGGAGACAGCTCCATATTCTGAGTCGCACACAGCCGGATTGAAGCAAGGCATCCAACGGACCACGACAAAACCACAGCAAACAGAAAGCGGCAAAAACAGGGCGGCCACAAGAAATTTCCATATCAATGGCCAGTATCAACCAGCCACCAATAAAAGGGCCTGGTTTAAAAGCTGCTCCCAACCCAGCGCAGCAGACATGTAGCCAGATTTCAGAAGCCCAGCTTTAGACTCTCATCACCCACCAGCAGCAGCCGAGAGCCTCAAAGGATACCAACACTGTATGGCACCCGTAGACAAATTAAGTAGTGTGGCCATCAATGACGTCAACTCCGATCTTAGCTATGGAGGAAAATCAGCCGAAAAGTAGCGCTTATACGAAAGAACCATTGGATTGAAGATCTACGATTCTAAATTTACTTCCGATAATAATTCAAAAAAAAAGAAAAAAAGAAAAATGGTGTTAATGTTTTGATTTCAATAATATACGTGACAATTTTCAATTTAAATTAGGGAGTATCTAAGTTTTGGCTATATTTGTTGTGTGCCATTAAAAAATTAATTGGTTACGGTAATTTGGACAATTGGATGTGAAAGACATCCTGCGAAATAAATCATTATTTCTTAGCTTTTTGTCTAATTCTTAGACAATATTTTATGAAAAAACATGATAAAGAAATTTAAAAAATTATAAATGATAGGTACCTGATATCTGAATTATCTTATTAATTAGAGAGTTGAGCGATTCTTTTGACTTGTCCGAAAAATCACAGGTTGGGTCTTTGTGGTTATAAATCTTAATCTTACATATCACAATAATTTAATAAAAGAAAAGATGTATGTATCATTCAATATTTAAATTAATAAACTTTTTTAAAAAAATTAAAAGATACAAAAGAAAAAAAGGATGAAAATGGAATTAACTAAGTTAGGATGGTTATACTCCAATAATTTGATTATACTCGAAATAAGGTAATTATTTGCAGAAGTATATTATGTCTGTAAGGCCTGAGTTTTTAATTTATAATAATTATAATTAATTAAATTAATATAATTAAAATTGATGTTAACTGATTATAAAAATTATATTAAAAATCAAGATTGGCCCCGTTTAGACCAAGAGGGAAGGACGCTTGATTGGCACCTAATTAGCGCTTGGGTATTAAATGCCATGTGCTAGCACTTGATTACACACATGAGAAAAGGCTCAAGAACTAATAGCTCGTGGGCTCTACACTTGAGGCATGCTCAACCTATGCTCAAGCACAACTATCCAGTAGCATAGCACCTGACATGCGCCCCGAATGGTGCTCGAACTCACTCTGTATATATATGACCTTTAGCTTATTTTTAGTCATTTTTTTAGAAAAATTTAAAGAAGAGAGAGGGACATAAGAAGAAGAGAGAGAAAGCTTGATGAAATTCAAATTCAGTTTATCCAAACTAGTTTTTGGGGAGAATTATATCAAGACAAGTGCATACCGAGCTTTTTTTCTCTTATTACTATCTTTTGTCTAATTTCTTGAGCAATTCTTGTTCCATTACTTATACATATCATATTTTTCGAAGTTATAGTAATATTGTTTAACATACATGTATATTTCTCTTAAATTTGTTGTAAAAGTATATAAATTTCATATCTAAACTCAACTATATCGCTTAACCTTACTAAATTATGTATTTTATCTTTTATGCATGTATAAAAATATGATAAAATCCTCTGCATGTCTAAATTTTGTACGTAATATTCTCGCATGGTTATAAATTAAACCTAAATTCTTATATGTCAAATTATATTCTGTACGTTTTGAAATTTGGCTAAAACTTCCTATATGTTTTGCTGCATTTGCTGAAATCATACATTGCTGAATTTTTGTTGAATTTTGCTGATTCTTGCACGATTTGTACTAAAATTTTCTACACTATATGTTAAATTAACATCCCATATATTTAAAATTTATCATAATTTGATTTAAACAGGAAGTATAAGTTCTTCATGATATGAAATTACAAGAATTAATAGAAAACTCTACAAATATGTCAAAAAATATGATTATTTTCTCTAAATATGAGAAAATTAATAATTATGAGAAAAAATATAAAGTTTTTCTTAAGAATTACATTGAACCAAGGTTATTGTTTAGCGAGTAGTATATTATGGTATAACTTAATATATTATAATGGTATATTGATATTTAAACCTATTTAACCGCTGGTTAAAAAGACGTGTTCGGCTCTATCTATAAGCATATGACATTTGATTGTATAGAAGAATACACAACCCAAGTTTTAATTATCCGTTTTTTTTAATCGATAAGGTCTACTGACTTTGATCCCTAAAAAAATCAAAATTAAGTATATTTTAATAATTTAAATAAATAAAAACATGATATGAATAATTTGAATTCTGTATAAGTTATTCGTATATTTGTTATGAAAAATTTATGGCATATTATTGAAATATGATATATTAATCTTTCTGTTATATTTTTAATATAAAGATTTGTATATGTTTATTGCTATTTAATAACTTGTTAAATTTTTGACTCATTCTTTTACTATTTTTCTAACTCCATTCAGATGAGATGCTCAGATATATGAAAGACGACCAAGTATTGAGAAAAAATCAGTTCGAAAAGTTTAGTTAAAAATTTTAATGCTTATTATGTTGTTATATGATAGTTTTCGGTCAATGTTAAATAGTTGTTAATGATGTATTATAAAATTCGGATAGTAGTTAATAGGTCTAAATGTTGTATAATAGCTTTTGCATGATAGAAAATGTTTGTGTTGAGTTTGGACAGCATCTAATTACATTTTCGGCAAAGATTGGGATGTCTATAAATATTGTATTGTGTTATTGGTCAGTCCAGTTGATGTATGCTGTAGAATAATCTTTTGGACAATAGTTACTATATTATGATGCGTAATGCATGATTAGATAGCATGTTATGTTTTGGATTATTATTATTATTAAAGTCTTAAAATTATTTCGGATTGTCCAGTGATTGGTGGTCAGTTATCAAATTATGGTTTATACTTTATTTCTATAGTTTATAAACTCTTATATTTATACTGAATAGGTATTGCTCCTTATGTAAGTTTCGACATCATGTTTTAGGTGAGTGTCGGAGTCACATATTGATGTGGCGTTTATTAAATCTTGTGTATAATTTATATTATTTTAATTGATCGATCGAAATATCGACATGCAATTCATGTTCACGTTTAATTAATTAGTTAATTAAGTTATTAATCGGATAATAAATAACCGATTAAATGCTTATTTTATAATCAAAACTTGGGATGTGACAATGCCTCTCACCTTGACTAGGTGTCTATATTTATAATTTGGATGTCATTTGATTTGCCTGTCCGAAATGGGTATGACGTTGTCTAAAGCGTTACATTGTATAAAGTTGTAGCCGATTACATTACCTTATAACCATCGTTTATATTAATTTTGTAATCATTCAATAGTTAATTTTTGACATTTATTTAACTATTATAGACTATTTTAATGTAGCTATTCCTCTCTGATTATATGTAACCATTTGTCAGGATTAAATATTCTATTTATTATTTTACTGGGTTGCATACATTTGGTTACCCAATCATTCAATTGGTTGAATAAACCTTCAACAAGGTCATTTTCCAAATTGTCTTCATATCTAGTTGATCAGCTAGAATTCGTGTCAGGTCAGAGTATTTTCATTTGAACCATACCAAACACTAAAAAGATAACTTGTGCTGCTCTTACTAAAATATATATACATATAAATATCATTAACATCTCCATTATAACACTAAATTCTAAATAGAAAAGGTTTGATTAAAATTATAAAAGTATAGATGTTGTATATGATAAATATCATTCAATAAAATTCAGTAAAATAAGCTAGATGATAGGTTTAGATACGTAAAAGCAGCATAATTAAGCTTAATTTTTAATAGATTTAATTTTTGTGCAAATGTCAAATTATAATAGGTCCGGTCGCTATTTAAATGATGGTCCATGATGCCCCCTAGCTATTATTAGCATGTAGCTTGGCAAACTCACCAAAGTCTTCTTGAGTTTTTTCAGTAAGTAACCAACTTAAAGTCTCCCCCACCCCGGCACCTCAAGTACATGCTGTGGATTTATATATATATATATACATATATTTTTAATTGATGATCTATATATTTTAATTATACATATACATATATAATTAATATAATATTATTGGGTTTGGTCACTTTCTTATGGATGGCTCAACAAATAAACAAATTATCAAAACTCGAAGTGCTACAAATTGATTGCAACAATAACCAAGATGACCATTTGCCGGAGTGGCAAATCACAGAGTAAAAAATCCAGAGTGGATTTTTGAAATAGCGAATTCCGGAGTTGAATTTTTCAAAGAGGAAATTCAGAATGAATTTTCGGAGAGGATTTCTCCGAAGTAGATCCTCCGGAGAAGATTTTCGGAGGGAAAATGCTGGGATGCATTTACCGGAGTGGACTCTCCGGAGAGGATTTTCAGAGTAATTTTGTCAGAGTGATGCCCAGGCCAGTGTGAGGCAATTCCATAGTGGGTTTGCTAGGAGACGCAAATGTTGGAATGGATTTAAGAGTCGGAGTGAATTGCTGGTGGTGGCAATTCCAATTTGGCAATTGATGGAATTGTCGGTTTGGCACTTGTTGGTGAGGAAACCCACTCCGGATTTTCGAAGTGCTTCTGCAGGATGATGCCAAGGGCCAAAGTTGGCAATATGTGCGAAGTAGGTAGTTCACTTGCAAAGCAGTTGACTATTCAGAGTAGGTAAGTTTTGCAACATAGGAGCTGACCAGCAGGGCATGTGCCGTCTGAACAAAGTGGTCAACCTGTAGAGCACGCATGTTTAGAAAAGCGCAAAAATTAGTGAAATCGTAAAAAAAGATAGGATTGGTATGTCAAATCATCTACAAGAATCAGGTTAAGTGAGTAGATAGATTTAGTACCGATGTCTTTATAAAGAGTACATCAAGCGCTTCAAGGTCATAGACAGACAGATACACAAGAGAGAGAGCGGCAAGATAGTAGCAATGCAATGGAGAGTAGAACGAAATTCTTACCATTCACTATTTGCCGTCACACTTGTAAAATTAAAGAGAGTGGAGTGCACCACCAGTAAAAGGAATGAGAGAAGAAAAATAGAGAGATAAGAGCGAATAGGAGTTTTCTTACTCTGAAATTATTTTTCTTATTTTGTCTCGAGTGTATAGCGAATACTCTGTTTCAAAAATTTTTATAACCAATTTTATATAGTGGAAACTTGTTCAGAGTTTGTCTTGTAATTTTTTCCTTCGACTTGTGAAGGGTTTTTACGTTAAAAATATTGTATATTTTTTTATTCCTTGTACCCTACTAAATTGGTGATTATTGACTAACGGGGGGTTTAGATTTTTCGCTATACCAAATTTGGGCTGTGTGTGAATTTGGACTTCGAATACCAACAAATATATGGTTAGAGTGCTGAGAATAAAATATATTCTAATCAAAGATAATAAAATCCCTTTTAAATTTAGAGTGCTGAGGAGGTCTATATATCTTGTGTGATTTTTTCTTTCATTTTGAAAGTCTCAGTTGAGTTGGCATAGGCTAAAATTAACATATTAAAGTAATTATTTATATTTGATTTTTTCATATAATCTTTGGTTGATTTAGTAATTTAAAGAAGAAATGTTTAAAAATATTATATATTTGAAAATTGTTTTTAACAATGGAGGCCTTAAATTTCTTCTTTATATTAGTTGTGTAGATTAAGACTTGGCAATTATGATGACAACAAGAATTGAAATGGAGTTGTAAAATAAGCTATATTATGACAGATTTGAGACATAAGGATGGCACAATAAATATTTAACTTTAATAAATGTATATTTAATATGAGTTTAACTCCCATTTTTTATTAATTATTATTCTTATAAATCCAAAACAAGTATAATAGGCCGGCCACCAAGCCACTAAACAGGCGGTCTGTGATTAGTTTTATGCACAATGGCTATATATTTATAGGTTTGTGGCTGTGGATCATATCTGATTTGATAATTTGAACTTCCTACCTAGAATCCCTACTTAAAGTCTATATGGTAATGATTTGAATTGGCTATCAAAGTAGCTTTGATTACAACTTAGAGTCTTCCCGATCACTGGTACATGCTATCAATTCTCGCCCATTTCATTGTTAAAAAGGTGCCTGAGTTGAAAAAAAATCTCCCATAAAAACATAAAATTATTTATAAAAATAAAAAATATGCATCTATTCATAATTTAATATCTTGTTTTTTGTTCAAGATGATACATATTATTATCTTAATATACTTGCATATATTCTGGAACAACGCGTGTTACATAGATAGTGTGAATAATATGATGATTTCTTCCTTGACTTTGCTCTGTTTCAACAAGAGATATCAGAGTCGATAATTCTGTTGACAGTAATTGCTTAGAAGAAACGTATGGATACTTAGCGAATGAATGCAAAGTCCCTTAATAAAATATTATAAGATCTGGTTTCAATAAAGAAAACCATATGGATAAAGTCACATATCATTTGAAATATTATTAGGAATATGTCCGAAGTAAAAATAATCTCACATAATATATTCAGAAGAAATTGTAAATTCTCATAAATATGTGCTTAGCACATAACCCAATAGTTTATTGATTTTAATTCAACACAGTATACATTTGATATATATGAGTAAACCTTACAATTGTCGATGCCCATCACTAATTGCAATTCCATCTGTACATGAGAACCAAAATCTCATTACCAATATCAAATCTTAGAAATTGAACATGTTGCCAAAAAAGACAAATTTCTCTTAAATCTACCGAAACAGGTAAAAGTTCTATATATTAACCGGCCACAAAATTGTCAGATGCATTCATGTCAACCACCCAACAGGGTGGCCTTCCGCTCATTCATTGGAGCTCAACCTATCAAAAGGTAAACCAATTAAAAAACCTATCTGTCTTGTGACGCTTGATACGTCATCATGAGAGTGTTTTGTCAAGCACATAGTGCGGATTAATGTCAACTTTATGTCTAGTGGCTTGGCTAACTCATAAAAGTCTCCGTTTCTGGTAAGCAACTTAGAGTCTCTGCCATCCCAAGATTACGTGCTATCTATTCATCATCCATTTTGAAGTCAGAAAGATGAGTTAATTGAAAACAATCTGACATGAAAAATTTTAGAAACTTATTTAATAATATTTGTTGGTTTACAATCCAAAAACTTTAATTTTTTATTGAAGATGGTGTAGAATATTAATTTAACATATATACATATATTTAACATTAATATGTATTTATATAAGAAGTCCAAACTCTATGCTGACTTCTTTCTTGGCTCCTTGTCTCAACAAGTGATGTTATTGATTGCATGAATGAAGCATATGAACACTTAGTCGGATGACGCAAAGTCATTGGATAAAATGTTATGAGATTAGTATTCAAGGGGAGTGAACGTCATCGATGAAATCATGTATGAAGTCAACACTATTAGAAATACGTGTGAATTAGAAAGAAGCTCACATAAATGGTTTAGAAGAAATTTTTAGTCTCATAAAAGTATGCTTTGTTCATATGTGACATATAAACTCCAAGAATTATTTTAATAATACTAAATTTAAATAAACTAATAAAATTTTTAGATTAATTATAAATTTAGATCAAAAATTAAATATTGGACCCAAGCAGCTAGGCTCGAGAGGTGCCTAAGATGCCCTTGAATAATGTTTGCGTGTGTTTAGACAAGAATCGTAGCCCTTGATGCAAGTCTATTAGAAACTCATGTGTAGTATAGAATTTGCCTATATGTCTAAATCATATTTAACAGGTGTACGTATGCCAGATTATTATAAATGAGGCCTCTGATCAATTTTAACTGATTTTCTACTAAATTTTGAGGGAAGAGAGAGGTAAAGAAGAGGAATAGATAGAGAAGAAGAGAGAGGAAGAAGGGAAAAAGTAAATTTGAACAGAATTTAAGTTAACTTTTGATAAATTTAAGTGAAAATAAGTATATTTAAATAAGTTAATCTTTAAAAGATTTTTGAGTATTTCTTGATCAAATATTTATTTATGTGATATTTTTATATATTATCTAATTTATTTCACATGCATGTCAATATATTACTATCTCATGAAATTTTATGAAGCTGATGTCTAAAGTCATGCAAATTATATTAAATTTTTGATATTTCAACATATATATTTTTGTATGTCACTGATTTTCATACTTATATTTCAATATTTTATCAATTTTCATACAAATATTACTGCATGTCAATTATTTATAAAAAAAAGTGATGAAATCGTACATTGACTTTGATGAAAATGGTTGGTTCTCTAACATGAAAATAAAAAACTTATATATATATAATTAATTTACTTGTAGAAAGTTGATGAAATATATTTAGATATGCCCAAATATATTATTTATAAATTAGAGATCAAATCTAAAATTTATGAGTGAGAAAAGTGTATTTGACTCTGACTGTAGTCAATATTATGTAATCTACCCATATATGGATTATAAATAATGACGTATGACCTTTAATTATATGAAAAAATAATCACAGATCAAACTTTGGTATTCAACAATTATTTGTTAAATTATTACCAATTCTTAGTTCTTATACATTTGAAATATTTTCGTATAATTCGTATTTTTACACATTTGGTTGATTTTTGGATGTTGTTCAATTTTAAACATTGACATGATTTTGGCATGTTGGATATTTTGACATTTGTATAATATTATCAACCTTTTAGTTTTTTTTTTATCATAATTATCATTTCTTTCATATTTATTTGTTATATCCACATATATATATATATATATATATATATATTGCGTCCTCGGATCTTTACCCTGATCAGAACGTGGATTCGACAGTAGTACCAAATACTGTTCATGCGAAAAATAAAGAGAGAGTACGAGGACTGAAAGAGAGAGAGTATGAGGACAGATGCATAGAGAGTTTTTACGTGAAAAGCCTTCTCTTGAATGAGAAAGTAAAACCACGGGATTTTAATTCGAAAATCGCTTTCACTATCTTGTACTTGGTTACAAAGAGATTATAGGATGCGCTCAGGTACAAGAGATTGAGGACTTAGTGTATAGAAACACTAGAAGTTACTCTTACAACCGAGCCTTTCCCTCCTCTCTCTATTACTGCTACCAAGAGTAAATGTTGGGATCATTTGTTTGGTAAATAATTAATATATTTATAGTGGTTGGATTTTCCAATGGAGCAGTCCATGTGGTGGTGGCGTGTGCAAGAAACTCTGCCACCAACTTTGCAAGTCCCTTTTGCGGTGTCAAGAAGGTTACGTGTACGCCTGTCTTATGTGACATTTCTTCTGCAGGGTCGTGTGCTCTACTGGCCATCATTCTTTTTATAGTCTGATAGATCAGCCACCAAATCCCTAATGCGTTGATTCTATAAGTGAGGCGGTGTCCGAGGCCCATCTTGAGTCCATGGACCTAAGTAGACTCTGAGTCCACTGTGCCACGTGGGCCTGCTTTGGCGCTTAGACTTCTTGGGCCTCTTTGGGCCTACTGGATCTATGTGGTATCAAAGCCCAATTCCTGAAAAATGGATCCTAAAGTGGGCCTTGGGTATCCAGTACTCATCACTAGCCCCCCATGCTAAAGGGTCTAAGTATTTTGGCCATTTGGTATGTCTAGTAGCCGCGAACAAGTCTCATGTGAAGGTTCCTTTCATGAAAATCCGCTTGTGCCCCTGGCTCTTGTATATGTCCACAGATATGGTAGGAACCAAAAGCCTAGGGACACACGACCAAAATGCCTGTGAGGTTGCTGAAGCTTGCACTTTGTCGAAAACGTTTGAGGAAATTCTCAATCTACAGATTGAGCAGAGCGCTCGAGGACTTGTTGGGCTTTAGGCGCTACTAGGCTTTCATAAGTGATCACGGTCATTGTGCACTTGCCCGAAACCTAAAGATGTCCTCGAATAATGTAGGCTTTTACGAGAGCGCGTCTGAATACTTTGAGACGTGTTTGAATCCGAGAATTCCCTCATAATCGAGAGCTTGGCCTTGCGCCACCATTCCTACCATCAAAGCACATTAAACACGCAATTAATGAGATTGATGTCGCCTTGGAAATGTAAGGCCCACTATCTCTAGCAGCATATGAGTGATTGAATTGTGGCAAGGGTAATGATGGGTGCGCCTTTTAGCCGTTTCAAATATGATTTCCAGCCTTCTCTTTCTTTTGCGCAAACCTAAAACTTTCTCTCTCTCAAACCTTTGGCTGCCATTTTCTCCAGCACTTCTCCTCTTGTTTCTTTCGTGCCTTTTCTTCAGCTTTTATGGCTCCTGGAGTTAAGGAAATAGCATCCTCCCTGACCCTGGCTGGTCTTGATGCCATACGTATAAAGTATGATATTCCAGATTCCATGGCGATTGTGGTCCCTGAGCCTAGTGATAGGGCATGTAGCCCACCTGATGGGTTTATTACTATCTACGAAGTCCACCTCAAGGGTGGGCTTCGCTTCCCTGTACCCATGGAGCTCTATGTCATTATGATGGCCCTTAGAGTACCATTCGCGAGGCTACAGCCCAATGCTATCAAATATCTTGTTTCGCTCTATGTTTTTGTACGTTGTCACCACAAAGTTCTTGTACTTGCTTCGGTGAAAGTTATGTTTTGCTTCACTCATAACTTGGACCGGATCACCGTGACTCCATACCCTGTGTTTGTTGGTATGAGTGGTGAAAACCTCGATTCCATCAAAAGGTGGAAAGATAAGTTTTTTTTGTTGTCCGAGAGATCTGGGCCATTGACAACACTTGGGGGAATGTGGCTGAGCGACACCACCCGGACACCTCCAAAGAGAAAAGAGAGGCTGCCAAGGAGGTCAAAGACTTGGTGATGGCTAAACTTAGCGGTTTCAATGAAAATAAGAAGAATATTTGGCTGAGACCTGAGAACTTAGAAAAAGTTAAGTGGGAGTCTCAGAGTGAAGGCTCTAGTGTTGCTGTTGCTTCTCAGAAGAAGAAGAAGAAGTTGAGGAGAAAGGAGGAGGCTCTAAGGATTGAGAAGCCATCCGAGCGGCCAAAGAAGAGTCACAGACTAAAGCCTCAAAGCGTCCGGCGACCACCATTGTGAGCTCCTCGTCTGGTGATGATGACGCTGTGATAGCGCCTCTCTTCAAGAGGCTGAGACCTCCGCAAATGGCCTCTGTCTGAGACTCTGCTGGTGTTAGACCTTTAGCCTCTGCTGAGTCACTCGGGCCACCTTCTGAGACTGCGCTCCAGCTCGCGGAACTGCTTGTCATCCAGCCTATCCCTAACGAGTCAATTCCTAGCATCCCTTTCGGATTCTCTGGTGAGGTCTCGGACTGGATCGATAATCCATCCGAGGACACTATTGTGGAGCAGGCTGCGAGGAAGGTTGAGGTGACGCGAACCAATGAAGCAGTGATGACGACGATGGCAATAACTGCTAACGTTGCTGAGGTCACGGAGAGTAAGGCCATTGAGCGGCCTGCTGCGGAGCTTGCTACAGAATCTGCTGCAGAGTCTACTGAGCCCCCTTTCCTAGCAATCCAAATCTATAGTCCAGTGATGGCGTCGACCACAACCTCTGAGGACCCCTTGGCCGAGGCTAGGGCTGAGGTTTTAGTAGTACAGGAGGCCGCAACTACAGAACCTGCGGAGCTAGAAGCTCGTAGAGAGCAGAGCACTCCCGAGAGTTCCTTTATGACCAAGGTATTCCTCAATCCCCTTTCTGACTTTGCCTCATCTTATTGATGTCCTACTAACGTACGTTATATTTGCAGCTTCAGGATATGGCGGGTGACCTTGACTTCATCATCAGCGAGGCTGCCCAAGCTTACGCAGAGCTTGAAACTTCTAGGTTCTTGGGGGAATGCGTCCAGAGTTTAGAGCTCAAACTTGTTGAGGTTGAGAGGCGCATTCTTTCCTGGAGGGCCAGCTTAAGGAGTAAGAGAGGCTGCACATTATCCTCTGATGGAGGAATCTCTTGTTGGAACAGGAGCTTAGGACTTTGTTGAAGCCTAAGAACATTACTCTGGCCCTCGAGCATAAGTATTGGGAAGCCATTGATATGTGCCGCCGGATCATGAAGCTATTGGTCCTGAGGTTTCCTACTGTTCTCCTTGAACAGAAGAACTCCAGCGTCCAACGCAAGGACGACTTGATTGGCCTCCCACCACGCTGGAGGTCTTTCGTGTCTTCACATTCGGGGCCGTCTGAGTGGCCAGGGTCCTCTAGACGACCAGGGTCCTCAGAGCAGGTGGGACCTTCAGCTGCATAATTTATTTTGTTGTACATATATATTTTTTTATGTATGTACACTATTGTACACTTATTGATTTTTTGATAAAATTCAAAATCACTTGAGTGTAAACGTCCTATTTATCTTCTCGAACTTCTCGAGCACTTGGTTCCCTCACGATATACTGTTAAAGAACTTAATTTTATACTAACTTAATGTCTAAACCTTTTGACCATCTTAGACCGAAGATACTACCTCTAGGGTCGTCACATGCTTGACATTTTAAGCCCTCTAAGTTTTTAGTCTAACCTCTAGGGTTGCTTGGTATTGTACCAAGTTTTAAGTTCGACATCTTGGGTCGCTCAGACATAGCCGAGTTTTGAGCACGACCTCTTGGGCCGCTCGGACACTTTGAGTTTTAGATACGATCTCTTGGGCCGCTCGGACACAGCCAAGTTTTAAGTACGACCTCTTGAGCCATTCGGACAATGACGAGTTTTAGATACGATCTCTTGGGCCATTTTGACACATCCAAGTTTTCATAACAAGTGAAAAGAATCCTATCCACTTGACTTTGTCGCAGTTTAGGTCTTGTGAGTTAATGAGATGACATGCAAACATTCAATGCAATGCAAGGCAGTAAATAACTAAAAAGGAATTCCATTATATCAATAGAGTGTGTTACAGCATATCGGATGATACATTTTGCCTTACTTGACTACTTACACATTCACTTATTGGCGGCATTCTTTGGAACGAGCGCCTAAGTCCACGGGCCTCCAAGGCCAATTTGACCTCTTTGGTCAAGTTGGCTCCTTGAACCTCTTAGAATGTGGACTTGAGTCCTCGAGCCTCCTGGGTTGATTTAGGCTCTTGGTCAAATCAGCCTCTTGGGTCTCTTGGGACTCAGATCCAAATCCTCGAGCCTCTAATGCCAATTTTGTCCTTCGAGTCAAATTAGTCTCATGGGCCTCGCAGACTTAAGTTCTCGGTCCTCTTACCTGACTGTAGGTGTATCCGGCTGCTCTCCCCGTTAGTACGCGGCTCTCTGCAGCCTTGTCATGCTTTAAGTTTCCTCAAGCACGTCTAGGCTTTCTTGAAACTTTTGCGCACTGCCGCCCGGGTTAGTTCAGGGGATATCACGTTTATGGCATTCCCTCCCTTGGCAAGTCCATGTCACCATCTCCTGCTGTTCCGAAAACTTGTTTAGATCTTTATAGGAAATAGCTACGGTAGCCTTGACTAATTAGCCTTTTAATCTCCACCTGCAGCGTCCGGTAGCTCTCAGTGTCATGACCTCGGTGTTGATGGTAGTGGCAGTATTTTGTTCGATCGCCCCCCATCTGGGTTCTTTAACTTCTTAGGCCACCTTAGAAACTCTTCATCCTGGATTCGCCTCAGAATGTTGGTACACGAATCGTTCAAGAGAGTCAGGTTTGAAGGTCTGGACTTCCCTTGAACAACCTGCACATATTTGCGTTGCTTTGACAATCCTCGAGAATCCTGGAGGTCCCCACTCTTTCTTTTCCCTTCCACCGTCCTTAGGTAGAAGCCCTTTTCACCTTTAGACCTCTTTGCTTCGTTGGCCCCTTCTCCGAAGATCTGTCTCCAGATCTTCTTAAACTTCTTTTTCATTTGTGGTTGAGTTGCGGCTTTCTTTTCGTTGAGATAATTCCTCAACTCATAAGAAGTTTGCGTAATCTTTTGCTTCGTGTAGGTCCTTTCTTTTGTAAGGACCCCTCTACAAGAGGATCCCTCCTGAAAGGTGCCCTCTCAATTGCAGCGAGAGTGATGAGGATTTGGCCTTTCTGAGTCGCCTTCTTGGACTCAAGGACCCAGGCAACCTTCAAGTCGCAGTGGGACTTCGTTGCTCAAGGTAACTTGTGTCCTTGGGTCCTTGCGTTGGCTATCTTGCTTATTGGGATGCTTCTTTTCCTTTTCCTTTTTCCAAAAGGTTTCGATCTGGGAGGCTTTAGGTGGCACTCCCATTGACTACCCGTCTAGTTTTGAGCAAAGCGTCTGGACGACCCTTGAAAGATCATCCACTTTTACTGCTAGTGCCTACACACAAGGGCACGGACCAGTTGCCCATCCTCCTCTTTGTTGGGAGGCGGTTGCATGAGATGCCATGCATCTTGGGCGGATGCACTCGCTAAAGGGCTCATCTTTCCTACCATTTTTTGTGTAAAGGGTTGAGTGTTCAAAACGAAACACTAGCCTTTCGTCATGTTTTCTATAGATGGCGCCAAATATTGCATCCTTAGATCTTTGCTCTAATCAGGATAAGGATCCGACAGCAACACCAAATACTGCTCGTGCAAAAAATAAAGAGAGAGTATGAGGACTGAAAGAGAGAGAGTATGAGGACGGATGCACAGAGAGTTTTTATGTGAAAAACCTTCTCTTGAATGAGAAAGTAAAATCATGAGGCTTTAGTCCGAGAACTGCTTTCACTATCTTGTGTTTAGTTACAAAGAGATTACAGGATACACTCAAGTACGAGAGACTGGAGACTTAGTGTATGAAAACTCTAGGAGTTGCTCTTATAATACGAACCATTCCTTCCTTTTCTCTCTATTACTGCTAGCAAGAGTAAATGTTAGGATCCTTTATTTGGTAAACAGTTAATGTATTTATAGTGGTTGAGTTTTTCATGAGAGCAGTCCACGTGACGCTGGCGTGTACAAGAAACTCTGCCACCAACTCTGTAAGTCTCTTTTGCCATGCCAGGAAGGTTGCGTGCATGCCCACCTTATGTAACGTTTCTTTTATAGGGTCGTGTGCTCTGCTGGCAATTATTCCTTTTGAATTCTGATAGATCAGCCATCAAATCCATAATGCGTCAATTCTGCAAGTGAGGCAGCGTCTGAGGCCCATCTTGAGTCCACAGGCCTAAGTGGACTCTGAGTCCACTATACCACATGGGCTGACTTTGACGCCTGGACCTCTTGAGCCTCTTTGGGCTTATTAGGCCATTGTGGTATCAGAGCCCAATTCCAGAAAAATGGATCCTAGTGTAGGCCTTGGGTATCCAGCACCCATCAATATATATATAATATTTATACATAATTTGCTAAGTATTAAGTTTACTCTAATCACATGTTTACTAACCTTTGAGATTAGTAGGTTTGGATATACTTGTAGAAATTTTTGAATGATAGAAAGACTTTTCAAAGGAACTAGCTTAGGATGTTTTAGATGTTGAGATTATAATATAAATATTTAGATTAGCAATTTGTCTATTTGGCTCTAAAATGTTATATATGACTACTAGCTGAGGACAATGTTTGATTTTACTACATGTTGAAGTTTGTTGATAAACATTCTGATTTTGATTTAAGATGCATTTTCTTATTTATAGTCTAAATTAAATAGTTGACGAATATTTGGAATCACTTTCGAATATGATTTTTGGATTCTAAATTTGGATAATTTATTAATATTTAAACTGTTTAATGGTATTTGTTGCAGATTTAAATCCTAGTGTTTGGTTGGGTTTAATCAATCAAGTAAGCGAGTAATTTGGGTCTTAAAATAGAGTTTAAATTCAATGTTAATGAGAGAAGATTTAGGGTTTTGGGCCGAGGATGCTTGATCCTCATATCATAACCTAATAGTTTAGCCCTTTTTATTTAATATGATATACATTTAACATATATGAGTAAATCTTGTAATTGCTTATATCCAATAGTAATCGCAATTCCATCTATTTATATGGGCCCAAGGGATAGCCATAGCTAATCTCAAATCTTGGAAATTGAACATGTTGTTGAAGATGATAAATTCCTCTTAAATCTTTTAGAGTAGGTGACAAGTTCTATTTAACTAATAGGTATTTACTGTTGGGAAATATGGCGACTAACTTTCCCACTCAAATAACACAGTAAGGAATGTGAAAGAAGAAGAACAATGAACACAAGAATTTTTCATGGAAAACCCTTATCAATCAAAGGGAAAAATCACGGGACAATTCGTTCACTAAACGTATTTCACTATGTGAGAGATCTGGGAACAAGTTTTCCCATTGTACAGTAGAGAATAAAGAGAAATCAAAGAACAGAGCAATGACAACACACACATACACGGTTGTTTACAGTTTCTCCTGCCTTCACCGTTTTTCTCTCGCTCTCTCCAGTACTCAGGCACTCTCACGCACAAAAAAAAATCTCTTGCATACATATATTTAGCAAGTTACAATACTTGCTTTTGAAAACCGCACACCCAGAGATCTAGGGCAATTTTTCCTCCAGAAAGGACAGGATCAATCCTTGCCAACAATATGAATATTCCCTATCAAAAACGCCTCCAGTATAATCGTCTGAGAATACATATCTCCAGAAAATCTGCTGAATTGGCATTGTACTGGATTTCCTAGCGGGCGGCTAACCGTTGGCCGTCTGCATTCTTCAGGAGACCGGTCAACACCCCTGTTGACTGTCTGCGAAATTTTCCCTTCTAGAATCTCTCAGTGAATCCGATTTACTTAACTGCCAAATCGGTCAACATTGTTTGCCGGTAATGTTGACCGTCAATCTGGTCAACTCCATTGACCGTCCATCTGGTCAACTGTGTTGACCGGTAATAGCCACAATATGAAGAACCTGTGAAAGCATAAAAGAAACCACAATATACAACGAAACTAATTCATCATTCATCCATGATAAACATCATATATTTTCACCATACATGTTTTACACAGTTTATAAAATATGGCCAAAATTTCTATTTCATATACAAAAACAGCTAAGTCCTGTGCCCCATGTGCAAACTAGCTGTCTATCGCACCTCTATGATCTACTCTGACTCGTTGGGCATCAATGTGTTCTTATCTGAAAGACACTTATATATATAGCAAGGGTGAGCATATAGCCCAACAAATAAAATTATGCACCACTAACTACAGCAATATACAGGAAAAATAGTAACTGGGTCAGAAAATCATATAACTTGGATAAAAAAGCATGTGAGGAGAGGGAGCATCGGGAATCATTAGTTCACAAGTTTGTTCTAGTTACGTTCATTCACTTTCATTACTTTTATAAACCTTTGCGGACCCGAACTAGTAGGTCGTACTAACCAGCAATGTGAGAGGACGAGGAAAGGAATGTGTCTGCCACACATTCTAAGGTTAGCTACATTTTAGATCTGCAACACTCGACCATCGACTACATTTTAGGTCTGCAGCATTTGACCATCGGCTATATTTTAGGCCTGTAGCACTCGACCATCTCAATCGCCCCATATCCCCCAGGGACTAGGACAATCCTCTTTCTTTCACAGTAGCATTCTAAAGCGTACCCTATATACCACCCGCTCCCAAGAGCGGCTGGAGTATTCCTTGGGTTCCCACCGTGATGTATACGGTAAGTTAAAGGATACTACCCCTATGATTCGTGGTCCTAGTTTCAAGATTAGTCTCAATCCTTGAAGGGGAATCCACCATTGCCATACATATTCTCAAATCGAAAAATTACATTCCCATCACATGTCTCCAACCGGGAGACCAAATCCATCACTTCACATTTTGTGGATTCCCTTTCATTTACTCATTCGGCTCCTTTCTTTCATTTGGAGCTTAGATCTTTTAACTCGTAAGAGAGCTTGATTACACTTACCTCCGTAGGTCAAACACCACCTTAGAAGCCCCCGGGACGCATTCCCCCCTCTCCCGGTGCACAATTACACATTTTGGAGCTTACGATTTAACATAGCATTCATTCATACGTTCCATCTCAATTGAAGAGAGTTAAAGCATGTATGCTTACCTTCCAATTTCGGAGGAACATTGTTAGGTTAATTTTAGAGGGCTCGACGCCGCAAACGGGTCAAAATGTACGGAATCGGTCGTCCGGTCAACACGTACATATTTTTGGAATGCGGGGATTCATATTCTAGAGTCAATTCAACATTTTATGAAGGTAAAAATATAAAATTTCCACTTTATGTCACGGGTGAACAGTGTCGGCGCCCATTTAGAGGGCTCGGACGCCGCAAACGGGTCGAGACATGTGAAATCGATCTCGCGGCCGATGTATATATACATTTGGGACGTGGGGATTCACATTTTGGGATCAGTTCAACGAAACGAGGGCCGTAAATGGGAAACCCCCAATTTCCCGTAGGTTAGGGTGTGACGATACACCACCGGTCGGATCGGTGAGTAGATCGGACAATAAATTACATAATTCTTAGTCTCAAGTCACTGGTATCACATTTTTTATGGTTCGGGTAGGTATTGGGACGAAAAATACCTGACAATAATTAAAAACTATCGAAAGAAGAAAGTTAGTGGGTATGAGAACACTTGCCTCGACGCGTGCTTTCACTTTCGTAACTAGCTCCCAGGCAAATTCGGACTCTACAGCTTGATCTCCTCCTTTCTCTCTCTAAAATCAGTGCTCTTTCTTTCTCCTCCTTTCCAAAAACCCTCTGGAAAATAAAAAAGTTGGAGAAACGCAAAGCAGGTCGCGTTTTTATACTAGTTGAGGCGCTCAAACGCCGGGCGAGCGAGCGGCAAGCGCCCCTTTGCTGCTGGCCTGCGCTCGAGCATGAACAGGCGCTCAGCGGGTGGGGGAGCTACTAGATTTTACCGCGGCAGCAGGCGTGGCCTGCTGCTTGCGCCACTGCTTTTTGCGCTCAAGCGCACAGCAGGCGGAGGCCGCTGGCAGCAGTTCAGCAAATTTTTAACCTGATTTTCCTTCCAATACACATACATATACGTTCAATAGGTCTAGTATTTATTATTATCACGTTGACTTCCTTGTATTTAATATATTTTTAGACCCGAAACCTCACAGAGGCAGACCTGAGGCGGCGCTCAAGCGTCAATTTTCGTAAGGGCCATGCCCGAGGTGTACTCGAGTGGTGCTCATGCACCAATTTTCTATTTCAAGCATAGTGCGCCACTGTTCGGCCATTTGATGTTTGGAATATCCTTTTGTTAGATCTACTTAGTTGAAAGTTAGGACAAGTATCCTTATACTCTATCATTGATCTATTTTTCTGTCTGATAAACTTTGCTTACATTTGGAGTTTTAATGTACATGCATATTATTTTTTATTATCCCATTTGTTTTCCTCATATATGGATATCTTTTTAACAAATTATTTTGGGATTTTTTTTGGGTTTTGCTAATATTTGAGGCTAAGGATATTCCGATGGTTAGCCAGTTTAAAGACATCTCTCCTGAAAAATTGCCTGAGTTGCCACCCAATCGGGAGGTTGAATTTGAGATTGAGATTATTCCTGATTTGACACAAATCTTGAAAGCACCGTATAGGATGGCACTTGTCAGATTAAAGGAATTGAAATAGCAGTTGCAAGAGCTTCTGGATAAGGGATTTATTCGACCGAGCATATCTCCTTGGGGTGTCCTAGTATTGTTTGTTAAGAAGAAGGATGGGTTGTTGCGGTTTTGTATCGATTACTGAGATCTGAACAAGATTAGCATTAAGAATAAGTATCTATTGCCGAGGTATTTTCAAAGATTGACCTTTTTCGGGTTATCACTAGTTGAGAATTAAAAAGGAGGCCATAGCAAAGATGGCCTTTCGGATGAAGTACGGGTGTTATAAATTTCTAATTATGCCTTTTGGGTTGTCAAATGCCCCTGCCATTTTTATGGACTTAATGAATCGGGTGTTTCGACCCTACTTAGATAAATTTATTGTTATGTTCATTGATGATATATTTATTTATTTGAGAAGCTATGATGAGCATGATATGCATTTGAGGATTGTACTCCAGATGCTTAGGAAGGAGAAGTTGTATGCCAAGTTAAAAAAATATATGAATTTTGACTAGAGAAAGTTGTATTTTCGGGTCATGTTATATTGAAGGGAGGTAATTCTGTGGACCCAAAAAAGATCGAAGCTATTGTTAATTGGAGCCAAACGTCATCGATTACCAAAGTCCAGAGTTTCCTAGGGATAGTGGGTTATTTTCGGAGGTTCATGAAAATTTTTTTTAGAATTTCTATGCCACTGACTCGATTAACAAGGAAAGATATTAAATTTGTTTGGACTGAGAAATGTAAACAAAGTTTTCAGGAGTTGAAGGACCAATTGACATCCGCTCCAATCTCGACGATTCCAGAAGGTTTTGATGGATTTAAATCTTATTGTGATGAAAATTAAACAGATTTAAGCCCGTTCGGATCACGGCGTAGAAGAGTGATAACCTATAGATCGAGAAAGCTGAAAATTCATAAGAAGAATTATCTGACGCACAATTTGGAGCTAGCAGTGGTAATTTTTGCTTTAAAGATCTGAAGGCATTATTTATACGGTGAGAAGTTCCTGGTGTATTCAAACCATAAGAGTCTCAAGTATCTATTTTCTTAGAAAGAGTTGAAAATGAGGTAGAGGAGATGGATGGACTATCTAAATGACTTTGATTGTGAAATCCAATATCAGTCGGTCAAAGGCAATATGGTAGCGGATGCTATAAGCCGTCAAACGAGTTACGTGGCTCATTTGAAGATTAAGGAGATAGAAATGTTGGAATGCATGAAGCAATGTGATATCCAGATATATGCCCAAGGATATCGGATGATTTTGTCATATTTTCGAAACCAGCTGGAGATATTGAGGCAAATTAAAGAAGTTCAGATGAGTGATCCATTCTTAGCTGACATTGCTGGAAATTTGAACCAACAATCTAAGGTTGTAATGTCCGGATATTTTATAAAGGAGATTGAAATTTATTTGGTAAAATTTGGTGAAAAACGTAGATAAAATGAAATAAAATAATAATAATAATAATAATAATAACCAAACCCTCCCCAATGCCACCTCACCTCTCTCTCAAAGCTTCTTCTCTGCGTTCGCCGTCCCACTTCTTCTTTCTTCTCTCTTCCTCTCTCTCTCGTTCTCTCTCGATTCTCACGATTCTCTCCTCTCCTTCTCGCTATTACGGCCTCTGAGCTGTTCAATCTTCACCTCAACCGTTTGCCTCGTGGCAACCCGCCCATTCCCTTTGTCCCCTCACCGTTGCGTCTCCATGGGTTATAAAACCCGAGCTGCGGTGCGAAATTGAGACGAGGTGGAAAACAGAACGCTACGTTACGAGTGTGTGGGCTGCGTTGCCGTCATCGATCGATTTCGGCCCGACCGGGCGTGGTGGCTTGAATCAAAACCGTGGTGAATCCAAATCGGCCGATTCAAGCCGAGCCGTGTTCATCGAGGCAAGTGTTCTATCTTTGTCATTTCTCTTGTTCGCAAGCCTTCCCTCTCTCATCAATTTCATTCGAATTCAAGTGAATCCTCAAATCCCTCTTCCTTCCTCTGTATTTTGTCAGTGCTGCTTGAATCTGCTTCTCTCTCTCTCTAACTTCACCAGCGGTGGATTTGTGTGTGTGGTGAGAAATTGATGGGAGAGAAGGGTTAATAACTTGTTTTCATGCCCGGTTTTTTGTGGGTTGAGGAAAGCGAGCTTGGGCTCTATTTTACGGCAGATTTTAAAGTGAGGGTTCATGAATTCAGAGGTAAAAATTATGGTATATTTTATACGTATATATATTTTGATTCGGTATGTGATTTGGTTACTTGAAGGATGTAGGTCCATATCGTGTCTTGGCGTGGGTGTGCTTTGCGTGTCTTTGTAGGTTCGAGGCCGAGGTGCTGTGTGTGTGTGCGTGTGTGGGTTTGTGTGGTGTGCGAAACATGTTCGGTTTGTGGTGTGCGGCCGGTGTGTGCTGGATGCTTAGGAAGGAGTTGTATGCCAAGTTAAAAAAATATATGAATTTTGACTAGAGAAAGTTGTATTTTCGGGTCATGTTATATTGAAGGGAGGTAATTCTATGGACCCAAAAAAGATCGAAGCTATTGTTAATTGGAGCCAAACGTCATCGATTACCAAAGTCCAGAGTTTCCTAGGGATAGTGGGTTATTTTCGGAGGTTCATGAAAAATTTTTTTAGAATTTCTATGCCGCTGACTCGATTAACAAGGAAAGATATTAAATTTGTTTGGATTGAGAAATGTAAACAAAGTTTTCAGGAGTTGAAGGACCAATTAACATCCGCTCCGATCTTGACGATTCCAGAAGGTTTTGATGGATTTAAATCTTATTGTGATGCGAGCAGGACGGATTTAGGTTGCGTTCAGATGCAGCGCAGAAAAGTGATAACCTATAGATCGAGACAGCTGAAAATTCATAAGAAGAATTATCCGATGCACAATTTGGAGCTAGCAGGGGTAATTTTTGCTTTAAAGATCTGAAGGCATTATTTATACGGTGAGAAGTTCCTGGTGTATTCAAACCAGAAGTGTCTCAAGTATCTATTTTCTTAGAAAGAGTTGAAAATGAGGTAGAGGAGATGGATGGACTATCTAAAAGACTTTGATTGTGAAATCCAATATCAGTCGGTCAAAGGCAATATGGTAGCGGATGCTATAAGCCGTCAAACGAGTTACGTGGCTCATTTGAAGATTAAGTAGATAGAAATGTTGGAATGCATGAAGCAATGCGATATCCAGATATATGCCCAAGGATATCGGATGATTTTGTCATATTTTCGAAACCAGCTGGAGATATTGAGGCAAATTAAAGAAGTTCAGATGAGTGATCCATTCTTAGCTGACATTGCTGGAAATTTGAACCAACAATCTAGGGTTGATTTTAATGTCCGAGCCAATGGAGTCTTGAGGTTCCGAAATTAGATTGGTGTATCTAATGTTAGAGAATTGAAAGAAGAGATCATGAAAGAAGCTCACTGGTCTAGGTATACAATCCATTCGAGGATTAATAAGATGTATTAGGATCTAAAAAAATATCGTGATGGAGGAATATAAGGAGGAAAATTGTGACCTTTGTAGGGAAATGTTTGATCTGTCAACAGTTGAAGGCCGAATGTAAGAAACCATCTGGTCTTTTGCAACCATTGTCTATTCCTAATTGGATATGGAAAGACAAATCCATGGATTTTGTGTTGAGATTGCCGAGGATACCTAGGAATCATGACGCTATTTGGGTGATTGTCAATCGGCTCATCAAATTGATACATTTTCTATCCATTTGGATGACTTATACGAGGAACCCATTAGTTCGGATATATATTAATGAAATAGTAAGATTGCACAGAGTCCCAACGACTATTGGATTAGATTGAGGCCCGAGGTTTATCTCAAAATTTTGGGAGAGTTTGCACAGCAAGTTGGGGATGGATTTTAAGTTTAATACAGCTTATAATAATAGTTATTAGGTAAGTATTGAGGTGGGCTCCCTTAAAGTACTGTATAGGAGAAAGTGTCGTTCGTCTATTCATTGGAAAGCGAAGGGTGATAGACAGCTTATGGGACCAGAGATTGTTAAGGAGACGTCCGATAAGATCAAGTTGATCCATGAAAAGCTAAAAGTAACCTAGAGCTGACAGAAGAGTTATGCTGATCGGAGAAGATCGGAACTAAAATTTGAAGTCGAGAATTTTGTCTTTTTGAAAGTATCGCCGTTGAAGGGCATATCTAGATTTGGAGTTAGAGGGAAGCTGAAACCGAGGTTTATTGTCCCATTTGAGATTTTAGAGAACATCAGGGAGGTGACCTATCGATTGTCTTTGCCACCGATTTTGGAAGAGGTGCATAATATTTTCCACATATCAATATTCTGAAAGTATGTCTATGATTCTACCCATGTCATTGATTACAAGCCTCTTTTGATTAGCGAGGAATTATCGTACGTCGAGGAGCCTGTGTAAATTTTGGATCATAGGAACCAGGTGTTTCGAACAAAAACGATCCCGCTGGTTAAGTTTTATGGAGGAACCATACCTTGGAGGAGGCCACGTGGGAAAAGGAGGATGAGATTCGAGAGAAATATCCCTATTTATTTTGAACTTTGTGTGTGTGTTTGATTTTTAAATTCGTTAATTTAGAGGATAAAATTTTTATAAGTGGGAGAGAATTGTGAGGTTTCGATTTCAAAAATATTATGATTAAAAGTAATTAAGTTAATATAATAAAAACTAGGCTTAGAGTATGTAAAAAATTAAGAATTGGAAGAAAATATGGATGTGGAAGTCCCGATGCCTAAGTGACATCGGAAGCGCGCACGGGTGCGTTTGGCAGAATAGCCACACCTGAGGCATGTTTGGGGCACATTTTTTAGAACGGCCCCACTTGATGAGCGCGCCTAAGGCATGCTCAAGGGCATTTTCCAGAACCATCATGCCCAAGCGACGCATGATGCGTGCTTGAGCGCAGATTCTAGAATACCCACGCCTGAGCGGCACTTGAGTGCCGATCGAGCGTTAGAGAGGTTATAAGGTGCCACCTGCTCCTTTTTCTGTCATTTTTGCACAAAATTGGAGTAGGAGGAGAGAGAGAGGCAAAGGAGAAGAGAAGAGAAGAGAGAGAATGTGAAGGAGAGGTCCTGAGAGCTTGAATCCGGATGATTCAAGTAAGAAAATTAGTAGATCGGGACAAAGTAAGTACACTCTAAGCTTCATTTTTTTTGGTTGTAGTGGTTTATTCCGGTTAATTTTAAGTATTATTATTCTAACACTCATCCTAGTTGTGATTTTGAAGTAAGAATATAAAAAAATGTGCTTATTTGTTACTTTTTCATGTTTTTATAGTAAGATTTATCAAAAACTACCGTTTATTTACTTGTATATCGAATATGCATGTTATAAAAATTTTCTCTCAATGTTTAGAGACTAAATGTCTTATTTCTACATGGCTATGCTTCAACTTTATGATTTATAAATTTTTTCATGTTGTTTTATGTACTCAAAATATATTGTATATTTAAATTTTATATAGCAGGTTTTGTTTTAATATTTGGATATTTTCTTTTTATTTGTATTATTGATGAATTCTCATGATAAAGAAATAGCCATGGTAAAAATGTGCAAGCTCTACGGTGAAGAATTATGGAGGAATATTCTACAATTAAGTTAAGGACTTATGAATAGTTCTCCAAAAGGGTGAGAACGAAGAATGTATGGATTTAACAACAGAATTCCCTAAGAAAATAAGAAGCTAAGGAAATGAACCAGGGAATGTTCATCAAATAGTATATTTTAACATGTCTTAATATATTATAGTGAAAGATCATTGTCTACTAAGGGCCACTTACAGCTAAGGCCCCATCTAGAGGGATTATATTCAGATGGCCTGCCTTTGGATCTTGAATAGAAGGAGAAAGCTTTTGATTGTGTAGGATCAAACCAAATTCAGATCTCGATCGACCGCTCCTTTACTCAATAAGGCCTACTGGCCCTGATCCCCAATAAAAATAAGTTTTCGACATGATTTGATGAGTAAAAAAAAAGAAATGACTTAAAGAAATTTGGAAAGTGTATGAAAGCATTTCTTTTTTGATCATATTTTATGATTATTTATCTGCCTCTATTCCTTCCAATATGTAATGTTATCATTCAAATATAAAATATGCATGTTCATTGATATATATATGTGTGTGTGTGTGTGTGTGCCTTGTTAAGTATTTGGCTCATTCTTTACTGATTTTACTAACCCCTCAGATGACCAGCATGAATTCATACTCAACGAGCAAGAGTGAAGGATCTGTGTCAAATTTTAGGGCTTTGGATGTTGTATGATGTATTTTAGGGATTATCTTTTATATTTTTAGTACAGTAGTGATTCTTTTGGGTCAAAAAATTGTATGTATATATTATTTTGTAATCAAGGAAGTGGACCTATGCTTTAGAGAAATGTGGTAAATATTTGATTATGAAATGTTTCCACAGGTTTGATGGCATTTGCAGGCATATTTCCGAATTTAAATTCGGCAAGGTAACATTACTTGGTTTGTTGTCAAAGCCTCAAGGTTGTGGCATTGTTGTCGATCCTGTGTATGTAAACGTTCATTTAATGGATTATTTTTATATTATGATTTATATTTAATTTGACGGACGTTAGAACAGGTGATATTTTGTAGATGGGTCTATCACAAAATGAGCATCTAAATTTTTATATGATAACCCTTAACTAAATGAAAAAATCACAAAACGTTTTTCACTATAATGTGAGTCCTGTTACAATAAATTCTTTAAAATCACAGTTAGATTTACTGCTATCTTAGATAATTTGAGAAATGAATAGCAAGAGAGTAATTGAAGATGTTGGGAATATTCTGTGGTTGGCATATTTCGTGACCATATTTAGTCATGTGTCGATATCGGGTTGTGCTTCATCGAAGTGCTGCATCAACGTATTTTCATAACTGTCTGTTCCCGAGTTCCAGAGCACTGTGCCCTGTCGTGCATCCTCCACCCGCTCGAACTGTGATCCTAGTACCATTGAGCCTACTAGGTGCTCTCCATCAGCTCGAGCCTCGATTCCAGTACACCCATGCCTGCTGTGAGCTCGTCGTGCGCTCGAGTACAAATTCCAGTACATAACTGCTCGATGATTGCCTCCTTCTCGCTCGAGTGCTTGTAAGGTTTTCTCTTGAAATCCTAAGTGCGCTCGCTGCGTGCTTGAGCGCCATGGCAATGGGCAAATTTTTTGAATGCATTTTATGAGCTCTCTATAAATACTTTCCTTAATTCAGTTGCCCTAATTTTGACAGTAGCATTTTAGAGCGCCCCTCTTTGAGAAAAATACTTCTTTCACTTTATTTTCTCCACCATTCTTGCTCCATTTGAGAAAATCGATCTTTTTTCATTGTGCTTCATGTGCTAACAAGTTTTCTCATCACCCTATCTTTTTTATTCAACATTTCTACCCTTTTACCTTTGTCAGTGACGTGGGTAGTGTGAAGAACGGAATCCAGTCGTGTTTGCTATTTCAAGCAGTCCGAGAGAGAAGATTGACATGAAGATTGAAAGGCATCCGGTTCCATTGCTACGAGCAAATCTAATGAGTTCCTTAGTAATGATCACATGACGAGACATTTGATGAATTTTATGTAAAATTGAATGACGTTGTGAACTCTACATTCAATTTAGGAGAACGTATTGCTGAGAATAAAATTATCCGAAAAGTTCTACAATCTTTTCCTGAACGTTTTAAACCAAAAGTCACTGCCATTGAAGAAAGCAAAGATTTAGATAAATTAAAAATAGAAGAACTTGTTGGGTCCTTTCAAACGTATGGGTACATGCTTTCTCAATAAAAAAGAAACAAATCAATTGCCCTCAAAACCATAAAGGAAGAGAAAGATCATCAGTTGAACAATGAGTCATGTAGTGATGGGGATTTTACACTGTTTATCAAAAATTTTAAGAAAATTTTTTAAAAATAAGACTAGCAAAAGACCTTCCAAACGAATTGATTTATCTCACACTTCAATCAAAAAAGATAAAAAGGAAACTAAAGATTCTAAAAATTAGAAACCCTAAGGAATCCAATGCCATGAAGGTCACAGTTTTGATCATATCTGGACTAAGTGCCCAAATTTTAAGCATCAGAAAAGAAAAACTTTAAATGTGCCTCTAACGGATGATGAAGATGACGCAAATCATGATGAAAAATCCTCCGAAGATGATAAAGTGAATTATATGGCATTCAAGACATTTATTATTAGTGGTGACGAAATCACCAATGCACCTCCTGAACAATCAGATTCCTCTAATGAAGAATCTGATAATGATTTTGATGAGCTTCAAGAAGCATATGACAAACTATTTAGGGAATGCTTGAAAAAAAAGATAATGAATAAAACCTTAAATAGTAAACTCATTGACATGGAAAGAGAAAAGATAGAAGTTATGACAAAATTGAAGGATGCCACTGTTGCTCATCATGATCTAAAAGTGAAAAACAGCTCCTTAATCACTAAAATTAATTCTCTAGAAGTGGAGCTTGAGAATACTAAGAATGATCTAAAAAAATTCTTAAGTGGAATCCAAAAATTTGATCATATGTTGGAGCTTAGGAAAGTAGCTAGTAATAAAAAGGGTTTGGGGTATGTTGAGAAAATTTTCTAACATGGCCCACAACCTAAAACTATCTTTGTTTCCACCACGAAAATTTCACTCAAAAATATTAACACATCCAAAGTCACTAAGACGTGCTTCAACGTGTTGAGAAAAGATTTGGCTCAACTCCTTTGCCTAATCTACATAGCCGAAAGGTCATGAACAAACCCACAAAAACTTACAAGTTATGCATGTGAACTCTTCTCCCATGACTAAGTTTGTGCCTACCTATTATGCATGTGAAAAAATTGGTCACATTAGTCCTCGATTCTATACCATAAATTTTCTGTACAACCAAAGATAATGACTGAAAATGATTAAACTTGTTTATTATATTCAGCAACTGAATGAATAAGTAAAATGGTTGAATCAAAAAGTAAACTTTTGGAAAAAAAAATCTGCGTAAAGAAAAGTGAGATGAAAAATTCCTCTCAAACATACTCATGCAAGGTTGCTCATATTACCTTGAAAGCTCAAAATCAGTCTTTGTGATACTTGAATAGTGGATGCCCTAGACACATATGTGAAAATAAAGCTATATTCTCCTCAATGTCAGACCATCCTGATGGGACGGTTGTCTTTGGTGATATCACTAGAGCACCTATTCTTGGCCGAGGTCTGATCTGTATCTCTGGACTCTCGAAACCTTGTGATGTCTTACATATCTCAGGGTTAAAATCTAACCTCCTTAGCATTAGTCAATTCTGTGATGATAACTTTGAAGTCCGATTTTTCTAAGATAAATATTCCATCTACGACACAAATGGCTCAATTGTCTTAGAGGACAAGAGAACTCCTGACAATCTTTATAATATCGAATCAAACCACATTTTTGGATGTAACTCTGCTAAAATTGACACTATAGAATTGTGGCATCAATGCTTTGACCACTTAAATTTTAAAAGCCTATCAAAAATTTTGAAGAAAAGTTGTGTTGAAGTGCTCCCTAACTGCCAAATGTAAAACATCATGCGTGTGCCCCTTGTCAATTAGGAAAACAAGTTGATATCATACTAGAAGAAGCAAATTCGGGATCAGAAGTCCCTAAAATGGCTTAAGCAGTCCAAGAACCCAGAGAGAGGAGATCTGTTTAAGTACTACTTCTACCATTGATTTTCGAGTCATAGTACCGAGGACTGCAAAATGCTACAGAGAGAAATTAAGGCCCTCGTCCTAAAAGGGCACCTCAATAGCTTCCTAATAAACCTGGGGTAGACCTCCGGGAGAGAAAATGATGATAAACCAGGCAAATGAGAACAACCATGCAACTGGGTTGTGGCTAAAGTTGTTAATACGGTGTTCACGAGACCGCCCAAGAACAATACTCTGGACCATCTAGAGAGGAATTCTAGTAGCAAGAAAAAGAGGGTAAGTGGTTAAGAATGATTTCCTTAGTTTTAGTGACGGTAAAATGACACATCTACTAACTCCCCACTATGACCCTCTCATTGTATCCGTGCTCATCTTGGATGGTACGCTCAAGTATCAATTGAGGCGAGTCTTTATTGATAATTAAAGCTCTAGAAATTTGTTATATCTTGACACCTATTTCAAGCTCGAATTAAAAAAGGATCAAAAGAGACCGGCCAATGAACCCCGATAAGGACTCGATAACGAACCTGTTTTAGTTTAGGGAAACATTCAATTGGACGTCACACTAGGGACGTATCTGAAGACTACATCCCGTATGCTCACATTCTTGGTTGTCAACCTGCCATCGATCTACAATATCATTTTGGGACGACCCTACTTAGTCTCGTTCAGAGTGGTGACGTCGATCCCACACCTCAAGATAAAGTTCATGATAGCATATGGCATCAGAGAGGTCCTAGGCGACCAAATCATTGGTCGGACATGCTACTTATCTCAAATCAATAAGGCGATTTCGAATTAACCTATAGGAGACTTTAATCTTAGAGATGAAGCCACGTTACAGCAAGGGTAGTCCGATGAGTTAACTTATCAGATTCCCTTATATCTGGCTGAACTTGAGAAATGTGTATAAATCGGAAGCTCACTATCAAGTTACCTGCACAAACAATTGATGTCTTTCCTCTAACAGAACTCTGATGTGTTTGCTTAGACTCCCGTTGACATACTTGGGATATTGACCAGAGTAATGGTCCACAAATTAGGTCTTGCTCCCAATTATAAGCCTGTCAAGCAAAAGTGAAGAAACCAATTCATCAAAAAGTTGATTGCCATGAGAAAAGAAATTAAAAAGCTACTCAACGTAGGCTTCATAAGGAAAGTCTAGTACTTAGACTGAGTGTTAAATGTGGTCATTGTCAAGAAAAGTAATGAAAAATGGAGGATGTACGTCAACTTTTCTGATGTGAATAAAGTATGTCCCAAAGATAGTTTTCTATTGTCAAGAGTTGACCTGTTGGTAGACTTAATATCTGGGCATGAGTTATTAAGTTTCATGGACACTTACTCGGGTTATAACCAAATCTGAATGAGTCTAGATGACGAAGAGTACACATCATTCAAGATAGATCAAGGAATATATTGCCACAAAGTTATACCTTTCAAACTGAAGAATGTAGGAGCCACCAAACAGAGGCTCGTGAATAAAATGTTTGAAGCACAGATCAGTCAGAATGTAGAGGTGTATATGGAAGACATCCTCGTCAAAAGTATTACAGTCGACAGCCACCTTCATGACCTCAAAGAAATGTTCGAGGTGCTCCGAGTTCACCAAATCAAGTCAAATCTGACCAAATATGTATTCAGAATATCTTCAAGGAAATTTTCCTACTTTATCGTCTCTAACCAAGGAATCAAGGTGAACTTCGAAAGGATAAAAGTCATCATAGAAATGAACGCACCTTAATTTGTGAAAGTTTAGACACTCACCAAGAGGCTTGTAGCGCTCTCCCTGTTCTTATCAAAGTCAGCAGAGAAATATCCCCTTTCTTTAAAGCCCTAAGAGGAATGAAGGTGAGTGGTTTTTAGTGGACAGTCGATTGTTAGGCAGCCTTCCAAGAATTAAAAGAGTACATCGCCAATCTACCACTCTTGACTTCACCAAAAGAAGGTGAAGAATTCTTTTTTCACATCGTTTTATTAGACACAGTGCTAAGCTCAATCTTGATTTGGCAAGAGTCCGAGATATAACGGTTGGTTTACTATGTTTGTAAAGTCCTGATAGACGTTGAGAATAGTTACTTGAGTGCTGAGAGGATCGCGCTAGCACTAGTCTACTTCGCAAGGAAGTTACGACCGTACTTTTAGGCTTACAAGATCATTGTCTTGATGGACCAGCCATTAAAAGGGCTCTTGCAAAAGCCTCATATGTCCGAACGGTAGGTCAAATGGACAATCGAATTGAGCGAGTGATGTGGAGTTTTGACCGTGAGTGACAGTAAATGGTTAGGCCCTCACAGACTTCATAGTCTAAAAGATCACCCCAACCCTTGATGTCCTCGATGCAAGTGAACGCACCCATCAACAAGAAGAGCTTTCGGTCTAAATTTTTCATGTGGATAGGTCGGTAACCCAATCAAGGAACGAATTAGGTGTGGTTTTGAGGATGAATGCTAGACGGGTTGGAGATGAAATATTCAATGACTCTCAGATTCTTAGCCATCAATAATGTCGCCAAGTATAAAGCCCTATTGGTCAGACTCGGGTTGGCGAAGGAATGCTTTGCAAGGCATGTGATCATCCATAGTGGCTCAGAGCTGATCAACAATCAAGTCACCGAAAACTTTGAGGTGTTTAGCCCAATGCTCACAAGGTACCTTGTTAGAGTGAAAGGCTTGACCAAAGCATTCGATAATATAAAAATACTCCATGTCCTAAGGGAATAGAATTGGAAGGCGAACCAGTTGGAAAAGGCAATGGCGATTGGAAATCCTGAGCAATACACTCGAGACATGCGAGAAGTTCTTACGACCCCAAGTATAGAAGTCCTAAACAGGAGATTCTTTAGATTTGGGACGGTGAAATCTGGATGACTCCATACATAAAGTCCCTTGTCGAAGGCATTTTCTTGGAGAACTTGGATGACACCAAATGCATCAAGAAGACAGCAAGCTGGTACACTGACATGAATGGGAGACTATACCGATGAGGTTATTCGGTCCCATACATGCAGTGTCTCATGCTAGAAGAAATTGACTATGTGCTTAGCAAGGTTCATCTTGAAATCTACAGATCATACATTGGGGGCAATAACTTAGCATTCAAAGTCATGAAATAAGACTATTACTAGCCAATGATGAAGAGAGACACTGTGGAATTCATGAAAAAAATATAAAAATTATTAGATTCATAGTAACATTTCTCATCAGCGACACACACAGTTGTAGGACCTGCAGTCACCATGGTCATTCATGTAGTGGGAGCTTGATATATTAGGCTCGATTTCCATCGTATCCGTGCTAGAAAGTTCATCATAGTTGGTATCAACTATTTTACAAAATGGGTGGAAGCCTCTCCACTAGCACAGATTACCAAATAGAACGCCATCGAGTTTGTTCGATAGAATATCATATATAGATTTGGGATTCTTGAAATCATAATGATTGATAATGAAACCTAATTCACTGGCAAAAGGTTCATCAAGTACTGTATGAGTTTAGGAATCCAACTAGTTCACACTTCCATCGCCAATCCACAATCAAACAGGCAAGTGGAAGTAACGAACCACACCCTACTACATGGATTGAAGATGAAGTTAAAGGATGCAGGGGCTCTTGGTTAGACGAGTTACATTTTGTGCTATGGTCATACAAGATGATACCGAGGGAACCTATCCGAGAGACACCCTTCAGTTTATGCCATGGGACTGAAGTGATCACCCTAAAGAGATCAGTCTACTCAATATTCGAGTCAAAAACTATGACCCGTAGGGCAATTTTGACAACTCAGGGAGCATATCGACTTGCTCGAAGAAGCCGGTGATGTGGCAAGACTGCATGGTGGCATATTAGTAACGGATCACTTGGTACTACAATGAGAAGGTGAAATCACACCAATTTGATATGGGGGACCTAATTCTATAGAGTACAGAGGTAACAAGCAAAATGGCCAATAGCAATAAGCTCTACCCAAAATAGGAGGGACCGTTGCTAGTCTCAATAATTCTCTAAAATGGAGTGCACAAGTTATGTGCCCAGAATAAAAAACCGATCCCAAGAATATGGAATGCTATCCACATCAAGGAAAACTATTAATGAACCCTCACCGAGGCACAGGTAAACCTAGAGCATGTCATGAGAACTGTTTTTATGATGTTAACATGTTTCAATTAATAAAATAGTCATTTATATATCTCGTTGCTCATGTCCATTTGCATGCTTTAGTGATTGTACAAATTCAATGCCCTAGACTGCCCCTAAATAGGGTAAAATTCTTCACTTGTGAACCAACCTATAAAATACGGTCAAAAACCTTGGTCCAACCAATTGAGTGGCCTAAAAGTGGTCAAACTTTAAACCTTGATCCATTAAATCGAGCAACCTACACAAGGTTGAATACAACAACCTGGGGACTTCATGACAAAAGTCTAACCCCCTTTATGCAGTCAAGACAAAATAAAATCTTAGGAGGCTTTTTAGCATTTATGCAACAATTGTTTTTAATAGGAATGAGCACCATCAGTTAACAATGATTGACGGACTAGTATCTGATGCACAAGTGCAATATCTCCCTTCAACAGGGATGAGTACCATCAGTTAAGTGCAGGCAATCGTCTAGACTCCATCAAAGCCCGATGACTATTCTGATTAAACCTAGTCGGCCCTAGAGAGGCTCTCCCAATGCTGCGATGTCCTTTCACAAGAATGAGCAAAAATAGACAATAATGTCTTGGTAAGCCCAGGAATAAGAGCAAAAATGTTTAGTTGGCAGACAAAATGAACGTTGAACAAAGAAATTCAACACAGATTCAAAGACATCAGTGACAATGATCTGAAAAGTCTAGCTAACTTATTAAAGAATTGCCATATACAATATAGAGAGTCCATCTGGAGATAAAAAAATGTTGTCCTATGCCTACAACTAGAATAGGCGATATCCTAAGGTTGGAAGCCCCTCGTTGGATGTGGCAAAGGCTCCCCTCCTGTCTTTGAGAAATCGAATAGATCTGATTGGCGAAAAGCTTCAGCATTTCTTGGATCAAAGAAGCCAAGAGGAAAGTCGTGAGCATCCAAGAGCACAATCCATCTGCAGTGATGAATGTCATCCTTGAACATGTCATTCAGCACGTGACTAACCTCATTCGGATGAAGATGAGTCCTCATTTCTCTTTCAAGTCGAGCACACTTGTCCTGGAGATCGATGAGTTGCTACCCATCCTCCTGAAGCCTGTCATTAAGCGTAGCAATCCGATCTAAAGTTAGAGATTTTTCATCGGAGAACTCTTAAGATCTTACCAATGACTAGGATAGCTCTCAGTTGAGGTAAGCAAACCGCTCTTGATTCTGTTGGGCCTCGACAATGGCAATCTCCATCTCCTAGAGTTCAGCAAGATCAGCATGTGTCTTCGACATGTGGTCGATCTCATCATCTTGCTGGTACAAAGATTCCACCATCAGATGGAGCACTTCCTACAACTGTTAAGCAAGACGAAATGACTAGTCAAGAATGACAATAAAGAAGGGCATCACCACAAGATGAGGAGTTCTTCGGGTCGTACCTTGAGATAAGATGGACATTCTTGATAAGATGTGCCCTCCTGAAAGGTAGGTCCTAAAGAACTCTTAGGTACAGATGCAAACGGAAGCCTCCAACATGACCGAGGTAGCGCGTGGCAATATATCGACGTCTCAAAGTTAGGGGGAGCAGGAGACACACTGGAGGCCTATGGAAGCTAAGGTGTTAAAGCCTTGTGACAAGGCATCTCCTCAGCAGCCACAACCTTCGTATTGCTTCTAGTTATTTCTTCAGCTACTTGATCATTATTGGCACCCTCCTCAACAAAAATAGTAGGAGGTGTGACGATATGTGCATCAGGCAACGAAGGGACTAAAATCGGGACCCCATACTCGGTTACGGTTGGGGCGTTGATCGCCTTACCTGAATTGCCGACGGAGGGGTCATTTATTCTAGCAGCAGGATTGGCAAGGGCTCAACACCCTCATTTAGTCTAGTTGTCTCCTCAAAAACTCGACGAATCGAAGAAGGGCGAGCAGGGCTCGGCCTCTATGATGACTCGCCGGCTCCTTCAGTGGTCATCACTCCATAAGCCTTATCGACGACTTGGATAATGTCGGCCATGGAAGTAGAAGAGGAAGAAACTAGTCTGTCGGCTGCCCTTTCAGGAGAATCTCTAGTAAACAGATCTCTTGGCTTCCTTTTGAAATCAGCTAAATGGCATAGCAGTGATGTCATCTCCATCCACCATGATCTCCCATTGGACTTCAACGAGCACCTTCTAGGAGAGCCAATGTTCCATACGATGCAAGGTGGCAACATTCTCCTTGACTAACTTCGTCTAAGGCCAAGCCATTTGGTCCTCCATCGGCAAAATGTCCCTAGAGAAGATGGCATTAACTTGGCCCCAATTATTGAAAAGTTTCCATTCAAAAGTTATGACATATCATATTTTCTATCAAAAATCCGGTAGAATTTTCTCTGTAATACGGACATCAGCCAAAAATATAAAACCTGTAATAAACCTGTACATCAATTATACAACCTCAACACAGCCAAAATTTCATTCCAATCAACTTCGACACATCCAGCAACAATAACAAACCACACAGGATCCAAAAATCACATTTAACAACGTGTGGCATTAACGTCATAACTCTAGGTATGACGTCGACTTAGACAAAATACCACTAGGTACATTATTAAACCATATAAACCTACCAAAGTAACTATACTCATTGAATACAACAGAAACTAAATTACAAAAACTATTTCATCATTACCAATATATATAACTATCAAAATAATAAAAATGCTCCAAAGGAAATAATTTCACAAACTAAGACTTCAAGCTATCCTCCGGCATCTTTGAGTCTCCGACTAATAATCATCTACTCTACCCGATCGGGTGTAAGCATGTACTAATCTAGAGGCAAAGAAAGCAGCAAGGGTGAGCAAGGCACATATACATATAGGTTAAGAATGTGCAAAATTATCATATTTAAAAGAAGCATAATAATACATATAGGAAGAAATAGGGATGCATGTGAGATTATAATTCACAATTTAGTAAAGGAATGGTTCTATGATTCATTTCATATTTCTTTGATTCGCATCCTTATCATATTCATAGTTACCAATTCATTGCTGGAAACTTATTTCGTTGAGGGATCGAGGTCAGTAGGCCTCACTGATTAAGGAGCGGACGGTCGTAACCTAGATTATGTTTGCTCCTATACAATCCAAAGCTATCTCCTCCTGTTAAAGGCTCAGATTCGGGTCGTCTACATAATTATCCTCATAGACAGGGCCAATCTACCGCGGCGACCCAACCGCAAGTGGTTTCAGAACAGACTACAACCTTTCGTTATAACATACTAAGACATGTCAAGGAATTTTACCCGTTACATAAATCAAACAGATCATTGTTCCGTAGAACAGTTCATAAGTCCATCACTTAATTATAGAATTTCCTCTAACATTAGACTTCCTTTTCGTAAGCATATTTTCATATTCCTCATGAGTTTGAAACCTCATATGTTCATAGTTCATACATAAAATTTCTTGGAGCTTAGAAGGATTAAGAAATCCCTTTTAGATTATACCAGAACAAAATTCTTTAAACTTTGACAGCTAATTCTTTCATAAATGATTCATGGCATGATTTTTTGAACGTTTAAATCATTGTATTTATGATACGTGTATAATTCACCATATGATTGGAACAATCAAAACTTCTTACTATAATGAGCCTATCATGTATTCAGAGTTTTGGATGACAAATTCCTTCGCAACTATATGCATCATAATTGTTGGAGCTAAAATCTTGCATAATTACGATTACTTGAATAAAGTCCATAAAATGCAAGGTTAGGATTTCAGATATTATAAAACCTTACAAAACTACCAATTTGGACATCCAATCAATAAATTAACTTATTCATAGCGCGGATAATAATATCCCGAGCAAATTTATCAATAAACCCAAATTTAATCGGTTAATTTCTCCGGGCCGTAGGTTTAGGGTTCCTTGTCCAGAAACGGCTTAAAACAACAAATTTGGTCATGAACTTCACCCAATTACTTGCCCATACCATGGGTAACAATTATCTAAGACCAATTCATTCATTAAACCCAAAATAATTGATCAAACATTGTCCGGATGCATCTTAACGTTTTGGCTAATGAGTTTTTACATAAAATCACCAAATCGGATACCTAATTAATAAATTAACATATATAGGTCATGGGTAATGTTATTCTAGTTCCAAATTAGGCAAAAGTCCCAAATATTCGTGGGTAAAGAGGTCTTGAGAGTGGATGAATAGTACC
The DNA here is from genome assembly GCA_033239525.1 of Nepenthes gracilis. Classification (NCBI taxonomy): domain Eukaryota; kingdom Viridiplantae; phylum Streptophyta; class Magnoliopsida; order Caryophyllales; family Nepenthaceae; genus Nepenthes; species Nepenthes gracilis. The sequence continues at coordinate 15,770,383 of BSYO01000007.1, forward strand.
ACACGAGAGTTAGGATTTTCGGATTGCAAAATACTACTCAAAACGCAATATTCGAACTTGCAATCGATGTATTATCAAGTTTAGGTTATGGGCAACATAAGATATAAATTTCTTCGGATGTCAGAATGAGGATTGTTACAAACTTGAACAAGGCAGGTCAATTTAAATGATTAATTATAATTTTTAAAATCTAAAATCTCAAATAATTTTTAAACAAATAATACTAAGTCCCAAAATTCGGGTGTGACAAACTAAAATATACCCTCAATAAAATTAAAATCCTCACAGGACCTCTTCGAACCACCATCCAAACAATATAAATGTGACCTACTCTACAATAATTGTAAAGGAGGTAATAATCCGACCCAAAAATCATCATCAAATATAACATAATATTCAAACTATTCCCGAAATATAACAATAAGCTCATATCCGGCTAATTCCATAATCCAAATACATCAATTATCAATATAAACCATAATAAAACTGAAACTCACCAAATCGGACGAATATCTGACTGATCACGTCTTTACTCCTGTATTGCATCCGAACTTTCTACTCTGAAGTGACAAAACAGAAAAATGAGCCTAATGTCCAGCAAGTATCATATTTAATCAAAATGAGTCCAATAAATCAGATGAAAGGTCAATGGATGAAAATCAAATCAAATTTCAGGATAAATCCAAATCGCCGATAAAATAAATTCAACCAATATCCAAGATCCAAACTTCAAAATCGAATAGTAGTCTCGTACTCAAATCAAATATTCAAGTCCAAACAAATGTCCAAATTTCGAAAATAGTACTCGTCGGCACGTATATATATATATATATAACCAAAACAGAGGTGATCTGAACCAATTTGAAAACCGATGTCGATCCGAGTCCAAATCTGAGTCCGAGTCCAAGTCCAAATCCAATACCCGATCAGCTTGTGATCTGGGGTAGAATCCGATAGTTGGATGATCCAATAACGTGTGCAGAGACCGAAGCAGCACTGCGACAGATATTCCAAAGGTCCGGATTACAACATATAATCAAAATCATTTGTACGAGACATACCAAGCCCAATTATAGGCAAAAATCGGCGAATCTCAAATCCAAGTCCAAAAATCGATATCCAAATCAAAGTCCAATACCAATTAATGCAAAAATATAAATTATGCACCAAATTTGGGTTCTCATTATTTAAAGGCTAGCTTGAGGAAGGGTTACACATAATCTCGGTAACCTTAGGCCAAAATCCATGTACTGTGTACCCATAGATAAGATTGCTCACTATGTTTTGCCACCCGCGGCTTTGGGTGAATTCCTCAAGCTTGTCAGATATATTAGGACGTCCGAATATATTCTATGGTCAAATCAAATTATCCAAATGGGAAGGGTCACTACTCCAAGCCTTTTCTGCCGGCGGAAAGGGATTTCCAAATAAATATCCTCGTCGGGAGCTGGCCAGAGTCCAATAATCAAAATCCAAATGTAGTGACCACAACCCGGTACGTGCATATGATTGCACGACCAATGCAAAGTTTCGTGCTCATTTTTTTTATACAAATATATTAATATAAAAATATACAATGTCCAATAAATTATTCGGACTTTCAGAAAATATTAAATTCTCCAAAATCATAAAACCCAGTCCAATAATCCCCAAAACATCCAATGAACTACACATGCGTATCCAGAATAAATAAATGGGTGTACCAAAAATTTATACATATTAGTAAAAATTCCAAATAGTATCCAAAATATATTAGAAATTAAATTAGACCAAAGAGGGGGTTTACAGATACTTGCCTGAACCTCATACTTTGCAGATCTGAACAAATGATGTCCCGAAGTGTCCGAATTACCACTTTCTCTCTCTCTGCCGGCGTGCCATACTCTCTCCTCCCTTTCTCTTTGTGCCCGTCTTTGCCGCTCTCTTTTCACACTGGCTTCCGTGCTGCTCACCCATGGCATCGCCTGTCACCGGCAGACCACCATTGGCCACCGCCGACCTCCGCCATGACAGCACTGCACACCGCCGTCGTCGTTGCACAGCCATCCTCTCCGAGCGCCGTTCTCTCTCTCTCACTACGCGGCTTCCTTTGCCACTGCTGCCGCTGCTCGACGACGACGCCACGCCAAACAACTACCACTGTGAACGGCCGTCGTCGGCCTCCCCGGTGTCACCTTGACGCGCCGATGCTATTGATGTCGTCGACAACCATCGTCGGTTTCCTCGACGGTTTTCTCTTCGCGAAACCACCACCGACCAAATTTCCAACCGCCGACAACCACCAGCACCGTGCCGTCCTCGCCGCACATCGCGCTGGCTGTCGTCGAACGGCCGCCTTCCTCCCTCTTCTCCCTCTCTTCTTTCTCCTCCACCACCTGAAACCCTAACCCTCTCCCTCTCTCCTCTTTCTCCCTCTCTCCCCGATTCCATCCTTATCTCTTCATTTTGTTTTTTTTTCTTTTTCTTTTACGTTTTTCAAATATATATATATATATATTTTATATTTTATATTTTTTTCTTTTATTTCAAAATCCAAATAAATATTTGTACGACAACACGGGCACAACCCGGATGCCAACCCAACCGATCCAAACATCCTTCCAAAATTTCTCAATATTTAATTAATTTTGTCATGCCCAATTTGCGAAAAATTATAATCAATATTAAATTAATCCGAACAAAATCCGGGATATTACATTCTCCCCACCTTATAAAAATTTCGGCCTTGAAATTTACGAATCTCAATCTTAACCTCAAATATCATATAATGAGGATATTCTTCAAATGTCATCTTTTCTCTTCTCAAACCACTTCCTCGATTGAGTGATTCATCCAAAATCTGATCCTTAATAGTAGATCTTTTCCATTCCAAAATTCGAATTGAAACTTTAAGACAATACAAATTCTCGTCGATGGATGACAATTCTGATCCAAGCACATTCGAATGATCATTCACATATTTCTCATACAAATCACATAAGACATATCATGTCCATACATGAAATTCAAAGATAAGGCCAATATGCAGACCGCCTCTCCGACCTACCGAACACTTGGAAGATTCCGACAAACCTTACCTTCAAATTACCCAATGACCTCCAACTCAAAATTCTTTTCTTCAAGGTGCTTCCATAAACATTTGACCATCCACATCGAACTTCAAACGAATTGCAAATCCGATCTCTTACTTGAAGCGTCAAATCATATCTTGTGACAAATAGCTAAAAGTTTACGCACTTCCGCTGCGCTACTTTGATTTATCATCTGCCTCCAATCAAAATCAGAAGTTTCAGAATCAGAATATCTTACAATCTTCTCATCTCGACAACATGCCAACTCCTAAAGGTGGAGGATCTTGGGAAACGACATCCAAACGATCGGCAATAAAAGAGATTGAAACAAGAGAATTCTTGACTCCATCAAGTCATCCATCATCGTCCAAATTGCTACCAATCTTCTAGTCATCCGAGGAAGACCTGAAACACAAATCTTGAGACTTCTTCTTTTGCTTGACTTCTTCTTTACGCACGGATATACCTTGCCACACAGGCCACAACCTCATGCTATATATTTTGCCTACAAACCTCGACACATGATCAACCTGCCATCAAATTCTCTCTCCACTCCGAAAGGTGGAGGATTTTTGACGTTCCCTTCAAACTTGGACAAATCCAAACTCGATATAGTTGCTAACAACCTCATTTGCTTCCAAACTTCCATCCAATCATTGATATTGAAACGAGAGAATTCTTGCAAACATGCCTCCTCTAGAACATGTAATGGAGAAAACACTTTGGGCAGAATGCCCGAGATTGCCAGCTCAATCGCTTTCAACTTTAATGTAGCTCATCCAAAAGGGCTTCATTTTTTATCTTCTCAAAAGTTTCCCCCACATATAGAAATTTCGTTCAGAATCCAATCCTAGTAGCAAGGAGGAAATTCTTTTGGCCTAGTCTTCATTTCTAAAGCATCTTCTTCTCGCTAAACTCACAAGACATAGTATTTCACACAAAAATCCTCCAAACAGTGTCGCATCCTGGACTTTTCTTTGGATAATGTGCCCGACCATACTAAATTCATATATGTCGAAATCTTTCTTAGGAACATTACTAACTTTGTCCTTTGATTCTTCTACATAAAGATCGGACATCCATCACAACAATGAGTGGGAATGAACAATCTTGATCTTTCTCTTGCTCCAACTATAACTTCAGACTTCTACATAATCTCGGACTTGCACTTCATTGTCCTGTCTTCTAGCAAGGAGAAATGAGTTAATTTGAATCGAACTTCTTCATCTTTATCTGCGGCATCCAATCTTGAAGAATCTTCATTCATCTCCACTTTCACCGCTAACCTTTCTGCCAGCCAAAAATCTCCTTCTACCCCGCGAGATTTCGAGTCGACCAACTTTATCACCTACCCCTTTGTCGACCAACTTCTCCTTCTAGTTCACGAGATTTTGGACCAGCTCCAATTTCAGACCACCACTCTTCCAAAATTACAAATTCCAACAAAATCTCTACATATTTATAGAAACTAAATAAAATTCTAATTCAACTACTATAACAAACCATACATTATGTCGCTTGTGTGACTCATCATTATTAGATGATCATCCTTCCAATCCATACTCAAACCCCTACGACTCAACCTTCTAATTTAAACCCAAATCCCTACAATTAAAATTTTCTATTATTAATCAAAAGTAATATTTATTATACCCAAATATTTAGCCAGTTATTTATCCAAAATAACCCAAAGTACCTCTCCTTATGACTTTTCTCTGATACCACATTTTTCACGAACCCGAACCAAGCAGGTCAATTTAAATGATTAATTATAATTTTTAAAATCTAAAATCTCAAATAATTTTTAAACAAATAATAGTAAGTCCCAAAATTCGGGTATGACAAACTAAAATATACCCTCAACAAAATTAAAATCCTCACAGGACCTCTTCGAACCACCGTCCAAACAATATAAATGTGACTTGCTCTACAATAATCGTAAATGAGGTAATAATCCGACCCAAAAATCATCATCAAATATAACATAATATTCAAACGATTCCTGAAATATAGCAATAAGCTCATATCCGGCTAATTCCATAATCCAAAAACATCAATTATTAATATAAACCATAATAAAATTGAAACTCACCAAATCGGATGAATATCTGACTGATCACGTCTTTACTCCAGTACTGCATCCGAACCTTCTACTCTGAAGGGACAAAACAGAAAAATGAGCCTAATGACCAGCAAGTATCATATTTAATCAAAATGATTCCAATAAAATCAGATGAAAGGTCAATGGATGAAAATCCAATCAAATTTCAGGATAAATCCAAATTGCCGATAAAACAAATTCAACCGATATCCAAGATCCAAACTTCAAAATCCAATGGTAGTCTCGTACTCAAATTAAATATCCAAATCCAAACAAATGTCCAAATTTCAAAAATAGTACTTGTTGGGACATATATATATATAACCAAAATAGAGGTGATCCGAACCAATTCCAAAACCGATGTCGATCCGAGTCCAAATCCGAGTCCAAGTCCGAGTCCAAGTCCAAATCCAACACCCGATCAGTTTGTGATCTGGGGCAGAATCCGATAGCCGGATGATCCAACAACGTGCGCAGAGACCGAAGCAGCACCGCGACAAATATTCCAAAGGTCCGGATCATAAAATATAATCAAAATCGTTTGTACGAGACATACTAAGCCCAATTATAGGCAAAAATCGGCGAATCTTAAATCCAAGTCCAAAAATCCATATCCAAATCAAAGTCCAATACCAATTAATGCAAAAATACAAATTATGCACCAAATTTGGGTTATCATTATTTAAAGGCTAGCTTGAGAAAGGGTTACACATAATCCCGGTAACCTTAGGCCAAAATCCATGTACTGTGTACCCATAGATAAGGTTGCTCACTATGTTTTGCACCCGCGGCTTTGGGTGTATTCCTCAAACTTGTCAGATATATTAGGACGTCCGAATATATTCTAAGGTCAAATCAAATTATCTAAATGGAAGGGTCACTACTCCAAGCCTTTTCTGCCGGTGGAAAGGGATTTCCAAATAAATATCCTCGTCGGGAGCTGGCCAGAGTCCAATAATCCAAATCCAAATGTAATGACCACAACCCAGCACGTGCATATGACTGCACAGCCAATGCAAAGTTTCGTGCTCATTTTTTTTATACAAATATATTAATATAAAAATATATAATGTCCAATAAATTATTCAGACTTCTAGAAAATAGTAAATTCTCTAAAATCATAAAACCCAGTCCAATAATCTCCAAAACATCCAATAAACTACACATGCATGTCCAGAATAAATTAATGGGTGTACCAAAAATTTATAAATGTTAGTAAAAATTTCAAACAGTATCCAAAATATATCAGAAATTAAATTATACCAAAGAGGGGGTTTACAGATACTTGTCTGAACCTTATACTTTGCAGATCTGAAAAAATGATGTCCCGAAGTGTCCGAATCACCACTTTCTCTCTCTACTGCACGCGGCCATGCTCTCTCCTCCCTTTCTCTTCGCGCCCATCTTTGCCACTCTCTCTTCACACTTGCTTCCGTGCTGCTCACCCATGGCATCACCTGTCACCGGCAGACCACCATTGGCCACCGCCGACCACCGCTGTGACAGCATTGCACGCCGCTGCCGCCGTTGCCGTTGTCGTTGCACAGCCGTCCTCTCCGAGCGCCGTTCTCTCTCTCTCACTACGCGGCTTCCTCTGCCACTGCTGCTGCTGCTCGACGATGACGCCACGCCAAACAACTACCACTGTGAACGGCAGTCGCCGGGCTCCCCGGTGTCACCTCGTCGGCGCCGATGCTATTGATGCCATCGACAACCATCGCCGGTTTCCTCGACGGTTTTCTCTTTGCGAAACCACCACTGACCAAATTTCCAACCGCCGACAACCACCAGCACCGTGCCGTCCTTGCCGCACGTCATCGTCGCCGACTATCGTCGAACGGCCGCCTTCCTCACTCTTCTCCCTCTCTTCTTTCTCCTCCACCTCCTGAAACCCTAACCCTCTCCCTCTCTCCTCTTTCTCCTTCTCTCCCCGATTTCATCCTTATCTCTTCATTTTGTTTTTTTTTTCTTTTTCTTTTACGTTTTTCATATATATATATATTATATATTATATTTTTATTTTTTTTATTCTAAAATCCGAATAAATATTTGTGCGACAACACGGGCGCAACCCGGATGCCAACCCAACCGTTCCAAACATCCTCCCAAAATTTCTCAATATTTAATTAATTTTATCGTGCCCAATTTGCCAAAAATTATAATCAATATTAAATTAATCCGAATAAAATCCAGGATATTACAAGGATACTCGAAGAAAACGGAATAAAAGTGCAAGAAAATGAAAGAGAAGAGTATGAGTACACTTATCTCGACCGAATCTACCGCTTCTCCAACTAGCTCGAGCTCATAAATGGACTTGGGACCCTTGGATTGCCCCTTCTCTCTCTTCTCCTCCTACCTCTCTCTCTCTTCTCTCCCCTGAAATGGCCGAAAATTTTACATCGGCCAATTTAAACAATGGTCGGCACTCGAGCGCCGGCCGAGCAAGCCGTGAGCGCTCCCTATTCTGCTTTCAGTGCCCGACGGGCGCTGGCTCATGGCTTCGGACGCTTGAGGCGTAGCTCGAGGCGCCCGGCGGGCCTTCCCTTGCTGACACCTTTCCCGGTTCCAAAACTTAATTTTTTCACATATCTAAAGCCTAATCTTGATCATTTTAACTCAATTATCCGTATTTACGACGTTTGGGGACCGGTACATTACAGAAGTAACATTAAATAAAAGAACCGGTCTTTCCTATCCTTTATAAAATTTGGATTCTCTCCAATTATTTTAAACTTCTTGTAAGGGGTGAAAGATATTCAATCAACATCCTAATTAAACCGAAAGATCACATTTACAGCCTGGGTGTCCAGGAGTAGCTTCTTGGTATAAAAAAGATGCACAAAAAAACCAGATAACGAGGAACGTTGAGGTAGAGATGACCCACAAGAATCTCCAAAGCCTCTAAAATCTCATACAACTCCTTTACAAATGAAAGACGAAGGCTTGCTTTCAGATGGGTCTTATAAATCATAATGAATTCTAGCCAGGAAGCACAAGCCCTATCCTTATCCCTGGGCATTATTTATGGGATAACACTAGGAATATTATATCTTGCATACAAAGGCCCCACTTCTTTACTAGTGATGATGGATTGGATCACTACGATGCCATAGGGAGCAGTTTGAGAAGCCATTGGAACAAGATGGGGAGAAGAACTAACTAGGGCATATCAATTCAAAAAATGAAAATGTGTGAAAACAGCTGAGGAGAAGAGTTTAAATAGCCAAGGCTTCGCCCCAAAAATGGTATCGTTTAAAGGTATTGTAGAGGTGTGCCTCCAACATAGCTGAGACACATGCCCAAACTAGAGAATGTCATGGTGTGTTAGTCTCGCTGTACTAGTAATGATGGATTGATGCTATGCCTCCCTATGCAGCCTACGGATTGCTAACGATCCTGATGCCTTGATTGGCAAATCTCCAACACGGTGTAGGTTATGATGCCCTAGCATGCTGATTTCCAAGATAGTAGATTGATGACGCATGATCCGGACGTGCTCAAGACTAATTTGATTAACCTACATCCTAACTAAGCATTTGGGATAAATTATCATAAGTTAGATTGTCAAAAATCAAAGTGTTAGTGGTCCGAATTGCTAGTTTATTAGAAATTACACAATGAGAAACAACATTGAAATATTTCAACTATTCAAATCATACAAGAGTATTGGAGCCATAGAATAAAGTCCAAAAAAATGCTTGGGAAAGTTTCATTTATTAATTCTTTTTATAAATACAAGTTTACAACATTAGAAGTACGACTCAAAAAGGAATGAATAATATATGGAGCAACGATCCAACTATAGTAGTCCAACTAACCTCCAGAAAAATGAAAGCATGATAAAAGCTCATATGCTAGAAACAGTGGCGTTGCCCACTAAACGGCTATTATAATGAAAAGAGTAGAAAAGCCCTCCTTACAGGGACAGGGAGCAGTTCTCTTACGAACCTACACCCATCTTTAGTAGGGAGGCAAACAAAATCCTCCCTCCAGCCATAGTCTGAGGAAGCCCTCACCAGAACCACATTAGGGACAACTAATCATCTCCGGCTAGCATGGGAGCACAAACTGTGCACCAAAATCTGGGAACTTCCTATAATGATGAAGATTTGGTTATGGGACAATCCTAAAAGAGGATAACCAAAGCAGATTTCAGGCACATTATCAATCACCGACTTTAAAAAAGGGAGAAGAACTCCCTCCGACTCCGGCTTGTAGTTGTGAAGGCTCCATGTTAGCTTCAAATGAACTTACTCCTTTGCAGATGAGGAATATTTCATGAAACAAAGCATAGAGAGCCCACCATTTATAACCAGAAAGAAGGATTGACAAGAATTAAATAGAGAAGATTGCATATCTCTACACTAATGGTAGATAATTGAATCAAATCCTGTCAAACAGAGCAAGAATTTGTAGAGCATCTAGGGAAGGAGCGTGCGTGAAGATTTGCAACCAATGTCCCATCATGAATAAGTCGGGAGTTTAAAATTCAAACCTTTTAGTATAGGATGCTAATTATGCGTATGATAATTTATGGGTCAGCCTAAAGTCTAGAACACTGAAACAAGAAGAAGTCCAAGCAGCAGCGGCCTAACAGGGGCCCCTCCAAGCCCAACGTCTAGGAGGCACAATGGTTGACCCAAACGGGTCAACCTGAGATCATCAGGTGATAAAAGGGTACATGGGGTTGATCGGTGAGCCAGAAGCTGACAAATACTATACCAAATCAGCAATTGACACCACTACAGCTTGGCGAATAATTGCAGACAGTGTGGCAACGCACATAACACTCCTCAGAGTGTAGGGTACAAAACGTTAATAAATGTTACAGAGTCGTAGTGCCCAAGAACAGCTAAAACCGATACCTCTTCTATAACAGGAAGAGAGATCCCTTTTTTCGGAGAAATTTCATAGGCATACAAGCACGGCTGCGAAAAGCCGCTCTCACAACGAGTGCACATTCATTTAAGCCACTCTTACAACGAGTGTATCCCTCTCAAAACCACTCTCGAGCCAAGCACATTAGATGGAGTATAGCCCTCCAACTCCAAAGCTACTCACCACTCCAAGCGCACCTATCGGAGCCTGGTTGCCATCAACACTCATCCCCGTTAACATTTACATCTTTGTATTTTTATCTTTCTATCTTTCTCTTCACCGTAGAAAGGCTACTAATTTAAACATCGAAGAATATATTGGGGAAATGAGTTTTATATTCCTTTAATATTTTATTTGTCTATTATAGTGTATAGGATTTAGGTTTAGAATAACGAACATTAGACCCATTACCAATCGAACCCCTGAATTAGGCAGCTTTCTAATTTATTTAATAACCCAGGTCCAGAAAATATGTCATAATAATAATGAGTATTGTTTAATATTAGCATCATCAACAATAACAAATAATAAAAAAAACAACTCTACAAAAAAGAAAAAAAATAAAAATTAACCACGGATAATAACATTAACTTTCAACAATCATTTCAAATGGGCACTCAATTTTAGAACTGTCCAAAATAGTAGATTGGGATTGATTTAGATTTAAGAATTAAAAGCTAACTATTTCAGGGCTCCTCTTAGCTGTGAGCATGGCCATAAATTTATTCACTCTCTCCCTTCCTCTATCTTGATGGGATTGGAAAATAACCAACATTTACATATTATAGATTAGTGAATACAGATACTTCCACCGTGTGTTTCATCCTAACCGATCTACTAATTTTAGGTCAGGGTTAACAAATAATATATATATATTCTTCCTAACCTGTAGAAGCCTTATCACAGCGTGCGAGTAAGGAGGGTCATCCCAGACTAGCATTAAATAAACAGAGTTCCAGAACAACGGGACCTACTTTTGAAGTACCAAGAACGTAGAGCGGGAACGAGAAGACCATACGCGGTTTTAGCCGAGTAAAGCTGTCAGATCAGCGGGGCCATGCACAGTATTTTAAGCTTTCAATGCACCACTCCTTTATTGCCCAAAATAACTAAATAAATTAATAAATAAATACTTATTCCCAGGTCGTCCGAGTCAATTCCCTTCCCTCCCATCTTCCACGTTCAAACAAAACAAAAAAGAAAAATTAACAAGACAATTGGTCACTGGTCATTCTCCCATTAAAGGCTTCAGAACCACAAGAATGCCATAAAAAGTAGGGATAATAAACAACTTAATATTCTGACGTTGAATCAGTCAATCAACAGCAGCTTCCACGAAGCTACGTTGCTACCAGAGGACAAAGATAGACTTTGAGTGGTCGAGACTTTTCACTAATTTCAAGCAACGCCAACAATTTCCATAGTAAGACTCATTCTGAATATATTAGTACACGCTTTCTACATGATTTTCTACATAAGCTCATGAACTCCCCACCAAGCACAACAATTCCATTCAAATCCTTAAAATGGCTCTCTGTTCATGGGGAAACAGAAATATCCTTACCATGGCTATAATGATACCTCATTGTCTCTGTTTCCTGGTTATTCTGCCATTACCTGTTACTGCTCAAACTCAAGGAAATATTACCTTGGGTTCGTCTCTCACGGCTGGCCAGGATAGCTCTCCATGGGAATCTCCATCTGGTGACTTTGCTTTTGGGTTCCAACAGATCGAAGCTGGAGGCTTCTTACTAGCCATATGGTTCAATAAAATACAAGAAAAGACAGTAGTTTGGTCAGCCGATGGGTCTCAATTAGCACAAAGTGGATCGCGAATAGAACTAACAACAGATGGCAGATTCATTCTCAATGACCCATCGGGCCAACAGATGTGGAGTGCCCCTTTGGCTGGCACAGGACTTGCCTATGCAGCTATGCTCGACAGCGGGAATCTCGTGCTAGCAACCAATGCTTCCACCACACTCTGGCAGACTTTTGATAACCCATCTGACACACTATTGCCCACGCAAATACTGAGTCAAGGGAACAACCTTGTCGCCCGCGACTCAGAAACAAATTATTCCAGTGGAAGATATAAGTTTTCAATGCAAACTGATGGAAATCTTGTGCTTTACAAAATAAATTTCCCACCGAGTTCCGCAAATCCGTCTTATTGGTCAACTAACACTGTGGGCAGTGGATACCAGCTTGTGTTCAACCAGTCTGGCTTGGTGTATTTAACAGCAAAAAATGGAACCATGCTAAATACGATATTTTCAAGTGAAATTTCCACATCCACAAACGCTTTGTACCAGAGAGCCATTCTTGAATACGATGGAGTTTTCAGACAATATGTCTACCCAAAACCATCTAGTTCGAGTGCCAAAAGTTGGCCAACGAGATGGTCCGTGCAATATCCCAACATACCTGAAAATATCTGCACCGCTCTTACAGATGATTCAGGCAGTGGAGTTTGTGGGTTTAACAGCTATTGCCAAATGGAAGATCGGAGGCCAAACTGCTCGTGCCCACCTGGTTACAACTGGTTGGATCCAAATAATAAGATGAGTGGGTGCGTGCCGACCTTTGTCGTGCAAACTAGTGATGAAATATCTGGTGATTTTGATTTTGTACAGCAGGTCAACTTAGATTGGCCAAATTGTGATTATGCACACTATTCAGGAGTCCCTGAGGATTGGTGCAGGGAAAATTGCTTGCAAGACTGTTTTTGTGCTGTTGCGATTTTCAACAATGAGGATTGTTGGAAGAAGAAATTTCCCCTCACAAATGGGAAACTTGATCCGAGTGTTGAAAGAAAAGCTTTAGTAAAAATACGAACCAATAATTCTACACTGCAACAAATAAATGGAGAAATTAAGAAGCGAAATCAGACAACTTTGATCCTCATTGAATCTGTCTCATTAGGAAGCTCAGTACTTTTCAACATCTTCTTCCTAGTAGCATTAGTAGTTGTCTTCTACCAACATAAAAAGAAAAATAGGGCAACTTCGCAGTATCAAATTGCGCTTGGCACAAATACGAGAAGTTTCGATTACAATGAACTTGAAAAGGCAACGAATAATTTCAATGAAAAAGTGGGACAAGGTGCTTTTGCAACAGTTTACAAGGGAAGACTGGATTATGAAAATACAAGTGTCATCGTTGCGGTTAAGAAAATGCACAGCATGGAAAACGAGGGTGCAAAGGAATTTCAAGAAGAAATTAGTGCCATTGCGCGGACAAACCATAGAAATTTAGTTCAACTATTAGGATTCTGTATTGAGGGGCAACATCGGCTCCTAGTCTACGAATTCATGTGTAATGGCTCATTGTCAGACATTCTTTTTGCAGATCAAAGGCCTAGTTGGTTCACGAGGATGCATATTGCAGTTGGGACTGCAAGAGGGCTCCACTACCTGCATGAAGAGTGCAGCACCCAGATCATACACTGCGATATCAAGCCACAAAATATTCTTCTAGACAACTCTTTCACAGCAAGGATCTCTGATTTCGGACTTGCCAAGCGTTTGAAAACAAATCAGACTCGAACTACTACCGGTATAAGAGGAACTAAAGGGTACGTTGCCCCTGAATGGTTCAGGAGCGTGCCTATCACTGTCAAGGTGGACGTGTATAGCTATGGCATACTGCTGCTGGAACTTATTTGCTGTAGGAAGTGCTTAGAACTGGAAGCGGAGGATGACAATCAGATGGTATTGGCAGATTGGGCTTATGATTGCTACAAAGAAGGGAAACTAGATCTTTTATTGCAAAATGATGACGCTGCAAAGAGTGACATAAAAAGGGTAGAGAGGTTGGTGATGATTGCCATTTGGTGTATTCAGGAAGATCCATCACTGAGGCCCTCGATGAAAAAGGTCTTACAAATGTTAGAAGGATGCATTCAAGTTTCTGTTCCTCCAGATCCATCCTCTTTTATCAGTTCAATTCAGATGCCGTAATATTTCATAATGCACTCGGTCGAGTAGAAAGCTTGTGACTTTTTATGAAGCTGGCAGTAGTTTGCAAGCTCTGTGGAGCTAGTAATTCGGATTTTAACTTGATCGATCATCAACTTGTAGACATGTATGGATGATTAGCCCCAACAAAATTGGCTCTGCTTGTATTGAAATATTGTTAAAATAAATGTCAACCCAGCAATTAAAGTTCCATTTGATGGCACTTACCGTCATCCCTTAGTCACGTATTGATTGTTATAGAACTACAATAAGGGAGACTTCTATTAAATGCTTGATCCAGCCTCCTAAAATTCAACAAATCTTCAACAGAAAGGATACTGCCTCAATAGCAGCCATTCCTGATAGCAATACGTGGATAAACCAAGAATGCAGCTAATAACTTATCAAATCTCAATGAACTTATGGCTTACGTAACAAACAAACAATCTTACAGGCCCACACAGTGAGGGAGAGTGCCACCGTGGCATCCAACTTAGCTATTTACTACTTAAATTATTAAACAATCTACAATTGTATCTTATAATGATATTTTTTATTTATATGCTTCGATCTAGAATGAAATGGAGAGTTTTTACAAAGATGAATAGTATTTTGATTATCACAAAGTATCACATATTGGTTTTGCTTGAAGCTAAATCCTTGAATAAACTTTTTCATCCATAGCATTTATCTACTGGCTTTCACTACTGCAATAAATTCGGCTTTGGCGGTAAGAGAGTGGAAAACAATTTTGCTGTAGCACTCGGTTTCCATTTGGTTTAAATTCAATATTTTTAAATATTGAAAAATTCAGCAAAAAGTAGAGCAACTAAAAGAAGGAGAAAATTTATAGAAAGCTCAAGGAGGCTCTGGTCAAGGTTCCAGTGAACATAATATCGCATAAAACTATCAAATCAAATACCCAATTTCCAACATGAAATGAGAAAAGAAATCATGAAATGTGCTCGAGCGTGTAGCGGGCGCACAAAGGGTTTCTAGAGAAACCCTCGTGCGCTCGAGCTCGGGGCGGCGCACAGCGAGTAGGGACCATTCTAGATTTTGGGGTCGAGCGGGTAGTGAGTGCACGGAGGGCACGGGATTTCAGATGGGCTCGAGCGACTGGAGAGCACACGACAGGCGCGGTATCCTTGGAAGTCGAAACAGATAGCAATGGATGTATGTTGATGTAGCACTTCGACAATTCATAACCCGATAATGATGGAATAATATATATTGTCACGGAATGTGCCAATCATAAAAATGGCCCTAACAATCTCCTCCTTTGGCAATTCCGTGACAAAACCCATAAGAAAAATAAAAAAATACAAGAGATGTACGAGTTTAGACACCATCGAGATAGAACCCGTATATATGAAAATCTACGTCTAGTGAGAAATATAAATGATACAATACGAAAATGTATAATTCTACACTAGTACTGTTGTGTCGATATTGTGACTGCCGCGTCAATACTGTAATTAAGTTGCTTGGTCAAATAGGGTTAGTATTACAAAGGCATAATATAAAATGATAACAAAAGAAGTAAGAAATCAAATGCAGCAGTGAAAAGAATGAAGAACAAGTTGTACTGAAATCTAAGAAGTACTCCCCCTTACAAAAATAACAAGGCTTCCTCTTACAAAAATAACAAGGCTCCCCCTAATATAGATAATCCCGTCTCCCCTAATCTTCCCCTATCAAAGTGAATCAAGTCTCCCCCTTTTTGTCACGAATGACCAAGGGGTAATATAGCTCACTTTTCTTGACCCATACTTGTCTTACTGAATTTACTTTTTTATTTAATCTTTTTACTTGTTCATTTAATATCTGAATGTGATAAACAAGTGTATTGATATTTAGCTCTTGTCTTGGGTTGTATGGAAAGTTCATGTTGTGGCAGTGGGGACGAATGTGGCCGATCTTTTCACAAGCATGACAAGTCGGTAGAGACTTTGTGGGTTTATTTATATCTTTTAGGCTATATGGATTGGCCAAATGATGTAAGTTAAATCTATTATCCACACGTCGAGGCATTTGCTTAATGATTTTGGCTGTTTTAGCTTTATAGTGTGGAATTTTTGTGGCGGGAATAAAAATAGTTTTAGGTTTCCTGCCATTTTGGAAAATATTCTCAGCATACCCCAAACCTTATTTATTTCCACTCATTTTTCCCAACCCGAGCATATGATCTAATTTTTTTGACCCATTTAAGAATTGTTTTAAATCATTTCTAGTAGCCTCAAGTTCAAATTCTAGAGTTGTGATTTGTTTTATAGATGAGATTTTTAGATTCTCAATTTCTTAAATTTTAGCATCTAACTCGGATTGTTGAGCTAATTTTTCTTTTTCCAAATCTATGACCCTACCGTTTAAGGTTCTATTTAGTTTCTTTACTTTTAAGCATTCCCTAAACAATTTATCATATGCTTCTTGAAGTCCATCAAATTCAGTTTCTGACTCATCCTCAGAGTCATCAAATTGATTAACGTTCTTTACTGAATTTTCATATATTGAGGTCATAAAAGTCATGTACTTTACAGGGCCATCTTAAGAATATATTTCACTCTTTTCTTCTTCGTCATCGCTTAAGGTCACATTAGCTTTAAAAGGTTGACCTTGTTGGCGTTTAAGGTTTGGGCATTCAGCCCGATAGTGGCCAAACCCTTTACACTTATGACATTGAACTCCTTGAGTAGTTTTTGATTTGAAGTCCTTAAAGTCACGTTGGTCTTTCTTCTCAAATTTAGGTGAACGTTTTAACTCCACGTCAAGTTTGTTTGATGAAGATTTATTTGTCTTCAAAATCTTTTTAAAATTCTTAACAAATAAGAAAAATCGTCATCGCTACACGATTCTTTATTAGAATCCCGATTTCTCTCTTCCCTACTTGATTTTAGAGCAATTAATTTATTTTTTCTTGACTGTGGCAATGTGTGCTTATAAGTTTGAAGGGACCCTACAAGTTCTTCAATTTTTAATTTGTCTAAATCTTTACTTTCTTCAAATGTAGTAACTTTTGGTTTAAATCGTTCAGGCATAGATCGTAGAACTTTTCTAACAATTCTTTTTTCAGGAATTTGTTCTCCTAAATTAAACATGGAATTAACAATATCATTTAATTGTGCATAGAATTCATCAAATGTCTTGTCATCCTTCATTCGTATTTCTTCGAATCTAGTGGTGAGCATTTGCAATTTTGAATTTTTAACTAATTTAGTACCTTTATGAGTGATTTCTAGAATGTTCCACGCTTCTTTAGAAGTTTCGGACATGGAAATCTGTTTAAACTCATCGGGAGATATAGTGATAAAAATAGCATATAACCCCTTACTATTCCAGTTGCAAGTATCAAGTTCTTCTTTTGACCACAAAGACAGGATTTTTTGTTCATCACCACTCTTGGGTGGAGTCCACCCAAGTTGGGTACTAGCCCATACACGCTCATCTAATGATTTGAAGAAGGCTCTCATCCGGACCTTTCAATAGGCATAATTGTTCCATTCAAAGAAGGGAGGTACGGAGAGCGATCCACCCGTATACATCTAGAACGGGGTCGTGGATCGAGGTGAGTCTCTAATACTAATTGAAAAAACTTTTTGTCCAAAAGTGTACAATCAAGTTTTGACCCCGATAGAAATAGTGGAAGCAATAAAAATTAAATATTCAATACACGTAAAGAATATTTATTTCTAGATGCTATTGATAAGAACAAGTATGCAAAATATAAATAAGCATAAATAATAATAAAAAGACATGATTTTTTGGTGACGAAGGGAAAACTCGATACCCCCGGTAATCGAGAAAAATCCTCCGGGCTTCAACGGCGAGGGAAGCAATGTATTATGAAAATCAAATTACAGACCCGGTGGTAACGACGTGCTAACCTAACCGACTTACTCCCATCTCGTGATCCCTACCAAGGAACTCCTTGGATTTTCCCGCGGCAACGAAATCGGACACCTTTTGGTTTTCACGTCAATCTTTCCTCTTTAGCCACTTGAATTGTTAAACACAATCGAGTCTCATTCTTCAACATATTGACGTCTCCAACGAAGGTAGAAAGATGGAAGTGTTTGAAAGGTAAAGAGAAAATGAAGAGAAAACTTGTTAGAACATAAAGCTCAATCTCGTAGCATTTAGTTTTCTCAAAGGAAGTAGGATCAATGGAGGTTTAACACAATTCTTCTCAAGTGGGGCACGAAATTGATCTGCCAAGAATCCTAGGGTTCCAAAAATATAAGCCAAGTATTTATAGAGGGCTCAAAATTTACATTTAAAAACTTGCCCGTTACCTCGGCGCTCGAGTGCACGGAGGGTTTCTAGAGAAACCCTCGTGCGCTCAAGCTCGAGGTGGCGCATAGCGAGCAGGGACCATTATGGATTTTGGGGTCGAGCGGGTAGCGAGCTAACGGAGGGCGCGGGGTTTCGGACGGGCTCGAGTGACTGGAGAGCACACGGCAGGCGTGGTATCCCTGGAAGTCGAAACAGATAGCAACGGATGTATGTTGATGTAGCACTTCGACAATTCATAACCCGACAACGATGGAATAATATATATTATCACGGAATGTGCCAATCATAAAAATGGCCCTAACAGATATTATTAGATAATTTGGGTTAATTTGGATATATTAAAATTTATCTGTACAGTGTAAATTTGAAGAATATTGGAGCAAGGAAGCAAGTAGGCTGGCGCCTAAAGTGTGCCCGAAGCAAATCTAAGCACAGAACTATGTGTAGGAGTGCCCAAGGTAGCATTGAAAGCTAATTCCCATGAGGGTTGCGTTTGAGGCGCACCTGAGGCGGCACTCAAGCATCAATTTTCATAAGGGCCATGCCCGAGGTGCAATCGAGTGGTGCTCATGCACCAATTGTCTATTTCAAGCATTAGCGCAAGAAAGAAAGAAATTGAGAGAGAGAGAGATGGAGAAAGAGGACAGAGGAAGAAGAGAAGATGTGGTTTCGAATATCCTTTTGCCAGATTTGCTTAGTTAGAAGTTAAGGCAAATATCTCTACACCTTATCCTTGATCTATTTTTGTGTTTGATAAACTTTGCTTACATTTGGAGTTTAAATGCACATGTATATTATTTTTGTTGGGTTATGAGTTACTTTCGTATGGTCCTATACCTATTTGATGTGCCAATTGGTGATACTAATGATGAGTATGAATGATGAAGGCCTGATGAGCTAAGTTCGGCAACATCATGCCTAAGGCTCCAATTTCAGAGGACGGGCACTCGATGAGCTCCCAAGGTGCCACTAAGGTGCAAATTCCATAAGGTGGTCACTCGATGAGAGCTTGAGACACCACCAAGGCGTAATATCTAGCATTGCGGTGCTGGAGTGTAATTTTCAGAATCGCAGCACTTGCTGAGCACCCGATCGATGCTCGAGTGTGGGCACAGAGAAGAAAAGCGCGGCTTTTGCATGCTAGGGTTAAACCTTTGCATTCTAGGTGCCATTTTGAGCGAGAAAAGAAGAAAAAGAGAGAGAATGTGGAGAAGATGAAGATTTATGTATCCATTTGTATTCTGAATCATTTTCAGTCTCCACTGACTGTGGGTACGCTGTTCTTACTGTTGAAAAGAACGTTTATCGGGTTTTATTTTTTCTCTTTAATCTTGTATTCTCTATTGTATAGATTTATTTTGAGACAAGGTAGTTTGACCTTGTACTTAGAGTTTGTGTAACTGATATATTACATAGTAGAGACTTTTCAGATCTTAAGTTCCGTGATTTTTTTTCCTCATTTAAAGTGGAGTTTTCTACGTAAAAATCGTGCATTTATCGATTTTGTGTACTTATTGTGTACTTGTCATATATTATTATGCATTTTCTCACGGTTCAAATAGTTGGTCGGGTCCTAACAAGTAGTATTAGAGATATAGTTATTTGTGTTGTGTATTATGACTTATTTGAATTAATGGAAGTTGAAAATAAGATGATTTGTTTGAATGGCACAAACTATGATATTTGATGGAGTAAGATGAAGGATTTTTTATTTGTGAAAACAATGCATCATTCGATGTTTGCGACGTAAAAACTGGACTAAAAATCGGAGAAGGAATGGGTGTTTTAGTATGAGCAAGTTTGTAGCTACATTCGACAATTTGTGGATGATAATATGTATAATCATATTCGGAATGAGATGCACACAAGGATCTTGTGGTAGAAGCTTGAAACACTTTATCCTTCGAAAACCGGTAACAACAAATTATTTCAATTGATGAAATTATTGCAAGTAAGATATAAGGAGGGCACTCTTGTGACGACCCCAAGAATCCTAATCGAAAACCGGTGAGGTCTTGGCTGTAAAATAGCCATCGAATTAATACAAACCTATACAATATTTCTGTGCAACATACATAGCTCAATAATAAACACACATACAGGACCGAAAAAGCCACAACATATTCGTGGCACCAACATCATAACTCCGATTATAATATCGAGTCAGATAAAATGCCACTAGGTACCTAAACATTAAGCCATAATAACCGGTGGAAGCATATATATCCATCAATATATAGTAGAAACTAAACTGTCTACTCATCATCAATATACCAGATAAATCAATACATGTCCCTCTCAAAATATATAAAAGTACTTCAAAACAAAAGTATAAAACCACCACAATTTACATCAATAAAATAATCCTCCAAGTCTGATGCCTAGCCAACTTCCTTATCCCTACTCCACCTCATCGAGTATAAGCTCGTGCTCATCTGAAGGCAAAAATAGTAAGGAGTGAGCTAAATACTCAATAAGATACAAATATAACAAAGATAATAAGTAATATATTCAAAATAATGTAAGAAAAGAGAAATAGGAGCATAATGCGTGATACATAAAAATGAGGCATGATTAAATGCACTTCCGAAATACATTTAACTTTTATATCTTGTTTCTAATTTCCTTTTGATACTGATATTATATTCAAATTACTTATTTACTTTGACTATAGAATCATACAAAAGTAGATACTGATAATAATACCAGTACTGACGGAATAAATAACGATTCAGATGGCAATATTATACTGAAGGAACAGATAACAGATTCAGGTAGAAATATCAATACTGATGGAATAGATAACGAATTTAGATGGTAATACTAGTACTGATGGAACAGATAACAATTTCAGATAACTGATAACGAATATTGGATAACAAATTATAGAGTTTCAATTTCTTAAGGAAATTTTCACACTTACTTCTTATCACTTAGTCCTCAATCTTCAGAGGACGATTCATAATTCTTAAAAATTGTGGAGGTCCCTTTTTGTACTTTTCATATTTTCATATTTCTTGAATACAGATATAGATATTCAAATTCTTCAAATTTTAAATCTTTACATGACTTCAAATAAATGCATAAATTAGTATAAAGATTGGAAAATTAGAAAATCCTTACCACGTTGAGCCACATATAACTTTAGAGCTTTCAGACAACAAATCTCTTCAGAAATGCATCCAACACTATTTCTAGAACACATATAGTAATATACAAATTATATGTGAATAAACTCCAAATAATCAAAGTACCCACGTTTATGAAGTTAGGGTTTTAATTATCTAAAATCAAATTATACATAAACTCTAAATTACATGGGTAAAAATGTTGGGGCATGAATTAGGGTTTTCATGTGCACAAAACCACATAAAACTACCAAATCAGATACCCAATTGATAAATAATCATATTCAAGATATGAGTATTAATTTCCTAAGCCATGTCATGGAAAAATCTCAAAAGTAAATGGATAAAAGCATTTGGGTGCGGGGTTAGGGTTTCACATACGAAATACCATATAAATCCTAGAAATCGGACGTAAAATTAATATATGTATGCTCAAGACATAAGTATTATAAAATAAAAGTATGATGGGTAACGAGATGAAAATATCCCATAAAAATAAAAAGTATAAAGAGAGAAAGAAAAGTATATGGGTGTATTTGCCTTGGCCCGATCTACAATTTCATTAACTAGCTCGAAGTTGGAATCGAACCCAAGAGCATCGATCTCCTCCTTCTCTCTCTCTTCTCCAGGCTCTCTCTCTCTCTCTCTTGGTTTTTCCATGCAAAAATGACGGAAAGAAATGTCCCGTGCACTTAAATAGCTGAATTGGCACTCGTTCACGTG
This sequence comes from Nepenthes gracilis, assembly GCA_033239525.1. NCBI lineage: Eukaryota > Viridiplantae > Streptophyta > Magnoliopsida > Caryophyllales > Nepenthaceae > Nepenthes > Nepenthes gracilis. The sequence continues at coordinate 15,792,539 of BSYO01000007.1, forward strand.
TCGGGCATGCTTCGGGTCCGCTCCTACAAATCTGGCTCTCGAGCATGCATTGGGCACACTTCAGGTGCATTTCGGGTGCCCCGCTACTAGAATCGGTACTTGAGAGGGGGCTCAAGCACTTGTCGGGTGTGGGTTAGGCCTAGGGCAGGCCTACAACGAGCCAGCTTTGCGCAAGCGACGTCTTAGTCTCGTTTTCGACCCTTTTAACCAAAATTTTCATATCCTTGGACCCTAATTTTGATTATATTAGCTTAATAAATTGTGATTATTATAATTTAAAGCTTAAATCTTATTTACGGAGTAACATTTCAAGGTTTACAATGCCAGTTCTCAATTTTACCAATTTCGGGTCTTTGAGCTTTTCAATCCAATTTTTCCCATATTTTTTAACCTCGATTTATTTATATTAACTCAATTACTCCTAATTATCATATTTTGAAAACCAAAACCTTACAAATCTCCCCCACTTATAGAAATTTCATCCTCAATTTTTAATGAACCTCAAAATCCAACAATCGGGGATAATCCTTCTAGATTTCTTTTTCCAATTTTCAAGTCACTTCCTTGATTAAATGACTAATCCGAAAAAGTCTTAACCAATTGAATTATCCTAATTCCAAATACCTAATGTTTCCTATCTAGATCTAGGTTGGAACCTTATCATAAAACAAATTTTCAATTTCCAACAATGGCTTATTTGGATCATATACTTATTTCCTCAATCATCGATACATGGGTGATTTCATTATAATCCACCAAATTTGAAAGCAACCCAAATTTATTGACTAATTTTCTGATTTAATTCAAAATCTCAAATGGACAATAAACTCTTACTTCAATTCACCTTAAGTTTTAAAAATGATAATTCATTTGGAACCTCAATCTTATTTTGAAATCTCTAGGCCATGGACCAATACACTCTCACTGTGCTACTCTGATTGATAATTTATTTTAAGTATACTATTCATTGACCAAAAAAATTTCTAAGGATATTGGTATAGCTAAAACAAAATTTACAATCCACAACTTTAAAATACAATTGAAAACATAGACTCCAAATTTAAAATATAATACACAAGCTAAAGCATTCCGAAGTTAAAAATTTTACCATTCACTACATTTGGTGATGCCTCCAAATTCTGCACTTAATCTATGATTACCTTATGTGAAATGGTAGGGTTTTGGGACATCAACTTGTGAGGTTCCGAGTCTAAAAATATAATAAATATGAGATAATTAATATAATAATTAATACTAGGTCTATTGTACGCAAAAGTATATGTATCGAAAATTAAACCGAGGGAAAAATCGGGCTATGGACTGCTTAAGCGTTGCCAGTAGAGTAGCACCAGCTGCCAGGCTCGAGCGCAAGAAGGCAGTGGCGCAACCCTCGCTGTGCGCCTCTGCGCGCTCGAGCGCGAGCCGACAGTGAGGCCGTGCTTGCTGCCCGCTCGCCCGATGCTTGAGTACCCGACAACTTTAAATATGTGACCTGCTTCGCATTTTCACATTTCCCACGTAACGAAACCCTTAAAGAGAGAGAGTGTGTGTCAAACTAGAGAGAGAAAGGAGGAGATCGAGACCGAGGAGTCCAAATCTATCCGAGAGGAGTCCAAATCGGGTATTTTTGTCTCGATATTCACCCAAACCATGAAATGCATGTTATCCATGTCTAATGTTCGAGAAATATATAGTTGATTGCTTGATTTACTCATCAATTTGTCCAGTTGGGTTCCGCAAAGCCCTAACCAACGCAAAATTGAGGCTTTCCGTTTTCCCCACTGTATTTTGTGAAATGGACTTGAAAATATGAATCACCACGTCCAATTTATCCATATAGATTGACCGGACGTCCGATCTCACAATATTCGACCCATTCTTGGCATCCGAAAGCTCTAAAAATCCCCTATTATTGTTCATCCGAATGAAAAGGGGAAAATTGCATGCTTCTATCTCCATATTATGTTAAATTGACCTCAAAATGTGAATTACCATGTCTTAATTATATATATATATATCGACTAAACGTCCGATCTCACAAATTCGACCCGTTTGTGGCGTTTGAGAGCTCTAAATGTCCCCTGACATTGTTCACCCGAGATGAATGTATAAATTTGCATGCGTACCTCCATTTGATGCTTATGAAATTTAAATCAAATTGTTCATGTTAAATTGTAAGTCTCAAAAATATGTATTTGTGCACCGGAGGCAAAGAAATGTATTCCGAAGGATACTAAAGTGATATTTGCCCATCAGAGGTAAGAAATTCCAAACTCTCTCATGGAATTAAATTGAATCATTGAACGGTAAAGAAAGATGAGAACCGAGCAAGCAATCGGAGGAAAATCCACGATATATGTGTGAATGAATTGTGATCTCCGGGATGGAGATTTGTGAATGAAATGTAATCTCCTAGATGGGGAAAAATAATTGGAATGTGGTGGATCCTCCCTCAAGAAAAGACTAAATCTTGAAACTAGAACCATGAACTGATATTCATTGGGCGGTGCCCTCTGGTTTGTCACGTACATCAAGGTGGGAACCCAAAGAAAACGTCGGCCGCTCATAGGGGCGGGTGATGTTCGTGGTATGCTTTAGGACACTACTGTGGAAGAACAAGGAATGCCCTGGTCCCCGAGGGATATGGGGCAAATTGTTATGGCCGAGTGCTGCAGGCCTAAAATGTAGCTGATGGTTGAGTACTGTAGGCCTAAAATGTAGCCGTGTACTTTTGAATGTGTAGTGATCACATTCCTTTCCTTATTTTCTCGCATAGTTGGCTAGTATGACCTACTGACCCTGATTCGCAAAGATTAATAAAAATAATGAAAACATGTAAGATGTAATTAATGTAAACATGTAACCCCGACGATCTTAGAAGTATCCTTTCCGCTCATGTTTTTGTTTCATCGAAAGTGTATGTCTTCCCCCATCCATTTATTATTTTCATTGTTTATCTGCCTGTTGTAGTGATGTATGATTCCATTTGTTGAGCTATATGTTCATCTTTACTATCTCTCCTTTCGATGAGAATGCTTTGATACCCGACGAGATAGAGTAGCCCATAGAAGTGTAATAGGCAATCGATATCGCGGGCAAAGCTTGGGTCTTAGACTTACCTTGATTATATGTATGAGATAGGGATTTTGTTCTATATTTTGAAAATTGTATAAAATATGTCCCATGATGTTATTGATGTTTATTTTGTGGATGGACGAAGGTTTAGTTTTTGCTGTATATTTTGGTTGTTATGCTTCCGTAGGTTTTTCTTATTGTGAACGTGATTGGGGTTTCTAGTTGGCATCCTTTCTGGTTAGCGTTGTACTGGAGTTATAATGTCGGTGCCACCCCTATTGTTGTGGTATTTAGATCCTGTGTAGTACGATAAATTGTAAACTTTTGTTGTTGTGTTGTGGATTATTGTACAAGGTTGACTACAGGTGCTTATACTTTGACAAACGTCTGATTTACAAACGAAATTCTGCCCAATTTTCTGTAAAAAATTTAGGTTATTTTATTATTATTGGACTTAAGTTATGTGTTTATTAACGGAGGTTATCTAAGCAAAATAACCCGGTCCGTCACACTTCTTAGAATGGGGGCTATCTTTGATCAGATGATCATATTGACCACATTTAAAACAGGCTTCCATCGATTTATGACAGGACTTCCCTGGATGTACTTTTCTGCAATAGGAACAGGTGGTTGCTACTGTCTAAGGACTTGGTACTGTCTGAATTTCAACACAATCTTTTTCCTTATCTGCCAGCTTAGCTTTCTTATTGGGTCCTTCCACTCCCGAATTAGAGTTTGCCTCTGATTCTCCTTGATATGCTACTCTCTTCTCAAAATATTCCTCAACCCTAAGCTCTTCAAATATCAGTGCTCAATATAATACCTCTCTTTAGGTTTGTAACTTTAATGTCAATAGTTTCCCTTTAATTTCAAACTTGAAACCCTGCTGAAACCTCCTTGCCTTCCTCCCCTCCTCATCCACCATATAAGGTGTATAATATGACAACTCAGTAAATTTTATATCGCACTCTGCCATTGTACGATCCCCTTACCTTAGTTGAATGAATTCCTCCTTTTTTTGTTCCCTAAGACTATCGGGAAAATAATTATCCATAAAAGCCTCTTCAAATATGTCCCAAGAAATTTCATCTTCAGGCATACCTAAAACTCTTTTATTCATTGCCCACTAATAATCGACCTCGCCTTGTAGCCGATGAGAAGTAAATAATATTTTATCTCCTTTGAGATATCAAATGACTAAAAATATCTTTTTGAGCCTTCAAATCCAACCTTTTGCTTTAAGTGGATCTGGCTCTCCCAAAACTTAAGCACATGTTTATTTGTAAAACGGTTATAAGCTATTGCCCTGGGATTTCCAAGAGTTGGGGTAGGAACCGGAATTGGAATTGGAGCTAAATTACGTTGCCCCATAGCCTCCATAAAATTTGCTATCCTTATAAGAAAGTTCAAATACTCTGCCTCTCAATCTTGTGAATGGCCAGCACTATGCAAAGCTCTTTGTCTAGGTACCATTGTTAATACTCTCTTTGATATAAGAATAATTTGGGTCAGATCACAATTCAATTTGAATACTAACTAGGACACTATACACTATACAGTCAAATATAGCTAATTGATCCTAACTTAGTCCATGCCTAAGTTAATCAAATTAGGTTAACTAGAACTATCCGATCTAATTTAATCATCATATGCCATCATCTACTTATTCAATCTATCTTACTCTAATATAAACTTTCTCATAAGATTCAAATTAAGCCTAACGTATCTCTTTTCCTAATACCAACTGTGACGACCTCAAAAATTCTAACCGAAATCCGGTAAGGTTTCAATTATAAAATGGCCGTCAGACTAATACAACATGTACAATATCCATATATAACATACATATCTCAACAAAAATACACACAAGATCTAAAAAGTCACAACATTTTCGTGGCACCAATGTTATAACTTTGGTTACAACATCGAATCAGATAAGATGCCACTAGGTATCTAAACATCAAACCATAATAACCTATAGAAGTATATACATCCATCAATATATAACGGAAACTAAACTATCTACTAATCATCAATATACCAGATTCATCAATACATGTCTATCTCAAAATATACAAAAGTACATCAAAATAAAAATACAAAACCACCACAATCTAGGTCAACAAAATAATCCTCCAAGTTCGATGCCTAGCCAACTTGCTTATCCCTACTCTACCTCGTTGGGTATAAGTTCATACTAATTTGAAGGTAAGAAAATAGTAAAGAGTAAGCCAAATGCTCAAAAAGGTACAAATATAACAAAGACAATAAGCAATATACTCAAAATAATATAAGAAAAGAGAAATATGAGCATAATACGTGATGTATAAACATGAGGCATGATTAAATGCACTTTTGGAATACGTTTAATTTTCATATCTTGTTTCTATTTTTTAGAAATAGATGTGCATTCAAATTGCTGATTCATTTTTTCCTACAGAAGTAGATATAGGTGGCAATATCGAAACTGATGGAACAAATAATGAATTTAGATGGTAATACCGATTATAATGGAATAGATAATGGATTCAGATGGCAATATCAGTATTGATGAAATAGATAATATATTCAGATGGCAATACTGATACTGACGAAATAGATAACGGATTTAAATAACTGATAACGAATATAGGATGACAAATTGCAGAATTTCAATTTCTTATCTTATCTTTATGAAATTTTCACATTTGATTCTCACTTTCTGGAGGACGGTTCATAATTCTTAACAATTATGGAGGTCCCTTCTTATACTTTTCATATTTTCATATTTCTTGGATATAGATACAAATATTCAAAAATTTGGAATCTTAAGTATTTATATAACTTCAAATATATGTACAAATTAGCATGAAGCTTGAAAAAATTAGAAAATTCTGACCACATTGAGCCACACATAACTTTAGAGCTTCGGGATAATAAATCTCTTCAAATGCATCCAACGCTATTTCCGAAACACGTATAATAACATATACAAATTATATATGAATAAACTCTAAATAATCAAAGTACATACTGTAAGCTACCAATTTCTAAAATATAATAAATTGTACAAATTAGATAATATAAGTATGTTTAAGATAAGTCACTTTGAAAAAAAATTAAAAATTTATCAAAGTTGAAGGAAATGGGAGCCCATGCTCGCCGCTGGCACAAGCGCCCAAGGAGGCACTAAAAATAGAATACCTTCGGCCTACCATTGGCTCAAGCACTCAATAAGGCATTGAAAACAGATTGCCTTGGTAAAAACCATGCTTGACGCAAGCTCACTGGGCACTCGAGCGCGCTTCTAGAAAATTTCATCGACTTACTTTTTTGTTATTTTAAAAGGGAAAAGGAGAAGAGAGCAAGGCATGACGTAGAGCAACAAGGGAGATAGGAAATGAAAAGGAAGGAGAAAAGAGAAAGAGAAGAGATTTTTAGTAACTTTCAGCCCGATGAGAGTAAGAAAAATAATAAATTAGGTAGAGGTAAGTGTACTCTAACCATTATTTTTCTTTATTACAGTTTTTAGTTTGCTCCAAAACCCTCCACTTTTAAATTTTGTATATAATACCGCGTGTTTTTTAATTTTCTCATGATATTATTAATAAAGTGCATAATTAAACATGGGTATTATAATCTGTGAGTCAATTTTTGGTATATACTTTGTGTTACATGTCCAAATTGTGTCATTACACTGTTCATCAAACCCTAGATCGAAAATTGGGTAATGATTATGGTGAAAAATAAATTAGGACATGAAAATATGGTACTGCGAAGTATTTAAGTTTAATGGATGCTTTTATTTGTAACGTTGCCAAAAGTTATATTGACAAAATGATACTAAGAACTCTAAGATTGTCTAAAGAATTTAATTATGCAAAGAAAAGTGATATTTGAGGAATAAAGAATTAAGATGAAGATGCAAGGATCATGAATATTGAGTTATAATATCCAAAGGTTATATTATGAAGTACGAACGTATGTTGAAGGATTTTATTTGCGATTTGATTGAAAGTTATTCTAAAAGATTTTATGAAAGATTAAGTGAAGTTATGATATCCACTTATGAATAAGAACAAAGACTAATAATCTAAGAATCTGAGTTCTCTAAGATAAGTTAAAATCAGTAAGTAACTGGACCAAGGATTGTTCAGCAGGTAATATTCTTTGACCTGCCAAGATATTACGGTGGAGGAGACCCAAGGATACCTTGGCTGCATATCTTAGCCGCTTATTGGAGTGGATAATAATCGTTGGTAACCTTTAGGATGTTACAGTGGGAATCATGGATAACTCCGTCCACAGAGTGATATGTGGTTCGCTTTCCTCGGGGCATTACTATGGAGGACAAAAATTAAGAAAACAAGATCATCTTGGTCCTTGAGATGTAAATAAAGAGAAAATAAGAGATCATGTATGAGATGACTAAGAAAGATCTAAGAACCAAGAACTAAGGCATCTGATTGTGTGGAGTAGATACAATCTATCATCGATTATTTGCTTTCTTAGCTAATAGGGCCTGCTAACTCTGGTCTCTCAAGGTAGAATAATAAAAAAAAAAAAGATAATATTAAAAAAAGACAAGATCATGTTTACGCATCACTATATGCCATTGCATCGTTTATATGCTTCCATCTTCCCAATTCTCTTTCTTATAATATATTTTTTATATGAAAATTTACATGCTTTTGCCTTTATGGTACCTTGCTGAGCCCATTGCTCATCTCCTTTGCTATTTTTGTTTTTTTCCCTTTTAGATAATCTTGATGTGTTGATACTTAATGAAATAAAGTGAAGATAGGGCTAGCTACAGGGAGATTTATTGGAATTTTGAAGACCTAATATTTTGCTTGTAATAATGTATGTAAATGCAAATGGTTTATGTATTGAATAAATGTTGTAAACTATGACTTATCATGAGATATATACTATTGTGGATATAGTTGTGCTTCCACAGGTATGATTGTTGGGTTTGTATAGGTTCTTAGAAGGAATCTCTCTTTTGACCTAATATAGCAGTTGAAAGTACTATAGTGGAGCCATAAATGAAATAGCCTTGATATTGTGGTCCTGTGGATGTGTTGTAGATGTGTAATGGATAAATGTTGAGGTTTAGTTATTTTTATATTATGTACAAGGTCTGTTGTCCAAGTTGTATATATGATTTTTATCCACTTTCAGGGAAAATTTTACCCAATTTTCTATAAAAATTAATAAAATTTTAATTAAGTAGGATAATCAATGGAAGGTCATAAAGGATTGTGACCCTTTTCGTTACAAATGGCATCAGAGAAAAAAGAGATGCCTTAGGATTGATCGATCTCAATGCAGAAGCTTAGGTTTGGTCTAGGTTAAAGTGGGATAAGGATAGTTAAGATTATACAGACTATTTAGGTGATTACCCTTTAGGGTTAAATTTGAAATGCATTGAATAATTACTTTCCCTTTTTCTTAAAAGATTCATATTCTGATATTTGGTTATATAATTTTAGATGGCACATAGAAGAAAGAACTCAAACAATCGAGTTAGAACTAGTGCCCCTCAAGATCGAGAGGCCGAATATCTGAATTTGCTCAAAAATACGGCCCACATAATTGAATCAATGGAGCAACGTCAAATTTCTCAAATCCCTGCTCCAAACCCGGCCCCAGTGAATCCCAACCTGACAGCATATGAGAGGTTTAGAGCGGAGTGGGTGCTTGAATTTTTAGGAGACCTGGATCCAATAAAAGCCGATATATGGATTCGGAGATTAAAGAAGGTGTTTACGGTTATTCAGTGTTCAGAGTGGGAGAAAGTCACTTTTGTAGCATATAAATTAGAAGGGGAAGCTGATAGCTGGTGGGCTATGAAGAAAAGGGCTTTGGGAGTTCCTGATGAAGAAATTACTTGGGAGATATGTAAAGAAGCTTTTAAGGAAAAATATTTTTCTTCTAGTCTCTAGGACCAGAAGGAAGATGAGTTTATGCAATTGAGGCAAGGGAACCGTACTGTAGCTGAGTATGATGCAGAGTTCGCTGAATTGTCTCGATATGCACCCTACATTGTAGATGATGAGTCAAGGAAAGCAAAGAAATTTCAATAAGGGCTAAGGGATGAAATTAGAAAGTAGTTGGTGACACAGAAACTCCAAACATATACTGAGATCCTGGATAGAGTCCTGATATTTGAGAAAGAATTGGAGACTCAAAAGTTTTTTTACAAAAAGGATAGCTAGCCGAATGAGTATTGGTGTGGGATCAGGTTCAAGACCCTCGGGACCATCCAAAAAAACAAAAATGACAGAGAAAGGAAAAGATAGTATCGAAGTTCAGTCGGTGTCTAGCTCCCAGGCATCAGTAGAAAATTGTGTCCATTGTGAGAGGAAACATCCGGGAAGGCCATGCTTTAAAGTGACGAGGGCTTATTTCAAATGTGGTCATCGGATCAAGAACCGCCCCTACCTAAAAGGCTAGAAGGAAAGAAGCCTATTGTTCCAGCTAGAGCCTTTGCAGTGACCGTCTAGGACACCGAGACATCCCCGAATTTGGTCGAAGGTACTCTTCGTATTTGTGGAGTCTCTGCTTCTATTTTATTTAATTTTGGGTCCACACTTTCTTTTATTTTCCCGCAATTTTCATGTCACATCACCTCAATCCCAAAAATTTTAGATTACTTTCTGGCTGTATCGATGCCCACGGAATCGTCAATAATTACTAATATCATGTATCCGGAATGTATAGTTGAGGTAAATGGGATGCAATTGATGGTCGATCTAATATTATTAGATATGGGTGATTTTGATATTATTTTGGGGATGAACTAGCTAGCCAATTATTATGCAAGTATAGATTATTTCTTAAAAAGGGTATGTTTTGCTATTTCTGGAGTTAAGTCCTTTGACTTCCAAGACATTAGGAGGAAGAGTATAACTATGTTAATTTTAGTATTGCATGCCAAACACTTGATTCAGGGTGGATGTCAGACTTCTCTTGCATATGCCAATATTATTGGGAGTCATAGTGTGCTAGCGAAAGACATTATAGTAATATGTAAATTTGAGGATGTGTTTCTAGAGGAGTTTCCTGGGTTACTTCCTCACAGGGAGATAGAATTCGAGATCAAGATTATTCCTGAGACTTGCCCTATTTCGAAGGCACCGTATTGTATGTCGCTTACTGAGCTGAAGGAGTTAAAATTGCAGTTACAAGAACTATTAGATAAGGGCTTTATCAGATCGAGTATATCACCTTGGGATGCACTGGTACTATTTGTCAGGAAGAAGGATGAGTAATTACGGTTGTGTGTGGATTATTATGAACTGAATAAAGTCATGATAAACAATAAATAACCATTCCCACGCATTGATGATTTATTTGATCAGTTACAAGGGTCTCGAGTATTTTTTTAAGATTGATCTACGATCAAGATATCATCAATTGATAATAAATTAGGAGGATGTGGCCAAGACCGCTTTTCAGACGAGATACGACTATTATGAATTTCTTATTATACTATTTGGCTTTACTAATGCTCCTGCCGCCTTTATAGATCTGATGGATAGGATGTTTCGACCCTATTCGGATAGATTTGTGGTAGCATTTATTGATAATATTTTGATTTACCCCAAGAGTTATGAAGAACATGAGACTTATTTGAGGATTGTACTCTAGGTGCTTCATGAGGAGAAACTGCATTCTTAATTGAAGAAATGTGAGTTTTGGTTGGAGGAGGTAGTATTTTTGGAATCTCTCTCAAATTACTCTGCCCTTGACTCAGTTGATAAAGAAAGAGGCCGGGTTTTACTGGACAAAATATGATCAGAGTTTTCAGGAATTGAAAGACCGTCTTACTATTGCTCCAGTATTGACTATCTCGGAGGGATTTGGTGGTTTTGAGATTTATTGTGATGCCTCCAAGATGGGCTTGGGATATGTGCTGATACAGAATGAGAAAGTAGTTGTTTATAGGTCTAGACAGTTAAAAATGTATGAAAAGAATTATCCAATTCATGACCTGGAGTTAGCTACGGTTGTATTTGTCCTAAAGATTTGGAGACACTATCTTTGTGGTGAAAATTTTCTTATTTATTCTGATCATGAACTTTTAAAATATTTTTTTTTACAGAAAGAATTAAATATGAGGTAGAGGAGATGAATAGATTTCCTGAAGGATTACGACTGTAAAATTCAGTATAAACCGGGAAAAGCTAATGTGGTCCCCGATACTCTAGGCCGTCACTTAAGTTTTGTTACGAGACTGCAGATAAAGAAAATGAAAATGTTAGACTACCTGAAATAGTTTGATATTCAACAGCATGTTTGTGGCAACTGGATGATTCTATCGTACCTTCAGATTCAGCCGGAGATAATAAAAGAAATCAAGGAGAAGCAGGTAAATGATTCTTTTTTTATGAACATTGTTAGGAATTTGGTAAAGACTCTAGAATAGAGTTCAATGTTCGTGTTGATGGGGTACTAAGGTTTAAGGATTGTTTATGTATACCGGATGACAAAGAGTTATAAGAGAAGAATTTGAAAGAAGCTCATGGATCCCAGTATACGATTCATCCATGGATAAATAAGATGTATTAGGATTTAAAAAGAGCATTTTGATGGCAAAATATGAAAAGGAAGGTTGTGGGTTATGTGGGAAAGTGTCTTATCTGTCAACAGTTAAAGGTTGAAAGAAGGAAGTCGTCTGGGTCGTTACAACTTATGCCCATTCCAAGTTGGAAGTGGGAAGATGTGGCAATGGATTTTGTATCAGGTTTGCCTCAGACTCTGAAGAACCATGATACCATTTGGGTTATTATTGATCGGCTAACTAAATCAACTCACTTTTTGGCAATCTAGACTATGTATTCTTGTGATAAACTGGTGCAACTGTATATTGATGAAATTGTAAGACTTCATGGTGTACCTGCAATAATTGTGTCAGATCAAGATTCGAGATTCCTTTCTAAATTCTGGGAGAGTTTGCATAACGAATTGAGGACAGAATTAAAATTCAGTACAACGTACTATCCCCAAATTAATAGCCAATCGGAGCATACCATTCAAATTTTTGAGGATATATTAAGGACCTCAGTTTTAAATATGAAAGAAAACTGGGATATTTATTTAGTCTTTGAAAAAATTTCCTATAACAATAGTTACCAGGTAAGTATAGGCATGACATCTTTTGAAGCATTATACGGGAGAAATTGTAGATCGCCAATCCATTGGGAGAAAATTGAAGACAAAAGGTTTTTAGGTCCTGAAATTATTAAGGAGACAACAAAGAAGATCAGATTAATTCACGAGAATTTGAAAATAGTCCAGAGCAAATAGAAAAGCTATCCGGACCAAAGGAGATTAGCGTTGAAGTTTGAAGTGGGTGACTATATATTTTGAAAGTATCACCATCAAATGGAATGTTTAGATTTGGGGTAAAGGAAAAATTGAAGCTGCATTTTATTGGCCCTTTTGAAATTTTGGAGAGAGTTGGGAAAATAGCATACAAATTGGTCTTACCACCCAGTTTGGCAGCTGTTCACAATGTATTCCACGTGTCAATATTTTAAAAATATGTTTTTGACCCCACACATGTTTTTGAGTACGAACCTTTGGTGATTAATGAAAATTTAACTTATGTTGAAGAACCGGTGTGGATCTTGGATCGAAGGATCAGATGCTACACACGAAGACCATTTCCCTGGTAAAGGTCTTGTGGAAGAATCATACTCCCGAAGAAGCAACATGGGAGCGTGAAGAGGAGATCCGAACAAATACCCCCATCTATTTTCATGAGGTATATATCTCGTTAAATTTTGAAGACGAAATTTTATAAGTGGGGGAGAATTATAAGGTACCGATTCCTAAAACATAGTAAATTATATTATTTAAAGAATATAAGTATGTTTAAGATAAGCCACTTTGGAAAAAATTAAAAATTTATCAAAGTTGAAGGAAATGGGAGCCCGTGGTAGCCGTTGGCTCAAGCGCCCAAGGAGGTGCTAAAAACAAAATGCCTCTAGTTTGCCGGTGGCTCGAGTGCCTAAGGAGGTGCTGAAAACATATTGCCCCGGTAAAATCCGTGCTCTACCTGCACTTGCTAGGTGCTCTAGCGCCCTTCTAGAAAATTTCACCGACTTACTTTTTTGTTATTTTAAAAGGGGAGAAGGAGAGAAGAATAAGGCACGACACAGAGCAGCAGGGGAGAAAGGAAAGGAATGAGAGGGAGAAAAGAGAAAGAGAAGGGATTTTTAGTAGCTTCCAACTCGATAAGAGTAAGGGAAATAATAAATCAGGTAGAGGTAAGAATACCTTAACCCTTGTTTTTATTTATTACTATTTTTAGTTTGCTCCAAAACCCTCCACTTTTAGGTTTTGTATATAATACCGCATGTTTTTTAATTTTCTCATGATATTATTAATAAAATACATGATTAAATATGGGTATTGTGATCTGAGTTTGTTTTCAACATATACTTTGCGTTACATATCCAGATTGTGTCAGTACACTGTTCACCAAACCCTAGAATGAAAATTAGGGAATAATTATTGTGAAAAATAATTTAGGATATAGAAATATCATACTGCGAAGTATTTACGTTTAATTAATGCTTTTATTTATAACGTTGCCAAAAGTTATACTGTCAAAAGGATACTGGGAACTCCAAGATTGTCTGAAAAATTTAATTATGTGAAGAAAAGTGATATTTGAGAAATAAAGAATTAAGATGAAAAATGCAAGAATCATGAATGTTGAGTTATGATATGCAAAGGTTATATTATGAAGTACGAACGTATGTTGAAGCATTTTATCTGCGATTTGATTGAAAGTTATTGTAAAATGTTATCTAAAAGATTAAGTGAAGTTACAGTATCTACTGATGAATGAGAACGAAGACTAAGAATTAGAGTTTTCTAAGATAAGTTAAAATCAGTAAGAAATTAGACCAAAAATTGTTCAGCAGATAACATTCTTTGGCCTGCCAAGATATTAAGGTGGAGGAGACCTAAGGATACCCTGTCCAAGTATCTTAGCCGCTTACTGGAGCGGGTAATAATCGTTGGTGCCTTAGGCTGTTATAGTGGTAATTCATGATAACTCCATCCACAGAATGATATGTGGTATGCTTTTCTCAGGGTGTTACTATGGAGGACAAGAACTAAGAAAGCAATATCATCTTGGTCATTGGGATGTAATTAAGGAGGAAACAAGAGATTATGTATGAGATGACTAAGAAAGATCTAAAAACAAAACTAAGGCTTTTGATTGTATGGAGTGAATATAATCTATCATCGATTATTCATTCCCCCAGCTAAAAGGGCTTACTAGCTCTTATCCCTTAAGATAGAATAATCTAAGAAAAAGATAATAATAAACAAAGACAAGATCATGTTTACACATCACTATATGCCCTCGCATCGTTTGCATCATTTATACGCTTACATCTTCCTGATTCTCTTTCTTGTAATATATTTTTATATGGAAATTCACAAGCTTTTGTCTTTGTGTTGCCTTGCTGAGCCCATTGCTCACCCCCTTTGCTATTTTTGTTTTTCTTCCTTCCAGATAATCCTGATGAGTTGATGCCTAATGAAAAAGAGTGAAGATAGGGCTAGTTACAGGAAGATTTGTTGGAATTTTGAAGACCTAATATTTTGCTTGTGATAATGTATTTAAACGTGAATGGTTTATGTATTGAATGAATGTTGTAAACTATGACTTAATGTGAGACATATACTATTGTGGATATAGTTGTGCTTTCGCAAGTATGATCATTGGGTTTGTACGGGTTTCTAGAAGGCATCTCTCTTTTGACCCAATATAATAGTTGAAAGTACTATATTGGAACCATAAATGAAATGGTCTTGATATTGTAGTCCTGTAGATGTGTTGTAGATGTGTAATGGATAAATGTTAAGGTTTAATTGTTTTTATATTATGTATAGGGTTTGTTACCTTGGTTGTATGTATGGTTTTATCTACTTTCAAGGGATACTCTACCTAATTTTCTGTAAAAATTAATAAAATTTTAATTAAGTAGGATAATTAACGGAAGGTTATAAAGGATTGTGACCCTTTCCGTTACACCAACGTTCATGAAGTTTGGATTATAATTATTTAAAACCAAATCATGCATAAACCCTAAATTACGTGAGTAAAAATGCCGAGGCATGGTTTAGGGTTTCTATGTGCATGAAATCACATAAAACTATCAAATCAGATACCCAATCGATAAGTAATCATAGTCAAGACATGAGTATCAATTTTCTAAGCCAAATATGCAAAAATCACAAAAATAAATGGGTAAAAGCATTAGCACGCAGGGTTAGGGTTTTATGTACGAAATAACACATAAATTTTAGAAATTGGACGTGAAATCAATATATATATATGCTCAAGATATGTGTATTATAAAATAAAAGCATGAACGGGTAACGGGATGAAATTACCCAAAGAGAACGGAACAAAAGTGCAAAGAGAAAAATAAAAGTATATCGGTGCACTTGCCTCGACCCGATCTACAATTTTCTTTACTAGGTTAAAGTCGAATCGAACTTGAGAGCTTCGATCTCCTCCTCTCTCTTCTCAACTCTCTCTCTTTCTCCTCTCTCAATTTTCCACGTGATAATGACGAAAAGAAACATCCAATGCGCTAAAATAGCTGAAATGGCGCTCGAGTGTGTGTTGGGCGTGCTTCAGGCACCCCTACTAGAATCGGTGCTCGAGAGGGGGCTCGAGCACGCATCCGGCACGGACCAGGTTTGGGGCAGGTTTGGAGTGAGCAAGCTTCGTTAACGAGCTATCCGAAACCTTTTTTGACCCTTCTAACTTAATTTGTTTTACTTCCTTAGACCCTAATTTTGATTATATTAACTTAATAAGTCACAATTATCATAATTTAAAACTCAAATATTATTTATGGAGTAACATTTCAAAGTTTCTAATGCCGATTCCCAATTTTTCCAATTTCGAGTCTTTGGGTTTTTTAATCTAATTTCTCCCCATGTCTTTTGATCTCAATTTTTTTATATTAATTTAATTACTCATAATTATTATATTTTAAAAACCGGTACCTTACATGTCTAATGCCGATCACTTGAAAAAGTTCTAAAGATGTGTGGATCAGTTGAATAGCATGAGCATTAAATTTGATGATGAGCTGCTTGGTTTATGACTATTGACTACTCTTGGAAGGCGATACGGATTACCATCATCAATGCAGCTCCAAACAACGTAGTGACTCTTGAAATAGCGAAGGGAGCCATGCTTAGTGAGGAGATGAGATGTCGATCACGTGGGTCTTCTTCTTTGCACTACGAAGTGCTAGTTTTTGAGTCATGGGTAAGAAGTAAAAGGCATGGTCCTAAATCTAGAGAGAAGAGCCGAAGCAAGTCTTGATCAAAACATTGAGTGCCATCATTGTGGAAAGAAGGGACACATCAAAAAGTATTATTACAAGTGGAAGCACGAAAACGTAGATGACAACGAGAAGAAGACGGATAAGACCTGAGATGAAGAAAGAGCTTCTGTTGTTACCGAGGGTGCTCTTTGGTTGGTGTGATAGGATGAGGTGATCAATCTAGCGAATCATGAGACAAATTGGGTAGTGGACAGTGGTGCATCACTTTATGCCACGTCACGAAAGCAAGTCTTCACATCTTACACTCCCAACAATTTTAGAGTGTTGAAGATGAGTAATGAAGGGACGTCCTAAATTATCGGTTGTGGTAACGTGTGCCTCACCACCAACAATGGAACCAAATTGCTACTGAGGGATGTCTGACACATTTTGGACATTTGACTGAATCTTATTTCAGCGAGTAAACTCAATAATGAAGGCTTTTGCAATACCTTCTATGAAGGGGTGTGGAAGTTGACTAGAGGGTCTCTAGTTGTAACTTAGGGAAAGAAAGTTTTTAACTTGTATATGTTGCAAGCCTCAACCGTTGTGGGAGATGTACATGTTGTTAGAAGTGAGGAGTCTTTAAATTTGTGGCATCAATGATTCAGTCATATAAGCAAGAATGGGCTAAACTACTTAGCCATGAAGGACCTCTTGCGTGGTGTAAAGGAAGCCAAGTTGAAGACCTATCCCCATTTCATGGTGGGAAAACAACTGCTAGTTTCATTCCATGGAACTTGTCCACAAGGAAGATCAATCTTCTTGAATTGGCCTAAACCAACATATATGGCACTTTCAAAGTGAAGACATTGGTGGAGCATTATACTTTATCACATTTATCGATAACTATTCCCGGATGCTTTGGGTATATCCGTTGAAAATGAAGGATCAAACCCTCGATGTCTTCAAGCACTTTCATGCCTTAGTTGAGAGGAAAATGGGAAAGAAGTTAAAGTGCATTCGGAGTAACAATGATGATGAGTATATTAGAGCATTTGACACAAATTGTTAGTCTCTTGAAATTTGACACCAAAAGACTCCACTGAAGACACCGCAGTTGAAAGGTGTGGCCAAATGGATGAACAATACACTGATGGAAAGAGTCCACTGCTTACTTTCAGAGGCAAAGCCACCCAGCTCATTTTGGAGAGAAGCCTTAAGGACTACGACTTATGTTATCAACCTATCACCAAACGGTGCACTAAATGAAGAAGTTTCAGAAAATGTGTGGTATGGGAAGAAAGTATCATACAACTACTTGCGTATGTTTGGGTATAAAGTCTTTGTCCACATCTCGAAAGATGAGAGATCAAACTGGAGCCAAAGACAAGACAATGAATTTTTCTCGGCTATGGAAAAGTTGATCTTGGACACCGACTCTACGATCTGATTGAGAGGGTGGTTTGATTAAGGGATGTCGTATTCGTCGAGAATGAGACGATTGAAGATATTGGAAAAGAGGTGAAGGTCATTTCCAACAACAACAACAGTCAGATTTGTGACACAAACTTTAAGCCTTGGAAACCGGTGACTGCTCATCATGATGACGGTGATCAAGGCACTGCCAAGGAGGAAGATCATGTGACTCCGATGCCCGATGAAGATGAGGATGATCTTGTTCCTTATGAAGTTGTTGAGCCTACCAAGACCATCCCACTCCGATGATCCACAAGAGATCGAAGACCCTCTGTGGGCTAATTAGTATGTGTTATTCATCAATGGAGGGGAACCCGAAAGCCTTGAAGAAGCTATGGAGGATGAAAACAAAGAAGAGTGGATGGAAGCCATGCAAGATAAGATGAAATCGCTATAAGAAAATCGTATGTTTGAGCTTACCAAACTCCTGAAGGAAAAGATAGCATTGAAGAACAAGTAGATTTTTCACTTGAAGGCAGATGAGAACAGCCCACAACCGAGGTACAAGGAAAGGCTGGTTTTAAGAGGGTTCAATCAATGGAAGGGTATTGACTTTGATGAGATTTTTTTCCCGATTGTGAAAATGTCTTCAATTTGGGTGGTGCTCAGATTAGCCGCTGCACTTGATCTAGAAGTAGAATAGTTGGATGTGTGAACAGCATTTCTTCATAGTGACATTAAGGAGGAGATCTACAGCAGGCGGAGAGATTCTGTGTTATGGGGAAGGAACATCTAGTGTGTCGTCGGAAGAAAAGCCTATATGTGTTGAAGCAAGCTCCGGGATAATGGTACAAGAAGTTCAAGTCTGTTATGGTGGGTTAAGACCACCGGAAGACTATTTCAAATCATTGCATCTTTATTTAGAGGTTTTCTGAACACGATTTTGTTATTCTCCTACTCTATATGGATGATATGCTAATTGTTAGGCATAATACCTCTTAGATCACTGAATTGAAGTGACAGCTTGGGAAATCCTTTGCCATGAAGGACTTGGTGTTGGTGAAGTAGATTCTAGGTATTAAAATATTTTGCAGCCATAAGGAAAGAAGATTGTGGATGTCCCAGGAGAGCTATGTAGAAAAGGAGCTCCAACGTTTCAATATGGGAAATACGAAACTGGTGAGCACTTCCTTGGCTAATCACTTCAAATTGAGTAGTCGATAATATCCTTCAACTGACGATGAAAAAGCCAGCATGAGAAGTGTACCCTACTCTTTGGCCAAGGGTAGCTTCATGTATGTTATAGTATGTACGAGGCTAGATATTGCTCATGCCGTTGGTACAATTAGCCAATTTTTGTCAAATCCCGATAAGGAGTATTGGTCCATGGTGAAATGGATATTGAGATATCTTAGAGGGACTTCCAAGTTGTATTTGTATTTCAAAAGTGACAAGCCAATTCTGGTTGGGTACACCGATGCAACATGGCTGACAATGTTGACTTTTAAAAATCTACTTTGGGATATGTAATCATGTTCGCAGGAGGACCAGTTTCTTAGCAATCAAAGTTGCAGAAGTGTATTGCTCTCTCTACCACCAAAGTAGAATACATTATTGTTACGGAGACAAGGAGATGTTGCGGATGAAGAAGTTTATCTGGGAGCTCGATTTTGAACAAGAGCGATATGTGTTGCTTTGTGATAATTAAAGCGCAATTCAACTTTGTAGAAACTAGTTATTTCATTCCAAATCGAAGTATGTTGATGTGAGATATCATTGGGTGTGAAATATTGTTGACTCGGAGTTGTTAGTGTTGGATAGGGTTAGGACGGAGAAAAATGGATCAGATATGATGACCAAAATGTTGCAAAGGGGGAGCTTAAAATTTGCCGTACTATTACCGGGAGATGACGATTGCCCCTACATGATTGTGAGGAAAAGTTTGTTGAAATATGTGTCACTCCGGTGTGAGCCCATACCCATTTAATATGCCAATTGGCGGAACGAATGATGATTACGAATGACAAAGGCCTGAGGAGCTAAGTTCGGCAGCATCACGCTCGAGGCGCCACCGAGGTACGAATTCCAAACGGTGGGTGCCTTACGACAAAATTCTAAAAGGTGGGCGCTCGATGAGCACCCAAGCTACCACCAAGTCACAATTTCTAGAACCACAACGCTGATCGATCGGTGCTCGAGCATAATTTTCAAAACCTTGGCATTTGAGCATAGGCTCGAATAATAAAAGCTCGGCTTTTGCGTGCTAGGGTTTAACCTCTACATTCTAATTGCCACTTTGAGAGAGAAAAGAAGTGAAAGAGAGAGAAAGTGGAGAAGAGGAAGACTTGTGCATCCGTTTGCGTTCTAAAACTAGTTCCAATCTCCGTCGACAATTAGTACATTGTTCTTGCTGCTGAGAAGAATGTTTTTCGGGTTTTATTTCTTCTCATTCATCTTATATTATTTATTGTAAAGACTTATTTTGAGACAAGGTGTTTGACCTTATACTTGAGGTTTGTATAACTGAGACATTGTATAGTAGAAACTTCTCAAACCTTAAGTCCCGTGATTTTTCTTCCTCGTTTAAAATAGAGTTTTTCACGTAAAAATTGTGCATTTATCGATTATGTATACTTGTTGTGTGCTTGTCATACATTATTGTGTTTTTTCTCACGGTTTAAATAGTAAGTCGGTCCTAATAATTTTTACTTACCCTATTTGTTTTCCTCGTACATGTATTCTTTTTTTACCAATTATTTTGGGGTTTTATTTGAGTTTTACTAATATTAGAGGGTTTTGCACATTTTACGAAAAAAAGGACAAACATTTGAGATATTATAGTATATCAGTATATTTATATAAAAAAGTCATAAAAATCTGCATATAAGCTGTGTATGTGGTATCCATATATTGCTACTTTGGGGTTTGTGGTCTACCATTGTGATACGATTCGATATGTGATCATTTTCCGACGAAAAAAGCTTTGTGACATTTCTGAGTGGAATCTTTGACTCTCTTTTCTACCGACAAAAAAAGGCTTTGTAATATATGATATAGAGACCCTCTCTGACTATGTTTTATGAGAATCATCGTAAGGTAATTGAATAAAATTAATATATTTGGATATTCTAGTATATGAAATAGACTTAAGAGTGCACCCAACTCTACGGGTGGCAAAACATAGTGGCTTTATTGCTTATCTATAGGAGATAGTATATAGACGGCCCTACCCATGAGTTTACATAGTTGTTGATATGGTTTAGGATTACCATGAGTATATAACTATTCCTCAAGTCAGTATCTTTGTCTTTGGTTCTTCAATTCATCCATGTCTTAGATTTTGATTTGTTTTCTATTGATTCGTATTGAGATTTCGTTTGAGATTCGTAGGTTTGTCTACAGTTGGGATTCGATCAGTTTCATACATTTAGATATGTAATTTCGATTTGGATTGTGTGATTTCATTTCGGATTATGTTTTGTTTAGATTTTGTTCCAATGGAATTATGTTTCGATTAGATTATATTTTGAGTATGAGATTACCTTCAAACTTTCATTGTCGTGCCTTTGGATTTATGGTTTTTACTCATTTTAAATATATTTATTGACCCTTTTTCTGATTTCAGACATTATCATTTATTATATTATATAGATACTTATTAAACTTTTGACTCATATTTTTATTTTATTATCCATATAGATTAGTGGGTTTAGATATATTGTAGAGAGTTCAAACGCAAGTAGATCATGGCCTTGTGCAGATTTGGTGAGTTTTAGTTTACCGGAAATGTATCAAATATATTTTGGACATTGAGATTGATCAAATGTAGGCCTATGGTATGTATGAAATTAGTTGGGTCAATATGTATGTTGGTTATGCATGTGATTGGTTTGTCCCCCCTGACTACAATGTGGATCAGGTCATATTTATTTTTTTATTTAGATGGGTTATTTGATGAGGTCTTGTAACTGATTTATAATCTGATGTTTATTATTATTAAATGTTGGGATTATCTAGGTCATTGTTAGGTCACGTCTGGAATTGGGATTTGTTTTGGTATTTGATAATTTATATTGAGATTTTAATTTTTTGGGTTGTAATTAATTATATTTGCTTAGACCTACTTTGGTCCAAGTTTGTAATATTTTCAACTTCAATTGCCAAGGTATAGTTCCTCTTAAAAACATGATCAAATAGCTTAAAGTTGACTTTTGAGAATTGATCTTGCCTATCATGTTAATGTTAGTTAACCCAACCAAAACAGACTTGTCATTGTCAAAGCACAAGTATACTCTAGAAGTATTGCATTGATACTTAAGAATCTACATCACGGCAAACCAAGGCCTCTTTCATGGATTTGAAAAAAATAAACTAACGGTTATAACTACATGAATAATATTCGCCATTATCCACACTATTGCATACATGGAATTACCTTCCACTAAAGCGTAAGGGACACATTTTATATTGGTCTTCTCTCTCTTTGTAGAAGAACTTTTCGAGTGCTTAACTTAAAGTGATTGGTGGGAAGAGCACTAATTGCTTTGGATTTCTCTATGTTGAATATTTGAAGTACTTTTTTAATGTAATTTTAGCGAGACATTCACACCTTTTTCTCCTTTCAGTCATAAAAATTTCTTATGCTAAGAATTTGTTTTGTTAATTTTAAGTCATTCATAATGAAAAACTTACTCAATTGCTTCTTTAACTAGTCAATCCGAAATGAATTTTTCCCTACAATAATCATATCATTAGTATATAGTAAGGCGATAACTAAGTCTTTTTCCAAAAACCTTTGCGTAAGCACGCAATGGTCCAAAATAGACTTTTTGTATCCTTACTCTATCATAATAGACTCAAATTTCTAGTACCATTATCTAAATGGTAGCTTTAGCCTGCAAAGACTATTCTACAAGTGGCACATCATGTGTTTCTTTCCCTTAGCATGAAATTCCTTGATATGCTCCATGGTGGTTTCCTCCTGGAGATTTGGATTCTAGCTTCTAATAAGCTAATACTAGAAAGTACATTATTTTTACAAATAATAGATCATTTATCTTATTCCTCTAGATGTTAAAATTTATGCCATTCAAGCGTATCAGATTGTTTATATCCTCCATCAATTCAAACAAAAATCAAGAAACTCAAACACTTTAACACCACTTGTTATTTAAACTTTGGCACAAAATTGAGAATAAATCTTTGCTAGAATTGACTACCAAGATCTTTTTCTTGAATTTGCAATGAGGCTATATAATAACACACATTCAGAAATAACAAAATTGTGCAACAAACAAGCGTCCCAATTTTACGTGATAACCCTTCTTAACTAAAAGAAAAAATCATAGAAAGTTTTTCATTATAATGTGAGTCATGTTACAATAAATTCTTCAAAATCACATTTAGATTTACTACTATCATAGTTAATTTGAGAAATGAATAACAAGAGAGTAAATGAAGAAAATCATTGGTAAAAATTCTATACAACTTGAACAACATATCCTAGGATGACAACGATCAAAACACAATTTGAAGCCCAACATGTTAATTCTCCTCTTCTCTTCATCCCATTCTCTCTCGATTTGATGTCAGAAAATTACTTATATTTTTCCTCTTTTCAACTGTCCCAAAAATAGACAAAAACACTTCAAAATGTTTCTACCATTCAAATAGCAGTAGTTAAGTTCAAACATGATGGGATAAAACTTTTTTTGAAACAATCTTGGTACATGCATTAATTATCCGTGATTGCTCTAGACTGCGCAAGAGCTTGTGCTCTTCATACGCACATTAGGCATAAATATTTATCCAACATACACACACCTACATATTAAGTGTGTATTAGGTATGGATATTCAGTGTTACTTAAAATGGTCTTTTCTTGAGTGAATCCTCGAGCGAATATTAAGAGAATTTTTCTACTTAAACCAAATTCAAATATCAACATATATACTGGATGTGAGACTTATGAAGGAGTAATCCAAAAAATTCAACAAAATTTTTCTTATGACCTTGTGAGTGCATCTTGCTTCTGCAACAAGTAGCCGCCATTTTTTGCCCACTAGAATCTCCCCTCCATTGGGGTATAAGTGTTGGAATACACGAGCTTGAATTAAACTCTTTTCCAATCCATCGATTTGACTTGAGTACCACTACTCCACTTGGACATCTTCTCATTGGTAGGAACACTTTTCTAGGCATACTACATAGATCTATGTATTTCACCATGATCGAATCTCCCATTTGTTACATTTACATTGTCGTTACGAAATGAAGCCACTATTAAGTACAAACTTGAGTGTTTTCTTCTTTGTGCTATAACTGAAGAGCCTTTGTGAGCTTTTGTTATCTAGTTCGAACATCGCAAAAAAGTACTCATCCTCAAACTTGTTCATTGGAATCAGATTCAATTGAACATCTTGTATATGTCATACAACCTTTAGCATTAACTTCGTCTCATTACTTGTCTACAAAAGTTGATCATATCGTCTTTGTAAACAACAAGAAATCAGATTAGGCAACAACTATATCCCAATCATCATCATGAGCCTTTTTTTCTTTCATTTCATCATCGTCTTTGTTTTTGCTTTCCACTTGCGCTAAATCTTCTTAATATGGCCCATCTTAGCACAATAATTATAACATTTTAGATATTTCTAGATTAATTACTTTTTGAATACAAATTATGTACTTAATGCTTATTTATTTAGGAATTCAAGTAAATAATAATAAATAAAATAAATATTTAATATGATAAATAATTATATTGAACTTTGTGGCTCTAAAATTTAGAATTAAAATTTAAAATTTTAGATTTAGCTAATTTTTAAAGGAACCCAAATATCCATATCATAATCAATAAATATAATAATAATAAATAGTATAATAATAGTAATAACAAATAGATTTAATATCAAAATAATAATAATAATAATAATAATAATAATAATAATATTCCTCAAATCTCGCCTATCCCTCGTTCTGCTGTGCATCCTCTCCTCTCTCTCTCCCACGTCTTCTCTCATTTTCTCTCTTCAGTTCCTCGTATTTTCCTTAAAGCTTCGCCATCGTTTCCTTCTTCATCATCAGTTAGCAAAATCATGAAGATAGAGAGAGAGAGAAGTTTCAATAAAGTCTGTCGCTGTTGCTGCGTCTTCGATACCACCGGCCATCAATGCTCATCTCTAAAAATTGAAAAATAAAATCAAGAAAGTAAAATTACTTCCTCTCTTACAAGTAAAATTCCTATTTTTGTAAGTAAATCATTCCTTCCTCATCGTTGATATTTATTTTGTTGTTGCATGCATTGATTTTTTGAGAATTCGTTGTATTCTTGAATTGAAAAAAGAAAATGCGAAAATAGAGCCACGACTCATGTAGTGAAAAGCTTGAATTTTTTAGGGTTTCACGTTAAATTGGGGCTTAACAATTCACATAATGGAGTGACAAAAATCTATATTTTACATGTTAAACTTTGAGAGTATGGATTTCTTCTGTTATTGGTACAAATCAAAAGGGAATAGAAATAGAGATCAGTACTCTATTTGGGTTACGCGATTTTGGTACAACGAACCCAATATAGTGAGAAAGAGCTGAATAACTTGTAAGCATATTTGACTTGTGTGGGAGCCATATTTGGGCTGTATTCATATGGAGGCAGATGAAGTAAATTGGGTGAATATATATGCGGGCGAATACGTATATTTGTGAGAAGGGATATGTGTATATATGTAGGCATGTATCTATACGTAAGTATGTATGTAATATACGAGTCTCTGCATATGTATATATATATGCATGTATGTGTATGCTAATGCATGCTTATATATATGCCTGTGTGTGAACATTTGTACGGGTTTGTGCATATACGTGCGTTATATGTGCATATGGGGATGGATATACATATAGATGTGTGCTGTGCATATATAAGCATGTGGTGTATATGTATTGAAATTATAAGGAGGAAAAAAATTGATGGTGATTATTATTTTGATTGGACATTTATAAAATTGGCCGAATAGTTACAGAAGATTTGATGATCGTGGATCTTGTTTGGTAACGTCGGAACAGAAGGTATTTGTAGCCTTAGAGATGAGGTTTGAGACACCGGGTGATTTAGTAAGGATTTAATAAAATGTTATGGCATTTGGTTGAATATTCAAATCTTTTTTGAACTTTCTCTCATTCCTGTGATAAATAATTCTTTACGTTGATCTAGATGCATACATATATTTTTATTTTGACTCTATAGATAAGTAAAGGATAGTGTGTAAAAATATTAAGGTATCTAGTCGAATAGGAGGTTATGACACCTTAGCATAATATATACTTTTTCAATAATTATTCTATTCCAGAAGTCGAGGTCGGTGATGTGACGAACCGGCCATATTCCATTGCATGCGGCCGCCCGTTGATTGAAACCGATCATATACTCTGGATAAAAGGGCGGACTTAAAATTTTTCTTTTCTTTTATATATACTTTATATCACGTGCACAGGATCGCGTGAGGCCCAACTTCTTGAGTTGGCAGCCAGGGGGTCGTGGGTTCTCTCTCTTGACCGACCAAGACGAGGTCGGTCGGACATGAAGGTCGAAAGTAAACTGAGATGCTACTAGGAATCACAAGTCACTCAAACTATAACAGCGTATGGAAGCATACTAATACTCATTAACTTTTAGCAACGGAAGTATTTTGCAAATCTTTTCCAAAACATCAAAAGCGAAAACATTAATTTTGCTCCTTCGCCACTTAAATTCCGGCTAGCTATCCTGCCTATCTGGTCCATCAGACCTCATTCTTTTTCGTCCAGTATAAGCTCATCATCATCATCTGAAAAATAGAAGGGGTGAGCTAGAGAGCCCAACAAGGTACTCATTTATAAATCATGCATAGTCATGAATAGTGAGACAAAAGACCAGAATGCAATAGAGGCGTATATGCATGCAGTTTTATAAAACATGGCCGGAGTCAATGTAAACAAATTCCAAAGTCATTTTTATGCAATTTGATTTCCAAAAACATGCTTCTGTTTTCAAATTCATATCCGTAAAAAACCGGCTATATTTAAGGTTTGCAACTCTCGACTATTATATCTCAAATAATGGCTACATTTAAGGTCTGTATCTCTCGACCCTCTGAATCATCAAATCTCATAAACACTACATTTAAGGTCTGTAGTCATGACCATTCAAAACGCTACATTTAAGGTCCGTAGTTGTGATCATCCAAAACGCAACATTTAAGGTCCGTAGTCATGACCATCCAAAACACTACATTTAAGGTCCGTAGTTATGACCATCCAAAATGGTTACATTTAAGATCTGCAGTTCTTGACCATCATATCTCAATAACAGCTACATTTAAGGCCTGCAGCTACTCGGCCATCAAATACTTAGTTCCGCAAATCCGAAGTCAAATTATGCGATTAACATAAGGCCCTTCTTTTAAAGTCTTAGAAACTGTCGGAGGTCCTTTAATAAAAGTCGGAGGTCTTTTTATTAAAAGGCCGGAGGTCGTTTTAACAAAGCCGGAGGTCATTTTTAATAAAAGCCGAATACCTTTTTCTTAACAAAGTTGGAGGTCATATATCAAAAGCTAAAAGTTATATATCAAAAGTCGGAGGTCTTTTAAATGTGAAATAGCCAAACTTTTTAGAACATGCAAATATCAAATCTCATGCAGGTCAGCAATTAACCAGATTTCATGCATTTTAAGTAAGATAGCCAGATATCATGAATTAACAGGGCTTCCTTTAAACATGCGGTTAATTCAGAAGATCAAAGCAAATTACCATAACATGCTTCACGTAGAAACTTAACAATATTCTTTGTCAAACTTTAACATAAATTCATCAAAACCAGTGTATACTTGCGTTGCAAACATGATCTTAAAAAAAAAGTGAGTACACTTGCCTGAATCTCCTAACTTAGAGCCAGCGTGGAATTCTTTCTTGGTTCTTCCACTAGAAAGCTTAGCTGAGAGCCTTCCCTCAATGTTTCTTTAAATTCTCTTGTCCCGTATTTATAGACATTTGGTCTGACGGTAGTAGGTAGGGCAGGTCAACTACTCGGGGGTGGTTGAAAGTTGGTTACCTACCTAGGCATGGTCATCCTGACTTTAATCATAATTAGTCATCACGTCAAGAAATCGGGCGATCAACTCTCATTTTACGCTTCTGGTCAACTGCCGTTGACCGGTTTAATTTCCCCGTTTTCTATCGCATAACACCTTCCAAAGCGGTGATCAGCGTCTCCGGTATTGTCTCCGAAAAACTCTTCAATGGTATTCGGAAAGGTCTCCGGAAAACTCCTCAATTTCCATCTGGAAATCGTCTCCGGAAGTCATTGTCAAGGTCTCCAGAAATATTCCCAAAGTTTCTTTGAAAATCGCCTCTTAATTCTCCCCGGAATCGTCTCTGAAATTATTATCTAAGGTCTTCTGTGTAAGGTCTTCGGAAACAAGGCCTTCGGAATCGTGGTCTTCGGAAGGACGTCTCCAATTCTCATTTCCCGAATACACATAACCGTCTTCAGAAATTGCGTTCATCGTTTCTGAAAGGCACTCATTAATCATCTCCGGGACTGATCAATCTTCTTCGAAAAACATCTCCGGAGACTCCTCAATGGCCTCCGGAAATAGTCTCCGGAAAGCTCTTTAATTGTCTTTGGAAGTTTTACCATCTTCGGAGATTAATGTCTCCGAAATTTTAGCCTTTAATAGCGTCTCTGGAGATCAAGGTCTCCAGAAACTTTATTCTCTAAACTCCTAAGTCTCCAAATTCAACGTCTCCGGAGATCAAGGTCTCCAGAACTTTACATATGGCCTCCGAAAATCTCCTCCGAAAGCCTATTAAAGATCTCCGAAAAAGTGGTATCCAGAGGTCATCCAAAGGTCTCCAAAAATCACTATTTCTTCTTGTCTCCGGAGATCACTGTTCACGGTCTTCGGGAGATTATGCCTATTGAAACTTTGTCGGCCGGCCTTCATGGCTTTAACACTTCCGGCCTCCTTCTTCCCTTCTGGTCAACAGGTGTTGACCGAATAACCTCCATTCACGTTTCCGGTCAACTAGCGTTGACCGGTTAAATTTTTCCTCACGTCTTCCGGTCAACAGGTATTGACGGAATTAATTTTCTCATCATATTTTTCGGTCAACTGGTGTTGACCGGATAACTTTATTTTTCTCTAACATTATATTAACTTAATGATTGGGACTTTCTATGTTTTAGAATCTGGACCGTTATAATCTCCCCCACTTATAGAAATTTCGTTCTTGAAATTTTGACGAGCCTTAGCCTGGCATTTGCCAAGCTCCACCTCATGCTTGCTTCTTAGATTAAGTCTTTTACTGCTACCTTAATATGCAAGAGGGTGAGAAGAAGCTAAATCTCAAGAAGGTACCTTTAATCACGCTTGATGACGCTTTGGTATTCTGAACTGTCATTGCAAAGGTTTTAGATGGAACAGTGGGCTTTTTCATATCCGGCTTTCTAAGCGTGGGGCAATCTTTAACTCAGTGACCCTACTGACCACAGTTAAAACAAGCTCCCGTTAGCTTGAAACAAGTTTTTCCTAAGTGCTTTCCTCCACAATGGGTGCAATTTTCTGTAGGCGCTTGGAAACTGAACGCTAGCTCAATTTCAGTGGTACTCTTCTCTTGATCCGATACTTTCCCCTTTTTAGTTGGCCCTAAGGGTCCTGGACTGGTTCCGTCACTAAGACTCCTCCGACTAACAGCCCTCTTTTTGAAAAATTCTTCATTCTTAATTTCCTTTTCATAAATGATGGCCCTATCTAATACCTCTCCATATATAAGTAACTTCAATGTGGATAGGTGTTTTCTAATATCATCCCTTAGACCTCGAAAAAAATCTTCTAGCCCTTCTTTCTTCATCCTCCACCATATAGGGAGCATATCTAGATAGCTCCAAAAACTTCGCATCGTGTTCGGCTATGGTACGAGTGCGTTGTCTTAATCATAAGAACTCATATTCCTTCTGCCCCACAGACTGGCAGGAAAATATTTCTGTAAAAATGCCGCCTTGAACATACCCCAGGTAATTTCGTTCTCTGTATTCCAAACACTCTTTTTCTGCTTCTCCCACCAGTGATGAGCCTCTCCTATTAACTTATAAGACGCAAACATAACTCTATCATCGGCCGGATATTTAATCACCGCAAACACTTTCTTTATCCATTGGATCCAAGTTTCTACTTTTATTTGGTCTGGTTCTCCTAGAAACTCTGGAACGTGCTCATTAGTGAAGCGGTCATACACAGACGTCCCCTCATTGATGAGAGCTGGGACCGGAAGAGGGGCCTGATTTTGTTGTCCCATGGTTTCTATGAAAGTGGTCATCTTTTCTAGTAGGTTTAAGTACTTCTCCTCCCGATCCTGAGAATTACTACGACTACTACTAGCCGTTCATTTTCCCTTGCTTGCCATTCTCCAACCAGCACATTGACTTCTGAAACCAAGACAATTGAGTTAGATCAAAATTTAGGCCCTAAAATTTATTAGGATATTACATTCTCCTAGGCACCATGTTCTGATTTTTGCTTAGTGTTAGCCTATCTGTCGGACTAGAACGGTTGAGTCTAAATCGTTGTAATTCCTTCCTTCACCTATCCATTGATTCATCTTAACTTATCCTAAGCTTCCAGATAGATTCACATCAAAACCTAAGGCATCTCATATCTCTTTGATACCAACTGTGTCGAACCGGCCATATTCCACCGCATGCGGCCACCCATCGATCGAAACTGATCATACACTCTGGATAAAAGGGTGGACTTAAAATTTTTCCTTTCTTTTATATATACTTTACATCACGTACACAGAATCGCATGAAGCCCAACTTCGTGAGTTGGCGGCCAGGGGGTTGTGGGTTCTCTCTCTTGACCGGCCAAGACAAGGTCGGTCAGACATGAAGGTTGAAAGTAAACTGAGATGCTACTAGGAATCACAAATCAGTCAAACCATAACAGCGTATGGAAGCATACTAATATTCATTAACTTTTAGCAACGGAAGTATTTTACAAATCTTTCCCAA
The DNA here is from genome assembly GCA_033239525.1 of Nepenthes gracilis. Lineage (NCBI taxonomy): Eukaryota > Viridiplantae > Streptophyta > Magnoliopsida > Caryophyllales > Nepenthaceae > Nepenthes > Nepenthes gracilis. The sequence goes on from BSYO01000007.1 coordinate 15,823,385, forward strand.
AACATCAAAAGCGAAAACTTTAATTTTGCTTATTCGTCGCTTAAATTTCGGCCAGCTATGCTGCCTATCTATTCCATCGGACTTCATTCTTTTTCGTCCGGCATAAGTTTGTCATCATCATCTGAAAAATAGAAGGGTGAGCTGGAAAGCCCAGCAAGGTACTTATGCATAAATCATACATAATTATGAACAGTGAGACAAACAGATAGAATGCAATAGAGACGTATATGCATGCAGTTTTATAAAACATGGCCGGAGTCAATGTAAACAAATTCCAAAGTCATTTTTATGCAATTTGATTTTCAAAAACATGCTTCTATTTTCAAATTCATTTTCATAAAAAACCGGCTACATTTAAGGTCTGTAGCTTTCGACCATCATATCTCAAATAACGGCTACATTTAAGGTCTGCGTCTCTCGACCATCTGAATTATCAAATCTCACAAATGTTACATTTAAGATCCGTAGTCATGACCATCCGAAACGGTTACATTTAAGATCTGTAGCTTTTAACCATCATATCTCAATAACGGCTACATTTAAGGCCTGCAGCTACTCGGCCATCAAATACTTAGTTTCGCAAATCTGAAGTCAAATTATGCAATTAACATAAGGCCCTTCTTTTAAAGTCTTAGAAACTGCCGGAGGTCTTTTAATAAAAGCCGGAGGTCTTTTTATCAAAAGGCCGGAGGTCATTTTAACAAAGCCGGAGGTTATTTTTAACAAAAGTCGAATACCTTTTTCTTAACAAAGTTGGAGGTCATATATCAAAAGCCGAAGGTCATATATCAAAAGCCGGAGGTCTTTTAAACGTGAAATAGCCAAACTTTTTAGAACATGCAAATATCGAATCTTATGCAGGTCAGAAATTAACCAGATTTCATGCATTTTAAGTAAGATAGCCAGACATTATAAATTAATAGGGCTTCCTTTAAACATACGGTTAATTCAGAAGATCAAAGCAAATTACCATAACATACTTCACGTAAAAATTTAACAGTATTCCTTGTCAAACTTTAACATAAATTCATCAAAACCAGTGTATACTTGCGTTGCAAACATAATCTTAAAAAAAAAGTGAGTACACTTGCCTGAATCTCCTAACTTAGAGCCAGCGTGGAATTCTTTCTTGGTTCTTCCACCAAAAAGCTTAGCCGAGAGCCTTCCCTCAACGTTTCCTTAAATTCTCTTGTCCCATATTTATAGACGTTTGGTCTGACAGTAGTAGGTAGGGCAGGTCAACTATTCGGGGGTGGTTGAAAGTCGGTTACCTACCCAGGTATGGTCATCATGACTTTAATCATAATTAGTCATCACGTCAAGAAATCGGGCGGTCAACTCTCCTTTTACGCTTCCGGTCAACAGCCGTTGACCGATTTAATTCCCCATTTTCTATCGCATAACACCTCCGGAAACGGTGATCAGCGTCTCCGATATTGTCTCCAAAAAACTCTTCAATAGTCTCCGGAAAGGTCTGCGGAAAACTCCTCAGTTTTCATCTGGAAATCGTCTCCGGAAGTCATTGTCTAAGGTCTCCGGAAATATTCCCAAAGTTTCTTTGAAAATCGCCTCTTAGTTCTCTCCGGAATCGTCTCTGAAATTGTTATCTAAGGTCTTCTGTCTAAGGTCTCCGGAAGCTCCTCAATGGTCTCCGGAAACAAGGCCTCCGAAATCGTGGTCTCCAGAAGGACGTCTCCAATTCTCATTTCCCGAATTCACATAAACGTCTTCGGAAATTGCATTCATCGTTTCCGGAAGGCACTCATTAATTGTCTCCGGGATTGATCGATCTTATCCAGAAAATCGTATCCAGAGACTCCTCAATGGCCTCCGAAAATAGTCTCCGGAAAGCTCTTTAATTGTCTTTGGAAGTTTTACCATCTCCGGAGATTAAGGTCTCCGGAATTTTAACCATTAATAATGTCTCTGGAGATCAAGGTCTTCGAAAACTTTATTCTATAAACTCCTAAGTCTCTAAATTCAACGTCTCCGGAAATCAAGGTCTCCGGAACTTTACATATGGCCTCCGAAAATCTCCTCTGAAAGCCTATCAAAGATCTCCGAAAAAGTGGTCTCGGAGGTCATCCAAAGGTCTCCGAAAATCACTGTTTCTTCTTTCCTCCGGAGATCAAGGTCTCTGGAGATCACTATTCACGATCTCTAGGAAATTATGCCTATTGAAACTTGGTTGGCCGGCATTCATGGCTTTAATAGTTTTGGCCTCCTTCTTCCCTTCCGGTCAACAGGTGTTGACAGAATAACCTCCCTTCACGTTTCCGGTCAACTTAATGATTGAGACTTTCTATATTTTAGAATCTGGGTTGTTATAGTTGATTTTGAAGAGAGATACTTATAACTTAGTGATCATCGTAGAGGATGATATCTGAGACATTATTGGGAAGGGGTATCATAAATAGTATGAGAATACCACATATATAACATTTGGGATGACTTTAGGGGTAGTAGAGATACCATAAATATCACATAACCTTATGGTATTTACCCATTTGTTGGGGGTGTAGAATATGCAGCTTTTGGTTCACTATAGCAGAATAAAATATTTGGAGATTATTGTTATCTCTTGTAGTGAAATTATTGTTATCTTATTTAGTGGTGACCTCGTATTGAGTTGATAAGATTCGGTGGAATCCACGTTGCCTTTCTGATGTTTAATTGTTCTTCCAACTTTTGGGTCGTAGATACGATATATTGTTGAATCTCGAACCGCTATTGTATGTTGCATTTTTATTAATTTTATTGTATTTAATATTATGTTCGAGATGCTTATTTGAATTTTAATGTTATTGATTATATTTACTTGTTAGATATTTGACTTATCATTATGTTTTCTTATCTCCAAAGTTGACAGATTGATATTAGATAAGAAGAGATTGTACATTACTGTTGTGATTCTAGGAAGATATGATCTCAGATTTTGAGAATTTTAATGAGAGATTTGAGACTATTTATGGGTTCATAAGTATTTGGATATCTATTGGGATTGTGTTTCCATAAATTTGATGTTATAGTTATTGATATTATCTTTTATTTTGAGTAGTTTATTAGTATTATGGATGTTTTATTTCATGATATATTTATGATAATCTTTATGGATTGATGATATTCAATGATTGGAGGATCTTTTGTATGGCCAATTTGGGTCAGGTTTGGGGACTCAATTTCGGGTCATCACAACTTCATGGTATCAAAGAATTAAGATTTTATGTGAACACTTGAAGATTTAAGAATCATAAGCATTCGATAAATGTTAGGAATCGCTAAGTAGCTTGAGGACTTATGATATTGGTGTCTCTACTAGGTCTAGAAAATTTTGTAGCGTATCCTTGAGGACTTGAAAGATAATTGATGATTCTAAACCATGAAATGTATGATGTGATTTAGGACTTTGGATTTGGAATATTTTAAATTAAGAGGAAATGGGTAGGTTAGAATATTAGAATAAGTTATGTTCTAAATTTTCTTATTTTACAGATTGTTGAGATAACGAAATACGAGTACAAAAGACTTATGAGGAACTTATGATGGCATCTATATAGAGATTTCTAAAGTTTGAAGAGCAATACAACTAGTGGCTTAGCTCATAGCACAACCTATCGGTTTCTTGACATGTGGATCTTAGGCAATGAACACACAAACTCTTATCATTTAGATGCTCAGTAGAAAAGAACAATTGAACCCGATTTCTATAGATTTCAAGATTGGACCATCGCCTTTCTCAATGTAAACATGGCAAAAGTCTAGCAAGTTTTGTGGTAGACGATGTTGCTCTAATTATATGAAGATCAATTATATTATTAAAAACTACAAAGTACCAATACTGGAAATTAGTATAGTTGCACCCGTTTTGTGTAAAGCAAAACTAAGATGTTTTAAATTGTGACAGCGTAGGACCATACTCCATGCATTGTTGTATGCTAAAGAAGTACATACCAACCATGTTCAATTGGCGATAATTGTAGAATCGAGTAAAACTTCCCTTCCAGAACATTTGCAACAATGATGGAGTGGGATAAATCATTAATCGAAGACATTATTATCAATTTAGAAAATTTTCAAATACGTTATAAGTATGTTGCAATTACAAACACCATGCGGGCAATCAACTTTCTTATTGAGCTAACTCAGAGAATCGCCTCAGACTCCAAAGACTAGATGACATCAACGGAACATAAAAAGATAAAGCTACAATTGCAAAGGTAATCGTATTTAGTCATCATCAAGTTTATCAGTCTACCGTGAGGCATCAAGAATTGTAAATAAAGTAGGAGGATGACTCTATTTGACCTTGCAGTAATTTTTGAGAAATTTTCAAAGCGGCAATCAAGAATAAACATCTAGTGTTGTTGACTTGAATGCCAATTATAGGAACACAAGTATCTTGCAAGATCGATGTACAATTAAGGATCATTGACTATTAAAGATAAATAAAATAAGATAAAATTAATTTTTGGTTAAAGAGATGGTAGGACTAGACAACATTAATTGGAAACCAAACAAACTAGTGAGTTTATAAAGTGTCGAAATAGTTGTTATGTGGGCTAGATTCTAGCGTAGATCTAAATTGAAGTTTCATAACATCTTAATAGTTATTTTGAATGATTTGAAAAAGTTAGCAGCACCTTATATTATGCTCAATTCCTAAGTAGGATAGTAATTTATGGGTTTAGGTAGTTTGATCAAATAAATTAATCAGTTCGTGATCTAGATTGGTAGTGATTTTGATTACTTTAAGATCTTTGGGACTCAATACTAGGAAAGAAGGAAATCTATTATCATGATTTATCATTTTTTTTTTTAAAAAAAAAGAAGTCATCTAGTCGGAATTGTTTTTCAAAACATCAACAATTGATAATTCTATAAAAAACTTTCATCTATGTCTTTCCATAACTATCTTAAGCTATTTATTACCTCTATTTGAATAACTTTTTAAGGTTGACTTAGAGAATGCCATCTTACAAGAGATGTCTCCTAGTTCTAATACCAGTGCTTCATTTTTGCTAGAAAATTATTTGGTTGTGTTTTCTTGAAATACAAATTTCACTTGATTTAGAATCCAAATTGAAAACTTCGTTATCTCTTTGCACCGCCTCCTAGAAGCATTTCTCTTTTGTTAATTTTCTGAAGAAGAATAATTTGTTCCCTTTAACTTTCAAAGTCAAACCTCAGATATGTTTTCTTCTGCAATGCTTTGATTGGCACTGGATTTTTAAACTTTTATTCATTTGGAAGCAATTTGGAGAGAAATTATCTAAATTACTATCGTATTCAATTAATAGGAAAGTTTGTTCAGCCATAATTTTATTCAGTTCAACATGTCTCTGATTTGACATATTGGGATATTCAATATTTTTATACTTTCATTCATGTTATTTGAATCTATTTTTTTTATATAGATATGACATCTACAGGCTTAAATATGATAAGAATAGCCATTTATATTTATTAAGATTAGTCATAGTTTCTCTAATTATACTTTCATTTACTGAACCTTCATATTCTATGGTTAGAAGATTTGAAATTGAGGTTGGGATTTCTTGGTTTTGTTTCCCATTTGTCCCTTGTCATTGTAACTTTAGATATTCTCTTCTACTAAGTTTTTTTCTATAAATGTTCCTTTTCTATTATTATTGTTATTGTATATGTACTATCAAATATGTTATCATCATTTGTTATTGCTCTATGGTCTCTCAATAAATTATTCTGATGCTTTATACACTAGATTGAAAACTTTGGACTTTCGATCTTCTTCTTTTGGTATCATACAATTTTTTTGTTATACTTGTAGTAGTATCTGCCATTGGATTATCATGTGACACTTTATTAAATTTTGAGTACATTATCTCAACTTTCTATTTGAATCTATTTCCTCTGATGTCGGGGCAGATTTCTCTAGCATCAGCTGTTTGTCAGTTAATTTTTTGTAACTATAAGGACCAACTTATATCTTAAGATTATATGAAATTATTATTGGCATTTTCTTGTAAAAAAAAAGAGGGGAAAGGGCAACAACCAATAAGGCCGGTCTGTGCTGACGACTAGCACCATTGTTGCTCTGATGGTGGATTATGGGATTCCCAATGACTGGGGTTATCGTGCTTCTAGCTCTGCAGGTAGAGCCAACACTCCACCATATGACTTCGTCAGTCTATGAGCACCATCTAAAAGGGAGGCTTTGTTACCCCATGCCATGTACTCTGTACGCATTGGTGGAGGCGTTGGGCATTCCTGTGGCGAGGCATCACCCTAATGCCCTCAGTTATCTAGTCTCATTGTGCATCTTTTTCCTCCTTCATACCGGCACTTTCGATGCCAAGGCAGCGCGGTTAATCTTCTGCTACACGAAGTCAAAGGATTAGGTCTCCATGTCCCCGAAGACCGGCTTCCACTTTCGAGGGACCAACCCTGATTGGGTGAAGAATTTGAAGAACCAATTTTTCTTTTTGCGGGAGCCCTCGACTCTAAACTTCCCCACGAGTGGGGCCCGATTTCAGAGTACTTCCACGGGAAGGTGTCGTCGGATGATGCTAAGGATACGACGAAGTTGGTTGCCGCCATCGACTCCCAGATGGAAAAGTTTTCCATTTAGAGCTACTTCCTGACATCTATCACTTTTAAGGCCGCTAGGTGGGGGCCTCTGTCGGGTTGGCATGCCGTCGGTCCTACGAAGAATGAGCCCGAGGACGACGTGATTCCCCCATCGCCCGGAGGGGATGCAGAGGAGAGCTGCTCGTTGCTTGAGTCGTCTTTAGATGAGGAGGAGATTGAGGCTCCCTAGAAGAGGTTGAGGGAAGTCGGAGGTGCCTCCACACGGAGGTCACAGAGGTTGGCTGCTGGTTCATCCGCGTGAGTCTAGGCCCTAGTCCTAGAGGCGACGTCAAGCGCCGGGTTTTAGGAGGAGGCCAACAACCCCGTATCAATTCCCGCCGTGGCACTAGCTGAGTACGGTGTCCCTGTAGTGGGGCTTTGTTCTGGTGAGGAGTCTTCCGCGAATTCCTTCGTTAACCTGGAGCCACCAGAGTTGGTCTTGGAGGGTGTTCCATCTATGGTGGGTGACGCACTAGTCTCTAGTGACCCGGAGGAAGTACGCGTGCCAGTGCCAGCACTAGAGCCAAAGGGATCTTTGGAGCCGGCTAGGATCTTCGTCGAGCCGACTTTGGAGGGGATGATCCGAGCGGACGTTCCCGCGGCATTGGAGGCAGAAGCCGTATTGGAGGCCGGCTCGCCAGGCGCTGAGATGGCCGTGGGAGGGATGGTTCTGGAGCCAAAGCCCCCGAGCTTTCCTTTGCCTTCCGTGCTTCTGGACCAGCCAAGCTCCACAGGAGTTGCGGCTGAACGCGAAGAGCCCCTGGGCCCACCCACATCAGGAGATTTAGCATGTCTTTCGGACGCAGCCTCCACTCAGGTATAATTGCTCTGAGTTGATCGCTCTTCGGCGGTCATGACTTTTGGAAATTTTCTGACCTCCTCATTTTCCATGCAGATTCTTGAGGGTGTCGACTCTCTTGATGAGTTAGCCGCTCAACTGCACGTGAGCGTTCATCGCAAGCTGCACGTTGTTCAGCGCATAAGAGCCAAGTCGCTTCCCTCCAAGAGGAGAGCGAGCAGGCACAGGAGGAAATTAGGCACTTGAAGGAGGAGAATGGGCAACGTGCGTTGGAGGACATGTGCCTGCAACAGGAGGTTGAGCAGCTAAGAGAGGCGGTCACCATCCTCGAGGATGACAATTCATGCTTGTCTAGGGATCTGAGAGGTCGGCTTACTCTGTTGGAGGTGGGTCTCGTACTAGAGATTCAGTTCCGGGATGGCATTCGTCTGTGCCGTAGGATTGCTTTTCTTGCGGTCCCTGATGTTTCTGAAGGCATCTTTCATCTAGGCAACTCTGGAGTCTAGGACAGGTCTTGCCTGAGGAATTTCCTTGAGGAGGTTGGTCCATTAGATCCTCCGCAGTAGTTTTACTTGTATACATTGCTTTCCCTATTTTTTTTTGTCCGCGTCTTGTACAAGTGAATGAAAAGCAACACCCTTTTTTTGTTTTTGTATACAATGCCTTCCATTGTGGTTTGTGAGATTGCGTCTCACGTTTAACGACTAAGCTTGTGAAGTTATTGTCTCCAAGGCCCTAATTCGGCGCCTTCTTGCGTTGTACTTGTCATTCGTCAGAGGATGTCGTCGCATCTTGCGCGTTTAATGGGAAGCCCGATCTAGTAAAGTGGATGTCGTCACAAGTCCCATGGAGCCATGCTAAGGGCCAGCTGGGTTTTCAAGCCACAGCAGCCGGACTCCGGGTTTAGGCCTTTTCTCATGCGGTATCCGCATTAGGTGCGTGGCCCCCGCTCAGGGCTTCGTTGCCACCATGTGCAAGGTCCTACCCCACAACCATTGTAGACTAAGAGTGTTCTCTTCTTTGTGAGAAGGTCGCCGCACGCCTGCAATTCTTGCCTCATAAGGTTTTGATGGCCATAAGTTGGGAAGTTTCAAAAGCTCTCAGGCCTGACGTTTTGACCGCCTAGGTCATGTGGTTTGGAACCATGATTCTCTCAGCTGCATGGGCCCTACGGTGCGAAGCCGGGATTTGGTGGTGACCGCTTATGGTCATTTGGCACGAGGCCAAGGTTGCAGGTCGCTTGGGACCCTTTCGACATTGAGTCGAAGTCTGGAGGTGGCCGCTTTTGGACCACTCAATGCATGGTCGTGGCTTGGACAAGACCGCTAATAGGCCACTTGATGCAGGGCCAAGGTTTTTGGGCCACTTTGGGCCACTCGACGGGGGGTTGAGGTTTTGAGGTGGCCGCTTGTGGGACGCTTGGTGTGGTGCCAAAGCCTCGTTTTATAGACAGATGATAGTCTTCCCGACTTAGGAGTAGTTTAGGTCATTCTGCTTTTGGAATGATATGCATGTTAACACTTCACACGAATGGAGATGTGGGTTAACAAGAATGATTAATTTTATTAAATAAAAACTCGATGTATGTACAAGTACTCTTCATGGTCCGCGTGTGTGCCTTACCTGGGCCAGCATCATGTCACTGGTAGTATTTCCTTAGGTTGGCGGCGTTCCAGGTCCGAGGGACTAGTTTGCCATTCTGGGCACGTAACTTGTACACTCCGCTCCGGAGAATTGCGGAGATGAGGAATGAGCCTTCCAACCTAGGGGAGAGTTTGCTTCTGCTCGTGGCTTTTTCCGTCGCCTCTACACTCCGGAGGACCAGATCTCTAACTTCAAGTAGGCATGCCTTCAGTCGCTTGTTGTAGTACTACGTGATACGCTGCTGATAGGCCGTGGTCCACAGGTGGGCTGTGTCTCGAACTTCTGGGAGTAGGTCAAGGCATTCTCTGAGTCTCTGAGAGTTTGTGGTTGGATAGAAACATTCAACTCGCAGGCAGGGTAATCTCACCTCAACGGGAACTACGGCTTCAGCTCCGTAGCAGAGACTGAAGGGCGTCTCTCTCATTGGTTCCCGCGGGGTTATCTGATACGACCAGAGTACGGAAGATAGCTCATCGACCCACGAGCCCCCTACATCCTCCAGTTTGGTCTTCAGCCTGTAACAACCCAAAGTTTTTTTGGTAAAATCTAAAAAGGGTTAGTAATCGGGTCCGGGCCAACGCAGTTGACCGAAAATTGTTAAATGAGTGATAGGATGTCAAAGGAAAATGTTTCCTTCATCAAATCCGGTCAACGAAATGTTGACCGAAATGGTAAAGGAAATCGGACTTCCCTTGGTAAAAGGAAGTCCGTTTTTAAAGCAAATTGCTTTCATCAATTCCGGTCAACGCAATGTTGACCGAAATTTAAGGAGAAAAGTAAACCGCTTGTGAAGGATTTGGGACTCAGCTGCGTGTGCCGGTTCTTCTTGCATTAAGGTCTCCGAAACTCCAATCTGGATTTCCTCATCAGTCCTGTCAACTCGCGTTGACCGAGAACGAAAGATGAAGAAGTCCGAATGGCATTGAAGAAGTTGCGGTCCGTTGATTTAATGCACCAAATTACGAATAAAAGCCTCCGAATTTCGGTTCGAAATCACAATCCATTTTACGCGGCATATAACTCTTCATAAATGCAATCAGGTTTTGAAAAATGCAAATGACTTTGGTGATGGAGCGAATTAATGACGCTTTGTCTTTGGGAATCCACGAATTAAATATTGTAGGCATTTTCAATACTTTGAGAAGGGAACAAATAGTAAATGGCATCTTGGGAATTAATTGGGCCATAAATAATAGCCTCTTTACCTAAGGATTATAAGTATGAACTTAGACATTTGACAAAGACACCCTAGAAATTCTCAAGATCATACAACGTAGGAAGGAGCAAGGTTAAAAACTAAGGCAACAACTTCGAGGCAAGATACTCACCACATTTCTAAATTTCATGTTTGATTATGTTAATATGAAATGTTATGATTTTTGTTTATAATATGTTTTGATAATTAAAATGCATGTTTAGAAGGAAATTCTGTATGCATGATTCTGTTAAGAATTTTGAAACTCAGTATTATAGAAAGAATTTTGTATGAATCAAAAGCTACAAAGATGTCGTTCTTCTGAATTTTAAGGCCTCCTAAATTGTATGACCTCCCGGAAAATACATTTTTGTTCAAAAGCACTCAATATCACTGTTTATGAATATCACTTGTTCTTATGAATTTATGTACTCCGTCTTAGAAAAAGTACTCCGGCCTTTTATGATTTTATGTACTCGTGAAAAAGTCCTTTTGTGAAAAAGTACTCCGGTCTTTTATGATTTTATGTACTCCGTCCCAAAAGTAATTTGAAAAATTAACTCCGGTCTTTTATGATTTTATGTACTCCGTCCATCATGAAAAAGTACTCCGGCATTTTGAACCCGAATTTGTACACAAAGACCTCCCGGCATTTAAGGTCTCCGATTTGAAATGATCTCCGGCATTTTGAACCCGAATTGTACGGAAAGCCTTGTAATTAAAGCATTCGACTTTCACGGTGCAATCCGGTATTTGAACAAAGTCACGAAATGCACTCCGGCTTTGATGCACTCAAAATCAAGAATTACACTCGGTATCCTATAACATCCGAATTACGAAAATACCCTCCGGCCTTTAAGCATCCTTTTTCAAGTAATGCACTCCGGCATTTTAGCGATTCAATTCCACCCGCAATTGAGCACCGAATTGTACGGAATTTCACTCCGGCATTTTGGTATCCAAATTTTATGAAAACGCAATCCGGTTTTCCATACTTGGCGAATTTGAATTACGGCTTCCAAATAGATCCGTCCGTTTTAAGAAAAGCCCTCCGGTTTTAGTAAGAAAGGTACTCCGTTTCCTTTAATGAAAAGAACTTGATTTTGTACTCCGTCCTTTATGCACTCCGCTCTGGAAATAAGAAACGAACTCCGGTTTTTGACTATCGACAACGAACTTTGGTTTTTGACTAACGAATAAACTCCGGTTTATGAATTTCGACCTTCCGTTTTCGGAAGATTTATGAACAAGAATTTCTTCGGTTTATTAAATAAGAACTTTGGATTATGTTTTGAAAGATAAACTTGGCTTTTGATAAGATGATATGGACTTCAAATACTGAAGTTAAAGAACAAAGAACAAGGAAAATGTATGAATACGGACAGCAAGTGGAACTCTTCCGACTTTTGATCTATGATGAATGGCCAATAAGAACACGAACCAAGAACCGAGTTTCCATTAAGCTTGCTTTGTTAAAGAATGGATGAAGGATATAGGAGTGACACTCGAGGATGCCTCCCGGGCCACGGGGAGGGGACCTTTGGTGGCACAAGAACTCGGTCTATGGCCCCGTATGCCGGGTTAAAGGCATTACCTCCCGCCCCGGGGAGCATAATGAGGGACACGGCTTTAGGTTGTGGGGTAGCACACAACCCGTCCTCGATGTTGTCCGCTCCCGTCCGGTCCCTAAAGATGATATGAACTCCGAATGATTTTGATAAAGACAAGATGAAAAGAACATGAACTAAAGAAAGAAATGATATGATGATTTTTATGCTATATTATGATCTATGTTCTGATTATATGTATGCTTGTGTTTTCTGCATGTGAGTATCCTGCTGGGCTTTGTAAGCTCATTCTTGTAACATTTCAGATGACAAGCTTATGGAGGACGCAGTCGAGTAGAGTACTATGATTATGCTTTGCCGGGAGCAGCATTTTGGAGTTTTGTTTATTTAGTTTAGAAAACTTGTAATTTTATTTCCGCTGCTATGACTGTAGTTTGTTTCTGTGACATTTTGGGAATTATGAAACTATTAATTGTTGGAAGGCATCTCAGGTTTGATTAAAGAAAAAAAAAAAAAAAAGATTTTTATGCTCATAATTTAGTTATATGAATTAGATTTGACGATGATTTTTTTTTGGTGGAAAAAAAATCGGGTAAATCACGCTTGGTATCGAGAATTGAGATGCCTTAGGAATTGATCGATCGAAAAGCGTAAGTGTAAGTTTGATCTTTCCTACTAAATTTTCGTAGGAATAAGTCTAGGTGATTAGGACTCTTGAGAAATTGACTCCTAGGCTAAACTTATGGATATTTTCCTTTCCTCTAACTTACTTTTGGAATTTCAATGTTGCACCTGTCTTGATTTTTAGGATGGCCAACGAATGGAGAAGAAGATATGACCTCGGGTAGTTCTAGTACCTCCCATGATCGTGAAACCGAGTATGTAACCTTGCTAGCGAGATGGCACATGTTGAAGAGAAGATGGAAAGGCGTCATGTGGCCCTGTTTCTCCGCTCCACGACCAATCTCGTCTATATATGAGGAATTTAAGATAGCAAACATGCATGAACTTTTGGGAGAAACGGATCCGCCAAAGGCGTAAAAATTGGGTTAGGAAATGGAAGAAAGAAATTACAATTACCCGGTGTTCGGATAATGAATTAGTGATCCGGAGATTCAAACTTATATCGAGACCCTAGATACAACCTCGATATTCAAGGAAGAGTTAGAGACACAAACCGTTTTCTCCAAAGTGGGCTGCTAGTTGGGAGGATTTCTGAAGAAACTCACATTTGGAGCCACCTAAGTCATCCAAGAAGGCAAAATTAATGGATATGGGAAAGAGCACTATCGAAGTTTTTCCTAAATGCGCTTATTGTAGGAAGAGGCACGGGGAAAAATTTGCTATAAAGAAATAGGAGCATGTTATAATTGTGGAAAGTTGAGTCACCTAATAAAAGATTGCCCGTACCAAAAGGTAAAAAAAGAAGAGAAGTCTCGAGTATCAGGTGACAAAGACAAGGCCCCGAGACACTCGAAGGCAAAGAAAGGTATTCTCTTAATCACGAAATTTTGATTTGTAGACCTATGTATGCTTTATGGATTTTATTAGCCAAAGATTATTAAGAGATCACCAAAGTAGGGGGAAGCAACCATGGGACGAAACTGCCCCATCCATAATTGGAACTTTATGGTAAGATCTCTAAGGACTTAAAAGGGATGATGGGTTTTGAGGATTAGGAGGTATTGTCCTATGTGCTCAGGCAAGTTTTAAGGATGAATACCTTATTTTAGACTTCAAAAAAAAAAAAAAAATAATAATAATAATAAAAAAAAAAAAAATTAATAATAATAATAATAATAACAAGACCTTCGAGGTAGATAAGATGGATTCTTAGGGTTCATGAATTTCAAAAGAAATGAAGAATCAAGTTGGTGAAGGAAATACTCTGTTAGGCTTGTGACACTTTGGTGGCGTAACATTAGGATCTATAAAACTTTAATTGATAACTATTGAAAGGGCTGTTAGTATCTTGAAAACATACGGTCATCTTGAATCTAATCAAGGTTACTAAGCGATCCAATGAGTATTTTTGAGAACCCCAATTAAAGTGAGACGTTCGGCTTAGAGAGAACGGTAAACTTTAGAACAACGGATACAAGATGGTTCTTGGATATCGAATGAGGATTATGTTGTTTAGTGATCCCTAGAAGTTTTCGGGAAATAAAATTTCCTTGAGGAATGGTACGGTCATGTAGGATACCTTTGATATAAGTGGGGGAGCAGTCCATGACTAATGTCACCAAATATAAGTTAGATTAGCAACAAAAACCTCTGTCTTAAGAACTCACGACTTCGTTTGCCAAGATAGTGGTACCATTAAGAAGGGTGATCATATGATATCGCATATGGACAATTATGTTTAAAGGTTGAGCAAGTGGATCTCGGTGTTCTTCTTTGGGAAAGTAGGCATCAATGCTAAAAATTGATATTACGAATATTGATGTTACGAATTCTTAGACTTGTATGTTTCCGAAGTCTCATAAGAAATGTGAAAGGGTAAATCACGAGTAAATCCAAATGATTAGGTGTTAGGATTTATATCCTTAGTCCTGGGAGACAAAATCATATTCAATGTATGGGAGCTATGGATTTATACAATATGAAGTCCTTTAGGTTTTGTCTCAAGACATTTAGAGTGACCCATTCATCGTAATGATAGGATACTTGTTCGATTAGATCAATTGACTCATTAGTATACTAAAGAGATCTAAAGGTTACTAAGTAATAAGAATTTTAAAATTTTGGGTAATGTTATGTAGATTCTTTGGGTAAGAGTAGCCTTGAAGGTGGCTGTAGTTGAACGGCTACGGGATTTGTCTTCTCGGTGTGAATATCCTCGATCATTTTATTCAAGGTTACCGTATATTCGGGTCTATGATGGGGCTATGTATTCTAGAGAAAATGTTGGTTTGCTGATTTTTAACAAATGGTGTGAATGTAAATCGTTCCAACTTTAAATTTTGATCGTGATTTAATGTTGCATCGAAACTTTAATAAAACTTGAGCAAATAATCTTTGGGACGTCAAGTTTCAATGAGATAATTAATGATAAAGATAGCATAACAGAAATGAAGTAAACCTTGTAAGATGATTAATTTTTTTAAAAGAGAATATTCCCTGTCGAGTCTTAGAGTAGGTTGAACCTAGAAAGTTCATCCGATTATGGAAATTAAGATTGAGGTTAATGTCCTTATGATCAAGTTAGTTTTAGCTTGGAATGGACTAAAGTAAAAGTTCTTAGAATTCATTTGAAGTATCGGATTAAATTGGAGGAATAACTAGCATGTATTGTAAGTCATTTAAGAAATTCTGAGGATCAACCTCATATCAATAGCTGAGAAAATCAGTAAATGACTGGATTAAACTGTTATAAGAGAGTAAGAATGGTCAAATGTTTAAGGCTTCCTAATGTAATTCCTGTATGAGGGAATAAACTCTGAATGTAAAAAAAAAAAAAAAATACGAATGATTATGAGACCTTAAGGATCATCAAATTTCGAGGACGAAATTTCTATAAGTAGGGGAGATTGTAACAACCCAAAGTTTTTGGTAAAATCTAAAAAGGGTTAGTAATCGGGTCCTCCGGTCAACGCAAGTTGACCGAAAATTGTTAAATGAGTGATAGGATGTCAAAGGAAAATGTTTCCTTCATCAAATCCGGTCAACGAAATGTTGACCGAAATGGTAAAGAAAAATCGGACTTCCCTTGGTAAAAGGAAGTCCGGTTTTAAGGGGCAAATTGCTTTCATCAATTCCGGTCAACGCAATGTTGATCGGAAATTTAAGGAGAAAAGTAAACCGGCTTGTGAAGGATTTGGGACTCAGCTGCGTGCGGAGGCGGTTCTTCTTGCATTAAGGTCTCCGAAACTCAACTGGATTTCCCTCATCAAGTCCGGTCAACTCGCGTTGACCGGAGAACAGATGAAGAAGTCCGAAATTGGCATTGAAGAAGTTGTCCGTCAGTTGATTTAATGCAGTCCGAAATTACGAAATAAAAGCCTCCGGAATTTCGGTTCGAAACCGCAGTCCGATTTACGCGCATATAACTCTTCATAAATGCAATCGGTTTTGAAAAATGCAAACAGACTTTGGTGATGGAGCCGAATTAATGACGCTTGTCTTTGGGAATCCACGAATTAAATATTGTAGGCATTTTCAATACTTTGAGAAGGGAACAAATAGTAAATGGCATCTTGGGAATTAATTGGGCCATAAATAATAGCCTCTTTACCTAAGGATTATAAGTATGAACTTAGACATTTGACAAAGACACCCTAGAAATTGAAGATCATACAACGTAGGAAGGAGCAGGTTAAAAACTAAGGCAACAACTTCAGCAAGATACTCACCACATTTCTAAATTTCATGTTTGATTATGTTAATATGAAATGTTATGATTTTTGTTTATAATATGTTTTGATAATTAAAATGCATGTTTAGAAGGAAATTCATTATGCATGATTCTGTTAAGAATTTTGAAACTCAGTATTATAGAAAGAATTTTGTATGAATCGGTGCTACAAAGATGTCGTTCTTCCGAATTTTAAGGCCTCCGAATTGTATGACCTCCGGAAAATACTGTTCGTTCAAAAAGCACTCCGCAATATCACTTTTATTCTTATGAATTTATGTACTCCGTCTTTTTATGAATTAGAAAAAGTACTCCGGCCTTTTATGATTTTATGTACTCCGTCCCACTGTGAAAAAGTACTCCGGTCTTTTATGATTTTATGTACTCCGTCCACTGTGAAAAATTAACTCCGGTCTTTTATGATTTTATGTACTCCGTCCACTGTGAAAAAGTACTCCGGCATTTTGAACCCGAATTTGTACACAAAGACCTCCGGCATTTAAGGTCTCCGGATTTCAGAAATGATCTCCGGCATTTTGAACCCGAATTGTACGGAAAGCCTTCGAATTAAAGCATTCTGACTTTTACGAATTGCAATCCGGTATTTGAACAAGGCGAAATGCACTCCGGCTTTGATGCACTCAAATCAAGAATTACACTCCGTATCCTATAACATCCGAATTACGAAAATACCCTCCGGCCTTTAAGCATCCCTTTTCAAGTAATGCACTCCGGCATTTTAGCAATTCAATTCCACCCGGCAATTGAGCACCCGAATTGTACGGAATTTCACTCCGGCATTTTGGTATCCAAATTTTATGAAAACGCAATCCGGTTTTCCATACTTCGAATTTGAATTACGGCTTCCAAATAGATCCGTCCGTTTTAAGAAAAGCCCTCCGGTTTTTAGTAAGAAAGGTACTCCGTTTCCTTTAATGAAAAGAACTTCGGATTTTGTACTCCGTCCTTTATGCACTCCGGCTCTGGAAATAAGAAACGAACTCCGGTTTTTGGACTATCGACAATGAACTTCGGTTTTTGACTAACGAATACGAACTCCGGTTTATGAATTTCGACCTTCCGTTTTCGGAAGATTTATGAACAAGAATTTCTTCGGTTTATTAAATAAGAACTTTGGATTATGTTTTGAAAGATGAACTTCGGCTTTTGATAAGATGATATGGACTTCAAATACTGAAGTTAAAGAACAAAGAACAAGGAAAATGTATGAATACGGACAGCAAGTGGAACTCTTCCGACTTTTGATCTATGATGAATGGCCAATAAGAACACGAACCAAGAACCGAGTTTCCATTAAGCTTGCTGTTAAAGAATGGATGAAGGATATAGGAGTGACACTCGAGGATGCCTCCTGGGCCACGGGAGGGGACCTTTTGGTGGCACAAGAACTGGGTCTATGGCCCCGTATGCCGGGTTAAAGGCATTACCTCCCGCCCGGGAGCATAATGAGGGACACGGCTTTAGGTTGTGGGTAGCACACAACCCGTCCTCGATGTTGTCCGCTCCCGTCCGGTCCCTAAAGATGATATGAACTCCGAATGATTTTGATAAAGACAAGATGAAAAGAACATGAACTAAAGAAAGAAATGATATGATGATTTTTATGCTATATTATGATCTATGTTCTGATTATATGTATGCTTGTGTTTTCTCATGTGAGTATCCTGCTGGGCTTTGTAAGCTCATTCTTGTAACATTTCGGATGACAAGCTTATGGAGGACGCTTGATCGAGAGTACTATGATTATCTTTGGAGAGCATTTTGGAGTTTTGTTTATTTAGTTTAGAAAACTTGTAATTTTATTTCCGCCGCTATGACCGTAGTTTGTTTCTGTGACATTTTGGGAATTATGAAACTATTAATTGTTGGAAGGCATCTCAGGTTTGATTAAAGAAAAAAAAAAAAAAAGATTTTTATGCTCATAATTTAGTTATATGAATTAGATTTGACGACGGTTTTTTTTTTTTTTTGGTGGAAAAAGTCGGGTCGTCACACAGCCCATGCAACAACGTACAGTTAGTGACCTCAACCTGCCCATTGGCTTGAGGGTATGCCACGAATGTATGAACCAGCCTGATGTGCAGGTCCATGCAGTACTTCGTGAACTGTTTGCTGGTAAATTGGATTCCGTTGTCGGTCACTATGACCTTGGGAATCCCAAAGCGGCAGATTATGTTTTGGAGGAGGAATTCTATTGCATTCTGCTCGGTGATTCAAGCCAGAGGGACCACTTCTACCCACTTGGTGAAGTAGTCGATGCCGACGATGAGGAACTTCCTCTGCCTAGAAGCCAAAGGTAGCTGTCCCAAGATATCGAGCCTCCACTGTGCAAATGGCCATGGGGGCTGAAGGCTGCGCAGTTCAGCGTGTGGGAGGTGTGTCATGGATTCGTGGACTGGATAGCTTTCGCATTTCCTCACGAATTCTATGGTGTCTCGCTTCATGGTTGGCCAAAAGAGACCTTGTCGCACGATCTTGAATGTGAGGTTCTTTCCTCCGATGTGCGAGCCGCATATGCCAAGGTGGACTTCGCTCAGAGCATACTCAGCCTCTTCAGGGGTCAGGCATTTCAGGTAAGGAGTGGAATATCCCCGCTCGTATAGCCTCTCGATGAGAATTGCGTACTGGCCTACTGTCTTCTTAATCTGTTTTGCCTCATCAGCGTTTTTGGGTAGAGTTCCATCGGTCAAATACTTTCTGTACGGAGTCATCCAGTTGTTACCCTCGTCAATTGCAGCACTACTTGGTCCAAGGAGTCAACACTGGGCACGACCAGAGTCTCCCGTGGTTCCCTAGCGTACTACTTTGGGAATCCTGCTGCTGCGTTCCTGGCCAGCCGTTCAGCTTTCCAATTGTCGGCCCTAGGGACGTGTTTAATCGGGAAGCAATCGAATCCCTAGATGAGGGTCTTGGCCTTTGCTAGGTATCTCACGAGCTGAGGGTTCGACGCTTTGAAGGTTCTCTGGATTTGGTTGACCACGAGCTTTGAGTCGCTATGCATGACCAGCAATTTTATAGAACACTCCATAGCCAGATGAAGTCCTACGAGAAGGGCCTCATACTCTTCCACATTATTGGTAGCGGGGAAGGTTAGCACAACGAAGTAAGTAATCTCTGCACCGTCCGGAGTCTTTAGCATGACTCCAGCTCCACTACCTGCTTGAGTGGACAATCCGTCCACATTTAGGGTCCATGTCGAGATGTTGATATCGCCTATACTTCTCAGGTTGCCGGGGTCATCTAGAGCAAGGGTTGCCGCCTCGATGATGAAGTTCGCTTGGGCCTGACCATTGAGGGTCGGCCGAGGTCGAAACTCTACATCAAACTCTCCCAGCTCTATAGCACACTTGACCAGTCCGTCCGAGGTCTCTGGTTTCTGCAGGATCATCTTCAGAGGTTGATCCGTTAGGACAATGATTAGGTGGGCTTGGAAGTAGGACTGCAGCTTCTATACTGAATAGATGAGCGTCAGCGCGATCCTTTCGGCATGCGAATAGCGGGCCTCTACTTCTGTCAGTACCCAACTTACGTAGTACACTGGCTGCTGCGCTCTCTCATGTTCTCTGACCAGCACGGAGTTGATGGCAGTGCCTAACGTAGCCAAGTAAAGATACAGGTCCTCGTCCGTGTATGGCAAGTTCAGGAGAGGCGGGTTGATGAGGTATTCTTTCAGCTCTTTGAAGGCTTTCTTGCATTCCTCGGTCCACCGGAACCCTGACAATTTTGTCCCCCTAAGTGCCTTGAAGAAGGGGTAGGTACTTCTCCACGGAACTTGGCGAGGAATCGAGAGAGGGCCGCCAATCGCCTTGTGAGCTTTTGTACTTCTTTCACCGTTCGCGGAGGGTTCATGTTGAGGATGGCCTTGATCTTTTCCGGGTTGGCTTCAATGTCGCATTGTGATACGATGAAGCCCAGGAACTTCCCGGAGGTCACCCTGAATGCGCATTTGGCTAGGTTGAGTTTCATCCTGTGCGCCCGGAGGACTTGGAAGGCCTCCTCTAGGTCGCAGATGTGGTCGCCGATGACCCTGCTTTTTATAAGCATGTCATCAACGTACACCGCCACATTTTTTCCGATCTGAACTTCAAATATCTTATTCACCAAGCGTTGATAGGTAGCCCGACCATTCTTAAGGCTGAAGGGCATCACTTTATAGTAGTACGTCCCCTAGTTGGTCATGAAGGTGGTATGCTTCTCATCGTTCTGGTGCATCTAGATTTGGTTGTAACTAGAGTAGGCATCCATGAAACTAAGGTGTTCGTACCTGGACGTGGAGTCTACCAGTTGGTCGATCCTGCGGAGAGGGAAGCTGTCCTTTGGGCAAGCCTTATTTATGTCAGTGAAGTCTACACATTTGCCATTTGCCATTGTTCCTTTTCACCAGCACGACATTGGATAGCTAGTCTAGATATTGGACTTCTCGAATGAATCCGGTGTCCAGGAGTCTTTTTACCTCCTTCCTTATGGCGACCAGCTTCTTGACGGAATAGTTCCTACACTTTTGCCGCACGGGCTTGTGGCCGGGATCGAGGCCTAGCCTATGGACCATCACTTTGGCCGGTATCCCAAGCATGTCGGCAGGAACCCAAGCGAACACGTTAGAGTTCATCCACAAGAAGGTAATCAATCGATCGCGATCAGCAGATGAGAGAGCTGCCTACATGCATGCACTTCTTTGGCTTGGTAGGATTCAGAGGGATCGCTTTGAATGCTTCCCTTGATTGGGCTTGTTGCGGCATGGCTTCATCGCGAAGATCAAGATCTTCATCCGGGCGATCTGGCACTACGGGGGTGACCTAGGACAAGTAGTATGTCCACCCCATCGCCTGGTCCTCTAGCACTTCTCCCATGCCGCACGGGGTGGGGAACTTCATCTTCAGATGAGGGATCGATGTAATGGACCCGAAGGACATGAAGAAGGGTATTCCCAATATAACATTGTAAATAGATGGAAGATCGATGACAAGGACATTAGCTCTCGTGTTGCGGTGCGCGGGTAAGTTCCCATTGTGACCTATAGCCAGACCTTCCCCTGCACCATTATAGGTTCGTTGTCTAGGCCGTATAAAGGGCGGTTGGCTGTTCTCATCTGACTTCACTTCAGTCCAAGCTTAGCACTGAGATGCAGCAAATTTTGCGAGTTTCTATTATCAATGAAGACCCGTTTCAGTTTGTAGTCAATCTTACCATTTGAAACAAGGGTGGATACAACAAAAGGATCAGTTGGAAAAGGTTACATGAGCCATATCGTTGCTACTAAAGCTAATGACATCACTCCTATCCCCTATCTTTGCTCTCTTGCTGCTGGAAGTCGACTCTGGCTGTTTCTGCCTGGTGCTTTTGGTAGTCACAGTTGAGATCATGTTGATCATGCTAGCGACTGTATGGTTTTTGGGAGGCTCACTGGCCTCGCCTTCCAAGGTTGCAAGGGCTTGCCCGAACCTTTCTTGAACCGTTTAAGGTGTCCATAGTGGATCAAGTCCTCTATGTCTTGCTGCAAGGTTTTGCAGTTCTCCGTGGAATGTCTGAGGCAACGGTGATACTGATAGTATTTTATCTGGTCACTGCCACTCGGACCCTTCAGCGTCTTTGGCCACTTGAAGAATTTTTCATCTTGGATTTGCATCAGGATGTTTGCACGGGTATCATTAAGGGGGGTCAAGGATGTTGGTCCACGATCCCTCCTTGATCCCAATGGAGGGCATGGCTACTTGCGGTGCTCCGGGAAGCGGCTATCATCACCATTCCTCTTCTTTCCGGTGGTAGGCTTGGAAATTTTTGAGTGGCGGTCTGCACACTCGGGATGCTTCATCTCGTTTGCCTCCTCCGCTGAGATGTAGGCTCAAGTGATGGCTTCAACCTCTCGGAAGGATTGGGGGTGCTGGTATGACAAGTGCTCGAAAAAGTCCCCCGCTGCCAACGTAACAATGAAGGCGTTGAACTTCAGCTCGTCAGAGAGCTGGGGGATCAGACGCGCCTCGGTGATGAAGCGATTGAGGAATCACTTCAGACTTTCATCCGACCTCTGATGGAGGTGGACCAGGTGCCACAGCTGTTTCTTCCCCCTCCGGTTGGAGGTGAACTAGTTCAGGAAGCAATCCACGAGCTCGTCGAAGGAGCAGATGGAATTTGGCGGGAGGTCATGAAACCAAAGCAATGTGTCCCCCGAGGGTGACGGGGAAGCACTAGCACATCATGGCCTCTCTCACCCCTTGAAGTGACAGGTGGGTATGAAAGTAGTTAAGATGATCCATCGGTCCTTGCTCCCATCATACCCTTCCAGCACTGGCATCTTGAATTTGCGAGAGAGCAGCTGAGTCCGCAGATCCATGGTGAAAGGTGACCTTCGCAGGTCAGCGGAGGATCATGCGGGTCTCTCCTTGTGCAGGAGATCCTATAGTACTTTGACATTCTCCTCCAATGGTGGGTTAGACGCCCCTCTCCGCGCATTGATGATGTCGCGAGTTCCATGTGGTACTATTGGCATGGCTGGATTTGTCGGTTGTGGCAGCTTCCTGCGCATAGTAGCCGCTCACTACCAGAGTTCGCAGCGGTTGGCCTTCCCTTGGACGGGGAGTTACAGGGGTTATGCTGCTCAGGGCTCTCTCCCGTTCATCCCGGCTAGGATGGCTCTCAGCCACAGACTGGACCCTGTTGTCAGAGGCTACCTGGACCCCGGCGTCGTCAGGCCGATCTGATCTTCTCCTTAGTGCTGCGGCATGACGCCTTCCTTCCCCTAGAGGAGGACGCTTGGGATGCCGACGGGACAGCCCCCACCCACGGGGTTCCCATCTAGTTGTAGAGAGCCTAGATCACCACCCTCATATCACCCATGTCCGTAGCTAGGTGGTGGACGTCGAGCTCTGGACGGATGTCCGCGTGGCTACCCACCGAGGAGTTATCACTACAAGTGGCAGCATCTCTCGCTAGGGCACTGGCTTGTTCCCCGGTGTTTACCATTTTGTCATTTAAGAATGAGGTTGAGAAGGAGACGCTAGGCTTCTTGTCTTGTTTCCACAGACGGCGCCAATGTTGCATCCTGGGTTTCCGATTGTCGTACGAATTAGGGAGCCTTAGGATTCCTCGTTGTCTAGAGGTGATCATGAGTGGGTCCGGTCTCCGTCTCTATGAACTTGGGCCCTACACAACACAACTAACAAATGAGAGATTAGGGGTCCAACAAAATTTCTCCCACTAAGGACGCTCCAATGCTCAAGTCAGCAGATTCCCGTAATAAATGGAAATGGGGCGCACACTTAGAGGTGTCTAAAAAATGTGCTTGAATGCATGGGAAGTGCATGAATGCTTATGTGGGAGAGTAACTAGTGGGTGGTGGGAGACCTGGCTTCCTATATGCACCGCAATGATGGATGGCTGACTTCTTATCGCCTGAGAAGGCTAAGGAGTTTTGATTTGGAAGATAGCTGTAGAGCTTAAGGCTATTGATTCTAGGTCAATTATCCATGATCCGATTGATTCTCCCCTTTCTTCGTAGAAGAAGAAGGGTTTTACAGGCCCTCTGGCGAGGGCCTTTGGGTGCGAGAACCCTCGTTGCAAGGATTCGTTGGCCGCTAATTGCTGTCGGCGATTGATGGCATGTCGGTTGTCATTTAGCGGTGGCAGGTGGACTGTCAGGTATTGCCGGTCACGCTTGGTCTCCCTCTTGAGCTGAGATTGGCGGGGCGACTCTGGGCATCCACCTAAGCCGCTGTTGGCAGCGCTAACCGTTTTTCCATTGGCTAGCTTTCCCTGCCATTTCCTGGCAGCTATATTAATGCGCCGCGGGCGACGTCCATTGGCCGCCGATCGTGGGCTACCACGTAGGTTGCCCGGCAGTGTTGGGCCTTAACGGCCCATCAGGCAACCGTTCCGTGGGCTAGGCTTCGAACCTTTTTGAGCCTTTGTCCCAGAGCCAAAAAACAATAATAAATCATTAAATAAATAAATAAATAAATAAATAATAATAATAATAATAATAATATCTCTTAAATCTCACCTACCCCTCATTCTCCTGCACCTTCTCTAGAATCAGCGGCCCTCCATCGCCATAGGTGGTGGAGGCCATCCGTCGCTCAACATGGGCTGTTTGATTTTGATTGGATGGCTTATATGTTTATTAGGTTAGATAGAATCTATAATATACAAGTTTTTGAATATTATAATTACGGATAATTAATTTATTATAATCAAAATTAGGCTTGTTTGATGTCGGGAAATTAGGTTCCGGAATATAGGAGAGATTGGCAAGGGGCACTCATTGAGCACCTCGGGCAATGTCGTGAGCGCCCGAGTAGGCGCTGGAACCTGTGCAGGGTGCACCTGCCGCGTGCTGGCCAGCACTTGAGCATCGGCCCATGATATAAATACCCAGCAAGAGTTTCAAATGGTCATTTTTTCCAGATTTCCACATATAAGAGAGAGAGAGAGCTCGAAGGAGTAGAAAGAGACAAAAGAATCCAAGGTTCTTGAGTCCGATTCCAAGCTCGAGCTAGTTAGAGAAGTTATAGATCGGATCGAGACAAGTACATTCACACCTTTTCTTTCATTTCTTTGAACTTTAATTTTATTTTCTATGGGTATCCTTGTTTTGATACCCGATTAAACTTATATTTTGTATTGCCTATGAATTGAGCATACACATATGTGAATTTTATATCTGATTTCCTAGTTTTGATCAAAATTTTGCTCCAAAATCCTAACCCAGCACCCGGATGTTTTCAGCCACCGATTTTTGAGATTTTTGCATCAATTTGCTTTAAAAATTATTACCCATATATTGAATATGTTAATTTATCAATTGGGTATCCGATTTGATAGTTTTATACGGAATTATATTCATCGAAACCGTAACCCGCGCTCCCATTTTGGATTTTATCCGAATTGTTTGTAATTTATACACTTTAGAGATTCATAACTCTAGCTTTATGGATGCGGATAGTCCATATATTTGGTATTTGTGTATATATATTTTATATATGTTAATTTTGTATATTTTAGGAACTTTATCGGACACAAATTGAGATAATTATCAACGTGTATATTAAATATGTTACCTTATATATGCCCCAAAAATTATGTTATACGTAATTATGAATGAAATTATTATCCAAAAACTCTAAAGTTACGTTTGTCTCATGGTGGTATGAATTTTTATTTTTTCCATACTTTATAATGTTCATACATATAATTTAAATCATGTGAAAATTTAAACCCATAAGAAATATAAATATTATGTAAATATATGAAAGAAATGCCACAATTTGGTATGTTTATGAATCAATCTCCCAAAGTGAGAATTTTATGAAATAAATTTAGTGAACTTTTTCTTAAAGAATAAAAAATTATAAAATTTGAACCATAGATTGATATTTTAGAGGATAGTATTCCCTGACATACCATAGATATTATAGTAAAATCTCAAAGATTATCTTGGCTGTGTTTTATAGTATGTAATATTCTTAGCATGCCTTAATATATTATAATGGGAGATCATTGTCTGCTAAGGACCGCATGCGGCTAAGGCTTCATTTACAGGGATTATATGTAGATGGCCTGCCTTTGGATCTTGAATAGGAGGTGATGGCTTTTGATTATGTAGAAGCAAATACAATTCAGACTACAATCAACCACTCATTTAGTTTGTAAGGCCTATTGGCCTTAATCCACAAAGATAATGAAATTTTAGTCTATTTTAGAACCTAAAGAAAGAATAAGTAAAATAGAAAGGACAAATAAATTCTAGAGATTTATTTATTCACATTTCATCTTTATACATCTTTATTGTGCTCTTATATCCTTCATCTATTTTATTTTATATATATTATTTATTATCATTGATTATATTGCACTAGTTGAGTATTTTGCTCAATGTTATAATTTTTTCTTATCTTCAAATGAGCACGAGTTTATATCTAATAGGGCTGGATAGAGGATTAGAAGTTGGCTAGTTGGAGAAAACTTGAAGGATGATCTTGTGGACTTAACCTTGTAGATTTGTACCTTATGGAGTCATTTGTATTATTTTTGATGGTCATGTATATATAATAATGATGTATATAGTATATTGTTTTCGTTGTGTTTGATAGTTGCACGTGCTTCCATAGGTTATTATGGATAATTTGGATGCCCAGTGGCATTTTATCTGAGCTAATGTCACACCCAAATTTATGATGTTAGTGCCACGTGTTTATTGTTGCTTTTGGATCCTATGTTGAGTTGTATTGTGGTTATATATTTATTTACAGGGTTAATGTACATATTTTATATCAGTCCGACAGTTATTTTTCTGCCAAAATTCTATTGGATTTTTATTAGAAACGTGGTCCGTCACAATTGATATCAGAGAAAAAGATACCCTAGGTTTGATCTAAATCTTACACCAAAGTTTAGGTTAGGGTAAGATAAATCAAATAAGTAGATGACGACATAAGGTGATTAAGTTAAAATGGATAGTTCTAATTTTCCTAATTTGTATAACTTAGACTAGAACTAAGTCAAGATCAGTAGTTAAGTTGATCATCTAGTTGTGGTATCCTAATTAGTTCCTTAATCAAGTTAAATTGATTCACTTAGGTTAGGATTAAGTTAGAATCAGTTAGTTATGTTTGGCCGCATAGTAAATAGTGCCCTAGTCATTATTTGAATTGAGTTGCAATCTAACCTATATCGTTCTTGATTCAGAAAGAATGTTAGTAGCTGATCTTGCTACCTAGACAAAGGTCGACACTAAAGGTGGTCAACCACATGATAAAGAGACTGAGTGTCTGAATCTATTGAGTGTGATAGAGACTTGAAAGTCTTAGAGGATCTAATCCGGATGAGAACCAGGAGATAGAGAAATTATCAAGGGTTGCTTGAATAGCATAACAAGTGAGGCATATAAGATGAAATCGATGGCTCGAGGTCAAGATGGCTTAGAGTTGATTTTTAGTGCTAGCAAATTTGAGGATGTTGCATTATGATCGATTTAATGATAATCAAATGCTTGAATTTTTAGGTGGCATGGATCTTACAAAAGTTTAAATGTGGATCCTGAGAATTGAAATAGTAGCTGTGGTGACCTTTCCTCGGGATGGGATATAGTAATGTTTGCCTCACATAAGTTAAAAGGCAAAGCCAACCATGGACAATTGATAAGAAAAGAGTTATGGGTTAGGAGGATAAAGAGATATTGTGAAATGTGTTTGTGGATGATTTTATAGACAAATATTCTTCCCGATGAGTTTTCGGGAGCATGATTTTAATTGTGGACAGTTTGGCCACATGATCAAGGATTGACCTTATCTCATGGGTCGGACAATGAAGAAGTCCAGTACCTTGGATTGTGGTTTTGTGGGGAAGGTACAAAGTGTAGAGGTGCCATCTACCTTGGTGGAAGGAAGGATCTTGAATTTTAATATTTCTGTATATGTGGATTTTGAATTCATGTCTTCATTTGTGATTCCAAAGTTTGTTCATCTATTTGAGGATCTAAAATTTGTACTAGTTGTATCGATATCTATGATATTTTCTTAGGTCCGTAGGTGTGATTGGTTGGGTTGATTGGAATTGTTTTGTAGTACTAACCCTTGATCTAATTTCGGTGGTGTTTTAGTTAATGAGTCACCATGCTAGTATGAATACTATTGATAATAATATTATGCTCTGCAATCTAATTGTGAAATTTTGAGTATAAGGAAGAGTTGATTTAGATATCAGGAAATTAGTATCATTGTACCTATAAGTTGTTTAATAAGGACATGTGTCTAAATTATTTAGCATATGAGGCCACATCTGGAGTTATCTTGTGGTCACTAAGAAGTCTTGGCTGTACAAGTATTTGAGGATGTTTTTTAAAAAAGGTTTGGTTGATTGATCTTTTGATCAGTAATTCGAAATTA
This sequence comes from Nepenthes gracilis, assembly GCA_033239525.1. Classification (NCBI taxonomy): domain Eukaryota; kingdom Viridiplantae; phylum Streptophyta; class Magnoliopsida; order Caryophyllales; family Nepenthaceae; genus Nepenthes; species Nepenthes gracilis. The sequence continues at coordinate 15,851,451 of BSYO01000007.1, forward strand.
TGTCGGAATCAACAATGATTTTTTTAAGGACTTTATATAGAACAAGGGAAGCATCGGTTAGGTCCCACTATGGAATGCTCTAGAACCTTTGAGGTGAGTAAGATGAACCGATAATGTTATTTAGGGATGGTTAAAATTTAGGTTGTTTGGGAATGAATGGTTTAATAAACGGGCACTATGAACAAATAGATGAATAGTTTGACCTTTTACCAAAGTTTGGAGCTTTTTAAAGTCGATCTGTAACTAGAATGTTGTCGATTGTTGATAATTTGGAGTTATGCCATTATGGCATTCAAAATAAAGATATAGCCGTTACCAATTCCGGTAACGCCATTTAGGTTTGTAGGTTTGTTGGTGTTTTTGTGGATTTATGGAGTGGATCTTTTGGTCATATTTAGGTCCATCGTGTGAAAGCCTCATTGATGAATTTGAAGAATCATAGAGGTGTGTGAACTTTGTTTGAGGACTGTGTCATGGATTAGGAAGGTTGTTAGCCATGTGTTCAATTGAGGTTAGAGTGTGAGTTTCGAAAGGGGAAGATGTTGTCTTGGGCTTGTGGATTCTTCGGTAGCATGAATGTGATCCTGTAGAGATTCGAGCGATGGATAATTTAGGAAAGACTGATTAATGCTGTGAAGGTGTGTAGTTTTCTTGGTTCTAATTGAATCCAGCAAGTTACCCCTTTTGAATTCCTCGAGGAATGCAGCGTCCATGGGGCGTTTGGCTTGGAAGCGATCGGTATTCGTCGAAATGAGACATGTGATGATAGCTTTCAAGGATTGAATGGTAAATTATCGACCATGTCATTGGAGTTGATCCCTAATGAACCAATTATATTGCAGTAGATTGTGATACTTTTGAGGAAGATTTAGAATTATACTTTTCCTACATCGTATGTGGGTGGTTGCCTTTTGATTAAGTGGAGGAGAAACCTATGATTGGAATCACTCCAATTGTGGTTTGAAGTTAGCAATTGATGTCCCTGCTTTGAGGATGGATAGGTGTTGTTTTTGGAGATAGTTATTACCTAATGATTTTAAGAGTATGAATAGTTGTGTCTTAAGAAGAGATGATCATATGTCAGTGCTAACGGATAAATCTACTTAATGATTGAGAAGACAAATCTTGATGTCTTTTAAGGATAGCGAATTATAGTGTCGATAAATTGATGTTGGGAGTATTTAGATTTGAGATGTCTTCAATGCTTCATAAGGAGATTTGAAAGGTAAACCCCGAGCATGTTCTAATGTTTGGGCTAATGGGATGTCGTGCTCTTAATTTGGGAGACGGAATCATATTTGATGTATTGAAACTATGAAATTATGAGATGAGAAATTTTTATGGTTTTGCTTTGAGATTGTTAGAATGGTAAGGATTTTGGGTATTTAAATAATTATGGATTAGTTTTCAATAACGGTCTATTTATTGTGAATTTGGGTGATGCGTGTGGGTCAAATAGGTTGGTTCGTTGGTATGCCAATGAGATAATAAGGTTGCTGATTATTTAGGTTTCAAGGCTTTGGTGGTAATTTGATTCTGTGTCGAATTTTTGGGTGATCATCTTAATTGTGTTTCCTAAATTAATCGTAATCAAAAGATTAATGACCTTGCTTTATTTGTATTGATATTTTTGAGATTTTTCTTAGGCCTATAGCTGTCACGTAATCTAGGTGTCCAATAGGGATCAATTAAATTAGAGTTGTAAGAAGACTATTACCACACTAGTAAATAATCAATCAGGGTAGTGTAGCGGTAGTATATGGCCCATAGCCTAGAGATTTTAGAGTAAGATTGAGGATCCAATTTTTTAGGCTTAGGATGAGTTAAAGTAGGAGTTCATTCGTCCAATTAAGGTTTTAAATTAAGTTGGAGAAATAGTCAATAAATTTTGTTACTCTTGAATTTGATGGATTATCATGAAATTTTCCTTGCATCAATGGTTGAGGAAATAAGTATGTGAACGAATTAAGCCTTTCCGAGAAATTGGGAATGTCTTATGGTAAAGTTTCAACCTCAATTTAGATTGAAAATATTAGATATTATGAATTAGGATGATTCATTGGGTTAGGTTTTCAAGGAATGGTCTTTCTTTAAGGATGTGAAGTAGGAATCTAAAAGGATTTTTTTTTCAATTTTTAAATTTTGAGATTTGTTAAATTTTGAGGACGAAATTTTTATAAGTGGGAAGAATTCTAATGTATCGATTTTTGAATATCGTAATTGCAGGTAATTAAGTTATTATAATCAAAATTAGGCTTGATTCATATGAGAAAATTAGGTTCTGGGAACATAGAAGAGATCGGCGAGGGGCACTTGTCAGGTGCCTCGGGCAGCATCGCGAGTGCCCAAAGCAATAGCAGTCACGCCTGCTGGACGCTTAAGCACCTGAGCAAGCGTTGGAACCCATGTAGGGCTGGCCTCCCGCGTGCCGGCCTGCGATATAAACACCCAACGAGGGTTTTGAACAGTCATTTTTTTGGAATTTCCACATAGACAAGAGAGAGCTTGGAGGAGTAGAGAGAAAAGGAAGAATCCAAGTTTCCCGAGTTCGATTCCGAGCTCAAACTAGTTAGAGAAGTTATAGATCGGGTTAAGACAAGTGCACTCATACCATCCTCTTTCATTTCTTTGCACTTTTGTTTCATTTTTCCTCATTTCGATACCCGATTGAGCTTATATTTTTTATTATCCATAACTTGAGCATACACACATGCGGATTTCATGTCCGATTTCTTAGTTTTGATCGATATTTCTGACCAAAATGCTAACACCACACCTGGATATTTTGACCCTCCGATTTTTAGAATTTTTATATCAATTGGCTTTAGAAAATCATTACTCATACCTTAAATATGTTAATTTATTAATTGGGAGTCCAATTTAATAGTTTTACATGAAATTATGCTTATTAAAACACTAACCACAGCCCCCTTTTGGATTTTATTTGAATTGTTTGTAATTTATACATGACTTGGTTTTAAATATTCGTAACCCTAACTTTATGGATGTGGGTACTTCGCATATTTGGTGTTTGTGCACATATATTTTATATTTATTAATTTTTATGTATTTTGAGAATATTATTGGACATGAATTGAGATAATTATCTATATGTACATTAAATATGTTACGTTATATATATTCCAAAAATTATGTTAAATGTAATTGTGAATATAATTGTTGTCCGAAAGCTTTAAAGTTACGTTTAACTCATGATGGTATGAATTTCTATTTTTCTCCTACTTTATAATGTTCATATATATAATTTAAATCACATGAAGACTTAAACCTTTAAAAAATATGAAAATTATTTAAGTATACAAAGGGAATGCTATAATTTCTTATGTTTATGATTCATTTTCCTAAAGTGAGAACATTGTGAAAGAAATTTGGTATACTTTCTCTTAAAGAATAAGAAATTGTGAAACCTGAATTACGGATTTATATTTCAGAGGATAGTAATCCCTAGCATGCCATAGATATTATTGTGGAAACTCAAGGGTTATCTTGACCGTGTTTTACAGCATTAATATTTCTTGACATACCTTAGTATATTATAATGGAAGACCGTTTTCTACTAAGGGTCGTGTTCGGATAAGGCCCCATCTATAGGGGTTATATGTAAATATCCCACATTTGGGTTTTGAATAGGAGGAGATGGTTTTTGATTGTATAGAAAAAATACAATCCAAATTACGATCGACCGCTCCTTTAGTCAGTAAGGCCTACTGACCCTATTTCGCAAAGATAATGAAATTTTTATATATTTTAGAACCTAATGGAAGAATAAATAAAACGGAAAAGACAAATGACTTTTAGAAATGTATTTATTTATGTTTCATATTTATACATCTTCATTATACTATTATATCCTTCTTTTACTTTATTTTGCATAGATTTTTATTGTAATTATTATATTACACTTGTTGAGCATTTGGCTCACCATTACTATTTTTTCTTACTTTCAAATAAGTACGAGCATATACCCGATAAGGTGGGGTAGATGATTAGAAGTTGGCTAGTTGGAGAAGACTTGGAGGATTATCTTGTGGACTTAGACTTGTGAATTTGTACTTTATGGAGTCTTTTGTATTATTTTTGATGGTCATGTCTATATAATGATGATATATATAGTGTATAGTTTTCATTGTGTTTGATGGATGTATGTGTTTTCGCAGGTTGTTATGGTTAATTTGGGTACCTAGTGGCATCTTGTCTGAACCAACGTCATACCTAGAGTTATGATGTTAGTGCCATGTGTTTATTGTGACTTTTGGATCCTGTGTTGACTTGTATTGTGGTTGTATATTTATTGTACGGGTTAATGTATAGATTTTATATCAGTTTGACGTCGTTTTTTTGGAACTCTATCGGATTTCTGTTGGAAACCCAATCCGTCACATAATCTCAACCGTTTGACTTTAAATTTAATAGAATGATTAAGATTGAATCTTGTTTGACAAGATCTTGGCTGTCCATTTCGTCTAATATAATGGTTAGAAATTGAGTGTACAATAACCCTAAATTTTAAACGTCAAATTCTCTCTCTTTCTCAAAGCTGCTCTTCTGCTGCAGTCTCCTCTCTTCCTCTCCTCTCTTCTCTAACTTCTATTTGTTCTCTAGTGCTTTCCTCCAAATCTCCAGTGGCCAACTCTCAAATCCATCCTCTCTATCTCCGACCTACGCTCCAAATCTTTAGCTCCTGCATAGTAACCTTTTTCCTTTTGTTGTATTTCTCTTCTTCTTCCTTCCTCTTTGTCTCTCTCACCTGCCTCTTCCTATTGTTCCCCCTATTTTTCATTTAACCAGCCACCATTAATTGTTGTCAACCATTCCTCTTCCTCATTCATTTAATCGACCATTTCTTCATCCTTAAATATCCAATGGATGTTTTCTTTTTAATTTGGGTGTGCAAAGTAACAAAGACAGAGACAAGACACCTGCTACTATTGTTGCTATCATCATTGTCGTCACCATTGGTTATCTTTGGAAAGAAAGATATCATTATATCGCCGCTATTTCTTGTTGCCATTGTCCACCGTCACTGTTCAAAGCAGTCACCACTGTTAGTCATTGAATCAAGTAAGTTAAATTATTCCTTTTCATCTACAAGTGAAATTATTTCTTCCCTTGACATGAACATTCGCTTTTCCTTATTAATGTTCAAATCTAGTTGTTAGTTATTGAAATTATATTGTGGGAAACAATAATTTTGGGTTGGAATTGAAGTAGTAGGAAAACAAAGCTTCATGCTCTGTTGGACATTTGTTCGTTTGCATAATAAGGAATGAATTGGGAATTGGGTGTGCAAAGGGAAGATAATGGTGAACTCGGTTGATAATGTGTATGTATAAACACATGGGTGAGTGTAATTCTATAAAAATGTAAACATATGTGCATTTGGGAAGTATATGTCTAGACATTATGTGTGTGTGTGTGTATATATATCTCAAAGGATATATACATATATTAATGTATGTGGGTGTATTAGATGGATGATGTACGTATGAAAATGTATATGTGTGTGTACATATGCTAACCGTGTGCATGTGTATTTACTAGCTTTATCAGTATATATGTGACGAACCACATTTCCTACCTGCAAAAAAGCGGCCGCCAAATAAATACAAAACCGGTAAAATATCCTATACGATAATAAAAATCCATCTAAATCAATCCTGACACAACCAGAAAACCACAACAAACCATACAAGATCTAAAACCACAACTAACAACACGCAGAACCAACATCATAACTCCGCATATGATATCGATTTAGACAAGATGTCACTAGGGACATAATTAGACCGTGTAAACCTGCAAAAGCAACTATATCCATCAAATATAGTAGAAGCTATATTACATATATAATATCATCATCAGTATATATGACCATTAAAAATAATAGAAAATATTTTATAATAGGGTACAAAATCACAAATCTAAGCATTCAAGAAATCCTCCAAGATCTTCATGCCTAGCCGACTTCTAATCCTCTATCCCATCCTATCGGGTATAAGTTAGTGCTCATCTAGAAAAAAGGAAAGCAGTAAGGATGAGGCAAAAGCTCAACAAGTATAATATAAACAAAGATAAAGTATAATATAAACAAATGGGACAAGGAAGGAGATAGGAACATGATATAGGATGCATAACATAAAATGTGAACAAATGTGTTCCCAAAATATGAGTAACTTTTTACATTTTATATTTCATTTTTTGGGGTTCTATATTATGCATATATTTCTTTTATGTTTGTGGATCAGGGCCAATAGGTCATACTAACTAACGATATGGGAGAACGAGAAAAGGAATGTATAAATTTCTATACATTCTAAAGCACATAACCACGCAATTTAACACCTCGTGGCGAGCGGTATACCAATAACCCGATATATGGGATCATCACATATGTCACCATGTCCCCTGTGATCCAAAGGCAATCATCGTACATCCACAATAATATTCTAAGACATGCCAATAACATCACTTGCTCCAATACATGGTTAGGGTAATCATTGAGTTTTCACAATAATATCAATGCCATGTCTAGAATACTATCCTCTAAAGATAAATCCGTGGTCAAAGTTTCATAATTTCTTATTCTTTGAGAAAAGTCCACCAAATTTCTCTCACATAATTCCCACACCGAGAGAATGGATCATACACATAAGAAATTATGGCATTCCCTCTGTATTCTTTATATCTTACTTAATTGGGGGTTTAAATCTTCATGTGACTTTAAATCTATGCATAGTTCGATATGATGCTTTGGAACAATTAGAAAATCCTTACCACATCGGCAAAATGTAACATTGGAGCTTCCGAACGATAATTCCTTCACAAAGGTTCACATTAATATATTCCGGAATATACAATTGAGTACATATAAATATATATAACACAATTGACAATTAAAAAAGGAAGAATCATGAAAGAATACCAAATTACCTCAAACAAACAGTGCCAGCGCACCGATTAGGGTTCCTGGACACACCAAACGGGTCAAAGTATGGAAATCAAACACCAAACCGATAAATACACATATTCAAGACATGGATAAATTATAATTAAAGCCAAATCATGCATTAAACTTGAAATAATTGGATAAATGTGGCCTCGGCACGAGGTTAGGGCTCCAACAAATGAAATTTCACATAAAGCTACCAAATCGGTGTCTAATCGATAAATTACCATATAGTAGTTATGGGTAATGATATTGTAGACCCAATTTAAAAAAAAGCCTCAAAAATTCGTGGGTAAAAAGCCCCAGGTGAGGGGTTAGGATTTTGGTGCGAAAAAACTGTCAAAATGTGGAATTTGGACACGAGATTCACATATGTGTATACTCAAGCCATAGGTAATACAAAATATAACTTCAATCGGGTATCGGGATACATGAAGAAAAAGAAACAAAAGTGCAAGAAAATAAAAGAGGAGGGTATGGGTGTACTTGTCTCAACCCGATCTATTACTTCTCTAACTAGCTCGAGCTTGGAATCGGACTTGCGAACCTCGAATTCCACCTTGTCTCTCTTCTCCCTCCCTCTCTCTCTTCTCTCTTGGAAGCCGTGTAAATGATGCGGAGAGAAAACCCAACGCGACCTTATTACAGGCCCGTGCTTGAGTGCCTAGCCAGCATGCTTTCGGCATGGTGCCCATGGATTCAGCCCCTGCCTCGGGCGGTCGAGCACCTAACGGGTGCTAGCCCATTGGAAATGGCATCTATCGCGGCGCTCGAGCACCTGGCCAGCGCCAATCTGTTGGATGCAACGTCTAGTGGGCGGCTGCCCGGTTCCACCTTTGGCTTTAAGGTTCCCGTGTATCTAAATCCTAATTTTTTATTATCTTAATTTAATATATTGCGGTTATTATAAATTAAAACCCAAATCTTATTTTGGGATCAACTTTTTAAGATCAACAACACCGGTTCCCGATTCTCCCAATTTCGGGCCTTGAGCCCCTCTTTCCAATTTCTTCTATGGTCTTGGGCCTCGATTTACTTATTTTAATTTAGTTACTATTAATTCTTATATCTTGAAAATTGATACCTTACAACTCTCCCCCACTTTATAGAAATTTTGTCCTCAAAATTTAACGAACCTCAAAACTTAACAATAGGGGACAGTCCTTCCAGATTTTTCTCTGCGATCCCAAATTACATCCTTGATGTGATGATCATTCCTAAAGAGTTTTAATAATTGAATCATCCTAATTCTCAACATCTAATACTTTTATCTAAATTCGAGATTGAAATCTTACCATAAGATAAAGTCTTAATCTCCCGCAATGGTTACACCCTAATCACAAACCCATTCCTCAATTATCTATACATGGAAAGATATCATGATAATCCACCCAAATTCAAAGGTAAGCCCAATTATTGTCTAACCCTCCGACTTAATACAGTAATCCCATTCAAAAATTTCTGGGCTAGGAGTCCATATGCTTATGTTGCGCTACTCTAAGTAACCATTCTTTAGGACATTAAGAATCCTTTTGTAGCACGTATCCATTGATTCTTATCGGACACCCAAATTATCCAGTAGGTAGAAACCTAAGAAAAATCCCAATGATGTAGATACAACTACAGCAAAGCCCAAAATCACTAGATTACAATCAACCTAGGAAATACAATTGAAGTAGTCATCTAAAAATTTAGACACCGATGTAAGTTAGCACCAAAACCTCGAATCTCAAATACTTTGCAATTTATCGATCCGTCGGCATACCGGCAAGTTAACTTATTTGATCAAACGCATCATTCAAATCACGATGAATAGGCTACCCTAGCCCGCTAATTCCACAAATAACCAAATGGTAGCCCTAATTCTTGCTGCCCTAACAACCTTGGAATCGAGGCAGTGAGGGCCACTCGTCTCATAATTCCATGACCTTACTACCTAGAAAGCAACACTCCTTCCAAAAACAAAAGGCAGAGCACCCCTTCGCTTAGATATTAGAAGCTACTTGGGATTCACCCTACATTATCTCCTATGTTGCACCAAGACAAAATCCAATCTGAGGAATCCTAACATTCACTTGTCAACAAAAATATACACCTTTCTTGAAGGACAGCGGGATTCATAATCACGATATTCAGAATACAAATCTTTCCCTAAGAGCAAAATGTTCACTACTGAACGTTAAGATTCCCCTGCGATTCATCTTCCAGAGTTTTGACAACTTCCTCAAACGTGAAGCGCTCATTAATAGCAACTCATCACCAAAAACCCTAGCAATAATACACTTCTCAACTGATGAAACATTGCGTAAGTATAATCCTTCAACAACCTCACTAACTTACGCTATTACTTGATCATCCTCTTCTAACATACACTAAAACTCACCACTACGGTCCCTAAGTAGATACCACCCACCTGCACTGCAGCATGGCCATCTCTCCCCATGAGACAGCCACTCAGTCCTTTAGGCTCTACTAGATAATAACCAAATCCTTAAGTAAAACCTATAAACCCTCGAAGCAACGATTCCAATTGTGAACTCCAAACCACGTTAGGAGCAATCCTGATCATGGGCTTCTCCCCCACTTATCAAAAGGATAACCACCCACCAATGATGTAGGAAAGGCATAATCCTAAATGTTCCTCAACGGCACTGCATTCTACTGTAACATACTTGATCCATGAGTGTCAACCCAAACGACATGGTTAAAAATTTACCATTCAATCCTAGAAGGTTATCCCCACATATCCTACTCCGATGGGCACCAATCGTTTCTAGGTCATGCGCTCTATGGACATTGAAAATCCTCGAATGGTACTTAATAGATATCTTATTGGATTGAGCTATAACCAAGAGAACCGCATTCCCATGCAACATCGATCAATCTTTCCTAAATTAGCCATCTCTTAAATCTCTACAGGATTGCATTCCTACTACCGAAGAATCCGCATGCCAAAAATAACATCTTCCTTTACCAAGTCTCACACTCCAACCTCAATCAATCACATGGCTAACAGCCTTCCTAAACATGACATAGTCCTTAAATGAAGTTCGAACTTCTTCTAGTTCCTTGGATTCATCAATGAGGATATCACAATAATGGTCCGAACATGGCCAAAAGATTCAACCCATAAATTCACAGATATGCCAATGAATCTACAAACTCAAACGGCATCCGATTAATGCTTCCTTGATTCTATTCAAAATCCTTAAGAATATCGGTGCCACCTCCGGCACAATCCCAAATCACTGATTAGAGATAAATCATGCACATCTTTTCTTCCAAGGAACATCCTCAATTGCTTCTATATCCAAAATTTCTTAGTGATCACAAGACGACTCCCAGTTGTGGTCTCATCTCGTGATATAAATTAAACACATAACCTTATAAAATGACTTGCAGGTACAGTGATACTAATTTCCTGATACCTCGATTAACTTTGCCTCCTAGTAAAAATTTCACAATTGGACTATAAGGCATAATGTTCTTATCAACACAATTCATACCTATGGACCTAAAGAAATATCCTAGACCTCTGTATCACTAATATCAAACCTCGATTCTTAGATAAATGAATAAAATTAGGAAACACAAGCAAAATATTAGTATTCGGAATCCCAAAATAATACATACACTGAAATGTCTAGGTTGGGGAATCCTTCCTCCCACCACGGTAGGCAACTCCTTAACACTAGAGCCATCACCATGGCACCTTGATCCAAAGCACTAGACTACTTCTCCGTCTGACCTGTGGAATAAGAATAATTCTTAACCATATGGTTAAACTGTCCACGATTGAGACATGCCCCCAAAAATCTCATCGAAATAAAATATTCATCCATAGAGAATCCACAACATGTCAAACGGTATCTTTTTATCATCTCGATCCATGACTCTTTTCACGTCAACCACCCAAGGTCGACTTCACCTTCAAACTTATACGGGATAACAACACCTTATCTCTTCATGAACATTAGATCACTACGGACACCATCTCAATCCTCAGCATTCATATCTCATCTTCTATAGGATTTGAGCTATCCAAAGTCTAGGCACTTAATCATTACTAAATCAATTATAAATCAACATCATTGGATTCGTTACAAAATAATTGACTCTAAGTTATACTAACTTCAAGCCATCGACTCCACCTTACTCCATCACGCCCAATCATCATATTCATGCACCCATTGTTAGCAAATTACTAACTTGAGGACCTCAACTTAAAGCCGATCAAACGTAAACTTCAAACCAAAATTGACTACATAGGCCTCGATTCGATGATGATGTACTCAAACACTAGCTTGGCACCAATCAAATTCAAAACTTAAGGTGCCTCCAAACAACTTCTTCCTCTCGAGCTCGAGGTCGACCACCACCCCGAGTAGACCCTCATATAAGAGCCAACACTAATCTTCTTTCCAAAATAAAAACACACGGGTTAGATCGCGCTCCAAACACTAACTAGGATGCGTAAGCTAGACAATCAATTCCAATTGCTATTCCCAAACCAATCATGATAACTAAAACTATCCGGTCTAACTTAATTATTTTAAGCTTTTACTTATTCAATTTGACTTAATCTTACCTAAGTTTTCACATAAGATTCAAATCAAATTTATGGCATCCTTTTTTTCTCGATACTAACTATGACGGATTGCATTTTTTATCAAAAATTCAGCAAAGTTTCAACAAAAAAACGATCATCAAACAAATATAAAACTACTAAAATATCCTGTACATTAATAAAAATCCATCTAAATCAACTCCGACACAACCAAAAACCACAACAAACTACACAAGATCCAAAACCACAATTAACAACATGTGGGATTGACGTCATAACTCCGGTATGATGTCGGCTCAGACAAAATGCCACTAAGTATATAATTAAACTATATAAACCTGCAGAAGTAACTATATCCATCAAATATAGTAGAAACTATACTACATATACAACATTATCATCATAAGTATACATGTCCATCAAAAATAATACAAAATATTCTATAACAGTGTACAAAATCACAAATCTAAGCATTCAAACTATCCTTCAAGATTTTCATACCTAGCCGACTTCTAATCCTCCATCCCACCCTATCGGGTATAAGATTGTACTCATCTAGAAACAAAAAAAACTGCAAGAGTGAGTTAAAGCTCAACAAGTACAATATAAATAAAGAAAAAGTACAATATAAATAAATGGGATAGGGAAGGAAATAGGAACATGATATAGGATGCATAATATGAAACGTGAGTAAATGCATTCTAAGAATATGAGTAACTTTTCATATTTTATCTATCTTTTCTTGGTATTTCATATTATGCATAAATTTCTTTTATGTTTACAAACCAAGGCCAGTATTAACTAACGATGCGGGAGAATGAGGAAAGAAATGTGTATGCTTCTTTACATTCTAAAGCATATAACCACGCAATTTAACACCCTGTGGCTAGCGGCATACCTATAACATGATATATGGGGTCATAACATATGCCACCATTTCTCCCATGGATGAGAGGCAGTAATCATGCTTTCACAGTAATATCGTAAAGCATGCCAAGGACATCATCCACTCCAATATGCGGCTAGGATATGTGGTCAGGATAATCATTGAGTTTTCACTGTAAATATCAATGACATGTCAGAAATACTACCCTCTAAACATAAATCTATGATCCAGGTCTCGTGATTCTTAATCTTTGAAGGAAAAATCCACCAAACTTCTTTAACATAGTTCTCACATCGGGAGAATAGATCATATACATAACAAATTGTGGCATTCCCTCTATATTTTTTACATCTCGCTTAATTGAGGGTTTAAGTCTTCACGTGACTTCAAACCTATGCATAGTCTCGATATGATGCTTTGGAACAATTAAAAAATCCTTACCACATTGGCCAAACGTAACTTTAGAGCTTCCGAATGATAATTCCTTTATAAAGGTTCACATTAATATATTCTGAAATATACAATTGAGCATATATAAATGTATATAACATAATTGACAATTAAACAATGAGGAATCATGCAAGAATACCCAATTACCTCGAAGGAATAGTGTTAGCATGCCGGTTAGAGTTTCTGGATGCACCAAACGGGTCAAAATATGAAAATTGAAAACCAATCCAATAAATACACATATTCAAGACATGGGTAAATCCTAATTAAAGTCAAATCATGTATTGAACTTAAATAATTGGATAAATGTGGTTTGGGTGCGAGTTAGGATTTCGATGAATGAAATTTCACATAAAGCTACCAAATCGTGTATCCAATTGATAAATTTACATATACTAGCTATGGGTAATGATATTCTAAACCCAATTTAAACAAAAGCCTCAAAAATCCGTGGGTTAAAAAGCCCGGGTGCGGGGTAAGGGTTTTGGTATGAAAAACCGGTCGAAACTCAAAATTTGGACACGAAATTCAATATGTACATGCTCAAACCATAAGTAATACATTATATAAATTTAATCGTGTATCGGAACGATGATACCTGAAGAAAACGAAACAAAAGTGCGAGAAAATAAAAGATGTGGGTATAGATGCACTTGCCTCAACCAGATCTATCACTTCTCTAACTAGCTCGAGCTTGGAATCGGATTCGAGAGCCTCGGATTCCACCTTGTCCCTCTTCTCCCTCCCTCTCTCTTCTCTCTTAGAAGCCGCATAAATGACGTGGAGAGAAAACCCGACGCAGCCTTATAACAGGCCTGTACTCGAGTGTCTAGCCAGTGTGCTTCGTGCACGGTGCCCCTGGATTCATCACCTGCCCCGGGTGGTCGAGCACTCGACGGGCGCTAGCCCCCTAGAAATGGTGCCTGCCACGGCGCTCGAGCGCCCGGCATGCGCCATTGTGTTAGATGCAATGTCCAGTGGGTGGCTTCTCGGTTCCGCCTCCGACTTTAAGGTTCCTGTATATATAAAGCCTATTTTTTGGTTATCTTAATTTAATATATCACTGTTGTCATAAATTAAAATCCGAATCTTATTTACGGATAAACTTTTCAAGATTAACAATGCCGTTTCCCAATTCTCCCAATTCCAGGTCATCGGGCCCCTTGGTCCAATTATTCCGTGGTCTTGGGCCTCGATTCACTAATTTTAATTTAATTACTACTTATTCCCATATCTTGACTACTGGTACCTTATAACTCTCTCCCATTTATAGAAATTTCGTCCTCAAAATTTAATGAATCTCAAAACTTAAAAATAGGGGATAGTCCTTCTAGATTTCACCTTTATGATCCCAAATTACATCTTTAATGTGATGATCTTTCCTAAAGTGCTTTAATCATTGAATCATCCTAATTCTCAATATCTAATACTTTTATCAAAATTTGAGATTGAAACCTTATCATAAGATAAATTCCTAATCTGCCCCAACGGTTACACCCTGATCACAAACCCATTCCTCAATTATCGGTACATGGGAGACATCACGATAATCCACCTAAATTCAAAGGTAAGCTCAATTATTGGCTAACCCTCTAAATTAATACAAAATCTCAAACGAACCAACAGGCTCTCACCTCGATACCTTGTAGGCCTCGAGAATGATTATCCACTTGGAACCTTATTCCCATTTTGAAATTTTTGGGCTAGGATCCCACATACTTATACCGCACTACTCTAAATAACCATTCATTAGGGTATTAAGAATTCTTTTACAGCACGTATCCATTGATTCATATCGGACACCCAAATTATCCAGCAACTAGAAACATGAGAAACATCCCAAGGATGCAGATACAACTACGACAAAGCCCAAAATGACCAAATTACAATCACCCTAGGGAACACAATTGAAGTAGTCATCTAAAAATTTTGACATTGACACAAGTTACCACCAAAAGCTCAAATCTTGAATACTTAGCAATTTATCGATCCGTCGGTATACTAGCGAGCCAACTTATTTTATCAAACGCACCATCCAAATCACGATGAATGGGCTATCCTAACTCGCCAATTCCACAAATAACCAAATGGTAGCTCTAATTCTTGTTGCCCTAACCACCTCAGAACCGAGACAGTGAGAGCTGCTCGTCTCATAATTCCATGACTTCACTACCTAGAAAGCAACGCTCCTTACAAAAACCAAAGGCAGAGCATCGCTTTGCTTAGATATTAGAAGCTACTCGAGATTCACCTTACATTAATTCCTATGATGCACCAAGACAAAATCCAGTCTGAAGAATCCTGACATCCACTTATCAACAAAAATATACACCTTTCTTGAAGGACACCAAGATTCATAACCTCGATATTCATAATACAAATATTTTCCCATACGTAAAATGTTCACCTACTTGAACGTCAAGATTCGCTCGCGATTCACCTTCTAAAGTTCTGACAACTTCCTCAAACATGAAGCGCCCATCAATAGAAACTCATCACCAAAAACTTTAGCAATAATACACTTCTCGGCCGATGAAATATTGTGTAAGTATAATCCTTCAATAACCTCACTAAGTTACACTACTACTTGATCGTCTTCTCCTGACTGACACCGAAACTCACCACTGCAATCCTTAAGTAGATACCACCCGCCTACACTATAGCATGGCCATCTCTCCCCACGAGACAGCCACTCAGTCCTTTAGGGCTAGCTAGACAATAACCACATTCTTAAGCAAAAACTTTAAATCCTCGAAGCAACAAACATAATTGCGAACTCTAAAGAACGGTTAGGGCAATCCCGATCATCGGCTTCTCCCCCACTTATCAAAAGGGTAACCACCAACCAATGATGTAGGAAAGGCATAATCCTAAACCTTCCTCAAAGTTACTGCATTCTACCGTAACATACTTGATCCATTAGGGGTCAACCCAAACAACATATTAGACAATTTACCATTAAATCCTAGAAGGTTATCCCCACATATCCTACTCCGACAGGCACCAATCATTTCTAAGTTATGCGCTCTACGGACATTGAAAATCCTTGAAGGGTACTTAACGGATATATTATCAAATTGAGCTATGACCAAGAAAACCGCATACCCATGCGACATCGATCAGTCTTTCCTAAATTAGCCGTTTCTTAAATCTCTATAGGACCGCATTCCGGCTACCGAAGAATCCGCATGACCAAAACAATATCTTCCTTTACCGAGCCTGACACTCCAACCTCAATCAAACACATGGCCAATAGCCTTCCTAAACCATGACACAATTCTCAAATGAAATTCGCACTTCCTATGATTCCTTGGATTCATCGATGAGGGCATCACAATAATGGTTTGAAGATGGCCAAAAGATTTAACCCATAAAATTCACATATATGTCAATGGATGTACAAACCCAAATATCACCTGATCAATGCTTCCTTGATTCTATTCAGAATACTCAAGAGTATTGGTGCCGTCTTCGGCACAATCTTGAATAATTGATCAGAGATAAATCAGGCACATCTTCTCTTCCAAGGAACATCCTCAATCGCTTCCACATCCAAAACTTATTAGTGATCACAAGACGACTCCCAGTTGTGGTCTCATATCGTGACATAAATTAAAGACATAATCTTATAAAACGAATTGCAAGTACAGCAATACTAATTTCCTGATACCTCGATCAACTCTATCTCCTAGTCAAAATTTCACACTTAGAATACAAGGCATAATGTGACGGACCGACCATGTTCCACCCTATACGGCCTCTGTCAAATTCACATGCTTATGTATATTCATATATATATGTGTGTGTGTGCGTGTGGGTGAACTTAAAATTTTCTTTTCTTTATATTTTCCATCACGTGCATAGGATCGCTTAATGCTGGACTTCTTGAGTCGACCCGATAAAGTGGGTTAGTCGAACTAGGTCGGTCAGCATGAAAGTTCAGAAACAACATCGAGATACCTCTAGGAGCCACAATTATTTAAACCATAAGATATTTAGCGGAAGTATCTAAATATTACATTCATTTACCCATCAAGTCATTATACAAAAATTTCCTAAATATATCAAAAATACATCATCTTCCAGCACCGCTACAAAATTCCGGTCGGCTATTCTGCCTGGCTAGTTCATCAGACTTTACTCCTCGTCCGACATAAACTCATCGTTGTTTGAAAAATTTCGGTCGACTTCTTTTAAACATGCTCATGACCAGACTTCTTTAAACATGCAAATATCCGGACTTCTTAAAACATGCGGTGGGCAATTAATAGAGTTCTTCCATGATGCAATTAACAGGACTTTGTCAAATATGCAGTGGACTGGACTTATACCAGTAACTGATTTCATGTAAATATGCAAGTAATTAGGCTTTATACAAATGGGAAAATGGCTGGACTTCATACAAAAGCAATTAACTGAAATTCTTAAATGATGCATTCATAAATATTAACAACATTCAAAGAAAGCAAATTATCATGAATGTTTCACGTAGAAACTTAACAAAGAGAGCATGATAACAATAATGCTTAACAGATTCAAGATATAAATTAGTAAAACTGTAGGGTATACTTACATTAAAATATTCTTAAAACCTGAACTTAAAAAAAACGGAGAATACACTTGCCTGGTTTTCAAACTTCTTACTTCAATCTAGCCTACGACTCCTTCTTCCTCTTCGTCTCCGACTTCCCCCTTTCTTCATAGATTTTTTCTAACTCTTTTCTCACTATCGAGCTCAATATTTACAGGGGATAGGTTAGGTGGGAGTGGGTGAGGTAAGTCACCTACGTTGTACTTTATTTTTTAGAAGGTCAGCGAGATCGGTTGGAGTAGTTTACTTACGCTGATTAGGTGAAAAGAAGTCAATGAGATAGGTAAATTTATTTCGGCTATCATCGAAGTCGGTCTTTATCAAATTCAGTCTACTCCGGTCATTAGCAATTTCAGGTAAAATATTTTATTAAGGCAAAGTTACTTTAAAAATTTACTTCGGCATTTTACTTTAAAATTCACTCCGGTTTCCATTACTTCACCAAGTCCGGCCATCTCTAATCAACTCCGGCTATCATGAGTTCATATGACCACTCCAGCCTTCTATCACTCACAAGGCCACTCCGGCCTTTATCAACTTTATCATGCACTCCGTAATTATCATCTAAGGTCTCCGGAATTATCGTTTCAAATGCAAGCCAGCAATTTTTAAATAAAAGCAGCCCGAAATTTACTGTTCATAAGCAGTCCGAATTTACTGTTCATGAACAGTCTGGTTTTACTGTTCATAAGCGGTCTGGATTTTACTGTTTGGTGATTTTGCTTTAAGGAAGCAGCCCGGTAATTCCTCTTCAAAAATGCTGCCCGGCGTTTTACATTAGAAACAGGCCGGCAAATCTATCCTCACAAAAGTAGCCTGGAACCTCAAAGCTGCCCGGTAAAATACAGCCTAGAATGCTCACTAAAAGCAGCCCGGCAGTTTTGTTTAAAATCAGTTTTGTTACCCAACAGCCTGTCAATTCCTTAACATTCTGGTCAACATTATATCATCAATATTTTCGGTCAACCTTTAAGTCCACCGGTTCACTAATTTTACATATATATGCCAATTTTATCCATGAGTGAAAATTAATATGATATCATGAAAATAAGTATTTTCTCTGAAGTGATAAAATCAAGAAAAAGAGGCAAGATTAAGTATAAAAGCTTCCACTAAAAATTTTTAAGAAATAATAAAATCAAATGAATGATTTATTTTAGCCGGTAATATTTTCTAGCATGCTTTAGAATATTATAAAGGAAGATCATTATCTAATAAGTGTCATTATGAGATTTGTGGTACCGTCTATCGGGATATAATAGGTATATACCATACTATCTTTGGAATATAAATATAAAAGTTAATGTCATGATTGTGTGAAAAAAATATAATCCATTCGGGATATAAACATAGAAGTTAATGCCATAATTGTGTGAAAAAAATACAATTTATCCTATCTTTGGGATGTAAATATAGAAATTAAGGCCATGATTGTGTGAAAAAACACAGTCCATCCTGTCTTCGAGATATAAATATGGATGTTAAGGCCATGATTGTATAGAGAGAATACAATCTATCCTATCTTCAAGATATAAACAAAGAAGTTAAGGCTATGATTGTGTGGAGAGAATACAATCCATCTTATCTTTGGGATGTAAACATGAAAGTTAAGGCTATAATTGTGTAGAGAGAATACAATCCATCCTGCCTTCAAGATATAAACATGGAAGTTAAGGCCATGATTATCTAGAGAGAACACAATTCATCTTGTCTTCAAGATGTAAATAAGAAAGTTAAGGCCTTAGATTGTGTGGACTGAACACAATCTAAATATCGATTGACTACTCCGTTAGTTGGTAAGGTCTATTAGTTCTAATTCCTCAAATTATATAAGGTAAGAAGTGTTGGCAAATAAAAGAAGAAAATATGCAAGAAAAGAAAACTTAAATATATCATGAAAATATTCCTAAAGATATATATACATTTTTATATGCATCACGACTCCTATTGCTCTCAATGATATGTTTCGTTAAAAATATACATGTCCTTGATTATACTGTGTCATACTGAGCACTTAGCTCACTCTCTTGTTATTTTTCTTACCTTCAAATATTTCGTAGGAGTTCATGTCTGGTGACCAAAATTAAAGAAGAAATATTAGATATACTATAATTAATAATGATGTAACTAATTTAGTTTAAGTAATGATGTATAAACTTATAATTTTGTAGGCATCTCAAGAACATATATGTTTTAGTAATGATAGTTTAAAAGTGTGTTCACAAATTTCATATGGTTATCTTATAAATTTGACAAAATTTTATAAGGTAAGTTTGGAATTTTAGCTTACATCTTTTCTTATCATGAAAATGACATTATATTATCGTTGAATGGATATTAGAGCCAGTAATGATATGATATTATTTTTGGATCTTGTATATTATAATTTGTTGTGATATACAAATGATTATAAAATAAGCACATATTCCCTTTGATTATAACAAGCAATATCGCTGAGTAAAATAAGGTAATATATATGAATGAAGTTAATAACGAATATAAGAACGTGGGACGTAACAATATATATATATATAGTTCACATCTTAATGACTAAAAAAGATAAGTAAAGGATAATTAGTTATGATTATGAATAATAACAAATTTGAAACATGGTTCATCACAGAATTAGTAAGAAGAAGATTTTAAATCTTAAGAGGGCTTTGATTGATCATAGACATGCAGCGGATTTTACCAATTAAAGATATGCAAAAGAAAGAAAATTTGTGAAGTCTGATCCAATTTACAGTATTAACACATTGGTTAATGGTACTCAGAAATTGGGAAGAAGCCCATTCATTTGTTAAATTATCAATTGAACTGTAAAAAAGATACAACTATTTTCAAACCCTATTATATAATCACAAAAGTCTCTTACGTTCTAGATCCTTTCATCAAATTAGTACCACAATTCTTTGGTAAGCAATATCACCATTATCATTGAACATACCACAGTTTGCCTCCGCAGTAGAACTCCACCACCATCACCCACAACCACCCCTTCAGCTATCACAGAGTCCCCCGTAACCTCAATGCTACCAACATTACTAACACCACAACCACCGCCAATTCTACCTATCACCATAAATTTTTCATCGAACTAACTATGTAAAATATTACCAATGAGAGAAAAAATTCCTCAACCAAATGATGTAGTTACTTCTAGACTATATCCAGATAGAAATTAAACAAAAACCTTATGAAAATCGGGGTTCTAGTTATAGAGAAAAATTAGAAATTTATCATATCAAGTCAGAGATAGAGAGATAGAGAGAGGAGTGAATACTTAGAAGCAAGCAGTGGCATCCTGACCAAATTGTAGAAGCAAAGCAACATCCCGCCTCATCCTCATAACAAAAACCCTAATATCAGATGAAAACGTAGAAAAACCCACAAATTTGGCTTATTGTCCTCTCTCGTCGTCCCTCTCTATCACTCTCAAGCTTACAAATTAGGGTAGATATGATATGATGGAAACGCAACAATAAAACAACCACCGGAGATTTAGACCAAAGCCCCACTGGAGAATAGATCGAAGATGGAGAGGAGGAGAGGAGACAAGATTCTGCAGAAGAAAATACAAATTGACGTCCATTGCCGTTGTCTTCCTGTTTGAATTTTATTGTGCACTCCAATCTCAACCGTTGGATTGGGAATAATGGATAAATGTGTGGGCCATCCGATCAAAATCGGATGGCCCACGTTGGTTGTTGGAGGGCCTCCATCGCCACCCAAACCCCGTCCTCTCCTCTCTCTCTATCCCACATCCTCCCTCATTTCCTCTCTTCAGTTTTTCTCATTTTCCTCAAAGCTTCACCAGGGTCTCATTCTTCTTTGTCAACAATTGGCGAAGTCGTACAGAGAGAGAGAGAGAGAGAAAAGTTTCCATAAAGTCTGCTACAGTTGCTACCGTCATTAATGCCACCTGCTGTCGTTGCTCATCTTCGAAAAATAAAAAATAAAATTAGTTAAGTAAAATTACTTCCTCTCCTGTAAGTAAAATTCCTATTTTCTGTAAACAAATCATTCCTTCTTCATCGTTGATGTTTATTTTCTTGTTGTATGTATTGATTTTGTGGGAATCGGTTGTATTCTTGATTATGAATGAGACAATGGGAAAATAGAGCCATAGCTCGTGTAGTGAAAGGTCTAAATTTTTTAGGGTTCCACGTTAAATTTGTTGGCGCAAAACACGGAAAGCACTCGGACTGCGATGGTGACCGAGCGGACAAGAGTTCTCGGACAGCACACAGAGCAGAGCACTCGGACGGCAAGGAAAGTAAGGATAGAGAACAAAGAGAACACACAAATTTTAACGTGGAAAACCCTTCTTAAACCAAAGGAAAAACCACGAAGGAATGTACTATAAAAGAATTGTTTACAAGTGTTAGCTACACAAGCTCTAACGAAAGAAAACAATCTTAAGTGTACAATTTTTCTCTCTCAAAGTGTATCTCACTCTATCTTTACAACAAAACTTGCCCACGCTCTCTCAAGGCTCAAAGAACTCAAGAATGTCCCAACTCTAGCACACACTTCAAAGAAGGGCAACAAGCTTTATATACACAAGGTGGCGTGTCCGCCCACCCTTCCGGGCGTAGGTCTCCGTGCCTACGCCCTAGGCCTCCGACAGCGCATGCTCTAAGCTCGGTCGTCGGGCGGCAGTTCAGCCTTGGGAAGTTGCAGCCCCATTTGCAACATTCAATCGTAGTGGATGACCAACCCACCCGCAAAACGGCCACCAAGAAGCTTACATTGATAGAGTCGCCTACGATTCTAGACTCTTCGTCCCCGTCCTCGGCAATCGCTCGGACATGACGCCTAAAGAAGTCCTCGTCTACAAGTCCTCTCGGACATGACGCTTCCACGAAAGTCCTCGTCCGTTTCTTCCCAATGGAGTCCATGACATCATGCCACTCGGGAGTGACCCCAACAAACTTCCCTCACGACCGAGTGAAGTTAGTTAGACCGGCAATGTCACAACAAGCTTCCAGCTTCCCCTTTGGCAAAATCTTGGTCAACATATCTGACCCATTTTCTTCTGAACGGACCTTCCCAATTGATAGTTTCCCATCATCAAAAACATCTCTCATCCAATGATATCGCACGTCAATATGTTTTGACCGAAATGGAATGAGGAGTTTTTACACAAGTGAATGGCACTTTGACTATCACAAAGGACCTCGTCGATCCTCATGCCTTAGACCCAACTCTTGGACGAACCTCTTCATCCAAAGCATCTCTTTACAGCCCTCGTCACGCAATAAACTCGCCTCCGTCGTGGAGAGAGCGACGCACTCGCAACTTGACCCCCAGAGACCGCCTCCCGCAAATTTCACCAGTATCCGGACGCTGATTTCCGAGAATCAACGCCCTCGCCATATCTCAAGGCGTCTGCGGTACGCAATCACCAAGTTTTTCATTTCCAAATTGCAAACCCGTCTTGAGGTACCGCGAAGATATCCAAGATCCACTTCACCGCTGACCAATGCTCCATACCGGGTTTGAGAGGAATCTCGCCACAAGGCCAACCGCATGAGCAATGTCCGCCGCTGCATAAAACGCCGCGTACATAAGGTCGCTTAACGGCCGAGGAGTAAGGTATCTTACTCATACGCGCCTTCTCAAAGGTCCGAGGACGGATACCGCCGCTACTCACCGAAATGGTTGGCCAAAGGAGTACCGATGCTCTTGGACCCTTCCATGCTGAATCTCCTCAAGCACCTTTTCAATATATCCTTCCCGACAGCCAAAGCTTCTTGCCCTCTCGGTCACGAAAATTCTCGATCCCTTAACTGCCGCGATCCGAGGTCTTTCATGGCGAAAGACTGCTCGAAGCCGCTT
Source organism: Nepenthes gracilis (assembly GCA_033239525.1). Classification (NCBI taxonomy): domain Eukaryota; kingdom Viridiplantae; phylum Streptophyta; class Magnoliopsida; order Caryophyllales; family Nepenthaceae; genus Nepenthes; species Nepenthes gracilis. The sequence continues at coordinate 15,874,753 of BSYO01000007.1, forward strand.
CTTCACCTCCTTGATCCGAAAGACTATTCTCGTCCGACAACCAAATGTCGCCCCACATAAAGGAGAAGGATGACGAAATCGCTTTTCCGAGAACTTCGCACAAAGACACAAAGTGGTTCAAGAAGTCTTATGGTATCCTTGTCTCACCATAACAGCACTCAAACTTCCGATACACCTCGCCTCGCAGCTTGTTTCACCATACAAGCTCTTCTTCAAACGATAAACCACCTCCTCCTTTCCTTTGACTTCAAAACCATCTGGTTGCTCCATGTAGATCTCTTCCTCTAGATCTCCATGGAGAAAAGTCGTTGACATCCAGTTGCTCAATCTCCAGTGTCCAACGTCCGCTGCCCGAGCACTACACGGACCGAGGACATCTTCACAACGGCGCAAAATTTCATCAAAGTCAACACCCTTTCGTTGACCAAATCCCTCGACCACAAGTTGTGCCTTGTGTCTCGGGCGCGGGTCCTCGGTCGCCTCAAATTCTAAGACCCACTTGTTCTTCAGGGCTTTCTTCCTTAGGCAGTTTGGCTACCTCAAAGGTATGGTTCTCATGAAGTGAGGCCATCTCTTCTTCCATGGCCTCAAACCATTTATCCTTCTGGGAGCTCCTCATAGCCTCGTAAAATCCTTCTCGGTTCTCCAAAGATCGTGAGGAGGACGTACTCACTGGCTGGAAGGCGGACAGACGGACGTCTCGGCCTGGACGACCGTCTCACAGGTGCCTCCTCATCCACTTGAGGCACCAAATCTTCAACCTGATCCCGAGGCGCTGGAATCGCCTCGATCTCGGGTTGGCAACTACTCTTGAACCACAACGCCGACGCAAGACGATCGATGCATACACTATCACGGTCACTTCTGTCTGTTTGGGAAGTATTGGGCAAAGACTTCAACTCTTTCCCAAAGTCCTCTATGGTCTCGTCCTCAACGAAAACCACGTCTCGGGACCGCACCAGCTTCTTTTCCTTTGGGTCATACAATCTGAACCCAAACTCATCTTCGCCATAGCCCAGAAAGACACATTGCATGGTCTTTGGCTCAAGCTTTGTTCTCTCATCTCTCGGAACATGTACAAAGGCTTTACAGCCAAAAGTCCTGAGATGGTTGTAAGCTGGTTCCCTTCCGGTCCAAATCCGCTCTGAAACTTCCCCTTCCAGAGGCTTACAAGGCGACCGGCTGATCACGTGGGCGGCCGTCTTCAAGGCCTCGGCCCAAAAAGATTCCGAAGCCTGGCTCGACAACATGCACCGACCCTTTCCATCGGGCCGTGCGATTGATCCTCTCGCCACGCCATTCGGGCCATGGCGTCTTTGGTGGAGTCTTCTGATGTTTGATGCCGAGTGCCTTGCAATAGGCATCAAACGTTCCAATGAACTCACCGCCGTTGTCGCTCCGCACGGCCTTCAACCTCTTCCCGGTTTCTCGCTCAACGAGCGCTGGAACTGCTCAAAGGTTCCCGCAACCGGGTCCTTGGATTTCAACGGGAACACCCACAGCTTCCTTGAACAATCGTCAATGAAGGTCACAAAGTATTGTGCACCTCCAAATGACTTCTCCGGTAGAGGCCCACACACGTCTGTGTGGACGAGTTCCAAGACCTCGGACCTCCTGGAAGATGCGTCTCCTGAAAAGGAGACCCTTCGTTGCTTCCCCGTCATACAATGAGGGCAAGTCCTCAGCATTTCTCCATCCATCTCTGGAATGAGACCCTTTTTCGCCAGATGACCCATGCCACGCACACTCATGTGTCCAAGTCTCTTATGCCACAGGCCCGAGGACTCCACACTCCCCGTAGCATTCACCTTTGCCGCCTCGGCTCGGCGTTCATAGTGTAAAGGCCTCAAGCCTTTACTCCTGGGCAACCACCATCGAGCCCTTCTTGACCTTGAAATCGCCGGCAAAAGACGCCGCAGAGCCTTCATCGTCGAGCCTTCCCACTAAAAGGATATTCATGCGAATATCTGGGATGTGTCGGACGCCCTCAAAACCAAATGGGCACCGGTGTTGGTTATCAAGGAGATGTCTCCTCGTCCAACAATTTTGGACGCTCCAAATTGCCCATCTTCAATACTCCCCCGGGCGCAGGAGTATAAGTGGAGAACAGCTCTCTCCGGGGAGTGACGTGGATAGAAGCGCCAGAATCCACCACCCAGTCAGAGGTTTGCTCAGCCACGCTCGCTGAGTCTTCAGACTCGCAAGCCAAGAGGAGGTCACCACCTGTGACGACAGAGACCGAGGACTCTTTCTTGCCGCGTCTCTTTATGCCCCTATCTCCTCCAGCGTTCTCACGCTTCCATTTATAACAAAATTTCTTGATGTGGCCCTTCTTGCCACAATGATGGCACTCCATATCTCGATATCGAGAACGTGACTTGCTCCGCCCTTTGTATTCAGACTTAGAGCCACGTCCTCTTCCCCTTGACTCAGTGACAAGGACTCGGATTGCTGAGAGGTCGTCGTTCCCTGAGAACGCCGCCGCACCTCCTCGTTCAGCACAGCTCCTTTGACCATCTCTAAACTCACCACGCTGTTTGGAGTTGTATTGGCGATGGTGACCCTCATGGTCTCCCAAGAGTCCGGGAGGGTTGCTAGGAGCCAGAGTCCGAGTACCTCATCCTCGAACTTAAACCCATGCCAGTCAGCCGGTCCACACAGCCCTAAAATTCATTCAGGTGGTCCGCAACAGATGATCCGTCCATGTAACGGATATGTACCAGCCTCATCAAGTGATAAATTTTGTTATTCCCAGGACTTAGAGGCGAAAAAGGTTCTCCAGCTTTCCTAAAGCCGCCTTGGCATTCGTTTCTCGCGAACGTGGTTGTGCACGTTGTCATCAACGAATCGCCGTATAAGACCGCACACTTGCTTGTGTTCCAGCCGCTTATGCCTCGTCGCTTTTTTCCGCCGGCTTTTCTCGTGGCAAAAACCGGATTATGCATGGACTTCACATATAGCAAGTCGACATCTTGCTTTGCCAATCGCCATAGTTGATCCGCTCAAGCAAGGCATTTTGCTTCCGTACTCCATCGCAGCCAGCAACAAGACAAAGAACCAAATTCTCTGATACCACTTGTTGGCGCAAAACGCGGAAAGCACTCGGACTGCGATGGTGACCGAGCGGACAAGAGTTCTCGGATAGCACACAGAGTAGAGCACTCGGACGGCAAGGAAAGTAAGGATAGAGAACAAAGAGAACACATAAATTTTAACGTAGAAAACCCTTCTTAAACCAAGGAAAAAACCACGAAGGAATGTACTATAAAAGAATTGTTTACAAGTGTTAGCTACACAAGCTCTAACGAAAGAAAACAATCTTAAGTGTACAACTTTTCTCTCTCAAAGTGTATCTCACTCTATCTTTACAACAAAGCTTGCCCACAGCTCTCTCAAGGCTTAAAGAACTCAAGAATGTCCCAACTCTAGCACACACTTCAGCAAGGGTAACAAGCTTCTTTATATACACAAGGTGGCGTGTCCGCCCACCCTTCTGGGCGTAGGTCTCCAGGCCTACGCCCTAGGCCTGCCATGACAGGCGCATGCTTGGCGTGTCAGGCGGCAGGCCTGTCCTTGGGAAGTTGCATCCGCCGCAACATCCAATCGAGTAGGTGACCAACCCACCTCCGCAAAACGGCCACCGGCAGCCTACATTGATAGAGTCGGGCCACGATTCTAGACTCTTCGCCCGCGTCCGCAATCGCCGACATGACGCCTAAAGAAGTCCTCGTCTACAAGTCCTCTCGGACATGACGCCTCCACAAAAGTCCTCGTCCGTTCTTCCCAACGGAGTCCGCGGACATCATGCCACTCGGGAGTGACCCCAACAAAATTGGGGAATAATAATTCACATAATGGAGTGACAAGAATCTATATTTTACATGTTAAACTTTGAGAGTATAGATTTATCTTAGTCTCGACACAAATCGAGAGGGAAGAGAAACAGAGGTCAGTGCTCTGTTTGGGTCGCCCGATTTTGGTACAATTTACCGAAGGTAGCGAGAAAGAGGCAAAGTTATTAGAAAGTGTATTTGACCTGTGTAAGAGCCATATTTGAGCTGTATTTGTATGGAGGCTGATGAAGCAAATTGAGTGTATATATAGATGAGGACGTATACATATATAGGTGAGAAGGGATATGTGTATGTATATATGTGTCTATACATGAGTATCTATGCAAATATACAAGTCTCTCTCTCTCCATATATATATATGTATGCATGTATGTGTATGCTAATGCATGCTTATCTGCATCTGCGTGTGTGAACATTTGTACGAGTGTGTGCATATATGTGTATTATATGTGCATATGGGATTGGATATACATATAGATGTGTGCCGTGTATATATAAGCATATGGTGTATATGTATTGAAATTATAAGGATGAAGAAATTGATGGTGATTATTACTTTGATGGGATATTTACAAAATTGGCCAAATAGTTGAATAAGATTTGAAGATTGTGGATCGTGTTCGGTAACCTCGGAATAGAAGATATTGTGTAGCCTTAGAGATAAGGTTTGAGACATTAAGTGAGTTAGAAAAGATTTAATAAAACGTTATGGCATTTGGTAGAATATTCAAACCTTCATTGGATTTTTTCTCATTCCTGTGATAAATAATTCTTTACGTTGATTTAGACGCCTACATACATTTTTATTCGTACCCTATAGATAAGTAAAGGAGATTGTGTGAAAATAATAAGATATCTATTCAAATGGGACCTTAGTATAGTCTATACTTTTCTAATACATATTCTATTTGGGAGGTTTGGATCGTTAATTTTGAGGATGGACGTTTATAACCTAATGATCATCGTAAAAGATGATATCAGGAATATCATTTGTGAGGGGTATTATAGATGATATGAGTATACTATGGGTACAACTTCTAAGAAACTTGTAGAGATAATGGGGATACCATTAATATTGAGTAATCTTGTAGAACTTACCCTATCATTGGGTGTGTAAATACGTGGCCTTCAGTTTACTATGGTAGAATAAAGTCCATAAAAATTATTTTTATTTCGTACAGTGAAATTATTGTTATTTTATTCAGCAACCGATTTGTATAGAGTTGATAATCGGATTTGGTAGAATCTACGTTTCTTTCTTGATGTTTAGTTATTCTTATTGCTTTTGGGTTATGGATACGACATATCGTTGAGTCTTGGACCATTATTAGTATGTTGTATTTTTATTAATTTTATGGAATTTGATATTCTATCCAAGATGCTTATTTGTATTCTGATATTATTTATTATATTTACTTATTTGGTATTTGACTCATATTTATATTTTCTTGGCTCTGGAGTAGACAGATTGATATCAGACTAAAAGAAATCATGTATTGGTGTTGTGATTCTAGGAAGATATGATCTTAGAGTTTGAGAATTCTATGACGAGATATTTGAGACAAATTGTAGGTTCATAAGCATTGAAATTTTTATTAAGATTGTGTTCCTAAGAACTTGATATTATAGTTAATGATATTATCTTTTATTTCGAGTGGTTTATTATTATTATTGATGTTTTATTTAATAATGCATTTATGATAATCTTTATAAATAGATGATATTCTATGATTGAAGGATCTTTCATACGGATAGTCCGAGTCGGGTTTAGGGACTCGGGTCTAGGTTGTCATAATAATGGCACTTAAGTTTTTTAATACCTCGTCTTCAGCTTATTTCGGCTCTTCTTTCTATTCTTGGAGCCCTTCCTCTTACTCCTTCCTCAGTTTTAAGGGCTAGTGCCTCAAGTTGTGAAGACAAAAAACCTTGAGGTTTTTTCTCCTTATGTCTTCATTTAGAACAACATTCTTAGCAACCACAATGTCACAATATTGTTTGGAGTGAAGTTCGTGATGAGATCAAGAGAACATCTTGAGAATTCAATAGTCATCAACAACCGTAAGCAAAGCAAATCTTCATTAAATTTTATATTTATGTCAGATAATTGATCAATGTTACCTTAAAACTTGTTTAGAAGGTTATCGATGGAGCTTCAATCTCTATAGTACAATTGCACTAATTTTATCAAATGATACTTTAAACTTACCAATATGATTCCTACATGTTTTTTATTACAAATTTAATTATACACGTTGTCACTAACAAATTGTTTAATGTATCCATAAATTTGTCAATTTTAATTTAAATTTTTGTCTCTAATACTACTTGTTGATATCACCGAAAATCAATGCCCTGATAACACTTGTTAGGAATAGCCTATGTAAACTCTATCATATAAAATCGAGAACAAATCTCTATTAAGATCGATTACCAAATCCTTTGTTTGAATTTCTTAGGATGCTAGATAATAAAGCATATTAACAAGTAAGAAATCATATAACAAAATGAGCAAATAAATTTTACTTGAGAACCATTTTTAGCTTAGAAAAAATACCACTGAAGAAAGCTCCTCACCATGATATGAGTTCGAATACAACAAACCCTATACAATCACCTTTAGATTCACCATAAAATTAGACAAATCAAGTAATTAATAATAAGAGAGTAAATGATAGAAAATTATTAATAAAAATATTCTATATAACAACTAGAATAATATAACCTAAAATGATGAAAATCTAATCACGATTGGAAGCCTAACAATTGGCTAAATCACTTTCTTTTACTCTTCTTTCCTTTCTCTCTCAATTTGGTGCCCAAATAGCGTTTAAAAATGACTCACATTTTTCCTCTTCTAGTGTTCAAAATAGGGCAAAAACATTTAAAAAAGTGACTGGCATTCAAATAGCAGCCATTAGCGCTTAAACACTATTAAACAAAACCTTCAAAATCTTAGTACATGCACTAATTATGTTCCATCATGCATGACCATACCGATGTACCCTGGCACAACACCATTTATGTGCGTATCAAATGTGACTATTTTGTTCAATCTACACATATACATCCATCATGTGTGAATATCTTATCCGACTAAAACTGGCCTTTGATCTAGTGAATCCTCATGCAAACATCTAATAAATTTCTCTACTAGCACCCAAGTTGAATATCAATATATATTTTGTGTAGGACTTTTAACAAGGTGACTTGAAATATAACAAATCTCGGTCCATTATTTATTATTGGTCTTGTATTTTTGTAGATAAGGCCTACAAATTAGGCACCATTATTAAATTACGAAAAATTCAAGCACTAAGTTGACAAAAATCTTACAGAAGCATTACGGCCGGAAAACACCAAATGGTTAAAAGCTTTCTTCGAGTTTTACCACCGTTCATAAAAGGTCATGGTTCAACCTTAGCATCTGAGAACACTTGATGTGTTACCAAACATAACCATGAAAGTTCTACGAAAAAAGATCCCTGGTGCTCATGAAAATTTAAATCATTAGCCTGAACATGAACATCAGCAGTTAGGGTTTTTTGATTGTTAGAGGGGGAGAGTTAGTAAAATACACACTTTGTTGCAACATGAAGGTCCTCTTTTTCCCCGCTTGATAAATACAAGTGTCCAAACCACTGCCACCAGTTACATTAACTGTGACGGACCGGACACATTCCATCACATGCGGCCATCCGTCGACCGAAACCGAACACACCCTCTAGTTAAAAAAGGGTGGACTTAAAAATTTTTCTTTTCTTTTATATATACCTTTCATTTTGTACACAAGATCGCTTAAAGCCGAACTCCTTGAGTTGGCCTCCAAAGTTTTTGGTTCTTATTTGACCGGCCAATAAAGAGGACGGTCGGACATGAAGGTCCCGAAACAAACTGAGATGCCACTAGGAATCATAAAATTACTCAAACCTATATTTATTAACTTTCACAGCGGTAGTGTTGTACAAAATGCTTCCCAAAAATAATCAACAAAGAGTACATCAAGTCTATTCTTGCCATGATGCATAATTCTGGCCAGCTACCCGTCCTAGCTCGTCCACCTTACTATCATTTCTCTTCATCCATAAGCTTCTCATCATCTGAAAATAGCAAGAGTGAGTTACAAGGCCCAACAAGGTACCCACATGCAGAAAACATTAACGTACATATCATCGGGTCAAAGTAGAGATTTATAACATAAACTTAGCATGCGAAAAGTCATCATATCAATTCTTCTTAAGTTCGGGAATCCTGGTTTCTTCTTGTTATCTTTTCTTCAGAAAATTCATAGAAAGCCGAACGAAATACTTATCATCTTTAAGGACCGGACGAGAGCGGACAACATCGAGGAAAGGTTGTGTGCTACCCCACACCTAGAGTCGTATCATCTCATTATGCTCCCCGAGACGGGAGGTAATGTCTTTAACCTAGCATATGGGGCCATAGTCCATAAGCCTTGTGCCACCAAAAGTCTTCCCCCGTGGCCCAGGAGGCAGTCCTCAAGTGTCACTCCAATATCCTTCATCCATCTTTAACAGCAAGTTTAATGGAAACTCTATTCTTGGTTCATATCTTTGAATGGTCATCCATCATAGTTCAAAAGTCGAAGTCGTAGAGTTTCACTTGCTGTCCGGATTACATACATTTTCCTTATTCTTATAGACTTTGTTCTTAATTTCAAACAATTGGAGTCCGTAAAGCCTTTCCTTTAACTTATTAAAACCGAAGGTCTTTTATCAAAATATCAGAAGTCTTTCTCATTAATGTTAGAGGTCTTTACTCAAAGTTGAAGTTCTTTTTATCAAAAGTTGGAGGTCTTTTTCTTAAAAGTCGGAGTTCTTTTTCTTAAAAGCCGGAATTCCTTTTTATCAAAAACCGGAGGTCTCTTTCTTAAAAGTCAAGTTCTCTTTATCAAAAGCCAGATGTCTCTTTCTTAAAGGTCAGAGTTCTTTTTCTTCAAAAGTCGGTTTCAAATTCATGGGACAAATTCCGATTTCAAACATGCTCTTGAGGCCGATTTCAATTTCATGAACAAAATTCCGATTTCAAACATGCTCTAAGGCCGATTTCAATTTCATGAACAAAGTTCCGATTTCAAATCATGCCCTAAGGCCGATTTCAATTTCATGAACAAAATTCCGATTTCAATCATGCTCTTAAGGCCGATTTCAATTTCATGAACAAAATTCCTATTTCAAACATGCTCTTAAGGCTGATTTCAATTTCATGGTACACTTGCCAAATACCTTTCTTTTAACAAAGCCGGAGGTCTTTTATCAAAAGTCGAATGCCTTTTCCTTAAACATACAATTATCGAAGTTCATGTAGATCGACAAATAACCATACTTCGTGCATAAAATAATCAGACATCATGAAATAACCGAACTTCTTTTAAACATGCGGTTAACAAAGATTCTCCCTTAAATCAAACGATCAGAACAAATGTCATACATACCGTAACATAAATTTTATCAAAAATCAGACATACTTGCATTGCAAACATACATATACGTGCATTAAACTTATGATCAACAAAAAGGTAAGTACTCTTGCATTACAAACGTGATCTTAGCAGGGTGAGTACACTTGCCTGGAATTGGGTTTATGAACCTTTACTTAGTTCTGGTTCGAAGTTCATAACGCCTTCACCTGGTCTTTTACCTAACTTCCTATCCTAACTCATGGGGAGGGCCATTACTTATAGGCGTTGGGGTTAGTGGTAGTAAGTAGGGCAGGTCAACTACTTGTACTTTTTTCCTATAAGGTCATCAGGGTGGTTGAGAGTAGGTTACCTACTCAGGTATGGTCATTTTAACTTTCCTTTTCGTAAGGGCTTCCTAACTGGCGTTGTAGGCATGATTATTCTGACTTTACTTTTCGTAAGGGCTTCCTTACTAGCGTTGCAGTATAGTTATTTTGACTTTACTTTTCGTAAGGGCTTCCTTACTGGTATTGCAGGTATAGTTATTCTGACTTTATTTTTCATAAGGGCTTTCTTTATTATTTCCTGTCAATTGGCCTTGACCGGATTTAGGTTTCTCCTTCGCGTTTCTGGTCAACTAGCCTTGACCGGATTTAACTGTTTCTTCCCACACGTTTCGGTCAACTGCTGTTGACCGGATTTTACTTACCTTTAACAATTTCGGTCTCCTTTTTCCCTCCACGTTTTCCGGTCAACATAAGTTAACCGGATTATATTTTCCCTTCATGCTTTTAGTCAACATGCGTTGACCGGATTACGTTTTCTCCTCACTTCCGCCATTATTCTTTCTCATCAACTTCGCTTCCATTTCTTTATCAACACCGACTCCTTTATCAACACCAACGTTGGCCTCAATATCAACTTCGGCCTTTATGATTTTATATGGCCACTTCGGCCTAGAAGAGGTGACAAGCCACTCCTTGAGGCCACTCCGGCCTCACACCACCTCACAAGGCCACTCCAGCCTCGTATCACTTCACAAGTCCACTCCGGTCTCCTTCTTGCTTCTAAGTCACTTCGGTCTTGAAGAGGCCACAATGCCACTCCGGTCTCACTCCACTTAAAGCCACTTACGTTACACACAAAACACTTCAGCATTTTTCCCTCACATAATCAGCACAGAATTTTTATCAAGGGCAGGCCGGTTTGGATTTTTACCTTAGGGCTGGTTTGGAATTTCACCTTAAGGCCGGTTTGAAACTTCTTATTACATTTTTCGGTCAACTGGCGTTAACCGAATAATCTTCAATTTTCCTCGACTCCTGGGACTTTCTATGTCTTAGAATTTGGGCCATTACATTAACCATAGGGCGCCAACCCATTTGTCTATTTAATCCTCTGTCAGCCCCCCTCTCTCCCCCTAATTTACACCGCGGCCGCCCAAACCCACAGCTAAAACATGACGGAAAGAACAAGAGAAAACCACACTAACTGCCGCAGCACTTTCCCACTCCTCACGCCACCACCACTGGATTAGTGGACCATTTGTGGCGACCCGAGCCTAAATACTCAAACACATGGCTCAAGATGCTCACGTGAACTAAAAATTTAAAACCAAATAATATAAATTCCATATTTTAACTATTTCATTCACTTGAATTTCTACATCATGATAAACTCCAACGAAATAAAAATATATAAATCTCAATAATAGTTTAATCTCATCATTCGACTACTAGGACCTTCTTCTCATGTATTTTTCCTCCAAGCTAAACGTTGTCAACTCAATCTGGAGCCAAGAAAACACAAGGGTGAGCCAAAGCCCAGCAAGTGATCATAATTAAAAACGCTAATAACAATAACGATCTCGGATACCATCTACCATTGTCTCGACATACTCTGAAAACCTACCATATCTGAGACAGATTACAACACGTCGTAAATACGACTCTAAGCAAATAGGTCCTATAAGACCCACACATCTAAAAACAATAAGAGTGTCAATAAACAGTGGTAATCCTCTGGAATCCGACGTCAACGATGATTGGGAATTTTTTCGGTTCATATGTCAGCGAAAACGACCAGCATACTCACGATAATAATACAATATGGATTCCACTGAATCCGAGTATCACAGGATCCACACAAGGATACTGCCACCACAACAAATGAGGTACTCACAATCATAGAATATCTCAAGGAATCACCCGGATCTTATTCCGCCACTGTGATCCAAAGGCCACGTATATCGCCCGACAGCAGGGTACTTGCACGGGCTACTCGATGCTCGCAAGTTTGACCTCCGACCAAATCCATGGTCCATAGAGACTCTACCCCACAAAGTATAGACGTCTCCCGAGCATACTCATCATCTAACTCAACCAGGACAGATGACCTCATTTACATGCTCCTCTTCCGACTCTACCAGGTACGGAAGACAACTCAAACGTCAAACCCAACATCTCCCACCATGATACACACGATATCATGATCTACGATGATCATAGGGCCATAAGTATCCCCCAAACTAGACAACTTACCTCAACCCACCAGGAAATGGAAATCAGTATCGGATAAGGATAGACTATATTAAAGTACCAAAGCCTCCCATTTACACTAGATACTTCAATGTTTTCACACACCCTCCCGACCTTGACCGTAAGAAGCCAACAAATATAAATGCTCACACACCGAGTATAACGCAAAGAAAGCTTTGCAACATCAATAACAGAACATCGTTCGATGCTGACCAGACCGTACTCACACAATCAAATCCAATACAAAGGAAGGTATTAGGACATCCAAAGGGAATACAAGGATCGAGATATGATCAGCTCAATTACTTCACTATTTTTTTCCCATTTTATTCCGAAGCGGTGCCTATGACTAAGGCCAATAATATTTTTATTTCAATTCCATCACCAATTAATTTTGCAAAGTTCCAACAAATTAATTGGAAATATTTACTTCTTCATAAAATTAATACCACTTCAAACACTAGCCAACATACATTTATAAATACAACATTTACAAACTGTAAATACCCTCTATACTTTTTACCATCTTTATTCTCATACATACACATATTACCGCTAATTAACACATATACATATACATATACATATACATATACATATATGTATATGTATATGTATATGTATATGTATATATACATATATACACACACACACGCATGCACACACGCACGGCAGCAATGCTGCCTCCCTCACACACGCACACAGTGCACACCGCCTTCACTGCCATCACCAATTGCGAACACTTCATGCACCTCCATCACGCACTGCGGATTCAGCCCACACACACACACACACACGGAAACACACCCACACACACCATACACACACGGCTACACACCCAGTCGTTCACACACACACCCTCATGGCAGAAATCTGCCAGCACTTACACACGTAACCCACCGGCACCCACACACACGACACACTCCCACTGCAGTAGCAGCAGCTACACTGCCTCACGCTCACAGCTGCACACACACACAGCCAGCACCTGCATACACACACACCAACACCAACCCGCACAGAACACCCACACTCACACATGGTTACACACATATGGTCCACAGATACATATATACATACATACGTCGCTACAAACCCCCACACTCATCAGCACGGTTACACGTATATATGTACACCAACCGTATACACATACTCAAATACACATACGGCTACACAATTAACCGTATACATTCACACCCAACACTTTTAATCACCAAATCACCATGTCCCTTTATCACAAAACCTCGGCCAAAACAGAACACGTTGCTCTGTTTTTCCCCGATTTCTATCTTCCGAACAATACTCTCCCAATTTCAACAGCAACAAGAAAATTGGAAGAAGAGGAGGGGTAGATTGTAACAGAGGAACACTGATTTTACGAAATAGAAAGAGAATTGACACAAAGAGGATTCACTTGCCTGATTTTTCACAGTTCCAGAACACGGCTTGGTGTTCGGCTTCACCACGGGTCTGATTTTGGCTCTGGTTCTGGCTTCAATTTCAGCTTCAGCTCGGCTTCGAATTAGGGTTAGCCTTTGGCTTTGGGTCGGCTTGAACTCAGGGTTGGTTGTTTGGCTTCGAAATGAAATCGGCACGGCTACGACGACCACGCTAACGACGGCACGGCAGCAGGGTTTACGACGGCAACGGTAAGAAGGTACTCGAACGATGACGGCGACAGCAAACAAGCACAGAACTAACACGCAATCGGCCACCAGACCGCACTCTACCCTCACTCACAGCTCCGATTTTCTTCCATTCACTCACCAGCACACACCCACCAACGAAAAGCTTAAATAGAACTATGGAGGTGAAACGGTGGGGAGGCAAAGGGAATCGGGCGGTTTGTCACGGCAGCAGTTTGTTGGAGTGAATATTCTAATGGAACGGCATGCTGGAAGCCATTGCGAGCGAGAGAGAGAGAGAGCAAAGAATCGAGAGAGACGAGAGAAATAGAGGAAGAGAAGGTGGGGATGAGAGAAACAGAGGAGATTCCAGAAGATGAGGTGGCTAGGGATTTGTTAATATATACATATATATTAGTTTTATTATTATTATTATTATTATTATTATTTCTATAAATATTTTTACTGATATATGCTAAAAATAAATCCATCAAATTTAATTTTAGATTTCTCGACAAAAATATCCAACCATTACACCATTGCTGTACTGGAAACTAGGGGTGGTGGTTTCGTCGTGGTGTGATTGGGAAGAATAGATGGTTGTCTCAGTACAATTCTTTCCAACTAAATAGTCATTTCAATCCTTTTCTTTAAATTCAAAGAAAGAAAAATTCATAAAACTTGATTAGTAAATGGCAACCATCATTATACAAAGGGTTCTTAAGTCAGAAAAGTGATAACTAGAAAACCTCCCCATTTAAAATTTGAATTTATGATCAATCAGTTAACAGTTGGCCATTTTACTACTAAACTACTGAGGAACTACAAACTTAAGGAATTCACTATAAACCCATGTAAAATATATAGCTAATTTGGATACTCTAATTAAAATAAATTCTATTTCGACTTCTCTATTACTATGTTCTCATACGTAAAAATATCCCCATTAGCCAGATGGATTCAACCCAAATACACCATGACTCATCGTAGCGAAAAAGTTGAACCCCCCGTTGACCTCCGGTCACTAAGAATGTGAGCGCAAAGAGTACAATAATACACAATGATTTTTAATGTGAAAAATCCTTCTTAACAAAAAAAATCACTTGACAAATTTTAAAAAATTTAATAATGTAAAATCAGTTACAAACCCCCAAGATAAAATACTGACGACCCACCTAAGAGAGAGTAAGAAAAAAAGAACAATCTCTAGGGTAAGGAAACTCTCATTCCATCTTCTTTCTCTTTTCTTCTATTATTTCTCTCACTGGTGGTACTCTCTACTATTTGATTTTAGAAGTGTGGTGGTAAACGGAATCGATGAAGGCTCCCTTCTACACTTTGTTTCTCTCTGTTTCACCCTCTGTTTCACACATAGTTCACCACGCACGCCTCTGAAGCACCTAGTGCGCTTGATAATGACACTTGACTAATATCTCACCTGCTCATGTACCCTAATCTTGTAAATAATTTATCATGTCGGCTTTGACATTTTCTGCACTTTCACTCAACTTCCGCGCTTTTCCACAGACAACGTATGTTTTATAGAGACGACGCATACTCTACAAAGTCTGTTTCCTACTTTACAAAGCCTACCACCTACTCTTCAAAGTATGGTACCTAGTCTACAAAGTCATTTACCAGTTTTGCCAAATAGGCCCCTCTAAACTGACATTGCCCGGTCGCCTCTTTACATTAGCACCCTCAGTTGGCCTCTCCGGCCGGCCTCCTTGGCCATTTTCTTCTCTCAATCGGTCCACCAGCCTCCCTAGCCGACTTTTTACTACCCGACTGACCGCTACTAGCTGACCTCCTGCAGCTCTTTTGCTCACTTGTTGCGCTCGCCAAGCGCGCAAACACTCTAAAATTTGTACAAGCTTTTGTACGATTTTTTGATGACTTTTTATTTGTTAAAATACCCACAATGGAGTGACCAATACTCAACATAGTTGACTTTTATAATAAATTTTGTTTGTTTCTTGTTGTTTTGGAGCTTCGCATAAAGTAAGATCGCCTTTGTCTATTTCTTGTCTCCATTCTGCCATCTTCTTTGCTTTGTTTCAAGAATGTTTATGGTAAAGTGAAAGTAGTTTGTATGTCTACTTTACCTTTACATACTTGACAAAAGGGAATGAATTTCGTTTTGTAGAAGAGATGAGAAAAGAAAAGGTGATATATTGTGTAAATTGGTATAAATTGGTTTTCCCAATTCATCAACGCCCTTAGTTTCCTTTCTTTTATCTTCACATGTTACAGTA
This sequence comes from Nepenthes gracilis, assembly GCA_033239525.1. NCBI lineage: Eukaryota > Viridiplantae > Streptophyta > Magnoliopsida > Caryophyllales > Nepenthaceae > Nepenthes > Nepenthes gracilis. The sequence goes on from BSYO01000007.1 coordinate 15,890,443, forward strand.
GAGGATTTTAATAATTGCACTCGACCCTTGGCTGCCTCCTCCCATGAGACCCCATTTCTCTTTACCATTGAGAAAGAAAAAGAATGGAGATATATTTATTTCACTAAATTTTTTGTCTCCCCATTCCCCTTTGGATCTTGGATCTTACTTCTTCCTTATAGAAGTGGAATCCTACATGTGCCATTTAAGCCATTAAATTGAAAATATTCATAGATATTTAAATATTAAATAATATCTTATAAATAGATACTGTTATTAAATTTTTAAAATTAGATTTAATATTCAATAAATATTAATATTCTTGACTATTAAATTTTAATTAAATAAATTTTTTTAAAGGAAGTTAAATTTTATATAGTTATAAAAATTGTTCAAGTTTGTAGCTAAAAAAACAACTTAGTTTATATTAATTTTTTATTATAAAATTAAATATATTTTAAAAATAAATATCTAAAAAGCTCATTCAAAAATGAATTTTCAAGCACTATAGTTCTATTATTTTCAAGACATTTCTAATTAAATTCAATAAAAGTATAATAATTATTAGAACATATTATTATAAAAATCTAATTTGTATCATTTAAAAAAATATTTTAATGAAAATAGCAAACAAATTAATTTTTTTTTAGATTTTGGTGCATCTTAGATCTGAATTTTTGTACGGAATAGGAAATTACTTGATCTCTTCTAATTGGTCAAATTGAAGTAAGTCTGATTCTATGTTAGATAATCTAGATCCTATACACCACAACAAATAAATGAGAGGTCAGAGGATTGTCATACTCATTTCTTAGTATATCCTCTAATACTCAAATTAGAATCTTTCTATGAGAGAGAAAAAGATGAAAGATACAATCAAATGTGTGGATGCACAAAAATGGAGGGATTGAGTGTTGAATGGAGGGCCAGGCCATGAGCAATGCACTCGATGAGAAGTGACTTGAGAAAGAGAGAGAGTGTGCACTCACAAGGCTAAGTGGCTTGAGAGAAAGAAAGAGCTCTTCGATCCTTCCGAGGTATTCGAGGGTAAAGCTTGTTCTCTCTTCTTCCTGCTAGAATGAAGAGGTATTTATAGAATTGGACCTGGTGTAACATTCCTTGGGCCTCATAGCTGATATTGGTTTCCATGACAGATCCGCTATAATGTCTCAGTGATCGTGTGAGGGGTTCATATGGTGATCATGGCTATCCAGGGACACTCCTTCCTTTCTCAGGATGATCCAGGGGGCATTGTACGATAATTGCCTTTCGGAGAGATTTACTGAGCCATAATTGCCATCTTGAGGCAACGCACAATTATGGGCAATATTTTAAAAATATTTGCTGAACTATCAAGATAGTTGTCATAGCCACATGTCTGTATTGCACTATCGGGTTTATTGGCAGCTACCCAAGAGGAGCAACCGTGGGCGCATCTCTACGCACAACTCTAATAACCCACTCTCAACTGAACAGTTCTAGATCGACCCGCCTTGGCCAACCGCACTGCTATTTGGGCCTTTGACTTGACATTCTACGTGATGTACTACCGTCTTTTGGGCTTCTCTCCTTTTGGTGGGCTAACTGGGCCACCGCCATGCCTCCTAGGCCCTAGCCTTAGAAAAGTGTCCACTGAGCCGCTGCTACTTTTGCGGGTTAAACTCTTGGCTGACCCGCACTCTCTACTGGACATATCAGATTTAAACTTCAATATATTAAGTATTTTTTAAAAAAAATAAAAAGAAAATTGGCATCTCTTAAAATTTTACGAACTACTTTATCGTATTAAGTTTTTTAAGTAGAAAATAATTCAAGTTAGATTTTAATATTTTTTGAACTTATATGAGCATTTAAAACTTCAATATTTGACAGAATAAAGTGACTTTTTCTCTTACAAAGGATGACTTAAAAATCCTTAGTTCTCATAGGAAAAACAAAATAAGGCACTATTTCTTTTATATGAATTGTTAAATTAAAATAATTTAACCGTTTAAATTTAAATATTAAATAATTTTTTATTAACAAATATTTTTATTAAAATTTTTAATATTATATTTCATATTCAATAAAATTAATATTATAAAAAATAAAAATATAACTATATTTAATATTTTTTAAAAAATATTGACCATGAAACTTTGATTTAATTATTAACTTGAGAGAAGTAGGATCTTTGTGATAACTTAAACCCAAATCAATCAATCTGACCCAAACTGATCACGTAAAAAATTTAAATCATAAATAGTTTTCATAAATATTTCATAAATAAAATATCTATGATTAATATCAAACTCATTGATACGAGAGCAAATATAATTATTTATAAAACTATAAACTTATAGGAGTTCAGTTTCGACAAAATATCTGAAATTGATACAACCTTAATGAAGTATTACCATCTTTCAACATAAATGTTTCTAGACTCTTAAATTCCCTCTACCTGAAATCTCCACAACAAATATACGATCTCGCTTGCATATTATCAACATGTTTTATTTCAAAGTCAAAAAAATGTAATAATGAGTCAAATACTCAACAAATGAGTATATCAATAATATCAGAATTCAATAAAATATCTTGAATAATATCATCAAATATATTCAAAATTAGTGACAACATGCAATAAATTGATAGCTATCTAAGATTCACCGCTATGTCATAACTACGATTCAAAAGATATAAGGCAACTAAATATTATAAATGCATTTAGATTTCCACCAAATTCAAATATTAATAAGGGTATATGTTCCATCAAAACTAACTCAATATTGATCCCAATTATATGACATATCATAATAATTTTTTTGAATATTATATGTCATAGTAAATCAAAATTATACTCCTACGACCAACGGTTGGATAAAATCCATGATGTACTTATATTCATAAATTTAACAACTTGACTTACTATATAATATCGTAAATCTGTACGGATTAGGGAGCCGCTTGATATCTCTTGGTAGGTTGAGTTAAAGTGAATCCGATTTTTTAGTCCGATAACCTAAATCCTGCACACTATAATAAATAAATGAGAGGTCAAAGGATGGTGGGATTCACTCCTCGATATATCCTCTAATACTCAAATTAAAAATATTTCTATAAGAGAGAGAAATATGGATGATGCAATGAAATACATGGATGCACTAAGATGGGGGGATTGAGTGTGGAATGGAGGGTTAGGCTCTGAAGGATGCATTCGGCTAGGAGTAGCTTGAGAAAGAGGAAGAGTGTGCACTTACAGGCTGAGTGACTTGAGAGAGAAAGAGCCCTTCAATCTTCCAAAGTATTTGAGGGTAAAGCTTGTTTTCTCCTCTTCCTGCTGGGGCAAAGAGGTATTTATAAAATTGGAGTTAGGGTAGCATTTTTTAGGCCTCACAGTTGACGTTAACTATCCTAACAGATCTGCTATGCTGTCTCAACGATCTTGCAAAGGGCATATATGGTAATCATAACTATTTGGGGGCATTCTTTCCTTTCTTAGGACAATCCAAGAGGGTGCTACATGGTAATTTCTTTTTAGAGAGATTTGTTGAGCCACAACTGTCAACTCACGATTATGGGTAATATTTTGGAAATATATGCTAAAATGTCAGGATACTTATCGATGGCGCATTATGGCAAGTTCTGCCTGCTTGCCTATGTTGCGCTGTCAGGTTTGTTGGTAGCTACGTAGGAAGGGCAACCACGAGCGCATCTCTATGCACAACCCTAATCACCTGCTCTTAGCTGAAGAGTTCCGAGTCGACCTACCTAGGACAATTGCACCGCTCTTTGGGACTTTGACACAACATTCCACGTGATGGGTTACCATCCTTTGGGCTTCTCTCCTCTCGGTGGTCTAACTAGGCCAGCGCGGCACCTCCTCAACCCTGGCCTTGGGAAAGTGTCCGCTGAGTTGCTACTACTTTTGCAAATAGGACTCTGGGCCAGCTCGAGTCTACATGCGAGCTTCTTCCCTAGGCATTTTGCTAATTCACTATGTAGTGGGCAGGATTTGATTCTCTATATCCGATGAGATTTGGGAAAATTATCTAAACCTGGCAATTCTCCACCACTAATGCTGGCGCATGCTAGCCTCTACATTGATGGCCCATTGACCCCTTCTCTGATTATAAATGGAGAGGCTCTCTACACCTCACTTAATGAATGGTCATCACTAGTCGAGAGGTATGAGAGTTCAAAGTTGGTGTGGAGCCCATGCCACCACAAGCCGGAGTTAGAGGGAGCTCTTCCCCAATGTTTGAAGCTGATGATGCTCATGAAGTTTGTGCTAGTTACCCCCTTTTGTAGGGAATTTTATCTTGGTTTTCCTCTTTTACACTGTTCCCCTACCCGAACTTGCATTTGACTAGGTAAAGGCTTGAGTTCGGGTTGCTATCCCCTCTCTCCCTGTAGATGTCTGGTAGTCTTCTCTAGTACCCGTTTGAAGGAGGGATGTTCTTGTCCTCCAAAAGGGGGAGGATGCTTGTTCTCCTTCACTTCCACTGCTAATCTCGGGACCTGCTCGACAGTAGGCTACCGGAGAGGGGGTCTTCTCCCATCCACTAGGGATGGCTTTGTGGTGCCGGCATGTTAGCTTCCCTCTGGGGTCTTCCTGTGCAAGGGCCAGTCGAATTACCGTTGTCGAGTTGCTACTCCATATATTTTTTATTCCTTCAGTGATAAATGTTTGTTGTTGTAAGTTTGTACTTTGTAAAATGAATTAATGAATGAAACTATCTGAATATTATTTATTTATATGTTGCGTGTCTCCAATATTCTTATCTGATGTGAATAGCTAAAGCATTTAAATATTATTTCTTGTTGCGTGATTCTTGACAATTCGGTGATTTGATATGCTGGCCACCCAATCCATAATGATCTATCCTGAACACTCAACTAGGATGCATGCCATTCGAATTGGTCTTGGGCCCATCAAGGCCATCAGGCTTCTACTATCTTAAAAATGGTATGTCAAGGCATCATTAACTATGTGGTGCCACTAGCTTGCTTACGTAGGCGCTTGGGCTACCAGCTCCCTGTGGGCTACACACGGAGGTGACGCGTCAGCCATCATAACTAACTCGACAGACTGATGTGCCACAGCACTCCAAGGTGCGGGCACCTGTTGGGTCATTATGAGGACACACCTCTTTGATTCCTCATATGATGCCATTTCAAGGCCAATGCTTCGGTTATTTAGACTCTTAGCCCTTGCCATGTCTAGCACTTCTCCATTCTTCGAATCGCTTGACCCTACTTTGCCTTCTTTTTATCTCTTGCTTTCATGGCTTCTTGGGGCATCACTATGATTTCATCTATCCTAACCTGCAGGGATGTGGTGTTTCTATATAATAATCCTACCGACATCCCACATGTTGCTCCCAAGGTCAACGATATGGCTTACAACCTCCCTCGGGGTTTATAACCATCTATGATAAGCTTTTGAAAGTTAGTCTTCGCAATCCGTTTGTAAATGAGTTTAGTGAGATCCTGAGGGCTCTGGAGATCCCTGTGGCTTGCCACCACCCCAACACCCTTTGTTACGTTATTTCCTTGTAGGTCTTTTGTCACACCAAGGGTCTTTCTCTGAATGCTCGAGGCATGAAAGCAACTTTTTGTTTCAATCAGGAGTGTGACTTGATCTCCTTCACCCCTTGCCCTAAGTTCAAGATAAGCAGGGGAACCCTAACTTGATGAAAAGCTAGAAGGACTGCTTCTTTTTCTTGGTGATTGACAACGCCAACTGCCTACTCTGGCAACGAGTGGCACAAAGTTAATGCCATTCTAGTGACGTATTTGTGGGGTATTTCAAACAAGTGGCACAATGTTAATAGTGCCTACTCTGGTGATGTTCTAGAGAAGGAGAAATAGATGACACACAGTCTGGCAAAACTCGTCATGGATAATGCCATTGAATTGAGCCACTAGCTCACAAGAGAGGCATTCTCCAGAGTCAAGTGGGAGGCGAGGGCGGAAAGAGATGAAGAAGAGGTCCCCAAAATGCCTCTTTACCGCAACAATAGAAGGCGAAAGGGCTAGCTATCTGTAACTCTCCTGAAGGGTCAATCAGTGGAGCTGAGCTGTCCTCTCCTCCTTTGTCTACCTCCAAGGAGGTTAGGAAGATTGAGGCAGTTTACATGAAGGTGTTACACCTGCTTGTTAGTGAATCTTCACGTCCGGTGGTTGATGATGAGCTAGACTTGCTCGCTATGGAGGCCACTAGTCCTGTGGAGGTAGGACTGGATGAACCGATCGGTCCCATGGTAGCGGCTGAGCAGGGTGTAAGGATCTCTGTTCCCTCATCACCCAAGGAATACATCTCTACGCCTCCCACCATTTTTGTTGAGGAGGTCGCACAAGATGGCCAAGCCGTGGGGGAGATGATTGTGGATAAGCTGGAGGCGGTGGATGCCAAGCACACCATGCAGAGGGCCAGTGAGTTGTCTAAGAGAGCAAAGTCCATCCCATTCCTTCCGAACAGCCTAGATCCAGTTGAGCTCCCTGTCACTCTTGTTGTAAGGGCAAGCGGTGCTGAGACTGGCAACATGGGTGAGCCCATCAAGGCTCTAAACCTAACCAAGTATGGCATCCCTTTCGCTAACAAGGAGTCGAGAGCTAACCTGATTGCCGTGGTGGATGTAGAGAGTGACCATGAGACTGGCGTGGCTCGAGAGGTGCTTTTCTTGGAGGTGGCAAGCGCCTATGGCCCCGAAGGGCTTTGATGCTTTGTCTCTCAATCTAGGCCTCATCACTGTGTTGCCACTTTTCTGGAGGACATTGTCAGCTCCTTCACTTGAGGCTTAATTGGGTCCTCTCCCATAGAGGAACAGCCTCTCGTAGAGGTACGGGCCTTGCTGCTTCTCACTTTGGTACCAACGGTCATCCTTGCTCGACCACTTGATTGATTTCCTGTTTGTCTCATTTTTTTTTTTGTAGCCACAGGAGGTGCTTCACCTTATGGAGACCTGTTTGCACCAACAGGTGGCTATGGTGCACCAACGGGACACAAAGATCTCCCGCTTGGCCCAAACAAGCATCGACCCAGGTATACTGGGAGAGATGGAGGTTCGGGTGAATGCTGCCGCTGCTGAGGTCATATGGAGTGGAGAGCGGGCTGCCAGTCTCGACCACAAGTTGTCTAAGAATAAGGCGAGATTCCAAAAGCTCACAGAGGAGAGGTCCCAGACTCTAGATTAGATTGCCTCTCTCAAGGATACGATTCAAGGGGCTGAGTAGCGATTTACCAATCTTTGAAATGAATGTACCCGACTTAAGGGTGAGTTATTGGCCCGATTCAATTCGGTAGAGGTTTGCGAAGCCTTGACTAGTAGATTTTGGGATGGCATTGGCCTTTACAGATGGGTTGTGACCTTAGTGGTTCTAGATTTTCTTGTCGACTTCTTCGATCCGAGGAACAACGACAATCGACTTTGAACAAAGTTAGTTGATCCTTCAAGAGACAATGAGAAGCCTTCGCCTTGCTCACCGGGGGCTATCCACCTTAGGCTCTTTCTTCATTTGGGTTATAGGTATGGGCAGCCTCTTGTATTTTCGATGCTCCTTGATATATATTTTGATTCTTAATAAATTAGCTTGACCATTTTGATCATTGTCGTTAGCGTTTATGTGTTCATGCTAAGCTCTTTTATTCAACATTTCTTTTTTATTTGTCAGCCAAGCATTGTCACTATTGTTCTGGGCTTATCGTGGACGCAAGAGTCCTATTGTGCTCATTCCTTCAATAGGAAGTCATGGTACTTCAATTTTATGGGGTGGTGCTCTTTCATGGGAGATAACATCGTTGCATGTCTATTGGTGAGCCTCCCTAGGGCCGACTGGGTTTAATGGCCTGAGCCACCAGACTCTAGCGAAGTCAAGATCATTGTCCATGTGGTACCATTGGTGCTCAATCCTACTAGGGGGACGTCATCGCTCCTGCGCGTCTGATCCTAATACACCAACCATCATTGATTGATGGCACTCGTCCCTATCGGAGGGAGTCATCGTGCATATGTTGAAGAAGCCCTCTAAGGTTTTAATAGCCACTTGATGGGAAGGTCCGACTCTTAGTCCGCAAGCCCCCCTGAGGCCATGACATTTGACCTCGTTTGGGCCGCTTGATGATTGGAATAGAGTTTAGTTTCGACCTTCTCAAGGCCGCTTGGTTATCAAAACCATGATTTTGCAACCAAGTCACAGCAAGTCAAGGCATAGGTGAAGGAGTTCACCCGACTTAGGGGTAGTTCAAGTCTTTGAATTAATGTGATGTCATGCAAGCATATATATGAATAATTAGCAATAAATAAACAATTATTTTATTAATTAAAATGTGGTACATTTTATAAGCATTCCTTACTATGTGTGCTGCACTTACTTGGATTTGGCGATGGGTTATTAGTAATATTATTTGAGGTGAATGGCGTTCTATGTTCTTAAGATCAGTTTGCCGTTCTAGGTGAATAGCTTGTATACACCGTTTCAAAGAATCGTTGAGACTAGGAACGGTCCCTACTAATTTGGAAAAAGTTTGTTCATATTAGTGATCTTACTTATGGCCTATATACTCCACAAAACTAGATCCCCCACCTTAAATTGGCATGCTTTCACTTTCTTATTGTTGTATTGAGCGATCCGCTACTAATAGGCTGCAGTATGCATCTTGGCTGCACCTCAGCTTCTTCAAGTAGATCGAAATGCTCTCTAAGTTGTTGGAAGTTGCTGAGAAAATTGTAGCTCCTGCCCTTAGGCTGGGCAATCCAATCTCTACGGGGATAACCACTTTAATCCCATAGCATAGGCTAAAGGATGTCTCATGGGTAAGTTCCTTCGGTGTCATCTAATGGGACCACAATACGGAAGGTAGTTCATCCGCTTAAGAACCCCTGGCATCTTCTAACTTCGTCTTTAGTTTGTGCAATAGGGTCTGGTTCATGACTTCCAGTTGCTCATTCAATTGTGGATAGTGATGAAAATGTGAACAAGCCTTATCCCAAAACTCAAACAGTACTTGGTGAACGTTTGTCAATAAATTGGGTTCTATTACTAGTCACTGTGACCTCGGGAATCCTAAAACTACATACAATACTTTGCCAAATGAACTCTATGGTATTCTATTATGCTATCCAAGCAAGTGGGGAGGCGTTGACCCACTTCGTAAAATAGTCGATACCAACTATGATGAATTTTCTCTATCCAAATGCAATAGATAATGGGTTAAATATGTCGAGCCCCCATTGTGCGAATGGCCATGGCACCTATAGGGCTTGTAGTTCCGTGTGCGGCTGATGAGGAATGTTGCTGTGGACTTGATAGTTCTTTTATTTCTTTACGAACTCTTTGGCATCCACTTCATCATCGGCCAATAATAGCCCTACCGCATTATCTTAAAGGTAAGGTTCTTGCCACTAATGTATGACCCACAAATGTTGAGGTACCCCTCGCTCAGCGTGTAGTCAGCCTCTTCTGGTGTGGAACACCTCATGCAGGGAGTTGAGTACCCATAATGATACAACTTTCTATTCATGATGGTGTACTAGCTTGATCTCTTCTTTATACACTTAGCGTCCTCTGGGTTTTCTAGTAGAGTGCCATCAGTGAGGTACCTTCATCATCCGACTCTCACCATTTGACACCTGCAGTACTTCTAGCTCCGAGTCCTCTTATCTTGGGGAGGCCAAAACCTCTCCTATGTCCGGAGAGTACTACTCTGGATTTTCGATTGCTACTACCTTGGCCAGTTGATCTGCCTTCTAGTTATCCTCCCTCGGGACATGTGCTATCTTAACCTTCTCGAACATCCAGGTCATGCTTGTTGCTCTAACAAAATATTTCGTGAGCAAAAGATTAGACACCTCAAAGTTTTTGAGGACTTAATTGATGACCAGTTCCGAGTCATTGTGGATGTTCAGGTTCTTCATCGATCATTTCCTTGCCAATTGGAGCCTAGGGAGTAACGCCTAGGGAGTAACTCTTAGGAATCCAAGAGTCATCGAATGTTTCATCTTTGACCCATCTAGAGTCCTTAAGACCATGCCTATTTCGCTGCCTGATTGTGGGTGATCCGTCTACATGCAACTACAAATCATAGCTTCCTCTTGCTTGCAGTTATCTTCACTAGGATTGTGGGTGTCTGGAATCAAGATTGTTGTTTCAACGATAAGTCCACGAGGGCCTAGCCTTTTATGGTCACCCTCGGTTGAAATTCCACATCAAATTTGCCAAATTTGATGGCATACTTGACCAATCACTCAGACGCATCGAGTTTTTGTATGATTTTCTTCAAAGGTTGATCAATCAGGACAATAATCTTATGTGCCTAAAAGTATGGCCGTAACTTCTTAGTAGAATAGGCAAGCACTAGGGTGATCCCCTGATGCGTAATAGGTCTTGGTGTTTGTTAGGATTTTTTTGACTTAGTAGACTAGCTATTGCACATCGGAGCGCTATTAGATCAAGACTGAGCATAGTATTGTATCCGAAATCGTCAAATATAGATACAAATCTTTGCCTTCTTTTAGTGACGTCAAGAGAGGAGGACAGGCAAGATATTCCTTTAGCATTTGGAAGGTTGCCTAACAGTTGGTCATCCATTGGGAGCTATTCGCCTTTGTTCTTCTCAGGGTCTTAAAGAAGGGGAGATACATTTCTATCGACTTTGCTAGAAAGTGGGACAGCACTATGAGCCATCTGGTGAGCCTCTAGACTTCATTCACGAATCGAGGCAGGCTCATGTCCGTGATGACTTTTATCTTCTCGAGGTTTGCCATGATCCCCGACCGAGAGACGATAAAGCCCAAGAATTTTTTAGATGATACTTTGAAAATGCACTTGGCACGATTTAGCTTCATCTGATAGGCTCGGCATACTTTGAAGGTTTTGCTGAGGTCACGGATATGATCATCAGTGATTTTGCTTTTAAAGAGCATGTTGTCTACCTACACCTCCATATTCCGGCCGATCTAGGCTTCAAACATTTTGCTTACATGCCGCTGGTACATGGTGCCTATATTCTTCAAGTCAAAGGGTATGACCTTATAGCAAACGTCCCTATTCATCATGAAAGAAGTATGCTCTTTGTTTTTGAGTCTCATTTGATCTTGATTGTAACCTGGGTAGACATCCATGAAACTCAATAGCTCATGCTTGGATATGGAGTCGGATGGATCGATCCTCTATAGAGGAAAGCTGTTCTTCGAACACGCCTTATTCACATCAGTGAAGTCAACGCACATGTGTCACTTTCAATTACTTTTCTTGATGAAAATCACATTTGACAGCCAGTTAAGGTATTAGACCCCCAAATAAAACCTACATCTAGTAGCTTTTTCACCTCTTCCCGTATGGAAACTAATTTTTCTATGAAATGGTTTCTCCAATTTTTACTTGATAGATGAGATCAAGGCCCAATTTGTGGGTTACTACTCTGGTCGGTATCCTTGACATGTTAGTGGTAGTCCACGCAAAGATATGGGGTTTAGTCAAAGGAAGGTGATTAGTTGGTCACGCTTGAGATCTGCTAGTGAGCTCTCAATTTGTACGCATTTCTTAGGATCATTGGAGTCCAATAGGATCTGAATGGTCACCTTGTCGGAACTACGCTTATTGTAAAGTAGCTTCATCTCGGTGATTGAAGTCTTTGGCCGGTTAATCTAGGGCCGCCTGAGTGACCTCGAATAGGTAGCAAATTCAGACGATCACTTGGTCACCCAAAACCTCTTCGACGCCGCATGTTGTTGATAACTTTATTTTTAAATGTGAGATCGATGTCACTGCCCTAAATGTGGTCAAGTAAGGTCGCCCCAAGATAGCATTATAAACCAAGGGTAGGTCGACCACTAGGAACGTGAGCTCTCAAGATACTATTTTTGGGTACGATTCTAAGGTGACCTCCAGTTAGATGGCTCCCTAGACTGGCACTGGCTCATTATCCAGTCCGTATAAGGGTCCCTCGGATGATATTATCTGGTTCTTTTTTGGTTCAAAATTAAAGTATGTATTAAGATATAGCTAATTACGATAGCTTTCATAATCAATGAAGATTTATTTTAATCGATAATTAATTGTACTGTTTAAAATGAGTACTGATACAACCAAAGGATCTGAATAGGGAGTTATTACATGTGTCATATCGTCATCACTAAAACTAATGATATCATTTCTAATTCTTACACTCAACTTCTTGATGTTGGAAGCTTTTCCAGGTGGTCTAAGGTATTATTCTTTGGTGGTTTGGTAGTTAACATGCTAACCACCTTGGCCATGACCTGGTTCCTTGGCTGTTGCTATTCCAGCTCGTCTTCTCCTGCTTTGTTGGGGGCCTACCCTGGGTCCCACAAGAACTTGATGGGTGTCCTTTTCTAAGTTGGGCCTCGATCTCTCTCTAAAGAGTTTGGTAATCTTCCATGCTATGACTCAAAGATTGATGGTAGAGACAATACTTTGGCTAGTCTTCTCTCTTTGGGTTCTTGGATGACTTGGACCATTTCAGAAACTTTTAATCCCAAATCTATATGAGAATATTGATACGAGAGTTATTCAGGGAAGTTAGGTTCAAGGATTTGAACTTTCTTCAGAAGCCCGGCTCTATCTTGGGTTGCATCCTGGGGTCTTGAGAGTTGACGTTCTCCCCATTCCTCTTCTTCTCATTTGTCAACCTTTGCCGAAAGTGGTCTATACACTCTGGCCACTTCACTTCGTTGGACTCCTTGGCAGCTACATAAGCCTTGGTGATGCTCTCGACCTCTTGAAAGGACATAGGGTCCTAATGGACTACATGTTTCAAGAAATCGCCTAACTCCAAAGTCATTATAAAGGCATTCAGCTTCATTTCATCGGTGAGCTTGAATATCTGTCAGGCCTCAGCACTGAATTGAGCCAGGAAGTGCTTCAGATTTTTACATGGCCCATGCTTGATACGGACAAGGTGCTAAGGCTATTTCTCTCTCGGCTAGAGGCAAACTATGACAAGAAGCTATCGGACATGTCCAGGAACGTACGGATCGAATTCGACTGCGGGTGGTAGAACCAAATCCAAGAATCTTTCTTCAGGGTCAAAGGGAAACATAGACACATAACGACATCATCAACGCACTGGAAGCCTACTAGGGTGCAGAAGTGATCCAAATGGTCTATTGGATCGGAAATCCCATCGTGGGGCTCCATGGTCAGTATCTTGAATTTGTGACGGAGTGGCTGCAACTGAATTTTTCTTGTGAATGGTAACCTCCTTAGATTAGTGGAGTGTCTGTCAGGGCTCCCTTTGAACACATCCTGGTCGATTTTCTTCACTATCTCCTCCATCAGAGGGGAGGACACAATCTTCTTTGTATTGAGGAAGGTCCTCAGTTCCAAGTAGTACAGGGAGGGGAGCTGGATTGGGCGGCTATCGGCCTTCGCAAGCTTGGTGCTGCAGGAGGCTTCTTCTTAGGCTAAGGGCCCCCGATCATCATGGGAGCAATGGGGATTTTGCCACTCTAAGCTTTCATCCTGCATCCCGTTATATAATCGGCCCTCCAGCCATGTCTAGGCCCTGTTGCTCAAGGCCGCTTGATCTTGAGGTTGTCAGGCCTCTAAGTCTTCTCGGCTAGGTGCCTCTTCCTTCAGTTTCTCAATTTTTGAAGAAAAAGTCTAGGAGATAGATGAGGTAGCCTCTATGCATTGTCCATCCTGACTCGTGTAGAGGGTCTAGAGCATTTTAGAAACATTGTCCATTTGGGTGGCGAGTGCTCACATGTCCTGAGCTTCTCTTGACTACATCTCAGCTGTACGGTGTCGATACTTGGAAAATCGGACCCACCACCTGGATTAAATGCAATCGTTGATCCGGGGTATAGTTACCCTTCCCATTCATTTCCGGATTATCCTCAAAAGGGTTCCCGGATGCCAAGTGTTCCCCCCAATGGGAGATGATGATCTCTTTGTTAGAACGCTTGGGTCAGGCCACAATAGTATCACCATTTTGCCTTTGTGAGTGCGGTGGTTGGACTTTTAAGTCTTCAATTTTTTCATGGGTATTCGATAGTGTCAATGCACAAAATACGCCTTGATCCGAATTGTTGTTCCTCTTTTTTTCATTCATTATGGAGCCATTTGATTTCTCTTGGTGGGTCAAACCTTAACCCTCGAAGGGTCACACACACCCATTCATTATATTTATTTATAATTGATAATTGTACCAAGGCAGCCTAGATCATGCATACCATAATAAATAAATAAGATGTCAGAGGACTGTGGGATGTGTTCCCTAGTATATCCTCTAAAGCTCAAATTAGAAATCTTTTTATGAGAGAGAAAGATTGAGGATGGCATGAAATGCATGGATGCACAAAGATGATGGGATTGAGTGTGGAATGGAGGGCTAAACTCCGAGGGATACACTTGATAGGGAGTAGCTTGAGAAAAATGGAAAGTGTTATTACATGCACTCATTCCATCATTCCTAATTTTTTGGTCTATGTTGGAAGCTTTTCTTCACTACTTTCACTAAAACACCTTGGTGATCGTGACTTGGTTCCTTGAAGCATTCGCTAATGGACTCATGTCTTCTTGAGAGAAAGAAAGATCTCTTTGATCCTTCCAGGGTATTTGAGGGTAAAGCTTGTTCTCTCCACTTCCTCTCAAGACGAATAGATATTTATAGAATTGGAGTCGGTGCGGTCATTGGTCTAAATAATAATTAATCTTAATTTAGGCTCCATTTAGGGATCTGGGATGCTCATGGATGATGTTGAAGAACCTCCTTACTTAGTCATTATACTACTTCATTTTCATCGGTGAGCTTGAATATCCTCTAGTTAGATGGCTCCCTAGTAGTCTTTGGCTCATTATTACGGGAATCGGTCCCTTGGCTAAGGCCTAGATTTCTTTTTTGGTTCAAAGGCTTATTCTTAGATATAGCCCTTGCTTTCATTATCAAGGATTTATGCCATTCTTCTGGGACAAGAAGCTATCGGATCCGCTTATACTATCTTCTTGATGTTGGCAATTGTGTGAGGGGCGCATTGGCCATGATCTTAGATCGTGTGAGGGGGCTGTCCTCCCTTGTCCAGGGACATTCTTTCCTTTCTTAGGATAATCCAGGAGGGCACTGCATGGTAATTTCCTTCCGAAGAGATTTGTTGAGCCGTAATTGCCGTCTTGGGCAACGCACGATTATGGGTAATATTTTAAAAATATTTGCTAAAACTATTAGGACAGTTATCATGGCCGCATGCCTGTGTGGTTGGACTTTTTAGTCGATTTTTTATCGGATTTATTGGCGGAGCTACTCTTAGGAGGGGCAACATGTACCAATAACCTAGGTGTGTCTCCCTAGTATATCTCTAAAGCTCTTTTTATGAGAGAGATTGAGGATGGCATGAAGCATGGATGCACAACTCTAATTTGATCCACTCCTTGTGAATGGAGTCGGGTTCCTTGGGCCTCATGGATGATGTTATTTTATACTTCAGGATTTAGGTTGACACGCTTGGGCCAATCGCACTGCTATCCAGGCCTTTGATTTGACATTTCAAATGATGGGCAATCGTCTTTTGAGCTTCTGTCCACTCGGTTGGCTAACCGGGCCATTGCTGCACCTCCTACGCCCTGGTCTTGGAAAAGTGTCCGCTAAGCCACTATTACTGTCGTTGGTTGGACTCTGGGCTAGACCGTGCTCTATTAAACCCATCAAATTTAAAGTTCCAACATATTAGGTATTTTTTTTTAAAATAAAATTGACATCTTTTAAAATTTTACGAACTACTTTACCGTATTAAGTTTTTTAAGTAGAAAATAATCCAAGTTAGATTTTAATATTTTTGAACCTAGATGAGCATTTAAAACTTCAACATTTGACAGGATAAAGTGACTTTTTCTCTTACAAAAGATGACTTAAAAATCCATAGTTCTCCTAAGGAAAAATAAGAAACTATTTCTTTTATATGAATTGTTAGATTAAAATAATTTAACTATTTAAATTTAAATATTAAATAATATCACATTAATAATTTTTTATTAATATTTTAATATTATATTTCATATTCGATAATATTAATATTATAAAAAATAAAAATATAATTATATTTAATATTTTTTAAAAATCTTGACCATAAAATTTTGATTAAATAATTAACTTGAGAGAAGTAGGGTCCTTGTGATGACTTGAATCCAAGTCAATCAACCGACCCGAACTGTTAATGAAGTATTTATAAATGATCTTCATAAATATTTTATAAATAAAATATCTATGATTAATATCAAACTCCTTGAGACGAGAGAAAATATAATTATTTATAAAACTATAAACTTATAGGAATTTAATCTTGATAAATTATCCAAGATTGATAAAACGTCAACCAAGTATTACCATCTTTCAACATAAATGCTTTTAGACTCCTAAATTGCCTCTACCAAAAATCTCCATAACAGATATATGATCTCAGTAGCATATCATCAACATGTTTTACTTGAAGTCAAAAAAAGTGTAATAATGAGTCAAATATTCAACAAATGAGTATATCGATAATATCATAATCTAATAAAATATTTTGAATAATATCATCAAATACATTCAAAATTAGTGACAACATGCAATAAATTGACGACTATATGAGATTCACCACTATATCATGACCACGATTCAAAAGATATAAGGCAACTAAATATTATAAATGCAATTAGATTTCTATCAAATTTGAATATTAATAAGGATATATATTCTATCAAATCTAACTCAATATTGATTTCAATTATATGAGATATCATAATAATTTTCTCAAATATTATATGTCATATGAACCAACGATTACGCTGCTACCACCAACGGTTGGATAAAATCCACGATGTATCAATATTCATAAATTTAACATGTTGACTAATTATATAATATCATAAATATTGCCACCTATGATATATAAGTATCAAACTTAATTCAAATTATCAATATTCTTACAACTATTAAGATAAGCTCAGAATATACTACGTATGTATTCTTGTGTTACAATCGTGATTTATGCCCAAATAGGGCATAGAATATTAAATTTTCAATCATATGTCAAAATCCAACACCCCTTGATATAATATCCTTCAATATCTTAACACTTCTTATTCACAGGATTATAAATATCTTTTTGAAAGGTCTTGATTCTCCTAAGATATAAAAATCAATATCAGATAATTATAGATTATATTGAAATACCGCAAGTTCAATATTTCTTAATATAATGATATTTTTATATAATTTTCTCTATCTTAGTCATGAATAACTAAGAAAGTTACATATATGAACTAAATTAATATTAAAAAATAATAACCAAGTATAAAACAAGAAATTATGGAATACAAGTATCCCTATAAAAGTTTACCCAATCTTATCAGACTTTTTAGTGTATTAATCATATTTTTAAGACCATAAAGTATATCCTGTTTTATCACGACCAAACAAAACTTATGAAATTCCTAGTTTAGCCAAATATAACCCAACACTAATCAAACACTCCTACAATAGTTTTAGAAAATCAAGAGATGAACTATTGTATTTGATAATTTCACATCAACTCTATATCTAACCTTCATTAACAAGTTGCCCCTACTTTGCATAACCAACTATATAATATAAATTGAAAACAAAGAAACAACTTTAGACTCATCACTGAGACAAACTGTTCACTCTTAGAAACTCCAGCATGCAACACCAAGAACTAGATTTCCATGCTCATCATTGTATATATTCATCTATCAATTTTTACATTTTTGAATAACTGAAATCGCATTCCGTTGACATAATACTAAACTTTTTATGTCAAAGAGTAATAACAGTAAAGTCACAATCATGAACATGTTTATTTATCATATAAACACAGTTGACCCAACTATGAATTATCACATCGGCCAACGGTACAGGATCTTCAGCCCTCTTTCTTACATTTAGTCTTAATTCCACAACACATACATGCACGGTGGTTGAACGAAACGGAGGAAGGGGCGGGCAACTGTTCGTGTAAATGGGTGAACTAATTTCATGCTTTGTGCATGAGATGGGAGAAGAAAAGGAGCCATGGCTGCACGTGTATTTTAGGTGGGAGGAAATCAATCTGTTTTTAATAAATCTTTGCTTGGCTGCCGAGGGTAGAAGGGGCTGAATGTGGTTTTTTTTTATGAAGTTTTAATTATAAATATTAATTAAACTAATTTAATTAAATTTTATACTATTAATTATATTCACATAAATATAAAAATAAATATTACTATAGTAAGTTGTAATCATTATTTTAAGGTATTAAAAATAATTAATAATTATTGATGAGAAAGTTTCCAAATATCTTTTCAAGGTTCCCGAGAAATTAACCTCTCGTGGTCAAAAGTCCAATAGGCTTGATGAAATGTTAGAGTATTACAATCCTTTTTAGTAAAGAATTTCGTTTTTCAAAATATGTAATCTTATATCTTAAAAAAATATGGATATTTATTTTTAATATCCTAATTAATTCCGATGTCGCTTCATTCTTGTTGTGATGTCCCCATAAGATTTTTACCATTGAAAAATATTTGTGGCATAACATTTATTTTTTCAGATGATCTGGTATACAGGCTGGTTACTCTTCAAAAACAAGTCTTTGTACAAACCGTTAAAGTTTCCCTTTTACTTTAAAACGTGTCTCACACTTTTACAATAAAACTTTTAACAATACTGTATTATTATCCTTGAACTATAGGTCTTTTACATATAATTAATGTAACTCTTATGCAAACATTGGGCTACCGAAAAATGACCTCAAATCAAGTTAATCATATCTATAGTCTTCTATACAATATCATGTCCTATAATCTACTAATTTCTAATCACTTTTAAGCTAATCGGTGGCTAGCACTACTTTCTATACCAGCACTTAAACCCAAATCTCTTGAAACAATTCTAATAAAATTTCTATAAATCACTTGAAGCCTTATCTAAGATATAGTACATTTAGTCCTCAAATGTACATTAACTATGACACAATACGTGCCTTGATGCCTGTATAATATTTATCACAAATGTCAGTCCACAATTATTTAAACTATAATATGGTCTTAGATGGCTTCTAAAGCTCATCAATAAAAATGATCATCAATCAACCTCTTTCCCACCATAGTGCTAGTCATGGATTGAAATTTTTTTCTAAACTTAGATACTCTACCTTTTTTATAAAAAAAAAATTTATGACTTTATACTCCGACAACTTTACTGAAAACCGGATTTCTTCCTTCTCTTAAATTCACATCCTTATATATTATTTAATGTTTCAAGCAGTAACTTGGCCCGTTAAACCTCTCGGCTAGGTTCTCCATAAACCACAGTCCTCTTAAACTTGTGGGATACGTGATTAATATTTTGTACTATTTAATTACCCATAAATTAATTAAGTTTACTTACATTTACTATAAAAATGACATCATCAACCAGCTAAATCTCAAAAGAACGATACGACAACCCCTGGATTTGACTCGGTTAGATTTAAGGAGCTTAAAACATAATATTTCTAATGTCACTGGTACTAGGAACAAGGAATATTATATTTAATGTACAAATTGCCACTATAAATCACTAGAAACTCTAATCAACCAACAACATTGTCGATTATTACATTTATAATTGCAATTATCACTATTTACCTACAAGTAAATTCTAATATTTAATTTGCATAAATTTTATTATTTCTTCTTAAGATTGTCACTAGCCCTAAAGGTTGGTCATAGTCTTTTTATTCTATAGATCTAAGGGTATTTTAGACAAATATAAACTTAGAAATTCCAATAATTAAACATAAGATTATTTGATAGAAAATAATATTGTTATCCTATGTATATTGATTTAATTAATTTGTAAATCTAACGCATTACAGTTTTTCAATTACTAGATATTATGATAGGTCTAAATGTACACCAATTTTTGTGCAATCAATTTACTAAATAGGGTAGTTAATGAATATCTTTTATTTTAAATATGTTTCAGATATTCAACGGTAATAGTTTTATTTAAATTACAAAATATTATTAATTATTCTTGTAAGTAAATGAAAATCACTTTAATAGTTAATTCATTATTGTAATTACATCCAAAAGTGCATTATAATACACTATTTATATTTTATATTTCTCCTGTATTTGTTAATTCAAAACACTAATGTGAAGTATTTTAATTTATTGAATTATCTATTCTAGTTTTACTATATTCTCATATTTTTTCTAGTTCGATATTTAATGAAACTAATTTTTTCACTTAGTTTGAATAAATCTAGTTTTATCTAGATATATTAGATTTTGATAAAACATTATAGTCAAAAAAATCGGTTGCTATTACCAATAGAAATACTGAAGAAGAAAAGTCCTATTTTAAATAATAGAAAAGTTAAATATAATAAATATGATATTTATGAGTATGGCAATAATGAATAATATTAAGTCAATACTTTATGAAATTAAAAACACTAAAAATTTATTAAAAATTATTACGTTAGAGACATTTTGTCTAATTGACATATTCCTTGACCATATGTCATATTGTATGGATGTTGGGTTATGGGGAGTCGAGTTTCCCGGCACGTATCGAACCTAGCACATATATCCGTCACTATCCGTTCGGTGATAGTACCCGGTCGCTATTCTCACGAGATTTCAGAGAAGGAATTCCTTGGGCTAGCTTGGGTTGAATGGGAGCATCTCCGAATGAGGATGCAATGAATCGAGGCTCTTTACCACTTGCGCCCGCTTACCCGCCGAGCTCAAAATCTCCAAACATTTGATGACCTTTTCTTTGCCTGGTCGCCGGCATCGTATGAGCGGAAGCGCGCGCTACCCGCTCCAACTCAAAATCTATAAATCCAAAATCGGTCGCCGCATTGACTCCAGCGCCGCTACCCGCTCTTCGAGTTCAAAATTTGGATTTGGATTTTGGTGGAGGATGAGAATCAAGGTCGAATCTTGGAAATGGGAGAGGCATTTGTCACGGTGTGTTGCGCTTTCAATAAGACTGAAATGACGCTCGAGCTCAAAATCCAGAATGGTCGCCGGTGGCTCGCCGTTCTAAGAGAGGTTGGATTGAAGTTTGCGGTTGCGATTCGGCGGCGATGGAGGATGACCCGCCACGAGCTCAAAATCCGAATGGTGGAGGATGGAGAGGAAAGTTTCGTTGTGCGCTCGATACCTCGCCGAGCCCAAAATCTAGAATGGTCCCGTATTTACGAGCAGACTGCTGGTCCATTTCGTGAACATGTGTTCTCGCCTCCCCACCGTCCGCCATTTGCTCGAGCACCAATTTTGTTGCGTGGCAACGGGTAGATTTTTTAAATGCAAACCTTAAGTCCTCTATAAATACCCGGCTTATATTTTGGGAACCCTAAGAAGTTAGAAAGGACTCTGGAGAGTTTATTGTTGTGCCCCCTTTGAAAAAAAAGTTACTTATGCTCCATTGATATTACATCTCTTGAGAAAACCTAAAGTTACAAGATTGATCTCCATGTTCAAGTAAGTTTTCTCATCACCTTACATTAACCATTGAAGCACTTCCTTCTACCTTCGTTGGAGACGTTGGTTCGTGAAGAATGAGATCTGATCGTGTTCGACAATTCAAGTGGTTAGAGAGGAAAGATTGACGTGAAGACCGGAAGGTATTTAATTCCGTTGCTCAAACGAGCGTGGCGAAGGCAAACCTTGAGTCCAATGAGTTCCTTGGTAGGGATCACGTGGCGAGAAAATACTTATGATTGATATAAGTCGGCTAGGTTAGCGCATTCGTTACCACCCTTACATTAACCATTGAAGCACTTCCTTCTACCTTAAAATTGGAGTAAGTTAATTTTCATAGTGCAATTGCTTCCCTTTAATTCCGTTGAAGTTCGAGGGTTTTTCTCGATTACCGTTACCACCCGAAAGTTATCGAGTTTTTCCTTCGGGTATCTTTTCCAAAAATCATGTCTTTTTACTATTATTTGTGCTCTTTTATACTTGTGTATGATTGATTAGTATCATTGCATCTAGATTTAAATATTCTTTACGTGTATTGAATATTTATTATTTATTGCTTCCGCTATTTTTACCGAGGTCAAAACTTGATTGTTTACGTTAGCACAAAAAGTATTTTTTTCAATTGGTATCAGAGACTCACCCCGATCCACGACCCGTTCTAGATGTATACGAGTGGATCGCTCTCCGTACCTCCCTTCTTTGATGGGAACAATTATGCCTATTGGAAGGTTTGGATGAGAGCCTTTCTCAAATCCTTAGATGAACGTGTATGGGCTAGTACCTAACTTGGGTGGACTCCACCCAAGAGTGTTAATGAATTAAAAGTGTTGTCCTTATGGTCAAAAGATGAACTTGATGCCTGTAACGGGAATAGTAAGGGGGGTTACATGCTATTTTTATAGTTGTATCTCCCGATGAGTTTAAATAGATTTCTATGTGCGAAACTTCTAAAGATGCGTGGGACATTCTAGAAATCACTCATGAAGGTACTAAACTAGTTAAAAATTTAAAATTGCAAATGCTCACCACTAGATTCGAAGAAATACGAATGAAGGATGACGAGACATTTGATGAATTTTATGCGCAATTAAATGATATTGTAAATTTTATATTTAATTTAAGAGAACGAATCCCGAAAAATAGAATTGTTAGAAAAGTTCTATGATCTTTGCCTGAATGATTTAGACCAAAAGTTACTGCAATAGAAGAAAGCAAAGATTTAGACAAATTAAAAATCGAAGAACTGGTAGGGTCCCTACAAACTTATGAGCACACATTGCTGCCGTCAAGGAAAAATAAATCACTTGCTCTAAAATCAAGTAGGGAAGAGCAAAATCGGATTCTGATGAAGAGTCGTGTAGCGATAATGATTTTTCCTTATTTGTTAAGAATTTTAAAAAGTTTTTAAGAAAAAATAAATCTTCATCAAACAAACTTGATGTGGATTTAAAATATTCATCTCAATTTGAGAAGAAAGACCGACGTGAACTCAATGACTACAAATCAAAAAATACTCAAGGAATTCAATACCATGAGTGTAAAGAATTTGGCCACTATCGGGCTGAATGTCCAAACTTTAAACGCTAACAAGGTCAAGCCTTTAAAGCTAATGTGACATTAAGTGATGACGAAGAAGAAGAGGGTGAAAAATATTTTGAAGATGGCCCTGTCAAGTACATGGCGTTTATGACCTCAATATGTGACAATGCAGAAGGGAACATTAATCAATCTGATGACTCTGAGGATGAGTCAAAAATTAAATTTGATGGACTTCAAGAAGCGTATGATAAACAGTTTAGGGAATGTTTAAAAGTAAAGAAACTAAATAGAACCTTAAACGGTAGGATCATAGATTGGCAAAAGAAAAGTTAGCTCAACAATCCGAGTTAGATGCTAAAATCCAAGACATTGAAAATTTGAAAATTTCATCTACTAAACAAATCACAACTCTAGAATCTAAACTTGAGCCTACTAGAAAGGATTTGAAATAATTTTTAAAAGGGTCCACAAAATTAGATCATATGCTTAGGTTGGGAAAAATTGGTGGAAATAAACATGGTTTGGGGTATGTTGAGAATATTTGTCAAATTGGCGTGAAACCTAAAACAATTTCTTTTCCCACCACAAAAATTCCACACAAACACGCTAATCCATCCAAAATTACTAAGCAACCGTCTCGACGTGTGGATAATTGATTTGTCTCAACCCACTTGTCTAATCTACATAATCAAAAGGTTATGAATAAATTCTCAAAAACTTTCAAGTCTTCTACCAAATTCAATCAAAGATCTATGAACAATTCTTCCATACCTAAATTTGTGCCTACCTATTATGCGTGTGGAAAAGTAGGTCACATTCGTCCTCGATGTTACACCATAAATTTTTTGTACAATCAAAGACAATGGCCAAAAATAAATAAAATTGTTGAACACATTTAGAAATTAAATGAACAAGTAAAAATGTTAAATCAGAAAGTGCATTCAGGGAGAAAAATTTGGATAAAGAAAAGTGAGTTAAAATTTCCTACGTCAAATTTTTGTTAAATGACGTCTACAAATTAAAAAAAAGGAAAAAAGGACGCGCATCTCTGCGCTCACTCGCTGTGGGCTCGAGCGCCCGCTACTGGCCTTTATCATCTAGCGCGTAGCGTGCGCCGCCCACACCCTCGAGTTCTTTGCTGCTCTCACCCTCTCCTTGCATCGGCCGCCTCTCTCTCTCTCACTCACCACCAGATCTGCCCTCCTTCTTTTCCATTGTGGGCGCTATCAAGGTACATACTCCCTCGTCTTTCTTTGTTTTGTTTTACTGCTGCCGTCACCGCTCATGATGTTGTTGGCCCCCGTTTTTCCCTTTCCTTTGGTTGGCTGACTTCCTGGGTCACCAATTGCTCACCACCTTACTCCAAATCCATCGATTCTTGCGTGGATTTTGTGCGTCGTCCATGGACTCCGTGAGTTCTCAGTGTTCTGTGCTCATGGCCGTTCATGGTGTTTCTGGTGTCTTCTCCCACACCGGTGACCGGGCGCCCCAATCCATCGTGTGGGTGCTCCTCCCTAGCTGTCACAATAGGCCGGCACCGTGGTTGCAGGAGGTGGTGCTTCGATGGCCTCCGGTGCTGCATTCCCGTGCTTCTCGCCCCTACCTTGCGTGGTCCTTGCATCCTTAAGCCGCCACCACCATTGAGCGGCTCAAGCCGCCGACTGAAGCCGCCATTGTGCACGGCTTAAGGATTCACGTTCCCTGCTTTCAACACCAAACTCAGCCAATCAATAAATAAAATCTTATATATATATATATATATACTTATATATACACATATTCAAATACGCCCTAGGGGGAGGCAAACCGCAGACTCGATATTTTTTTAATTGTAGTGTCCTTCTTTTTTTTCAAATGTCGGCTCCAAGAAAGTCTCTAGCACGTAAGTCAAGTGGCAAACGTACTCGGCAGAGTGAGATCTCCGCTCCCGATCGATTTATCAGTCCCGAGGCCGAGACTCTCTTTACCACCCACATGTCACATCGCCAACTCTCCCTTGAATGGGAAGTCCGCTTTGACTCTGTTGACCTTCCATCTCATCTGTCTTCACTGACTGCGGTTGGGCACCCATCCTCACAGTTTGGTTGCTCCGGTCGCTTATTCTCATTCAAGAGTTTTATTCTAATATTCATGCGATTTCTTACGATTCCTTCTCCACCTTCGTGCGGGGGGCACACTTTCACATCACTTTGATGTTCTTGCCCGCGTTCTTGGTCTCCCTCGGGTGGAAAACCCGACCTACCCTTATTCTTCATTCTTCCGGCCTCGTAACAATGAGATTGCCACCTTTCTCCATGGTGCCCCTCTGGAGTGGAATGGCAAAGCTCTCAAGACTTTCTATCTCTCCCCTCGGCGTCTGGTTGTGAGTCGTATCATACTTACGAACCTGTTTCCTGTTTCCCACTTCTCGTCCATTCCCTAAGAGAAAGCATTATTTTTGTATGCTCTTTTGAGTAGTCAGCCGATTGATTTACCGTCCCACTTCATCACTCACATTCTTTCCCACTTTACCGCCCGTAAAGAGGACAACCTTCCTCACGGGTGCCTTATTCAGTGATTGCTTGCTGGTCTCGGTCACCCCTTCGTTGATTTTTGTTGTCTCCAGCTCGCCCGTACCATTACTTCCACTACTTTTGCTCAGAGTCGATCCCACGCATGTCGCTTTACTGACGACCCCCCGGAGCTGTTCAATGAGCCTCTCCCTACGATGCCTCCTCCTCAGCCCGACGATGGCCCCTCTGGCTCTGTCTCATCCTTCCCTGACCCCTCGGACTCTGCCTCGTCCTTCCCTGACCCCTCGGGTCCTAGACCGTCTACTTTGTATAGGCACTCCACCTCTTCCTCAGCCGCTCTGATGGGTCAGATATCCCGTCATGTTGACCATTTTTAGCGTTTGTATTCCTCACAGGAGCGGATTCTTGCTTCCCAATCTCAGCTCCAGTCCCCCTACTTGCTGATTTTGAGCGGTTGGATGCTCGTTTGCCTACCTAGGAGGCTGAGCTTTGATGCTGGCGGCGACATTATGGCACTCCCCGGTGATTCATCCGCTTCTGAGTGATCCCCTCTCTTTGGCTCTTCGTGATAAAAAGGGGAAGATCTAGTTTTATTTTGGTGCATTTTGATAGGGGGAGCTTAGGAGAGATGTAATTCTTTATGTTAGGGGAAGCCTTGTCATTTATCTTACATGTTCTTTATCTTGGTTCATGTTACTAGGGGCGATTAGGGGAGACGTTTTATGTTACTTGTTATTTCCGTTTTATGTTATTACTGTTTACTGTTCAGTATTGCTTGTATCTCATGCTTACTTACAGTGCATGCTATTGTTCTCCCTTATTATATTTTGTCTTGTTGGTACTAACTTTGCTTGACCAGAAAAATTCTGTTACACAGTCAACGCCGTTATCATCACATCGCCACAGCAGTTCTAGTGTAGCTTTTTACATTTTTTTGTATCTCTTATTTCTTACTAGGCGTAGATTTTTATATACACGGGCTCTATCTCGATGGTGTCTGAACCCGTGATTCACTTGTATTTTTTTATTTTATGGGTTTTGTTACAGAATTATCAAAGGAGGAGATTGTTAGAGATATTTGTCTAATTGGCATATTCCATGACCATATGTCATATTGTATCGATGTCTGGTTATGGGGAGTTGAGTTACATATCAACACATATCCATTCTGTCCATTCCGTCCTCCTGTTGCTCGAGCCCATCCGAAGCCTCCGTGCCCTCCGTGCGCCCGCTACCCGCTCGAGCTCAAAATCTAGAATGGTTGCCGCTCGCTGTGTGCTCACTACCCACTCGAGCTCAAAATCCAAAATGGTCGCTGCTCACTGTGCGCTCGCTACCCGCTCGAGCTCAAAATCCAGAATGGTTCTCACTCGCTGTGCGCTCGATACTCACTCGAGTCCAAAATCCAAAATGGTCCCCGCTCACTGTGTGCCTCCCCGCGCTCGAGCGCACGTAGGGTTTCTCTGAAATCATTTGTGCGCCCACCGCGCTTGAGCTTCACTTGAGCGGTGTGGCAATGGCTAGATTTTTTAAATGCAAACCTTGAGTCCTCTATAAATACCTAGCTTATATTTTGGGAACCCTAAGAAGTTAGAAAGGACTCTGGAGAGTTTATTGTCGTGCCTCCTTTGAGAAGAAAGTTACTTATGCTCCATTGATGTTGCCTCTCTTGAGAAAACCTAAAGTTACAAGATTGATCTTCATGTTCAAATAAGTTTTCTCATCCCCTTACATTAACCATTGAAGCACTTCATTCTACCTTCGTTGGAGACGTTGGTTCATGAAGAAGGAGATCCGATCGTGTTCGGCAATTCAAGTGGCTAGAGAGGAAAGATTGACGTGAAGACCGGAAGGTGTCCGGTTCCGTTGCCGTGGGCAAATCCAAGGAGTTCCTTGGTAGGGATCACGTGACGGGAGTACGTCAGCGAGGTTAGCGCGTCGTTACCACCCGGTTTGTAAATTGATTTTCATAGTGCATTGCTTCCCTAGCAGTTGAAGCCCGGAGGGTTTTTCTCGATTACCGTGGGTATCGAGTTTTTCCTTCATCACAAAAAATCGTATCTTTTTACTATTGTTTGCGCTATTTTATACTTGTGTATGATTGATTAGTATCATTGCATCTAGATCTAAATATTCTTTACGTGTATTGAATATTTATTATTTACTACTTCCGCTATTTTTTCCGGGGTCAAAACTTGATTGTTCACGTTAGCACAAAAAGTATTTTTTTCACAAATTTATTTTGGACTGTAAATAAATCTTATGTGGAGATACTAATAATAAAATTTCTCATAATGAAATTTGATAATACTCAAGGAACACACGGCATATTCTCAAGATGATTAATTTGGCTATAAAACTTAATGCCCTTAGTAAGAATATAAGTGAATTGTCCTTATATAATTTATCATGAATTTACTTCATTCTAGGGTCTTTCTAAATTCATTGTAATACTATTAAGATAAGTGAATTATGAATAAATTAGGAAGCATATTGATTTAATAAAAGAAACAACTTAAATAATAAAAAATTTATTCAATAAATTTAATAGATTATGATAGTGAAGAAAAGAAGAAAATAAAAAGATAGAGTTGGGACACTTCTATAAAGAAGTTGGGACATTTTAAGAATGATTGTTATAAAAAAAAAAACGGTTAGTTTAGAGAGAAAAGTAAGTATTTGGCTTATGCTTTTTTGAATCAAATCTAAATGAAATTTCTTATAATACTTAGTGGTTTAATTTAGACTCTAACATTTATACTTCTAATATGATGTGATGATTCTTTACAATGCATATTAAATTAAAATAAGAATTTTATTATATTAAAAAACGATATCAAAATTTCTATTTTTACTATTAGAACCTTTCATTTATTTTCTAATATTGACTTATAATTAGATTTATTAAAAATACTTTATATACCTTCAATTTCTTAAAATTTTATTTTCATTTTCAAGCTCAGTGTTTAAGGATTCCTTTTAAAATTCAAATATAGAAGGATTAATCTATATAAAGATAAACCTTCTTTGACTTAGAAACTCTTTGTGAAGGCATTTATAAGATTAACATTGATTAAAATTTTACTGAAACTTTTATGACCCTATATTATAATATATGAATAAAATGTTATCTAATGAATGAGAATTTTTCTTTCTTATGGTATAAAAAATTTGGTTATAAATATATCGATCGGATGAAAAGATTGGTGAAAGAAAAAAAATTTATCTAATTTGGATTTTTACAATATTAATGTATGTGTGGATTATATTGAAAGAAAACAAATTGAGCATAAAACCTAAAGAGCTTTTAGAAATTATGTATGTAGACATTTGTGGCTTTTGATTCTCCGTCTTTAGGTGGAGAAAATTATTTCATTATTTTTATTGATAATTTTTCACGTTATTATTATATTTATTTATTAAATGAGAAACTTTAAATTGTGAATATTTTAAAGATACACATAATTGAAATTAAAAAATAATTAAATAAAAGTATGAAAATTATTATATCTAACAGAGGTGATAAATATTACAATAAATATGATTAATTAAGATAATGCCCTAGTTCTTTTATTAAGTTATTAGAAAAGTATGACATACATGCTCAATATATTATACCGAAAATGCTACAACAGAGCAATGTTATTAAATGGCATAATCGTGCTTTGGATATGTAGTATGTTGAGTAATATCTCTTTATCCAAATTTTTATGGATAGAAGTATTTAATACTGCTGTGTATATTCTTAATCACAATTCTAATAAAGCGGTTTCAAAAACTTTTTTAAAGTTATGGATTGATAAGTAATCGAGTATTCAACATTTACATGTTTGGAGTATCCAACGAAAATTAGAATGTATAATTTACAAAAACAAAATTAGATTATAAAACTGATACTGGATGTTTTATTAGTTATTTAAAAAAATCTAAAGGGTATATATTTTATTATTCTAATTATAGTATAAGAATAATAGAAATAGATAATGTCAAATTTTTAAGAATTATAAAACCAATGAGAGTAATATTTTACAAAATATTGACATTAAAGATGTTAGGATATAAGTTTCTTTATCTGTAACTACTAAAAAAATTGTTATTCTAACTATTTGTGGATAATTTAATAACAATGAATAACAAATCAATGATTCTATATTCTATGATAAGATTATCACTATTTAATGAGTTATAGAACAATCATAAGAAGTAATATTAAGAAGATCTTATAGAAAAATAATATCTATTTTTTAAATAATTATTTAGTTTATTTATATGAATCTAAGTTTGATATATGAATATATGATTATCTAATTTCTTTCTAACAAGCCATAAAAAAAAAACTAATTTTTTAAAATAGATTGAAACCATAAAAGATGAATTAAAATTAATGGTACATAATAAAATCTAAGATAGCATTAAATTGTTTGAAGAATATAGAATATGAATATTTAAAATCAAATATGACTCAAGGCTAATATCCGACGATATAAAGTTAAACTTGTGGCTAAATTTAGTATTGATTGTAAAGGGACATTCTCTCCAATTTTAAAGAAGGACTCTCTAAAAATATTAATGGAATTAGTGGCACATTTTAATTTAAAGTTTGATAAAATGAATGTATAGATTACTTTTCTAAGTAGTAACTTAGATGAAAAAAATTATATGAAATAATGTGAAGGATTCTTTATTCAATGATAAAAGAACTTAATTTATATATTAAAGTAATCAATATATGAATTTAAATAACCCTTATGACAATGATATATTAAATTTTATGACATCATTTTATCATTAGATTCTGAATGTCAGTGTGAATGAGTTTATATTTTTAATTTTATATGTTAATAATATATTAATTATAAGTAGTGATCTTAGATTGTTATATAAAATTAAGGACTATCTATTTAATAATTTTGATATAAAAGATATAGGTGAAATAATTTATATGATAGAAATAAAAATATTTCAAGATAGATCACATAAATTATTAGAATTATCTCAAAAATGATATATCAAAAATGTTTTAAAGAAATTTGAAATGGAGAATTGTGTAGCAAGTATTACTCTAATCTAAAAAAATGTAATAAATTTAGTTTTATATAATACTTGTAAAATAAATAGGAATGAAATCAAATGAAGAACATCCCGTATACATCTGTCGTATAAAGCTTGATATACACAAAGACTTACAATATACCATATATAAGTTTTATAATTGATATGTTTGGAAAATACAAATGTAACCTTGATATAGATTATTGGAAAGCTACAAAAAAAAAAAAGTAATAAAATACTTATAAAGGACTATGAACTGCATATTTACTTATAAAAAGTTAGATCATTTAAAGATTGTATGGTACTCAAATTCAAACTATGTTGAATGCATACACACTAGAAAGTATACCTCTAGATATATTTTTCTTTTTGGCTAGAAGAATAATTTCATGAAAGAATACAAAACATTCTTAATTACTATCTATATAATGAAAATAGAGTTTGTTGTATACTTTGAAACCATTATACATGTATTATGACTATAAATTTTATTTTGGGACTTAAAATTATTAACAGTATAGTGAGTCTGTAGAAAATTTATTATTATAATTTCATAACAGTTTTCTTTTAAAAAAGACAAGTTTTCAAATGGTGCTATATATATATTAAATATCTTACCATCAAAAGTAAAATTTAGAAACAAATAAATGTCAATAGAGTTTATTAGCATCAAACATATAATTACATATTCATTAGCTAATGGTCTACCATAAAAAATATTTATAAATCATATTGACAATATGAGTATTTATTGTTATCAGTGATATAATTATGAATTATATTATTGCTTTTGACATTCAAATATTGTATAATACGTTTCTAGTATCTCTTTTTTTTATATTATTTGAATTTAAGGTTTTGGATTAATAGTGATAAGAATACTCTTTCGCTTATTATTGATGTAATGGCCAGATCCTAGAATATAGAAAATCTCCGATATTGAGTTAAAAATTACCTAAGAAAAACGAGTTAAGGATAGTAATTTGATCAACAAGCATTGACCGGAAGACGTGGAGAATAGTAATCCGGTCAATAAGTGTTGACCAGAAGGTATGAAGAAGGAGTAATCCAGTCAACGATTGTTGACCGGAAGGTGTGAAGAAGGAGTAATCCAGTCAATGAGTCTTGACCGGAAGGCGTGATCCGGTCAACTAACTATGTTGACCGGAAAACGTGAATGGAAGGAAGGACGGAAAAGAGTGAGCGAAAGGTGTGATCCGGTCAACTAACTATGTTGACCGAAAAACGTGAATGGAAGGAAGGACGGGAAAGAGTGACCGGAAGGCGTGATCCAGTCAATGAAAAATGTTGACGGAAATGAATGGAAGGAAGGACGAAAAGAGTAAAGTAATCCGGTCAACAACAATTAGTTGACCGGAATGTATTTAAATGAGAAACATCCCCCTAAATAACCTAGAAATTAATGAGAAAACTCTTCAAAAATATAAAGCCATAAATAACATACTCCGAAATATTCCCTCTAGATAACCTATAAATTTAATGAGGAAACTCTTCAAAAATGTAAAGCCATAAATAACTTACTCGGAAACATTTCCACTAGTGTGGCAAAACCCAAATGACGGCCGCCAGACCCAAGGCCTATAAATAAGAACTAGAGGGCGTGAGAAAGAGGCACGCAATAGAGTTTTCTAGTAAAGGGAGACCAAAAGTTCAAGAAGAAGTAAAAAAAATCCAGGCAAGAGTACTCGCCCTTGTTTTAAGTTCATAATTATGCATGTTTGTAACGCAAGTATATCTGATTTCTTATGAACTTATATTTTAGTATATATGATGTTTGTTCTGTTCATATGATTTAAGAAAGAATTGTTCTTAATCGCATGTCTGTTATTCATGATGTTCAATTTTTGTTCTGCTTGAAGTATGATTATTTGTCGACCTATATGAACTTTGATATTTACATGTTTAAAGAAAAGACTTTCGACCCTTCAGCCTTTGATAAAAAGAACTCCGGTCTTTATTGGAAAGAAACTCCGAATTTGAAACTTCGGCTTTATTAAAAAAAAACTCCGACTTTTGAACTCCGGCTTTGAGAAGAGAACTCCGCCCTTTCAAGAAAAGAACTCTAGCTTTGTAAGAAAAGAACTATGGCTTTCAGTAAAAAGAACTCCGGCTTTCAATAAAAAGAACTCCAACTTTCAGTAAAAAGAACTCCGACTTTTAATAAAAAGAATTCCGGTTTTCAGTAAAAAGAATTCCGGTTTTCAGTAAAAAAAGAACTCCAGCCTTTTGAGAAAATAACTCCGCCTTTTAAGAAAAGGACTCCGGCTTTTTAGAAAGAACTCCGGTCTTTTTAGAAAAGAACTCTGGCATTTTGAGAAAAGAACTCCGCCTTCTTAAGAAAAGAGTTTCGGCATTTTAGAAAAAGAACTCCGTCTGAAGAACTCCGGCCTTTTTATAAGAATAAGGTAAATGTATGTAATCCGGACAGTAAGTGAAATTCTACGACTTTCGACTTTCGAACTATGATGGATGGCCATTAAAAGACATGAATTAAGAACTGAGTTTTCATTAAACTTGCTGTTAAAGATGGATGAATGATATTTGAGTGACACTCGAGGAATGCCTCCTGGGCCACGGGGGAGACTTTTGGTGACATAAGACTTTTGGACTACGGCCCCGTACCCCGGGTTAAAGGCATTACCTCCCACCGCGAAGAGCATAATGAGAGGATATGGCCTTAGGTTGTGGAGTAACACACAACCCTTCCTCGATATTGTCCACTTCCGTCCGGTCCCTAAAGATGATAAGAATCTCAAATGGTTATTTTATAAATCTTCTAAAGATAAGATAATAAGAATAAGAACAAGGAAATTCTGGACTAAAGAAGAAATTATATGGTGATTTTTATCTGTTATGATATAAATCTTTACTTTGATCTGATTATATGTATATTTATGTTTTCTACATGTGAGTATCTTGTTGGGCTTTGTATCTCACTCTTGCCAATTTTCAGATGACGAGAGGCTTATGGAAGATGAATTTGAGTAGAACCATATAAAATAATTAGACGGCATAGCTAGCCGGAGCTGATCAATGAAGAATTTGATTTATTCCTTTTGATGTTTTGGAAAGACTTGTAGAACATTTCCGTTGTATAAGAATCCATGGATGTTAGCATGTTACCGTGATTACCTTTTTTGATAAATGAAATTGATAATTCTAGTAAGCATCTCAGGTCATTCAAGGCATTCAAGTCTGTCTAACCTTAGTATTGGCCGGCCTTGTATGAAATTAAAATCGGAAGGCCAACTCATGTAGTTTGGCCTCTTGCAATCCTGTGTTTAAATTAAAGGTTTATTAATATGAAAGAAAAGAAAAATTTTTATGTCCACTTAATTTTATCTATTAATTTATTTTGAGGTAAGGATTTAGGCTTGACGGTAGCTTTATGCGGTGGAATAAGGCCGGACTATCACAGTTGGTATCAGAGAGAAAAACTGAGATGCTTTAAGTCAATTTAAATCAATACGGAAACTTAGGATATGATTAGTTAAGGCAAGAAGGGGGTTAGCTTTACTTATGCTTTGAACGGAGTAACTTATGATAGCCACCCTTGGCTAGTGGACTGACGAAAATATTCTTTTCAGAAATCAAAGTCGTCAACTGAAGTCATGTCTAATAGAGGAAGGCGAGGAATGCGAACCGTTTGGATTAACAACGCTCCAGACCTGGAGGCAAGGTACTTAAACCTACTAGACAGAATGGCTAATGTTATAAAAGCCTTGGCTCCACCGACTCCGGTGACCACCCCAATTCCTGCTCAACAGGAGAGGTCGGTCTACGATCGCTTTACCAACGAGTGAGTCCCTGAATTCTCAGGAGAACCCGACCCGTTGAAGGCAAACACCTGGATCTAGTGACTAAAGAAGGTGTTTGCAGTAATTAAATGCCCTGCTGGAAATATGGTTTTATTTGCCACTCATAAACTGGCGGGTGAGGCCCACCACTGGTGGGAATTACAGAAGAGAGTTTTTGAGGTACCAGACAGGGATATTACTTGGAAAATGTTTGAAGCAGCATTCATGAAAAAATACTTTCTAGGTAATCTTCGCGGATAGAAAGAGGATGAATTTCTTCTCTTAAGGTAAGGTACTCGCTCTGTGGCTGAGTACGATGTAAAGTTTGCAGAGTTATCTCATTATGCTCCTTATATGGTGGAAGACTAGGAGAGGAAGGCTAGGAGGTTCTTTCAATGATTAAGAGACAATATTAGGAGGCACCTTTCAACTCTAAAGTTGGCCACGTACGGAGAAATGTTAGAAAGGGCTGTCATCTATGAGAAGGAGTTGGAGAGAGGAGCATTTCTCAAACAAAAGAACTCTGGTAGTCAGACTTCAAGGGCCGGTGCTAGTGGAAGCCCTTCTAAGAAAGCGAGAGCGTTGAGATCCAGTGAGGAGCAGAACCAATCTGTACATATTTTTTGAACACCTAATAATGCATGTGATCATTGCGAAAAATCACATGAAGAGAAGCCGTGCTATAAAAAGCTGGGGTCTACTATAACTTTGGCCAGGCTGGACACATGATCAAGAATTTCCCACTCACCAAACAAGCCCCGGATCTAAGTCTCCCATTCCAGCAAAGGTGTTTGCTATTTCTGCAAATGAGGCCGAAGCCTCTACGGAGGTAGTGGAAGGTACACTTTCTATCTGTGGCACTTCTAGTCATGTGCTCTTTGACTCTGGATCCACCCACTTATTTGTCTCCCATAAATTTATGAAATATCTTACAACCCTCCCTCAAGTTCTTGGTTGCCCATTGATTGTCGCCTCACCCACAGGGTCGTCTGTAATTTTAAATGTAGTATATTTAGAATGTCCGATAGAATTAAATAAATGCGTAATGCCTGTTAATCTGGTTTTGCTGGAAATGAAGGGCTTCGATGCAATCCTAAAATGGATTGGTTAGCAAGGTATCATGCCAGCATTGATTGTTTCTAAAAAAGAGTAGATTTCGCCATCCCTGGAAACAAGCCCTTCTATATTCAGGGAGTCCGGCGTAAGGAAGCATCTTGCTTCATTTTGGCCCTCCATGCCGGCGCTTGATTGATGATGGGTGCCAAGCTTATCTAGCCTTCGCTAGTGTGACTACCAAGGGTCGAGGAACTCTAGCCAAAGAAATTCCTGTGATACGGAAGTTCGAAGACCTATTTCCTGATAAGTTACCTGGGCTGCCGCCCAAGCGGGAGCTGGACTTTGGAATAGAATTGGTGCCAAGATCATCACCAATATCCAAAGCACCATATAGAATGGCGCCGGCAGAACTTAAGGAGTTGAAGCAACAACTGCAGGAGTTGTTAGATAAGGGTTTCATTTGGCCAAGTGTGACACCATGAGATGCCCCGGTCCTGTTTGTAAGAAAGAAGGACGGGACCTTGAGGTTATGTGTGGATTATCGAGAACTGAACAAAATTACCACCAAGAACAAATATCCTTTGCCAAGGATTGATGACCTTCTTGATCAGTTACAAAGAGCTTGTATATTCTCAAATATCGACCTTAGATCTGAATATCATCAGCTTCGAATCAGAAAGAATGATATAGCAAAGACTGTGTTCCAGACTAGATATGGGCACTATGAGTTTGTAGTGATACCTTTTGGGTTAACTAACGCTCCAGCGTATTTATGGACTTGATGAACCGAATTTTTCAACCCTACTTGGATAAATTTGTGATAGTCTTTATCGATGACATCCTTGTTTACTCAAAGAGCTATGAGGAACACGATGAGCATTTACGGACCACACTTCTGATCCTCAGGGAACATCAGCTGTTCGCCAAATTAAAAAATGTAAATTTTGGTTAGAGGAAGTGGGATTTCTTGGTCACGTCATCTCTAAAGAAGGGATTTCTGTCGACCCTAAGAAAGTAGAGGCAGTGGTAAAATGGAACCGGCCAACCTCAGTGACCGAAGTACGAAACTTCTTAGGCCTGGTCGGATATTACAAACGGTTTGTGGAAAACTTTTTCCAAATCTCCCTACCACTCACACAACTAACAAAGAAAGATGCTAAGTTTGAGTGTACCAATGATCGTGAAGGGAGTTTTCAGGCACTTAAAGACCGATTAACTTCTGCACCGGTCCTAACCATTCCAAATGAATCCGGAGGACTGATTGTCTATTGTGATGCCTCAAAGAGCGAATTGGGTTGTGTATTAATACAACACGGAAGGGTAGTTGCCTATGGGTCACGACAGTTGAAGGATCATGAAAGAAATTACCCAACTCACGATCTGGAATTAGCTGCTGTAGTGTTTGCACTGAAAATTTAGAGACATTACCTGTATGGTGAGAGATTCTTGATCTATTCCGTTATAAAAGTTTAAAGTATTTATTGTCTCAAAAGGAACTAAGCATGAGACAGCGAAGGTGGATTGAATTTCTGAAAGATTATGATTGTGAAATCTGATACGAGCAAGGTAAGGCCAATGTAGTCGCCGATACACTAAGTCGGCAACCATGCATTTTGGCAAGGATGTAAGTCAAGCAAATGGAGATGCTGAACTGTTTAATGTACTATGACATCCAACGATATGTTTAAGGAAAGAGAATGATTTTAGCATACATTCAAGTCCAGCCAAAGATGATAGATGAGATTAAGGGAGGTCAGGCAAATGATTCTTTCCTTGTGAATATCATGAGTAATCTGGATAAAGATTTCCAAAGTGATTTTCATGTTAAGCCGGATGGAGCACTAAGTTTTAGGGATTGATTATGTGTACCAGACAACAAAGAATTGAAGGAGAAAATTTTGAAGGAAGCCCATAGATCCCGATATACAATCCACCTGGGAATCAATAAGATGTACCAGGACCTAAATAAAGCATTCTGGTGGAGAAATATGAAGAGGGATATTGCAACTTACATTAAAAAATGTCTTGTATGCCAACAAGTAAAGGCCGAAAGAAAAAAGCCGTCAGGGTTATTACAACCAATGCCGCTTCCAGGCTGGAAATGGGAAGATATTGCCATGGACTTTGTGACCAGCCTGCCAATGACACCAAGGAAACATAATGCTGTTTAGGTTATTGTTGATCGGCTAACAAAGTCAGCCCATTTTCTGGACAATCCGGACGACATACTCCCATGATAAATTGGCCCAGTTGTATGTAAACGAGGTTGTCAGGCTTCATGGCGTGCCTACCTCTATTGTATCAGATAGAAACCCTCGTTTTGTTTCAAGGTTCTGTAAGAGTCTACATTAAGAATTGGGGACAGAGTTAAAATTTAGTACCACTTATCATCCACAAACTGACGGTCAGTCAGAACGGATAATTTAGATCCTCGAGGATATGTTAAGGGCCTCAGTGTTAGAGATGAAAGGGACTTGGGATAATTTCTTAGCCTTAGCAGAATTCCTATATAATAACAGTTACCAGGGTAGTATAGGCATGGCTCCTTTTGAGGCTTTGTATGAAAGGAGATGTAGATCACCGATTCACTGGGAGGAGCCCGGGGATAAAAGGATTTTGGGTCCAAAAATTGTTAATGAGACGACAGAAAAAATAAAGTTAGTACATGAGAATCTTAGAGTAGCCCGGAGGAGACAAAAGAGCTATGCAGACCTGAGGAGGACTGCATTAGAATTTGAAGAAAGCGATTTTGTATTTTTAAAGGTGTTGCCATCTAAGGGGACATACAGATTCGAGGTGAAAGGAAAGCTGAAATCACGATTTATTAGCCCTCTTGAGATTTTAGAAAGGATCGGAGAGGTGACCTACAGACTTGCACTCCCACCAAGCTTGGCAGAAGTACATGACGTATTTTATGTATCAATGCTTAGGAAATATGTCCAGGATCCTACTCATGTAATTTAGTTTGAGCCTTTTACAATTGACAAGGATTTATCCTACGTGGATGAACCGATGCAGATTTTGGATCGAAGGGAAACAAAGGCTACGCACCAAAACAATCTCTTTAATAAAAGTACTCTGGAAAAATCACCCACCCGAAGAAGTAATTTGGGAACGAGAGGAAGAGATTCGGAACAAGTATCCCTCTCTATTTTCTAGAGGTTAGTAACTTCATTTAAAATTTCGAGAACGAAATTCTTGTAAGTGGGGGAGATTGTAATGGCCTGATCCTAGAATATAGAAAATTCCTAATGTTAAGTTAAAAATTACCTAAGAAAAACGAGTTAAGGATTGTAATCCAGTCAACAAGTGTTGACCGAAAGACGTGGAGAATAGTAATCCGGTCAACAAGTGTTAACCGAAAGGTGTGAAGAAGGAGTAATCCGGTCAACGAGTGTTGACCAGAAGGCATGATCCGGTCAACTAATTATGTTGACCGAAAAACGTGAATGGAAGGAAGGACGGAAAAGAGTGACCGGTAGATGTGATCCGATCAACTAACTATGTTGACCGGAAAACATGAATGGAAGGAAGGACAGGAAAGAGTGACCGGATGGCATGATCCGGTCAACAAAAAATTGTTGACCGAAAACGAATGGAAGGAAGGACGGGAAAGAGTGAAGTAATCCGGTCAATACCAGATAGTTGATCAAAATGTATTTAAATGAGAAATATTCCCCTAAATAACCTAGAAATTTAATGAGGAAACTCTTCGGGAATGTAAAGCCATAAATAATATATTCCAAAACATTCCCCCTAGATAACCTAGAAATTTAATGAGAAAACTCTTCGAAAATATAAAGTCATAAATAACATACTCCAAAACATTCCCCCTAGTGTGGGCAAACCCAAACGATGGCCGCTAGACCCAAGGCCTATAAATAAGAACTAGAGGGCATGAGAAAGAGGCACGCAATAGAGTTTACTAGTAAAGGGAGACCAAAAGTTTAAAAAGAAGTAAAAGAAATCAAGG
The DNA here is from genome assembly GCA_033239525.1 of Nepenthes gracilis. Taxonomy (NCBI): domain Eukaryota; kingdom Viridiplantae; phylum Streptophyta; class Magnoliopsida; order Caryophyllales; family Nepenthaceae; genus Nepenthes; species Nepenthes gracilis. Next base: position 15,929,835 of record BSYO01000007.1, read on the forward strand.
CAAGAGTACTCACCCTTATTTTAAGTTCATGATTATGCATGTTTGTAACGCAAGTATATCTAATTTCTTATGAACTTATGTTTCAGTATATATGATGTTTGTTCTGTTCATATGATTTAAGGAAGAATTGTTCTTAATCGCATGTCTGTTATTCATGATGTTCAATTTTTGTTCTGCTTGAAGTATGATTATTTGTCGACCTATATGAACTTCAATATTTGCATGTTTAAAGAAAAGACTTCCGACCCTTGAGCCTTTGATAAAAAGAACTCCGGTCTTTATTGGAAAGAAACTCCGAATTTGGAGCTTCGACTTTATTGAAAAAGAACTTCGACTTTTGAACTCCGGCTTTGACAAGAGAACTCCGCCCTTTCGAGAAAAGAACTATGGCTTTCAGTAAAAGGAACTTCGGCTTTAAGTAAAAAGAACTCCGGCTTTCAGTAAAAAGAACTCCGGCTTTCAGTAAAAAGAACTCCGATTTTTAGTAAAAAGAATTCCGACTTTCAGTAAAAAAGGAACTCCGGCCTTTTGAGAAAAGAACTCCGCCTTTTAAGAAAAGAACTCTGGCTTTTTAGAAAGAACTTCCGTCTTTTTAGAAAAGAACTCTGGCCTTTTGAGAAAAGAACTCCGCCTTCTTAAGAAAAGAGCTTCGACTTTTTAGAAAAAGAACTCCGGCCGAAGAACTCCGGCTTTTCTTTTAAAAAAAGAACTCCGGCCTTTTATAAAAACAAGAAAAATGTATATAATCCGGACAGCATGTGGAACTTTTACGACTTTTGACTTTCGAACTATGATGGATGTCCATTAAAAGACATGAACTAAGAACCGAGTTTCCATTAAACTTGCTATTAAAGATGGATGAAGGATATTGGAGTGACACTCGAGGACTACCTCCTGGGCCACGGGGAGACTTTTGGTGGCATAAGACTTTTGGACTACGACCCCGTATGTCGGGTTAAAGGCATTACCTCTCGCCTTAGGGAGCATAATGAGAGGTTATTGCCTTAGGTTGTGGGGTAGCGCAAACCCTTTCTCGATGTTGTCCGCTCTTGTCCGGTCCCTAAAGATGATAAGAATCTCAAATGATTATTTTATGAATCTTCTGAAGATAAGATAATAAGAATAAGAACAATAAAATTCTGGACTAAAGAAGAAATTATATGGTGATTTTTATATGTTATAACATAAATCCTTACTTTGATCTGATTATATGTATATTTATATTTTCTGCATGCGAGTATCTTGTTGGGCTTTATAGCTCACTCTTGCCAATTTTTAGATGACAAGAGGCTTATGGAAGACGAACTTGAGTAGAACCATATGAAGTAATTAGACGGCATAGCTGGCCGAAGTTGATCAATGAAGAATTTGATTTATTCCTTTTAATGTTTTGGAAAGACTCGTAGAACAGTTCCGTTGTATAAGAATCTATGGATGTTAGCATGTTACTGTGATTACCTTTTTTGATAAATGAAATTGATAATTCTAGTAAGCATCTCAGGTCGTTCAAGACATTCAGGTCCGTCTAACCTTAGTATTGGCCAGCCTTGTATGAAATTAAAACCGGAAGGCCAGCTCATGTAGTTCGGCATCTTGCAATCCTGTGTTTAAATGAAAGGTTTATTCATATGAAAGAAAAGAAAAATTTTTATGTCCACCTAATTTTATCTATTAATTTATTTTGAGGCAAGGATTTAGGCTTGACGGCGGCTTTATGCGGTGGAATAAGGCCGGACCGTCACAATTGAACCGTATAAACATTTTTCATTTAACGCCTAGTCATGTGATTCGCAAGCATTATGGTATATGGAAGGGACCACATTACATCATAATATAAAACTATCATGATTTATATTTGTTAGTCACTTTATTATAGTATTACAATATATAAACTATTGAAAGATTTTAATATTTTGTACTTAAAGTTTATTTTAATCATTTCAGTTAATATTATCATCATATAGGTCGTGTGAAAGAATATTAGAAAAATTTCATACATAATGAGATATATGATTTATTAATTTATTAAATTTTAATTAAATGATATAATCTTATATATTAGCTTAAACATATTAATTATTTATAATTAATTTTTTTAAAAAATTAATGATATGCTTATTCAAGATACACTTTTTGATAAAAAAAGATGGACATTTTGTTACTTTAAAAATAGTCATCTCTTTTTTTTTTTTTTTTTTGGTAAAAAATATACATTTTTTGGTAAGTAAAAATAGTCATCTCTCACTTTATAAACGGCTATCTATAACATTTATTTTAAATTACATAAAAATTATTTAAAATATCTACAATTCTTAAAAACAGAGGAGATAGCAAAATTATTTTTCGATTCTTCAAGATAAAAATAATTTTGGCATTATTTTGATTTTGCGTATTATTCTTAACAAGTCAAAGTTTAACACTTATAGATTTAAATAGATAAATTTATTTTATGCATAATTGATCAGTGAAAGTTTGATAATAAAGATATTAAGAATTAAAATTTATATCTCATTAAAGGATTTTATTACACGCACAAGCTGACAACACTTCAAATAAAATATATGAAATAAATAAAAGCTATTATTATTAGTGATTTAACAATTCAGCAATTACAACCAAAAACACTTTTGAGTATTATTTTAATTTTAACATATCAATAATAACAAATAATAGAAAAAATAACTCAATAAAAAATAACAAAATAACCGTTGATAATAACAATCAATTTTTAACAATCTTATTAAATCAAAACCTAATTTTAAAAGAATATCAAAATGACACATTAGGATGGATTCAGATACAAGAATTAAGCACCAAATATGGGTGAAAGCCAGAGTTGTGGGTTTCTCTTAGCTATGAACATGGGTAATAATTTCGAATTTGCTCCCTTTCCCTCTCTCTCAACAGGATATAACGGACATATTTATATTATAGATTAATGAATATATATACTTTCACAATATACTTTATCCTAACCTGTAATATCCGACTCCCATATAAATTATTTTGAAGATAATTATCATTTTCGATATTTTGGATGTTTTGAAATTGATTATATATTATAAAATTTTAGAAAATATTCAGATCAGTTGGTTAGTATTTGAAGCCTGCCCGAGGAACTTGAGGCGCAAAATACCAAGATGGAGAGCTCGAGTGTGTTGAGGGTGCACCGATTTCTAAGAGGGTGCGCGCCCGAGGCTGGCTCACTTGAGGCGTACTCGACCACAAGACGCCCATATAAGTAGCGCAGTAGTTGGCCTTCGTCATTTTCACATTCGGCAAAGCAGAGGAAAAAGAGAGATAAGAGAAGAAAGATGAGAGAGGAGAAGAGATCATGTAGATCAGAGTATCCTTTTTATTAGATCTATTTGATATAAAATTAAGGCAAATATTTAAAATCCTATTCTTTATCTGATTTCTTGTCTAATAATATTTGTTTATGTTTTGGAAGGTTTTACTACATGCATATTATTTTTATTCATCATATTTTCTTCATGTGAACATGTATGCTATATTTATCGGTTGTTCTAGGGTTTTTGTTGGGGTCCTATAATTTTGAGAGTTTTATGATTTTATAGAAACCCATATAAATATTTGAGTAAATATATATTTTATATCAGTATATTTGTATAGAAATGAGTATAAAACTTACATAGATAGTATATTGATGATATATGATTTTATGATTTTATATCACTATATCAATATATTTATATGAAAATAATTTTATAATTTTATGCTACCTTTATAATTCGATATGTGATTTGATTTAGATATGTGATATGTGGCGTCTCTATTAACGGGGAGACTTTGTTCCCAATGATAAAATTTATAACTATGTGACTACCTCTTTTGCCGGCAGGAAGAGGGTTTATTTATAGTTGAACCTACCGCAATCTTTGTAAATGAGAATTGCCATAAGATGATTATAGAAATTTTATATATATTCAGATGTCGTAATATATAAGATAAATTTAGAAATTATATCCAAAGTAATGAGTGGCAAAATATAGTGTATAAGTTTCATATCTATGGGAGACAATGTTTATAGATAGCCTTACTTGCTGGCCGAAAATATAGATTGATTTGCTTAAGATTACCGGACGTATGTGTATCCTTTCCTAAAGTTAGTCTCTGTAAAGGAAAATTTTTGGTTTTCTATTTGTACGTGCTTTATATTTCAATATGGATTTATAATTGGACTTTAATTTGAGATTTGCAATTTTGCCCATAGATGAAAGTTTAGTTAATTTCATACATTTGGATATAATTTATTCCTGAATATATTTTGGTTTATATGATTTTGTTTCAGTCTTTATTATTCGTATGTGAATTGGATTCAGACTTTAATTTATTTAATATACATTTGATATGAATATGATATCGGATTACAATTTGTTATATGATATGATTTAGATTATGAGATTTGACTCCAGATCATAATTTGCTATGAGCCACCCCGATAGGACTATGATTTGATTTAAATTATATGATGTGACTCCAAATTATAATTTGTTATGAGTACATCTTGAGAGAGTTAGGTTTTGATCTGATATATATTTTGATATGATATACAATTTAAATACAAGATAATCCATATGACATTTGATTTCATATTATAATTTAGATTTGGCTTTTAATATTGGATTATGATTCAAATTTATGATTTGACTTTGATTTTAGAATATGGTTTAGATTTGATATTTGACTTCGATGTCAAGTTTCCAAATTTGTGCCTTTTATTCATTTTAAATGTTTTTATGGATCCTCCCCTGATTTCAAATATATTTGTTTATTATGTATATATATGATACTTACTAAATTATAGGCTCACTTTTTTTTTTGTTTTATCCTCAAATATTAGTGGGTTTGGATATATTGTAGGAGTTTAAATGTAATCTGACCGTTGTTTGTCCGAAAGAAAATGATAAATAAACTTTTCATATTCAAAAACTGAACGAGTACAAAGATTAAACCAAAAAGTCTTAGAAGCATGGTTTGAAAAGTGAGCTTTTTGGGTATATTAATGGCGTGATTTAGGTTTTGGGATTGGTCAATCGAAAGTGCAGCGCCCGGCTACGCACAACACAAACCCTCTTCCAAATTCGTTGCTCCCGATCATATCCATTTGAGAACCACGCTTCAATTATTTAGTTGATGGGATATGTTGTATCAGTTATAGTTTGTCACCTTCATTTTGAATATGTAGAGCATGTATTATATTATATTATCTAGATGATTATCCGATGACATCTTGTGATAGTTTTTTGGTCTATTTATTTTGTTATTTGAATGATAAAATTTTATGATCTATCTATTTTATCACACGTGAGTTTGAAAATTTGAGTTATTATTTTGGGTTTTTGAATTTTATAAATAATAATCAATTAGGCCTTATTTATTCCGAGTTTATAATAGTTATGATATTAGAGAAGAGTTATAAGGAGAGGTATTTTTGATTATTTTGGACAAATAATTGGTTAAATATTTAGGATGATCAGTATTGTCTATGGCAGATAATAGAAATCTGGGTTGTGAAAGTTTAGGTTCGAATTAAGAAGTCAATTATTTAGCTATGATGGGTCGTGCGACCGATATAAGGGATTGTATGATCCAACAGCCTAATAAGGATTCAACTACTATGCGGAGAATGATGGTCGAAGGGCTTTCTAAGGTGGAAAAGGTGGGAGTTTTGGGGAGAGTTTCTGGTAGTCGATTTGACCGATTTAAAAGTGGGCCTAATTTAGAGTTTTTAGAAGAGTTTGATCTGATCAAGGTTGAAAATTTACTTTAGAAGGGGGGAAAGAAGGTGTAGAGGTTATTAGTTGCTTGGATTATGGATGATAATGGAGTTAAGTTCGTTGTGCATAATTTGGAGGATGAGGCAAGTCGGTGGTGGGCTGCTCATCGTATTTTCTTATGAGAAAATAAAAAATAAAGAAGATGAATTTAGTCCGCTGTGGCCAAGGATATAAGATAGTGGCCCCCGGATTTGTGTTTAAATTATGTATGCCTCCCTAATTTTTAGAGTGTGTTTGTTGGTGTTTACCCCCATCGGTAAATCTTTATTAATTTTGTGTACCTTCAATGTTTGGTTTGACTTTGGTTCGTGAATCTTTAAATGGATTTTTTATTGATCTCTTTTTTCCGCTATAACTAATGATTTTTAATATATTTGTAATATCTCAAATTTTTTATTTTTTAGTTTTGTCACGGAATTGCCAAAGGGAGATTGTTAGAACATTTAATTTAATTAAATTTATTTATTATTTTGGATAATTTAGGTGTGATAAAAATTAATTAAATATTATAAAATTTTGGAGGATATTTGAATATATTGGGCGGCACCCGAAATACGCCCGTTTGGTCACCTAAGTATCAATTTGGGTTTTGAGATTTAAAAAAATGGGTAAATATATAAATATATATGTAATAAAATAATAATAATAATAATAATAATAATAATAATAATAATAATAATAATAATAATAATAGGAGGGAAGGGGGAAGGATTTGACTTTGATTTTAGGGAAATTTGATAGCAGAATGCGAAGAGAGGAATTTTAAGGGAGGAGAGAGAAAGAGGGGGCATTATGTAGAGATTATTATAACTAAATTGAAAAAAATTAGATATCCTGATTTTCGGATCCAATTTTGAGCACAAGCCATATTAGATTTAGTGATAAATCATTTGGATATAATTGAGAATATAGTGTTTGGGATATCCTCTTTGTTCTCTCTTTTAATTTTTATTCGTATTTTTTTGGGTATTTTTATTCTAGTATCCACCCGATATATGATTTGAATTATAATTTGTTTGAAATATGTAAATCATAGAATTCAAATTTATGATTTGACTTTGATTTTAGTCATGATTATTGCATGATTATTATTTGATTATTTTGGAATATCTAATTTTTTTTATCATGGTTTGTCTATATTAGACGTATTTAGAAATTTGGAATAGTTTCATGATCAAACCCTAAACCCACGCCTAGCTTCCATTTGCTCATTAATTTGAGTTTCAAAAAGCTTTGGAATTTTTGGTAGTTGATTTGATTAAAAAGTGGGCCATACCTTGAATAGGGATCTATTTACCATTTAGAAGTGTCAGGTTATTAGTTTTTTATATTTTTAAGCTCCGTTTTTGCATATTTTTGGTTGGCCCCTAAACATCGCATTTTGAGAAAATAAAAAATAAAGAAGATGAATTTACCTAAGGCACATAAGTAATTTTACATAATTTTTTTTTGGAGCTTTGTTAATTATTAATTAATTTGCATATATTTTGATGTGTTTGATTGTTTATATTCCAAATTTTTATTTGGGCCTATTTTATTTTTTGGATAATTTGGTGTGATAAAAATTAATTAAATTTATGAAAGAAGGTTAGAAATATTGTTTGGAAGCCTCTAAAGTTATAATTATCAATTTGGTGGATAAGAATTTCTATTCTTCCTTTGATCGAATTTTGATAAAAATAAAGAAGATGAATTTAGTCGGCTGTGGCCAAGGATATAAGATAGTGGCCCCCGGTTTGTGTTTAAATTATGTATGCCTCCTAATACTTTATGATGTCCATGCATATAATAATTAATGTCATATGAAAACTTAAAATTAGAAATATAAAAGAAAGATGAAAACTATGCATCGGGTAGAGAGAAAAAAAAGAAAAAAATGAGGTTTTCGGATCAATTTAGATAAGTGATAAATATGTGAAATTTGTTCTCTCTTTTAATTTTTATTCGAGATTTTTATTCCGGTATCCATTATGTAAAAGAAGTTTTATTGCATGAATTGTTTGTTATTAATATCTAATTTTTTCCTTGTTTTGCATGGAATAGTTTCGTCCAAACCCTAGACCCACGCCCAGCTTCCATTTGCTCATTAATTTGAGTTTCAAGCTTAATTTGGCCCTAGATATTAAAAACCATACCTTGAATAGGGCTATTTACCATTTAGGTGTCTAATTTTTTATATTTTGCACCGTTTTGCATATTCAGACCCCTAAAGCTGCAAAATTACTGTTCACCTGAGGCACATAAGTAATTTTACATAATTTTTGCTTTGTTAATTATTAATTAAGTTGCATATATTTTGATGTGTTTGATTGTATATTCCAAAAATTATATTTGCTAACTGTTTGTGAAGGAAATATTGTTTGGAAGCCTCTAAAGTTATAATTGTCTCCCGGTGGTAAGAATTTCTATTTTTTCTTATACTTTATGATGTCCATGCATATAAATTAAGTCATATGAAAACTTAAATCCAAAAGAAACATAAAAACTATGCATGTATACGAAGAAAATGCTACAATTTAATATATGTGAAATTTGTTCTCCTGGAGTGAGAATTTTGTAAAAGAAGTTTGGTGGACATTCCCTCAAAGAATAAGAATTATGAAACTAGGACCACGGAATTATGATTTTGGAGGGTGATATCCCTTGGCATACCATTGATATTACAAAGAAAACTCAATGATCATCTTGTGGTATTTGGCCAATCTTTGGCAAGTCAAGCATGGACATGATATGTAGATGTCTCACCTCTTGGTCTAAATAGAATTGTATGACCTTAGATCATGTGGGGTATCATAATGATCCTTTCCTCGCTCTCCTACACCTTTAACTAGCAATGATTATTGGCCCTGTCCGCAAAGATAAATGTAATTTGAAAAGTGTATTAAATCATATTTCATATATTCATGCATCTTTACATATCGCTCCTATTTCATTTCTTATTTCATTTGAATATATTGCTTATTATTTATTTATTGTGTACTTGTTGAGCATTTGGCTTTATCTTTAATTTTTTCTTCCTTTCAAATGAGCACGCTCTTATACCTGGGGAGTCTGAGTAGGACATAGGAGTAGGATAGGCTGTGAATCTTGCATTGTAGAGCTTTTAGGATTTAGTTTATGATTTTTGTATGTGATGGAGTACATTGTATTATTTTGATACGTATATGTATATTGATGTTTGTGTATGGTATATGATGGATACATAGTTTATTTTAGTGTGTATATTGTTGTTGTTGTTGTAAGATATGGATTTGTACAGGTTTTGCATTGATGGATGTCTGTATTATAGATGAAATTCTACCGAATTTTTGACAGAATATACGGTCCGTCGCAATACCAAACTTTGATATTATTTTGGGAATGATCTAATTGGCATACTTTTCCACTAGTCTGGTTTGTTTTAGTGAGACCAATTAGTTTTGTATCTAGGGTTATGAATCCTTTGAAATTCAAGGAAGAATACATAGGGAGACAATGGGATTGATCTCGATTTTGCAAGCAAATCATTTGATAAGGAATGGTGCTGAGTTTATTTAACATATATAACTATATATGGGAGTCATTTTGTGGTCATCGATGATATTTCGATTGTATGTGAATTTAAAGATGTTTTCTTTCCAAATGATTTGTCTGAATTATCTTCAAATCGGGAGATTAAGTTGCTATTGAGGTTATGTTGGGATTGACACCGATTTTGAGAACTCCACATTGAATGCCCCCATATGAATTGAAAGAGTTGAAACAGTAATTGTAGAATTTGTTAAAAAACAGTTTCATTCGACCAAGTGTTTTATTGTGAGGTGTTTTAGTGCTTTTTGATGAAAAAAGATGGATCAATGGTATTATGTGTAGATTATTGAGAATCAAATAAGTATCTCCTCCTGATGATATAGGATTTTTTTGATCTATTGTAAGAAGCTTTCATTTTCTTTAAGATAGACCTACGCTCGGTATCCCTAATTGAAAATTAAGTGGGAGGATATACCTAAGACAGCTTTCAAAATAAGGTACAAGTAGTATGAATTTTAGTGATGCCATATGGGCAATCGAATATGTTGGCATCTTTTATGGAGATTATGTTGGCATATGGGTTAGTTTGTAATGATTTCATCAATAATATTCTAATTTATTCAAAAAACTTTGAAGAGTATGAGGTCCATTTGATAACTATGATACAGATTTTGAGGAAGTCAATCGTTGAAGAAAGGAGAGTTTTGGTTGGAGAAAGTATCATTTGGGGTCATAGTCTTTCTAAAGATGATACATTTATGGATCCGAATAAGATTAAAGTGGTGGCAAATTGGAAAAGGCCAACTTATATTGCGTAAGTACGGAGTTTCTTTGGTCCGGTTGGTTATGATAGGAAATTTTGTTGAGAATTTCTCAAGGATTGCAATGACTTTGATGAGTTTGATGTAGAAGCGATTAGTGTTTAATTGGAATGATGCTTGTGAGAAGAGCTTTCAAGAGTCAAGGGAGAGGTTAATGATAGCGTCGATTTTGGTCAATCCTTAATGGATCAAAAAAATTTGTAGCATACTGTGATTTTTCTAAGGGAGATTTGGTTTGTGTATGGATACAGTATGATTAAGTGGTTGCCTATAGGTCAAGGGAGTTGAAAGTTTATGAACAAAATTACCTTACACTCATGGTTTAGGGTTAACAATTGAAATCTTTGCTTTAAGGATTTGGAGGGATTATTTGAATGGAGACGAGTTTGTGGCCTATTCTGATTATAAAGGTTTAAGGTATTTATTTTCACAAAAAGAGTTGATTATATGGCATTATGGATTTGTTTAAGGGTTGCGATGGCAATGTTGTATAACAACTCGGGGAGACAAACGTGGCTATTGAAGCTTTGGCTCAAAAGTCTTCATATTTGATAGTGCATTTGATGATTAAGGAATAAGAGACGTCGGATGGAATGAAGAGTTGCACTATTTGGCTGTACTTTCAAGGGTTTCCAAGTGTAGCTTATGATTTTGTAGAAGATGGATTTAGGCAATTTGTTATATTTGATGAGCAACCCATATTTAATAAAGATTGTTGAAAATTTGGAAAATGAGTCGTGGGTAGCTTTTCTTATACAAGCAGATGGGATTCTTCTCTTTTGGGATAGTATTTGCATTTTAAATCTTGAAGAATTGATGAATGAGACCCATAGAATAGGGTGTACAATTCGTTCCAAAATGAATAAGAAATATTAAGATATGAGAAAATGTAATGTACCACTTTTTGAATATCCTAATTACGGGTAATTAAGATAATATGATCAAAATTGGGTTCAATTCATATAAAAAAATTAGGTTTTGGGACCATGGAAAGTGTCAGCAGGAGGAGGCCCGTTGGGAGCTTGAGCTCCCAGGGCAGGCGCTAGAAGCAGCGTAGAGCGCGCTCAAGTGTCGGCCTGGGAATAAAAACTTGCGATGGTTTTCTTTGTGGCAGTTTCTAGCTTCCGTCGGTAGGGAGAAAGAGAGGGGGAAGAGAGAGAGGAGAAATCGAGGCTCTAGGGTTCGAATCCGATTTGGAGCTAGTTAGAGAAATGATAAATTGGGTCGAGACAAGTACACCCATACTCTCCTCTTTCTTTTTTTATACTTTTGTTCTATTTCCTTTGAGTATCATTTCCTTTATACCCGATTAAATTTATATTTTGTATTACCCATGACCTAAACATAAAAATATTTCAATTTCATGTCCGATTTCGTAGTTTTGACTGATTTTTGAATGTGGAACCCTAACCCCATGCACCGAATGATTTTACAATTTATTTTGGGTTTCCTACATAAATCAACTCTAGAAAATCGTTACCCATGCCTTGGATATGTTAATTTATCAATTGTGTGACCGATTTGGTAGTTTTATATGGTTTTGTGCACTTGGAAATCCTAACCCGAGCCTCGGCATTTTTACCCACGAAATTTGGGGTTTATACATGATTTAATTTTAGAATTTAAAAATCCTAACTTTATGGACGTGGGTATACCGATTATTTGGTATTTATGTACATATAATTTGCATATGTTAATTTTACGTGTTCCGAAAATATTATTGGATGTAATTGAGATAATTATTCACATGTATATTTTGTATATTATCTTGTATATATTCTGAAAATTATATTGCATGTAATTATGAAGGAATTTGTTGTCCAGAAGCTCTAAAGTTTAGTCTGGCACCTTGTGATAAGAATTTCTTATATATTCTAAACTTTATATTAATTTATACATATAATTGAAAGCATGTGAAGGTATGAATTTATAAGAAATTGATTATTTATATCCGTAACAAAGAATTATAAAAGTTACGTAAAGTAATTGAAGGAAACTTCATAATTTATTATATCTGATGAACCGTCCTCTAGAGAGAGTATCTATGATAAGAACTTGTGTCCGTTTTCACTAAGATAATATAAGAATTGGAACTCTATATCCGTTATCTATTTATCCATTATTGTCATCTAATATCTAAATTTGTTATCGATGATCGGTATTATCATCTATCCGTTATCTATTCTAGTCATCTCTGTATCCGTTATCTATTTTATTAATACAAGTATTATTATCTGTATCCGTTATCTATTCTATCAATACCGGTATTATCATCTGTATCCATTATCTATTCCATCAGTACTAACATTGCTATCCGTTTATGCTTTTGTATGATTCTATAGGCAGAAAGAGAATCAGTAATTTGAATGTAATATCTATACCCATATAAAATAAAAAATAATATATGAAAGTTATTTATATTCTAAAAGTACATTTGATCATATTTTATTTTTATGTACTTTTATTATGCTCTTATTCCTTTCTTTGCTTTATTTTACGTATATTACTTATTACCTTTAATTATTGTGCCTTGATGAGCAATTGGCTCACCCTTACTATTTTCTTTCCGTATATAAGTATGATTCTATAGCTTATGCCCAGATTTGAATGTAATATCTAGGGTTATAAAATTAAAAGAATATTAAAGCTTAGGCTTTAAAATTTTGATCATATTTTATTTTTATGTACTTTTATTATGATTTTATTCCTTTTTTGTTTATTGTATTTTGTAGAGTACTTATTACCTTTATTATTTGATGAGTTTTGTATATATATATATTTTCTTTCCTTGAAGTAAGTGATTTGGATTAATAGGAGAAAAGGTTTTACAAGTAATGATTTATCTCCAAGTATTTTTCCGACTTATAAATTTAGAAGATGATCTCATGGACTTAGATTTTATAATTTTGTTACTCGTAGAGTGCTTTTGTATATTATTTGATGGTTTTGTATATTGATGTATGTGTATGATGGTGATGTACATAAAACTTGATTTTCGCTATATTTTGAGGGATGCATGTACTTTTGTAGGTTATTATGGTCTGTTTGGATACCTAGTGGAATTTTATTTGAGCCAATGTCATACCGGCATTATGATAATGGTGCCACGTGCAGTTTTGTGTCTTTATGGGTCCTGTATTGTGATATGTGGATGTGTATATGTATATTGTACGAGGTCTTGTATAGGTTTTATATTAGGCTGATGTCCATATTACAATCGAAATTTCGTCAAATTTTGTGTTAAAAATACGGTATATCACAAGAAGAATTTCTAATGGCAAAATATGAGGTGTAAGATTGTGGCTTTCGCGGCAAGGCGCATTGTATGTTAGTAAGTGAAAGTCAGTGTGAAAAGCCTCCAAAATTTTGTGCCCTTTGCCGATTCCCAATTAGAAATGGAAACACATTTTGATAGATTTTGTTTCAGGGTTGTCTCGAACAGTGTGGAATTTTGATACTGTTTGGGTGATTGTGGATTGGCTGATTTGGATGATGTGTTCGAGGGATAAGTTAGTCTGTTGGTATATTAACAAGATAATGAGCTTATAGGGTATTCTGGTTTTGAGGTTTCTAATTATGATATAAGGTTTGTGTCAAAAATTTTGAAAAGTTCACATAAGAATTGGGGCATCAAGTTGAAATGTAATATAGCTGTAATTTGTAGACAGATGGTATATCATAGTAGCATAGCAGAAACATTTGGGCCCATAATCCGATTTGAGGTTTGGAGTAAGAGATCATATTTGAAATCCAATTTGAAATGCGATGTGAGTGATTATATGTTTTTCAAAATATCTCGGAGAAAAGAAATTTCGAAGTTAAAGTGAGAATGGTAAATTGTAGTCGAGATTCATTATGTCATTCAAAGTTTTTCAGCGGATCGGAGAGGTGGCTTATAGATTGGCTTTGACTCCGAATTTGGTGGGTTGTTATGATGTATTTATGTCTCTATGTTGAGGAATGTATGGATGATCCTTCACATGTAGTTGGGTTTGAGCCATTGCTAATCGATGAGAATTTATTTTTTGTTAAGGTTCCGATTCAAATTTGGGATAGAAATGATCAGGTGTTAAGATATAAGATAATTTCATTGGCCATAATATTTTTAAGGAATCTTTCGATTGAAGAAGCGATATAGGAACGTGAGGTGCAAGTCTTAGAAAATACCCCCATCTATTTGAATTTTGTAGTACGTAAATTTTGAAAATAAAAGTTTTATAAGGGAAAAATTATAATACCTCACTCCCATGTGAATTATTTTGACGATCTTTGTGATTTTGAATATTTTGGGTGCTTTGGAATTGATTATATATTATGAAAATTTGAAAGATATTCGAATTAACCGATTGGCACCTAAAGCGTGCCCAATGGGAGCCTGAGGTGCAAGATGTCGAGAAGGGGCACCCGAAGGCTGCCTGTGTAGCCCTTGAGGTACTGATTTCGAGAGGGTACACCCAAGACTCGCCCAAGGTGCACTCAAGCGTGAGACACCTATATAAGTAACATAGTAGTGGGCCTTCGTCATTTTTGCATAGCGAAGCAGAGGAAGGTGAGAGAGAGAGGGGAGAAGAACGAGGAGAGAGGAAAAGAGATCGGGTAAATCAAAGTGTTATTTTGTCAGATTTATTTGATATGATGTTAAAACAAGTATCTAAAATTCCTATCCTTTTGTTTGATTTCATATCTAATAACGCATATTTATGTTTTGGGATATTTTAGTACATACATGTTATTTTTATTTACCATATTTGCTTCTTGTGAACATGCATGCTATATTTACTAGTCATTCTAGGGTCTATGTTGGAGTCCTATAAATTTTGAGGGTTTTATGATTTTATAAAAATCCGTATAAATATTTGAGTTTGTATATATTTTGTATTAATATATTTATATGAAAATGAATATAAAACTTGCATAGGCAGTGTTTGGGGACACATGCATATGTTGGGGATGAGATCACAACCTTTATAATTCAATATATAATCTGATTTGGATATGTGATATGTGGCCCCTCTCCCAACGGAGAGACTTTGTTCCCAGCAAAAAAATTTATGACTGTGACTCGCTCTTCTAATGGTAGGAAAAGATTTTGTTCGTAGTTGGACTTACCCTATTCTTTCTAAATGAGAACCGCCATAAGATAACTATAAAAATATTATATATTTTTTGATATCCTAATATATCAAATAAACTAGTGGATTACAACCAAAATTGTGGGTGACAAAATATAGTGTGCAAGTTTCATATTTATGGGAGATAGTGTTTATAGATGGCCTTACCTATTGGCCTAAAATGTAGATGGATTGGTTTAAGGTTAACAGGAGCATGAGTAACATTTTCTCAAGTCAGTCTTTGTAAAAGAAAATCTTTAGTTCTCCATTTGTACATGCTTTGTATTTCGATATGAATTTATATTTGGATTTTGATTTGAGATTCGTAATTTTTCTATGGATAGAAATTTGGTTAATCTTATATATTTAGATATGTAATTTATTCCGGAATATATTTTGATTTATATGATTTCATTTTAATCTTTGTTATTTGTAAGTGATTTAGATTTGGATTTTAATTTGTTCAGTACACGTTTGATGTGATATGGTATCAAATCATGATTTATTATATGATATAATTTGGATTATAATGTTTGACTCAAAATCACAATTTGCAATAAGCTATTCCAATGGGACTATGATTTGATTCAGATTATGTAATTTAACTTTGAATTATAATTTGTTATGAGTACATCCTGAGTAGATTATGTTTTGATCTAATATATATTTTGATATGATATACAATTTGAGTATGAAACTATCTATATAATATTTGATTTAGTATTATGATTTGGATTTAACTTTTGATTTCAGATTATGATTTGATATTTGACTGAAATTTGATATTTGACTGGGATTTTAAAATCTCATCTCATGAGATTGGCTGTGGAAGAAACAAGAATGTAGACGGGGAAAGAGAAGCCTACACGCGGTTGTAGCCGAGTGAAGCTGTCAAATCATGCAAATTCATTTTAGTCTTCGGTGCATCTCTCTATTATTGCCCAAAATAACTAAATAAATAAACACTGATTTCCAGGTCGTCCGAGTCAATTCCCTCCCCTTCCATTTTCCACATTTCAAACAAAACAAAAAAGAAAAATTAACAAGACAATTGGTCACTGGTCATTCTCTAATCCTCGAAGGCTTCAGAACCACAAGAATGCCATAGAATATCACGAGTAAGAAGCACGGCAAGATATTCAGGTTGACCAGCATTCACGCAAGTCAAGCCGCTTCCCCTATGTATTTTTCTACACATTTTAGGGGGTCAAGGAGAAGCAATAAGAAGCACGGCAAGATATTCAGGTTGACCAGCATTCACGCAAGTCAAGCCGCGTCCCCTATGTTTTTTTCTACACATTTTAGGGGGTCAAGGAGAAGCAATAATAAACAACTCAATATTATGACGTTGAATCAGTCAATCAAGTAAAGGCTTGTACTCTGCACAACAAATTTCCCACTTAGTTCCCGGAATAATTCTTATCGGGCATCTAATGTTAATGATTTAGTTTTATCAAGCTTTGAAACTGAAGCATTGGTGACCCATATTTATTGCTGATAACTCTCTGCCATTGCTCTGATTTATTCTCCATCAATTTGCATCGGTAACGTCTCAATCAGATAATTGATGGAGTTATCTGTTAAATAGAGGCAGTTTGATTTTGTCTCCAAGCCATCTTATCTGAAAAACACACCATAGACGTTAATATACGGGACTTGGAAGTACAGAACCATGAAAACATAGCACTAGAAAAACAGAGTAAGCTAATGGCGGGAGCTTGGTGATCTTTCATTTTATTCCGTATTTTGGTCTTTTATGGTGGTTTAGGCCAGTATAAATCCTTACATTTGGTATCAGAACATTGTATGCCTCTGCCTTGCATTGTTCTGTGTTTTTTTATTTTTCCCGAATTTTAAATTTTTTAAAAGTTTTCACTTTTCTAATGATTCGGTAAAAACAAATGTTGGAAATCATTGGGAAATTTAATTTCCAACATTATCATATATTTTTCATCAATTTTGGTGTAAAAATAAAAAAATTTTCATCGGGTCGGAATTTAGATGAAACGGATCTGGGTGTGCCCGGCTGGAGGTAGAAGGCAACTCAAAACGATGTCATTTTGAGTTGTTGCTACAGTAATATAAAAAAGAAATTATTAATTTGGGCATGTTATGCGTGAGCCCACTTCGCACGCGTCCGCATCTCTGCACATTGCCCACCTTCGCCCGGCCTATCTGGTGGAAAATCAGCGCATTTTTCCTGCATTTTGCGGGTGCCAAGTCTTGAACCCAAGACTGCACGCGTGGAAAGGGGGCTGCTGCGCCACTGGACTGCCGCAGGCGGTTGTTGATAATGCAACATTTTTATTTAATTTATTCTTTAGTACATATTATTAATTTTGTAATACGTATATGTAATTATGTATATATATATATAATTATATTTATTTTTATGTATAAAGTTTGTTATATAATGTTTAAAAAATATAATTATATGTATACACGTATATAATGTCTAGTGATTAATATAATTTAATTAATTAGGAATTGGTCACAACGTCCTTAATTAATAAAATTATATTTTATTGTCTCGTATAGTATAAGGACATTAATTGTGACTAATTATTTTTAATATAACAAAATTTATCCGATAAAAAATTTTATTATATTAAATTAATTAATCAGGATAAAATGTCAAATTATTTTTCTTAAATTGTCCACAGGGATTAACAATTAGAATATAATTTGATAGTTTTATCATAAAATTTAGACATGAATCTACTTGAATTAAAATTTTAGCCCACAAGGAATTTTTGTATTAATTGATTCATAATATATATTCTATATTGGTAAAATATAATTCTGTATTTATTTATTAGCTTTATTTATTATTTGTGAAGCATGTATTTTTATTTTTATACAATTATACAATCTGTTAATCTTTTTGATATTAGATGTGAAATTTACTGACTGAAGGTGATAACTATAAAGTATGGAAGGAGAGAATTCTTCTTCATTTAGGGTGAATGGATATAGATTATGTTATAAGAAAACATAAACCACCCGCTCTTACTACAACCAACACTTTGATTGATATAACTCTTTATGAATGATGGGAACGATCTAATACCTTAGTTTGATGTTCATAAAAACTAAAATTTCTATTGGTATTTGTGGTTCTGTTGATTAGTATAATAAAGTGTGAGATTTATTGAAAGCTATCGATGAACAATTTAAAACTTTAGATAAAGCACTAGTTAGCACTATAATTATAAAATTTTTATCTTTAAGGCTCATCAGTGTTTAAGATGTGCGTGAACACATTATGCAAATGAGGAACATTGCGGCTCAACTAAAAAATTCGGAGGTAGATATGTTTGAATCTTTCCTTGTGCATTATATCTTGAATACGCTTCCACTACAATATGAACCTTTTAAAATCTCTTATATCACATATAAGGATAAATGGTCAATCAATGAACTTATAACCATATGTGTTCAAGAAGAAGGAAGGCTTATGATGGAACAAAGTGAAAGTATATTTATATTTAAAGAATGAAAGATTAAGGCTCAAACTAAAAAGAAAAGAAAAGGTAAAATACCTCATCAACCTGACATTAAGAAAGAATCCAAGTACTTCTTCTATAAAATAAATGGATACGTGAAGAAGGATTGTGTCAAATACCAAAATTGACTTAAGAAGAAAGGTAATCCATCCTCTTTTGTATGTTATGAATCTAATATGGTTAATATTTTTTATTACACATGGTGGATTGATTCTGATTTTACAATCCACATTTTAAATTTTTTACAGGGCTTGTAAAACCTAAGAAAGCTAATGGGTAGTGAACAATGTATATTCTCCGAAAATAAGATGCGTTCACATGTGGAAGCCATTGGAATGTGCAGTTTAATTTTGAGTAGTGGATTTATTTTAAATCTGAAAAAGACCTTTTATATTTTAAATTTTTCAGAAATTTGATATCAGTTTCTAGGCTTATATCTTTTGAATATTCTATTACATTTTCAGACTCATCTTTTAGTTTATATTTATAAGTCTAATATTGTTAAAAATGATACATTATCTGATGGTCTTTATTATTTCAATTTATAAAACAATGTCTCTTACAATACTATGTATGTTGATACTGGCATTAAATAATATGTTGTGAATGAATATTTTTCTATATTGTGGCATAGGAGATTAGGTCATATCTTCACTGAAAGAATTAAAATATTAGAAAATGATGGAGTATTTAGTACTTTAAATTTTATCAATTTTGAGAGTTGTATGGACTGTATAAAAGGAAAGCAAACCAACAAGATTAAGAAAAATGCCAAGAGGAGTTCGGACATATTAGAAATCATACATACAGATATTTATTGTCCTGATATTGACTTATACGGCCTAAAATATTTCATTACCTTTATTGACGATTTTTTATGATATATATATCCCTACTTACTTCATAATAAGAATGAAACTTTAGATACATTTAAATTATTTAAAGTAGAAGTAAAAAAATAATGTGAAAAATAAATTAAAATTATGAGATCAAATAGAGGTGGAGAATATTATAGAAGATATATTAAAGATAGACAAATACCTGGTCCATTTATAAGGTTTCTTCAAGAACATGAGATTGTTACCTAACACACTATGCCTGATTCTCCGAACTAAAATGATGTAATCGAAAGAAGAAACCAAACGTTATTGGATATGGTGCAGAGTATGCTTAGCAACTCCAATCTTTCAAAATCATTGTGAAGTGAAACTCTTAAAATGATAGTGTATATATTAAACCGTGTTCCAACGAAAATTGTTCTAAAAATTCCTTTTGAGTTATAGAAAGGTTAAAAATTTAGTTTGCGACAAGTACGCATATGGAGATGTCCATCTAAAATAAGAATTTATAATCCACATGAGAAGATGTTAGACCCAAGGACCATCAGTGGGCATTTGATTGGATATGCTTAATGGTCCAAAGGATATAAATTTTACTGTCCATCTCACAACACTAGGATTATGAATTCAAGAAATATAAAATTTCTTGAAAATAACTTAATGAGTGGGAGTAAGCGATCCAGAAATATAATTTTTGATAATAATCATTTGGCTTCTCAACCTTCTACTTCATATGATAGGTGATTGTTGTACACAATACTCCTCAAGATCAAATTGGTGTTAAACAACCAATTAATGTCATTCCAAAAAATACTGATCCTATTCCAATTGACCACGATATTCAAGATTTATCTGAAATAGTTGTATAACATACTCCTATGGAGAATGATGATACAACATTTAGGAGGTCTACTAGAATGAGAAGATCAGCAATTTCTAGTGATTATATTGTATATCTACATGAATCTAACTATAATATTGGAGTAAAAAATGATCCTAAAATATTTTTACATGTTATGAGTTGTAATGAATCATAATTATAGTATAATGCCATGAAGAAATAGATGAATTCTATGAGTTGTAATAGAGTCTGGAATCTTGTTGAGTTGTCTAAATGGGTGAAAGTCATAGGGTGTAAATGGGTCTTTAAGATAAAGAAAGACTCATTAGGTAATATCAAAAAATATAAAATAAGACTCGTTACTAAAGGATATACTCAAAAGAAGGAAATTATTACACGGAAACTTTTTTTCTGTATCTAAGAAAGATTCTGTTCGCATTATTTTGGCATTAATTGCACATTTTAATATAAAATTATAACAAATGGATGTGAAAATAGTATTTATAAATGGTAACATAGATGAAGAGGTTTATATAAAATAGCCAAAAGGATTCTCCTCTAGTGATGGTGAGCAATTAGTATGTAAACTCAAGAAGTCCATATATAGATTGAAACAAGCCTCCCGTTAATAGTATTTATAATTTGATGATATTATCTCTTCATTTGATTTTAAAGAGAATATTTTAGATCAATATATATATCAAAAGGTAAGTGGGAGTAAGATTTGTTTTCTTATTTTATATATGGATGATATTTTACTTCCGTCCAATGATAAAGGTTTGCTATATGAGGTGAAACAATTTCTCTGTGATAAATCTGAAATGAAAGATATGGATGATGCATCTTATGTCATTGGCATCATGATATATCAAGACAGACTACAAGGTGTTCTAGATTTATCTCAAGAAACCTATATCAATAAAATTTTACAGATATTTTGGATAAAAGATTATTCATCAAGTGTGGCACCCATTGTAAAGGGTGATAGATTCAATTTGAACCAATACCCAAAAAATAATTTTGAATAGGAACAAATGGAAAACATTCCATATGCTTTCACTGTTAGAAGTTTGATGTATGCTCAGGTATGTATAAGACCTAACATCGCATTTACAGTTAGAATGTTGGAAAGATTTCAGAGTAATCCAGGTATGGATTACTGAAAAGGTGCTAAGAAAGTGTTGAGGTATCTCTAAGGTATCAAAGACTATATGCTTATATATAGACGGACTGATAATTTGGAAGTATTAAGGTACTCCAATTCCGACTTCGCTGGATGCGTTGATTCACGTAAATCAATATCTGGATACATATTTATATTTGCCAGTAGAGCTGTATTCTAGCGGAGTGCAAAGCAGACCTTGATTGCTACTTCTACTATGGAAGTTGAGTTCGTTGCTTATTTTGAGGCTACAAAGTATGGTGTCTGGATGAAAAATTTCATATTTGGGCTTAGAGTGGTCGATTCCATCTTAAGGCCATTGAAGATATATTGCGATAATTCAACTACTATTTTTTTGGCTAAAAATAATAAAAGTAGTAGTCGAAGTAAATATATCGATATTTAATTTTTAGCCATAAAGGAGCGCACTAAAGGAAAGGAAATTGATATTGAGCATATTAGTATTGAATTGATGATCGCTGATCCTTTGACAAAAAGTATACCGTCATTAAGGTTCAAGAATCTTATAACAAGAATGGGATTAAATTTTATTTTGTGATTTTCATTGTATGGATAATGATATTTAATAAAATTTCTAATTATTTGTGATATTTCTCAAAATTTTGTGTATACATTAGTTGATTATTTTGAGAATGTCATTAATTGTTGGATAAATAATAAATATAAGGTTTATTCATAAAGTAACATTACCGTATACGGATATATTTTGATAAATATAATATATTGTAATATATGGACAATATTACTCATTATTAGAGGACTTATCACTATGATTCATATATTTATTTCTTAAATTTGAGAATTGATCGGTTTGGTTATCACATCAAGTAAAATATACACCAAGTGGGAGAATGTCAACGGTTCAGTTTCATCCAACTTTGAAACTGAAGCATTAGTGGCCCATATTTATTGCTGATAACTCTCTGCCATTACTCTGATTTATTCTCCATCAATTTGCACCGATAACGCTTCAATCAGATAATTGATAGAGTTATCTGTTAAATAGAGGCAATTTGGTTTTGTCCCCAAGCCATCTTCTCTGAAAAACACACTATTGACGTTGAGATACGAGGCTTAAAAGTACAGAACTGTGAAAACAGAGCGCTGAAAAAACAGAGCAGGCTAATGGCGGGAGGTTGGTGATCTTTCATTTTATTCCGCATTTTGTCCTTTTATGGTTGTTTAGGCCAATATAAATCCTTACATCTAACACTTGGAGCGGCGGGTACCAGCTTGTATTCAACCAGTCTGACTA
This sequence comes from Nepenthes gracilis, assembly GCA_033239525.1. NCBI lineage: Eukaryota > Viridiplantae > Streptophyta > Magnoliopsida > Caryophyllales > Nepenthaceae > Nepenthes > Nepenthes gracilis. The sequence continues at coordinate 15,952,702 of BSYO01000007.1, forward strand.
GGTGTACATAAGCAACAAAAAAAAAGGGATCCAGACTAAATTTGATATTTTTAGGTGAAACATCCACATCCACAAACGCTTTCTACTAGGGAGCGCTTCTTGAATATGATGAAGTTTTCAGACTGTTAGAGACATTTTGTCGAATTGGCATATTCCGTGACCATATGTTTTATAGTATCGATGTCGGGTTATGGGTTGTCGGTTTAAAGTCTGTTTTGTCCGGTCCGCCCTCCAATCGCTCGAGCCCGTCCTAAGCCTTTGCGCTCGCCTCTCGCTCAATACCCGCTCGAGCCTAAAATCCAGAAGGTCCCCAGCTCACCAGGAGCTCGAGATCCGCTCGAGCCGAAAATCCCGAGGGGGGGCGCATCCTCTTTGTATGTTCGAGCCCCGTTCGGCGCCCGATAAACAAATTTTCAAAGGCATTTTTGGCTCCACTATAAATTCATACCTTATTTTCTTAAAACCCTAAGCACGCCACAACCTCAATTGATAATTTTTGAAGTCTTCAAACTTGAGAGAAAAGCCCTTCATGCATCATTGATTTAGTCTCTCTTGAGAAAAACCAAAAGACATAACTTTGAGCTTCATGATCTAAGGAGTTTTCTCACCATTTTTCTTTTTCTTTCACCGTTGAAACTTTTATCCTTCTACCATCGTTGGAGACTTTGGTTCGTGAAGAAGGAGACTCGTTCGTAATTGGAAATTCAAGTGGTTCGGGAAAGATTGACCTGAAGATCGGAAGGTGTCGGTTTCGTTGCAGCGGGCAAATCCAAGGAGTTCCTTGGTAGGGATCACGTGACGGGAGTAAGTCGGCTAGGTTAGCGCAATATGTTACCACCCGATATTGTAAGTTGATTTTCCGCGGTGCATTGCTTCACATTTATCGTTGAAGCCCGAGTGTTTTTCTCGATACCGTGGGTATCGAGTTTTCACTCGTCACCAAAAATTGAGTCTTTATCTTTATTGCTCTTAATTATTTAATTCGTGCATGCTTGTTAATCTCGTTATCATCTAGTATTAAATATCTTTTACGTGTATTAGATATTTATTATTATTTATTGTTGCTTCTGCTATTATTTTTCTGGGTCGAAACTTGATTGTTCACATTAGCACAAAACGTGCTTTTTCAATTGGTATCAGAGACTTACCCCGATTTGCGACCCCTGATCTAGATGTATACGAGTAGATCGCTTTTCGTTCCTCTCTTCTTTGATGGGAGTAACTATGCCTATTGGAAGGTCCGGATGAGAGCCTTCCTAAAATCTTTAGATGAGCGAGTTTGGGCACGTACCCAAGTTGGGTGGACTCCACCCACTAGTTCCTCGGGCAACGAACCCAAAGCCCTATCTTCATAGACCAAGGAGGAACTTGATGCATGTAATTGGAATAGTAAGGGGTTGCATGCTATTTTTATGGCTGTGTCTCCCGATGAGTTTAAACGGATTTCAATGTGTGAGACTTCTAAAGATGCATGGGATATTCTTGAAATTACTCACGAAGGCACGAAACTAGTGAAAAATTCAAAATTGCAAATGCTCACCACTAGATGCAAAGAAATAAAAATGAAAGATGATGAGACCTTTGATGAGTTCTATGCTCAATTGAATGATATTGTAAATTTTACATTTAATTTAGGAGAATGAATCCCAAAAATAGGATTATGAAAAAGTCCTTCGATCTTTGCCTGAACGCTTTAGACCTAAAGTTACTCAAGATTGAAAAAGCAAAGATTTAGATAAATTAAAAATAGAAGAACTTGTAGGGTCTCTACAAACTTATGAGCACACATTGCCACAATCAAAGAAGAATAAATCACCGCTCTAAAATCAAGTAGGGAAGAATGAAATCGGGACTCCGATGAAGAATCATGTAGCGATGATGATTTTGCATTATTTGTTAAAATTTTAAAAAATTCTTAAAGAAAATAACTCTTCATCAGAAAAACTGGATGTGGACTTAAAACGATCACATAAATTTGAGAAGAAGGACCGACGTGAGAGTAAGGACTCCAAATTGAAAACTACCCAAGGCGTCCAATGTCATGAGTGCAAAGGCTTTGGCCACTATCGATCTGAATGCCCCAACCTTAAACACCAACAAGGTCAAGCCTTTAAAGCTCATGTGACCCTTAGTGATGACGAAGAAGAAGAGAGTGAAAAATATTCTGACGATGGCCCTCTCAAGTACATGACTTTTATGACCTCTATGTGTGACCATTCAAGAAAAACATTAATCACTCGATGACTCAATGAGTCAAATTGAATTGGCCTTCAAGAAGCATATGACAAATGTTTAGGTATGCTTGAAAGTAAAGAAACAAAATAAAACCTTAAACAATAGAGGGTCATTGAGTTGGAACAAGAAAGATTAGCTCTACAATCCGAACAAGATTCTAAAACTCAAGAAATTGAGAATCAAAAGTCTCGATACTAAGCAAATAACATCTTTAGAATCTGAACTTGAGGCCTCGCGAAAAGATTTGAAACAATTTTTAAATGGGTCTACAAAAATTAGACCATATGCTCGGGTTGGGAAAAATTGGTAGAAATAAACAAGGTTTGGGGTATGCTGTGAATTTTGTCCAAAATGACTTGAAACCTAAAACTGTGTTTATTCCCACTACGAAAATTCCACACAAACACGCCTACACACCCAAAGTCATCCAAGCCGTGCCTCAACGTGTGGAGAAAAGATCTATGGACCATATCACCATACCTAAATTTGTGCCTACTTGTCATGCGTGTGGAAAAATAGGTCACATTCGTCCTCAATGTTACACCATGAATTTTTTGTACAATCAAAGACAAGGGCCAAAAATGAATAAACTTGTTGATCATATTCAGAAATTGAATGAACAAGTTAAAAGGCTAAGCCAGAAAGTGAATTCGGGGGACAAGTTTGGGTTAAGAAAAGTGAGCTAAATTACCCCTTGGCCATTCGTGACAAAAAATGGGAGACTGGATTCAATTTGATAGGGGGAGCCTAGGGGAGACGGAGTGGAGTTTTTGTTATTGTCATGTTATTTCAGTTTATTATTACTGTTAGGGAGATTATTGATTATTTTAGTTAGGGGGAGCATTGTTGTATGTTCTCATTCTTATGTACCACGCATACTGCTATATTGTTATTATACTTTGTCTTGTTGGTACTAACCTGCTTGTCCATGCTATTCAGTTATACAATCCTCGCAGCTCCAGGCTATTCAGTTACACGTCCTTGCAGCTATCATCACTTGCCGTAGCAATCCTAGTGTAGTTGTTTATATTTTTTTTGTGTCTCTTATGTATCACTAGGCGTAGGTTTTCATGTATACGGGTTTTATCTCGGTGGTGTCTGAACCCGTGATTCTCTTGTATTTCTTTATTTATTTATTTTTTGGGTTTTGTCATGGAATTGCCAAAGGGGAAGATTGTTAGAGACATTTTGTCTAATTGGTATATTCCGTGACCATATGTTTTATAGTATCGATGTTGGGTTGTGGGTTATCTGGTTAAATTCCGTTTTGTCCGGTCCGCCCTCCAGTCGCTCGAGCCCGTCCTAAGCCTTCCCGCTCGCCTCTCGCTCGATACTCGCTCGAGCCTAAAATCCAGATGGTCCCCGGCTCGCCAGGAGCTCGAGATCCGCTCAAGCCGAAAAATAGTAGGGGCCCGCTATAAGGTTTATTCCGAGCGCCCAAACGAGCAGAATTTTTAAAGGCATTTTTGGCTCCACTATAAATTCATACCATATTTTTTTAAAACCCTAAGCACACCACAACCTCAATTGATAATTTTTGAAGTCTTCAAACTTGAGAGAAAAGCCCTTCATGCATAATTGATTTAGTCTCTTTTGAGAAAACTAAAAGACATAACTTTGAGCTTCATGATCTAAGGAGTTTTCTCACCATTTTTCTTTTTCTTTCACCATTGAAACTTTTATCCTTCTACTATCGTTGGAGACTTTGGTTCGTGAAGAAGGAGACTCGTTCGTAATTGGAAATTCAAGTGGTTCGAGGGAAGATTGACCTGAAGACCGGAAGGTGTCCGGTTCCGTTGCCGCGGGCAAATCCAAGGAGTTCCTTGGTAGGGATCACGTGACGGGAGTAAGTCGGCTAGGTTAGCGCGTCGTTACCACCCGGTTTGTAAGTTGATTTTCATAGTGCATTGCTTCCTTACATCCGTTGAAGGAGAGTGTTTTCGATACCGTGGGTATCGAAGTTTGTCATAAAAAAAAAAAGGGTCTTTATTTTTATTGCTCTTAATTATTTGATTTTTGTTAATCTCGTTATCATCTAGTATTAAATATCTTTTACACAAAGATATTTATTATTATTTATTGTTGCTTCCGCTATTATTTTTCTGGGTTGAAACTTGATTGTTTACGTTAGCACAAAACGTGCTTTTTCACGGACAATAAATCTACCCAAAACCACCTAGTTTGAGTGTCGAAAGGTGGCCAATGGGATGGCCTGTACAGTACCCTATCGTACCTGAAAATATTTGCATCGCTGTTACAGATGATTCAGGTAGTGGAGTTTGTGGGTTTAATATCTACTGCTTAATAGGACAATATCAGAGGCCAAAGTGCATGTGCCCACCTAGTTACACACCGTTGGAGCCAAATAATGAGGTGAATGGGTGCACACTGGCTTTTATTGCGCAAACTTGTGATGAAAGATCTGGTGACTTTGGTTTTGTACAAAAGATCAAGTTAAAATGGTAAAACTCTTATTGTGAACACTATTCAGGAGTCACTGAGGATTGGTGCTAGGAATATCGCTGGCAAGATTGCTATTGTGCCGTTGCAATTTTAAACGGTGGGGACTGTTGGAAGATGAAATCGTCCCTTGCAAATGGGAGACTTGATTCTAGTGTTGGAGGGAAAGCTCTAACAAAAGTACAGACCGATAGCTCCACGTTGCAACAAATAAATGGACAAATTAAAAACAAAATCAGACAACTCTTATTCTTATTGAATCTGTCTCATTAGGACGCTCAGTACTCTTCAACGTCCTCTTCTTGGTAGCATTAGTGGTTCTCTTATGCCAATATAAAAAGAAAAATAAGGTAAGCTCGCAGTATTAAATTGTGCAAAGCACAAATATAAGAAGTTTCAATTACAATGAACTAAAAAAGTAAACAAACAATTTTAATAAAAGAGTGAGACAATGTGCTTTTGCAACAGTTTATAAGGGAATACTCATTTATGAAAATAAAAGTATCATTGTCGCGGTTAAGAAAATACACCGCATGGTAAACGAGAGTGAAAAAGAATTTCAAGAAGAAATTAGTGCCATTGCACAACAAACCACAGGAATTTAGTTCAATAGATAGGATTCTGTAACACGGGGCAACATCAGCTCATTGTCTAAGTTCATGTGTAATGGTTTGTTGTCAGGCATTCTTTTTGTAGATCAAGGGCCTAGTCTTGGGGATACTCCTGATTCAGCACAGCGAAACAAATCTGATCCCCCGTCAACTGTCAGCCACTAAATTTGTAAGTATAAGAAATAAACATTACACAACGAGTTTTAATATTGAAAATCCTTTTCAACTAAGGAAAAAAACTACGGGATAAATTCCAACTAATCCACTATAAATAGTACCGGTTACAAGAACCCCTTCCGAAATCCCTTCACTTTGAACCCAAGTAAAGAATTGTTGAATACAACCCTCTCTCAATATACTCAGCAACTCATAAGAGAAATACAATGAGAAAAAGAATAACTAAACAAAAATACATTTTCAAAAATCACCTCTAGAACGAGATATTCAATTTGGCAAAAAATAAAACTCAAATTGGATCTCAATCGGATTTCAAACCTCTTCCTCTTCTCTTTTCTTTTCTCCTCTCTCACTGTGCAGCGCCTCTTGTGGAGAAACATTTCATAATTCCAACCCTAAAATCATGTTCGTGAGATTTTATAAGCTCTGGATGCATTCAAGCGATCGTTGAACGCTAAGCATCTGGAATCAGCACTTGATCGCCGATCGGGCGCGGATCAAGAGCATATATACTAGAATTTGCACTTGAGGCGAGCCTCGAGCGCTACTCGTGGCACCCACCTTTTGAAATTTCTGCCTGTTCATAACTCGAGCGAACCTCGAGCGCCAGACTCGACCCACCCCTACCTCCTGACAGAAGTGTGCACAAACACTCCAATCCTTGCACGAATCCTGCACGATCTTCCATTTGTTGGGACACCCATAAGGAAGTGATCAAAAACTCAACATCTAATTGGTCCATGGGGATACAAATTGCAGTTGGAACAACAAGAGGGCTCTATCACTGTCAAGGTGGACGTGTATAGCTATGGCATATTGCAGCTGGAGCTCATTTGCTGTAGGAAGTGCTGGGAACTTGAAGCGGAGGATGACAACCAGATGGTATTAGGAGATTGGGCTTATGATTGCTACCATTGTCAATCGAATGTTGAATATCTTCCTCTTCTTTCTTTTTTTCTTTTCTTTGTCTATGCGGTACTCATTGCGTGAAAATCTGACTTCGAAATGTCCTAAAATATGTCAGACACATTTTTATATTACAAACCGCGTTCAAGAGCTTATCAAGTGCACCTTGGGCAAGGGCGCCACTATCTTTGGCGCATAGGTGCGCCTCAGGTGTGGGCGCCCTCCGGCTAGATCTGGCGTCTCGGTGCTTGCTAAACATGCTTCGCGCACGTGAACACTATAATTCTCATACAAATATCATATAACCCTCTCATAACTATCCATATGTTGTGGAACCCACAAGAAAGTGACTAAAATCCAATATGAAAAAGGTCTTACAAATGTTGGAAGGGTGCATTCAAGTTTCGGTTCCTCCAGATCCATCCTCTTATATCAGCTCAATTCAGAGCTTGTATGATTTCATAATACACAGGGTAGAGTAGAATGCTTGTGACGTTCTTGAAGCTGGCACTACATAGCAAGCTCTGTGGAGCTAGCAATTCGGGTTTTAACTTGATCAGTCATCACCTGGTAGACATGTTTGGATGATTAGACCTAACAAAATGGGGACTACTTGTATTGAAATACTGTTAAAATAAATGTTGTCCAAGTAATTAAAGTTCCATTTGATGGCTCTTACCATCATCCCTTGGTCATGTATTGATTGTAATAGAACTACGATAAAGGAGACTTCCAGTGAATGCTTGATCTTGCCTCCAAAAATTCAATAAATCCTCAACTGAAGGATATTGCCTCAACAGCAAACATTCCTAATAGCAATATGTGGATAAACCTAGAATGCATCTAATAACTTTGCAAATCTCAGTGAACTTATGGCTTTGCAGCAAACAAACAACATTGCAGGTCCACAGACGGAGGGAGAGCTCTGGCAAGGCATCTGACTTAGTTATTTACTACTTAAATTATTAAACAATCTACAATTATTTCTTCCAATAATATCTTACATCTATATACTTCAATCTGTTGGGACTTAGGACAAGTCCCATGTGGAAAACATTGGTGATGTGACCGAAGTGAAATAAGGGCTGGAGTCCTTGTACTTGGTTAAAGTGTAATAATTGCGGCAGTCACTAATTAAGACACGAGGACTTTTCATGAGGGCCGAAAAATTTGCATAATGGACGAGATTTCTAAATAATGGATGAGGACTCTAAATAACATCCGAAAACCCTGCAAAATAGACGAGGATTCTGATTAATGGACGAGAACTCTAAGTGATACCTGAAGATATCAGTTTTTAACCAAGGACATCAAATAACACCCGAGGACATGGGATAATGTTCAAGAAATTTGGTCAACGTCTGGGGACTATAACACCTATAACGTCTGTGCAAGCAGCTTTTCAAAAGAGGAAATTTACCTTCAGAACTAATAGTTGATTGGCTAAACATGTCAACTTATCCTGACAAAATGGCTCTTCGCAGAGTTTCTGTCAAGTTACAGAGTTGGTGGTAGGCTTTATACGCATACAACCTGCCTACTGGGTAGGCAGCCACCAGGTCAAATTTGTATATATATGCATGTTGGGCATGCTAGTGAAAATGAGCTAAGTGTGAGAGTGCAAACAAAAATAGAGAAAAGAAAACAATTGTAGCCATTTTACTCTTGTATTCTATTCTTTACTCTCCAAGGGTTTTTGTAACAAGAATTTTTGTAACTAAATTCACATAGCAAAAATGTTTGAGAATTAAGTGTCTCATGATTTTTTTCTCAAATTTTAGAAGAGGGTTTTCTATGTAAAAAATCGTGTGTTCTTACTCTCTTTCTCATCTCTTTATTGTGTGCATTTGAGTGTGCCTATTATTCTTGTCTGACTTGTCATCTTTGTCCGACCGACCGACCATTATCTTCCCCAACACAATCTAGAATGAAATAAAGAGTTAATGAAAAGATAAATAATATTTTAATTATTACAAAGTAGCACATATTAATTTTACTTAAAATTGAGTCCTTGAATGAATATCTTATGTCACCATAACATCTTTTACTCGCTCCAATCATTGCAATAAATTCAACTTTCGTGGTGAAAGAGTGCAACACCCTTTTGTAGCTTTTATTGTCAAGATACATTTCCTCTAAAAAGTTGATCAAATATCCTAAAATTAACTTCTAAGAATCAATGTTTCCTGCCATGCCAATATGATTAAACTCAACCAAAATAGACTTGTCATTGCCAAAACACAAGCATACTCTTTGAAGAATCCCATAAATTCTTAAGAATCTAAATCATGGCGAACCAATGCTCTTTTCAAGGATTGAAAGAAATTGGCTAATAAATCTAATTACATGAGCAATATTCACCCTCATACATACTATTGTCTACATCATATTACCCATCATTGAAGCATAAGAGACACATTTCATATAGGCCTTCTCTTTCATTGCAAAGGAACTTCACTAGGTGCTTAATTTAAAATGATTAATGATAGGAGCTGCTAACCAACTTAGATTTCTCTATATTGAATTTTTGAAGTACTTTTTTTATGTAACTTTTTTGAGACATTCACACATTTTTTTCTTCCGATTGTAAAAATTTCTTATAACAAGAATTTATTTTGCTTGTTCCACATCTTTCATAACAAAAGACCTGCTCAATTATTTCTTCAACTCTCCAATTTAGGACGTATTTTGTACGGTTATAAGTATATCATTAATATACAATAAGAGGATGATAAAGTTTCATTCTAAGAACTGCTGTATAAAGATGTATGAGTTCAAAATAGTCTCTTAGTAGCTTGCTCTATTGTAATGGACTCAAACTTCTTGTATTATTTTTAAGGGGCTGTTTTAGCCTAAAAAAGCTATCCAAGAAGCACATTGTATACTCCTTCCCCTTAGCCTCAAACTCCTCAGGATTCTCCATTGAGGTTTCCTCCTTGAGATCTAGATTCTGGCTACTGATTAGCAAATACCAGAAGTTGTATTACTTTTACAAATAATAAATCTTTCATCTTACTTCTTTAAATATTAAAGATTACACCTTTTAAGCATATCATCTTGGTTACATCCTTTATCAGTTCAAACAAAATTCAAGTAACTCAAACACTCCAAATACCACTTGTTATTAAAATTTTATTATAAAGTCAAGAACAAATCTCTATCAAAACTAACTACTAAACTCTTTTTTTTGAATTTGCACAGAGGTTAGATGTTATCGTGCATTCACAAGTAAGAATTCAAGCAACAAACAAGCATATTGATTTTATGTAGTAACACTTCTCAATTAAGGAAAAACTAATTAATAAATCTTTTCACTATAATGTGAGTCCTATTACAACAAAATCTTTAAAATTATATTCAAATTCACCACAAATTTAGATAAATCAATAAAGAAAAACTATCAATAAAAATATTCTATACAATTCAAATAACATAATTTAGAATGATAAAGAATGGAACACAATTTAAAACCTAACAAGTTCCTAATTCTCCTCCTCTTCTCCCCATTCTCTTTCAATTGAGTGTTTGAAAATAACTTATATTTTTCCTCTTCTCAACTATCCCAAAAGTAGGCAAAAACACTGGAAAACATTTCTACCTTTCAAACGGTGGTAGTTAAGTTCAAATGCCATGAGATAAAACTTTTTAAAAACTATCCTGATAGATACATTTATTATGCATAACTATGCTAAACTATTTAAGCATGTGTTCCTTTTATGCATATATTAGACATGATCATTCAGCCAACCAACACACACTTGCTTAACAAGCATACATCAGGTGTAAATATTTTATGCCACTGAAAATGGCATTTGCTAGAGCAAATCCTTAAGCGAATATCAAGAGAAATTTTCTACTTGCACCAAAGTAGAACATCAACATATGTAGTGAGTATAAGATTTATTGAAGTGATAAAAAATTTAACATTTTTTTCTAAAAACCTTGTAAGCGCATCTTGCTTCTTCAATGAGGAGCCATCATCTTTTGCCCACTGGCTACTCCCCTCTATTGGGGTGCATGTGTCGAATGGATAAGCTTGAATTAAACTCTTTTCTACTCCATCAATTTGACTTGAGTATCACTACTCTACTTTGACATCTTCTCATAGTAGGAATGCTCTTTTAGGCACACTACATGGGTCTACACATAACACTGTGACCAAACCTTGCATTTGTCACATTTGTATTACCTTTGAAAATTGAATCCACTATCAAGTACTCATCTGAGTGCTTCTTTTCTTATGCCACAATTGAAAAGCCTTCATGAGTTTCCATCATCCATTCCAAATGTTGCAAAGAAGTATTTATCATTAAGTTTGCTTGTTGAAATCATATTCATGCAAACATCTTGTACATGCCATACGATCTTTAACATCAGCCTCATTCAATTGTTTGTCCTCAAAAGTTGATCACATCTTCTATGCAAACAATGAGAAAATCAGATTTGATGACAAAGGAATCCTATTCAACATCACAAGTGTTTTTTTTCTTTCTTTTTACTACCATCTTTGATTTTACATTCCATATGTGCAAATTTATCTTATTATGGCCTTTCTTACTACAATAATGACATTTAAGATTTTGACATATTGTCTTTGACTTCTTTCAACTCTTCTCTCTATTTTTAAAGCCCTTTTTGTGAGGTCTCAATCTCTAAACATGATAATTATGAAATATCTCAATAAAAAATGATCAAAATTAAACTTAAAAAATTAGAAAAAATTATTGTCAGAAGCAAAACGGAAGGGTAGTAGGCCCTGAGGCCCGAGCAATGCTCGAGCGCCACTCGAGCGCATTTTGTAGAATGGTGCGCTCTAGTGGCGCCTTGCTCGAGAAGTGCTTGAGGCGCCCCTCGAGTGCATTTAGTAGAATGCGGCACTTGAGTGCCAACCTTAAAATTTTTCCACCGACCTGCTTTTTGTTGTGTTTAAATAAAGTAAGGAGAAGAGAGAAAATACATAGAATGACAGAGCACGAAGGAAATAGGGAGAGAAAGGAGAGGAAAGGATGAGGAAAAGGGAAAGAAGAGGAGATCTCGACCACTTCTAATTCAATCAGAGTAAGAATAACGGTAGATTGAATTAAAGCAAGTGTACCTCGGATATTGTTTTCCATTTTTACAGTTTTTAAATATCTCTATTTTGACATTTATACTCTAAAGTTATCGTTCCCTAAGCTTTGTTACGAATGTTGCATATTTCTCATAATTGTTGGATTAAATTTCATGTTTACTCATATGTATCATGATTTATGGCTTTGATTTCATGATTAAGTATGCATTCGGTATTCGATTTGTGTCCGAAAGATTTACATGAAACCCTAGAACGAAAATTAGGGATTTGGTATTTATGTTTCTTGAATACTGAGATATAAATGCGATTTTGTGAAATGTTAAAATTTATGAGATAATTTTTATTTGAAAATTTTATATGGAACTGTACTGCTCAATTATTGAGAAAGTTTTGAAGCTATCTAAAGGTTTATCTGTGTGAGTTTAACTGGCCCTTGAGGTGTAATGAGCTAAGAGTTAAGAGATAAGGATGAGAATATTTTCAATTCTATTAAATCAATAAAAAAATTCAACCTAAGACTGTTGTATAGTCAGATAAGATTCTCCGATATGCTTTAGAATGTTACGGTGGTAATCAAGGATAATTTCGTTCATGAAGTGATACGTGGTCCGCTCTTTCTTTGGGCGTTAAAATGTATAGGATAGATTTTGAATCTAACCTGTATTCGAGAAGTATTACAATAATTAGTCCTACTAGAGAAGGGATACTACTGTACTATTTCTGATCTCTGATTGTATGCGAAATACAATCTATTCTCGATTATTCACCCCATCGACTAATAGGGTCTACTAATTTGGTCATTTGGACAGTAAAGTTGAATTTCATAGAACAGGTGAATTTTGGTACTGATTTATGATTTTTGATACACATTTATATCGATTTATGTTTTTTCTTGTGGTTCCATATGCGTTTCTATTCTTCAATAATTCCCATGACTTTTACTTTACTGCATTTATGTTTCGTACGAAAGATTTTACATTTACGTATTTTATGATACCTTGTTGGGTTTTGGCTCACTCTTGCTATTTTTTTTCCTCCAAATGAGATAGTAAAGTTGATTCCGGATGAGCAGAAATCGATAAAACCTAGCCAAGAAGACTTTTGGGAGTTTCAAAGCCTATTACAAATTTGGAAGTCTGATTAGCTTGAATATAAATACCTAATTTATGGATGAAAGTTATGTATTAATGGTTATGACATGTCTGTATTTTGTTGAAACAGTATTTATGCTTCCATAAGTTTATATTATGGACATAGCTATACTTCTGCTATCTTCTTTTTGGATTTATACAAATCCTAGACGATATCTCTTGTATGAAATTTGATATAATTGATGGGAATGTTAACTTAGAGCCATGGTTGTATATATGGCGTTAGAGGATCCTGTGTCAGTAATATGAATGTGTATGGATATATATTATTTTGCATATTTACATGTTTTACTCAAGTTGAATGTATCAGTTTGACCCAATTTTAGGAAAAACTTCATCCGTTTTTCTATAGAATTTTAAGTTGTCATTTTGGGCTTTAGTTCTATATGATCATTAACGAAATTTATTAGAGATCACAGTTGGTATTAGAGAAAAGAGATGTCTTAGAATTGATCGATTTTAAAGCGGAAGCTTAGGTTTAAGTTTAAGTAGGAATAGGTTGAGAGTAATTAGGATTAGATAGAATGTTTAGGTGTTAACTCTTAGACTAATCCTGATTTGTACTGAACGAATGTTAGCCCCTTCATTTAATCTAATTTCTTGAGATCTGTTAACATCACATTATTTTTGGTGATAAGATATAACATGGCTGGTGGAAGAAGTAGAAGAAATAACCGTGGAGGTACTAGTACTCCATAGGACCGAGAAGCTGAATACATAAATTTGTTGTGGAGGATGATGAAGATTATTGAATCGATGGAGTAGTGTCACATGGCTCTGGTCCCTACACTCGAGCAAGTTTCAGTAAATCCCGCCTCGATAACTTATGATAAGTTGACTGCAGAGAGAGCACCAAAATTCTTAGGTGAGCCGGATTTGGCAAAAGCAGATATTTGGCTTAGGAGGATGAAAATCATTTTTGCGGTGATCCAATACTTTGATCGAGAAAAGGTCACTTTTGTAGTGTATAAGTTGGAAGGTGAAGCTGACAGTTGATAGGCTATGAAAAAGAGGGCGTTAAGTGTGCCCGATAATGAGATTATTTTGAAAATATTTGAAGAGACTTTTATGAAAAAGTATTTTTCTTCCAATCTTCAGGATCAGAAGGAGCAAGAATTTAAGCAATTTTGACAGAAAAATCAAACTGTAACAGAATATGATGCAAAGTTTACCAAATTATTCTGATATGCCCCGTACATTACTGAAGACGAATTAAGGAAGGCTAAAACATTTCAGCAATGATTGAGGGATGATATTAGGAGACAATTAATGACCTAGAAATTTTAAACTTGTGCAGAGATCTTGGATAGGGCATTGATTTTTGAGAAGGAACCGGAGACCCAAAAGTTCTTCACTAAGAGAGCGGCCAACCGGACAAGTTATAGTATGGGATCCAATGTAGGACTCTCAGGGCCCTCAAAAAGGGCAAAGATGGCGGCAAAAGGAAAGAGCATCGCTAAAATTCAGACAGTAACTAGTTCTCAGGCATCAGTTGGTGACTGTGTTCTATGTAGGAAGAAGCAAGTGGGGTATCCTTGTCACAAAGCGACGGGAGCTTGTTTTAGATGTGGACAATAAGGCCACCATATTAAAGACTATCCATTACTCCAGATGTTAGAAGCAAAGAAGCCTACTATCTCGGTTAAGGGTTTTGCGATGACTGTACAAGATGTTGAGGCTTCCCTGAACGTGGTTGAAGATACCTTTCTTATTTGAGGAGTTTCAACTTCTATTTTATTTGATTCTGGGCCTATTCACTCTTTTATTTTCCTGTAATTTGCATGCTATGTTATGTCTACTTTGAGAATTTTAGATTATTCTTTAGTTGTATCAATACCTACCGGATCCTCGATAGTTACTGATATTATGTATCCGGAGTATATGGTGGTTGTGAATGGGAGGTGTTTGATGGCAGATTTGATATTATTAAATATGGATAATTTTGATATTATTTTAGGGATAGACTGGTTAGCAAAATATCATACTAGTATTAATTGCTTTCTAAAAAGGGTATATTTTGATATTCCTATAGTCGGGCCTTTTTTCTTTCAAGGCATTAAGAGAAAGGAGATGCCCATATTTTTTTTGACTTTACATGCTAAACATTTAATGAAAAGTGGATGCCATACTTAATTAGCATATGTCTGCACCATTGGGAGTCACAGTGTGCCAGGTGAGGAATATTTTGATTGTATATGATTTTGAGGATGTGTTTTCATAGAAGTTGCCTAGGTTACCCCCTCACCGGGAGATTGAATTTGAGATTAAGGTTATTCCTGGTGTTAGTCTGATTTCTAAATCCCCTTATCGTATGGCACCAACTGGATTGAAGGAGCTGAAGATGCACTTACAAGAATTGTTAGAGAATGGCTTTATTAGATCGAGTGTATCTTCGTGGGATGCACTAGTACTATTTGTAAAGAAGAAAGATGGGTCCTTGTGGTTATGTGTGGATTATCGTGAATTGAACAAGATCATGATTAAAAATAAAAATTCATTGTCGCGTATTAATGATTTATTTGACCAGTTGCAAGGGTCTCAGGTATTTTCAAATATTGATTTGAGGTTCGGATATTATCAACTGAGAATTATGTAGGGGGATGTGACCAAGACAGCTTTTCGGACTAGATATGGCCACCACGAATTTCTTGTGATGCCATTTGGTCTTACGAATGCTCCTGCTACTTTTATGGACCTAATGAATAGGGTATTTAGACCATATTTTGATAAGTTTTTGGTAGTATTTATTGATGATATTTTGATATATTCCAAGAATCATGAGGAGCATGAGACTCATTTGAGGATTGTTCTTCAAATACTTCGTGAGGAGAAAATGTATGCTAAATTAAAGAAATGTGAGTTTTGGTTGGAGGATGTGATATTTTTGGGCATGTGATTATGAATGGTGGCATTGCTATGGACCCAAACATATTTCACTTTATTATTATGAGAATCAATAAGGTTGAGGTCGTTACTAATTGGAATAGGCCTGCGTTAGTAACCGAGGTTCGGAGTTTTCTTAGCATGGCAGGGTATTATAGGCAATCTGTAGAGAATTTTTCGCCGATTGCTATACCATTGACTCAGTTGACGAAAAAAGAGGTCAAGTTTCATTGGATTGAGGAATGCGATCAAAGTTTTCAAGAGCTGAAAGATCACATAATGACCGCTCCGGTGCTAACTATTCCGGAGAGGTTAGGTGGGTTTGAAGTATATTGTAATGCCTCTAAGGCGGGTTTGGGTTGTATATTGATGTAAAATGGTAAAATAGTAGCTTATGAGTCTAAACAACTAAAGGTGCATGAAAAGTATTATCCAACTCATGATATGAAGCTCATTACAATTGTGTTTGCTCTAAAGATTTGGAGACACTATCTTTATGATGAGAAATTTTTTATTTATTTTGATCATAAAAGTTTGAAGTATTTATTCTTACAGAAGGAGCTCAATATGAGGTAGAGGAGATGGGTTAATATTATGAAGGATTATGACTATGAGATTCAATATAGGTCCGAAAAAGCTAATGTGATTGCAGATGCATTGAGTTGTCAATTAGGCTATGTGGCGAGATTGTAGATTAAACAGATAAAAATGTTGGAGTATTTGAAGCAATGTGATATCTAATGGTACGTTCGAGGTAACCAGATACTTTTATCGTACCTTCAAATTTAACCAAAAGTAATAAATAAAGTTAAGAAAAATAGTTAAATGATTCTTTCCTTATAGATATTGTGGGTGATTTAAATAAGGACTCCAGAATTTATTTTAATGTCCGAACTGATGGAGTACTAAGATTTAGAGAAAATCTGTGTGTGCTGGATGATAAGGAGTTGAAGGAGAAAATCTTAAAGGAATCTCATCAATCCCGATATACAATTCATCCAGGGATGAATAAAATGTATCAGGACTTGAGGAAAATATTTTGATGGAGAAATATAAAATGAGATATTGTAGCTTATGTGGAGAAATATCTTATATGTCAATAATTGAAAGTTTAAAGGAGAAAACCATCTGAGTTATTGCAACCAATGCCGATCACAAGTTCGAAGTGGAAAGACATCGCAATAGATTTTGTATCAGGCTTACCAAGGACTCCCAAGAACCATGGCGCCATTTGGGTTATTATCAATCGGCTAACTAAATCAGCCCATTTATTGGCAATCAGGACGGCGTACTCTCGTAACAAGTTGGCTCAGCTGTATGTGAATGAAGTTGTTAGATTTTGTGGTGTGCCTGCAACAATTGTATTTGATCGAGACCCGCGCTTTGTCTCCAAATTTTGGGAAAGTCTGCATAAAGAATTGGGGACAAAACTTAAACTTAGTACGGTATATCACCCCCAAACTAACGGCCAATTGTAGCGTACGATTCTAGATTTTAGAGGATATGTTGAGGGCTTCAGTATTGGATATGAAAGAAAATTGGGATAATTATCTGGCCTTGGCAAAGTTCACCTATAATAATAGTTATCAGGCAAGTATAGGTATGGCACCATTTGATACCTTGTATGGAAGAAAATATAGATCGTCGATACATTGGGAAGAAATAGGAGACAAGAGAATTTTGGACCCCAAGATTATTAAGGAAATTGCGAAAAAGATTAAGCGAATACATGAGAATTTAAAGGTTGCACAGATTAGGCAGAAAATCTATACAGATAGGCAAAGATTGGCGCTAAAGTTTGAGGTAGGTGACTATGACTTTTTAAAAGTATCACCATCTAATAGGACATTCAGATTCGTGGTGAAAGAAAAATTAAAACCGCATTTCATCAGCCCTTTTGAGATTTCGGAAAGGATTGGGAAGGTGGCTTATAGATTAGTGTTGCCACCTGATTTGGCGGATGTGTACGATGTATTTCATGTGTCGATACTTAGGAAATATGTCCACGATCCCACGCACGTTATTGAGTTCAAACCCTTAACAATTGATAAGGATTTATCTTATATTGAGGAGTCGGTATGGATTCTGGATCGGAATGACCAAATACTACGTGCAAAGACTATTTCTCTGGTGAAAGTGTTTTGTAAGAACCATTCACTTGAGAAAGCGATATGAGAGCATGAGGAAGATATCCGAAGCAAATGTCCCCATTTATTCTCTTGAGATACGTAGTTTTGTTAAATTTTGAGAATGAAATTTCAGTAAGTGGAGGAGAGTTGTGAGGTCTCAATCTCTAAACATGATAATTATGAGGTATCTCAATCAATAATGATCAGAATTAGATTTGAAAAATAAGAAAAAATTATTGTCAGAAGTGAAACGGAAGGGTAGCATGCCCAATACCCGAGCAACGCCGAGCACCACTCGAGCGCGTTTAATAGAATGGTGTGCTCAAGGAGTGCTCGAGGCACCCCTTGAGCACATTTAGCAGAATGCAACGGTCGAAGAATGCCGGATTGGCGCTCGAGCGCCAGCCTTAAAATTTTCCCACCAACCCGCTTTTTATTTTATTTAAATAGGGTAAGGGGGAGAGAAAAAATGCAGAGAACGACAGAGCACGAAGGAAAAAGGGAGAGAAAGGAGAGGAAAGGAGGAGGAAAAAGGGAAAGAAGAGAAGATCTCGGACACTTCTGATTAGATCGGTAAAAATAACATTAGATCGAACTAAGGCAAGTGTACCTTGGACTTTGTTTTCCACTTTTACAGTTTTTAAATATCACCATTTTGACATTTATGCTCTAAAGTTATCGTTCCCTAAGTTTTGTTACAAATGTTATATGTTTCTCATAATTGTTGGATTAAATTTCATATTTACTCATATGTATCGTGATTTATGACTTTGATTTCATGATTAAGCATGCATTAGGTGTTTGATTTTTGTCAAAAAATTCTATACGAAATCCTAGAACAAAAATTAGGGATTTGGTGTTTAAGTTTCTTGAATTTTGATATGTAAATGTGATTTTGTGAAATGTTAATGATTATAAAATGATTTTTATTTGAAAATTTTACATGGAACTGTACTGCTAAATTATTAAGAAAGTTTTGAAGCTATCTAAAGGTTTATCAGTATGAGTTTGACTGGCTCTTGAGATATAATGAGCTAAGAGTTAAGAGATAATGATGAGAATATTTTCAATTCTGTTAAATCAGTAAGAAAATCGGACATAGGACTATCGTACAATCAGATAAGGTTCTTCAGTATACCTTAGAACGTTATGGTATTAATCGAGAATAATTTCATCCATGGAGTGATACGTGGTTCGCACTTCCTTGAGACGTTAAAATCTGAAGGATAGATTCTGTGTCTAACCTGCCTTTAGAAGGTATTACTGTAATTGATCCCTCTAGAGAAGGGATACTACTGTACTGTTTTTGGCTTCTGATTATGTGTAAAACACAATCTATCCTCGATTATTCGCCATCTCGGATAGTATAGTCTACTAGTTTAAATTCTTTAGACAGTAAAGTTAAATTTCATAGAGTAGGCAAATTCGATACTGATTTATGATTTTCGATACACGTTCATATCGATTTATGTTTTTTTCCTCGTGGTTCCATATGTGTTTCTATTCTTTGATAATTCCCATGACTTTTGCTTTACTGCATTTATGTTCCGTAAGAAAGATTTCGCATTTGCATGTTTTATGGTACCTTATTGGGTTTCGGCTCACTCTTATTATCTTTCTCCCTCCAGATGAGACAGTAGAACTTATTTCGGACGAACAGGAATAGATAAAGTCTAGCCAAGAAGACTTTTGGGAGCTTCAATGACTATTACAAATTTAGGAGTCTGATTATTTTGAATGTAAATACCTAATTTGTTGATAAAAGTTATATATTAATGGTTATGACACGTTCTATATTTTATTGGAACAATATTTATACTCCCACAGGTTTATATTATGGACATAGTTATGCTTTTGCTATCTGCTTTTTGGATTTGTACAAATCCTAGACGGCATCTCTTATATGAAATTTGATGTAATGGATGGGAATGCTGACTTAGAGCCATTGTTATATATATGGCATTAGAGGATCCTGTGTTAGTAATGTGAATGTGTATGGATATATATTATTTTGCATATTTGCATGTTTTACTCAGGTTGATTGTATCAGTCTGGCCCAATTTTAGGGGAACCTCCCTCCGTTTTTTCTTAGAATTTTAAATTGTCATTTTTGGGCTTCAATTTTGTATGTTTATTGACGAAATTTATTAGAGATAAAAAACAATATGTTCCGTCATACTTTCCTTACTCCTTCCCTAATTCTCAATGATTAATGCCTCGAGTTGTGGTGAAAAATCATAAGATCTTCTCCTTGTTTCTTCATTTAGAAATGTACTCTTAGCAATCTACAACATCATAATATCGTTCAAGGTAGAGTTGGTAATAGAGATTGTGAGGACCCGGAACCAAAAATATGATAACTAGATGTAATTAAGATGGTTAATATCATTAAGAGGCTAAGCATGTAAAGAATAAGTGTTCGTTGAAAGAAAAGTGGGGAAAATGCCCGAGTTCAGCAAGCAGCCGAACCGCGCCTGCTGCATGCCCGAGCGGCTGCAGCAAGCGAAAAATCCAGTAGCAGTCCCGCTCGCCGCGCGCCTGCTGGCCGCTCGAGCGTATTTAACAGAATGTATCCCGCTCACCCGCTCGCCGCTAGAGCGCGAAAAACAAAATGTCGCCTGCTCACTGAGCGCTCGATAGCACTTGAGCACGAAAAACAGTACACGGCCCGCTCGCTGAGCTCTCGAGGCGCGCTCAAGCGCGGCCCCGACTTTTTGCCCGTGTTTTTGCTTCGTTTATGTTATAAAAGGGAGGAGAAAAGGAAAGAGAGAGAGAGAAAGAACAGAGCATGCACGAAGGAGAGGAAAAAGAAGAAGAAGAGAAGAGAAGAAGGGAAAATCTCTAGTTCCAACCCACACCCGGTAAAATAACGGTAGATCGGGTCAAGGCAAGTGTACCTCGGACGTTATTTTTCGTTTTTACCAATTCTCTTGCTTTAAAAATGATGAAAATGTTGCGAAAATGATATTAATGCATGTTTAAAGTACATGAAGCATGTTTCCTTCGATTAATTGGTTAGATTTTGCGTTTATCCATGTTTTTTGCAAGATTTGGCTTCGATTTCATGAATGAGCATGAAAATGGTAATCAATTTCTCTTGAAAAGTATGTGATAAAATCCTAGCTCAAAAATGTCGTATAGTTTGAGTAAATTGCATGATTTAATGTATATGCATGGCATCTATGACATTAATTTCATAAAAAATATACATATAAGAGACCGATTTGAGTCCGAAGGTTTTGGCGATGCCCTATGTACGAAAATGAAAAGGTTTTGATGAGTTTTAACCGTAGCTTCTGTTATATGAAAGTTAATTGACATCGAAATGAAGTTTTCAGTATAATTTATTTTTGAAAATATACACCGACCTGTACCGAGAAAAATTTCATGTGTACTTAAAGTTAGCTGAAGGTATATTGTGAAAGTCTGATTTCAAAAAAGCGGTTTTTGATAAAGAGATGGCTTCCGTTACAGTTATTTTAAGACCCGGGATTGACTACAGTTCGGATAGGTTCTCCGACATGCCTTAGGACTTTACGGTGGTAATCGAGGATAACTCTGTCCATGAAATTATTTGTGGTCCACCCTGCCCTCGAGGCGTTACGGTCAGGAGGAATTACCGTTACCGGCCTACCTTTGGATGGTATACCGTATCGATCCCGTGAGATGAGATACCCATATGACAGTTACAGGCCTTAGATTGTGTGGAGTGAATACAATCTATCATCGATTATTCGCCCCCTCAGCTGGTAGAGTATACTGGCAGGGTCCGTATCGATATGTTATGAAGTGTCGTTCACTGTTTTACCGATATGTTATGTTACCGTACCGCTTACCGAATATGAAGAACCAATTATCGAATATGAAGTACCGATTACCGATATGTTAAGTTATGAAGTATCGATGACCGTTTATAGTTTACCAATTACTGTGCACCGATTACTGCTTACCGTTTTCCGTTTGTTAATTAACGGTTACTGATTTCTGTTTACCGACTACTGATTTCTGATTCTGAAGTATAATACTGTCAAATTATGTTTTCTCTATTTCTGGGATTTATTTCTGATTAACCGTTCTGTTTATGCATAGTTACATGACCATTCTGTATCACCATTTTACTGCTCATGTGCATGTACCTTGCTGAGCCTTGGCTCACTATTTTATTGTTTTTCCCCTTCAGATGAGACAGTAGAGTTACTGCTTGATGAGAAAGAGTAGACAGAAAGGTGTTGTTTGAAAACTTTTGGGAACCTTAGCGCATTGGAACTGTTTTTGAAGAGCTTGTCGATGTGAAGACTTAGGTGAAATTGTGATTTTTATATACTGATTTTATATTTATGGATGTTCTAGAACCTGTGAATTTTTGTACGAAAAGCATATGATATGTATGACTATAAAAAGGAAAAAGCTATGCTTCTACAGGTTATTAGTTTACTTCCGCTCTAAACTCTGGATTTACTTACAGATCCTAGACGGCATCTCATTATTAAACTGTTAGTATAGTTAATGTTTTTATAGATTTGTGCCATGGATGGCACATGTGTTCCTGTGTTCATATGTTATAGGGAGAATTGTTTTGATAGTCTCGTTAATTACGTTTCTATCCTGATGGAAGCTTTTGAAGAAAAAAAAAAAATCCGTTCCGTCACAGAGATCAAACGGACCTCCCAAGAATTTGATAGAATCGTCAATAACCGTAAGCCAAGTAAATCTTCATTAAATTTGATACCCATGTTAGATAATTAATCAATGCTATAGTGCAACTTCTTTACATGGTTAGTGATAGAGCTTCCATCTCTATACTCCAATGGCATCAATATCATCAAATGATACTTCGAGCTTACTCATAAGGTCCCTACATGTTTTTCACCACAAATGTAATTATACACATTAATACTAACAAGTAATACAATTGCATCAATATCATCGAATGATACTTCAAGCTTACCAATAAGGTTCCTACATATTTTTTATTGTGAATGTAATGATACACATTATCAATAACAAATTGTTTGATGTTTCCATAAATCTATTGATATCAAGATAAACTTATATTTGATACTACTTGTTAATATCACCAGAAACCAACATTCTGACATTATTTGTTGGGAACGATCTATGTTAACTTTGTCACATAAAATTGAGAAAAAATTTCTACAAAGATTTATTACTGAATTATTTGTTCAAGTTTGTTAGGATGTTAGATGATATTAGACGTTAATAAGTAAGAAATTATGTAACAAAATAATTATATAAATTTTATATGATAATTTTTCTTAACTAAGGAAAAAAATATGAAAGAAAGCTTGTCATTATAATATGAGTCCGAATACAATAAACTTTTTAGAACTACTTTGGGATTTTTGACAAATTTAGACAAATTGAGTAGTAAATAGAACAATATGACCTAAAATGATGAAGATCTAATCATGATTTAAAGTCCAACAATTGGCTAAATCTCCTCTTTTTGCTCTTCTTTCATTTCTCTTTCAATTTGATGCTTAAACAGGGTTTAAAAATGACTCATATTTCGCCTCTTCCCAAGTATCACAAAATTGGGCAAAAACATTTAAAAATGTATCTTTACAAATAAAAAAAAAAGTTATTTTAGCGCATTAATTATTTGCCAACATGTATGACTGTATTGAAATACCCACACATGTATCCTTTATAAGCGTATCAAATGTAACAATTTTGTTCAACCTACACACAAAGTGCCCAAATACCGCATCAAACAACCTTTGCTTTAGCAAATCTTTGCGTGAATATTTAACAAACTTCTCTATTTGCACCCAAGTAGAACATTAATATATGTATTATGTAGAACTTGTAAAAAAATGATTTAAAATGTAAGAAATTTCTATCCATTATTTGTCAATGATCCAATGATTTTTGCAGAATGGTATACAAATCAAGCACAATTATCAGAATATAAAAAAATTCAAGCACTAATTTGACAAAAATCGTATAAAGATATTTTGGTTGGAAACCACCAAATGGTTAAAAGCTTTCTTCAAGTTTTCAAACCGTTTGTAAAAGGTCGTGGTTCAACCTTAGTGTCCAAGAATGCTTGACGTGTTACTAAACATTGCCATGAAAATTTTACAAAAATTATCTTTGGTGCTTTTGAAAATTTAAATCATTAGCCTAAACATGAACATCCATAGTTAGATTTTTTTTTTTCCAGGGGATTTTGGGGGAGAGCACAAGTAAAATTCACGGTTGGCGACAACATGGAAGTCCTCTTTTTCCTCACTTGATAATTACAAGTGTCCAAACCATCGCCACTAGTTACATTAACCGTGGGGCGTCGACCTGTTTGTCTATTAATCCTTTCATGCCCCTCCTCTCTCTCCCCGATTTACATCGCAGCTACCCAAACCCACAGCCAAAAACACAACAGAAAGCACCATAGAACACCACACTAACCGCCACAGCACATTCCCTCCCACCGCACCACCATCACCACCAGATTGATGGACCATTGCTGTCACAGAAACTAGTAGGTGGTCATCTCGGTTGGATTCTCTCCAATTAAATAGTTGTTTCAATCTTTTTTCTTTCAATTCTAAGAAAGAAAAATATCAAAAAAAAATTCATTAACAAATGACAAACTCTGTTATCTAGGGGACATTAAGTTAGAAGAATAACAACTAAAAATTTTCTTTAATAGGAATTTTGTTCTACTTTTGTAAACTGTATAGGACATGTATGGTGGTGATTAATGATATTTGGTATGGATGAATGATGGATCAGTTTTTACTGTATATTATGGCCTTATGCTTCCGCAGGTCTTTCTCATTGTGGGTATAATTAAGGTTCCTAGTTGGCATCCTTCTCTACCGGCATTATACTAGAGTTATGGTGTCGGTGCCACATCGGTTGATGTGGCGATTAGATCCCGTGTAGTGTGTTGAGTATTCAGACTTGTGATTTTACTGTGGATTGTTGTAGATTGTTGTGCAGGGTTAGATTTACAGGTGTTTGTATTTTGACAAACGCTCGATTTACAAACAAAAGTCAGCCCAATTTTCTACAAAAATGAATAATTTTAATTAGGAATACTAATCTATTATTATGTTTGATGGAAGTTATTTAAGGAGAATAATCCGATCCGTCACAATTGATATCAAAGAAGGGATACCTTAGGATGAATCTGAATTTATGCGGAAGCCTATGATAGTATGGGTTAACGCCGAATGAGTGAACGTAGGAAAAAGTTAGGATAATTAAGTACTCTCATTTAGACTGTTCTCTTTAATTGCTTAAGTGTTAATGTATCTAGTAATGTCGTAGAGGACGGTTAAACCTTTTGCTCAACTTTTGTTGTTTCTTTTTCAGTGGTGACTTCTAAAGTTGGCGATGCCGCCTAGACGTCGAGGCTTGCATGAGGATGAATCACCCCGAGAGCCCCAAGATCAAGAGGCAGAGTATCTGAATCTGTTGGGGCATCTTACAAAATCATTGAGAATATGGAGCAGTGAAATCTCGCCCCTATTCCTACTCTAGCTCCTGTTAATCCGGAGCCATCTGCTTATGATCACTTCGTTTAAGAGCGAGTGCCGGCATTTTTGGGAGAGCCTGACCCGCTTAAGGTGAATTCGTGGTTAGAGAGTTTGAAGAGGGTATTTGCCGTGATTAGATGCCCAGCAAAGGATCGGGTGCTATTTACGTCTTACCGGCTAGAAGGTGAGGCACACCATTGGTGGCAAATGAGGAAAAGAGCATTGGGTGTACCAGAGGCTAAGATTACCTGGAAAATATTTAAGGATGCATTCTTAGAGAAATATTTCTCATCTAAACTCCGTGTTCAGAAAGAGGAGGAATTTCTCAAGCTAAGGCATGGGAACCGAACGATAGCGGAGTACGACACCAAGTTTTTGGAGCTGTCATGGTTCGCTCCCTATATGGTTGAAGATGATGAGAGGATGACTAAGAAGTTCCTAATGGGCTTGCGGGATGACATCCGCAAGCAACTGGTGACCCTTAAATTGGCCACCTATGCATATGTACTAGATCGAGCCTTGATTTACGAACAAGAGCATGCAAAGGAAGAATTTTTCAAGAAGAGGTCGTCTAGTAAGAGCGAAACAAGTGCCAACACTGGGGCTAGTTTGGGGAGATCATACAAGAAGCCGTGGCAGCTGGTTTCTCGACAAAGGAGTGGCCAGATCTCATCGTATTCTCGAGCTTCGGTGGGTTCATGTAAGTACTGTGGGAGGATGCATGAAGGTAGATCGTGTCTCAGGTTGGACAGTGCTTGCTTCACTTGTGGCCAAGTAGGGTATAAAGCCAGGGAGTGCCCTTAGACATCGAGGATTCGGGCTCCAAAGCTAGCAGTGCAGGGTAAAGCTTTTGCAGTGTATGATGGCGAGGCAAGAACATCAAATGAGGTGGTAGAAGGTATACTTCCTATTTGTGGTATTTCTTGCTTAGTACTTTTTGACTTTGGGTCCACACACTCTATTTTTCCTTGGCTAGCTGGTTCTATCACACCCTCCCCCATGACCCTTGATTTTTCACTGGTTGTATCCACGCCCACGGGGTTCTCTATTGTGACCGATGTATCCTATCCATGGTGTATTGTGGAGGTGAAGGAACTTCCTCTTGTAGTTGATTTAATTCTTCTAGATATGTATGATTTTGATGTTATTTTGGGTATGAATTGGCTATCCAAGTATCACGCTACTATTGATTGCTTCCACAAAAGGGTTGACTTTGCTATTCCGGAATGCAAACCTTTTTATATTTAGGGAGCTCGGAGAGTGGAGCCGTCTAGTTTTGTTTCTACTCTACAGGTTTGTCATTTGTTGAACAGGGAGTGCGAAGCCTTTTTGGCTTATGTTGGTACGGTCGAAAGTCGGGAGTTGTCCGTGAAAGTCATTCTGGTGGTGTGTGAATTCGAGGACGTGTTTCCCGATAAGTTGTCTACCCTGCCACCACATCATGAGATTGAATTTGGGATTGATTTCTTATCGGGATCGGCACCCATATCGAAAGCCCCCTACCGAATGGCTCTTGTGGAGTTGAAGGAGTTGAAACAGCAATTCCAGGACTTGCTTGATACGGGTTTTATTAGACCTAGTGTGTCACCGTGGGGAGCTCCGGTCCTATTTGTCAAAAAGAAGGATGGAGCCTTAAGGTTATGTATAGACTACCGTGAGCTGAATAAAATTACAATCAAGAACAAGTATCCTCTGCCGCTAATCGATGACCTCTTTGACCAATTACAGGAATCCCTAGTGTATTACAAGATTGACATTCAATCAGGGTATCGCATTAAGTAGGAGGATATTGCGAAGACGAATTTTCGAACGAGGTATGGTCACTATGAATTTTTGGTGATGCCATTCGAATTGAATAATGCTCCAGCCGTGTTTATGGACCTGAATGAACCGGGTCTTCTAGCCATTTTAGATAAGTTTGTTATGGTTTTCATTGATGATATTCTGATTTACTCCAAGAACCGCACCGAGCATGAGGAGCACCTGAGAATTATGCTGCAGGCTCTTTGGAAACATCAGTTGTTCGCAAAGCTGAAGAAGTGTGAGTTTTGGCTTGACATGGTGGTGTTATTGGACCATGTAATTTCTGATGGAGGCATTTCAGTAGACTCGTAGAAAATTAAAGCGATGGTCAATTGGAGTTGACCGACGACCGTGTCTAAAGTCTGAAGCTTTTTGGGGATGGCTAGTTATTATCGTCGTTTCATGGAAAATTTTTCTCGATAGCCTTACCCCTCACCCATCTGACAAAAAGGAAGTAAGCTTTGCCTGGACCGAGGAGTGTGACAAAAGCTTCCAAGAGCTGAAGGATCGGTTGACGACTGCCCCGATTCTGACTCTTCCTGATAATTCTGGTGGGTTCGAAGTGTATTACGATGCATCTAAAGTGGAACTCAGGTGTGTTCTTATGCAGGGGGGAGAGTAGTTGCTCATGGGTCTCGACAGTTGAAGACTCATGAGAAAAACTATCCGACCCATGACTTAGAGTTAGCTGCGGTGGTTTTTGCTTTGAAGATCTAGAGACACTATTTATATGGCAAGAAATTCCTAGTGTTCTCCGACTACAAGAGCCTCAAGTATTTATTCTCGTAGAAGGAGCTAAACATAAGGCAGCGGTGATGGATCAAGTTTCTCAAGGATTACAATTGTGAGATCCAGTATCCGACCGGGAAAGCAAATGTGGTTGTGGATGCCTTGAGTCGCTGAACTTGTTGGGTGACAACCATGAGATTAAGCAGATGGAGTTGCTAGATTGCTTGAAATCTTATCATATCCAGTGTTACGTTAAGGGTAACAGGATGATGTTATCCTTTCTGCAAGTACAACCCGAGATCCTTCAAAGGATAAAGGAAGGGCAAGTGAACTACCCATTTCTAATGGATATTGTGAGGGACCTTGGTAAAGACTTTCGAATTGATTTTAGCATGCGTGCAGATGGAGTTTTGAGATTTAGAGAGCGGCTATGTGTGACAAATGTTAAGGAACTAAAGAAAGAAATAATGAAGGAGGCACACAAGACTCGGCACACGATTCACCCCGATATGAACAAGATGTATCAAGATTTGAGGAAGATGTTTTGGTGGAGAAACATGTGGAGAGAGATCATGGCTTTTGTTAATCAATGTCTCATCTGTCAGTAGTTGAAGGCTGAAAAGAGAAAGCCTTCTGGATTATTGCAGCCCCCCCTATTCCCAGCTGGAAGTGGGAGGACATTTTGATGGACTTTGTGTCAGGATTGCCTAGAATTTCAAAGAATTATGATGCGATTTGGATCATTGTTGACCGATTGATAAAATCTGCTCATTTTGTAGCCATTCGGACTACGTACTCCTGTGATCGTCTAGCACGGTTGTATATCAGCGAGATCGTGAGGTTGCATGGTGTGCCAGCATCCATTGTGTCCGATAGTGACCCACGGTTCGTCTCTAAATTTTGAGAGAGCTTGCATCGAGAGTTAGGGACGAACCTCAA
Source organism: Nepenthes gracilis (assembly GCA_033239525.1). NCBI lineage: Eukaryota > Viridiplantae > Streptophyta > Magnoliopsida > Caryophyllales > Nepenthaceae > Nepenthes > Nepenthes gracilis. The sequence goes on from BSYO01000007.1 coordinate 15,981,301, forward strand.
GTTTAGTACGGCGTATTATCCTTAGACGGATGGCCAGTCTGAGCGGACGATCCAAATACTAGAGGATATGTTTCGGGCTTCGGTATTGGAGTTCCATGGGAATTGGGATGATTTTTTTAGCGTTGGCCAAGTTCATTTATAACAACAGTTTCCAAGTGAGCATCAGAATGGCTCTCTTCGAGGCACTTTATGGTAGGAAGTGTCGATCTCCCATCTATTGGGACGAGACCGGGGATAGGCATCTGTTGGGTCCGGATATTATTCAGGAGACGTTGAAAAAGATCGCGGTAGTTGTAGAAAAGTTAAAAGTCGCCCAGAGATGATAGAAAAGTTATGCTGATCAGAGAAGGCGCGTTTCATTGGGCCATTTGAGATTCTTGAGCGAGTTGGCAAGGTGGCTTATCGTCTAGCTTTGCCACCGAGTTTGGACGAGGTGCACAACGTCTTCCATGTTTTCATATTAAGGAAGTACGTATATGATCCATCTCATGTGATTGATTATGGTCCTTTGGCTATCAATGAGGATTTAGCATATGTAGAGGAACCGGTGAAAATCTTAGACCACAAGGACCAAATCTTGTGCTCCATGTCGATTCCTCTTGTGAAAGTTTTATGGAGAAATCACTCCCGCGAGGAGGCGACATGGGAAAGAGAAGATGAAATTCGGGAAAAGCATCACCATCTGTTCCGAGGTATGTAAGCTTATTTGAACTTTCAGATTCGTTAAATTTTGAGGACAAAATTTCTATAAGTGGGGGAGAATTGTGAGGTTCCGAGTCTAAAAACATAATAAATATAAGGTAATCAATGTAATAATAATTAATACTAAACCTATTGAACGAATAAGTATGTGTATCGGAAGAAAAATCGGAAAAAAATAAATCAGGTAGTGGACTGCTGATGCGCTACCAGCCGGTCACGCCTGCTGTACACTTGAGCCTGTGCTCGAGCACAAAAAGTAGTGTGCGCCTCTGCGCGCTCCAGTGCAGGCTGGCCACGAGGTTGCGCTCGCCTAGCGCTCGCCAGGCGCTCGAGCATTCGGTGATTATAAACCCGCGTCCTGCTTTGCAATTTTCATTTCTCCACACAGCCAAACCATTTTAGAGAGAGAGGGAGCACCGTTCCTAGAGAGAGAAGGGAGGAGATTGAGCCATGGAGTCCAATTTCGTCCGATAACTAGTTGTAAAAGATGTAGCACTCGTCGAGGTAAGTGTTCACATACTCACTAACTTTTCTCTTTCAATATTTTTGTTTATCATTGGGTATTTTAGTCTCAATACCCACCCAAACCATGAAAAATAATACCCGTGACTTGAGACCAAGGATTATGTAATTTATTATCCGATTTACTGACCGATCCGGTCGATGGAGTACCACCAAACCCTAACCTACAGGAATTGGGGATTTTCCGTTCCCACACGGTATTTTGTTAAACTAATCCCAAAATATGAATCACCACATCCCAAATGTATATATATGTTGGCCGTGTGATCGATCTCGCACGTTTTGACCCGTTCGCGGCGTCCGAGCCCTCTAAAGGGGCACTGTTACTATTCACCCAAAATAAAAGGAAAATTTGCATGTTTCCACCTTCGTAATATGTTGAAGCGACTTCAAAATATGAATCCCCACATCCCAATTGTAAGTATATATCGACCGGATGTCCGATTCCACAAGAATTGACCCGTTCACGGTGTCCGAACCCTTTAAAAGCGGCCTGACACTGTTCACCTGAAAATGGAATGTAAATGTGCATGCTTTAACTCTCTTCAATTGTGATGGAACTTATGACTAAATATTTGTGTCAAATTGTAAGCCTTGAAAATGTGTAATTGTGCACCGGAAGCAAGGAAATGCGTCCCGAAGGCTTCTAAGGTGGTGTTTTACCAACGAAGGTAAGTAAAACCAAACTCTCTTGCGAGCTTGAACTAAATGATTAAAAGATTTAAGTTCCAAAGAAAGAAATGAACCGAGCAAGTAAATAGAGGAAAATCCACAAGGCACGATATGGCAGATTTGATCTCCTGGATGGAGATACGTGATGGAAATGTGATTTTTTGATTAAAAAATACAATAGAATTGTGGTGGATCTTTCCTCAAGGGAAAGGTGAATCTTGAAAATAGGACCATGGTTCATAAGGGTAGTTCCCTCTAACTTACCATGTACATCATAGTGGGAACCCAAGGAATACTCCGACTGCTCCTGGGGGCGGGTGATGTTCAGGGTACGCTTTAGGATACTACTGTGAAAGGACGAGAATTGCCTTGATCCACGGGGGATATGGGACGATTGAGATGGCCGAGTGCTGTAGGCCTAAAATATAGCCGATGGTCGAGTGTTGTAGACCTAAAATGTAGTTGATGGTCGAGTTCTGCAGATCTAAAATGTAGCCGACTTTAGAACGTGTAGCAAACATATTCCTTTCCTCGTTCTCTCGCATCGTTGGCTAGTACGACTTACTGGCTCTGGGGTCCACAAAAATTAACAGTAATAATGAAAGCGAATAAAACGTAGCTGGTGTAAACATGTGAACTAGATAATTTTGGATGTTCTGCTTCCTCTCATGTTTCTCTTGTCCTGAGTATATGACTTTTCATCCAATTATTACTTTTACTTTTACCTACCTGTATTTAGTGATGTATGATTTTATTTGTTGGGCTGTATGCTCACTCTTGCTGTATATCTTTCAGATGAGAATGCATTGATACCCGACGAGACGGAATAGGCCATAAAAGTGTGATAGAAGTTGATATTGCACGCAGGGCTCACGACTGGGACTTAACTGATTTTATGTATGAAACAAGAATTTTGCTCTACTTTTGTAAACTGTATAAAACATGTATGGTGGTGATTAATAATGTTTGGCATGGATGAATGATGGATCAGTTTCCGCTGTATATTGTGGTCTTATGCTATCGCAAGTCTTTCTCTTTGTGAGTATGATCGAGGTTCCTAGTTAACATCATTCCCACCGGCATTATACTGGAGTTATAGTGTCGATGCCACCTCAATTGATGTGACGATTAGATCCTATGTAGTGTGTTGAGTATTGAGACTTGTGATTTTACTGTGGATTGTTGTAGATTGTTGTGCAGGGTTGATTTACAGGTGTTTATATTTTAGTAAACGCTCGATTTACAAACAAAATTCTGCCCAATTTTCTACAGAAATTAATAATTTTAATTAGGAATACTAGTCTATTTTTATGGTTAACAAAGGTTATTTAAGAAGAATAACCCGGTCCATCACAAGCTCGGTTGAGTTTTCCACCAAAGGATATCATCTACCATGACGACAACCCTATAGTAGTAGCCAAGGAGATGTTCATCGACCGACGAACGTAAACATCGAGTGGTTGGCAGCACAGGTTGACCCCATGTCAAAAATACTGAAATCTCTCTAAAATAGGTTGTAGGGACATCCATTGGGAGCTTCACTCACCAATTCTCAAGCCTCTACTTCCAGAAGGAGGAATTAAGGAAAAAAGCATGTCTCCAAGGGGATGCCATGACAACCTACAGATTCCAAGGCCTGAGGAGCCACACTTTAAAAGATCCCACCCTGACTCGAAGGTCAAATTGACTTCAAAGCTAGGGAGGAGAGTCAAAAGTGGCAAAATCCACATTGCTATGAGACATGGGAAGATCGTCAACATGAGATGAGGCCTCATGCAACAGCCTTCCAATAAATGTTCTAAGCTGACAAGCACCCCACATATCAGCCAACTACTTGGAGTTAAGGATAATCCTCAATGCAAAGAGGATTGTGTTCACCTTCGAGTTGAAGGAAATTAGAAAGATTGAGCAATAGTTATTCTAAGGAAGCATGGCTAGACACTTTTCTTAATTAAGTAGGTCTTCGTTTATCAGGAAAATCAGGATGTATTGGCTCTCTCTCAAGTTCAAGATGCTGACCCTGTGACCTCATGACGAAAACTCTAATCTGGTAGATCACTTCCTGACCATGTTAGGGTTCCAGGGCCTGGAAGACCTTACCTTATGCTTTTGCTTCCCATTAACCCTAAGAAGAGATGTCTAAATTTGATTTTATCAGATGACACCAAATTTGATCTAATCTTTCCAAGAGTTAGTTGATAAATTCCTATCGTAGTTTGCCTTCAAAAGAAGGAAGGAGAAATAGTTGTGGCACCTTGTCCAAATTTGATAAGGTCTAAATAAAAGTCTAAAGCACTTCTTAGCCTGATATAACGCGGAAGCCTAAGAAATCTCAAAACTTATCAACAAAATCAAGTTAAATTCTTTCATGGATACTATACAATTAGGAAACTTTTTTAAATATTTGGTTCAGCAGGAGCCAAAGAAATTCCTTGAGGTAAAACCATTACCTAAACATATATTACTGCTAATAAGGCTAACAAAGCAAAAAGACTGAAGCATATAGATCCCTACTAAGGATCAACAAATGGGAAGTAAAGGAATAACAACTCCACCAGAGATCCTCAAAAACAACATAGGATAAATTCGGGCATCAAATGAGAGTACAAGCCTTTGAACCTCACCCCTCTAAATAACACCCAAACGAACATTTTAATGCAAATCTAGAACAAAAGATTTTTAAAATGGTCAAAGTCGATGAAGAACCCAAAAGGAGGAGATTTGTTAAAATATTACTTCTATCATTGATCTTCGGGTTATAACACTGAAAATTGTCAGACTCTATAGAAAGAAATTGAGATTCTCATTCAAAGAAAATACCTTGATAAGTACTTGAAGGACCTAGGACATGCACCTAGTAATGCCAGCAAGGACGGCATGGGGTAACATAAACAACCCTGTTATCAAGTGGTAACGGGAGTAGTGAGTATGAATTCTGCAAGACCTCCTAGAAGTAAAGCTCCGAGCCATCCTGAGGAGACTTTTAACAGTAAGAGATAGAAGTTAATAATATGGAATAATATCATTAGTTTTAGTAGCGAGGATATTACTCATGTAATGACTCCTAATTTTGATCATCTTGTTTATCTATAAAACGAGTCTTTATTGATAATGAAAATTTTTAAAATTTATTTTATCTTAATATTTTCTTTAATCTGGATTAAAAAGAAGCCAAATGAAATCGGCCAAGGGCCCCTATATGGGTTGGACAATGAATCCATTTCAATCCAAAGAACCATTCAGCTGGTAGTTATTTTGAGGATGTACACAAAAATAACTTCCCAAATGTTGATGTTATTAGTAATAGATATACCATCGGCATATGACATAATATTGAGTCGACCCTGCCTAGTGGTATTTTGCATACTAACATCAATACTATAACTAAAAAAAGATCATGACCCCCATGCAGGGTAAGAGAAGTGTTGGGCGACTCGGTCACTGGCCGAACTTGCTACCTAGCTTAGGTAGGCCAACCAATTTTGACTCAACCGATGGAGGATTTCGACCTCCGAAATGAAGCAACTCTATAACAAGGATAATTTAGCGAATCTACCCTACAAATCCCCCCGAATCCAAGCGAACTAGAAAAGTTCAGTCAAGTTGAAGGCTCTCTTTCCAATTAGCTTATCACGTTCCTTTGACAAAACATTGACATATTTGCATGGACGTCAGCGGACATGCCCAAGTATTGACAGAGGTGATGGCCCACAAATTAGGCCTAATCCCTGGGCACAAGCTGTGTTTGACAAATATGAAGGAACCATCCCATAAAAAAACTTATTTTAATAAGAGAATATGTTAACAAACTGCTTGATGTCGGCTTCACAAGGAAGGCTCAATACCCAGATTGGCTATCAAATTTTATGCTCGTTAAGAAAAGTAATGAAAAGTGGCAAATGTGCATCGAGTTTACTAATATGAATAAAGCATATCTGAATGATAGCTTTCCACTATTGATGATTGACTTGTTGGTAAACTTAACATCCAGACATGAACTACTAAGTTTCATGGATGCTTATTTAGGATACAACCAGATATAAATGTGCCTAAAGAATGAAGAACTGACTTAATTTATGACTGATCATGAGATATACTACCATAAAATTGTACCCTTTGGCCTAAAGAATATAGGGATGACATATCAAAGACTGGTTAACAAGATATTCAAGACTCAAATATGAAAGAATATGGATGTGTATGTAGACGACATGCTAGTCAAAAGCATACTAGACGGCATCCATATTCAATACCTAGATGAAGCTTTCATGGTACTTCAGGCGCACCAAATGAAATGGAATCCAACGAAGTTTGTGTTCGGGTAACCTCTGAAAAAATCATTGGTTTCATAGTATCTCATTGGAAATATAGATTAACCCTAATAAAATTAAAGTAGTTATGATATAAGTCCTCCTCGAACCTTAAAAGAAGTCCAGAGGCTAACTAGGAGACTTGCTACACTCTCCCGATTCCTTACAAAATCAGCAGAGAAGTATCTTTCATTTTTTAAGGCTTTGAGAGGGACCAAGGCAAATGGTTTTCATTAGATAGAAGAATATCAATCGACCTTTTGAGAATTGAAGCAATACCTCACCAATCCCTTGGTACTAAGATGAAGAGTTATATTTTTACTTGGCTATCTCTAACACAATGTTGAGTTCAGTCCGGTCAAACAAGAAGCTAAAATATAATGGCTACTCCACTATGTTAAAAAATCCTAATTGATAAAGAGACTTAATACTCATAGGCCGAGAGCGTCACTCTAGCATTAATCCACTCCACGTGAAAGATCTGACCATACTTCCAGTCCCATAAAATCATTGTCCTAACAAACTAACCATTGAAGGAGATCTTACAAAGACCCGAGGTGTCTAAACATTTGATAGAATGGATTGTAAAATTGGGTGAGTTCAACATAGAGTTCCAAGTACAACTATAAAGGGTCAGGCCCTCATAGACTTCATAGTTAAGACGACGATCCTAATTCCGAAGAGCATTGAGAAGTGCAAAGATGGGCTTCAACATGAAGAGACTCCAACATTGATTTTGTATTTGGCGGGTCATCCTCTTATTCAGGAAATGAAGTTGGTGTGGTTGTAGTGACCCCGGAAGGATTCAAGATAAAATACTCAATAATACTCGAGTTTTCAGCCACTAACAATATAGTTGAATATGAAACCCTATTGTTGAGTTCAGCCTAGAAAAGGAGTGTGCAACAAAGAGCTTCATCATCCGTAGCGATTCCAAACTAGTAGCCAACCAAGTGATCGGAACTTCAAAGTGTCTAGTCCAGGCATAGTGAAGTACCTCGCTAAGGCAAGAAACCTACTAAAATCATTCAACAAGGTGATGGTTCATTACATTCCAAGGGAAGATAATTGGAAGGTAGATCAATTAGCAAAAATAGTTATGCTTGGGAATCTCGCGCAATACACAAGGGAGATGAGGGAAGTCCTCATAACCCTGAGCATAGAAGTTCCAGAAGAAATGCTCCCAATCCCAGATAATGATACTTGGATGACTCTATACCGAAAGTACGTTGATGAGGGCCTTTCCTTGGAGAATCTAGAAGAAGCCAGACGCACAAAGAAGATGGCTTGATGTCACATTCTCATGGATGGGAAGCTGTTCCAAAGAGGATATTCTATCCCTACATGTGGTGTTTGACGCCAATTGAGGCCGACTATGTTTTGAGCGAGGTATACCTTAGAATCTACGAGTCATATATATAAAGTAAGAACCCAGCCTTCAAAGTTATGCAATATGGATACTACTGCCAACAATAAAAAAAAGGACATTATAGAGCTCATTAAGAAATGCAAAAACTGCTGAATCTATGGAAATGTCTCTCTTGGCCATTCACAAAGTGGAATCTCGACATATTAGGCCAATTTTCTATTACCAAAGGGTAGACAAAATTTGTCATAGTCACGAAATTTGTCATAGACTATTTCATGAAGTGGGTAGAGGCTTCCCCTTTGGCAAAAATTACCGAGTAGAATTGACCGAGTTCATTCACCAAAGTATTATTTGCAGATTTGGGATACCCGAAGTCATAATAATCAATAAAGAAACTTAATTGGCCGAAAAGAGGTTCACTAAATACTGCATAGACCTGGGTATCAAGCTGGCCCATAACTCCGTTGCCTACCTCCAAGCGAATAGACAAGTGGAGGTAACGAACCAAACCTTATTATAAAGGCTGAAGACAAAGTTCAAAGACGTAGGAAGATCCTAGGTGAATGAGCTCCCATCACTATTATGGTCTTGTCGGATGACCCCTAAGAAATTGACCTAAGAAATACCATTCAACTTGTGTTCTAGGATCGAGGTAGTCATCTAGTGGAAAATTGGTCCCTCATCACAACTCCTAACTTTTGAGGGAAAACCTATATCTGCTTGAAGAGGTCTGAGACACTGCAAGAATATAGACAATGACTTATCTATGATGAGTTGTTCAGTACTACAATAAAAAAGTTAAAATATGGCAATATGAGGTAGGAGACCTAATTCTAAGGAACATCAAGGCTATAGACAAGATCGCCGATAGGAAGAAGTTATATCCTAATTGGATAAAAACCTTTTTTGGTATCAACCATCCTTCGGAGTGGTACATATAAATTGTGCACCCAAAACGGAAAACTGGTCCCAAGGCCATGGAATGGCCTCCACCTCAAAAAATATTATTAGTTGAGGTATGCCTTACTCACAATATATGGGGTGCCAATATTATGTATTTGACCATTTTGATAATAATAAAATTATAATGTACTTCTTACGTTAGTTGTTTATTTGTGTACTTACATGATTCCAAATGATCATGACTAACTCTAAGTTAGGTAGACTCTTTACCTACTAAAATGATTTGTGTAAGGTTGCAATCATGGCATTGGTTACTATGACCGAATGACCCGAAAAAAAATAAGTCAAATGCCAATAATCATGTTAAGACCTGGGGGCTCGAGGATAGAAGATCGATCCCATTTGAGAGGTCTAATCAAATATTGAAATATAAAAACCTTAGGAGGTTTTCTCAATATAAGTGCAACAATGCCCTTCTATGAGATAAGTACCATCAATCAAACATGGTTGACAAATTAGGGTCAAGAAAAGCCCAACAACGATGGTAACCTCACCTAGTTGATAAAAAAAGAATACAATGAATGAAGATTCAACATAAACAAAAAACAACATCAGTGACAACGATCAAAGAAATGTAGCTGATTCATTAGATATGTATATTTACAATTTAGAGAGCCGAGCTCAATACGAAAAGACGTCCACTAGATTGACCACTACCTAAGAACGAATGACTCAATCATCCTAAGGTTGTGGACCAGATGGAGACCTAAAAGACGGACCCTCACTTGGTCCTAAAAAATTCTTGATGTTGGAATGCCAAGAAGCCTCAGAATTTCTCAGATCAAGGTAGCTTAAAGGAGAATCAGAAAAAATAAGATAACTATCCGCCTACAGAGGGAGACCCCATCCTTGAATGGGATCAAGTTGAAACTTAATCGATGTTCAGGTTCTTGGAGCTTTTCTTCAAGTAAGGAAATTCTATCCACTGTTATGGCATTCTCTTCTAATAGCCCTTGGGACCTTAGCAACCATTCAGATAGCTTTCTTTTTAGAAAAGCAACTTGATGTCAGAGTTGGTCTCAACAGTAGCAACTTTAACTCGATTCTCCAACTCCATGAGCACAACAGGATCTATATGCACTTAGGAGAGATGGGCAATTTCAATGTCACACTTATACAACCCATCCCTAATTAAGTGCACCAGTTCCTAGGACTACTAGATAAAATAGAATGATCAATCAAATATAACAATGTTAAGAAAAGTGTTTGAAGATGAAGAGTTAAATAAGAAATACCTCACTAACAAAAGTCTCTAATCGAAAAGAGGGATCTGGAGATGTGCCAAGCTCGAAAATAAGTAGAGTCCTCTAGAACATTAGGGGTAGAACATGGCTATGAAGAATAACTTTGAATCCTATGGGAGAAGAAAAGGCATCCAAATCCTTAAGGAACCTAGATGGCGAGGGATCAACCTAAGGAACCTCCTCAGCCTCAAGAACATCTAATGAAAAAAGATAAGGTCCAGGAACCCCCACTGAAGCCTCTGGATTATTAGCAGGCAAATATTATGCCATCCCTTCATTATTAATGGGATCCACGACTGAAGTGATAGGAGGTGTGGAAACAGAATTGTTAGGTGACGAACTTAAAAAAACTGGGACCCCGTATTTAGCAAGAAATAGAGCAGCAATCGGTTCTCCCTAGTTCAAGCCATTAATAATAGGGTCACTTATTCCCAAAGGATTGGGTAGAGAAGCCTCACCACCCTTAACAAATGCCGCGCCTCCTCAAAAATTGGGTGGCTTAGTGAATAAATAATCAAATCTGGCCTCTGAGATGACTACAAGCCTCCAACGTAGTTATCTCATCACAAGCCTCATCAATCACCCTTTCATAATCATCAAAAGATGACGGATATGTCGAATCAGGAACCGAGGAACTTGCCCCTTTGGCCACCACTTCTAGAGGATCCTGAATAAAAAGTTCCCCTAGTTTTCTCTTAGGTTTGCAAAGTGGCATATCATTAATGGCTGCTCCACCAACCCTGACCTTCTAGTTGACATCGGCGAGCACCTTCTGAGTCAAAAAATTGCTCATCTTCCGAAACAGAATGACATTTTCTTCTATCAAGTTAGGCAAAGGTTGAGCCATGAAATACTTAGTTTTTGAAACTTCGCTAATATAGGTAGAATTCACCAACTTCCATTTGTTGGAGATGGTCGAATCAGAAGGAATCACAATGAAAAAAATTTGTCATTTTAACCTTTTGTTGAATCTAGATTCTCTCCACTTATTCTACACTTCTTCTTTGGAGTGAATGAAATCTAGTCACCCTCTTAGTTAACCAGGAAGATGACTTTAATTGCACAAAAGTCCAATTAAAGTGCCCAACGGCGAAGGAAAATGCACAGGATGGCTAGATATCTTATGGCGTTTCAGTGGAGGCATGCTATGAGAATCTCTAGAGCCTCCGGGATTTTATAGAACTCCCTAGAAAAAGGGATATAGGGGCCACCATTTAGATAGATTTCATAAATAGTGATGAAGCCATACTATCAAGAACAAGCTCTCTCAAATGATGATAGAATTTGGAACGAAATGGCGACTAAAATGTTATACCTCTAATAAATGTCTAGAACTTCTCGATTGTCAAGCTAGATGGAATGTCAACAATGCCCTTGGAAGCCACACGAGGAGCCATGAAAAACAAGGATAAATAGAAAGCAACTTTAGGCTAAGAGATGGAATGCAAAGAGGTGAAAAAATAATGAAGCACTATAATTTACATAGCAAACTTTATTCTAAAATGATGTCATTTGGAAATGCCAAAGAGGCATGACATTATAATGGTTGGGAGACATATCAGTGTAGAAAGACGCTGCAACGTATCCATTTCACTACACAAGTAATGATAATCTGATGCAATCTTTCCTAAGGTAGTAGGCTAGCAGTGGATGGCACTATTGCCTAATTAATTTTGATTAGATTGTTCAGTTCCAATTAAAACCAGCACAACTATTTCTCAAATGTGCTAATTTTGATTCATTTGGATTAAATTATTATGCCCTGATTTATTAAATGTTTGAATTGTCAGATTGTCAAGCATTATGAAAAAAAAGTAAAAGCCATAGCATATGGCTGGACACTCAACTTGTAAACAATAATTTGGAAATTACAAACATATTGAAACTGTATGAAGAATACAAATTATCATTCGGGTAGTCTTGTTCATTAAATCCTTTCACAATATACAAATTTTAAACAATTAAAATACAACTAAAAAAAGAGTATTCTTCTTCCTTGGTTCTTGAGCATGAGTTATGCCAAAGGCACCATGAGAAGTAGAGAATGAAAGAAAAAATTGTTCACCCAAGCCAACAACATCTACCTTGACCACCTCCATAGGAGTCAAAAGGATAAGGACCCTATTACAACATCCACCTGACTTTGGGAATAGACACAAATGAGAAAATTTAAGATGATTTTTCTATAAAAGATGGTAACTAAGACAATTTTCAAACACCTTCTCGAGCTATGATTTCAAAACTTGAAGGATCTCCTACGCCGGCTTGTGTCTATGCCCACCTATTTGCTAAGAACAATCATGCAGCCGAGCAGGAAATGGAGCACTGTGAGATGTAATTTCAAGGAAGACCCTCAATTTATAGTTGAGGCAAAGGCCTAACTGGCTAACTACTTGAAACACAGTAAGATATCAAATCATAGTTATTAATAACAGAAAATGAAATCTTACCAAACAAGACCTCAAATCAATAGAAGATCCATGGGTACAAATGTGCTTTGATAGTATTCTAGTTGGTCTATCATCGGTGACATACTCAGAGTTTGAATTCAAACCTTCAAGTATGGTGAAATAGAGTTCGATACGGCCAATAATAAATCGACCGTGTAAATTTGAATCAAAGCCTAAACCTCGGCAGCCTAACCAAGGAAGTATAAAGTAGATAAAGATGATTGAATAACAACTCTCCGGGGCATTAATTGGGGTGTTCAATTCTGGTGGTTGATTATCCAAAATTGAAGATAATAATGAGCCAATAAATAATCTGATCCAAAAAATATCAAAATGGTTACCACAATTATTAGCCAGATGGTTTTCTCATTAAATTGGAATGGTGGTTGTGCATGATGAATAATGCCTCTCAATAATTGTCTCAAAATAGCTCTTGACACAAGCAACAGTTTTAAAAACTAACTGGCTGAATAGGACCCCTGACTATAAATATAACTCCTCCCAAAACAAAAGGGGGAAGAGAAAAAATCTATAGAAAAGATACTCAATCAAACAAATGCATACACATGAAGCCAAGTCCTCTCAACTCACCATTATACTCATCTCCATCCTCTTTCTATCCCAATATTTATTTTACTTCTATATCTTTCAATTCAATGAGAAAGTTTACTGATTTGAGTATCAAAAATAATAATATGAAGCGAATCTCATATACTTCGTGCCTCTCGTTTGATTTGTTATTGTGTATAGGAAAATGATTTGAAATCATAAAGACCGGACAAATAAATATTCAGATTCTCTGAAGAAATAATCTGGCTCCCTAATTCAAGCAATATTTTGGGTCCTTAGGATGCATTAGAGTTTATACCTCATCAAGAATAACAAGACTACTAAAACAATATTAAGAGATGAGATATTTTATACAATTCACATGCAGTACATCAAGATGAACTAAGGTATTGGGTTATTTGATCAGGACTTCATACACTAGCCCATTTAGGGTGTTTTATATATGCGGTGATTTTGACAATATATAAAAAAGATGACACACTTTTACTTATTTGTTCCTTTACCGTGTTAGGAAATTATGAGGCAAAATGCATTGAAAAATAATTTTTTTTATTTTTATATAAAGATTTTCCTTTTCATTGGTTAAATGAAATAAAAATATTCAAAGATTTAATTTTATATGTAAATATAATTGTTTGATCTCTATGATATCTACACTAATATTCTTAATTTTTTATCAAATAAATTAAATCACTAAATACATGTGCTAACATTGACTTGACAATTATATTTAATGCTAAGAATATTAGATGCATCCGATTATTTTCTTATATATTTCTTTATACTCAAAACAAAAATGAAGAAAAAAATAAGATGATGGGATGGAAGTGTTAGCACACTAGTGTATTTTTACTAGGCACACAATCCCTCCTATTTATAAAAAAAAAAGAAATAAGGGATTTAGGGGGAACCATAAGTCCCTCCAATACATTAAGGGGCTCCCTCCAACTAAAGAACGGGACCTATCACTCTAATTCCTTCTTAACGGAGAGAGAAGACAAGAGAACAGAGATAGAGAGAGAGAGAGAGAGAGAGAGAGAGAGAAAATGTGGGTCAGTCCATATTAATTAGTCCACCTTTAAAAAAAGAAATTATTTTAAGACATAACAGTTTAACCATTTGACACAAAAAAACATGTTTCATAACCATCTGGATTATCTTTCTTGCACCTCAAACATGATTAATATACAAACTAATGTTTTATAGGTTATAATAAGTGTAATATCATAATATGTGTGTCTCATTAAGTTCAGCATCCAACTAATTGTATAAAATATTAAATCTTATTTAAATAATTAAAAAATTATTAACTATAATTGATCTCTTTCAATTCCTATTGAAATTATTCATTCATAATAATTAACTATGAGTTTAACAAGTTATAAGTGACACTTAATAACATATTATGATCATCTAAATAAAGTAAGTAAAATAATCATTCATTAAAAGAATCTATCTATAAAATTACTATGCAATAAAATTCCTACTGTCATCCTATGTTCCAACAAACAAAGGATATGAAAAAAAAATACCAACTCTTATAATGTTTGTTTTATATAATTTTAACAATTAATAAACTTTAAAACTCCTTTCTTAATTTATATTCTATCTTGGCAAAAAAATTATAAATTATTAATTTAATTAATCACATAGGATATCTCTCCTTATACTAGAGCTTGCGGTTTATTTATAAATCATTCATCTATCTCAATATTTTTTTTCTTATATCCAATAGTTACCTCTACATATCTAGATTTGGATAATATCAATAATATTAAAATATAATAAATAGTACGTTAAATACTATGGTGATAACAAGTTTAAAGATTATGCATACAAATTTTATGTGAGAACTTTTATTTACATCCAAATAAAGCGCCCATCCAAAATATTCTCCATCAAACCAAATTTAATGAACTTATTTTCTAATAAGCACATGCACAATTGCCACAATATCTTTACTAAGTGACAATGAGCACAGTCACCGTTTAATAGATTAGCATAATGTGTAATAGTCTAATTAAATCACTAATATCCCAACTTAGTGATTTTACAATTGAGAATATTTCAAACCAAAATTTTCAAGTATTTATAGCTCAAGAACATAATTTTATTATAATTATAAATGCATTACTCTAGTCTTAGAATTTATCATGTAAATAAGAATAATATAAAATATAATAAAAATAAATACATTTTATAAATATAAATTAGAAAGCACATAAATGGTAATCCAACAAACCAAGTTTAATTGGTTTGTAGGGCACACTACTATTAACAGTCTCCCACTTGTACAAAATCCAGTTGTCATAGTATCACATACCAATCTTTTGTAAGTGGCGATCAAATAATGTTTGGCTTAAGGACTTAGTAGATTTCCTATATTATTTAAAGGCGCTAGTTTATAAATTTCTATATTTTATGTACTATAGATCTTTCTGACAAGATCATAATATCTAAAGATATGTTTTGTCTATTGATGAAACCTTGGTTCTCTCGGGAGTGCTATGGCACCATTCTTGTCATAATGGAACATTATTAGACAACTAGTGGTTGAAACAACTTCCAATTCAACAATGAATTTTCGGATTCAAATAGCCTCCTTAGTAGCATCAATAGCTACAATATACTTAACTTCTATGGTTGAGTCAGCAGTAGTATCTTGTTTAGAACTCTTTTAACTTACCTTTGTACCATTTAGAATATAGATATGCCCTAAGATAGATCTAATATCATTTGATCAAATTAAAAACTTGAGTCTATAAATCCTTTATTTTTAAATCTATCGCTCCATATATTAAAAATATATTCTTAGTTATTCTTAAATATTTAAAGATATTTTTAATTATTTTTCAATTATCTTCATCTGAATTGGACTGATATCAATTCGTCACACTAAAAAAATGTGCTATATCTAGCTATTATAGAGCATTATGTTCATGACAAATCCCATTATCAAAGTATAAGGATTCCTACTCAAGTGCTCTCTCTCCTCAAGAATTTTTCAAAACATATTTTTGAAGAGAATAGTTTCGTGACTCATCAAAATGAGCCCTTTCTTGAACTTTTTCAAGCTAAATTGTTTTAGCGATAGGTCTATGTACCTTGGTTGTTCAAGCTAAGAAACCTTTTAGATCTATCTCTATAGATCCTAATCTTGGGATATAGGTTGTTTCTTCCAAATCCAAATATTTCATAGAAAAGTTATTTAACAACCAGCCTTTTGTCTACTGTAGCATACTAACATTATTTCCAACTAGTAGTATATCATCGACATATAATATTAAGAATGTTACCTTACTCTTACTTATTTTATTGTACACTTATGGTTCTTTTGGATTTTTGATAAAATCAAACTCTTTAATTGTATTATTAAAATGAATATTTCTACTTAGAGAGGCCTATTTTAGTCTATAAATAGATTATTTTAACTTGCATACCTTATTAGGATGTTCTTTGGATTCATAACCCCGTGGTTGTATTATATACACATTTTTCTCAAAAAAATCATTAAAAAAATTATTTTTACATTCATTTGTTGTATCTCACAGTAGTGATATGCCATAACAGCCAATGTAATCATAATGGATTTCAACATGATTACTGATGAAATGGTTTTCTTATATTCAACTCCTTAAGTATAGCCTTCTGTAACTAGCTTTACCTTATAAGTTTTTACCTTTCCATCTACTCTATATTTTTTATTAAATATCTATTTATATCGAAGTGGTTTAAAGTCTAATAGTAAATTTTCAAGTTTCTAAACCTCATTGGAGTACATGGAATCCGTTTTGGATTTTATGGCTTCTTGCTTGCTATTTTTGCGAGTTAATACTAGTTATCTTCTTATTATAATTTATAGAATTTTCATTATTTAAGAGAACCTTGGTATCATTGTCCATAAGAAAGCCCAAATACCTCATGTTGGCCTAGATGCTCTAGTTGATCTACAAATTAGTTGTATGTTAATAGATTATATTTTCAAGGGTTTCATCGGTTGATCAAGTGTAATTAATGTTTCTTAGATTTTTTTAGATTCTACATTACTCCAACTGCTTCCCTTAAGAATAAACTCTTTTTCTAAGAATGTAGCATGTTTTAAAACAAATAGCTTTTGTTCAATGGGATTATAGAAATAATATCCCAAACTTTCTTTTGAATATCCCATAAATCTACATTTGTCAAGCATTGTATCTAATTTATCAGTATCTAAGCATTTTATATACGTAGGATGCCCTAAATCTTAACATACTTAATATTTGTTCTTTTGTTTTTTCATATCTAATATAAGGTTTTAGAAACTAATTTAGAATGAACTGAATTAAGTAAATACACAATTATTTTAAGGGCATAAACCTAGAAGGGCATCGAAAGATTCATAAAGCTCATCATTAATTGAATCATGTCTAACAAAGTTTAATTTCTCCTTTCAACCGCTCCATTCAATTAAGAAGTTACAAAAAAAGTCTACTGAAAGAGAATTTTATATCTAAACCTGATTAAAGTATTTTAATATTAAAATATTTATTACCTTGATTTGATTGAAGTATCTTAATATTCTTTTCAAATTGCTTTTTTACTTTACTCGTACATAGCTTAAATTTCTCAAAAGTTTCAAAGCTTTGTTTTATCAAGAATAGATATCCGAATCATGAAAAGTCATCCATAATTGTAATAAACTATAAAAATTTGCCTATAGCATGTGTAGACATGTTCCTATTTACATTTGCATGGATAAGTTCTAATAGATCTTATGCTCTTTTCTACACTTTTTCAAATAGAGTTTTAGGTATCTTACCTGTGAGACATGATTCATAAGTTGCATATGATTTATAATCAAATGAATTTCAAATATTCATCTTTATGCAACTTGTTAATTCTTATCTTATTAATATGCTCCAATCTAAAAGCCAAAGATTTGCATAATTGACATCATCCCTTTTTTTTTCAATATAGATTGAAAAACACGTTAAAAATTTTAAGAATACATATATCATTTAATAATGTACCATGCCCGAATAATTTGTTACTAAATGTAAATAAACAGTAATTATTCTTAAAAAAAACAGTCAAAAACCCTCATTTATTAAGATAAAAATAGAAATAATAGTTTTTAAAATGCTTGATATATAGTAAATAATATTTAACTCTAAATTTTTTTCCTTAATGTAACCTAAAATAATATGAACAATAGTTAATGCAGCAACAATTACTCCATTTTTCACTTGCAAGCTCATCTCACCTTTGTTCAAAAGTTTACTTCTTATTAATATATACAACAAACTATAAATATGTGAGCTACACCCGGTATCCATACCCAAAAAGATATGTTATAACTAACAAGTTTAGTTCAATCATAAACATACCTGTAGAAAGCATCACCATGCTTTTTGTTTTTTAAGAAAGCAAGATTCTCTTTGCAATTTCTTTTAATGTCCTTCCTTTCCACAATGAAAAGCAATTTGCCTTTTCTTTTAATGTCCTAGCCTTCTTCACGCTTCATTTTTCCTCTGGCTTTCTTAACTTTAGAAGAAGTCCCAATAAGCATGTGGTGAAACTTTTTCTTCCTAATATTACTCTCAACTATTTATGACATATTAAGAAGTTCTAACTTATATATGTAAACATTTAAAATAAACTGAGTGAATAAATCTACTAGAGACTAAAAAATTAAATTAATATTTAATTTATTTTTATAGTAAAACTGAGCCTAACAATTGCTTGATATAAGATTGATCATCATAAGTATATGTATTTGTAAAGACAATTCTTTCATCATTTTAGTACCAAAAAGTTGTTTAGATAACTCACATTTTATGATTCTAAATTATTCTCTAAACAACTTTTATGAGTAGCCCAACATAATATAACTTTTTATTTTCTCATACTATCTTTGCAATTCATTTAATATAAAGGCAAGCACGTGACAATTAGCCTAAATATCATCATGCTTCCCGTTGATATTGCCAGCCTTCTCCTCATCTGAGGCATCCTCCTTAAGAAACTCAGGAAACCGTTCTTCAAGAACATAGGCAACGCCAAAGGAGTGAAAGAACAATCCTCAAGATCCTTAGTCAATAAATTTGGTCCAACCAGATAATTTGAGTCTATCATACTTTTTAGGGAATTATTCATTGTAGTTGAGTAGCAAAATAAATAATATTAGCAGATTTTCAGATATATATATATATACATTATAATGATAGGGTCTTAATTTAAATAGTCAATTTTCACTGCTTATACAAATTTCACATCACTCTAAAAGGAATTTAGATAACAAATTTACAGAGTGAAGTCAAAATCGCATTACTCTAATATCAAAATCTTGTGATAGCATAATAAATTATTAATATTATTTTATAGGTAGGCAACATTTATCAATTATATTATCTAATATAACTTTTGATTAATTTTTACCTCTAAAAATATATATGACCTTATGGTAGTATAATAAACCATAATCTTTTAATTAAATCAAATTTATTATTCTATATTTGTAAGAATAATGACACGTCTAAAATGATAAAATATGTCATCATCCTCCATAAACATCTAACATGATAAAATAATAAATTTTATGTAATTTAATAAATTCAGTGTCAGTATTTAACTAATTCTTAAAATAAATAAACAAATTGTCACTTTACCATAATAGAATATTATGATTAGTATTCATTAATGTTCTTATTACTTTTGACTTAATATTATATTATTAGAGAATTAAGTCTTATCACACATTACTGGTAAAATGAAAGAATATAAGATGTGAAATGTCATATATATCATATCGTCAACTAGAAGTCCAACTCTAAAAATACATCGTCATCATGTCATGGTAAGTCTTCAATTGTATAAAGAGAGAGAACATTAGGTTCGAATCAAACCAAAAACTACTCCCATTAGAACTCTAATATCAAGTAAAATAGTTCTTTGAAAAGGTTACAATCAAATATATATAATATTAATATTTAGTGATAAAATAATTTATCACTAAAGATTATAAATTTGTCACTAAATTGTCACTAAATATTTATCACAAAATATTTAGTGACAAATTTTTATTTCGTTACTAAAAAAATTCTTTAGTGACAAAATAATTTTGTCACTAAAATACATTTAAAATTTATCATTAAATATTATATTTAATAACAAATAATTACCATAAAAAGTATATAATTTTACATTTAATTTATATACTTTAATGGGCAAAAATTTAACACAAATATCAAATTGATTTCAATACTGTTGCATCCCGAGTCCGCGGTTACCATACGGATTAGGGTGCCTTCGGATTCCTCGGTGCGCGGCTGCGTCGGTCGAAGGGTCCGGTCTCCGTCTCTATGAACCTGAACTTGCACAACACAAATAACGAACAAGAGGTCAAGGATCCGGCAGGATTTCTCCCACCGAGGCCGCTCCGACGCTCAAGTCAGCGAATTCCCACAATGAACGAAAACGGCACACGCTAAAGGGCGGTGTGCGGATGGATGCTATGAAAGCGAAAGAGATGCTCGTGTAATGGTATGGAGAATGCAGTGAGCAGGTTGAGGAAGCCCTGGCTTCCTTGATGCACCGCAACGGGTGGCTGACTTTCCCGTAGTCTGAGTAGACGTGGGGTGAGTAATCGTGAGCTAGCTCGTGCCAGACGGAAGTGAGTCAATCCTCAATTCCAGCTCGTTACTCTCTTGTGACCAAGTAGAGAAGAAGGGAGCTGAGAGCTCGTTAGTTGAGTTCGAATCGTGATCGGAATCAGAATTCAGAAAAAAGATCCCCTTTTCTGTGGGGCGTGAGAGCTCTTATAGGCCTCTCCCCCTTGGACTCTGGGTGCCAGAATGTCCGTTGTGAGGGCTTCCGTGCCGCTGGTCACTGTTGTGGACCACCAGTCATGTCAGTTGTCCTCTTGCCGTGGCTGGCACCCTTCTGAGAGCGTTACCGGCTACGCCCGATTTTTCCCTGAGCGGGGATTGGTTGGTTGCCTGCAGGCGGCTGCAGGAGCCGTTGGCGCTACTCCAGCCATTCCTCTATTGGCTAGCCTTTCCGCCCTTTCGCGGGTTTCCCGGCAACGCATTAAATGCGTTGCAGGATTCCGTTGCCTTCCGCTAGCATGAGCTCTGCACGCGTCTTCCGACTTTTAGGCTCGGCTGGCCATCTCACGCGGGCTTTTGGACTTTTTATGGGCCACGGAATCCTTCATGGGCTTGAAAATTCCTCATAGGCCAGGACATGGGACCCAACACTAGCCCCCCATGCCTGGGCCGGCCAGTGGTCGAGCCGGGCATGTCCTTTGGGCCCATTCTGCAGCTTCACACCCTTCCTCGTACCACGCCATTGCTTGTCATTTTCTGAGTTCGAGCCTTCCCCAGGAGCCAGGACAGGCTTTTCAGGCACTGTCGTGACCCGTCATCTTGATGGGTAAGATTCGCACTCCTTGGATTACGTCTGACCAGGGGTCTTTCTTGTTCTACGAGAGGCGTTTGCTTGTTGCTGCAAAGCTTTGAGTAGAAGGATGGCTCGTGCCCTGCCTATAAATAGGAGGAGCACTCGAACAGGTGGTGCACAGACCTTAGTCGCCTTTGGAGAAGCAATGAGGAGATTCAGGCTCAGCCCGCCCTCTGCGGGTGTCCGAGAAGGAGTTGGATGGATCGGCCGAATGCTTGAAGCTCTTGATGAAGACTGTTTTAGCCCTCATCCTACAGTTTTCCTTCTGCGCTAACGAGAGTGGCTCGGCCATTCCGCTGTCGTCGTGTATCTCCTCCCGGGTTGTGGCTCACCTGGCCCAGGGTAGAGTCATGGTGGAACCTCTGCGGGTATGTCTCCTGCCAGCAGAGGCTGCCGCTCATGATCTCTCTACTCGTTGGGCTAGAGCGCTAACCGTGAAGGGATCTCGAGGTCAGTAGCCCTCCGAGGGAGTGGGGGGTCCTCACCCTACTTTCTCGGGGTGCTTTCCTGGCCGTGGTGCTTCCCCAACCCTGGTGGATGGTGCTTCGGCGACTTCCAACAGGGGATGCTCCTCGCCTCCAAACCAGTCCGCTCGGTGAACAACCGACGGCTCCAGCCGTGGGGATCTCCTGTGGATCACGTTCGCCAAGCTCATTTGGGGCATGGTAAGGGAGCATACTGGGCTTCGCACTGTTGTCTTCCTTCGTCTTTCTCGTAGCCTTATTGCTACAAACTTTGTACTTTGTAAGAAAGCATTGATTAATAAAAGAAGTAGCCCCTTTTTGCCTTCATTTTCCTCCTGCCTTTGTGCGTACTTCTCTTTTGCCTGGTGACCTCTTCTGGTGATTTGTTTTCGACTTGGCGTGAGCAGAAGGGTCGCTGCAGGCGGTCGCGTCCTTTGGGGTGACCGGCGCATTTAATGCCTGCACGGTCAGGAGACGTCGCATCGTGGAGCCTTGCAGGAAACGCGCGCTTTACGGGCCTTCCCATGTAGAATCCCCATTGGCACGCTTTGATGCCTCTGCCCTTTGGAGTTGCTTTGCCTTTTCGGAGAAAACTTCGCCTATTTAAACGCGTCAATTTCTCCCGGAACCCTGCACTTCTTTGTACTTGTGTGTTTATCGGTAGTTTGCTCTCCCTGTGTGTGCCTTCCTGTTACAAAATTGATGGAAGACTCCTCTTATGACTCGGAGCGCTCTTCTAACGGGTCTGAGTTTGGCTCTCTCACTCCCGGGACTTCGGGAGCCGGCACTTCAGGAGGGGCTCATTCTGAAGCCACGGTTGTAGGTCCTTCTCAGAGTTGGAGAGCGCCTTCGGGTTTCAAGAGGGTTGAGCCGCGTGCCGGGGCGGCTGCTGCTGAGGTAGAGTGGCTGAGGGCCCGCGTCGCACATATGGAAGGCGTTTGGGCTAAATCGGAGGCCAGGGCCACACATCTTGTCGGCGCCAATGTGGGGACGCAGGCCCGCATATTGGCTCTTGAAGGAGAGATCGGGCAGCTCAAGCAACAACACGAGGCTGAGGTTGTCGGGCTGCCGTCAAAGCTGAGGACGAGGCTTCTGCCAGAGGGAGTGAACCCTGCTTTGGAGCAAAGTTATTTTGACGTCGTTAGGCTTTGCCGAAGGTTGGCCTCGTTGGAGGATTCAAGCTTCCGCGTGGGTGTTCCAGATCCTTGCAACTCACATGCTCGGACTCGCGAACAGTTGGTGGACTACCACGTCCAAAACTCTTCCACTGGCCATTGGGACCATTAGCTGATTGTTACTTTTTGCTGTTGCCCTTCTTTTTCTCCTTTTTTTTGTAATCGCTATAACGAGCCCTGCTGATATAATGGCATTATCTATTTCGTCGCACCGTTTGGCCTTCTGAACTCCCTGCTTCTCGATTGGTTTTTTCCTTTTTGTGCTACCGTGCGCCTCTTCATGGGCTTTACTATCGTGAGCCCTTATTTAATGTGGAGGTGCCAGCACGGATCCCCGTCAGGCGGCTGAGGAGATGCGCTTGTCAGTTTGGCGTTTCACCATGATTGCGGACCATTTCGGATCCCGCGGTGCGTTGTGAAGTTGGCACGTGTCCCGATTTCCTGTGGCGGTGCCGCATTGCTTTCCCACCTTTTGCCTTTTTGTTGCCTATTTAAACCAATCGGGGATTGCTTCCCTCCTTCTGCTGAGATTTTTCCTGTAACATACTTGTGTCAACCGAGAGAGAGAGATGGCGAAAAAGAGAGAGAGCTCTTCTTCATCCCAGGCTCCCAGAGCCACTTGTCACGGTGTTCATAACATCAAGTCCGTCCTAACTGCAGAAGCATTGCTTCTCTCGTGGTAGATTACGGCCTTCCCAGCGATTGGACTTACCGTGTCCCTGGCGCATTGGATAGAGCCAGCGTCCCCCCAACGGGCTTCATTATGGTGTACGAGCACCATCGAGGGGGTTACCGTTACCTTTTTATCTTTGTATGCGGTGGACGCGCTGAGAGTTCCAGTGGCAAGGCTGCACCCCAATGCCTTGTGCTATTTGGTGTCCCTGTGTATCTTTGCCCACCTTCATGGTGGCTCTTTCGATGCCAAGGCAGCGAGGTTGATCTTCCAGTTCACGGAGTCAGAGGATTGGGTGTCGATGTCCCCCAAGACGGGGTTTCGCTTTCGCGGCACCAACCCTGACTCGGTGAAGGGCTGGAAGGAGCGCTTCTTCTTTTTGCAGGAGCCTCCTGACTCCGAACTCTCGCGAGTGTGGGGCCCGATTTTAGGGTACTTTCAGGACAAGCCGTCAGCCGAGGACGCTGCGGAGTCAGCGAAGCTGATATCTGCCATCATGTCTGAAGAGGCGAAGTTCTCGGTCCAGGGTTACTTCCTGACTTCCATCACGTTCGAGGCCTACAAATGGGGACCTCCTTCGGGATGAAAAATCGCTGGACCCGGCAAGAGAGGTCCTAGAGATACAGTCACTCCTCCGTCGTCCGGGGGGAACGAGGAGGAAAGCTGTTCATTATTGGAGTCGTCGACGGACGATGATGAGGACGAGGCTGCCTTAAAGAGGCTGAGGGAGGCCGAGGGGACTTCCACGCGGAGGTCCAGGAGACTGATCGCCGGCTCTTCTGTCGTGGTGAGAAGTCCGACTTCGAAGGGTCCTACGAGCGCAGGTTGCTAGGGGGAAACCGCCGAGCCGTCGTCGACTTCGGTCGCAGGACTAGCCGCTCGCGAAATCTGTGAGGTGGAGTCTCTATCCACTGGGAGTCCCCTCGCTCGCTCTATTGTAGAGGCGTCTACAGACGCTGCCCCAGAGGGGAAGGATGACGTCGTCGTTCTTGAGGATCCGGAGGAG
Organism: Nepenthes gracilis; assembly: GCA_033239525.1. Taxonomy (NCBI): domain Eukaryota; kingdom Viridiplantae; phylum Streptophyta; class Magnoliopsida; order Caryophyllales; family Nepenthaceae; genus Nepenthes; species Nepenthes gracilis. The sequence continues at coordinate 16,005,860 of BSYO01000007.1, forward strand.
CCGCTTATAGCCGCGCCTATGCTGATACCGGAGGCTAGGGGGCCTGTAGAGCCGACAGTGATCTTTGTGGAGCCTATCTCGGAATACAGGCTCCCTGAAGGTTTGGCTCCGTATCCAGAGGAAGGCGTCGCGCTCGCTGCTGATCCGGTCCAAGCTAACGAGAGGGCAGCCGGGTCGTCCTCGTGGCAGGAGCCCCTGAGCCCTCCTACGGCTGCCACTCTTCCAGCCAGCTCGCCCTCAACAGGCGAAGGCGAGGAACCTCAGGGCGAGGCTACGTTGGGCGATGTCGCACGTTCCCCCAGCGTTGCTCCTGCTCAGGTACGGTCATTTCCGTCTGGCCTTTCTTTACCGTCACATGCTTTGGGAGTGCCTCTGATGTCTCTTCTTATGCAGGCTCCAGGTAATGCCAACCCTTTTGATGCGTTAACTGCCCTCCTTCACGAGGACTTGCAGCAGGTAATCTCCAGCAGAAGGGCCCAATTCGCATCTCTCGAAGAGGAGAATGGGCGCTTGTAGCAGAGAGTGGCGCAGCTGGAAGCCCTACTCGTCGCCTCGGGGGACCATGTTGCTAGGTTGGTTAGCGACATGGTTGGCCGGTACTCTCCGTCGGAATCACGGCTGGCGTTGGAGGCTTGGTATTGGGACGGTATCTGCCTGTGCCGCAAGATCACCTCCTTGGTGGCTCCCCACGTTCCTGAGGGAGTCATTCATCCGGAGAACGCCGGGATACAGGAGGCATCTCGCCTAAGGAATTTCCATGAGGAGGCGGGTCCGTCAAGTCTACCCGATTAGTCTCCGTTTGTGTTGGTTGTCAGATCGTCTTTTGCCCTTGTATCATACTTATCTCTCGTATATGAATGGAGAGTGGCTATTTCTTTTTTGCACTTGTGCTTCTTCTGCCGTGGGATGTCGCTTGCAGTCTTCGTTTGCTGTAATCCATTGGATTACTTCCCATGCTTGAATGTTAAGCTCTTCAGAGCCATTGTTGCTAAGGCCCTATCCAGGCGCCTTCTTACGTGGTGCTCGTCCTTCGTAAGAGGATGTCGTCGCAGCTCACGCATTTAGTGGGGAGCTCGATCCGGTAGAGCGAATGTCGTCGCAAGTCCCATGGAGCCTCGGCGAGGGTCAGCGCAGTTGTCAGGCCCCGGTGACCGGACTCCGGGGTCTAGGCCTTGGTCGGGTATAATTGCGGGAGGTGTGTGGCCCTTACTCAAGGCGCTGTAATCACCAAGTTAAGATCCTAGCCCACGACCATTGTAGACTGAAGGTGCTCTCTTCTGTACAAGAAGGTCGCCACACGCCCCCTAAGGTTTTGCTAGTCGTAGATTGGGGACTTCCGAAGCCCCTAGGCCTGATGCTTTGACCGCCTGGGTCGTCGGCTCGAAGCCTGTTTGATGGACCACCTGGGTCCTTTTGGTGAGATGTCTCAGCCGGTAAGTGGCTGCCTCCGGGCCGTCTAGCGCAGAGCTTAATCTCTGGGGGGCTGCCGGGCCCACTGGCGCGGAGCCAAAATGTATAAAGTCGTCCCCAGGCCATCTGGCGTGGGGACGAAGTCTTGGGACGGTCGATTTCGGACCATCTGGCACTGGGCCAAGGACTAGTTTTGCGGACAGACGCTTGTCCACCCGACTTAGGGCCAGTCTAGGTCGTATGATTTAAGAATGCAATGCGTGTCATCAATTCACACAAATGTAGATGCAGAATGACAGGAAGAGTAATTATATTAATCAAAAGATAAAGCTCATGTTCAAGCATTCAATATGATGCATGCGCGTGCGACTTACCTGAGCTGATGTAGCATCACTGGTAGTACTTCCTTAAGTTGGCGGCGTTCCAAGTTCGCGGGATCAGTTTGCCGTTCTGGGCGCGTAGCTTGTACGCTCCGCTCTGGAGGATTGCGGAGACGAGGAACGGTCCCTCCCACCCAGGGGAGAGTTTGTTCCTGTTCGCGGTCTTTCCCGCCTCCTCTATGCTCCGGGGGACCAGATCTCCAACTTCCAGTGGGCGTGCCTTTACCCGTTTGTTGTAGTACCGTGCGATAGGCCGCGGTTCGTAGTCTTGCGGCTTCTCAAACTTCCAAGAGTAGGTCCAGACTTTCCTGGAGCCTTTGTTCATTGGTGGTCGGGTGACATTCGATCTCAGACTTGGCATTCCCACCTCCATGGGCACCCGGCCTCGGCCCCAAAGCAAGGTTGAAGGCGTCTCCCATGTCGGCTCCCTCGCTTTGTTCGATCACGACTATAGCACGGGACGATAGCTCTTCCGTCCGAGCCCCCTGCGTCTTCCAACCTGGTTTCAATCAATGCGGCAATGTGCGGTTGGTGAACATCGTCCGTTTGAAGGGTGCGCCACGGGCGTATGTATCGGCTTGATGCGAAGGTCGGCGTGCCGTAAAGCACTTGCTGGGGTGAATTGGGTTACGGTATCCACACACGACCTCGGGGATCCCAAAGCGGCAAAGCGATACCTTGACGGAGGAATTCCGTCGCGTTCGCTCTGTGATCTTGGCGAGAGGGATGGCTTCCGCCCACTTGGTAAAGTAGTCGATCTGACGATAGAGAATTTTCTTTGTCCGTGACGGTAGGGCCCAAGTATGTTGAGCCCCCATTGTGCGAACGGCCATGGGGATTGGAGATAGTGCAGCTCTGCGTGCGGCTGGTGCGTCATATTGTCGTGGACCTGGCAACTCTCACATTTTTGGACGAATTCCATAGCGTCTCGCTTCATGGTAGGCCAGTAGAACCCTTGCCGCATGACGTTGAATGCTAGGTTCTTGCCGCCGATGTGCGAGCCGCACAGTCCCAGATGCACTTCTGCCAGCGCATAATCGGCTTCCTCTGGCGTCGATGCACCTCTTTGTTTTCAGCGTCGATGCTAGGTGCGGTCAGGACTTCCCTGGGCTCTCTCGCGTACTGCTCCATGGACTGGCGGCGCGTCTGGAGGCGATCGGTCAGCGCTTGTTGTTCGATCTCGGGATGTGTTCGATCTCAAAACGACCGAACTCAGGGATCAGGGCCTTGACTTTCGCCAGGTACCTCACAAGCTATGGGTTCGAGGCATCAAAGTTCCCCTTCACCTGATTGACCACAAGTTCGGAGTCACTACACAAGACCAACGACCGCGCGGAACACTCCTTCGCCAGTCGCAGGCCCGCGAGGAGGGCCTTGTATTCCGCCACATTGTTCATGGCCGGGAAAGCCAGTGTGACGGAGTATGTAATATCCATGCCCTCGGGCGTCCTTAGCACAACACCAACTCCACTGCCTGCCTGGGTAGATGATCCGTCTACATTCAGGGTCCACACAGGGGGTCGTCATCTCCCATACTTCCTAGGTTGCTGTCTTCTTCCTGTGTTGGCATCGCCACTTCGATGAAAAAGTCTGCCAGAGCCTGTCCTTTCACGGCTGGCAGGGGCCGAAATTCCAGGTCAAATTCTCCTAGTTCGATAGCCCACTTAACTAGCGGCCTTAACGTCTCTGGCTTCCTGCAAGATCGACTTCGGCTGGTTTGTCGTCTGACAAATCGGTGCGGCCCGAAATAGGGACGCGGACTTCGCGCCGCATAGACAAGCGCGAGCGCCATCTTTTCAGCGTGCGGATAGCGGGCCTCCACATCAGTCAGCACCCGGCTTACGTAGTACACTGGCTGTTGACTGCCTTCGTGCTCCCCGACCAACACTGAGTTGAGGGCCGCTGCCGATGTGGCCAAGTAGAGGTAGAGATCTTCTCCTTCGCGCGGCGAGCTTAGGAGCGGTGCGCTGGAGAGGTAAGTCTTCAGTTCCCGGAAAGCTTCGTCGCATTCTTCACTCCATCTGAACCCCTGCGATTTGGTGCCCCTTAGCTCCTTGAAGAATGGCAAGTATTTTTCCGCTGACTTGGCGAGGAACCGCGAGAGGGCTGCTATTCGTCCGGTCAGCTTCTGCACCTCTTTTACTGTCCGCGGAGGGTTTCGGTCGAGGATGGCTTTGATCTTCTCCGGATTGGCCTCGATGCCGTGTTGCGACACGATGAAGCCTACGAACTTTCCCGAGGTCACTCCGAACGCACACTTGGAGGGATTAAGCTTCATCCTGTGCCGTCGAAGGACCTGAAAAGTCTCATCTAGGTCATCGACGTGGCTGCTGGCAACTTTTCTCTTCACCAGTATGTCATCGACGTACACCTCCACGTTCCGTCCGATCTGGGCTTCGAACATCTTGTTCACAAGGCGCTGGTAGGTCGCGCCAGCATTCATGAGACCAAAGGGCATCATTTTGTAGCAATACGTCCCCTGATCTGTCATGAACGAGATGTGCTCCTCGTCTTCCGGGTCCATCCGGATCTGGTTGTACCCAGAGTATGCATCCATGAAACTCAGGAGCTCATGCCCGGACGTGGAGTCCACGAGCTGGTCGATCCTGGGGAGTGGAAAGCTATCTTTGGGGCAAGCCTTATTCACATCAGTGAAGTCGACGCACATCCGTCACTTGCCGCTGCTCTTCTTTACTAACACAACGTTGGACAGCCACTTCGGGTATTGGACCTCTCTGATGAATCCTGCGTCCAAGAGCCTCTTCACCTCCTCCCTTATGGCGACCAACTTCTCGACGGAGTGGTTCCTCCGCTTCTGCCGAACGGGCTTTCGGCTCGAGTCAAGTCCCAGCTTATGCACGATAACCTCGGTCGGTATCCCAGGCATGTCAGTGGGGACCCAAGAAAACACGTCGGAGTTGGCTCTAAGGAAGGAGATCAGCCGGTCACGTTCTGTGGGTTGGAGAGATCTCCCCACATTGATACATCGTTCCTACTCGGAAGGGTTCAGTGGGATTGCCTCAGTTTCTTCTCCGGACTGGGCCTGTTACAGCAAGGTCTCGTCGCGGAGGTCAAGGTCTTTGTCTGGGCAGTATGGCACTACCGGGTTGATCTGGGACAGGTAGCACGTCCGTCCCAATACCTGATCTCCAAGGACTTCACCCACGCCCCACGGGGTGGAAAATTTCACCTTCAGGTGTGGGATGGACGTCACAGCTCCGAAGGTGGTTAGGAATGGTCTTCCCAATATGGCGTTGTAAACGGATGGAAGGTCAACGGCGAGGAATGCCAGTTCTTCGTGTCACGAGTGCGGGTGGGTCCCCATAGTGACTTCCAACCGTACTATCCCTTGCACGGGGACTGGCTCGTTGTCCAAGCCGTACAAGGGTCTACTTGCAGCTTTCATCTAGCTTCGTTTTAGTCCAAGTTTAAAGAAGGCAGAGAGATACAACAAATTTTGAGAACTTCCATTATCAATGAAAACTCATTTCAGTTGATAGTCATCCCCACCACCTGAAACGAGGGCCGATACAATAAGGGGGTCGGTATGGGGAGAGGTTACATGAGCCATATCGTCACTGCTAAAGCTAATGACATCATTCCTAACCCCTATCCTCGCTCACTTGTTGATGGAAGTCGGCTCCGGTTGCCCACGCCTAGTATCCGCGACGGCCGTGGTGGCAATCATATTGACCACGCCGGCGGCTGTGCGAGCTCTCGGAGGATCGCTGGCTTCACCATCGGAGATTGCTGGTCCCTGCCCTGAGCTCTTCATGAACTGCTTCAAATGTCCGCGCTGGATCAGATCCTGGATCTCCTGCTGTAAGGTCCGGCAATTCTCGATGGAGTGTCCCAGGCAGCGATGGTACTGGCAGTATTTCATCTAGTCGTTGCCGCTGGGACCCTTTGGCGTCTTTGGCCACTTGAAGAACTTCTCATCCTGGATCTGCATCAGGATGTTCGTGCGGCCCCATCGTTCGGAGGGGTCAGGAGGCTCGCGTAGTTCTTTACGGGCCACAGGCGGCCGGGCTGCCTCCCGGCGCTCCGGGATGCACTGGTCGTCGCTGTCCCTCTTTCTCACACCAGATGCTCTGGGGGCTTCAGGGGGCCGATCCGCTCGCTCGGGGTGCTTCGCTTCATTGGCCTCTTCGGCCATGATGTACGCCCGGGCAATGGTCTCGGCCTCCTGGAAGGTCTCGGCGGCCCCGGTGCGGCAATCTTGAAGAAGTCCCCGCGCCGAGTGGCGGCGAGGCGTTGAGCCACTGTCGAGAGAGTCAGGATCCACGCCTCGGTGATGAAACGGTTCAAGAACCGCCGGACTTTCATCCGACCTTTGGCGGAGGTGGACCAGGTGCCATAGTTGCCTCTCCTCTCTCTCCGGCTAGAGGCGAACAGCTCGAGGAAGGCAAGGCAAGCTCGTCAAACGAGCGTATGGAGTTCGGGGGGAGACCGTGGAACCAGAGTAACGTGTCCCCCCTAAGGGTGACGGGAAAGCTTTGGCACATCAAGGCCTCGCTCGCCTTTGCAGAGCAGTGAGTACGAGTAGTTGAGGTGGTCCATCGGGTCCTTGCTTCCGTCGTACCCCTCCAGGACTGGCATCTTGAACTTGCTTGGCAACGGTTGGGTCCGCAAGTCCATGTCGAAGGGCGATCTCCGGAGGTCGGCGGAGGAGGGCGTGGGCTTCTCCTTATGCAGGGTGTCCCACAGCACTTTGACTTTCTCCTCCATCGATGGATCCGTAGAGCCTCTCCGCGCATTGATGACGTCGCGGAGCTCCGTGTTGCCCTGGAGGTGTGTTCGAGCTCGTCGGGGATGGCGACTCTCTGCCTGAGTGGCTCGTTCGCCATTGGAGCACGCAGCGGTTGGCCGCGCGAGTTGCGGGGGTTGCGCTCCTTAGGGCTATCTTCCCGGTCATCGTGGGCGGGATGACTTTCCGCCTCATTCTGATCGTTTCCTCTTGGGGCCGCCGGGGCTGCGGCGTGGTCGAGCCGATCGGCTCGCCTCCTGCGAGCGGCCTCTCAACGCCTCTCTCTCCTGGTGGTGGAGGCCTGGGATGCTGGGGGGGCAGTCCCTGGCCAGGGAGTCCCCGTGTTCTCGCACAGGACGCGGAGAACTAGCTTGATATCGCCCACATCTGCGGCAAGGCGATGGACATCGGGCTCTGGACGATCGTTCGCTTGGTTCCCAGCAGGGGGAGCTTCACCTTGGGTGACGACCTCCATTGCCGGAGCACTAGCTTGGGCTCGAGTGTTTACCATCTTCTGATGTTCATGACTAAGGTGAGAAAGAGACACTTGGCTTCTCGTCAGTTTCCCACAGACGGCGCCAATGTTACGTCACGGGTCCGCGGTTACCGTACGAATTAGGGTGCCTTCAGATTCCTCAGCGCGCGGCTACGTTGATCGAAGGGTCTGGTCTCCGTCTCTATGAACCTGGACCTGCACAACACAAACAACGAACAAGAGGTCAGGGGTCCGACAGGATTTCTCCCACCAAGGCCGCTCTAACGCTCAAGTCAGCGAATTCCCGCAATGAACGAAAACAACGCACGCTAAAGGGCGGTGCGCAGATAGATGCTGTGAAAGCGTAAGAGATGCTCGTGTAATGGTATGAAGAATGCAGTGAGCAGGTTGAGGAAGGTCTGGCTTCCTTGATGCACCCAACGGGTGGCTGACTTTCCCGTAGTCTGAGTAGACGTGGGGTGAGTAATCGTGAGCTAGCTCGTGCCAAACGGAAGTGAGTCAATCCTCAGTTCCAGCTCTTTACTCTCTTGTGACCAAGTCGAGAAGAAGGGAGCTCAAAGCTCGTTAGTTAAGTTCGAATCGTGATCGGAATCAGAATTCAGAAAGAAGATCCCCTTCTCTATGGGGCGTGAGGGCTCTTATAGGCCTCTCCCCCTTGGACTCTGGGTGTCAGAATGCCCGTTGTGAGGGCTTCCGCGCCGCTGGTCACTATTGTGGACCGCCGGTCATGTCGGTTGTCCTCTTGCCGTGGTTGGCACGCTTCTAAGCGTTGCCGGCCACGCCCGATTTTTTCCTGAGCGGGGATTGGTTGGTTGCCTGCAGGCAGCTGCGGGAGCCGTTGGCGTTGCTCCAGCCACTCATCTATTGCCTAGCCTTTCCGCCCTTTCGCCGGTTTCCCGGCAGCGCATTAAATGCGTTGCAGGGTTCCGTTGCCTTCCGCCAGCATGGGCTCTGCACGCGTCTTCCGACTTTTGGGCTGGGCTGGCCATCTCACGTGGGCTTTTGGACTTTTTGGGGGCCACGGAATCCTTCATGGGTTTGAAAATTCCTCATGGGCCAGGACATGAGACCCAACAAATACAAATATCAAATTGGTATGTATATTGTTTTAAAGAAAAATAAGCCACCCGTTTGTCTGCTCGTACATATAAGGAGGTAGATAATAGCACGGTAGTGCTACTACAACATACAACAAATGAAATCCACTCTCAGCTGAGAAAAATCATATGGCACTTTGTGTCCAAATCTGCCATTGTTTCGCTCGAGCTAAAATTCTTCCTTGTCCCCCTATTGGCTTGATTAATATGCCATCCGAACATCACCTCTGCAGTTATTACTCGTTGCCTGCAAAAAATACCCATAAATGGAGATAAATCATGAGAGAATTTCATGTGCTAATTTATTTGGCAGATCTGCCCAAGAACCCGAAATTTTGTCAAATTTATTTGGCAGTACAAATACAAACAGATTGCAATATAAAACTTAAATTGACAGACGGAGGCAACATTCAGATTGTTACCATTCTTTTACCTTGTACTTAAAGGGTAAAAATCAAGTGCAAAAGGATCAACAGTCTTGTGAGTAGTGTCTTAACTAATCATACAATACCGAAGGCAAAGAGTAATGGAACAGTAGAGGTTCATAGCTAACGGTGAACAGATCTTGAAGAAAACTGCAGTGAAACAAGATATATAAAAGAGAGAAGGGTGGGTGTCCCCAAATTAACATTTGAGGTCCTTTTTGCATACCCAAGTGTTTGACCTGTTCCACAAAATCAAGAACGCATTTAATCAATATGCCAGCTAACTTCTCATCCAAAATGAGTTTTTGGTGGGGCTCGTTTCCATTCCACGCAAAGCAGTCTTAATTTTAAAGAAATGTGGACTGTGAGGATCAGAAAACAGGGAAACCCTTCAATCCCATTTTGAAGAAAAACTCCGTCAAAATATTTCCTCAATCAAATTACGCTACATACCACGTTAAAGTTGGATCCTCATAATATGCATCAGCACCTGCAACTGCTAATAAAAGAGGATTCTTTTCCTACAAAAGAGTTTATCCTACAGCTGCTATCCTCTAGTTTTCGGCCAGGAAAAAATGTACAGGCCATACTTTCAAGCGATTCCGGTAGAATACAATGTCAACAAGTGCAATTAGAAATGGGACAAATCTAAACAAATTCAATTTAGAAGTGACATTAGGATGCTTTTGGTGGGCAATACCTATAAATATTTCGTTGCCTGCCAGTTTCGACCAGGAGCGGATCCCAGAACGTGTTGTCCATGCCAGGGGAGCCAGTGCTAAGGGGTTTTTGAGGTCATCCATGATGTTTCTAACCTTACATGCGCTGATTTCCTACGAGCCCTGTTACAATTATTCGTTTCTCTACTGTTATCCCCGAATGTGGCAGCCCCTACGAAAGCAAATACACTAAAGTAGCTCTAATAATGCAAGCACGGAGTGTCAAGATAACTCATAGAGCAAGCACGGGAAGAGTAGAATAACGCAAGAAAGGGGAGGAGGGAAAGACAAAGAAATGTCATACTGTACAGGTAGAACAAAAATAAATCCATTCCCTTCAATTACATACCTCCCAGCATCGCAAGCCCTTCGCAATCTTTTGAGAATTTAAGCCGATATACTAGTCTAAAGCTTAATGTCAATCCAAAGTGTTGTGGTCGAGTTCTCTCTGTCGGATCTAGATTTGACCCACCATTTGAGTATACTTTCACAGTGACGGCATAACCAACCTGCAGAGATAAACAAGACAGTGTTTACAAAGCGTATATATGGCCACTGGTTCGGCCAACAGTGTATATCATCAATATCAAAGAGAAGAGACAGAGCAATGATGCCAGCTGCGTCGGCAAACCATTAAAAAGATCCAAATCCAACAGAAGTTGCAAACTGAGCAAGAGTATCCCACGATAAAAATTAAGCCAGGAAATTCCTTAAAATGCAACAAAAGCAAGAATTTTGTAAGTGACCTGAAAAAAGAAATACTAGAGAGAGAGATTCATATTTCATGCTTGTTTGTACTGATTTCAATTTGTAATGGCTACATCCACTGAAGTATGGTATAAATCTCATGATAACAAATGAAATGTTTCAGCAAATCATGGTACCAATTGAATGCAGGGAACTACAGCTCTTCTGGTGTAAATGCAGATAAGAATGCAAACAGGAGAAGGGATACTAATTTTTTTTTCAGTGGGTGAAATCTACAGTGGGGATAAATAACAGTACAAATCATGAGATGAAGCTGAATGCATTCTTCAACATTTTTTTTTTACTTAGAGAAAGTGCTTTTCAAAGCAGTCACAAGGTTGAAGAACAAGAGCATCGCTGATATTACCTAAAAGTTTGTGATCATGGTGCAAACCAAGCATGATTTTTCTGTTCATTGACTAGCAAATTACTTCCAAGTTTACTAATCTTGTATGGTTTCAATAAGCAAATCACAATTTACATGCAAATCCACTAAGAACATAAATTTTAATCACATTCCCTCCAGTTATGCTTTACTTCTATACTAATTGAAGTGTGGTAGTCAAGAGAAACCATATAAATAAACAGTTTGATATTTACTTTTTTCATACCATAGTTGTGTGACAACTTATGACTCAGCAGAGTGAAGAAAAATGCTAGTCATTCAATTCCAGGCTTTCAATAGAGCAGCCCATTGGAGAAGATGCAGAGAAAAAAACATTCAGCCCATTAGAAGAAACAGACGCTTTGCCACATTTGAAGCTGAGAAAGGATGAGATAAGGCCATAGAAGGTGCGTATTTAATCTTTCTTACTTTATCATATTTTCTTTTCTTCTTCACTTCGGTAAAAGCACAACAAAATCAAGTGAGACGTGACTCCAAGAATGAAGTGGTATTTTGTGGTCCTGGATCACCAGCCCCTGTTTTTTTTAAAAAAAAAAAAAAAGAAGGAAAACTCTAGGAGATTTTGAATTGATTACATACAACAAATTCCATACCATCAAATATAAACTTCCAATTCCTATTGTAGGCGATCTCTAAGATGAATTTAAAGGAGCATCCTGTTTTTTCTAAGCTAGATTTACAGAAGAAGAAAAAAGAAAGAAAGCAATTTCTCTTACATACAGCAAGTATGCAAGATAGAGAGACATATTAGAGTCACGTTGAAGTATGCAATAATGCATGCTGATTAAGAGTAATTGCTTTCGTTTCTCTGCAACTAATAAATATATTCAAATTAAGACTCAATTCTTTAAAGTTCACAGTACCTATAATTATATGCTATAAAACAATAAAGTAGCTATAAATACACAACTATAATTATATATTATATGCATTACAAACACCAAGCATACATATATGCTATCTTCTATGCCAACTCACAAATAAACACAAACAATCATACATATGTATAAGTATTTACATACGATTCACATACATTTGAACATATTATTACATACGCCCTCTACCGCTCACAACACCACTTGGACTCGTCACTAGCTCAATAACCAAACAAACATTGCGGCTCCAAACAAGGCATAAGGCTCTGCTTTTAGAATCCTTCCGATTCTCACCTAAATTAATAAAATTTATAACGTTTTTTTCTCCCACACAAAAGACAATAATTATAATGTTATTCCTCTAAATTTCTCTCCTCAATTTAACGAGAAATGCTCAACATTCTCGAATCCTTCGCCATCAGAGCCAAGCGTTGTTTTCCTGCAAATTTACCTAATGGCAGAATACGACCAATTTCTTTCAAATCTCGGCACACAAGAAAGAGATCTAACCTATATAAGAAGAATGAAGGACCTATTTGAAGAACATGTGAATATTAGAAGAAGAATAGTGGATTACTTGCAAAATCATAGTCAATGTACTCGTAAGAGAGAAAGAATTTACTTGCCTGGTTTGAGATGGTTATTAGTTACGGCAACAAGAAATAGCAGCGACAGCAATAGTGGCTTTCTCTTCGACAACGGTAGGTGACAACAACGATAGCGGTGCGCATTATCTACTCTCTCTCTCTCTCTCTACTACTCTGTGACTTCGTGAACCCATAATGAAGAGAAAGAAGATTTAAGGGAGAAAAAGAACAAGAAACAGAAGAAGAAGGAAGGTAAACGGGTGAATCGGCCAAAGAAATAATGAAGGTAGAAACGAACAGAGAATAAGGAGGGAAAAACGGTAGAACAAAAGGCAAGGGAGAAGAAGAAAAAGCGAAGGATCAAGAAAGAGAGTGAGAGAGAGAGGAGAGTGTGGAATGATCGAGAAGCACAGAGGAAAAAAAAAAGGAGATCGATATTTACTAAATTTTTATTATATTATTATTTAAATTTTACATTATAATAAAATTATTATTTATTTAATTTTTAATTTTTAGTGACAAAATAATTTTGTCACTAAATTATAAATATTAATTACTAATAGTGATAAAAATATATTTGTCACTAATTTTTTGTCACTAAAAATTAGTTTTTTTATAGGGATAATATAACACATCCCATGTCATATATTTTGATTTAATCCAAGCATAAGAATCAATTTGTAATAATTATTATTACAAATAAAATTCAAACACATAACACATATGTTTTAATCAAATTAAAGCATTGAGGTATCATGATGTTAATTCATATTTCCATTTAGACAGATCACTAATGTGTTTGTGGTTGTCTGCCATCAGCAATCAAAACAGTAAGTTACCGGCCACTTTAAATTATAAAATGCCCAAATAAATCTGAAAATTTTTTTACCCATAAAATTTTCGGATAATTGCCTTGAATTAATAAATCAATTCTTCGTTAGCATAAAATATAAAATCGTGCACATACAAACTCTTAGATACCGGATAGTTTAACCGATGAACAAAGAGATGGCTTTAATGCCACAATATGGCAAAACACAGTGAAAAATAAAATTTTTCATGATTTTCATGCCAAAATCTTCCTTTTTAATAGTTAAATGATATGAAAATATTTTAAGATTTAGTTTTATATATAAATATAAATTCAAATCTCTAAATAAATAATGATATGTGTGTATATATATCAAATAAATTGGATAATATGTGCATACCATTCATAATAAAGATGATCAACTATATAAATATTTAATCTCTATTGTATCAGCACCAATATACTAGACTTATTGTTGTCAAATTAATTAAATTATCAGATGTATTTGCTAGCACTCAATTGATAATTATATTCCAACAATTAGTATATTTGGTGTATCCTATTATCTTATTTTATTTTTCTTTACATTCAAACAAAAATGAGGAGAAAAATGAGATGATGGGATAGAAGGATTTGCACAATAGTGCATTTTTACTAGGCACATAACTCTTATTTATAGAAAACAATGGGGGCAAGAGAGTTGGATGAAACCATAACTCTCTCAAAATTATTGAGGGTGGCAACCGTTGGCTCCATCCATTCAAGGAGGAGTAAAAGTCCCCCCCAATGGAAATTAAGGTGGCCCCTCACTTCAAGTCTCTCTAAACACACACACACACACACACACACACACACACACACACACACACACACACACACACACACACACACACACACACACACACACACACACACACACACACACACACACACAGAGAGAGAGAGAGAGAGAGAGAGAGAGAGAGAGAGAGAGAGAGAGAGAGAGAGAGAGAATTGGAATCACTCTCTTATGAAAGTCCTTAGAACTTGAATAGAGTACAAATGTGTTGGGAGGAAGAAATTTCGGGCAACAAAGTTGACCGGAGTCAACTCTTCTGGTCAACTCTTCTAGTCAATATGTTGACCATCATAAATGTGAGTCATCTGAAGAAGCGGGATGGGCTACTTCGACCGGTCAACGGTGCGGTTGACAGGCTAATATAAAGCGACGGACAACAGAGTTAACATGCTGTATTTGGAGACACGACAAAACGTCATATCCAAAAAAGTATACAATTGATCTACCCTTCTGGGTGGTTGGTAGAAGTCATTCTCGGGACTCCAAAGGCTGATCAGTCTGTAGAAGTAGGCATGTGCCGCCTACTGTAGGATCAGGCATGCGTTTGCAGGCAGACCTTGAAAGTTGAGCACCAACCACTAAGCTATGGTGATGGGCGCGTGTATATGTATGTACACTTTGCACATGGCGAATAGTAGAGGTGAAAAGGACAAAAACAAGAAGAATGAGAAGACGCCGGCAAAGTTATGAGAGAGTGTAACAGAGGAGTGAAAGTAAAAAGAAAGAGAATTATGAGTGAAAACAAAGTGAGAGAGCTTTTGTTTATTTTTTGCTCTGTTCTTATTTTTGCCTCCTGTAAATTTATCATATTTAGTTAATTTCGTGAATTTAGTGTCCCGTAATTTTTTTTTGTTAATTTAGAAGGATTTTTCACATAAAATCAAGTGTTCGTTTCTCTTCTATTGTCTCTACTTCACTATGCTCATTGTGCCTTATTAGTTGGCCGTCTGTTCTGACCAATAGGTGAAAACTGTTCTTGTGTTCTGATAAGTAGTCCGCTAGTTGACCGCCAACAAGTGGTATCAGTGACAAGTTGACAATTCCGTCTGAATGGCGTTATCATCCTCAAAGAACTTGCCATTCAGTGTAGAACAGTTCAATGGGTAGGGCAACTTAATCCTTTGGCAGGAGAAGGTAAAGAACATCTTGACTAGAGAATGAACGATCAAAGCACTGAGTAAGAAGGAAGATAAGCCGGACAGCCTATCAGAGGAAGACTGGCAAGACAAACGAGATCTTGCCAATTGCACTATTAAACTATGCCTGGTGAACAACACGCTCCAGGAGGTCCTTGGCTTGACTGATCCGGCGGGGGTGTGGGAGAAGCTTGAAAGCCGATACAAGTCCAAATCCTTAACAATCAAGCTTTATATTAAGAAACAGTTCTATGGCCTGCGGTTGTCAGAAGGTGGCAACTTTGAGAAGCATTTGGACGACTTTAATCGGATTGTAACTTAGATGTCCGCCCTTGATGAGGTAATCAAGGAGGAGGATAAGGCATTAGTGTTGCTGGCCTCTCTGCTAGATTCTTATGATCATATTGTCATCACGTTGCTATTGGGAAAGACACTCTCAAATTGGACGAGGTCATCGCCTCCCTACTCATGAATGAGTCAAGGTGGTCACAAGGGGCTTTGACGTCTTCTCATAGTGAAATACTTGTGACCGAGTCCAGGGGATGAAGCAAAGGTCGAAGCTAAAAGCCTGGAGATAATGGACAAAATAAATCTCGTTCAAGGTATCAAAACCTTGAGTGCCATCATTGTGGCAAAAAGGGCCATATCAAGAAGCAGTACTTCGAATGAAAGAGCGAGAACGCCGAGAAGGAAAAAGGAGAAAAGGGACGAAGTGAGGACAAGTCTTCCATCTCAGTGGTCACAGGAGGCGACCTCCTGGTGACATGTGAAGAACACGTGGCAAACCTGACGGACGAGGAGTCCGACTGGGTGATTGACTCTGGTGCCACCTTACACAACATGTCAAAAAGGGGATTGTTCATATCTTATACTCCAGGAAACTTTGGAGTGATAAGGATGGGTAATAAACGAACATCCTAAATTATCGGCAAGGGTGACGTTGTGCTGATCACCAATAATGGGACGAAGTTGATATTAAAGGACGTTCGACACGTTCCTGACATCAGGCTTAATATCATTTCAGCAGGACGGCTGGATGATGAAGGTTATTGTAGCACCTTCTGTGAAAGTGAGTGAAAACTTGCCAGAGGCTCTCTAGTAGTGGCAAGAGGAAAGAGGTGTTCCGGCTTATACATCATGAAGGCATTCGTAACGGCCGGAGATGTAAATGTTGCTACTAGCAAGGAAACCGAGGACTTGTGGCACAGGAGGTTAGATCATATGAGTGAACGCAGACTGAATCATCTGGTCAAAAAGGGCCTTATTGCCGGAGAAAAGGACGACGGATTAAGGATGTGCCCTCACTGCTTGGCCGGCAAACAGAGGAGAGTCTCGTTTCATGGAGACTTGTCCGCCCCAAAGGCAGAACTGCTTGAGTTCATCCATACAGATGTGTGTGGACCATTCAAAGAAAAATTATTTGGTGGAGTTCAATATTTTAACTCTTTCATTGATGACTGTTCCAAAAAACTGTAGATCTATCCATTGAAATCTAAAGACCAGGTCCTTGGTGTATTTGAAAATTTTCATGCCCTTGTTGAGCGACAGACGGGAAAGAAAATGAAGACCGTCCGAAGCGACAACGACGGTGAGTACATAGGGTCCTTTGATGCCTACTGTCGATCATATGGTATTAGGTATTAGAAGACACCTCCAAAGACACCACAGTTAAACGGAGTGGCTGAGCGGATGAATTGCACACTTCTAGAGAGAGTACGTTGTATGCTTTCGGAAGCCAAACTTTTTGCATCATTTTAGATTGAGGCACTTAGGACGGCGGCCTATATTATAAATAGGTCACCCAGTAAACCCTAGAAGGTGAAGTGTCGGAGAAGATATTGTCGAATAAGGAGTCATCTTATTATCATCTGTGAGTGTTTGAATGTAAAGCCTTTGTCCATATCCCAAAAGATGAAAGGACAAAATTGGAGCCAAAAACGATACAGTACGTCTTTCTCGGCTACGGGTAAGATGAGTTAAGGTACAGATTTTATGACCCAGTTGGAAGGAGACTTATCCAGTCAAGGGACGTAACCTTCGCTGAAGATGAAACGATTAAGGATATTGGCAGAAAAGCTAAGTATGATAACGAGCGGATGGTCAAAGTAAGTATCGAAGTTGTCCGTCCAGTATCTCAAGAAGGCGGGAACAATGGTCCTGAGGCGGTCGATCACAATGGTGAGGAAATAATAACTCCTAATGAAGGCAAGGATGAAGTTATCCCTCAACCGGCTGAGGATCTGCCTGTAAGACGATCCTCACGAAACAGACGGACGTCCGTCCGTCTGTTGCCTAGTGAGTATGTTGCACTCATTGATGCCGGAGAACCTGAGGACTATGGAGAGGCTGTGAAGGACGAAAGCAAGGAGAAATTACTGGAAGCCATGAAGGATGAGATGAATTCTCTTCATGAAAACCACACCTTTGACCTAGTTAAGTTTCCTAAGGGAAAGAAGGCATTAAAGAATAAATGGGTCTTCCGGTTAAAAACAGACGAGAACACCAAGAAGCATAGATATAAGACATGGCTGGTAGTGAAAGGTTTCAGTTAAGGGAAGGGAATTGACTTTGATGAGATCTTTGCTCCAATAGTAAAGATGTCCTCCATACGAGTCGTGCTCGATTTAGCGGCCGTCTAGGACCTTGGGTAGAGTAGATGGATGTTCGAATAGCTTTCCTCCATGGTGAGCTTGAAGAAGAGATTTACATGGAACAGCCGAAAGGGTTTGAGGTTAAGGGAAAGGAACAACTTGTTTGTCATCTGAGAAAAAGTCTATATAGTCTGAAGTAAGCTCCTCAGTAATGGTACAAAAAGTTTGAGTCGGTTATGGCCCGTCAAGGATACGGCGGACTACTCGTGATCACTGCGTATTTGTACAGAAGGTTTTCGATGTTGGTCATTTGCTATGAAGGACTTTGGATAAGTGAAGCAAATTCTGGGAGTCAGAATTATACGCGATCAAAAGGGAAGAAAGTTGTGACTGTCGCAAAAAAGCTATATTGAGAAGGTGCTCCAGCGATTCAATATGGATAAGTCGAAGCCTGTGAGCACATCATTGGCAAACCACCATAAGTTAAGCACTCGTCAATGTCTGTCCTCAAATGACGAGAAGAAATACATAAGAGGTGTGCCCTACTTTTCAACTGTGGGAAGCCTAATGTATACCTTGATGTACACTAGATCGGATATAGCTCATACTGTTGGGACAGTTAGCCGGTTTCTTTCTAATTCAGGAAAGGAGCATTGGTCTGCAGTGAAGTGGATTCTGAGATATATCTGAGGAACTTTCAAGAGGTGCCTGTGTCATGGAAGCAATAAGCCCCAACTAGTGGGCTACTCGGACGCTGAGATGGCCGACGACATAGACTCACGCAAATCTATTTCAGGTTACTTTGTGAAGTTTACAGGGGTGTAGTCTCTTAGGAATCCAAGTTGCAGAAGTGCGTGGCCCTATCCACTACTGAAGCCGAGTATTCGCAATGACAGAGGCTTGCAAGGAAATGTTATGGACGAAGGAGTTCGTTCAAGAATTGGGTATTGAACAAAAGAGATATGTGGTATTCTGTGTAGCCAGAGTGCCATTCATCTATATAAGAACTCCTCATTTTATTTCAAATCGAAACACATTGATGTGCGATATCACTGGATAAGAGATATACTAGAGGATCGTTTACTGTCACTGGACAAGGTTAGTACTAAAGAAAACGAAACAGACATGATGATTAAAATTCTACAAAAAGGGAAGAATGAGGCATGCTGCAAGATAGCTAGGCTAACGGATTTAACTTTCACATAGTCGTGAGGGAAAGTTTGTTGGGATCACTCCCATGTGAATGTCCTTAGGACTTGAATAGAGCACAAATGTGCTGGGAGGAAGAAATTTCGGTCAACAAAGTTGACTGGAGTCAACTCTTCCGGTCAACTCTTTCGATTAATATGTTGACCGTTATAAATGTGAGTCGTCTGAAGAAGTGGGACGGGCTACTTCAACCGGTCAACGGTGTGATTGACCAACTAATATGAAGCGACGAACAACAGAGTTGACATATTGTATTTGGGAGACCTCGACGACTGTTATACCTAAAAAGTGTACAGTTGACCTACCCTTTTGGGTGGTTGATGGAAGTCATTCTTGGGACTCCAAAGGCTGATCCGTATGTAAAAGCAGGCATGCGCCCCCTGCTGTAGGATCAGGCATGCCCATGCAGGCAGACTTTGAAAGTTGAGCACCAACCACTAAGTTATGGTAATGGGTGTGTATATATGTATGTATACTTTGCACATAGTGAACAGTAGATGTAAAAAGGGCAAGAACAAGAAGAAAGAGAAGACACCGGCCAAGTTGAGAGAGTGTGTAACAGAGGAGTGAAAGTGAAAAGAAAGTGAGTTGTGAGTAAAAATAAAGTGAGAGAGCTTTTGTTTACTTTTTGCTCTGTTCTTATTTTTACCTCCTATAAATTTCTCATATTTAGTGAATTTCATGGACTTAGTATCCCATTATTTTTTACTTAATTTAAAAGGATTTTTTACGTAAAATCAGGTGCTCGTTTCTCTTTTATTGTCTCTACTTCACAGTGCTCGTTGTGACTTATTAATTCGCCGTCTGTTCCGACTAACAGGTGAAAATTGTTCTTGTATTTTGATAAGTAGTCCGCCCGTTGCCCGCCAACAAAAATGTGAGTTGCTTCATTTTGATCGGCCCATTCCAGTAAAAAGGATCCTTTCGAGTTTTAATGGTCCAATCGTTTGACATTAAAAAAATACGGTTCACAATCATTTAAATTATCTTTTCTACACCTCAAATATGGTTAGTATATGAATACATATTTTATAAGTTATAATAAATGTGATATTATAATATATATAACCCATTAATTTTAACATTGAATTGGTAGTAGAAGATTTTAAATCTTATATAATTAAAATATTTTTAATTATAATTGAATTTTGCCAATTCTTTTTAAAATTATTTATTTATAATGATTAATAACCATTTTTTAAGTTATGAGTGATACCATTCAGAAGAAGTAAATAAAATAATTGTCCATTAAAAGAACCTATACACAAAAATATTGTATAATAAAATTTTTATGATCATCCTATATCTCAACAACTATAGGTGTGAAAAAATAGCAACCCTTATAATGTTTATTTTGTATAATTTTAAATAAATGACTCAATTAATAAAATTAAAAACTCTTTTCTAATTTATATTCTACTTTGATTAAGAATTTATGAATCATTAATTAATTAATCACATGAGACATTTTCTCTTATGCTGAGGTGTTGGTTCCTTTTATAAATTATTCAAATAACTCAGCATATTTTATATAGTATTATACGGTTATTATTATATATCCAAATTTAGATAATTTTAATAATATTAAAATATAATAAATCATATATTAGATACTAAAAAAATATTAAAATTAATAGTCATATGGATAAATTTAATATTAAGTATTTTGTTGATATTTAAACAAAGTGCCCATTTAAAATGTCATTCATCAAATCAAGTCAATAAATTTATTTTGTTGTAAGTACCTCCTTACTTGTCATGACATCTCTACATAAACAACAATGAGTTCAATCTCCCCCTTGAATGGATTAGTACAATGTGTACTACTTTAGTCAGATCACTAATATTTTATTTTAGTAGTCTTAAAGTTAAAATTATTTTAGGTTAAAATTTTAAATATTTATGACTTAAAAATATAATCTCATCATAATTATAAATATATTATTCTAACTTTAAAATTTTATCATCCAAATTAAAATAATATAAAATATAATAAAGGTAAATGTACTTTATAAATATGAATTAAAAAGTACATAAATATATACCAGAACCAAACTAAGCTCAATTGGCTTACAGGGCATAATAATATTGACAATCTGTTTAACTAAAAATATACCCTTGCATCATACTGTGTTGCATTTTTTACGTAATTTATTTATCAGACATTTTTTGTATCTATATCTTTTTTGTTTAAATAGAACTTATATATTTAAAAGTAATTTAGATAACTCTTGACCAAGTACATGAGTTATTTTGACGAGCCCTTTGCATGCAAACACGAGTCGATTATCAAGATAATTATCCATTATATGTGTATATATTACTGATTAATCCACCGTATTTGGAAAGTTATTATCTAACAGTGAGCAATTATTTTTTTTTTTTTGGTATTAAAATATGGGGTATAAAAGTGATGGTTGCCAACAAAAACAAAGACTTGACCATAAAAAGTTTATTGAATTACTTATAAGAGCTGAAAAATGAGGATAAAGAAATTACAAAGGAGCATGCCGCACTCAAATCATCTAAGCATGATGAAGTTAACAATGTATTTGAGAAAAAAAAAAAAGTATTAGTCATGTCTAACCTAAAACAATATATTTTTTTTCAAAAAAAAAAAAAACAAAACTTATATTAATATTTGTCCAAGAATCCAAAATAAATAATCAATCAACTCAATCAGTATTCTAGGTTTTTTTATAAATATCAAATTTATAATTTTTTCAAAATCATATTGCAAAAATTGTCAATCATTTTTTTTTATGTATAATTGACAAAACAAAATAAAAAGAGTTAATTTAAGTCATTTATTATAAAAAAAAAAAAAAAGGAAAATTGATGTAATGGAAGGACAAATTGAAAAATTATAAATAATAATTAAAAAAATAAGTAAGGCAATCATATAAAAAGGCACAAAATTATATATATAAGTTAGGTAATCATACAAAATTATATATATATATATATATATATATAGTAAATTTCAGGACGGGTACATTCTAGAAGTATTATGCCGCCCACAGTAATCCCATCTCCGTATCCAGTAAGCGGCAATTAAGTGTGATATAGAACTAGCTAAGCTCAGTTTGCTTTTATTTATTTTTTTACTTTCTTACCGCCCCGGCGGGCAGATGCATACGTATTATGTCCACACTCAGAATTCTGAGCAACAAATCAACAAATATCTCTCTTATCTGTACACCCACACGCGCGCGCACAAACTCTCTCTCTCTCTCTCTCTCTCTCATCCTCAGTTGAATCTCTCAGCAGTCTCAGAACTGCTTGCATCTTATGTAGCAATTAATCTATGATCTCTTCGAATCTGATAATCTGCTCAACACCTTTCATTTTCTCTCTGTTTGTTTAGATCCGAGTTCTTAATACTTCTTCGTCCATATGACAACACAGCCATTGTTCTTCAATTTCATCTTCAACCCACAAAGAAATCTCCTTCTGTGATTTCATCTTTTTTTTTTTTTCGTTTGAGTTTCTGTTGATCGTCAAACAGATTGGAGTAATGGGTTTATGAAGAAAATGAAGATGATTTTGTTCTGAGACAGGTAGTTGTCTCTCTCTCGGTATCCATATTATCGAGTTTATTTCAATATTTGCATACGTCAGAAACTATTTTTCTTTTGTGGGCCTGTAGTTAAATCGATTTACGGCCATTTCAAATTCCTTCTTGATTTCCTAGAGCAAGTATTCAAGTGCTATGTTTTTTGTTTACAAAACTATTCTGTGAATAATATTGTATTCGTGTAAATTTTGGGATTTAGCTTCAATTTTAATTTTGGCAAAAGAATGTTTAAGGTCCCTTGGTCATTCGCTTTGATTCTTATATTTACGTAGATTTGAAAATTTTGAAACATCTGGACTGTTTACTTAGTAACTGAAGATCCTGTCTTCATTCATGCCTCGTGCAATTTGAATTTGCATATACTGAGTCCTATAGCATGCTTTTCGGCACTTCTTCTTCTCTTGCAATTGGTTTACTGATTTAAGCATCTGAGCACCATGAAAAGAGGGATAAATTAGTAAATTAAATTGTACCATCAGATGAAACCCTAGTAAAATTTGTTTGTGCTTTTGGGAATATAGACTTTGTAATGACCCAAGTGAGATTCCATCCCAAATGCAATGGGTGAAGTGCCCGCCTTAGTACATCATTGATATGGCCAAAGCCTTA
This sequence comes from Nepenthes gracilis, assembly GCA_033239525.1. NCBI lineage: Eukaryota > Viridiplantae > Streptophyta > Magnoliopsida > Caryophyllales > Nepenthaceae > Nepenthes > Nepenthes gracilis. Next base: position 16,028,520 of record BSYO01000007.1, read on the forward strand.
AGTAGGATCGGCTATATGAATCCACTTATGCCACTTTGTTCCGTTTAAAGCAAATAGGCAACTGCTTTTATTTCAATGTTGTGGGTGACTGCGGCACACAACAAAGCACCATACTTTGCATTTATTTTCCAAATGGCTTCTCTATAATAGCTTCACTCTAGTGACAAGTTAGCCTTTTCTGCTGGGCCCATTGGGATCTGTTGCTGCTCTTGAGGTTGGCTGCTTCATGATGGTTATATTATGGTCCTGTCAAACATTAGGTTTCCTTATTCTCCTAATAGTTGATGTCATTCTAAAAGTGATGGAGTAGCCTTCCATATTATTGGAGGATAGATTTTAATTATTTCGAGGATAAGGAAACTTACTGTTTTGAGGGACCATAACACTATCTGTTTTGTGATGGCTCAGTCCAAAGTGGGTCTCTCTAGCAGTAGGTAACTCTTTGCTGCTTAAAGTGGCTCAACTCCAGCCACAGATAAATATCTCAGGACTATATATTTCTGCAACTTTGGCCTTTGCATAGAACCTGGTCAGGTATTAGTTGCTGCAGCCTAAAGTGATCTTTCATCCCAAAATTTATTGCCAACGAGTGAAGTAACCACTTGGGGTTATGAACCAGTCTTGCTTAGCTTGTATTCCTCACGTGGTGCATTGGGGCACATAACTAATTTGGTGGCAAGTTTCTGATTTCAATGGTAACAATACGAACTTAACTGCATTGCTATTTAGAGTATGATGAATTTGGAGGGAGTCCTCGATATTGGATCTTTTGTTGATAAAATAAGCAGTTTGTTTGCGTGCTGTAGTCACACACTGGTTCTGTGGATTAAGGGATGTCATTGCAAATGCTGACCTCTATGCTGATTTACAGATTGATATCCCGTCTCTTTGTTTCACAGGTATCTCATTTGGTTGCTTGAAAGTTTCTTTACATTTTTTTCCTCTTTTTTTTTTTTTTTAATTTTGAGTTATGGGAAGAGGTAGGGGAAAGGGGAGGAAGTTGACTGCCAATCATGAGGATATAGGAAGCGGCCAGCAGGGAGAGAAGATTCCTGGTCAAAAGAGAAGAGGTAGGCCACAAAAGCCCAAGAAGGACGAGATTGATGAAGAAGAGGTTGAAAAGTTGGAAGAGGATGATGAAAACCAGAATATAAGCACCGGCCTTTCAAGCATAGAGATGTGTACTACCGCTGCAGCAAAAGATGGAAAGAAGAGAAAGGGAAACTCAAGGGTGAACGAGAAGCCCAGCCTCATGAAGGATGAAAATGGTGTCCGAACAGAGTCAAGTACTGATGATTCAACTAAATCTAATGGATTTCGACATACTTGGAGCAGAAGGAAAAGCAAGCCTCGCCGTGCAGCCGAAGTAGGTGTTAGAGTGCAAGTGATAAGTGTAAGATCTGTACCGGGCCTCTTCCCCTTTTATACGCCACAGAGGTTACTCTGAACACCTCCATTTTGTTGTCTTTCCATCATATGTTCCGTCGTTTCTATTGCCTATTTTAGCCATCAAATTTACTATTAATTTCCATTTCCACTTTCAATTTTGGTCGTAATGGAGCAATGTTACTCTTGGATCGAGACAATTATATCCGGTGTATTAAGATTATGCTTTTTTTTGGACGGTGAGTTGTTCATGTGTTGTATTTTTGGACGGTTAGTTGTTCATGTATTGTCTCTCATTAATTGAACTTCAAAAATTTTTTTTTCCTGCAGGCATCGTAGTTGAATTCAACTGGAAATTTATAGCACATCATAAATTGTAATTAGATTATACATACTCAGTAAATCACGTTAATCTAATGTTAGGAAATGCTAAAACTGTGGTTAATTGAAATTATATTTAATCGGAAAAAAATTTATTGTGGGGAACTAGGATAACAAAAAACTGTTAAAGGGATACTTTCAACTAAGCATATTGTTATTTATTTATTTACTTATGGGCGAAGCTGTTCTGTTATTGGTTACTCTTGTATGGGCCCATCACTCAAAGCGCTGGATTCAGTAGCAGCACTCGAGGCTACTTGAGGGGTGCTTAAGACACCGAATGCTGTGAGCTCTTGAAGAACGCACATGAGACGCCAGGTTTTATAAGGGGCGGGCACAAGGAGTGCCTAAGGTGTTGTTTACCAAGGCACACATGCTCAAGGCATGCCTAACAGGTATTTATAAAAGTGCGCCGACAAAGAGAAAATGGAAAAAGGTGCCGACAAAGAGAAAAAGGAAAACAAAAGGGATAATAATAATAATAAATAATAAATAATAGAATAGAATAAACAAAAGGGAAGGGGGAGGGCTGCCATAGAGAAACAGCAAAAGTAAAGACCAAAAAAAAAAAAAAAAGAAAGAGGGGAGAGTAGCGGTAGACGAAGAGCTTGTGCCATAGAGAAACAGTAAAAATAAGGACAAAAAAGAGAGAGAGAGAGAGAGGGGAGAGTAGCGGTAGACAAAGAGCTTGTGCAAAGCGACGGAGAAGAAAAAGAGAGAGAGAGCTCGCATGAAGTGAAGGATAGGAAGGAGAAAGAGAAGGGGAGGAGAAAGAAGAGAGGTTAAGTGACATGCATGGGGAAAGGCTGAAGCAGAGAGGAAGTAAGAAGAGAGAGAAGGGCATGCAGGGAAGAGGAGAAAGAAAGCAAAAATTGAGTCCTTCAAAGTATCATTTTATCATATCTGTTTGGTATAAAGTCAAGATAAATTTCCTTTAATGCTATCATTTGTCTATTTTAGTATATGATATATTTTATTTATGATTTGGAGGTTTAAAGTCGTGCATGCAAGATTTTACTTAACCTATCCGTTTTTCTCAGTGCATGTACGGGTTTTGCCGATTATTTGAGGTTTTGTTCTATTCTATTAATATTTGAAGGTTTTATTATTTTCTAAAAAATGGTAAATATCATATACCGTATATTCTTATATCAATATATCTATATGAAAATGAGTGTGAAGCTTGCCTTGGGCGTTGCATTTAACATGCATGTTGCCGAGGGCCTAATAGGTTGATATGTGTACAGGACCTTGGTAGTCTGAGGCCCTAGTAGGACAATATGTCTATGGGACCATAGTGGTTCAAGATTCTGATAGGTCAATATGTGATCAAATGATATGAAATGGTTAAAAATTATTGGCTTAAAATGTAGTTGGGTTGATAGTTGCAAACCTAAAATATAGTCGGAATCAAATGATATAAGATGGCCAAAGTTGTTGCAAGCTTAAAATGTAGTCGGGTTAAGGGTTGTAAGCCTAAAGTGTAGTTGGGTCCAATGATTTGAGATGATTGAGAGTTATAGACTTAAAATATAATCTGGTCAAGAGTTATAGGTTTAAAATTTATTTAGGATCTAATGATATGAGATGGTTGAGAGTTGTAAGCTTAAAATATAGTAAGGTTGAGAATTGTAGACCTAAAATGTAATCGAGATATAATAATATGAAATAGTTGAGAGTTGCAAGCCTAAAATGTAATTGGGTTTAGAGTTGCAAGCTTAAAATATAATTAGAATTTAATAATATAAGATAATCGATAGTTACATATCTAAAATATAGTCAGGATCCAATAATATAATATGGTTGAGAGTTGTAGGCCTAAAATATAGTCGAGATCCAATGATATAAGATGGCCGAAAATTACAAGTTTAAGATATAGTCAGAATCTAATAATATGAAATAGCCAAGAGTTATAAATCTAAAATGTAGTTGAAATCTAATGATATAATATAGTAGATAATTATAGGGTTAAAATGTAGTTGGGATCTAATGATATGAGATAGTTAAGAGTTATAGGTCTAAAATATAGTTAAATTGAGAATTATAGGTCTAAAATATAACCGGATCCAATAATATCGAGATGATTGAGAGTTACAGGCTTAAAATATAGCCGGTGGTTATGGATATGAGATATGGACCTTATGATTTGTTTTATACGATTTATTATGTGATGTCACCCTTCCTTTAATTTATATGTATTGTTTATACATGTGTATGATGATATTTATTGAGATTTAAAATTACATTTTTATTTTATCCCTTCAAAATAGAAGGCTTGGATATATTGAAGAGTCGGTCAAAATCCGTGACACAGTATCATATTTCCTAGTGAGTATCGTATCTGTTTAGATAGATAGAGTTAGTTGTGTTTCAATTCTTTTGATTGGATATGCATTAGAATGTATTTTGGCTACTAAGAATTGGCTGAGTGAAGGCCTTTAAACTTTATATTAAGAATTGTTGGACATGTTGTGTATTGATAAGTTGCTATTATAATTTGAATATTTTCTTTTCGACTATTCGGAGTAGGTCATGATTGTATTGTATGAATGGTTATCCAATAAGATCCTGTGATGAGTTTTTAGGTATATCATTTATAATTAATTGATATCAAAATTTTGTGATTTATCTGATTATATTACACATAGTTTTGGATTTAATTATCTATTATTTGGGATTTAAATTTTTATAAATTTGACATATTTGATCCGAGTTCATGATAGAAGGTGTGGTTTGAAAAGTAAGTATCCTACGATTACTTGTGTGTGTTCAGGCGCAAGGAATATACCAGTTTTAGGTATAGTCATGGCTTCACGGCCACCCCTACATATTCCTCTTCCAAGCAACCGTTCTATAAGTACTATTGTTAGGAATGTCCTTTGGTCCAAGTCTATACAGCAGTACAAAGGATGAAAGAACGTAACTTCTATGGATTCTCTCATTGAGCTGCTGCTACCACCACTCCAATTGTTTCACATATTACAGATCCTTTCTCAACTACTGTACTTACTGTGACTAATCTTGAAGCCTTACTTCACTAGTTTTTGTCTTGCTCATCTAGTGCATTGTTTGCCATATTAGGTAAATTCCTCGTGGCTCATATACTTTGCCTATTGCAATCACATAAGCCCAAACCCTTCTATATTCTCCAAAAAAACATACTTTAAACTCCAATCCTATTATCTACATTGCTGATGATTTCCACGTACCTGTTAGTCACAATAAAATTATTACTGCTCACAACTTATATTTCAATAATACATACATAGTGTCTAAATTGTCTTTAAATCTGCAATATATTGGTCAACTATATGACCTAAACTTTATGGTTCATTTCTCTAATCTTGATTGTGATATACAAGATTCTTGTACAAGTCAACTGAATTAGGACAAGTTATAAGGTTGGGCACTTGTCCAATATTGATCACCTAAATATTCCCACAAACACATCCTCTATTATTGCCACCACCACCTCCAATCTTTTGCACTTTCGTCTAGGCCACATGTCATTACCTTATCTCTTGTCATTAGCATCTAGTGGTAATCTAGGGTTAATAGCTTTAATTGTGTTTCTTATTATTAATAATATTTTATATTAATATATTTTGTAACAAGATAAATAAATGAACTAGAAGATTTTCAAATTTAAATTAAGGTAAATACTAGATACATGCCTATTGTTTGCAAATATGTCATCTTTCAATTTCAAAACCTGATTTATACCTAATCTACACATGAGCATAATTTAATTAGAATACCCACACTCAATATGTGCCTAACCCTCATATGAGTATAGTTTATTCAAAATAGTTGCACCCAAGGTACACCTGAGTCATGAATGAGTGTAGTTTATTTAGAATACACACACTAAATATGCATTCAAACTATGCATAAGTGTATTTATCCAAAATATCTTTGCTTGATGTGTGCTCGAGTGGTGTATGTGCATTGGGGCATATCTCTTTTGCTGAAACCTTTATACTTGATGCATGCCTATTCAATACACGTGCGCCACTATTTTTTAAAAGGCCACGCATTTTTGACCTAATTTTTAACCTATTTTATAAATACTCTACTTTTGTTTATGAATTAAAATGATAAAAAATAAATAACAGTTACAACCCTAAAGCTATCATTGTTCAAACTAAAAAGCCCTCCTAGTTTAAAAAATCAAATCTTTTCTATTGAGATAAATTGGTAAGGTCTTCCCACCCAATATTTCTCCATTATTTGCATACTAACTCTAACTTGTAAGTCTTTATTAGTGCGTTGGTGGTATAGACATTTAGATTTAGAAATATATGAAGATTTTACAATAAATGAAGTAAAACTAATAAGAAAATTGAAAAATATCTGATTTCATTATTACAAGTAAATTTAAAATATTTTTTGATAGGAGTTACAAGTTGGGAGTAGATTGATTAAGATTTAGTACATTTATACTAACAAAATAATAAGTTGATTTTTATATTGTATTACTTTCACTAGTTGTAGAAGTCCAGAAAATTTTAATAAATAACTATTTGATTATTAAAATTTTTCTTTATTATCAAAATCTAATTGTTAGTTTTTGTTACTGTATAGAATTATTTTAGTGATATAATTAACTATGATTTTTTTTTGGTTTACATCTAATGAAGAATATATATTATATGAATTATAAATTTAAGAATATTTTGCTTCCATGAGTTTATAGGGTCAAAACAAATAAGTATTAGAGACCCGTTGTCTTTTCAATTGATATTAGAGTCTCACCTTGGTTATTAATCCTATCAACTAAATTCATATGAGCCTGTTTTTGTCTATTTTTTCCTACTTTCATGAGAATAATTATGCATATTGTAAGATTTACATGAGAATAATACTCAATTCAGGTAAATATCACACAGAAGTGTAACAAATAATGAAACTAAAATCCTTTAGTTGTAGACTAAGGAGGAATTAGACGCATGTAACTAGAATAACAATGGGTTATATGCTATTTTCCTGGCTATTTTTTCAAAGAAGTTCAAACCTATCTCCATCTATGAAGTCTCAAAGGAAGCCTAGGAGATATTTGAAATTACCTATGAAGGTTATTAAAATTTTTTATTATAAGTACTCATCACTAGATTTAAAGAAATTAATATAAAAAAAAGATAGAACCTTTAATAAATTTTATGTCAAATTAAATCACATTGTAAATTCCACATTCAATATTGGTTAAAAAATTCCTAAAAATTGCATTATCCCTAAATCCATAAGATATTGTCTCAAGCTATTTAGACCAATGGCTACAACCATTAAAATGAACAAAGATTTTGACAAAGTAAAAATTTAAAAACTTGTTGGCTCATTATATACTTATGAACATACAATGTCTCAATCAAAGAAGAATAAATCTATCATCCTAAAATTTATTAAGTAAGAAATAGATAATGAATCTTGTTAAGAATCCGTCAATGATGAAGATTTTGCTCTATTTGTTAATGATTTTAAAAAAATTTTTAAAAAGAACAAAAAATCTTCTAATAAATAAAATAATAAGAACTCAAACCCTCATAGAAATGACAAGAAAGTTAAAAGAGAAGTTAAAGACCTGAAAAATAAGAAACTTTGAGGAATGCAGTGTCATGAATATCATGACTTTAGGTATATTCAAACTAAATGCTTAAATTTTAAACGTCAAAGAGGACAAGCTTTGAATGTTATTTTAAGTGATGACGACAAGCATGAGCTTTATAATGAAAGATGTACATAAGAAAGTGAGATAAATCACATAGTTTTCATGACTTTTATGAGTACATATGACGATGATTTGAAAGAAGAACCATAACAATCTTAAAACTTCAAAAACAAGTCAAAAATGAATTTAGTGATCTTCAGGAGGCCTATGATATACTTTTTAGGGAATGCCTAAAAATTAAAAGAACTAATAGGTCCCTGAATCAGAACCTATTTGAAGATGAAAAAGTAAAAATTGCTCTTTTTTAAAATTACTCTTTAAAATTTGAATAAGTCATTAAACAAATAAATCAAGACTCTTGAAACAAATCCCCGCAACAGTGAAAAATGATCTTAAAATATTTTCTAGTAGAACGAAAAAACTTGATCATTTATTGAGTCTAGATAAAACAGTTGAAAATAATAAGGGCCTCGGATATACAAAAGACATGACAAAAGCCAAAAGCCAATATTAACTCAAAAATTGTTTTTACTTTACCCACCACAGTTTTGATGAAGAATGCAACTAAAAGTCATATACAACAACAATCAAATATGAGGACTAAAAAGAGTAACTTTGAGAACCTATCAAGGAAACAACCCAACTCCATCTCATGGAGTTGGTTATATTCATGCACACTATTACATACCTTACATTTAAAATGATAACAAGTAAAGCAAAAATGTTAACCAAATCAAATTTACTATTTAACAAAATAATTTATCAAATAAACCAAGAAAGTTAACATCGAAAAAAAATATAAATAAAAAAGAATGATCTTACGTACCAAAATGAAGCATTGTCAAAGAGATGACTTTGTAATTTTTTTTGAAAAAAATCTTATGCCTAACCCATGTCCATATCCTATTCATGCACCACTTCTCTTGTGCTTCTAGCGTCTCTCACACATACAATACACTTATGTCTGATAAGAATCTATTTAGTGCTCGAGCATATTTTGTTTAGAATCATTTTCACCTAAAGTGCGCTTCTCTAATATTAGCGCATAGTACCTCCAGAACGTAAGCACCTGAAGTGTGCCTCTCTTATGCTCGTACTTGGTTTCTTCTACCTGCAGTGTTTGAAACATGCCTAATGTGTTGTTCATTCACTATCCTCATATTTTTATACTCTCTTTACGTTTTCTCTCAACTCTCTCATCACACACTCTCCCTACCCTTAATCTACCGATCTATATTTTTTTCTTGAATCTAAGGAAAATCTAAAGTATGTTTTTACATTTTCTTGTCAAGTTCTTAGTTCTTTTGTTCATAGGATATGCTAAGCTCCACCGTGGTAGGGGTGCTTTCATCTCATTTAGTAAGATCTTTCATGTTAGTGACCAAATCTTTTTAGATTTGTTGTAATTTAAAAGATTTGATTATAGATCTAAACTTTTTAGGAGAATATTTTCTCGGATGATTCATTTACCCATGTTTTAGCCATCCCTACATTAATATATGGGTTTCTCTTGATTTAGATTTTTAGGTGTTTCTCCCTTTCAATCTTGTTGTGGTGGGTTTTGGCATTGATCTTTGTTTTTCTTATGTAGTATATCAGATTTGTAGTTCTTACAAACAAATCCTCCTATTTTCAAATGGTCTCTTCTAAGAAATCTTTCAAAAAGCATCTCCACGGTGGCACCTCTTTGGAATCTAATTGCTTCATCAATATTGCTATGAGAGATCTCTTCTAGAAATGGAAGAACCATCATTAACTAGCCTTGGAACAAGAGGTGAAGCTTGCTTCACTTGATCAATCCATATCCTCTATCTTTGTTGTTTGGCAATGGGAACTAACTCTCACCAATCTCATTTTTCCTTCCATCCTCCTTGTTAAAATATTTATACCAATATGCATAATATTGACAAGGAATTTAAATCTTTGTCTACCTTTTTGAGTGGGAGCACCCTTTAAATCACTCGGAATGTGATAGCGATCACTCTTCATCTTCCTATAGTACCATATTGCGACTATTTCTAAGCATATCGTAACATGCTATTGTATAATGAGATCACCTATTTTCTATATTGTACTCCTATGACTTGGCATGTTGAATCGTAGTCATGTCCTAAACCTGAGGTCCAATTAATTTAATTCTTAACCCATGATATTAGAAATTTATTTAATTATCCACCGACCAAAACTCAAATAAAAATATTAAGATACGAACCTAAAAAATAACAAAAATTGACAAATGACCTAAATGGAATAATGAGTTTAATTATATGATCCGAAATGTCACACCTAAAACTAACTATGAATACGGGCCTACTTGACCACAAAATATATATAAGAATAGACGTCCGCACTAAAATTAGAATATGCAAGATCATGACTTAGATATACTATTAGGTGATACTAAAATCAAGCTAAACCACCGTAGAACATTGCGATAAATGATTATTATAGAATCATTAAACTATAGTAAAATAAATATCCTAAATCTGTTATTTTGAAACAAAATGCATGATCCAAAATTTTAAATCCTAAATCTAATCCTTGAATAACTTTTTCATTAATTTTAGCCACCAACGAATATATTCAGAGTCATTTAATCTAAAAGGTTAGTGAAAATTAAAATAAAAGTGAGTTAATTGTTCAATAATGTATATAATTTTTATAATTAAACAAATACTTTATATTAAAATATGTTAGAATGAAACATGATCAAAATCAGATGCAATGACATGAATTTCATAACATTTTATACATAATATTTGATGTTAACAATCAAAAGTCTTCTCTTTAAACTATATATCATTAAAGTATACTCAAATCATATAAATTTTATATATCAAGGATTAGTGGTGGCCTTGCTGATAAAGGAGCAACTATCGAAACTCAAATTATATGTATTTTGACACAACCAAAGATCATATACTACAATTTAAAATTTATAAGTAGATCATCATATATATAATCCTGTGGATGGAACTGAACATCGCTACCGACTCATGGATAATAAGTTTAAACTTTAATTATTACTATAATATATTAAGATATATCATAATATATCACTATTAATCCTTTATGATGGTCTGTATGTAATCAAATGGAAAACTCTATACAAATATGAATAATTATTTATATTTTCTAATAGTAGAGAAAATCCCTTTATCTTTCAACTTATATAGAATTTTCTTTCTTAATTCTTTAAATATTTGGCATGCGGTATATTATAATTCTTGTAAGAAATTGAATATGAAATTTTAAACCATGTGAAAGCTATATTATGAGGTTTTCAAATATATAGAAATTGTTATTATAGAATTTGTAGAAAAATCAATATAATTTGTGCAATTTTAAAATTTTCTTCCAATTATGAAGCATGCAAGAACAATTAAGTGTGAAATCAAAGCAGGCAGAATATATACTTAAAGATTTAAGATATGTAAGAGCCTATATATGAAAATTAAGAATATATAAGAGTATTTAAACATAATTTTAAGATATATATAAGTATTATTGTAGAAAATTAATTAAAAATACAAAATATATGAAATAAAGTCATGAATTTCATAAATTATATGAAATGAGGATAAGAATCTATGAATGTAAGGTTTAAATATTTCATATACAAATTATAGTATATATATGAATATTTAAGATAATAAATATTAATAAAAATTGAAAAATAATAGTAATAAGAGAAAAAAAAATTTAAATACACTTACCTTATATTTAAAATTACCAAAATCTTCTTTAAATTTTCTTGAATTCTCATCCTCTAGCTTTCTCTCTCTTATTCTCTCTCTTTTTTCCTCTCTCTTTTCTCCAAAATTAAGCAAAAAATGACTTAAAATCAGTCAGATGAATCTTACATAGAAAGTTGGCACATGTGTGCCTATTAGATGCGCATAAGATATCAAGACAAAAATCAAACGATACACAAGTATCTATCAAGTATGCATTTACATCTCTCGGATACATATCAAGCATGAGCATTTGCTTCAAATATATATATGTGCACATCAATCGTTGGTTGGGTATTACTTAACCTTATTCGACCCAATCAAAATATTAACTTTGACTTAAATATTAATTTGACTTTAATAATTTCTTATTTCAATTTGATTAATCATAATTAAAATTATATTTTAAAATTTATAATAATTATTCAAGACTAAGCATCTCAACCCTTGCTAGCTTATAGTGTGTCGTGTTATGCTTACATGCATTTTTCCCAAGACACAATGTGCCTCTCACCCTCTTGACAAGGCCTTTCTCCCATATGATGTCCTTATCGGGTGGTTGATCAATCTCTCTTTTCACCTTTGCTTTCATATGATTTCTATCTTTGTAATTTAAAAGGATAACAACCTTTTTCACGATTGTCTTATTAATTGGCGAATAATGAGTCTCGAAATGTCTTTTTCGGACCTTCCTTATGTCCCTTTAGGGAACCTATTGATTGCACGATGCACAAGTTGAACCAAATACACACCCACCATCACTCTCTAATGGATGAGCTATATCTAAATGTCAAATTGTTCAGCATGCTCTTGGCCCCTCTGAGCCATCTTTATCCTTCTCATCCTCCTCTATTATTATGGTTAAGCCTTCTAAAATATTTAACTAGCTAGCCATAACGAATATAAACATATCTTAGGCTTGCTACTAATCAAAATTGGCTAGAGTCTCATGTCCTCATGGGTTTTTAGCATGTTAATGCCTAGCTGGTCACCCCGGAGGTATACGTGATGGAGAGCATTGAATGAATCTTTGACAAATGATGCTCTATTAGGGATTGTGATCACTCTAATTCTGATTGATATACTTTCTTTGGACATTTGTAACAAAAAGGGAGGGCAAAATAATGTAGACCAAAAAAAGGGGAGTAGAACTATAAAGAAAAATGAGAATAAAATAAAAAGGGAGAAGGAGTAGAGTATTTTACTTTTTATATGTCTATACTGCTTAGTATGTATTTAAACTTATTATTCTATCTATTGTACTTGATTCCATATTTTTTTGATAATATACGTACTGTAATATTCCTAGTATTTATTCCTACACATATTTTCCATAATTGTACTAACCATATTTGATTATGAACAATCAGAGCTATTATTTTCAAAAGTTAAATATTTAAGTGTCATCATCTGTCATTTATTTATGAGTGAATTTTTATGTATATAGATTTTATCTCAATGGTTTCCAAACCCTAATTCATATGTTATGTATCTTTTTTATATATAAAATATTTGTCATGTATGTAAGGATCGAGATTTTATTATTCATAATTCGGTAAACTAAATTTTATTATATAAAATTAACATCAATGAATAGTAAAATTTAGAAGTTAGGAATTCAAATTGAAATGTGATAAAAATTTATTTGATAAAACTGATTTCACATTTGGTTAATAAATGTTAGAATGTATGACACGAAAATAATTTGGTTAATAAATTCACAAATCGATCATTAATTGAATTTATTTTGATTGACGATAAGATAACCCGGTTACTAAAATTACATCCGATTAGCAACCGAATTTAGCCCAATTGATTAAATATAGCATCAATTAAATTAATTAAGTAAAATTATATTGCAACATAACAAACACATAGAAGTGTGACAAAATGGTTTTTTTTTTTCTGTTAGAAACCATCCAAAACTGAGACCCAAGAATATGAATTCAAGGTAAGACGGTCCAGACCGGACCAATACATTCATCTTGAACAACCCATGCAAACGTATAGATATAGACTTTTATATATGCATATTCACAATACATTCACAGGATCACTAAATGCCACATCATATTCATGACTCCGACTCTTTAACATTCCTATTCATTCTAACAAAATTTATACAGAGATGTCGTCTAGGACTTGTTTACATCAGAAGCAGTTAGCAGAAGCAGATCTATTTCTTTACTATAAACATGCAGAAGCTTAATCATTGTTCGAACATAACATACATCCACAGAGTGAGATAATTACATTCAAAACCATCAAAAATCGTCAAAATCTTTGACAGGATTCCGGACTTCAAAGTTCCTCATTGCTAAGCTTCATCTTTTCATACTCGTCCGGAATCAGTTCTACAGTCTCATTTGGAAGGAAAATTTTAACGGAATGAGTCGAAACCCAATAAGGTACCAAAAATATGCAAGGTAAATCATAAATGCAATAAAACAAAGGTCATGAAAAATACCAGAATTCATGATCAATGCTATTTTTTGAAGTTCATAACTCAGTGTTAATTTTCAACGTTCATAATCTAGTATCAAATTCCAAAGTTCATGATTCAGCATCTTCCAAAGTTCATAATTCAGTATCAAATTCCAAAGTTCATGATTCAACGTCAAATTTTGAAGTTTCATAATTTCACAGTTTAAATGCCAATTTTTGAAGTTCATAAACGAATGTCATTTTTATTAGTCCTTCCATTTTTAATTCCATTGTTCAAAGGGACTTAGGCTAGTAAACCCTACAAGCCGAGAGGGAGAGTAATCAAGAATAGATTGCGTTCACTCCACATAATCAAAGACCAAAGTTCAAAAGTCATATCCATTTCCATTTCCATTCCATATTCAAAATTCAAAGTTTAAATTTCTACCCTCTCATTACGTCTCGAGGAGGGGTGGACCATGTATTAATCTATGGACGAAGTTATTATCGATTACCACCGTAGCGTTTCAAGGTATGTTGGAGAACCTTATCTGACTGTGTAACAATTTTAGGTCCGATCTTATTTGTTCATAGTTCATAATCGAAAGTCATCATATCTTAAGGCCGATTTAAAGTTCTTACATTCCATACTCCGGACAAATTCAAAGAGCTTTCATATTTTGACATTCTAGTTACATAAAAGATTTTCATGTGAAGCAATCCGAACTTAAATTGAACATAAAGCATGGGCTAGAACGTGAAATCAGAGTAAGGAGTTACAATTTCATAATCTTAGAACTTAGATCAAAATCATGAAATTCATACATTTTCGTAACGAACTTAGGGTATGGGATTTTAAAGCGTAAATAACGAAATAGAGATATTCAAAAGTAGTAAACATAGAAAATGAGTTCTAAAGTACTCTTGCATGATTTTCGAACTCTTTACTCCATTCTAGCCTAAGACTCTTTCTTTCTCTTTGTCTTTTACTTTCCCTTTCTTCACAGATTTTTTTTCCAACTCTTTTCCTCACTATTGAGTTCGTCATTTATAGATGATGGGTTAGGTGGGCGTAAGTGGGGTGGTAAGTCACCTATTTGGTACTTCTCTTGTAAAAGGTCAGCTAAGTGAGTGGAAGTAGTTTATTTACTCTGAATAGGCGAAACGAGTCAATGAAGTAGGTAAATCTACTCCGGCTATTAACAAGGTCTCTTTTTATTAAATTCAACCTACTCCGGTCAATATTTACAACTCCAGTAAATATTTCTAAATCCATTCAATATTTATACTTTCGGTTGACCATCAAATCTGGCCATTGTCGACTCTAGTCAACATTAACTCTGGCCATCATCACCATACCACCATGTCACTCCGGCCATCACCATACCACCACCTCACTCCAACCTTCATCACCCACCATGCTACTCTGGCCATCACCATACCACCACCTCACTCTGGCCTTCATCAAACCATCACCTCACTCCAGCCTTCATCAAACACCACACCACTCCGGCCATCACCAACCACCACACCAACTTCGGCCTTCACCAAACCATCACCTCACTCTTGCCTCCATCAAACACCACACCACTCTGGCCATCACCAACCACCACACCAACTCCGACCTTCACCAAACCATCACCTCACTCTGGCCTTCATCAAACACCACACCACTCCAGCCATCACCAACCACCACACCAACTCCAGCTTTCACCAAACCATCACCTCACTTCGGCCCCCATTAAACACCACACAACTCCAGCCATCATCACCATACCACCATGTCACTCCGGCCATCACCATACCGCCACCTCACTCCGGCCTTCATCACCCACCATGCTACTCCGGCCATCACCTCACTCCGGCCTTTATCAAACATCGCACCACTCCGACCATCACCAACCACCACACCAACTTTGGCCTTCACCAAGCCATCACCTCACTCTGGCCTCCATCAAACACCACACCACTCCGGCCATCACCAACCACCACACCAACTCTAGCCTTCACCAAACCATCACCTCACTCCGTCCTTCATCAAAACATCACCTCACTCCGGCCATCACCAACCACCACACCAACTCCGGCCTTCACCAAACCATCACCTCACTCTGGCTTTCATCAAACACCACACCAACTTCCGCCTTCAACAAACCATCACCTCACTTCGGCCTTCATCAAACACCACACCACTCCGGCCATCATCAACCACCACACCAACTCCGGCCATCATCACTCCTCCCTAATTATCATTTTTTTGGGATCAGGATCTCACAACTCTCCCCTACTTAAAAAAATTTTATCCTCAAAATTTAAATGAAGTTACATACCTTGAGTAAACAAGTGGGGATACTTGTTTAGGATTTCTTTTTCATGTTCCCAAGTAGCTTATTTAGGTGAGTGATTTCTCCAGAGCACCTTTACCAGGGAGATGGTCTTCGTTCGTAACCTTTGATCCTTTCGCTCTAAAATCTGCATTGGCTCCTGTACGTAGGATAAATCCTTGTCAATCATTAAGGGCTCAAACTTAATCATGTGTGTAGGATCGTGGACATATTTTTGGAGTATTGATACATGGAATGCATCATGTACATCCGCCAAATTAGGTGGCAATGCCAACCTGTAAGTCACTTCTCCAATCCTCTCTAAAATTTCAAAGAGCCAATAAATCATTGTTTCAGTTTCTCTTTTATCCCAAATCTGAATATTCCCTTAGACAGTGACACTTTTAAAAATAGATAGTTGCCCACATCAAACTTCGATTTTGACCTCCTTCAGTCTGCATAGCTTTTGTATCTATTGTGGATAATTTTTAAGTTCTTGTGTATCAACTTTATCTTCTTCGCCTTTTTTAACGATTTATGGGCTCAAAATTTTTGTCTCTGGTCTCTTCCTAATGGATTAGCGATCTACATTTTCTTTCATAAAACGCCTCAAAAGGTGTCATGCCTATACTTGCCTGATAGTTATTATTATAAATAAATTTTGCCAAGGCCAAATAATTATCCCAAATTCCTTTCATGTTTAAAACTGAGGCTTTTAACATATCTTCTAGAATTTGAATTGTTTGTTCTAATTGGCTGTCGGTCTGGAGGTGATAGGCAGTACTAAACTTCGACTCTGTCCCCTATTCTTAATGTAAACTTTTTCAAAATCTTGAAACAAATTAGGGATTCCTATCAGATACAATGGAAGTAAGCACACCATGAAGTCTGATAATTTGTTTCACACACAGCTGGACCAATTTATCTAGGGAGTAAGTTGTCTTGATTGTCAAGAAATGGGTTGATTTAGTCAGTCGATCAACAATAACCTAAATGGCGTCATAGTTTCTAGGAGTCCTTGATAGACCTGATACAAAATCCATAGTAATATCCTTCCATTTCTAACTCAAAACTGGCATCAATTGCAATAATTCAAATGGCTTTCTTCTTTTGACTTTTAATTGTTGGCACACAAGGCATTTCTCTACATAAACCATGATATCCATTCTCATATTCCTC
Organism: Nepenthes gracilis; assembly: GCA_033239525.1. Classification (NCBI taxonomy): domain Eukaryota; kingdom Viridiplantae; phylum Streptophyta; class Magnoliopsida; order Caryophyllales; family Nepenthaceae; genus Nepenthes; species Nepenthes gracilis. The sequence continues at coordinate 16,045,613 of BSYO01000007.1, forward strand.
TACCAAAAAGTCTTCTTTAAATCCTGATATTTTATTTGTTCCCGGATGAATTGTGTACATAGATCAGTGTGCTTCCTTTAAGATTTTCTCTTTTACCTTCTTATCATTCGGCACATACGAACAATCTCTAAATCTCATCACTCCATCAGTTCAGATATTAAAATTAATTCTAGAATCTTTATTCAAATCACCCACAATTTTCATAAGGAAAGGATCATTTTCCTACTTTTCCTTTTCTTTGTTAATCACCTCCAGTTGAATTTGCAGGTACAATAAAAGCATCCGGTTGCCTCAAACGTATCATTGGACATCACATTGTTTTAAGTAATCCAACATCTCCATTTGTTTAATCTGCAATCTTGCCACATAACCGGATCGACGACTTAGAGCATCTGCAACTATGTTAGCCTTTCCCGGTTTATATTAAATGTCACAATTATAATCTTTCAAAAAATCTACCCATCTCCTCTAACTCATGTTAAACTCCTTCTGTGAGAATAGATATTTCAAACTCTTATGGTCAGAATAAATAAGAAACTTCTCACCATATAAATAGTGTCTCCAAATTTTTAGGAAAAACACAACTGTAGCTAATTTCTGATCATGCGTTGGGTAGTTTCTTTCATGCATCTTCAGCTGTCTAGAATCATAAGCCATTGCTCTGCCATTTTGCATCAACATGCACCCTAGTTCGACCTTAGAAGTATCCAATATACTTCAAATCCACCTGAACCGTCCAGAATGGTTAGCACCGAAGCGGTTGTCAAACGAACCTTCAACTCCTAAAAACTCCGATCACATTCTTCTGTCTAGTCAAACTTAGCCTCCGTCTTTGTCAACTGAGTTAGGAGTATAGCGATCTGAGAGAAATTCTTTACAAAATGCCTATAATATCCGACCATGCTAAGAAAACTCCAGACTTCAGTAATAGACGTAGGCCGACTCTAATTTATAACGGCATCTACTTTCTTTAGCTCTATAATAATACCTCCATTAGAAATCACATGTCCTAAAAATATCACTTTCTCTAACAAGAATTTATACTTTTTCAGTTTAGAATACAACCTCTCTTCCCGAAGCACTTGGAGTACTATCCTCAAATGGGTTTCATACTCCTCATGGTTATTAGAATATATCAAAATATCAACTATAAATTCTACCATAAACTTATCAAGATAAGGCCTAAATACCCTATTCATCAAATCTAAAAAAGCTACCGGAGTATTTGTAAGACCAAATGGTATCACAAGAAATTCATAGTGGCAGTACCTCCTTCTTAAAGTAGTTTTGGCCACATCCTCTTGCTTAATTCTTAACTGATGATATCCGGACCTCAAATCAATTTTGAAAAATACCCAAGATCCTTGTAATTGGTCAAACAAATCATCAATGCGGGACAAAGGATATTTATTCTTAATCGTAATTTTGTTCAATTCACGGTACTCCCCACATAACCGCAGAGATCCGTCCTTCTTCCTGACAAATAATATTGGTGCACCCCATAGAGATACACTCGGTCTAATGAATCCCTTATCTAACAACTCCTGTAACAGTAATTTTAACTTTTTCAATTCAGTGGGGGCCATATGATAGGGTGCCTTAGAAATCAGAATAGCACCAGGAATAACCTCAATCTCAAATTCAATCTTTCGATGAGAAGGTAATCCAGGAAACTCTTCCGGAAACACATCCTCAAAATCACACACCACCAAAATATCTTTAGTCAGCATGTTATGATTCTTAATAGTGCCGGCATATGCCAAATAAGCTTGGCATCCACTATTTATTAGATGTTTAGCATACAAAGCAAAAATCATAGGAATTTCCTTTCTCCTAATACCTTGAAATGAGAAGGGTTTAATTCCAGAGATATCGAAACACACCCTTTTTTGAAAGTAATCAGTACTGGCATGATATTTTGCTAACTTGTCCATTCTCAAGATAATATCAAAATTACCCATATCTAGCAATACCAAGTCTACCATCAAACATTTTTCATCTATCTTAACCATCACTCTGAGTACATAATATCAGTCACTACCAAGGACCTGGTAAGGGTTGATACAACTAAAAAAATTCAAAATTCTCGGGGCAGACACAATATAGTGTGCAAATTGTAGGAAAATAAAAGAGTGTGTAGACCCAGAATCAAATAATATAGAGGTTGGAACTCCACTGATAAGAAAGGTACCTTCAACCACATTTTGAGACGTCTCAAGGTCCTATATCGTCACTGCAAAAGCTTTAGCCACAACTGTTGGCCTTTTTACTTCAAACTTCCTAGGCAATGAACAATCTTTCATCAAATGACCCTATTGCCCACAGTTAAAACATACCCCAATCGTCGTAAAACAGGGTCTCCCAACATGGTTTTTCCCACAATGAGTACAATTAGTAACCGATGTTTGAGATCCCGTTATCAATTGGGCTTCAACTATACTCTTCCATTAATTATTGTCTTTCCCTTTTTAGATGGTGCTGAGGACCCCACATTTGATTCGAAGCTAAAACTTATCCGACTAGTGGCCTTCTTTGTGAAAAACTTCTGTCTCTAACTCATTCTCAAATATTAATGTCGGATCTAAAATGTCTGCATACGTCTGAAGTTTTTAGGTCACTAATTACCTTATGATATTGTCCCTTAGTCCTTGCTAAAACTTCTTTGCCTTCCTCAATTTATTCTCTAAAAAGTAAGGCGTAAAACGTGATAGCTCCATAAATTTCACATTATATTCGGCCACTGTACGGGTCCTTTGTCTAAACCATATAAACTCGTCTTTCTTTTGATATTGAAGACTGGAGGGGAAGTATTTTTTCATAAAAACTTCTTCAAACATTCCCCAAGTGATCTCTTTATCGGGCACCCTGAACACCCACTTTTTCATAGCCCACTAACTATCGATCTCTCCTTTCAATTTGTAGATCGCAAAGGTAACTTTTTCTTGATCACTGTATTGTATCACCATGAAAATCTTCTTTATTCTCCTAATATAAATATTGGCTTTGGTTGATCCGGTTCTCCCAAGAATTTTGATGCTCTCTCTATCGTGAATTTACCATGCATTGTTGGGGCAAGATTTACTAGAGCTAGCTTTGGTGCTGAGACCGGAGCCATATGGCATTGCTCCATTGACTCGATGATATTCGTCAATCTTCCCAATAGGTTTATGTACTCATCTTTGCAATCTAGGGGTATACCAGTGTCACCCTGATCATTTCTTACTACCCCTTCTACTTGCCATTTATATCCTATAATTGAGAACAGGGCAATATTAATAAAGCTCAGAGGGTTAGATTGCAGGAGGGGTTAATAATTATTTAGGAAAGTTTAGGACCGACCTAAAGGTTAGCATCTAAACTTCCTATCTAACCTCAATTATCCTTAGCCTTATCCTTCTTAAACCTATGCTTCCATTTTACGATCGATCATTCTTAAGGCATTTCGTTTTTCTCTAATATCAGTTGTGATGGAATGGTTTTTTTGGTCAAAAACCATCCGAAATTGAGACCCAAAAATATGAATTCAAGGTAAGATGGTCCAGACCGGACCAATACATTCATCCTGAACAACACATGCAAACGTACGGATATAGACTTTTATATATGCATATTCACGATACATTCATAGGATCACAAAATGCCATGTAATATTCATGGCTCCAACTCGTTAACATTCCTATTCGTTATAACAAAATTTATACAGAGATGTCACTAGGACTTGTTCACATCTCAAACAATTAGTAGAAGTAGATCTATTTCCTTACTATAAAATGCGGAAGATTAATCATTGTTCAAAGATAACTTACATCCACAGAGTGAGATAATTACATTCAAAACCATAAAAATCCTCAAAATCTTTAACAAAGCTTTTGGACTTGAAAGTTCCTCCTTGCTAAGTTTTATCATTTCATACTCATCCGGAACCAGTTCTAGAGTCTCATCCGGAAAGAAAATTTTATGAGAATGAGTCGAAACTCAACAAGGTACCAAAATATGTAAGTAAATCATAAATGCAATAAAACAAAGGTCATGGAAAATACCAATTCATGATTAATGCCATTTTGAAGTTCATAACTCGGTTGTTAATTTTCAAAGTTCATAATCTAGTATCAAATTCAAAGTTCATGATTTAGCATCAAAATTTCAAAGTTCATAATCCAATGTCAAATTTTGAAGTTCATGATTCAAATCAAAATTCGAAGTTCATAATCTAGTATCAAATTTTGAAGTTCATGATTCAGCGTCAAATTCTAGAGTTTTATAATTTCACAATTTAAATGCCAATTTCCAAAGTTCATAAACGAATGTCATTTTTTCGGTCCTTCCACTCTTAATTCTATTATTCAAAGGGACCTAGACTAGTAGACCCTACCAACCGAGGGGGAGTAATTGAAGATAGATTGCGTTCACTCAACACAATCAAAAGCCAAAGTTTAAAAGTCATATCCATTTTCATTTCCATTCCATATTCAAAGTTCAAAGTTCAAATTTTTATCCTAAGGGTGGACCACGTATCACCCCATGGATGGAGTTATCCTCGATTACCATCGTAACATTCTAAGGTATGCCCGAGAACCTTATCCTGATTATGTGATTCTAAGTCCAATCTTATTTGTTGATAGTTCATAGTCAAAATTCATCATGTCTTAAAGCCAATTCAAAGTTCCTCTACATTCCATATTTCGAACAAATTCAATGGTCCTTCATATCTTGAAATTCTAGTTACATACAGGATTTTCTGCGAAGTAATCCGAACTTAAATTGAACATAAAGCATGGGCCAAAACATGAAATCGAATTAGGAGTTACAATTTCGTAATCATGGAACTTAGATCAAAATTATGAAATTCATATTTTTTAAATTTAACTTAGGGGATGGGGTTTTGTGCGCGTAAAATAACGAAATAGAGATATCTAAAAAAGCAAAGAACATAGAAAATGAGTTCCGAAGTACTCTTACCCGATTTTCGAACTCCTTACTCCATTCTTGCCTAAGACTCTTTCTTCCTCTTTGTCTTCTACTTCCCACTTTCTTCACAAATTTCCAACTCTTTTCTTCACTACCGAGCTCGTCATTTATAGAGGATGGGTTAGGTGGGAGTAAGGGGGATAAGTCAACTATTTGGTACTTCTTTTCTAGAAGGTTAGTGAAATAGGTGGGAACAAGTTTACTTACTTTGAATAGGCAAAAAAGTCAACGGCGTAGGTAAATATACTCTGGTTATTAACGAGGTCGATTTTTATTAAATTCAACCTATTCGGTCAATATTTACAACTCCAAACAATATTACTAAATCCGTTCAATATTTATACTTTCGGTCGACAATCAAATCTGGCCATCAATCGACTCGGCCATCACCACCATGCCATTATGTCACTCCGGCCATCACCACCATGCCACCACGTCACTCCGGCCATCACCATACCACCACCTCACTCCGGCCTTCATCACCCACCACGCTACTCCGGCCATCACCATACCACCACCTCACTCCGGCCTTCACTAAGCCATCACCTCACTCTGGCCTTCATCAAACACCACACCATTGCGGCCATCACCAACCACCACGCCAACTTTGGCTTTCATCAAACACCACACCAACTCCAGCCTTCATCAAACCATCACCTCAGTCTGGCCTCCATCAAACACTACACCACTCCGGCCATCACCAACCACCACACCAACTCTGGCCTTCACCAAACCATCACCTCACTCCGGCCTTCATCAAAATCCGCACCACTTCGGCCTTCACCAAACCATCACTAAGTTCTTGTGTATCAACTTTATCTCTTCGCCTTTTTAACGTATTTAAGGCTCAAAATTTCGTTCCTGGCCTCTTCCTAATGGATTAGCGATCTGTATTTTCATAACGCCTCAAAGATGTCATGCCTATATCAATTGGACAATATTATTATAAATAAATTTTTCTAATGCCAAATAATTATCCCAAGTCTTCATGTTTAAAACTTAGGCTTTTAATATATCTTCTAGAGTTTGAATTGTTCGCTCAATCGACCATTTATCCGGAGGTGATAGGCGTATCAAACCCACCTGGCCCCCATTCTTAATGTAAACTTTTTCAAAATCTTGAAACAAATTGGGGATTCCTATCGACATGTAATGGAAGTAAGCACACCAAGTGAAACTGGACACTCTTTTCACACAAACCGGGCCAATTTATCTAGGGAGTAAGTTGTCTCTGATTGTCAAGAAACGGGTTAATTTAGTCACCCGATCAACAATAACTTAAATGGCGTCATAGTTTCTAGGAGTCCTCGTAGACCCGATACAAAATCCATAGTAATATCCTCTCATTTCTAACTCAAAAACCGGCATCGATTGCAATAATTCAAATGGCTTTCTTCTTTCGACTTTTAATTGTTGGCACACAAGGCATTTCTCTACATAAACCATGATATCTCTTCTCACATTCCTCTACCAAAGTTCTTTAAATCCCTATATTTTATTTGTTCCCTGATGAATTGTGTACATAGATCGGTGAGCTTCCTTAATATTTTCTTTAACTTCTTATCATTCAAGACGTATTTAACGATCTCTAAATCTCATCACCCATCAGCTCGTATATTAAAATTAATTCTAGAATCTTTATTCAAATCACCCACAATTTTCATAAGGAAAGGATCATTTTCCCACTTTTCCTTTTCTTTGTTAATCACCTCTAGTTGAATTTGGTGTGTACGATAAAAGCATCCGTTCCTCAAACGATCGTTGGACATCACATTGTTTTAAGTAATCCAACATCTCCATTTGTTTAATCCGTATCTTGTTACATAACCTATCGACGACTTAGAGCTTCTGCACTATGTTCGCCTTCCCGCTTATACCGAATCTCACAATTATAATCTTCAAAATCTACCCATCTCTCTAACTCATGTTAAGCTCCTCTCTATGAGAATAGATATTTCAAACTCTTATGGTCGGAACAAGAAACTTCTTACCGTATAAATAGTGTCTCTAAATTTTCAGGAAAACACAACCTAGCTACTTTGTATCATGCTGAGTAGTTTCTTTCATGCACCTTCACTGTCAGAACCATAAGCCACCGTCTCTACGATTTTGCATCAACATGCACCCTAGTTCGACCTTAGATAATATACTTCAAATCCACTCCGAACTGGGCCCTGGGTAATGGTTGACAAGACCAAGCGGTTGTCAAACGATTCTCCTTCAACTCCGAAAACTCCGACCACATTCTTCGCTCTAGTCAAACTTGGCCTCCGTCTTGTCAACCGAGTTAGAGTATAGCGATCTCGAGAGAAACACCTTTACAAAATGCCTATATTATCCGACCATACTAAGAAACTCCGACTTCGTATTAGATGAAAATGACTCTAATTTGTAACGGCATCTACTTTCTTTGGCTCTATAATAATACCTCCATTAGGAAATCACATGTCCTAAAAATATCGGCTTTCTCTAACAAGAATCATACTTTTTCGCTTAGAATACAACCTCTCTTCTCGAAGACTTAGAGTACTATCCTCAAATGGCTCACCCTCATGGTTACTTTAATATATCAAAATGTCATCTATAAATATTACCATAAACTTATCAAGATAAGGCCTAAACACCCTATTCATCAAATCTATAAAAGCTATCTGAGCATTTGTAAGACCAAATGGTATCAAAAATTCATAGTGGCACTGCTCTAAAGCGCTTTGGCCACATCTTCTTGCTTAATTGCTTCAACTGGATGATATCCTATCGCCAAATCAATTTTGTAAAATATCCAAGATCCTTGTAATTGGTCAAACAAATCATCAATGCGACAAAGATATTTGTTCTTAATCATAATTTTATTCAATTCACTATAGACTTCACATAAATCGGGCAGATCCGTCCTTCCTAACAAATAATATCGGTGCACCCCATGTAGATACACTCGGTCTAATGAACTATCTAAACAACCCCGTAACCTGTAATTTTAACTTTTTCAATTCAAAGGGGCCATATGATAGGGTGCCTTAGAAATCGCATTAGCACCAGGAATAACTCAATCTCAAATTCAATCTTTCATGAGGAGGTAACTGCACCTCTTCTGAAACACATCCTCGGGACCACACACCACCAAAATATCTTTAGTCAAAGATATGATTCTTAATAGTGCCGGCATATGCCGAGTGTTTGGCATCCACATTTATTAGATGTTCTAGTATACAAAGCGTAAAATCATAGGAATTTTCTCCTAATAATTTTGAAACGAAGGGTTCAATTCCGTAGATACCGAAACACACCCTTTTTGAAAGTAATTAATATCGTACGACATTTTGCTTACTCGTCCATTCCCAAGATAATATCAAAATTACCCATATCTAGCAAAACCAAGCTACCATCAAACATTTTTCATCTACCTCAACCATACACTCGGGGTACATAATATCACCACTACCAAGGACCTCGTATGGGTTGATACACTAAAAAATTCAAAATTTCTGGATGCATACAATATAATGTGCAAATTGTAGGAAAATAAAAGAATGCGAGACCTTAATCAAATAAAACGTAGGTTTGAACCTACGTATAAGAAAGGTACCCCTTCAACCACATTCGAGACGCCTCAGGTCCTATATCGTCACCGCAAAAGCTTAGCCACAATCATGGGCCTTTTTACTAAAAACTTCCTAGGCAATGAAATAATCTTTCATCAAATGACCCTATTGCCCACGCTAAAAACATGCCCCAATCGCCTAAAACAAAGGTCTCCCAACATGGTTTTTTCCTACAATGTGCGTACAATTAGTAACCAATGTTTCGAGATCCCGTTATCAATCGGGCTTCAACTATACCTTCCATTTAACTATTGTCTTTCCTTTTTAGATGGTCCTATGACCCCACATTTGATTCAAGCTAAAACCATCGACTAGTGGCCTCTTTGTGAAAACTTCTATCTCTAACTCCTTCTCAAATATTAATGTCCGATCTAAAATGTCTCGTAGATAATGCCTAAAGTTTTTAGTCACTTATTTCTATATTGTCCTCAAATTCTTGCTAAATCTTCTTTGCTCTCTCACCATCTCCTCTAAAAGTAAGGAACGTGATAGCTCCATTAATTTCACATTATATTCGCCACCGTACGTCCTCGCCTAAACCATATAACTCCTCTTCCTTTTGATCTTAAAGACTGAGGGGAAGTATTTTTCATAAAAACTTCTTCAAACATTCCCAAGTGATCTCTCTCATCTAGGCACCCCGAACACCCTCTTTTTCATAGCCCACTAACTATCACCCTCTTCAATTTGTAGACCGCAGCGCAACTTTTCCTAATTAACGATTGTATCACCATGAAAATCTTCTTTATTCTCCTAATATAAATATTGGCTTTGGTTGATCCTATTTCTCCTAAGAATTTTGATGCTCTTCTATCGCGGAATTTTACCAGCACTGTTGAGGCAAGATTACTAGAGCTAGCTTGTGTCGACCGAGCTATATGTATCATTTCCATTGACTCCGATGATGTCTCATTCTTCCCACACAGGTTTATGTACTAGCTTTGCAATTCGGGGTATACTAACGCCACCTGATCATTTCTTACTAATTCTCTACTTGCCATTTATATCCTATAATTGAGAACAGTGGCAATATTAATGTGTCGAGGGTTAGATTGCAGAGGGGTTAACAATTATTTAGAAAGTTTAGGACCGACCTAAAGGTTAGCATCTTAACCTCCTATCTAACCTCAATTATCCTTAGCCCATCCTTCTTAAACCTATGCCTTCCATTTTACGATCGATCATTCTTAAGGCATTTCGCTTTTTCTCTAATATCAGCTTAGGATGGAATGGTTTTTTGGTCAAAAACCATCCGGAACTGAGACCCAAAAATATGAATTCAAGGTAAGACTGTCCCGCATCGGACAATACATTCATCTTGAACAACACATGCAAACGTATAGATATAGACTTTTATATATGCATATTCACAATACATTCACAGGATCACTAAATGCCACATCATATTATGACACCGACTCTTTAACATTCCTATTCGTTCTAACAAAATTTATACAGAGATGTTGTCTAGGACTTGTTTACATTTGAAGCAGTTAGTAGAAGCAGATCTATTTCTTTACTATAAACATGCAGAAGCTTAATCATTGTTCGAACATAACATACATCCACAGAGTGAGATAATTACATTCAAAACCATCAAAAATCGTCAAAATCTTTAACAGGATTCCGGACTTCAAAGTTCCTCATTGCTAAGCTTCATCTTTTCATACTCATCGAGAATCAGTTCTGATCTCATTTGGAAGGAAAATTTTAATCGGAATGAGTCGAAACCCAATAAGGTACCAAAAATATGCAAGGTAAATCATAAATGCAATAAAACAAAGGTCATGAAAAATACCGAGAATTCATGATCAATGCTATTTTTCGAAGTTCATAACTTCAGTGTTAATTTTCAACGCTTCATAATCTAGTATCAAATTCGAAGTTCATGATTCAAATAATCAAAATTCCAAAGTTCATAATTCAATATCAAATTCCAAAGTTCATGATTCAACGTCAAATTTTGAAGTTTCATAATTTCACAATTTAAAGGCCAATTTTCGAAGTTCATAAACGAATATCATTTTTATTTGTCCTTCCATTTTTAATTCCATTGTTCAAAGGGACTTAGGCTAGTAAACCCTACAAGCCGAGAGGGAGAGTAATCGAGAATAGATTGCGTTCACTCCACATAATCAAAGACCAAAGTTCAAAAGTCATATCCATTTCCATTTCCATTCCATATTCAAAATTCAAAGTTTAAATTTCTACCCTCTCATTACGTCTCGAGGAGGGGTGGACCATGTATCAATCTATGGACGGAGTTATTATCGATTACCACCGTAGCGTTTCAAGGTATGTCGGAGAACCTTATCTGACTGTGTAACAGTTTTAGGTTCGATCTTATTTGTTTATAGTTCATAATTGAAATTCATCATGTCTTAAGGCCAATTTAAAGTTCATACATTCCATACTCCGACAAATTCAAAGAGCTTTCATATTTTGACATTCTAGTTACATAAAAAATTTTCATGTGAAGCAATCCGAACTTAAATTGAACATAAAGCATGGGCTAGAACGTGAAATCAGAGTAAGGAGTTACAATTTCATAATCTTAGAACTTAGATCAAAATCATGAAATTCATACATTTTCGTAACGAACTAGGGTATGGGATTTTAAAGCGTAAATAACGAAATAGAGATATTCAAAAGTAGTAAACATAGAAAATGAGCTCTAAAGTACTCTTGCCTGATTTTCGAACTCTATACTCCATTCTAGCCTAAGACTCTTTCTTCCTCTTTGTCTTCTACTTTTCCTTTCTTCACAGATTTTTTTTTCCATCTCTTTTCCTCACTATCGAGCTCGTCATTTATAGATGATGGGTTAGGTGGGAGTAAGTGGGGTGGTAAGCCACCTATTTGGTACTTCTTTTGTAGAAGGTCAGCTAAGTGGGTGGAAGTAGTTTATTTACTCTGAATAGGCGAAACGAGTCAATGAAGTAGGTAAATCTACTCCGACTATTAACAAGGTCGGTTTTTATTAAATTCAACCTACTCTGGTCAATATTTACAACTCCAGTCAATATTTCTAAATCCATTCAATATTTATACTTTCGGTCGACCATCAAATCCGGCCATCGTCGACTCTAGTCAACATTAACTCTGGCCATCATCACCATACCACCATGTCACTCCGGCCATCACCATACCACCACCTCACTCCAACCTTCATCACCCACCATGCTACTATGGCCATCACCATACCACCACCTCACTCTGGCCTTCATCAAACCATCACCTCACTCCAGCCTTCATCAAACACCACACCACTCCGGCCATCACCAACCACCACACCAACTTCGGCCTTCACCAAACCATCACCTCACTCTGGCCTCCATCAAACACCACACCACTCTGGCCATCACCAACCACCACACCAACTCCGGCCTTCACCAAACCATCACCTCACTCCGGCCTCCATCAAACCATCACCTCACTTCAGCCCCCATCAAACACCACACAACTCCAGCCATCATCACCAAACCACCATGTCACTCCAGCCATCACCATACCGCCACCTCACTCCGGCCTTCATCACCCACCATGCTTACTCTGGCCATCACCTCACTCCGGCCTTTATCAAACATCACACCACTCCGACCATCACCAACCACCACACCAACTCTGGCCTTCACCAAGCCATCACCTCACTCTGGCCCCCATCAAACACCACACCACTCCGGCCATCACCAACCACCACACCAACTCTAGCCTTCATCAAACCATCACCTCACTCCGGCCTTCACCAAACCATCACCTCACTCTGGCTTTCATCAAACACCACACCAACTTCGGCCTTCAACAAACCATCACCTCACTTCGGCCTTCATCAAACACCACACCACTCCGGCCATCATCAACCACCACACCAACTCCGGCCATCATCACTCCTCCTTAATTATCATGTTTTTGGGATCAGGATCTCACAACTCTACCCTACTTAAAAAAAGTTTATCCTCAAAATTCAAATGAAGTTACATACCTTGAGTAAACAAGTGGGGATACTTATTTCGGATTTCTTTTTCATGTTCCCAAGTCGCTTCTTTAGGTGAGTGATTTCTCCAGAGCACCTTTACCAGGGAGATGGTCTTCGTTCGTAACCTTTGATCCTTCCGCTCTAAAATCTGTATTGGCTCCTGTACGTAGGATAAATCCTTGTCAATCATTAAGGGATCAAACTTAATCATGTGTGTAGGATCGTGGACATATTTTCGGAACATTGATACATGGAATGCATCATGTACATCTGCCAAATTTGGTGGCAATGCCAACCTGTAAGTCACTTCTCCAATCCTCTCTAAAATCTCAAAGGGCCAATAAATCGTGGTTTCAGTTTCTCTTTTATCCCAAATCTGAATATTCCCTTAGACAGTGCCACTTTTAAAAATAGATAGTTGCCCACATCAAACTTCGATTCTGACCTCCTTTAGTCTGCATAGCTTTTGTATCTACTCTGGATAATTTTTAAGTTCTTGTGTATCAACTTTATCTTCTTCGCCTTTTTTAACGATTTATGGGCTCAAAATTTTTGTCTCCGGTCTCTTCCTAATGGATTAGCGATCTACATTTTCTTTCATATAACGCCTCAAAAGATGTCATGCCTATACTTACCTGATAGTTATTATTATAAATAAATTTTTCCAATGCCAAATAATTATCCCAAGTTCCTTTCATGTTTAAAACTTAGGCTTTTAATATATCTTCTAGAGTTTGAATTGTTCGTTCTAATTGACCGTCGATCTGGAGGTGATAGGCAGTACTAAACTTCCACTCTGTCCCCTATTCTTAATGTAAACTTTTTCAAAATCTTGAAACAAATTGGGGATTCCTATCAGATACAATGGAAGTAAGCACACCATGAAATCTGATAATTTTTTTCACACACAGCTGGGCCAATTTATCTAGGGAGTAAGTTGTCTTGATTGTCAAGAAATGGGTTAATTTAGTCAGCCGATCAACAATAACTTAAATGGCGTCATAGTTTCTAGGAGTCCTTGGTAGACCTGATACAAAATCCATAGTAATATCCTCTCATTTCTAACTCAAAACCGGCATCGATTGCAATAATTCAAATGGCTTTCTTCTTTCGACTTTTAATTGTTGGCACACAAGGCATTTCTCTACATAAACCATGATATCTCTTCTCATATTCCTCTACCAAAAGTCTTCTTTAAATCCACGATATTTTATTTGTTCCCGGATGAATTGTGTACATAGATCGGTGAGCTTCCTTTAATATTTTCTCTTTTAACTTCTTATCATTCGGCACGTACGAACGATCTCTAAATCTCATCACTCCATCAGTTCAGATATTAAAATTAATTCTAGAATCTTTATTCAAATCACCCACAATTTTCATAAGGAAAGGATCATTTTCCCACTTTTCCTTTTCTTTGTTAATCACCTCTAGTTGAATTTGCAGGTACGATAAAAGCATCCGGTTCCCTCAAACGTATCGTTGGACATCACATTGTTTTAAGTAATCCAACATCTCCATTTGTTTAATCCGTAATCTTGTCACATAACCGGATCGACGACTTAGAGCTTCTGCAACTATGTTCGCCTTCCCCGGTTTATACTGAATCTCACAATTATAATCTTTCAAAAAATCTACCCATCTCCTCTAACTCATGTTAAGCTCCTTCTATGAGAATAGATATTTCAAACTCTTATGGTCGGAATAAATAAGAAACTTCTTACCGTATAAATAGTGTCTCTAAATTTTCAGGGAAAACACAACTGTAGCTAATTTCAGATCATGCGTTGAGTAGTTTCTTTCATGCACCTTCAGCTGTCTAGAACCATAAGCCACTGCTCTACGATTTTGCATCAACATGCACCCTAGTTCGACCTTAGATAATATACTTCAAATCCACCTGAACCGTCCAGAATGGTTAGCACCGAAGCGGTTGTCAAACGATCCTTCAACTCCTGAAAACTCCGATCACATTCTTCTGTCTAGTCAAACTTGGCCTCCGTCTTTGTCAACTGAGTTAGGAGTATAGCGATCTGAGAGAAATTCTTTACAAAATGCCTATAATATCCGACCATACTAAGAAAACTCCGGACTTCAGTAATAGATGTAGGCCGACTCTAATTTGTAACGGCATCTACTTTCTTTGGCTCTATAATAATACCTCCATTAGAAATCACATGTCCTAAAAATATCGCTTTCTCTAACAAGAATTTATACTTTTTCAGTTTAGAATACAACCTCTCTTCTCGAAGCACTTAGAGTACTATCCTCAAATGGGTTTCATACTCCTCATGGTTATCAGAATATATCAAAATGTCATCTATAAATATTACCATAAACTTATCAAGATAAGGCCTAAACACCCTATTCATCAAATCTATAAAAGCTATCGGAGCATTTGTAAGACCAAATGGTATCAAAAAATTCATAGTGGCAGTACCTCGTTCTTAAAGCAGTTTTGGCCACATCTTCTTGCTTAATTGTCAACTGATGATATCCGGACGTCAAATCAATTTTGTAAAATATCCAAGATCCTTGTAATTGGTCAAACAAATCATCAATGCGGGACAAAAGATATTTGTTCTTAATCATAATTTTATTCAATTCACGGTACTCCCCACATAACCGCAGAGATCCGTCCTTCTTCCTAACAAATAATATCGGTGCACCCCATAGAGATACACTCGGTCTAATGAATCCCTTATCTAACAACTCCTGTAACTGTAATTTTAACTTTTTCAATTCAGCGGGGGCCATATGATAGGGTGCCTTAGAAATCAGAATAGCACTAGGAATAACCTCAATCTCAAATTCAATCTTTCGATGAGGAGGTAATCCGGAAAACTCTTCTGGAAACACATCCTCAAATCACACACCACCAAAATATCTTTAGTCAGCATGTTATGATTCTTAATAGTGCTGGCATATGCCAGATAAGCTTGGCATCCACTATTTATTAGATGTTTAGCATACAAAGCAGAAATCATCATAGGAATTTCCTTTCTCCTAATACCTTGAAATGAGAAGGGTTCAATTCCAGAGATATCGAAACACACCCTTTTTTGAAAGTAATTAATACTGGCATGATATTTTGCTTACTTGTCCATTCCCAAGATAATATCAAAATTACCCATATCTAGCAAAACCAAGCTACCATCAAACATTTTTCATCTACCTCAACCATACACTCTGGGTACATAATATCAGTTCACTACCAGGACCTCGTAAGGGTTGATACAGCTAAAAAAATTCAAAATTCTCGGGACAGACACAATATAATGTGCAAATTGTAGGAAAATAAAAGAATGCGTAGACCCAGAATCAAATAAAACAGAGGTTGGAACTCCACAGATAAGAAAGGTACCTTCAACCACATTTGGAGACGTCTCAGGGTCCTATATCGTCACTGCAAAAGCTTAGCCACAACTGTTGGCCTTTTTACTTCAAACTTCCTAGGCAATGAACAATCTTTCATCAAATGACCCTATTGCCCACAGTTAAAACATGCCCCAATCGCCTTAAAACAGGGTCTCCCAACATGGTTTTTCCCACAATGAGTACAATTAGTAACCAATGTTTGAGATCCCGTTATCAATTGGGCTTCAACTATACTCTTCCATTTAACTATTGTCTTTCCCTTTTTAGATGGTCCTAAGGACCCCACATTTGATTCGAAGCTAAAACTTATCAGACTAGTGGCCTTCTTTGTGAAAAACTTCTATCTCTAACTCCTTCTCAAATATTAATGTCCGATCTAAAATGTCTGCATACGTCTAAAGTTTTTAGGTCACTAATTACCTTCTGATATTGTCCCTTAGTCCTTGCTAAATCTTCTTTGCCTTCCTCAATTCATCCTCTAAAAAGTAAGGCGTAAAACGTGATAGCTCCATTAATTTCACATTATATTCGGCCACTGTACGGGTCCCTTGCCTAAACCATATAAACTCCTCTTCCTTTTGATCTTAAAGACTGGAGGGGAAGTATTTTTTCATAAAAACTTCTTCAAACATTCCCCAAGTGATCTCTTCATCGGGCACCCCGAACACCCTCTTTTTCATAGCCCACTAACTATCAGCCTCTCCTTTCAATTTGTAGACCGCAAAGGTAACTTTTTCCTGACCACTGCATTGTATCACCATGAAAATCTTCTTTATTCTCCTAATATAAATATTGGCTTTGGTTGATCCGGTTCTCCCAAGAATTTTGATGCTCTCTCTATCGTGAATTTACCATGCACTGTTGAGGCAAGATTTACTAGAGCTAGCTTTGGTGCTGAGACCGGAGCCATATGCATTGCTCCATTGACTCGATGATGTTCGTCATTCTTCCCAATAGGTTTATGTACTTAGCTTTGCAATCTGGGGGTATACCAACGTCACCCCGATCATTTCTTACTACCCCTTCTACTTGCCATTTATATCCTATAATTGAGAACAGGGCAATATTAATAAAGCTCAGAGGGTTAGATTGCAGGGAGGGGTTAACAATTATTTAGGAAAGTTTAGGACCGACCTAAAGGTTAGCATCTAAACTTCCTATCTAACCTCAATTATCCTTAGCCTTATCCTTCTTAAACCTATGCTTCCATTTTACGATTGATCATTCTTAAGGCATTTCATTTTTCTCTAGTACCAGTTGTGATGGAATGGTTTTTTTTTTTTTTTTGTCCGAAACTATCCGCAATTGATACCCAAAAATATGAATTCAAGGTAAGATGGTCCAGACCGGACCAATACATTCATCCTGAACAACACATGCAAACGTACGGATATAGACTTTTATATATGCATATTCACGATACATTCATAGGATCACAAAATGCCATGTAATATTCATGGCTCCAACTCGTTAACATTCCTATTCGTTATAACAAAATTTATACAGAGATGTCGTCTAGGACTTGTTCACATCTGAAACAATTAGTAGAAGTAGATCTATTTCCTTACTATAAAATGCGGAAGATTAATCATTGTTCAAAGATAACTTACATCCATAGAGTGAGATAATTACATTCAAAACCATAAAAAATCCTCAAAATCTTTAATAGGCTTTTGGACTTCAAAGTTCCTCCTTGCTAAGTTTTATCTATTCATACTCATCCGGAAACAGTTCTAGAGTCTCATCTGGAAGGAAAGTTTTAACAGAATGAGTCGAAACTCAACAATGTACCAAAATATGTAAGGTAAATCATAAATGCAATAAAACAAAGGTCATGGAAAATACCAGAATTCATGATCAATGCCATTTTTTGAAGTTCATAACTCAGTGTTAATTTTCAAAGTTCATAATCCAGTATCAAATTCTGAAGTTCATGATTTAGCATTACAATTTCAAAGTTCATAATCCAATGTCAAATTTTGAAGTTCATGATTCAGCGTCAAAATTCCGAAGTTCATAATCCAGTATGAAATTTCGAAGTTCATGATTCAGCGTCTTGTTCTGGAGTTTCATAATTTCACAATTTAAATGCCAATTTCCAAAGTTCATAAACGAATGTCATTTTTATCAGTCCTTCCACTCTTAATTCTATTATTCAAAGGGACCTAGACTAGTAAACCATACCAACCGAGGGGGGAGTAATTGAGGATAGATTGCGTTCACTTAACACAATCAAAAGCCAAAGTTTAAAAGTCATATCCATTTTCATTTCCATTCCATATTCAAAGTTCAAAGTTCAAATTTTTATCCTAAGGGTGGACCACGTATCACTCCATGAATGGAGTTATCCTCGATTACCACCGTAACATTCTAAGGTATGCCAGAGAACCTTATCTGACTGTGTAACAATTCTAAGTCCAATCTTATTTGTTGATAGTTCATAATCAAAATTCATCATGTCTTAAAGCCAATTCAAAGTTCCTACATTCCATATTTCGAACAAATTCAATGGTCCTTCATATCTTGAAATTCTAGTTACATACAGGATTTTCATGCGAAGTAATCTGAACTTAAATTGAACATAAAGCATGGGCCAAAACATGAAATCAAAATCAGGAGTTACAATTTCATAATCATGGAACTTAGATCAAAATTATGAAATTCATATATTTTTCATAACGAACTTAGGGGATGGGGTTTTAAAGCGTAAATAACGAAATAGAGATATTCAAAAGCAGTGAACATAGAAAATGAGTTCCGAAGTACTCTTACCTGATTTTCGAACTCCTTACTCCATTCTTGCCTAAGACTCTTTCTTCCTCTTTGTCTTCTACTTCCCACTTTCTTCACACATTTTTTTCCAACTCTTTTCTTCACTACCGAGCTCGTCATTTATAGAGGATGGGTTAGGTGGGAGTAAGGGGGATAAATCAACTATTTGGTACTTCTTTTCTAGAAGGTTAGTGAAATAGGTGGGAACAGTTTACTTACTTTGAATAGGCAAAACAAGTCAACGAAGTAGGTAAATATACTCTGGTTATTAACAAGGTCGATTTTTATTAAATTCAACCTATTCCGGTCAATATTTACAACTCCAGTCAATATTACTAAATCCGTTCAATATTTATACTTTCGGTCGACAATCAAATCTGGCCATCATCGACTCCGGCCATCACCACCATGCCATTATGTCACTCCGGCCATCACCACCATGCCACCATGTCACTCCGGCCATCACCATACCACCACCTCACTCCGGCCTTCATCACCCACCACGCTACTCCGGCCATCACCATACCACCACCTCACTCCGGCCTTCACTAAGCCATCACCACACTTTGGCCTTCATCAAACACCACACCACTGCGGCCATCACCAACCACCACACCAACTCCAGCCTTCATCAAACCATCACCTCAGTCTAGCCTCCATCAAACACTACACCACTCTTGCCATCACCAACCACCACACCAACTCCGGCCTTCACCAAACCATCACCTCACTCCGGCCTTCATCAAAATCCGCACCAACTTTGGCCTTCACCAAACCATCACCTCACTCCGGCTTTCATCAAACACGACACCAACTCTGGCCTTCATCAAGCACCACACCAACTCTGGCCTCCATCAACCACCACTCCAACTCCGGCCATCATCACTCCTCCCTAATTATCATGTTTTTAGGATTGAGATCTCACAGGAAGCCTCTCAAATCAGCTAAATTTCTATGAAATTCAGCAAGAAGTTCATGACAGCTCATTCCCATTCTAATTTTTCGAGTTGTTTACCAATTAAATTAAGTAATTAAAAGATAAAATTTGGCAAGAAAGGAGAAGAAACGTGAGGCCAATGAAGGAATTAAAAACATATTAAAAATTCATCACCAATAGAACACCAACAATTGGCTAAAGGAGGGAGAGCCACCTTAGTACTTTTGCATGGCTTATTTTAACAAGACTTTGCCACTTCATAGGGGCATGTGGCAACTCTAAAATTTTTGAGTGATAACTACGTATATTGGCAAGTAATTAAATAAAAAGAAAAGAGAAAGAAACCGTGGGGTGTTGACTATTCAGTTTCAAAAAAAACTAAACAATTAGAATTGATAGTCCACATTTGGTAACCGTTTTGCCTTAACTCTCTATGGTAACCTCCCACAAGATAACTGATGGAATTATCTTGATAAATAGTGTGGGTTATTTGGTTTTTGTCCCTAAGTGTAATTCTCTAAGCACACACCATCGATAAGGGATTGAAGACTTGGAAGATCAAAAACCATAAGTGGACATTTTCATGGAAAAACAAAACAGAGAAACAATGGCGGGAGGTTAGTCGATCTTTAATTTTATTTTGTATTTTAATCTTTTTATGGATGATTAGATTGGTTATTTTATTAACATTAGGTATCAGAGACGTTGAACCTCTACCTTGAATCTGTTTTGTATTTTTTTCATTTTTTTGATTTTTAAAATTTTTTTAAAGTTTTAATATTTGTGAATATTTGCTGAAAACTTTATGTCAGAAATCATTAAAAATTTAATTTTTAATATTTTCATATATTTTACATCAATTTTGGTGTAAAAATGGAGTTTTTATCAGATTTGAAATCGGATAAAATGGGGTTCGATGAACCCGACAGAGGTTGAAGATGACCTTAAATGACGTTTTGCTATAGTGCTATGATATAAAAAAAAAAAAAACTATAAATTGGGCCTGTTATGCATCGGCTCACTTTTGTGAGTCCACATCCATTCTCGTGGCTTGGGCCTTGGTGAAGCCCGCGATCCACATGGCCCATTTCGGGGCAACTCCGCGCGGGGTAACATGCAGCACCAGGATTTGATCTTGCGTCTCCTACAGAGGCAAATGAAGTGGCAGCCACTACGCTTCCACGCACATTTGCTAATTGTAAAGGGTATTGATTCCCTTTATATTATAATTGCGTATTATTAATTTTTACAATATATGTATATAATTATGTATATATATAATTATATTTATTACTATATATAAAGTTTATTATATAATGTTTAAATAGATAATTATATATATGAGTATATAATATCTAGTGATTAATATAATTTAATTAATTAGGGATTGGCCACAATATTTTTAATTAATAAAATTATATTTTATTATCACATATGTTATAAGGACATTAATTGTGACTAATCATTTTTAATATAATAAAATTCATCCCATAAAAAGTTTTATTATATTAAATTGATCAATTAGGATAAAATATGAAATTATTTTTCCTAATTAGCTGACAGGGATTAAGAATTGAAATATAATTTAATAATTTTATCATATAATTTGAACATGAATCTACTTGAATTAAAAATTTAGCCAACAAATAATTTTTACGTCAATTGATTCATAATATATGCTTTACATTGGTAAAATATATTCTGTATTAATTTGTCAACCTCATTTATTATTTTTTAAACATGTAGTTTTAATTTTATACAGTTGTATAATTTGTTAATCTTTTCGATATTAGATGTGATATTTTCAACTGAAAAGGTGATAACTATAAAGTTTAGAATGAGAGAATTCTTCTTTATTTAGGGTGGATGGATATTGATTATGTTATAAGAAAAGACGAACCATCCGTTCTTACTGAAACTAATACTCTGGTTGATATAGCACTTTATGAATGATGGGAGTGATCTAATCACTTCAGTATGATATTCATAAAGACTGAAATTTCTATTGGTATTCGTGATTCTACTGATCAGTATAATAATGTGTAGGATTTGCTGAAAGTTATTAATGAATAATTTGAGATTTCAGATAAAGTATTTGCTAGCACCCTAATTATGAAGTTTTCTTCTCTAAGGCTCACCAGCATTAAGGATATTTGTGAACACATTATACAAATGAGGGATATAATTGTTCAACTAAAAAATCTCAAGGTGGATATGTCTGAATTTTTTCTTGTGTACTATATCTTGAATACGCTTCTACCATGATATAGACCCTTTAAAATATCTTGTAATACATATAAAGATAAATGGTCAATTAATGAACTTATGATTATTTGTGTTCAAGATGAAGGAACACTTGCGATGGAACAAAGTGAAAGTACATTTATGATTAAAAAAGAAAAGAATAAAGCTCAAGCTAAGAAGAAAGAATAAGGTAAAATACCTCATCAATTTGACATCAAGAAAGAATCTAAGTATTTTTTCGGTAAAAAGAAGGGACACATCAAGAAGGATTACGTCAAATATCAAAATTGGCTTCAGAAGAATGATAATACATCCTCTTTTGTATGTTATAAATCTAATATAGTTAATATTTCTCAAGACACATGGTAGATTGATTCTAGTTCTACAATCCATATTTTAAATTCCTTATAAGGTTTGCAAAACTTAAGGAAGCCAGTGGGTAGTGAATAAAATATATTCTCCAAAAATAAAATACGTTCACATGTGGAAGCAATCAAAATATATACTTTAATTTTAAGTAGTAGTTTTATTTTATACTTAGAAAAGACCTTTTATATTATAATTTTTTTAAAAAAATTTGATATCAATTTCAAGACTTGTATCTTTTGGATATTCTGATATTTTTCAGACTCATCTTTTAGTTTATATTATGAGTCTGATATTATTAAAAATGGTATATTATCTGATGATCTTTATTATTTAAATTTATAAAATAATACCTCTTATAATATTATGTAAGTTGATATTGGTATTAAGTAATGTGTTGTGAATGAATATTTCTCTATATTATGGCATAGGAGATTAGGTCATATCTCCATTGAAAGAATTAAAAAATTAGTAAATTTTACTAATTATGAAACTTGTATGGATTGTATAAAAGAAAAGCAGACTAACAAGATTAAAAAAAATACCAAAAAAAGTTTAAACATATTAGAAATTATACACACAGATATTTGTAATCTAAATATTGATTCATATGGTCTAAAATATTTTATCACTTTTATAGATGATTATTTACGATATATGTATCTCTACTTATTTCATAATAAGAATAAAATATTCGATACTTTTAAATTATTTAAAGTAGAAGTAGAGAAATAATATAAAAAATAAATTAAAATTATAAGATTAGATAAATGTGGAAAATATTATGATAGATATATTGAAGATGGACAAATTCCTAGTCCATTTATAAAGTTTCTTCGAAAACATGGGATTATTACTTAATATACTATACTTGGTTCTCAGAACTAAAATGGTATAGTAGAAAGAAGAAACCGAACGTTATTGGATATGGTGTAGAGTATGCTTAGTAACTCTAATATTCTAAAATCCTTGTGGATTGAAACTCTTAAAACGGTAGTGTATATATTAAATAAATTTCTAATGAAAGCTGTTCCAAAAACTCCTTTTGAGTTATAGAAAGGTTGAAAATCAAGTTTGTGACATGTAGGCGTTTGGGGATGCTCGTCTAAAGTAAGAGTTTATAATCCATATGATAAGAAATTAGATTCGATGATCATCAATGGGTATTTTATTGGATATGTTGAATAGTCTAAATGATGCAGATTTTATTATTTATCTCATAGCACTAGAATTATGGAATCAAGAAATGTAAAATTTCTTGAGAATGACTTAATGAGTGGGAACAAGCGATCTAAAAACATAATTTCTGATAATGATCATTTAGATTATCAACCTTTCACTTCATAAGATGGGTTGATTATTGTACACAATACCCCTCAAGATTAAATTGGTATTGAACAACCAATCAATATCATTCCATAAAATGTTAATATTATTTTAGTTGACTATGATATTTAGGATTTACCTGAAATAGTTATACAACATACTCCTATTGATAATGTTGATACAATATTAAAAATGTCTATTAGAATGAGAAGATCAATAATTTTTAATAATTATATTATATATTTACGAGTCTGACTACAATATTGGTGCCAAAAATGATCATGAAATATTTTCACAAGTTATGACTTATAATGAATCAGAATTATGGTACAATACCATGAAGGAAGAGATAAATTTCATGAGTAGTAATGGAGTTTGGGATCTTATTGAGTTTCCTAAAGGGGCAAAAGTCATAGGGTGTAAATAGGTCTTTAAGATAAATAAAGACTCATTAGGTAATATCAACAAATATAAAACAAAACTCATTATTAAAAGATTTACTCAAAAGAAAAAATTGATTACACAAAAGCTTTTTCTCCTATATCTAAGAAAGATTCTCTTCGCATTATTTTGGTATTAGTTGCTCATTTTGATATGAAATTATAACAAATGGATGTGAATACAGTATTTCTAAATGGTGACCTAAAGGAAAAGGTTTATATAAAATAATTAGAATGATTCTCATCTAATGATGATGAGCAATTGGTATGCAAACTCAAGAATTTATATATGGATTGAAACAAGCCTCCCTCAATAGTATTTAAAATTTGATGATGTTATCTCTTTATTTGATTTTGAAGAGAATATTTTGGATCAATATATATACCAAAAGGTCAGTGAGAGTAAGATTTATTTTCTTATGTTGTATATAGACGATATTTTACTTGCATTTAATAATAGGGTTTGTTATATGAGGTAAAATAATTTCTCTTTGATAAATTTAAAATGAAAGATATGGGCAATACATCTTATATTATTAGTATTAAGATTCATCAAAATAGATTACGAGGTGTTTTAGATTTATCTCAGGAGATCTATATCAATAACGTTTTACAAACATTTTGGATAAAAGATTATTCACTAAGTGTGGCACCCATTATGAAGGGTGATAGGTTCAATTTGAACCAATGCCCAAAAATGACTTTAAATGGGAACAAATGAAAAACATTCTATATGTTTCTATTGTTGAAAGTTTGATGTATGCTCAAGTATGTATAAGATCTGATATCGCCTTTACAGTTAGAATATTAGGAAGATTTCAGAGTAATTCAGGTATGGCTTACTAAAAAGTTGCTAACAAAGTGATGAGATATCTTTAAGGTACCAAAGAGTATATACTTACATATAGACGGAATGACAATTTAGAAGTATTTGGTTACTCCGATTTATACTTTGCTAGATGTATTGATTTATGTAAATCAACATTTGGCTACATATTTATACTTGTCGGTGGAGTTGTAATTTGGCAGAGTGCAAAGCAGGCCCTGATTACTACTTCCACTATGGAAGCCGAGTTCGTTACTTTTTTTGAGGCTACAAAGTATCGTGTATGGATGAGAAATTTTATATCTGGGTTTAAAGTGGTGGATTCCATCTCAAGGCCATTGAAAAGTTTCTCGCTAAAATAATAAAAATAGTAGTCGAAATAAACATATCGATATTTAGTTTTTAGTCATAAAGGAGCGCATTAAAGGAAAGAAAATTTCTATTGAGCATATTAGTACTCAATTGATAATCGCTAATCCATTGATAAAAGATATGCCACCATTGAGGTTGAAGGATTATGTAGCTAGAATGGGATTAAATTTCATTATGTGATTTTTATTATATGGATAATGATATTTAATAAAATTCTTATTTGCTTGTGATATTTTTAAAAATTTTTGTGTACATATTAGTTGATTATTTTGAGAATATCATCAATTGTTGGACCAAGAGTAAACATAAGATTTATTCATAAAATAACATTACCATATTCGAATATGTCTTGAGAAATATAATATATTATCATACATGAATGATACTACTCATTAATAGAGGACTTATCGCCATGATTTGTATATTTATTTCTTAAGATTGAGGATTGATGGGTTTTGGTTATCACATTAAGTAAAATATGGACCAAATGGAAGAATGTTGACTGTTCAATTTGTAAAAAAACTAAACAATTAGCATTAATGGTCTATGTTTGATAACCGTTTTGTCTTAACTCTCCATGGTAACCTCTCACAAAATAATTGATGGAATTATCTTGATAAGTAGTGTGGGTTATTTGGTTTTTGTCCCTAAACCTAATTCTCTGTGTATATTTCATTGATAAAGGATTTAAGTCTTAGAAAATCAAAAACCATAAGTGGACATTTTTGTGGAAAAACAGAGTAGGGAAATAATGATGGGAGGTTAGTCGATCCTTAATTTTATTCCATATTTCGATATTTTTATGGATGATTAGACCGGTTATTTTACTAACATGGGGAGGCTGGGGAAAAAGGGGAGCAAAATAGAAAGGAAAGCTGAACCAAAACCAAGAAGACCCGGTTGGGTGTTGAGTTTCAAAATTAAATATAAAATATTTTCGGACAAGAACTACTCTCCCTCTTTGACTTGATGTTAAATTTTTGATCTTATCTTGAAGTATTATCAGTTCAATACTTTAAATTCTCACCAAATCCATACTAGAATTAGCAAAATTTAGTAACATGTCAAAATAAAACTTTATTGTTGAACTCTATTGTACCATGTTGATGTTCAAATTTTTACATGCCTTATTTGATCGATCAATGCTATGAAATTTTACTGGATATACTTTAAGATATTAGCTAAATTATCATATTTTTTTAAAAAAATAATCCTTATCGTTATCATGCTAAAAGGAGCAAAATTCAGCATGTTAAAATGGGACTCTGTTGCTGAACTCTACTGCACCATACTAATATCTGAATTTTTACATGCCTTATTTGATCTATTAATGTCATAAAATTTTTACTAGATATATTTTAAAATATTAGCTAAATCACCATATTTTTATTCTGGAATAATCCTTACCGTTACCTTGCTAGAATAGTCAAAATTCAGAAATATATATCATAAAATTGGTTCTGCAACCTGCTATGATGCTTGCTGAGATGCTAATTTTTGCATACTATTAATGGCCGATTAATCCCATAAAAATTTTAGTAAAGAAATTTTAATATGTTGGCTAAATCACAATATATTATTTTGGAATAATTCTCATGAATTAGGCTGGATTCAAGGAGTTTTAAGTCAACTGGCAGTTTGAAGCGAGAAAATCAAGGATTGTTGTTGGTGCCGATTTTCATCACGTTTTTGATCGATTCAAGCTCTATAAAAATTAGTATATGAACTTTAATGAACCCTCTAAGATGTCATGAAGTTGATTAAAACATCTCTCTTAAAAATTCGACCGGTTCAGCCTCAAGAAAATTGAGTAAACCGAACCGGCCAGATTACACCAGAATTTTAAAAATGGCAGTTTTGGAAAATCAGTCCAAACCAGTCTCCATCTGACCACCAAACTGGCTCAAAATTGGTCACCAATTAGTTAATACCCATATTATGATTGTGTAAATTTGGCTCATGAAAATGGGTCGAATGGACCACTGAACCAAATCCCTGAATGAACAGCAAAACTCACGCCTGCATCATTGCTGATGCTGATACAAATCTAGCAGTCCGTTTTGGTGGACTGAACTAGCCATGAATCGGTTGAACCAGCAACCGACCCGGACATATTTTCTAGTACTAAGGTTAAACTATCACCATGTAAAATGATTTCTAAAAATTCTTCGATATGGTCACTGAACCAGACCACATATTAGAACCTGGACTAAACTTTAGTAGTTTGCTAAAATCTTGAATTTCAACCCATGAAAATGGATCGAATCGAGCCCCAATTCGGCTTAATTGGCAACCAAAGTATCTTAAATTTGTTAAAATGATATTAAAGTATCAACTTGTAAAATTTTGTATGATTTAACGACCAAACTAGACCCCAAAATGACAACTGAACCATACCCTGCATCCCCGTTAATGCTATGGCAGGGCAGTTTAGGAAAATGGATTAAACCAGCTGTGTACTGATTGAACCAGCGGTCGGCCTGACCAAGTATGAATTACTAAGGCTTAGCTATCACCATATAAAACGGTTTCCAAAAATACTTTGATTTGGTTGTTGAACCGGCCCTAGAACTAAAATTGCCACTAAATTGGTCGATTTACACTTAATTGTCTATTTTGCTAATTTAATACAAACCGGCTAGGAAATAAATAATAAATTGGCCATATATGGTATGTTAAATTAATAATCAAGTTATACATCATGTCAATCAGTTGACCATTATGAGAATCAGATGTATAAGATATTTAATGAACCTGTTTCTAATGAACCGACTAATTTGGTAAGTGAACTGATTTATGTATAATTCTTTAAAATGATGAACCGACCACTTATTATATGGACAATGGTGAACTGACTCACATGATACAACTGGAAAAATATTATTGAAAGCCGAACCGATCCATAAAACGGATTGTGATCAAACTAGATAAAGAGATAAAATAAAATCAAACTGGTTAGTGCACCAGTAAATTATGAAATTTATGGACCAAGAATCAAATAATATATTGTCTAAAAATAAGTCCAGCATATGTAAAAAATTGTACGAACTTATTTTATCCATATAATTTACCGTGATTTTACTACGAACGTATATGATATGTTATATATGAGTGGAAGCAAATATAACACCAAAAAAATATGAATTTTTTCTAAGATAAGAAAATTAAGAATTAAGGCAGTTTAGGTCATTTGTTTTCATGTAATTTCACACAAGCATTCATATGAGAAAGAAAAGAAAAAGAAACCATAGAGATATGCAAAAAAATGAATTATTTTATTAAACGTGGTCCATTGTTACATGCAATCTTTAATACACGTGTGACCTACCTGGGTATGGTGTGAACCTTATTGGTAGTACCTTTTCAGATGGATGGCATTCCACATCCTTTGGACTAGCTTGCTGTTTTAGGTTTGAAACTTGTATGCTCCATTTCGCAGAACGACTAAGATGAGGAATGAGCCTTCCCAATTCAGGGGAAGCTTGTTCCTGTTGGCCATCTTGCCCGTGGCTTCGATGCCCTACGGACTAGGTCTTCCATCTCGAATTGTTGTGCCTTTACTTTTTTGTTGTAATACTAGGCAATTCGCTATTAGTAGGCAGTCATGCGCATTTTGGTTGTATCCCATGCTTCCCCCAATAGTTCTAAGTACTCTCTAAGCTATTGAAAGTTGCTATGTGGGTCAAAGCCTCGACCTGGAGACTTGAGATCCCGATCTCGATCGGGTTTGCAGCCTCAATTCCGTAGCAGAGACTGAAAGGCATTTCTTACATCGTCTCTTTGGGCGTTGTCTAGTAAGACCACAATACGGAGGGCAACTCGTTTATCCAAGGGTCCCCCGCGTCTTCTAGCTTGTTCTTCTGTCTGTGCACCAATGTCTAGTTGGGGACCTCCACTTATCCATTTGTTTGCGGATACGCTACCGATGTATGGATCAATCTGACACCCAAATTAATGCAATACTTGGTGAAGTGCTTATTGGTGAATTAGGTTTTGTTGTCGGTCACGATGACTTTGAGAATCCCAAATCTGTAGACTATGTTCTGCAGAATGAATTTCGTGGCATTTTGGTTGGGGTAGCCTCAACCAATTTCGTAAAGTAGTCGATGTCCACCACGTTGAACTTCCTTTATCCAGGCGTAATGGAAAATTGGTTGAGAATGTCAAGCCCCAACTGTTCGAACGGCTAGGGTGCCTAGAAGGCTCTGAGCTCCTTGGACGGTTGATGGTGAAGGTTGCCATGGACTTGGCAATTCTCACATCTCTTTACGAACTTCACAGTATCCTTTTTCGTGGTCAGCCAATAGTACCCTTGGCGCATAACCTTGAAAGCAAGGTTCTTGCCGCCAATGTATGACCCACAAATTTTGATATAGACCTCGCTTAATGCATAGTTGGCCTCCTCTAGCGTAAGACACCGAAGGTAAGGGGTCAAATACCCCCGGTGTTATAACTTTTTGTCCATAATGGTATACCAGTCGGCCGTCTTCTTTATGCACTTTGCCTTGTCCCAGTTTTTGAGTAAGGATCCGTTCGTGAGGAACCTTCAGTAGGGCATCATCCAATTTTTGCTATCGGAGACCTGCATCTCTTCTTGCTCGTCTATGCTAGGAGTACTCAAGATCTCTCGCATATCCCTTGAGTACTGTTGCAGATTCTCTATTGCGGCCACCCTTACAAGTTGGTCGGACTTCTAGTTTTCAACCTTGGGATGTACACCACGTCGAGCTTGTCGAACCTTTAGATCACACTCTTTGCCTTAACTAGATATTTGACTAGCATAGGGTTGGATGGCTCAAAGCTTCCATGAATCTAGTAAACGACCAACTATGAATCGTTGTAAATAGTTAAGTATCTAACTGAGCATTTCTTAGCAGGCCACAAATCTGCAAACCGGGCTTCGTATTTGGCCATGTTGTTGGTGGCCAAACACCCAAGGTTCAAGGAGTATTTCACTTTGAACCAGTTAGGGGTCCTCAGGATCACTCCCGTCCCACTGTCTGAGTTTGTTGATGAGCCATCTACTTGTAGAACCCAATCTGGTGCTTCAATTTGGTAGTCGACGCTGCTTGTGCAGTCCGTATCAGGGATTGGGGTTGTGGTATCGACGATGAAGAGGGCCAACACCTGCCCCTTGATGGCCGGCCTTGGCCTGAATTCAATATCGTACTCCCTTAATTCGATAGCCCACTTAACCAACCACCCTGAAATATCGGGCTTTTGTAGGATGCCCTTTAACGGTTGGTCAATCAGGACAATTATCCGATGCATCTGGAAGTAGGGCCGCAGTTTTCAGGCTGAGAAGACGAGTGTCAAAGCAATCTTCTCGGCATGGGGATAATGAGTCTTGGCGCCGGTCAACGTTTTGCTAATATAGTAAACTGGCCGCCGTGCGTTAAACTCCTATTATATCAAGATGGAGTTCAGTGCCGCATCTGAAATAGTTAAATACATGTAAAGCTCTTCACCCTCGCTTGGCGACGTTAGGAGTGGTGGGCTGGCCAGGTATTCTTTCAGCTTGTCGAAAGTGGCCTGACATTTTTCCATCCATTAGAATCCATTTGACTGCATCCCTCTAAAGGCCTTGAAGAAAAGAAGGTATATGTCTCTAGACTTGGCCAGGAAACGGGATAGGGCTGCCAGTCTCCCAGTCAGCCTCTAGACATCTTTCACATTTCGTGGTGGGGTCATGTCTATGAGGGCTTTTATCTTCTCTGATTTTGTCTCAATTCCTCATTAAGAGACGATAAAATCCAACAACTTCCTGGAGGATATCCCGAAGACGCACTTAGAGGGATTTAGCTTCATTTGATGTGCCCAAAGCACCTCGAAGGTTTCGATGAGATCGCGAATATAGTCATCGGTGGTCTTTCTTTTAACAAGCATGTCGTCTACATATACTTCCATATTTCAGCCGATCTGCTTCTCAAATATTTTGTTCACGAGCCTTTGGTAATTAGCACCTGTGTTCCTCAAATCGAAGGGTATGACTTTGTAGTAGCAAGCCCCCTGGTCGGTCATGGAGGAAGTGTGCTCATCGTCTTTTGGGCTCATCTGGATCTGATTGTAACCCTAGTAGGCATTGATAAAATTTAGTAGTTCATACCGAGAAGTGGAGTCCACTAACAAGTCGATTCTTGGTAATGAGAAATTGTCCTTCGGACAGGCTTTCTTGATGTCTGTGAAGTTGACGTAAATCCCCAACTTCTCGTTACTTTTCTTAACAAAAACCATGTTGGAGAGCTGATTCGAGTACTAGACTTTTCTTATAAATTCGGCGTCCAATAGTTTCTTTACTTCTGTGAGATCCAAAAATTAATAGGGCCTCCTCCCATGAAAATCCAGTCCGGCCTTAAGCACCCCAGCCTTGGTCACTTCGGCCCTGTAATCAACGCCATTTGTGATTCAAAATTTGGCCCTTCCTGATAAAAAATGGACCGGCCTTCTCCAAAATCGGCCCGTTTAGTGAAATACACAATCCGACCAAAAAGGTTGACCGGCAAAGAATGGGCCGCAGGCATGAAACTGGAACAGTTGGCTTGAATTAAATTAATGGTAACAAAAAAGTACACTTTATTGTCGAGTTAGAATCCAACTAGACGGCGACCTAATGAAGTAAGTAAACCAACCTAGTTACTCCACCTACCCTCTGAAATAAAGTACGAGGGTAAGTAACTTACCCTACTTACTCCACCAAATCCCTCCTCTATATAAACCTGGCACTGGTTGATGCACAGGCAAGCGAAAGGAAAGGAGTAAAGAGGAGAAAGCTTCAAGACGGTAAAATTTAGGCGATCAACTCTCAGGCAAGTTACTTCGGATGCTATTTTTAAGTTCAGTTTTTAGTTCATTTGCAAATATACTGCACTCTGTTTTGCTACAAGTATTCGGATGTTAACACGTTTTTAGTTTTCGTTTGAATCTGTCCTGAAGTTCATGACGCCTGTTTTCCTACTTTCTGAACTTATAAGAAATCCGAACCAAAGGTAACAACCGGCATTTGACATGTAAAAAGAAACCGGCATTTGGCATGTAATATGAAACCGGCATTTGACATATGAAACGAAACCGGCATTTGGCATATAATATGAAACCGGCATTTGGCATGTAAAATGAAATCGGCATTTGGCATGAAAAATGAAACCGGTATTTGGCATGAAACGGCATTTGCTTGAAATTGAACACGGCCTTCTATATAAACTCTGTCCTTTGAGCAAAATGAACTTCGACTTTAATGAACTCCGGGTTTAAAGGGAAATGAACTCCGGCTTTTGAACTCCGCCTCTGTCAAAAAGAACTTCGTCCTTTTGTTGGAAAAAGAACTCTGGCTTTAAAATGAACTCCGGCCTTAATATGAAGATGAGCTCCGACTTTGTATTGAAAATGAACTCTGGCTTTTGAGAAAAGGAGCTCCGGCCTTTGAGAAAAAGCACTCCGTCCCTTGAGAAAAAGCACTCCGTCCTTAAAATGAACTCCGGCCTTAATGTGAAATGAACTCCGGCCTTAATGTGAAATAAACTCGGGCTTTTAATGAACTCCGTCCTTAAAGTGAACTCCGGCTTTAATGTGAGATGAACTCCAGCTTCTAAGTTAGTCACTCTGGCCTTTATGAAAGAAAGAACTCCGGTTTTAAAGGAAATGCACTTCCGGTTTTAAAGGAATGTCACTCCGGTTTTTAAGAAGGAATTTGCACCCCGGTTTTAAAGGAAAAGTACTCCGTCCCTTTGAGAGAAAAGCACTCCGTCCTGTTAATGAAAAGTACTCCGTCCCTCGAGTGAAAAACACTCCGGCTTTTTAAGCACTCCGGCTTTTGAGTACTCCGGCTTTTGAGCACTCCGGCTTTATGAACTCCGGCCTCAATGTAAAATAAACTTCGGCTTTTAAAGTACTCCGGCTTTCAGTAAAAAGTACTCCGGATTTATGAAACTTCGGCTTTTAAAAGTACTTCGTCCCGTTAGTGAAAAGCACTCCGTCCCTTTTAATGAAAAGCACTCCGTCCTGATAGTGAAAAGTACTCCATCCCTTTAGTGAAAAACACTCCGACTTTTTAAGCACTCCGGCTTCTGAGAACTCCGACTTTTGAACACTTCGGCTTTTGAGCATTCCGGCATTTTGAGAAAAAGAACTTCGGCTTTTTACACTGAAAATGAAACCGACTCCCTTAACAAGAAAAGACCTCCGCCCTTCCTTAATAAAAATCTAAACCGGCCCCAAGTATATTGTATGCCATGAAATCGAAACTGGCCTCATGCGTATTTCGAAATCGGCTCTAAGTCTATTTTTGTTTCTGTTATTTTGGACCCACACTGATATGTAGTCAGGTTAGGTTCTCCGGCATGCCTTAGGACTTTCCGGTGGTAATCGAGGATAACTCTGTCCATGGAGTTATTTGTGGTCTGCCCTATCCTCGGGGCGTTACGGTCAGGAGGAAATTTGTGACGGAACGGATTTTTTTTTTTTGATTCCGTCATTCCTGACACAATTGAAAACCCAACTAAACCGATTAGGTGCAGCACAGGATCACAGATGCCATCTAGGACCCACATACAAGTAAAGCGGAAGTTATACTAACACTTGTGGAAGCATTCATATTCATTCCAAAATATTCATTCCTGAGTACATAGCCAAAATGTTTAACCATAAAAGTTCAATCAAGTCATTACAATAATATTTCTCCAAAATAAGCTTCCAAGGTCTTTAATCCTGCAGATAAGCTCTAATCACTCCAACTCGTCAGGCATAAGCTCTAAAGCTTCATCTGTGGGGAAAAAATATAAAACAGTGAGCCGAGGCTCAGCAAGGTACATGCACATGGATAATAAACGATGATGCAGAATGGTCATGTAACTATGCATAAGCAGAACGGTAATCCAGAATGGAGTCCAAGAAATAGAGAAAACATACCTTGATAGTACTATATTTCAAAATTGGTAATTGGTACAGTAAACGGTAAATAGTAACAGAACATATCGGTATCGGTATGATAAACGGTGAACAGTACATATCATATCCGTAAATAGTCTTTCATATTCGGTAATTGGTACTTCATATTCGGAAGTCGGTACGGTAATATAACATATCGGAAAAATAGTAAAATAGATGCTTCATATCATATCGGTGAGACCACCGCGGTATACCCTACTAGGCGAGGGGCGAATAATCGAGATAGATTGTGTTCCTCCACACAATCTAAGGCCTAGTCTTGTCATATGGGTATCCCATCTCACGGGATCGGTGCGGTATGCCTCCCAAAGGTAGGCGTGGCAGTAATTCCCTCATCCATAATGCCCGAGGCGGGGCGGACCACAAATAACTCCATGGATGAGCTATCTCGATTACCACCGAAAAGTCCTAAGGCATGCCGGATAACCTATCGGGCTGTAGTCGATCCCAGGTCTTAAAATAACGGGAACACTTCTTTCCTTGAAAGCCATTTTCAGTATGCCGTAGTTCATTTTCTGTACGAAATCGGAGTTCAATTTTCAATACAAGCCGGAGTTCATTTTCACGTTAAGGACGGAGCTCTTTTTCATATGCAAAACCGGAGTTCGTTTTCATTCAAGCCGGAGTTCTTCTTTTGTGAAAAAAATCGGAGTTCATTTCGTGTTAAGGACGGAGCTCTTTTAGGTATCTGGCTTAGGAGTTAATTTTACCTTTAAAAGTCAGAGTTCCTCTTTTGACAAAAAAAGCCAGAGTTCATTTTGCGTTAAGGACGGAGCTCTTTTTCATGTTAAAAGCCAGAGTTCATTTTTCTTTAAAGATGGAATTCTTTTTCAAAAGCCGGAGCTCAAAGCCGAACTTCATTTTTCATTAAGGACGGAGCTTTTTTCTTGTACGAAACCGGAGTTCATTTTACCTTTAAAAGCTGGAGTTACTCTTTTGACAGAAAAAGCCGGAGTTCATTTCGCGTTAAGGACGGAGCTCTTTTTCATGTTAAAAGCCAGAGTTCATTTTTTGTTTAAAGACGGAATTCTTTTTCAAAAGCTGGAGCCCGAAGCCGAAGTTCAATTTTCATTAAAGACGGAGTTCATTTCACTATCAGGACGGAGTTCATTTTACTAAAAGGGACGGAGTTCATTTTACAATCAGGACGGAGTGCATTTTCATTAAAAGGGCCAGAGTTCATTTTACTATCAGGACGGAGTACATTTTCACTAAAAGAGACGGAGCTTGTTTTTCTCAAGGACGGAGTTCATTAAAAGCCGGAGTTCTTTTCCTTCTTAAAAACCGGAGTTCTTTCTTTTATAAAGCTAGAGTTCTTTTTACATTAGGGGCAAGAGTTCGTTTTACATTAGGGGCCGGAGTTCGTTGTACATTACAGGAGGTGGATATTTAATGCAGAAAGCAAGGACTCATAAACAGAGTATACTTCAATATTTTCAAAACATGAACTTAAAAGCAAAGCAGACGTCCGAAATAACTTGCAATAAAGCATGAATTTCAAAGCAGAGTGCATGAACTTAAAAGTAGTGTTCGAAGTATCTTGCAACAAAATATGAATTTAGAAACAGAGCAAATTATACAAGTAATGAACTTAAAAACGGCGTCAGTACACTTGCACGACCAGGTGACTCAATTTTCCTTCCCTTCTTGCACGACGATCGGTTTCTTTGTCTTGGAGCTCTCTCTTCACTCCCTTCTTCTTCGCTCCTTATTTTTCCTTGGCGCCAAAAACTCACACTACCCTCAACCAGAGTCCGATATATAAAGGGGAGGGAGCATGTGGGTAAGTGGAGGTAGGTTACTTGCTCGGTAATTCTTTTCAGGAATTCTTTTCAGGGGGATAGGTGGAGTAATCAGGTTGGTTTATCTACTCTATTTAGTCGCCGCTTAGTTGCCACCTAATTAGATTCTAACTAAATAATAAAGTTCACCTTAAGAAAACCGGACGGATTTCTTCACTTAGAAAACCGGACTGATTCTTTGACTTCCTTGCAAGGTAGGTCGAACTTGATCATTCCTTGAAAAGGGCCGGACTTGATTATTTTATGCAAAAGGGCCTGACTGGATTATTTCATGTAAATGGCCGAAGTTGATATGTTCAGGCAGGACGGACCTCTTTTCAAAAGGGCTGGAGTTGTTTTCTTCGTGCTTTAAGCGCCGGACCTGATTTTAATATGCACAAAGCTGAACTGGGTTTTAATATGCACAAAGCCGGACTTGATTTTAACATGAATAGTGCATGGCCAGACTTGATTTATTCACTAAAGGAGACCGGACCTCATTTCTTTTTTAAAAAGTCAGACCTCATTATTCACTTGAAAAGCCGGACCTCATTATTTACTTGAAAAGCCGGGCTACTTTTCTTCTTAAGGGGCCGGACTTCATTTTGGCACAAGAGGAGGGACTTCCTTTGATCACAAGAGGAGGGACTTCATTTTGGCACACGAGGAGGGACTTCATTTGGGCACAAGAGGAGAGACTTCCTTTGGGCACAAGAGGAGGGACATCATTTTGACACACGAGGAGGGACTTCATTTTGGTACGAGAGGAGGGACTTCCTTTGGGCACAAGAGGAGGGACTTCATTTTGGCACACGAGGAGGGACTTTATTTGGGCACAAGAGGAGGGACTTCCCTTGGGCACAAGAGGAGGGACTTCATTTGGGCACACGAGGAGGGACTTCATTTGGGCACAAGAGGAGGGACTTCCTTTGGGCACAAGAGGAAGGACTTCATTTTTGCACACGAGGGGGGACTTCATTTTGGTACAAGAGGAGGGACTTCATTTACGCTAAGAGAAGACGGGCTTCTTTTTTTTTCTTCCTCACACAAAGGCCACTCCAGTCATCAGGCTACTTCGGCCTCACCAAACCACGCCGGACTTCAAGTTCAGGAGACAATTTCCGATTTTAAAATATGCTCTAAAGCTGGTTTGGATTTTCTTAATACATTTTTCGAATAACCTTTAATTTTCCTCGATCCTTTGATTATTTCGACTCGATGACTGGGACTTTTTATGACTTATAATCTGGGTCATCACAAAATTTCTGTTACCGGCCTACCTTCGGGTGGCACACTGTTCTGATCCCTCGAGATGGGATACTTCTGTTTCTGGCCTTGGATTGTATGGAGTGAACATAATCTATCCTCGATCACTCGCCCCCTCTGCTAGTAGGGTACGCTAGCAAGATCATCTTTGTTACCTTTATGTTAACCGCTTTCGATTTCGATTTGATTTCCGTTATTAGCTCTTTGTCTTGACATTCTGCAGTTCGTCGTTGATTCACGATTTCTTGTTCTTAAATTGACTACCAATTTACATTTGCAGTCGCGATTTCCGATCTTAAGGGATGATTTTTGTTTACTAATTTCTGATTTCCGATTTATGAAGTACGTTACTGTCAAGTATGATTCTTACGCTTTACGAATTGCTTTACATGCGAACCGTTTCGTTCTACACCGTTACATAAGCATTACGCATCATGGTTTTCTTGCTCATGTGCATGTACCTTCTTGAGTATCGGCTCACTGTTTTAGTATTTTTTTTCCCTCCAGATGAGACAGTAGAGCTGTTACTTGATGAAAAGGAGTAGACTAAGAGAAGCTTTTGAGGGTTTTTAAGGACTTAGAGCATTGTGGAGCCGCTTTTTGAAGAGCTTGTGGATGCAAACACCTAGCTAGAAATGTAATTTTTGCATACCGATTTTCATGTCTATTGATGTCGTAGAACATGTAGATTTTTGTATGAAAAGCTTATGATATATATGTCGGTAAAAGAAAAAGCTATGCTTCTGCAGGTTCTTAGTTTACTTCCGCTATATATATACTCTGGATTTACTGCGCAGGTCCTAGATGACATCTCGTTATTATACTGTTAGAGTAGTAAATGTTTTTTTATGGATTTGTGCCATGGATGGCACATGTGATCCTGTGAACGTTTGTTATAGGAATTGTTAATGACGGATAATTGTGTTTCTGCTTGACGGAAGCTTTTGCCTGTTTGACGAAAGCTTTTGAGGACAAAAAAAAATCCGTACCGTCACAATTGGTATCAGAGAATTGAGATGCCTTAGGAATTAATCGATCGAAAGACGGAAGCATAGGTTTGAATCTCTGAATAGAATTCCTGTAGGAATAAGTAAAGGAAGTTAGGGTAGTTAAGACCCTTAAGAGATTGGTTCTTAGGTTTGGTTAGAAATTCCTCAGATATTTCTTGTTCCATTGAATCATTGTCCTTATATTCATGTATTTGCCTTGATTATAGGATGGCAAGTAGAAGAGGTGGGAGGAATGGCCGCGGTGGCGTTGGCATGCTGTATGACAGGGAGGCGGCCTATATCAATCTACTGGAGAGGATGACCAATGTAGTAGAGTCTGTTGAGCAAAAGCACATGGCTCCAAATCCTGCCCCCGAGCCAGCTCTGGCACCTCCTGGTCCTACAACTTATGATAGATTCACAGCTGAGCGAGCACCGGGCTTCCTCGGAAAGTCTGATCAGGCTGAGGCGGACGTATGGATGAAAAGAATGAAGAAGATATTTGATGTGCTTGGCTGTACTGACCGAGAAAAGGTGAAATTTGCTACATATAAATTGGAGGGTGAAGCGGATAGTTGGTGGGACATGCAGAAATGGGCGATGGGAGTGTCTAATGAAGCTATCACCTGGGAGATGTTTGAGGAGGCATTTCTAAAAAAGTATTTTCCGTCCAGTCTTGAGATCCGAAAAGAGCAAGAGTTCATGAGGCTGAGACAAGGGAGCATGACCATCAAGGAATATGATGCCAAGTTCACGGAGTTATCTCGCTTTGCACCATTTTATGTGGAGGATGAATAGAGGAAAGCTAAAAAGTTCCTCCAAGGGCTACGAGATGATACTAGAAAGTTGTTGTCTGTTTTGAAGTTTGAGACTTACGCCGAGATCTTGGACAGAGCAAGGATCTACGAGAAGGAGGCGGAGATAGAAAGATTTTATACAAAAAGAACCGCCAGCCGAGCGGGAGTAAGTACCGGATCAGCTGCGGGGTCTTCTGGACCGTTGAAGAGGACTAAAGCAGCTGACAAAGGAAAAAGTATTGTGCCGGCTCAGTCAGTGACCAGTACTAGAGCGTCGGCTGAAGACTGTGCCTTCTATGAGAGGAAACATCTGGGACGAGAATGCCGCAGAATGTTGGGAGCGTGTTTTAGATGTGGGCAACAACGCCACCTTCTCAGGAATTGCCCACTACCCCTAAGGATGGAAGGAAAGAAGCCTACTGTCTCAGCAAGGGCCTTCGCAGTGACTGTTCAAGATCCAGAGGCATCTCCGAACGTAGTGGAAGGTACCCTTTCTGTTTGTGGAGTTTCTGCATCCATATTATTTGACTCGGGGTCTACCCATTCCTTTATTTTCTCGTGATTTGCATGTTGTATCGTATTTACCCCATGTGTTTTGGATTGTGGATTATCTGTATGTACTCCCACTGGATCATCTGTGGTTACTGATGTGATGTATCCGGAATGTATGGTTGAGGTGAGTGGGAACCATCTGGTTGTAGATTTAGTGTTGTTGGACATGGGTGATTTTGATGTGATCGTTGGGATGGATTGGCTGACCAATTACCATGCCAGTATCGACTATTTCCTGAAGCAGGTTTGTTTTAACATTCTTGGGACGGAGCCCTTTTCCTTTTAGGGCATTAAGAAAAAGAGGGTACCTATGTTGATCTCTGCTCTTCATGCCAAGCATTTGATGAGTAGTAGATGTAGAGCTTATTTGGCATATGCCTGCACTACTGGGAGCCATAGTGTGCCGGCTAAGGATATCCTTATTGTTTGTGACTTTGAGGATGTATTTCCAGAGGAGTTACCTGGATTGCCTCCACACTGAGAAATTGAATTTGAGATTGTTGTTGTTCCTGGTGCTAGTCCGGTTTCTAAATCCCCCTATCGTATGGCTCCGGCTGAACTGAAGCAGTTGAAGTTGCAATTACAGGAGCTGTTAGACAAGAGTTTTATCAGACCGAGTGTATCTCCCTGGGGTGCAACGGTGTTGTTCGTAAGGAAAAAAGACAGGTCTTTGTGCTTGTGTGTTGACTATCGTGAATTGAATAAGGTCACGATTAAAAACAAATACCCTCTGCCGCGCATTGATGATTTATTTGATCAGTTGCAAGGGTCGCGAGTGTTTTTAAAGATTGATTTGAGGTCCGGTTATTACCAACTAAGGATTAAGCCGGAGGATGTAGCTAAAACAGCTTTTCGGACACGTTATGACCATTATGAGTTTCTTGTCATGCCCTTTGGCCTTACAAATGCTCTAGCTGCTTTTATGGATTTGATGAATACGGTTTTCAGGCCATACTTGGACAAATTTGTAGTGGTATTCATTGATGACATCTTGATCTACTCAAAGGATCACGAGGAGCACGAAATTCATTTGAGGAAGGTATTTCAGGTGCTTCGCGATGAGAAACTGTATGCCAAGTTGAGTAAGTGTGAGTTCTGGCTCGAAAGGGTGATGTTCTTGGGACATGTGATTTCTGATAGTGGCATTTCTGTAGATCCTAAGAAAATAGAGGCTGTCACAAGTTGGAGCAGACCAACTTCTGTGACTGAGGTTAGGAGCTTTCTGGGTATGGCGGGATATTACAGGCGCTTTGTAGAGAATTTCTCTCAGATTGCTATGCCTCTGACTCGGTTGCTGAAGAAAGAGGCTAAGTTTGTGTGGACAGAAGAGTGTGATCTGAGCTTCGAGGAGCTAAAGGATCGTTTGACCACTGCTCTAGTGCTAATTATTCCAGAGGGTTCTGGAGGCTTTGAGGTGTACTGCGACGCTTCTAAGGCGGGTCTAGGATGTGTGTTGATGCAGCACGGAAAAGTCGTGGCATACGGATCTAGACAATTGAAAGTGCACGAGAAAAATTATCCTACCCATGATCTTAAGCTTGCTGCTGTGGTGTTTGCATTGAAAATTTGGAGACATTATCTATATGGCGAGAAGTTCCTTGTGTATTCCGATCATAAGAGTTTAAAGTACTTATTCTCACAAAAGGAACTCAACATGAGGCAAAGGAGATGGCTCAATTTCCTGAAAGATTATGATTGTGAAATCTAGTATAAGTCGGGAAAGGCCAACGTGGTAGCAGATACCTTGAGTCGCCGATCGGGCTATGTGGCGCACCTACAGGTCAAACAGATGGAGATGTTAGATTATTTGAAGCAGTGTGGTATCCAACGCTATGCCAAGGGTGATAGGATGCTCCTGTCGTATTTCCAGATTCAACCAAAGGTAGTTGGTGAAGTCAAGGAGAAACAAGTGAATGATTTGTTCCTCATGGATATTGTTAATGATTTGAGTAAGGAGTCTCGGGCTGATTTTAACATCCGGGCTGATGGTGTGTTGAGATTTAGAGATCGATTATGTGTACCGGATGATAAAGGATTGAAGGAGAAAATTTTAAAGGAGGCTCACCGGTCTTGGTATACAATCCACCCGGGAATGAATAAAATGTACCAGGATCTGAAAAAGACTTTTTGGTGGAGAAACATGAAGAGGGATATCATGGGCCATGTGGAGAAATGCCTAGTGTGTCAGCAACTGAAGGCCGAGAGGAAGAAACCTTCTAGATTGTTACATCCAATGCCCATCCCGAGCTGGAAATGGGAGGACATTACTATGGATTTTGTATCAGGGTTGTCGAGGACTCCTAGGAATCATGACGCTGTGTGGGTTATAGTTGATCGGCTGACGAAATCAGCCCACTTTTTGGCAATCAGGACGACCTACTCGCGTGATAGATTGGCTCAGTTGTACGTGAATGAGAGCGTGAGGTTTCATGGAGTTCTTGCCTCCATAGTATCTGATAGAGATCCACGTTTTGTCTCGAGGTTCTGGGAGAGTTGGCATAAGGAGTTGGGGACAGAATTGAAGTTCAGTACCGCGTATCACCCTCAGACCGATGGCCAATTTGAACGTACCATTCAGATTCTCGTGGACATGTCGAGGGCTTCTGTTTTGGAGATAGGAGGAACTTGGGATACTCATCTATCACTAGCTGAATTTGCTTATAATAACAGTTATCAAGCTAGTATCGGCATGGCACCGTTTGAGGCGTTGTATGGGAGAAAGTGTAGGTCACCTATTCATTAGGAGGAAACTGGAGACAAAAGAATTTTGGGCCCTGAGATTGTGAAAGAAACAGTAGAGAAGATTAACGTGATTCATGATAATTTGAAGGTTGCTCAGAGCCGACAGAAGAGTTATGCGGACAAGCGGAGGATAGAGCTGAGTTTTGAGATAGGAGATCCTGTGTTTCTAAAGGTCTCGCCGTTAAAGGGCACCTTTTGGTTTGGAGTAAAGGGAAAGTTGAAACCCCGGTTCATTGGCCCTTTTGAGATTCTGGAAAGGGTCGGGGAGGTAGCCTACAGGTTGGCGTTACCATCGACTCTTGCAGGCGTACACGATGTATTTCATGTCTCGATGCTTCGAAAGTACATCCACGATCCAGCGCATGTGATTGACTACGGGACTTTGTCCACCGATAAGGACTTGTCCTACATTGAAGAGCCGCTGCAAATCCTAGACCAAAGGATCAAAGGTTGCGAATGAAATCCATCCCCTTGGTGAAAGTGCTTTGGAGGAATCATTCACCGGAGGAGGCCACTTGGGAGCGCGAAGAGGAGATCCGTGACAAGTGTCCTCACTTGTTCCCTTGAGGTATGTACTTTACTCAATTTCGATGACGAAATTTCATTAAGTAGGGAAGAATTGTGAGATCCAAAAATTAATAGGGCCTCCTCCCACCAAAATCCAGTTCGGCCTTAAGCACTCCGGCCTTGGTCACTCCGGCCCTGTAATCAAGGCCAGATGTAACTCAAAATTTGGCCCTTCTTGATGAAAAATGGACCGGCCTTCTCCAAAATCGGCCCGTTTAGTGAAATACACAATCCGACCAAAAAGGTTGA
Organism: Nepenthes gracilis; assembly: GCA_033239525.1. Lineage (NCBI taxonomy): Eukaryota > Viridiplantae > Streptophyta > Magnoliopsida > Caryophyllales > Nepenthaceae > Nepenthes > Nepenthes gracilis. Next base: position 16,088,706 of record BSYO01000007.1, read on the forward strand.
CCGGCAAAGAGTGGGCCGCAGGCATGAAACTGGAACAGTTGGCTTGAATTAACTTAATGGTAACAAAAAAGTACACTTTATTGTCGAGTTAGAATCCAACTAGACGGCGACTTAATGAAGTAAGTAAACCAACCTAGTTACTCCACCTATCCTCTGAAATGAAGTACGATGGTAAGTAACTTACCACACTTATTCCACCAAATCCCTCCTCTATATAAACCTAGCGCTGGTTGATACACAGGCAAGCAAAAGGAAGGGAGTAAAGAGGAGAAAGCTTCAAGACGGTAAAATTTAGGCGATCAACTCTCAGGCAAGTTACTTCAGACGCTGTTTTTAAGTTCAGTTTTTAGTTCATTTGCAAATATACTGCACTTTGTTTTGCTGCAAGTATTCGGGCGTTAACACGTTTTTAGTTTTCGTTTGAATCTGTCCTGAAATTCATGACGCCTGTTTTCCTACTTTCTGAACTTACAAGAAATCCGGACCAAAGGTTACAACCGACATTTGACATGTAAAACTAAACCGGCATTTGGCATGTAATATGAAACCGGCATTTGACATATGAAACGAAACCGGCATTTGGCATGTAATATGAAACCGGCATTTGGCATGTAAAATGAAATCGGCATTTGGCATGAAAACAGCATTGCTTGAAATTGAACACGGCCTTCTATATGAACTCCGGCTTTAATGAACTCCGGGTTTAAAGGGAAATGAACTCCGACTTTTGAACTCCGCCTTTGTCAAAAAGAACTCCGTCCTTTTGTTGGAAAAAGAACTCTGGCTTTAAAATGAATTCCGGCTTTTGAGAAAATAAGCGCCGGCCTTTGAGAAAATAAGCTCTGTCCTCTGAGAAAAAGCACTCCGTCCTTAAAATGAACTCCGGCCTTAATGTGAAATAAACTCCAGCTTCTAAGTTAGTTCACTCCGGCCTTTATGAAACAAAGAACTCCGGTTTTAAAGGAAATACACTTCCGATTTTAAAGGAATGTCACTCCGGTTTTTAAGAAGAAATGAACCCGGTTATAAAGGAAAAGCACTCCGTCCCTTTGAAGAAAAGCACTCCGTCTGTTAGTGAAAAGTACTCCGTCCCTCAAGAAAAACACTGTTTTTAAGCACTCGGCTTTTAAGTACTCGGAAGCACTCCGACTTTATGAACTCCGATTTTAAAGGAAAATGAACTTGGCTTTTAAAGAGTACTCCGGCTTTCAGTAAAAGCACTTTCTGGATTTATAAAACTTGACTTTTAAAAAGAGTACTCCGTCCCGTTGAAAAAAGCACTCCGTTCCTTTTAATGAAAAGCACTCCGTCTGATAGTGAAAGTACTCCGTCCCTTGAGTGAAAAACACTCAGGCCTTTTAAGCACTCCGACTGAAACTCTAATTTTGAACACTCCAAACTAAAATGAACTCAGGCATTTTGAGAAAATTTTAGCTTTTTGCCTTTGAAAAGGAAGTACTCCCTTAACAAGAAAAAGAGCTCGCCCTTCCTTGATAAAAATCTAAACCGACCCCAAGTATATTGTATACCATGAAATCGAAATTGGCCTCATGCGTATTTTGAAATCGGCTCTAAGTCTATTTTTTTTTTTACATTATTTTGGACCCACCCGTATGCGGTCGGGTTAGGTTCTCGGCATGCCTTAGGACTTTCTGATAATCGAGATAACTCTTGTCCATGAAGTTATTTGTGGTCCGCCTATCCTCGGGGCGTTACGGTCGGGAGAAAATTTACATTGCCGGCCTACCTTCGGGTGGCACACCGTTACGATCCCTCGAGATGGGATACTTATGTTTCCGGCCTTGGATTGTATGGAGTGAACACAATCTATCCTCGATCACTCGCCCCCTCGCTAGTAGGGTGCGCTAGCAAGATTTGTCTTTGTTACGCTATGTTAACCTTTCCGATTTCGATTTCCGTTGTTGGCTCTTCATCACATCGACTTATTTACGATTACCGTCACGATTACTGTTTCTTATTCTGATTCGACTACCGATTTCTATTTACCGAGTACTGATTTCTGATCTTAAGGGATGATTTCTGTTTACTAATTTCTGATTTTCGATTTATGAAGTACATTACTATCAAGTATGATTTTTCGGCTTTCTGAATTGCTTTCTGTCTGAACCGTTCTGTTCTACACCGTTACATGATTGTTCTGTATCATGGTTTTACTGCTCATGTGCATGTACCTTGCTGAGCCTCGGCTCACTATTTTAGTATTTTTCTCCCCTCCAGATGAGACAGTAAAGCTATTACCTTATGAAAAGGAGTAGACTAAGAGAAGCTTTTGAAGGTTTTTGAGGACTTAGAGTATTGTGGAGCCGCTTTTTGAAGAGCTTGTGGATGCAAACACCTAGCTAGAAATGTGATTTTTGCATACCGATTTCTATGTCTATTGATGTTGTAGAACATGTAGATTTTTGTATGAAAAGCTTATGATATATATGTCGGTAAAAGAAAAAGCTATGCTTCTGTAGATTCTTAGTTTACTTTCGCTATATATATACTATGGATTTACTGTGCAGGTCCTAGATGGCATATCGTTATTATACTGTTAGAGTAGTAAATGTTTTTTTTATGGATTTGTGCCAGGGATGGCACATGTGATCCTGTGAACGTTTGTTGTAGGAATTGTTAATGACGGATAATTGTGTTTCTGTTTGACGGAAGATTTTGCCTGTTTGACGGAAGCTTTTGAGGACAAAAAAAAATCCGTTTTGTCACAACTTCCTTTTGGATAGCTATTAGCTTCTCGATGGAGTGGTTCTTCCTCTATTTCTACTTGATGGGCTTATAGGTAGGATCGAGACCCAACTTGTGGACCATTACTCCAACAGTAATCTCATGTATGTTAGCAAGCGTCCATGCGAAGACATCTACGTTATGCCTTACGGCAGAGATTGAGACCCAACATGTGGACCATTACTCCAACTAGAATCCCATACATGTGAGCGGGTGTCCATGTGAAGACATCTATGTTATGCCTTAAGAAGCTGATTAGCTTGTTGTGCTGGGGTCTGACGCGTGAGCCCCTATCTATACACATTTATATGGGTTGTCCGAATCCAAGGGTGCAGGTCGGTGGCCTCGCTGGACTGCATTTGCTACAAAGTTGTTCTATCTCAATGGTCTAGGTCATCTACCATCCGGTCAACGCTGTTCGGGGTGACTTGAGACAGGTAACATGTTCGATCAATTATTTGATTGTCTAGTACTTTATCGATACCGCATGCTATCAGAAATTTTATTTTTAGGTGGGGTATTGATGTTACGGCCCCGAATGTCATCAGGCATTATCAAGCAAGTATGGCATTGTACACAGAAGGCAAGTCGACAATCAAGAAGGTAAGCATGCGACTCGCTATCCTAGGGTATGTGCCCAAGGTGACTTCTAACTGAATGGTCCCTTGGACAATCACTGAGTTCATTATCCAATCCATATAATGGCCCTTAGACCAGTTTCAGTTGACTCTTTTTTGATCTTAATTTAAAATAAGCATTAAGGTAAAGCAAATCATAGAAACTTTTATTATTAATAAAGATTCGTTTCAACTGATAATCTACAGTATCATCTGAGACGAAGGCGGAACAACCAGGGGGTCAATATGGGGGGAGATTATATGTGCCATATCGTCGTTTCTAAAACTAATGACATCATCTCCTACCTTCTGCTTTTTGTACCCAGACGACTTTTCTTGGCAGTTTACATTGTGAGTCTTAGGCGGCCTGGTGGTCACAATGTTTACCACTCCGACTATGACCCGGTTCCTCAGCTACTACTGCTCAGGCCTATCCTTACCCAAGGGATTGGGATTTTTACCCGGGTTCCTAGAAAACTTGGTGAGTTGGCCACGGTGGATCAACTCCTCGATCTCTTTCTATAGAGTTCGACAGTCTTCTGTACTATGATTCGGAGATCAATGAAAGTTATAATACTTCATCAGATCTCCTACCTCCAGGTTCTTTATCGATTTTGGCCACTTCATGAACTTCTCCTCTCAGATCTACATGAGGACGTTCACCCGAGAATCATTTAGCAAAGTTAGGTTTATGCTTGAACTCCCTCTGTACTGGCAACTCAATTATGGGCTGCTTCCTTCAGGGGTTGTCGTGGCCCTCATTCTTCCTTTTTCCATCCGCCGACAAGGAGCAAGGATGGTCAGCCCATTCCGGGTGCTTTGCCTCATTGGCTTCCTCCGCTGCTATGTAAGTTCAAGTAATGGACTTAGCCTTCCAAAAGGTTTGTGGGTCCTTGCAGACTAGATGTTTAAAAAAAGTCACCCAAACTCAGAGCAAAAATGAAGCTGCCGAGCTTCACCACGTCAATAAGCCTGGGTATATTTCGAGCTTCAGTAGTAAATCTCCCCAGGAACTTCCATACATTCTCGCCTGGCTTCTGTTTGACGTGGGCGAGGTGCCATGGCTGCTTTCCTTTGTGTCGGCTGGAGGTATACTGAGCTAGGAAGCTATCAGCAAAGTCCCAAAAACTATGGATTGAATTTACCAAGAGCCGATAGAATCAGATTCAGGTGTCCCCCTTTAGAGTAATGGGAAAACACTAGCACATAGAAACCTCCTCTAGGCCCTAGAAGCTGAGCAGAGTACGGAAGTGATCAAGATAATCCATGGGATTAGTGCTTCTGTCATAAGGTTCCAGGGCAAGCATTTTAAATTTTGGGGGAAGCAATTGGGTCTTGATCTCTATGATGAAAGGAGATCTCTTCAGATTGGCCGAGTATTCGCCAGCTTCTCCTTTTAACACTCGGTTCCATATCTTTTGAACATTCTCCTCCACTCGTTAGGAGGTTGTGGACCTTTCCGCATTTAGGTAGGTCCTCAACTCCAGTGTTCGGCTGAGGGGTGTGGCGCAGGCCGACCATTACCACTTGCTGGTCGAGTGATGCGAGAGGTTTCTTCTTGAATCGATGGCCTCTGCTCATCCCGGGAGTACCAGGGGTTCCTCCTTTTCAAGCTCTCCTCTGGGCTTCCGCAACTTAGCTGGCCCTCTAGCATGGAACGACTTCTGGTGTTTGAGGCCGCTAGGGCACTGGAACTACCCGATCGTGCGGCCTTCTTAGCTGATTTCTTCTTTCTCTGGCCTCCTCGCTTGGAGGTCGGAGTGTGAGCTAAAGATGTAACGACTCAGGTCCCAAAACATAGTAAATTATAATTATTAAGCTAAAATAATTAATATTAAGGTAAATAGATTAGGAAAAAATTGGGAAAAAATTAATTTAGAAGCAAAAAGGGCCATTGGGGCCTTAGTTGCGCCCATTTAACAAAATGGGGTGCCCAAGCCGTGCACGAGGCGTCATCCGGGCGAGAAAAATAGAATGTTGCTCCTAAAGGGTCTCGACGAGCACTCGAGGCGTATTTGTTACGTCTGAAGTGCCTGAAGGCCCTTCCTTATGTCTTGGTGCTCGAGCGCGGTCTTAAAGGTTCTATTGATTTCGGGCTGCGATTATAAAACGGGGAGAGGAGGAGGGAGAGATGGGAAGCACGAACGGCAGAAGCAGGAAGGAGAAAGGGAAGAGGAAAGGAAGGGATAGAGAAAAGATGAGAGGAAGGATTTTTCCGCCATATTCGGTACGGTTAGCGTAAGAAAATCAATTAAGTAGGCTAAGGCAAGTGTACTATGAACTTCCTTTTTGTTTATTGTCGCCTTTTGCTATCTCTAAAAAGGGTATTCTTGTTCTAATACCCTCTCCCTCCAAGATTAATGCATGATTTCCATATTTTTATGATTAAGTGCAAAGATTTCATGCTTAAGTGAAAATATCATAATTTAAGTGATGATTGACATGTATTTTGTGATCGATCTGTGTCAGGACCAAACCCTACCTCAAGAATGAGAGTAGTGTAATTGTATATGTCGAGATATGATGAGGAAACACTATATGATAAGTTATGACATATATGTGGGTCATTCAGACATATTTTCTCTGAAAAGTCGTAACATGTTACGTTGTCTGGCATTATTAAAAGCTCTCAGCCTGTTCAATGGTTGCGACCCAGAGCTTATTGGCATGCCAGGGATATATCCCCACCACCACATGATGTGTGGACCGCCTTTTCCGGGGCGTTAATTTTAAGAGGACTTCGATCAGGCCTAATTGAACATCCTGTCCTCAGGATGTAAATAAGGAGGATATGAGCTTTTGAGCGAAGAAAGAAGAAGAAGAATAAGAAAAACCATCATGTCCTCGAGATGTTAATAAGGAGGATATGAGCTTTTGAGCGAAGCAAGAAGAAGAACAAGAAGAACCATCCTGCTCTTGGGATGTAAATAAGGAGGGAAGTGATGAATAAGAACTAAGGATCTCGTGAGTGAGATCATTGAAAATAAGAAGAATAAGAAGAACTATCCTACTCTCGGGATGTAAATAAGAAGGGAAGTAATGAATAAGAACTAAGGATCTCATGAGTGAGATCATTGAAAAAAAGAAGAACAAGGGATCCCACGCTTGAGAATGAGAAGAAAGAGCCATGAACCATGAAGTAAGAAAAGAAGAAGAACCCACCAAGAATTATGAGCCAAGAACCCTCCTTTCTAAGAACCATGAATGAAGAAGTAAAAAGAACCATCTTTCCCCCGGGATGTAAATAAGGAGGAAATTTGATCAGATTGTTTTAAAAGAGCATGTTTTCCTCATGTTTATGTATCGTTTTATGTTTTACCTCGATCCCCTGCATGTGCATGTTTCTATTATTCCTCTTTGCATATGCTTGCATGCTTTATATGAGAATCTGCCTGTCCTTATTTTATAGTACACTTGTTGAGTATTCAGCTTACTCCTTACTTTCTATTCTCTTCCAGATAAGTTGAGGCTTGATAAGAAGGATCAAGGATAGGGGTTGGCTAGTTAGAAGAGGACTCGCTAGGCTTGAAGATCCTCAAAGGACTTTAGGAGACCTTGAAGATTTGTAATTGTCTATAGCTAACCTTGTTGATGGGTATTTTGTATTATGATGAATGCCTTTTGTATTATGGTGAATGTATAATTTATGCTTCCGTAGGATGACATATGGATCTAGTTGCTTCCGCATCGTTGTTTGTTGGAGTTTAAATTTCATTTTGGTCTCAGATGATATTTCTTTTAGATCTAATACGATAGTTAGGAGTACTGTATTGGAGCCATAAATAATATGGCTTGCGTTGATCCTGTGGATGAAATGTAGTTGTGTTGTGAATTAAATTTTGAGATCTGGTGGATTATAATTTTACGTAGGATTGTTTATACAGGTTATTTATATGGTTTTTAGCTCGTTTTTAAAGGAAGCTCTGCCCAATTTTCTACAGACTTTAATATTTGAAATTTAGACATTTGAAATTTATATTTGCTGAGTATGAGGAGGAACGAAAGGGCCTAAAGGATAGGACCCATTCCGTTACAAAGAGGCGGGGAGGCCCCTGCCTCTATTTGCCCTAGTGCATATGGAGTGTCCGGAACATATAGGACATCTTGTTCATTTGCTTCACCATCGTTGGGATAATCGGAGCTGGTTGCTCTCTTACCTGGCCACAAGTGGAGTGGTCGTCGCCAAGGGAGGTGACCTCCTTTTCTGGAACACTAACTTACGCACTTGTGTTCACCATGTTTGTTTATGAGATTAATGTTGATGAAATAGTGGTCAGGCCTTTTGTTCAAATTTTCACAAACGACGCCAATGATGCGTCTTGGATTCAAGTCCTTGACGGATTCGAGTTTAGCTGCTCCTTGGGCTCATGCTAAAGTCGAGTTTGGTCTCCATCCTATGTGATTTGGATCCTACACACCATAACAAAAGACGAGAAATTATAGAAAAATAGTGGAACTCAGTCTCTGATTTATCCTTCGATACTCAAGTCAGTAATTTTTCTTCTAAGATAAAGGTAAAAACAGAATATGTAAGAGTTGAAATTAGAAAGGGGATTTGTGAGTCTAGTTTGGAGGTACACTCGGCGTGGAGTGGATTTGGGTCATAGTGCACTCGTGGAGAGCAACTTTTCAGACTATTGGGTTTGTTGGGAACAAGCAATGGAAAAAGAATAGCGACTGGTTGTTTTGAAGGATGAATTTCTTACGTTAGTTTGAATACTAGAGAGAGCATGTCTTTGAAGTGTGTCTCCAGGACTTTTTATAGTCGTCAGACCTCGCCACCTTCCTTAGGTGGTGTGCACGGGCTGCCAGCCATCTGAAGGGATCCTTTCCACCTGTCAAGAGGATGTAGGAGCTGAGATGCTGCATGCTGTAAATGCTAAAACTTTCATTGTAAGTCGTAAGCTGATTTGATGGCTTCCCTTTTTAAGATATGTATTGATTTAGGGGCTTCCGTTTCAGATAAGGTTGCCATTTGTGTAGATTTTTAAGATCACAATCAATTAGAGTAGATAACCATTGCACTCAGAAAAGGGCTCGTGGGCTGCTCCTAGCTTGGATCGCATCTGGCTACTTGAAGACCTTCTTCGATTCTTGGGTCATTGAACATCTTAGGTCAGTGGGCTGCAATTCCTCTGGGTTGGTCGCCTCCTTGGGCCGGCCCACTCCAACCGTCCCTATCTAGAGGAATTATCGAAATATTCTTATTCCTTATTTTTTTTTAAATTTCCTTTCCATAATTTTCTTTACCATCTCTCAACTAATAAAATTATTAACTTGTAATTATTTTAATTCTTACTCATTTTATTCCATTTATTTCACTATCAAGGCTCTTTTCTTATAAATAAATATTACTTGTTCAATATTATATACAACAAATATAGAGAATTTTTTTTGTCTTTTGTTTTCTCTCGATTTCTTCATGTAGTAATAAATACATGATGACTGAAGAATTTTTAAAAGCATAAAAATAAAAAAGATATCAAAATATGGTAAGTTAATCATATCTTTTATGTAATATGAGAATGAGATTAAAATAAAAACTAACAAATCAAATAAAAAATAAAAAAAAAGTTCAAAATAAATAATTTTGAATAAAACAATCTGTTTGTACTATAAGTGGAAAAAGTTAGAAGCTTTTGAATAAAAAAAAAATTGAAAAAAATGCAACAAGTTGAATAACTTCTTAAGAATGAGAAGTAAATAATTTTTTTTTCCAAATTCTCAGTTTTTTTTTTTTTAACTTAATGTGCAATGCACATTAGAATGCTATGCTATAATTGAAATTAAAAAAAAAAGGTTGGGTAAATTAAAAGATAGGTCATGATGCTTTAGTAATTAGCCTTGTTATTTTCAGCTCATAAGGTGCTTGGACTTATTTTGTCTCAAAATACTATATCCTACGCTGTTTGAAATTAATGAATCCATGGAGGATGCGCAATATGAATAAGATGATTTGTGCATTTTATTTTATATTCATTTTACAGCATTAGGCTATTTATATATAGAGTAGCCATTATAAAATTTATATAGAAAATAATAATTATAAAGAAACAGAGAATATTTATATAATATTTTAATTTTGTAATATTATATATTTAAAAATATATTATTATAAAATATTATAATATCTATTTTATATAAATTTACTATATTTGACATGCCCTATTTACACATTGAAGCTGATTGATTGGGAAGCTTTTTGAATTACAATGATGTTGAGCTAGTCGTTCCCAAATTGCAACCGTTCATCGTATTAAAACAATCTGTTTGTGGTTCTAATATGAATTGATAGAAAGGAATCGGGACTCTATGTATGAGATTCGCTCTGGTGTAATTGTTGAGTAGGTCTCGAATTATGAAACTAGACAGCTATAGGGTGCCTTTTTGAGGCTGATGAAGCAGTATTTGTGATCATCCATGGATATAACTCTTCTACTGAAGGTGCGTATACCATATTGGGAAAATATGATGAGCAGAAAACTCAATGTACTGGGCGTTCGTAGAAAATATATAATTAGCCTCGCCTTATGTGAGGGCTCTGTTGGGGAACGAGTGCTGGTCCACAGGGGAATCGAGGAGAAAAGCAATAACAAAAAACACTCACAACAAAGAGAGAGGGAAGAATAATACACACAATTTTACGTAGAAACTCTCTTCTAAATAAGATGGAGAAAACCATGGAACACTTAGCTTACGAAATTTTCACTATGTAAGTTTTGGTTACAAAAACCACTTTGATTACAAAAACTCTCGGAGAATAGAGCACAATAGTAAAAATGGCGATTCCTTGTTTTTCTCTGCTTCTCCACACACACACCGCAGCAATGTACACACGCACATATATACATATATATAAATGTATTGGGCGGCACCTACTCTGCAAGGCGGTCGCATGCATTGTAAAGCCCACTACCTATTCTGTAAAGTCACATTCCTATCCTGAATTTTACAGTTGACCTACTCTACAAAATAAGTTACTAACTCTGAAAAGTCAACTACCTGCTTTACAAAGTTAATGCCTGGAACTGGACTTTGTAGGTGATTTTCAGTGTTTGCCAAATCTGTCCACCTGCACAGCTCTCCCACCAAAATCACTCTAGGAATTTTCACTACTCCGGTCTTGTGAACTTCTACGGCAAAATTTTCACTCTAAAAATTTCTATTCCGGCAGTTCTTCACTCTGGTATTCTATTCCACTCCGGCCAAATGTCTGTCATCATGTCACATCGACGCATGCAAGTTGGCCAAACCATCCATATTTGGCCAAACCAGTTTCCATGCCAATCGGATATGAGTTTTTACGGGAGTGACCCATATCCCAATAGTTGCTTCTTCTGTGAACATTGATGTACATGTTTTGTAATGTGCATATAGAAAAGCTGGTCATATAGTGTTAGTAATCTTGGGAGCTCAAATATTTTGGCGAATAGAGCCATGAGAAGTGCTCCTATAAATTGCCAATCTTGTTGCAGAGTCTCAGTCTGTCTCTGTGTCCGTGCCCATATACCAATTGACTTCGTGTAAATTTTTGTGCTCTTTGTTGCCTCTTTTCTCTTGTTCACCTTTATGAGTTGATGGGCAGAGTGTTTTGTAGAAAACCATATGGAGGCCATTTTTATCTTGGACCATGCTGATCAGGGTGGTGAAATATTACTATATAATCGATTGCAATAAACCTGGCTGCAGTCTCTATGTTTCAAGCTATCTGCGTGCTGCCTCCCCCTGTTTTACCTTAATCACGTGGCATTCACTTTGCACTGCACCATTATTATTTGTTTAAAACATTTGTGGATCAGAATTGGATGCCTGTTAAGTGGAGTTGCTATATTATTGTTAAGATTATGATTTCTGTTTCTCATTATATATTTGCTAAATTATGTAGGTAGATTTCTCCTTGAGACTGCTCAAGGCAGGGAAGCATGTAATTCAAGGTAATTTGTATATTGATGACTCTGTACCAAGGGCTTTTCCGCTCTTTTTTTCTTAGTTAGGCTACCAAAGTCTATATTTCAGGTCAGGAGAATGCCAGGCTGCCCGGACAGTGGCTAGGAATAACGTCTGGATCTTCTAACATATATGGCTGATCCTTATGTTTCTATGTATGTATATGTCACGCCATCTTTTTGCAGTTGACTATACTGACCTGCTGTATTTTTTTGGGCATGTGAACGCTTGGTCATTACCGTGGATAAAGAGAAACCTGCTGCAGCTTGTGAGTGTGGTTTATGTTATTTTGTATTGTCAGTATATATATTATATATCATGAACCCAAACCAAAAGCAAGTAATATAGATAATCAATAATAATAGAATCCATAAAATAAAATTCCAAGATAATAACGATTCAAATTGAACACCAAAATCTGGGCTTGACCTAACGATATATCAACAGTCTCAATAATAATAAGAATAATAAATGATAACATTAGTCATCACAAGATCTTCCCAAATTATCCATCTGGTTAATAAATATATACAACTTGCTCCAATAGTTGTAAGGAAAAAGTGACTATTTAATCAATACAAACTACAAATCTGAACCAACACAAACCAAATACCACAGTAACCAAATATCATCATCACAATACAATAAACTAGCATCAGCCCAATTATCATGTCCTCAACACTAAAATGCATTTGAAACAATTACAGTCGAATTACGAAACTAATACTCACAAAATATGAATGATGTCTTTATCAGCGATCACGTCCAAACTCCTTGTAATGTATCCATAGCCCATTAGTCTGAAATGATCAGAAATAATAAAAACATGATCTGAATACTCAGTAAATATTAGTATATAATATATGACAAATAGTGCGTCCATAATCAAAGCAAAAAAATAAATTGATTAACCGATATAAAATCCATGAAAACTGAAATCCAAATATCGGATCTAAATGTACGAGACCAACTAAATCCAGTATCAAAATCCAACATCGATCAAAACCTGCGAATCTCAGATTGAAGTCTCGAGTATCCAAAATCAGATACAAGTAAAAACATATCAAAATCCAAAATATATTTAAATTGGAGAACCAAAAACTAAAAGACTGACTTTGAGAAAATGTTATATGTATTCCCGTAATCTTAAGCCATAAGCTACTATTTAGACCTATAGGTAGGCCGTCCACATATTATTTCCTATAGACGGGACAAATACCACTTTCTTTTGCCACCCGTAAATGATAGGTATAGTCCTTAAGTCTATTTGAATATATTAAGACGCCTGAATATATTAGTTATGTTCAATTACTTATGATTATTATCATAAAAATACAAATTAGGGGGGTCTCTATATTACAAATCTAAAATTTTTTCTATTTGACGGTAAAGTATGAAGCTTCCACTTGGAAAGGTCAAACACAAAACTTTCCACCATGGGGAAAGGTACACATGTCGAATCGAATACATAAAGATAGAGTTTGACCCGAAGCACATGTATAGGTACCACATGTAAGGCCTATATGTAAGTTTTCATGACTTTTCATTTACAAATATTTTTATATATGGATATAATATCTCAAAATATTTACCCATTTTTACAAAATAAGTAAAAATTCTCAAATAATAATAAAATAAAAATAAAATCTCAAAACATCTGGTAAAAATAACATGAATGCACAAATATTCTAATTGGGACAAGTAAAATGGCATGCATGTATATTAAATCTACCAAATATAAGCAAAACTAAACGAAAATATAAATAGATTAAAGATAGGGCTTAAAGATACTTGTTTCAACATTCAATCTTATAGATATAATCAAATGATACTTCAAAATCTCTCTTCTTCTCTTCCTCTCTCTTTACTCCCTTCTTTTTCTCTTTCCTTTCTCCTCTTTAAGTGCAAAATGATAGAAAATAATGTGTGTCTCCCTTCTATAGCTGAACTAGCACACGAGTGTAGCCTAAGGTATGCGTTAGGCACCTCGCCTAACCCCATCCATGCACGATCACCACCTTAGGCGCTCTTTGAGTGTGAGCAATCTAGAATTTACGCTTAAGCGCTACCTTGAGCACATATCAGGCAACCTCCAATCTGCCCGAACTTCGCTCAAGCGGTCCACTGTACAAAAAGTGGACAAGTGCGTGTTGGGCGTGCCTCAGGCTTCGAATCTACTTCATTACTCCGATTTTTCTTCAAATTCACATTACATAATTATTTCTCATATATCCAAAATAAACTTATAATACCAAATTAATTAGACCAAGAACTAAGCATTACACTATATTGCCTGTGGTACCTAATTAATCCAATTGCTTCTTCCTTGACAGAACGAGATTTTTTTGACAGAGACCTGGGGAGTAGTATATCATATTGTTGCCACTAAAGTGCTATGTTTTCCTAGACCATATACTATGTTTATTGAGCAAAATTTTCACTAGATAAATTTTAAACTAATAAAGAAGGAAAAGAGATAAAAATGACTTCATGGTTTCACAGTTCATTGTATTAAAGTGACATTTTTATGCGACATCTTTACCGATGTATGATAGCTACCTTTTAATATGCAGCTATTAATGAGGCAGAAATTGCACTGTCCCACTACAAGTCCGTATTTGGAAGTATGCCTAATCCATTGATTTGGGCAGTGGCAGAAAATTATCGATTTGAACCAGCTTTGGTTGAGGTAGCTCTCTTTTTATCTGGTATCGTTACACAGAGCTCATGGACTCTAACTGATCAATTTATTGGTACAGGGTAAAAAGCTTGTGGCTGACGTAGGGAAGATGATGAGCGTCCAGCTCATTGTGGAAGGGTCAATGAACAATGAAAATCCTTATTTTTCGAGCTCCTGGAGGCGAAATTTTTCTGTATGTGTTCCACTGCTTTGATGGTTGCTATGTTGGTTTTCTTGTAGACTGCCAATGAAGTAGGATCGAAGCAAAAAAGCTCCTAAATTAGCTCTATCTTTAGGATTCTTCATGTTTTGCATGATTTTGAGACCCAATACCATCTACTTGATGGACATTCTCTCAGTTCTTAAACTGATTAGAAGATATGGTTGGCTGCAAGATCATGGAAGATATGAGGGATATTTATAAAGATTACTCTAGAAGGTGAATTCTAATCATCCATAGTAGAAAATGGAAAAATAATCCTAGTCATTGATTGAGGAGGTAGTATTACTATATAAAGAGATAAATTCATCTCATTCTGGACAAGCTAAACAAGCTTAAGAAACTCAAGAGCAATCTAAGCAAAGCCAAGTGAGGTGAAACCAATGAGTAGTGTGAAATTGAGGGAGTGGTTAGTCTTGAAGTGCTTGATGAGTGAGCTTTTAGGGTTAGCTTATGCAAGTGAGTGCCAGATTAGTGTTCCATAGTCTCATACCCAGCTTCTGTATTGAAAAACTTGAGGCACCCTCATCACGATTCGTTTAGACTCTATATGTAAAGTAGAAGCACAAGATGCAGAAATATACAGTACACTTAATGCATATTTTCTTGTAGATATAATTACAAACCGATATCTACTGAAACAATTATCAATATAATAAATCGAAGACAATAAAAGAATTAATACACAATTTTAGTGGTGAATAGAAATCTAAAAAACCAATTGGTTTTCAAGTAAAATTCCCAGAGCTAATGTAGCTAGTAAAAATAAAGTAATATGAAAGTCAACCTATAACCGAATTGTATACATATATTAAATATTTTAACCTACTCTTAATTTGTGACCCCTATTAAGAAACTCTTTAGAATCACTTACAATAATAGAACTAGATAACTTCCAATCTTCTTATTGTCTTGCTTCATTATCTAGCAAATTGCCACGCACTATTGAAAGTTGGTGTTCACACTACTAATGGGACCAAGGTTCACAAACTGGAATAAGTGTATAAAAAATTATAGAGAGGATTTGATGAGAGAACTTTTGCAAATTTATCTCAAGGGCAAAATATTAGGTTTTTCTCATTTAATTGATCTCTTCTTAAGCAATAAAGGTACAAAGTTTACTGCTCAGTTTCGTGGAGAATAGGGTTAGAAGAAAAGTATATATAGAGTGGGTTAAAATAATGTCAAAAACACGAGTTTGAGATGAAGTAACACACCTCAACATTTGTGTGCTGCATAGGCGCATGTTAGATACAAAGTGTGGCAAACATGGCCCAAGTATGGCCTGAAATCACAACCATTGTGCATTAAGAGATTTCAGTGTTTCTCAACTCATATTCTTCAATTGATTTCTCCGACTTCGAGGCATCAAAATCTACATTGGTCAATGTGATATTAGACTATACATGCTATAATATAAAAAACAGTAACTTTCTTAATATGGATGCATTAATATAACATATATACAGCTAGTCTAAAAATCACTCGCCACCTCAATCTGAGATGAGATGAACAAATTTCAGTATTCATCATAGCATCTTCGTCACTTGATTTCTAACACTTCAATTAATCAAATTCATATTCTATTAATGGAAAATTAAACTATGCATATTATAGAATAAAAATAGTAACTTTATTAACGTAAACATATTAATATGACATATAAATGGTAAGCCCAAAACTTACATGTCACCGACTAAAGATGAGATGAACAGATTTCAGCGCTCATCATAGTATCTTCGACACTCAATTACCCACACTTCCGGTAATTGAAATTACGTTTTGTTAATAAAGGATTAAACAATGCTTATTGTAGTATAAAACAATAACTTTATTATAATGAATGCATTAATATAACATATAAATGGTTGGTTCGAAAATGGTTTGGAAATTGGTTCTTCATCCGGTACTGTTCATCATCTTCCTCATTTAAACCCTACTGTAACCTCAATTTACAATCACAAAAACTATAAGAAATGGAGGCAATGTTTAACATATAGACAAGATAAAATATAAATCTTGCATGAATATTGGAACATAAAAAGCAAGGATGAATTTTCTTTTCGGCCCCTATACGCGTGAAAGCCATTGCAGGCGTGGGTTGGGGTCGACTGCAAATTTCAAATGGAATATAAAGACGGAAAGAAGAGATTTTTACAAGATGATAACATTAAAAACAAGGAGAATTCACTTGCCTTGAGTCTTGTTCTTTCTTGGTTACAGGAGCAATGGCAGCTGTGCACCATCACTTCTCTTCTCCTCCTTCTGTCTCCCTTCACGTTGTTGCAGAAAACTAAATGGAAGAAGGGGCAGACGGGCAGCCAAAGATGCACTTAATAGGAAAATAATTAGGTCAAAGGAAGGGGGTGAGGTGGTTACGGATTGCCTGACGTGCATGGGGCTTGGCTGATGAAGAATACAAGTGGGTTGGCTGATGGTTAAATTAAGGAGAGAATGGTTGAGGAGTTAATCTAAACTATTTTGGTTCTTGGCTGATATAATTTAACTTAGGAGATTCACCAAAATTTAGTATATCCTAACTTAATAATTTTTTTCTAATTTTAATCACACAAAAAAATACGTTAAATATAATTTACAAAATTCCTAACTAATAATTTAAAATTCTAAAAGCTAAGTACTAACATTATTGAGAATATTACAAAAATACCCTTAAAAACTTTCGCAAATCCAACACGTCTACGCTTTTCATAGCACTAGCTCATGCATGCTTGTAATTTTTTTCCATCCAATTTGATCTTCATTGTTATTTCCATAATTAAAAAACCTAACATGATCAGGAGTCCGATTAACCCGAGTTTGAAACATTAGGGTGTTTCACAAAGCCTTTAGCAAGGCAACATATGTGTACCATACAAGCGTACATCAAGCGTGAATATTCTGAACCAAATACGCTTATGCATGAAACAGGCACACATTGTGCATTGGTATACTAGACCAACTACACTCATGCGTGACACATGCGTAGCTCAAGCGTGGAAACACTAGATAAAAAGCATACTTGTGTGTTATAGGCATGCATCTGGCCCTAGCCTTCATATAGCTTAAATGTCCTTCAAATTATCTGTTTTCCTAATTACAAAATATATTAATATAAGATAGTCCTAACAATCTCTTTCTTTAACAATTTCGTGACAAAATCCTTATATGACAAAACTACAATCATATATCTTTTGAGTTCAAACACTACTAAAATAGAACTTATATATACAAAAAGCTACTCTTAAATATTAAAAAAATGATACTTAAACATATAAATTTTTGAGATGAGTGGACCTATTGTTCTCGATTAGATATGATTAGTACAAATACAATAAATGTATAGAGTATTTAGATTAACAAATTACAAAAATCAACAACTAAGATGACAGTCACCAAAAATTAGCAAAGTGTAGCAATTGTAGAGAATGACAAGATCAAATGAAATGTAATACAACTATAGTGAGGCAACACCCAAGCAATAGAAATACTCTCCATTTTTGTCATGAATGTAAAAAATAAGGGTCAATTTGCATCCAGGTCGTCACGATCACGTAGTAAAGTAGCTTGACAAAGATGTGGTCCAAGCTTCCCCTTCCATAGGCATGTTGGTCATCAAAGCGGGCATCAATACGCTAAAAGCCCTCGACAATATGAGTCACTAAGTGGTTGATGTTAGTAGCACAATGAGAGCGATTAGCAAAGTTAGTGGCAAGCTAGTCAAACATCCTAGAATGCTGACCCATGATGATGAAGGAGACCGTCATGGGGAACAAAGGTGGCGTAGAACGACCAGGGGCAAATGGGGATGGGGCATCACCCAAAGGGGGCTTGGCTAAAGGATCATGATGATTCAAGGAATGGCGGCAAGTATGAGCCTGGCTCTGCTCAAAGGTTGCACGGTAGATGGGTTTGTCAAAGGGGATATGACAAAGATTTGGAAAGAAACTCCCAAACTCATGATCATATGCTGAATAAGACAACTGTGTGGGGAAATCATATTGGAGCAGAGATGTGAGAGTAGATTGATGGACCAAACAAGGAGAGCATTAAGGAAGCGAGTCTTATCAATAGGAGTGGAGATTGAATGTGTTATTGGAAAAATATGAGTTAATATAATGTGACACGCAATGATGTAGCCCGCGGGGGGAGGGGGGAGTTGCTTGGTCTTGAATAATTTGCCATGCCACACTGGTGGGTGCCATACAAGTTAGAATCAACCTCATTAAATAATGTCTTGGAGTGGAAACTGTAGGGGTATTTGGGGTTGAGTACCATCAAAATATTTAGAGTGCTCATGATCACTTTCGGGTTATTCGAAGAGCCCCCCTCAAATAGATAGAGAATGAATTAGACTCTAAGTCAATATTATGAATATTTAAGTAAAACTCTTGAACTAAGAGAACGGAGGGAGCAATTAAGCTGGTGAGGACTGATGTTATGTTCATAATCCTAAAATCAAATTAACTCAATTCAAAACCCGTATT
Organism: Nepenthes gracilis; assembly: GCA_033239525.1. NCBI lineage: Eukaryota > Viridiplantae > Streptophyta > Magnoliopsida > Caryophyllales > Nepenthaceae > Nepenthes > Nepenthes gracilis. The sequence continues at coordinate 16,107,399 of BSYO01000007.1, forward strand.
TATCTTAATCTAATTTTTAATTAAAAACCTAAAATAAATTAATGGTTTATTCAACTGAAACTTAAACCCTAACATTGGGACATGAATCTATAAGTCAAATATCCTTTAAACGACCTAAAATAAAATAATAATTTAAATTATATTACTCAAATGTCACATCTAAAAGTGGCTCCAAATATTGATAATATCATATTGTAAACATATTGTGTATAATCCAAAATTGATACTCAATATATACCAAATTGTGCAATTACATAATAATGTCGAAGTCTGTGTTTTCTATCTCAAACTTGCTAATTATGAAAATATACAAAATATGCTAAAATTATGTTAAAGTTATGCAAAAATATAAATAATCAAAAATTAGTGATGACATTACCAATAAAAGACAAATATCGAAACTCAAATTATAATTATTTCCATATATTCAAAGGCATATGCAACTTTTATAGACCGGTAGGTGAACCGTTTATATATAAACTTATAGACAAAGTCAAATGTCACTTTTTTAATCCACAAATAATAGGTTCGACCTTTAATTCACTAATAATATATTAAAATATGTTATAATATATTCCGTCAATTCTCTAAAATGATCTATATGTAGTTAAACTAATAACTCTACTTAAATACGAACATATTCTTAATTTTTTTTATATTGAAGAAAATACTCTTATCATCAAAACTTATGTGGAGTTTTATTCATATTTTATCAAATATAGAACATACAGTAAAACATGAATCATCTAGGAACTTTGGTATGCATTTTAAAAACATGTAAGAACTATACTGTACAATTTATAAACATGCAAAGATGGTTATTACAAAAATTATAGGAAAATCAACCTAATTAGTATAATTTCATCAATTTCTTTCAATGTAAAACATGCATGAATAGATATGTGAAAATTCAAAGCATGCAAAAACATATATTTAAAAATTGAAAGCATGCAATAGTATTAAACATTTATTTAAGAAAAATGTAAGCATTATTATAGAAATTTAGCATTTAAATATAATGTGTATAGATTTAAGACATATATTTTATAAATATTTTATGAAATGAGAGTAAAATCACATGTATATAAGGCAATAATATTTTACTATGAAAATAGCACATGTATGAGTAATTAGAATAATAAATACTCAAAGAGATTAGAAATGAATATAAGCAAAGGAAAGAGGAGTTTGAATGCAATTGTCTTTATTTGAATTTACTTAAATATTTCTTTAATTTCTCTTAGTTTCTCCTTCTCCTTCAATCTCTTTCTTCTCTCTCATTCCCTCTTCTCTCTCTCTCTCTCTCTTTTATCAAAAATCGGTTGAAAATTATCTAAAATTAGCAAATGGGCCTTTTATAAAAAAATTGACACATATGCGCGGGGTAGGCACGGATGAGGTGCTAAGGCACAATCCATACCATATACAAGCATCCACTAGGCGCCAACATTCTATCCTAAACATGCATGCGCATTGATCAGATGTACATCGGGTGAGGCTAATCTGCCAAAAATACACATGAGGGCTCTAAAGGCATCCATTAGACATATATTTACTGTCCCAAATACGCATAAGCGTAGGTTAAATGTCACTCGATTTAACTTATTTCAATTAAAAAATCAATTTGACCGAAAAAATTCAATTAATCTCAAAAATAAATTATTTTAATTTAATTAATTATCATTAAAAGAATATTTTAGGATCCATATATTATATTTCTCTACTCCTTATAAAAATTTTGCTTCTCAAAATTTCATGCACCCCAGTGTAGAAACAAATATAGATATTTCTCCTAGATCTCATCTTCCCTCTCCCAAGTGGCTTCCTCAAAGGAATGATTTCTTCATAAAACCTTCACTAGTGGAATCACTTTGGTGCAAAATACTTGATCTCTTCTTCCCAAAATTTAAATTAATTCCTTAATATATAACAAATCTTCATTAATCATCAATGGTTCATGATTAATGATGTGTGAGGGGTCGTAGATATATTTTCAGAGTAATAATACATGAAAAATATTATGAACATCCTCTAAACTTAGAGATCTAGCCAATCAATGCGCCACCTCTTCGACCCTTTCTAAAATCTCAAAATGCCTAATAAATCTCAGTTTTAGTTTTTCCTTATACCCAAATTAAGAGACTCCCTTCAATGGTTATATCTTTAAAAACATGTAATCTCCGACATTGAAGCTCAACTCTAACTTTCTATGGTCCGCATAATTCTTTTGTCTACTTTAAGCAACCTTCAATCAATCTCTAATTAGCTAAATTTTATCAAATATCTCTTGGACAACTTTTGGTCCCAAGAGCTTCCTATCGCCAATTTCCTTCTAATGAATTGGAGAACAACACTTTCTTCTATACAATGCTTCAAAAGGGGTCATACCAGCACTCACTTGAAACTACTATTGCAGGCAAACTCTGCTAATAGTAAATAATCGTCCTAATTCCCTTTTATTTCTTGTAAAAAAGCCCTAAGGATATCTTCAAGAATTTGGATCATTTGTTCCTATTGCCCACCTATTTAGAGTTGATAGGTCGTGCTAAATTGCAAATTGGTAACCAACTTTTTATACAATCTTTCTCAAAATTTAGAGACAAACCTCAAGTCTTGATCTAACACGATAGAAGTTGGTATCCCGTGAAGTCTTACTACCTCGGTAATGTACAACCACGCTAAACAGTCCATTGAGAATGTCATCCAAACTGTAATAAAGTGCGCTAGCTTGGTTAGCCGATTTACAATCATCCAAATGGCATCATAATTCTTTAACATCCTCGACTATCCCATAACAAAATTCATCATTATATGCTCCCACTTCCAGTTAGAAGTTAACATAGGTTGCAAAAGACTCGGTGGCTTCTTATGCTCGGCCTTTAACTGTTAACATATCAAGCATCTTCCTATATATGCTGTAATTTCTCTTTTCGTATTGCACCACCAAAAGATCTTCCTTTGGTCTTGATACATCTTATTAATCCCTAAATGGATAATATACTTCAATCGATGAGTTTTATTCAAGATTTCTTTATTTAATTTTTTTAATATTGGGTACACATATCTGCTCTCAAAATTTCAAGAATTCATTAGCTCGTACTAATGAAAAATTTATAATCTTAAGGGGTGATAATAGATGGCAAACAAACATCAAAGACACAAATGAGTGTGTTGACCTGTAATCCAACAAAACATCTATGGAAATCTCAAAAATTATGAGTTTACCTTCAATCATCGATGGAGACATATTTACATCTTGGGTTATAGCAGTAAAAGCTTCTCCGAAGTGTTTGGCTTTCTCGCCATTCACCTCAAAGGGTAAGGGCAATTCTTGATCAAGTGGCTTGACTTTCCTATAGTTTAAGCATTTCGTTGATTGCCTGTAGCAGGGCCTTCCTCCATGCATCTTTTCATAATGAGGACACACGAGTTTTGATGGTTGTGGGCCCAATTCATCCTAGAATTCAGCTACTTTCTTCCCCATGAACATCCATTTTGTCCTCTTATAGGATCCTCCTAATCTCGAGCTTTGGCCTCCTTGATTAGCGGTCTTCCTTTCAAAGAATTTCACCATCTTTAATTCTTGTTCATACAGCAGAGCTCGATCCAACACCTCTCCATATATTCTTAGTCTCAATGTCACTAACTTCTTGCAAATATTGTCATTCAACCATTGCAAAAATTTCTTACTCTTGTCTAGGATACTTGGAAAACATAACGAGACAACTCCATAAATTTGCGTCATAATCCGCTATGGTCCTGCTTCCCTATCATAAATGGGCAAATTTATCTATCTTTTACTCCCTCAGATTTGTCGGGAAGTACTTCTCTATAAACGCCTCCATAAATACGTCCCATGAGATTTGCTCATTCTGAAGTCCTAAAATCCTCTTCTTCAATCCGCCTCCCCTTCATGTTTACAGCAGAGCTTGATCCAACACCTCTCCATATATTATTAATCTCAATGTCACTAACTTCTTGCAAATATTGTCATTCAACCATTGCAAAAATTTTCTTACTCTTGTCTAGGATACTTGGAAAACATAACGAGACAACTCCATAAATTTGCGTCATAATCCGCTATGGTCCTGCTTCGCTATCATAAATGGGCAAATTTATCTATCTTTTACTCCCTGAAATTTGTCGGGAAGTACTTTTCTATAAACGCCTCCATAAATACGTCCCATGAGATTTGCTCATTCTCAAGTCCTAAAATCCTCTTCTTCATCGACCTCCAATGATCCGCCTCCCCTTCATGTTTAGAGCAGAGCTTGATCCAACACCTCTCCATGTATTCTTAGTCTCAATGTCACTAACTTCTTGCAAATATTGTCATTCAACCATTGCAAAAATTTTCTTACTCTTGTCTAGGATACTTGGAAAACATAACGAGACAACTCCATAAATTTGCGTCATAATCCGCTATGGTCCTGCTTCCCTATCATAAATGGGCAAATTTATCTATCTTTTACTCCCTCAAATTTATCGGGAAGTACTTCTCTATAAATGCCTCCATAAATATGTCCCATGAGATTTGCTCATTCTCAAGTCCTAAAATCCTCTTCTTCATCGACCTCCAATGATCCGCCTCCCCTTCATGTTTATAGGAGGCAAACACTACTTTCTCCTCCTTCGGGCAGCAAATTGCCTTGACTCTCAATCCATCAAATCTGAATCTCTGCCTTAGTTCCCAGAAACTCTAACACTTGCTCATTGATGAAACGATTGTACACTATCATTGCTACCCCTAGATTCATGATTGCCAGCTCTAGATTCTTCTGTCTTTGGGCCATAAATTCCATCACATCCACCACTCTCACCATAATAGCATGGTATTCCACATGGTTTGGGCGAGAACTTGATCCTCCATGACTAGCCGATATTTTTCAAACCTATCATGAGACAATTAACAAATTTAAATTCTTAAATCGAATAAGATTTTCTCCTTATGACTTTTTTAATATCATGTATGTTACGTCTCCAATCCCAAAATTAAATTAACTCAATTCATAACCCGTATCTATCTTAATTAGATTTTTAATTAAGAACCCAAAATAGATCAATGGTTTATTTCACTAACTCAAGCCTAAAACTTAACAATGATATGCAAACCTACAAATTAAATACCATTAAGTAACCCAAAATAAAATAATAATCTAAGCAACAAGATCCAAATTCTATATCTAAAAGTGGCTTTAAATACCGATAATTATAAGTTCTCGGATCATATGTAAAGAAAAGTGTTATATCTAATATTAGAATATCAAATTACCCCAGAATTTAGATTTCAGACTTAATCATTGTCATCGTGAAGTACTTCATCAACTGGAATATAGCATAATCCAATTTAATCAAAATTTAATAATTCAAGCTACAGTTTACATACCAAACAATACATTAATATATTTACATTCCAACACTCCAAACTATTTTTTGAGCAATTGTCCTTTGAAAACAATTACCTATAAGTTAGTTCAAACCCTTTAATATAAAAGATTAATGAAATAAAAGCATGAGTTAGTCAATTATTCTACAAGATATATATATATATATTTATTTATTATTTATTTATTTATTTATTTATTTATATGTAGGTATATATATTATAAAAACATACTAGATAATGACGTGATCAAAACCTCTAAAAACCGATGATGTCATTTTGCAAACATATTATACATAATCCAAAACTGATATTCAATATATAATAAATTTGACAATTACATAATAATGCCAAAATTTGTATTCTCTATCAAACTTGTCAATTGTATAAATACACAAAACATGCTAAAATCATGTAAACACACAGAAGATTAAGGATCAATGATGACCTCACAAACAAAGAGTGAATATGACCAAAAGCTATACGCTACTGTTCAAAACTCATAGATATGTTGTGTATATATAGCCCTATAAACAAAACTGAATGCTACTATTCTGACTCACTGGATAATAGGTTTAATATTCGATTTACTAATAATATACTATAACGTGTATGAATATATTCCGTCAATTCTCTATAATGGTCTATACTTAGTTAAATTAAAAATTTTACTCAAATATAAATATATTCGTAGATTTTCTTATACCAAAGAAAAAACTCTTATCATCTAAACTTATGTAGAGTTTTCGTTCATATTCTATCAAATATAGGACATGCAGTAAAATATAAATCATGCAGGAATTTTGATATGTATTTTAAAAACATGTATAAACTATATTGTACAATTTATAAATATACAAAGATGGTTATTATAGAAATTATAGGAAAATCAACCTAATTAGTATAATTTCATCAATTTCTTTCAATATAAAACATACATGAATAGTTATATGAAAATTCAAACCATACAAAAGTATATAATTAAGAATTGAAGAAATGCAAGAGTATTAAATATAAATTTAAGACATATGTGAGTATTATTGTAGAAATTCAGCATTTAAACATAATATACATGAATTTAAGATATATATTTCATAAAAGTTTCATAGAATGAGAGTTAAATCACGTGCATTCAAGGCAGTAATACTTTAACTATGAAAATAGTACATGCATGAGCTGTTGGAATAATAAATGCTCAAAGAGATAAAAAATAAACAACAAAGGAATGGAGGCTTGAATACACTTGTCTTTACTTAAATTTACTCAAAGATTTCTTTAGTTTCTTTTAGTTTCTGCTCCTTTTTTCTCTCTCCTTCTCTCTATTTCTCTCTTCTCTTTCTCTCTCTTCTCTTAGAAATTGACTAAAAATGACCTAAAATTGGCCAAGGGACCTATGTATAAAAAGCTGGTGTGTGTGTGCTAGTCAATGCGGATTAAGCTCTAATGCACGATCCGTACCACGCATAAGTATCTATCAAGTGTCAATATTCTATCCTAAATATGTATATGTATTAATTGGATACATACTAAATACAACCAATTTGCCTAAAATATACACAAATGTCCCAAAAGTATTCATTAAGCGTGTCCTTATTGTCTAAAATATATATAAGCATGGGTCATGTGCTAGTTAGGTGTCTCTTAGCTTAACTTATTTCGGACAAAAAATTTATTTGACTAAAAACCTCAATTAACCTCAAAATTTATCAACTTAATTTAATTAATCTTCATTAAAAAAATATGTTAGGATCCGTACCTTACAATTGATTCCCAATATTGGTCTACAAAAACAAACGAAATAGTGGGTCAAGAGGCACAAGATTGACCTCTTGTTTTATTGTGAGTTGCCTATGAATTATGCTTTTTCTAAAGAGTTCTTCCGCAAAAGCATTGACAAACTAGTCAATCTTAGTACATAGTTCTATACACGGTCATTTGCTAGGGACTTTCTTGGAAGCCACCATCTAAAAGTAACACAAGAAGAATAACTACTAATAATATAGATCTAACACAATATGTAAGAAATAGTATGCAGCTAAACCTAAATTGACCAAGACAAGGTATGACTAGAAAATACCTATAAATCTTAACAAATAACACCTTAAAGATGTACAAAGGAGAAATCCAATATGGGTGAGGTCTAAACCAGATTACCTAAACTATGCACCTCTAAAATTATTTCAAACCAACAACCAAATGCCCCAAAAACAACTTCCACAAGGTTTAGACACCTTTCATGAGAAATATCACACAAACAGAGGACAAAACAACATAATAAAAGATCCAATACCTAAACATAGGAGGATGACAAAGAAAGAGAGAGGGAGAGAGATGGAGAGGAAAATACCTTAGATTAGCTTTGAAAGAGGAGAGGAGTAGATCTAGGAGATTTGATGGTGTAGAGATAAAGCCTTGAAATGTGGAGGGAAAAGAAGGTAGAGTGAGTAATTAGGGCCGGCGTCTGTGCTGCCCAAGAAGAAGAGGATGAACTACTGGTTGGTGTAAGAGCACACATTGTGTGCGCTTTGAGCTCACAAGGCAATTGGAACAACGCATGAATGCTAGAGAGGTGAACTTTAGGCACATTTATGTTGGATTTTCGGCCTCCATCGATTCAAACAAATCACAATACCCAACACGAACCAAAATCTCTGATACCACTTGTTAGAATTAAATACTTGTTTAAACCGCAAGAAAATACGTAGTAAATGATAGCAAGCACACAATAAGCAATCACAAATAATAAATACACGATTTTTACGTGAAAAACTCCCTATGAAATGAGAGAGAAAAACCACGAGACATAAAGTTCAAAATTTTCACTAGCAGCAGTTGATCGGTTACACAAATCCCAAATCACAAGAATCAATATCAACTAACTTTGCACAACTTGCACAAGAAATATAAAGAGCAAGAGAGGAGATAAAACCCGGTAGATGTTATTCTCAGCAGCAAGAACCTCGTACGTGTGATTACCGAAGATTGAAACTTTATTGAAAACCCAAACGGAGGCTCAAATCCTCCTCTTCTTCTTCTTCTCTCTCTTTTCTCTCGTTTTCTTCTCTGGAACGACGCTCAAAACTGATTGGAATAACCTAAAAAACACAAAGTGTGCATTTTATATAATTGGCACGCGCTCCAGCGCCTATCGAGGGCACAACGGGCGCAGGCGCGCGCTCGAGCGCCATTCGAGCTCACAGAGAGCAGGGGCTTACTGGAATTTGCCGCTCGAGCCCCATTCGGGCGCACAACAAGCGGCGGCACACTGGAATTTGCGGCTCGAGCGCCCAACAGCGCAACTTGATCCTTCTTCATGCGGTGAGGATATTTACCTCCATCCGCCACATCAAATGGGTATGGGCCCACACGGGAGTGACCCATAACCCAACAAACATCCCCTCACGACCGTGTGGGGCCATTCATCATCATCCCGGCAATTGAACAGCAAGTTTCAAGCTTCCCCTTTTGTAATGCTTTGGTCATCATATCTGATCCATTCTCCTCGATCCCGATTTTTTCCAGCACCAACGAACCTGTGTCAATAACATTCCGCGCCCATTGATACCTCACATCAATATGCTTTGATTTGGCGTGAAAAGACGAGTTCTTGCTAAAATGAATCGCACTTTGACTATCGCAAAACAACACATATCGTTTTTGCTTGAGACCAAGTTCCCGAATGAATTTCTTCATCCATAGCATCTCCTTGCTTGCCTCCGTAATAGCAATGAATTCCGCTTCAGTAGTGGAGAGAGAAATACACCTCTGTAATCTCGATTGCCAGGAAACGGCTCCTCCTGCAAACATGACTAAATATCCCGAAGTAGACTTCCGTGAGTCAACATCACCTGCCATATTTGCATCATTATATCCAATCGGAAAGGGCACGTTGCTTCCAAAGCACAAACACTGTTTAGAAGTTTCTCGGAGATACTTCAGAATCCATTTTACCGCGGACCAATGCTCCAAACTGGGATTTGACAAAAATCGACTGACAACTCCAACAGCATAAGCTATATCTGGTCTCGTACACACCATGTCATACATTAGGCTACCCACAGCTGAAGAATAGGGTATGCCTTTCATATGTGCCTTTTCATCTTCGGTAGAAGGACATTGACAATTGTTTAACTTGAAGTGATTGGCAAACGGTGTGCTCACTGATTTTGCATTTTCCATGTTGAAGCGTTGAAGCACTTTCTCCACATAGCTCTATTGTGACATCCATAGCTTCCTTGATTTACTGTCACGAAAAATTCTAATTCCCAGAATTTGCTTCGTCGGTCCCAAATGTTTCATAGCAAAGGACTTCCCAAGCTGTCGCTTTAACTCCGTGATCCGAGAAACATTACGCCCAACAATCAACATATCATCCACATAGAGTAAAAGAATAACAAAATCATCATCTAAAAAAGTCTAAACAAAAACACAATGATCCAAGGTCATCTTCTGATAGCCCTGATTTACCATGACAGATTCAAACTTCCTGTACCATTGCCTTGGTACTTGTTTCAAGCCACACACAGACTCTTCTTGAGATGGCATACTAAGTTCTCCTTCCCTTTGACAAGGAATCCCTCCGGTTGCTCCATGTAGATTTCTTCTTCAAGGTCACCGTGAAGAAATGCTATCCGAACATCCATCTGTTCTACCTCTAGGTCAAGAACAGCAGCCAACCCGAGCACCACTCGAATAGAAGACATCTTTACCACTGGTGTAAAGATCTCGTCGAAGTCAATACCCTTTCGTTGATTAAAGTCTTTCACAACCAGCCTTACTTTGTACCTCGGTTGTGAGCTGTTTTCATCTGTATTCAACTTGTTCTTCAATGCTCGTCTTTCCTTTGGCAACCTCGTCAACTCAAACGTGTGATTTTCATGCAGCGATGCCATCTCTTCTTGCATAACTTCCATCCACTCCGCCTTGTGTTCATCCTCCATTGCTTCCTCAAAGCATTCGGGCTCTCCTTCGTCTGTGAGTAACACATACTCCTCAACTGACAGACGAGTAGAGGGTCTTCGATCTCTCGTGGATCATCGGAGTGGAACAGTCTCATAGGCTTGACAGTATCAGGAGGAATAGCCTCATCCTCATCACTATCGGGTACTGCAGTCTCATGATCTTCTTCATCTTCAGCATTGTCTTAACTTTCATTCTGCTGATGAAGAGGTGTTTGCATAAGATCTGAATCACATGCCCGACTGTCGTCATTTTTGGAGACAAACTCTGAACCTTTGTCGATATCCTCTATAGTCTCGTTCTCAACAAACCCGGCATCCCTAGATCGAATCAGCTTCTTCTCAATTGGATCATATAGTCGATACCTAAACTCATCTTCCCCGTAACCGAGAAATATACACTATCTGGTCTTTGACTCCAACTTGGTCCTTTCATCTTTGGGAACGTGAACAAAGATCTTACATCTAAATACCCGCAAGTGATCGTAGGATATATCTTTTCCGGTCCATATCTTTTTAGGCACTTCACCATTTAAGGTACCGTGCGGTGATAAATTGACTACATAAACCAAGGCCCTCAAGGCTTCCCCCAAAACGAGCCAGGGAGCTTTGCCTCCAAAAGCACATATCGGACCCTCTCCATTAAAGTCCCATTCATCCGTTCGGCTATCTCATTCAGTTGCGATGTCTTCGGTGGAGTCTTCTGATGACAAATTCCATGAGATCGGCAATACTTATCAAACGCTCCGATGTACCCCCCACCATTATCACTTCGGTTGTATTTCAGTTTCTTCCCCGTTTGCCTCTCAACCAAGGCGTAAAAATGCTTGATGAACATAAAAACTTGATCCTTCGATTTCAGCGGATACACCAATAATTTTCGAGAACAATCACTAATGAATGTGATAAAGTAACGTGCTCCTCCAAGAGTCTTCACCTTAAATGGGCCACATAAGTCGGTGTGGACCAATTCAAGAAAATCAGTCTTCCTTGTAGATAAATTGCCATTGAATGAGATCCGACGTTGATTTCCAGCCATGCAATAAGAACAGGTCTTCAGTTGAGCTGTTTTTACATCCCGAAGATAATTTTTCTTCGCTAAAGAGTTCAGGCCCTTCTCTCCCATGTGACTCAACCGACGGTGCCACAAATCTGAAAGCTCCTCATCTCTAACAACATGCACATCTCCCGCTGTAATCGAGGCTTGCATCACATACAAGTTGGAAAATTTTCTGACCCGAGCCACAACTAGAGACCCTCTAGTCAGCTTCCATGCTCCTACGCAAAACGTGCTACAAAAGCCCTCATCATCAAGCTTGTCAGCCGAGATTAGATTCAGTCGAATATCTGGGACATGTCTAACATCCCTCAACAGCAACTTGGTTCCATTATTTATGGTGAGACACACATCACCATAGCCAACAATACGAGACATACCTTCATTGCCCATTTTCAACACTCCGAAATCACCAGGAGTGTATGATGTGATGAACTCTTTCCGTGACGTGACATGAAGCGAAGCACCACTATCCACCACCCAGATTGTCTCAAGATCAGCCAGATTTACCACCTCATCCACCCGACACACCATCCAAAGATCACTCCCGGTAACAACAGTAGCTCTTTCTTCATCTCGAGTCTTGTCAGCCTTCTTCTCATTACTCTCAACATTCTCTCACTTTCACTTGTAGTAATGTTTCTTGATATGTCCCTTCTTTCCACAATGATGGCACTCGAGGTTCTGATACCTCAATCTGGATTTGCTTTGGCTCTTTTCAGCAGGCTTAGGACCACGCCCTTTATTTCTTCCCCGTGACTCGGAGACTAACACTTCGGAGTGTGTAAAGGAAGTATCCTGTGATCGACATCTCATCTCTTCATTTAACACCGCTCCCTTTGCTATCTCAAGAGTTACCATACCGCTTGGAGCTGCATTGGCAACAGTAATCCTTACCACCTCCCAGGAGTCCGGTAAAATAGTGAGAAGCCACAAACCCAACAGTTCATCATCAAATTTAATACCCATTCCACTCAATTGATCAACACATCATTGAAACTCATTTAAATGATCGGCGACAGACGAGCCCTCCTTGTACCTCACTTGCATAAGTTTCATCAAGTGAAACAATTTATTGTTACCGGTCTTTGAGGTATAAAGTGTTTCAAGTTTCTGCCACAAAGTTCTTGCATGTGTCTCATTCCGGATGTGGTTATACATATTGACATCCACAAATTGTCGAATGTAACCACAAACTTGTTCATGCTTAAAAGCCCAATCCTCCTTGGACTTTGATTCCGGTTTTTGCTACACAAAAAATCGGATGGTGCATTGATTTCACAAATAGCAAGTCCTTCATCTTGTTGCGCCAAATATCATAGTTCGTACCATTCAAATACATCATCTTATTTCCGGCCTCCATCGATTCAAACAAGTCAAAATATCCAAACACGAATCAAAATCTCTAATACCACTTGTTGGAATTAAATACTTATTTAAACCGCGAGAAAATACGTAGTAGATGATAGCAAGCCCACAATAAGCAATCACAAACAATAAAGACACAATTTTTATGTGAAAAACTCCCTATGAAACAAGGGAAAAAAACCACGGGACACAGAGTCCGAAATTTCCACTAGCAGCAGTTGATCGGTTACACAAACCCCAAATCATAAAAATCAATATCAACTAACTTTGCACAACCCGTACAAGAAATATAAAGAGCAAAAGAGGAGATAAAACCCGGCAGATGTTCTTCTCAGCAGCAAGAACCTCGTACGTGTGATTACCGAAGACTGGAACTTGATTGAAAACCGAAACGGAGACTCAAATCTTCCTCTTCTTCTTCTTCTCTCTCTTTTCTCTCTTTTTCTTCTTTGGAACAGCGCTCTAAACTGATTGGAATAACCTAAAAAACGTAAAGTGCACATTTTATATAATCGGCGAGCGCTCGAGCGCCTATCAAGCGCCATTCGAGCGCACAGCGAGCGGGAGCTTATTGGAATTTGCCGCTCAAGCGCCATTCGGGCGCACAGTGAGCGGCGGCACACTGAAATTTGCGGCTCAAGCGCCTAGCAGGCGCAACTCGATCCTTCTTCATGCGGTGAGGATATTTACATCCATTCGCCACATCAAGTGGGTATGGGCCCACACGGGAGTGACCTATAACCCAACAAGGTGCACTTTAGGCACATTTATGTTGGAATGAATGCACTCGAGTGTAGGATGGGCCCGCATCAAGTGTAACATGTATAGCGATCAGCTTATTAGGTGTGCGAGAAGCGATCTAAGCATGGGACAAGTAGTGCACAAGTGCAACATGTGCATGGGTCATCCATAAAAAAATTGCAATTAATTAATTAATTTTATTTATTTATTAAAAAATAGAGAAGCACATATAGCTTAAAGGGTACAACAGATAGCAATGAGCTTTCTGAGAAACTCAAAACAAAGACTATCTAAATGTTTAGTGAATACATCGGCCAATTGGTTCTCAATAGGAACATGTTTTAGAGCAATGACACGAGTTTTAACAAATTTATAGATGAAATGGTGCCTAATATCAATATGTTTAGTGCATGAATGTTATACGAGATTCTCGAAGATGTTGATGGAACTTGTATTGTCACAAAAAAATAATCATAGTGTTCTAGCTTATACTGTAGTCAAGTAACGTATGTTTAATCCAGAAGTGTTGTGTGCACAACTCATGGTTGCAATATACTTAACTTAAATAGTGAATAAAGAAATGAAATTTTGATTTTTACTCATTAAGACAACTAGATTAGATCCCATATAAAAAACAACGACCACATGTGCTCTTTATATCATCAGCATTTTTATTTCAACCCAGTCTGCATCTAAATAACCAGCTAGATCAAGATTAGAGTCACGTGAATACAACTGTGTCATTTATGTAGCGGATTATACACTTAATAGCACTTAAATGAGATTCCTTAGAATTTGATTGATACCAAACACACACAACCACACTAAAGGAAATATTAGGTTTACTAGTAGTTAGATAAAGAATACTACTATCGTACTTCTATAAGTGTCTGATCAACACATTTGCCTAAAGTATCAAGACCCAAGTTGGTTATAGTGCTACTCGTGGGTGTCTCATTTTGTTTCTTTTTGTCTAATCCAAACATTTTGGCATGATCCTTAACATATTTGGATTAGGAGATAAAAATCCCATTGTTAAGTTGTTTAATGTGAAGACTTGAGAAAAATTTTAATTCATTGGCCATGCTTATTTGAAATTTAAATTTCATATATTCAACAAATTCATGAGCATATTAGTCTCTGGATCCGAAAACGAAATCATCGACATAGACTTGAGTAACTCTCAAATATTTTTCAAGAACTTTAACAAATAAGGTTTTGTAAGAACTACCCCTAGTAAACCATGGTCACTAAGGTGGGAGATCAGTTGCTCATGTCAAGCTTTAGGTGCTTGCTTAAAACCATATATAGCTTTTTTGAGTTTATAAAAATGATTTGGTAGCAAGGGATCAACAAATTTCTTTTGTTGTTTAATATATACCTCCTCCTAAAGGATGCTGTTTAGAAAGGCACTCTTTACATTCATTTGATTTAATTTGAAGCCAATAGTACACGCAATGGACAAAATAATTCTTATAAACTCAAGACAAGTGTCAAGAGTCAATGTTTCATCAAAATCTATATCTTCAATTTGAGTATTTCCTTGGGCAATAGGACATGCTTTGTTTCTAGTGATGGTACCATTTTCATCTATTTTATTTTTGAAGATCCACTAGCACCAATAATGTTAGTGTTTTTGGGCCTAGTGACCATCACTCACACATCATTTTTAGTGAATTGATTAAGTTTGTCGTGCATGGTATTGATCCAACATTCATCATTGAAAGTCTTCTTCTATATTTTTAGGTTCAATAAGAGAAATGTAGCAAGTGAACTCAAGTTGATTTAGGACACATCAATATAACTGCATTCCCTCATATGACTTCCTATGATGTAGTCTCTAGGGTGATTTAATTTTACTATAGATGAGGTTTCCTTATCTAGAGTGGCATCTTGTGCCCCACCTGTGCTTAACTCAATATTCAATTCTAACAAGGTTTATTGTCATTAATAGTCTCTAGAGTATATTCTCCATGCATATGTTGCTCATTAGGAAGATTTTCTATGACAACATTGATTGTTTCCATCATTGTAAGGTATGAAGATTATATATTCTATAGGCTCTACTAATTTGAGAGTATCATCAAAAATTCCCTTCATTATTTTTAGAATTAAACTTTCTTAGGTTTTTCCTATCATATAGAATAAAACATTTGCTTTTAAAAATATGAAAATATCTAACATTAGATCTCTTTTCTTTCATAGTTTGCACGAGGTTTTATCTAGTTCGAGTCCTAAGTAGACTCTATTATATGCCAAGAAGTGGTCACCACCTCTTTCTAAAAATGTGTGGGGAGTTTTTACTATGCATCATAGTCCTAGCCATTCTTAAAGAACCTAATTTTTTTCATTTGGCAACTCTATTTTGTTGAGGGGTGATAGGTTGATTCCTTCTTCATCACAAAAAGTATCGAAACTAGAGTTTACTAATTCTTTTCTATGGTCACTTCTAATTTTAACAATAGGGCATCCTATTTTATTAGTTAGTTTTCTAAAAAGAATTTTAATGGCTCAAGTGTGTCAAAATTTTCACGTGGCTATTCTATCCAGGAGTACCTAGAGTAGTCATAGATTTGCCTCCTAGACACTTGGTCCTAGAAGGTCCCACATGACCCTTATGTAACAATTCTAGAAGGAGCTTTGTTTGAATATTAGTTGTCATAGTATAACGCGACCGAGTTTGCTTTTTGATTTGACATGGACTATATACATGGTTTTTTTTATTTTGGATTTTCTATATGCTTATGTTATTTAATCCTGTTTTTTGATCTTGTTAACATTCTCGTTGACCTGCTAATTTATGAAACTAGAATGATTCATTTGTTTTATTTGTAATGTTTTACATGTGAACTTATGCATGGCAGGGAGGTTTTATTCTTGACATGGGTGTACATATGATTGCAGGATTGAGGATGGTAAGTATATTTCATGAGTAACCTATGGACTTGTATCTAGGTTTTTACAGCTCAGATCTTTGGTCTGCAGAACATGATCATTGCAGTTTTGAGATGCCAAAATATGCATTGCACTGAATAGTTTAATTGTCATTCTGTTATATCCCCATCTGTTGTGGAATGCTGTAAGTTGTGCAAGCACTACAACTTTCCCCAGAATTCTCAAATCTTTTTTTTTTTTTTTTTTTTTGGTATTATGATTCTACTCTCCTAGTCCATGGAGCACCTATGCCAGTCCTAGTTGTTGAATTTGAAGTTGTACGGCGCCATTGTCCTGTCTTATGATAGATTGAGACTCGGTCATCGTGCTGTCCCTGGGAACCAGCTCATCTCTTATCCTAATTGTGATGGTTTCTGTTGTCATGAGCAGCTTGTTGGATGTGAAGTGACTTCAGTCTCAGCTTTGACTTCTCATGTTGATATGACATTGCCTCCTCCGGACAACATCTCCTCCACATTGTAAGTTCATAAAGGCATGAAGCTTGCTTTGAGATCAATCCTTTCGAAATACAGAGCCTAAAAGTGAAATGTTTGGAATCCTTGCATCTCTAGTCAGCTGGAGAATGGGTGCTCTGGTGTTTTTGTGATGTCAGTGTCAACTAGATCCCCAAAGGCATGTGATGTAGAGATAGTTTCTGCTTTAATACTGTGATTAATATTATATTCAATTATTATTCCTGATTTATAAAGCCTTGTACCTGCAGATATTCTGGAGAATTGTTGGCTTAAATGGAACTGTACAAGTCGAGCGCGGTAACATCGATGGACGGCGTGGTTTCGTGGTATATGCAACGTCAAACCCATCATCTTAGAACTTGAATTCCAGGTTTTCTTCTGTGGTAACTTGGTATAATAGTGGCTTTTTATTGCTTCCATTGCCTTCACAGGTTTTGAAATACAGTTCTGACGGGCAATGTAAAACTTCCTTCTACCAGTTCTCTGGAGTCAACGAAGAGTTGAAAGCATTCATACATGACATCTCAGAGGTGACTTTAAAGGTACATTATATATTTTTCTGAAAGTAGTTTAACATCTGTTGAATGATTACCATTTGCATGCAATTGTTTCAAGGGGTCACTATAATACCAGGATCAGTAGAGATTAACAAAGGAAACTTGCCATGAAAATCTATGTTAGACATGGCTGCTAGTATTATTTTTTTTTATGATTTCACCATATGTTCGAGATGACTATAGGATTAGGTAATTGAAGAGCATCTCCTATTTTGATTACATGAATGTGCAATACAAATTATTAGAACAAGTATTGTGGGTCAGCATCTGTTAGACGTATCCTCTTTTATAGATAGGAGCTTGCAGGTGTACCCTTGGTTCTTGATTTGGAAGCGTTCAAGAGTAGGAATTCAGCTTCAAAATAAAGGATTTAATTGGATATTGACAGCTAAATCCAATTTAACTAATAGAAATGCTAGCAAGTGATGCTTTTTTGATTCCTCATTGTGTTGAATGAAACATAACCAGCGAAATACCTCAGTGATTCCAATTGAGATCCATACAGTGAGAATTATATCTTAAATATCAAGTTTCAAGAACGGCCTTAACTCTTTCATATACTAGCTGAGCTGAATGTTTCATCCAGTGATCCACTATTATGACTGATTGTCAATGATCGATGTCAATAGACAGTAATAGACAACTATATTCAATGATATATTAGCCATCAACCAGAATGTTTGTTCCGTGACAACTGATGCAAACAATGAAAACATGCAAACTGCCATATCGATGATTAAAATCTGACTGCTGCTATGTGAGTGAGTCTTTCCACAATATTAAGGTTCCTTTATTGTGACGTGAATACTGTAAGTTTGAACCATGGGAATATTTTTTCTGCAGTATAGGATAAGTCTATTCATCAAAACCTTCTTAGAAATGCTAGATGATATTTTTGATTCCTCATTGAAAACCTCCAGTCCACTGGATTCTTTCCATACTTCTTACAAGTTTCAACAACGCCTTGATCAACAATGCTTAGTGACAACGGCATCAAGTAGCAGGAATGATAAACAAAATCCTGTAATAGACAATAAATGCCAGCAATCGAATGGTCTGGCAA
Organism: Nepenthes gracilis; assembly: GCA_033239525.1. NCBI lineage: Eukaryota > Viridiplantae > Streptophyta > Magnoliopsida > Caryophyllales > Nepenthaceae > Nepenthes > Nepenthes gracilis. The sequence goes on from BSYO01000007.1 coordinate 16,125,936, forward strand.
CCGGAATTCTGATGAGTGCAAACATGACAACTGTTCTGACCCAATTCCTAATCTTATGTCGGATTCTGTACCTTGATCCTTATGGGTATTATGCAGAACTTGATGGTTGCACCGTATTTGGTCAATTAGTTGTTCGATGTGGGTTTCCTTTCTGATTTGATGTGGGCTCATGGTTTGGATAGCTAAATGCCCCCCCCCTCCCAAAAAAACCCCTATAAAAAAGAAAGAAAAAATCTAGTTTGTAGCTAACCTGGACCGTTTGCTTTCCCAGGTTTGTGGATCATGATTGAGAATAATGGTTGTTGATTCTCATATCTGCAATTGTTGGGTTTGGTGACTCCATTGTGGGTGGCTTAACAAACGGACGTGTCATCAGAAAATCGTACAAGATTTGTGTGAAATTCGGAGTGCTATAAACTGGTTGCAACAAATGACCGGAGTGACCATTTGCCAGAACAGGAAAATCTCGGAGTGAAAAATTCAGAGTGTTCGCGCGCGTGACAAATGACCAAAAGAGTAGCAAGAATACTGCTTTTGGGCCGACTGGCCGAAAAAAAAAAAAGTCGGTCGGCCGGGCAACATGAAGGACGGACAGCCAGCAAGAAGCCAGCTAGGAAGGTCGGCCACCTAAACTGAGATGTGGCCGACCAGCCAAGAAGTAGAACGTCGGCTGGCGAGATAGCAAGTTGTGATGGCCAAAGATTTTAGTGACGGCCGAGGATACTAGGTGATGGCCAAGAACACCAGCTAATGGTTAAAAATACTAATGATGATCGAGGACACTAAGTGATGGCCAAAGACTTGTTTAAAAAGTTGACAGCTGACTTTATAGAGCAGCTAACTTTTCAGAGTTGGTAGGCTTTGTAGAGCAGGTAGCTGACCTGCAAAGTATGCACCGTTTGTGCAAAGCAAATTGACCAGCAGTGCATGCTCTGCCTGGGGAAGTGCATGAATTGGTAAAGGTGCAGAAAATGACAAAGTTGGTATGACAAATCATCTGCAAAATCAGACTAGGTGAGCAGATGAGATTTAGAATTGGAGTCATTATAAAAGTGTACCAGGCACTTTAGAAGAAGATAGCAGCAGTAACAGTGGTGAAACGTAGAAGGAGAGTTAAACAGAGCAAGGTGCGGAAGGGGACTCTCGTCGTTCGTCGTCTGCCGCCACACTTGTAAAATCAATAAGCGGATAGCACCACCGGTGAAAGGAATAAAAAAAGAAAAATAGAAAGATGAGAGAGAATGAGAGTTTCCTTACTCTGGAGATTGTTTTTCTTTGTTCTATCTCAGGTGAGTTGCGGGTATTCTGTCTCGAGGTTCTTATAACCGATTTTATATAGTGGAAGCTTATTCGGAGTTTGTACAGTAGTTTTTTTTTTAATTAAGAAGAGTTTCCACGTTAAAAACGTTGTGCATTTTTTATTCTATGTGCCTACTAAATTAGTGGCTGACGATGGATCGAGGAGTTTGTGTTTTTTTCACTATATGGCAATCACATTTGTCCGCTCAATTTTTTTAACCGACAGACCCGCATTCCCTTACCCCAACAGTGAACATTTTGCAGAAAGCTAGTAATCACAAAGCTGAGGCTCGCCTGTCTTTTGCTGAGGGTGCTCGAGATGTCGCTGTTTTGGATGCAATGCTCGAGTCTGGATCGAAGCAAGGAGCCGTAGTACCTGTGAAGTATATCGCAGCTTAAACGATATATATTGCAGCTGGGAGGATAAATTATATGTTTTGCCGAAGGAAACAGAGTGTAGCCAGAAAATAAAGAGGAATCCCTTCCAAACCAACATGTATTTTTGTATTGGCAATAACGACAAACAGAATCTGATGATATTCAGTTTGCATTTTTCTTTTCCCATGAAAGATTTGCTCCTGTCATCTCTGTATTTGGTGACCATATACCTCATATAGATTCGTATCCAAATTATACAACATCAATTAATTATTAACAAATATGCAGCTATTTTTATATGATGAATATATTGGTTATTAAATTGCGTGATGTTGTCACCTTTTAAAAACACTACTTTGCCTTTTAGACAGATATGAAAGAATCAACTTCGTATAAATGTTTTAATAACACAATTAACCTGTTGATCTAATAAAACCGTTCAAATATGATAAGGTTTTTTGGCAATCGCACAATCTTATTTATATCATAAATGATAATGTGAGCTAAATGTATATGTTTTCACACGACGCAGAATATGGTTTTGTTTGAATAAAGTGATTTTTTTTTTTAATTACAATTATCATAAAAAATTTAACTAATTTATTTAAAATATCTCCATGTTTTATTATCTATTTTTGGTAATAATTTTATTTTCAAAATCAACACGTTTAGGTCCCAGGCAAAGAATAGTGATTTTATAATTCATTTTTAGTAGCTATTACAGTAACTCATTTAAAAAGAAAATACAAAGCTTATATATATATATATATTCTAAATTTTTTCAAAAATAAAAAATGTCTAGATTTTTTATAAGTTTGTGATTGGACTCAATTAAGGCTCACGATTAAAAAAAAAAAATGTACAATGAATTAAGACAGTATATTATTTAATATTATTACTTAATTATTTTAAATATATAATACTAAATAATATTTTAAAAAATATGTATATAGTGAATAATTTTTCCGCCCCTATTACTTAATTGAAATTGCGACACCGGCGAACTCAACTTGCAAAATATTACTTTTGTCCCTGCTGATCCCTGCCGCCGGCCGCAATCCCTTCCGAATTCGCAAATTTCTCTCTCTTCCCAAGACCTTCTCTTTGGTTTCGCTTCATTCTCGATTTTTGTTACGTACTCGTCCACACACCGTTCAAAGCTGGACGACAATCTTCGGCACAGTAATTGAACCGGATGTGACGGATCTCATTTTCTTTTGTTATTTCCATTGGCTGTTTCTCGTTTCCCGTGTCCTGTTCCCTGTTTCCCGTTACCCGTTTTTCAGTCCCATATATATATATGCTGCTATGCGTATAATGAAAGTAGAGAATATTTTGCCTCAACTCTCTCTCTCTCTCTCTATTCTCTCCTCTCTCGTTCTATTTCCTCTCCCTCTTCCCTTAGCCTCCTTCTCTTACCTAATCGCTTCCTCCACTCCCTCTCCCTTCACTCATGCGCCATTAACCCTTTGCCCCACCGCTCTTTTGGTGCTCTCATTGAGATAAAAGCGGAAGATAACGAAGAACGAGCACTCGACGCCCTCGAAGCGGCCATTGCCGAGCTAGCCAGTGCGATGAAGGACCTCCGACGAGCTACCGACTGATTTGGCGACTCTATGTTCACCGCGGTCTCAAAACCGGTTACAAATCCGTCATCCTGCACCGAACTCAGCTTGTCCATGGTGGAACTCAGCAAATCACTCCACAACTTCGAGCAATACACTAACCGGTCAGTAAACTCTTCGCTTTCTGTAGCTTCATCTACGATGGCTTTCCATCGTCACGTTCCTCTGCCTGCAATCCCTTCCATCACTGGTTCCGTCCCTGAAATCAGCCAGACGCTCCACCGAATCGAGCGCAACACTTACCGGTCAGTGACGTCTTCACCTTCTGTGGCTTCTTCCACTACTGCTTCACATCTCCACATTTTCCAATCGGCAATTCCTTCTCTTATTGGGTCAACACCACCACATGTAACTCAAATCACCGTGCCTATTTCCTCTACAGAACCAATTCGGCTCTCCTGTATCAATTGCATCGACCGCTTACCCATGCCGACCGCAAATTCCTCTTTATTTTCAACTTCACTATCGTTCGTGGCTTCCACCACTAAACTACTTCAAACCTTCATTGCTGAGAGTTTGTCGTTCCAGCTCGAAGAGCAACCTACCACCACATCCAGGCAAAAGCTTCCTCCACCACACAGCCTCCCAACTCCCTCATCGGTCACGACTCTCACCTTCGAAATTTTACCCCATCTTTACTCATTGACCCAACCCCGTACAGTTATTTACTCCCGTTCCATTTCATTCTGCACTAGAGTCCTCGGCCATTACCTCTCGGACTCATCGTAGCAACACCTCTCAGACATTACCACAGCTCTCGAAGCGTATCACCTCTTGGACATTACCACAACTCTCGGAGTGTATCAATTTGGTTCCATTTCCAGTTAATAAAACCGATAGTATTGGCTATTCACATTTTTTCTGCCTGCCGCCCTCCAAGCAGTTTGTTCACACCCTGGAGGTCTCATGGCCATCTCCCTTTTCCTCCACTGTCCCTCCAGAACCTCCTAAAGAAATGCCCATTCACCGTGAGTCCCTATTATGGCCGCTTGTATCGTTCTCGGACGCCACAAAACTGGGAGAGGACAATCTGGATGCGAATCGACCCCATTCTCTACGGCCACCTCTTACCCAACCACCCACTCTCACCACCTTAGTTTTGTTGAACAAACTCTCTCTTCCAAGCCTGCCAATTCGGATCTCATGCGTGATAATCGATGTGGGCGGCTTGGTCCAAACGATGGCACAACTGGCCTCTATTACGGCCCCATCTACACTTCAATTTATCACAGTTCGACTCTCAGACAAAAAAGCAATTCCTCCATTGAGGGACAAAATTGGTAGGTGTATTTCCAGCAATTCTTCATCAATAAAAGACCAAATTAGTTGTAGAATGTTTTTCTCAATCGGCAAGAAATTGTGCTTTTGGGATGGATAAATGATTGGAGGAGCAGCAGTTATCCTGTGAAAAGTATGCGGAACTCTTGGGAACAAGCATTCTTGTGTGAGAAGTTCAGTAAATGTGCTTTACAGACCATGAGTGTTTTGGAGCTCTTGTATGAGATGACTGAAGTCAAACATGCCGTGGAATTCTTATCAAACACCTCAATGGAGCCAATCTTAAGGTCCAGAGCAATGATACTTTGTGGAAGGGTGTTGTCCAAGGAAAACATATTCATGTTTATTTCAACTATAGAAGGCAGGCTTGTTCCTTTTGAAACTAGAGATGCAACTGAATGTGAGTCTGCACTTCATCAAATAGGTTCACCTTTGCAAGGAGCAACACTACTACTTCCAAGTACACCAGATGCACCAAGATGTTTGGTTGGTGCCGCTTTTGGTAGGCAAAGCCTTGGTGAGCAAAGACTTGGTAAACAAACGGCTGCATTGCATGCTCTTGGGAACATAGCAGGTGAGAATCGATCTCAAAACGCAATTCTAAATGGCGATGCTGAAGAAAATCTCTATCGCTTAATCTATGAAGTGGCAACCCAGAGTTCAAAGCTCACACTGTCAGGTTTGTTTCTGTTCATTCTCCAACAGGAGTCAGAAATTCGTTTGGCAGGTTATAGAGTGATATCTGGACTGGTGGCTCGACCATGGTGCTTAATGGAAATATGTTTAAAACAAAGAGATATTCCTTCCTTCTGGTGTCTTCTCCTTCGTCCCCTCTGTCGGCTCTGTTTGGTTATACCATTCAATGCACCTACTTTATGTTTGCATTACCCGTTCCTCATTTGCTTGCTGTTTGTTTTCTATTACAGTGGTATCATTTTTCGTTTTACCCATTTTTCGTTCCTATTATAATTTGCTTAACAGTGGCCTAATGAGAGCAGAGAATAGTTTTCCCTTTCATCTTACTCCACTGCTCTCTCTCTCTCTCTCTCTCTATTTCTCTTCTCTGCGCTCCTCTCCCTCACCTCAATCTCTATTTCCCTTTCTCTGCTACCTCGGTTCTTTTCCCTCTCTACTTCTTCCTACATCTCGGCCGTTTCACCTTGGCCCTTTTCTCCTTCCTTTCCCATAATTTTTCTCAATCTTCCTCCCTTGCTGAACTCCCATTCTCAACCAACTCCTCTATTTTCACCATCGTCCGTCTCCTGCCAGTGTCGTCCTCAATTGTGCACGTATCATAGGTACTCTCATTGAGACAAGGCAGATAAAATGGCGCTCGCAACTGAAGAATACGCACTTGACGCACTCGACACTTCCATCGCAAAGCTGCAGGTAACTGTCCAACAACACACAGCAGCTATGGTTGCCTATGGTTCCACCAGAGCACAAATCTGATACTCTCTGGATGGAATCCTTCAATTGCTTAACCGAATCGAGCAAAACTGGAAACTACCATCACCACCAGATGCCATAATAGCTCTTCGCCTACTTGAGAAAACGAAAATTACCATTGCAAAGCCTTCAAAGGAGAAACAGGAAGCCGTGGAGTTTTTCCCATACATAGCAAAGCGATTCATAGCCAACTCATCTGCAACCAAGCATTTTAAGCAAACCGGTATTGAAGTCCTTCGACATCCATCATTGTTCGACTTCGAGAAGGCCAACGAAAGTGCTAAATCGGCTGAGAAATTAAAGGAGATTATGAAGGTATCGAGTATTGATGGTAGTGGCGCATCAGCATCTCTCCACTGTACATCTCTTTGTCCCCTCTCCCTTCATCGTCTCTGCCAAATACATCTCGGAAGTGCTGTAGCGGCATCAAACCGCGGGCTTACTGTAGCTGCTTCAGTGGACCAATGTCTTACTGTAGCACACGCCAAGGACTCTACTGCAGTACGTGTCGAAGCAAATCTAGAGTGTGACGTGGTAATGGAACCGTTTTTTAGAACAAAATCAAGCACTGTGAACCAGATGATTCTGAGGAGTGGCTTCCCCAGTATCAACGCTGGTGACTCGATAGTGACAGAGGCCTGGAAGAGCCTGCTGTTCAAGCCTCACCAGACCCTTGTTGTTGCAGAGTGCATGATCGTGTTCGCGTTCCTCTCCATTCATCCGCAAGGTACTTAGTTGACCAAGTATAATAGGAAATGGAAGCCTACGTTTCAGCCATCCAGAATTCCCACGGATGAGGATTTCTTGTCATTTGCACTCGGTGAAGGATCTTTTCACCACGTTTCCTCTGTTCTTCCAACTTCCTCACAACTTTTGACTTCAACCTCCGATATTTTACCTCTAACTGCTCAACCCCTACCCATACGACCCCATGCTTTAACTGAAGTCCAACTTGTTACTCCTGCGGAATGCTCACATCTCCACCAGTTGCCACTCTCCAAACAACCATTACACATATTGGCAGGACCACCACAACCTCCTTCTACCTCCCGACTTTTCCTAAAATTGTCCATAAAGAAACTCCCTCTAGCCGAAACGGCCTCTGGCCATGAGCTCCTCCTGTTAAAACCCGTGTCATTGCTCTTCATTCCTCACTCACCAAATGTTTTGTCATATGGAGGGTCTTGAGACCGCAGGCTGCTGAGACGCTCACTGATGATCATCAGTTCTTCCTCATTGTGCAGCTGTGCTATGCTAAACTACTCCTTGTCAATACCTCCAGAAGAGGCTTCATAAGCTTTGGAAGGCATCGACCTCAAGCACAACCTTGTGATCTGTTACGCCAACATAGTCAAGCTTTTGATAAAGCCTATGAAGATATCAAGCGAGCAGTCATTGACTTTAACTAGTCTGGTAATCTCAGAGCCAACTCTCGGCTCAATTATCCAGCTACGATGTAGTTCACATTGACATTTCCTCCTTTTCCTATTGAAGACTACATTGGGGAAGGGAATGGCGGGAAAAGTGATTTAACCCCGGGGGCAATTGGGTCTCAAATTGGTGTAGCTCTGCCTTTCCAAAATGACAACGAAGGACAACTAGGTGATAGGGATGTTTTTATTTGTCACAGTTTGTTTATAGATGTAGCAAATTTCACAACCACCCCTTTCCCTTTCACTGCATATCCGTATGCTGGGATGGGTTTCCTTCTTGTTGAAAATGGACATTTGGTGCTTAACATTGTCCACAACCTCTTCAAGCTATACCACGATGGTGATGTTGATGCAAACTTTGTAGGCGAAGTTAAGGGGAACAGCCCTAAGGATTGTTCGAGACATTCAGTTGTTCTTGCTAATAAATTTGGTGATACTATTGGAGACATGGTTGGTATGGAATCTGATCTTTTTGGACCCATTATTGCCTTCATCGAAAGTGTTGTTTCACTTATGAGCCTTGAACTTGATTGGAAGGCATCATTATGTGAGGAACCGGTCATGCTTCTCAACTTTGTGCTTCTCGAATGCTCGTTAGAGACGATAGCCAAGATAAAGGCATCTAATGCTATATGTGTTGAAGCATTTGGGTTGCTTTGGCCTGGGAAAACATTACCTGTCAATGGGAAGGGTCTTACAGGAAGTGGTGTTGTGGCTAAATCATGCTTACCAGTTCTAACTCTACCATAACCGAGATTGCTCAGCTGGTGGCAGATGCTCAAGGTCAGGAAGCACCCATACAAAGGCTTTCCAAAGCTATAACGGAACCATTTGTTAAATGTGTGGTGGCTTTATCAACAGCAACATTAGACTTTTGGAACTTAAGAGGGATTCATCTAGTTTCAACCGTTTTGCTAAATAAACATGCTAGCCTCGATGGAAGTCATTTGTCTTTAAGCCTGAATACAAATGTTATCCTTGCCATTGCCTTAAGCTACCATATTGTTGTCACTGCCCTGCATCTGCTTGGCACCATTGCTACTATTAATGTGCATAGTTCCATCAGTGAAAGTGCGGGTGGCATTGACGAGAAAGCTAGCATGAGCCGTTGAATCCACAAGAGGGCTAATGCCCTTGAAATCACCGGAAACACTTCTACCTCGATGGGAAAGGGAATTTCCAACTGCATTGCAGCTCTCATATCGCTTTCCTTCTGAGGTGTCTTTGTGGGACATGCATCCAATCCTTCTATTGTTGTCTTAACCAGAGATATTCAGATTTCCTGTTTTTATCACATGTGGTTCTCAACTTTGACAATGAAGAGGATGGGCAGTGCAGCCCTGGGATGAGCGGAGAAGCCCACAGGCCAATTGCCATTTCATTCAGATTTTTCCGTTATTCAACTTTGAGGATAAGGTTCTTGTGATGGAAAGGGTAATATTACATGCCCGCATCCCCAAGGCACTCGATGATGGATAACGAGCTGCTGGTGTTTGATATTATTTTTTAGGTTATTTGGTTATGCCCTTCCATATACCTACTTTTTGTTTGCATTACCCCTTCTCCATTTGCTTTCTGTTTGTTTTCTATTACAGTGGTACCCATTTTTTGTTTTACCCATTTCCCATTCTCTTTATAACTTGCCTGATAGTAGCCTAATAAGAGCAGAGAATAGTTTTCCCTTTCATCTTATCCTACTGCTCTCTCTCTCTCTCTATTTCTCTTCTCTGCGTCCCTCTCCCTCACCTCGGTCTCTATTTTCCCTTCTCTGCTACCTCGATTCTTTTTCCTCTCTGCTTCTTTCTACATCTCAGCCGTTTCACTTTGGCCCTTTTCTCCTTCCTTTCCCCTAATTTTTCTCAATCTTCCTCCTTTGCTGAACTTCCCTCCTCAACCAACTCCTCTGTTTTCACCATCGTCCATCTCTTACCAGCGCCATCTTTGATTGTGCATGTATCAAAAAGTCAGCTGAAAAAATGGAGTAAAGGGAGGGGGGCACCCTTGAGGAACAAAGTGAGTGAGACAACCAACATCCACCATCAATATTCAATCCCAGAAACTAAATTTTATCCAAAATATCTCAAATCATGATGATTCAATTCCTCCTACTTTTACTCGGACAAAAAAGTAGAGAAAATTTTCCTCCCCTTAGACATTATTTTATCTTAATCCCTTTTGAAATTAAAAATAAAAAAAAAAAGCAGTGCTTGCATGCATTGCGCCCTCCATTTTCACACACTCATGCATCATTGACATGCAAATAGGATACCATGCAAAACAGCCAAAAGAATAGATACCTCAACCTGAACAAGGTATGGCAGCTGAAACAAAGATGGCACATCGGTATTTCATCAACACGATGCCGGTGCTTAAAACTGTTGGGGTCATTCCCGTGTGGAGGTGTTATAGGTCTGCAGACTTTGAAAGGCTATGGTCTGAGGATTTATTCCTGAGCAACCAAGAACTCTGTGCAGTATAATTTTGAGGATTCTGTGATAGCCAAAAGCAACGTCAATGACCAAAGTTGCTGAGTGCATGAAGGTCTGAGGACATGGTTGAAGAAAGCACATGTGGAAGCCAGCTCAAAAGATTTACTGAGCACGTAAGATTTGTAGAAAATATGCGCAGTCTTTGCTGAGTGGACACCGTTTGTGAGAAAACACGATCTGCATAGCTGTTTTCTGCAGGTTACGACCTTGTGCAGGACAAAGCCGGTGGAGAGCTGCTGCAAGTCTGTATGTGCATCAGGTGGCTATCTGTACGTATGTCTTTCACATTGGCTTGACTGTTACTTTCAATAGCATATATATATATATATATTGTATTATGTACTGTGTGCATAAGAGTGAGAGAAAAAGAGCATGAGAAATTTACAAGGGAGGAAAGAGTGAAGAAAAAAAAAGCAGAGAGTAAAATAGTGTGTTCTCGTGCTTTGTTTTTATCTTTGCCTCAAAGGCTTGTGTAGCCGTGAGATTTCTGTAACCATTCTCACATAGTGGATTTATTTGTGAACTAAATGTCTTGTGATTTTTCCTTTCGGTTTAGGAAGGGTTTTCCATGGAAAATCTGTGTGTTCTTTCTCTTTCCCCTATTCTGCCTACTTGATTGCATTCTGTCCGACTGGCCATTTGCCCGAGCAAATTTGGTGCCTTCATGTCCGACCGATCCTTTATGTCCCTACAACTGGTATCAGAAAGAAGTTCTTCGACCGGTGACTTCGTTGAACGATACGAATGGAGGTTGGGAGCAAGATGATTTACTTAAACGGTACCAGCTACGACACCTAGCATAGCAAGATATCCGATCTGTTGCTGGTCAAATGCCACTCAAAAGCCTGAAGTGAAATCGGAAGAGGAATGGACGTTGGAGAATATGCAGGTGTGTAATTATATACGGTAATTTTTAGATGATAATATGTATAACCACATTAGAAGTGACACAAATGCCAGGGCATTGGGAGAAGTTGGAGACACTCCATGCCTCCAAAATTGGCAACAATAAGATTTATCACCTGATGAGATTGATACAAATTCGATACAAGGACGGCTCGTCTATTACAGATCATTTGAATGAATTTCTAGGATATATAAACCAGTTGAGTGGTATAGGTATTAAATTCAAGGATTAAGTGCTAGGTTTATGACTCTTGAGAACCCTGCCAGATTCATAGGAGGTGATGAGAATCACCATTGCCAAACAACTCCTAATGGTATCGTGACGCTAAAGGTGGCCAAGGGAGCCGTGCTGAATAAGGAGATAAGACGGCGGTCTCAAGGGACCTCGACCTCTCAACACTCCGAGGTACTTGTGACAAAGTCATAGGGAAGGAACAAAGGCCATGGCCCAAAATCCGAAAGAAAGGGCCAGAGTAAGTTTTAGTCAAGGTTCCAAAACATAGAGTGTCATTACTGTGGAAAGAAATGATACATTAAAAATTATTACTATAAGTGAGAGCGTGAAAACGTAGAAAAGGAGAAAAGTAAAAAGGGACAATGTGAGAAAAAGTCATTGATCTCTATTGTTACAGGAGGTGATCTTCTTTTGACATGTGAAGCAGATGGCATTGTAAATTTAGTTGAGTAGGAGACCGATTGGGTGGTAGATTCTGGTACATCTATCCACGTCACCTCTCGAAGGGAGCTCTTTACATCTTACACTCTAGACAATTTCGGAGTGTTGAAGATGGGTAATATGAAGACATCCAAAGTTATCGACCATGGTGATGTGTCTCTTGTCACCAACAATAGAACACGATGTTCTTAAGGGGCGTGTGACATGTTCCTGACATACGGATGAATATTATCTCAACAGGAAGACTCAATGATGCTGGATTTTACAACGTCTTTAGCAATGGGGCCTATAAACTAACCAAAGGGTCTCTAGTAGTTGCCTCAAGGGAGACAGACGTCTGATCTTTATGTGTTGGAGGCCTCATCTGAGATTGGAGAGGTCAACGTTCCTAGTAGTATGATGTCCTCGAACTTGTGGCACTGGAGGTTGGGCTACATGAGTGAGAGAGAAATGAGTGACCTAACCAGGAAGGGTCTCATTCTAGAAATAGAGGACGAACTGAAGATTTGTTCTTACTGCATGGCAAGAAAACAAAGAAGAGTCTCTTTCCGAGGAGACTCATTCTTCAAAAGGTCCGAGTTACTTGAGCTTATTCACACCAATATTTACAGACCGTTTAAGGAGAAATCCTTTGAAGGAGCTCAATATTTTGTCTCGTATATTGATGATTACTCGAGAAAGTTATGGGTATTTTTACTTAAATCTAAGGATCAGGTCTCTAGAACATTTAAGCAATTCCACGCTCTAGTTGAACGTGAAATGGGGAAGAAGCTGAAAGGCCGTCTCGGAGTGATAATGATGGAGAATATATTGGGACATTTGATGCTTATTGTAGGTCTTATGGTATCCGATATCAAAAAACACCTCCAAAGATGCCACAATTAAATGACGTGGCCAAGTGGATGAATCACACATTGATGGAAAGGGTTAGGTATCTCATGTCCGAAGCAAAGCTCCTAGGACCTTTTTGGGCTAAAGCTTTGAAGACGGTGACCTATATTATGAATAGGTTGCCTAATAAATCCTTAAATGGTGAAGTCCCAGAGAAGATATGGATCGGAAGGGAGCCTTCCTATAACCATCTTTGGATATTTGGTTGCAAGGTCATTGTTCATGTCCCAAAAGATGAGAGGACTAAACTTGAATCAAAGACAAAGCAATGCGTCTTTCTGGGCTACGACGACGATGAACTTGGCTATAGGCTTTATGACCCACTTGAGAAAAAAAAATAGACAGGTCAAGGGACATGGTCTTTACTGAAAAAGAGACCATTGAGAACATAAGAAAGGAGATGAAGGCACTATCTGGTGCCGATCCGATAAACACTGATACTGACATTGTTCGACCGACACAGTGTAAGGGCAATATTCCAGGAATGGCTGAAGAGGATAGTGAAGCAGGCGCTGTACAAAATGAAGATGAGGATGATGTTACTCCTCAACTGGCCGATAAGATTTCTGTACGACGATCCTCGAGAAAAAGACGTCCGTCAGTCCACTTGTCATCCAGTGAGTACATCCTACTCACTGATGCCGGTAAGCCTGAAGATTTTGACGAGACTATGAAGGATGCACATAAAGAAAAATAGTTGAAAGCAATGTAGGATGAGATGACTTTACTATATGAAAATCATACTTTTGAATTGGCTGAACTTCCTAAGGGAAAGAGAGCCCTAAAGAACTAGTGGGTCTTCTGATTAAAGATATCCGAGGACACGATGCAGCCGAGGTACAAGGCGTGGTTAGTGGTAAAAGGCTTTAATCGGTGCAAAAGGCGTGCGTGGTGAAAATGTCTTCCGTTTGTGTTGTACTTGGTTTAACAGTTGCTCTAAATTTGGAGGTAGAGCAGCTGGATATCCGGAACAGCATTTCTCCATGATAGCCTTAAGAAAGAAATTTACATAGAGCAATCAAAGGGGTTTCGAGATCAAAGGGAAGGAAGGATTGGTCTATCGTCTAAGAAAGAGCCTGTAAGGACTAAAACAGGCCCCAAGACAGTAGTACAAGAAGTTTGAGTTTGTCATGGTCTGTCAAGAATACCAAAAGATTACTTTTAACCACTATGTCTTTATGCAAAGATTTTTTGAGGATGACTTTGTTGTCCTTCTTCTGTATGTGGATGACATGTTAATAGTCAAACAAAATAGTGCTCGGATTAAGGAGCTGAAGAAGCAATTGGGACAATTATTTACTATGAAAGACCTCAGGTAGGCGAAATAGATTCTTGGAATCAGAAATAAGAAACTCTGACTATCCCAAGAGAGCTACATTGAGAAAGTATTCCAACGGTTCAATATGAAAAAATCCAAGCCATTAAGCACCCTATTGACCAACCACTTCAGGTTGAGTAGGAAGCAAAGTTTGTCCTCGAACATAGAGAAAGCCCACATGAGAGGCATACCTTATTTGTCAGCCGTTGGTAGCTTGATGTACACGACTGTGTGCACAAGGGCAGACATTGCTCATACAGTCAGTACTATCAGTAGATTCCTCTCAAATCCAGGAAAGGAGCATTGGTTTACTATGAAATGGATCTTGAGATATCTCCGGAGAACTTCAAAAATGTGTCTGCGGTATGGAGAAGAGAAGCTCCAGTTGATCAGCTATATAGATGCGAACATGGTCGGGGCATTGACTCTCATAAATCTACCTTGGGGTATTTGGTCAAGTTTGCAGGAAGAGTAGTTTCCTAACAATCCAAGCTGCACAAATGCATTGCTCTTTTTACTACGGAGGCCGAGTTCATTGTAGTGATCGAGACCAGCAAAGAGTTACTGTGGATGAAAAGGTTTATCTAAGAGTTGGACTTGAGGAAAGAAAAGTATGTGGTACTCTGTGACAACCAAAGTGTCATACATTTGCATAGGAACTCCTAATTCCATTCGAGATCGAAGCACATTGATATTCAATACCATTGGGTGAAAGATGTTATTGATGAATGGCGACTGCCAGTGGGGAAGGTTCAGTCGGATGAAAACAGGTCAGATATAATGACCAAAATTTTGCCCAAAAGAAAGCTTGAAACTTATTGTGACATTGCTGGCCTGACTGATTCAGTCCCACACGGTTGTGATGGAAAGTTTGTTGTGGTCACTCCCGTGTGGAGGTGTTATGGATCCACGGACTCTAAGAGGCCACGGTCCGAGGACTTGTTCATGAGCAACGAATAATTCTATGCAATATAATTCCGAGGACTCTGTGATTGCCAAAGACAACATCAGCAACCAAGGTTGTTGAGTGCATGAAGGTCCGAGGACATGGTTGAAGAAAGCACATGTGGAAGCCAGTTCAAAAGATTTACTAAACACGCGAGATGTGTGGGGAATATACGCAGTCTTTGCAGAGTGGGCGCCATTTGTGAGAAAGCACAATCTGCAGAGCCGTTTTTTGTTGGGCATGACCTTTTGCAGGACAAAGCCGGTGCAAAGCTGCTGCAGGTCTGTATGTGTGTCAGGCGGCTGTCTGTACATGTGTCCTCCACATTGGCTTGGCTGTTGCTTTCAATAGCATGTATATATATTGTATTGGGTGCTGTATACATAAGAGTGAGAGAAAAAGAGCGTGAGAAATTTACAAGAGAGGAAAGAGTGTAGAAAGAAGAGGAGTAAAACAGAGTGTGTTATCGTGCTTTGTTCTTCATCTTTGCCTCAAGGATTTGTGTAACTGTGAGGTTTCTATAACCATTTTTATACAGTGGATTTGTTTGTGGATTAAGCGTCTCGTGGTTTCTTCAGTTTGGAAAGTGTTTTTCACGTAAAATCTGTGCGTTCTTTCTCTTTCTCCCATTCGGCATACCTGATTGCATTTTGTCCGACCGGCCATTTGCACCAGCAGATTTGGTGCCTTCGTGTCCGACCGATCCTTTCTATCCCGGCAAAAACAACTTGCAGAACAACAAGAAAGTATTCCAGGAGCTGCACAAATTTGGAAAACGAAGCTAACTGCACATTTTCATTGTTAGCTCACATGCATTGAATTGAAACCTCGCAGAAAGAACAAATTCCTACATCAAGCGTCCATAGTATCAGTGGGTTATCTTGGAATTGTAACAGATGGAGGCTGCAAAATCCAAACAGCTTGAAGGAACCCCTTTGAATCCACCCATCCAAACACATAAAACATACTGTTTCTTCGGCAACTATGAAAATTTTCGCATCAAATTCATTGCTGCCCATCCAGCACCCAGCACAATGAGTTTACACTCTGGTTTCGTGACCAACCAAAAAAAAAGGAGGAACTCTAAACACCCCTTTTCAGCGTTACTTCACATACTAATCAAGTGAGAACTTTCTTCGCAAAATACAAAGGACTGCTTTCTGAAACTTTGTAAAATGTTTTGAAATTGATAGGTAATTCACAATGACATCAATTAGCTGGCAGAATTAGCATGAAAATCTTTCAATAAATATAAGTCAAATCACTGATATTCAGCAAGAGCATGAATAAAATTTTTTCCTTCCTCACTCAAGAAAGGGAGGGCATACGTCTTCTGACAGGAAATTAAATTAACCAAACCTGGACTTACAACAAAAGACAAATAAAAGCAGACACACATACTGAAACATATTGGGAAAAAAAAAAGACTAAACCATTGATCCAATTAATAAATTCCAACTGATATCCACAAAAAGGTGGGCAAAAATTAACAACTCAATCGTTCCAGTTAGTTCAACAATCAGCTCATTTTCATTAACAGCAATTTTATGTGGGGGCATCTTTTGAAAAGAAACCATGTCCTTTTTTCCAGTAAAAAAAAAAAATTTCTTGCAGTGATCATATAATGTGGAAAACTATGCAGCTGAAACTCAACTTTGAGTAATAAAATTGGCCATGCATGAAGTAGAACAGGAATTTTGCCCTCCATCTCAGATGCAAGGGAGATGCCCCATCGCAACCCCATGAAAGCATAAAATGCTTGCCAAACAAAGACAACTCACAATTTAGGCTGCAAGCATTCTCTCCAACAGTCTAGAAGGCCCCAAAGTACTGAAGTATATCGTCATCACCCAAAAGATCATCAATTGAACCAGTGCCATCAATTGCAAGATTAAATGGACTGTCAAAGTTGCCAAAATCCAAAGAGAGGCCATTGATAGGAGGCCCAAAATGACTTTCAATGGGACTATCCATCTTAGCATGAAATGGTTCTGCTGAATAATGCTGAAAATCCCCTCCAGCAGTATCATTTTCACTTCTATTTAGTGGCAGTAGATGGAATCCAGCAAGCTCTGCGCTAACTTGGGATTCATTTATGGCAATGTGGGGCAGTTGATCATCATCCCTGAACCCATATTCTAGGGGTGGATTATAGTCGACATAAGTGGCTCCTTGTAAGTTGGCATTTTCTGCAGATGGGTGAAGCAAGGACCTGCCACCTACATGTAGGTCCCGTGTGGACATCAGGTTGGTCTGTGTGGACATAAGATTGGCTTCTGAAAGTGCCAAAAAATGGTTGAATTGCCCTTGACCTGGCATAAATATTTGAGGCTGGCCCTCAAGTCCTTTGTTAATAGGTATCATAGGCTCCACTATACCATTCTCCTTCTGTATTTCATGCATCTCATATTCAACTACTCGTGCATCACTATGATTTATATCAGGCACTATGCTTCTGGTTTCCCCAACAGTTTTCACATTCCTAGATGGTGCTGACTGTTGATAAGCAATGCTTGATCTTCTATGAGGCCTTTTTCTCCTAGACTGATTTTCTCCTAAATCATTATTCTGGATAGGCAGGGCATTGTTATCGTCAAGTTCACCCATTGGTTCCACCATATCCCTCTGTTGATTCCTCGTTTTATCTTTAAGTCAGACAGAGCCAACCAACACCATTATTGACGCCATCAACATCATAGTCACTGCCACTACTAATTGCCAGCTTCCTCTTTCCACCATGGGGACCAGGAGGACTTTCTGAACACCAGATTCCACATTGTCGCTGCTAGGCTGCCGGATAATGGACTCTTCTGGGCTCAAAACACTCAACCAAATTGCACTCTCTTGGCAGTTATCTTGTCCTGTAAGCATTTTGACTGTTGCATCAGCTTCCTTAACTTTGAAATATCAGGTGACATGTGTGCTTAATTACAGCTGATAAGACGCCAGCTTTTCACATCTTCTTCAAGCCATGTGGCTTCTTATATGGACTCTGGCCCTTTAATAACCCTAATTTTGTCCACAAATCTTCAGCTCCTGATGGCCACCAGGGGGGAGGAATTTCCTTCTCTAGTGGGTGCTTCCTCTGAGGGGGATCACAATGCTGCATCAACGATGACAAAAGGGATCCGAAAGTTGCATCTTGCAGGTCTTGAAGAGTGCTTTGACCATGCCCATTTCCATTACTAGCTTCCTCACTCATCGCCAAACACTCAGCTTCATACTTGGCTATAACAGAAGGCCCATTTTTGTTGAATTTGACCTTCTCTTTCCACCAAGCTCTTATATTATCTGGTGCACCACTCACTGGCTTACCCTTCTCAGGAATAATGCCGTACACAAATCCCCGCACTTTGCATACTTCCATCAACTTCAACATGCACTTCAAATCCCATCTTGGGCACGAGACATCTTTTTCCTCATAGCTTGGTCGGTAGTTTGCTTTGGCTTTTGCTTATCAGCAGCTTGTTGTGCTGCAAACTTCTGTCTTTTCTTGATCCTCTTAAGTTTGACTCAGTCCTTCCACATTCACCTCCCCAAATCATCTTCTTCAATTTCTTCATCGCTAACATCGTTCTCCGGTATGTTCCACACCTTATGTCATCAATCTCTACATCCAAACTACAACCATTTGTGCCAGACAATGGGTAATCTTCACATGAAACTCAATCAGAAAGAGACATGTTGATAATAAAAGGGGTAGGGCGTGGGGAACAATTCTCTGATAACCTATCACAGAAAAATTAACAACTCAATCCATTGTCGGTGCCTTGGGGATGCGGGCATGTAACACTTTTCCTCTCCCTGTTCTTGGGTCTTAAAAGCAAAGCAGACATATTTTTAGACAAGAGTAAGTTAGGTGGTGATTAATAAATATATGGTTCAATGTAGTTTAGAGAAGTGGGTAATGGACATTGGTCAAGTGTTGATCAGTCAAAATAGTTCTAGATCAGTTCATAATGGGGAAAAAAGTCTTTTGTTTGGGCCAACATCATGCAAACTTTGAGTGAAATCACATTGATCCCTTTGAAGAGAAATTCTCAATTGTTGTTCGAATGTTTGGGCAAACTTCACGCCAATATTGAGCGAAACTCCTGGGCAAAATTTTGATGCTTGAGGCAAATTCAAATGAAGTACATTGACAATTTGGATCTAAATGGAAGTCTAACATTGCAACATCCTGTCGCTAAACTTATCAACTACAGCAAAAGCAGCCTAAAAATGCAATTCTGCTCTCAATGGTTCTCCCCTTCAACTTTTCCCTGTGTCCTTTTGGTGTTATCATACTAGTACACGAACTACATTCACTTGTTATACATGTAGATAAAACATGGCAAGTTTTCCAATTGGTTTTTGTGATTGATTATTACACCCAATTTGACTCGTTTGGGCAGTATTTTTACACCTTTGTTTTATTGCAAGCAGCTGCTGCTGCCCATCCACATACATTTCGTTTCACGGATCATTTGGATTTCGGCTAGCTGGGGAAGTTTGTAGGGATCTAATTCGTTCAAAGATAATAAATTAATCAATTGATATTCGCATGGTTACCGACCAAAAAGAAGATATTTTCATGGCAACGAACCAAACTGCGTCATACTGGTATTTAGACCGTTGGAGTGATGTCGGTGGACCAACAAATAAAGGGGATTGACTGAAATTTATTATTTTTTATTTTTTAGAACCGCACGTCGTATATATAATGCATCAAGGCTTAAAAATTAATGATTTTCAATTCACTTTTAACCTACCAAAAGAAATAATAATAATAATAATAACAGCATGCCCAAAAATGTAGCGAGGATGCTTTCGTAACACATGTAGTATCTATTTCAATTGTTTTCGCTGTACGTCTGGCACAATCAGCGCTCACTTTATTGAATGACGTTTAGGACGTAATTTTTGACATGGGACAAGTTTTAGGATGGGATTTTTTTGGTCATTTCATTCGGTATTTAACAAAATAAAGTAGCGGGCGGTAAGTGTTGTTCCCCAGCAGGATCTTGCTTGGGGATACTATATATATATATATATATATATTAAAATGTTTGGAGCCTTGTGCATTAATGTTGATATCTCTGCGCTAGAAGTTCCCAACTTCCATTAAACATTTCATCCTGTTAGGCTTGCATGTTTCCATCATGGACTATCAAAATAAAATAAAATAATTAATTCTAGAAATAAAATGAAATAAAAATAGAGTTAAAAATTTTTATTTTTATATTTAGTAGCTAAAATAGAATAAGTTAATAATTAATTTTTAATATTTGACATATAACAATAATAAGCAAATTTATACTAATTAGCTTTTTTTACCGTTATTTTTTAGTAATATCATTTCCTTACAATCGGCTAATTTTTTATTTATTTTAAAAAATATTTTACTTGATATGATTTTCCTTGCTTGCAAGCAATAAAAAATACTTAGCATTTGTTAGTATTTTTTATTTCCTGAGTTAGAAAAATAAATATTTTTTAAAAAATATTTATTTTGCGTTAAAAAATAACTAAATAGTAAAATAAATATTTCACTGTGAGAATAAAATTTCCATTTCTACCGATCAAACACACATTCAAAGTTTGCCTCTTCCGCTTTGTGAAATTATATGTATCAGTCTTTGGTCAAAAAAAAAAAATAAATCCATAATTATTCTTTATTTTTTGGGACAAGAACAATCAAAACATCAAAATCTCCAACCAAGATGTCAAACTAATCAGTTGGCCGCACAGAACAACCAATGTACGAGTAAATGCATTTAAAATCAAACCCCTGAACTTAACCAAATGAAGAGAATTTCAAAATACATACAAGTAAGAAAAAAATGCTCCTTAGGCTACACTTTTATACCTGCATATTACCTTACACCTCAAGATCTTGTCCTGAACATAAAAGCCTGGCATGACCATTGCCTTAACCCGGCTTGGACTCTGCACCCTCTGCCTATCCACGAACACGTCTTCCATATAGTGGGCATCGAACGCTCTGTTTTCCTCAATTCTCAGGATCATCAATGGTGGATAGAAAGAAAACGCGAGCAAATGGAGTAGCCAAATGCACTTGGCTGCAATGAAGAACAGTTGCAGCAGCTGCTCAGGCCACTTTCTATTCCAATTAAGCGTAGTAATAATGAAGCTCATCTTCTGATCACAGAACTTGCCGAAATCTTCACTATAGTACTTTGTCCCTTTATCAAGCACTTGATTCCAACTAAGGTTCCTCAGCGCTGCAAATGATAAGAACTGGGCTTGGCGATCTTGTTGGGGATCTAGCAGCTTTGGCGACCCATTTTTCTGAAACACACAGTTCTCAAAATCTTGGTACAGTACTTGGTTTATGATGGCCACTGAATGGTACAAAACAGCCTTGGAGTACTTTGAATTCAGAGATAGTTTATAGGGCCGGAGCAGTAGATTGAGGCTCTCAATAAGATGGACATCTGACTCTTCAATTTGGGAGATAAGGGCTTTGCAGAAATGCTTGACTGATAATCGTGCTTCTGAAACAATTTGCAGGAATCCTTCGACCATTACTTCCTCGCTCACGGGCATTGTCAAATTCTCCCCATTTCCACTCCCATCAACCAATTTCCCCCTCTTTGAAAGATTTCCCAGCTTTTCCGGTTGCACAGCTTGTCTAAGAGCTCTTTTTAGCTCTTCACAATATGCCTCTAGGTTCTCCAGCTTCTGCTTCAATTCCCCAAATGATGATTTCATTTCTCCAACTTCCTTCAAGGCTGCATCCTTCTTCTGATTGGCTTTCATCAATTCTTTCCTCAGCATTTCCACTGAGACTATCCCCAAGTCCTTGAAAACATGGGAGACTTGCTCTCTTTCCTTCCGGATAGGTGAGTTCTCGCTCTTTTCCTTCTTCTTTAGCCGAGGAAACAGCCATGAAAGGTTCATTCCTCTCGTTTTATTAGGCTGTGAATTGGCAGCAGTATGAGAATCTGTTTGAGGACACGAAGATATTAGTAGAATGTATGTCATCGCAATATGTTAGCAGTAATAAGCAGTACTCCAATGATTCCAAGCTTACACTTATTGGCAGATTTGAAGTCTCCCAAACTGTGTCTTCTCCTCCTCGAGTTAAGCACGTCAGCTGTGGGCGAGCTTTGGAGCACGGTGATGTGGTTTGTGTGCAAGCTAGTGGCAGATTTTGCATCGTCCTGCTGAAAAAAGTGGGGTTCTGAGGTGACAAAACCAGGAGGCAGTGCTTTCCTTGAAGATGCATTTTCTCCTCTGTAATCTGAATGGATAGTTTCATGCCTGCTTTCTCCCAGCCCATACTCTTCCCATTCTGATAGAGTCTGCCTCTCTTGTTGGATTTGATGGTACCTGGGTAAAGGTTCATCTTCATAACACTGCGAAAAAATCCACAATAAGTTGAAGTGAGTCCGAAGAAAGAAAACTCGGAGAAAATCACTGACAAACGCAATTGGATAGGTGAATGAGGAAGATAGAAACAGAGTAATAATGGCAAGTACTGAGCAAACAACAAGTGAGCATGCACGTCTTAATTTATAACCATTACGATAAATAGCACTATTATTATCGTATTAAACTAATACGAAATCCCCCACTCTTCTACTTGAGAGAAATGAAAAGAAAACCCAATATTCGTGACTTCAACCAGCCATAAGCCTCATCGAAAAAAAACAAGAAGAAGAAGAAAAGAACAGAAGCATTCCACCAAGGTCAGAAAAGAATAAAAGAAGAAATGATTAAAAGGGCTTTCTGGTAATCATGGAACTAATAAAGAGCATTTCAAGGTAGGAGGACGACGGATAAAAGCAATCATCAACTGTAAGGTTTAAGAGAGAGAGAAAAATAATAATAATAAAGCAGTAATCGTTGCCCAGAAAATATCTGAAATACTGGACTTGTTTTGATTTGGATTGTAGTGAAGCAGAAGAGAATTCTATCAAACAAAAGATTATCTGAAGGAAATTTTCAGGAAATGAAAATCTGAAGGGAAAACGTAAGAAAAGATTGCTGATTCCCAGATACAACTTCCAACATACTGCTTCCCTTCCACTTTTCCGAATTCCTACTGGATTAAGTAATGCCGACTTCAATAAATTTAGTGGAGAAAATGGGATATAGAAAAGAGAAAGCGTGAAACTTACAGGGGTAAAAACCGGGTAATCATGAGCAGAGAACTGAGAAGAAGCGCGAGCAACGGGAGAAGAGGAGGAAAGAAATCTAAGATCAGCGGGGCTGCTACCCTGCATGAGAGCAGAATGAAGTTCTCTGAGCTCCACTGCTTTGGCAATGGCTACTCGTATCTCTTCCCTGCTTGCTTCATTCCTTAAATCTCCTATATTATCACTGTTGCTCTTGCTAATAGTTGCCGCAGCCATGGATCGAAGATGAGGCAGAGTTGTCAAAGACACGTGCTCGGAGCAACAAAGCAGAGTATCTGGGTTCTGGGTTTGAAGAAGAAGAAAATTGATGGGCATCCAACTATTGGATTTCATTTGAAGCTGGATTGATGATATCTTCAGAGGGATATTGGAGAGCCATATTGAAGGTCTTTTTTTTTGGTGGGGGGCGGGGAGGTGTGGGGGAGGGGAGAGAGAGAGAGAGAGAAAAAGGGCTACAAAATTTGTCTGTTTGGCCACTGAAATTTGGGAATGTAGCGAGTGCATGTGAAAGAGAGGGGGGTGGTGGGGGAGAGGAGTGGCTAATGTGAGCAAAGATATGGTGCTAGTGTTTGTGGCCGTATGTCAAATAATTTGTTCAATTTTAAGTTGGGTTATTTTTCCATCTGGGGAGAGCTATGTACAAATCATTAGCATACCAATGTGATAATAAAGAGAATTTTAGAGGTATTTTTTATATATCATTATAATAATTTTAATAATATAATATTTATTTAATCTATTTATATTAACAAATTCATATAAAAATAAACAGATGAGTGTTAAAATAAATTCTTAAATGGCATTTATAGGGTAACCTCAAGTTTGTTTGATAGAGTCCTTTGTTGTTTTCCATACCTGCTTTGCTTTGGATTTGAAAACAGGATTATCATACCAAGATCAACCACTCCCCCCATAAAGTTTGCTTTGCGTTGTCAACCTCTACGTGCAAAAGGCACTCATTCGCTTCCTTCTAACTAACCTTTTGTTAAGATAATGACCACGTTAGGAC
Source organism: Nepenthes gracilis (assembly GCA_033239525.1). Lineage (NCBI taxonomy): Eukaryota > Viridiplantae > Streptophyta > Magnoliopsida > Caryophyllales > Nepenthaceae > Nepenthes > Nepenthes gracilis. The sequence continues at coordinate 16,149,777 of BSYO01000007.1, forward strand.
CTGCTTTTTAGGATTGGACTTACATTAGTCAATTAAATTATATGCCTGAAAATTGTAGCAGGTAAGGAGAAGGCCATTGGTCATCACTAGAAAACTTTTAGTTACTTTATTGCTTTTGGCCACTAAAAAAAATGTCACCATATTTTCACGGTTTAGTAAGGCAATGTAATGTAAGGAACTTTGTCTTGGTTGTCCGAGTCACCCTGGATTTATAACATAACATGAAATACGGACTCAGGGCCGGCTGAACTAGAAGTTCAGAGATGGGGTAAAAGGTTTTGCAATGACAAAGTAAAATGGCATGTTATTTTATAAATAGAGAGGAGGAAAAGGATGGTGAGAGGTTGCATACAGAAGAGGGGCGGCCAGTGGTGTGCATGCTGTCCTAAGTTGTCATGGAATCATGGCAGCTTTCCACGCCATGGTTATTATTGGATCAAGTATAAAGGCATTATCACCACCCCCGTTCCAGTTGGACGGATTTTTTCCTTTTTTTTTTTTTTTTTTGTATGTCAATGTATTACCCATATTATTATTATTATTATTTTTGTACATTTTTATTTTAAAAAACTTCCCATGGTGCTTGGCACTTCCCCTATAGCGTTCTTTAATAAATAAAGCAAAATTTCTTCTATGTATTTTTCGTATTAACTTAAAAACGTTACTGTTCTATGTAACCATGTTGGTTTATCTTTATTGAAAAACTTCTAAAAACTAATATAATTAGTCAAAAAAAAAGACTCTCAAATCATAGATAACTAAATTTGTTAGAATTTCAATGTCTCACTCATTCTACCAACCAACATGTGACATATCCAGCCGTTTATTTTGTTCCATACTTTTTTGTCATTCAAAGGACACTTCAAATAAGAATGACATTGTTGGGATTCCGTGCATCTCAAATCCAAATTTAAGAAGGTGCCGGCCTAAAGAGCTCTTCAGAAAGAATATATTCAATAGATGATAATGTCAGCCGACCCGACTTTAAGTCTTAGACTTTGAAGAAGGGTTTGACCAAAGCAAAAGAAGATAATAACCAAGTTAAAACATATACAGCATGCCCAAATCAAACGGCCAATATGAATAATTGGTCCCCAGGCAAGCCAACGGGAGGATTCTAACCAATCATGTGCTAACGTCTAATACACCAAAAAGGCGACTGACATATATTAAAAAAAAGGTTAACAAGATACATATTGATTAAATATTATAGTGGCACCAACAAAAATTTGTAAGAAGGTATAGTTGCCACTTGACTCAAGATATGTAACTAAACAGTCACCGACTTCTTTTTATCGACTACTTTTGATCTCTAGTTTATAAATATTTAACTAAGCTATAATTACAATGATGGAACGCAATCTAATTTGATCCTACTTCAACGGAGAAATTATTAAACTCAAGCCTCTCTTACCTCTTAGTGGGAAAGATAAAAGAGTATTTACTCACTTGATCATTTATTATAACCTAAAATAGAACTTTGAAGAACATTCTTGATAACCAGAATCACACCACGGGTAGACTAAAGAGCCATTACCCACAAAAGCCGAGTATGCCTTAGCAATTAGGTCACAAGAGACTCATCTCCCAAAGGTTGCACATTTTTGGTCGAGCCCGTCAAAGTACTGAGGCTCCTCTCAACTACTCTCCTAAAATCAGAGTGCTGTAGTGAAGTTAAAAGAGTCAAAAATATCTTTTCTCACATTACTTTTTCTTAAATTTATATTAAAGTAAATATCGAAGGGATTTATCGGGAAAAAAAAACCCAAACCCATTGACTTTATTATCTGTAATACACTCGATCAAGGTCATTATATTCGTTTTGGGATTTTGCTTTGATCTAAGTAATCCTTACGTATCAAAAGTCTTTAAAGATATAAATAGGAGACTACCTCCATACTCAACCATTATAAAATAGTATACCTCTACAGCAAAATCATATTTATAGATGTTGTTATGATAACATTAGATGGGATTTTGAAGAGAGTGTCAAAATTATTTTTTCAAGCAAATGTTACTCTGAGAGCAATTTATTCATCTTAAGTGTAAAAAGTAAATCCAAAATTTGTGAAATATTTATTATTGACTAGGGTGATACCTACGGCGTTACTTTCGACATTCATATCACAGCTATCTCAAATTGAGCATACATTTTATGTTATGATACATTATAATTCAAGGTCCATGCCAAAACCAATTGGAATGAAATGGCGCAGGTTGTTGTCAATCATCGACTGGGGCCACACAACAAAAAAACAATCTACACTACATTTGTGGCTCTGCATTTTGTATTTTTTGTTTTTTGCATGTTGTCAGGCTGTGTGCTTGTGATATGAGTTGTCTTTCTCAAAAAGCAAAAAACTACAAAGAAAATTAAAAAAAAAAAAAAAACAGACAAACAAAAACAAAACGAAAAGCAGAAGACATTTTGAGCAGCGAGGTTTGATCTTTCTTTTCCTTCACTGAAACTAGGGGGGAGTACGGCAGGCAGACATAATCTAGTAATGACTCAGCAAGCGTGCATTGGGGGGGGCTGTTCTTGGAACAAAACTGCAATTATCATTTCTGATGGGTTAGCCAAAATGCTTATAAATCCAAAGGCACGCGTCCGGAAGGCAAGCTTTGAGTTGTTAGAACCCATTATGATTGACAAGTCCAGACTTGTTTGAGCCGTCAGACGTGTGTCTTGGCAGAGCCTGCTTGCAGAGTACACTGTGGAGAGAAGCGTGACTAAACACTCAAGAGGCTGTGTTAGAGACATTTATCTTATTGACATATTTCATGACCATATGTATGATTATATTGATGTCGGGTTGTGGGTTGTCGGGTTAAAGTCCGTTCGGTCCGCCCTCCAGTCGCTCGAGCCCATCCATTGACCGCCCGCTCGCCAAAAGCTCGAATCTTGCTCGAGCTCAAAAACCAGAAGGGTGGCCGCTCGCTTCTCGCTCACTAGCCGCTCAAGCCGAAAAACCAGTAGGTCGCCCGCTCGATGCTCGCCCCGGCTCGCCCGCGCTTCGGAGTGATCCTGAGCGGCCCCAACTTTTCTGCAAGATACTTCATTTTTGAACCCATTTTTTGGCTCCTCTATAAATATTGCCTTATGTTTTTTGAACCCTAAGACTTCTGGAGAACTGATGTGCGTGCCTCTTTGAGAAGAAAACCCTCTCATACTTCAATATACTTGCACATCTTGAGAAAACTAATCACCAAAGGATTGTTCTACATGTTCAAACTAGTTTTCTCACCAACTCTCTTCCACCATTGAAAGTTTGCCTTCTACCATTGTTGGAGACTTTGGTTCGTGAAGAAGGAGACTCGTCCGTGATTGGCAATTCAAGTGGCACGAGAGGGAATAGTGGCTTGAAGACCGGAAGGTGTCTTTATCCGGTTCAGAGAAGGATGACAAAATCATCATCAAGCCTCTCGCATAAATACACAAGAGTCACGAGCAAATCTAAGAAGTTCCTTGGTAGGGATCACGTGTCGAGTAAGTCGGGCTAGGTTGGCGCGTCGTTCTGCTACAGCCGTTTAAGTTGATTTTCATAGTGCATTCTTCCCTTAACCATGTAAATCTGGCCGTTGAAGCCCGTACCTTCAAAGTGTTTTCTCGATAAGTGTAACGTGGGTATCGAGTTTTCACTTCACTGCAAAAAAAATCGCCTTTATCTTTATTGCTTATCATTATCAGATTGTGTATGCTTATTAGATCCGTTTACATCTAGAGTTAAATATCCCTTACGTGTATCGGATATTTAATTTATTATTTATTATTGCTTCCGCTATACTTTTAACGGGGTCGAAACACGTACGCACTGAAACGTGCTTTTTTCAAGCTGAACTGTAAAAAAGTTGAGTCATTAGCCTGAGAAGCACTTTCGAACCGCCGGAGACCCAGCTTATGGACTCCGTCGGTCTAAGACTCATTGGTAGGTGTCCATAATATCTTATGGGTCCGACTGAAACATGGGCTGGCCCAAAGTTTAGCCCGCAGAAGATAGCAATGGCCCAACAGACGTTTTTCCAAAGTCACGGCCCAGGAGACACAACAGAGGGCAATTCAACACGCCAAAGGGAGAAAAGCTCAAATGTCAAAGGCCCATCGCATAGACTGTCAAGTCAAAGGCTTGAACAGCAGAGTGGTTGGCCCTTGCAAGTCGACCCGGAATTATTCAGCAAGGAGCGGATGATTAGGATTACGAGCAATGATGCGCCCATGGTTGCCCCTCCTAGGTGGCCGCCGACAACCCCAATTGCACATCACAGGTAAGAAGAAAGAACTTGCCATAATGTGGCCTTGATAGCTCAATAAATATTTTCAAAATATTGCTTATGATCACACATCACCCCGGAATGGTAGTTACGCCTCAACAAATCTCTTCGAAAGGCAATTGCCATACAGCGATCTCCAGCATCGCCTTAAAAAGGGAAGGAATGTTCCTTAGCAACCACGGTTACCATATGTGCCTCATGCACAATCACAGAAACAATTCAACGGATCTGCTAGAGCAATCGACGTTTGCCGTGGAGGCTACACTGGCTCTGATTCTATAAATACCCCTGCAGGAAAGGAGACCGAACAATCTTTGTCTTTAAGCATCCCTGAAGGATTGCAGAGCCCTTTTTCTCAAGCCACTCAACCCATGAGTGCATATTCTCTCTCAAACGACTCAACCCACGAGTGCACCAGAACTCAAGCTACTCTCCATCAAGCGCATCTCTTGGAACCTAGTCCTCTAGTCCACACTCAATCCTTCCTCCCTGTCACATCCACGCATTCCTTGCATCCCCAATCTTTCTTATCATCACAGAAATATTTCTGATTTGAGTGTCGGAGAATATATCGGGGAATGAGTCTGACCGTCCTCTAATCTCCCATTGATTTGTTGTGGTGTGCAGGATCTAAATTATCAGGAACGGAGACTGGACCCACCAGAAGATATCAGGTAGCTCCCTAATTCTTACAGTAATCCGAATTCAAGGACGCATCATTAACGTCGTCTGTGGGAAGCGACTAAAAAGTCTAACCACAACGCTAACAGAGGCAAATATGGTCAACACCAGGGTATAAGCTAGCACACCAGTTAGGGATGTTGTCTCCCACAGCGACAACCCCTCTGCGGATAGCCACACAGAGAAGCGGCCGATCCCCGATATGGGGACGCTTGCCACCCAGATGGACAACATATCTAAAATGCTCCAAACCCTCTGCACGTGTCTTGACAGACAATAATTGGGGGGCTCCATTCTCCATCTCCAAGACTTTGGCTTCAAAGCAAAAGAGCCGAAGGAAGAGGCACCCAACCGAGAAGACTTAGCGGTCGACAATGTCGTGACCCGACCCCAAGTCCCCAAACACAGCCCAAACCGTACATTTACAAATATCTCAAATAATCCAAATTCATCAATTATCCATCATAAATTCTAAAGTCCGTCAATGTATATAAACTCAAAATCATCAAATTATTAAAATTATCATATTATAAATGATCCTCATAAACACAACAATAAATATAACATCAATAATCATAAATTATTTAAAATAAAAGAAATATTTTCTAGTATTACTCATATGCCATTAGCTCCAAAATCGCCTCTACCTGATGCTCAACGATAATTTCATAAATCCCGACTAGAACTTATAATATCTCTTCAATCTAAAGTTAAGAAAATATAATAGTGAGCCGAATGCCCAACAAATAATATAATCAATAATATAGAATTACAAATACGCATCTTGGATCATAGTATTAGATGTATAAAATCAATAATAATATGCGATATACAAACCACTATCTGAGGTTTTAATAACTTGTCGTATTCATGATCCAAAAGCCATATGAACAACTAGATATTAGGAATGCAACATGAATTCCACCGAATCCAATTATCAGCTCAATACAAAGTTACAACTCTGAAATATAACAATAATCACTACTATACAAGATAATAATAATCTCCATGGACCTTATTCTGTCATAGTGAACCAAAGATGACATATTTACGCCCCCAAGGACTGTATAGGTACCACAAAATTATTCGGTATCCATGGTATCCCTACGACCCTTACAATCCTCTCAAAGATTGTATCCGTACCATACTCATACCATCTCTAATATCCCTTACTAAGAATATCCCGGATATCATCATTTACAATGGCCACTAAATTATAAGTATCTCTCGTCATTATCAATGGCCTTAACCTCCTAAATAGAATAAGTATCAAAAAAGTATAGACTATTCTAAAATCTCACGAACTCCCGTTCGTTTGGATACCGTAGAATTTTTGTACACTCTCCTTTACTTATTCATAGAGTACCAATAAAATATACACACATGGTCAATGCCAATGCAAATATCGATCATCACGGGAATAGAGAAAAATCAGAGGAATGTTGGAATATTCGACCAAGCCTCTTAATAATATATTTGATCCTCACCAGCATTCTCGATATACCAATCTAAATTCCAAGGTCATGAAACACCTTCCAATCTGTTTCTATAAGACATATAACAGGATTATCCATCTTGTTTAGTTATTCCGGCTAATTCCGTAAGAGTCTGAATCAAAATAGTAAATTACAATTAATTTCCTTTGTATGCCAAATTATAATTTTAGTGTATATCTATGTCACATACTTATAGATATACCTGGAGCATATCACATATACTCTTGTACAAATAATCATATATATACATGCACAAAAATCACATGCTCACCCCTACACACATATATATACATATATACCCATATTTACCTCTATAACATATGCATATATACTTACCAACACACGGCTTACGCACACAGATACATATAAACCCACATACACATGGGAAACACACGCATATATATATATATATACACCTATATACGGCACGCTGTTATACACGAATACAGACACACCCATGCCCATCTTCATACCCATGCAATTGGCATATATGTGAATGTATATATGTATATTCACACATCCATATAATCAAACCCACATATTTATACATGTATGTTTCTCGAACACATATACACAAAATCACACCCAATGACTTACATACTTTCATATTAATGCAACAAGGTTCTGACTTATATTATCAACCCACAAAAATTACGCATCTCAAATAAAACTCGAGAACATAGTCACTGTCTATTACCATCCTTGTCCATTTTGATTTCACAGGAAGGAAAGAAAATCTCAATTTTAGTACTATAATATGTAAAAAAGGGTTTTATCACTCCATAAAATATTCATCAAGCCCCATTTTAACATTGAACCCTTAAAATTTGGGCCCTTCACTACACAAGCCATGGCTCTGTTTTTCCATTTTCTCTTTCAAAATAAAGAATATAATTAATTTTCACAAAATCAAAGTATGCAATAAGAAAATTAATATCAACCAAGAGAGTGGAAGAATTTATTTGCAAAAGAGAGTAATTTTATTTACCTCAATTTCTTGTCTTTCTTCCAGCGATGGTGGCAACGGCAGTGTCTCTCTTTGGCTCCCATTCTCCCTCCCCCAATTCACGACATTGTAACACTAAAATAATAAAGGGAAAATCGTGCTAGAGTTATTGAGTTTCCATATTTAGCATTGATTTCTTCCTTCTTTGCCCTGCTGAATTGCGTCGCTCTACTCTCTCTTTTCTCCCTTCGTTCTTCTTTTTTCTTTATTTCTGTCATGTCCTTCTTTTCCTTCCTTTCCTTTCTTTTATTTCACTATATATTATTATTATTATTATTATTATTATTATTATTATTTGTGTTATTTATTTATTTATTTGTTTTATTATTATTATTATTATTATTATTATTATTATTTGTGTTATTTATTTGTTTGTTTATTATTATTATTATATATATATATTTTTATTTATTCATTTATTTATCCCTAATTAAATAACATTATTTATTTATTTTATTTTATTTTATTACCCTTATAATAACACCTAAAATTTTAATCTCAATTTTTAATATTTTAACTCCTTTTAAAATTTAATTTATAATTATATTTTTAATTAATAAATTTGAATATACTAAAATCTACCTAGTTTAAATATATAATGGTTCACTCAATTATTTAGGCTCATAATTAAGCAAACTCAATCAAACATATTAATTACTTTAAACTAAATTCAATAGTTAAAATGCCTAAACTCAAACTATTAATTGAAATTAATGGCCCAAGTATCTAAACTTAATTCAACCATCCAAATACTCTAAGCTCATTAGGTCTCAATATTAAATATCTACTCACTTCACATATAGTCGATATATTATCTAATTTTATCAATTATTAAAAATTTATTTTTAAATAAATCTCACAATTTTATCCCAAAAATAAACATCACAATTAAAATTTCTTGTATATGACCCACTAAGTACATATTCTAAGCCAAATTATGAAATTTGTCCCGAACATTCACTAAAAATACCTAAATAATTTTTGCAATTAATAAGACAATTTATTCTCATAAAATAATAAAATTAAAAATACTTAGAATATTATAGACAACCTCGAGGCCTAAGTGGCCACGAGCGATAGGGCTCAGACACAGCACAAGGGCTGACCGAGTCATAAAATGCGATAGGCAAGACCAAAGTGGCAGAATCCACACTATTTTTGTGATGATCGGAGGCCCCTACCCAGGAAGAAGCTTCTTGCAGCACCAAGCTAACGAGGGCCAACAACAGCCCAATCTAACATCTCTCTCCGAACTACTTGAGTTGAGAACATTCCTCAATACGAAGAAAATTGTATCTTCCCTTCAAATGGACGAGAGAGTAAAACAAATTGAAAAATACATGTTCAGGGAAAGCGCCAATAGGCATTCCGTGGGTCAGAGGAGGTCACTGTTCATAATGAAAATACGAACGCAACTACTTCCTCGCAAATTCAAGATGTCGACCTTGAAACCTTACGATAGAGGTTCTGATCCGATGGATCATTTGGATCATTTCTGCATCCTGCTAGGCTTCTAGGGCTTGGACAATGCCGCCATATGCCTGTGCTTTTCCCTGACCCTCAAGGAGATGCCTAGATTTGGTTCTACCACCTACAGCTGAAATCGATCTAAACATTCCAGGAGTTGGTTGACAGCTTCCTATCATAGTTTGCCTCCAGTCGGAGGGAGAAAAAACAGCCTTGATACCTTACCCGCGTAAAGTAAGGGCCAAGTGAGAGTCTGAAATGCTTCCTGGCCCAGTTCACTATCAAGCCTTGAAAAATAGCAAAGCTCACCGACGAGGCGAAGTTGAGTACCTTCATAGTGACTTTAGAATCGAGCAAGTTCTTCAAGCATCTGATCTATCAAGACCCATAAGCCTTCCATGAGGCTGAGACATCGCTCGTACTTACATAGTCGCTGAGAAGGCTAACAAAGCAAAGCTGCCAGAGCGCATAGGCCACTTTTGTCAAAATAACAAACAAGAAGAAGAGAAATAGAGACTATATCAACTCCTGAGACCCTAGGAAGAAATTTTGGATGGATCCAGGCACTTGGAGGAAGTTCAAACCCCTGAATTTTACCCCTTTGAATGACTCCTAAATCAACATCCTCATACAAATTTAGGATAAAAAGTTTCTGAAGTGGTCGAAGCTATCCAAGAATCTAAAGGGAAGAGATCAGTCAAAATGCTGCTACTACCATTGATCTCTGAGTCATAGCACGAAAGACTGTCAGATTCTGTAGAGAGAAATTGAAACCCTCATCCAAAATGGGCACCTAACCAAGTTCCTATGGGACCTAGGGTAGGCCCCCGGTAGAGTAGACGAAGACAAGTTTATAATACTCGAATCTCTATTTGATTTATTTTGAATAAAATTATTATTTTGGATAATTTGAATATGATGAAATATATATATATATATATTGTAAAATTTTAAAGAACATTCGGATTAATTGGGCTTGCACCCGAGGCACACTAGTGCTAGCGCCCTAGTGTCGATTGGATAATAATAATAATAATAATTATTATTATTATTATTATTATTATTATTATCATTATAAAGGGGGAGAGGAGCAGTCGTGGGTAGTTGAGGAAGAAAAAGAAAAGGAGAAGGAAGGGAATGCGCAGCAGCCGACTATTGGCCGGAGAATCAACACCGGAGATGAAAATCAAGTAACTCTCTCTGCAATTTACCTCCATTATTTGAGGGATACGGTGGTGTGAAAGAAAGGGAAGCACACGCAAGCCAAATAAAGCAGTTGTTGCTGTCGTCGAAAGAAATGTATAAAATTGAGATAAGTAAATCCTTCTTTTCTCTTTGTTGATACTGATTCCTTACTTGCATGTACTTATTTTGAAAGAAATCGGCCGAAATTTGGGTGATGTGTATATTGGCAAAACAAAGCTGTGACCCTAGCTGGTGAGGAGGAAGAAGAATGAAGAAAAGAGGAGAGGCATGTAAGTGAAGACAAAGAAGAGCCGAGGTAGCTAGGTCGAAGGAGAAAAGAAAAAAGAAGGGAATCAGCATTGCTTGCATATACCGTCGGTTTCTTGTCATTGTCGGAGACACCACCTTCATCCACTACTGGAAATCGCTTCAGAGTTGTTATTGTCGTGGCCGACGCTGCCATGTCACGCTGGATTGCCATCGGCTGAAGGAACCAAGCATGCGGTAGAGAGGAGGAAGGGAAGAGAGAGGAGGGCACGCATAAAGAGGTGGGAGAAAGTCACGGTTCAGGCTTTGTGATTTGGAGAGTTTTCTTATTTTTAAAAATTTGGACGATATATATATGTATATTCATATATCAGTATATTACAGAATCAAGAATCAAACCTTACATCAGTACCCTTAAATGCTGCTAGGAGATGAGGTCACTACTTTGTGGGACCACGACGGTCCGCGACCCTAGTGGTCAATTTGTGATTTAAGTTATGTGCTATATGTGGTGCCTCTTCCAATGGGGAGACTGTGATCCCGATGATGACATATGTGATACATGTAATTGCCCTTCCGCTAGTTAGAAGGTGAGCTGTGATAGGGTCAACCCGCCCCATACGAAAATTGATATACTTAGACATTCTAATATATAACTAAACTTAATGTTGCATCTAAAGTCACAAGTGGCAAAATATAGTGAATAAGTTATTGATATATGAGAGAAAAGTACATAAATGACCTAACCTACTAACCTAAATTGCAAATGGATAGGCTCAAGGTTACTGGGAGTATGTGTAATCATTTCTCAAGTTAGTCTTTTGAATATTTGGTTCTCCGATTTTATGCACGTTTTGTATTTCTACATGTATTTTTATGAGACTATAATTTGAGATATGTGGATTGGCCTACAGATGGATAAATGGAATGTCTCGTATGTATGGATACGTGTTAAGCCCTAAAACATATTTTGATTTATATATTTTCATTCTGCCCTTGATTTATGCATATGTGATTATGAGATTTAGATCCGGATGATGGCATTTGTCCCACGTGGATATGGTGACGGTTACTGCTTATACGATGTGACCTCGAATTACGATATGTTATGATATGATATAATATTATTTATAAGATTTGACTAGATCGTAATTTATTATGATGTCTAGGAGAGACAATTTGATACGGACAATGATTTAATACAAGACTATTTCTCGATTTTCAAGAATTTTACCGACCTTATATATTTTGTTTTACACGATTGTGATGTGACAATCTTTTCCTCTGATTTATATGCATCATTTTATATATATGATGATACTTGTTAAAATTTATACTCGTATTTTTATATTTTATTCTTTTAGACTAGTGATTTGGATACAATTGTAAGAATTTAGACTCTGACGCGGCATTACTTTCTTGGAGAGTATGGATGTTCTTATCAGTTAGACTTTTGATCTCTGGGGTGTATTTGTTTTGTATATGACCGGATGTGGGCCGTTAGACCATGTGATAAGGATTGTGGCATGTTTATATTATATAGATAAATTATCATTTTGTTGGATATCCCCATTTTGACATATGGATAGCAAATCATGTATTATATTATCCGAATTTATATCCGATGAGCTACTGTATAGGTTGCATAGTACTAGGTCTTGTATTTGTATGGATTGCCACGGTCTAGTTAGGTTTTGTCATTATTGATGCATTTATTAAAATTTTTTTCATTGTAAATTTTATTTTGAATTGCGTATATACCCTGGGGACTTGACAAAACTGAAGCAGTAACAATTGAGGAATCGAGTCACAATTGGAATAATTAACATGATGACTACGAAGTCATCCAAAAGCAAAATCTCGAACCACCCAAAAAAAGCTTCCAATTGTAAGAAGTGGAGGGTAGGAGTTAAGAATGATATTATTAAATTTAATAATGACGATATGGTACATGTAATAACTCTCCATTTTGACCCTCTGGTTATATCCATGTTCATTTCAGATAGTATTATTGACTACCAATTGAAATAAATTTTTATTGATAATAAAAACTCTCGTAATTTACTGTTTAATTAAAAAAGGATACCTCAATAAATATCTGTAAAATCCTGAATCTACTTCATGTAACAATAATAAAGGTAATGAGGAGCTATCAGAACAACCACGAAATTGGGTGGCTGTCAGGATAATAAACACAATGTCAACAAGGCCAACTGGCAACAAAATTCTAAACCATTCAGAGAAGATTTCCAGCAACAATATACAGAAATTAAATGTAGAAAATAATGTCATTAGTTTTAATAATGACGATATGACACATGTTACATATTCCCACTCTAATTCTCTTATTATATTAACACTCATTTCAGAACAGGCCTTGAATTACCAGTTGAAACGGGTCTTCATTAATAATAGAAGTTTAAAAAATATTATTTGTCTTGATACATTTATTAAGTTAGGGTTTAAAAGAAATCAAATATAACCACTAGATAGAATATTGTATAGGTTAAACAATGAACCGGTATGGGTATATGGAATCATTCAATTAAAAGTTACCTTAATAACATATTCAAAGTAGCTTTTCATATCCTAATTTTTCTAATAGTAGGCTTTTCTTCAATTTATAATGCCATTTTCAGTCAGCCATGTTTAATAACCTTCGGGGTGGTATCTTTACCATATACAAGGTTGGAAAGGTTAGACGAGATCAAGTCATCAGAAGAAACTGCTACTTCACTCAAACAGGTGAGTCAATATCTTTTCTCAACCAGTATAAGAATTCAATCTTCGAGTAGAGAGTGCTCTCTAGTAGGGTCAACCTGGATAATCGTCCTTCCAAACTCCACTTAGCCCAACTAATTCAGATAAATATGTCAAGATGGGAGGTTCCTAGACTATAAAAATAACTACTTTTTGTGTTAATTATGAATGTAAAACTGCATAAATTTGATCTTCATTAGATCATATCATATAAAAATCTCTGCACTATATCATCATAAAAATAAATAAATAAATAAAGTAGTGTTCCTCGACTCCTAGCCCCAGTGTGTCATTTGATGTATTGCTTCTGTTTTTTTTTTTTTTTTTTTGATAAGTATGTATTGCTTCAATTAGGCCAGTTTCCTTTACGTAGTGAGCATTGCTGAATTAAAAAAAGGTGGTGTAATGGGTGCCTTTTTAACATGTTTGAGTGAATAATATTCTATTTATTTATTTATATTATAGATCGATATAAAACTAAATAGATTGATAGATTTTATAGCTCTTGGAGATATCTAAAATATCAACTGAATATCTTCAAATAACCCCCAAAAAAAAAAAAGAAAAAAAACGCAGCAGCACGTTACTCCTACTACTAAATAGTAGCATTGTTGCTTCATGATAGCGGATAGCTGCATCTGTAGCCCCCTAGCATTAGAGATTAGATAGCCCTTTGTTCTACACGTTGCAAAGTCACGTGTGCCCTAGTTTTGGTGTATCTGTTTGGCTGTGAAGCAAAAGACAACATCGATAGCTATTCCCAAACACCGTAGTATACTCTATATATGTAATATTTTGTGTTCTGCCTTTAAGGGTACCCCACAAAATGTAGGCACATGCACGGAAGACGAAACTAATCAATGTCAAGATGTCATCATATTGCTGTATAAGGGTATGATACAGCTTTTCTATTGACAGCACTACTGTTAATTATACTACTTCATTCAGGGGTATTGTTCTCTTTGGGAGGTATCAGACTGCGGTCGATGTTGTCGTGTCTACACAACTTTGTCTTCACAAAGACGTATTGGACGGAGAAGAAAACGTTTTTCTTTTTTCTTTTGGTTATTTCTAAGCAGAATATATGACCTTTATTCAGCCAACACAAAATAATTTATACTCATAATTAGAACAAAAGGGTACCATATTTTTTGGAGCAATGTGGGTCTTGATCAACCTTTCTTATAAAACAAATGATATAAGACTAGTTAGTACAAATAAATATTATTTTGTCATCTTCACAGCATTCTTATTTTAAAAAAGAAAAAGAAAAATAACTACGAGCAAACATTGCACATTCTTTGTTTTTCATTTCTGGGATTGAGAAACTGTCAACAACTGTTACGGCATAATGAGGGTAACATTGTGATCTTATTATATTTATCAAAAAAAAAAAAAGTAATACCTGTTTTCTGATCTAATCGTATCTCAAATTTAGATAGTAATTTGAATTAATTCGAGACTGATAATCAAATCTTCTTATCCAGATTTTATATATCATAATATCATATAAGAGATTAAAGGATATATGGCTTATTTTTTGATATTTAAATCAATAATTTTTTTCTTAAAAAATAGAAAAATAGTTAAAAAAATAAGAACACGAGAGAGTAAAAAGTGAAGAATTTGGCTCCATATTTTATGGAGTTTTAAGTAATGAGAGTGTTGGAGTTATATAATTATTTTTCAAATTCTCCTCCCTATTTTTAGCAAAACGTTGATGTATATATAATATCATTGTTAGCTAATTGTGGTTCCCTAAAAATAAATAGTTAGTCATAATTTGAACGATTACTCTTTTGGGAAGAGAGTCCACCTGAATGCCATTGCATTCTTTTGAAAGGTGTCCATGAAAATCTATCTTGATTATCCTTTTTTATATGAAAAATTATCTTAATTTTTCTTTTTTACATAACATCCTGAGTCGAAGTGATTCTTGGTCAAAGTAATTGCTCTTGATACATTTTACTATAAAGATTATAAGTACTCATGCATTTCTCTGTTATCGGACTAGCATGTGCATCCGTTATAGGGCATCTAATTCCTACCATTAACCTGCTAGGAGTCATTTAAATAGATATCTCTTGACTTATGTGATTCTAAATTGAGAGAAAGACATGTCATCATCTGATAAATGTTCGAAAAGTAACCCATTATTTGGATTTGTGTTATTGTGTAAAACACATCGTTTAAATTTTAGTTGCCTTTTTAAATTCTAACATATTTTATTAATCTTTTCAAACCCTAATTGTGTCTTCTTCTATACTTTTCATCAAAAAACAAACCTTCTGATTTCTCCAATTTTTTTGCTTTTAATCTCTCATGGCTCCATGAAGCATTTCAAAAAATATTGCTAACACTACTTCTTACTTATTCAAAGACAATATAGTTGATATTTATATTAAGTATGACATTCATTCTGCTATTTCTTTTAGAGTTTCTTCATCTAAAGGGAGAGCTTATTCTTCAAGGGATTAATTCATTACTGTATATAAAGCTTATCTAAAGGATAACCTCTAGATTCATCTTGTAAAAAAAAAAAAAAAATTCTGTTGAAATAATGGAGACTTTTGTAATCCCCATTGCCCATCTTAATCCTAATACTATCAAATATATTATAGTATTGTGTGTCTTCTTCCAATGATGAAAACTTAGATTAGATGCTGAGATAATTAAGGTTATTTTTTGCTTTAATCAAGAAAGCGATCCGATATCTTTAATTCTAATAAAGGAGTTCTAAATAAGTAAATGAGACCCAAATTCAGTGAAAATCTAGAAAGATGAACTCTTTTATATTAAAATTTTCAACAATTAGATTTTGTCAAATAATTAGAATATTATTAATCCAATGTTTTCTGGTTTGATTCTTGATAAAGAACTTTCTATAAATAGATTTCAATCTCATCTAGTAAAAAAAAATTCAGTTGATTTACGCAAAACTAATAATTTTTTAACCCAAGCTGCCTATAATAGTGTTAATTAGTATGTTGTCTTTGAAGATAAAGTTGTTGCTCATTTGCCATGTCATTTACTGAAAAAGAGGAAGGGCATTTTTACAAATTCTCCTCCTAAAGTTTGTATTGATCAATCTAATATTCATGCAACAACTTTGCTAGTTTCTCATTTAGAAGATGATAAGGTTTTGAAAATTATTGATGAAGTTTTTGAAGACTATGTAGTTGAAGTTAAGGTTGAGATGAGCTAAAAGATCTACGTGTCTATTAACTCCAATTATTGTCTCTTCTCCTATTAGGCTATCAAAAGAGATGCCAACTTATCCCAGTTATTTCTTCAAGAAAGAAGCTTTATTTTTTTACATCATCTAAGAATGAATAGTCAGTACTCATGTTATTGCTAGAGTATGAGATTCCAGTCATATCTGGATTTCTTTCCATTGAACCAGTACTTGATTTGTCTATAACTTGAACTATTCCATCCAAACCAGAAAATAATGATGTATATATTGTTAGAGGATTTGATATTCATTTTGTATCGTCCTTCTGAATTATAAGGATTCTGCGACTTTACAGGAAGCCCTAAGTTTTGAGATTTCTCTGTTTCATATTCCTTTGCTGAAAAAGTTCTTCTACCAAATCCTAATGGAGTTAGATCATTATCAGCTTTTACTCCCCGGGAGGGTCTTCCAACCCAATAGGTAATCTCTAAATCACAAGTTATTCATTTGTCTTTATATTTTTGACTTGCTCCTTTTTATAGCCTTAAAACCTGGTGCATTGATAAGTAGGTTGTACAATTAAGACATAGAAATTATTTGCATATCTCAATCTTATACCGATCCTTCTATGGCAAGGGGTTTGGAGTTCAGAATTATGGTCACCGAAGTTAGGACATCATTCTTTAAAAACTAATTGATTTTATCTTGAGAAATAAGTGCCTGAATGAATGTTTGGTCTTATAATTACGCAAATCAATCTACTATTATTGAAGATCGAGCCATTTCTTTCGAAAATAAGGTCATTGATGCTAAACAACATGTTACAATAGTTGTAATAACCATAGATGGATTAAGAGTTGAATGTGCATGACTTGAGGAGTCATTAAGGAGGAGCATCCGTTCAGAAGAGATCGATTCTTCCCTTAGTTCTCGATTTAATTGAGGCATCAATATTTGTAAAAGGATAGTCTTCTTAGTGGCTTCTAACTTTTAAATTAGCTGTTTGGATGTTAGCAATTTTAGAGCTAATTTGGCTTATGAGGTTAAGAAATATGAAGAACAATAATGCTCCTAAGCTTCAAGCGTTAGATCCAAACATAACCATATATAATTGTCGTTCAATTTTAATCCTTAAATCTTATCATTTCATGTTATATTCATGTATGAGGATGCTGTAATTTTGTTCTTTAATGTATATATTTGGACTTTTCCTTCTTCGTATATCTAGTGCTCGTTAAATTGATGTTAATCAATCAATTTATCTCCTGAGCATACATCTATGAATCTTTAATCATAAGATGTCTGAATTGATTTTCAGTTATATCCTTAGATTATCGTTACTAGTTAAGAAGGACTCTGATCCTTGACTATTTGATTGATCGCGTATATCCTATGAAAGGAAATATTATTACTTATAAATATATAGCATTCCTGAGGTTAAATAGGTCATATAACTAATAATAATCGAGTCTTGGTTAATTTTTGCTGGCCAAATTATTGACCTCTTAAAGGGATATCGAACGTTTAATTTTTAAGCCTTCGAGTCATTTAGAGCTATGGATATGTGACCATCTTGAGGCCGTATGTTCTATTGAACAGACACCATGACTGTTGATTTGAATCTACACATTTAAAAAGACAATGTGTTTAAACTAATTATTTGACTCAATATTAATCATAACTATACTTTTAGAAAGAATGTGTTTAACATAACAATGTGTTTAACACACATGCATATAAATTAGAAAGTATTAAATTAAAAATTACTTTTATTGGTAACATGAAAAATAATTTATGTCACACAAGTATTTCAAGGTGAGGAGTAAGATGTACCTCTATGTTCTTAGGTCGACCTTTTTGTTAATAATATATATATATTTTTAATAAAGGGTGTTTCATGGCTTAGCTTTTCATGTTGAGTATGTAACCTATGCGACCCATCTTTGAGTATCGCTGATATTAAAAATGATCTTTTTCAAGTTGAAAATAGTTTATTCCAGTATATAAGTTTCCCAATTTCTTCAATATATCTTAGCATCAAGTCTTCCACTTCAAAATTCTGCACATTCACATTTTAGTTATAATACCGATTGACTTTTGCTTCTCTCGCTTCCTTTAAGAGATCAAAATATTGTCAATGAGTTGACAATTTTGATCTAAATTAAAATTTTTTACTCAGTAGCTTGACAACTTTATCTCTACTAGTGTTATTGCTTTTATTCTGTAACATAAACTGCATGATGTTTCTTAAATTGGTTCTCTTGAAGTCATTCAATAGGCCAAAAGTATGGATGGGAGTTTGTCTATCCATACACCTCTAACTTTGTCCAATTTAGTATTTAATATATTGATTATCATTTGATTTATTACATCTACTTATCCATTTGTTTGAGGGTTCAAGATCAATATATATCAATACAATACTAAGGCTTTTACATTATTTTGCCAACCTTTTATTTAAAAATTGAGTATCATTGTCAATCACTATAATTTTTGATATTTCAAATCTACAAATGATATTTTGGCATAAAAATTTTGTTACATTTTCTCTTATAATTTTTGCCAATGGAAAAACTTTTATTCATTTTCATGAAGTAGTGCCCCACAATGATAATATTTTTTTTTTTTTGACTGGTTGCTAGAGGAAATATACCTAACATATTTACCCCCATTATGTAAACATTTAGGAAGCTCATAAAGCATAAAGTTTCGTATGTGGTTGTTTATTTATACTACTATAGATTTGGCAATTCTCATATCTTTTAACAAACTTCATTGTATCCTTTGATGTTGGTCAATAATAGTCATACCGTATAATCCTAAAAGAGTATATTTTTATCTCCCATATGTGCTCCACATATGACAAGATGTACTTTTTTGAGAGTATTATTCATTTTTGTTAGAGTTGAATAGCATATATAAGGTAGTAAGCAACCTATTCTCTATAATGATTCGTCCAACATAGTATACCTACCAACACAATGCCGTGAGAATAAAATGTCTTTCATGTGAAAATGGTGCATAGTTTTATGTCCACAAGTAAGAAAAAGAAGAAATTATTTATAATGAATCAAATCATTCTAAGTAGAATCATTCTCAATGAGCCCATAAGAAGTTATCCTATTTTTTTTATTAGGTCCGAGTAGAGACTGAAGATCCTAAGCGATTGATTTGGCAAGGATGAACACAAATTTTTGAAATCCATTTTCCCTTCGTTAGATCATTTGAAAGTATTTCACTTTCAAGGTAATTAAGATAAGAACTCATTCAAATTATCTTATTAGATATTTAAAGAATTTCATCTTGTTTTTTAATACTAGATCTCTGAAGCACTTCTCTCGTATTATTTCAAACAACTAGATGTTGCTATTTTAAAAAGTCAATCAGTTTTTAATTATCTCTTTCTAGAAATATGAATAATTTTAAATTTATCAAGGAATAATAAGAGACTTGTACCTTGTGAAGATAATTAGCTAGATCTAGATTGGTTGCTTTAAAGTTAGCCAATATTTATTTCACTACCAATTTGAAATCAGTATAGATAATTAAGTTCTTGACAAAATATTCTTTAGTGAGTTTTAATTCAGTTAGCAAAACTTTATATTCTGACATATTATGAATGGTTGAAAAACCCAAATATGATCACATATTCAATCTCAATCCCTACGGGTCAAGATAATATTATTCCAATTCCACAATCTATTTGAAAAGATACTCCGTCATGTAGTGATCACATGGGTGGTGACACTATTGGTGAAGCCCTTGTGTGTTCAATTGTTATTTTTGAGATTAGGGTCATTGTTTTAATAATAAAATCTACAAGAGTTTTATTTTTAATAGAGGGTTAGTCTCAAAACTCTATATCAAACTTATCTAATTCAAATGACAAATTAATAAAACACTCTAGTACTTCTAATTTCTCCGAGATCCTTTTTAATAATTGATCCATTAAAATCATAATTTTGTAAGTCAGAAAAAATAGTCAGAGTTTCTTTTTTCCAACAAAAATTAAAGCTAAAGCAATATATTTTGCTCTTATATATCGAGTCTTTGAATATATTAAAATCTTATTGATATAATATACCAATTGCTAAAATCCTACTTCTTTTTCTGATCAAAACAACATTGAGAATTATTTATAAAATAGCCATAATTCCTAATACTTCTTAGAACAAGTTAACAAAGCTAGATGCACTAGATATTCTTTCAAGTCTTAAAAAGCTTGTTGGCATTCATCCTCCAATCAAAAATTGTTTGTTTGTTCTCCTCATAAAGCCCTACAGAATAGTAAATATTTCTCAGTTGACTTTGCCAAAATTTTGAATAAAGTGGCAAATCGTCTGGTTAACCTTTAAATCTTTTTACTAGCTTGAGGTGTTTCCATATATATTATCGCTTTCGTCTTCTCAAAATTTGCCTCTATCACACATTGTAAGACTATAAAATCCAAAAATTTATCAAAAGTTACTTCAAATACACATTTTATTGGGTTTAATTTTATTCAGTATACTTTGAGTACTACAAATATCCTGATCAAATCATTAATATGATCATCAATAAGTAAGCTTTTGACAAATATATCATCAACGTACATTTATATACTTTTTCTAATATGTTGTTCGAATCTTTATTTCACCGTCTTTGATCAGTTACATCAATATTCTTCAAGTTGAACAATATCATTTTGTAGCAATAGGTTTTCTGATTAGTCTTAAATGAGGTCATCTCCTAGATTTATCCAAATCTATTTCTATTCAAAATAAGTATCTATAAGACTTAATTGTTAGTGTCCGGATGTTAAATTTACTAGTTGATTAGTCATCGGGAATAGAAAACTATCTTTTGGATATTTTTTATTTACATTTATGAAGTCAATACATATTTTTCATTTTCCATATTTTTTATAAGGATGATGTTAAATAATCAATTTAAATAATTTATTTCTCTAATGAACTCAATATTGGTTAATTTTTTGACATCTTCATAGTTTACAATGAATTCTTAATGAAGCAATTTTGACTTTTTTATTTGGCCAATTTATTTTTAGGTATGAGGTTCAACTTGTAAACTATTATTTTTATCAAAATACCTAACAAATTTAGGCAAAAACATCCACATTGCTTTTCAAAAACTCTACTAAATTTTGTTTTAGATCTTGGTATAATAACAAATTGATCTGAACATATTTAATTGGGTCCATCAGATTCAATTGACTCTCCATGTTAAGCATGTTGAACAAAAGGCCTCGTCCCATGACTTGGTTTCCATTGACTTTTCCAATGTTGTATCTAATTGAAAACTTTATTTTAAAATAATAGATGAAGGTGACTATTCCAAATATTGCTAAATATGATCTACTAATATTGCATTATAAACCGAGAAAAGGTCAAAATTAGAAAAGTTGACCAATAAGTTATTTTTGGATATATTCCTATCGTAACTTTTAAACGTACAATTTTCTTCATTTAGACTAATTTGTTATCAATTCCATACAATGATCTATTTGATGGTTCCATTTGATTACTTTTAAACCCTAATTTAATGAAGGTATCGAAATAAATAATGTTTCTTGAGTTTCTATTATTAACATATACTCGTTTCAACCAGTAATATCGGATCTTATCTGAAATGAGTGTAAATACAATAAGAATATTAGAATATTGAGAGATTACATATGTCATATTATCATTACTAAAATTAATGTGTATTGTCCAGTTTTCGTCCGATTTAATTTGGTATTATTAATATGTTTTGAATTTATTTTTGGGTATGTTAAAATAAATTGTGTAATGTAAATTTGAAAGATATTCAGAGTAAGAAAATAGTTTTAGCATATAAGGCACGCTTGAAGCTCGCTTATATGCATTTGACAAAGTGGGCGTGCTTGAGGAATGCTGGAGGTGATGTTTAAGCAAGATTCTAGAATGCTTGTGTTCAAAGGGCACCTGAGGCATTACTCATGCAATAGTAGGGTTAGGCTCAGTGCCTGACGTGGTGCCTGACGCATGCCTAAGTAGCGCTTATGCGCGAATTTGATTATATAAGGGGTAGCACGTATTGTTCGATTATTTCATGTGGGAAAAAAAAAAGAGAAGGAGAAGGAAGAGAGATGAAGAAGAGAAAAGGGATTTCGAGGTATTTTTTGATCAGATCTGTTAGATTGGAAGTTAAGACAAGTGTCATTATACTCTGCTCTTGGTTTATTTCCTTTTTCAGTTAGTTTTATTTACATTTGGAAGATTTAATATACATGCCTATCACTTTACTTATTCTATTTGATTTTTTCATGCATATATGTCACTTTTACATATTGTTTTAGGATTTTACTTTCATTTTATTATTATTTGGGGATTTTATTCATTTCATAGAAAATGAATAAATATTTTAAGATATTTTACTTATGTAAAAGTATGTAAATAAAAAGTTAAGAAAACTTATATATGGGACATGCATGTTGTATCGATACATTGTGCTTCTAGTTGAGCTCTATTTTATTCGATATGTGTATTTTCTCATGAGGTGAAAGTTTTGTGTTTGGCCTTCCCGAATGGAAGTTTTGTACATTCATCGTGGTAGAAAAGTTTTAGACTTGTAATATAGAAATTCTCTATGGTTTATACTTTTATGAGAACCATTATAAGGAATTGAATAAAACTAATATATTTGAACGTCCTAATATATCTAAAAAGACTTGAGGAGTCACCATTCCATAGATGGCAAAAGATAATGACTTTGTCCCTATCTATAGGAAAAAATATATAGGCAGCCCTACATGTGGGTTAAACTTGTAGTAATTTAGTTTAAAGTTATTGAAAGTATATATAACTATTTTTCAAAGTTAGTCTTTTAATTTTTGATTTTTCGATTTGAGCATTTTTTAATTTTGATATGTTTTACCCATATTGATTTAGGTACTTGAGATTTTTTATTGAGATTTTCAAGTTTTGTTCGTAGTTGGGATTCGGTTGGTTTCATATACTAGAAATTTTGGTATTCGTTTTGGATTATACTTTTGAGTTTGAGACTACATTCAAATTTTTGTTAACAGACTTTTGGACTGTAATTTTATGTATTTTGTATGCATTTTATTGATCCTTATTATAATTTTGGAAGCATCTATTTGTTATATATTAATTACTGATATTTGTTAAATATTCGATTCATACTCTCATTGTTCTTATTACTCCAAATTAGTGGACCATGGATACATTACAAGGAGTTCAAATGCATAGTTGATTGAAATCTCGTTCATATTTAGTGAGTATTAACCCTGTATTCCGATCGCATTCGTATTAGATATATTTTTGTGTTATTTAGGTGACAGGTTAGGATGATGATAATTTGTTGTATTGTTAGGAGAGATTATTCGATTGATTTTTAATATTAGGGTGACAGTTGCTTCTTCCTCACAAACTTTAAAATTAGTAGGTTACGATTATTTATATTATCCAGATAAATGGTTTAGGAGATTTTATGATAGTTAATATTTTTATTTTTGTTATTCCAAATTTTAGGGTTGTGGTGTCATGTTCGGCTCAGATTTGGGTATTGTAAAATATTGTCTTTTATTAATGAATTTTATTTTACAGATTAATGATTATTGTAAATTATTATTAGAGCTTGCGTTGATATGGGGCCATGACATAATGACATCTCTTTTTATCCCTAATTTCTTTCTCTTATTAGTGGAAATTTTCACTAGATAATTTGGAGCTTTTTTGTGGGCATATTTAATTGACATCATGTTAATAACTCCTCCCACTATTTGGTTTCACGGTTGCTTAGTCTGCTCCTCATCATCTTTTTCTTTACTTGGCACAGGCCCAAAATTTTATAAATATTTTTTGAGGTAACTATTTTTGTATTAGGATTTTAATTTCTTTCTAAAGTATTCGAAAATCTTTGTTATTGTGCCCCAATGATCGATGATAAAAGTAATACTTAAATTGATCAACACATTTCTGATCCTTGACTGGCTTGAGCCACATCTAGAATTTTTAATCAGAATTTGTAACAGAACATTATTTGGCTATTATTAAATGGTGCGAGGTTTAATGACTTATATTTCCTACAAACACTTGATTTGATTCTCTATTACTTTTGATGATCCTACATTGATAAATTGCTGTTATTCTTCTTTTCTTATCACCATTTGATCCTGATTGATGTTCATAATTTGAGCACTTTGGGCAATTAGCTTCATTGGCGCCTTATGCTAATATAGGCCTAGGTGATACCTTATGCCACTAAGAATGTTTTGGGGTCATATTGAACTAAAGATTTTAAAAAATTATTCGATTAAATAATAACTATAAAAGCATTTAGTTTTACCATATTGGTGAGTTTTGATATATCTCTAGCCTTAGTAATAAATTTAGCCAGAAAGTACTTTAGATTCTCATTAGGAGCCTATTGAACCATGATAAGTGTCAATGTTTCTTTTATTCCCTTTGGCGGAAAGCAAATGAAATAAAAATTGGTCAACTAGTTCTTAAAAATATCAAACTGAATTTAGTTCAATATGTAGGACTAAATTATTACATTTCTCTTTAAAATTAAAGGGAGGTAGAGGCAAAGATGACATTCTCTAAATTTTAAAAGCCGAGCGATGTTTAAAAGTTATCTTAATGATCCATTGATCATTTCTTTTGTCATATAGCCCTAGTATTGGCATTTTAAATTTGTGACGGAGCCAATACCGCTTTATTTCTAACGTATATAGTGTATGATCTAACTTGATTATCTGTCCAATAGTATTTTCCTAGAAAACTTGTTGTTTTTTATTCTTTCTTCCACTTCAAGTTTGGAAGCAATTATTTTTGTGTTGAAAAATATTTTTAACTCAAAATAATTAGTAAATATGTCCGGCACTGTTTTACTTGGAGGGATTGAGGCATACCACTGCATGACCTTTTCTCTCAAACTAAGTGGTGTCCAAAATCTTAGGTATATCAAAGATTTTGTCACTCAAGATTATCTTCCCTGGTCTTAAAGTTCAAATGTTCTTTGAGGCGGGAAAGAATTATGCGAATGGGTGTATCGGAACCCACTGAAGTCTTCGGTTGGTAGTAGCTCCCTCTTGGAACAACTCTCTTTTCCTTTTAACTTTCTCTTTGAAGTCAAAGTCTACGGTTGTAGGACCTCCACCTTACGAGTCTGGTCCTCTGCTCTATCCCACAAATACTTTAGTATATTCGATATGTCTTGAACTTAAACGGCTATGGCTCCAATATCTGAAATGGTCAATGAGTGAGCACTCCAACATTGTAAGATAGAACATCTTTAGAAAGTTGGCTTGATTATCCATATGCTTTTATAGTCATCGTCTTTTTTTAATTGTTGAAGAGAGAATTGAGTGTAAATTAATGAGATTTTTTAGCAAATGAGATCTAATTCAAGTAGGAATAAATGACTTGACTATGTCCTATAGAAGGTGGTTATGACACGTATTTCAAATTTAGACAATAATTCGAATTAAGCCAACTCGAACCATGGAATCTTTTTATCCGAATCTTATATATAACAACATCAACACAATAAGTTAAAGGATACGAGATTCAATCCTCAATATATATTTTGATACTCAAATTAATATTTTTTTAGAAAATCAAAAAGTAGTAAGGAAAATAATGGTGTGAGAGAGAAAAAAAAGTAAAGGATTTAGCTTTATAATTTTTGAAATTTTAAGTAACGAGAGGGGTAGAGCTTTATATTTATTTTTTTGATTCTTCTGCTCGTTTTCAAGTGAAACAAGCATATTTATAACTTTAATGTCAATTAGCACTTCCCTAAAGATGCATAGTTGATTATGAACTGAGTAGATACTCTTATTGATAATTATTAATTATATATTTTATAATTTAATTATATATGTTAAATATATCAACTATTTATTTTATTTGATCGGCTAATTAAAGTAATTATTTAATTTATTTAATTATTCAACTGAATTAACTATTCAATTTAATTAACTGTCTAATCATTTAAAATTTTGATCTTTTGTATATTCAGTAGTCCGATCACTCAATTATTCAGTAATTCAATAGTTTAAAAGTTTAGTCATTCTATCCAATTCCTTTCTAATTTGATAACAATAATTCAATTAATTCATATATCTTTATAAATTTATTATTTATGAGTCCTTTAAATTAATGAGTCAAATCAATCTTATTTTGGATGATGCCATTCACAATCTATTGGCAATTGACTTGTAGTATCAATTTTTATATATGACAACTATTAAAATTTGAATCAGTTAAAATAAATTCCACCAAAAAAAAAAAATTGTGAATAAGTTGTAATTGAATGGTGATCGATGGACTCACCCAAACCGGCCTAGCAAAGCCGTAATCCAACCCAGAAGGACAAGATGCCGGCTTCATGTAGTCGCGGATATGGATCCGCGTCGTTCCACAAATAAAGAATGCTAGCCATCGATAGTATGACGATCAAACGGCTTTTACTCTGCCTTTTGAAAATGTTCCCACATCCTCAAAATTAGAAACCTGCCGTTTCCCGCCTTTCAACTGTACATATATATATATATATGATGTATTGCTTCGTACTGGAGATCAGAATCTCAAGCTAAGGAAGGTTTATTTCACAAATAGGAGAGGGAGATGGCGAGAACGAAGCAGACTGCGAGGAAATCCACCGGTGGCAAGGCCCCTCGGAAGCAGCTCGCCACAAAAGCTGCTCGGAAATCAGCTCCGGCAACCGGTGGTGTGAAGAAGCCGCACAGGTTCAGGCCTGGGACGGTGGCACTGAGAGAAATTAGGAAGTACCAGAAGAGCACGGAGCTTCTTATTAGGAAGCTCCCGTTCCAGAGGCTGGTGCGAGAGATTGCTCAGGATTTCAAGACTGATCTTCGATTCCAGAGTAGCGCCGTCGCTGCTCTCCAGGAGGCTGCCGAGGCGTACCTCGTTGGACTCTTCGAGGACACCAATTTGTGTGCAATTCATGCTAAGAGGGTTACGATTATGCCTAAGGATATGCAGCTTGCTCGTAGGATCAGAGGAGAGAGGGCTTAGAGGGGTTGCTTTGACGAGCCAGTGTGGACTGATGTTGTAGATGTATGTTTCTAGGGTTTCACGTTGCCTCGTTGTGGGGTTATGGAGATGTAAAACTCTTAATATCTAATCGAAATGTTGACTGCTTCCGTTTCACAATCGAGTTTAAATTTTAGCAAATGAAAGCTATGCGCGAATTTCTTACAAATTAACAGGATGATTGGGATCATTATTTGTGTTTCGTGAGTCCCTCCGCTGAGATTTTGAGGGGTACCCTGCATCTATTTTAAGGAATATTATCCAGGCCTTGAGCTCAAAACCCCGCGTCTCTTTTAAGGAACGTTAGTGTTCAAAGAATTAACTAGAAAGTTGCAGTTTGCGGCACATAATGCTTGCAAAATTCTAGCATAAGTAGGCAGTTGAAGCATTAAATATGTTAATTCAAAGGAAATATAACAGAAAAAAGGACTCAAGCACGGATCGGATGACTATTTCTCTTAGGTTAGGTCACGCTTGAAAGAGAACGTCGGTGTGGCTTTGAAAGTCCTCAGAGCTAGAATTTGCCTTTTATTTTTTTCCATAATTTAGACCATGTATAAGTGTAGTAGTAAAGTATTATTTTGATGTTGCAAGTCCCTTTATAATCAGTATGTTAAGACGAAGTATCATAAGACTTTGCATATAACTCCTTTTAAATTGCATTGGATTGTCTTTATTTTTACAATGGATTTCTTAAACTGGAATTCTGCATCTTTATTTTCATTAGAGACATTATTGATTCCCTACTGCTATACTGATAAGACACTGCAGAATCTACAAATGTATGAAAGATGCAGAATGTGAAGTTATTTAGAACTAATAAGGAGCTTACAAGGCTGAAAACAAAATATTTTGAAATCTTGAAAGAGTTTTCCCCGCCGAGTCTCTCTCACATCTGAACTCTGGCCCCTTGAGAGTCTAGCCTCACTTGGAAGCTCAGATGTCATTGAGATGTCATGGCAACTCAAATCAGGAGGCAATAGCTTCAGTGTTGGGCAGGATAGTTTGTCAGCCTGGGAATGCTGCCGCTTGGAGAAGCTAACTCTTGGTCCCACATGAGCAAGTGGAGAAGGATAGGCACCTTGGCACGGCGTTGTAAGGAGAGCCTGTGGCTGATGAAGACAGTGTCAAAACAACGGATTTCTCCATATGGAGAGACAATCCACGGAAGCACTTTTTGGTTGTTGATTCTTGAGACAACTAAAAGATGTGACGTTCTTATTGCATCCTTGTATATATCACGGAGTCCTGATCTTGCTGAAGGGACATCATCATCACGCTCTACAACTGAAGAAATATATATGAATCCCTAAGAGTCCAGAAATGCAACAGAAAAAAAGAATCAGATTAACGGAATAAGAGGAGATCATCAGTAAATGGATAAAGGGTATGATATAAAACCTCTTCACTACGACTAATGGCAAACCCAAGCTTTGTATCTGCTTGTTTTATGTCTATCTCCACTCTATACTCCCCTGCAATGGGCGAGTACCAGAGACGAACTGATTGGACAACACCAATATCAACCCCATGGTAGTCCTCGAAACCATATAGGCTGGCATTGGTAATGCTTGATAGATCCGATAATGATGAAGCACTCACTGTAGAAGAGGCTGTCTCACCTGAAATCTATTGCAAATTACAGAAAGACATGAAGAATTGTCCAGAATCACTAGCCAATTCAACTTATCAAATGAATGTCAAAGTGAGAAAGATTGCAAACTTGCTCCAGGAAATTTCCCTATGTTATTCTGCCCTCAAATAATGAATACAATGGGTGATTTTTACTGTCACTGATAGACAATCCTATTGTGTATCTTTTCTTAGACAGCTCTATTTTCTATTTTATCTTTAAAATGTGTATAATTATTTCCTCTTTTACAATGCGACAGCAAGAATTTATATCGATTAGCAAGTTATGTGCAGTGTTTAAGACTGGGCATATCTTCCCACTGGTTCATTTAGAGAGATTTGTATCCCAAATATGACAACCGGATCATAGTCAACGAAATTTGAGAACCCTCATGTGTGTAGCATATTAGCTATCATGCACCAAATCCAATTTTAGTGAAAATTTCTTTTGTAATCGAGACTTGTCTACTTATTGCATATTGGGCTACATGAAGCGATAGCAAACCCTCAAATAGTGAATACAGTGGGTGATTTCTTACTGTCACTGATAGATAACCCTATTCTGCATCTTCTCTTAGACATCTCTATTTTCTATTTTATCTTTAAAATGTGTACAATTATTTCCTCTTTTACAATATGACAGTAAGAATTTATATCGATTAACAACCTATGTACAATGTTTAAGACTGGGCATATCTTCCCACTGGTTCATTTAGAGAGATTCGTATCCCAAATATGACAACCGGATCATAGTTAACGAAATTTGAGAACCCTCACGTGTGTAGCATATTAGCTATCATGCACCAAATCCAGTTTTAGTGAAAATTTCTTTTGTAACTGGGACTTGTCTACTTATTGCATAGCGGGCTACATGAAGCGACAACAAACCCTCAAATAGTGAATACAGTGGGTGATTTCTTGCTGTCATTGATAGATAACCCTATTCTGTATCTTCTCTTAGACAGTTCTATTTTCTATCTTATCTTTAAAATGTATACAATTATTTCCTCTTTTACAATATGACAGCAATAATTTATATCGATTAGCAACCTATGTACAATGTTTAAGACTGGGCATATCTTCCCGCTGGTTCATTTAGAGAGATTTGTATCCCAAATATGACAACCGGATCATAGTTAATGAAATTTGAGAACCCTCACGTGTGTAGCATATTAGCTATCATGTACCAAATCCAGTTTTAGTGAAAATTTCTTTTGTAACTGAGACTTGTCTACGTGGGTGATTTCTTATTGGGATAAACAACCCTATTCTGTATTTTCTCTTAGACAGTTCTATTTTCTATCTTATCTTTAAAATGTATATAATTATTTCCTCTTTTACAATATGACAGCAAGAATTTATATCGATTAGCAACCTATTAAGTAATGTTTAAGACAGCTGTCTTTTTTATTTTATCCCAAATATGACAACCGGATCATAGCTAACGAAATTTAAGAACCCTCACGTGTGTAGCATATTAACTATCATGTACCAAATCTAATTTTAGTGAAAATTTCTTTTGTAACTGAGACTTGTCTACTTATTGCATATCGGGCTACATGAAGCGACAGCAAACCCAATAGTTATGAAGCAGACACACTAGATTGAAATTCAAAAATAATTGGCCTGAAGTTCCCAAACGCTTGGCTTGTCATAAATTTTAGGAGGCTTACCTTGGTCAACAGAGACTCAATCTGGATATTTGTGAAGACAATGGGAACCCCTGACGCCTGAGAGGCACTGAGCCACGCATTTGCCCTAGCGAAAGTGTCCTCTATATCATTATAGCGAGAGGACATTCTGTCGGAGGACTTTGGAAGAAAGAGGATCGACAGAAAGCAGCTTGAATTGGCAATAGAAAGCACCCCTTGCATCTTCCTCTCCCATGGATACGACACATACCTTTCTTGAAGTTGAAGTTGAGCTACATTTAACGCATTTTGTATCCTGGCGCTCCTTGAAGCTATCAATAGCAAAGTCCCATTAATTCAGATTGCAAGAGGGAACAAAGAAAACCACCCAAAAAACTTATGCTATAAACAGTTAATTAGCTCAGCATATAGCCTTAGGATCAGTGATATGGGTTCTTTTTTTCCACAATACTTTAACTCAGCAGCTAACGTAGAGGCCTCGCTCATAAAGGTCAAAGGATAGAAAATATTATGCCATTTAAACATTCGGCTAGTTCATTTAAGATAATGATGGATAGAATTTCACCTCCAAAGCTGTTTTATTACTCTTCTCTTTTTTGTTTGAGTTCAACAGGGAGAAACGATGAAAACAGAATAAATACCAAAGGAATTGGCTTTTGAATGGAGTATTGCATTGATGTTAATGAGAAGTCGAGATTCTAAGAATCCTCCAAGCAAATTATAGACTTAAAAAAGGATTGACAGAAAACAATTTCTCATTTAAGGCAACGCGGACGATTCATTCTTGAATTTGGAATGAAAGGGTTTGGTAATTTTTCAAATTATATTTGTACAAGTAAATGAAACATCGAACCGAGGGTAGGTCAAGACAATCGACCATTCATACCTTGCAGTTCCAGGCACTCAGCCTCCGTCCGATCCAAAAATCTGAAGGCGTAATTTGGATCGTCGATAGCAGTCAGAGAGTACTGGTTCTTCGTCCCCCTTGTGTCGTTCGGAACCATAAAAGCCTGTAACTCAATGAACTCGTCTCGGCCACGCCGGACTCGGAGAAAGATCGGCATCTGCTGGTTCTTGAAAGAGCTGTGGAGAATCTTCTCGACGCCGGGCTTTCCGTTCTTGAACGGCGATCGAAGAAAGATGTCCCCGACACGAATTTCTTCCACTATGTCGCCGGTTCGAAGCAGTCCACCTCTCCACTCGTCCACTTTTGCTGTGCCTCTGATGCACTCGATCGCTAGCACCGACACGGTCTTTGACGACGGCAACTCTGATAACAACTGACTTCGTTCCATCGTTCAACATTCTAAGCAAAATATAAGGAAAGAAACTGAAGAGGCATTGGAAATTCAAAGAATTCAAGAAGGAGCAGCAGCAGTCGAGAAGGAACCGAGGAAAGAAAATTTCAGGGAAAGGGAAGAAGATTTATGCAGGGAATAACGACAAAGACAAATGTGAATGGATGGAAGAGACTTGAAAGTTCAGCCACGAGGGGGGGAATGTTTTGCAAGCACCTGTGGATGAACTGACCGAGTTGAGTGGGTTCGGGGCCCTCCATCACTTGGACCGTCCGATCAAAATATGTTTAAAAGATTTTATATAATAGTTGTTCGATTTTAACTTTAATAGGACGATTGAAATTAAATTTAATTTTTATAAGTATGATTGTCTAATTTTAAATTTAATTGGACAGTTAAGAATAAATTTTAGCTAATAATAACCTGACTGTTTATTTTGTTTAATCTGACGATTGTAAAATGAGTACACAGTGATCCTAAATTTTATATAAGAAATGAGGAATAGAACCGCAGTTGACGGTGATCTTCTTCCGAACTATAGAATCTCCTCTCCACTCTCTTTTCTCATTCCTCTCTAGTTTCTATCTGTTCTCCAATAATACTTCACTTCAAATCTTCGGTGACCAGCGCTGAAACCTAGTAATTTATTCACTCTTACCTTAGCCAGCGTAGTTTTTTATTGGGTGACCATCAAATCTATCTTAATTTGCATGCTTGAGAGAGAGTGTGACAAAGAACAAGAAGCCTCATGTGTGTTGGCCTGTTGCATATTGAGATTTTTTCGTGAAATTGATTGAGATTTTTTTTATCCTAATCTGCTACTATCATGAATTTTAATCAAGTAGATTAATTATCTAATTAAATAAATTTTAAATATTATTTTTATAAATTTTAAATCTAAGTGTGACAAATAAAATATATAGGACCCGATAAATTAAAAACCCGTATAGGATCTTATCGAACAACCGTCCATACAAAATAATGTGACATACTCTATAATTATTGTAAGGGAGGTAACAAATTAACTATTCAACCACATAAAGTAAAAACTTAATAAACTTTAATATATAGCACAAAGACCTACATTTTGCCAACTCTAGTTCCAATAATAACCCAAACAAAATCTGTCCATAAAATAATGATATATGCAGTAATATCAAAATCTAAATAAATCAAATACTCACCAGAATAGACGATACTGCGCTTGATCTCGTCCTGTTTTTGCAAAATGGCCTAATCCTCTACTATGAATGGACAAAATATAAAATATGAGTCTAAATTCTGCAACTATTATATATAAATAATATAAGTCCAATAAATTAGAAAGAGAGTCAAATGGATAAACATCCAATTAAATAATAGAATAAATATAAATAATCGATAGTTAAAAATCAAATTATTAAATTTGATCAGCATCTAAATTTAGAAAATCGATGATAGTCTTGTACTCAAATTAAATATCAAATCAAAATAGATATCTGATTAGAAAACTGTCCTTTCAAAACATATATATATATATATATATATAATATAATATAATATAAGTGATCTGAAAGGCAAAATAGATAACCAGATGTTCAAGCAGATATCTACTCAAATGTTAGATTAAATCATAATCAAGAACTGCATCCAATAGCTTTTAAAGTCTCGATGTCCAATCAAAAATATAAAATATGATCTAAAACAGAACTCATATATATAAAAATATAGATTAGAAAGAGGATAAATATCCAATTAAATAGAATAAATATAAATAATTGATAAAAATAAATTATTAAATTTGAGCATATCTACATTTAGAAAATCGATGATAGTCTTGTACTCAAATTAAATATCAAATCAAAATAGATATCTGATTAGAAAAATGTCAATATTGGATGTACAAGACATACCAAAACCCATGTATGGGCAAAATCGATAAATCTCAAAATCTGAGTCCAAAATAAGAGTCCGAATACAAATCCATATAGAAATACAAATCATATACTAAATTTAAGTTTTGATTTTTTTAAAGATTAACTTGAGAAAAATGTTACTTCTAATTGAGTAACCTTAAACCAAATTAAATACAGGTAAGGCCAACATGTTAGGCCACTTATATATTTTGTTTCCCATAGGTAAAGTTGTCATTATATTTTATCACCCATAATTTTGGGTATAATTTTTCAAGTTGTTAGATATATTAGGATATCAAAATATATTAAATTTTTTTAAATATTAGACAGATGAGGCGGGTCACTACAATATAGTCTTTTCTGCCGGTAGAAAGGAATTTCAGATAACAAATATCCCCTTATCGGGAGTTGGCCAAAAAACATATAACAGATAACAAATACTAGTGACCACAATCCCTGGACACATGCAAGTGAAAATATACGGTTCAATACAACTTTTATACTCATTTTCAAATAAATATATAGATATAAAAATACCTAATATCAAATAATTTTTTAGACTTTTAAAAAAATTGCAAATCCTCCAAAATCACAAAGCTCGAACCAAAAACTCCCAAATTAACCAGTAAACTATACATGCATATTTAGAACAAACAAATCATGTGCATAAAAATAACATTCATGTTAGTAAAACTTTTAAACAGATCCAAAAATATATCACATGCTAAATTATACTAAGAATATGAGTTATAGATATTTATATCAATTTTATACTCTACAGTTCGAGAGAAAAAATACTCCGGAGTAACCAAATTGTGCTTCCTCTGTCCTACTGGCGCGTCATTTCTTTCTCTATTCATGTGGTTTCTCTCTCTTGTCGCAATATGCTGCCTTGCCGCGTGCGCTGCCACCTTTGCTACCTTCCATGGCCACTGCCGACCTTCCCAGCTTTCTCCTCACCCCGCGCTGCCGTAGACCCTCTCTCCCTCCTCATCACGTATGTCCTTCGCGCCTCTACTTCTTTCTCCTTCATCTGCCGCCTTGACCCACACCACCTTCGCCCATGCCATGATTCTCTCTCGGCTGCATCGACCACCCCTCACCCATCACCTCCTCTTCTTTCTTCTTCTCCCTGTGCGCGCAGTTTTCTCTTCTCTTTTCTCTCTCTCCCTTTCTTTTAGCTTGCTCTACTCTCTGCTGTTGCGCACCGAATCCCCTTCACCTTTTAATTTCTTGTTTTCTCTTTTTACTCATATATATTATTCCACCAGCACTCGAGCGGTGTGATACCACAAATTTAATTTTTCTTCAAAATTTTACAATATATAATTAATTTTATAACATATTTAATTAACCTAAAATTAAAAAATAAATATTAAAATAATTTAAATGAAAATCTGAATATTACAGCTGCATGCTCGAGAGAGAGAGAGAAAGAGAGAGACTATTTTTGTAGAAAAAAAAGTCAACATTTTTTTCGTCGGAGTATATGATAGCTATTTCACTGTTTGGATCTTTATTTGTTGGGCCCATCAAACTCCAATTTGTGTCCATATAATCCCGGCATTCCAACTGTCAAGCTTGGAAATTGACTAGGCTATGATTCAACTATAAGTGAATCCCAAAATCTTCTTTGTTTGGTATGTTTTTAGCCATGGATGAAGTGTTATTATTATTATTATTATTATTATTTTTAGGTCATTCATGATTGAAGATTTGCTATAATCCCGACATTCCAATTGCGATTGAAGATTTGCTATATGTAACTTGTTTTTTTTTTTAAAAGAGTTCTTGTTCTGGTTCCTAGTGTCTTTATTTTTGTTAGGTGTTCTATATTTGAAGATTTACACATAGTGCAACTAGATAGAGATCATGGATGCTTTGAATTAACTATTTTGTATAAGAAAATATTATAATTGTTTTGTATTATCATATTAATGCATTTGTTATTGTTGAATGATTCGAAACAAAATTTTATAAATTATGGATAGTTACACACCATTAGTTGGCATAAAATTTAGCAATATGGATGATATCCGAGATCTTTGAAAAGACTATGGTAAAAGAATGGGTTTCGGTGTATGAAAAAAAATTTATAAGAAAGTCAAAAATTGATGATGTTAAAATTTATAGGAGGTTTACTTATATAAAAGAAGGTAAGAAAAAAAAAATAGATAAAAGAAGTGAAAAAAATGTAATAGAAAGGTAGAAAACTTGACGTGGATGAGAGGTATATTGGAAGTGGTACTTGTTAGAGAGGTAGTAAAAGTTGTTGTCAAAATGTTAGTGTTGGAACACAATTACAAACTTGATCTACTTAAATTAAGACATTTTTTGAGATCACAAAGACAATTTTTAACTACATAGGATCAACTTATTGTTATGGCTCATGATATAGGATTGAGGTCAAGTGAGACATTTGATTTCACGGTGATAAAGGTTGATGGTAGTGGGTCGGTTGGTTATATAGCGGAAGACCAAAAGTCATATTTTCATACCAGGTGTAGTGGCACATGCAACACGAAGAGGTAGGGGCTATTTTGATGTATTTTTAAAAAATAAAAAATGAAGAATTATAGGTTTTTCTATGAGTCAGCTGGATTCCAATGACTATGTGACTAATATTTTTGGGTTGATGTGAAAATGATCTTAGATTACAAATATTTTAAAAATATTATCACGTTTGATACCACTTATGAGATAAATAAAGGTTTGAAGCCTTTTGATATTGTTACTGGGTTTAATACCATAGATAGATGGTGATATTTGGTGCTAATTTATTTATGATGAAACAGTAAATTCATTTGCATGGTTATTTGAAAATTTTCTACATTGTCATGGTGGCAAGACTCCCATCACCATCTTTATTGATCAAAATGCTCTATGGCTAAAACTCTTAAGTTTGTGATAACTAATACCTGTAGTGGATTACGTATATCACATTTTATTGAATGTTATTAAACCCAGTAATAACTTTGAGAATGTATATTTTCTATAATTAATGAGTCCAACTTTAAGAATATATGGGCTAGTATGGTGTCAAATGAAAGAGAGTCTCATGGCCGCACACGATTGAAAGGAATATACATGCTACATTATAAATAGGTATATTGTTACATAAGAAAAACTTTTTAATTGAGTATTAGAAGTATGCAACTTTTAGAATGTTTGAATAATGATTTGAAAACTATTTAAAATACAATATTAATTTAAAAAAATTATTTCCATCATTTTGAATGAGTTGTAAAGAAGAAGTATGAAAGAGAATTATTTACAAATTATAAATTAAGGTAAAAGTTGTCAAATTTAATCATGACTAATTCTCCATAAATGATACAGTTGACAAAGATTTATATACCAACTATCTTCAAGATGATGTAGTATGAGATGATAGAAGTATAGGGTTAGAGTCTTGGATTACGACAAAACCCCAAATATATCCTCGTATCTCATGCTATTTCGAGGCTTTCAATGAAGGCTATTTTTTAGTGTGAAATTGAGGTGATTAAATGTGAATATCGATTGATAGAGACTAATGAACTTATTTGTTCACATATCTTTAAGGTGTTTAGCTTTCATGACCGGACTAATATACCTGATAAGTATATATTTAGTTGGTGGATAAAAAAGATAAGATCTTACACAACTACCTTGTGTTCCAATCGTTCATTATCAGATGATGACTTGCAAATGTGGTCAAGAAGAAAGATATCCAAGGTGATGAGGAACTGTTTGTTAATTAGAGGTTATTCTGGGGTGAGAGAATAAATGTAGGATAATATCACTCAAATGGATGACATTGTGAAGAAATTTTTAAAATTACATGTTAGTAATAAGATAACAAATGATGCATCAATTCCATAATAATTTGCTGAAGGAAGTGTGAAAGGTGTTAAAAATCGTGATGAATAGAGAGCGATCAAATGACTCAAAAGTTACTTAAAAAGATGGAAATGTAAGAAAAAGGATAAGGTTGGTGTATTAATAGTTAAAAAATTTGTCAAATATGTTTTATTACATTTATATAGTTTAACACCATTTTTTCCTTAGATAACAATTGGTGTAACTAGTTTGTTGTCGGATAGCCAACATTAATTTGTTGTACAACTATTGAACAATTACTATCAATCACTTCACCTAATGTCAGATCATCAATATGAACCGTTTGGAATGATTTACATGCAGTTGCTATGGGTGCCTCATTATGCATCATGTCCAATTTGCTTTTTTATGTATGTCTCATATTTCTAGTTCTAATTTACTTATTCATTTTGTAGGAACAACTTATAACTGTATCCCAAATTTAGAGAGCACCAGTCAGCTGATGTAGAGATTTTTGAATAGTGAAGCAGAATTTATTGGGCCAAGCATTAGTAGTCCTTTGAAAAGGACTTGGAAGAAATCTAAGAAGTGCTCCATTCTGCAAAACTGATTTTTAGATCAATAATTCTCCTTTTTGTTACTATCTTGTTGTTTAGCATTTAGTTTCATGATCTTTTTTTGTTCATTATCAGACATTTTCCATTAATGAACCTCAAAAAATATTTTGGAGATTAAATTAAGGAAGAAGACGGACAAAGGGCTCCGTCAAAAGGAAGTAGTCGTTGCCACCGTATATCTTGCGGTGCAAAGATCAATGGAACAAGGTGGAGAAAATATAAGTTTCATTTCTTTATCAAATTTCCATTCTAAATCTTTCCTAAGTTTGATATACAAATTTGGGCATTTTTTTAGATCAAGAGAGCAAACCCAGATGCAGAATGTTAGGGAGTCTCAAGGGATTTTGGGTGCAAAATGGAAAACAGTTAGCCCAGAAGAGAAGCAGCTTTATGAGGATAAGTATAAAGTCGAGAACGGAACTTACTTGCAGATTATCAGCAAAGAGAAGCAAGAGGCGATGAAGCTATTGGAAGAGGAAAAGAAGCAGAAAACAACAATAGGGTTGCTTGATCAGTACCTTCAGTTCAAAAAGAAGCCAACTTAGTTTGTCTATTTGGTTGTTGTGAAAATGTTGTCACAAGGAGAGAGTTGAAGATTCTTACGCTTTATAATTCATTGAAAGTGTTCTAAAAAGTATTCAGATTTTAGTGAAGTTTATACCCTTAGCAATTAAAATTTTTAAAAATTTTGGTGAACTAACTGAGACTGTGAAAGTGGTTAGTCACATTTCCTGCAAATGCTTGATTTCCCACACTAAGATCATCTAGCATTATACCTGTCCATATGTAGGGAAACTTGTAAAAATTTAGACAAGAAGTCATTAATTTTTATTTTGGATCACCCTAATGGTGATCCAAATGGCTACTTTGTTGTGCAGGTAATCAACCCTAACGTGAAGATATCCATGGTGGAAAACACTCCAGATGACCCCAAACAGAGGAAGCTGAACTTCACATACCATTGTCGTTTGTTAGCAACAATCCCAATTGTTGCTAATTATGAAAAATATGTCTCTATATCAAAAACGTTTGTACTCTTGGTCTTGGAGAAGTAGTAATCCCAGTTTTGAACTAGGACTTGGTCTCAGAAAACTGCTGCATTATTAGGTAAGAAATTATTGTTTAAATATGTATTCATACATAATTTGTATTCCTACTTTATTTGTTCATGTTTTTGAAGCGATATGAACACCCTACTGTGCCGGTGCGTGTGCTGGTGTATCTAAGCGATGGCTTATGCTTCTAAACAACCATTCAACAATTATTTGTCATTGTGGGGAAAACCCCCAAACAAACCCAATTGTCATCTAACTCTGCTTGTTGCCACACAACCCAATTGCATCTGCTCCATGTCTTTGAATGTTGGATGCAAAAATCCTGTAATTATGCACAATTCACTAGAGGTTTCCATTCTTGTTAAGCTAATAAGGCTAAGCTTTAAGGAAAATTTATAGTGAGTTGTAACTTTTATACTTTTTAGCAAATGTAGCTCCATGATTTTTCATATTGCAATATGTTTAGAGAACTTCACCCAAAGAATGGAAATCTATACGTTTCATTAGACATTACCATCCATACTCAAATCAAATGAATTTCTTGACCAGATCTATACAACTGTCAGTGAATGCATTTTTTTGAGGATAATACTCAAAAACTTGGGAAACCTGGGGAACAAAAACACCAAGGCATGTTCAAATTCAGACATTCCTTCCCGACGCAGTGACATCCTATCTTCTTTGAACAATGATTCCAAAATTCATGCTTGTTAAACATGCCATTATTACTCGTTAACAGCAATTTCAGTTGCTGCTAATTATGGAAAGCCCCTGCCTCTATCACCAAAAAGCTTTATGTGGTCTAACTGTTAGAGCAATCTGCTGAAGTGGTTGGTAGTGCAACTGATTTGCCATTGATTCAGGTGATGTGATTGGTCTGACTGGTTTATGTAGCCTCTTATGATCAATGCTTTGAAATTGTTTCGGATTTCTGTTGGTCTTGGAGAAGGAGCTGTATTATTAGGTAAGTAATTATTTTTTGAATATGTATTCATACATAATTTGTATTCCTACTTCCTTTTGTTCGTATTTTTCAAGCAGTATGCACACATTAACTTTTCTTTTGATCATGCTTATTTCTAATTTGTTTACCTTTTGCCTTTGAAGCTTGATGATTAAAATTTCAAAGCTCATGATGATTGTAATCCTCATATTACCACAGCAAGATAGTAATTTCATCATGACCTCCGTATTTGTGAGCTTTGATTTTGTTTTTTCACTTATTTATTACAACTATTTTCTTTTGATCATCCTAGTTGTCTGCCTGGCTTCCCCTTGCATGAATTGGCAAGTACCTACATAATATTACCACAGCAAGATAGTAGTTTTTCATCATGACCTCCGTACTTGTGAGCTTTGATTTTCTTTTTACTTGTTTATTACAACTATTTTCTTTTGATCATCCTAGTTGCCTGCCTGGCTTCCCCTTGCATGAATTGGCAAGTACCTACATAATAAATAAAAATTTTATCACTTAATATTAACTAAGATAATGTTAATTTTCACCGTTGAAGAAATTATTGATCAATTCGTGCACATAAAACAAAACAATTAAAGGAGTATCATTATAATCAATAAAATCTGTGAATAATAAATCAACAAAGCAAGAGTTTGCTCTCTCTCTTATATAAAATTCTATGTCACTACAACAAAGGTACATTTCTTTGCTCCATCTTGATGATCCTCCATGGTCTTAATCGCTCTATCTTCCTCAAGTTCAGAGTAATGGTCGCTTTTAAAAAAATCTGTAATATATTCTGAACAAGTTGATAATGACTTCTTTTATCTCTAAAGATGATGTTGTGACAGTTTAAACACATGTACGTACAAAATACAGAATAAATAAATTCATCATAAATTAAATCCAACTATAATTAGGAGAGTAGCTATTTTCCATCTTTATTATGAAAGTAAAATTTTAAAAAATTACCATATCAGACTCCAAGAATCTAAGATACTCTATTTATTTTTGGTCACTCAATCTTGACCTTGGGATGACAAAGAGCTCCATTTATAGGAAGGTTATGATATGACTCTTTGGTCGCATGACTCTTTGGTCGCATGTAGCTCAGTCACGCATCATCAGAGATGTAGCCTCTCCATTCAATGGGTCTGAAGGTTTAGGATACAGAAGAAGTTGTGGAAGGAACACCTCAAAGACATTTACCAAATCTAGAAAATAAAAACATTACCAATGTCTATATCAGTATCGAACCACGAAGAACTTACAAAGATATCTCAATCTTATCCATCATGCTCATTTTAGCCTGAATATAAAATAGAAACTGCCATGCATATCAAGGATGATATGCCAATTCAGAAGAGGGAAGCAAGAAGCTTATGAAATGTACCAGCCACCTGGAAGATTCTGAAATGAAGAAAAAGCAGGTAATCAATACAGTACATGGCAATATTGTAATACACCAATTTTTAGAATATAATAAATATAAGTAACTAAGTTAATATAAATGAATTGAGATCAAAAGACGTGGAGAAATTGAATTGAAAAGCCAAAAGACTCAAAATTGGCAAAATCGAAAAACCGACGTTGTAAACCTTGAAATGTTGATCAGTAAATAAGATTCGAGTTTTTAATTATGATAATCATGATTTATTAAGCTAATATAATCAAAATTAGGGTCCAAGAATGTGAAACTTTAACTTAGAAGGGTCAAAACGGGTTCTGGACAGCCTGTCGCGAAGCTGGTTTGCTGCAGGCCTAACCCAAGCCTGACACGTGCCCAACCCGCGCTCGAGCATGACTCGAGCATGATTTCTAGCAATATCGCACCTGAGGCACGCCCGAGGCACTCACGGAGCATGTTTTCCAGAATTAACACACTCGATGCATGGCAGACGCACGCCTAAGGTGCGATTTTCAGTGTTGCGGCACCCGACTGGCGCTTGAGGTGCCAGTCCGGATATTTAAACATGCGAATTGTTTTCTTTGGCAATTTTTCGAAAAAAGTAGAGAGAGGAGAAGGAATGCGAAGGAGAGGAGAGAGAAGGGAAGATCAAGGCTCTTGGGTCCGTTTTTTACTTAGTATTAGTTGAAGAAGTTATAGATCAGGTCGAGGTAAGTGTATGGATAAATATTTTTCGACGAGTTTTTGGGAGCATGTTTTTAACTATGGATAGTTCAGCCACATGATCAAGCATTGTCCTTATCTCATTGGTCACATGTTTCAAATATGTCTAGTGCCTTGGATCAAGATTTTGCGGTGATGGCACAAGGTATAGAGGTATCGTCTACCGTGGTGGAATGTATGATTTTTAAATTTTGACATTTCAGTATATGTGTTATTTGGATTTTGAATCTATATTTTCATTTGTATTTCCTAAGTTTATTCGCTTATTTGAGAATCATAGACCTTATACTAATTGTATTGAGGTTTACGACATTTTCTTGGGTTCGGAGATATGAATGGTTGGAATAATTTGATTTGTTTTGTGGTACCGAACTTTGATATGATATCGATGATGATTTGGTTGGTGGGTCACCGTGCTGGTATAAATTGTGTCGCTAAGGATATAATATTTTGCAATCGAATTGTGAAATTTAGAGTTTGAGGCAAAGTGATCGAGTGGCGACGAAATTAGTATTGTTTTGCCTGTAGGTTTTTTAATGAGGATGTGTGCCGAGTTTATTTGGCATATGCGACCACGTTTGGGAGTTATTCAATGGTTATTAAGGATCTTATTGTTAAATTAAGGTTAATATTAAGGATGTGCCGGAATCGACATCAATTTTTAAGGATTTCGTAGAATTGAAAAAGTATCAATTACGTGCCCGTTGTGAAATGTTTTAGAATCTTTGGGGTAAGTAAAATGAA
The DNA here is from genome assembly GCA_033239525.1 of Nepenthes gracilis. Taxonomy (NCBI): domain Eukaryota; kingdom Viridiplantae; phylum Streptophyta; class Magnoliopsida; order Caryophyllales; family Nepenthaceae; genus Nepenthes; species Nepenthes gracilis. The sequence goes on from BSYO01000007.1 coordinate 16,192,935, forward strand.
CTGATGAAGTTACATTGGATGATTAAAAATTTAAGTTGCTCGGGAGATTAATGGTTTGATAAGCGGGCACAGTGAATTAATAGGTGAATCGTTTAAACTTTTGAAAGGATTTGATGTTTTCTAAGATTGATTTGTATCCAGCGTGTTGTCAGTTGTGGATAATCAAGAGTTAAGGTTGGAGCAACCTTCAAAATAAAGATACAGCTACTATCAGTTCCAGTAATACCTCTTGTGTTTGTGGTTTCGTCGACATTTTGTAAATTTTATGGATTGGATCTTCTAGTCATATTTAGGATAATTTTTGTAAAAAGCCATTAGCCGTTTGTTCAATTGAGAAAAGAATGTGAGTTTAGTTGGAGGAAGTGTTATGTTGGACATATGGCTTTTTGATAGCATCATTGTGGGTCTGTAGAATATTGATGCAGTGGCTAATTAGGAAGAACTGATTAATGTTGCAAAGGTATACGGTTTTCTTGAGTCTAGTTGAATCCGGTAAGTTATCCATTAAGTATTCATCGAGGATTTGCAACATTCACGGACGTTTGTCTTAGAAGCGATCGGTATCCATCGGAATGAGATATGTAAGAATAATTTTCAAGGAATGAAGGGTAAATTGTCGACTATATTATTTGGGTTGATCCTTGATAGATCCGATGAATTGTAATAGAATGTGATACTTTTGATGAAGATTTAGGATTATATTTTCCTGCATCGTATATAGGTGGTTGCCATTGGGTTAAGTCGATGGGAAGTCTATGACCAGACTATCTCCAAATCATGAGTCAACGGTCAGGATTTTCGCTTCGAGGATTTATAGGTGTTGCTTATGAAAATAGTTATTATATAATAATTCTAAAAGTCTGAGAAATTGTTTCATGAGGAGGAAATGATCATGCGATAATGCAAGTGGGTAAATTTGCTTGAAGATTATGAAGGTGAATCTCAATATCTTTCAAGAAAAGCGAATACTATTGTTGATAATTTGATGTCGGGAATGTTCCGATTTAGTATGTCTTTCAAGTTTCATAGGTACTGCCAAGAGGTAAACTGCGAGCAGGTCCTAATATCTAAGTAAATGGGATGTTATACTTTTGATTTAAGAGAAAGAGTTGTATTCGAAGCATTGAGATTATAAAACTATGAGATGAGAAGTTCTCGTAATTTTATTTCGGGATAGTTAGAACGGCAAGGATTAGGGGTGCTATTTGGATAATTGTGGATTGGCTAACGAGGACAGCCTATTTATTGTGAATTTGGACGATGTGTTCGGATTGAATAAGTTGGCTGGTCGGTATACCAATGAGATAATAAGTTTGCTAAGTATTCAAATCTTAAGGCTTTGGTGGTAACCTGAGGCTGTACTAAAAATTTTTAGGTGATTACTTCAATTGTATTTCCTAAATTGATTGTAACTTGAGGATTATGGGCTTTTCCTTAATTGTATTGATACATTTGGAATTTTCTTAGGTTTATAGCGGCTATATAACCTAGGTGTCCGATATAAATCAATGGATATAAGTTGCAAGAGAATTTTTAGTGTGCAAATAAACTGTTAATCACAGTAGTGCAGCGGAAAAAATTATCCCTGATTATTGAATTTTGATGTTTGTTAAATTTCGAGAATAAAATTTCTATAAGTGGGAGTGGATTATAAGGTATCGATTTTAAAACATAATAAATATGAATAATTAAATTAATATAAATGAATCGAGGTTAAAGGATGTGAGAGAAATTAAATTAAAAGCCCAAAGACTCGGAATTAGCAAAAGTGGGAACCGACATTCTAAACCTTGAAATGTTAATTCATAAATAAGATTGAATTTTAAATTATGATAATCAAGATTTATTAAGCTAATATAATTAAAATTAGGATCCAAGGATGTAAAAATTGGGTCAGAAGGGTCAAAACGAGTTCCGGACAGCCCATGCACAAAATTGGTTCACTGCAGGCCGGACCCAAGTTTGAGTCGCGCCCGATCTGTGCTTGAGTGCTACTCGAGCGCGATTTCTAGCAATGTTGTGCCCGAGGCGCAGTTAGGGCACGTTTCCCAGAATGTGTGCGCCCGTTGCACGCTCGAGATGCAATTTTCAGTGCTGTGGTGCTCGAATAGTGCCTGATTGGTGCTTGAGGTGCCAGTCCAAGCATTTAAATGCGCGAATTGTTTTCTTCGACCATTTTTCGGAAAAGGCAGAGAGAGGAGAGAGAGAGAAGGGGAGATCGAGGCTCTTGGGTCCGTTTTTGACTTAGAACTAGTTGAAGAAGTTGTAGATTAGGTTGAAACAAGTGTATTTATATGCATGTCTTCCTCTTGTTGCACTTTTTATTCCGTTCTTTTCGGGCATTTTTGTTCCATATCCATCCAAATATATATTTTATGAAACCCATGTCTTGAAAATGTATATTTGTTGTTGTAATGTCCGATTTGTTATTTTATATAGTATTGTATTCACGGAAACCCTAACCCTGCGCCCCATTATATTTATCTAATTATTTTGAGATTTTTGTTTGATTTGGCAATAGAAAATTGAAACCCTAACTTATGAACATGAATATTGTTATTTATTCACATGTATTTTATATATGTTATTTTGTGTATATTTCAAAAATTATGTTGGATGTTTTTGTGAAAGGGTTTGTTATCCAAAAGTTACAAAATTTTATTTGACTCAACATGGTAAGGATTTTCTAATTTTTTTCTCCAAGCTTTATATTAATTTGTGTATGTATTTGAAGTCATGTAAAACCCTAAGTCCACAAGAATATGAAAATACATATCTATATCTGCAAAAATATGATAATCTATATCCATATTCAAGAAATATAAAATATAAAATCTGTATTTGTATTTGGAAGAATATGAAATTGTGAATCTATATTAAAAAATTAAAACTTTGCAATTTGCTATTTGTTATTTGATATTTAAAATTTTCTCCCGGTATGAGAAAATCAAAGAAGAAGAAGTATGAATATTTGTGCAGAATTTTTAATATGAAATATGAAAACAGATCATAAAATTGGATCAAGAATTATTATTTCACCGGGTAGTATTCTATGACAGGCCTTATAATATTACAATGGTAAGCCGAAGAACTGCTCTAGGCCACGGGGTATGCTATGGTGTTATAAGAATAAAAACTATGGCCCAATATATCCGAGATTAAAGGTATACCGTCTACCACGGGATGTTAAATTCGAGGTATGCGGGTAGGCATTAGATTTTGTGGATCGAACATAATCCTTTCCTTGATTTATCTGTTTCGTTAGCTAGGTAAGGCCTACTAATCATGGTCTATAAAGATAAATAAATTTCTACATATTTTAGAATTTAGAGGAATCAGAAATAAAATGTAAAAGAAAAATGAGTTCCGAAAATACATTTGATTATGCTTTATATTTACGCATCTGTATTATATTTCTATTCCCTTCTCTTGATTTATTTTAAATATACTACTTATTATCTTTTATTATATTATGCCTTGTTAAACATTCGGCTCACTCTTTACTGTTTTCTTGCATTCAAATAAGCACGAACTTATACCCGATGAGGCGTAGTAGAAATTAGCAATTGGCTAGGCTATGGATCTAGAAAATTATTTTGTAGATGTAGATTTTGTGATTTTATACTTTATGGAGTACTTTTGTGCATTTTGATGGATATGTATTTGTATATTGATGATGTACAAATAGTTTATTTTCTACTGTGTATTGATGGATGTATATACTTCCACAGGTTATTATGATTTAATTTTTAGGTACTTAGTGACATCTCTTATTTTGCCAACGTTGTACCGAGAGATATGATGTTAGAGCCACGCATTAGATTTGTGGCTTTTGGTTCTTATGTTTATATTTGTAGATATATGTATAAATTGTACAAGGATATTGTACAAGTTTATGTTTAATCTGACGAATATTTTGTAGGCGGGACCTTACTGGATCCCGGTTAGAATACGGTCCATCACAGCAATATAGTACATTTAGGATATGAAATGTTTGAAGTTTTCACTATTTGGAGCACTTTAGGTTGGAATCAAAAGAATACTCTCACGAAAACAATAATCTGGTAGGATAGGATTCCAATCGATCTGATAAAGTTAAAATGAAAGCCAATCAAATACAAAAAAGCACATAAAATACAATGCCCAAGAATATCGACCATCATATATTGATATGGGGCAGCCCTACTTCCATTATTTCTCAATATCACAAGATGGTTAACTGAACCCAAACCGTTCCCCAAGTTCTGAGGCGCTATTTCAACAATATACATTGGCACCTATAAAAATAAAAGATGCAGTAGTTTTCAACAAACCCAAGAATGAGATTATCCTCACACCAAATCCTTCCAACAATCTTCCCATACACAGAAAAAAAGAATCCTAAATAAAATAGTAAACACTAATCAATAACCAAACACAATGGCGTTCAGACCACTACAGATGAATTTGCATTGATTAACATAATATTAATACTCACTTTGGCAAAAGATATAGCAAGCCATCCACTAATGTTAGGCATAGCAGCAATCATCAAAGACTGCAATGAAAACCGATACAGTGGTGCATTAGTGTGCACACAATTAAAAATAAGCACCCCTAACATAGATTATAACCTTAGGAAGAAATTAAAAACTGAAACCCTACTCCTTTTTGTCCAATATACTCAGCAATCTGGTGGCAAGCAATTGCCCCAATCATCGCACCCACATTGGACAGAGAACCAAATAAAGAGAATTGACACAAAATTTTACATTAGAAATCAAACCTCCGAAACTGTGAGACTAAGATCTTCGGTGATTGCAGATTGAGTTGGGGATGAAAGACCAGACTAAAACCATGAAAAGAAAATGCCAGAACGAAAAATGAGGTAAGTCGTTCAAAAAACCTTTCAAATCTAAGACTTCCGAAGAAACTTTCCATTTCTAAAATCCAATTGTAAGAAGGAACAATGAAGCATCAAGGGGAGGTGAAGATGAATTCGTTTTTCAATTTCTTGGGGAAAAAGGAAATAACGGCAGCAAAGAAAAGCAGCTAAGAAAGAGATAGCAAGGGCGTACGATGAAACCGAACTAAATAGGACCTAATGCGACGATGAGAACGCAAGTGACGACAAATAATATTTCTTTTCTCATTTTCGCATGACCTGGTTTGTTTTTTTGAGAATAGTGAGTCCCTGCCCCTCCTTCATGTGACGATTGCCTCGACCCCATTCGATACCAACTTTGGGTATGCAGAAAAGGCTTTCTCAAATCCCCTCCTCCTTCCCTACACTCTTGAGAAAGAAATTTAATCGTTGAAGTGCAGACAGCAGACGCAAAAATCAAAATTCCGAAGAAAAGAAATGGAGAATTACACCACACCTCTTCTGCTGTGGCGTTGCCTCCGATAAATCAGCTCTATCGTCAATTGGTTGTCTTCTTAGCTTTGTGTTGTAATGTCGAAAGTTATGGCTTCTCGTTCTCTCTCTCTCTCTCTCTCTCTCTCAAGCATGCGGATTAGGGCAGATATGGTATGGTGGGAACGCAACAATAAACCAGCCATCGAAGATTTATAGCAAAGCGCCACTGGAGAACAGATTAAAGACGGAGAGGATCGGAGATTTGCAGAGGAAAACAAAATTCGCCGTCGCGCCCACCGTTTTCCTATTTAAGTTTTAGGGGTTACTGTATACTGTATGATTAGCCATCGGATTGGACCAATGAAAGGCTAAAATCTTGTCAAATAGGATATAATTCTTGACGTTAGATTAAATTTAAAATTTAATCGCAAAGATTATATGTCCCCCGTTAAATACGTGGGTCATCCGATTAAAATCGGATAGCTCAAGTTTGGCGATAGACGGCCTCCATCACATAGGCGATAGAGGCCCCCAGAGTCACCGAATTGAGATGAATAAAGACGGCTTAATTTTTTTTTGTCGGTTAAATTGAGATTTAGTAAATAAAAATTAATAGTTTTTAAATATTATAAAAATAGTATTTTTACTATATCTAAGATGATTACAATACGAAAAAGTAAAAATAAAAAAATAATTATGTACAACATGGTATTTAAGATTTAATCAAATGGAATTTTTGAATCTAATGATCAAATTAGGGAAAGCAACCGGGAGAAGCTGCGTCTCCAATTCCGAACTGACCAACACGAGAATTGAAAAATTAAGGCAGTATTTTAGAAATTTTTTTAAGATAATAAAAGGTTTAAATAATATATTTAAAATTTTCTATTTCTTATTTTCTTAAAAAAATGAGTTTTTCATTTTAAATTGAGGTATCAAAAACTCAAAATATAAAATATATTTAAAAATTTTTTAAAAGCTTATAAGTATAATTTTCTTATAATTAATGGGTACTGGGTATCCAAGGTCCAAGACTAAGATCCATTTGCACAAAGTGGGTCCATGTCTCCAAATGGCCCAAAAGAGCCCATGTTGCCCACGAGGCTAATGCGGCTGAGAAGGCCCAAGAGGCCCAAAGGTCCGAGAACATGTCTCACAAAAAGCGTTACAAAAGGGATGATAAGGATGGTGACGCCTAACTCAGCGTCGACGTCCTGCTTCAATTCTTCTATCACGTGCATCCTACACCACGCAACCCTCTTGTTGGCAACAATTGTTGAATGACGGCCTGTGCAACACCATTTGTGGAAGCTAGCATGCGTGGATGATAATCGATGTCAATCAATCTGCATCCCTACGCAATCTTCCCGAAGATGTAGTTTTCGGTTCAAGCAGGTAGTTGGATTTGCAGAGTTGGTAGCAGAGCTTTTTGCATATGCCAACCTTCACGTGGCAGCCCGATGCAGGGGATTTCAATCACTATATAAGCATTTATTCTGTACCTACTAGGGGATCGAAAATTGAAGAACTCTAAACTCTTGCATTCACAAGCCAGGAGAGAGAAAGAACAGAAAAACTACGTTGTGTTATAGAGAGGGCTCGTGTTGTAAGAGTAACTCATTAGAGTTTCCATACACTAAGTTATCAACCTCTTGTACTTGAGCTCTCACATAGTAAAAGCAGTTCTCGGACTAAAAGTTTTGTAGTTTTTTCCTCTCGTTCAATAGAGGGCTTTCCACGTAAAAATATCATGTACCATACTCTCTCTTCTTTTCCCTTCCGCGTACTCACTATTTGGTGTTACTGTCGGATCCTTGTCTCTATCAAGATTTAGAGCAAAGCGCCACTGGTGAACAGATTAAAGACGGAGAGGATCAGAGATTTGCAGAGATCCGAGGATGAACATTTGGCGCTTGTCAAATAGTCATGTGGGAAATTTAAAATTTAATCCCAAGATAAAAAAAATTGTCTCAAGTTTGGAGCATGACGTTAACACGTCTTTTGAGAAGAAATTGAAAGTATTATAAAAATAGTATTTTAAAGAATGGTGAACACGAGAGGACAAACCAATGCACTTTTGAATCACAAATTAGGGAGCTCATGCGCTATTCCGAACTTACATGGCCTTAAGCTATTTAAAATTTTTTTAAGATAATAGAGGATCATCCTAATCCTTATGTGCGGGTTAAATAGCAAAAACTCAAAATAGAATGGATAAGATAATGACCAAGGCCATTTAGAGCCTTTGTTCGAAGGTGGACGCGCGGCGAGGTCAAGGCGAGAATGTGTCTCCAAAGCCTCTCAAAAGGCACGTAACTTTGAGAAGAAAGGAAAGGGGAAGAAATGCCCCTCCAAGCAAGCCACTCAGTACAAGGACCCAGGGATACAGGTTGCCTCAAGCAGTAAATCCCCATTGTGCCTTTAGGGGCACTTTGGTCCTCGGATATAGAAGAAAAGCCCAAAGAGGCGAAACCCTCGCTCGTGTTGTAACAGTAGCACGTCATTCAGGATGCGGCTCCTCGTGAAGAAGTCTTGGAGGTAGTAGCCATCTAGGGTAGCAAATTGCACAAGACCCCTACGAGTTGAGGATTTTCCTTAATGACAAGAAGATGGCGGCTCCGTCCCATGTGCAGGAAAAGTTGAAAATGGTCTTCCAAAATGAAGCCAAAATATGAGAGGACAAACCAATGCACTCACAAAACAACGGGGAGTGGCCGTGGACTTGCGAATGGACGCAATCCCCGCCTTACAATGGGAGATTTGGACAGGCCACTCCCCAAAAAGCCTAAGATGCCAAACTCCCCTGACAAGCCGCTTACGAGGACCCAGCGCTAACTTCATGGATTATTGGACCACTTCCGCGAGCATCTGAACCTACAAGGTTTGGATGAGATGACGATATGTTAGTACTTCCTGTTAACACTCAAGGGAGACGCGAGGATGTGGTTCTATGGCCTGCCAGCTAATTCTATACGATTATTCAAACCTTGATGTGTGGGCGCTAACCCCATGGGATTTTGGACCTCTTGTAATTTGCCTCCAGTAGGAGGATTGAGAAGCAACCTTGACACCTTGCTTGTATGAAGCAAGGAGCTAGGGAGAGCCTGGGAGGGTTCTTGGGTCGGTTTATCGCGGAGGCCAAACAAATCCCAAAGCTGACAGGTAAAATTGAATACTTTCCTATCCGCGCTGGAAGGAGGAGCTTTTTTCAAGCACCTCATTCAAAAAGGACTCCAAACATTCCCAGAAAGTGAAACCATTACTCAGCGTACATAGAGGCCGAAGAAGCCAACAACGCGAAAAGAGGCCCGTCCTGGTGAAAACTTTCGCCCGAGACCAGTGGAGGGAAAGAGAAAGCATGAAGACCGATAAGGCTCTCGAGTGCCCAAGAAGCAACACAAGTCCGAGCATAACGTTCATAGGGAGTACGGACTCTTGAACCTAACCCCATTGAACGACTCACGTACCAACATCCTGATGCAGATCAGAGATAAAAAATTCTTGAAATGGCCAAAGGTGTTGAAGAACCTAGAAGGTGGTGACCAGTCTAAATACTATCACTACTATTGCTGTAGAGGGCATGGTACCAAGGACTATAGGATGCTGTAGAAGGAGATTGAAGAGCTCATAAAGAGAGGCTACCTCAACCGTTTCCTACAAAGACTCGAGTAAGTTTTCTGAATAGTGAGGGATGATGAGGCTAACCCACCGAGGAACAAGGTGGTCGCAGGAGTCGTATACATGATATCGACTTGCTCGGCTGAAGAGGCACTCGAGAGGATCTAGCGGCAAAGAAGAAGAAACCTAGGATAGAGTTTAGGGATGAGGTCATTAGTTTTTATAACGAAGATATGACCTATGTAACATCCCCTCATTTTGACCCTTTGGCTGTAACTGCACTCATTTCGGATGGAGTTTTAGACTACTAGATGAAACGAGTGTTCGTTAATAATAAAAGTTTAAAAAATTTACTTTACCTTGATACCTTTTTTAAATTAGGACTCAAGAAAAATCAATTGACGGCAACTAAAGGACCCATTTATGGACTAGACAATGAGCCGATAGGTACAGGAAGTCATCCAGCTTGAGGTCACATTAGGGACTTATCCGATGATAGCAACCAAAACCCTTTCTTCTTGGTAGTAGACCTTTCGTGAGTCTACAATGCTATCCTTCAGATGACCTTGCCTAGTCACCTTTAGAGTCGTGACCTCAATCCTACACCTGAAGATGAAGTTTCCGACGCCGTACTGGATTGGGGAGGTCCTCGAAGATCAAGCTACCCGACGGACATGCAATCTGTCTCAATTCACAGACACCATTTCCTTATCCATTGAAGACTTGGACTTCCGCGATGAAACAACATTACAACAGGTCAAATTTGGAGACACAATCGACCGAGTCTTTTTGGATCCTAGAAACCCCAAGAAGTATGTCCAGATAGGGAGCTCGCTACCTCAACCCTTCTGAGACCAGTTCATTAGTTTCCTATGAAAGAACTCGGACGTCTTTTCTTGGGCATCAAGTGACATGTCGGGAATAACGATTGAAATAATGGTCCATAAATTGGACTTAGATCCTAGTCATAAGCCCATCTTGCAAAAAAGAAGGAACTATTCAGTGAAAAAGTTGGTGGCTATCCAAGAAGAGGTAAAGAAGCCTCTGAACGCGGGGTTCATAAGGGAAGTGCTCTATCCAAACTGGCTGTCTAACGTTGTAATGGTAAAAAAGAATAACGGATAATGAAGAATGTGCGTGGACTTCACAAATGTTAATAGAGCATGCCCAAAGGACAGTTTCCTGCTTCCGAGGATCGATCCGCTAGTAAACTTGACGTCTGGGTATGAGCTTCTAAGTTTTATGGACGTGTACTTGGGTTATAACCAAATAAGGATGAGTCTCGAAGACGAGGAGTGCATGTCTTTCATGATCGACCAAGGGACAAACTGCTATAAAATCATACCCTTCGGTCTCAAGAATGCTAGTGTAACTTATCAGAGGCTCGTGAATAAAATATTTGAAGGCTAGATCGGAAGGAGAGTGGAGGTCTACATGACGATATGCTCGTTAAAAGTAAAATAACCGCCAACACATCCAAGATCTAAACGAGACCTTCAACGTCTTAAGAGAGTACTAGATGAAGCTCAACTCAACCAAGTGTACATTCGGAGTGACGTCTAGGAAGTTCTTAGTTTACATTATTTCGCACCGAGGGATTGAAGCGAATCTGGAAAAGATCAAGGCCATCCTTGACATGAAGTCCCCTTGAACCGTGAGAGAAGTCTAGAAGCTTACTGGGATGCTAATAGCGCTGTCATGCTTCTTGGTCAGATTGGCTGAGAAGTACTTACTGTTCTTCAAAGTCCTGAGAGGGACGAAGACCAACGGTTTTCAATGGACAGCTTGATTGCGAAGAAGCCTTCCGAGGACTCAAGGGATACCTCTCGAACCCCACTTTGTTGACTTCTTTCCAAACAGGCAATGAGTTATACTTATACCCAATAGTGTCTGACAAAGCCTTAAGCTCAGCCTTGATCAGTCAGCAAAATGATAGGCAATAGCCTATGTATTACATTAGTAAGATGTTGGTCGACGCTGAGACAATGTATTCTCATGCAAAAAAAATGGCTCTGGCACTCGTGTATTCCTCCCGGAAGTTGAGACCATACTTTCAAGCACACAAAGTGGTTGTCTTGACCGACCAGTCCTTGAGAGCGATTCTACAGAAGTTAGAAATGTCGAGGATGGTTAGTCAAGTGGGCTATTGAGTTTGGTAAGTTCGATGTAGAGTTTCGTCTAAGGCCTATCTTAAAAGGTCAGGCTTTAGCGGACTTTATTCTTGAAACCACGACCCCAACTCAGGACTCCTCGGACACTTGTGATGCTAAAGAACCACACAACCCAACAATTTGGACTTTGCATGTGGATGGCTCATCAATGAAAGATGGCTGTGGAGCTGGCATTGTACTCAGGACCCTGAAGGGTCAGAGTTAAAGTACTCTATGGTCCTTAGGTTCCCAACAACCAACAACGTCACGGAGTACAAGGCCCTATTTGCCAGACTTCGGTTAGCAAAGGAGTGCTTGGCCAAGGACTTGATTATTTATAGTGACTTTGAGTTAGTTGTCAACCAAATTCGAGAAAATTTTGAAGCAAATAGCCCACAACTGTCCAAGCACATCTCAAAGGTCCGAGAACTCATGTTAGCTTTTGAGAAGGTTGAGATAGTCCACATCCCGCGGGAAGAGAATGCAAAGGTTGACCACCCACAAATAAAGAATGGAGACCTGGAAGAGGAATATGCTCGAGGAATATGTGAGGTCCTTAACAAACCTAGTGTGGAAGGTCCCGAGATAGAATTGATGCAGATATCCAAGGCTAGTAATTGGATAACCCTATCTAAGGTACTTGTTTAAGGGGACATTGCCTGAAGACGCAGAAGAAGCTAGGAAGGCGAAGAAGATGGCAGGGTGGTATACTATCATAAACGACCAATTGCATCGCCGAGAATTCTTAACCCCTTATCTGAGGTATCTAACTCTAGAAAAGGCTAATTATGCTCTCGGAGAGGTGCACCTTGGAATTTGCAGATTTCACATTGGGGGTAAGAACCTACCATTGAAGTCAATAAGGTAAGGATACTACTGGTCAACCATGAAGTATAATGCCATGGATTTCATGCAAAAGTGTGGGAACTGCCACGTCCACGGCAATCTTACCCACCAGCCGCATGCAGAGCTCAGAGCTCTACAATCACCTTGACCCTTCGCGCAATGGGGGCTGGACATACTTTGAGGGCGTTGCTAATATCATCCGGACAAAGAAAGTTTTTAATCGTTGGAATTGATTATTTCACAAAGTGGGTTGAGGCCTCACCATTAACTTGCATAATTGAGCGGAATGCAACGGATTTCATCCGATAGAACATTGTGTGTAGGTTTGGGATCCTAGAATGCATTGTGACTGATAATGGGACCCAATTCACTGGAAAGAAGTTCACCAAGTATTGCACCAACCTAAGGATAAAGCTGGTGCATACGTCAGTCGTGTACCCGCAATACAACAATCAAATGGAGGTCACGAACCATACAATACTGTATGGAGTGAAAACAAAGCTAGAGCATGCTGGGGCTCCTCGGCCGATGAGCTGCCGTCCATACTATGGTCATACAAGACAACTTCGAGGGAGCCAACGTGAGAAACTCCTTTTAGCCTATGTTACGGGGTTGAGGCCATCATCCCAATGGAAATTGGGCTGGAAACCCTCCGAGTGGAAAGTTTTGATCCATCCAATAATGTACAGAATTTTGAAAAACCTTGACCTCATTAAAGAAATTCGAGACACAGTAAGACTGCGGACAGGGTTTACCATCACGGGTCATCCAAAATTACAATAAGAAGGTAAAAGTGTGCCAGTTCGAAGTAAGAAACTTAGTGTTGAGAAGCATTGAGGCCACCGGTAAAAATACCGGTTGAAATAAATTCTCTCCAAATTGGGAGGGGCCATTCCTGGTCTCATCCATCCTCCGAAATGGGGCATACAGGTTATGCACTCAGGAGGCGAGGCTTATCCCACGGACATGGAATACCACCCACCTCAAGAAATATTATCAATAAGCGTGTACAATACACAGGTATAATAATTGTATCATCTCATGTGCTTGTATTATATTTCATTAATAAAATAATTGCTTTGACTTAATTATTGTTTTGCATACAACTAAGTACTTGCACACCATCTCATAAAATAATAAGACCTAGGCTGTCTCTAAGTCAAGTGGATAGGATTCTTTTCACTTATTACTAAAACTCAGTTCCATACTGAGCGGCCCAAGAGGTCGTACTTAAAACTCAGCTAAGTCCGAGCAACTCATGAGGTTGTACTTAAAATTCAGCTTCGTTCGAGTGGCCCAGGAGGCCGTAACTAAACCTCGACTATGTCCGAGCGGCTCAAGAGGTCGAACCTAAAACTTGGCCACCATACTAAGCAACCCTAGAGGTTGAATTTAAAACTTAGGGAGCTTAAACAGCTAGCATGTGAAGACCCTTGAGGTAGTATCATCAGTCTAAGATAGTCTATAGGTTCGGACACTCGACTCGAAAGGGACAAAGCTTCCTAAGAGTCTAAGTCCAGAAAAAGAACCACACATGGACAAGACAATCTAGAGAAAGGATTGCAACCATAAAAGTGAATCTTATTTACTCTTTAAGTTTACAATGCGTACAATAAACATGTAAAAAAAAAAGAAAAAAACTCTACAAATTTACAAATATCCCTCAGAAGGTTTTGGCCAAGAAGAAGTCCATTGCTGCTGTTGCTGTCCCCATGGTCTACAAGGCCCCACTTGCTCCGAGATCCCGGCTGCCCAAAAGGTCGAGGTCCACTTAATGGACCAGGTTGAGAAGGGCTAGGAAACACCCTTCCTGGGAGACCATCCAAGTTCTCCGAGCATGTGGCGCTAGCATTTTGAGGATCAAATACGGCCGTTGCAAACTGAGGATGCATCAACCTCATCACCCGGTGGCACAAGTTGATATCGTCCTAGTACTTGCCCTCCAATGCCAGTGCTATGTCTATGGCCCTGACTGAAATCCTTAGCACCTCCTCCAGCTGTAAGTTCCTATTTCGGAGAAGCATGTACTGAACCTACTGAAGCCTCAATGTATTCTCAAGGGAGGCAATTTCCTCTTGGCCTCAGCAAGCTCAGCCTCCAAGCATTTGTTGGCTTCTCCAGTGGTTTTGAAGAACTCCAATTCTAAACAAGTTTGGGCGACACCACCAATCAGCCACCTAAGGTTCCCAACCAGCTCTTGGAACTACAAAGGAAAACCAAACCATTAAAGCAGGAGTGGAAGGAAACAAGAAGCTAAAAGGTTGGGGAAGGACAGAAGGATATCTGAGAGACTAGAGAGCCATTGGCTGAGCTCTCCACTCTAGGGGTCTCGGACTCCTATGGCTCAGTAAGCCAACACCACAGAAACCTTAACTCTGGTCTCGGACGTAGGGGCACCTCTATCAAGATCAAGAATTGAGGGCTCAGCATTTCGAAAGGCTCTGTAACCCTAGTCTTAGCCTTATTAGCACTTGGAGCCCCAGCAACGTCCTCGGCCAAGGCCTCCTCTCGGACCTCAGGTGGAATCATCATTGAGCTGTAAATTTGGATTTCAAGGCATGGGGTTCTACAGTCGTAGAAATCTCCTCGGCCTCAACTGTCTCAGAGTATATCATAGCAATTATCACCACTGCTTCATCAGCCTGAGTCACCTCAGCCTCCTTTGCAGCCTGCTTCTCAACGATGTCCTCGGACAGATTGTCCATCTAGTCTGAGACCTTACCAGTAAAAATAGAGGAGATATCAGGCATGGGCTTGCAGAGAGGAGGAGCCACTAGTGACTCCATGTGCAAGTTCGCGGCCTCAGAAGGCTACTCGGGAGGCCTCACAACCGCTGATGGCCCAATGTCACCAGCTCCTCGGATTGACACCATTCTCTTGAGCAGGCGTTCAATGACAATCTGGTCATCACCAGATGAGGAACTCTCCATAGGAGCTACGGGACGCTTGGAGGAGGACTTGGTCTGCTGACTTTTCCTTGGGTGCTCAGACGGTTCCTCTATCCTCAGACTCTTCTACGTGGTTTTTTTCTTCTTCTTCCTCTTATCCGGCAGTCAGCAGGGGCACCAGAGTCCCCAAACTGAGGCCCCCACTTGGCTTTAGCCAAGTTCTCGGACCACAACCACTTGTTCTCTTTATTTTCATGGAACCCGAGAAGGTTAGACTATACGAGAGCTACAATATCCTTCACCAATGCCCTCTCCTCAGGCGTGGTGTCTTGGTAGTACTTGGGGTCGACATTTCCCCAATCATTGGAGATATCCAAAATACGGTGAACTGCCAAGAAAAAGAACTTATCTTTCCACATTTTGGTGGAATCGGGATTGCCACCACTCAGCACCATAAACTTAAGATGCGGAGTAATGACAACCAAATCCTGGCCATGCATGAACCTCAATATCACCTTCACAGCTAAGGACTCAAAGGTCTGGTGATGGCAACGAGCAAAGATGCAGAGAGACACAAGACACCTCACGACGTTTGGTTGAAGCCGAGCAACAGGGACCTTAAGATCCCTGTGGTATAAATCCAACGGCAAAGCGAAGCCCACTTTTGAGGTGGACTATGTAAACGGTGATGAAGTCATCTTGTGGACTGTAGGCCCTCTCATGGGGCTATGGTACCAGCATTTCCAACTTAGAAGGGATGTAGTATCTCGCACGAATAGCGTTGAGGTCAGAAATCGTGAGGGTGGAAGCAATGTCTACAATGCCAAGAACCATCGAAATATGAAGAAAGGAGAAAGATGAATAGTGCACAAAAGGGGGTCACAGAGAGTGTTTCTAAAGACTTGGAAAGTTTTTTAAAGCCAAATGGGGGCAGGTAAATGGCAGAAAGGCAAGCGTTTGTTTTTAAGGGTTTCAAAATTCAAAACACCCAATTACCCTTGCCACGTGTCAATCTCCCATACGCCGCCTAGAGAAAGTGGGCTTTATGTTTCTGAGGCAACATCCACCACATTAAATGCATATTCAATGCGCTTTAATGGCCTAAGTGGTGGTGCACACCAAGTTCTCGGACTCAGAGGGAGTTCTCGAACATGCCTTCATCAAAGCCTTTGGTCTCGGGGATATTTTTGGATCTCGAACAAATATGCAAAGATGGCTATCACTTGGAAATGCCCAACATTGCCTAAAATCCAAAAATTCCTCCGACATTCTAGCCAGGCCATTGACTTAAAAATTTTTCGGACATTTTGCCCAAACTAAGAGCCTTAGAGTGCTCTTAGACATTTCAATCCTCACATCCCGGACTCCTTTTTCTAGCCATGTCTGCGGACAAGGCAACTGTTTTGTCAATAGTGATCAGCTGATGGAGCGCATTAGCATCTTGGACTCGAAGAAGATCTTCGGATAGTCGTATCAGACCAATTAATTGAAGAAGTCCTCGAGCTGTTTGATCAAATCGTTGGTCTCACAAAAGCATCCTCGAGTTCTTACTCTCAGCGACGTCCTTGGATATTTACTAGAGAGAAGGACCTGGACTTGCATCTGAAGGAGGATGTGTTTGCATAATGCTTGAGACATTTCTGCAGACATTGAACATGCCAAAAGGTTGAGATCCTCGAACCTCTTAGTATAGAGAGCTAGTGATGAGTAGTGGGTACCCAAGGTTCAAGACTAAGATCCGTTTCCACAAAGTGGGCCCATGTCCTTGAATGGCCCAAAAGAGCCCACGCGGCCCAAGAGACTTATGCGGCTAAGAAGGCCTAAGAGGCCCAAAGGTTCGAGGACGTGTCTCATAGAAAGCGTTCAGGACGGACGAGGACGCCAACTTAGGGATGACATCCTTAAAGGCACGCGCATCCTGCACCACGCAACCATTTTAATGACGGTTTTAGGCGCATGCATGATGTGACGTCTCGCAAAGTCAACCCGCATGCACGCAATCTCCTTGACACGACAAAGTGTATTTGTAGAGTTGGTAGCAGAGCTTTCTGCAACGTCAACCTCCACATGGCAACCCCATACAGAGGATTTCAATCACTATATAAGTATTCACTCTATGCCTACTAGGGGATCGAAAATTAAAGAACTCTTAACTCTTGCATTCATAGGCAGAGAGAGAGAGAATAGAAAAACCATGTTGTGTTATAGAGAGGGGTCGCGTTGTAAGAATAACTCCTTAGAGTTTCCATACCCTAAGTCCTCAGCCTCTTGTACTCGAGCTCCCACATAGTAAAAGCAATTATCGGACTAAAAGTCCCATGGTTTTTCCTCTCATTCAGTAGAGGGTTTTTCACGTAAAAATATCACGTGGCATAGTCTTTCTTCTTTTCCCTTCCGTGTACTCACTATTTAGTATTGTTGTCGGATTCTCATCCCTAACAGAGTAAAGATCCGATGATGCAACAATAATTTTTTAATAAATAATAAAAATATAATTTTATTTTATAATTGATTTTGTTCCTACGTTCAATAATTCTCTTGTCTAAACTATATATCATTTTTTTTATAAATTAGTAAGTTAATATCAATTAGTTTTTTCGTAATAAAAATACAGTTATATTAATTGTTATGAAAAAACTAAAATTATGATGCATATTTCGGTATTTAGTTTTAAAGAGAATGTTAAACAGTTAAATTCTTCCATAAATTAAAAGGTTTGACACACAGTTAATTAAATGGTAAAATTATATTATAATATTTTAAAATATTGTCATCATAAAAAATATTGTCAATAAAAAATATATATAATACCTTAAATAAACTTAATATAATTTGATTTAGACTTAAGTTATTAATTTAGAGTGTATAAAATTAAATTTAAGATTTAAGTTATTAGTTTAATAAATTTAATCCAAATAAACTAAGCCAGTAATTCTATAGTATAATAGTTATTTGTTTCACATTGAATATGCATGGTACAATAAAATAGACAATTGTTATTTATAATAAATTATGATTCAGAATTATTCTCATTATTCATATGTATGATTTTTTTTAATCTTTTGAAAACTATAAATTAAGTTTAATAATTTAATTTATTATTGCTCAGTAATTTTAGTCCCCAGATCAAGATTATTATACGGATTAGAAAGCCACATAATATTCCACAGTTGGTCAAATTGAGGCGGATCCGGTCTTCATCTTTGATGACTTGGATCTTGCGCAATACAATAAACAAATAGAAGGTCAGAAGATATCGGGAACTCGCTTTCTGATATATTTTTCGATACTAAAATTAGAAATCTTTCTGTAGAAAAAGAAAGAAGGATGATGCAAAGTGTACTAATACACTGGAGAGGGGATTGAGTGTTAGAGTGCGCTCAGTCAATGTACGGCTTGGGTGCTTGACAAGGAGCGGCTTAGAGAGGGTGCCAGGGAGTGGCTTTAAGAGATGGAGGATTAGGCTCTGATGAGTGCGCTTGACCAGAGGGTGGCTTCGAAATGGTGAACTGAGTTCCACTGAGTGCGTCTGGCTAGGGGTAGCTTTTAGAGTGGAGGATTGGGCTCTAGAGAATGTGTTGGGCCAGGGAGCGACTTTAAGATATGGAGGACTTGACTTTGAAAAATGTGCTTGGCTCAAGTGCGGCTTTGAGATATGGAATATCTGGCTCTGATGAGTGCACTCGGCCAGATGATAGCTTTGAGAAATGGAAGACTTGACTCTAGAGAATGTGCTTAGCCAGGGAGTAGCTTTGAGATTGGAGGACTTGGCTCTGATGAGTGCGCCTAACCAGGGAGTGGCTTTAAGATATGGAGGACCTGGCTCTGATGAGTGTGCTCAACCAAGAGGTGACTTGGAGATGGATGTGCTCTTGGAAGAGTGGTTATCTAGAGGAAGAAAGAACTCCTAGGCGATGATAATGGAGAGAGGAATGCCCGCTGAACTCTTCTCCAGCTACTAGCGCGGGAGCTTCCTATGCCACGCTACACGAACCATTTTTGCTGTCCTAGTGGTGTGAGAGTACTGAGTAGGCGCGGTGCCATGCCATCATGAGTCTAGATCGGAGGGTTGCTTCAAATGTTGGGGGTGCTCCTACTCTGTTGGGGTAGCCCTTTAAACTAAATGAGAAAATGCAAGGGTGAGCATGCTCTATCGACCCATTTTCCCTCTGTTTAGTTTTCTCATCTTTTATTGGGTTATTCTATTTAGAATCTTCTCCTTCCTCTCTCTCCCCCTTTTATTGTGGAGGAAAGGTGGTATATATAGAGCAAGGGCTGTGAAGCCTACCTTGTAGAGCATGGCTGGTGACGATTTCTCATGGGAATTTGCTGAGTTGTCTTGACAATCACGGAGGCTACTGTGGAGATTCATTGAATTGTAGCTACCAGTCTAGGGTGACGCATGATTAAGGATAATATTCTAGGATTATTTGCTATGTTATTAGGGCGGTTGTCGTGGTTGTATTATGGCAAGCTCTCCTTGAGAGCCCATACATGGCTGTGGGAGTCACGTGTTGGCAAGGAAATATGGGCCGGCCTTTTGAGTTAGAGTCACAGAACTGTGGGCCTTCTCTAGGTTGAGTTACGTGGACTTCTTAGTAGCCTCTTGGGACCATGCATTGGGTTTTGGAGGAATCCTTGATGGGCTGTCGATCTGCTGTACTTCAGATTTTGGGCCACCCCACGGTACCCTACCTATAAAAATGAGTTTAGATGAAAATTTATAATTGATAAATCTGATCAGGTAGGATAAGGCTTGATCGCTCGGGCAAAAAGCTTAACGTTATCCGTTTATGAGCCGAATTGGGCTAGTCGATGGATTTTTTTAAAAATATATTTATTTAAAAATTTATATCTATATAAAAGTTATCTAAAATATAGAATATTTTAAAAATTATAATATTGATGCGTCCATAGATTTGAATTATTGGAGACGGGGACCAGACCTGTCTCAATTCGACCTACTGTGGAAGATCAAGAGGCTCTATAATCTGTATAATAATTCAGATCTAGGGACGTATTATTGGCACCGTTTGTGAGAATGACTAACAAGTCCAACCGCCACACTGACGAAGAGAAATATGGTCAACACAAGAATCCAAGCCACTGCGCTGGCTAGGGGCATGACCACCCAAGGCAATGATCCTTCAGTGAGTAACCGTGCAGGTGAGTGGCATGAGCCTGACCTGCGCATGCTCACTGTTTGTCATGACTCCGGCACAAAATATGTAGGTTAATGAATAGAAGTCCCAATAAAAAAAATCTAATAAATTCATCAAACAACAAAGCTCTACTCGGGCTTAACATTCCATACATACATAAGACCCAACAGAATACATCCTACATAAGAACTCATTGGAAATAAATTTGGACATTATAATAAAAGATCTATTGTCCAGACATCGCAAGGAAGGTATCCAACACGATGAAAACTCATCAATATAACATAACAACTCCAAGATATCTCATACATGGACCAAGGCCCTTATCCAATAATAAACAACAACAATAATGCACCCCCGGGATTTGAAACATAAGCAACATAAATATTCACACTCGCCAAATAGATAGCACCATGAAAGATCATGACCGAACTCCTATAGGCGTATCTATGTCATTAGTCTGAAGGGATAAAATATGAAAACGTGAGTCGAAAGTTTAGCAAGTATTATCATATAAAACAATACATATAAATCAGATAAAATGAGATGTCACATATAAAGATATAAAACAAATCATAAGGTTTGTCAAATTTACTAAAAATTGAGGAGATGTCTCATATTAAATCATCGTCTATGCCAAATACTTCCTTCGGGATATAATCATAATAAATAACGATCCAGTTAATTTTCATAGACGATATCATATCATATACTTCAAGGTCATATCACATAATTGCGACCATCACCACATCCCTGTGGGACATAAACCATGTATGGATCCAAATCTCATAATCTCATATGTTGAAATCAAAGGTCGGAATGAAAACATACAAATATATAAAACATGTTTTGGGGCTTAACATATATCCATATGTATGAGACATTCCTGTTGCCCATCCGTGGGCTAATCTATGCATCTCAAATCATAATTCACACAAATACATGCAGAAATATAAAGTAAGTATAAAATCACAGAACCAAAGATTTAAAAGACAACTTGAGAAAGTGTTACACATATTCCTATTAACCTTGAATCATATCAATTACAATTTAGGTTAGCAGGTTAGGCCATCCATATGCTTTGTCTTCCATAGATCAAGAACTTGCTCATTATGTTTTCCACTTGTAGCTTTAAGTGCAACCTAAAATTTAGTTATATATTAAGATGTCTGAATATATCAAATTTCATTTTTTCTTTATGATGGTTCTCATTAAAACGTATAGAGCAGGTCGACTACATCACAGTTCACCTTTCTGTTGGTGGAAGGGAGATCACATTTATCACATACGTCCCCATTAGGACCATAGTCTCCCTGTTAGGAGAGGCACCACAATATCATATATCATATGCCTCAGATGACAAATATCAACCTCTAGAGTCTCGGACTGCCGCGTTCCCATAAGTAGTGACCTCACTCTTGGTGGCATGCATGTGGACTAATGCAAGCTTTGATTCATGGTTCCATAATGTACTAATATACAATATATATATATATTGTTTTGGGTTTTCATAAATCACAAAACCATCCAAACTTACAAATATCAGTGAAAATCTACCAAACAACAGGTAAAATATACATGGATTTAAGTAATAAACAAGAGTGGGTGCTTGAAAATCACATGCATGTAAGGAAATCTCCAAAATATATACTCAAACATTGTCAAACATGAAAATAGACCAAGAATTGGGCTTACAGATACTTACCTCAACTTTATACCAAGTAGATCGGAAGAAAGGATACTCCGAGATGTCCAATCGTCACTTTCTCTCTCCTCTTCGTGTGCGCCCTCTCTCCCACACGCCGTTGCCTCCTTCTCATCTTTCTCTTCCTTGTGCTTTTTCTCTCTCTCCCTTTCTCCTCTCTACCGTGAATCTCCTCTGCTTCTCCTTCTCTCTCACGGCTGCCTCCCCCTTCTCTTCCCTCCTCTTCTCCCCCTCCTTCCTGCTTCCTACTTCTTCCTTCTTCCTTCTTTGGCCATGCCACCTCTCCCTCTTCTCTTCTCTCTCTTCCTCTCTCTCTCCTCCTCCTTCTCTGCTCTGCCTCCATGTGAGCCTCCGAATACCCAACAATCAGATTTTAGCTAATTTTTTCCAAAATTGGTACATAGAAGTAAGGAATTGGCATCAACAATAAGAAAGTAAGGATTTGTTTACCTCAATTTCATGCATTTCTTCTAGCAACGGTAGCAACGGCGGCGGTCACTCTGTTCGGTTCGCACGTGCCTCCCTTTCCTTCACACCACTGTATTGCTCAAATAATGGAAGGAAATCGTAGAGATGGTTACCTGGTTTCCATTTCCGATGTCGATTATTTGACTGGTGGTCGGCCACTGTGCCTCCCTTTTCTTCTTCTCCTTTCCTCTCTTTTTTCCTTCTTTCTTTTCCTTTCTTCCTCTATTGCCCACGACTTTTCCCCTTATACTATATTATTATTATTATTATTATTATTATTATTATTATTATTTTTCCTTTTTCTTTTCCTTTTCATTTACCCTTGTTTTATAATCTAATTGACACTCCGATGCTAGTTAAATATCCATCAAACTTTTACAATATATATTATCAATTGAACGCATCCAACAAATTCTAAAATTAATAAATACCTCTAAAATACATCATGGCAATACAAGTATTACATTGCCTAGATGGGAGATGTGTTCAAGATGCTTTGGATGATCAATGCATGTCTTGACGAGCAGTAGCCTGGGGCTTCCACCTTTGCAATGCAAGTTTCGGCTTCAAGGCGAAGGAACCGAATAAAGAGGCAGCCGATCGAGATGGTCCTGTGGCTCAATGATGCCGAGACCCGAGTGGCCTCGAGCAACATGTCCCAGACAAGGCTAGAAGGCCACCTGAGTCATAAGACATAAGAGAATAGCCCAGAGTGGTGGAACCCATGCTACTCCTATAGCGATAGGAGGCCCTCAGTTTAAGGAGAAGCCTCTTACAGTAAGCAACTACCGCAAATTGGCAGTCACTTGGACCCGCATTCCTCTCCTAACCATTCTGAGCTAAGAACCTTCCTCAATACCAAAAGAATAGCATCCTCCACAGGACTGGAGGTGAAAGTGAGGAAGGTCTAGAAGCACATGCTCAAAGGGAGCACCGACAAACCACCACCAACTTGAAGAGGTCACCATTAGCAAGAGAGATACGGGCACAGTCGCTCCCTCCAAATTCAAAATGTTAGTCCTGGAACTCTACGACAAAAAATTAGATCTAGTGGACCATTTGGATTACTTTCATACCCTGCTAGGCCTCCTGGGCCTCAACGACATAGCCATGAGACAATACTTTCCTCTGACCCTCAAAGGAGATGCTCCCATCTAGTTCTACAGTCATCAGCCAAACTCGATCTGATCATTTGAGGGGCTAGCAAACTACTTCTTATCATAATTTGCCTCCAACCGAAGGAAGGAAAAGCAATCATGGTATCTTGTCCGCCTTCGACAAAAGTGAGATGGAAGCTTGAAGCGCTTCCTTGCCAGATTCATTGTTGAGGCCCAAAAAATATCCAGGCTTACTAACGAGATGAAGCTGAGTACCTTTATATTGACTTTGGAGTCGAGCAATTTCTTTAAATACCTAGCCCATCAAAACTCTCAAACCTTCTAGGAGGTTGAAGCCATCACCCGTGTTTACATAGTCGCCAAGGAAGCCAACAAAGAAAACTGATCAGAAAGTGCGAACCAGCCCCCTAAGGGACCATCAAGCAAGAAGGAGAGGAATGGAGGTAGCCACCCCACAAGGGGTCCTCGGAAGTAGCCACGGATTGACCCAAGTGTCCAAAAAGAGTTTAGGTCCCAGAACCTGACCCCTCCGAACGATACCCGTACTAACATCTTGATATAGATCCGAGATGAGAAATTCTTGAAGTGGCTCAAAATGTCAAAGAACTCAGAGGGAGGAGATCAGTTGAAGTATTGCTACTACCACTGATCTTCGGGCCACAGTACTGAAGATTGCCAGATACTACAGAAGGAGATCGAGGACTTAGTCTGTAAAGGGCACCTTACAAGATTTCTATAAAATTTGGGGCAGGCCCCCAGAGGGGTAGGCGAGGATGAACTAGAGTAGCCGAAAACCAAGTCGTAGCTGGGGTTGTTAACATAGTGACAGCCAGGTTGGCCATGGGCAATGCCCTCGGATCACCCGAAGATAGCTTCCAATTGCAAAAGACTGAGGGTAGGAGTTAGAAATGATGTCTTTAGTTTTAACAACGATGATATGATGCATGTAATAACTCATTGTTCCAACCCTCTGGTTGCATTTATGCTCGTTTCAGATTGTATGATTGACTACAAGTTGAAACTAGTCATTGTAGATAATAAAAGTTCTCAAAATTTACTTTACCTTAATATGTATTTTAAACTTAGACTAAATAAAAGTCAAATAAAATCAACAAAAGGACTCCTATACAGGCTGGATAACGAGCCAGTACCTATTTAGGGTGCTATATAGCTAGAGGTCACACTGGGGCTTACCTTAGGACGGCTTCCAAGATGCTCACATTCTTAGTGGTAGACCTTCCATCGGTCTACAACGCCATCCTGGGATAACCCTGCCTGATCACATACGGGATAGCGACATCGATCTTACACTTAAAGTTGAAGTTTTTGATTTCATGCGGTGTCGAGGAGGTCTTAGGTGACCAAATGACCGGCTGGACATGCTACCTATCTAAGGCCACTCAGGCGACCCCCAATTGGCGGATCGTGGATTTTGACTCCACGATAAGACTACCTTACTATTGGCCCAGTCCGGCGAATCCACCGACCAAGTTCTCTTGGACCCTAGTGAGCCTCAAAAATGCGTGCAAATTGAAGCTTTTTGACAGGCCACCTACGGGACCAACTGATAAACTTGTTCTAGCAAAATTTTGATTTTTTCCCGGACACCAGCTAACATGTTGGGAATACTGACTGAAATAATGGTCCATAAGTTGAGCCTCAATCTTGGTCATAAACTTGTCTAGTAGAAATGTAGGAACCACTCCATTAAAAAATTGATTACCATCCACAATGAAGTAAAAAAGTTGCTTGACGCGGAGTTCATCAAGGAGGTCCAATACTCAGATTGGCTATCCAACATGGTTCTCATCAAGCAAAACAATGGAAAGTGATGGATGTACGTTGATTTTACCTACATGAACAAGGCTTGTCCCAAAGACAGCTTCCTGTTACTAAGAATTGACCCGCTGGAGGACTTTATGTTTGGCCACAAGCTGCTAATCTTTATGGATGTCTACTTGTGTTACAACTAGATCAAAATGATCCCAAATGATGAGGAGTATACTTTTTCAATGATTGATCAGAGGACGTACTGCTATAAGTTATACCCTTCGGCCTGAAGAATGTCAGAGCGACCTACTAACAACTCGTGAAGAAGATATTTGTACCTTAGATCAGCTGTAATATGGAGGTATATGTGGATGATATGCTCGTCAAAAGTAGGCCCATCAACGATCATATTCACGACCTGGACGAGGCCTTCGGAGTCCTCAGGACACACCAAATGAATTTAAATCTGACCAAGTGTGTGTTTGCCATGACCTTGGAGAAGTTCTTAGGCTTTATCGTATCACAGTGGAAAATTGAAGCGAACCATGAAAACCATCCTTACCCTCAATTACCTAAAAAGAACAAAGAACTGACGCGCACGAAGCCACTGGTTCTTAAAGGGAACTATCTCTCTATTAAAGCTGCTCCTCGTTGTGTACAATTGCTAGAGTCAAGACCTTTGCTGTCACTCTCAATTCCCTCATTTGTGCATCTTTGCACATTACATCCTCCATCTTTCTTTAATTGTAGAAAGATTTGTGATATGAGTATCGAAAAATATATTAGAGAGTGGGTCTTATAAATTCTTTGACCTCCTATTTATTCATTGTGTTATATATGTAACATCCCAAATGTTTTACGATTAATTAAATTTTTGAATATGAATTTTGTGGTAAATGCTTATTTATTTAGAAAATAATAATAATAATAATAAAAAATAAAAATAAATATTTAACAGGATAAATAATTATATTAGACTTAGTAAACCTAAAATTTAATATTTAAATTTAAAATTTTAGATTAGCTAAACCTTAAAGGGCCTTAATATCCATATCAAAATTAATAATAATAATAATAATAATAATAATAATAATAATAATAATAATAATAATAATAATAATAATAATAATAAAATAAAAGAAAAAAAAGAAAAGGAAGAGCAGGCAGCAGACTGAAGCTCAAGAGAGAGAGAGAGAAAGTTTTGGCCGATTTGTGCTCCGCAATGGCTTCCTCTTCTCTACCTAAGCGGTTGGAAGACCAAATTTCTTTCCTTCTTTCTCTTGTTCGCCGGCCTCATTTTTCTCTCTTTTGATTTCTCTCATTTTCCTCAAAGCCTTGCCATCGTCTTTTTCTTCTTTGTCATTACCTGGTGAAATCACAAAGAGAGAGAGAGGAAGGCGAAGAGTGAGAAAGGGCCTTTTGGAAGCACACTGCTATCGCCACCATCATCGCTGTAGTTGCCGTTGTTGTTGTCATTAGTCATCGTCGAAAAAAGTAAGAAAAATTAGGCAAGTAATTTGTGACATTCTCTAGCAAGTAATTTTGTGGCTTTTCTTCTTCCTATTAATGTCCATTTTCTATTTGTGTGTTGAGATTGTGAATGAATTAGTTGTATATGGGTGATTTTGGAGGATTTCAGTTAAAATAGGCTATGAGATGAGAAATTGTCGAAAACAGGGCTTTGATTCTGTTTGTAAAAGGAAACAAAAATTTGAGGAATTAACCTTAAATTAGGAGACAAAACCTTGTGAGTTAACATATTGAAATCGTTGTTTGTCATATTGAGAAATCAAAATTTGGATATCGATGGAAATCAAACATGCTCTATTTCCTGATAGTTTTAGTGGCATGAAAATGGTGGAGATGTGATTTAGGACCTTATTTTGTTCAGGTATGAATTTATGGGTAGGATTTTGTAGGTATGTATTCGAGAATTTAGTTGATCATATAACTATGTGTATATATTTGTATATAACGTGGATGGTTGATTTGAAGAAGATGTACCAGATATGTGTATGAGCGTGTTTGTATACATGCATACCTAATATGTGTATATATATATATGTATAGATATAAGCCGATTACTGCATGTATATTTACATATAGATGTCCAAGTGTGTAAAGCCGTGTGTGAGAGGTGCAGGGGTGTTACTGTCGGGTGTGTTTTTGAGAGAGATAGAGAGGATAGCCGTAGATGCTGTTATGTATGGGATATGTGGTAATATATGAGTGAATATATATATATATTTATATATAAAGGATTTAATAAAATATTAGGACATTTAATCTAATATTTAAACTATCATTGCTAATTTTCATATTTTCTGATAATGATATTATTTACATTATCTTCGATTGCATGTACATGGTCCTTGTCAGCCAAATGACATTTCTATTATTATAATTGCAAAGCCTTCTTTGTGTTATACTTGATTGCGTGAATATTTGAATTTTTGACTTCTACGGTCAAGGTTAAGGAGAATGTATGAAAACACTAAGGTATTTAGTTGAATGGGAAGTTACGTGTGATAGAACGTATTTTTTTATTATCAGATAATTCCCTCATTACAGATGTAGGAACAGAAACCCAAATCTCAACTTAAGGTTCTAAGAAAAAATAGGTAGAGTCTCCCCTAAAATTGGGCTAAATTAAAACATAAACTTGGATAATATAATCAGTACATGCACACAACTATCCAAAAATCACAAGTTCTCATACAAAACACATACACAAGATCACAATTGCCATATCCATTCATGGTTTTAACACACAATCCTTTTCACTATACTAAAAATATACGAGAGATGCCATCTAGAACTTGTACAAATATAGAAAATATATAGCAGATAACTAAATCCATAATATAAACCTGCGGAAGTATAATTTCTATTTCAATAGTATGTAGAACATCTCATAACTATTAATACATAGTTTCCTTCACAATTTAGGTATTTACATTAACAATATCCAAAAATTTCAAGTTTTCAAAGGCTCTGAGAGTTTATCCAATTCCTTGCTAAGCTCTAATCACTTGTGTTTATTCGATATCATCTTTATATCCTTATCTGGAGGGGAAAAAAATAAAATAGTGAGTCGAAACCGAGCAAGGTACCAAAACAAGTAGAATATAATGCTCAAATGTAAAATATAAATGCAGAAGGTCATAAAAACTATCAAAGAATATGAACATATATAGAAATTATGAGAAATGCCTAGTTCGATATAAACAGGTTTCGATAATCATAATTCATATTTTCATGCAAAACATAATTACACTAGAATAGAAAAACCATAATAATATCAAAGCAGAAGCATTCAAGAAAAACAAGAAGAAAACATAATTTTATTTAAACACTTATTGGAATTCATAAAATAGTTCCAAATTTCATTTGTTTCTCAAAACTTTAGTTTGATATTATAAGGTCCCAATTAGTGTAATTGAAGATAGATTGTATTCAATCCACACAATCAAAGGTCGATGGTTTGATAGTATATATTTCAATTTGATAGTTTAATAATTTGATAATTATCTTCGATTACTACCATAACGTTTTAAGGCATGTCGGAGAACCTTATCTAACTGTTCAACAGTTCTAGGTCCGTTTTTCTTACTGATTACTTTAATTTAAGTCCTTTGCTCAAAATTCTATAATCAATTTCAAAGCCAAGTCCAAACTCATGCTGTTAGTTTTTTAGACGATTTCATAAGACTTCCATAGTTCGATAATATAGTTCTATGTGGAGTTTTCAAATACAAATCATTTAATAGGCTTTACAAAGTAACAATTAACATTTAAATTGTCAAAATTTTTAAATTTTCAACACAAATTTTCTAATTTTCTGTGCTTAGGGTTTTGCCAAACCTTCCGGACGAAAAACGAATACTAAACATATATTTATACATGAAAACAGAGGTATATTGAGAGTACATACAAGTAAACACGAAATCAGTCCAATCAATCAGGAGAAATATACATTATTTATAGTAAACATGGAGAAACATGGATTTAACATATAAACACAAATTTAGGGATATTAAAATACTATAAAAACAGTATATAACGTCTGAAGTACACTTGCCTAAGCCCGATCTATAATTATTTTTACTCGGATCGGAGTGGAACGACCGGATTCCTCTTTTTCTCTTCCCTTTTCCTTCTTCTCTCCCGCTCCTCTCCCGTGGAAACGTCGAAAGAATAACGCGGAGAAAGCCTCGCGCGTATAAATATCGAGCGCCAGTCGTGCGGTAATCAGGCGGAGGCAATCTGCCAGGCGGTGCCTCAGCGCTCATCGGGCGCCCTTCATGCGCCATGTTCATAAATTTGTGCCCGGTGGTGCCTCGAGCGTCCATCGGGCACTCATCAGGCTCACATCGAACCTACAAGACGCGCCCATTCGGGACTCGCACCCCAATTTTTCACATCCTTAGACCCTAATTTTGATTATATAACCTTTATAAATCATGATTATCATAATTTAAAGCCTGAAATCTTATTTACGTAATAATATTTCTCGATTTATAATTTCGATTCCCAATTTTACCAATTCTGGAACTTTAGGCTTTTCAATCTGATTTCTCCTATTCCTTTTGACCACAACTCATCTATTTTAACTTAATTACCTCCCAATTATCATATTTTTAAAAATTCAAGTCTCAACCACTCATATTAACCATATCTTGGAAACCAATACCGCATAAGGCCCAACTTCCTCTTTCTACTTTTGAACTCAATTTTTCACATTTTAAACCTAATACTTGATCATTACTAATTCAATTTCACCATTATATAACCTTCATAAATCCCCCACTTATAGAAATTATCCTCAAAATTTGACGAGCTAAAACTTTCTGAATCAAGTAAATCTTTTTAACTTTTCCTCAAGTCATCTTCTCAATAAAAATGACTATTTTAGGGAACCTTAAGCATCCCCAAATATCATGTTCCTTATTACCCAATATATCCTATCGGACTATATATTCTTCAAGTCTCAAAAGCAGCTCAATTTCATTGATTTTTTTGAAACTTCAAACGAATTACTTATCTTCATTCACCTCAAGCCTCAAAATAATTATTCCTTCCGCACCACAATTTAAACCTTAGGTGGGTTCACCATATTTCCACTGTGCGACTCTGATTAATTAGCTTAATAAATCATGTGGTTACAATTTCATCACCATATCTGATTTCATCTAACATCCAAAATTCTCTGATTGAGTTTGATCAAGATTTCAACATAAACCTCAAATCACAATTAAACTTATTAATTCTCATTATTTTGAAAAACCGACATTTCTTTATACAAAAATCGGCATTGCCAAGAATAGGCGATCCTCTTAACAATAGCTACATTTCCAATTACTTGGCTATTCAATTTTTCAATCATTTTAAAACCTAAAAAACTTTGATGATTACCAAACATAATTCAAAGTTTCAGAAAAATAATTATTGTATTTCGCCGCAGCCGAGTGCAAAATCTCGTGCCTCGTCCATGCGCCTGCATTATCCCCACTTATAGAAATTTCATCCTCGCCCGCTAAATTTGACGAGCTCCAAACTTTCCTCCTAACTTCATTTTTGTTATAAAACGAAGGGGAAAAAGGAAAAGGGAGAGAGAGAGAGAGAGAGAGAGAGAGAGAGAGAGAGTAGACAACGAACAAAGGAGAGGAAGAAGAGGAAGAAGAGAAGAGGAGAAAGGGAATCACTTTCTAACTTTAAAAGTAACCGGGCTAAAGCAAGTCATCCATTTTCTTAAAAGTTGATAAAGATGCTCTAAAATGATGTTGATTTTTAAAGTAAATGGAACCTTTGATTGTTCGTTAGATTTTGTGCATCCCCAAATGTCATGTTAGTGTTTGATTTGGTTCCGAAGTATGTGTGAAACCCAAACTCAAAAATATTGTCATGTTTTAATGTATGTGTATGGATTTATGGCATTAATTTCGAATATGCACATGTTTAGAGATCGATTTGAGTCCCAAAAGTAAGTACGAAAATGAAGGGGTTTTGATGATCTTTAACCATAACTCTTGCTATATAAAAGTCTTCGAAATTTGTTTCTTTGCAAGGACTTGTACCGGCGAAAATTTCATGCACCGTTGAAGTAAAATCTTTTAGACATTCACCTAAATTGTGAACTATGATTATAAAAGAAGGTTTTTAATAAAGAGGTTATTTTCCTTCCGGACCACAATTTAAACTCCGACATGCCTTAGGTGGGTAATCGACCATGGAGTTTTTGTGGTCTACCCATTCCTCGGGGCATTAAAGCGAGGAACTGATTAATTATCTTAATAAATTATGTGGTTACAATTTCATCACCATCCTCGATTATTCGATTTCATCTAACATATGTTACCAAAATTATAGTTTACCGATTTATGATATGTTTGATAGTTTACAAGATATGTTACATTTGTCGATTATAAATTTATAGTGTACTCAAATTTACACAATTTAAACCTCTAAGGCAAAACACTTAACATTCTCATTATTTATTGTTCATATGCATGTATCTTGTCCCTAAATTGTTTTTCCTCCAAATAAGACATTTAGTACCTGAAAAGAGTATACAAAATTTGGAGCTATTGAGAGCAGATCATGTGATTTTGTATACATCTTGTATTAATGTTCAATAGCTACAATTTGATGTATCTTTAAAAGAAAACTATATTTTGAATTTTAGCTTCCGGGATATTCACTCCTAGACGGTATCTCTTCAATCATAAATTTATGCCATGGATGGCACATGTGATCCGTATATGAATGCTGTGAGGAAGAATTGTGGATAATTGTTAGTTGTGTGCTTGTAAGTTAGCCCTATCCTTATCTTGACGGAAGCTTTTGAGGAAAAAAAAAATCCGTTCCGTCACATCCTGAGACCTATAGAAGTTATGAGCCTATAGATTTTCATTTATATTATAAATCCTAGTTCTTCTTACAACTAATATCCATTGGCTCATATAGGGCACCTAGATTATACGATGATCATAATCAAAATAAATTCTGAGATAGCCATATCATAAAGACAATTCCCACAAATCTCAAACCCAAATACTAGCAACCTCATACCACATTAAAGATGAAAATCATAATTATATTATCACTGAAGATTTGGCATAATGTTTGATAATTATCTAAGATCTTAGGATCCTAACACTTAACTATCTCAAATCTCAAAATCTAAATGCTAAGTAGTCTCAGATCTTATTGGCGTACCAATGAGTCCATGAATTAAACTTGAACACCTCTTCCAAATCTATAATGAGTGGAAGCATAAGGATTTTTGTCCTGAAACAAACCATAAGGATTTCTTACTTCAAAATTTCATAGTTCTAACACTTTAAATACGTTTTCTGTTTCCTAACTTAGGAGTGCGATATTCCATTTCCAAAGCATTCAAATCCGCTTACAGTCTACTCTTTCACATTCCTTATAAAGCACCGTAGGCATATCAAGTCCAAGGATTCCTAATTTCAATTGCCTATACTAAGTTTGCTTCCTTAATAATATCAGGGCCTATCTTTACAATCCTTAAATAGATTAATCCGCTTCCAGTCTCCTAAGGTTACCTCTCCATCATAACATAACTATTTTAATCTTAACATTCACCTTTCGAGGTCCACCAATATCTACTCCTAACTCTTAGCATCTCAAGATATTAATTTCTCCCAAGACATCATCCAAAAATCCTTAAGGCAATGACCTCATCATAAGACCCTGACTACGGTTGAAACAATTTCAAACGATGGGCTCCTCCCCCACTTGCTCATGGGTAATTATTTATTGATGCAAAACAACAAAATCCCAATCTTTCTTAAGGGCTTTACTACCTATGCCAAATTTCTTAGCCCATTAGTTAATTTTACTTCCTAGAGTTTCCAAAGTATCTCTTATCAGTGTCTAACCGATACTCCTTCAATCTTATACAAATTCTATGGAGACAATGCCGATTCCATCTCATTCCCAATTTACCCATTAAAATAAATCGACTTGGTCTTTTTCTTCAAATACATATATCCTCAAAACTTTCCTAGCCAGATTCTTGAATGACCACCTATCAACTTCAAAAAGGGGTAGTCTCATATTCTAATTAAACTCAACACTTATCCTTAATTCAATCGACCTTGCCTCTTACTCCGAATTCTCAACCTCATCACAGAGTATCATATTCCCTTAGTATGATTTGCACAAATATCCTCAAGCACCATCTCAATTTCAGAAAGGATCTGCACAACCCAAAAAGACCCCAAAAACAAAGAAACACAACTAAGATAACCATTCTGAAATCTCAACACAATCCCCGATTACCATATCAAGGTTTCTCTAATAACAAATGAACTTAGGAAACATTGACAAAATATAGATTAAAAGTCCCAATTAATGCATATACTGAGATATCAATGTTCGGGCTTGTCATTTCCACCATGACAGAAATTACCTCGATACTTATACATCACTACGAAACCTTGATTTCAGGCACCGGACTTCTTTTCTATCCGACTAGAGAGAACATAGGAAATCCTTAATTATGTGATCAGATTATCCCAAGTAGAGCACTCTTTCAAAAGAAACTACCTTTCAACAAAGTCTTCGTCCATATAAAAATCACAACATTCCTTACAATATCTCATTATCCTATAAACACATACCCAAGGCTAACTTCACCTTTCATCTTGTTTGAGGCAATATTAACTTGTCTTCTTTTAAGGATCCGATTATTGCCAATACTGCCTGCACCTTTGGAATATGTAGGGTTCACATTTTAACCTCAAGTCATCAACTCTTTCCTATCCATCACATTAAATCATCAAATTTAAACGTCTCCACTTAGTAACGTACTAGTCCTAAAATCTCAACTCAAGGTCAATCGAATTTTTCTTAAACTAAAATGACTACTTAGACCTTGTTTAGATACTTTCATATTTATCACTGGATCAACACTAATTATATTCATCACTGAAGTGCCTTCAAACAATTTCTTTGCCTCATCCCCATGGTCGACTAACACCTCGAGGAAGGTCCTTGTTTAGAAATTATACTTTCTCCTATAACCACAAACATCATAAGATCTTTAATCTCAAGAAATCAGTTGAGAGGGAGGGTTAGAATCAAAGCATCTCAAATCAAATCCTTAAGGCCAAAACCTAAACATTCCATCTAATTTTAACCACTTTATTTTTATCTCAACATAGAACAATTTGATTTGAATCCTTAAATCTAAATTGATTGGTCTAGGCCTAGCCTACATTCAATATCGATTAACTTAATCACTAAGTCCTGGTTCAAGTTGATCCTAACTTATGCTAGCTAGAACATCTAGAATTTTCCACTTTAACTTATTCATCCTATATCTATACCAACTTATTCGATCAATCAGAATCATTTTCTAAGCTTCCGTATACGCTTTAGATCATTCCTAAGGCATCTCATTTTCTCTGATACCAATTGTGATGGAACAAATTTTTTTTATCCTCAGATAATTCCGTCATTACAAATACATGAACAGAAGCCTAAATCCCAACTTAAGATTCTAAAAAAAAACAGGTATAGTCTTCCCTAAAATTGGGTTAAACTGAAACATAAACCTGTATAACATAATCAGTACATGCACACAACTATCCAAAAATCACAAGTTCTCTTATAACACACATACATAGGATCACAATTGCAATATCCATTCATGGCTTTAACACACAATCCTTTCCACTATACCAAAAACATACGAGAGTTGTCATCTAGGACCTGTACAAATATAGAAAACATATAGCAAAAGCAACTAAATCTATAATATAAACCTGTAGAAGCATAATTTCTATTTTAACAGTATGCAAAAGATATCATAACTATTAATATATAGTTTCCTTCACAATTTAGGTATTTACATTAACAATATCCAAAAATTCCAAGTTTTCAAAGGCTTTGAAAGTCCATCCAGCTCCTTACTAAGCTCTAATCACTTGTGTTTATCTGGTATCATCTCTATATCCTTATCTTGAGGAAAAAAATAAAACAGCGAGTTGAAACCCAATAAGGTACCAAAACAAGCAAAATATAATGCTTTGATGCAAAATATAATTGTAGGTCATAAAAACTGTCAAAGAATAGGAACATATACAGAAATTATGAGAAATGCCTGGTTTGATATAAATAGGTTTTGATAATTATAAATCATATTTTCATGCAAAATATAATTACGCTAGAACAAAAAAACCGTGATAATATCAGAAGAATAGAATTGTTCATGGAAAATAGGAAGAAAACATAATTCTATTTAAACACTTATCGGAATCCATAAAATAGTTTCAAATCTAATTTGTTTCTCAAAAGTCTAGTTCGATATCCTAAGGACCCAATTAGTGTAATCAAAGATAGAATGTGTTCAATCTATACCATCAAAGGCCGATGGTTCAATAATATATATCTTAATTCAATGGTTTGATAGTCCAATGGTTTTATAATTTGATAGTTATCCTCGATTACTACCATAGTGTTCTAAGGCATGTTGGAGAACCTTATCTAATTGTTCAACAGTTTTAGGTTCATTTTTCTTATTGATTACTTTAATTTAAGGCCTTTTCTCAAAATTCTATAATCAATTTCATCATATTTCAAAGCCAAGTCCAAACTCATACAATCAAATTCTTTAGACAATTTTAGAAGATTTCCATAATTCGATAATACAGTTCTATGTGGAGTTTTCAGATACAAATCATTTAATAAGCTTTACAAAGTAACGATTAACATTTAAATCATCAAAATTTCCAAATTTTCAACACAAATTTCCCAACTTTTGTGCTTTGGGTTTTGCCAAACCTTTCGGAGGAAAAATGAATACCAAACATAAAATCGGAGGTATATTCAGCAGTACATACAAGTAAATATGAAATTTGTCCAGATTAATTAGGAGAAATATGTTTTATTTATAGTAAATATGGAGAAACATGGATTTAACACATAAACACAAATTTAGAGATATTAAAATACTATAAAAATGTTATATAACGTCTGAAGTACACTTGCCTGAGCTCGATTTACCGCTATTTTTACCTAGATCGGAGTGGAACAGTCAGATTTCTCTTTTTCTCTTTCCTTTTCCCTCTTCCCTCCCACTCCTATCTCATGGAAATGCTGAAAAAATAACGTGGAGAAAGTCTCACGCATATAAATACCCCGACTAGCGCTTTAGTGTCATTCGGGCAGTAATTAGGCAGAGACATTCTGCCAGGCGGGGCCCCGAGGGCTCATCGGGTGCCCTTTGGGTGCCACTTTTGTAAATTTGTGCTCGGTAGTGCCTCGGGTGTCCATCAGGCACTCGTCTGGCACACATCGAGCCTGCAGCATGGAACACGTTACATTTTCACCATTCGGGACCCGTTTCTACCATTCTTGTGAGATCCCAAACCCAAAAACAACATGATAATTAGGCCTTGTAAGCTCTTAAAGACCGGAGTTGATGTTGAAGGCCGGAGTGGCCATAAACCACTTGAAGGCCGGAGTTGATGTGAAGACCAAAGTTGAATGTTGAAGGAGGAAGTTGATGTTGGAGGCCGGGTGGCCATAAACCACTTGAAGACCAAAGTTGAAGTGAAGGCTAAAGTTAAATGTTGAAGGAGGAAGTTAGTATGAAGGCTGAAGTTGAATGTTGAAGGTAGAAGTTGATGTTGGAGGTCGGAGTGGCCATAAACCACTTGAAGGCTAGAGTTGATGTGAAGGCTAAAGTTGAATGTTGAAGGAGGAAGTTGATGTGAAGGCCGAAGTTGATGGTATGTGTGATGAAGGCCGAAGTTGATGTGGTGTGTGATTGAGGCCAAAGTTGATGATGATGAGGTAATGGCTGAAGTAGGTGAAGGGTTGGAGTGGATGACGGATGGAGTTGATAGTGGCCAGAGTTAATGATGGCCGAAATTAGTGATATTGATTGAAGTTATAAGTGTTGACTAGAATTATGTGGTTGTTGACCGAAAATTTGAGATAAAATATCGACTGGAAATTGGTTTTGTTGACCGGAAAAGGGCTAAAATTTTGAAGCAAGATGCTGACCGTTTTTTAGAAAACAAATGCCAGACAGCTTTTGTTGGCATGGTTTGGTAAGCACCTCACTGGGCTGCTTGAAGTTAGAGTTGCCTAACATCTTAAGTTGTCGGCCTGCCTTTAAAGCCAAATCTGCCGAGCAGTAGTTGAAGAAGTAAATTTTGAAATACTTTTAAACAAACTTGCTGGACTGCTGATGTGGCAAATCTGCCGGGTAGCATTTTGAAGAGGAAATTATCGGACAGCTTTGCTGGCCTGCTTTGAGGACTAATGCTGGGCAGCTTTGAGGATGGGAAAACAACCGAAGTAGATTAAAATTGGATTAAAACCGATCTTAAAAATCTTCCAGAGTAGATTTACCTACCCCATTGACCTCCTTCCAACTACCCAAAGTAGGTAAACCACTCCTACCTACCTCGTTGACCTTCTAGAAAAAAAAAGTACGAGTAGGTGACTTACCCCACTTGCTCCCACCTAATCCATTCTTTATAAATATTGAACTCCTAATCTAAAAAAGAAGTTAGAAAGTCTATCCAAGAAGAAGTTAGAGGTGTAGAGGAAAAGGGAACCTTGGTCTAGTTGGAGTGAAAGAATTTTGGAAATCAGGCAAGTGTACTATTCGTTTTTATAAGTTCAGGTTTTAAGAATGTTTTAATGCAAGTGTGCCTCCGTTTTCAAGTTTAAATTGTAATAATATTTTAATGCAAGTATACTTTGAAATTTTTTTTCTATAGCATTGTTTTGACAAGTATAAGTTTCATTATGAAGCATGCATGAATCTGAACTAAGTTTCACGTTTTGTAAATTTCTGACTCTGGTTCATGTTTAGCACATACTTTATTGTTCAAATTATAACCGGAATTGCCTTGTATGAATATAACTCTCCACATTGATTTTTATATGCTGGCCCATGTTTTTGTTCATTTTATGACCGGACTACTCTGCATGAAAATCCTATACGAAAACTAAAATGTTAAAAGGGTAAAGGTCTTTTGAATATTGACCAAGCATGGATTGTGTGAACTATGAAATCAACCTTGAAAATATGATGAATTTTGTTTGAACCTTGAATAAGTGCTTCGGACCTAAAACTGTGAAGCAGTTAGATAAGGTTTTCTTGCATGCCTTAGAACATTATGGTGGCAATCAAGGGTAACTCTGTCCATGGAGTGATACGTGGTCCACCTCTCCTCGGGATGTAAAGAGAGGACAGAGATATGGAACATTGGACTTTGGATTTTGAATGGAAATGGATTTGATTATTGAACTATGGCCTTTGATTGTATGGAGTGAACACAATCTACCCTTAATTACTCTCCCCCTTGGCTGGTAGGGTCTACTAGCCTAGGTTCCCTTGGAACAATGAAAATGACATGGCGTTATGAACTTCGGGAATTAACCCTGTATATTAACTTCGGAATTTAATATTGCACTAAGAGCTTCGAATTTGACGTTGGACTATGCACTTCGGAAATTGACATTAAAAATATAAAATCATGTATTTCGGAGTTTTGCACCCAACTGTGAACTTTGAAAATTGACATCGGATTTGGAATTTTGAAATCGGCATCCATGATGAACCTCGGTATTTCCTATAACTCTATGTTATTGCATTCATGATTTATATTGCATGTTTTTGGTACCTTGTTGAGTTTTGGCACATTCTGTTATAATTTTTTTCCTCCAAATAAAACTGTAGAATTAATATTGGATGAGTAGGAATAGACAAAGCTTAGCTAGGAGGAATTTTGGAATCAGAAAGCCTGGTGAAGATTTTTGAGGATTTTGATAGCTTGTATGTCTTTATCTCAAATCTGAATGAATGAATGACTATGCTTCCACTTGTATATATTTTGAAAAAGAACTGCTACCGACATTAACTTTTAGTTGTAATTAGGGTTTAGAATGGCATCTCTATATGAACTTGGTTTAATGAAATATAATGTTAAAACAATTGGAGCCGTGAATATTACATGGCATTGGATAATCCTGTGTATGTATTGTGAGTATATATATAAAGTCTATACTTGGTATGCTTGCATGTGTTGGTTCAGTTTGGACCATCTCCCTTGATTACTTTATCTTGGAACTTAACTTCGGACGAATTCTAACGGAAGGAT
The DNA here is from genome assembly GCA_033239525.1 of Nepenthes gracilis. Taxonomy (NCBI): domain Eukaryota; kingdom Viridiplantae; phylum Streptophyta; class Magnoliopsida; order Caryophyllales; family Nepenthaceae; genus Nepenthes; species Nepenthes gracilis. The sequence goes on from BSYO01000007.1 coordinate 16,232,151, forward strand.
TTTGAATTATAAAAAAATCCGCTCTGTCACACTTCTAACCAAATTTCTTACATAATTAGACCATACTTTTGATTATATAACCTTAATAAATCATAATTATCATAATTTAAAGCCTAAAATCTTATTTACGTAATAACATTTCTCGATTTATAATTTCGATCCCCAATTTTACAAATTTTGAAACTTTGAGCTTTTCAATCCGATTCCATCCGTTCCTTTTGACCACAATTTACCTATTTTAACTTAATTACCTCTCAATTATCATATTTTAGAAATTCAAAACCTCACCACTCATATTTACCATATCTTGGAAACCGATACTTTACAAGGCTTAACTTCCTCTTTCTATTTTCGAACTCAATTTTTCACATTTTAAACCTAATTTTAATAATTACTAATTTAATTTCACCCTAATTATCATATTTTGAAACTCGGGTCATCGCACTATGACTTTTTAATGTAGTCTACACTTATTAGATATTGATTTTCTTATCATAGTAGTGATAAGGCATATTGTTATTATGAAGAGATACTTATAACCATGTGGCCATTGTAAGAATGATATCAGAGATATTATTGGCAATGGGTATCATAGATGGTGTAGGCATGCTATAGATACAATCTTTAGGAAGATTGTAGGAGTAGCAAGGATACCAGAGATAACCTCGTGTCACTTACCTAGCCATTGGAGGCATAAATACGTGGCCTTTGATTCACGATGGTAGAATAAGGTCCAATAAATTATTCGTGATATCTCATTTTTATTAATACATTTGAGTTTGGGGTAGAATGTAGAATTTGTATTTGGTAGAACCCATGTGTCGGATTTTATGATATTTAGATTCGGTGAAATCCATGTTATTTATTGTTATTTGATATTTAGGTTGTTCACGTTGATATTTAGACTAGAAGGTCCCTTTATTTCTCATGATGTCAGACTCTAAGGGATTTTTGCCTATTATTGATATGCCTTATGATCTTTGTCATATGAGGATCCGGGATGACCTGCCTTACTTTTGCTTTTGAGTTATGATATGATAAAATATAGACTCTTAGATATATTTATCTATTGGCTATCATATTCCTATTGTGACTTTTGACATATAGCATTTATTGTATATCTGATATATTTATTATTATTACTAATCTTTGATTTATTATCACGTATTAGATATTTGGCTCACTGTTACTATTTTTTTCTTCCATAGTAACAGGATTTAAAGAAGGATGATGACTCTAGAACTAGATAGAGTTGGGGTAATGAAGATTATGAAGCCTAGGTGGAGGGAGTGTTTATTTTATACTCTATAGATACATTTTGATATTTTAATTCATTTTGTTAGAATTTTGGGTTATGTTTTCCCCCAAATTTTTAATGTATAAGGATATTTAGATTATTATAGTTATATTTTATCATTTTAAATAAGTTATGATGTTGATTTGAGACTTATGATTTTTCTTGCAAAATCCAATTTTGGGCGATAGTCATGTACCAGGTCTAAGTCATCACATCTTTATGGTATCAAAGAATCAAGATTCTATGGGATTACTTAGGTATTCTAGGAATTGCTTCTATTTGAGGATATTAGGTGATTCAATTGGATATGTGGATTTAAATTAATTCTAATAGTTCTAAAATTTTATGAAGGATTCTAGGTCTTCTAGAAGGCTTGGAGGATTTGGTATTACAAAGAATTTCTATTCATCAAGTGATTCGAGAACCTAGGAATTATAGATGCTAGAGAAAATTTCAAGGTTCCTTAAATGAGTTTTGGACTTATAATATCTTGGTGGGTTCTAGTCCATGAATTGGTTAGGGGCTTGGGATTGGTAGATGTCTTAGGTCATCAATTTATGGACGAATCCAATATATTAAAATAGGTTTATTTTAAGTTAATTGATTTTACAAGATGTCAAAACAACAAACTAAGAGTACAGTCGATTAACCTAGAGCTTCCAATAGCAAACATACGGAGAATTTTGAAGTTTTAAGAGCACTCCAACAAATGGCCCAACTTGTAGTCAAGCCATTTACACCGTGACTTGCGGTTCGTGGATGACAAAGACACCAGCTTCTATTACTTTAACACTTAGTAGGAACAGAAAGTTAAAATAGATTACTCCAAACTTTAGGAATAAACCATCACCATCCTCATCAATTAAGTGGCAAAATGTTAGCAATCCTTGCAACAAGCAATGTTGTTTTAAGTGTGGAAAGATTGGCTATATCGCCAAATGTTACAAGATGCCTACATCAACAACTACGGTGACAGTATCTCTAGTCCGGCTAAAAGATCCTTTGACTATATTACGTTGTTTCTAGCCGGAGACATTTCCAAGCAATGTAAGCTCAGCACTATGGATGACAATCTCAGAGGCCAGATGGAGTTTTAACCATTCTTGATCAAGAGGCATAGGCCTTGTCTTATGTTGACAAAGGTAGTACACATACCTCGGTGCTATATCCTACAATGATTAGAATTTAGTTCAACATATTTTGTGACTTTTGCATTTTTTCTTTTTGCTTTATATATTTTGTAAAGATTATTATGAGACTTTGAGACCTTACATAAGAAATATCCATTCCAAATAATAGAAGTTATTTATCTCATATTAATCAGAAGCACTTAAGGGTATATATCTATGGGGTTAGTGTTATCCATTAGATATTTATTCAGTATAAGTGTATAATGCCAAGGAATATAGTCCGTGATCAAGGACATTTTTTATAATTTGATCCCTTATTGAAAAGGTTGTACAACATTTTGGGCAGTGTTATGAGTATTTGGGACATTAGGGATTGCTTTGAGAGTACTAGAGAATTTAGGTTCTGTGAGAACATTTGTGGATTTAGGAATAGAAGCATTTGAGGAATATTAGGATTTGCTTTGTGGTTTGAGGATTCCAGATATCACTAGCTATTCTAGGTTAGGGGAATTTTATATTGCATCCTTGAAGACATGGAAGATTGTTGATGATTCTAAGTTATAAAATTATGACGTGTTTTGGTATTTGGGATCAGAGATACTCTAAATTAAGAGGAAATGGATAAGTCAGAATATTAGAATAGGTTAATTTCTAAATTTTCTTATTTTACAGGGTGTTGAGGTTGCAAAATACGAGCACAAAGGACCATTATGAAACTTATGATGTCATCCTCAACGATTTCCGAAATTTTAAGAGCAATATAGCTAGTGGCTCTGCTCATAGCACAAATTATTTGTTTCTTGTTTTGTGGATCTTAGGCGGTGAACATGCCAATTACATCAGGACACATCGCAATCACTTTCCTATATTACATCAGGACACATCGCAATTCGGTTTTTGATGCATCATAATTGTGAGATCCAAAATCTAAATGCTCAAATTGGAATTTAAAATGTTAACCGGCCTGCATACATAGAAATCCAAACCAGCCTCCTCCCATGAAAATCTAGTCCGGCCTTGTAATCAAGCCACTAGGTACTTCCCATTACACACCTGTGAATCAAGATCGCCCTTCCCTAATGAAAAATGGACCGTCCATAAAAATCCATAGAATCCAAAATCGTCCCATTTGATGAAAAACACATCCCTACTCCGCCCAAAAAGTTTGTGCTCATTTGGAGCAAAAAATAGTAAAGAATGAGCTAAATGCTTAATGTAAAATGGAAAGATAATAAGTAATATATTAAAAATAAATTAAATTAATGGTAACTAAAGACAAAAGTAAATGCTTTATTGTTCATTTTTCTTCCACATTTTAGAATCAAACTAGGCGGTGACCAAATGAAGTAAACCAACCTGGGTTACTCCACCTACCCCTAAAAACAAGTAACGGGAGTAAGTGACTTACCCCACTTACTCCACCAAACCCTCCTCTATATAAACCCGGCGATTACTTATTCTCGGGAGGTTGAAAATTTCATGCATGCACAGCAAGTAGAAGGAAGAGAGTGAAGGGGAAAAGCTTCAAGACGGTAAAATTTAAATTACGACAAACAACATAAACTCTTAGGCAAGTTACACTATTTTAAAGTTCATGCATCACATAATTTCTGAAGCACACAAATTTTACCTTTAGAAATAAATATCAAACAATCAAGGTTGTTTACAAGCTTTTAAAATCCAAGGCCAAAATATGCCCTTTAAGTATTCTCCCGCGGGCTTTTTCAACCACAAAGCCAGTTTTAAGAAAGGCTGCAAATATCTCTCTATGGGCATCATTTTGTCAAATCATACAAAAATCTCATAAATGGGTAAAAGCATTCTGTTTTTGTTTAAAATTTCACATATGAAATTTAAAACTTATCGGATGTAAAATCAACATATATACATGTTCAATACAAGGGCATCACAAAATAAAAGTATGAACGGGTATCGCCTATCCGCGTGCTTAAAATCACTTGTTTGTATGCAAACTTGGTTTCCTACATGAAAAATGGTACTGCATTTTAGGTGATGCATAATTGAACCTGGCATCTGTTGGTGAACAAACTCGGCCCTTTTGCATGAAAAAGTTGAAATTGGCTGCATGAAAATGAACTCCACCGGCCTTTCCACTTCATGAAAATTTGAAAATATTATATTATCTTAATTATTCAAAATCGCCCTTACTTGCATGATTAAATCGAAATCGGTCCCTTGCATGTTAAAATCGAAATCGGCCTTTTTTGCATTGAAATCGAAATCGGCCTTTGCATTGAAATCGGAATTAGCCTTTGCATTGAAATTGGAATCGAAACCCTTGTATTGAAATCAGATTTTATCGGCCTTTGCATGTTAAAATGTCAAATTAATACTTGTACATTGAAATCGAACATCGATTTATTAAGCATGCTAAAATCTAAAAGTCGACTAAAACCTATGCATGTTAAAGTTGGAATCTTTCTTAATCCTTTTAGTAACATGAAAATCAAAAAAATAATGAGGCCGCCCTCTTGCTTTAAAATCCAAACCGCCCCCCTTTACATGATGAAATTTAATTATCCAAACCTATCTTGGCATGAAATCGCATCGATTGACCAAATCTTAAACATTGGCCCCACGTCGATAGCAAAAATCAAAACCGGACTACCCTTGAGAAAATCGGAATCGCCTCTCACATAACCAATAAATAAACAATAATCATCTCTAATCTATATAAAAAGAATGAAATCGGTGAAATTTAAATACAACATCAAAATTTAAATACAACATAAATTCTTGTGAAAATCATCCACTGTAGTGAAAACCCAGCCGAAGTGTTGGGATCCGTAGATCTTAATCGGCTATCCTTGTGAAAATCAGGATCGACCTTTTTGCATGGGAATCGAAGCCGACCTTTACATGAAATCGAAATCGGTCCCTCGTGCAAGGAAATGGAAACCGGCGCTCACATGAAAATCAAACCGGCCCTTTTGCATGGAAATCGAAACCGGCCCTCTTACATTTGAAACCGGCCCTTGCATAGAACATGAAACCGGAATGCATACTTTGAACTCTGCTTTTGCATGTGAAAATGTAAATCGGCACTTGCACGATGAATTCAAAATCGGCTTGTGACATGGCCATTCGGAATGAGAATAAAGAAAATGTGAACCGACTTTATGGTAACACCATCAGTTCAGATTTTTGATTTGGGAGATAAGGTTCTCCAGCATGCCTTAGAACCTTACGGTGTTAATCGGACAAAAAGTCATAACACGTTTTAACCACGCGTTGTACAGCCTTTACTTCCATGGAGTTATTTATGGTCTGCCCCAAACCCCGTGTGGGCATCGAAAACCATCCTCGGGCGTTACTTGGTCGAAATGGAGGAAAGCGAACTCTTCGCTCCATGGAGTTATTTGTGGTTTGCCCCGTCCTCGGGAGGCGCGAGCGGTCGGGCGCCCGCGGAAAGCATTCAAGATAATTGGCCCATGGAGTTATTTGTGGTCCGGCCTCGTCCTCGGGGCATTACGGTCGAGGAAAGCGAAGCCACCAGCCTAACTCGAGGCATGGAGTTACCCCGTTTGTGAAGTCCGCCTTGTCCTCGGGCGTTACGGTCGAGGAAAGCAAACTCTGTCCATGGAGTTATTTGTGGTCCACCCGTCTCCGGGCATCCAGCCTCCAGGGACTAGGCCGAGGAAAGCATTCAAGGATAACTCTGTCCATGGAGTTATTTATGGTCCGCCCTGTCCTAGGGGCATTACGGTTAGGAGGAAAGCGAACTCTGTCCATGGAGTTATTTGTGGTTCGCCCTGTCCTCGGGGCGTTACGGTCAGGAAGAAAGCATAGTTTCTGGCCTACCTTCGGGTGGCACACCGATCCCACGAGATGAGATACTTCTATTCAGCTATCGGCCTTGGATTGTGTGGACTGAACACAATCTATCATCGATTAATGCCCCCCCACAAGCAAAAGAATAAAAGAAGACTTTTATAACAAAACCGACTCTGTTTTATGCTCTGACATTCTATTCGACCTTCATCCGGCTAAGTATTAATTATAGTATTGCATATGATTCTGTTCTGATTTTTCCTTCATTGATTACTTTAGTTTCTGATCTGCTACTATTTATTAATATTTATGCATTCGCCTGATGGCACAAATGTTTTATGGTAATCGGCATGTACCTTGTTGAGCTCCGGCTCATTGTTTTCTATTTTTCCCCTACAGATAAAACTTTAGAGCTTGTACCTGATGAGTTGGAGTGATAAGAGTTGTCTGAAGAATTATTGAAGATTCGAAAGTTTATTTTGGAGAATATCATTGTAACGACTTGATTATGATTCATGAACTTTTATAGTTAGACATTTTGATTATGTATTCGGAAATGAATATTTTGAAATGAATATGAATGCTTCTACAAGATGTTGGAATAACTTCCGCTATGATTCTTATGGTTAAAAGTATATGGGTCTTAGATGGCATCTCTGATCCTGTGTTGGCAAAAAAAAAATCCGTTCCGTCACAATAATAGACTACGAATCCTCCAAATCCTTCAAAGATTGTCAAAATTGGGGCATCGTTAGACAGGCCGTCATGACCCCACTTATCCCGGTGGCCGTCCGGGAGGAAGTGAAAAAGCTCGGGACGCATTTAGGTTTTGACCAACGTGGTAAAACAGCCAAACTATACATAAACCTGTACAAAACACTGTACAATATATGTCTCCATAATGATTACAACACAGGATCTACAATGCCACAATATACTTATGGTGCCAACATTGTATCTTCGGATACAATATTGGAACAAAGAGATACCATTAGGTATCTAAATCAAACCATTACACACCTGCGGAAGCTTATTCATCCATCACATGTATAGTAAAAACTAAACTATCTATCATCATTAATATACAGATACATGTCCATAAAAAATATATAAAAGTATTCCATAATGTATAAAATCACAAAAAATCTAAGTCCACAAATAACTCCTTTGTATCCACAGCCTAGCCAACAACTTATCCCTACTCCGTCTCATCGGATATAAGTTTGTGCTCATTTGGAAGTAATAAAAATAGTAAAGAATGAGCCAAATACTCAACAAAGTATAATATAATTAAAGATAATAAGCAATATATTGAAAATAAATTAAGGAAGAGAGTTAGGAGCATGATATAGATGCATGAACATGAAGCACGATGAAATGCCGTTTTCAAAATTCATTTTTCTTCCACATTTTATTCTTATTCCTTTAGGTTCCAAATCATGCAGAAATATCTTTATCTTTGCGTAACAAGGTCAGTAGGCCTTACCACCTGTGGCTGAACGAGGAACGGAATGTGGATACTTCCACACATTATAAGGCACTACCCATGTAATTCAACGCCCCGTGGCGAACGTATACTTTTCACCCGGTATGCGGGGTCACAAAACTTAGTAACCATAACCCACGTGGCCTAGAGGCAATCATGGTGCTACTACAGTAATATTCTAAGGTATGTCAGGGAATATAACCCTCTAAAATATAATCCTTGGTCCAATTTCATGATTACTTATTCTTAGAAAAATTTCATATTCATTCATAATACTTTGTTTTCACCTCGGNAGAACGGTTCATCAAACTTAACGTATCATGAAATTTTCTTCTTATATTTCTCATAATTTACATAATTTTTATGAGTTTAAATATCCACATGACTTAAATTACATGTACAAACAACATAAAGCTTGAAAAAAATTAAAAATTCTTACCATAATGAGCTAAACATAATTTTAGAGCTTTTGGATGATAAATCCCTTTATAAACGGTTCATCACATAATTTCTGAAATACACAAATTATCGTATATAATTTACATGTAAATAAATATCAAACAATTAAGGTAAAAATGTTTACAAGCTAGGGTTTCAATTATCTAAGGCCAAAATATGCGTAAACACTAAATTACACCGGTAAAAATGTTGGGATGCGGGCTAGGATTTTCCACGTGTACAAAGCCACGCCACATAAAACTACTAAATCAGATACCCAATCGATAAATAATCATGCTTAAGGTATGGGCATCAATTTTTCAAAGCCAAATCATGCAAAAATCTCAAAATAAAAGGGTAAAAGCATTCAGGCACGGGGTTAGAATTTCACATATGAAATACCGTATAAAACTTAGAAATCGGATGTAAAATCAACATAAATGCATGCTCAATACATAGGTATTATAAAATAAAAATATGGACGGGCATCAGGATGAAAATATTCGAAGAGATCGAAACAAAAAATAAAACAAGAGGAAGAAAAGTATATGAGTGCACTTGTTTCGACCTGATTTATAACTTCTCTAACTAGTTCTAAGCCGGAATCGGACTCGAGAGCCTCAATCTCCTCCTTCTCTCTCTTCTCCTTCATGCTCTCTATCTTCTCTCCTAAGTCTACGCAAAAATAACATGGAATGAACCCTTACGCGTTTAAATAGGTGACTGGCGCTCGGCAGGCACGTGAGCACTAAATGCAGCGCTTGAGCCCACCGCCAACGTGTAGTGGGCGCACATATTCTAGAATTGGCACTTCCTGCCAGCGCTCAAGCGGCAGACAGGCACCATGCTATTGATTTTGGTGCCTCGACGACACCTTGGGCACCCGACGAACCACCTCCACCGATGACCTATTCCACTTCCTAAACCTAAATCCTGACATATATAAGGCTTATACATAAGGCCTAATCTTGATTATATTATCTTAATTATTCCTTATTACTATATTTAGGAAACTGGCACCTTACACGGGCTTTGAACTCCCAAAAACTTCTCTCGCAATCCTTCATCTAATTGAATTCTATTTCCTTCGATGTTAATTGGGTCAATAGCATAGTAATCCTGGAAATGTTCTCCACAAATCTTCAGTAGTAATTTGTTATTCCCCAAAAGTTTTTGACTTTGGTCACCAATATCATCTGACTCCAAATTGTTACACTTCAATCTTCTTGGGATAGATCAAAATACTCCTTTTGAGATTACGTGACCCAAAAATATAACTTTCTCAAATCAAAATTTATACTTCTTTAATTTGGAAAAGAAACTTCTCTCCCGAAGTGTTTGGAGAGAAATCTTTAGGTGCATTTCATACTTCTCATAACTCCTCACGTATATTAGAATGTCATCAATTAATACCATCTTGAACATATTGAGTTAGAGTTAGAACATTCAATTTATTAAGTCCATAAAAACTATAGGGACATTAATTAATCTAAAGAGTATGACTAAAACCTCATTGTGCCCATACCTCATTCAAAAAGTTATTTTTGTCACATCTTTCTTAATCCTCAATTGATAGTAACCCGACTGAAGATCAATATTTAAAAAATAATTAGGCCACTTATAATTAGTTAAATAAATCATTAATTCTTAGCTATGGGTACTTATTTTTTATAGTGATTGTAATATCCCAAATCTCGATCCCGTCTTTAGTAATTACCCAATATTTAATTATCCAATTAGCTATCTGATTAATTACGGATGTGAACTTTATATCGATACCTCAATTAACCAAACAAAATAATGACTTAAACATAGGATCCGAAATGCCACGTTATCATATCACTTCGACACCAATCAAACCATACATCGGACATTACGTATGGAATCATGTCTAATCTATATAAAATTAGAGTAAAGTATATCCACATAATACTGAATAAACCAATAATCATCTCATAGCTTACAAACTGATATCCAATTAACATACATATATTAATTACAGTGTGAAATTTAAATACAACATCAGAATTCCATAAATTCTAATCCTAAATTTCTTTGAACTGATTCTTGTTCAATTTTAATCATCCTGCAAGTGTTTAAACCCCTCATCTGAAGGTATTAGTGAAAAATAATAAGAGTAAACCAAAAATTTAATAAGACATATAATTTGAATATTTAACATTTAAATTGCATTAAAAATATATCGGAAGGATTAATATATCAGAGTTTAGTACAATTCTATGAAATTCCATAAAATATGCATACAGCTTATCAATTTCCTTCATAAGTTCTTCTCCAAATTCATGTGATGTTATTCATGCTCAAATTTGACTTTCATATGGATTAAGAGTCAGAAGGATCTCATTGGGTAAAGGAGCGGATAATCAAAACTTGGAATATATTTATTTCTACCCAACCAAAAGCTGTACGATACCATTCATGATCCGTATGTGGGTCGTCAAATATATAACCCTATAGACGTGTCACGAACTCCGACTAAATAGGTTAATTAAATAATTAATTAATTTTTAAATAGTATTTTTATAAATCCCAAACCCATGTGTGACAAATCAAATACACATGACACGATAAAATAAAAATCTATACAAGACCTCATCGACAATCGTTCTAGACAAAATAATGTGGACTGCTCTATAATTATCGTAAGAGATGTGACAAATCAACCACTCAATCGCATAAAGTAATAACTCAATAGTGTTCAATATACAGTATAAAGGTCTACGTTCTGTGACTCCAAATCCAAGGACAACCAAAACAAAATCCATCCACAAAATAATGATAAACAAAAATATCAAAATCTAAATAAATCAATTACTAACTAGAATATACGATGTCATGCATAATCTCATCCTACTTCTCCAGAATGGCCCATTTCTCTATTTTAAAGATACAAAATATAAACTATGAGTTTAGAGCTCAATAAGTATCATATGTAAACAAAACGGGTCCAATAAATCATAGAAAGAGTCAAATGAATAAATATCCAATCAGATAATAGAATAAATTCAAATAGTTGATAATTAGAAATTAGATTATTAAATCTGAACAAAATCTAAATTTAGAAAATCGATAGTAGTCTCGCACTCAAATCAAATATCAAATCAAAATAGATATTAGATCAAAAAATTATCCTTTTAGGACAAATATATATATATATATATGCAAAATAGATAACTAGATGTCCAAGTAGATATCTAGTTAGATGTGTGATCAAATCATGATCAAGGACTACATCCAATAGTAAGAAGCAGATACCAATCAAGACGTGATTCAGAACAAAATTAGATAGCCACAAAATCATATCAAATAACTAGATGCTCCAATTGTGAGTGTAGATAATAAAAGATGGATCATTGTCAGAAATAAATAGCCTAAAAATTGGATCAAAATATAAATTAAAATCAGATGTACAAGACATGCCAAAACCTATGTGTGAGAAAAATCAGCAAATCTCAAAATTTGAGTAAAAAATTAGTGTTTGAGTACAAATTCATATAGAAATGTAAATCATGCACTAAATCTGAGTTTCGATTTTTTAAAGACTAACTTGAGAAAATGGTTATTTCTAACCCGGTAACATTAGGCCAAATCAAATTTAGAAAAGTCTAGCATGTTAGGCCACCTATGTATTTTGTCTTTCATATGTAAGGTTGTTTATTATATTTTATTACATACGATTTTTGATCTAATTTCTCAAGTTGTTAAATATATTAAGACTTGTAAATATATTAAATTCATTTTAAATACCAGACAAATAGGGCGGGTTACTACAACAGAGTCTTTCCTACCGATAAAAAGAGATTTCAAATAACGAATATCTTCCTGTTGGAAGTTGGCCAGATAACAAATAACAAATAGTAATGATCACGACCCTCAAACATATGCATGTGAAAATGTATAGCCCAATACAAGTTTCATACTTGTTTCCAAGCAAATATACTAATATAAAAATATATAATGTCTAATAATTTTATGGGTTCCCAAAAAATAACAAAACCCTCAAAAATCACAAAGCCCAAACCAAAAACCCCCAACTCAACTAGTAAACTAAACACGTATATTCAGAGTAAACAGATCGGATGTATAAAAATATACGCATGTTAGTAAAATTTTTCAACAATAGCCAAAATATATTAGATACTAAATCAGACCAAAAGTAGAGCTTGATAATACTTGCGTTGACCTTATAATTCGCAGATCGGAAGAAATGATACTTCAAAGTATCCGAATCACGCTCTCTCTCCTATCGGCACGTCATTTCTATTTCTACCTATGTGGCTTCTCTCTTGCTACGATACGCCATCATGCCACGTGTGCTGCCGCTTATGCTAACTTCCACGGCCGCTGCCGTCCTTTCCGGCTATCTCCTTTTCACGTGCCGCTGCAGACCCTCTCTCTCTCCTCGTCGCGCACGTCCTTTGTGCCTCTGCCTCTTTCTCCTTCGGCTGCTGCCTTCAACCGCACCGCCTTTGCTCATGCAGTGCTCCTATCTTGGCTGCGCTGACCACCCTTTGCATGTCACCTTCTCTTCTTTCTTCTTCCTCCTTCTTCTCCTTGCGCCCACGACTTCCTCCTATCTCTCCTCTCTCTCCCTTTCTTTTCCCTGCTTTGCCCTCTGTTGCAACACACGAGCCCCCTTCCCATTTTAATTTATTTTTTTATTTTTTTTACACAAATATATATATATATATATATATATATTATTCTATGGGCACTCGAGCACCTCTTAGGCACACTCGGGCATCCATCTTGGGCACGTTGGGCACCTCTCAACTGTGCTTTGAGCACCATATCGTAAATCTAATTTTTTTTCAAAATTTTATAATATATAATTAATTTCACAACATATCCAATTAACCCAAAATTATAAATAAATATTAAAATAATCTAAATGGGGATTTAGGATATTACAAGATGGGGCCAAAGACTACTTTCACTCATAAATGATAGATTTAAATCTCAATTATCACTATAATATATTAGAATATGTAGAATATACTATCCATTAACTTTATTACAATGGTCTAATATTTAAATTTATAAAAACTCTATACAATTCTTTATAATTCTTGTATTTTTTCATTCTAGAGAAAATATTATTGGTTCTTAGTATAATTATAGAGTTTTCCTTCAAAGTTTCATTAATTCTTAACATGTAATACTTATATCTTTTGCAAAAAATTAAACATGATCAATTTTAAAATATGGAATACTAAATTATGAGAATTTTAAACTTGTGAAACTGTTCTTAGCAAGATAGTGTAGAAAATTTAAGAATAGTATAGAAAATTAGCAACATTATGGAATTTATAATATTTTGTCTCATTAGCAAAAATACAAGGCAATTTTATTAAATTTTTAGAATATGTAAAGCATATTTTCTATAAATTTGACTTGTATGAACATTTATATACAAAAATTAAATATGGATGAATATTATATCATAAATTCAGAACATGCATGAGAGTTAATTACAAAAATTATCTAAAAACTTTTATATACATGAACTTAGATATGAATTTCATGCATTTTTTATAAAAGAATGAGAAGAATTACACATGCATGTTAAATATAGACATCTTAGCTATAAAATCTTATCATGTTGAGCATTTGAAATAAAAAATACTCATAGAATTGAGGAAGGAACAACAACAAAGGAAATAATGTTTGGAAGGAACTTGCTATAACTCTAAATTATTGAAAATCTTGGTTTGATTCACTTGAATTGAGCTTTTATAACTTCCTCTCTCTCTTTGTCTATCTTCTCTTATTCTCCTTTTCTCTCTTCTTTTAAAATTTTGTAGAAAATTACTAAAATTCAGCCAAGCTCCATATTTATAATAGACTAGTAGTGCTGATGCCACAAAAAAGTGCGCTCAAGCATCTTTCGGATGTGCTTCGAGCGTGAGAATACCAAAAAGTGTACTCAATCTCCTATCAAGCATCCATGAAGTGCAATCACTTTGTGCATCTCATGCATAGGTGCACATTGGGCGACAATCAGGCATTTGTTAACTTGATATAATTCGATTTAATTTTGACTTTTGACCCAAATTTATTCATCATTTGATCTCAATTTTAATTATTTTAAATTAATTAATTATGATTAATATAAATTTGAACTCGAACCTTATATTACTCCACTTCTTATAAAAATTTTGTCATTAAAATTTTACATAACTTATTGAAGAAATAAGTACGGCTACTTCTCCACGATCTCATCTTCTCTTTCCCATATGACTTCTTCATATGAATGGTTTCATTATAAGACTTTCACCAATGAAAATGCCTTCATCCGAAGCACTTAATCTCTTCTTTCCAAAATCTTAACAAGTTCCTCATCATACGCTAAGTCCTCATTTATCCTTAACAGCTTGTATTCAATAATTTGCGATGGATTATGAACATATTTCCAAAGCATTGATAGGTGAACACGTTGTGAATATCTCCTGAATTCGGAGATAAAGCAAATCTATAGGCTACTTTACCCATTTTCTATAAAATATCAAATGGCCCTATAAACCTCAATTTTAATTTTCCTTTAATGTCAAATCTCAAAATTTCCTTTAGGAAACCTTCAATCATTCATGAATCAATCAGATCTTGTCAGATTTCTCTTGTATAATCTCCATTCTCAAAAGTGTCTGATCACCAGTCTCCTTCCAATGAATTAGGGAATGATATTTTCTTCCATATAAAGCCTCAAATGGGGTCATATCAATACTTACTTGATAACTATTGTTATATATAAATTTAGCCATTGATAGATAATCATCTTAATTGCCTTTTATTTTTAAAATTGAAGCTCTTAATATGTCCTCCAAAATCTAAATCGTCTACTTTGATTGTCCATCTATTTGAAGATGATTGGTTGTACTGAATTTTAGATTGGTTTCCAATTCTCGATAGAAGCTTTCCAAAATTTCATGACAAACCTTGAGTCTCGATTTGACACAATGGAGGCTAGTGCACCATGCAATATGACCACCTCATTAATATACAATCTTGCCAATTGATCTCTTCAAAATGTCATCTGAACGGCTATGAAATAAGTTGGCTTAGTGAGCCGATCTATGATTACCTAAACAATATCATGATTCCTCGGTGTCCTCAGCAATCCCATTACGACATCCATCACTTCCAGGTGGATGGCATAGGTTGTAATAGGTCGGGTGGCTTCTTGTACTCGGCTTTCAATTATGGACATATTAAACATCTTTCCTTGTTGGCCGTAATTTCTCTTTTCATATTTTGCCATCAAAATATCTTCTTTAAATCTTGATACATCTTGTTAATTCCTGAGTGGATAGTGTACTTTGATTGATGAGCCTCATTTATGACATCTTTCAATTTCCTAGTATCCGACATGCATATTCGATCCCAAAATCTCAAGACTCCATCTGCCCGAATACTAAAGTTCCCTCTAGAGTCTTTGTTTAAATCTTTGGCAATGTCTACTAATAACGGATCATCCATTTGAACTCCTTTAATTCTTTCTAAAGTCTCCGATTGTAATAGAAATAAGACAATATCATTTGAATATCTTGGAAGTGCCTTTTAATATCACATTGCTTCATTCATTCCAATATCTCCATTTCTTTGACTACCAAATGAACCATAAAACTTGTCGTTTGATGACTTAAAGTATCGGCTACAACATTGGTCTTCCCTGGTTGTTACTAAATCTCACAATCATAATTCTTTAGGAAGTCCATCAATCAACTCTCTCTCATATTCAATTTTTTTGAAAGAATAAAATCTTGAAGCTCTTATGATCTAAATATACCAAAAATTTTTCTTCATATAGATAATGCCTCTAAATCTTTAATGCAAAGATCATCACCACCAATTCTAGATCATGCATCTGATAATTCTTTTCATATGTCTTCAATTGTCTTGATGAATACATAATTATGTTCCCATGCTGTATCAACACACCCTAGTCCGGTCTTAGATATATCACAATAGACTACAAATCTTTTGGATCCTTTGGGAATCATCAAAATCAGGGTTGTTGTTTGATGATCCTTCAACTACTGTCCTACTTCAACAGATTGTTTAGATTCTTCAACCTCTTCCTGAATGTTTCCTTAGGAGGTTGAACTTCGAGTTCTTCGTCCATGTATTCTTCAATGATAAAGGATTTATGGAGACAATTATCAACCTAATTACTGCGATGAGTAAGAATGGATGACCCTTGAGTCTCCCTCTTGCTCCTTTTGTAGCTTCATATCCCTACACAATCAAAATAATTGTTGCCAACAAAATCAGACCTATACTCTTTTGTCCTTTATCCTTGAGAAGAGAAACAAGTTGATTTAGTATGAGCTTCTTCATTTTTATTTGCGACTTTCAATCTTGATGAGTCTTGTTTTTCTCACTCGGACACAAGGATCATTTCCAACTTATCATTTGAGGAAACCATTGGGGTTTACCAAGTAAGAAAAATAAACTTTCACAAAATTATGGGTTCATACTATATATATATTCCTCCAATATGCCTCATAAAAGATATTCCAAGCTATCTCCTCATTCTCCTGGCCCAAGATAAGACACATCCTCCCATCGGCTTGCCCTTCATCACCTCAGCTCCACTGCCTACCTTTCTGCCAACCAAAACCTCGTTCTACCCTGTGAAATTTTAGATTAGCCCACTCCATCACCTACCTCTTTGCTGGCCAAAATCTCCTTCTACTCCATGAGATTTTGGACTAACCCAACCTAAGGTTGCCACTTCTCCTTGAAAGTCATAAACCTAACAAAACATCTACATATCCGCAGAAATCAAACAAAATCCTCATTCTAATACTATATCAATCCACCCAAACACTTAATCAATTATGTACCAAAAATAACCCTAGACATATCTCCTTATAAATTTTCTTTGATACCATTTTTGTCACGTCACAAAATTTAGTATATCTAATTAATTATTATTTATAAAATTAAAATTCTAAATAGATTTAACAATAAATGTTAAGTCCTAAAATCCGAATGTGACAAACTACATATACAGGACCCGACAAATCAAAACCATTATAGGATCTCATCGGATAACTATCCTAACAAAATAAATATGACCTTCCGCACAAATAGTCACAAGAAAAATAATCAAACAATATAACAACTCAACATATATTATAAGAAATCCAATATCATCAGAATATACTAATCCAAGGCCTAAACTCAGCCAATCCAATAACCAAAATATAACCCATCTAGATCCAACAATATAAGAGTGGTATAATGCTCACCGAAATATATAATGCTACATTAGATCTCATCCATACTCTTTTAATGAATCAAAACCCTCTACTCTAAAGGGATAAAATAGAAAATGTGAGCCTAAACTCAACAAATATCATATAGGTTTATGGATATAATAATAACATACCCAATAAATTAGGAGGATCCAAAAGAAGATTTCAAAATCAATAACAAACATAAATTAGATGTTCGATTATATCATAAAATCTCTATTCAAATACCGGACATATAGGATGGGTCAAATACAACCAGAATTCAATCTTTCCTACTCACAAAAAGGGAGTAGAGTCTTACCATTGGGAGAAGTGCCATAGTACAACACCGCATCATAGAGATGATAGTTAATAACAGATAATCATAGATAGGGCCTCGCCATAGAGATGGTAATTAATAATAAATGGCCATAGATAGGGCCTCACCACAGAAACAACGGATAATAATAGATAGTCATAGATAGGATCACACCATAGAGACAGCAGTAAATAATAGATAGCTATAGATAGGTTCTCATCATAGAGATGACGATTAATAACAGATAACTATAAACAAAGCCTTGTAATAGAGATGGTGGTTAATAACGGATAGCCATAGGTAGGCAATTAAATCAGATGCCCCATCAAATTGGATGCCCAAACAAATCAAATGTCCAATTGAATTGGATGCCTAATTGTGATGGAACAGATCCTAATCCTTATAAGATCATCCGTTAGACAAATATAAAATAGAATTTATAAATTTAAATCGTTTAACTCCTAGATAAATTTTGGCAGAGTTCTATCTAAAATTGGACAAAAATTAAAAATATATCATGTAATAAATATCTTGTATAGAGCGTACTCATTAGCCAAACCTCAAAATTATAACCATGATACAAAAGTAGGACCAGTACAACTACACAACTATCCAAAATACCATAATTTTTCTACAACAAGCATTCACAGGATCTCAAATGTCATCCATGGTTTTAGATTAACTATTTTACCTACTATATCAAAATTCGTATGAGAGATGTCGTTAAGGACCTGTACAAAACCAAAAACATATAGCAGAAGTAACTATGCCCAAGATTTAATATGCGGAAGTGTAAATACAGTTCTAACAATTTACGGAACATACTACAATCATTTATACATAATTTTCTTTACAAAACTTTATGGCAAATGCAGAACTATTAGATTTTTCAAAATACTTCAAGATAATTTTCAAGGCTTCACCAAGACTCCAGAACCTTCCTTACTAATCTCTAACTATGCGTGATCCTCCAATATTTTTTCTATATCCTTATCTGGATGGGAAAAATAAAATAGTGAGCCGAAACCTAACAAGGTACTCAAACGTGCAGAATATAATGCTCTCACGCAGAATATAATGTAGAAAGGCGGATACAGTTGCATATAAAGTATGAAAGTATTAAAACAGTGATTACGAAAATATTAGCAGAACATAAATGTAGAAGATCATAAAATTGTCAGGAAAACAGAAATATATACATAATTCATGAGAAAAAGCATAATACTATATAAATAGGTCTTGAAAATCATAAATCATGTTAGGGTAGAAAACTACGTTAATATCAGATCAAAATAATAGAAGCAATTCATGAAAATAGGAATAAATCATGATTCTCTTTAAACATGCAACGGTTTCATAACATAATTCCTAAACATACATGTTTCTTCAGAAATTCTAATTTGATATTCTAGGGACCTAACTAGCGTACCCTACTGGCCAAGGGGGCGAGTAATTGGGGATAAATTGTGTTTACTCTACACAATCTAGGGCCAGTGTCAGTGACGTATAGGGACCAAACGTGTTCTAGGACACACAATTCAAAGCCGACGGAGGATTATTAGCCTCCAGGACTTGAGGATTATTAGCCTTCAGGATCAGTATACTGCCCTTCTTAATTAACGCCCCGAGGAAGGGCGGACCATGTATAACTCTATGGAGAGAGTTATCATTGATTACCACCATAGTGTCCTAAGGCACGCCGGAGAACATCACATGACTGTATATCAGTCCTGGGTCCTAATTAATAGTATTAGAAAACTTATAATCTATTGTTCTTTAGAAAATCAGTCTGTAAGATATGGATATCCCCTCAGTTTTACTTCTGAAGTCCACAGAAACTTAACAGTGCAGTTCTATATATATTGTTCAGTTATAAATTATAGCATGAACAATACATTTTTACAAATAAGCCTTTGTATATTACAAATTATGGAATTTAGGCACCAAAATTCCTCATTTTCGTTCTAGGGTTTCACATGAAACTTTTGGACATAAATCGGATACCAAATGCATGACTTTTCATGAAATCGATGCCATATATTGTCATACATGAAGATAAACATAAAATCTGTCCGATTAATTTATAGAAACAAACTTTATTTATGTAGAACACGGATAAATACAGATTTAGAACATAAATATAATTTCAATGATATCAAAACACTGTAAAAACTGTATATAACGTTTGAAGTATACTTACCTGAACTCGATCTACCATTATTTTTATTAGGATCGGAGTGAAATGGTGGATTTTCCCATTTTCTTTCCTTTCTCCTCTTCCTCCTTCTTCCCTCCGTTCTGCTGTCATGCGAAATGTCACTCTCTCTCCTCAATTTCTCATTTAAAATGCAGAAGGAAAGAGGTCACGTGCAGCCCTCATGATCAGCTCTCGAGCACTCATCGAGCTGCCATTGAGCGCTGGTTCTCGCAAATTGGCAGCTGGGTTAGTGCTCGAGCGCCCATCGAGTGCCACCCTCGCAGCTTTACCTCCCTCCCGCCTCGCCTCGGGCAATCATATTCGTAAAATGGTGCTAGAGCGGTGCTTGAGCGCCCATCGAGTGCACCACCTGTTTTGGCCCATTTCGCATCATTTTATTTCGGTATCAAATTTTTTGCATACTTAAACTTAAATATGATTTTTAACTACATAATTATTCCATAATCATCGTGTTCCAAGATTAGGATCTCATATTATAACGCAACGGGTCATATCCTTTAAGACCCTCCGTTAAAGACATTTAAATTCTAATGACTTAGTAATTAATACATAATAATTACTTAATATTTTTGTAAAAGTTTGACATAGTTTCCTCTACAACTCGATGAAAATAAAAATATAACCTATTAATAATAACCTGTACATAATAGTCAAATATCTAAAATATAAAATTTTTAACCCTTTCACATTCTCAACATATCCACAAACATCCAAAAATCCATTACTACTCATCCGCAAAGAATAATCATCATTCCTCCACAGGATCACAAACCAATACAGTAATCTCAGTTATTATATTGGATTGTGAGAAATGCCGTCTAACCTACATAACCCAAGAACATACCTATGGAAGCATACTATGTCTACAGTACTACACACATCCACAACATATCGTAGGTTTACAATATTTAGTCAAAACATGACTCTTATATACACATACATTAATACAACTATTATACTATATACTAGTCTTCAAAATCAACGGCTTTTCCTGCAGATAATCTCTATCTTTACTCCTTTTCGTCAGGAATCAACTCATCAGGGTCATCTGAGGGTAAGTAAACAATAGAGGGGTGAGCAAAAAGCTCAGAAGGTACCTTAACCATAAAAATCAATAATACTTTCATATAAGGAAATTATAAGAAAAGAGCGGAGAACGAAATACATGCAATAGTATGAATAATGCAGGACATATAGAAATGTAGACCTATGTAACGTAATCGAATCTTTCTTATGTTCGTTTTCTTCTTTTTTTGACTTGTTTTCTTCCCATTTAACTTTTCTTTATCTTGAACGTCCAGGGCTAGTAAACCCTATTAGTTGAGGGAGCGAATAGTCGAGGATAGATTGTATTCAGTCCACACAATCAAATGCCTTAGTTCGTATTCATGCATGTATCATTTCATGTGTCTTTCTCATCATGGGGATCATCATTTCATATTAATAATTCTCGGTTCGTTTTTCTCCTTGTACAATGCCCCGAGGACGATGATCTTGATTCTTTTCCTCTTTGTACAACATCCCAAGGACGGCGGACCACGTATTACTCCATCGACGGAGTTATCCTCGATTACCACTATAATTTTCTAAGGCTTGCCAAGAATATCACCCGCTTCACATAAGCAAGGAAAACACGTGGCCAGGGTGTCCTCGGGTCTCCACCATGATATTCATGGCAGGCCAAAGAAGATTACCTGCTGAATGATCCTTGGTCCAATTTTCTTATTATTCTTACTTAATTATTTATTCTTGATTTTCTTTTATCAAAGGCTATTTTAATTTTTGTCCATAACAAGACTTCCCTCTTCTTATCTCACGGGCCACTCTATTTTACATTTAATACTCTTTTGGACACATTTTAGTGTTCTTAGTAACATACTAACAATGTAGCTTTTACCCATTTACAAATGTTGCTTTTAATAGCTTAAATACTTTCCAATGTTGTAAATTTATTTTCTTCATTTTTTATTTCCCCAATTTTTGGATTTAGGGTTGATAAACAGTAAAACAAAGCTTCCCGGACACAAAACGCACAATATACATGAAAAATGGACTCACCGATCATAATACCCATGTATAAGCATGCATTTATTCATAATATGATGAGAAAAATGAAAACATGGGGTATTATATACAAATCATAAAAGAGAGATATTTTAGAGTAAACTAAAATCGGTAAAACGAAAATAAACAATTAGGGGACACTTGCCGCGACTCGTTCTACCATTTCTCTTACTACCTCGAGCTCGGAATCGGACCCGGAGAGCTTCGTTTGGCTGCTTCTCCTTCAAGCGGCTCTCTCCTCGCTGCCGATCTCTCGCGCTATTGCCACTAGAGCTGCATTGCGCTAGTCGGTGACCTCCGCAAGCGGCTGTCGCCGGCCACCGCTGACCCTAGCGCCACCTTCTTTCCCGGAGAACGCTCCTCCGTGCCGCTGCAAACGAAACCCTAACCCTCACTCTCACTCTCCCGATACTCTCTCCCTGATACTCCCTCTTCTCATATTTCCCCCTCTGCTATTTTTTCCTTCCCATCATCATTATTATTATTATTATATAAATATATATTATATTTATATATATAAATATATATATATATATATATATTATATTTATATATATTACATTTTTTTAAATCTCGAAATTCAAATCGATACTAAAGTAATTGAATATGCACACTTTGGGGCCGGTCTGACAATTTCCAAATATTTTTTAAAATTTTTATAATACTTAATTAATTTTTATCATCCAAATTACCCAAAAATAAATAAATCCAAATTAAATCGAATACAAATATTCAGGATATTACAAACTTTCTCCCACTTACAGAAATTTCATCCTCGAAATTTTATAATCCTTAAATTTCAAAGATTTTGTCCAAATCTTTGGTGGTTATCCTAGAAAACCTTAATCGTCCAAACTGTCCAGACATTTAATACCTGATTCAATCTATACTTATCTAAATCTATCAAATCCAAGGACAATCCAAATTCATT
Source organism: Nepenthes gracilis (assembly GCA_033239525.1). Classification (NCBI taxonomy): domain Eukaryota; kingdom Viridiplantae; phylum Streptophyta; class Magnoliopsida; order Caryophyllales; family Nepenthaceae; genus Nepenthes; species Nepenthes gracilis. Next base: position 16,255,086 of record BSYO01000007.1, read on the forward strand.
AACTACTTTTCTAATGTGGTTCAAAACCGTAAACAGACAAAAATTTCTTATTTCAACTTACATTATGCCTCGAAAATAATTGTCCCTTTTTTAGTCTGAAATCGGACGTTGAATTATGCAGACTCACCAAAATTCTGCTATACACTGATTAATTTTCTAACTACGGACCATTCGAATGCAATTTACCTTTTAATCCAATTTAACTTGAGATCCATGATTTTCAAATCAAATTAACTAAAATTTTAGCAATGCCTTAGTTTACAATTAGATTCCAAATCAGAATGCTCTATATCCTCATAGATTCATTGGTATGTTATTAAACTGATATCTCCCTAAAATACATAACCCATTTAAATACTTAATAAATGAATCTTGAAACATCCGTATTATGTAAACAATTCCCACAAGTCCATGATCTACAATCAATTTAGAAATTTTAGTCGTAATAATCACCCGAAAATCTATATTGCCCTAGGTGATAGTCCCCAAACTCCAAGATTCAAGCACTTAGCAATTTTAGGATCACATTGGCACATCAATAGGCCATCTGATTCCATCCGAATGCGTTACAATAATTCAGGATGGGTGGGTCGTCCAAACCATCTTGAAACAAAATCATGAGGACTCTCGGATCCATGATTTCATATACTTAATGCTCCGAATACAATTCTCCGATTAATTATATGGCCACACTTTTTCATCATTTCAGACTTAGCATATTGCCCAAAATCTTTCTAATCGACTTAGCTAAGATTTCAATATAAATTTCAGATTATAAGTAAACCTTGAATGCAAAACACTTCACATTCTTATTCTTTTGGTTAAGATGTCCCCAAATTGATATCTTCCTAACCCTTAAATCACCATGAAATTAGAAACTATAATTATAATAGTCACCAAGAAGTTAACGTCAGACTTAGATTGTCACTCAATTTTCAAAATTCAATCAGTAGCTCACAACCTCAAGGATTTCTCACTTCAAAATTTCATAACTCTAATACTTTGAACATGGTTCTGTCTTTAAATTCTAGAATACAATACCTAATTATCCCAACACTCTCTACCAATATCATCTGTCGGTACAAAGGTCCCTTATTCTTAAAGATATTGGGTTTCATCCTTGATATTCTCAAACAGGTTTACCCACTCGCAACATCACATGATCATCTTTCCTCAGTGGCACAACTATATGCTTTCAAAATTATTCGAAAAAAATTAATTCTTGAGACAAGGCCTACAGTTTCTTTAAATGGAAACCTCAATCATTTTCTCTAAATTATAGTGGAGTAATGCGGATTATAGACTCCTCTATCACTTACTCCAAAAATAATCCATTCCCAAAATACAAAAAAACATTAAGGTTTCCTAAAAAATGCCTCATTACATATCTTATTCCCTCTTCAGGTCATATTTTCTTAATCTTCAAATTCATGAAATAACATGTATAATTTTCTCAAATAAAAATCTCATCAATTAATTCTAGCTATGAGCAAAGCAAATTTTAATCACAACTCCTTTCCTAAGGATATTACATCCTATCGTAACATATCAAACCCATCAGGAGTCAACCCAAATCAAGCGGCCAATAGTTTTACACCAAATTTCTCAAATGTTACCTATACAGATCTCGTTGACTTATTTTTTACTATCTTATAAATTCCTCCCCCACTTGGGTTGAGGTTAATCACCTAAATTTCAGTCAATTATCACTTTTTATTTCCTCAATTTTAAATCGTACTATCAAAAATGTCATCTATGATGGACCGTATGTTCTGCTGAAAATTTGATAGAATTCCCTTTGTAATACGGTCGTTAAACTATACAAAAGATATAAGATCTCCTAAGATATCCATTATTACTGATCTCCGATAGCTAGCAACAATCTTAACACATTTCTACACAGAATCCCAATACCACAAGTACTCCCGATGCTCCCAATGCTCTATTCTTCATAGCCTACCAGCTATCCGCCTCTCTGTCTAATTTGTAGGCTGCAAATGTAACCTTTTCCTAATCAGAGTATTAAATCACTGTAAATATTTTCTTCATTCCCTTAAAGCAAATGTCTGCTTTCACTGGGTCTGGTACACCTAAAAATTCGGGGGCTCTTTTTTTTCTAAATCTATCATAAGCTGTCGGAGCCATGTGGCATTGCTCCATCACTTCGATTGCATTCGTCAACTTTTCCAACAAATTCAAATGCCTAGTCTCTCGATTTTCTGGGGTATCGTTGCCACCTCGAGCATCGTTCCTTCTTCTATTTGCCATACTAATATCCTATAATAAAAATATTACAACATTAATTACCCTCAATTAATTAAATAAGATGGAGGGATTAAATTAATGCATTCATAAGGAAGCTCTTAGGGCCGAACCTTAAACATTCCATCAAATTTTATCTATCCTTATATTGCCTTAACTTAGAATAATTAAACTGAATCCTCAAACTTAAATTGATCATTCTAGGCATGAAATCAATGTCGAGTAGCTGAATCACTACCTCCTAGTTTAGGCCAATTCTGACTTATATAAGCTAGAACACTTAGGATTTCCTAACCTATCTTAATCAATCTATATCTATCCCTACCTATTCGGTCAGCTAGGATCATTTCCTAGTCTTCTGTATACGATTCAAATCATTCATAAGGCATCTCGTTTTCTCTAATGCCAATTGTGACAAAACGGATTCTAATCATTATATGACCCTTCGTCAGACACATATAGAACAGAATTTATAAATTTAAATCATTTAACTTATACAAAAATTTTGTCAGAGTTTCATCTAAAATTGGACGAAAATAAAAAATATATCCTATAATAAATACCCTAGATAAAGCATACTTATTAGCTAAATCTCAAAATTATGACTATGATACAAAAGCAGGACTAGTACAAGCACACAACTATCTAAAATACTACAATTTTCCTACAACACACATTTATAGGATGCCAAATGCCATCCATGGCTTTAGATTAACTATTCTACCTACCACATCAGAATTCGTATGAGAGATACCGTCTAGGACCAGTATAAAACTAGAAAACATATAGCGGAAGCAACTATACCCAAGATATAATCTGCGGAAGTATAAATACAGTTCTAACAGTTTACAAAATATGCTACAATTATTTATACATAATTTTCTTTACAAAACTCTATGACACATGCAGAACAATCAGATTTTTTAAAACACTTTAAGATAATCTTCAAGGCTTCACCGACGCTCCAGAACCTTCTTTGCTAATCTCTAGATATGCGTGATTCTCTAGTATCTTCTCTATATTCTATCTGGAGGGAAAAAAATAAAACAGTAAGCCAAAGCCCAACAAGGTATTAAAATGTGCAGAATATAATACTCTCATACAGAATATAATGCAGTAAGGCAGATATAGTTGCATATAAAGTATGAAAGTATTAAGACAGTAATTATAGAAACATTAATAGAACATAGATACAGAAGAACATAGAATTTCCAGGAAAATAGAAACATATACATAATTCATGAGAAAAAACATAATACCAAATAAACAGGTCTCGAAAATCATAAATCATGTTAGGGTAGAAAACCACGTTAATATCAGATCAGAAGAATAGAAGTAGTTCATGGAAATAGGAGTAAAGAATGATTCTATTTAAACATGCAACGGTTTCATAAAATAATTCTAAAACTTACGTGTTTCTTCAAAAATTCTAGTTCGATATTCTAGGGACCCAACTAGTATACCCAACTAGTCGAGGGGGCGAGTAATTTGAGGTAGATTGTATTTGCTCCACACAATCTAGGGCCAATGTCAGTGACATATAGGTACAAAACATGTTCTATGGCACACAATGCAAAGCCAAATGAGGATTATTAGGCTCCAGGATCAGAGGATTATTAGCCTCCAGGATCAGTATACTGCCCTCCTTAATTAACGCCCCGAGGAAGGGTAGACCACGTATAACTCCATAGACAGAGTTATCTCTGATTATCACCATAATGTCATAAGGCGTATTGGAGAACCTCACATGGTTGTATATCAGTCCTGGGTTCTAATTAAAGTATTAAAAAGCTTATAATCTATCGTTCTTCAGAAAATCAGTCGATAATATATGAATATCCCTTCAGTTTTACTTCAAAAGTCCACAGAAACTTAACAGTGCAGTTATATATATATTTTTCAGTTATAAATTATAGTATGAACAATACCTTTTTACAAATAAGCCTTTACATATCAAAAATTATGAAATTTAGACACCAAAATTTTTCATTTTCGTTCTAGGGTTTCGCATGAAACTTTCGGACATAAATCGGATATCAAATACATGAATTTTTTATAAAATCAATGCCATATATTGTTATACATGCAGATAAATATGAAATCTGTCCAATTAATTTACAGAAACAGGCTTTATTTATGCAGACCATGGTGAAACATGGATTTAGAGCATAAATACAATTTTATAGATATCAAAACACTATAAAAACGGTATATAACGTCCGAAGTACACTTACTGAACTCGATCTACCATTATTTTTACCCGAATCGGAGCGGAACGGTAGATTTCTCCCTTTTTCTTCCTTTCCTCCTCTTCCTCCTTCTTCCCTCCGTTCTGTTGTTGTGCGAAATGCCACACTCTCTCAATTTTCCATTTAAAACGCTAAAGGAAAGAGGTCACATGTTGCTCTCATGACCAGCGCTTGAGCACATGTCGAGCGGCCATCGAGCACCGGTTCTCACAAATTGGCACCTGGGTTGGCACTCGAGCGCCCGTCCCGCACCACCGTCGTAGCTCTACCTTGCTCCAGCCTTGTCTCAAGCGGTTATATTCGTAGAGCGCCCATTGAGCACACCTTCTCTTTTGGCCTATTTCGCGTCATTGTGCTTCAGTATCGAATTTTTCACTGTATTTAAATTCAAACATGAATACATAATTATTCTATAATCATCATGTTTTGGGATCGGGATCTCACACCAATCGAATCAGATACCCTATCAAACCGTGATCCGGGACAGAATCGAATAATCGGATAATTAGATCACATGCACAACATATCAGAAATCGGATCATCACCATAAATAGATTATTCAAAAGTCTGGATCAAAATATACATTCAAAGTCAACTATACGAGATATGCCAAATCTCCTATTGTATAAACAAACTGATATACGAGTACATATACAGTCCAAACATTCTCTAGAGTTCCATAAAATAATAAAACCCTCCAAAATCACAGAATTTGAACAAAATTTCTAAATCGATAGATAAATCATACATGTCTGTACAAAAAAACAAATAGGGTGCATAAAAATAATATGCATGTAAATAAAATATTTAAATAGTAGTCAAAACATATCAGATTCTAAAATCAAATAAAAGATAGGAGTTATAGATACTTACCTTAATCTTATACCAAGCAGGTCCTGAAAAGGATGCTCTGGAGTACCTAAATTGAGCTTTCTCTCTCCTCTGTGCGTGCATCCTACCTCTCTCTCCTATTGCGCCTCCTTTCGGCACTTCTTTTCCTTACCTATGCCTCCTTATTCCTTTTCATCTCTTCTTTTCTTTATTTCTCCTTCTCTATGCGTGGCGCCCTTCTCCCTTTCTCCCTACCCTGCGCGCACCTCTGATTTCCCTTCGCCGATGGCAATTCCAGCATGGGTGACAACAGCAATAACGGTACATGGAAGCACCATCAATACCCTCCTCTTCTCCTGCTTCTTCCATTCACCCTCTCTGTGCCTTCTCTTCTCCTTTCTCCACCACACCTCATTTACCCATCCACCATTCAGCCAACTTCCCCCAAAATTGGTACATATAAACACAAAATCGGTATCAATAAAAAGAAAGTAAGGATTTGCTTGCCTCGATTTCATATATTTCTTCCTGCGACGGCAGTAGCCGCTCTGCTTGACTCGCGATTTTCTTCCTCCACTCATACCACTGCACATATTAGAGGGTAAATCATAGAGAAGGCTTCATTTGCTTTTGTTCCCTGTGCCGATTTCTCCAACGGCGGTCGCTGCAGCTCCTAGTGCCACCTTCCCCTTCCTCTTTCTCTTCTCCTCCTATCCTTTCTTTCTTTTGTTTCTCCCCTACTCTACCTGTCACCGCACCACATTCCTTTTTATTTTATTTCTCATTCTTTTTTTAAATTATTATTGTTGGGTTCAGTACCCAGGGTCCCCAATCCACCGGGTAAAAGGGACAAGTACTTGACCCGGGAAGATAAGTGTATCGGAGTCCGAGAATGATCACAGCAGTCCGAGAGAAGATCTCAAAATAACAGTACAGGAACGTCCGAGGGCTTTGTAGCCCCGAGAACCCTCATCAGGCTTTGAACGTCCGCGGACCCAATAAAAGCACGAGGACTTATCCAAAAGCCAAAGTTCCAATCAATACGAGGATTCTTCAAGACATCCGGGAATGCCGGCTTCGACTTCACAAACGTCCAAAACACGCGCGCGATTAAGTCTGCAACACGCCACCACCGCTGGCCCGACACGTGATCAGTCTGACATTCCTGGCAAATACGGCACGAAACGGCTCAGGCGGCCAAAAGTTGCCCATTCACGATAACAAACCTGACACAGCAGAGACGTGTCAGGAAAGTAGGTGGCCAGCCTGGCACCTAGCGGCCAACGGTAACATTTTCTCCTATAAATACCCCACTTGGGGCATCAGACAAAGGACCGAAAATTCTTCCTTAAGCAAGAAAGAGAGAAAAAGCACAGCATTCAAAAGCAAAAAGCAGAAAACCCTCGTCCTCGGTTCTCGGACACCATCTTGTAAACAGCAATATCAAACTTAGTGAAATCTTTTCCAGGCCAGGCCTCATGGTTTTCCCTTCTCATTCAAGAGAAGGTTTCCACGTAAAAATATTGTGTTCAATCTCTCTTCTCTCTCACTCAATCATCATCACTTGTGTTGCTCGGACCCAAAAATCCGTAACGCAACATTGGCGCCGTCTGTGGGAATCTTGGATTAAAAGTCAAGTTCTCATCCTCATAAACACATTCTAAACACACTCAACAGCATCAACAATCAACAAGCACTAAAAATGGTAAGCACCAGAGCACAAGCAAGTGCCCCAGAAAGAGCCACGGCTCACAATCCTCAGGGGGACGCCCCCAACCCTTGCGCTGGTATTGAGAACCACTCTGATCCTGCCGTGAGGGGATTGGCGGCAAAGGTGGACGAGATGCACAAAGCCTTCATCGCTCTTTGCGCGAGAATAGACAAGAAGGAAAAGGGAGCCCCTTCCGGGGGATCCCAGGCGGAGATATCCCGTAGCAGAGGGGGAAGGCACGAACGACGCGACGGGGCGCCCACCCACCGAGACCTACCAAGGACAGAAGTCGTCTCAAGCGGTAGGGCCCCTCGCGGGCCAGAAGAACGTCGAGGACCCCGATCCCAGGGCGGCCAGGAGCATCGCGTCCGGGAGATAGCGGATGCGCCCAGGTCCCCGCAAAGATCCAGAAGGACCCCAGAGAGGAGGGTGCACCAGCAGCCTGACGAGTTGAGGCACTTCCTCAAAGCAAAAAAGGCGACCGCTCCACCACCCGTGGAGGAAAAATTGGAAAAAGTATGGAACCGTGTGTTCGGAGAGAGCAGCGGGGCAAGCGTCCCGCAATCTCCGTTCACGACTGACGTTAGAGCGAGGGCACTGCCCTCGAAGTTCAAAATGCCCAATCTGGAGGCATACGATGGGAGCGCCCGATCCCATGGATCACCTCAACATGTTCCGAGCACCCGAGCCTCCAAGGGCTTGATGAAACGGCAATGTGCCGGTGCTTCCCCTTAACGTTGAAAGGGACGCCGAGTTTGGTTCTATGGGATGCCCGCGGGCTCCATTAACACTTTCGCGCGAATCACGACAGCGTTCACACACGCTTGCCTCCAGCGAAGGTGGGTGGAGAAGCAGCCTTGCATCTCACTGCGTGAAGCAGGGTGGTGCCGAGAGAGCCCGAGAGGCTTCCCGGCCGTGTTCGTGTCCGAGGCCAGACAGATCCCTAAGCTGTCTGACGGCGTGAAGCTGAATGCCTTCCTGTCTGGCCTCGAGGGGGGTTCCTTCTTCAAGCACCTTATCCATAAGGGCCCCCGTACTTTTGAAGAGGCCGAGTCCATAGCGAGGGCCTATATTGCAGCGGAGGAGGCGAACGAAGCAAAGCGCCCAGCAAGGAGCGAGGACTACCGCCCAAGGACAGAGGAAGTGAAGAGGAAGGCCGGGGACTATCGCAGTCCCCCGTTCGTGACTAGGCATCAAAAGCACCACAAGCCCGAGATGCCCACGCGTAGAGACGTTCCCCCAACACGTCTCACTCCCTTGAACGACACGCGGACCAACGTGCTGATGCAAATTCGAGGGGAAAAGTTCGTGAAGTGGCCCACGCCTCTGAAGAATCCAGACGGGGCGACCAGACGAAGTTCTGCGATTTCCACCGCTGCAGAGGACACGCGGCAGAAGACTGCAAATCTTTGCGAGAAGGAGATCGAGGAGCGGATTCGGAGGGGCCACCTCGGCCGTTTCACAACGGCCGGACAGTCCTCGGGCAAAGGCGGAACACGAGGCCGACCCACCAAGGAGCAGTCGCGGCGGGGAGTTATCAACATGGTGTCCACCCCGTCCACCGAAGCGACGGCCAAGATCATGCTGCATCAAAGAGGCGCGGACTAGCTCGGAGATGACATCATATGTTTTGGTAAGGAGGACATGGCCCATGTAACTTCCCCCCATTCTGACCCCCTTGTTGTAACTGCGCTCGTTTCAGATGGAGTAAATGACTTCCATCTGAAGCGAGTATTTGTCGATAATGGAAGTTCTCGCAACTTGCTTTATTTCGATGCTTATCAAAAGCTAGGACTAAAAAGAGACCAAATGAAGGCCGGAGGGGGCCACTCAGCGGGCTCGACAACGAGCGATCCGTCGTCCGGGCATCGTGCGGTGGAGGTCACCTTAGGGACATATCCGAGGACCGCATCTAAGGTCCTCGCCTTCTTGGTGGTGGACCTCCCGTCGGTTTATAACGCAATCCTCGGACGCCTGGCAGGCCACCTTCGGTGCCGTGACCTCCATCCCACACTCGAAAATGAAATTTCCAACTCCATTTGGAGTAGGGAAGTCTTGGGGCGAGCAGTCCGTTGGGAGAACGTGTTACCCGTCACAGTCACACGGACTCCCCTTCCCAACCAATGGAAGACCTCGACCTCGGGGGACGAGGCGACCCTCCAACAAGCACAGGGCCGGTGAACCCACCGTAAAAATCCAACCGGATCCCGAGGATCCCGAGAGATGCGTCAGTTGGAAGCTCTCTCGCCGAGTCCGTCCGAGAGAGCCTCACGACTCTCTTAAGAGAGAACTCGGACGTCTTTGCTTGGTCCCAGTGACATGCCGGGATTTCCCAAAACCATAACTCACAAAGGGTGTAGATCCCCACCACAAGCCTTGTTAGACAAAAGCGCAGAACTATTCAACGGAAAAGTCGAGAAGCTATCCGAGAAGAAGTGAAGAAACTCCTGGACGCTGGGTTCATCCGGGAGGTGCAGTACCCGGACTGGCTCTCCAACGTGGTCATGGTGAAGAAAAGCAGCGGGAAGTGGAGGATGTGCGTCGATTTCACGGACCTCAACAAAGCTTGTCCGAAAGACAGCTTTCCACTTCCCAGAGTAGACCGGCTGGTGGACTCAACGAGTGGCTACGAGCTGCTCAACTTCATGGACGCCTACTCCGGATACAACCAGATCAAGATGCACGCAGAGGACGAGGAGCATACATCATTCATGATCGATCAGGGCACGTACTGTTACAAAGTAATGCCCTTCGGTCTCAAGAACGCCGGCGCGACGTACCAGCGGCTCGCCAACAAGATCTTTGAAAACCCAGTTAGGCGAAACGTAGAAGTCTACGTCGATGACATGCTCGTCAAAAGCACCATTGGTGGAAGTCACGCCAAAGACTTAGCAGACCTTCCGAGTGCTCGGGCGCACGGGATGAAGTCAACCCAGCAAGTGCACCTTTGGGGTGTCGTCCGGGAAGTTCCTCGGTTTCATAGTGTCACAACGTGGAATCGAGGCGAACCCGAGAAAGATCCGAGCCATCTTGGACATGAAGTCCCCTCGACCGTGAGGGACATCCGAGACTCACGGGACGAGTGGCTGCCCTCTCCCGTTTCCTAGCCAAATCAGCCGAGAAGCATCTGCCATTTTTCAAGGCACTCAGGGGACCGAAAACCCAAGGGTTTCGCTGGAGCAATGAGTGCGAAGAAGCGTTCCGGGGGCTCAAGGCGTACTTAGCCAACCCTCCTCTCCTGGCCTCCCCACTACCGGAGAGAGAACTCTATTTATACCACGGTGACCGACGGAGCCCTAGGGTCGGTCTGGTGAGGCAAAGACATCGAGGAGATCGGCCCGCCCGGTGTATTACGTCGGCAAGACGCCGGCCGATTCAGAGACCGGTATCCGCATGCCGAGAAGGTTGCGTTAACACTCAGTGTACTCGGCTAGGAAGGCGAGACCTTATTTCCCGGAGCTCACAAGATCGTGGTGCTGACCGACCAGCCACTGAGAACCATTTTGCTAAAGCCCGAGGTCTCCGGGCGACTGATCAAGTGGGCTATCGAGCTCGGTGAGTTTGATATCGAGTTCAGGCCCAGGCCGGCCATAAAGGGCCAGGCCCTTGCGGACTTTATGGTAGAAACGACAGCACATCAGGACGAAGACATCGCCAAAGCAGCGGGGGCTGAAGAAGCAGAGTTCACCCAAGCGTGGACTTTGCATGTGGATGGATCCTCCATGAAGGATGGGGACGGAGCGGGTGTTGTGCTGCAAACGCCCATGGGATCCGAAATCAAATACTCAGTAACCTTAGGGTTTCCGGCCACAAACAACGAAGCAGAATACGAGGCCCTGCTCACAGGACTGGGGCTGGCAAAGGAGTGCTCGGCCAAGAGCCTAGTGATCTATAGTGACTCCGAAATTGTCAGCAACTGGCCCTCGGAAACTTTGAAGTGAACAGCCCCCAGCTTTCCAAGTACCTCGCAAAGGTGAAAGAGTTGGCCTCGCATTTCGAGAAGGTCAGATTCGTGCACATTCTAAGGGAAGAAAACGAGAAAGCAGACACGTTGGCAAAGGCAGCAGCAGCCAGAGACCCAGCGCAGTATGACAAAGGAATGAGAGAAATTCTGGAGCGACCCTCTATAGAAGAGACAGAGGCCGAGGTCATGCAGGTGTCCGGAAATGACACTTGGATGACCGCCTACTTGAGATACCTCACCAGTGGAGTTCTGCCCGAGGACGCCGCAGAAGCCAGAAAAGTGAGGAAGTTCGCGGGCTGGTACACCGTCATCGACGACCGTTTATATCGTCGGGGGTACTCGGCCCCCTATTTAAGGTTCCTTACCCCCGAGGAGGCAGAGTACGCACTTCAAGAGGTGCATCTAGGAATTTGTGGATCACACATTGGAGGCAAGAACCTAGCATTCAAGATTATGCGGCAAGGGTATTATCACAACGATGAGGGATGATGCCATGGACTTCGTGCGCAAGTGTGAAAATTGCCAGGTCCACGGCAATATAAGCCATCAGCCACACGTGGAGCTTCAAGCGTTGCAATCTCCATGGCCCTTTGCGCAATGGGGGCTTGACATTCTCGGACTGTTTCCCATTGCGTCCGCACAGAGGAAGTTCCTCATCGTGGGAATAGACTACTTCACCAAGTGGGTAGAAGCAACGCCACTAGCACGGATAACCGAGCGGAACGCGACCGAGTTCCTCCGGCAGAGTATTGTTTACAGGTGCGGAGTGCCCGTGAGCGTCGTCACAGATAATGGGACGCAGTTCACAGGAAGGCAATTTTTCAGGTACTGTGCTAGCCTTCGAATTAATTTAATTCATACGTCTGTTGCATATCCTCAGGCCAACGGCCAGGTAGAAGTCACAAACAGGACCATCTTGCATGGGCTCAAAACCAAGCTGCTAGACTCCGGGGGCTCATGGGTGGACGAGCTGCCATCCATCCTCTGGGCATACAGGACCACGGCGAGGGAACCTACAAGAGAGACCCCATTCAGCCTGTGCTACGGGGTCGAGGCTGTCATACCACTAGAGGTGGGCCTTCCAAGCCTCCGAGTAGAACACTTCGACCCAAGCGTCAACGACCACCGGCTCCGAGAGCACCTAGATTTGCTTGAGGAAGCCCGAAACAAAGCACAACTTTGCGTGGCAATGTATCAACGACGGGTGGCCCGCTATTCCAACAAGAGAGTAAAAGCGCGGCAGTTCGAAGTCGGAGACTTGGTACTGAGAAGCATCGCGGCAACAGGAAAGAATGCCGGCCGAAACAAGCTGTCTCCGAATTGGGAAGGACCCTTCCTAGTCTCAGTGAAGATTTCAAAAACGGGCATACAAACTGCGAACCCCGGGAAGGCAAGCCAATCCCTAGAACCTGGAATGCAACACACCTCAAGAAATACTATCAGTAGAGGCTGGAAAGCTAAGGCAAGAAACTCGGTTCCGTCCGAGCGGCCCAAGAGGTCGTATTCAAAAACTCGATTCCGTCCGAGCGGCCCAAGAGGTCGTATTCAAAAAACTCGGTTCCGTCCGAGCGGCCCAAGAGGTCGTATTCAAAAACTCGGTTCCGTCCGAGCGGCCCGAGAGGTCGTATTCAAAAACTAGGTTACGTCCGAGCGGCCCAAGAGGTCGTATTCAAAAAACTCGGGATCGACCGAGCGGCCCAAGAGGTCGTATTCAAAAACTCGGTTCCGTCCGAGCGGCCCAAGAGGTCGTATACAAAAAACTCAGGATCGACCGAGCGGCCCAAGAGGTCGTATTCAAAAAACTCGGGATCGACCGAGCGGCCCAAGAGGTCGTATTCAAAACTCGGTTCCGTCCCGAGCGGCCCAAGAGGTCGTATTCAAAAAACTCGGTTCCGTCCGAGCGGCCCGAGAGGTCGTATTCAAAAAACTCGGGATCGACCGAGCGGCCTTAGAGGTCGAAAATTCAACAAGTACAAGGAAGGAAAAGAAAAAGGCACAACAATCTTCAGCAACTTCTTTCTCATTTCAACAAAGGAACAAAGTACATGTACAAAAAAAAATAAAAATAAAAAAAAATAAAAGTACGTCAAGGCACTGGGGGCTGGCTCCCCGACAGCTCAGCCAGCTCAGGAAGGTCCAAGGACGCTTCCAGATCCGAGGGCTCTGACGGCCCTGGAGATAATGGATCTTCAGAAGAACCCAGACGGACGTCGCTCGGAAAGGGCCTCCCAGCAATGCCCAACAAGTCATCAGCTCTCAAAGCACTGGCATTGAGGGGATGGAGTACCGCAGAAGGAAACCCGGGACGAATAAGACGAAGTACTCGGCGGCACATCCGGATGCCGTCCCGTACTTGCGCGCTCCAAGAAAAGCGCAAGGTCCCGGGCCTAAGGGACACTCTTAGACTCTCCTCTTCTGACGCAACCTGTCTTGGCCGACGCTTTACAACATCCTTCAAAGAGGCTATTTCCTTCCCGGCGTCGGCCAACTCCGCCTCAGCCTTCCGAGAGGCCTCTCTGGCGGCCTCCAGCTCCTCCAGCTGGGAGAGAGTCCGAGCGACCCCTCCAGAAATAATGCTGAGCCTCTCGGCCATAGTTTGGAGCTGCGTTCAGAAGAAAAGGATTATCAGAACAAAGGAAGTATAATGGAAGGACAAAGCACCTCGAGGGAAAATGGAAATACCTCGGAAGCAAGGGAGCCGCCGCTCGAAGAGGCCTCTACACTAGTTCTCGGAGCTGGAGCGCCGAAGCAAGGCACCACAGAAGCCTCAACCCCAGCCTCAGGAGTAGCAGTATCTACAGGAGGAGCAACGGCTGGGGGCTCGACAATAGGTGCCTCCACCTCCACCTCCAAAGGTCCGAGGCCGTGCACACTCGGGGTCCCATCATCAGGAACCTCCTCAGGGCGCTCGCCCTCATCTGCTTGGACTGGGATGGCTGGGGGCTCAGCAACGACCTCGTCTTCAACGCCCCACTGAGAGTCCTCGACCTCAAAGGCCTCGGATGGATGCCCCACGGGGGTGGGCGCTTCGCCAGGTAGTTCAGAAGAAACTCCGAGGGCAGGACTCTCAGTGGCTTGGACTTCTGGAAGCTCAGTCACCTCAACGATCGTTTGGACTTCCGGGAGCTCAGTCACTTCATCAACCCTCAGTGAAGATCCCCCAGGGAAACTGGAAAAATAAAGGCATGGAGAGTCCACGACCCCCGAGGACCTCAGATGTGAGGACTTCCTTCTCTTGAGCAGAGGAGCAATAATGTCACCATCCACAAACTCGTCCACATCAGAAATAGTGCCCTCCGAAGAAGGCACCTCCACCACGGCTTGAGGACGCTTTGAGCCCTCAACGTCCGAGCGTTTGGAGCTCTCGGACGGCCTGCTTTGCTCTGCTTGGACGGGCGGACCTGAAATGCTCAGAGTCCCCGTCCTCCTTCTCAACTTCTTCTTGGATTTGGACTTCGCGGGAGTGGACTCAGAGACCCACTTGGCCTCCTTCAAATTCTCGGGCAGCAACCAAATGTTGCGCTTGTCCAGGTGGAAGCCCCCGAGATTGGCTTTCACCAAGTCCGTCAGATCCTTGGCATACTCCCTATCACTGAGGGAGGGCTCGGTGCAGTACTCACTCTTCACCTTCCCCCACTTATTTGGGATGGCCCAAATCTGTGGGACTGCCAGAAAGAAAAATTTGTCTTTCCAACGCTTCGTGAGTCCGGGTTCCCCCACAAAGCAATGCAAACTACGCCGAGGAGTCATGGTAATCCGATCAAGGTTATGTGGCAAACGAAACATAACCTTGACAACCGTGACGTTTAGGAGTTTCGATGGCAACGAAGAAAGACGCACAAGGAGACGAGGTACCTCATGGCGTTCGGGCCGGAGCCACCGCCAATGGGACGCCAGATCCCTCATGATCTTGTGAAGCTCCTCGGCAATAGGAAATCGAAGCCCACTTTTGAGGTGAACCTCATAGACCGTGATGAAGCCGTCGCTAGGCGCAGCCGCCACTGTCTTCCGGTCCTGCACCACCATCGCCATCTCATCCTAATCCCGAATAAGACTCAAGCTCCTCAAGCCTATCATTCGTCAAGGCCGACGCAATATCCCTTACGCCAGGCGCCTTTGTTGACTTCATTGGAAGACGAAAAGGAAGCTGGAAGACGAAGAGGGTTTCTTTCGCGAGAGAGGTTCGAAGAAGGAAGACAGCAGAAGAGTTTTTTGAATGCGGAAGGGCGCCTTTTATAGCCCGAAAAATTTAAAAAGGCGCCATCATCACCATGCCACACGTCAGACGGCCATTCGAATCAGAAAAAGAAGCATTGCCACGTGTCACTCGGACATTGGATCTGGAAAAGAAATGACGCGTTGGCCACGTGAAGTCTGACCGTCCGCCAGAATAATTAATGGCTCGCCACGTGTCACCCGGCCGTTCTCTTCAGCGAAATGATGAACGTTTACCTTTCCAAGGTAATTGACAGCGCGTCAATCAGGCATTTAATGCCCACAGAAGCCTGAAACGGCGGCGTGAGAGTCTTCGGACGATAACAAAGTTCTCAGACAAATGAAGTCCGCGGACCAAGGGGAAGTCACCAGAAGTTACAGGGACTTAAAAGTGCCTCCAAGCAAATTCTGATCTAAGTCTTCATCAGCAGCAGGTCTCCTCGGACAATCATCGTGTTCGCGGACTAGCATTCGCAAGGAAAAGGACATCTCAGGGAGCTTCAGAAGAACATGCCCAACGGTCGAAGATCTCGGACCCTTGGGCATGGGGGGCTAGTGTTGGGTTCAGTACCCAGGGTCCCCAATCCACCGGGTAAAAGGGACAAGTACTTGACCCGGGAAGATAAGTGTATCGGAGTCCGAGAATGATCACAGCAGTTCGAGAGAAGATCTCGAAATAACAGTACAGGAACGTCCGAGGGCTTTGTAGCCCCGAGAACCCTCATCAGGCTTTGAACGTCCGCGGACCCAATAAAAGCACGAGGACTTATCCAAAAGCCAAAGTTCCAATCAATACGAGGATTCTTCAAGACGTCCGGGAATGCCAGCTCAGCTTCACAAACGTCCAAAACACGCATAAAGTCTGCAACACGCCACCACCGCGGGCGACATAGCATCCGACATTCCTGGAAAATACGGCATGAAACGGCTCGGACGGCCAAAAGTTGCCCATTCACGATAACAAACCGACCACACCGAGAGACGTGTCGGGAAAGTAGGTGGCCAGCCTGGCACCTAGCGGCCAACGGTAACATTTTCTCTATAAATACCCCACTTGGGGCATCGGACAAAGGACCAAAAAATTCTTCCTTAAGCAAGAAAGAGAGAAAAGCACAAACATTCAAAAGCAAAAAGCAGAAAACCCTCGTCCTCGGTTCTCGGACACCATCTTGTAAACAGCAATATCAAACTTAGTGAAATCTTTTCCAGGCCAGGCCTCGTGGTTTTCCCTTCTCATTCAAGAGAAGGTTTCCACGTAAAAATATTGTGTTCAATCTCTCTTCTCTCTCACTCAATCATCATCACTTGTGTTGCTCGGACCCAAAAATCCGTAACGCAACAATTATTATTATTATTATTATTATTATTATTATTATTATTATTATTATTATTATTATTATTATTATTATTATTATTATTATTATATTTTCTATTCTCCTTTTTATTTTATTATCCAACCGGCACTTAGGCATCAATACAAACGAGCCTGAGATGCAAGTCCACTAGAATTCAACATTTAGGCACCACTCGGTGCATTTCTGGCACCAACTCATCTAATTCGAATATCGTTTAAAATTTTACAATATATATACATATATATGTATATATATACAAACGAGCCTTAGACGCAAGTCCACTAGAATTCAACATTTAGGCACCACTCAGTGCATTTCTGGCACCAACTCGGCTAATTTGAATATCGTTTAAAATTTCACAATATATATATAAATATATATATATCACCTCTAAATTACACAAAATAATAAATACACCTAAAATAAAATTTTTTATCTAAAATAAATCTAATAAAAATTTAGGATATTACAAAATTTCTACTTCTCCTACTTCTCTCTCTCTCTTTTTTTTTTAATTTCTTCTTCTAGACTCTATTTCTCTCCTCCCTCAAGGATTGGCTCAAAATGACCCAAATTCAAGTGAAAAACACATTTTTATAGTAAGTTGATGCATTATGTGTAGATCAAGTACAGATCAAGCGTGATCATACATGTCAACAATTAGGCACTCGGGCATTAGTCGAACAACGCATGAGCATCTCTCAGGTACATATAAGGTATTAGCAATTTACCAAAGCAAGAACAAGTGCCTTTTGGGTATGCATCAAACGTGAGTAACCTGTCAAAAGTATACTCGAGCACTCCAAAGACATCCTTTAGGTGCGACACTTTTGCCTAAAATAGCATGTGTACATATCGAGTGTCGATTAGGTATCACTCAATTCGATGTGACTCAATTAGAATGTTAACTTTGACCTAATTTTTTATTTGACCTCAAAATTTTTTTATTTTAACTTAATTAATCATAATCAAATTTATAAATTGAAACTCATACTTTAAGGTACCTTACTCTTATTTGTTTTTAAGATGTATTATCCACTTTAGCTATTTGTTTTCTCAATATATTCTTCTTTCATAGGTTATAGGATATAATGAGGGGTTGTATTCAATTATTATTCACTCGAGTTATAGTAAAGAAAATTTTAAATGAGATAATATTTATAACTGATCACGTTTATAGTAAATTTATTTATAATTTATGTCATAATTTTTTACTTGGTTGAGAATAATTTTTTACGTTAAATATTAAAGCGTCCTGGAACCAAACATTGAACAGGTTCGGGTCAAATCAATTATTGAATCCGACTCTGTTGGTCGAGTTTGGATCCTGCACATCACTATAACAAATAAGAGGTCAGGTGCTGGTCAAAAATTATCCCACCAAAATACTCAGACGCTCAAATCAATAAATAGCATTCAAATCAAGAAGGTTAGGAAAAAATGATAAATAATGAGAAGTGCAAAGAGTGTTTGTGACGGTGGTTGGCTCTCATCGTGAGAGGGTTTCTATCGCTCGAGAAGAGCGTTGGCTTCTAACACTATGTTCTCGGGGAACGTAGTGATAGAGAGAGAGTGTCGGCGTTCTGTAAGCATGGGAGCCTGCAAGGACGTTGTCTTATGAGGGATTCTTCGCAGAAAAGAAAGCGTGGGGCCTTATGCGAGTGCTGTGTAAACTTATGAGAACTTTTATACAAGAATGAGAGCGTGCCCTAGAGTGAGAACTCCATGGACTTTTATAGCTGGGATGCTAGGCATCCTTCCTTAGGCCGGAATACTTGATTATCTCGCCCTGCTGGGCTGGCTTCCTTTCTTGGCATGGGGCTTCAATGGCAGTAACGACTCCTTGGGTGGATTGCCTTCCTTATGCATTTTGTAATTTGTTAGGATTTGCTGCAGATAGAGGAGAAAATTTGAAGTTTTCCTCATTGGATACGAGCTGAATCTGCTAGCGATCATTACGGTGGAGATTGTCTTTTTGGGAGAGTGCGAAATCAGGGGAGAAGACCATTGTTAGTCAAGGATGGAAGTGTGGGCCAAATTGGGCTAGACCTGTGTTAGGCTGGCACTTGGATCAGCCTACCGTGGCGTTTCCAGTCATGAGCCAGTTGTCCGTCAGTCTTGGCTAGTCTCTTTTGCCTTTCATCTAGTCAATGACTCGCATTGACTGTCTAGGCACACATATGGGCCTTTGTGGATTTGGGTCGTTTCTCTTTCTTGGGCCAACTCACTATTGGCGTACCCATCACTAACCCCCCATACCGGTGATCTGAATACTGACCTCTAGCTTGTTCATAATGGGTCACGTGACTTGGTGTCCATCAAGATCCACTGTTCTAGAGAAGGAAACGTTAACCGAAACTGTTGACTGTCTCAGACAAAGTCTGGTGAACTCTTGTAAAAGGAGTTGATCGGATTGGTTGACCGTCTGGGCCAAATCTAGAGAACCATCGAAGGAAATGTTGACCAAATTCGTTGACCATCTAAGCTAAAATCTAGAGACCTTGTGGTACTTGGAGCGACGTGCCATCGTCAGCTGTTTTGTCAAACGAAAAGGTAGCCACGTGTCTGCATGCGATCAATTCAAGATCATGGTAATTAATACGCCAAATGATCTGATTCGACTATGCCCGTTTAAGAAACGACACATGACAGCAATGATGGCGCACATTTACGAGACGGTTAATCTGACTGGTGCTCACACTGCCCTTTAACTTGTCTGTCCATTTCACTTCTAAATTTTCCACTCTTTCCTTCATCTTCCCTGAGCGAAAATTTTTCTAAGCATTGCATTTTCCTCCTTTCATTCCCATGGCCTCTTTCCGTTACTAAAATTGCTTCAGTTCTCAGAGAAACTAATGTGAAAGAGTTGTACGTAGAGTACAACATTTCAAAAGAGATTGTCTTTTGAGTCCCTGTCAAGAAAGATAGGGCATGCTCGCCACTGGAGGGCTTCGTTACCATCTACGAGGCCCACTTGAGAAGTGGCCTGTGTGTTCCAATCCCTGGTGAGTTGCTGGAGATTTTCACGGCCCTTTAGGTCCCCATTGCACAGTTTCATGTGAACGTTGTGCGGTATCTGAGCACCTTCTACATATTTCTTTGTCAGCATATGAAGCAGTTAACGGTGGCAATGGTGAGGGTGCTTTTCAAGTTTAACCAGGGAGCAAAGTGGATTTTCCTGGCTCCATGCGGCAGTCTTCCGGTTAGTATTGTCATATATGACTCCTTAAAGAATTGAAAGAATTGATTCTTTTTTGTTCGCGTGGATGAGTCCTGGCCGTTGGCCATGGGATAGGGCAAGGTGCCCGAGATTTACATCGGGATTCCTTTTGAGGTAGACACGGAGTCCCTGGAGTAGTTGTTCATATTGGTGGAGGACCACCTTGTGGAGTTTCGGAGAGACCACTTGGTCTCTTGTGCTGAGGCCAAGAAGGCCAAGTGGGGGCCTCCTTCTCCTGAACAGAAAATGGAGAAGCCCTCCAAGAAGAGGAAAGTTGGGGCTCTCATGATTAGGGAGCCATCCATCGAGGAGTCTCCCTCAAGTCCAGTGGTGAAGAAGACGACATTGGCAGTGGGTGTAATGCCTTCTTCATCTTCCTCCACTGATCCAGGGAACATTCTGGTCGGTCAACTTGCCGGAGTAGGAGATAGCTCCGACGTAGGTGGCTTAGAGTCCACCATTGAGGTTTATAGGGCCAGGCTACGCTCTGCAACCAGCTGGGTCGTATTGGCTCTACCGCAATCGGAGCCCATAGTGGAGTGGCCTACTAATCCGCCGGAAGAGACACCAGCTAGCCCAAGGAGGCACTTGTTGAGCCTCCTGTCATGCCGGTCGTTACATTATCTGACAAGCCCATTTTCGAGGAGATTCAGGAGGCATAAGGAGCACCAACTATCGGAGAGCCTCAATCAGTGGTTGGTGTTAGAGCAGAGATTACCAAGGAGGCCACCGCCGGAGAGCCTGCCCAAGCCATGGAAAGGCTAGAGGAGCCCATCGTTGGAGAGCCGATGGGGACAGAGGATCTTATGGCGGATGTGCTGGACGAGTCGGCGGCGGAGGCCACTACTAGGCCTGCTCAAGAGGGTTCCACTTCTAATCCTCCGCCGCCAGAGCTAAGGTCTCATGTCAAGCCAGAGTTGCCGGTGCGTAGGATTTGATAGGTAAACTTTTATGACTTGTTTTTCCCTTCAGTTTTATCATTGCTGACACTTACTATTTTTGCAAATGGAAAAGGTTTCGGGCACAGTTGTTAAGGCGCTTGGCCAGCGAGACCTAGCAATCTCCGATAGAGAAAAGGTGATTGCCTAGCTCAACCAGGAGTTGGACGAGCTGAAGGCAGAGCACCGAGAGGACGCAGTTTCCCTAGGGTTTGTGCTGACCAATCTGGAGGCGGAGAATGCCCGGCTGAAAGAGGAGAATGCTAGTATAAGAAAGGCAGTGGTGGAAGGTCTGGTGGAGGAGAATGATAAACTTAAAGAGGAGAACACTATCCTAAAAGAGGAGGTCGACTAGACTACACAGTGCATTGACCAGCTCGCAGGGAAAATAGCTACTTTGGAGAATGAGTTGGCCACTTGTATTCATCCCATGAGGTTTCGAACATGCTGTTGGCACGGTTATGGAAGGGGGTCAACATTAGCAGGCGCATCGCCAGGCTGATGGACCCCAATTTTTCAGTTGAGTATTTTGACCCAGTGAACTAGTCTACCCAATGTTGTGAGAGCCTTGTGGGGAAGCCCCGGTGTGGTCGAGGGCTGCCACCACCTCCTTCTGGGAACTCCGCACCTCCATAGCTTATGTACTCCCTATTTTTGTAATTGATGTAATTATGAGAGAACATAGTCAATGAAACGACTATTTTAGTGACATTATGTGTCTTTGCCTTTGTTGTTATTTTTAATCCCTTGTTGTTGAGTTATCTGGCCAACTTTGTGTATGCAAGTTGAGACCTTATTGCCCAACTCCCTTGTTGTTTTTAATCCCTCCATAGCTTACTTGAGACATTATTGGGGTTCTCTGAAGGACTTGAGCCCTTGAGAAGACATTAGGGCTGGCCTGGATGTCATGCTAAGTCTGATCTATACTCATGTAGGAGTAAAGGCTCGGTGGCACTGCCCTAGTATGAACCTAGGGGGCCAACATTTGGAGTAGGTTGCTCTGTTTTTGTCGATTGTCGTTGATTGATCACGCTATCTCCTTGTGTAAGAGGTCGTCACGCGTGCTATTTAAGGCCCCTAAAATTTTGATCATGAATGGGCTACTTAGATGACCAAGGTTTAGTTCGACTGTTAGTAGGCCGCTTGGATGACCAGGGTTTAAATACGACCACTTAGGGGCCGCCTGGATGATCAGGGTTTAAATACGACTGCTTAGGGGCTGCCTGAATGACTAGGGTTTTATGAGCGGGTGAGAACCCGCCCTACTTAGGGGCAGTCTAGGTCATTTGCGTAGTCCTGCAAACACGTAAAGCATGCATACAAACACGGAATAGAGAAGGAAGTAAAAGACAACACATAACACAGTGCAAATGAAAAAGAATGCTTCTTTTATTAATTAGAAATAGTACATATACTTACAAGCATACATATGGATGACCTACCTGTACCCTCACTGGAAGTAGCATTTAAGGTGGGTCACGTTCCACGTTCGTGGAACCGACTTGCCATCCTGGGTCCGGAGTTTGTATGCTTCGTTCCACAGGATGGCAGAGACTAATAAAGGCCCTTCCCAATTTGGGAAAAAATTATTCCGGTTGGCAACCTTGCCTGTGGCTTCAATGCTCCGCAAGACCAAGTCTCCAACATTGAACTGCCATACTTTTACCTTCTAGGAACTGACTAATAAAGAACCCCCGACGTCCTTTAGCTTGGTCTTGAGACCATAGAGAGTATATGGTTTGTGACCTCCACTTGTCCATTCACTTGCGGGTATGCCACTGAAGTGTAGACCAATCTAATGCCTAGACTGGTGCAATATTTGGTGAAACGCTTTCCTGAGAATTGGGTTCCATTGTTGGTGACGATGACATTGGGAACATCAAATTTGCTAACTATATTTTGTTAGACGAACTCAAGAGCGTTGTGCTCCGTGATCTCAAGAGCAGGATGGCTTCAACCCACTTGGTGAAGCAGTTGATATCTGTGATAATAAACTTCATTTTCCCTACCGTAATGGGAAACTGGCCAAGAATGTCAAGCCCCCACTGCGCGAAAGGCCATGGACCCTGGAGGGTTTTCAGCTCAGCGGGAAGATGGTGGTGAAGATTGCCATGAATATGGCAGTTTTCACACTTCTTTATGAACTCAAGCACATCTTTCTTCATCGTCGACCAGTAATAACCATGACGCATGATCTTGAATGCTAAGTTCTTGCCGCCGATGTGCGATCCGCCAATTCTGAGGTGGACTTCGACTAGGGCATAGTCAGCCTCCTCTGGGGTGAGGCACTGGAGGTATGGAGTAGAGTGACCATGGCAATATAGCCGTCCATTGACTATGGTGTACCAGTCGGCTGCCTTCTTGACCCGCTTGGCTTCATCTGCGTCTTCTAGGAGTGCTTCGTCCGTCAGGTATCTTTGGTATGGTGTCGTCCAGTTTTCTACTTCGGAGATCTGCATCGCTTCCTATTCCTCTATGCTGGGAGTGTTAAGAGTTCCCATATGTCCCTCAAGTATTGCTCTGAGTTTTCGGCTGCCGCTGCCCTGGCTAGTTGATCGGCCTTCCAATTCTCAATTCTGGGAACGTGAACAAGGGTCACCTTGTCAAATCTCCGACTGGTCTCCTTCACTATAGCTAAGTATTTAGCCAGGTGAGGGTTGCATGCCTCGAAACTCCCGTTAACCTGGTCGACAACCAACTTAGAGGACTGTAGATGGTCAACTGCTTAATTGAGCATTTTTTAGCTAGCCTTAACCCAACTAATAGGGCTTCGTATTCGGCAACGTTGTTGGTCACCAAGAAGTCGAGTCTGAGCGAGTACTTCACTTCAAACCCGTCTAGGGTTTTTAAAACTACTACGGCTCTACTATTTGAGTCCGTAGATAATCCGTCCATGTTGAGGACCTATTTCGACTCTTTCTCGTGCTATTCAACATCCTTAGGGGGCTGTTTCTCGAGAATTGGTGTCATAGTCTCAACGATGAAGTCGGTCAGAGCCTGCCCTTTAATGGTGGGCCTGAGCTGAAATTCGATATTGAACTCTAATAATTTAATAGCCCACTTTACCAGCTATCCAGAAATGTCAAGTTTTTGGTGAATGTTCTTCAAAGGCTAGTCGGTGAGAATACTCACGCGATAAGTTTGGAAGTAAGGTCTCAGCTTCCGAACGGAGAAGACAAGTGCCAAGGCTAACTTTTCTATGTGTGGGTAGCGTGTCTCTGAGCCGGTCAACATTTTGCTCATGTAGTAGACCGGCCGCTGAATGTTAGGGTTCTAGCGTACAAGGATGGAGCTGAAGGCCACCTTTGACACCGCTAGGTAAAGATATAGCTCCTCTCCGTCCTTGGGTGGCATTAGCAACGGCGGACTGGCCAGATATCACTTCAATTCATCGAAGGCTATCTGGCACTCTACTGTCCATTGGAATCCATTTGCTTTTGTTCCCCTTAGTGTCTTAAAGAAAGGTTGATAATTGTTCCCTGACTTAGCTAAGAGACAAGACAAGGCTGCTAGTTATCCGGTAAGCCACTGGACATCTTTGACACTCCGCGACAGAGTCATGTCTGCGAGAGCCTTGATTTTCTTTGGGTTTGCCTTGATCTCTCATTGGGAGATGATGAAACCCTGAAAACTTCTCGAGGAGACTCCAAAGACGCACTTGGCCGGATTCAACTTCATTTGATGTGCGCAGAGCACCTCAAAAGATTTAGCCACACCACAAATATGGTCATTGGTGGTTCTGCTCTTGACGAGCATGTCGTCGACGTATACCTCCATATTGCGGCCGATCTGCTTTTCGAACATCTTATTCATGAGTTGTTGGTAAGTGGTGCCCGCGTTCTTTAGACCAAAAGGTATGACCTTATAGCAATAGGTTCCTTCGTTCGTTATGAACAATGGTGCTCCTCGTCCCCTGGGCTCATTCGGATCTAGTTATAACCCGAGTACATGTCCATGAAGCCCAATAGCTCGTGTCGAGATGTGAAAGCCACCAACAGGTCGATCCTGAGTAAAGGAAAACTGTTTTTCAAGCAGGCCTTGTTAACGTAGGTGAAGTCGATGCATATTCATTATTTCCCATTACTTTTCTTTACCAGGACGACGTTGGAAAGCCAATCCGAGTACTAGACCTCCCTGATGAAGCCGGTATCAAGTAGCTTTTTTACTTCTTCCTAGATGGCGATCAACTTCTCCACTGAGTGATTTCTTCGCTTCTGTCTGATGGGCTTGTAGCTGGGATCGAGGCCCAACTTGTGGACCATTATTTTGGCCGAAATCTCAGGCATGTTACTGGGGGTCCATACAAAGATGTCGGCGTTTTGTTGCAAGAACGTGATTAGCTCGTCGTGCAGTATCCCGGCGAGTAAGCCGCCGATCTGTATGCACATTTTTGGATCTTTCGGGTTCAGTGGGATTAGATCAGTTGCCTCTCCAGACTGCACTTATTGTAGAGTTGCTTCGTCTCGATGGTCGAGTTCTTCTGCCAACTTAGCGCTGCCACTTGGGGAGATCTGGGACATGTAACATGTCCACCTAGTGACTTGGTCGCCAAACACTTCACCCACACCATATGCTGTTGGGAATTTCATCTTGAGATGCGGTATCAAAGTGATGGCTCCGAACGCTATTAGGCACGGGCAACCAGTGTAGTATTGTAGACGGAGGGTAGATCAACTACTAAAAAGGTGAGTGTATGACTCGCCATTCTTGGGTATGTGCCCAAGGTGACTTCTAACTGGATCGTTCCTTGGACAGGTACTGGCTCGTTATCAAGGCTATATAGTGCACCTTGGGCAGGCTTTAAATGACTCTTTTTTAAATCAAGTTTAAAAAAAGTTACTTACCAAAAAAAAAGTTTAGAAAACGCATCAAGGTAAAGCAAATCACGTGAACTTCAATTATCAATAAATACTCGTTTCAGCTTCTAGTCGACGCTACCTTCTGAAATGAGCGCGGATACAACAAGGGGATCTACATGGGGAGAAATTACATGTTTCAGGTC
This sequence comes from Nepenthes gracilis, assembly GCA_033239525.1. Lineage (NCBI taxonomy): Eukaryota > Viridiplantae > Streptophyta > Magnoliopsida > Caryophyllales > Nepenthaceae > Nepenthes > Nepenthes gracilis. The sequence continues at coordinate 16,280,833 of BSYO01000007.1, forward strand.
ATTGTCATTAAAGCTAATAACATTGCCTTCAGTGCGTTGCTTCTTCCTCCTAACCTGCTATTCCTTATTGTCCGTTGTTGTTTTGGTCGGCCGAGTCGTGATCATGTTGACCACTCCTGCTATGACCTGATTCCGTGGAGGGGTAGGCTTTGATCCTTCACTGCCTACTGTGCCAGAGCTCTAGCCAGAGTTATTGACGAACCTGGTGAGATGGACTCTATGGATCAGCTCTTCTATCTCCCACTGGATAGTCTTGCAATCTTTCATGAAGTGTCTGGGAGATCGATGAAAATCATAATACTTGGTTGGATTCCCTCCTTCCGCTTTCTTAAATGGTTTCGGCCACTTAAGAAACTTTTTCCCATGGATTTGCATGAGGATCTTCGAATGCGTGTCAGTCAAGGGTATAAGATTGATCAGCCTGTAGTCCTTAAGCCCTGGTGGCCGGTCCTATGGTGCTTTCTGCGGGAGTGGTCGCTGCTGTTGCACTTCCTCTTTCCTTCTGTTGGGAATGAGCAAGCTGGTCCGGTCCGCTCGAGATACTTAGCCTCGTTGGCCTCCTCTACCGTTGTGTAAGTCCTGGTGATAGATTTTGCTTCCCGGAAGGTCTGCGGATTCTTATGTGCCAGATGCCTAAAGAAGTCCCCGTACATCAGCACAGAGATGAAACTGCCAAACTTCATCTCCTCCGTGAGCCTGGGGATCCCCAGCTTTCGCCGCGGGATCCGAAATCTTCATGGATTCTCTTCGTCTTCTCGCTTGATGAGATAGATGCTGTGGTCAGCTTTTCTCGATACGGGAGCGTATTACGCCAAGAAGAGATCAGTCAGCTCCCAAAAGCTTTGGATCGAATCTGAGGAGAGGTGATGGAACCAAATGCGAGTGTCTCCCTTCAAGGTAAGCAGAAAATAGCGGAACATGGTTGCATCCTCCAACCCTTGCAAACTCAGGTGGGTGCAGAAGTGATCAAGGTGACCCATGGGATTAGCGCTCCTATCATATGATTCAAGGGTTGGCATTTTGAATTCTGCTGGCATTGGATAGATCAAGATCTATGCGGTGAAAGGAGATCTATTAAGATCTATCGTGTGTGTATCGTCTTTGAAGACGCGGTTTCCAATCTTCTCCAATCTTGGATCTGCTTGAGCAGTGTTGGCTGATCTTTTGGAGTTGAGATATGTTTTCAACTCTGTCCTTTCTCTAGTGTGGCTAATAGCCGACCGCCGGCTACTGCCACCAGTGGATCTGATGGCTCGGGAGGCTCCCTCTTAGGCCCGAGGCCTAGATTTGGCCCTAGAATATCAGGGGTTCTTTTGTTCCAAGCTTTCCTCCGGAGTCACGCTGCCCGAACGTTTCTTAAGCCTTAGTCAGCTTTGGGCCTTTGAGGACTCTGGTGTTTGAATGTTGGCCGGCCTTCTGGACTTTCTGGCCGGTCTCTTTTCCTCTGGTTTGCTCTCTTGGAGGCCGGTGCAGGGGCTACAGTTGGTGGAGCCTCCTGTTGTGCGTGCTTCTGGCGGAAGCAGAGCATTTGGAGCATTTTGTTCGTATTCTGCATGTGCTCCACTAGATTTTGAAAGAAAAGTGTAGGCATCCCGTTGATCATCCCGTTGACCACAGCATTAGCAATGTGGTCCTGGTCGGGCGAGGTCATATCTCTGGCAAGCTCGCTGGCTTAGACTCTTATGTTTACCATTTTAGTTGATGACGTGGGTTTAGAAGGTGAAGCTGAGGAAAATATCTGAGCAAAGTGGCTTGTTTTTTGTAAGCGCTTTCCAATGGCGCCAATGATGTATCCTAGAACCAAACTTCAAACAGGTTCGGGTCAAGTCGATTGTTAAACGGGCTCAGCTCGTCAATGCTGATCCTACCTACACCAAGACAACAAATAAGAGGTCAGGTACGGGCGAAAAATTATTCCACCGAAAACACTTCGCCGCTCAAGTCAGTAAACAACCTTCGAATTAAGAAGGTTATGGCAAAAATGATAAATAATGAGAAGTGCAAAGAATGTTTGTGACGGTAGTTGGCTCTCGTCGTGAGAGGGTTTCTATGGCTCGAGAGGAGCATTAACTTCCAACACTGTGTTCTCGGGGAATGTAGTAACAGAGAGAGAGAGTCAACATTCTGTAAGCGTGGGAGCTTGCAAGAAAGTTGTCCTATGAGGGATTCTTCGCAGAAAAGAAAGTGTAAGGGCTTGTGCAAGTGCTGTGTAAGTTTATGAGAACTATTATGTCAGAATAAGAGTATGCCCTGGAGTGAGGACTCCATGGACTTTTATAGCTGAGATTCTGCACATCCTTCCTTAGGTAGGAATACTTGATTCTCACACCCCACTGGGTTGGCTTCCTTTCTTGGCGTGGGGCCTCAATGGCGGTAACTGCTCCTTGGGTGGATTGCCTTCCTTATGCATTTTGTAATTCGCTAGGGTTTGTTGCAGACAGGGAAGAGAATCTGGCGCTTTCCGTGTTGGATGTGTGCTGAATCTGTTGGCGACTATTACGGTGGAGACTGCCTTTTTAGGAGAGCGCGAAATTAGGAGAGAAGATCGTTGCTGGTTGAGGACGGAAGTGTGGGCCAAATTGGGCTTGGCCCGTGTGAGGCTTGCACTTGGGTCGGCCTACTCTAGCGTTTCCAGTCAACAAAAATATTGACCGTCTCTGTGAGCTAGTTGCCTATCAGTCTTGGCCAGTCTCTTTTGCCTTTCGTCTGGTCAATAGTTTCGTTGACCGTCTAGGCACACATACGGGCCTTTGTGGATTTGGACCGTTCCTCTTTCTTGGACCAACCCACTATAGGCATAACCATCAAATATTATTATATAACTTATATATTTAGTTGCATGATTTATTCATTATGCTCACACAATGCTTGGTTGTAAACAATTATTGAAAATTTTGAATGTTCATTTCCACTATGCTAGTTATATGTGTGACGGAACGGATTTTTTTTTTTTTTCAAAAACTTCCGTCAAGACAGGAACATATAACTTATAAGCACACAACTAACAATCATTCACAAATCTTCCTACAACAAGCCTACACAGGATCATATGAGCCATCCATGGCATAAATCTACAAAAGTGTTAGCTACACTAACAGTTCAATAACGAGATGTCGTCTAGGACCTATACAGTATATCCAAAAGTTTAGAGTGGAAGCTAAACTAATAACCTACAGAAGTATAGTTTTTCCTTTTTGCTATCTCATACATCATGCATTCTATACAAAATCCACATGTTTATGAACATCCATAAATACAAGATCAGTATACAAAATCGCATGATCAGACAAGTCTTTACGTCCAACAGCTCTCCAAAAATAACTCCAAAATACTTCAGTCCTCAAAATCTTCAAGATTTCCTTCACTCACTCTTTCTCACGAGGCACTAACTCTACCTGTCTTATCCGGAGGGAAAAAATAATAAAACAATGATCCGGGGCCCAACAAGGTACATGCACATGAGTAGTAAAATAGTGGTGCAGAACGGTCATATAGCTATGCATAAACAGAACAGTTAATCAGAATATAATCCAAAAAATAGAGAAAACATACTTTGACCGTATTTAACTTCAAAATCAGAAATTAGTAGTCGGTAAATAGTAATCAGTAAACGTTAATTAGCAAAAATGAAAACGGTGTTGATGTCGGTTGTTCGATTTAGTAAACGGTAAACAGTAATCGATACTTGGTAAACGGTACTCCATAATCGGGTCAGTCTGATGGAAATCCAGTAACATAACATTATCGATAATGACCACTCGCCAAAGATACCCTACTAGCTGAGGGGGCAAATAATTGATGATAGATTATGTTCACTCCATACAATCCAAGGCCTGTAACTGTAATATCCCATCTCATGGGATCGGTACGGTATGCCACCCGAAAGTAGGCCGGTAATGGTAAATCCTCCTGACCGTAACGCCGCGAGGAAGGGCGGACCACAAATAACTCCATGAACAGAGTTATCCTCGATTATCACCGAAAAGTCCTAAGGCATGTCGGAGAACCTATCTGGACTGTAATCAGTCCCGAGTCTTAAATAACAGTAATAGAAATAACCTCTTTATTAAAAACCTTCTTTCATAATCATGGTTTCACAATTTACTTTCAGTTTTACTTTAACGGTGCATGAAATTTTCATCAGTATAAGTCCGTGCAAATTTTCAGAAACAAAATTATACAGGGAGTTTCTCTTCAATGTCAATTAACTTTTATATAACTGAAGCTTTTGTTAAAAATCACTAAAACCCCTTCATTTTCGTACTTAGTGCTTCGCCAAAACTTTCGGACTCAAATCGGTAACTAAACATGTGCTTATTCATGAAAGTAAGGCCACAAATCCATACACATACATTAAATCATGCAATTTACCCAAAAATTTCTAATATTTTTGAGCTAGGGTTTCATCATAACTTTTCGGGACAAAATCGAACACGATTTATATGCATGTACATGAAATTGAAGCTAAAACTTGCAATAAACATGGGTAAACACAAAATCTAACCAAATAATTGAAGGAAACATGCTTCATTTACTTCAAACATGTATCACCATCATTTTAGAACATTTTTATCAACTTTAAAGCAAGGGGAAAGAAAAAAAAAAAAACATCCGAAGTACACTTGCCTTGGCCCGATCTACCGCTATTTTCACCGGGTGTGAATTGGAACTAGCGATTTTCCCTTCTCCTCTTCTCTTCTTCCTCTTTTTCCTCTCCTTCATGCGTGCTCTGTTCTCTCTCTCTCCCTTTTCCCTTTTCTCCTCCCTTTTATAACAAAAACGAAGCAAAAACGCGGGCAAAAGTCGGGGCCGCGCTCGAGCGCACCTTGAGTGCTCAACGAGCGGGCCGTATTCTGTTTTTCGCCCTCTAGCGACCAGCGGGTGAGCGGCGAGCGGGCTGGCTACTGGATTTTGCGCTCGCTGTAGCGCCTCGGGCGCACAGCAGTCGCCACAAGGCTGCTTGCTGATCTCAGATATTTTATAACTTTTTTTTTACTTTCAAACATCATTTTTCACTATAAATTTGGATTCTTAATGGTACTCATCATTTTAATTACTTCCAATTTTCACGTTTTTGATTCTGGGGCCTCACAATATGTATATTTTAAATTTTAAAAAATCTTAACAAATTGTATAAAACCGTAGATTTTTTCATATTGTAAAAACTTTAATTCGATGATGTTATTATTAAAGAGTTTGTTATTCTAAATTAAGTAATTTAACGGATAAAATAATTTTATTCTTTAATAAAAAAATAAAAAATATTTTGACCTATAAATAAATTATTAAAGCACTATAAAAGAAGAAGGACAAGTTAAAAAAGAAAAGGATGAAGACTTATAACATATAAGATTTTTTTACTAATTATATGATCAAATTATATCTTATAAATAATACTATTTAGAAAGTTAACAGTTCATTGGATTTAGGAAAGGTCTGGATGAAATTAGAGGACTTGTACAAGTCCAAGTCCCTCACATCTAGACTGCATGTGAAGTAGTTATATAGCCTCTAATTGTCTGAATATGAAAACTTTGAGAAGTACTTGGATGAATTCTACAGAATTTTGATGCAAATATCTACACTTGATGAAAAAATCAATGATGAAGATAAGATATTGGTGTTAGCCTCGTATAATTATATTGTTATAGCTCTATTGTTCAATAAAAGACACTCAATTTTGATGAGATCATCGCTTTTTTACTTATGAACAAGTCTAGCTAGAAGGGGAGAATAATAAATTTTTAGAAGAGCCAAGTGCCATAGTGTCCATTAGTTGTCGAGGATACGGGAGATCGAGGGACCAAGGCAACAAGTCAAAGAGAAGCAATAATAGTTTCTAGTTTCAAGACATTGAGTACTTTTTGTTGGGAATTCAACACTCGAGATACACCCGATCCGTGCAGTGGAACAAACCTGAATCTCTCATCAACCGTAAGCCACCAAGTTTGTGACTATAAAAAAACAAATAAGGCACAATGATGTTTAAGGTGAAAAATCCTTTTCAACCAAGAAAAAAATTATAGGATAAACTCCGAACAAATTCACTATAAATAATACAGATTACAAGAACCACCTCCAAAATCCTTTCACTCTGAACCCAAGTAAAAAATGGTTTAAATACAACCCCTTTCAACACACTCGACAGCTCACAAGAGAAATATAACGAGAAAAAATAATAACCAAATGAAAATATATTTCTAGAATCACATCCAAAATGATGTACCTGAACTTAGCAAAGAATGAAATTCAAATCGGATATTGAGGGGATGCCAAACCTCTTTTTCTTCTCTACTTTTCTCTCCTCTCTCTATATACGGTGCCCCTTGTGGGAAAAGATTTAGAATTGTAACTCTAAAATGCATAGACTGTATTTTATACCGTGTATTGGCACTCGAGTGCTCTGATGAGAATAAATCAAGTGCATTGGGTTCTGGATTCCGTACTGAGTGACTGTCGAGCGTGGAGCGAGCGCACCAAGTCTGGAATCTACGCCTCTTCATCACTCGAGCGCGAGGTGAGCGTCAACAATCATCCATAAATCTAGAATCAATACTTAAGCACTGCTCGAGTGCCCCTCAAGCACTCAACTTAATCTTGCCTACTGAATTTTCATTGTGCGCGCAAACACTTCGATCCTTGCACAGATCTCATGTGAATCCCCGATGACTTTCTGTTTATTAGGCTACCCACAAGGAAGTAATCAAAACTCAACACTTTTATTGTAGTAAGAAGGGTAAAATAAAATAAAATTATTTCAAGAGAAAGTAAAATAAGTAGGGCGGTAAGGAGTAGCAAGAGAGGAGGGAATATAATGACAATGATCAAGATTTTGTTATTACCTATGGAGACCTTCTAATTGTCGATGCGAAAAAAATACGGAGCTTCACTAGCCATAAAATGAGGTTATTGATAGCAGCATGAGATTACTCACACCATATAACACGTTGTACACTAAGGGATTATAGGACATTGAAGATGATGAATGATGGCTTGTTAAAGGTAGGGGTATCATGAACATTAGTTTACGGACAAGCAATGAGATAAACTTTGTATTTAGGGGCATGCAATATGCACTCGATGTTTGGTTGAACTTAATTTTAAATGAAAAGTTTAACAAGGAAGACTTATGAATAACATTTGGTAAAGGCTAATGAAAGCTCACCAGAGGCACATCAGTTATGGTAAGAGAAAACAAATGTTCAAGTTGAAAATTGATGGAGGCTTAAGTTATTAAGAACACCAAGATGACCAATGGACAGTTTAATTAAGATAGCGGGAGGAGGCTGATGAGAAAGAGCACGGGAGCAACGCCATTGCAAAGAAGAAGCTAAAGGGGAGTGGCAATACTTTAGGTTTGGTGGAGCAAACAAATGTTTCATTCAAGCTTATGAAAGTCAATTTTGAAATCCCCGTATGAAAAATTATCAAAGGGTAAGAGACGATGATTTGCCAAAATCAAAGGGGCCCCAAAAGGTTACGAGGGAAAGTTTATTGGATTTTGGGTCACTTTCTTCTAAGTTCCATACACAATGTATTGACACCTAGAGGTTACGCAATGTTTGCATGAGACATACTCAAGCAAAGATGCCAAGTAAGGGTCATATAATATTCATATGAGAGTTGATATATGAGAGTTGCTCAAGAGACGGAGTTCATTGAAGGTTTGCTAGGGGTTTGCTAGAATGAAAATCATTTCCAATGAATTAGAAGTAATTGTGCTTGATAGGAGCATAAATGGCACTTTTATGCATTTAGGACAAAATAGGGGTGCATGAAAGGTGCCTAACATGTGTTTGAGCTTCAATTTTAGGTTTGGCCTCTAATGTTTTAACACCAAAGTTGGCATTCAAATGTCAGCTTTATTAGTAAAAGTATTGTATGATTTTAAAGCATAAATCTGAAATCTTTTTCAATATAAGGGTGCTATATAAAGAGATAGAACAAAAAAATAGAACGAAAAATAGAGTTTTTGTATATGATTGAGGTCCAATTCAAATTTTATTCTTTGCCAAATTCAAATTTGTTACTCTATTTTGTTTCTAGAATGTAGTTTTTACCTTGGTTGCCTATTTTCTTGGTACATTTCTTCTTTTATGAGTTATAATGCATGTTGTAAATTAAGTTTAACCATTATTCACTTTGATTGCAATGAATAGATCTTGAAATGAGTTATATTTATGATCGGTCACTTTTATAATGAATTTATTCAAATGTTTTATGATTCTATAATTGATTGAGAAAATTTTTCTAATTTAAATATTATCGTACAACTTATATTTTAATTGTGTGATTTGTCTATTGTACTCTCACAGTGCTTGGTGACCAACAATTGACAGGAGATTCAAGAGTTTGCTTCTACTATGGTGGTTGTGTGTGTTTTTATTTCTGAAAAATTCCAACAAGACAAAGGAAATTTTGATGAGTATAAGGCAATGGAACAATAAGTTGATGAAGTATATCAATTTCCTGAATTTTCATGTACTCTTGTTTTCTAAAAGTAGTCTATATTCTCATAAAGCTGCATCAGTAGTTAGTTGTTAGTATTCTTATAAAGCTGCATCAGTAGTTAGTTGATAGTCAAAAGGTAATAACAGATTTAGTGCTTATCATTTGTAGTTAACGCATCGAAAAACGGACTTCACCCATTGGGAAATATGAATTTGTCAAAATGCATTCTTTGCTCCGAAGAATGGTAAGTACCATCTAATGAATTCCCTTCAACCAGTGTCGAATTCTATCATTTCAATTGACAAATAGGCGCTGGACTATAATGCATAGTAATGCCATAAATGATGCAAAATATATATATATATATATATATATATAAACAGAATAGACTTCCAAGATAGGATAGTTTAATTTAAGATGGATCAACTCAATATGTAGTGTACATAGTAATTTCTGTTTATTTATTGAATTTGTTCGAGGTATTGAGCCCCTCATTTTAAATCAATAATCTAAAATACATGCATATATACAGGAGGTGGACAATATTCCAGGAAGCACCCTTTCTTTAGAGTTGTTATGGTCTTTCTACTATGAAGGCTTTTATATCTATTCAACGGTTAGAATTAAAAATTAGATGAATCGATAAAAGAGAATGAATATCCATTCAAACCACTTGACACAGTCTCCATCATTCATTCCCCTATCCGACTTCTGATCCAGCAGTCTCCCTAACTCGAACAAGTACACTTGGCCCGTTTATCGGTAAGTGTCTGCAAAATTCTCAAAGGAAATTTTCCATTCAGAATGATATAATCAAATTACTTGGTTTTATAAATGCTAAGCGGTTCTTAATAAGGTTCATACCTTGACTTGTTTCTGGAGCCCTTTAATGTACTCAACAGCCATATCTAACATTTCAGCTGTATTTGTTTGCTGAAAACGGGGTAGGTAAAGATCGAAAGAGACAGACATTTTTTTTAGTTCAAAAAAAATTATTTAGTTAGTACGGGTTACAAATCTGAAATATAATTAGTATATAATGTCTCTTTCTTCGTTTTATTGTCGCCTATTTTTTACCCCAAAAAAAGAAAAGAAAGACACAAGAAGATACTCTACCTTATCCATGTAAGGAACTAAATCCTGAAGCTTCCTTATTCTCTCACTTATTCGAGTTCTCCTCACCTGGAAAAAAAAAAAACGAACACTGGAATTGCATTTAGACCAAAAGAAAGTGAGATTTTTTATTCAATTAGGAAATATACGAAGCAAAATAGAAAATATACTAGCCGTAATTATTTTTAGTTGACATTTTCATTTTCCCCCCTCCCCCTCCCCTTCACCTTTATTATTATTTTTTTGATGTTTTTTTGATATTCCAGTAAAATTATACTTAGAAACTAAGTTACTCCCCACTGTCATAAAACTTTGGTTATACTGTTTGAAATTCCACTGTTACATTCTCACACGATGTTAGCATCGATGCAATCCAATCGAACTTCAAAAATTCCAAAGGATTTGAGCTTCAGCATTAAAAACCATACACCGAGCAGTTGAAAAGCATTTATTTTCAAATAAATGATTGTGACCCGACTGAGGAGACCCTCATTCTTCTTTCTTTAGTAAAGGAGAGCTACTGAACCTTTCTTTGGTGGTTTTGAACCCAAACTCATCCATACATCTAAACTCTGTTACATTATGACACATATGCCAGAGAAGATGTTAAGTTGGATGTATGACTAAATTGGTGTTCCAATAACCAGTGGGTAAATAGTCTCTATAGATTGAAGTTATTACGTCGCAAAACAATTCAAGCTTACCCTTTCAGCAATGCTTCGTGGATGAGTAGCCATTCCCCGCTTAGCTCTGATCCTGTGGGAGGGCAAACTGTCTTGAAACTGCAACAGCTTCTCCAATGCCGTCTTCGGCAAACTCAAGTGATGAGCCAGCAGTGGCGGTCCGTATCTACCCTCTCCGTTCTGCTTAACAAACAGCAATCACAATTAGGCAAATTATGCCCCGCAAAAAGCGGAAAACACCTACACCAATACTACATGTTTTGTTTGTTTCTAATCATCAATCAGAAAACTTATGGAAATTTATGATGAAACTGCGAAAAACTATAGATAAATAAACAATTAAAACTATAGCTTTCAACAGTAAATCTCCTGGCTTTTAGTTTTTATAGTTTTTCTGATCCAACGTGATAGAAGTTTAAGACCATTAAATGTTGGACGAATTTACTTGGGTTTTAGATATTAGAAAGGGGATGCCAAACATACTGAAAATTGTACCACTAGAGTACTTACAAAATGATTACCTGATTTTCAGATGAATTTAATTCAGAAAACGTTTTCTGATCATCATTCCCACTCCTCTCTAATCTTGCAAAGTCGTCAGAAAAAATCAGAGTGTTATCCCAGGAACCAACGGCGTACTCTGGAAGGTAACCGCCATTGTTGTTTAGATCATTGCTGAAGCTTCTGCCATCTAGCCCTGCATATGAAGAAGAAGAAGAAGAAAGAAGCCCCGATGAGACATTTATCTGACCAATCGTCCTTCTTGCAGAGGCAAAGGATGCTTCTTCGTTTGTCCGATTATTAGCTTCTGAATTCTCCACGCCTCTGATCGCTGCAAACCCTGCCATTTGCTACCAGTTTCTTTAGCATATTTACCAAAGAAATTGCAAGCGATTGAGCGAATAAAATGAAAAATGGAAATCGTTGCCAACCCAGAATTGTAAGAGGGCTCATGGATTTAGTAGTGGCAAAGAAATAGTAGTTGGCAGTTGAATGACCAAAAAAAAGGACAATCGAGCAACAAATGTTTGTAAAATTGTCCAAACTAAAGCCTTCAATTGGTTCCCGTTTTTATTAGACTTCAATTTCTTGATGGATGGATGCCTTTGAGTTTTAAGATATAAATCAATAGGGAAAGACAGGAAGACAATACCATCATCAAGATTAATGTTGGTCAAGAATCCAGCGGGTAAGCTGTTATGTCTAAGCAGATTTGTACCGCTCCCACCAGGCATCTTCATTTGCTGCACCACGCTATCTACAGGCATCGAGCTCGGAGCTCTAAATGAGCTCTCCATGGCAGAATTCGAAGCTTCTGACTTGTTCTGGTTCCTGAAAGGCGGTTTAGATAGGTTTTGGTAAGTCGCCTGCGAGGATGGAGTATAATTGTTCTGCTGCTGGTTTTTGTCTGCCTCTTGCTTCACAGGCCCCATCAACTCCGCATGAACGGGTGAATTCTCCGGAATATCACACAAGTTGTTCGATAACGATTCATCTCCACCATCTACACTCGACAAAAGCCTTACGAAGATGCTTTCAGTGTCGGGGCTTAGAGGATGATGCACAAGAAAATCTCCCTTTTCATTGCTGCGACTGGTATCTGTGAAATCGAGAGAACTTGCAAAGTACGAACTTGGGGACGAACGATAGCGAGTGGGGCTCTTGTTCATTTGTTGCTTTTGATGTTGAAGTTGATCTGGAAAATGATGTTGACATTGTTGTCGCTGAAGATTTGAATCCATTATTTTCCTCGGATTTTCCTTCCCAATTCCTCAATTCAAGGAGAACACAGGCTTAGCTTGATCGACCGAGAAACTAAAAAACACTTAAATAGCTTCAGTTGCCGCTGAATTTCAAGATTATCACCCTCAGAAAGGGGGGAAAACCCAGCCCAGAATCGTACTACTTTGCTTCAAGTTTAGAAGATTCACAGAAATCACGAAACACGGGCCAAACAGAGTGACGCAGAGGACAAATAAACGGATTCTGCTCTAATATTTTCATCACTGGGTTCACCTGAGATCAGAATTGAGAAATTTCCACTACTTGAGAAAGATCTGAAACACCCAAACCGATTTGAAGGAGAATCTCACATTAATCACAAAGAAAGAACAGAAAAACAAAAACTACCAAATAACCCTTCTTCAAAACCTCTCTCTTGTTTAAATGGAGAGAATCGGTCTGCCTTGAAAATTATTTCTCCCCGTCTTTTCTCTCTTCAGCTCTGCTGTTGTCAATAGGCGGTGAGAGATCACGAGAGGGAGAGTGGAAACGCAAGCCATCATTCTGTTTTTTTTTTTTTTATTATTCTTAAAAGAATACTTCCTCTCACCTCTCGGTATTAGACCTTTCAGCCAATGAGAACTACCAGAAGCCAGAAGTCATTTCTTATCCGCAACACGTACGCGTAACAGCGAACGCTAGAAAATGCCCCGAGGAAGCGCCACCGTTGCAGAATGGCGAATTTGAGAGGGATACTTTGATGGGTTTATCAATAATGCATCACGTTATGCAGACGGTTCGTAATTGACTCACAGAAAAAAAATATTTTGATATTTTTTAAAATTAATTTAAAATTATTTTTAAATAAATTAATACTTACATATTGGCCCACTTTTTATGAGTGTATTAAAAGTAGATAAATTTGATTATCAATTATTTAAAATATAACTAAATAATATCTTCTCGTACCATTAAATTGTATTAGATTGGCTATCAAGAACTTTGCAATCTTTTTTAGCGTGCGAACACGGGTTGCCGTCACCTTTTTCTAAAGACGAAATAGACATGTCAGAATAAGCTCACCCTTCTCACGTGAAAAGACTATTTCGCCCTTCTCAGGCCATTTTATAGGTGAGGCCAAGGTGTGGGTGGGTTTGAGAAAAATTAAGACGCTAAAATAGGGTCTTAGGTTACTTGACCATGTAGCAATTCAATGCCACTATAAAAATAGTTCGGATCTACGAAGTAAAATCTTGTTTTGCTCGTATAAAATAGGATCCCCTTGCAAAAATACTACAATGCAATTAATCAAACGATATTATCATAATTTGTAAGTCATTATTTAGTAAATTTAAAAGCCTTACACATAACAGATATTTTAATCCACCAGATAAGATTAGCGTCAGGCGTGGGCAGGGTATTTGTTTAATCTAATTACCTCGTTAAAAAACAACTACTCAGCCAAGGAAAGGGCTGAATGCCTTGATCTGTTCGGGGGCGCTTTAACTTTCTTTTTTTGCTTCAAGACGCTGGTTCACGTGCCACCTCTCACTCAACTCATCTGTTGGTTTGGCATTAAATGCATGACTTTGGAGTTATGGATCTTGAATACGATAGGAGCACTTTCAATTTTATATTATAAATAGGTTATTTAAGCTATTTTAATTTATCATATCCTTGTTATGGTAAATTAATTTAAATATTATATCAAAGGCCACCACTACGCTATGAATTTGAACAGAATGCAAATACGGCATCGCTTATTTTATTATTAAATTATTGACTATAAAATATCATGAGAATAAAAAAATTAAATTACGTAATAAAATATTTATAAATTATATGATAATATTTAAGATGAATAAATATTTTTAATAGGAAAAAAACTTTAAATAAATCTATTATAAGTAATGATCGGTTATAAATATAATTCTCTCAGATATTTCTTCACCGTAACTTAAATGAATAATGATTAAATCCAAATTTAAACATATTTAGTAACCCATGACAGAAGATATATATTGAGAAAACAAACAATTAAAGTGAAAAAAAAGCCTATAAATAAAATAGAGTAACGTGATCCGAACTTGCAAAATGGCATAACTCAATCGGATTTGAATTAGATGTCAAAACCCTTTATTATCTTTCTTTTTTCTCTTCGTATGGTATCCTTTGTTAAAAATGATATTATATTTATTCCCTTAAACCGAACAGAGTTTAAAATAATAGTGCTAGCATTTAAATTTTAAAATATAAAAATTAAATTCTTACTTAAGCATCGGTTAGGTACCTATTAGACGCGTCATATCTATACCAACTACGCATATGTGTCCCTCTATTAGGTGCAGTTACTTCCAATTTGCCAAATTTTTTTTTTTATTTGAATGCACATTGTGCAAACCTCTAATGTACTTTAACACTTGAGTAATTTTTACACAAATATCATATGACTCTTAACTAACATTTTACTTGGGTGGGTTTTGTGTGAATATCCCCTGTCATCTTAATGGTCCATCCGTTGGATGCAAAATTTAAAAAAAAAAAAAAAAAAACTCAAAATCTAACAAAATTAAAGTTGAAGAGACTTTAATGAAAATGCTTGGAGTTTTATATCATTTTAAATTATTGATCACTTAATTTTTAGTTGGTGCAGGGTAAGAAAATTTAAGAGGGTTATACAAGTACAAATATTTTGGTATTGAGCCGTGTGGGAAAGGGATATGGGATTAGGAAGTTGCACCAAGTATATATATTTTTTATTTAATAGGTAAAATTTAAAATTCAAAAAAATCATCTCAATGATTATTTTTTTAAAAAAATATTATTAGTTTAAATATTTAATTGATGCCAATATAAAAAAATAAATATATAAAAATACTATATATAATATTTTATATATCAAAATCTGTACTATTAAATATTTATTTAATAGTAGAGATTGAAAATGTACCGATTAAGTACTCATAAAAAAAGATATATTCCCACAAGCATGATGAGAAAGAGCTTCATTATTTAAAAGAAAAAAAAAATGCAATCGAGTAAGCGAGGCTTGAATGGGATGGTAAAGTGTTAAATGACTATGTAATTATAGGAATGTTTTAAAAAGCAATACAAAAAATAAGCCTAGACAATAAATAAAATACTTTTTTCTAAATATAAATATTTTAAATATGTATTTTTATCATTTTTTAAATAATTTTTATGCAATCTAAAATATAAAAATTCTTTAATTTTTTAAATTCCATTGACTATTTTTTTTAAAATTATATATCTGAATCTTCAAAATTAGAAGAAAAATTATATATAAAAGTTCAAGTGAGATTATTTGTACAATTATACTTTCTACTTAAAATTATTTTTAAATAAATTAATACTTACATATTGACCCACTTTTTATGAGTGTATTAAAAAGTAGATAAATTAGATTATCAATTATTTAAAATATAACTAAATAATATCTTCTCGTACCATTAAATTGTATTAGATTGGCTATCAAGAACTATGCAATCTTTTTTGCGTGCGAACACGGGTTGCCGTCGCCTTTTCTAAAGACGAAATAGACATGTCAGAATAAGCTCACCCTTCTCACGTGAAAAGACTATTTCGCCCTTCTCAGGCCATTTTATAGGTGAGGCCAAGGTGTGGGTGGGTTTGAGAAAAATTAAGACGCTAAAATAGGGTCTTAGGTTACTTGACGATGTAGCAATTCAATGCCACTATAAAAATTTTCAGCCATGTAGACATTGGTGAGCGAGCAACTCAAACACCGATGTTGCCTTCCTGGGGATCCTACTTCGTAAATTTAGATGATCAATTTATACGGCCAAATGAAACTAATCGTCCAAATTTATTATAATTTTTTAAAAAATTTATAATATAAATGAATTTGAACAGTCAATCTTATCTAACCGCATAGACCAATAGTTCAGATCTACGAACTAAAATCTTGTTTTGCTCGTACATAAAATAGGATCCCCGGTTGCAAAATACTACAATGCAATTAATCAAACGATATTATCATAATTTGTAAGTCATTATTTAGTAACTTAAAGCCTTACACATAACAGATATTTTAATCCACCAGATAAGATTAGCGTCAGGCGTGGGCAGGGTACTTGTTTAATCTAATTACCTCGTTAAAAAACAACTACTCAGCCAAGGAAAGGGCTGAATGCCTTGATCTGTTCGGGGGCGCTTTAACTTTCTTTTTTTGCTTCAAGACGCTGGTTCACGTGCCACCTCTTACTTAACTCATCTGTTGGTTTGGCATTAAATGCATGACTTTGGAGTTATGGATCTTGAATACGATAGGAGCACTTTTAATTTTATATTATAAATAGGTTATTTAAGCTATTTTAATTTATCATATACTTGTTATGGTAAATTAATTTAAATATTATATCAAAGGCCACCACTACGCTATGAATTTGAACAGAATGCAAATACGGCATCGCTTATTTTTATTATTAAATTATTGACTATAAAATATCATGAGAATAAAAAAAATTAAATTACATAATAAAATATTTATAAATTATAGGATAACATTTAAGGTGAATAATTATTTTTAACTAGGAAAAAACTTTAAATAAATCTATTATAAGTAATGATCGGTTATAAATATAATTCTCTCAGATATTTCTTCACGGCAACTTAAATGAATAATGATTAAATCCAAATTTAAACATATTTCGTAACGCCATGACAGAAAATATATATTGAGAAAACAAACAATTAAAGTGAAAAAAAGCCCTATAAATAAAATAGAGTAACGTATCCGAACTTAACGAATGACATAACTTGAATCGGATTTCAATTAGATCTCAAACCCTTTTACCTATCTTTCTTTTTCTCTTCGTATGGTATCCTTTGTTAAAAACGATATTATATTTATTCCCTTAAATCGAGCAGAGTTTTAAATAATAGTGCTAACATTTAAATTTTAAAATATAAAAGTTAAATTCTTACTTGAGCATCGGTTAGGTACCTATTAGACGCGTCATATCTATATCAACTACGCGTATGTATCCCTCTATTAGGTGCAGTTACTTCCAATTTGCCAAATTTTTTTTTATTTGAATGCACATTGTGCAAACCTCTAATGTACTTTTAACACTTGAGTAATTTTTACACAAATATCATATGACTCTTAACTAACATTTTACTTGGGTGGGTTTTGTGTGAATATCCCCTGTCATCTTAATGGTTCATCCGTTGGATGCAAAATTAAAAAAAAAACTCAAAATCTAACAAAATTAAAGTTGAAGAGACTTTAATGAAAATGCTTGGAGTTTTATATCATTTTAAATTCTTGATCACTTAATTTTTTAGTTGGTGCAGGGTAAGAAAATTTAAGAGGGTTATACAAGTACAAATATTTTGGTATTGAGCCGCGTGGGAAAGGGATATGGGATTAGGAAGTTGCACCAAGTATATATATTTTTTATTTAATAGGTAAAATTTAAAATTCAAAAAAATCATCTCAATGATTATTTTTTTAAAAAAAATATTATTAGTTTAAATATTTAATTGATGCCAATATAAAAAAATAAAAAAAATATTATTAGTTTAAATATTTAATTGATGCCAATATAAAAAAATAAATATATAAAAATACTATATATAATATTTTATATATCAAAATCTGTACTATTAAATATTTATTTAATAGTAGAGATTGAAAATGTACCGATTAAGTACTCATAAAAAAGGATATATTCCCACAAGCATGATGAGAAAGAGCTTCATTATTTAAAAGAAAAAAAAATGCAATCGAGTAAGCGAGGCTTGAATGGGATGGTAAAGTATTAAATGACTATGTAATTATAGGAATGTTTTAAAAAGCAATACAAAAAATAAGCCTAGACAATAAATAAAATACTTTTTTCTAAATATAAATATTTTAAATATGTATTTTTATCATTTTTTAAATAATTTTTATGCAATCTAAAATATAAAATTCTTTAATTTTTTTAAATTCCATTGACTATTTTTTTAGAACTATATATCTGAATCTTCAAAAATTAGAAGAAAAAATTATATATAAAGTTCAAGTGAGATTATTTGTACAATTATACTTTCTACTTAAAATTATTTTTAATTTTAAAAAATAATTTTAAATCCAAATAAACCACAAATTATCCTGAAAACAGAAAAAAAATCCATTAATATTCCATAGACTTAGATATAAAGTATACATTTGTTTGAATGTTGACCAAAAAAAGGCATGTAGTCGTAGTTTAGGAAAAAGAATTAGTATGTATTTGTTTGAGTACAACACAGAAAAATAAATTAAGAGTATATATATATATATATATTCATATTTATTTATTATTAGTTAGTTTAAATAAAAATAAATAAAGATATAGATGATTTAAATAGTATCCCTAAAATAAGTCAAGCAAAATGATCTATAACCACCAGTTTTGCGCTCTTTATGAACGAAAAAGCATGACGGCTGATTCCGACAAGGTGGGAGTAATGATGTGGGCGGCGGTGGTGGGAAGAGCACTACCACGTCGGACGGATTGATCAGCCGCAGCACAGCCGGTGGACCGTCCGATTGGATTCTTGCCATTTTTGGTGCGTACCCAAAAATATTTGCTTCTTTTGGAAATCATTTATCTTGTGTTCCTTTTTAGCAGTGTGGGTGGGTCGGTCTTTTAATAAATCTTTTAGGTTTACATAAATAAAATAAATAATTAGCAACTAATATAAATTTTATATTGTTTAGTATATGAGATTTAATAATATATTTGATGCGTCTGAATCTAAGTCTGAATATATTCGAATCAAGTAGTTCATTGGATTCTGATATCCATTTGCTGAACTTTAAGTCATACACATCACAATTTTAAATAAGAGTGAGTGAATGAAAAATTTATAAATAAAAGTGCACTCATAGGATGAGTGGCTTTTGTGGGCAAGAGAAGATGTAATCGAAAGCGTTAGCTCCTATGGCCTTTTATAGTTATGGCCACCGGATGCCTTCATTATGTAGAGGGGCTTGATCCCGCGCTCTATTAGGGATCGTTGCCTTTCTTGTGTAGGCATGAGCACCTTTCTAGTTGTAATGATCAAAAGGGCTAATCTTTTTCCTTCTATATTTTGTAACCGTTAGGGTTTCAAATAGACCGTGCGAAGATCAGCGCCTTCTTCCCAAGATTTGTTTTGATTATGGAGGTAATTGTTATATTGAAGATTTTCTTCTTTGGAGATCCAAAAAATTAGGACAAATGACCATTGTGGCTTGAGGACGGACATGTGGACCAATCTAGGCTTGGGCCGCACGTGCCTTGGGTATCAACCGGTTTACTGGCCACTTTTTCAATCAACGGAAGTGATGACCTTCATGGGCTTAAATGGGCTGTCTTGATCTTGGTCTCTCTGTTGGTTCACTTGCTTTTCATCTAGTTAACGGCATTGACCGTCCAATTAGAAATGGGCCGCTAAGGATTTGGGCCGCTTTCCTCCTTCGTTGGCCAATCTGTTACTGGCATCCCTATCACTAGCTTCCCATGTTGGTGGTCTGAACTTTCGGCCTCCAGCATGTTAACAATGGGATGCTTCTGGTTGGGCAACTTGCTCGAGATAACTTGGTGAGGACATTAGCAATGCCCTTGGTTTGCTAATCGCGTTGCTTGTGACTGCTGATTGTAAAGTCAAGATCGGAAGAACAAAGGTGTAGAAAGCGTCAACCGGATTTGTTAACCGTCCTAGATAGAATCTGGAGAATTGGTTTGAGAGAGTGTTGACTGAATTCGTTGATTGTTCTAATAATAATCTGGAGAATTAAGTAAGAAGAGGGGCACTGACCGGATTTGTTGACCATCCAAGTAAGAATTCGGAGAACTGGTCGGGATTGAATCAATGCGCTATCATGCCGTTGGACTATCAATCGAAAATTTTCCATGTGTCAACATTAAATGAATTTGCAATTCCAATAATTAATTTACCAAAAGATCTTATTCGACTACGTCCTCTCTGGAGGCAACACGTGTTAGCGATGATGGGCACACCTTTTTGATGCGCTACCCTTCTCCAACAGCTGCGTTCCTTTATATAATTTGTACGTCTGTTCAAATTTTTCCATACTTTCCTTCTGAAAATTTCTAAGTCTTTTCTTACTCTTGTTGCTCTCATTTCCATGGTTCCTTCCGTTCTTGAGATTGCTTCTGCGATTTTCACCAGTAATGTGAGAGAGCTATATGTTAGTTTAACATCCCATGGAAGATTGTATTCACGATGCCTAACAGGCATGACAGGGCCTGCTTCCCTCACAGGTGTCACATTGCTATATATGATGCCTACCTAAGGAGTGGGCTACGCCTCCCCATACCAAAGGAGTTGCTCACCATTTTTATAGTACTCAGAGTTTCGATCGTACGGCTCCATGCCAATGCTATACAGTACCTCTGTTCGCTGTGCATCTTCTTCCATCACCATTCATGGATGCTGACGATAGAGGTAGTTTGGGTGATGTTTTGATTCACTCAGAGTGGGAACTGGATCTCCTTGTCTGCAAGAGATCTTCACATCAACGATGCCATATACGATTCCATGAAGAACTGGAATGACTGCTTTTTCTTTGTGCACGTTGATGATATATGGCCCTTGTCCCTGGATTGGGGTAAGGTTCCTAGTGGTCTCACTGGGACACCCAAGAAAGAGGAGGTAGCTATTGTGGAGCCACTATTGCGGCCAGTGAGAGATCACCTCTCTGAGTTTAGGAGAGATCACCTAGTTTCCATGGAGGAAGCCTGGAAAGCTCGTTGGGAACCTCCTTCTCCTGTCCAGAAGGTCAAACCACCACGGTCTGTGACCTCACAGTGCAAGAGGAAAGCAGGTGCTATCACCATCGATGCGGCCAGTGCACTTTCCACTAGTGATGCTCCCAAAAGTCCAAGACAAAAGAGGGCCATGACGATAGTGCCTTCTTCGTCATCTTTCATAGAGCCAGACTACATAGCGGTCGAATGACTAGTTGGAGCCGGAGAATGCTCGGAGTAGAGGCTGCTATGGAGGAGTATAAGGCCATGTTGTGCGCTGCTGCAAGTGGCGTTGTCGCTGCGCTATCATAGCAAGAGGACTTGGTAGAGCGGTTGGAGCTGCCTACGGAACTACTAGTTGATCCGGAGGAGCCAGCCATGGAGCCATCTTCTGTGCCTGATAAGCCAGCCGCCGTAGAGCTTTTTGAGGTAGTTGACATCGGTGTTGAGTTGGTAGAGGAGATTGTTGTTGAGGCTTCAGCAGAGCATGCTAAGGAGGTTGCCACTTCCAGTCCTCTACTATCAGGCCCAAGGTCACAGAACAGACCAATAAGGAGGCAACGGAAAGTTTGGCTGGTAACTTTTTGAAGTTTTCTTTTTCATCTTCCTCTACTGTTATTATTTAACTTCTTTGATTTTTGGCAAGAGGAAAAGTTTCTAGCTGTAGTGAGAATGGGATTGTGTCAACGGGACACAGTGGTCTTGGACCGCGAAGAAGAGATCACCTAGTTCGAGGAGGAGAGGGACCTACTGAGGGCCCACCACTAGGAGGAGAATGCCACTCTTCAGTTAGAGTTGTCTGAACTAAAAGCAAAAACTGCAAGACTGGAAGAAGAGGTTGCCTGGGTGGTGGGGCATATTGACGATCTCTTGGAAAAGATAGCTTCATTAGAGAATGATCTATCCACTTGTATATGTCCACATGATGTTTCTCAGGGATTATGGGCATAGTTATAGGAAGACATCAACATTAGTCACCGTATTGCCTAGCTGATGGACCCCAATTTTTCCATTGGTGTCCTTGACCCAGTGAAGTGCATTGCTAGGTGATGTGAGAGCCTTGTGGACTAGTCCTAGAGTGGACAGGGGCCTCTCCCACCTCCTCCTAGGAGTTCTGCTTCTTAGTAGAGATTTTGTATCCCTTGCTTATTTGTTTTTGGATGTAAGTGTAAGTACAGCATGGTCACTAATAAAACAATTATTTTACTGACATATTGCGTTTCATGATGTTGCTTTCATTAGTTGTTCATTTAGTTACTTATTCTTTGTATTAGCCGGCCTACTTGTTGTACCTTGTACAAGTTGGCTGTCCGTCTCGCAACATTGGAGACGTTTGTTGTACTCTTAGATGGACTTAAGTCCTTGAGGAGACATCGGGGTGAATCCTGATGCTGTATGAAGCCAGTTCTATACTCGAGCGTGAGTTGAGGCTTGGGTGGCACTGCCCATGTACAATCTTGGGCGGCTAGCTTTTGGACGGTGCACTTTACTCCTGAGGTGTTGATCGTTGTAGACTAATAGTGCTAACTCCTGTTAGAGGAGGTCGTCATGCGTGTTGTTTAATCCCCATTGTGACCGAATGGATCTTAATTCTCATTGGACTCTCCGTCAGACAGATACATAACAAAATTTATATATTTTCATAAGTAATTTTACAGAAATTTTGACAGAGTTCTATCTAAAATTGGACAAAATTCAAATATACAACCTATATATTATAACATGTACAAGTACATGACTATTTAAATACCACATTTCAACCTACAACACACATACACAAGACCACCAATTTTCTTTTACATCCATAGTTCAAATATAATCATATCCACTAAATCAGAAACATATAGAAGATGCCATCGAGGACCTGTAATGATCCAGAAAACATATAGTGGAAGCATCTATATCCTTAACAGAAACCTGCAAAAGTATAAATACAGTTCTAACAGTTTATAGAATATATTATAATTATTTATACATAATGTTTTTTTACAGAATTCAATGGGACATGCAAAACTATCAGATCTCCCAAAATATTTCAAGATAATCTTCGTGACTTCGTTGAGACTCCAGACTCTTCATTGCTAATCTCTAGTTAGGCTTGATCATCCAGTATCGTCTCTATAGCTTTATCTAGAGGGGAACAAATAGTAAATAGTGAGTTAAAACCCAATAAGGTATATGTAGGCATGTAATAAAACTTTTATATAGAACAGAATGCAGTAAAATGGATACAGTTTCATGTTAAGGTATAAATACTCTAAAGTAGTGATTTATGGAAATTATGGTAGAATATGATGTAGAAGGTTACAGAACTGCCAAGAAACAGGAACACTCAAGCTTCGAAAATCAAAAATCAGTGTAATCAGACTTCGTTAATAATAAATTGGTAAGATAGGCTTCAAAGAGAAGAAATCAGTCTCAATTCTATAAATTATAGAAAATTCCTTTCCTATTAATAAAGGACCCAATCAGTAGATCTTACTAGCAGAGGGGGCAAATAATCGAGGATAGATTGTATTCACTCAACACAATTCAGGGCCAGAAACAATAGTCCATTCCAGTGGGACATCCCTTCTCGCAGGATTCAGTACAGTAATATCGGCCAATAATAGTAGTTACCATCTAGGTTAACGTCCTGAGGAAGAGCGGACCACATATAAATCTAAGGATAAAGTTATCATCGATTACCATCATAATATTTTAAGGCATGCCGGAGAACGTAACCTGACTGTACATCTATTCTGGGTCCTAATTATCAGTGTCTGAAATATTTTTCTTCTTATTTCTTAACTGAAAATCCTTTTTAGTTTCAGAAATTAGTCAGAATTTCACAATAACTCTTCAGCTAGTTTCAGAATATATAGTAACAGTTTATAATCCTTTAGTTTCGCTTCAGAATATACATAAATAATTTATAATCTTTCAGTTTCGATTCAGAATATACAGAAATAGTTTAAAACCCTTCAATTTTGCTTCAAAAATCTCCAAAAATTTAGCAGTATAAGTCCGTGTAAAATTTTCAGACATTAATCACATCAGTGGCATTATCATATTACAGATTAACTTTTATATAACAGAAGCTATGGAAAATAAAGTATCAAATCTTTAATTTTCGTACCTATGGTTTTGCCAAAATTTTTGGACAGTAAATGAATACCCAACACGTGTATTTTTATAAAATCAGAGGTATATTTAGCAGTATATACAAGTAAACACAAAATCTGTCCGATTAATCAGGAGAAACATGTATTATTTACAATAAATATGCAAAATTATAGATTTAAAGTATAAATACCATTTTTGATATACAGAAAAGCTGTAAAAACAAAAAAATAGTGTCTGAGGTATAGTTACCTAAGGTCGCTCTACAGTTACTTTTACCTGGATCGGAGTAGATTGATTGATTTTTCCCCTCTTCTTTATCTTTCCTCTCTTCCTTCTTCTCCTCTCGTTGTCCTCTCGCTGCTGTTCTCCTTTCCCCACCTTAATCTCCCTTTTAAAAACATAAAGGGAAGAAGTCACGTGAGGGAGCCCGTGGCTGGCGCTCGAGCGCCAACCGGGCGTGCTTCAAGCGCCCGGTTCTGCTAAACCCGCTTGGGTGATGCCTCGAGTGCTACTTCGAGCAGTGCATTTTGGTTTTTGCGCTCCGTTTGTGCTCGAGGGCTACTCAGGCACGGGTCAGGCCCACATCTAGCCTACACAAGCCTACTTCGCGTTTCACCATCTGAAACCCGTTTTGACCATTTCAACCTAATTCTTAGCTTCATTGGACCCTAATTTTGATTATATAACCTTAATAGGGCAC
This sequence comes from Nepenthes gracilis, assembly GCA_033239525.1. Taxonomy (NCBI): domain Eukaryota; kingdom Viridiplantae; phylum Streptophyta; class Magnoliopsida; order Caryophyllales; family Nepenthaceae; genus Nepenthes; species Nepenthes gracilis. The sequence continues at coordinate 16,305,375 of BSYO01000007.1, forward strand.
GATTATCATAATTTAAAACCCAAAATCTTATTTATAAATTAACATTTTTTGGTTTACAATTTTGGTTCCCGATTTACCAATTTCGGATCTTTGGGCTTTTTGATCCGATTCCTCCCATACCCCTTGACATTAATTTACCTATTTTAAGTTAATTATTCATCTTTTGTCATATTTTGAGAACCGGTACTCCTACAGAGCCCATCTTTCTTCTAATTATCATGTTTTGGAAGCTTGGGTCATTACACCCATAAGGTTTGGAATTAAACCATGAACGGGCCACTTGGATGATCAAGATTTAATTCGACTGCTTACGGGCCGCCTGGATGACTAGGATTTAATTCGATCGCTTACGAGCTGCTTGGATGACCAGTGTTTAATTACGAATGGGTAAAAATCTGCCCGACTTAGGGGCAGTCTAAGTCGTTTATTTCGTGTAACTTGTAAGTAAGCATTCACATAGAAAAGAAAAAAAAAAATGAAAAGAGATATAAGGCACAATGCAAACGGAAAAAAATTTTCTTTTATTTTTGACAATATATGTTATAAGCATGCTCATGTCATATAAATGACCTACCTGGGTCTTCACTGGAAGTAACGTCTTAGGTGGACTGTGTTCTACGTCTGTGGGACCAACTTGTCATTCTGGTGTTAGGAGTTGGTATACTCTATTTCGTAGAATGGCTGATAGTAGAAATGGGCCTTCCAAATTCGAAAAAAGCTTGTTCCAGTTGGTAGTCTTGCCTGTAGCCTCTATTCTTCGCAAGGCCAGATCTCCAACTTCAAATTGCCACGCTTTCATTTTCTTGTTGTAATAGTAGGTGACTCATTATTGGTAGGCAGCTGTCCGCATTCTGGTTGTGTTACATGCTTCCTCCAGTAGATCTAGGTGTTCCTTAATCTTTTAGGAGTTACCAAGTGGATCGAATGCTTCAACCCTGAGGCTTGGGAGCCTAATCTCAATCGGAGTTACCGCTTCAATCCCGTAGCAGAGGCTGAAGGGTTTTTCACGAGTTGGTTCCTTAGGAGTTGTCCAGTATGACCATAGGACGGAGGAAAACTCATCGACCTAGAAGCCCCCTGCGTCCTCTAGCTTGGTCATTAAACTGTGGAGTAGCATATGGTTGGTGACCTTCACCTATCCGTTTGCCTGTAGGTATACTATCCAAGTTTGGACAAATTTGATGCTAAGATTGGTGCAATACTTGGTGAAGTACTTTCTCAAGAATTGGGTTTCATTGTCGGTTCACGATGACCTTGAGAATGCCAAATTTGCTCAGTGTGCTCTAGTGAATGAATTCCAGTGCATTGTGCTCAGTGATTTTGGCCAACGGGGTAGCTTCAACCCATTTAGTGAAGTAGTCTATGCCCATGATGATGAGCTTTCTTTGCCCGATCACGATGGAAAATGGGCTGAGAATATCGAGCCTCCATTATGTGAAAGGTTAAGGAGTTTGGAGGGATCTCAGCTTCGTGGGCGGTTGGTGGTGACGATTGCCATGGAGTTGGTAATTCCCGTATTTCTTCACGAACTCTAGGGCGTCATTCTTCATTGTAGGCCAGTAATATCCCTGGTACATGACTTTAAATATTAAGTTCTTTCCGTCAATGTATAACCCACATATCCCGATGTGGACTTCACTCAAGGCGTAATCAGTCTCCTCGGGAGTAAGACATCGGAGGTACGGAGTAGGGCATCCACGGCGATAGAGCCATCCATTGACTATAGTGTATCAGCTAGCCGTTTTCTTGATCCGCTTGGCCTCGTCTACGTTCTCTAGTAGTACTCCGTCTGTCAAATATCTCCAATAAGGTGTCATCCAACTTTCGGCGTCGAAGACTTACATCACTTTCTGTTCCTCTATACTGGGAGCGCTCAAGATTTCTTTCATATCCCTTGAGTACTGTTCTAAGTTTTCGACCGCTACTACTCTAACAAGTTGGTTAGCCTTCTAGTTCTCGGTTTTAGGGACGTGGATGAGGTTCACCTTATCAAATCTTCGACTTGCATCCTTCACCTTGGCCAGGTATTTGGCTAAGAGACGGTTGTACGCCTCAAAGCTCCTATCGACTTGGTTAACGACTAGCTCTGAATCACTGTAGATGGTTAGCCACCTAACTGAACACTCTTTAGCTAGTTGTAATCCGGCTAACAGAGATTCGTACTCGACAATGTTGTTGGTAGCCGAAAAATTGAGTTTAAGGGAGTACTTCACCTCAAACCCGTTTGGGTCCTTAGAACTAGTCCGGCACTACTACCTGAGTTCATAAATGAACTGTCCATGTTGAGAACCTATTCCAACTCTTCTGGGTGGTGACCCATGTCCTCAGTGGGGTGCTCATCGATGATGAAGTCCGCTAGGGCCTGCCTCTTGATGGCTAGTTTGGGTCAAAATTCAATGTTAAACTCTCCCAATTCGATGGCCCACTTAACCAGACTTTCCGAAAACGTCGAGATTCTGGAGAATACCCTTCAGTGGCTGGTTGGTTAGGATGACCACACGATGAGCCTAAAATATGGTCTTAGCTTTCGACTTGAGAAGAAAAGTGCCAAAGCTAGCTTCTCAGCGTGCCAAAGCCAGCTTCTCAGCGTGCGGGTAGCATATCTCTGTGTCGGTCAATGTCTTGCTGACATAGTAGACAAGCCATTGAGAGTTTGAGTCCTAGCGTATGAGGATGGAGTTGAGAGCCACCTCGATACTTGCAAAGTAGAGGTACAGTTCTTCTTTGTTCCTAGGTGATGTTAGCAACGGTGCGCTGCCTAAGTACTGCTTTAACTCATCGAAGGCTGCTTGGCACTCCACAGTCCACCAAAAATTGTTTACTTTTGTCTTCCTTAGGACCTTGAAAAAAGGCTGATACTTGTCCCCTGACTTTTTCAAGAAGCGGGACAGTACAGCCAGTGGTCCGTTTAGCCTCTAAACATCTTTGACGCTTCGTGGTAGAGACATATCTATAAGGGCCTTGATATTCTTTGGGTTTGCTTCGATCCCTTGTTGAGAGACAATGAAATCCAGGAACCTCCTTGAGGATACTCTAACGACAAACATTGAATGATTCAACTTCATTTGGTGTGTACGGAGTACCTCGAAGGACTCAACCATATCGTAAATATGGTCACTGGTGGTCTTGCTCTTAACGAGCATGTCATCGCATTGCGGCCGATCTGCTTTTCGAATATCTTGTTTACGAGCCTTTGGTAAGTGGTACCTGCGTTCTTTAGACCGTAAGTTATGACCTTATAGCAATAGGTGCCTTAGTCGGTCATAAACGTGGTGTGCTCATCATTTTCTGGGCTCATTCGAATCTGGTTTATAACCCAAGTATGCATCCATAAAGCTCAACAGCTCATGTCCAGAAGTTGAGTCCACTAACAAGTTGATCCTGGGCAAAGAGAAGCTACCTTTTGGGTAGGCTTTATTGACGTCGGTGAAGTCGACGCACATCTACCATTTTTCGTTGCTTTTCTTTACCAGGACGATATTGGAAGGTCAATCCAGGTATTGGACTTCTCTAATGAAGCCGGCATCTAGAAGTTTCTTCACCTCTTCCAGAATGGCTACGAGCTTCTCCACGGAGTGGTTCATCTGCTTCTACCTGATGAGTTTATGGTGGAGATTGAGGCCCAACTTGTGGACCATTACTCCGATTGGAATTCTAGGCATATCAACGAGTGTCCACGCGAAGATATTAGCATTCTACCTCAAGAATGCTATTAGCTTGTCACTCAAGGGTCCGGTGAGTAAGCCCCCAATCTGTACACACCTCTTCGGGTCCTCCGAATTTAGTGAAACTAGGTTGGTTGCCTTGTCGGGCTGCGCCTGCTGCTAGGTTACTTCGCCTTGATGGTCCAGTTTCCCTATAGGCCGTCTGTTGCTGCTTGGTGAAATTTGGGACATGTAACATGTCCATCCAGTTACTTGGTCACCCAACACTTCACAGATACCTATGTTGTTGGAAACTTCATTTTTAAATGCGGTATTGAGGTGACACCTCCAAACACTACTAGGAAGTGCCAGCCTAGGATAGAGTTGTGTACAAAAGGCAGGTCAGTGACCAGAAAGGTGAGTATATGACTTGTCATTCTGGGGTACGTGCCTCGGGTGACCTCTAACTGTATTGTTCCTTGGACAGCCACAGGCTCGTTGTCTAGGCTATATAGTGGCCATTCGTTAGGTTTCAGTTGATTCTTTTTGAGTCCAAGTTTAAAGAAGTTATCAAGACAAAATAAATTCTTGGAGCTTCCATTATTAATGAAAACTAGTTTCAATTGGTGGTCCATGGTACTGTTTGAAATGAGTACAAATATAACAAAGTGATTAGCGTGTGAAAAAATTACATGATTCATGTCACTATCACTAAAGCTAATGACATTCTCTTCCACTCTCTACTTATTTCACCCAGCTTGCTGCTCCTTATGATCTACTTGGATCTTGGCAGGTCAGGTTATGATTATGTTAACCATACCAGCCGCGATCTGGTTCCATGTCTAGGACGGATCTAGTCCTTCCTCACCTGAGGTGCCGAAACTTTGCTTAAGGTTCCCGATGAACCTGGTGGATGGCCCCTCCGGATGTGCTCCTTAATCTCCCGCTGGAGCATCTTATAATCTTTAATGGTGTGTCCCGGAGATCGATGAAAATCATAGTACTTAGCTGAATTTCCTCCCTCCGTGTTCTTTAGTAGCTTTGGCCACTTGAGGAACTTCTCCTCACGGATTTGCATGAGGACATTAGCCCGTGTGTCGTTAAGGGGAGTTAGGATGATCAGCTTGTACTCCTGTATGGTCCAATGCTTCGGTTCTATGTTGCTTCCAGTGGGGATTCTTGCCGCCACCGTTCTTCCTCTTTTCCTCGATTGGGAAAGAGCGAGGTTGGTCGGTCCTTTCAAGATGCTTTGCCTCATTAGTCTCTTTGGCAGTTGCGTAGACCCTAGTAATAGAGTCCACTTTCTAGAAGGTATGCAGGTTCTTGTGGGGCAGGTGCCTAAAGAAGTCTCTGTGCGTCAAGGTAGAGATGAAACTATCAAGTTTTATCTCCTCTGTCAACTTGGGAATCCTTCTGGCCTCTACTGTGAAGTGCTCTAGTAACTTTATCGGGTTCTCTTCCTTTTTCTACTTGAAGTGAGAGATGTCATGACTACTTCTCTTCCCTACGGTTGGAAGCGTACTGAGCCAAGAAGAGATTAGTGAGCCCACAAAAGCTCTGGATTAAGTTTGATGGGAGATGATGGGACCAGATCTGGGCGTCTTCCTTCAAAGTGAGAGGGAAGTACCGGTACATTGCCGAAACCTCCAAGCCATGGAGACTTAGATGGGCGCGAAGTGATCCCAGGTGATTAATAGGATTAGTGCTCCCATTGTTAGAATCTAGTGCTGGAATTTGAACTTAGTTGACAATAGACGGTTCAAGATCTCAGTAGTGAAGGGAGATCTTTCCAGATCAATGGCGTGTTTGTTGTCATCATTGAACATGTGGTTCTAGGTCTTCTCAACTTTAGCTTCCACCTGGGAGATTTTACCAGATCTATTAGAGTTGAGGTATGTCCTCATCTCTGTTCTTTCAGCAGTGCGACATGTAGCCAATCAGCTACTACCGCAGGCGAATCGGTCATTCTCGGAGGCTCCCTCCTGAGCCTGAGGGCGTGGCTCATCCTGAGCATATCAGGGGTTTTGAGTCCAGAGTCTTATGGCCCAAGTGTCCCTCAAGCCTTGAACGGTTCTAGGTGTTGGACGCCTCCGGAGCACGAGAGTTGTTTGGCCTCGTAACCTTCTTAGCTGACTTTTTTTTCCTTTGGCCTCCTCTCCTAGAGGTCGGAACAGGAATTGAGGAGGGTGGAGCCCCTGCTTCTTCTTGCCATGGTGGGTGCAAAGCATCTAAAGCATTTTGTTCATATTATTTATTTATTCAACTAGGTTTTGGAGAAATGGTGCAGGTGCCTCTTTGGCTAGGTTACCAGTAGAGTGGTCCTGGTCAGGAGAGGCAGCATCTCTAGCGGGAACGTTAGTTTGGGCTTTGGAGGTCACCATTTTGATTGATAGGACTGACTTGGAAGATAAGAGTGGTTGTGAAGATAAAAGTGGTTGGCTTTTCATTAGCTTCTCACAGACGGCGCCAATAATGCATATTGCATCCAAGCCTAAACAGATTCAGGTCAAATAGTCTGTCGGGTTCTGGTCTCCGTTCGCTGAGCTTTAGATCCTACACATCACAATTTCAAATAAGAGGTCAGGTGAATGTGGGATTTGGTTTTACCGAAAATACTCCGACACTTAAGTTAGTAATCGGCTTTCTAAAGTTAGAAGGTGGATGCGAGGGATGTAGAAATGGATGCAAGGAGTGTGTTTGTAAGTGGGAGTGCACTCGTAAGATGAGTGGCTTTTGTGGGTAAGAGAAGGCATGATCGAAAGCGTCAGCTCCTATGGCCTTTTATAGCCATAGCTACGGGATGCCTTTTTTATACAGATGGGCTTAATGCCCACGCTCTATTAGGGATTGTTGCCTTTCTTGCTTAGACGTGAGCGCCTTTCTGGCTATAACGGTCAAAGGGGCTGATCTTCTTCCTTATGTATTTTGTAACTGTTTGGATTTTTAACAGACCGTGTGAAGATTCTGGTGCTTTCCTCCTGGGATGTGCTTTGATTATGAAGGTGACCATTACAGTGAAGATTGTCTTCTTTAGAGATGCAAAAAATTAGGGCAGATGGCCATTGTGGCTTGAGGACGGACACGTGGACCAATCTAGGCTTGGGTTGCGCATGCCCTAGGTCTCAGCCGTTCTACTGGCCGCTTTTTCAGCCAACGGAAGCATTGAACTTCCTATACTTAAATGGGCTGTTATGATCTTAGGCTTTTGTTGGCTCACTTGCTTTTCATCCAGTCAATAGCAGCGTTGATCGTCCAAATAGAAATGGAGCGCTGAGGATTTAGCTCGCTTCCTCCTTCGTGGGCCAGCCCGTTACTGGCGTCCCTATTAATATTATTTAAAAAATTATCTTTTTAAATATAAATAATATTTTATAAATACCTATTATTATTTTAAGATATTTTCAAGTAATCATTCTTATTAAACATTAAATTTTAAATTTTTAAATAATATTGTTATAATTTTTTTAAAAAATGAAAAAATTATTTGCCCATTTCTATCCGACTGAAATAATTAAAAATATTTTATTTAATTCATCTTGTATTATTTAATTTAATCATATCTAATTAATAAATAATATTAATATTAATATCATAATTTCTTCAACATATCTCTAAAAATTATAAAGAATTATCTTATACTATTTTTTAATTATTAAAAAAATTAAAACATAGAGATAATGTTTTAATATCATCTTATGCTAAATAATAAAATCAAAATTAGATGTAAAATTTTAATTGTTAATTTGAATTTTAGAACTCAATTTTGTGAACCAATTGGCAATTTAAAGGTGATGGATTTGGTAGCCTATGAGGTGACCCAGAATTAGACCTGTAGCAAAAGAATGCGTTGAAAGTTGCAATACAGGAGAAGTTCCTCAAAACCTAAGGACCAAATTGTGTGACCCAGATCTACCCAACGAGATGTGGACCCTTAGATCACTTGCCAAATGTAGTCCAATAGCACACGTCTTAATAGGTTTTGCTTAAGAGATAATCCCATATGGCCACGCCCCTAATTGTCTAGCTTAGTGTAGCTTATTGAGGAATCACAAGCCCTAGCATCTATAGCAAGCTAGGATTGCAGAGCCATAATATCGGACACTCACCGCAATTCTAGCAATGCTCCAACAACCACGATCCAACTCTCCCCCTTCAAATACATACCTTCCTCCGCATGAAAAGGGGGCTCCGAGAGGTCAAAAATTTTAGAGAGGGAGAGACAACAAATGAATACAACTCTTAATCCCAGAAACACCCTCCCAAGAAGACATCTCTTCCTCTAAACCACCCTCTCGCCAGGGAGCATCTTAAAGCCGCTCCTTAGCTGAGTATACCCATCAGAGTTCAATCATCCATTTCTAAACCGCTTTTTGACCGAGCGTATTCATTGAAACTTAATCCTTCATCTCTAAGCCACTCCTCAATTGAGTGCACTCATCGGAGCTCGATTATCCTTCTCTAAGCCGCTCTCTAACTGATCGCGCTCATCGGATCTTAGTGCCCCATCTCTAAGTTGCTCACCAACCGAACATATTTATCGGAACTCAATCTTCCATCTCTAAATAGGTCATTAGCTGAACAAATATATTGGAGCTCAATCCTCTATCTCTAAGTCACTCCCAAGTTGAGCATACTTGTTGAAACTCAATCCTCCATCTTTAAGACACTCTTCGATCGAGTGCGTTTATCGAAACTTAGCCCATCATCTCTAAGCCACTCTCCTATTCGAGTGTATTCATCAGAACTCAATCCTCCATCTCTACGCTGCTTCTCGATCGAGCGCACTCATTAGAGCTCAATTCTCTATCTCTAAGTGGCTTCCCTAGCTGAGTGCGCTCATTAGAGTTCAGCCCTCTGTAAACACTCAATCCTTTGAAATTTACATCTGTGCAATATTCATTCATCTTCCTATCTTTCTAAGATTTCTAATTTGAATATTGGTGAACATATTGGGGAGCAAGTCATGCTATCTTTTGACCGCTTGTTTGCTAATTGTGGTGTGTAGACTTTAGGTATGGGGTAACAAAGACCAAACCCACTTCAACTCGACCTATTAAAAAGATCAAGCGGCTCCCTAATTCGTCTAGTAACCCGGTTTCAGAGACACATCATTGAGGCCATTTATGGGAACGATAGAAAGGTCTAACCACCACTCCTGTGAGAGTAGATATGGCCAATACCTGGGCACAAGCCAGTGCACCCGCCACGACGTCATCTCTTGTGGCCATGACCCCTCCACTGGTAGTCATGAGGATGAACGCCTGGCTTGTGAGGTCTAGAAGTTCGCCACGTAGAGATGCGCCATGTCCCAAGCGACCTCAAACCGTTGCTACCTACCTAATGGTGCAACGTTGTGGGATTGACCCTTTGAATCCCTGACCTCATCGTCCAGAAGGAGGATTTAGAGAGAAAGACATTTTCTTAGAAGATCTAGTGGCCTGACAACCTTATGGCCCGGGCGGCCATGAGCAATAGGCCCTAGTTGGGGCCTAAGTGTTGATCGAGTCATGAGATGTGGGATGAAGGCCCAGAGCACTATAATCTACATCGCTCCCATGATGACATGAGGTCCCCTGCCCAGGAAGAAGCTTCATGTCGTGCCCGCAAGCACTTCATCAACCTGGCAAGGTCAACATTCGTGAGAGAGATCCGGTCATTTCCCTCTCTTTACAGTATTTGAGAACCCAACTTGGAGCTATGGTTTCAAAGTTTTAATCCGATACTCACCGGATCATTGTTGTGCTTCATTGGGCTCCCATGGGTGAGGACACTTAGCGCAGCATCGATAGCTGGTTGGAATGCCCTCAGGGGTGGTGGAGTCCTCAACGCCTTGCGTGAGGCATTTTACACCAGAAGACGCTTCTTGTATGCCAAACAAGGTCCCCCCTTAGTACCTACAAGTTGCCTGTCAGCAATGCAAGCCCGACATCCAAGATTACGTGGCTGGGTGGCCATCGACCAGTAGCAAGAAGGCAAGTGTGCATCGGTTTAGTTTGATTGACCCAATTCTTCGGAGTGTGGAGGCTGCAAACAAACAGTTGCTGACTGGAACAAACAGTCTGCCTGTTGACAGGGATCATTTTGAGTCTCGACGATCATCTGAAATGGGGCTTACGTGCTATGCACCCGAAGCAGAAAACTGGTCATATGGGTACAGAACGTCCTCCACCTAAGAAGGTGCTACTGATGATTTCCTGCCAAGCGTAGATAATTCAAGTACTTCCATGCGGGTTGCTTGAGTGTTATAATTATGTTTATTTACTTGCTCCATTCATCATGTCAACAATGCAAATACTTGTGTGCTTGTATTGATTCAAAGACCTAGATTGTTAATAAGTCGGGTGAACTTTTTCTCTACACCTCGATCGACTACGACCCGATTACAAAACCTCGATCACAATAATTGAGCAGTCCATAGAAGGTCAAAACTAAACCTCAATCCCGATCACCGAGTACCCAAATGAGGTCAAACATTACCGCTCGGGGGGATTGCGGACCAAAAGTTGGACCTCCCAATCAAGTAGTTATTAAAAACCTAGGGGGACTTTTCAACATATGTACGACAACTCCTTCTTGTAAATTCGAGCACCATCATTCAATAATGGTTAGTGGATTATGACCTAACATACAAAATCTACGATGTCCTCTAATAGGATTGATCATCAATGATTACGTGTGGGCGATGGCCTAGACTTCGTTAGAGATCAACAACTGCGGCCATGAAACCAAGTCGGCCCTTGTGAGACTCACTCATACTTGTGCCGCAATATCCTTCTACATAAAATAGTACAATCGAACAAATACGTCCATCCAAGCCTAGCAACAATAGCTGCAAGGTTTAGCCGGTGATTACATTATCTTAGTGCCACAACCTCTTCACAGGAGTGAGCATAATTAGACAAATGCATCCAGCCAAGCCCAACGACAATTGCAATGATGCTTAATTGGCAAATAGAATCAATGTGAGACAAAGACAAATTAAAACATGTTTGAATTATTAGTACCAATGGTTAAAGCAATCTAACTAATTCATTAAATATTCAAAGAGTACATCAAGAGTATCGGCCAGCTTCAAGAATATATGCAAAGAGCTGTCAACACCTATCGCTTGGATGACTATCCTAGGGTTGGTGGCCCCCCAGTGTGTGTGGCATAGGCCCCCTCCTATTTCTTGGTAGTCTGCCAAGTCAGAGCTCACCTTTAATCCACGCATTCTCATTTTGGAGAATCGTAAGTTACTATCGCGTCTCTCAAGCTCGTTCTCGAGCAAGGCGATCCGATCTAGAGCCCAAGCGTTCACCTTTGAGAACTCTTGGGATCTCACTTCAACTCCAGATAGCTTTTGGTTGAAGTAGGCCACTCACTCTTCACTCCGCAAAGCCTTGGTAATAATAGCATTCATCCGGTGCTCCATATTCTTCATCACTGCAGGATCTATGTGCACCCAATATAGTGATAAGATCTTAGTATCCCTTTGGTGTAGTGCTCTCTCCATCACTTAGAGTGCCTCCTAAACCTGCCAAGGAGTAAGGTACGGTCAGTTCGAAATAGAGGCAAAGAGTATAGAAGCAGAGTGAAGAAACCCATGACGTAGCACCTTTTAGTAAGACGACCCTCCCTTGTGTGATGAGTGGAGAGAATATGTAGCTCTAGTTCTATCACAAACCTAACCCAAGTAGGTCAACTTAAGTAATTAGTTATAATTCCTAAATTAAAATCCCAAAGAAATTCAATAAATAACGTTAAATTTCATAATTCAGGTGTGCAACCCAAATATACAGGACCTGATAAGACAAAACGAATACAGGACCTTATCAAACAACCATCCAGACAATATATATACGACTTGCTCTTTAATCATTGTAAGAGATGTAATAATTCAATCAAAATCATAATTAGACATAATATAATATTTGAACTATTCTTGAAATATAACCATGGGCCTATACTTGGCAAATTTCAAAATCCAATAACATCAAATACCAATTTAAGCCATAATAAAACTAAAACTTACCAAATTGGATGAATAGTTGACAGATTACGTTTTTACTCATACAATGCATTCAAACTTTCTATTCTAAAGGGACAAAATATAAAACATGAGTTTAAAACCTAACAAGTATCATATTTAAACAAAATGAATCCAATAAATCAAAGGAAAGGTTAAGGTGCAAATATCAAAACTAAAAAAACAAATGTAAATCCAAGTCGCCGATACAGAAATCAATTCATCAAATTCAAAATAAAATTCAATATACAAATCTAATAAAATCCAATAGAAATCCAAGATCCAAAATCTAATAGTAGTCTCATACTTAAATCAAATATCTAAATCTAAAATAAATGTCCAATAAGAAAATAATCCTAATCAGGACATGTGTATATATATATAAATAGAAGTGATCTTGATCGATTTTATTAAGCAGATATCAAATCCAAATTCAAGTCCAAATCCTAGGCCCGATCAGTTCTTGATTTGGGGTGGAATCCGATAGCCGAATAATCCAATAGCGTGTATAAAAGTAGAAGCAGCATTACAATAGATAATCCAAAGGTCCATATCAAAATATATAGTTAAAATCATTTATACGAGATATATTAAGGTCCATTTATGGGCAAAATCAGCGAATCCCAAATCCAAGTCTAAATTAAAATTCAATATAAATCTATGTAGAAATACAAATCATACATTAAGTTTAAGTTTTGATTATTTAAAGACTAATTTGATAAAGGGTCATAAATATACCCGATAACCTTAGGCCATATCAAATACAAATTAGGCCAGCATGCTTAGCTACTCATTTACTCTATCTCTCATGGGCAATGTTGCTCACTTTATTTTATTACTCGCGATTTTGGGTGCAATTTTCAAGCTTATCAAATTTTTAAGATATTCGAATATATTATAAGGTCAAATCAAATCATCCAAATGGAAAGGGTCACTATTTTAAACTTTTTCTGCAGGTGAAAAGAAATTTCTAAATAATAAATCTCCCCATTGAGAATTAGCCAAAATATTCAATAATAAATACAAATATAGTGACCACAATCCGGCACATGCATATGAAAATATACGGCCCATGTAAGTTNTTATACACATTTTTATATACATAAACTGATATAAACATATATAGTATTCGATAAATTTTTTAGGCATTTTAAAAAATAATAAACCATCCAAAATCATAAAGGCTGTACCAAACCCTCCAAAATTAGCCAATGAGCCATATATGTATGTCCAAAATAAACAGATAGGATGTATAAAATTATATACATGTTACTAAAAATTTTAAATAGCATCACAATATATCAGATATTTAATCAAATCAAAAATAGGGATTATAGATATTTGTCTTGACATTATACTCCCAAATTAACCAATGAGCCATACAAGCTTGTCCAAAATAAACAGATTGGGTGCATAAAAATATATGCATGTTATTAAAAATTTTAAATAGCATTCACAATATATTAGATATTAAATCAGACCAAGAATAGGGATTACAGATACTTGCCTCAACATTATACTTTGTAGATTTGAAGGAAGGATGCTCTGAAGTACCCGAATCGAACGTTTCTTTCCTATTGGTGCATCACCTGTGCACTGCCCCTTCTCTCTCCTTTGTGCAACCTCTCTCTCTTGCGCGTCGCAGCCTCTGTTGCCTCATACAGTCGCCGTCTCTGCCTCCCATGGCCATTTCTTGGCTTCTTGGCATCACCTCCTCACCGGCAACACCACCACATCTCTATCGAGCGCCGCTCCCTTCTGCGCCACTCAGCCACCACCTGTGCCAACCACCACCATGCTACCCGCTTGCATCTCTTGTCCTCCTTCCTCCTCTCTTTCTCCTTCTTCCTCTACTTCTTCTGTCACATTGCTCTCATGCATGCAAACCCTCCTTCTTCCCCTTTGTCTCCCCTCTCCTATGTTTTTTTTTCTTTTATTCCTTCTGCTTCTCTTGATTTTCTTTCTCTTTATTATTATTATTATTATTATTATTATTATTATTATTATTATTATTATTGATGTGTGACGAAACAGGTTATTTTCTTTTAATAACCTTCTGTCAATAATCATATAAAACTAATATCCATAATTTTAATGACATGATTTCTACAAAAAATTGGGTAAAAATTTTCCTATAGATGGATGAAACCCAATACAAACAATCTGAACTAACACAACATAGACAAGATATACAAATAAATAGACCTTAAAATAAATCTGCAATACAAACACAGGACCAATCAAACGCCATATTATTCATGGCTCCAACATAGTAATCTTATCTACCATATTGGACTCAAATGAGAGATACCATCTAGGTACCTATAACAAACCATTATAACTTGCGGAAGCATATATATACATCCATCCATAGTGGAACTATACTATCAGTTCATCATTAGTACATCAGATACATATTCATTAAAAATATAAAATAATCCTCCATACATCAATACAAATCACAAAACCAAGGTCTACAAAATAATCTTCCAAGTCTTCCATACCTAGCCAACTTCTAGGTCTCTACTCCGACTCATCGAGCCTGCTTGCTTATCTGAAAGTAAGAAAATAGTAATGAGTGAGCGGGATACTTAGCAAGGCACAATATAATCAAAGACAATAAGCTATATACTCAAAATAAATCACGAAAAAGGGAATAGGAGTATAATGTCGATGCATAAATATGAAACATAATTTAAAGGTATTTTGTTAGAATACATTTAACTTTCATATTAGATTCTGATTCCCTTTGGATATAGAAATTTGTATACAAATTTCTAATTCCTTCTTGCCTGTAGAATTTGATAGAACAAACATGGATGATAGTATCGGTGCTGATAAACAGATAACGGATACATATGGTAATATCGATACTGACAGAATGGATAACGAATACAGATGGCAATACGGTACTAATAGAATAGATAACAAACACAGATGGCAATACCGTACTAACAGAACAGATGATAAAGACAGATGGCAATACGGTACTGACAGAACAGATAACGAATACAGATGGCAATACGGTGCTAATAGAATAGATAACAAATATAGATGGCAATACCGTACTAACAAAACAAATAACAGAGATAGATGATAATATGGTACTAACAGAATAGATAACGGATATAGATGACAATATCGTACTGATAGAACAGATAAAGAGACAAATGATAATACTGTATTGACAGAACAGATAACGGATACAAATGGCAATACCGTACTGACAGAATAGATAATAAAGACAGATGGTAATATAGTACTGATAGAACAAATACCGAATACAATGATAATACCGTGATAGAATAAATAGCGGAGACAGATGATAATAGGGTACTGATAGAACAAATAACCGATATAGATGTCAATACCATACTGACAGAACAGATAGTGAAAATAGATTGTAATACAATACTGACAAAATAGATAACGAATAAAGATGATAATACGGTACTGATAGAATAGATAACGGAGACAGATGGCAATACGATACTGACAGAACAGGTAACGGATATAGATGGCAATACCATATTGACAGAACAAATAACGAAGATAGATGACAATATAGTACTGACAGAACAGATAATAGATATATATGGCAATACTGTACTGACAAAATATATAACGAATATAGATGGCAAAATAGATAACGAAACAGATAATAGATTCAGATAACAGATAACGGATATCAGATAATAACTTTTAGAGTTCCAATTTCTTGTCTTATCTTAAGAGAATGTCCACACTTAGTTCTCACTCTCTAGAGAACATTTCATAATTCTTAATGATTGTGGACCTCGCTTCTTATACTTTGTATATTTTGCATGATTCCTATATTCAGATACAAATAATCATTTCTTATAAGCTTGAGTCTTCACATGACGTAACTTATATGCATGAACATCATAAAGTATAGGAAAAATAGAAACTTTTACCACCGTAAGCCAAACACGACTCTAAGGCTTCCAGATAACGTTTCCTTCATAATTAGTTAACGAACATATTTTTCGAAAAAAATAATTAAACATATGCAAATATATATGAAACTTAATTAATCATTAAATAATGTAAAAATTATGCAAAATTTACCAAAGATGCTCAAGTGAACAGTACCCCGTGCGTGAATAGTATACGGCTGTACATATTAGACGATTCTCAAAATTTCGGACATCCATTGGGTAAATTACCCCGTGCGTGAAGACATGGGTAATCATTATTTCAATTCAATTTATGAATAAAACTCGAAATATATGCTTAAACAAGGTCTGGGCATGGATTAGGGTTCTAGCAAACAAAAATCCATATAAAACTACCAAATCGGATATTCAATCGATAAATTAACTTATATAGGATATGGGTAATGATATTTTAGACCTAATTCATGCAAAAGTCCCAAAAATTGGAGGCCAAAATCATCTGGGCACCAGTAAACATACGTGCTCATGGGTTAGGGTTTCAGTTGCGCAAAACAGTGTGAAAATAATAAATCAGACAATGAAATTGAAGTATTTTCATGCTTAGGTCTTGGGTAACACAAAATATAAACTTATTCGGATATTAAAATGAGGATATCCAAAAAAATAAAATAAACGTGTATAAAAATGAAAGAGGAGAGTACGGGTGCACTTGCCTCAACTTGATCTACGATTTCTCCAACTAGCTCGAAGCCGGAATCCATCCCGAGGGCCTTGATTTCCTCATCTCTTCTCCACACTCTCTCCCTCTCTCTCTCTCAAATCTGTGCGTAAAATAATGGGAAAAAAAGTCCACACGCGACTTTATATGCGTATCGGTGCTTGAGCTCACAACCAGCGTGCCTAGGGCGCACATATGCTGGAATTGGAGCTCCCTAGGGGGCTTGAGCCCATGGCAGGTGCGGGTTAGGCCTGTGGCAAGCTTGCAGCGACCCAGTTTCACACACATCTGTCCAAGATCCGTTTGACCCTTCTAACTCAATATTTCACCTCCTTAGACCCTAATTTTGATTATATTAGCTTAATAAATCATGATTATCATAATTTAAAATTTAAATATTATTTACGAATTATCTTTTCAATGTTTATAACACCGGTTCCCAATTTAGTCAATTATAGGTCTTCGAGCCTTTCAATCCAATTCCTCTCATGTCTTTAGACCTCGATCCACTTATATTAACTTAATTACTCATATTTACTACGTTCCAAAAATCGGTACCATACATGATATGTATAGTTGTTGACGGCCCAAGAAGAAGAGTCCATCCAAGGATTTGGCCCATTATAGAATAGAGGCCTAGTTGGCCCATATGGTCCAAAATCGGTGAATGAGCCCGTCGGTCCGATTCGAGTGGTTTATTCCTTGAAGGAAGACAGAACCATCTCTAATTGACCGAGTGGTTTCCTTCAGGCTCAACGATTCAGTCACCAGTTAGGAACCGTCAGTTAAACGATGCCTTTTTATCCACTCGACAGTTTCTTAAGTGGTTGGTTAGAAAAGTCAACTACTTTTTAACTTCTATATAAACTCCTCCTTCTCAACAGAAAACTGGGGATAATGCTCAATCAAATAAAAGCTAACCAAAAAGCAAACTTAAGACGCAAAAAGTGCATACTCTCTCTGTTTCATTAAGATGCTTTCTGAAAAGTGCACATACAAATAAAAATCATTTAAACAATTATTTATATTTACATTCTCCCTTTTCTTTCCTCAAAAAAATATACTGACTTAAGCGTCGAATGATATACGGAGGAGTGAGTCCTGCCAATCTTTTCGCTGTACTTTATTGTGTTGCATAGGATTCTAATTAAAAGCGTATAGAGATCATACCCGTTTCAAACTCGATGGATAGTTCTTGGCTCCCTAATTTGTATAATAGCCCAAATTTGAGGATGCATCGTTTGTGTTGTCTGTGAAAAATGACTAAAAAGTCCGATTACTACACTTTTGTAAAGACTAACCTGGTGAACACACGAGCACAAGTCAATACATTGATCAGATATGCCACTTCATGTGGCAACTACCATCCTGTGGGGAGTTAGGAGGATGATCATCCTAACCCCTGTGTGCAAGCACTCGCAATGAGAATGGATGACATCTCCAAGGCCGTTAAGACCATTTGCACACGACTTGATGAGTGACCAAAGAGGACTCCATCTTATGCCTCCCAAATAGAAACTTTGAAGAGAAGGAAGAGGGGAAGGAAGTGTCCAATCGATAAGGACCGACGGCCTGAAGACCTCGGGTTCCAAGTTGCCTCAAGCAACAAAGTCCCAACATGCCTAGAGGGTCATTTGAGTTACAGGATTTGAGAGGATAGCCCTAAGAGGTGAAATCCTCATTGTTCCCGTGATGATAGATAGCCCTCATACCAAGCAGGAGTCTCTTACAGTGTTCACCCTCCAAAGGTTGTAAGCCACCTAGCTCATGTCATAAAAAATCCTTCAGAATTGAGGATTTTCCACAATGAGAAAAGAATGACAACTCCTCCTTAAATGGAGGAGAAATTGAAAAAAGATGGCAGTATGTTTTTAGAGGAGACACCGGAGGACGAACTGCTAAGTTGAGGAGGTCTGCATTCACAATGGAGATCCAAACCCATCAACTCCCTCATAACTTCAAGATGTCGGCTTTGGATCCTTACAATGGAAGTATTAATCCAATCAACCATTTCTAAACTCTCCTGAGCTTTCAAGGCCTCGAAGAGGTAGCAATATGTCATTACTTTTTCTTGACTCTTAAAGGGTATACCTGAGCATAGTTTTATCGATTTTATCCCAACTTGATTCGGACATTTCAAGATCTAGCTGATGGCTTTTTGTCCCAATTTCCCTCTAGTCGAAGGGAGGAGAAGCAAAGATGGCACCTTGCTTATGTCAAGTCAAGGCCAAATGAATGTTTGAAAACCTTCCTGACTTGATTCACGACCAAGGCCCAGAAGATACCCAAGTTCACTGGTGAGGTGAAGCTAAGTGTTTTCATATCGACCTTAGAGCCTCGGGACTTCTTCAAGTATTTGGTCCATAAGGACCCGCTAATTTTCAGAGAGGTCGAGGCCATTACCTGAGCCTACATAGTAATCGAAGAGGCCAATGATGCAAAATAACTAGACCGTGTGTATGATTTTTGCCAAAGGATGGTGGATGGAAAGATGAAGAATGGGAACTATGTAAGTTCCTGAGGACCAAGGAAGCAACAAAAATCAGAGTCGACAACACGAAGGGAGTTCAAGCCCTTGGACTTTACTCTTTTGAATAACTCTCGTACCCAATATTCTAATATAAATTTTGGATGAAAAATTCCTCAAATGGTCGAAGGTATTGAAAAACCCAAATGGAGGTGATCAATCAAAGTATTATCACTACTATCGGTGTGGGGGCCATAAAACTGAAAACTTTCGAATGTTGCAAAGGAGATTGAAAAGATGATTTGGAAGGAACACCTTACTCATTTTCTGTAAAGACTCGGACAGACCTTCGAAGGAATAGACGGGGATGAAGTCAAGTAGCCAAGAAATCAACTAGCAATCGGGGTCATAAACATGATTACAAGACAACCAACATGGAACGACACCTCGAAGCACTCAAATATGGCCGCCAGCCACAAGAAGCCAATGGTAGAAATTAGGGATGAAATTATTAGTTTTAATAATGAAGATATGATTCTTGTAACCTCCCCTAATTCTAATCCCTTGATTATATCTACACTCAACTCTGATGGTAACATAGATTATTAGTTGAAACGAGTGTTTATTGATAATAAAAGTTCAAGTAATTTATTTTATCTCGATACTTATTTTAAATCGAGACTAAAAAGAAGTTAGATAAACTCATTGAAGGACCTTTGTACGGGTTGGACAATGAGCCGGTGCCCATCTAGGGGGTCATCTAGCTTAAATTTATGCTGGCCACCTATCCAAGGATTGCCTTCAAGATTCTTTCTTGGTAGTAGACCTTCCCTCGGTCTACAATGACATCCTCAGATGTCTTATTTGACAGCTTCTAGGGCTATGACTTCAATCCCATATTTGAAAATGAAGTTTTTGACTTTATACGGTGTAGGACAGGTTCTTGGTGACTAAATAATTGGGTGGACATGCTACTTATTCCAAATCACTCAGACACCTCCAGCCAACCAATAAAAGATTTTGACTTTTGTAACGAGACCACTTTGTTAGAAGCCTAGTCTAAAGAATCTACATACCGAGTCCCTTTGGATCCCAGTAATCTAAGAAGTATATTCAAATTGGAAGTTCTTTGCCAGAACCCCTCCAAAGTCAACTTATCAGTTTTCTCTAATGGAATTTTGACATATTTTCTTGGACACCTAGCGACAAGTTAGGAATATCGACCAGAGTAATGATCCATAAGTTGGGTTTAGATTCTAATCATAAGCTTGTTTGGCAGAAATGAAGGAATCATTCGGTTGAGAAATTAGTTACTATCCATGAGAAGGTGAAGAAACTGCACGATCCTGGATTCATGGAGGTCTAATATCTAGATTGGTTGTCTAATGTGGTCCTGATCAAAAAAAGTAACGGGAAGTGGGAGAAATGCGTCAACTTCATAGATGTCAATAAAGCATATTCAAAGGATAGCTTTCCATTACCGAGAATTGATCTGGTTGTAGACTCCATGTCTAGATATGAATTATTGAGTTTAATGGACACATATTTGGACTACAATCAGATTTGAATGAGTCCAGAGGACGAGAAGCACATGTCATTTATAATCAACCAAATGACATACTGTTACAAAGTTATACCTTTTTAACTAAAGAATGTCAGTGCCACCTACCAACGGCTCGTCAACAAGATATTTGAGATCCAAATCGGACGAAGTATGGAAGTATATGTTGATGGCATGCTTGTCAAGAGAAGAGCGACTGATGACCATATTTATGATTTGGACAAGGCGTTCAATGTCATCTGTACACACCAAATGAAGTTCAATCTGACAAAGTATACATTCATAGTGACCTCAAAAAAGTTTTTGGGTTTCATTGTCTTACGTCGAGGAATTGAAACAAACCGTGAAAAAATTAAGGTTATTCTCGATATGAATCTACCTTGGACTATAAAAGAAATTTAGAAACTCAGCGGGAGGTTGGCAGCGCTCTCCCATTTCTTGGTTTAGTTAGCGAAGAAATATTTGGCCTTTTTTAAAGCCTTGAGGGGAACAAAGGCTGCCGACTTCTAGTGGACGACCGATTGCGAAGCTGCATTCCAAGAGCTCAAGGAGTATCTCTCAAACCCACCGTTTCTTACTTCCCCTCAAGAAGGTGCAAAGCTGTATTTTTATCTTGCAGTGTTTGACACTACCTTGAGCTCAATTTTAATTTGACAATAGTCTGACAGACAATGGCTTGTATATTATGTCAATAAGATCTTGATTGACCCAAAGACTCAGTATTCTCATGCTAAAAGGATGGCTCTAGCACTTGTATATTCTGCTAGGGAACTTTACCCTTATTTCCAAGCACACGAAATCGTTATTCTAATGGACAAACCACTAAAAGGAATCTTATAAAGGCCGGACATGTCTAGACAACTAGTCAAGTGGGCCATTGAGTTGGATGAGTTCAACGTAGAGTTTTGACCGAGCCGGTCCTAAAAGGCCAGGCCTTGGCAAACTTTATTGTCGAAATAACGACCCCAACTCTGGAGACCTTCAACCTCGATAAGATTGACAGTTAGCAAAATACCCCTGTATGGACATTGCACGTGGATGAATCTTCAATGCAAGTAGGCTGGGGTGTTGGTGTGGTCCTGATAACTCCTGATGGGTCAGAAATAAAGTATTCAATAACTCTCGAATTCTCAATGACCAATAATGTCACAGAGTATGGACATTGCTTGTCGGACTCAGATTGGCCAAAGAGTGTTCGGCCAAGGATATAATCATTTACAGTGACTCAAAATTAGTTGTCAACTAGGTCCAAGGAAATTTTGAGGCTTCCAACCCACTACCTTCCAAGTATCTCTCAAAAGTCCGAGGCCTGACTTCTACATTTGATAGAGTGAAAATGATCCACATCTTAAGGGAAGAGAATGGAAAAGCAGATTGTCTAGTAAGGGCCGTAGCGACTGGGGATCCTGAGTAGTACGCACGAAAAATGTGTGAAGTCCTTGGAATTCCAAGCATGGATAACCTGGAGCCAAAGATAATGTAGATAGCCAATGTAGATATGTGGATGACTCCCTATGTGAGATACTTGTCTAATGGCATGTTACCAGAGAACTCGGACGAGGCTAAGCATGTGAAAAAGATAGTAGGCTAATACACCATTATGAATGAAAAGTTACACTGATATAGGTATTTCGTCCCATACCTACGGTGTCTCACGTTAGAAAATGCTTTCAAACTCATGAGAAAATGTTACTATTGGCCACTATGAAGTACGGTGCCATGGACTTTGTAAAAAAATATGAGAATTGCCAAATCCATGGGAACCTTACTCATTAACCACATATAGAGCTCTGAGCTTTGTTGTCGTCTTGGCCATTCATACAATGGGAGCTTGATATCTCAGACCTCTTTTAGTTGCGTTTGGATAAAGGAAGTTCATGATTGTCGGGGTCAACTATTTTATGAAATGGGTCGAAGCCGTCCCACTAGCTTGGATCATTGAGCAGAATGTAGCAAAGTTCATCCGTCAGAGTATCGTGTGTAGATTTAACATTTCTGAAATCATAGTAATCGACAATGGGACCCATTTTACTAGTAAGCGATTCACAAAGTATTGTATAAACTTGAGGATAAGGTTGGTTTACACCTCCATTGCCTACCTACAAACCAATAGACAAGTAGAGATTACAAACCACACACTACTACATGGTTTGAAGATGAAGCTTGAAAGTGCTAGGGCTCATGAGTGGACGAGTTGTCATATGTCTTATGGCCATACAGGATGACGCTCAGATAACTGACTTGAGAAATACCTTTTAGCCTATATTATGGGACCAAGGCTATCATATCAATAGAGGTCAAACTGCCCAAGTCTCTAGATCGAATATTTTGACTCGGTCAACAACACACAAAGGTTTTAGAAAAACCTTGACTTACTTGAAGAAACTCGGGACATGATACGATTGTAGATGACAACTTATCAATAACAGGTTGCAAGATACTATAACAAGAAGGTAAGAGCACGCTAGTTTGAAGTAGGAGATTTAGTGCCACAAAGTGTTGAAGCCACCGGTAAGAATACTGACCGGATCAAGCTCTCACTTAACAAGGAGAGGCCATTCTTGGTCTCGACCATTCTCTGAAATGGGGCATATAAGTTATGCACTCAAAATGGCAAACTTGTTCCTTGGACTTTGAATGCCTCTTACCTTAAAAAGTATTATCAATAAATGTACATCTGACTATGTAAGATTAGTTTGTTTTATTTGGAGTGCTTGTAAGGCTTGCTACATTTTATTAATAAAATAATTATTTATTATTTATGTGAATGCTTGTTTGCCATTTTATAACATTGCACAACCTAAATTGCCTCAAAGTTAGGTAAGATCCATTCACATGCCCTTTGAGCCACACTTGGTGGTCAATAAAATTCAATAATGTTACTAAGTGGCCTCAATGAGTCGGTTCATAAAACTTGGCCATGGAACCAAGCAGCTCTCATGAGGTTGAGGACTGAAAAACTTACGGGGCTTACTTAAAGTACGGATACAAAGACCTCCAATTAAAGGAAGGTAGTATCGCCAGTTAAACCATAGTCCAAAAACTTAAATCCGACACACTAGAGCTCTTATACTCTCTGGCACGTCCGAGTGGTAGAAGCCATGTGTGGACAATGGTTTAAGTCATTTTAAGAGCTCGACATTTAAGTATATAATGTCTGGCAAACTTATATATAATTATATATATATATATATATATATATATGTATGTATAAGTATAAATAACAAAGAGAGAGAAAGAAGAATTGACACAGTAATAAAAAAATTTATGTTATTACAAAAAATATTACAAGTGTAAGAATAAAAAAATATTTATTTCGGAGGAGGATGAGACTGCAAAGTCACCGATAAAGGTTCCTAGGAGTCCACATCATCTCTGGGACGGCACAGCACATCTAAACTATGTTGAGCACTAATGTTTCTAAGATGGAATATGAAAATTGGAATGCTAGGAGCCACCATTTTAGTGATGTATTAGTAGAGAACGATACCGTCCCAATATTTGTGCTCCATCACCTACTTGATGTCATTTAGACTAATAGACATCTGAAACCCACTCTCTAGTTTGAAGTTCAAGTCACAAAGGAGGGTGCACTTTTGCTTCGTCTCAGATAGCTCACGTTCGAGACAAAAAACACACTCCTCCAAGGCCGAGAACTTCTCTTTTTCAATATAATCATGAGCCAGACGGTTTGCAGTGGAGATGAGATGTTGGGCTAGTTTTTGAAGCTGCAAAAAGAGAACGAGTTAAAAGTTTTAAAGAAAGTAATAAAAGAATTAAGGAAAGGTTCAGCCAATATCTAAGAAAAAGAAGAGCTTCTTGAGGAAGCATCACTTGTGGGAACCTCCAAAACCTCCTGGATCTTGGGCTCTGAGGGCTCTACAATGGCCACCTTAGCCGCCTCATTGATTCCTCCCGCAAAAAATATCCCTCTCAGCCTCAAGAGATGGAGGCTCGAAAGCAGATATTCTGACTACTATTATAGAAATTGCTTCCGACTCGGCCTCGAACATGGGGGTCTCCAAGAGAGGCACGTCTGCTACCTTGACACTTCCTTTGGCCTCGTCTTCAACTCTAGACTCGAACGCTGGGGCTCGAAGGAAGGCACCTCGACAACCTCAACATGAAATTTTTGGATGACCAACTTTAGGATGCTAGCCTTCAAAAACTCGATTTGAGGCACCTCCTCAGTCTCTTCAGATTGAGTCTCACTGATCTTGAAAGTGCCCTCGGTAAAACTGATAGGAAGATTGGGTAGGGGCTCCTCAGACAAGGATGACAAAATGGCCGACACCCCAAATGAAACAAGCGCTGGAGTAGGGATAGGAATGTCTTCAGCTCCAATATCAATAGTAGACTCTAAAGACTCACAACCTTCATCTGGTCTGATGGTCCTAGAAGTTTGGGCCAGGGAATAAGTAGAAGTTGGGTCCATCCTCACCGACAACCTTTTCTCCTTACCAACTGATCAATAGTGGTTTCATCGGTAGAAGAGGACCCGGCCGAGGCCTCTTTGTGCTTGGGTGCTTATGCGAACTGCTCACTTATTTGGATGGGTGTTTGCTTCCTCTTATGCTTCCTTTTATGAGAAGACAATGCAGGAGGCACGTTCGACCCTCCAGTACAGGCTCCCATTTGGCATGAGTAGGAGACTCGAGTAGCAGCCATCGGTTCTTTTAATTCTCATTAAAGGAGCTGGCTTCTTCCTTAAGGAAATCTATTAATGCCATAGCTGGCTCCTTCTCATACTCTATTATTTTAGTATTAAAAGATGCAAAGACTCGACCCCACTCATTGGAGAGCTCCCATATAAAAAGAGCCACCAAGTAGAAGAATCGATCCTTTCATCTCTTGGTTGAATCAGGGTTTTCCTCACTCAACACAAAATTGAGATGTGGAGAGACTGAAATTCAGTCTGCTAATGATAGATCTTGTAAACGGTAATATATCATTCTTGTAGAGATGAGTCTCTACCACCGACTCTAGGCAAATGGTACACCAATGAGCTCGAAATGTTATACCGAGAACGGAGGTAGTCAACGTTGGCTAATGTAAGGACCGACTGGATGTCATTAATGCTAGGAGTCATTGGAGAAAATGAAGAGTTTTTGAGGATGAAGGAGGCAGCAAAAGGGTTTCAAAGATAGGTAAGGAACAAAAGGTTTTAGAAAATGAAGGAATGAAGGATTTCAACCTATTTATAGTAAGGCTCCTTGAGTTGAAACGATGTTGTAAAAAGGAAAATTTAAAAAGACATGTCTCATCATGACGGTGATACATGTCAACACCTTGTAGGCTGTATAACACGTTAAATAGCCCGAAATCAATAATAATGACTAGTGCAATTCCAAGAACGGCATGGGACTCAAAGAAGCTCACATTTAATACTGCTACTAGAGTGATAGATGAAGTTCGTTAGATTAGGAGCCCTCATCTGGACATTCAATGAAGCTCGTCGGATTGAAAGCCCTCATCTAGTCAGCCAATGGAGTTTATTGGACTAAGAGCGCAGGTTCGAACAATTGACTATCCTTGGAAATCATATTGGAAGGCTAAACTTTAAGCCGTAAAAAGGAAAATATAAAAAGACATGCCTTATCATAATGGTAATACGTGTCAATACTTTGTAGGCTGTACAGCACGTTAAATCGCACAAAATCAATAATAATGACTCGTGCAATTCCAAGAATGGCATGGGATTCGAAGAAGCTCATATTTAATACTGCTACTAGAGGGATAGATGAAGTCTGTCGGAGTAGAAGCCCTCATCTGGACATTCAACGAAGCTCGTCGGATCGAAAGTCCTCATCCAGTCAGCCAATGAGTTCATTGGACTAAGAGCACAGGTTCGAACAAATAACTATCCTTGGAAATCATATCGAAAGGCTGAACTTTAAGCCATAAAAGGGAAAATTTAAAAAGATGTGCCTCATCATGACGGTGATACGTGTCAACACCTTGTAGGCTATATAACACGTTAAATAGCCCGAAATTAATAATAATGACTGGTGCAATTCCAAGAATAGCATGGGACTCAAAGAAGCTCACATTTAATACTGCTACTAGAGGGACAGATGAAATCCATCGGATTAGGAGCCCTCATCTGGGCATTCAATGAAGCTCGTCAGATTGAAAGTCCTCATTTGGTCAGCCAATGAAGTTCATTGGACTAAGAGCACAGGTTCGAACAAATGACTATCCTTGGAAATCATATCGGAAGACTGAACTTTAAGCCGTAAAAAGGAAAATTATAAAAGACATGCCTCATCATAACGGCAATACGTGTCAACACCCTGTAGGCTGTACAACACGTTAAATTGCCCAAAATCAATAATAATGACTGGTGCAATTCCAAGAATGGCATGGGACTCGAAGAAGATCATATTTAATACTGCTACTAGAGGGACAGATGAAGTCCGTTGGATTAGAAGCCCTTATCTGGACATTCAATGAAGCTCGTCAGATTGAAAGTCCTCATCCAGTTAGCCAATGAAGTTCATTGGACTGAGAGCACAGGTTCAAACAAATAACTCTCCTTGGAAATCATATCGAAAGGCTAAACTTTAAGCCGTAAAAGGGAAAATTTAAAAAGATGTGCCTCATCATGACGGTGATACGTGCAAACACCTTGTAGGCTGTACGGCACCTTAAATCACCCGAAATCAATAATAATGACTAGTGTAATTCCAAGAACGGCATGGGACTCAAAGAAGCTCACATTTAATACTGCTACTAGAGGGACAGATGAAGTCCGTCGGATTAGGAGCCCTCATCTGGACATTCAATGAAGCTCATCGGATTGAAGTCCTCGTCTAGTCAACAAATGAAGTTCATTGGACTAAGAGCACAGGTTCGAACAAATGACTATCCTTGGAAATCATATCGGAAGGCTAAACTTTAAGCCTCCTTGCATGGGAGGCTAGTGATGGGTATAGTTGCTGACGGTCCTAGAGGAAGAGTTCATCCAAGGATTTGACCTATAACAGAATAGAGGCCTCGGTTGGCCCATATGGCCTAAAATCAGTGGACGAGCTCATCAGTCC
The DNA here is from genome assembly GCA_033239525.1 of Nepenthes gracilis. Lineage (NCBI taxonomy): Eukaryota > Viridiplantae > Streptophyta > Magnoliopsida > Caryophyllales > Nepenthaceae > Nepenthes > Nepenthes gracilis. The sequence continues at coordinate 16,332,733 of BSYO01000007.1, forward strand.
CATTCAAGCGGTTTATTCTTTGGAGGAAGATGGAACCATTCTAACTGATTGAAGCGATTTCCTTTAGGCTCAACAGGTTCAGTCACCAGTTAGGAACTGCCAACTAAACGATACTTTCTTACCCACCTGACGATTTTTTAAGCGGTTGGTAGAAAAAGTCAACCGCCTCCTAACTTTTATGTAAACCCCTCCTCAATAGGAAAATGGAATGATACTCAACCAAACAAAAGCTAACCAAAAGGAAAACTTAAAATGCTAAAAGCATGTACACTCTCTCATTAAGACCTTTTCTAAAATGCGCTTGCCACAAACAAAAATCATTTAAATAAGTATTTATATTTGCATTCTTCCTTTTATTTCCTCAAATAAAGATGTTGACTTGAGCGTTGAAGAATATACCGGGAGTGAGTCCTACCAATCATTTGACTACATTTTATTATATTGCACAAGATTCTGATTGAAAGTGTATGGAGACCAGACCTGCTTCAAACCCAACAGATAATTCTTAGCTCCATAATCCGTAAAATAATTTGGATCCAATGACACATCAATTATATATATTTATATTTATTTTATATATTTTTTCTTTATTTTATAATTAAAATTGATACTTGAGCGATAGTACGGATGCACCTCGGGTGACAGTACAACTAATCCAAATATTCTTTAAAATTTTATAATATTTAATTAATTTTTGTTACATTTAAATTACCCAAAATCATAATTAATATTAAAATAATCCAAATGAGGATTTGAGATATTATAAGCTCCAGCAAGGATCGGCAAGGATTGTGGACACTGCGCATTATGGGGATGAGACGCCTCAAAACCTAGAGGAGAGCCAAGGCCACCCAAAGTCCTCGGGGTTCAGATGTCGACTCTACAAGATGGGATGCCCCCTCAACAGCAGTCTCAACTTCCGAGCCATCTCTAACCACTTCTTCCTTTGCTTAAGTGCTTCCAACACCCTCCTCAGCAGAAACAATGGAAGAGGTAGATGTAGACAATTCTGAAGAAGAAGCCACCAAGATCGGGATCCCCCGTTTGACCGCGGCTGTGGCGGTGGCATCGATTAGTTCACCCGATTCACGAGTCGAGGGGTTCCTAATTCTTGCACCAGAGTCTGCTAGGAGTTTTTCTCCCTCGTCCATTCGGACAACTCATTGAGGTTAAAAATCGTCTAACAAAGGCTAATCCAAGCCTAGCTTTCTCAAAGACTTGCTAGCACCTAGAGCAAGCACTCTCGCACAAACTACATCGATCCATCGACATTCCTCAGAGAGAGTAGGCAATGGAGGAGCCACCTTGTCAGAGGCCCACTGAGGAGAGTCCCGAGAAAGCAGATTTTGGTCTTTCTTTTGGGATGACGATCCTACATGGCAGAGGTGTCGCTCTCCTCCATTTGAACCTCCCACTACACTCCATCTAATGCCTCCTAGGAGACCTAATGATTAGTGAAATGCAGGATGCCAGTGCTCTCCTCGATCAGCTATGTTGGCAGCTGCATCATCAGTTCCTCATCAAGCATGACTTCCTCGGTGGAGGTGTCATTGACCATGCCCGATTGGTTTAGGACTTCCCAATTCGCGTCAATTGCCATGAAGAAGAAGGGTGTCTTCTAACCCCTTATTAGATCCCGGTTCCTCCCGCTTATCTCAAACCTCACGGGGGGGTGGTGAAGGAAACCTAGTCAGCCTCTTGGTTGACAAAAGATCACCTTCAGGGTCTGGGCATCCAGGGTGAGCCACTTGGTGCGAAGGAAGATGCACGAAGTCGCCGGATATTGAATGACGTTTGGGTGAAGATGAGCCACGCGGACCTCAAGAGCCCTCAGAATCTCATGCAATTCCATCACAAATAGAATGCATAGACTAGCCCTCAAATATTCCTTGTAGATGGTTATAAACCTCGAACGAGGAAAGCAAGCAGTGTCATCAACATTGGGTATAGTGTCTCATATGATGCTCGAATGCGGTACCAACTATATACTAACTCTATCTCCCTGCTAGTTAGCGTGGATGGAATATCAACGATGCCTTGGAAAGTCATTTGAAAGACTGTGCAAACCAGGATGGAGAATGGAAAACTAGAGTAGAGTATCCAGAGAGCAAAGAAGTACAAATACGTTTGAGAGCTAGTGCTTAAATAGCCAACGCCTCATCCCTACAATGACATCATTTTAGGGTATCGAAGAGGCACGTCTCCATAATGACCGCGGCATGTGCCCTTACTGCAGAGTGCTATGGCACGTCCGTTCACAGGCCTTGTTATGATGACTAACACAACGCCTCCCCACAGTTCATTGATAACTTGTAGCCTTGACACTTAGATCAGCGAGTCGGTGGCACAGTGTAGGTAATGACGACCTGACATGCCTCTTTTCAAGATTATAGATTGGTTACATGCAACCCTGGTAGGCTCGAAGCTGATTTGCCTGACTCGTGTCCCAACCAAGCACTCAGGACGATTGGCTATGGGTCGGATTGCCAAAAGACCGACTTGCTAGTGATTCGAACCGTCAAATTATCAGAAATCATGCAAGTATTTCAACTATTCACATCATACAAGAATATCGGAGCCAGGCAATATATACAAGTAAATAATGCTAGGTAGTTCTATTCATTAATTCCTTTTACAAAGTACAAGCTTTTAACAACGGACGTATAGCTCAAAAAGGAAATAAAAAGTTAAGGGAGTAGCAACCCTATAGCATTTGTCTGGCCAACTTTTAGGAAAGACAATTGTAAGAGGAAAACACCCAAATTGGCTGCCGTGGCATCCAACCTAAGAGGGTAGTGCGGCAGGAAAATAACACAAAAGCCATCCCCTGGGAAAACGAGGTGTAGAGCACCAATTCTCTCCTTGGAGGTAACTGTTAAAAATCATCCATCGAAACCGGCTGTAGCCACGTAGTACGTGAGCTTGTGCATCTAAATGAGACACAACGTGGTGAAGACGGCCTAAGGTTTGATGTGGACTTGATAAAGTTCCTCATCCAACAGTTGCTAGAGTTGTCCTCTTGTGGACAACCAAGGACGGAGTTGCTCACCCGGAGGAGACAGGGTATTATCTTCTCCCATCAGAAGGGTTGAATCGCCACTCCTTCAAGGCCACCTCGGCTAGGACCCTTTAGATCTGTTTGGGAGAAGTAGAAACTGACAACCAAGACCCAGACCTCATTCAGTGCAACATGAGACCAGATCGGGTTGAGTCCAAAAGAGGGTTACAAGGAAGACTTCAGGTGCATCCTCAACTCTAACTTCGAACATTGGCAAATAATCTTCATCGATTTCAACTTGTGGTTGTGCAGGCTCCATACTAGCCCAAACTCTCACACCACTTGGCTGGTGAAGACTATTCCTGATACGAGATGTTGAGAGCCCCCTCTACTTATAGTCAGAGAAGGAGATCGATCAGCAATAAACTGAGGAGATTGCACTGATACTAGAAGATTGTCCTCAGTAGAGAATCACCAACAATAGAGAACGGAATTAGTGCTAAATCCTGCAAATCAGGGCAAAAATTTGCAAGATGCTTGGGAAAACAAAGTGCGCACAAACTTGCAAGTAGTGTCCCATCAAGAACATGCCGGGAGTTGTAATTTCAAACCGTCCCACATGGGGGGCTAGTGATGGGTTTGGTAACCCATGGGCCGACCCGAAATTAGACCTATAGTGGAAGAATGCTCCGAAAGTCATAGTCTAGGAGAAGTTCCTTCGGGCCCAAGGCCTAGACTGTGTGACCCATATCCACCCAGTAAGATATAGGCCCTTGGAGTTACTCGCTGGACTCAGCCTAGTAGCGCATGCATCAACAGTTTCAACTCAACGGACAATCCCATATGGTCATGCTCTTGATCGTCTAGCTCAGTGTAGCCTGTAAGGGGACCACGAGCCTTGGCGCCTTCGGCAGGCTAGGATTGTAGAGCTATGCTATCGGCCAATCACCATGATTTCAACAATGCTCCAACAACCACAATCTAGCTCTCCCTCTTTAAATACCTCACTTTCTCTACAGGAAAAGAGGGGCTACGAGAGGCCAAAAATTTTAGAGAGGAAGAGGCAACGAACGAATGCAACTCTTGATGCCAGAGCCACTCTCCCCATAAGCCATCCCTTCCTCTGAACCACCCTCTCTCTAGGATGCATCTCAAATCTACTTCTCAATTGAGCACACTCATCAGACTTCAATCCTCTATTTCTAAACTGCTCCTCAACCGAGGGCATTCATTGGAGCTCAGTATTCTATCTCTAAGTTGCTCCCCAGTCGAGTACACTAATCGGAGTTTAATCCTCCATTTCTAAGCCACTCTCCAACTAAGCCCACTCGTCAAAATTCAAAACTCCATCTCTAAGCTACTTCCAGTCGAGCGCACTTATCGGAGTTTATTCCTTTATCTCTAAATCTCTCTTTAGTTGAGCACATTCTCCCAAACCTAGCATACTCGTCGAAGCTCAATCCTCCATCTTTAAACTGCTCCTTAATCAAGCGTACTCATTGAAACTCAATCATCCACCTTTAAGCCACTCTTGAGCTGAGTGCACTCGTGGGAACTTAATCCTTAATCTCTAAATTGCTCTTTAACTAGGCACATTCATCAAATCTTAATCCTCAATCTCTAAGTTGCTCCCCAACTGAGTGCACTTATTGGAGCTCAGACATCCATCTCAAAGTCGCTCCCTAATAGAGCGTGCCCACTAGATTCAAGCCTCCATAAATGTGATGACCCGAGTTCTGGAACATAATAATTGAAATGTAATTGAATTCATAATGATTAAGGATTAGGTATAGAATGTAAGGAAATTGAGTTTGGAAATAGAAAGAGGAAGCTGGCCCTTGTAAGGTATCGATTTTCAAGATACGGTTAATATGGGTGGTGAGGTTCGGATTTTCAAATATGGTAATTAGGAGGTAATTAAGTTAGGATAGGTGAATTATGGTCTAGGGGTGCGAGTACAATCGGATAAAAAGTCCAAAGATTCAGAATTGGTAAATAGAGAACTGAAGTTGTAAACCGAAAAACGTTAATTCGTAGATAAGATTCTGGGATTTAAATTATGATAATTATGGCCTATTAAGGTTATATAATCAAAATTAGGGTCCAATGATGTAAAAAATTAGATTAGAAGAGTTAAATAGGTCCGGAATGGCAAAAAAACAAAGTAGGCTTGCTTCAAGCTTAATACAAGCTTGACTCGCACCCGAGTTGAGCTCAAGCACCAACAGGGCGCAAAAAATAGAACCTCTCACTCGCCGTGCATTCAGATGGTGCTCAAGGAGCAACGTTGGCAAGGCGGTGCGCCCGGGTGACGCAAAGCATCGCTCAAGCACAACTACCTATAAAAGGCTGTGCGCGTTTTTCTTGAGGCATTTCTGGACTATTCCAAAGTGAAGGGAAGAGGGAGAGAGGGAAGAGGAAGAGAGAGAAGGAGGAGATCGAGGCCGCAAAGTCTAAATTCATCTGAGAGCTAGTTATAAAGATGGTAGTACGCATCGATGTAAGTGTTCTCATACTCACTACTCGTTCTCTTTCGATTGTTACTCATTTTTCATCGGATATTGTTATCTCAATACCCACCCTAAATGTGGAAATCATGAAACCCAAGATTAATGATCAATGAATATGTAGTTATTTATCCAAATCGTTATCCGATTCATCTAGTTCGGTTCCGCTAAACCCTAACCCATGTGAGAATTGGGGCTTTCCATTTTCCTCACTATACTTCGTTAAATTGACCTCAAAATATGAATTACCACGTCCCAAATATGCATATATATTGACCAGACGTCTGATCTCACAAGAATCAACCCGTTCGCGGTGTCTGGAAGCTCTAAATAGACATTGACACTGTTCACCTAAGATGAATGTATCAATTTGCATGCCTTACCTCAATTTCAATTGTTATGAAATTTATGTTTAAATGTTCATACTAAAATGTAAGTCTTGAAAATAAGTCATTATGCTTCAGTTGTAAAGAATTGTGCTCCGGAGGGCCTTCGATGTGAAATGGCCATGTTGAGGTAAGAAATTTTGCTCTCCTCCAAGTATTTAATGTCCAAGCACATGAAATGTATTGTTAATAGACTCTTGTCCAAAAAGAAAGATATGAATCGTACAAGTAAATGGAGGAAAATTCACAAAGTGCAATATGATGGATTTGATCTCCCGGATGGAGATATGTGATGAAAATGTGATCTCCCGATTGGAGAAGGTAAATGGCAATTGGTGGGTCCTCCCTCAAAAGAATGATGAAACTTAAAATTAAGACCATGGACTTATATTCATTGGGGGGTGCCATCTGGTTTCCCATGGTGAAAACTCAAGAAATACTCCGGCCACTCATGGGAGTAGGTGATGTTTGTGATACGTCTTAGGACACTGCTGTAAAAGAATGAGGATTGCCCTGGTCCCCAGGGGATATGATGCAAAACTGTGACGGCCGAGTATTGCAGGCCTAAAACGTAGCCGATGGTCGACTGCTACAGGCTTAAAATGTAGCTGTGCTTTAGAATGTGTAGCGAACACATTTCTTTCCTTATTCTCTCGCATCGTTGACTAGTACGATATTGGCCCTGGTCTGCAAAGATTTATAAAAATAATAAGAATGCATAAAATGCATTTAATATAAACATGTGACCTAGACAATCCCAGATGTCCCCTTTCCTCTCATGTTTCTGTTTCATTAAAAGTGTATGTCTTCTCCCATCCACTTATCGTTTTCACTGTTTATCTACCTGATGTAGTGATGTATGATTATATTTGCTGAGTTGTATACTCACACTTGCCATCTCTCTCTTCAGATGAGAATGCTTTGATACCCGATGAGACTAAGTAAGCTGTAGGGGCAAGATAGGCGACCTAATTTTCTATGCGGAGCTTGAGGACTTAGTTTTCTTATGTATGGAATAGGGATTTGTATTTTATTTTGAGAATCTTAAAGATATATTATGTTGTGTATGTTTTATGGGGATGGGCAAAGGTTTAGTTTCTGCTGTATATTTTGACGGTTATGCTTCAAGGTTTTTTTTATTGTGGACGTGATTGGGGTTCCTAGTTGGCATCCTTCCTAGCCGGCATTATACTAGAGTTATAATGTCGGTACCTTTATTGTTGTGGCGTTTAAATCCTATGTAGTGCGATAAATCGTGAAATTGCGTTGTTGTGTTGTGAAATTTATTGTGGATTATTGTGTAGAGTTGATTACATGTGTTTGTATTTTGACAAATGTCCTATTTATAAACGAAACTCTATCCAATTTTCTAGTAAAAATCTTATATTATTATTATTGGGCTTAAGTTATGTGTTTATTGAAAGAGGTTATTTAAGAAAAATAATTCGGTCTGTCACAATAAACACTCAATCCCCCGAAAATATGTATCAGTACATTATTCATTCATTTTCCTATCTTTCTATCTACCTGAAAAAGATTTCTGACTTAAACGTCGGATGACATATCGGGTAGTGAGTCCCATTATCATCTGACTTCTTGTTTACTAATTATGATGTTCAGAATTTAGGTCTGAGGTGACGAAGATTGGACTTACTTCATCTCAACCTACCGGAAAGATCAAACAGCTTTTAAATTTGTTCAGTAATTCGAATCCAATGACACATCAAAAGGCAAGTTCTCCGTTTAATCATTGCCATTGGGAATTTGTTCCGGATAAGAGCAATGAAGTCTCAGTCTTACTTAACCAACCTTTTAGAGGATTTTCCTTTTTCTTTTTTTTTTTTTTAAATCTGCCTTTTAGATGTGAGGATAAGAACGTCAAATAGATCTTGCATATCTACGCCCGAACAACTTTATGTCTCTAAAATTTAATATTAAACAATATATTAAATAATTTCAATAAAATTTTTATTACCACAGAATAAAATTATCTGAGATTTCTTTAAGTTGGTCTCAAATTAACCATGGATACAATACGATTGATTGGAGTGAAAACACAGAATTGATTTTGTTAATTTTGCCTTCCCATACGCTTGCAGCTATTCATTCGTCTACAGCTTCAGTGCAGTTCCCATTCCACCTCGATCCAGTTTTTCCCGATCCAACCCTCGATTTCCGCAGTCGAAATAAGCACTGAAGAATCTCTCTCACGCTAAGTTTGTGAAGTTGAAATAAACATTATAGAATTCATCTTTGAAGCTCAATAATGGCTCAAGAACATAACCTCTGTTCACCCCCTTCCCCACGAAGCTGATAGGATGATACTCCCTCAGACCCCTGTTCAAGACGAAACTTGCTGCCTCTGCAAATTCTCCTGCATCCTCCGATGACCCAGATCTGCAACGCAGCGTCACTTCTTGGCCAGCTTCGTAGTCTTTCCCACTATACAAAAAGCACCCCTCTTTACTTTCCGACTTGAGGGATACTGCTCCGTTCTTTCCATCTAGCCCTTTAACCAATCGAAATTCTGCAGCAGGCCCGCCATCACTGCCCGGATCAACGACGACGAGAGGCCTTACCTTCCCCCTTTGTGTGACCACCATTCCCGGAAAATCAAACGGTTCTAGCCTGACTGATTTCCCGATCGCCTCTTCCAGCGTTGACAACTGTTGGGAAGATTTTGGGTCATTGATAATAAGCCTGAAAGTGGCATGGACAGAAGAATGGTTCCCAGCTTCAGGAGACAAAGCCATTACCATTTTTCGGTTTCCATTTGACATGAAAAAGTTCGAGTCTCCGACAATTTGAGACAAAGAAATGAGATTGGAATTATAGTCAGCAGGAACTGGGGTTATCCAGTCTGAAAGGGCCTGGGCTGATCCAAGCTTGATCTCATAGTCACCGAGAGATAGACCAGCGAGCAAGTAAGGGCCGTAGAGAATCGCATGAAGAGAAGCAAAATCAGGACGATCATCTGAGCAATTACACACAAAAAAGAGCGATCACGAATCCTCGATTATACAGAAATCATAAGGGGGTGGTGGAGGTGTCCGAATTAGTGGCATTTAATTACCTTCTATAGGTTCTGTTCTAAGTCCAATAGGAATCTCAAGCGCGATTGTATCTCCAGATTTCCAACTTCTACTGATCGACAGAAAATTGCCTGTCAAAAAACAACACATATTAAGAGGTTAATTCTTCATTACGTTTTCTTTTTACTTAGTTTAGTTTCTCTTTTACTCTTCTTTCATCTTAAAGCATGCGTCAAAGAAGCTAGACCTGCACTTGGCAAAACCAGAGGCTCTCTGTTGAGCAAGGCCTTGGAGCTGCCTGAAGATGTCCAGGATGGAATCCGCAAATTCAAGTAGGAGATCACTGAATCACCCTGAGTCCATAAATCAAAGAGTGAACAGACGGTCTGAGTTTTCTTCTAATGACGTTAGAGTAGGATCTCAAACGTTATTTAGAACCGGAACTGAGACGATGCAAAAATAGCAGAAAAAGAGATCACAATCCTTATTTTGGCAGTTGCATATCCCCTGATATAAAGAAGGAAAACTCTGGAACTTCAAAAAGAAAGGGGCGGGGGAGGGGGCTAGGTTTCCTCTTTATCTTGACTCATTTATGAATAGAGAAAAATGAAAAAAAAAATAAAAAGAAAGATGTTGAATATTAGAACGAAGAGTAACATAAATTCAACTCCTTAATCATGCTGCTGTCCTTTCTAGATGAACTGCTTAACAAAGCACACCACGACTGTAACAAGATAGCATTGTCGTAGAAAAAAGAGAAAGGAGGAAAAGAAAAGGATGAACCATAAGCTCCCCATTAGTGGGATGAGCACGCAGGGTTTTAATTGCGTGCCTCTTGAAGAATGAGCTACTGGCTCATAAGTAGTAGCTTGATTAGGACAACTAATAAGATCTGTAGTAAAAGTGAGTCCTAGAAAAATTGTCATTGCTTATCGACCCAAACTCTGTTAACATGAAAGCTATACGCATAGGTACGTTTACCTCATGAGCTGAAACTGCTATAGTTACTCGAAAGTGCTGATCCCAAGCAACGACTTCATCTACTTTCTGTGTGAGCATGATCCTTCCATATCTCCAGTCAAGTGAGCTAGATATGTACTGGATTACATATAGTCCAGCAATGCTTCCAGCCTCTTCAAAGTATATGGAATCTCCCAGCTTTGAGAATGACTCAATCCCTTAAAAAGCAAACCCTAAATGCAAATTAGTTTATCATACTACTTGTTAGAATTAATTACTTATTTAAACCGCGAGGAAACACGAAGTAGATGATAGCATGCACACAATAAACAACCACAAACAATAAATGCACAATTTTTACGTGGAAAACTCCCTATGAAACGAGGGAGAAAAACTCACGGGACACGGAATTCGAAATTTCCACTAACAACAGTTGATTGGTTACACAAACCTCAAATCACAAGAATCAATATCAACTTGTTTTGTACAGCCCGTATAAGAAATATAAAGAGCAATAGTAGAAATAAAACCCGACAAATATTCTTCTCAGCAGTAAGAACTTCGTACGTGTGATTACCGAAAACTGGAACTTGATTGAAAACCCAACCGGAGGCTCAAATCTTCCTCTTCTCCTTCTTCTTTCTCTTTTCTCTCTTTTTCTTCTCTAGAACGACACTCAAAACTGATTGAATTTAACCTAAAATGCAAAGTGCGCATTTTATATAATAGGCGCGCGCTTGAGCGCCCGTCGAGCGCGCATCGGACGCAGGTCCATGCTCGAGCGCCATTCGGGCGCACAGCGAGCTCCATGCTATTGGAATTTGGGCTCGACCAACATTCAGGCGAGCAGCGAGTGGGGGCTTACTGGAAACACGACTCGAGCGCCCAACAGGTGCAACTTGAGCCTTCCTCATGCGGTGAGAATATTTACCTCCATTCACCACATCAAGTGGGTATGGGCCCATACATGAATGACCCATAACCCAATAAACTTCCCCTCACGACTGTGTGGGGCCATTCATCGTCATCTCGGCAATTGAACAACAAGTTTCAAGCTTCCCCTTTTGTAATGCCTTGGTCATCATATCCGATCTATTCTCCTCGGTCCCGATCTTTTCCAACACCAACAAACCCGTGTCAACAACATTCCGCATCCATTGATACCTCACATCGATATGCTTTGATTTGGCATGAAAAGACGAGTTCTTGCTAACATGAATCGCACTTTGATTATCGCAAAATAACACATATCGTTTCTGCTTAAGACTAAGTTTCCGAATGAATTTCTTCATTTGTAGCATCTCATTGCTTGCCTTCATAATAGCAATGAATTCCGCTTCAGTAGTGGAGAGAGCAACACACCTCTGCAATCTCGATTGCCAGGAAACAGCTCCTCTCGTAAACAGGACTAAATATCCTAAAGTAGACTTCCGTGAGTCGACATCACCCGCCATATCTGCATCAGTCTATCCAACCAGAAGGGGCACGTTGCTTCCAAAGCACAAACACAGTTTAGAAGTTCCTCGAAGATACTTCAGAATCCATTTTACCACGGATCAATGCTCCTTATCGGGATTTGACAAGAATCGGCTAACAACTCCAACAGCATAAGCTATATCTGGTCTCGTACACACCATGACATACATTAGGCTACCCACAGCTGAAGAATAGGGTATGCCTTTCATGTATGCCTTTTCATCTTCAGTAGAAGGACATTGACCATTGCTCAACTAGAAGTGATTGGCCAATGGTGTGCTCACTGATTTTGACTTTTCCATATTGAAACGTTAAAGCACTTTCTCCACATATCTCTCTTGTGACATCCATAGCTTCCTTGATTTGCGATCGCGAAAAATTCTAATTCTCAGAATTTGCTTCGCCGGTCCCAAATCTTTCATAGAAAGGACTTTCCAAGCTGTCGCTTTAACTCCGTGATCCGAGAAGTATTACACCCAACTATCAGCATATCATCCACAAAGTAAGAGAATAACAAAATAATCATCTGAAAAGTCTGAACAAAAACACAATGATCCGAGGTCGTCTTCTGATAGCCCTGATCCACCATGATAGACTCAAACTTTTTATACCATTGCATTGGTACTTGTTTTAATTCATACAGACTTTTCTTGAGATGACACACTAAGTTCTCTTTCCCCTTGACTAGGAATCCCTCCGATTATTCCATGTAGATTTCTTCTTCAAGATCACCGTGAAGAAATACCGTCCGCACATCCATCTGTTCTACCTCCAAGTCAAGAACAGCAGCCAACCCGAGCACCACTCGTATAGAAGACATTTTTATCACTGGTGCAAAGATTTCGTTGAAGTCAATACCCTTCCATTAATTGAAGCCCTTCACAACCAATCTCGCTTTGTACCTCAGTTGTGAGCTGTTTTCGTTTGTCTTCAACCTGAAGACCCACTTGTTTTTCAACGCTTGTCTTCCCTTTGGCAACCTCGTCAACTCAAATGTGTGATTTTCATGCAGCAATGTCATTTCTTCTCGCATAACTTTCATCCACTCCGCCTTGTGTTCGTCCTCCATTTCTTCCTCAAAGCATTCGGGCTCTCCTCCGTCTATGAGTAACACATACTCCTCGGCCGACAGACGAGTAGAGGGTCTTCGATCTCTCGTAGATCGTCGAAGTGGAGCAATCTTAATAGACTCAGCAGTATCAGGAGGAATAGCCTCATCCACATCTCTATCGGGCACTGCAGTCTCGTGATCTTCTTCATCTTCAGCATTGCCTTGACTTTCACTCTGATGACGAACAAGTGCCAGCATAAGATCTGAATCACATGCCCGACTGTCCTCATTCTTGGAGACAAACTCTAAACCTTTGCCAATATCCTCTATAGTCTCATTCTTGACAAACACGACATCCCTAGATCGAACCAGCTTCTTTTCAATCGGATCATACAAGGATATATCTTTTCTCAGAAAAAATATGCACCGGTGACATTATCTTCCCTAACTTTTCATTTTTAGGAATAAACAAAAATCTTACATCCAAATACCCTCGCAAGTGATTGACTATCTCTTTTCCAAGTTCAATATCTTTTCATCTCCATTCAAGGTACAAAGCGGTGAAAAAAATGAGCCACGACCCTCAAGGCTCTAAATACCTCGCAAAAGATCGTAGGACCCTCTTTTCAAAGTTCTATTCATCCGTTTCGGCAGAGTCCCACACGGACTCCATATCAATAAGGGCGTGATACCTTGTTCCTGACAACGCGTTTTGGGCAAAACTCGACTCATCTACCGCAACAAACCGCAAGGCTGCGCGTTGGCACAGATGAGCCCCCACGACCCTCAAGGCTTCCCCCAAAACGGGAGCGTTAAAGATGGAGCTTTGCCTCCTGGTGTGCAGCACAGACGCCAGGTCCCCCGAAGGTGGATCGTAGAGTCCTACATCGGATGACCCTTTCCATTAAAGTGGACTCCATTTATTCGTTTAGCTTTGGACGCCATAAGTTCCCCATTTAGTTATCGCTACGCGTATTCGTTATGGAGTTTAGTCAAGTGTCTTCGGCGGTCTTTCAGAGATTCCATGATACGATCAATACTCGATGTAACTTCGATGTACTTACCACCATTATCACTGATACATTTCATTTCTTCTTCCGTTTGCCTCAACCAACCAAGGTGTGAAAATATTTGAAGAACATGAAAGCTTGATCCTTCAATTTCAACGGATACACCCATAGTTTTCGAGAACAAGTGCATCAATGAATGTGATGAAATAAAGTGCTCATCCAAGAGTCTTCACCTTAAACGGGCCACATAAGTCGGTGTGGACCAATTCAAGAAGATCGAGTCTGAATTACCATTGTAATGAAATTACCATTAAATGAAATCCGAGGATAAGTCTTGTTACTTTCCTATTTATGCCCCGAGGGCAAGTCTTCCCGGCAAACAGCTTTTTCTCACCCATATGACTCAACCGAAGGTAGTTTTTCCTAGCAACATGTATAAACACATACAAGTTGGAAACTTTTTCCTTGAGCCCTTCTCACCCATGTGACCCTCAAGCTCCATACTCCCGGTGCTACATAAATTTGAAAGCTCCCTTCCGAGGTAGTGATTTAAATATCCGGACGTGTCTAATATCCTCAACAAGAATTCTCTTGACACACATTATTTATGGTGAGACACAATCACTATACACTCATACCTTCATTGCCCATTTTCAAGAATCCAAAATTGCCAGGAGGTATGATGTGAAGAACTCGAGTCTTGTCGTGAAGCACTTCTACCACTTATTACTCGCCTAGATTTACCACCTCATTCTCTTTTCCACCGGTCACTCAATGTTTCTTGATCTCTAGTCCCTTCTTTCTTCTCATTACTCTCGATTCTGGCCACTCGAGGTTTTCGATATCCCTTCGATCCATCTGATAGCCCTTCTCTCGATCTCGAATTTACGCTTAGGAGGACCACGCCTTTTATTTCTTCCCCGTGACTCGGAGACTAATACTTCGGAGTGTATAGAGGAAGAACCCTGTGATCGACGTCTCATCTCTTCATTCAACACTACTCCCTTTGCTATTTCAAGAGTTATCACGCTGTTTGGAGCTAATTTGGCGACAATAATCCTTACCACCTCTCAAGAGTTCGGTAAAGTAGTTAGAAGCCACAAATCCAGTAGTTCATCATCAAATTTTATACCCATGCCACTCAATTGATTAACACATCCTTGAAACTCATTTAAGTGATCGGCGACAGACAAGCCCTCCTTGTACCTCACTTGCATAAGCTTCATCAAGTGAAATAATTTATTGTTAACGGTCTTTGAGGCATAAAGTGTTTTAAGTTTCTGCCATGAAGTCCTTGCATGTGTCTCATTTCGAATGTGATTATATACATTGTCATCCATAAATTACCTAATATAACCACAAACTTGTTCATGCTCAAATGCCCAATCCTTCTCAGACTTTGATTCCAATTTTTGCGTAGCAAAAATCGGATGGTGCATTGATTTCACAAACAGCAAGTCCTTCATCTTGCTGCACCAAATATCATAGTTCGTACCATTCAAATACATCATCTTATTTTCGGCCTCCATCGATTCAAACAAGTCACAATACCTAGCACGACCCAAAATCTCTAATACCACTTATTAGAATTAATTACTTATTTATACCGCGAGGAAACACGAAGTAGATGATAGCATGCACACAATAAACAACCACAAACAGTAAATGCATGATTTTTACGTAGAAAACTCCGTATGAAACAAGAGAGAAAAACTACGGGACATGAAGTCCGAAATTTCCACTAGCAACAGTTAATCGACAACAGTTAATCGGTTATACAAACCCCAAATCACAAGAATCAATATCAACTTTCTTTGCACAGCCCGTACAAGAAATATAAAGAGTAAGAGTAGAGATAAAACCCAACAAATATTCTTCTCAGCAGCAAGAACTTTGTACGTGTGATTACCGAAGACTGGAACTTGATTGAAAACCCAACCGGAGGCTCAAATCTTCCTCTTCTCCTTCTCTCTCTTTTCTCTCTTTTTCTTCTTTGGAACGGCGCTCAAAACTGATTGAAAATAACCTAAAACGCAAAGTGCATCTTTTATATAATAGGCGCGCGCTTGAGTGCCCGTCGAGCTCGCATAGAACGCAGGCCCGTGCTCGAGCGCCATTCGGGTGCACAGCGAGTGCCATACTATTGGAATTTAGGCTCGAGCGACATTCAGACGAGCAGCGAGCAGAGACTTACTAGAAACGGGGCTCGAGCGCCCAACAAGCGCAACTCGAGCCTTCCTCATGCGGTGATAATATTTACCTCCATCTGCCACATCAAGTGGGTATGTCCCCACACGGAAGTGACCCATAACCCAACACTCTCATGGTATATATTCCGCCATAACACAATAGATTTCACTCAACACCACGTAAGCAACAGCAATGAAATTGTAAGCTACATAGGCTTGCTCTTGAGGCCAAAGAGAGTTATTTTACACCTCTTAAGGACTCAGAAGATTAAATTAAAACCTGTTCCATAGCAGCACCAGAAGGAATTGAAGGGGGTTCCCCAACTGTGGTAGGTTTTTCCCTTGGAGACTCCATGGCCAAGGGGAAGCATATAGATCATAACTCCGGGTTCCCTTCCTCTTTGAATGCTTAACACACCATTCGTTAGGGCACGCTCATAGTAATCTGCATATGTGATTTCTCTTGTCCATCTGAATAGGTGTCGTGAGACCTACAAAATTAATTGCAAATAAGAAAGCGGCTCAGAGACCTTATGGTAAAAATGTTACATTTGCACATGAAAACAATGTACTTTTTGGTGGACAACAATCCATTTTACATAAGACCAAAGCTTGACTACTCAATTTGTCAATGAGAATCTCAAGAAACAAGCACACCTTTAGCATATTATAAGTTGTACAAGATTCTTCATCCTCAGTAAATAGCTGGCTGCCTAACCTGTTTGGGTCACTCCTGCTCAATGTAGGCACAAATTTTGCCAAGGAAAGGCAAATCAACAAGTAATTACCGTATATAAATAATTATAAAATCTTTAAGCAGAATCGTAAGAGCTTCTCATTCAATAGTATTCAATTTAAAAAGTGTCAGAGAGGAGTTCTACTACCAGAACTCTGAGACTGATGTCCCCCCTGTTGCATAGCTATGAGAAGAGTTAACAATATCCATAAAAAAGGTTCCTATTTCCTGACACATCAGTTTGCAGAATTAGCAACATTTAAAATTTTTTGAACATTCATTTTGCCTTTTGGAACTCAATCCTTCACTAGTAAATCCGCAAATGGCAATCACTGATCCACTGTGTCAAACGAGAAACAGCAATACCCAAAATTTCATCACGAAACTAAAATATCCACCAACCTTGCACAGTGCATCACCAGTAACCTCGTATCGCATTTGAGCACCAATTACAACCGGGATGTGTGTATTGGCATGAAAATTGATATATCGTCAGCCTTCAATACAAGGAGGAACACTGAGAATTTAGTTGGCAACGCCAATTTAACCTCCAAATATTTTTTATAATGTGGCAGATAGGTTTATAATTTACATGTACTTAGAATTCCAGCGAAAGAACAAAATCTCATTCTCTTTCAAAGACGTGAGGAGAAGTTTTTTCCCTTATATCGGATGGCATGCCTAAAACAGGTGAGATGAATTGTGATGGCATTACCTTCATGGCAAGTATTCCAAGAAAGCATGGTTTGTCAAAAAGGTGAGCTAACAATAAATGCTTCTGATCACCCTGTGATTCAATTAAAAGAAGAGATAATATCAGCTTATAAATGGGTGGCCTAATGCACGAGATTTCCATGACATAAGGTAAAGTGGAGTTAGATGCACATAGTCTTACCTCCCATTATTGCCGAGAGGTTATTTTCGTGGTTTATACCCATGACTTTTAAATCATAATATAGCAACCTTTTCATTGTACTAAAACTCACTTTCTAATAGACTATGGAATTTAAATATTAGTACCACAAAATAATTGACAAGAATATAAGACTCCAACAAGAGCCCATAAAAGTTGAAGGAAACAAGAAGGTTTGAAAGGAGCATGACTAAAGCATAACTAGATTTTAAACAAAATTTCCCATTTTACTATCTCCCTCAACATTTTCAGATAAAGTGTATCCTCATGCTTTTGAGTTGAGAACATGAAAAACTTAACGCAATTTCCTTCAAGTTATAGCTGACATCTTCCAACAATATGAGGTTATTCTTGCAAAAACTTACCTGCAACCAAGTAGTTGTTAATAAATTTTACATGAAGTAGTGGTTTATAATTTACTTACGGTGACACTGTATAATTGGTAGAGAACATCGTTCATGCCTCCTACTTCTTCATTAAGTGACATCCAATGTCTTTCAATAGTGTAGGTTTTTATGACATTTTGCACACGGTTATAGAAGTACTCAGCCATCCATGTCAACATTTCTAAAGCTTGAGCATTCCCTGTCAAAGTGTGTTGATCCAAAAGACCTGCCATTATCTGTCAAAGAAGAACATAGAAATAAGGTTTAGATGATCAATTAATTGTTGCAGATATCTAATTGCAAGGCATTTTGCACCTTATGGATCGTGTAATACGGAGCCCAGACATATTGTACTGCTTCAAATCTATCAAAAAATTCAGTTGGAAATGCAGATAGGTACCCCGTTCCGATTTGGTCCTGGCATTCCTTGAGAGCAGACATGACTGCTGTCATTTTCTCTTTTAGAGTCCCATTGTGAGTGCTCGCCCACATTTGTGCCGTTGCACTAAGGTAGTGCCCTACAGTTTGTTGACAATCACTAATTACAAGCCACTCTGACTACAATCTTGATAACTAGAAAGAATTTTCAGAAAATTTAAGGATCTATAATTGCTATTTGTTGCACTTTGTGGATGGAAATATCCAATCAAATTCTAGTATAACCGAAGTAGGAACCAAAAACCAAAATCTATTGCTTGCAGAGCTTCAGGATAGCAACAAAGAGAGGACATTTGGTCAACTAGAAACCTATTTAAGGATCACTAGGAAACTACACAGCACAAGTAATGAACATAATGAAATACTTCTTTTATTATACTTCATTTATGAGCTAAATATCAGCATAGACACTTAATTTTCCACTTTTGATATCAAAAATCCAAGTATCAAAATTAATTAGCGGCAAGAACAACAATCATTGTCTTCTTAAAAATATATATATAGTAAATGAATGAGGTACCAACCCCTGGATTCATTTGAAGGGATTGAAAAGATCTGAGAGAAATGGAAAGACAATGAAAGAGTTTTTATATTTTCTTAAAAAAAAGTATGAAGAAACCGAAAGGAAATAGAAGGAATCCTTTTACTTTCGAGTCCCTTCTTCCCAAATCGGTGGACTTTGGACAGAAACTAGTACTGAATTGTCTCTCTTTTCCCTAACTTTCTACCTGAGCTAATGACGACTGGCAAGATCCTTTCCTTAATTCTCTTTCTTTCTTCTAAAATAACCAAACAAAAAAGTCTTATTGGTTTTTACCATGTTTTCTTCCCTTTTCCAGAATGTGATAGGGGGTACTTAGAGTCTTAATTTTCCTTTTCTTTCCCATTCATCCTACCTAACCACAGAAAGGATTGATTACTTCAGTTCATGTACCCACTAACAACGGGCAACCCAAATGAGAGTTGCGTTCCTTTCCCTTCTTTCTCCCCTTCAATTCCTGTCATTTCGATTCCTTTACATTGTGTAATTGAATCATAGCATGATTGACAACGTAAGTCACAATTTTGATAGAAAAACTGAAAGGACAGACCTACAAAATGACCGCGAAGCTCAACATCGGCTCCCTCCCAGCCGCCGTACGGGGACCCCAGCGTGGCCAACCCAGCCGTCTTCCTAAAGCTCCACACCAATCTATCCACATCCAGCATCAACAGATACTCCAAATTCGTCTGTTGAGCCTGTCCATGTAACGATTGAGGGTCTAATCTCACATCATGAAGAGACACCTCTTTTAGGAAATCTACCTCCATTTTATAATGACCCGGGTGTTTCATTTTCCCAAACATGAAGTTCCAATCGAATTCATCATTTTCCTCCCTCAATATTTTCCTGGGAAACAAATTGGCCCAAGCAGATTCATCCGTTGGAGTCAAATGATCGTGATGATAATAGGCAAGCATCTCTTGCTTCCAACTCTCATTTTTGGAAATAGCAATCTCATATCTCAAGGTATGTGATTGGAGTGGTGTAGGAGTGTTTGTACATTCCTTGGCAGAGATATTAACATTACACAGCAAAAGTACAACCATCCCTATCCAAGAAACATTCAATAGGAATAAATCCTTCATTTGTTGTCTCAGAAACAGAAAGCCCAAAACCCCAAATCAAACAATGGAACACACTGCGATGCTAAAAAGAATGGACAATAAGGAACAGTAAGGAATTGAAATGGGAAATAAGTATGAATTATAGACAAAAAAAGGGTATGTTTATATATACAAAATCAATGAAGAAACGACGAAGATCAAAGCTAAAGAACAAAAAATCCAGATTGGAACAGTCCCGTGAGAGCTAAGAATGGATTTCTTACAACAAATAGCGCCATCCACAAAAACGAATCAATAACAAAATCAAAAATGATATTTTCCGTCGGCGGGAGAGAGAGCGAGAGAGCGAGAAAACGATAGAGTAGAGCGGGTAGACTAGCAAGTGCAGAGAAAGAGACATGGGAAGAATCACGGATTGCTGTCGCTCTTCTTTTCATTTCACGTTTGAAAACTAACTTTTCAATTTTCAGGTAATCCTCTTGCATTTACAACTATAATTCAAGCGGCGGAAAAGATAGAACTGCCACAATTCCAAATCTTTCAAATTTGTTCTTTGTATTAAAAACAAGGTGATTAACTTAAAATTTGTAGCCAAAAATGAAATCTTTCTACGATCTCTACTTTATTTATTTTTTAGGATTAAAAAATGAAAACTTCTCTATATATATATTTTGAAACAATTGCTCATATGATTCTATTTAAATAATCTAAGCAACTTCCTGGAATATTCCAATAAAATAAAGGTCATTTTAGCCAAATAATATGTCATCTGATTTGTTTTCCTAAAATCAGGATTAACTACAATATACCCAAATCTGTGTAAAGCTTCCCGAATATTCCATGATTAGTTTATAAATGTACATTATAGAATCACTTAATCCTTGCAAAGCTTGAATAATTATCACAATATCTTGTCAACCACTATCCTGTTTAATATCTTTGTCATTTCACTGATTCAAACAGATTTCCATGAAGATTAGACAGAGTAAGAATTGTTATGACTATGGCCCATGCTGCCACTTAATCAAAGCTTGATGTGAAGTGTGGCATCACATACGAAAACGATTACCCATTGATCTTATAGACAAGACAGATTTATTATTATTATTATTATAAACAAAAAAATAAAAAAATCTTATACATAAAGCAGTGATAAGTCTAATACCGTAAGCTAGCCTAATATCGAATTGTAGCGGATTCAGCGGCTTGATGGAGCTTCCTCTAAGCCCAAGGGCTAGCAAACACCGCGGATGGCCAAGGCGGGTTGACCCGAAACTATTAAGCAAGGAGCGAATGATTAAGGTTGCACATTGCCACCTCATAGTTGCCCTTCCTACACTAGCGCAACACCTCGATAACACAGCATGTGCAGGATTTGCCATAACGCAACCACGGCAGCTACCCTAACAACTCAACAACTATTCTCAAAATATTATTCTTAATTACGCATCGCTCCTAGAATAGTAATTATAACTTACCAAATCTTCTCAGATGAAAATTACCATGAGGCGTCCTCCACAATCGCTCTGGCAGCGAAAAAAAATTTTTTTAGACAGTAGCGGTTTCCATAGTCGGTCCCCATGATTATACAGACAACTCATCGGATCCATGCAGGCAGCTCTCATCACCGTGAGGCCAAGAAGGTTGAACCGATTACAATACTATAAATGCCCTTTCATCCCTGCGGGAAAAGGGGGCTTTCTCTTCTTCCAACCAAGTAGGAGCTAATTTTACAAAAATCGTGAGAACCGCGCTCAAGCATCTAGAGCATACTCTATCTCTTTTCTCATTTCGGTTGAGGGTTAATCCGAGACAAATGCATCTTTGACTTTCAGAGCAACACTCCGATCTAAGCTTTTGACTGCACAACCGCGGTGTTGGCTCTAAACTCTCACATGGCTTGGCCGGTAAGGTTGATTCGCGTAGTAAGGCAAAGGAAGCCCTTCATTTGCAGCCAAATTTAATAAGCACCCTCATTGGAGGTCAGTCCTTCATCTCTCAAAACCGCTCCGTAACTAGACGGACTCATGGAACTTAATCCTACATCTCTGAAAGCCACTTCGTAGTTGAGCACACTGTCGAAGCCCAGTTCTCCATCACCAAGCGGTTCCTTAACTGAGTGCACCGTTAGAGCCCAATCATTTATCACAAAGCTGCTCCCCTACCTAGAATATCACCGGAGTTCAATTATCCATCTCTAAGGATCTCTCCTCTATTTTAAAGTTGTTCAAGCACACCGCCTCTCCTATCGATCTCAATAAATTATCCATCTCTAAGTGCTCCTTTGTCGAGCACTCCCCATCTCTATTTTAAAGTTGTTCACACACACTACCGGAGCTCAATCCTCCGTGTAAGTTCAATCCCCCAAATGCATGCATCTACATATCATTTTTTCACATTCTCCTGTCTTTCAAGTTGCCTAAGAAGATTTCTAACTTGATTATTGGAAGATATATAGGAGAATAAGTTTCCACTATCCTCCGACCTGTTATTTATTAGTTATGATCCGTAGGATTCAATAACTAAGTAATGATGATTGGACCCACTCAATTTGACCTCCTGAAAAGATTAAGTGACTTCATAACCGTTCGGTAATATGGATCTAGGGATGCATCATTAACGCCGTTTGTGATAATCGATTGAAAAGTCTAACCATCACTCTTATGAGAACAAACATGGCCAATGCTAGGGCATGATCTAGCGCACCCACCATAGACGTCATTTTCCATAGCCACAACCCTCCACTAGTAGTCACGAGGACGAATGACTAGCCCCTAAGGAGCAGAAACTACTTGCCCAGAGATGAGCCATGTCCTTAGTAGCCCCAAACCGTTAGTACCAACCTAAAGGTGCAACGCTGGGGGCTTCGCCCTTTGACTCTCAGACCTCATCGTCTAGAAGGAGGGACAGGAGAGGAAGACATCCTCCTCAAAAGATCCAATGGCTTAGCGACCTTGTAGCCCGGGTGGTCACAAGTGACAAGGCCTAGTCACGGTCGGAGGGACAATTGAGTCATGTGATGCGGGATGAAGGCCCAAAGTAGCATAATCCACACCACTCCTGTGATGACAGGAGACCCCCTTCCCAAGAATAAGTTTCATGCAGCACCAACAGGTATCTCACCAATCTATTTAAGTCACTATTCGTGGTGGAGATCCAGTAGTCACCATCTCCTCACAGGAGCAGGGAACCGAGCATGGAGCCCAGCAATTAAAGTTTTGATCTGGTGCTCCATTTAGATCATTTCTATGTTTTTTTGGGCCTTTGAAGTCTCATGGATCCCCAGCACAGTGTAGGTAGTAGGATGGAATGTCCTCTGGGATAGCAAAGTCTTCGGTTGCTCGTAAGCAGTGTTTCATGCTAGAAGACGCTGTTAGCACACCGAGTGACATCCCCCGATACCTGTGGGTAGCATGTTAGCAAAGAAAGCCTAGCATCAAAATCATGTAGCTGGTTCAACACAGCGGACTTAGTCGTTCAAAATATGGAGGCCATAGGTGCAAGGCCACAAGGTGGTGCGATTAGTCTCCTTTCTATCAAGGGATAGTTCCCAACGTCGATGACCCTTCGAAGCAAGGCATATGTGCTATGTAACAAGATCAAAAAGCTAATCCCATGAGCCCAGGTCCCTCCACCCGAGAAGTTGCAACCAACGTGATTTTTCGCTAAGCGTAGGTAAGTTAATTGCATCCATACAGAGTGCTTGAACATCATTTATTACTTATTCTATTTCTTATGACAATCATATGAATGCTTGTATGTTTGCATTAATTCAAAGAGCTAGACTATCCTAAGTCGGGTGAACTTCTTTACCTGTGCCTCAATTGGTTGTGACCATATCAAAAAAACCTTGGTTCCAATGATCGATCGGCTTGAAAACGGTTAAATCTTGAACCTCTATTCCAACAACTGAGTAACCCAGATGAGGTCAAACATTGTGGCCCAAGAGTCAGACCTCCCCATCAAGTAGCCATTAAAATCTTAGGGGGCTTTTTAGCATACATATGACAACTCCCTCCCGTAGGAACGAGTACCATCAGTCAACAATGATTGGCAAGCTAAGATTTGATGTACGAAAGCTATGACGTCCTCTAATAGGATGAAGCACCAATGGTTACTTGTAGGCGATGGCCTAGATTTCACCAGAGCTTGGCAAATGCGGCCATGAAATCCAGTCAGCCCTGTGAGGCTCACCCATACTTGTGTCACGGCGTCCTTCCACAAGAAAAAACACAAACAGATGAACGTATCCGATCATGCCTGATAATGATAGCTGCAAGGCTTAGCCAGCAATTATATTCTTTTGGTGCCACGACCTCCTCATCAAGAGCGAGCACAAACGGGCAGCCAACTCCACTAAGCCCGACAACAATAGCCGCAAGGTTTAGCTGGCGAATGCATTTTCTCAGTGTCACGGCCTCCTTATTAGGAGTGAGCATGATCAAACAAATACATCTAGATAAGCATGACGACAATAGCAATGACGCTTAGTTGGAAAACAGAATCAATGTCGAGCAAAGACAAGTTAATACAAGCTCAAAGACAAATCAATGCATCGGTGACAAAGATTAAAGCAATTTAATTAATTTGTTAAAGATTCAAAGAGTACATCAAGAGTATCAATCAATCTAAAAAATGCATGCAAAGAGCTGCCTACATCTACTACTCGGACGACCACCCTAGAGTTGGGGTCCCCCGGTACGTGTGGCATAGGCCCCCTCCTATCTTTGGATAGTCTGCTAGGTCAAGACTCTCTTGCAAGCTGGGCATTCTCATGTCAGAGAATAGCAAGTTGTTGCCACGCCTCTCAAAGCATGTCCTCGAGTGAGGCAATATAATCCAAAATCCGAGCATTTGCCTTTAAGAGCTCTTGAAATCTCGCCTTTAACTCGAACAACCTTCGGTTGAGGTAGGCCACCCACTCTTTACTTTGCAAAGCATTGGCAATAGCAACATTCATCCGGCGCTTTGCATCCTCAATTGCAACAAGATCTACTTGTGTCTAGGGTAGCTGCAAAATCTCAATATCTCTCCAGTGCAATGCCCTCTCCACCACTCGAAGAGCCTCCTGAACTTGCTGCCAGTAAGGTATGGTCAATTGGTAATAATAGCAAAGATCATGGCAGCAAAGCAAAAAAGCCCATGACATAGTACCTAATGGTAAGATGGCTCTCCCTAGAGCGATGGATTAGGAGAATCCTCAATTTCAATTTCAATGGGGATTGGCAAGGATTGTAGATGTTGCGCACTACGAGGATGACGTGTCTCGAAACTGGAGGAGAGTCGGGGCCATCCAATGTAACGACCCAGATTCTAAATTATAGAAAGTCCCAGTCCTTAAATTCATATAATGTTGGAGTAAAAGAAAGTTTATCCGATCAACACCAGTTGACCGAAAATGTGAAGGGTACTTATCTGGTCAATGTACGTTGACCAGAAGTAATGAAGGAGCAATTATAAGATTAGAAGGCAGGATGGGGTAGTTAAGTTGATCGAAATTGTGTGATTGTTGACCGGAAAATATAATAAGAAAACAATCCGGTCAACGCCTGTTGACCGGAAAATGTGAGGGGGAGTTTAACTGGTCAACGCTAGTTGACCGAAAAGGAAGGAAGGAGGCCGGAAGTGTGGAGATGATAGAAAGAATGGAAATTTAATTCGGTCAATCGAAAAGCGTGAAGAAAGGCCAATGGAGAGTTGACCGTCCGATTGATTGACGTAATGACTAAATATAATTAAGGTCTAGATGACTATGCCTGAGTAGGTAACCTACTCCCAACCACCCCGCTAACCTTCTAGAAAGGCAAGGGAAGCAAGCAAAGAAGTACAAGTAATTGACCTACCCTACCTACTACCACTAACCCCAAGGTCTATAAGTAATGGCCCCGGGAATTAGGATAGAAAGTTGGGCAATCGATCGGGTGAAGGCGCTAAGAACTTCGAGCCAGAACCAAGTAAGGGGTTCATAGATCCAATCCGGGCAAGAGTACTCACCTTTTTTAAGATCATGTTTGTAATGCATGCGTACTCCCTGTTTTTAAGTTTATTTTTTAATGTAAGTATAACCAATAATGTTCAGTTATTTCATAATGTTTGCTCGCATGAAATTTGATTATTGCATGATTTAAATGATAACTAGTTATTTGTTTATGAAAAAGTAAGCCGGCCTTATAATATAATGTGAAATCGACTTAAGTAAATATTGAAATTGGCCTTACATGTTAATTTGAAATCAGCCTTGTATTTATAATTTCAAAACCAGCCTTGTATCGTATTTTGAAATCGGCATTTGCACTGTGATTTCAAAACTGGCACATGTATTGTAATTTGACACCAGCATTTGCACTGTGATTTCGAAACCAGCCTTGTATCGTATTTTGAAACCAGTATTTGCACTGTGAATTTCAAAACCGACCTTGTATCATATTTTGAAATCGACATTTGCACTATGATTTTGAAACCGGCCTTATATTGTATTTTGAAACCGGCATTTGCACTGTGATTTCAAAATCGACACTTGCATTGTAATTTGAAACCTGCATTTGATTTTGAAACCAGCATTGATTTGAAACCGGCACTTGTATTGTAATTTGAAACCGGCATTTGCTCCTTGATCTTGAAATCGGCCTTAATCGAAACCGGCACTTGTATTATGATTTGAAACCGGCTTGAAGTATATGATTTTTGAACCAGCCTTAAGATGTACGTACACAATCTCTGAAAGATTTTATGGTGTCTGATTAATTGCATATTTGACCTTAATTTTCAGAAAAGCATGATTTGCGGAACTAAGTGTTTGATAGCTGAGTAGCTGCAAGCCTTAAATGTAGCTGTTATTGAGATATGATGGTTGAGAGCTGCAGACCTTAAATGTTATCGTTTGATTGATCATAACTACGGACCTTAAATGTAGCGTTTTGGAGGGTCTTGACTATGGACCTTAAATGTAGCGTTATAAGATTCAGAGGGTTGAGAGCTGCAGACCTTAAATGTAGCCAATTTTTGACGAAAATGAAATTGGAAACAGAAGCATGTTTTTGGAAATCAAATTGCATAAAAATGACTTTGGAATTTGTTTGCATTGACTCCGGCCATATTTTATAAAAACTCTATGCATATACGCCTCTATTGCATTCTGTTTGTTTGATCATGACTATGCATATTTACGCATGAGTACCTTACTGGGTTCTCTAGCTCACCCCTCCTATTTTTCAGATGATGACAAGGAGTTTATGCTAGACGAAAAAGATTGAGGTTCGATGGACTAGCTAAGGAATAATCCGACCAAGATTAAGTAGCGATTACTTGAGCAAAATTGATGTACTCTCTTTTGATTATTTTGGGAAACATTTTGTAGGACACTTCCACTGTGAAAATTGTGAAAGATTAATGAATATTAGAATGCTTCCCTACGATGTTGTGGTTTGAGAAATTTGTGATTTCTAGTGGCATCTCAGTTTGTTCGGGACCTTCATGTTCGACCGACCTTATCTTGGCCGGTCGAAAGAGAGAAACCATGACCCCTGGCCGCTAACTCACGAAGTTGAGCCTTACGCGATCTTGTGCACACAATGTAATTATATATAAAAGAAAAGAAAAATTTTGAGTCCATCTTTTTAACCAGAGTTTATAATCAGTTTCGATCGATGGGCGGCCGCATGCGGTGAAATGTGGCCGGTCTATCACACCCAAAGCCTTGGGGGGCTCGGACGTTGAGTCTACAGGATACCCCCTTAGCAGAAGTCTCAGCTTTTGAGCAATTACCAATTGCTTCTTCCTCTACCTGAGCACTTCCAACACCATCCTCAGTAGAAGTGATGGAAGAGGTAGACGTAGGCAATTTCGGAGAAGAAGCCACTAAGATCGAGATCCCTCATTCATCCGCGGCCGTGGCAACGATCTACTTGCCTAGCCCGCTAGTTGAGGGGTCCCCAATTCCAACACTTGAGTTGGTTGGGGGCTTCTTACCTTTGGTCCATCCATATGACTCATTGAGGCTCAAATCATTTAATGAAGACTTATCCAAGCCTGGCCTCCTCGACAATTCACCAGCACCTAAGAGCAGGAGCTCTTGCACTGACTGCATTGAATCGCCAACACTCCTCAGGGAGAGTAGGCTACAGAGGAGCCATCTCATCAAAGACCTACTCAAGAAAGTCTCGAGAAAGCAAATTCTTGTACTTCCTTTCGAGATGGTGACTTGGCACCGTAGAGGTGTTGCCCTCTTCTATCTGAACCTCCCACAACACTCCATCTAGTGCCCCCCGGTGGACATAGTGGTCAGTGTAGCGCAGGATGCTGGTGCTCCCCTTGACTAGCGATGTCAGTAGCCTCACTATCAATTCCTCACCAAGTAAAGTGTCCCTAGTGTAGGTGTCATTGACCACGCCCCATTGATTCGGGAGGCTCATTCGGTGCCAATCGCCATGAAGAAGAAACATGTCTTCCAACCCGTCGCTAGATTTGGGTTCCCCCTTGCTCATTTTGAATCTCACATGGGGAGTGAAAGACACCCAATCAGCCTCCCTTGTTGACTCGAAAGATCACCTTTAGGGTATGGGAATTCATGATGAGCCCATTCATGGAAAGGAAAACGCACAAAGTAACCAGATACCGAACGG
Organism: Nepenthes gracilis; assembly: GCA_033239525.1. NCBI lineage: Eukaryota > Viridiplantae > Streptophyta > Magnoliopsida > Caryophyllales > Nepenthaceae > Nepenthes > Nepenthes gracilis. The sequence continues at coordinate 16,361,044 of BSYO01000007.1, forward strand.
TGTTCGGGTGAAGACGAGCCATAGGGATCTCCAGCCCTCAAAATCTCACGCAACTATGTCTCAAATGAAATGCAGAGTCCATCCCTCAAATGCTCATCATAGATGGTTATGAACCATGGAGGAGGAAAGCAGGCAATGCCATTAGCACCAAGCACAATGTATCTCATGATATTTGAAATGTGATACTAGCTATACAAAGACTCTATCTCCCCGCTAGTCAGCGTGGGTGGGATATTAGTGATGCATTGGGAAGCCATTTTATGGATAGTGTAAATCAAAAAGAAGAATGGCAAACTAGGGTAAAGATATCTAGAGAGTAAAAAAGTACAAAGGCGGTTGAGCATCAGTTCTTAAATAGCCAACGCCTTAACCCTGCAATAGCACTCCCTCAACTCTTCATCTCTCTCACCGCTTGGCCCCTGAAGTGCATCCTCATCGCGAGGTGATCTGATTTAGAGCTTGAGATTTTTGCCTCTATGTGCTCTCAAATCTTGCCTAAGACTCAAATAGCTTATGGTCGAAGCCAGAGGCCCCCTCGTGAATCTAGAACCAAGGAAGACTTTAGGTGCATCCTTATCCTCCGTTTCGAACATTGGCGAAGAGTCTCCGCCGATCCTAGCCTATGGTTGTATAGGTTTCATGCTAACTTTGAACTCTAACACTACATGATCGGTGAAGACTATTTGTGATGCGAGGCATTAAGATCCCCTCAACTTATAGCCAGAGGAGGAGATCAAACAGTATTAAACTAAGAAAATTGTGCTGACATTAGAAAATCGTCCTCAGCAAAGAATCGTCAGTAGTAGAAAACCGAGTTGGCACCAAATCCTGCTAATCAAAGCGAAAATATGCATGACATATGGGAAAGGAACACACGTATGGACTTACATGGCAATGTCCCATCATTATATATTGGGTGTTAAAATTTTAAATTTCCTAACACAGGGGGCTAGTGATGGGTCTCGTACTGTGGGTCACTCCAGAGTTTAGATTATAGCAGATCAGTGGCTCGGTGGAGCTTCCTCCGAGCCTAAGGTCCAACAAGCACCGCAGATGGCCAACGCGGCTCGACCCAAAGCTATTCAACAAGGAGCGAGCGATTAAGATTGTGCATCGCTGCCCCGTGGTTGCCTCTCCTGCATATCTACTGACACCCCGACAATGCAGCGCATGCCGAACTTGTCATAATGCAACAACGATAGCTATTTTAATAGCTGAATAAATATTCCTAGAATATTATCCCTGATTACGCATCACTTCTAGGATGGTAATTATGACTCAACAAATCTTTTTAGATGAAATTGTCATGTGGCACCCTCCACGATCGCTCTGATAGTAGAAATAATATTCCCAAGTAGAAGTGATTTTCATAGCTGGTCCTCGTGATCATCGGAATAGCTCAGTGGATCCATGTGGGCAACTGTCATCAGCCGTGAATCCAAGGAAGGTTGAACTAACTCCAACACTATAAACACCCCTTCATCCTCGTGGGAAAAGGGATTTCTCTCCTTCCAACCAAATAGGAGCTAATTCTATAAAAATGGTGAGAACCACGCTCATATATCAAGAACATACTCTCATTCTCTTTTCTCATTAAGCTTGAGGGCTATTCAGGGATAGATGCGTTCTTGACTTTTTGAGCAATACTCTGATCTAGGCTCATGGTTGCACAAGCACTGTGCTGGCTCCAAACTCTCACACCGCTTGGCCGGTGAGATCAATTCGTGTAGTAAGGCAAAGGAAATCCCTCCACAAGCAACCGGAGATGAGTTTAGTAAACACCCTCATCATAGATAATCCTTTCATCTCTCAAAACCACCCATTAGCCAGGTGCACTTATCATAACTCAATCCTCCATCTCTCAAAGTCACTCCCTAACCGAACACATTATTGAAGCTAGCCCTCCATCACCAAGCCTGCTCCCCTATTGAGCGCATCGTTGGAGCTCAATCATCCATTTCAAAGCTACTCTCTAGCTGAGTGTACCGCTAGAGTTCAGTCCTCTGCGTACACTCAATCCCCCAAAATGCATATATCTATACATCATTTTTTACACATTCTCCTATTTTCTATCCATCTGATTTGAGTATCGAAAAATATACCACAATTTGAGCTTTTCATCATTCCTTGACCTTTTATTTGTTAGTTATAATGTACAGGATGTATATTCGAAGTAACGAGAATCGGATCCGTTTCAACTCGACCTCTCGGGATGATCAAGTGGCTCCTTGGGTCATTCGGTAATCTGGATCTAGGGATGCATCAGTGTCAAAGTATCCTCAACTGTGAACTTAGTGATCGGCAATCGTATATACTTATAGATTGAATTGGATACAAGAATATGTATTATTATTTTTCATATATAAAAATATAATTGATAATATTACTTATATAATTTAATAATAAACGTAACGTATACAACGATATGTGGCCAAGTCTCTTTCGGATCACTGGAAGAAAGATACAATGATATTGTAGACAATAAACAACTTACATCTAAATCCAAACTATCAATGTTTGGGAAAATAGACAACCGACCAATACTATGAGTAAGCTTGTGTGGACTACTCTTTTACTCTTAACTTAGGTTAGATGGAGCACGCATCAATAAATCTTCCAAGAAATCTTTATTTTTCAAAAAAAAAAAAAAAAATGGAGGTTTGAATTATTCGATCAGAATATCTTTATAATCAGAGAAGCCAGAGCAAATAACATTGATAGAAAGTGACGTTATATATTCACGGAATATTCGGGATGAATAATCTAAATGGCCATCATCAAAAGTTGTCCATTGAAATGGTTATATTTATTTTATCTTTAGATAAAATAGTTATTTTTCACGTAATGAATCTTAATTTGTCTCTCCTGTTTCAGCTTAGGCTGAGGCGCCCATGAGCACGCTCCTCAACTTAGTCTAGACTATTAGAATTATTTTGTTATAGAAAAATTTGAAGAAAAAAATAAACAAAAACAGAGCCAAAGTGATACAAAATGATAGAAAAATCATTTTTTCTCAACATAAATATGCAAAATTACCATTTTCATCATATATATTTTTAATTTTAATTAAATATAAATAAATATTTTTATTTAAATTTTTTCTTTTTTAAAAAAAAAATTTAAAATTTAATAGACCCACCCTTAATGATGTTTAGCATTTAACGTTTTCCTTAAAAACCAAAAAAAAAAAAAAAAGAAGAAAAAGAGTGATGTGATTTTTTAAGTAGTTTTCTTTAGAGCACAAATGACAAAATATCCAAATTATAAGACAAACGAAAGGGAATATTCAAAATTTATCTTGTCAGATCAGCAGATATTACACCACGCCATATGTTCCCTAATAATCATTTTTTTTTATTATTTTTATCTTACCTATCAATTTTCATTTCTCAAAAAAAAAAATATCTCGCCAAAATTAATTTATGCCATGTGTGGTAGGAATGGACAGCTAACATGCGGTCTAGAGAGGCCTTAGCCACACTTGAAGATTACAAAGGCAAAAAAATTTACATATATACTCATAAAAATAGAATTTTAATAAAATATCCAATATCTAATAAAATTAAAAAAAAATCTCATCATCTCTAATTATAAAAGTTACTCAACTTTAAAGTTATCTATATTTAAAATCTTCATAGTAACTGTATGATCTCTACCAATATATTCTTTATAGTAACCCAAACTTAGGGCACTCATCACCCGGCCTGACCACTCGCGTGAAAACCTCAATTATAATTAATTATCATAAAAACTATAATAAATAAAATATTTATCAAATGTCTATTTTCTCAACACACGAGATAAAAATAAAATATTCAACATATTCAAAATTATAGTGACATATCCCTAAAACAACTAAGTATCTCTATTACAACTATAAAAGTAAATCTTTGCAAACTCCCAATATGTAAATGCTAGGCTCCAACATCCTTTACTTGCATGCTTCTCATTAAAGACAGGGTCTCTATCTAACTCTTTAATCCTGTGCTATACTATAGCTAATAAAACATTAGACTTAGCTAAAAGTTTAGTAAATAATAAAATAAATAATATAGCATTAAAGAAAATAATTTTAAATAATAATATCATGATATACAATAATAAAATAATGTCATAAATCAACAATATTCTTTCCGAGACATTACAACACATCAAAATCACACCTTAGGAATTAGAAAAAATAAAAGACCAAGGGCTACCTCGAACCTAAAACCCATGAGTATAATTAAGATTACACGTAATCTCAATATCAATAAAGATATAAGTTTTATTAAACTCATTTCTATAGATGTCACTATAACATGATATATCACTAATAATCTCATTAAATTTTATTTTATCATTGCATCCTAACAATTCTTTTTACCTAATCTTGGCAGATACATACTCATATTTCGAATTATTCACACTCATCCTAATTCCATTTTGTATAATTTGGATATAAGAATAAATATTTATATATATCAACACTCAATTCACCTTTTTGTGATATACTTGATATCACATCATATGATGGCCACACGATTATGATCATTTCTCTAAGAAATAAATCTTAATTCACTGGAACATAAATTAGACATTTAATAATCATAAACTACATCACAATTCCATAGGATTCATTATCTTTAATATCATATTGTTTTGAATGGTCTCATTATTGACTCATGGACAATAAAGACACTCATACATCTAAAGATTACACGAAGAAGGTCATCATTGAGCAAGAGTATGAAAGACTCTCCAAGTTTACTAAATATATATTATGAGACACCCCATCGGGATCCCTATTGCTCTAAACTTTTAACATAATATTAGGATAGTTCATTTAACACTTACACCAAAGATCTATGTCTAATTGACATGGTAGTTCTCTAGTGTTCAAATGTTGGATTGCATGCTCCGCCTGAATCTCCAATCACGTGAAAATCCATCAATCTCATATAATCATCGATTATTATGCTATAAATAATATGTAGCCTTGAATCCAACATAATGACATAAAAAAAGTAAATAATTGTATTTTGAAAGTGTCAAAATAAGGTGCTCTAACTAGGCTCTTTGATATCTTTAGGCCCATGACTTTTCCTGCAACAATATCATCCACTAATATCCTCACTTGTGCTATTTTGGAAGAAAGAAATGGTAAAGATGAACCAAATGCCCAATGAATAGTTTGATCGAAATCAACAACATAAATTTTGGTATTCCAAGAGTTTACCTGTCAATAAATACTCAAGACACAATATAATATACACAAAGCAATAACTATTCTAAAAAATAATAAACATTGATAAATGATATCCACAACAGTAATGAAAGAAACTCAATAGATAATGTTAACAATTAATATTCATGATGTAATCTCAAGAATTACTATGAAATCCCAAAGAACATTCACTAGACTTTAATGAATCATAATCGATATGCTATGAGGTTTTGAAGCATCCTAAATATTATAGTCTTTTCATGAAAATCTTGAAATCTAATTGAAAGCTAGGTCAAAATTAAACAATATATCAATAATTACTATTGATCTTTGTTTTTTTTTAATCATAAACAAAAGTCCAATTATTTTTGTCCCCACCGGTTGTATAAGTACTCTAAGGTCATCAATATCCTATGTTTTGTTGAAGTCTAATTATTAAAGACACTAGGTGAGTGTTGAGGGGAATAAAATGATGTTCTCATCTCCAATAATGTTAATTGTATGGTAACATAATTTCTAACTTCTTAGTTATACTGTTTCTCATAATCAAATTGTTATAGGTCTTCTCCACTCTCAAACTAGAAAGAAACCTTCTTACAAAGCAATAAACAACCTTTTTAAACATGAAAAGGAGAAAACCTAAAAGAAAAATAATTTTTCATGCCTTATTAATAGAAAAGAATATGTAATTATAAATTATGCTTCTAGCCTAATCTTACTAGTAAAAAAAAGGAGGTTACATTGTGATTAGTATGTTGGGGCCTCTAAAGGGCACACAACTTAAGATACTTTCTAGAGCACTACTAACCAATAAATACTAAGGACTATACTAGAGATGCTTATGATGTGGGTTTGTGTACTAGATATTGTGCCCTAATTATCCATTTCATCCAATCATCTATTATTAGATCAATTGAATCCACTGCTACCCAACTCTAGCCATTTCCCATCTCTACGTGGGTTGTGTCTTTCGCTACGAATGGTGCAAGTGATACTCAATTGGCTAAACTAAGAGTATTATAATCAGTTCAAGAACCCGACACATCCTTATAGTTATAGCACTCCCTCATCCGATTCTGCCCTTATTACTATATTTTTTATTTTTATCCCTAATAGTAAGTGATATGTTCGCCGTAACCCTTCCTTGGGCCTAAAGTGATATAGTTAGTTTTAGTCAGCTGATGACGTAAGGATGATGAACTGCTCTTCTCTTCAACAAATTTTTGTGATAAGGAAACTAACTAGTTCTCCAAGACCATCATGTATACCAACAGTTTCTCAAGTAGCAAATGAGGTAAGACCTTAGTCAATCAGTGCCTTTTAGTCACTTTTATATGCTGCAAATTTTTGAAAAAGAGCATCAAATTCAATGCCATCCTTTTCTACTAGTGATCAATGTGTGAAAATAGCCTCTTCGTAGGAACACAAAATGGAAAGCTTCCCACATAATTAGAAAGAGGTTAAAAGCCCTTTAAATCTAAGACTTCACCAGGCCAACAACTTTGAAGCACAACCCCATTTGTAATAATTTCACTTTCCTAGTATAACTTTCTTGAAGAGTAAAATGTCAGTTGTTTGAATTTAAACCTTAATCAGAAAAACTACCTAAAAACTTCTTTTTTTTTAAATTTTATTAACCTTCTGGTTCAGCAATAAAGCCTATAAACCAAGAACGGAATGAAGATCTAAAATATCAACTTTTAAGTTCTTAACCCTAATCATTTCTCCTTTTTTGACCTCCTGTAGGAATGATTTTCCTTCCAAATCTACAATGATGCTGCTTTTCCCTCTCATCACAGGAGTCTTTGTTTTCCTTACAACCAATACAAGTTTCCCTTACTCAACTATCTGGTGTGGGCATTGGGGACTACCATTTGACCATAACACTTTGGCTTAAGCCTATTGTTCAGGTCTATACCTTGGTTTGTTTTTTTTTTTTTTTTTTTGGTAATTTATGAGTATCATGTATATTAATTTTTAAGAATTTACAAAAACTAAGTTCTAATTCGATATAAAGTAGAACCTAATAGCTAAGACATCTCCCAAACTTCACATTCAAATACCTTGGTTCGTTGAGCTATAGTACTCCATTGATTTATCTTATTTAGACTTATCATCTGTTCTTTCTATTCTAAAAGTAGAATTATAGTTTTTTTTTTTTAAAAAAGATAAATAAAAGAAAGAAAGATCCGATAGAACTTCCTATTTTCATTATTCTTTTCTACATATGGGTTTAATTTAACTATACTGATAAACTCTTTCTTTAAAATAAAACATAAATTTAGTGCTTGCCATTAACTATAAAGGTTTTCCCTTCTCATTTGTTACAAGTAGCTTCTCAACTCCCTACACCCTTTGTTTCGGCATCTTCAACTTTGCTTCATCTTGCTACCAAATCGAGTGTGTTTTCTTAGATCTTCTTCTATAGCAAATTATGGGAAGCAATACATAGAAGTACTCGAGTGAAGGTAAAGAAAACTACTAGTTAAAAGCTTTAGTTTAATTAACTTTTTTCATATCTTTATTATATAAATTAAATAGTTAAGTCTAACTGTTCACGTCAAGTGGTAAGAAATATGGTGGTTTAAGTTTATCAATAGCCTTTATCAGCTCTAATATGTGAAATACAAAATAGACTTTTTTTTTTCTTATATAGGATTACAAATTAGATAATTTTCTTTTTTAAACTTCCTTACGGGCAAAGTTAGTAAATGTTGAGATAGTTAAATTTAACTAGTGAGCAGCATGTCTATTTTTGATTCAATGTCTTTTTTCACACCAAATAAATTCTACAACGGAATACTATTATTTCTAAGGAATAACCATCTCAGTTAGGTTACATACTTGATTAGGATTTTCATCTAAATTAATTCCTTAAGTAGAAAGGAAGTTTCATTTTGTGGTATCATATATGAGATCTTTGTTAAATGCCACCATAATCTTAATAGACTCTTCAATTACCCGAAGATGAAAAAAGTAACATCAATTGGAATTAATAGCTATATTAAGATAATATTTAATATTATTTAATAGTTGAATATAAGCTTTCAACCAAGGTCCTTCTTATTAAAATATAATTCAATAGTCCAACAAACTCTTAAAGAAAGGGATTTTGAAGCTCTGCAAGGAAGATGAGTAAAAATAGTTTATTCTCTAATGCAGTAAAAGAAAAGAATTATTTTTAAAAATATATTATATAGCCGGTCCCTACTTTCTTTCCATAAGTTTATAATAATAGTGAGAGGAGATTGATTTATTTATAGTTTTTCAACCTTACCTTCACTCCCTTTTCTCGGGGAGTTGAATCCCCCACTAAAATTTATTAAGCCCTAGAAGAGCTTTAAAAGAGAGTGGATGACTTCCTCCCATTGGATGGAAAATCTTATTTAGTCTTTGAAATATCCTCTTATTTGCTCTTACAAAACAGGCTAGTATTGAATCTTTGGACCTTTTCTCTTTTCTCTCTATAGAAGTAGAAGTAGCTATTACATACAGTAGTAAGCACTGGTCTTAACAAAAAAAGGTGGTCATAGATCAGTTAGGTGATGGGATTGTTTGAAGGCATTACCAAAGTTAGCAAGAGGGGCTTAATTGCAAGAGAGAACACTTTGACATCATTAGTTAAACTCGCATCTTAAATTAATAGTAAAAATCCTTCTCACTGAACTCCGATTGTCCTAAGGCAAGTAACTAAGTTTCAACCTGGAAAAGGAAAGGTTACTAAGGAAGCAAATCACATAAAGAAAGAGTAGGCATCAAATGTTGCTGTTGAGTGTACTATTGTTGGTGAGTGAATGATCAGTTTTATCATATCAGCTGTATTATTTTTAATTAAATTAACTGTATATAAATTAGTGGGATATTTTTAATATGAATATTACTTTCTCAATTTCTTTTTTATATCCACATTTAGCTTAAAAAAATACTTTGGGCATTGGCTTCTTGAATATCAAAGAGACATTACCCATAGTATGCACATATAATGCAGTACTCTTAAAATCCTCCTAAAAATTGTACCTATAGCACTATGAAAATTATCTAATGCCAACACTTACCACTAAGAAAACGAAGATAAACCTCAACCAAGCTATTATTTTTATTCCTAAAGTCTTTTATAGATTTAAACAATCGTTAATTCCTAACGAAAAAAATTTGGATAACTTGAATTCCCAAAATCTTCTAAACCATTATTGGGCGTTCGAATGCCGCCTCGAATGCATTCAAATGACATAACTCTATTATATATTTGGCCATAAAAATCAAGCATAAACCCTTATATAACATGAACAAGATCTATAACATCGCTTAATTGATCTTCAGTATGTCACATCATTAAAGATACATAGTCATATATCATAATTGGTGATCGGATCCGTTAGATCCACAAAATCAAGCCAACACAAATGGGAGTTTGAATGCTATCTTTCATGGGAGCTATCTTTCATGGTAGTCAAATATTAGTTATAAATTCTATTTCAAATTTATATATGCATGTAAAAATATGGGCATAACTTTATATTTGTCCATTCTACTAATTAAAGCATATATAATAAGTATAATATAAAACTATATTCGGCATAACATGAAGATTACATCATGGAACTTGTATAAAATAGTAAACATTGGTCAGCATTCGAATGTGATTCAAATGTTGTGATTTTAGAGCTTTGGCATTTGAACGTTGTGTCAAATGATACTTAAACACTAGCTTCAATTTAATTTTTAAAAATGTAAAAATTAATCTAACAGCCAATAATACTATTATAATATGATTTTATGATTTCTCATGATTGAAATTAAAAAAAAAAATGATTAGAGAAAAATCATTAAAAAAAAAAATCAAGAGCACTCATAAGATAACTTAAGCTTCTTCTTACTTCTTAATCTTTTAGTTCCTTCGGGTTTCTCCTCTCTTCTGATTCTCTTGCGACGACTCCCAATCATTTTCTCAATTTTACAATTATAATTGGTATAATTATAAGGGTGAAAGCCTAATTGTACCTCTAGGATTTCTTAAAAAGTCAGCTAGGGTTTTCTCTCCCCCTTCACATTTTTTACTTTTCTAATTTGAATCCTTGACTCAAATCTAGCAATTCAGCCGAGCCTCTACATGGCAATCCCAAGAACAATCTTCTAATTAGTTATATAATATAATGTTTCCAAAAGAGATAGCTTGAGGTCCCTAATAAGATAAGCATAATATTAAGTCCCAATTTATTTCAATCAGTGATATCCACTTTTTTTTTTTTTTTTTTTTTTGAGTCTTAATTACTTGCCAACAATAAACATCCCAATTTTTTTTTTTATTAAGTGTCGAAGTTTCCTAAAGGAGTCTAAACAACTGAGTAATATCTAAACATATTTTTTAAGAATTATTATCCTAAAGTGATATGAAGTTGGTCCATCGCATTAAACATAATTTATTAAATCCATCAAATATTTACAGATGGATCGAACCACTTAATTTAGTCCACCATATAAATGAATTTTCAGCCTATTATACATAATATATCAAGGTCCACTTAGATTATTTGTAAAGACAAAATATCAAGGCACATGGCCCACTAGTTTGAGCAAAATTATTTTTAGTGCAGCAATTTATTATGTCCACAGTTTTAAGTCCAATCACGGGAATTTTTAGACCCATCAGGCTGAAATTAACTGTTAATTTACTAATAAAATAGTTCTCATAATTAAATTACTCTAAAATGAATCATGTGAATATCACAGAAAATCACATGCACATCATTAAAAATAATTAATTTGAAAATGATGCGTATTTGAGATCCAACTTCGAACAGATTCGGATTCGTTGGGATTGCTTGACCCAACTTTATTCACTGAGTCTAAATCCTATACACCACTAAAGTGAACAAGAGGTTAGTGTGTCGGTGGAAGATTGTCTCGGCAAAAATACTCCGACGCTCAAGTCAGTAAAAGCCTTCTAAGCAAGGAAGGTAAATGGAAAGTAAGAGAGAGAGAGTAGGATGGTCGGGAGTGTTGGTTCGTCGAGAATGTGAGCTCTCGCTTCCTGCTCACGGAGAGTGTGAGGAAGCGACGTTCCGAAAGTGTGGAAGTTTAAGGGAATGATTCTCAAAAAATTGAAAAAGTCTCCTGAAATCCGGAGGCCTTTGGTGGGATTGGAGGACGAATGCTTGTGTAGAGAGAGAGAAGATGAGCCTCTATTTAAGCTCTGTAAGCATTTGTGGGTGAGACTATAGGAAGTCTTTTAGGAAGCTTGTTCTCAGTGTTCTCTGGAAGACAAGTTAGAGAGTGAGTAAGAGAACTTCTATTTCTCGGTGAGCTTTTGTGTTCGTTCATGAGCTTTGTGTGTATGCGTATAAGTATACTTGTGCGTATGTGAGCATGTATCTGAGAATGCATGTGTCCCTTTCAAAACGAAGACCTCAGGCTTTTATAGACAGTAGGGGAGCCACCTTCTCTGGGCAAGGTGGTGTGTTCTTCCTGACTGGCAATGGCAGCCTTCTCAGAGTTGGTGGGCTTGACAGGCATGATTTGATGGATTCTTTTTCTGCTGAATAGTATAACGAATATTCAAATTGTCTCAACTCTTTGTGACCATTTTGATTCCAACGGTGGCGCTGATTTCATTGCCGTATTTTTGGAGAAGATCAGCTTTTAAGAAAGCAGGTGATCATGAAAGGATCGTTACTTTTCGTACACAAGTTCTTCTGCCAATTTGGGCATGGTCCGTAGCAGGTTTAAAGCCTTTTTGGGCCTGCTGATACAGTACATCCGGTCAATACTCGAGTTGACCGTCTATATACGAGTTGGCCGCCTGCTGGTGTCCTGACAGTCAACGCTGGCGTTGACCATCTTGGGCCTTTCAAGGAATGGGCATTCGCCTCCTGTTAGGCCGTTAATTTGAGTTGATCGCTCAGCAGGTTATTTGAGCCTTCTTTGACCATGGCAAGCCCATATTATGATATACCCATCACTAGCCCCCTATACCGGTGGCTAAAATTCTTGCCTCCGGTATATTCATGATGGGATGCCCGTCACTACCGCCCTTCGTTGTTTGAGGATCCCAGAGGACTCTATAAAAGGCGGAGAGGAAAGTTGACCAAAATTGTTGACCTTCTTTGGCCAGTTCCGGAGGAGAAGGTTGACCGGAGCTGTTGACCGTCTTTGGTCAGTTCTGAAAGAGAAGGTTAACCGGCTCTGTTGACCGTCTTTGGCTAGAATCCGGAGGACCTTTTGTAAGCCCTGATTGATGCGTGGCCATTAGCCGGCTTGTCAGGCCAAAAGTAGACATGCGTCTTCTTTTGAAGGGCGGATATCCAAGCCATTAATACGTTAGAAATTTTCCTTTTGAAGGGCCAACTAGGGAGGCGACACGTGGCAAGGAATGATGGCGTCCTTTCTGAGGCGGTTTAAGGCATTTCATACTTTGCCATTTAAGTTTCCCTCCTCATTTTGAATATTCTCTCACGCCTCCTTACTTTGTCCTCTTCGTCTTTGACTTTCCTTCGTTCCTCAAATAAACCCTAACCTTTCTGTCAACCATGGCCTCCGTCACCGACATCGCCTTTGTTCTTCGAGACGGTGACTTAAAAGTATTATGTGTTGAGTTCAATATTCCTAAGGATATTGTATGGAGGGTCCTGGCAAGGACGACAGGTCTTCTCTCCACCAGCAGGGCACGTAACGATATACGAGGCCCACCTGAGGAGCGACATTCATCTTGCTCTGCCGGATGACTTGCGGTCGATCCTACAAGCCCTACGAGTCCTAGTTGCCCAGCTTCATGCCAACGTCGCATGGTATATCTGCACCCTCTATATTTTTCTTCGTAAGCACTCTAAGAGGTTGACGATGCCGATGGTGAAGGGGCTCTTTAAAATAAATCAGGGGGGTGAATGGATTTTCCTTGTCCCCCATCCTGGCCTTAAAATAAATACGGCCATTTATGATTCGCTCAAGAACTAGAAGAACCGGTTCTTTTTTATGAGCGTGGCGGCGACCTGGACCCTTGCGAAGGACTGGGGCCAAGTACCAGATGTGTATATAGGGATGTCGTCTGTGGCGGAGACGGCGTCCTTAGAGTGGTTGACCAAATTAGTCAAAGACCACATCGTGGACTTCAAACGGGACTTCTTGGTCTCTAGGGCAGAGACCAAGAAGGTGAACTGGGGACCACCTTCCCCGGTTCAAAAGCTCAGGCTGCAGGCGATGATGGTGTGGCCGGAGGATTCCAAGGGCCTGCTTATCCGTCCCCGCCCCACAGATGAAGACTTTATCGGTCCATTGTCTAAGAGGATGGTGTTGGAGACGCCTTCCTCGTCGTCATCGGGCCCCGATTACGTCACCGCTGGGATCTGCAGCTGTCCCCGGTGGCCAGGGGAGAGAGTATTATCTTGGCACAGCCGGCGCTACAGGCGGCTTTTCAAGCGGTGCAAACGGAGTCCTTTACGAAGCCTGTCTATGAGCCAGTGGTGGAGGCGTAGGAGCCATCTGTTGGCTCTCTAGTCACGTAGGCGCCTGCTGTGGAGCCAATGGTGGATCTTGATCCTCCGGCAGCTGCTGCGGAGGCTATAGTTGGGGAGCCTGTGGTGGATACGGATGATGCTGATGATGGGCTTCTGGATGAGATTCTAGAGGAGGCTGCTGCCAGCTCAGCTCAAGAGGACGTCGCTCCTGGCCCTCCGCCGCCTGGGCCAAGTTTAGAAGCTAGGCCTGAGAGGCCCTGGAGGAGAGTTTGGGAGGAATAATTCTTTGCGATGGCTTCTGCATACTTTCTCATTTCCTGGATTTTTAACTTGTTCTTTGCTTGTCTTTTGTGTAGAAGTCGAAGGTAGTCGCTGCCATCATTAAGGTGATGGACCAGCGAGATCGGGTGATCTTCGACAGGGAGGCGGAGATCGCTTGGTTAGATGCTAGGTTGGCTGCTTCAGGGGGGAGTACCGTAAGGAGACTGCTGCCCTCAAGACTATTCTGGTAGGTGTTGAAGAGGAGAATGTGAACTTAAAGGCTGAGGTTGCCCGTTTGAAGGAAAAGAGCAATCGAGCCAAAGCACGCGTTGATCAACTTGTTGGGCGAGTGGCAACCTTGGAGAATGACTTGAGCCTCCGCATCCGCCCCCACGAGGTTGAGAGTATGATGTACGCGGGGCTGTTGGAAGGGGTCAATGTCAGTCGGTGCATTATGCGGTGGGTCGATCTCGCCTTCCTTGTTTACCTCATCAATCTATCCAACAGAGCGGCGCAGCGTAGAGACAGCCTCGTAGGGGAGCCTCGTGACAGTCAAAGGCGTCCTCCGCCCCTGTAGTTCTTATGTTGTTCATTTTTGGGACCTCCCTAATATTTATGCACATTTGATGTATCTTGTAACATATTTGGAAGCAATAAAATAGGAAGTTTTAAATTTTGTGTCCATTTATCTTTACTGCCTTTGTGTTTGTATTTCTGCTGCATTGGACGGCCAACTTAGTTGGCCGGCTACCATTGTTGTGCTGCCTAAGGAGTGAGGTCCTTAGGCTTTGTAGGCGATTATGTTAACCAGCCTTGTAGCGGTGGCTTGTGAGTGAAGTCTGGTGGCGCTGCTCAAGTGCTGACTTGGGTGGCCAACATTGGAGAAGGATTCTTTTCCCTTCGACCATCATTGACTGATCACGCTATCTCCTCATAGAGGAGGTCGTTGCGTGTGCGGCGTAAGCCCCCTAAGATTTTAACCTTTATCGGGCCACTTGGATGAGCAAGGTTTAGATCAGGCTGCATACGGGCCGCCTGAATGACAAGGGATTAATACGACCGCCAATGGGCCATTCGGATGACTGAGTTCACATTAGACCGCTCACGGACTACCTGGATGACCAGGGTTTACATACGACTGCTAATGGGCCGCTCGGATGACAGAGATTCATATTTGACCAGTTATGGGCCACCTGGATGACCAGGGTTTATTAACAAGAGGGTGAGGACCCTCCCGATTTAGGGGTAGTCTAGGTTGGGTAACCTTCAAGGTAAACACATATATATATATGCATGCACACGGGAAGGTAAGGCAGTATGCGAAGTAAACACTCATTTTGGCAAACTAAAACAAGCAAGCAAATGCGCACATACACAATAATGCAAATACGCACCCGCGCCTTCTATTGGAAATAGCTTCTGAGGTGGATCGCATTCCATGTTCGTGGAACCAGCTTCCCGTCTTGGCTTCGGAGTTTGTAGGCTCCATTTCGCAGGACGGCAGAGACGAGGAAAGGCCCTTCCCAATTAGGGGAGAGCTTATTGTGGCTAGCCAACTTGCCCGTGGCCTCGACGCCTTGTAGGACTAGGTCTCCAACATCGAATCGTCGAGCCTTAACCTTTTTGTTGTAGTATTGGGCAATTCGATGTTGGTAGGCCACTGTCCAGTATTCTAGCGGCGTCCCGGGCTTTCTCTAGCAAGTCTAGGTGCTTCCTGATTTTTTGAGAGTTACACTGTGGGTCGAAGGATTCCACCCTAAGACTTGGGAGCCCGATTTCTACCGGGATTACTACTTCAGTCCCGTAACAGAGGCTGAAGGGCGTCTCGCACGTCGGTTCCTTTGTGGTTGTCCGGTAAAACCAAAGAACAGAGGGGAGTTCGTCCACCCAGGAACCCCCTGCGTCCTCCAGCTTAGTCTTTAACCCTTGGAGCAGCATTCGGTTCATAACCTCCACTTGTCCATTCGCTTGGGGGTATGCCACCGAAGTGTGGACCAACTTGACGCCAAGGTTGGCGCAATATTTGGTGAAGCGTTTCCCCGAGAACTGGGTCCCGTTGTCGGTCACAACAACCTTAGGGATGCCGAATCTACAAATGATGTTCTGGCGAAGGAATTCCAGGGCATTGTGCCCTGTAATCTTTGCCAGTGGGATGGCTTCGACCCACTTAGTGAAGTAGTCGATACCCACGATGACAAACTTCCTTTGCCCCGTGGCAATGGGAAATGGGCCGAGAAGATCGAGCCCCCATTGCGCGAATGGCCAAGGGGCCTGAAGAGTCTTCAGGTCCGCAGATGGCTGGTGGTGAAGGTTACTGTGAAGCTGGCAACTTTCACATTTCTTCACAAACTCAAGCGCGTCCTTTTTCATCGAGGGCCAGTAATAGCCCTGGCGCATGATTTTGAAGGCTAAGTTTTTTCTGCCAATGTGCAATCCGCAGATCCCGATGTAGACCTCGCCTAATGCATTCAGCCTCTTCGGGAGTTAGGCACCGGAAGTATGGGGTTGAGTAGCCATGACGATATAGCCGTCCGTCAACCACAGGTACCAGCCGGCCGTCTTCCTGATCCGTTTAGCCTTTTCTGTGTCATCTGGCAATGATTCGTCAGTCAGATAACTAAGGTAAGGCGTTATCCAGTTTTTCACTTTGGAAATCTACATTGCCTCCTGTTTCTCTATGCTAGGAGCGTTCAGGATCTCCCTCATGTCCCTCGAGTACTGTTCTAGATTTTCAGCTGTAGCGGCTCTAGCCAACTCGTCTGTCTTCCCGTTTTTAGTCCTAGGAATATGAACCAGGGTTAGTTTATCGAAACCCTAGGTGGCAGCCCTGGCCTTTGCAAAGTACTTAGCCAAGTGAGGGTTGTTCACCTCAAAGTCTCCGTTAACCTGATTAACGATTAGTTCGGAGTCGTTGTAGACTACTAGTCTCTCGGTAGAGCATTCCTTGGCTAACTGTAATCCGGCTAACAGGGCCTCATACTCGACAACGTTGTTGGTTGTCGGAAAATTATGCCCGAGGGAGTATTTTACCTCAAACCCATCGGGGGTCGTAAGAACCACTTCAGCGCCACTACCGGTGTCCATAGACGATCCGTCCACATGGAGTATCCATTCTGGGATTCCGTCAGGTAGTTTCGTGCTTTCTACGGGCTGCTCCTTAAGAACTGGGGATCGAGTTTCAACAATGAAGTCAGCTAGAGCCTGCGCCTTTACAGCAGGTCTGGGCCGGAATTTGATGTCGAACTCACCCAAATAGATAGCTCATTTTACTAACCGTCTAAAAACGTCGGGTTTATGGAGTATACTTTTCAGAGGCTTGTCAGTAAGGACCACTACACGGTGCTCCTAAAAGTAGGGCCTTAACTTCCGCAAAGTAGTAGACAGGCCGTTGAGTATCGGAGTCCTCGTGCACGATGACAGAACTGAGGGACGCCTCCGACACTGCCAGGTAAAGGTTTAGCTCTTCCCCACCCTTTGGTGACACTAGCAACGACGGGCTGACCTGATACCGCTTCAGTTCATCGAAAGCTGTCTGGCAGTCTACCGTCCATTAAAACCCGTTAGATTTTGTTCATCTAAGGGCCTTGAAGAAGGGCTGGTACTTGTCACCCGACTTCACGAGGAAGCGGGACAGTCCTGCCAGCCATCCAGTCAATTGCTGGACGTCCTTTATGCTTCGTGGTGGAGCCATGTCCGCGAGAGCCTTGATCTTCTATGGGTTTTCTTCAATCCCCTGGCTACTCCGAAGACACATTTAGCATGAGTCAAAATAATCAAAGAAATCGGTCGATTTTCCATGTGATGCCTATCAAGCACCTCAAACAAGTCCGACTTTGCGGTTTTGATGTGATCATGGATTTTACGCTTAACTCTAGCCCTTTGAAAAAAGTCTTACCTCCTTAATGTAAAAGTCGACCCGTTTGTGTGGCCATGTATTAGGGAAACAAGGTGAAGAAATCCAATCTGTTTTTGAATATCTTGTTAACCAGTTGATTCTTTGACGGATTTTGGTTGCTCCATTGTTCTTTAGTCTAAAAGGCATCACTTTATAAATAAGGAGCAACTAGAGTAATGGTAACTGAGAAAAATGCAAACTTTAGGATTTAGTTAGAATCCAACTAGACGGCGACCTTGGGTGAACTAATCTAATTAGTCCACCTACCGTCTGTACCAAAGTAAGTCACCTACCCCACTTACCCCATCCATATAAACCCAGTAGTTCGGGTGGTTGCGTTTGGCAAAATGATAAAACGCATAGCGGTAAGGAGGAGGGTGAAGGAGGACGCCAAGGAGAAACCAAATGTAAGGGAAGGAAAATCATGTCACCCGTCGGTTGTCCCTCAACAATTGTTTCTAAGTTCATTACAAGTGTATAAGGGAAATTCATGAGTTGTTACTTCACGATGTTTTTAAGTTCAATTTTTAATTTGCAAATGTCTTGTAAAATCGACACACATTTGCCATTTTTGTTGTGATACTTTTCTTAACTTACATGACATTACTAAAGCCAATTGACATTTGACATGTGATGAAACCGGCATTCATGTAAAACGTTTGACATGTAAAACTTTGGCATCGGTATTTGCTTAAGAATGAACTCCAATGCTGTTAAAAAATGAAGCCCGTCCCCGTGAACTCCGGCTTGTGTGAAAATGAACTCCGTCCTTTGTCTTTTTGTTAAAATGAACTCCGTCCTGATGGCGAACTCCGTCCCGTTTAAAATGAACTCCGTCTTTGTTAAAATGAACTTCTTCAAAATGAACTCCACATTTTGAACTCCATCCTCTGCTTTGGTCTGTCAAAATGAACTCCGAACTCAAATGAACTCCAACCTATGTCAAAATGAACTCATTTTGTTACCTCCACCAAAAAGAACTCCGGCTTGTAATTGACTTTGAGTCCATGTGAAGAGGTCAGCCGTCTTTTAGGAAAAGAACTCCGTCTTTTAAACGAACTCATTTAATGAACTCCGGCTTTGAGTTTATGCAATGAAAGAAAGAACTCAACACACTTTGGCTGAGATCCTTTGATCCTCTGGTGAGCCGAAATGAGCTCCTCCACAAGCACTTTCCGGTAAAAAGCACTCCTCCAAGGGTAAAGCACTCGTCCCTTGAAAGTAAAGCCTCCGTCCTGTGATCCCCCTTTGAAGTAAAGCCTTTTAAAAGTAAAGCACTCATTAAAGAGCTCATGGGCTTGAGCTCGTCATTAGTCTCAAAAGGATCCACGAGTAAAGCACTCCGTCCTTTGTCCGTCCTTGAAAGTAAAGAGCTCCGTCCCTTAAGAAAGTGCTCCGGCAAAGAGCTCCATCATGTTAAGGAAAGTGATCCGTTCAAAAATCCGTCCAAAAGAGCTCCGCCCCTCTGAAACCAAGATCTCCCACTTTTGAGCACTCCAACTCCCGCTTTGCACTAAAAATGAATTCACCCAAATTGAAAATGAGCTCCGGATTATCCCAAATGCAACTCTTCAAAAGAGCAAAAATCTGTTCGGTCCCTTTATCTTGAGATGTTTTCAAAATATGTCCGGCCTTTCCTTGGTAAGAATAGGCCAGGTCCAAGTATAATATGTGGATACTTAAAAATAGTTAAAGATATATTATGCCAAGTTTGATTTCAATATGGGGTTTTTGATAAAAGATGAATGATAGCCGTCCTCGGGGGCTTGGTACAAGGTAATGATAGCCCTCTAGTTGGAGGAAACAATATGGTCCCGTGTTTTACCGATATGTTATATTACTCATGATGATAATATATGAAAATGGATCATATAATGGGCATAATGAATCGTATACGGTGAAAAGATGATAGAGTGAACATTATAGAGTATTGTTTTACCATGCATCGATAAAGTTTATAGTTATTGTTTTACTTATAGTGTAATGATTTATGAAGTATGAGTTTGATATTTTAATTAAACCTAGTTTGAACAATGTATAACCGTTTCTTACGCCTAAAACAAATCATTTGAACTTCCATTATCGATGAACAGCTTGCCCTGGCGAGTTGGAGTGATTACACTCACCGATTAAAGACCTCGGAAGCTTATTTTGGAGAAATATTATTGTAATGACTTGATGAACTTCTATGGTTAAGTACTTTTGGCAATGCACTTAGAAATGAATATTTTGGAATTAATATGAATGCTAATGGTGTTGTCTGCCATTCATTGCTTCTTCCTCCTAGTCTGCTGTTCCTCGCCTCCGACTGGATTTTTAGTAGGTCGGGTGGTGATTATATTAACCACCCCTATTGCAACCTGGTTTCGGGGAGGAGACTGCTCCTGCCCTTCTCCGCCAGTTGTTCCAAAGCTCTGCCGAGGCTCCTGACGAATTTGGTGAGATGGCCTCTACAAATCAGCTCCTCGATCTCCCTCTATAGCGTCTTGTAGTCCTTAGTAGAATGCCCAACAGAGCGGTAAAAGTTGCAGTACTTTGACTGGTTCCTAGAGTTCTTCTTTAGTAGATTTGGCCACTTCAGGAACTTCTCTCCGCGGATCTGCATGAGGATATTTGAGCACGTGTCCATCAGAGGTGTAAAGATGGTGGGTCCGTAGTCTTTGCACTCCGGTGGCCCAGTCTGGTGCTGCTTCCGATGGGAGTGATCACTGCCGCCGTACTTTCTTTTTCCCTCTCTAGGGAATGATCAAGGCTGATCTGCCCGCTCTAGGCGTTTCACCTCATTGGCCTCCTCTGTTGCAGTGTAGACCCGGGTGATGGACTTCGCCTCCTAGAAGGTTTAGGGATTCTTATGGGCTAGGTGCTTGAAGAAGTCCCCGTAGGTCAGCGCGAGAGATGAAACTGCCCAATTTCATCTCCATGCTGATCTGGGGAATCCGCCTGGCCTTTGCCACGAAGTAGTCCAGGAATCACCGTGGGTTCTCTCCTAAATTCTGCTTGATGTGGGAGAGGTGCCACGGTTGCTTCTCTTCCCGCCGGCTCGAGGAAGAGATCTGTGAGCTCACGGAAGCTGCCGATGGTGCCTGAAGGGAGGTAATGAAACCATATGTGGGCATCTCCCTTCAGTGTGAGCGGAAAGTAATGGCACATCGTTGAGTCTTCCAACCCTTGTAGACTCAGATGGGTGCAGAAGTGATCTAAGTGGTCAACCGGATCACTGCTCCCATTGTATGAGTCAAAGGAAGGCATCTTGAACTTGGTGGGTAGTGGATGGTTTAGGATCTCCGCTGTGAAAGGAGATCTGTCCAGGTCAATAGTGTGTTCCTCGTCCTAGATCATGTGGTTCCAAATTTTATCCACTCGCGGATCTGTACGAGCGATGTTTGCAGATCTCTTAGAATTGAGGTAAGCTCTCTACTCTGTCTTGTCCCTAGAGGGTCTAGTAGCCGGTTGGCTACTGCCTCCAGCGGACCTGGCAGTCCTAGAGTCTCACTCCTGGACTGCATTCCTGTCTTCTGCCTGAGAGTATCGAGGATTTCTTCTCTCCGGACTTTCTTGTGGAGTTTGCTCCTAGAGCGTTCTTTAGGCCTATTCTGGCCAGGAGTGCGTGAGGAGGCTGGGAATGGATTATTTGTGGGTCTCTTGGGCCTTCTGGCCGGTTTCTTTTTTTCTCTGGCCACCCTTTTTGGTGGCCGACGCAAGGATGACTACTGGCGGAGCCGCCTGCTGTCGCTGCTCTTGTTGAGAGTAGAGTATTTGGAACAGACGATTGTTGGCCTGTATCTACTCCACCAGTTGCTGGAAGTAGGGCGCTGGCACTCCGCCTGTTGCCCGGTTGACTATGGTACCAGCAGCGTAGTCCTGGTCGGGAGAAGTGACTTCTCTAGTGGGATCGCTAGCTTGGGCTCTCGTGTTCACCATTGTGGGTGAATCGGGTGGTGAAAAGAGAATGTTGTGCAGAGTTGTGGTTGGCTTTTTGTAAGCGCTTCCCATAGACGGCGCCAATGATGCATACCTGGATCCGACTTCGAACAGATTCGATTCGTCGGGATTGCTTGACCCAGCTCTGTTCACTGAGTCTGAATCCTGCACACCACTAAAGTGAACAAGAGGTCAGTGTGTCGGTGGGAGGTTGTCCCACCAAAACACTCAGACGCTTAAGTCAGTAAAATCCTTATAAGTAAGGAAGGTAAACTGGAAAGCAAGAGAGAGAGAGAGTAGGATGGTCGGAAGTGTTGGCTCGTCGAGAATGTGAGCACTCGCTTCCTGCTCACGGAGAGCGTGAGGAAGCAACGTCCGAAAGCATGGAAGCTTTAGGAAACGATTCTCAGAAAGATGAAAAGATCTTCTGAAATTCGGAGGCCTTTGGTGGGATTGGAGGACAAACGCTTGTGTAGAGAGAAAGTGAAGATGAGCCTCTGTTCAAACTCTGCAAGCGTTCATGGGTGAGACTGTAGGAAGTCTTTTAGGAAGCTTGTTCTCAGTGTTCTTAGGAAAACAAGTTAGAGAGTGAATAAGAGAACTTCCGTTTCTCAGTGGGCTTTCGTGTTCGTTCGTGAGCTTTGTGTGTATGCATATAAGTATGCTTGTGCGTATGTGAGCATATATCTGAGAATGCATGTATCCCTTCCAGAACGGAGACCTCAAGCTTTTATGGACAGCAGGGGAGCCACCTTCTCTGGGCAAGGTTGCGTGTTCTTCCAGGACTAGCAATGGCGGCCTTCTCAGAGTTGGTTTGCTTGATAGGCGTGATTTGATGGATCCTTTTTCTGCTGAATAGTGTAACAGATATTCAAATTGTCTTACCTCTTTGTGACCGTTTTGATTCCAACGGTGGTGCTGACTTCATTGCCGCATTTTTGGAGAAGATCAGCTTTTAGAAAAACAGGTGATCATGAAAGGATCGTTGCTTTTCGTGCACGAGTCTTTCTGCCAATTTGGACCTGGCCCGTAGCAGGTTTAAAGCCTTTTTGGGCCTGCTACTACAGTATAACCGGTCAACGTTCGAGTTGACTGTCTATGCGAGTTGGCCATCTGCTGTTGTCCCGATGGTTAACGCTGGCGTTGACCATCTTGGGCCTTTCAGGATTTGGGCCTTCGCCTCCTGTTGGGGTGTTAATTTGAGTTGACCGCCCAGCAGGGCATTTAGGCCTTCTTTGACCGTGGATTAGCCTATATTATGATATACCCATCAGAAAATATTCAGAGTGCTATATTATCATGACATACACATGTGTAACACCTAGTTGTCTCCGACTTTGGTTAATTGAATTTTTGGTCAGATAAGGTTTTTAACTATAAAAATAATGATAAATATGAAATATTATGAGGCTAATAATTTACAGGTGAGTATCTTATGAAGGCTCTAAATGAGTTAAATCCACAGAAATTTTAAAATGACATTTAAGTTATTTATTCAACAGATAGTAAAAATATTTTTAATATTTTATTTTATTGATTAGAATTTTTGTAAATGTTATATTAAACATATATTTAAAATTAGAATTAAAAAATAAATTTATTAAGGCACTCAGATTAATCAAAATTCATCCAAATCCTATTTTGATTTAAAAATCCTAAAATTCCCTCGTAATTCTAATTTTTACCTAGGGAGGCACGTCCCTCTCTCCATTTTTCACTCGACCACCTCTCTCCGCCCTTTCTTCATAACAGACCCTAACCTATAATTAAATAAAAGAAAAAGAAAGGAAGAAGAGGAGATAAAACCTAAACCCTAATTCCCTCCTCCCCTTATTTCTTTAACCCTAGCCACCGCCCTTGTTCTTCCTTGAACATTGAGACATACCTTGAGTGAGAACAAGAGAGAGGGAGAGTGGTGTAGCCAAGAGAGGAAAAAAGAAGAGAAAGAAAAAGAAGAAAGTGGGAAAATGCTACCACACCTCTAGATCTCTCATTCCCTTAGTGTCCTATTATGGTGCTCATAAACCATAAGTGGAGGTGTTGTTGGCGGCCATTTGTGGTAAAACTTGCAGGCAAGTGGAATAGCACTTTTCTTAGGATACTCCTTAATCCTCTTGTTAATCAATGACTTAGTAATCACTCATCAGTTAGTTTTAATGAGTTAAATTGATAAGGAATAAGGTATAGAGGATATATGGTAAATTTTATAACTGCTCGATTTGTTTTACATTGATTTTGAGGTAGCATTCGATTGGCATTTGAGCCAATATTCGAACATTGCACTATGATTTGCCCAATGTTTGAACATCGTTCAAACATCACAGTGTTGGTGGTCAATTCAGTATATTTCTTGCATGAATCTTGTTTATTTCAAGTTTCTTACTTCATATTATTGATATGGAAGTAGATAATCGAACCCTAGGGTTGAGACCTTTTAATAATATTATTTTTATGCTTGTTCTTCATAAATTAGTGAATTTATGAAATTCTTGGCTCGACATGAATCAGAATATGACTCTATATTCAAATGCTAGGGACTAGCTTCGGGTAAATTGGTATATTTATGGGCCTAGTCATGCTTACCAGGTTACATCACAATGAATATATTTTTGGGTGGGTTGTGGGCCTTAGATCTTAAGCTTTGTACAAAATTGACATTGTTTCATAAGGCTAAGAGCTAATATTTAACTGTCATGTGAGGCAATGTCCAGTGTTGGTTCAATCTTGATCTTGAGAGTAAGATCTAGGATGGCTATTGCAGTAGCATGTCCAGTGGTTAGAACAGTTGTGGAGCTCGGTAGGATATCATGTGCCATGCACTTAGAGTACTCAAAATGTTTTTCTCATATTATTTCTTGTTATAGACTTTCTTGGTGTTGTCTTTGGCTGCCTAAGTTGTCTTTAGCATTTATGGGTGGGTAAAGAAAGTTGTATGAAAGTATTACAGTATTGAAGAGTATGAAACTTGTAAAATCGTAATATTGTCTACAGTTGTCTAATATGTATATCATATCCTAGTGAATTGAGATCTAGTTTTTAGTGAGATGGTTATAACCGTATGAACAATGCATGACGAGAAATTGATGAATGTCTTATAAGGGATGTAGGTTGACTTATTATCGACGGTTCTTATATCTCGTGTAGGCATTGGAGGAATAGTGTACAATTCCTATACTCCGAGTGGATGCTAGAGGGATTGAGTGCAGCAATTTTCTATACTTAAAATGGGTGTTAGAGAAATCAAGCCTCAGGAGACTCCTATACCTAGGGTGGGCCTTGAAGAGTGAGAGATAGAGTGTTTCCTATACCTAGGGAGGCTATTAAGGGTTCTTGATGTACTAGGTATAGTGAGACTTCTATGCCCAAGGTGGGCTATGAGGAGGAAGATGAAGTATTTCCCATACCCAAGGTGGACATTGAGCATTACTCATGTATAAGGCATAGTGGGACTCTTATATCCATGGTGGGCCATGAGGAGTGAGATGGAGTATTTTCTATACCCATGGTAGGGGTTAAGGATCTCTGAAGTGCAAGGCACAGTGAGACTTTTATACTTAGGGAGGGCCATGAGGAGCAAGATGAAATATTTCCTGTACTGAGATTGGGCATTGAGAATTACTCATGTATAAGGCATAATGAGACCTCTAATACCTAATTTGGGCACAAGAAGTGAGACAGACTAATTTCTTATACTTAGGGTGGGCATTGATGACTACTCATGAACATGATATTTGATAGACCAATCACCATTACATGACAACTTATCAGCGTCGGTTACTACGTAATGGTTACATGATCAGTGGAGTTGGATGCATATAGTTGTGGGTTCACAATGCATAGTAAGATCTAGGGAGACTATTATGATATCTCACTTAATGGTAACTTTTATTGGAATATATACAATGGAACCTATATCTCCTATAAATATTCAAATTCTATAAAACCTCTATTGTCTTCTCGATAGTCAAGTTTGGTGGGAATCATTATTAGTGATACCTGTAGTTTTGGAGTTATGGATATGACAAGGCATAGAATCTCATATAGGGTATAGTAAATTGTTAATTTTGATTGTTACCTTATTATATTTACATTACTTTTTGAGATATTTATCATTTATTATTATATATTATTTGTTGAGTTTTTGATTTATATTTACTTTTTATTGACTCTAGAGCAGTGCAAATATATAGAGTTAACTGGCAGATGAGTTTATACTAAGAAATTTGCAAGTAGATGATCCAAGAGCTAGTTGCTTATTTTGAAAGTTTGCAAAGATTTTTTTTCGTCATGGTAGTAGGGACAATTTTTATCGGGGCTATGTCCCTTTGGTTTTAAATGTAACAAATATTACCTTTTATTTTGTAGTTCGAGGAGTTAGAATTTTGATGAATGGTTTGTTTCTTATGGATTTTTATAAATGTTACATCTATTATGGTTTTAGAATGATTATTTATGATTGAAGTTTTCATGTGAGTAGTTTCGGCTTGGTGGAAAACACCTTGAATCTAGGTTTCCATAATCATAATATTAGAGAGACAAGATTCTATAAGAATATTTGAGTACTTAGAGATTAAAAATGCTCAAGGAATATCAGAATTTGTTAGGTGGGTTATGAACTTAAGATATTGATGGTCATTTTTAGTTGAGAAAACTTATAGCCCATCTTTGGGGACTTAGGATGGATAGGTGGCCTAAGCTAGGAATGGGTGAGGAAGTAAGTGAATAAGAATATGCAAGATTCTAAGCCCCCTTGTATTGCAGAAGGCCCGAACAACCAAATGTAACTATCAATTGCTCTTAGAGCCTTTTACAATGGCCATGCAGAGATGGTCAAGGTCTTGAAGACATTACAATTGGCAGCTATTAGGATCGAGTTTCTAAATTATATTAATTATTATTAATTAAATTAATATAATTAAAATTAAGATCAAAAGATATTAAAAATTGGGTTAAATGGTCAACAATTAGAGTGAAAGATTTGAGCCTAATGTAGGCATGAGGTCTACCTTCGGCCTAGAAATTAGATTGCACCCTCCTTTGAGCTCGCTGAACTAGCGCACGAGGTGCCTCTTCGGCACAAAATCCAGATTGTGCCCTCCTTGAGGTTATATTCGACGCTCGTCCTCGATGATCCATCAATGCAAATATGTGTAAGATCTCAAATTTTTATCCAATTTAATTAAAATTATTTATTATCTTTTTAAGGTAATATAGTGTGATGAAAATTAATGAAATATTATGAGATTTTGAGGAATGATCGAAATTGTGGAGTGGTGCTCGGAACGTGCCCGTACTGTTATCTAAGCACCGATTTATATTTTAGAATAAAAGATAAATAAAAAGAATAGAATATATATATATATATATATAAGTAAAAGAAAAAAAAAAAAAGGAAAATAAAATAAAAAGGGTATCAGGAGGGTTTCAGGGAGAGAAAAGAAAAGAGAGGAGAGAGAGAAAGGAGAAATCGAGGTTGTCGGGTTTGAATCCTGCTAGGAGCTAATTAAAGAAGTAATAGATTTGGTAGAGATAAGTATACCCATACCCTTCTCTTTCATTGCTTTACACTTTTATTCTATTTTCATTGGATATCCTTGTTTTGATACCCAATTAAGTTTATATTTTATGGAACCCATAACTTGATGATGCATATATGTTGATTCATGTCTAATTTCTTAGTTTTGGCCGATTTCCAAATGTGAAACCCTAACCCTGCATCCCAACCGATTTTACTGATTATTTTAGAGTTTTTGCATAAATTGGCTCTAAAATATCATTATTCATTCCTTGAACATGTTAATTTACCAATTAGGTATTCGATTTAGTAGTTTTATATTGGATTATATTCACTGAAAACCCTAACTCGTGCCCCCTTTGATGTTACCCGAATTAATTGTAATTTATATATGATTTGGCTTTAAAAATTCGTAACTCTATCTTTATGGATGCGGATATTTCAAATATTTAGTATTTATTCACATATATTTTGTATATATTATTTTACGAGTTCTTAAAATATTATCGGACGTGAATTGAGATATTTAGCCATATTTACGGTATATATGTTATCTTGTATATACTCTGAAAATTATGTTATATGTATTTGTGAAGAAAATTATTATCCGGAAGCTCTAAAGTAGCGTTTAGCTTATGGTGGTAAGAAATTTTTACATATTCTAAGTTTATGTTGATTGATGCATATAATTGAAAGTATGAGAAGACATGATATCATAAGAAAATAATTATCTACATCTGTGTGAATGAATTATAAAAGTTATGCAAAGTATTTGAAAAAAACTCCACCATTTGTTATATCTGATGAACCATCTTCCAGAGAGGGAGGACTAAGTGATAAGAACTAAATGTAAAAGTTTCCTTAAGATAAGATAAGAAAGTAGAACTCCAAAATATGTTATCTCATATTTGTTATCTGTCATTTGAATCTGTTATCTGTTCCATCGGTATTGGTATTATCATCTATATTCGTTTCTGTTCCATCAGTATTGGTATTACAATCTGTATCAGTTATCTATTTTGTCAGTACCAATATTGTTATCTGAATCCGTTATCTGTTCCATCGGTACCGAAATTACCATCTGAATCCGTTATCTGTTCCGTCAGTACCGGTATTGCCATTTGAATCCGTTATCTATCCATCAGTACTGGTATTGCCATCTGAATCTATTATCTGTTCTATCAGTACCGGTATTACCATTTGTATTTGTTATCTATTCCGTTAGTACCAGTATTGTCATTTGTATCTGTTATCAATTCCGTCAGTACCGGTATTGTCATCTGTATCTATAATTTATTCTATTGATACCTATATTATAATCCGTATTTGCTTCTATATGATTCTGTAGACAAATAGGGAATTGGTAATTTGAATATAATATCTGTATTCATAGGAAATCAGAAACAAGATATAGAAGTTATTTGTGTCCAAAAAATGCATTTAATTATGCCTTATATTTATGCATCATGTAATATACTCATGTTTTTCTTTTCTTGCATTATTTTGAGTATATTACTTATTGTTTTTGATTATTGTGCATTATTGAGTATTTAGCTCATATTTGTTATTTTTTCTCCTTCAGATGAGTACGAACTAATACCCAATGAAGTAGAGATTAAGAGTTAGCTAGATTGGATACCTCAGAGGAAGAGTTTTATGGACTTAGTGTTGTGATTTTTGTACCTTATAGAATATTTTGTATTATTTCGTGGTGAAATTATATATTGATGTAGTTGTATATTGATGACATTCAGATAATCTAGTTTCTACTGTGCATGATGAATGTATGTGCTTCTACAGTTATTATAGTCTTGTTTGGGTACCTAGTGACATCTTATCTGAGCCAACGTCGTATCAAAGTTATGACATTGGTGCCACGTGTAATCTTTTGACTTTTCGATCTTGTGTTGTGATATGTGTGGATGTGTATATGTATGTTGTACAAAGTATTTTACAAGTTTGTACTAGTCTGATGGCCATTTTACAGATGAAACTCTGCTAATTTTAGTTTAAAAATGCAGTATGTTACAGTTGGTATCAGAGAATGAGTTTTCTTAGGTTTGATTTGAATCTTATACAGAAATTTAGACTAGAGTCAGAGAAATTGAATAAGTAGATGAAGGCGTAGGATAATTAAGTTAGACCGAATAGTTCTAGCCATTATAGTTCAATTAACTTAGACCCGGACTAAGTTAGGATCAATTAGCTATGTTCGACTACATAGTGTAAAGCGTCCTGATTAGTATTCAGGTTAAATTGTTATCTAACCCAAATTGTTCTTATTTTAGAGAGAGTATTAGTAATGGCACCTAGACGAAGAGTTTCGTGTGGTGGTGGCCATCCATAGGATTGAGAGGTAGAGTATTTGAACATTCTTGGAATGATAGCAAATTTTATCGAAGCTGTGGGGCAACGTAATTTAGCTCTAGTTCTAGTTCCGGTTCCTACTCCGACTCCTAAAAATCCTATGGCAACAGCTTATAACCGTTTTACAAATAAATGTGTGCTTGAGTTTTTGGGAGAGCTAGATCTACTAAAAGCAGAAAGTTGAATTCGGAGGCTCAAAAAGGTATTTTCAGTCATTTGATTTCCCGAAGAAGATAAAGTGTTATTCACTTCTCATCGACTAGGAGGCGAGGTTGATCATTGGTGGGCATTAAAGAATAGAGTTTTAGGTGTACTCGAAGATAAAATTTATTGGGACATGTTCAAAGAGGCCTTTATGGACAAATATTTTTCCGACAGTCTTCGAAAAGTTGTCACATTATGCACCTTTTATGGTAGATGAGGAAGTAAGGTAGGCAATGAGGTTTCAGCAGGGCTTGATGTTTGACATTAAAATGCAACTATCGACATTAAAATTACGAACCTATGGAGAGGTATTAGATTGAGCACTGATATTTGAGAAGTCACTCAAGGTAGAGAAATATTTTAGAAAGAGAGTAACAAATCGACGAGAATCGGAGGCAAACTCTAATTCAGGAGTGGAAGGACCCACTAAGAAAGCTAAGGTGGTAGATAAGGAAAAAGATTGTGCTGAAATTCAGATGGTCGAGTCCTCAGACAGTAGCAACCGCTTGTTCCTATTGCAGAAAAATACATCCAGGGAAGTCTTGTCATAAATTGACGGGAGGCTGTTTTAGATGCGGTCAACAGGTTCATTTAATCAAGGATTGCTCCCATTCTAAGATGTCAATGTACAAGAAGCTTATAGTTTCAGAGAAGGTAATCGAAGATTAAGTGCAGGAATCTGAGACATCACCAAATGTAGTAGAAGGTAAATTTTTAACTTTAGAATGATTTAGCTTGTGTATGATATTTTGAATTTGGAGTCTATGTTTTCAATTGTATTTTCAAGTAATGTGGATTGCAGATTTTACTTTATCTGTACCAATATCCTTGAGATTTTTCTTTGATCAATGAATATTATACTGAAAGTAAATGGTCAATCAGAGTAGCACAGCGGTAACGTGTGGCCCATGGCCCCGAGATTTCATAATAAGATACAGGATCTAAGTGAATGATCAATTTTGAGGTTTAGGGTGAATTGAAGTAGAAGTTTATTAGTTCATTCGAGGATTTGAATTAAGTCGAGGAAATAGCCAATAAATTTGGATTGCCTTCAAAATTTTGTGAATTGTCATGAAGTCTCTATTACATTGATGATTGAGGAAATAAGTATGGGATCAAATTAAGCTTTGTGGGAGATTGGAGATTTGTCTTGTGACAAGGTTCCAACCTAAATTTAGATAGGAAATATTAGATATTAGAAATTATGATTTTTTTCGATTAATGAATTTTGAGGTTTGTTAAATTTTGAGGTTGAAATTTTTATAAGTGGCGGAGAATGTAATATTTTAAATTTTTATCCGATTAATTGAAATTATTTATTATTATTATTTTGGATAACATGTGTATGATGAAAATTAATTAAATATTATGAGATTTTTGAGGAATGATAGGAATTATGGAATGGCATTTGGAGTGGACCCGTGCTGTTATTTGAGCACCGATTAGATTTTAGAAAAAAAAAAGTAAAAATAAGAAAAAAATATATAATATATATATATATGTAAAAGAAAAAAAGAAAATAAAAAAGAAAAATAAAATAAAAACAAGTATCAGGAGGGTTTTGGGAAGAGAGAAAGAAAAGAAGGGAGAGATAGAGACAAGAGAGAGAGAAGAGATCGAGATTCTCGAGTTCGAATCCGATTTGAAACTAGCTAGAAAAGTGATAGATTGGGTCAAGGTAAGTGTACCCATACCCTCCTATTTCGTTTCTTTAAACATTTGTTTCATTTTCTTCGGGTAACATCATTCCGATATTCGATTAAATTTATATTTTATAGAACTTATGATTTCAACATGCATATATGTTGATTTCATGTCCGATTTCTTAGTTTTGACCGGTTTTTGAACATGGAACCCTAACCCCACACCCTAAACGATTTTACTAATTATTTTAAAGTTTTTGTATAAATTGGCTCTAAAATATCATTACCCATACCTTGAACATATTAATTAATCAATTGGGTGCCCGATTTGGTAGTTTTATATGGGATTATGCTCGTCGAAAATCCTAACTTGCGCCCTTTTTGATGTTACCCAAATTAATTATAATTTATACATGATTTGGATTTAGAAATTCGTAACCCTAGTTTCATGGACGTAGGTACTCCGAATATTTGGTATTTGTTCACATATATTTTGTTTATATTATTTTATGGGTTTTAAAAATATTATCGAACGTGAATTGAGATATTTATCTGTATGTGCGGTATATATGTAATTTTATATATGCTTTGAAAATTATGTTACATGCATTTGTGAAAGGAATTATTGTCCAAAAGCTCTAAAGTAACGTTTAGCTCACGGTGGTAAGAATTTTTTACATGTGCCAAGCTTCATGTTGATTGATACATATAATTGAAAGCACGAGAATACATGAATTTATAAGAAAATGATTATCTGTATTTGTATCAAAAAATTATAAAACTTATGCAAAGTATTTGAAAGGAACTCTACAATTTTTTATATCTAATGAACCGTCCTCTAGAGAAAGAGGTGTAAGTGACAAGAATTAAGTGTAGAAGTTCCCTTAAAATAAGATAAGAAATTGGAATCCTAAAATCTGTTATCCATATTCATTATCTGCCATCTGAATCCATTATCTGTTCCATTAATACCGGTATTATCATCTGTATATATTATCTGTTTCGTTAATACCAGTATTGCCATCTAAATCCATTATCTGCTCCGTCAATATCAATATTGCCATCTGATTCCGTTATCTGTTTCTTCAATACCGGTATTATTATTTGTATTCATTGTCTATTTCTTTAGTACCGGTATTGTCATCTGTATTTGTAATTTATTCCATTACTACCGATATTGCCATCTGTATCTACTTCCGTATGATTCTGTAGGGAGGTAGGAAATCAATAATTTGAATATAATATCTGTATCTATAGGAAATCAAAATAGAATATGAAAGTTATTTTTAATATTCTAAATTTTTATCCGATTAATTTGGGATAAATTATTATTTTTGATAATTTAAATATGATAAAAATTAATTAAATATTATAAAATTATGAAGGATTTTTGGATTAATTGGTCCGGCACCCAAAATGCACCTATACTGTCGTTCGAGTATTGATTTGAATTTTGGAATAAAAAAGGAATAATAATAATAATAATAATAATAATAATAATAATAATAACAAGAAGAGGAAGAAGAACGGGAAGCGGAGGATTTTGCGAAGAAAAGAGATAGAGAGGGAAAAGAGAGAGAAAGGAGAGAACAAGGCTCTCAGGTTCAAATTGGTCTTGAAACTAGTTGGAGAAGTGATAGATTTGGTTGAGGTAAATGCATTCATACCCTTTTTGTTATTTCTTTTTAATTTTTGTTTGATTTTCATTGGATATTATTGTTCTGATACCCAAACCATGCATATATTTTATAAAACCTACAACTTGGGCATGGTAGTTTATCAATTTGTTGTTCGATTTCTTAATTATTGACCAGTTTTTGCACCGAAATCCTAATCCTGTGCCCGGATGCATTCACCCTTCGATTTTTGGGACTTTTGTCTAAATTGACTCTAAAATATTATTATTCTTACCTTATACATGTTAATTTATCAATTGGATATTCGATTTGGTAGTTTTCTGTAAAATTTCACTCACCAGAACCCTAACTCGCGTCCAGACCATGTTTAATCAATTATTTTGAGTTTTATACATGACTTGGCTTTAGATAATAAAATCCTATATCTTGAATATGGTCATTTACAGATTAGGTGCCCGATTTTTCAAATTTTGTTCGATTTTATACATATGGGACCCAAAACCCGCGCCTGGTACTATTCACCCGAATTAATTGGGGGTTTTACATGATTCCATTTTGTTTAATTGGTACTTAATCATATGTAATTGTATATGCCCAATTGTATATTTCAAAAATTATGTTATGTGCATTTATGAAAGAAATTTATTGTTTGAAAGTTCTAAAGGTTCATGTTAAATTATGCATATGTTTAAAGTCACCTGAAAATTTAAGCCTACAAGAAATGATTATCCGTATCTGTATATAAGAATTATGCAAGATATATAAGTATACGAAGAAAATGTCACAATTTGATATATGTATGATTCATTCTCCTAGAATGAGAACTTTGTGAAAAGAAGTTTGGTGGACTTTCCCTCAAAGAATAAGAAATTATGAAACCTAGACCAAGAATTTATATTTCAGAAGATAATATTCTCTGACAAGGATTATCCTGATTATATATTATAGCGAGTAATATTTCTTAGAATGCATTAGAAAATTACTATGAAAGAATGAGGACTGCCTCTAGGCCATGAGAGACATGGTGGCATATGTGATATGGCGCCATATATTTGGTTAAATGTATACTGCTCGCTATGGGGTATTGAATTGCTTGATTATTTACTTTAGAATGTGTAGAAACAAATACATTCATTTCCTCATTTTTTCATACCGTTAGTCAATAAGGTCTACTAGCATTAGTCCGCAAAGATTAAAAAACTTATACATATTTTGGAACCTTAAGAGAAGAAATATAAAATATGAAAAGTTATTTATATTTCAAAACGTATTTGTTCATATTTCATGCTATGCATCATATATCATGCTTCTATCTCCTTTCCTATTTTATTTTAAATATATTATACATTATTCTTGATTATATTGTATTTGTTGAGTATTTGGCACACTCTTACTGTTTTTCCTTCAAATGAGTATGAGCCTCTGCCTGACGTTGTAGAGTATGGCTAAGGAGTTGGCTAGGCTGCGGATTTTAAAGGAAGAGTTTCGTGGACTTAGTCTTATATTTTTGTACCTTCCTCATGGAGTATTTGATTCATTGAGATGATTTGTATATTGATGTATATGTATGATGATAATGATGTTGTATATGTAGTCTAGCTTTTACTATATTTGATGGATGTAGATGCTTTCGCAAGCTTTTATGGTTTATTTAGGTACCTAGTGGCATCTTATATGAACTGATGTCATAAATTGACATATGATGTCGGTGCCATGTGTTTATGGTGGCTTGTGGATTCGTGTTTGTGATGATGTGGATTATACATGTTGTATAGGATATTTTACTAGTTTTTGTATTGGGCTAATGGCTGTATTACAGACAAAACTCTACAAAATTTTAAATTGAAAATACGGTACGTTACAGTTAGTATCAGAGAAAAAAACATACCTTAGGTTTGATCTAAATCTTATACAGAAGATTAGGTTAGAGTAAGATATATTAATTATGTAGATGAAGGTGTACGATAATTAAATTAGACCAAATAGTTGTAAATATCATATTCCAATGACTTAAGCTAGAACTAAATTAGAATCAGTAGTTAAGTGTGGTTGTCTAGTTACGGTGTCCTAGCTAGTGTCTTAATCAAGTTAAGTTAGTTCACTTAGACTAGGACTAAGTTAAAATATGTTAGTTATGTTTAATCGCATAGTGCTTAGTGTCCTGGTTAGCATTCAAGTTGAACTGCGATCTGACCCAGTTGTTTCTATTTTAGAGAGAGTATTACCCATGGCACCTAGACGAAGAGCTTCTCATGGTGGTGGCCAACCACGAGATGAAGAGGAGTTCTCCAAGAGAAAGATGTTTGGGTGAGGTATTCTCAGTGTCTATTCGGGGAGATTACTAAAGAAGGCCAAGCAGTTATGGCAGGCGTTGAAGGCTAGTCAGCCTGAATTGACCTCGCAGATTTTAGTGGATCCTTGTCAATATTGTGGGAAACAACATGGGGATAAGCCCTATTATAAGCAGTTGGGCGTGTGCTTTAATTGTGGAAAAAGAGGATATTTGATTAAGGATTGCCCCTATCCAAAGAAGCCTTTCGTGTCCAAGCCCACTGCACCGGTCGACTCATATATGGAAATGACTGAGAAAGCTAAGGTATCAGACAACTTAGCGAAAGGTACGATTTTCCAATTCTAATGTTTCAATGTATGTGTTGCGGGACTCTGAATCTGCATTTCATATTGTGTTTCTTCAGTTTATTCATTTGTTTGAGGACCATAGACTTGTGTTAGTTATATCGATGACCATGGTATTTTTTGGGGTCCGTAGATATGATTGATTGGACTGATTCTATTTATTTTATGGTACCGATCTTGGATATGATATTAGTGATGGTTTGGTTGGAGAGTCGTCATGCTGGTGTGAATCGGGTTGGTAAGAATATTATATCTTGTAATCAGGTTGTGATGTTTTGGGAATGAGGCAAAGTTGTTTGAGGTATTAGAAAAATAATTATCATTTTTCCTACAGATCGTTTGATGAGGATTTGCGTCTAGTTTATTTAGCGAATGAGACTAACTCCGGGAGTCATCTTGTGATCACCAAGAAGCCTTGACTGTATAAATATTTGAGGAACTAAGGAAACGATTAGGTTGATTGATCTTTTGATTAGTAATTTGAGATTGTATCGGAATCAATACCGATTTTAAGGATTCCATATAGGATCGAGATGTCATCGGTTAGATGCCGCTATGGGATGCTTTAGAATATTTGGGTTGTTAAGATGAACTGATGAGGTTGCTTTTGGATGAATGAAATTTAGGTTATTCAGGAGATGAATGGTTTGATAACAGGCACTGTGATCGAATAGATGGATCATTTGACCTTTTGTTAAAGTTTGGAGTTTTCTAAGGCCAATCTATATCCAGCTATGTTGTTGATTATAGATGAATGAAAGTTGTGCTAGTGGCAGCATTCAGGATTAAGATACGGTCATTACAAGTTCTGGTAATGTCGTTTGGGTTTATAGATTCCTTGGTATATCTGTGAATTTTATGGTTGGATCTTTTGGCCATATTTAGGTCAGTATTGTGATGGCCTCATCAATGAATTCAAAGAATCATAGGGATTGTGAACTTTGTTCGATGACTACGTGATGGATTAGGTAGGCTGTTAGCCGTGTGTTCGATTGAGGTTAGAATGTGAGTTTCGATAAGGAAAGATGTTGTATTGGTCATGCAGAATCTTCGGTAGCATGAATGTGATCCTGTAGAGATTTGAGCGATGGCTAATTTAGAAAAGACTGATCGATGTCGCATGGGTATACAGTTTTCTTGAGTATAGTTGAATCTGATAAGATATCCGTTAGATGTCCCTCGAGGATTTACAATGTTTGTAGAGCGTTTACTTAGAAACGATTAGTATCCATCAGAGTAAGATACGTGGGAATAACTTTCAAGGATTTAATGGTTAACTGTCGACCATATCATTTGAGTTGATCCCTGACGGATCAAGTGAGTTGTAATAGAATGTAGTACTTTTGAGGGAGGTTTAAGATTATGCTTTTCTTACATCGTGTGTAGGTGACTACCTTTGAATTAAGTAGGGGAGAAGCCCATGATTGGAATTACTCTAACCGTGGTTTGAAGCTAACAACTGGGGTCTTTGCTTCGAGGATTTATAGATTTTGTTTATGGATGTAGTTGTTGTCTAGCTAATCCTAAATATTTGAGTAGTTATGTTATAGAGAGGATATGATCATGCATTAGTGTAAATGGGCAAACCTGTTTAAGAAAGGTGAAGATGAACTTCAGTGTTTTTTAAGGAAAGCGGACATTAGGACCAATAATATGATGTTGGGAGTATTTAGACTTAATATATTTTCAATGCTCCGTAGGAGATGTGAATGGTGAGCCGCGAGTAGTTTCCAATATTTGGGTTAATAGGATGTCGTGCTCTTGACTTGGGGATAGAACCGTATTTGAAATATTGAACTTATGAAATTATGAGATGAGAAGTCCTTTTGGTTTTGTTTCGGAGTTGTTAGAACGGTAAGGATTTT
Organism: Nepenthes gracilis; assembly: GCA_033239525.1. Lineage (NCBI taxonomy): Eukaryota > Viridiplantae > Streptophyta > Magnoliopsida > Caryophyllales > Nepenthaceae > Nepenthes > Nepenthes gracilis. Next base: position 16,398,645 of record BSYO01000007.1, read on the forward strand.
GGATGTTTGAATAATTGTGGATTAGTTTTCGAGGACAGTTTATTTATTATGAATTTGTATAATGCGTGCGGGTCAACTAGATTGGCTCGTTGGTATGCCAATGAGATAATAACTTTGTTGAGCATTTAGGTTTCAAGACCTAGGTGGTGATTTGAGGTTGTGCCGAATTTTTAGGTGATCATTTCAATTGTGTTTCCTAAGTTAATCATAATCGGTGGATTAAGGACTTTACCTTAGTTGTGTTGATATCTTTGGGATTTTTCTTAGGCCTATAGCTTTCACATAACCTAGGTATCCAATATAAATTCATGAATTTGGGTTGCAAGAAGATTTTATTTAAGTGCGCAAGTAAATGCTCAATCAAAGTAGTATAGTGGTGGCGTTTGGCCCATGACCTAGAGATTTCAGAATAAGATTGAGGTTCCACGTGAGTGATTATTTTTGAGGTTTTGGATGAATCGAAATAAGAATCTGTTTGTCTGTTTGGGATTTTGTATTAAGACGGAGAGGTAGTAGATGAATTTAGTTTGCCTTCGAATTGGATAGACTATCATAAAATTTTTCACGTATTGTTAATTTTGAAAGTAAGTTTGTGATCGGGTTAAACCTTTGTGGGAGACTAGGAATTTGTCTTATGATAAAGTCTCAATCTCGATCATGGATAAAAAGCATTAGATGTTGAGAATCAGAATAATTCAGATGGTTGAAATTCTCTAATAAAAAGAATCATCTTATCAAGGAGGTGTCTTGGGAATACATGAGAGAAATTTGAGAGGATTATCCTCGATTATGAAATTTTGAGATTCGTTAAATTTTAAGGACGAAATTTTTATAAGTGGGGAAGACTGTGATATCCTAAATTTTCAGCTGATTAATTTGTTATAAATTATTATTTTGGATAATTTAGGTGTGATAAAAATTAATTAAATATTATAAAATTTTGAAAGATATTTGGAATCGTTGGGCCGGCACCCAAAGTTCGTCTATACTATCATCCGAGTATTGATTTAGGTTTCGGAATAAAACAAAAGGAATATATAATAATAATAATAATAATAATAATAATAATAATAATAATAGGAAGAAGAACTAGAAGCAAAGGGTTTCGCGAAGAGAGAGAGAGAGAGAGAGGAGAGATCGAGGCCCTTAGGTTTGATCCGGCTTAAAAATAATTGGAGAAGTGATAAATTAGGCCGAGATAAGTACACCCATACCCTTTTCATTCTCTCTTTTTAATTTTCATTCAATTTTCATCGGATATTATTATCCTGATAATTGACCCAGGTACATATTTTGCTAAACTCATGACTTGGGTATGAAAATTTATCAATTTGTTGTTTGATTTCTTAGTTATTGACTAGTTTTTGCACTAAAACTTTAACCCCGTGCCCAGATGCCTTAACCATTCGATTTTTAGGGGCTTTTGTCTAAATTGGCTCTAGAATATCATTACCCATACCTTATATATGTTAATTTATCGATTAGATATCCGATTTAATAATTTTATGTGAAATTTCGTTCATCAGAACCCTAACCCGTGCCCAGACCACATTTAACAATTTTTTTGAGTTTTATACATAATTTGATTTTAGATAATAAAAACTCATGTCTTGAATATAGTTATTTACTGATTGGGTGCCCGATTTTTCAAGTTTTGTCTAGTTTTATACATACAGGATCCAAAACTCGTGCTCGGCACTGTTCACCTGAATTGATTGAGGGTTTTGCATCATTCTATTTTGTTTAATTGGTATTTAATAATATGTAATTGTATGCTCAATTGTATATTCTAAAAATTACATTATGTGCATTTGTAAAGGAAATTTATTGTCCGTAAGTTTTAAAATTATATTTGGCCCGATGCGGTAAGGATTTTCTAATTGTTCCAATGCATCATATTAAATTATGCATATGTTTAGAATTACATGAAGATTTAAGCCTACAAGAAATGATTATCCGTATCTATATATAAGAATTATGCAAGATATGTAAGTATACGAAGGGAATGCCACAATTTGATATATGTATGATTCATTCTCCCAAAGTGAGAACTTTGTGAAAAACATTTGGTAAACTTTCCCTCAAAGAATAAGAAATAGTGAAACCTAGACTATGGATTTGTATTTCAAAAGGTAATATTCCTTGGCATGCCACAGATATTATAGTTGAAACTCAATAATTATCTTGGTTGTATATTGTAGTGGATAATATTCATTGATATGCCTTAAGATATTACTATGGAAGAACCAGGATTGCCTCTGGGCCATGGGGGACATGGTGGCATATGTGATATGGCATCTTATATCGGGTTAAAGGTATACCTCTCACTACGGAGTGTTGAATTGTGTGGTTATGTACTTTAGAATATGTAGAAACAAACATATTCATTTCCTTGTTATCTCACACCATTAGTAAGCAAGATCTACTGGCCTTGGTCTACAAATATTAAGAAATTTATATATGCTTTGGAACCCTAAAAGAAAAAAAAAAACATGAAAAGTTATTTATATTCCGAAAACATATTTGTTCACATTTCATGCCTATGCATCATATATTATTCTCCTATCACCTTCCCTATTTCATTTTAAAAATATTATATATTATCCTTGATTATATTGTATTTGTTGAGTATTTGACTCATCCTTACTGTTTTTCTTTCCTTCAAATGAGCACGAGCCTCTACTTGATGTGGCAGAGTAGGGCTTAGGAGTTAATTAGGTTGCGGATTTTAGATGAAGAGTTTTGTAGACTTAGTCTTGTAATTTTACACCTTCCTCATGGAGTATTTGATTCATTGAGATGATTTGTATATTGATGTATATGTATGATGATGATAATATTATATATGTAGTCTAACTTCTACTGTATTTGATAAATGTAGATATTTCTACTAGTTTTTACGGTTAATTTAGGTACCTAGTGGCATCTTATATGAGTCGACATCATAATTTGAATTATGATGTCGGTGCCACATGTTTTGTTGTGGCTTGTGGATCATGTGTTGTGGTGATATGGATTATGCATGTTGTACAGAATATTTTATAGGTTTTCATATTGGGTTGATGATTGTATTACAGCCGAAATTCTACCAGATTTTCAATTGAAAATAAGGTACGTCATATTATTTGTATCCCAAAAGTACATTTAATCATGCATCATATTTTTGCATCACGTAATATGCTGCTATTTCTATTTTCTTGCATTATTTTGAGTATATTACTTATTGTATTCGATTATTGTGCTTTGATGAGCGTTTAGCTCACATTTGTTATTTTCTCTCCTTCAGATGAGTACGAACTGATACCCAATGAGGCAGAGTAGAGATTAGGAGTTGGCTAGATTGAAGACCTCAGAGGAAGAGTTTTGTGGACTTAGATGTTGTGATTTTTGTTACTTAAGGAATATTTTTTGTTATTTCATTGTGGAATTATATATTGATGTACTTGTATATTGATGATACTCAGATAGTTTAGTTTTCACTGTGTATGATCAATGTATATGCTTTCGCAGGTTATTATCGTCTGTTTGAGTACCTAGTGGTATCTTATCTGAGCTAATGTCGTACCGGAGTTATGATGTTGGTGCCACATACAGTTTTATGGCCATTGGATCCTGTGTTGTGATATGTGGATGTGTATATGTATGTTGTACAGGGTCTTGTACAAGTTTGTATTAGTCTAACGGTTATTTTACAATCGAAACTCTGCTGGATTCTAGTTTGACAATGCAGTACGTCACAATATATGCGAGTGAGTGGTAAAGAGTATGCTTGACGTGTGCCTTAGAACCTAGGAGACGCTGGGCTTGTAACAATATTTCAGTAGGGCAGCGCCTGAGGCTTGCCCTAGCACACCCTTGGCACAAAAAATGCCAACATATGAGACATAGAAGTGCACTTGATGCACGCCTGCATGTGCCCTTGGCGTGGAATCCAAAATCAACTTAATGGTGGGCTACGCTTGACCAGCGCCCGAGGTGCCACTCGAGCACAAGTAAGGTATAAATAGTGTTCGAGGGTTTGAGAACCAGCATTTTCAGTAGTGCAAGCAAGAGAGAGAGACCGAAGGGAAAGAGAAGAAGAGAGAGAAGAGAGAGAATGACATCTAGTAGTTTAAGTTAAGATGATCGAAGTAAGGATTTCGGTAAATTAGGTTGAGACAAGTGCTTCTTAAGCTCCTTCTTTCCTTTGTTGTTATTTATTCTCATTTTTTTAATTATTATTATTCTAATACTCATCCAAACTAAGATTTTGAATTAAAAATATGAAAAATATGCATAATTGGTGGTCTACCATAATTTGATAACTAAAATTATTAAGAATTTATGTTTAATTTTTTATATCATAATTATGTATATTATTTTGAAATTCTCTTCATGTTTAAAAGTATAAAAATAATTTCTACATGTTTGGGCTTTATAGTTGTCAATTTTAAAGCATTACATGCTATTTATATATACTAAAAATATACTATATATTTAATTATATACTATAAACTTATTAAATTTATATGAAAATTCTTAATTTTTTATTGTATGTTTTTCTGTCAAAATTTCATATTTATAAAATTTTTATGATAAAAATGTATCTGATACCATAAAAAAGAAAAGAAAACTTTACAAATATGTTAAGAAAGTATGAACAGTTCTCTAAAAGGGTGAGAATTAATAACTAAGAAATAAAGTACAAAGTTTTCCTTAAGTCAAAAAAGTAACAAAATTATACTAAAGATTATGATTTAACGGGTAGTATATTCTGTCATGTTTTAGTATATTATTATGGAAGATCATTGTCTGTTCCTATTATCTTTGGGGTTGATAAAAGCAGCGCTTGGTCTCATTTATAAAATTATATATAAACGGCCCACCTCTGAGTCTTGAATAGGAGCACCAAGGCTTTTGATTGTGTAAGAACAAATATATTTCGCACTTCAATCGACCGCTCCTTTAGCTGGTAAGGCCTACTGGTCCTAATCCCTAAGAAAAATAAGTTTTCAGCATGCTTAATGAATAAGGCTAAGAAAGAACAAGTTAAGGAATCTAAAATGGCTTGCATAAGTATTCTATTTATATCTTATGTCATTATATTTTATTATGATCTCTATTCCTACTAAAATATTTTTAGTATAAAGATTGCATATTATTTATTATATACTGTGTCTTTCTGAGTATTTAATTCACTCTCTTATAGTTTTACTAACCCTTTAGATGACCCGCATGTGCTTCTACCTGATAAATAGGAGTGAAGATCAAAAGATTTAGTTTTTGTTTCTAGAGATATTTTTGCTAACCTATGTGTTTGGATAGTATGTTCTGTACTTAGTTGTTATATTCTAGTTTGATTTCAGTTAGGATTTGTGGTGGAAATGATATAGAGTTTTGGATAGTTTTTAATGCCTAGGACGATGTTGTATAGTTCAATATCAGTTATTATGTTGAATATATATGGTAGTTGATGTATATAAGAAACAATGTATTTCAGTAAATAATTTTAGTTTTAGATAGATAACTTTTATAGATATTTATTACTTCCGCAGGTTAGTACATGTTTGATTTTAGTAATGAACAAGCATATTTTCTTAATGAAAGCTGGCATCATGTTATTTTGGGATGGCGTCAGAGTCACAAATGAGGTGGCAATGTAATTGGATCATGTATATATTATTATATTGTTTATGTATAGTCGGTCAAGGCATCGATAGAAAAAACTCACGTCCAATTGATAATTTGAATTATCATTTGGAAAATTGCTGTTAAAAAGACAACCAAGTATGATTATGATTAATGACAAATTTTATGATATGATCCATCACAGGTGGTATCACAAAATGATTAAGGAAGATATCTTAGGGTTTAGGTTAATTGATTCTTATTTGATATTAAGTTTTATTGAGCTAAACATGAGGACAAAATTTCAATAACATTGGGTTGAAGTCCTAGGTCATTTAATGTTGATCTAACCTGAATTGTAATGTTTTGGTGATAAGATTGGGAAAAATGGCAAGTCAAGGAAAAGGTGTTATAGTAAACTTTCATCAAGACCGTGATGAAGAAAATATGAATATTATGGGAAGAATGGTGAAAATTATAGAATGGATGACACAAGAACAACGTAACCCTAAGCCAGCCTTAGTTCTAGCTCGAGCAAATCCACGGACGATAGCCTATGATAGGTTTACAAATGAGCGAGCACCAGAATTCATAGGAGACCAAGACCTAACAAAGGTGGAGACCTAGATAAGAAGAATTAAAAATATTTTTTCATGGATTCATTGTCCAGAAGAGGATAAGATGGCTTTTGCAACTTATAAACTGGAAGGAGAAGCGGACTATTGGTGGTCTATGAAGAAAAGAGAGCCATGGGGATAGCAGAACATGAAATTTTTTGGGATATATTTAAAGAAGTATTTATGGATAAATATTTTCCAACAAGTCTTCTGGAATAAAAGGAAGATGAGTTTGCCCGGTTGAGTCAAGGAAATCGTTCCATCACTGAATATGACGTTAAATTTATTGAGTTGTCGCGATGAAAGTGAGGAAGTTTTAGTCAGGACTAAAGGATGAAATTAGAAGGCAGCTAATGACCTTAAAGTTACAAACTTATGGAGATGTTTTCGATCAAGCTCTTTTATTTGAAATGGAGTTGGAGAGAGAAAAGTTTTTTAGAAGAAAATGGGGGGCCGTAGAGGCCCAGTTTCAGGCCAAAGCTTTGGATTTAGAGGGCTACTCAAAAGAGCAAGACTAGGGAAAATGGGAAGAAAATTGTAGAATCTCAAGTTACACCGAGCCCACAAGTAGTAGCAACTGCATGTTAGCATTGTAGGAAATTCCATAGAGGGAGGCCATGTTGCAGGATTTTGGGACATGTCTCAACTGTGATCAATCCAACCATCTGATCAATGATTGTCCCAAATCAAAGAGACCATTGGCAAAGAAGCCTAGTATTCCAAGTAAAACTTTTGTCGTTATAGTACAAGATGCAGAGACATTGCCAAATGTTTGGAAGGTACCCTTATTATTTTTTAATACTCCTACTCATATACTCATGGATTCAGGTTCTACTCATTTGTTTGTGTACCTAATATTTGTTTGTCATTTATTGTCTTCCTTGAGAATTATAGAGCATGTAATAGTTGTGTCGACACCAGTGGGATCTTTTGTGGTTACGGACATTATGTATCCGAGGTGTGAGGTTTGAGTTAATGGATTACAATTGATAGTAGATTTGATCCTACTAGATATGTGCGATTTTGATGTGATCTTGGGTATGGACTAGTTAGCGAGTTATCATACCAATGTTGATTGTTTTCATAAATGAGTTCATTTCTCCATTCTGGGAAGGGAACTGTTTCATTTCCAAGGTGTAGTGTAGAAGGAATTGCCTTATTTTATTTTGGCTTTACATACTCATCATTTGATGAAAAATAAATGCCAAACTTATTTGGCTTATACAAGCATGATTGTGTGTCAAGATGTGCCAAAAAAAGATTATTTCGTGGTTAGTAAGTTTGAAGATATTTTTCAAAAGAATTGCCTAGCTTACCACCACATTAGGAGACTGAATTTGGAATCGAAGTTACACTTGAATCGGCACAGATTTCAAAAATGCTATATAGAATGGCACTGGCATAATTGCAAAAACTAAAATAGCAATAGTAGGAACTTCTAGGTAAAGGATTCATCCAACTGAGTTTTTCTCCTTGGAGTACCTCAGTGTTGTTCGTAAACAAAAAAGATGGATCATTGCGGCTATGTGTTGATACTTGGAATTAAATAAAATCACCATCAAGAATAAGTACCTGTTGCCAAGGATTGATGACTTATTGATCAATTGTAAGGGGTGCAGGTATTTTCTAAGATGGACCTCCATTCGAGATATCATCAATTGAGGATTAAGGAGGGTGTGATGAAGATAGCTTTTTAAATGAGGTATGGGCATTATTAATTTTTAGTTATGCCATTTGGATTGACTAATACTCCTGTAACTTTTATGGATTTAATGAATTGGGTATTTCAATCATATTTGGATAAATTTTTGGTAATATTTATTGATGACATATTAATTTACTCGAAGAGTTATGATGATCATAAGGCACACTTGAGAATTTTACTTCAAACACTTCGAGAAAAGAAATTGTATGTGATGCGTCTTGGATCCAGATTGCTGACGGATTAGGGTATCCTAGATCTTCTAGTTGAATTGAAGCGAGTCCAATCTTCGTACTTCTCAACCTGGATCCTATACACCACAACTCAAAAATGAGAGGTTAGAGGATTAGTAAGACTTATTCCCGGTATATCCTCTTGATACTCAAATTAGTAATTTTCCTCAGGAGATGAAAGATGTATGAACAAAAGTAGATGAGTGATGATGCAAATAAGGTGTTTTTTTAGTCTAACTCAGAGGCTGCACTCGGCGTAGGGCAGCTTTGGTGGCTATACGTTCATGGGGAGAGGCTTTGACATTGTGGAGGAGAGAATTACGAGGGAATTTCTTATGATGCTCTGAGAACAAAGCATGGACTCTAAGGGTTTGAGGGCTGATTGTGTGTGAATGCCAGTGTCTGAGAGTCGGTATTAGTGTCAATGTAGGCGCTTGTGTAAGCTTGTCTTTGGAGTCTATCATAATGGCTTTTTATAGCTTCTGGGTCAACTCAACCTTGCTTGGGTGGCAAAGCTGGCTACTAGCCTTGTGTGCAAACTGGGTGGGCTGACATGAGGATTGTAGATGTTGATTTAGACAACTGTGATTAGTCGAAGGGGATTCCTTCTTTTCTTAGGGAGATGTTGTACGCAGCGAATATTGGGGTTACCATTATGGGAGATACGCTGAGTTGGAAATTGCTATTCCTAGAGAGATTGCGATTTGGGGAAATATTTGAGGTTCTGACCTATTAAGGTAGGTAATCTTCAATGCGCGGGAATGGTATTGTGGGCCGTCTAGATTGGGCCATAGCTAACCAGTTGAAGTGTTTCTTTTAGTCAATGGGAGAGTTGACCGGCCTCTAAGTATGTGGGTTGGATACCACCTGGGCCGGCTACCAAATCCGTTGATCTATGCACTGGGCCGGCCCATTTTTATCATCCCCATTACTAGCCCCTCATGCCAAAAAATTTAAATTTTCAACCGCCGACATATTTATGATGGGATGTGACATGCCATGTCATCTTCCCCTTTCTGCTCCTCCCGGGCCTTCCTCAGAATTCCTCTTTTACTATTTCTGGTGTGATACCTCTGCATCTACAATTTCCTATAGATTTGCTGGGATGGAGGTTCCTTGACATTTAGTGGCCAATTGATTCCTTTGTGCGCTATAAATTGAGGGCTTATAATGCCGCTTCCTATCACATCCTGCCTTTATCTGTGAAGTGGCGTGGGAACCCAAAGTGGCCATCAATCATGGGTCTCTGGCTGCCGATACCAGTGGGAGCTTGCTCTTGATGTTCAACAACGTCATCCTAGGGGCGCACTTACGGTTTGCTCTTGTCACCCCTTTTCACGTAGGGAACCACTTTGGTCACCTCTTTTCGTGTCCGTCCTCGAGCTGTGCCAACCACTGTTTTTGAGTGGTGCGAGGCTTTCTTTTTTCTCTTCCTTTGGCTTGAGTGGCGGGTTACCTCTAGAACAGGCTCAAGCACCTCGAGAACAAATGTCTCTACAATCTTGTCCTATTGCTAGTAGGGTTGGTGGTGGATTCTCTAGCTCGAGGCTATTTCCTCCTTATTATGGGGTGAAGCTTTCCTTACCATTTGGCTCCCTCTTCGTGGCGAGCTCTTGCTCTAGCTTCTAACGTGCCATTCCTTAGGGCCCTACTTTGTTGCTTACCGGATGTAGGCTAGTCTCTTACCTGGGTTTTTCCTTCAGGTGACGTGCTTATCATGGATTTTGTTGTACGCCAAGCTCTAGAGGCTCGTAACTTATAAGGGAAATAAATGGAACTAGCAACTATTTTGGCCTGTGCCATTTTTATCTTCATTTTTTTAATGTAATACTACCTATACTGTGTAAATTTTTTATGAATAAAGGAGGATTTCCCCGACCATCGCTATGATTTTTATGTTCTTCGTATGGCCTTGCTTATATGTCGTTATTTGCCAGCTAAGCATTGTTGTTGTTGTAGTCGAGATTTTTGAAAGAGTTAGGGCTGTCGTCTACGTACGACATCCTTAGACCCTAACCCGTTAACCATCGTCAACTAAAGGTGCTCGTCTCTACTTGGGGAGTTGCCGCACACGTGATTGAAAGCCCTCTAAGATTTTGGTACTCAACCATGTAAGGGCAACTCGGTACAGGACCAAGGTTTGAATTTGACCATTTTTGAGCTGCTTTTTGTTGGATCGAGGTTTAAATTTGACCTCGCATAGGCCACTTAGTGTAGGACCAAGGTTTAGCAACAGGTGAATGAAAATTCGTCCTACTTTGGGGAAGCCTAGGTTGCTCTAATTTATGCAATTTCACACACAAGCATTTACATGGACTAACAAATAGGGAATGATAATTAATAGTAAACAAGCAAACAGATCATCTTATTAAACGTGATACAATTTTACAAGCACGATCAATAATGTATGCAGGATTTACCTATATTCAGTAAGAGATTACTGGTAGTACTTTTTTAAATGGGCGGTGTTTCAAATCATTGGGATCAACTTGCCTTTCTGGGCTCGAAACTTTTATGCCTTGTTCTAGTCCGACTGAAACGAGGAAATGGCCATCCCAGTTCGGGGAGAACTTGTTTATGTTAGTGTTCTTACCTGTGGCTTCTGTACTTCATAGGACTAGATCTCCTACTTCAAATTGTTGAACCTTCTCCCTTTTTTATAGTATCGGGCGATCCACTACTGGTAGGTGGTTGTGCGCATCTTGGCCATGTCCCATGCCGCTTCGAGCAGGTTAAGGTGCCTTCTAAGTTGCTAGAAGTTATTGAGCAAGTCGAATCCCTCGACCGAGAGGCTAGGTAGTCTTATCTCGACTGGGATAATGGCCTCAATGTCGTAGCGAAAACTGAAAGGTGTCTCATGTGTCGGCTCCTTTGGTATAATCTAGTAGGACTATAGCACTAAAGGTAGCTCGTTTGCCCAAGAGCCCCCAGCATCTTCTAAGTTGGTCCTCAATCCATGCAGTAGGGTTCGATTGGGAACCTCCACCTACCTATTTGCTTCCAGGTATATTACCAAAGTGTGGACCAACCTAATACCCAAACTGGCATAATATTTGGTGAAACTCTTGCCAATAAATTGGGTTCTATTATAGGTCACGGTGATCTCGAAACCCCAAATTTGCAGACAATGTTCTACTGAACAAATTCCGTGTTGCTCTATTCGGTGATTTGGGCAATGGGGAGCCTTCAACGCACTTCATAAAGTAATTAATGCCCATTATGACAAACTTTTTTTGCCCGGATGTGATGGGAAAGGGGTCAAGTATGTAACAACTCGAACCTGAGTCTCTGGACCAGGCCCGGACCAATTCCACAAAGATCCTCTAACTCATTGAAATCATCAATTATCTAATATAAAATTTTAATATCCATCAATATAAATAAGATAAAAGTTATTAATCATCAAAAATCAATTATCACTAACAATCCTCATAAATATATCAGGAAATAAAATGTCTATAATGAAAAGTTTCTCAAAATAAAGAGGAAACATAAATATTTATAACATTAAATTTTTGGGAACACAGTTCTAGTAAATATCAAAATACTAATAAGCTAATAAATAATCTAAATCTCCCATTAGTATAGCCTCAGGCATTGAGGTTCGTCTCTTCTTGAAATCACCACAGCAATATACTGTCTCCGCGAATATGATATTAACCTTTCTACTTTGGAGCCAAAGAAAATATAAGAGTGAATCAAATGTCTAGTAAGTAAATATAAGTAACAATACTGAAATACAAATAAACATCTCGGATTATAAACATCCTGTATACAATTTTCTATTTGAGATTCAATAGCATGTCGTGTCTATGATCCAAAAGCCTTGTAAACAATTGAATATTAGGAATACAACATGGATTCCACTGAATCCAATTATCAACTCAATACGAGGTCATAATTATATGAGATAACAATAATCTTCATTGTATGAGATAACAATAATCTCCATGGACCTCATTCTGTTATAGTGAACCAAAGGTTGCATATTTATACCCCCAATGGTTGGGTAAGTACTACAAGGTTATTTGGTATCCATGGTATCCCCATTACTCTTACTGTCTTCCTAGAGGCTATATCCGTAGCATATTCATACCATCTCTGATACCCATCGTAAATGATATCCCTGATATCATCATCTACGATAGTCACTAGGCTATAAGTGTAACGAACTGTATCTTTTACCGAAACTTCGACAGAGTTTCGACAGAAAAATGACTGTCAAACAAATACAAAACCTATAAAATATCCTATACAACATTAAAAATCCATCTAAATCAACTCTGACACATCCAGAAACTATAACAAACCACACAGGATCCAAAACCACAATTAACATGTGACACCGACGTCATAACTTTTGGTATGATATCGGCTCAAACAAGATGCTACTAGGTACATAATTAAACCATAAGAACCTGTGGAAGCAACTATATCTATCAAATGTAGCAGAAGTTAGACTACATATATAACATCATCATCATCGGTATACATTACCATCAAAAATAATACAATATACTCTATAACAGGGTACAAAATCAAAAATCTAAACCTTCAAGCTATCCTCCAAGATCTTCATGCCTATTTGACTTCTAATCCTCTATCCTGCCCTATCGGGTATAAACTCGTACCCATCTAGAGACAAGAAAATTAGCAATGGTGAGCTAAGAGCTCAACAAGTGTAATATAAATAAAGATAAATTGCAATATAAACAAATGGGATAGGAAAAGAGATAGGAACATAATATAGAACGCATAAATAAAATGTAAGCAAATGTATTCCCGAACAATGAGCAACTTTTCACATTTTATCTTTCTTTTCGTGAGGATTCCATATTATGCATAAATTCTTTTTATGTTTGTGGATTAGGGCCAGTAGGTCGTACTAGCTAACGATATGAAAGAATAAGGAAAGGAATGTGTATGCTCCTACACATTCTAAAGTGCAATCCACGCAATTCAATACCTTGTGGTTAGCGGTATACCTATAATGCTGATATACGAGCCATCACATATGCCCACATGTCTCCCGGGGCCCAGAGACAATCCTTGTTTTTCCACAGTAGTAACCCAAGACGTGCTAAGGGCATCACCTACTCTAATAAGAGGCCAGGATATGTGGCTAGGGTAATCATTAAGTCTCCACTATAATATCAATGGCATGTCAGGGAATATTACCCTATAAACATAAATTCATGGTCTTGGTTTCATATTTTTTAATCTTTAAGGAAAAGTCTACCAAACTTGTTTCACATAATTCTCACAGTGGGAGAACGGATCATCCACATAACAAATTGTAGCATTCCCGCCATATCCTTACATATCATGCTTAATTCTTATACACAGATATGGATTTTCATTTCTTCTGGGTTCACGTCTTCATGTAGCTTTGCACATGTGCATGATTCAATGTGATGATTTCAAACAATTAGGAATTCTTACCATATTAGCCAAACATAACTTTGAAACTTCCGAATGATAATTTCTTCACAAAGGTTCACATTAATATTTTCGGAATAAACATTTGAGTATATACAAATACATATAACATAATTAACAATTAAACAAGGTGGCATCTTGCAACAATTCCCAATTAGCTCGGATGAACAGTACTAGGGTGCCGGTTATGGCTCACGAACGCACCAAACGGGTCAAACCTTAGAATTCGATCACCTAACCGATAAATGTTCATATTCAGGATATGGGTACCTCATAATTAAAGCTAAATCATGCATTAAACTTGACATAATTAATCAAGAGTGGTCCGGACGCATCTTAGGATTCCGGTGAATGGGATTTCACATAAAACCATCGAATTGCATATCCAATTACTAAATTAATGTATATAAGACATGGGTAACGATATCCAGAACCAATTTAGGCAAAAGCCCCAAATATCGGAGGGTGAGGGCTTCCGGGAGTGGGGTTAGGGTTTGGGTATGAAAATTGGACAAAAGCTTTGAAATTGGAAATGAAATTAACATATAAGCATGCATATATCATGGGTAATACGAAATATAAACTTAATCGGGTATCAGAACGAGGATATCGGATGGAAATGAAACAAAAGTGTAAGAAAATGAAAGAAGAGGGTATGGATGCACTTACTTCAACTTGATTTACCATTTCTCCAACTAGCTTGAGCTCAGAATCAAACTCGGAGAGCTACGTTCCCCACTTCTCTCTCTTCTCCATCCCTCTCCCTCCCTCTCCCTCCCTCTCTCTACACCCATGGAAAAAAGCTACAGAATGCCCGAAAGATACCCTCTCGGGTTTTAATAATGTAGACTGGCGCTCGAGTTAGTAGCTGACGCGCTTCAAGTGTGCTTGCCCTGGATCCAGCGCTCGCCCAGGATGCTCAAGCACCCAGTGCTGGGCCCCTTGGAATCGGCGCTTGCTGGATGCGACATCTAGCAGGAGGCAGCTCTGTCCTACCCCTAGCTAGGAGATTCCCATGTATCATAAGCTTAATTTTGATTATATAAATTTAATACATCACGGTTATCATAAAGTAGAACCCAAATCTTATTTACGAATTTTTCAGTCTCCTAATGTTACCTCTCCATCATAACATAACTATTTTAATCTTCAAAATTATTAGGTCAAAGTTATCTTCGAGGTAACTCCACAAATTCTCAAATGGAGACTTTTGATATCAACTATCAATCTTAACATTCACCTTCCTCGAAAAATATCGAGATTCACCTATTACAGCTCTTAACTCGTTAGATTCTTAAAACATTAATTTCTCCCAAAACATTATCCAAAAATCTTCAAGGCAAAGACCTCATCACAAGGTCTCAATTACGGGTGAAACAATTTTCAAATCATAAACTCTTCTCCCACTTTGCTCATGGGTGATTACCTATTGATGCAGAATAATAAAATTTCAATCTTTCTAAAGGGCATTACCACCCATGCTTACTTATCTGATCCATTAGTTAATCCTACCTTCCGGAGGCCCCAAGGTCTCATCAATGGCATCTAACCGATGATCCTTTAATTTCTATACAAATCCTTAAAAACTAACGTCAATTTCAATCTGTCTCTAAATCATCCATTAGAATAATTCGGTTTGGTCTTTTCCTCCAAATACATATATCCTCAAAACTTTCATAGCTTAGATTTGTGAGATCCAAAACTTCAACTGCTTGAAATAGGTTTGCCCCCTTTTAAATCAACATGCGAAAACAGCCATTAAGTGGGCAAAATTGAATTCGGAATCGGCTCTTGATGTAAAAGCGGCCCCTAAAGATCGGCCCGTGTACTGTGAGACCCAAAATTTACAAATGCCTTGCCCCTTTTACAGCAAGCGAAATTGGCTCCTATGAGTAAATTGGAACCGGCCCTTAAGTAGCGTGAAGGCGCCTTACGCATAACGGCCCGACAATTCGACCCGCCCTTTTTGCCTCAGATGAAATCGGCCCCTCAAGTTCGGCCGAGCACGTGCCTACAGGAGAAAACCTAACTCGTTGGAATCCAACGAAGCGGCGACCGAATGAGGCAGGTGAAACAACCTCGTTACCCCCTGAAAACAAGTACGGGACAGGTAACCTACCCAACTTACTCCACCAACTCCTTCCTCTATATAAATCGATCGATGCGAAGGGAGAGGGAAGGAGAATTCAGCTGGTGTGAAGGAAAGAGGAACACTTCGGGACGTTGAAATTAGGCAACCCGGCTCCCAGGCAAGTGTACCCTATTTTAAAAATGCATGATTACTTCCAACAATCAATTAAACTGCAATAGATTTGAGCGGCATGCTGGTTTTTCCCATCTGCATTATTCTGTTATGTTATTCCGCTTTCCATCTGCATTTTTCAGTTTCTGATGTGAAGGAAAATCGAACTCAGCATTCTGCATAAAAATTAAGCTCGGCTACTACATGAAGATCGAATTCAGCATTCTGCATGTAAATATAACTCAGTTTATTGCATGAAAGTCGAACTCGGCATTCTGCATGTAAATTTAACTCGTTTACCGTATGAAAGTTGAACCCGGCATTCTGCATGTAAATTGAACTCAATTTTAAGAAAATAACCAAATCGACACTGTATGTATTTGAATCTGGCCTTTGACATGTGTACTGGACTCCCCCCTCTACATTATGAAAATTAGAACTGGCCTACCTTCGTGAAAATCAGAATCGGCCCCTCTATCTCATGAAAATCGGAGTCGGCCCTTATACCCTTAAAATTGGAATCGGCCCTTTTACCCTTAAAATCGGAAGCGGCCTTTGCATCGAAACCGGCTTAACAGTGAGAAAATTGGAATTGACCCTTTGAAATCGAGACCGGCCTAAAGTAAGAAAATCAGGATCGGCCCTTGAACGATAAAAGTAAAATCGGCCCTTGTGGGATAAATCGAAAACGACTTATGCGTCGAAGTCGAACTCGGCGCTGGCATAGAAATCGGAGTTGGCCCTTGCTTTGAAATCGAACTCAACATTTGAAATCGGCTGTTGCCCTTGAAAATCGAAACCGGCTTAACAATGAGAAAATCAGAATTGGCCCTTTGAAAACGAAACCGGCCCTCCTTCACAAGTTAAAAATCAAATCGGCTGTATGAAATTGAAATCGGTCCTCGTGTGAAAAATCGAAATCGGCTTGTGATCGGCCCTGTGTATCAAAGTCGAAATCGGCCTTGTCAGGTTTAAAATAAAACCGACTTTGGCGGGAAACAACCTTATCGCTTGGCTTTCTACATGAAAATCAGAACCGGTTCCGTTTTGCATGTTAAAGTTGAGATCGGCCTTGGCGTTAAATTTGAAACAGGCTTTTTGCATCGAAATCCGCCATTGTATGTAGAAATCAAAAAAGGGCTTAAAAACGGCCCTTGTTGGATAAAGATGAAATCGGCCCTTTGCTTGTTGAATTCAAAACCGGCCCTTACCTTCAAAATCGGAACGGCCTTTGCGTGTGAAATCGGAACCGGCCCGTTTTACATTGAATTCAAAATCGGCTTTGTGCGTCAAAGTAAATACTAGCCCTTTGATATAAGATCAAAGTCCGCCCCCCCTTACATGATGAAACCGAAACCGGCTTTTGCATGGAACCGGCCCTGAAATCAAAACCGGCCCAGTGGCATAGTAAAAACGAAATCGGCCCTGGCATGATAAAGACGAAATCGGCCTTCGCATGGAAATTGAAACCGGCCCTTTTGTATCAAGAAAATCACAACCGGCCTCTGATGAAATAGAAACCGGTCTCCTTGAGTGAATAAATCAAGTCCGGCTTCTTAATGAAAATCAAGACCGATTCTCTTAAGAAAGAATCAAGTCCGGTTTCTCTTCATGAAGCGTCAAGTCCATTTTCCTCTTAAGAAGATCACGTCCGGTTTTCTAAATGAAGAAATCAAGTCCGGAAGCGTCAAGTCAAGTTTCTGAATCTTAATAAAGAATCATGTCCGGTTATAACCAAGTTCGGCTTTTACAAATCCAGTCCGGCCCTCCCCTTTTGAATGACAATTCAAGTCCGGCCCTCCCCTTGTATGATGAATCAAGTCTAGCCTCCGTTATGAAATCCAAACCGGCCCTTCTGCATAAAATCAAAACCAGCCCTGGCACGATAAAATCAAGTTCGCTCCTTCAGCAAGATGAAATTCAAACCGCCCCTTGTTACCAAAATCGAAACCGGCCCTCATATGAAAATCAACCGGCCCAAGTATATTTTATGCCATCTCAACCGGCCTCAAGTGTATTTAAGGATATGATTTTCGAATTAAGTTATATGATTTGAAAATGGTTTTCAGTAAACAACATGAAGGAAGTATTTCTGTTTCTGTGTTATTTTGGTCCCTGGACTAACTACAGTTCGGAAAGGTTCTCCGGCATGCCTTAGGACTTCTCGGTGGTAATCGAGGATAGCTCTGTCCATGGAGTTATTTGTGGTCCGCCCTACCCTCGGGGCGTTATTGGCAGAGGGAATTACCGTTACCGGCCTACCTTCGGGTGGCATACCTACCGATCCCGTGAGGGGATACCGTTACCGGCCTACCTTCGGGTGGCATACTGCATCAACATCCCGTGAGATGGGATACCCACGTGACAGTTGCCGGCCTTAGATTGTGTGGAGTGAACACAATCTATCCTCGATTATTCACCCCCTCAGCTAGTAGGGAATACTAGCAGGGTCCGTACCGATATGATATGAAATACCGTTTACTGTTTTACTGATATATTATGTTACCGATATGATATGAAGTACCGTTTACTGTTTTGCTAATATGTTATGATTACCGTACCGATTACCGAATATGAAGTACCGATTATCGATTATGAAATACTGTTACCGATATGATACGTTACATTCACCGCTTATCGTCACGACTTCACGGCATGTTACGCATTGTTTACCGTTTACCGTTTACCGTTTTCTGAAGTATAGTACTGTCAATGTATGTTTTCTCTATTTTTCTTGGACTGTATTTTGATTAACCGTTCTATTTATGCACAGTTACATGACCGTTCTGCATCATCGTTTTACTACTCATATACATGTACCTTGCTGGGTTTCGGCTCACTGTTTTATGTTTTCCCCCTACAGATGAGGCTTTAGAGCTTGTGCCTGACGAGTTGGAGTGACTAGGGCTTGTCTGAAGGATTAAAGACCTCGGAAGCTTATTTTGGAGACTCGATGGACTTCTATGGTTAAACATTTTTTGCTATGTACTTGGAAATGAATATTCTGGAATGAATATGAATGCTTCCGCCAATGTTAGAATAACTTCCGCTATACTTATTATGGTTAAAGGTATATGGGTCCTAGATGGCATCTGCGATCCTGTGCTGCACACAATCGATTGAGTTGGGTTTTCAATTGTGTCAGGACTGACGGAATCAAAAAAAAAAATCCGTTCCGTCACAAGATTCCTCGAACGGCCACTTACCGACTTTAAATGGGTAGTCCTATTTTCAAATTAAGCTCAACACCTATTCTTAATTCGATCAACTTTGGCTATCATTTTTGAATACATAACCTAATTACTCAGCTTCATATTCTCTCGATGTAATTCATACAAGTATCCTCAAGCACCATTTCAATTTTTGAAAGGATCTGCATAACCCAAAAAGATCCCAAAGAGGTCAACATCTCTGAGGCAAAATCTAGAAATTCTTGATTATAACTTACATAAAATACAACTGAGACAATCATTCCAAAAATTTATCACAATTCCTAATTACCGTTGAAATTTCAACATTTAATAACTTAATATTTCATTATCAAACAAATTTATTCCTTCCAATCAGACCAATCAATTTTCACAATAATCTGACTAAAACCCAAGGACCTTACCGTTCGGTCAACCTCGAGCAAAATCACAATGATTCTCCTTTCTTATTTTCATAACCGCACTGCTCTGATAGCAGAATCGGTTCATAGTAACCCTTCACCTATCTTATGAATATCTTAACCTTAAAGACTTCCAACGCCAAATTATTAACTTCTTGGTTAACCAAATTTTCAAAATTCATCAAATATCCTTTCAATTTTTACTTGAATCCTCAAGATTATTGCTAATTTCGGCACAACCTTAATAACAACTTTATTTATCGGTCAGAAGGTAAGGTAGGTTAATCTTTTCTTTTAAAAATTTCCTCTAATTTTCTTATCCGTCTAATGACTTTTCAGGTATGGCCTAATATGCTATCTATACTTAACACACACCTTATTACATAACTTGCAAGCACTTCTATATTAGTTCCATCACATCTCTTACAACTCATCTGATGTTTTGAAACCTATGATCCTAATTACAATTCAAATTACTGCTTTTAACATTATCAATTCTAGTATGGCAATTTTCCAACCAAATTATCTTAATATCCCGTCAAGGTTAATTACTCACAAACCCAAACCGGACATCAAAATTCATAATTCCCTCAAACAAGGATTTCCCCTTAGGGATTTACATCATCAGGTTTTTATTATGAAAATTCGGAACACATATAAACTTATTCCCTTGTCATCATTAGCTAACTTTATCTTCTAACCATCCCAAAAATGTTACATAAGGAAAAAGATTCCTTTAAAATCAAATGCTTTCAGAAACATCCTAAGAGATGGGGTGTGATACTAAGAAGTCCACTATCAGTCTTGCCTTACCTTAGCTAACTAAACTTTACCTGGACAATTAAGAACTTTAATTGCTTTTCTTAATACATCAAGCTCAACTTATCATTAATTATAACGTTGAGCAACTCGAACACTCCTATCTTTACTCAATTTAAAACGGTTCCATCTGAACTTTCAACTCGATTCAATTTGCCTAAACCTGAAATCAATATCATTCTACTTAATCACTAAGTCTCAGTCTATTTCTAGCGTAACTTATACTAGCTAGGATGCCTAGAACTTATTCAATCTAGTTTAATCATCCTATATCTATACCTACTTATTCGATTAATCATTCCTAAGGTATCTCATTTTACATATGATAAGTTTTTACATATGATTCAAATCATTCCTAAGGTATCTCATTTTCTATGATACCAACTATGATGGAACGGGTTCCTATCCTCTAAAGAGTTTCCGTCAATAACAAACAAAACTAATATTCATAAATTTAAATCATTATATTCTGCAAAAATTTTGGTAGTGTTTTATTTACATTGGACAAAAATAAAAAATACAACCTGTATAAAAAAATCTGTACAAGCACACAACTATTTAAATACCACAATTTAACATACAACACAGATACATAGGATCACAAATTGCTATATCATCCATGGCTCCAATATAACACATCCTATCCACTATTCAGACTCAAAATGAGATGTTGTCTAGGACCTGTACATATCTAATTCAGATTAGCGAAGCAACTATATCCATAATATAAACCCACGGAAGTATAAATCATTATTCCATCAAAATAAAAGACATATTATGACCATTATACATATTTAGTATCCATCCACAAGAGACATAATTACATGCAAAACTATCAAATTCTCTAAAATCTTCAAAATAACTCTGAGGCTCCAAAGTTTCTCTTGCTAAACTTTGTCTATTCTTGCTCGTAAGGAATCAATTCTACCATTTTATTTGGAAGGGAGGAAAAGATAGAAGAGTGAGTTGGAGCCAAGAAATGTACCATAAAACATATAAGTAATATGCTTTCATACAGAATATAATTGCAGAAGGTCATGAAAATTGCCAAAGAACGGAAACATATACAAAAGTCATGAGAAAAGTATAATTCGATATGGATAGATCTCGAAAATCATAATTCATACTTTTCTATGGAACATATATTCAATAGAACAAAAACCACGATAATATTGAAGAACGAAGGTGTCCATAAAAATAGGAAGAAAACATAATTTCATTTAAACATGTATTAGGATTTATAAAACAGTTCCAAATTTTATTTATTCCTTAGAAATTCTTGTTCGATATCCTAAGGACCCAATCAGTATAATCGATGATAAATTGTATTCAGTCCACACAATCAAAGGCCGATAGTCTGATAATATTTAATTTCACCTCATTTTACTATTCTATAGTTCGATAGTTTGATGATTCGATAGTCCGATGGTTCGATAACTTATCATCGATTACTACCATAACGTTCTAAAACATGCCAAAGAATCTTATCTGACTATATAGCAATTCTAGGTCCGTTTTTCTTACTGATTAATTTAATTTCAAACTTTTGCTCAAAATTCTATAATCAAATTCAATATATTTCAAAGCCAAATCCAAATCTCATTCAATTATTCTTTCAGACAATTTAAGGAGACTTCCATAGTTCGATAACACAGTTCCATGCAAAGTTTTCGGATATAAGTCATTCAATAAGCTTTATCAAGGCAATAATTAACATTTAAAATCATCAAAATTCCAAGTTTCCAACACAAATCTCCAAATTTTCGTGTTTGGGTTTTGGGTAACATTTTCGGGCGTAATTCAAGCATAAAATTTGGGCTAATTTACAAAATTAAAGCCATAATTCATAAAACATACATATAACATGAATTAAACTCAGATTCACACCTCAATTTTGAGTTAGGGTTTGCACTATACTATCCGGACATGAAATGAAGGCAAAACATGAGTGAAATCACGAAATTAGAGTTATCAATCACAATATACATGCATAAACATGAAATATAGTCCAAAAGTTATGAGATTCATGCATTATCCATACCAAATCTTAAGGAACAAGTGATTTAGAGCATAAACAATAATATGGAGATATTAAAAAATGGTAAAAATGGAAAATAAGGTCCGAGGTACACTTGCCTTAGCCCGAGTTACCGTTTTTCTTACTTGGATCGGAATGGAATGGCCCAAAATTTCCTTTTTTTTCTTCCTTTCTTCCCCTTTCCCTCTTCTCTCCCTCTGTTCTCTGTTGGAAAGGCCAAAAATGGCCGAAACAGAATGCAGATGGTGTTTTAAAAGTAGGTCGGGCACTCGGTGAGCTCACCCCCTTCCAACGTAATTTGCTTTTGGCGCTCACTGCTGGGCTCGAGCCAGCGGCAAGCGCACTCAATTCCGGATTTTGTGCCTCCCGTTGGGCTCGAGCCCACGGTGAGCCCAACTCTGTGTCTTCTCATACAATGCTCAAATTTTTAATTTTCTAAATTTTATTGGTTCCACACTTAAGTCTATCAATCTTATTAACTTATTTACTAGAATTTGCTATATTTTGAAAACCTCGGTCGTCACACCTCACCTACCTCGCTAGGCCCCTACTCTGGGTTTTATAGGAACTTGGTCAAGTGTCCCCTCCAAATATATTTTTTAATTTCTTTTTACAGGGTCTGATAGGCCTCTGTATTGTAACCCAAAGATCGACGGTAGTGACAATATTTTATCTGATCTCTTCTCTTTGGGTTCTTGACCGGCTTTGGCCACTTCAGATATTTTTTCTCTTGAATCTGTATAAAAATATTGGTTTGGGAGTCATTCAGAGGGGTCAGATTTAAGAGTTCGAACTCCCTTAAAGCCCCTAACTCCACTCTAGGCTGCTTTCTCGAATCCTAGAAGTTAAAGCAGTCTCCATTTCTCTTTCTCCTTCCTGGTGCTCCTTGGTGGAGGGGATCCCCATGTGCTGGATGCTTAGCCTCATTAGCCACTTCGGCCGCCATTTAAACTCAAGTGATGGCCTCGACTTCGTGAAAGGTCTGGGGATCCTTGTGGGCAAGATGTTTGGAAAATTCTCCTAGCTCCAGAGTGGATATAAAGGTGCTTAACTTCACCTTGTCAGTCAGCCGGGGTATCTTGCAGGCTTTCACAGTGAACCGGGTCAGAAAGCTCCTCAAACTTTCATTTAGCCTTTATTTGATATAGGCGAGGTACTAGGGCTATCTTTCCTCCCTCTAGCTAGAGGTCAATTGGGTCAGGAAGCCATTAGCTAGCTCTTTGGAACGTTCATATCGAATTTTATGGTAGGTGGTAGAACCAAATCAGAGCGTCTCGTTTCAAGGTCAGTGGGAAGCACAAGCACATAGTATCCTTGCCCAAGCCCTAGAAGCTCAGTAAGGGTATGAAGGTAGTCTAGATGGTCCATTAGATCGATGCTTCCATCTTTAGGCTTAAGGGTTGGCATCTTGAACTTCTGAGGGAGCAGCTGCGTTCGGATCTCCATTGTGAATAGCAATTGTCTCAAGTCTACAGAGCGTCCAACAATATCTCTCTTAAACACGTGCTGCCATATCTTTTCAACTCGTTCCTCCACTCGAGGGGATATTGCAACCTTTTTTGCATTGAGGTAGGTCCTTAACTCTAAGCGATTTAGTGAGCAACATGAGGCTGGCCAGCTGCGGCCGATGGTCGGTTGGATGTTGCTTCTTAGGCCGGTGGCCTCTACTTGTGATGTGAGTAATGAGGGTTTTGCTTCTTTGGGCTCTCTTCTGGTGTTTTTGGGCCAACCTGGCCCTCCAAATGAGACAGGACTCCATCGCTCAAAGATACTAGGGCAACAAGGTCGTCCAGGCTTCATATCTTCTGGGCCTGTCACTTCTTCTTCTGGCTTCTACGTCTTGATGTCGAAGTGTGGGTGGTGGGCGAATGAGACCTCAACCCATGCCGGTGCGTGCAAAGGGTCTAGAGCGTTTGAGATATGCTATCCACCTGGTCAGCTAGTGCCTACATGAAGGTTACCTACCTCTCATCCGCATGGCTACCCGTGGAGGGATAATCCCCATGGGGATGGCGTCCTTGGACGGAGCGTTGGTATGGGTTCTAATGTTGACCATGTTTGCTTCTATGTTGATGGTGGCGAGGCTTTTTGTTCGCCTTTCCACAAATGGCTCCAATGATACATCTTGGATTCGAGTTGCCGATTGATTAGGGTGCTACTGAATCTTCAAGTTGAACTAAAGTGAGTTCGGTCTTCATACTTTTTAATCTAAATCTTGCACACCACAACTCAAAAATGAGAGGTCAGACGATTGACGAGACTCACTCTCCGGTATGTCTTTCGATACTCAAGTCAGTAATCTTCCTCAAGAGATGAAAAATGCAAAAATAAAAGTAGATGAGTGTTGATGTTAGGAAGGGATTTTTTGAGTCCAACTCG
Organism: Nepenthes gracilis; assembly: GCA_033239525.1. NCBI lineage: Eukaryota > Viridiplantae > Streptophyta > Magnoliopsida > Caryophyllales > Nepenthaceae > Nepenthes > Nepenthes gracilis. Next base: position 16,423,331 of record BSYO01000007.1, read on the forward strand.
GTGTGAAGCAGCTTCGGTGGCAGTGCACTTGTGGCGAGTGGCTTTGGCGCCGCTAAGGCGAGAATAATGAGAGAATTCTCAAGAGGATCTAAGAACAGAGCGTGGACTCTAAGGGTTCAAGGGCTGATTGTGTGCGAATGCCAACATCTGAGGGCTGGTATTATCTTCGGTGTAGGCGTTGGTGTGAGCTTGTCTTTGGATTTTGTCAACTCAGCCTTGTTTGGGAGGTAAGGTTGGTTGCCAGCTGCCCTGTGCAAACTTGGCGAGCTAGCATAAGGATTGTGGATGCATTTTTAGGCAACTGTGATCAATCGAAGGGAATTCATTCCTTCCTTGAGGAGGTGCTACATGCGGCCAATACTAGGGTTAGTGTTACGGGAGATACGTTGAGTTGAGAGTTGCCAATTCTGAAGAGATTGTGATCCAGGATAATATTTAGGTTTTTGACCGATTAAGGTAGGCGTTCTTCAATGCACGGGAACAGTGCTATGGGTCGTCCGGATTGGGCCATAGCTGGTTGGATGAAGTGTTTCTTTTGATTAACGAGAGCATTAACTTACCTCCAAGTCTGTGGGCAAGGCGCCTCCTAGGCTGGCCACCAAATTAATTGATCTTTTCACTGGGCCGACCCATTTCTACCGTCCCCATTCATATGCTAAGCTAAAAGAGAGTAAATATTTGCTTGAGGAAGTAGCATTTTTAGTGCATATCATATTGAAGGGAGGTACTTTTGTTGATTCCAAAAACACCAACGTTGTTGTTAACTAGAATCGACCTACTATAGTGACTGAAGTTCGGAGTTTTCTTGGGATGATAGGATATTATCGAAGATTTGTGGAGAATTTTTCCATAATTGTCATGCCTCTGACTCAATTGACGACAAAGAAAGTTAAGTTTGTTTAGACTGATGAATGTTTGCAGAGATTTTAGGAGTTAAAGAACCGATTGACAACTACTCCGATTCTTACAATTCCAGAAGGATCCGATGGATTTATGGTTTATTATAATACATCTAGGACAGGATTGGACTGTGTACTGATGTAGTAATGGAAAGTAATAGCTTATGAGTCGAGGCAACTAAAGGTTCATGAAAGGAATTACCCGACTCATGACTTAGAGTTGACAGTAGTAATTTTTACACTAAAAATTTAGAAGCACTATTTATACGGTGAGAAATTTATAGTGTACTTAGATAATAAAAGCTTCAAATTCTTATTCTCCTAGAAAGAGTTAAAAATGAGACAAAGGAGATGAATCAAATTTTTTGAAGGATTTTATTTGTAAAATCCAGTATCAGTTAGGAAAGGACAACATGGTGGCAGATGCTTTGAGTTGTCAGAGGGTTTTGTGGAAAATTTGAGAATTAAGGAGATGGAAATGCTTGAATGGATGAAGCAGTGTGATATCAGTAGATCTACTCAAGATAATCAAATAATTTTGTTATATTTTCAGATTCAACCAGAGATATTGAAGCGGATTAAAGAAGATCAGATGAATGATCCATTCTTAGCTGATATTGTTGGAGATTTAAATCGAGACTCTAGAGTTGATTTTAATGTTCATACCAACAAAGTCTTGAGGTTCCAAAATCGGATATGTATACCAAATATTGGAGAATTAAAGGAGAAAATTATGAATGAAGTTCACCGATCTAAGTATTTTATCCATTCGGGAATTAATAAAATGTATCATGATTTGAAGAAAATATTTTGATGGAGAAATATGAGAAGAAAAATTATGGCTTCTATGAAAAAATGTCTGATTTATCAAAGTTAAAGGCTGAGTGTAAGAAGCCACCCGACTTATTGCAACCATTGCCTACTCCAAGCTAAAAATGAGAGGATATATCAATGAATTTTGTGATGTGATTGCTGAGTTCTCCAAGGAATCATGATACAATTTGAAAAATTATTGATCAGCTCACGAAATCAACACATTTCTTGGCCATACGGGTGACTTATTTAAGGTATTGATTAACCCAAATATATACCAGTGAGATTGTTATATTACATGGGATTCCAATATCTATTGCATCGGACTGAGACCCGAGATTTGTTTTGAAATTTTGGGAAAGTCTACATCGTGAATTAGGGATATACTTAAAATTTAGCACAACTTAGTGGTGGGCTGCGCTTGACCTGTACCCGAGGCACCACTTGAGTGCGAGTTGAGTATAAATAGCACCCGAGGGTTTGAGAACCACCATTTCTAAGTGGTACAAGTATTTGGCTCACTCTCATACTATTTTACTAACCCTTCGGATAATCAGTAAGAGTTTTTACCTAATAAATAGGAGTGAAGATCAAAGGACTTAGTTTATATTTCGGGAGATATTTTTGCTAACCTATGTGTTTGGATGGTTTGTTCTATACTTAGCTGTCATATTCTGGTTTGATTTCGGTTAGGATCTGTAGTGGAAATGATATAGAGTTTTGGGCAGTTTTTAATGCCTAGAACGATATTGTATAGTTTGGTTTTAGCTATTATGCTAAATATATATGATAGTTGATATATGTCAAAAACAACATATTTCAGTAAATAATTTTAGTTTTAGATAGACAACTTTTATGGATATTTATTAGTTCTATAGGTTGGTACATGCTTGATTTTAGTAATGAAGAGGCATCTTTCCTTAATGAAAGCTAAAATCATGTTGTTTTGGGATGGTGTCAAAGCCACAAATGAAGTGGCAATGTAATTGGATCCTATATATATCATTGTATTGTTTATATACAGTTGGTCAGGGCATCGATAAGGAAAACTCATGTCCAATAGATAATTTAAATTATCATTGGTAAACTTGGCAATAAAAAGATAACCAAGTATGATTATAATTCATAACAGATTTTAGAAAGTGGTCCGTTATAGCAGCTCAACTCATAGATCATGCTATAAACACACAAAAGCACAAATATTAGGTGGTGAACACATCGGATTCTATTTTCAAGTTTCTCTAAAAGAGAGGACAACTGGAACGAATCACTTTAGACTGACATGTGATGAATACACATCAGGCCATCATCATTTGTGCTGAATAAGTGACAAAAGACTAGTGAATTCCATGAAAGGGGATGTTCTTTTTAAATGTAAGAAGACCAGAATATCACCACGGACTGCAAAGCACCGGTGCAGACTACTTCCATAACACCCCTAGTAGACATGGCAAGCCCTAGACTCTGTTTTTGTTATAGCAATCCAGGACACTACACCAGCAAGTGTGATACGCTAAAGAAGGGGATATATGTTTAGTCCAACTAGTGGCAAACACAAGTTCTAGAAGTGGTTCTCATTAGTGCCGATCCTAAAGTGCAGACTTCACCACCTACCATCGAAAGTATCGTTCTTGTCTTCATTAGCTTATGCTAATATTTTGGGAATTGCAATTTAACAGCCCTTTTATATTCTTTTGCTTTGTGCACCACCCAGAGGCTGTTAGACTTCACACTGATGGTGTCTATTCCTGTCAATGGAAAACCGTGTTCCCCAATCCCAAGGAGGAGGAAGCTAGAGTACATTTTTGTGAGTGAAGGTGTTGCACACCCATCATCCCTTATGGAATAGGATAGAAAGTCCTGAACCTCCGTGGCTGAGACGGAACTTGATGGGTCAATGAATGAGGATTTCCCCATCTGATCAGGCAATTTCCAATGTGTTGCAGATGGGTGACCCAGGGTGAGTATAAAGACAGAAGATTAATGCCTCAACCAACACCAACCTAAATATTGCATCAAATTCTAATATATTCTACATGATTCAATCATAACTCAAGAGTCAAAGTTGAAGACATAAGAGTGATTGTATTCGGATGTTATCTAGCCTAACAACTTGCCATAGAGAAATTTAAGGATTATTCCAAATATTAAAGAAGGACAACGTATGACTCTGTGCAAACATTTGAAATATGCAATGCAATAATCAATACCAGGCATCTGACATTGAGGACTTGAAGACAATGATAGGAACTCCACTATGCTCAAAGACTGTGATGCGATCAAGTTACCACTAGTCTGAGATTGTAATCTGAAATACTCCACGGCAATAGTTTTGGTGAAGAGTGAACTCTATGCAATGAATGTATTTCTAAGTCCTGTGGATCTGAAATTGAAATGCATGTGGACCAAGGTGTTGTCGTGGTTATCATTGACAATTATGTTTACTCTGATAGTACCTCACTACAGGAGGAATAAAAGAGGATTTTTTCTGTTTGATTCAGCGGAGTAATCTTCTTTAATGAAATTTAAGTTCTGAGATTTAGGTTGAGGAGATAGCATTCCTAGGCCATTCTGTTTCGGACTAAGCATACCAATTAATTCATCTAGGATTTAAGTAGTTATTGACTAGGATAGACCCAAGTATAGGTGAAGAATGGGAGTTCTTTTGCCTTGTTAATTGTTATTTGTCAAAAGAATTAGTGAAGCTAGAACGAAGCAATGTTGAAATTGTGAATTGTTACCACTTTGGGAGATTATTTTATGAGTTCATATAGTTTAGATGGAAAAAACAAATTTGTTATAGGAGTTCGTTGCAATTGGAATTTCCTTAGGATTTGACCTCATTATTGGGTAAGAGGGGACGTCCATTATTGGTAGCAGTTGCATTCAAAGAAGGAACTTCAACTGAGGGAGTTTGGGCCAGTTTTTATCGGAATATTATTGTATATATGAGTTGCTGTTATTGAGGAAGTCCTTTTAGCGACCAATACTTTGAGCAAAGTAAAGAAAGGACCAATTTGCTTAGTGGATGTTTAGACTGATGCATTAAGGCAATAATATTTTACTAGTATTATTAGATTACTTTATAGAAAGGATGGTGTGGATTGCAGTGTCGTGCTTTGGAGGACTAAGGTTATATAAGTTGGGATTTTAGTTGCGTTTGAGTTTCAATCTCATCACTAAGTTAGAGGGAGAATCAATTTAGAAGATTTATAATTTTGAATGACCTAAGTTATATTGAGGAATTAGATGAACTATTGAAAATGAATTGGGACTATGAGTTAGATATTAGTGATGAAAACTAACATAGTAGTTGATCTCTTAGGGCCGGAGAAAAATAAGACAGTTGGCTAGGGATTCAACATGAGTGTTAAGAGGCTTAATATTTTGTCTTTGTCTCCTTGGATTGTATCTTATCAATGATTTTGAGATCTATAGCTTTAGGTCCAAAGGGTTTCTAAAGTATAATCTGAAAATTGTGATAATATGTTAACGGTAGTAAGGATTGATTTGACAATGGATGATGCCAAAATTTTATATTGTCGGAAGAAATTGGAGATTGGCAAACTCAGTGGTACTTAGGGGAATGCATTTGCAATCCCTAAAGAAGCTAGTTGGAACATCAAGTACCCTAAAGAAGGCATGAGCATTTGCAATGCCACATATTCATTTACATAAAATGAGTCATGCACGTACTTCCTTAGCATGGAGACATGAAAAATATTGTGAATTATAAACAACGTTGTTAACGCCAACATATAAGCTGCCTCACCAATACATTTCAATAACTTGAAAGATTTTGTAAATCACAGTCGAAGCTTCCCTTTCACTCAAAGCATGTCACACCCTTCTACAATGGAACCTTCAAGAAAGTAGCATCTCCGATCACGAACCATAGGTCTCATCATTTCTAATCAGCATAACTTTTTATCCGCTCTAAGCCATCTAAAGACGATCTCGAATCAAGTTGACTTTTGTCATGGTCTTTTAAACAACGTTAAGTCTCATAATACTCCGATTGCTAACATCATTTTAGCTAACTAGTGAACAACACATGCTCTCGCAGAGTACCTTGAACAGAGCGATGCAGCACATATACCATAAAATATCTTCTAAGGTCTCTATAGTCCTCTCAAACTATGCATTCATTTTTAATTAAAAGCCTGTTCTTAATTCAACTTTATCCCTAGATCTTGATGTAGGCTCTGCTAAAATTAGGATACAAATCGAAGATCCCTATCATACACAATGGTACCTGGTACTACATGCAACTATACAATCTCATCAACGTACCACCAGACAAGCCAATCTATCAAAAAGTTGACTATGATGGTTAAGAAGTGAGAAGATTTTATTAATTAGTCGATAATCATCCAAACAATGTCATTTCATATGCCATCTTTTGAAGTCCAAAAGCAAAGTCCATCGCAGTGTCTTCCCTTTTCAAACTCAGAGAAGGCCTATACTATAACTTTCCAGCTAGTTGTTGATGTTCATGCTTTTAATTTGCTAGCATATCAAGCACTTTGAGACATGATCTGCAACATCTTTTTTCAATCTACTCCATTATAATATCTTCTTTGAGATCTTAGTACATCTTAGTGTTGCCTGAAGTGTTGTGTATCTGGAATGATGTGCTTTGCCAAGAATCTCTCTTTGTAGGTCCTTGACATCAGGAACACATAGTTGATCATGAAATCTCAGCATACCATCATCTCTAAGGTGAAAACCCACTCATGCCTTGTTACCCAAATCTTTGCAAATCAATGAGAGTAAAGGGTCCTCCTTCTATGCCTCCTTGATCTGATCAATAAGCAGTGACTAAACCTGAAGATAGATTCTAGTGACTTGGACTCTTTTAGCTATAGTGCAACTAATAGTCCCCCACATTGTCGAACATACGTCACTCCCACTTCATTGTATGGACAATAAGTTCAACAGAATTTCTCTATATCTTTATAGTAAAAAAATAACTGCAAACTTAACATCCTGTGTCGAGTATCTAATCTCATAGGCCATCAGCTGTCTGGATCCGCAAGCTATTACCTTTTTGTATTACATTAAAATGCAACCTAAGCCTTTTAGCGATGCTTCACAATATCCCACATACCCATATGATCCATTCCAGTTCAGTATCAAATAGCTTGCGTCACACTTGTCCATCCAAATAAAACTAGCATCCTTCTATGTTAATTTTGTCAATGGTGTAGCAATACTGAAAAATCCTTCCACAAACCTACAATAATAACTAGCCAATCCAATAAAACTTCATACTTTAGTTGGTGAAGTCGGTCTCACCCAACCAATAATTGCTTTAATCTCTGATGGGTCCACTGACACTCTAGCTCCTGATTTGATTGGTTGAGGAATGCAACCTCTATGAGCTAGAATTCGTATTTCATAAGTTTTCCATAAATTTGGGCTTATCTTTGGCTCCTTAGTGAAAGACGAAGATGCTCCTCATGCTCAACTTCATCCTTAGAGTACACCAATATGTCATTGATGAATGCCAATATGAACCAGTCAAGACAAGGCTTGAGGACTCAGCTCATCATGTCTATAAAAGCTGCTAGTACATTAATCAATCCAAAGGGTATCACCTAGTGCCTCTACCTTGACCAACATTGTCTTCACAATGTTTGCCTTCTTGATCTGCCCCTAATGATATCCTAATTAAAGATCAATGTTAGAAAATACCTACTGTGACAGAACGGATTATTCTCCATTGAATAACCTCCGTCAATGACTACACATACCCTAAAGCCCATAATTAAACTATGGACTTCTAGTTTCCCTGCAATTGGGCGAAAACCAAAAATACAACCCGCTTAAATATCATTTTAAACAAGCACACATCTATCAAAGGCTTAACTCAAAGCCTACAACACGTCACAATGATCAACAACCCTATCATACATGGCTCCAATATGATCACAACCTACAAGATCGATCTAGAGAGATGCCATCTCTAACTAATCAAAACTCCAAACACAAATATACAAACGCGAAGCATAATTAAATCATCATACATGCGGAAGCATAATAAAACCATAAAAACAACAACTATAACGAGCCAACCGATGGCTGTCCAATGATCCGACTCTTTGTCCAAAATCTCTTGATCACACGCTGTCCAACCAATCTCATCGAGCAAGTCTCTCTCCTTGCTCTATCTACATGCGCTTATAAGTGTTCTCATCTTTTCAAATCAAGCAGCTGACTCGAGAATGAAATCATAAACACCCCTCCAAGACACGTATAAGAACTGGAACGAGAGGGGATACACACACTCCGCAATCAAGGAACAGGACGAAATGGGAAGCAATCGGGATCACTCGATTCCTACCGTTGTCACCATCTTGAATCACTATTCGGTTCATTTATTTAGATTCGCAAGATTCTTATTACATAGTCCCCGAATCACTTGATTCACGGGTATCATCGATTGGATATTATTCATTTTCATTCTTATATCATCTTTGGGACCCGGTAGTAGATCGTTTAACCAACGATGCGATAGAACGAGGACAGAATGTGTTCGCTACACATTCTAAAGCCACGGCTACTACTTTGGCCGGTAGCACATTTCATCCATGCAACAATCATCTCGACGACTACATCTCAATATGTAACACACCCCACACCCCGGGGTCCATCCTCGTTCTTCCACTTCAAAGCGTACCACGGACATCACCCGCTCACACGAGCGGCCGGAATCGCGACCAAGTATCCCTACCACGATGGACATGGTACACCAAAGAATGCTACCCATATGACTCGGGGTCCTAGTTTGATGTTAGGTTCGACACTTGGAGAGGAAAAATCCACATTTGCCATACAATCATATCTTGGGAAACCTCATTCCCATCACAATCATCTCCAACCGGGAGATTACATCATCAAACACGTCTCCATCCAGGAGATCATATCATCTCAAGCACAATGTGGACTCCCTTCCGTTCTCGTCACGGATCTCAATATCCAATGGGACTCAATTCCCTTAATCCAAGTCATCACAAGTTCGCTTCCACTTTCTACGGGATCCAATTCCCTTAGTCACCATAATGAACTCAAGTTCCCAAAAGAGATCAGATTCTTACTTCCAATGATCACATATCACTTTGGAACCTTCGAGACTCATTCCTTTGCCTCCAGCACAAGGATTCACATTCGGGGCTTACATTTACGTTTAATCATTTAAACGTTCTTTCATTACAATTAGGATCACATTTCACTTTGCATTTCTTGTCTCGTTTTGGGTGATCATTATCGGATTTCTCTTTGAACACCATCGAATACTTGGAAATCGGACGTCCGGTGGATTCGTTCGTACTCTTTGTACACAATATTTCACGTTTGGGTTCGATTTAACTTATCACGAGGGTGGAAGTACACAACTCCCCATTTATTTCTGGATTATCGACAACGGGAAACTAGCAAGGCTCCCGGATGCCACGAACGGGTCAAATCTTGCGAGATTCGCATCCGGTCGATATATACACAAATTTGGGGTACGGGTATTCATATTCTAGGATCACATCATCATTTTACGAAGGTGACAACGCGATTATCACCTTTCGGCTCGGGTGAAACAGTAACATCGCCCCTTTAATGGGCTAAACGCAGATCGGACCCGCGGCCGACATATATGCATCATTGGGACGTGGGGATTCCAATTTTGGGGTCAATTTCATGATACGAGGTCGGGAAACGGGAAATCCCCAAAATCCCGTAGGTTAGGGTTTCGGTGACACCCACCCGGGCGAATCGAACGCGATTCGGACAACTAACTACATTTTCTTGGACCTCAAGGCACGGGTATCGAGATCCTAACGTTTCCCGTGGGTATCGACACAAAATACCCAACGAAAATACATAAAACAACGAAAGAGAACGAGAAGTGGGTATGAGAACACTTGCCTCGACGCGTGCTTTCACCTTTATACCTGGCTTTCGGGCGGAATCGGACTCCGCCTCGATCTCCTTCCTTCTCTCTCTAGTCGTGCTCTCTCTCTCTCTGGAAAAACCTCGACCGATCGAAAATGAGGGAGAACAAATCGAATTGGTCGAGCGGTTGGCGGAATGCAACGGGCTTACTTTATTCGAGCGCCCATTAGGCGCAAGCCCGCTTGTGCAGCGCTCCGGCTCCGGAAATTCAGTAATTTTCCGATTTTTCTTCCGATATCAATCCTTAATCATCCCATAAGATTAGTATTGATCATTAATATACTAATCACCTCATAATTATCGGGTTCACAAACCCGGAACCTCACAACTCTCCCCCACTTATAAAATTTCGTCCTCGAAATTAACAAGCCTCGAACTCCCAAATCTGACGTGAACTCCTCAAAAATTGAAATCATTCCTTGGACAGCATCTATTTTAGAACCTCAAGCATTGGGATCGTTTAAGTTCTCGTCATAAAACAAATCCTTAGCCTTTCAAAACGGCCCAATCCGGTCACTTATCGATTCTCTCATCCATCGATACAAGGAAGACCTCATAACAATCCTCCAATCATCAAATTACGGCACAATCAAAACAATCTCCCAAAAAGTTGGCAAGACTTTCAATTCCTGCCCAGATCTCAAAATTCCGATCACTTAGTAACCTCAATATCCCGTTGGCATATCAACGAGCCAACTGACCAAAACCGAATACGATTCTAACTTCCAGCAAGATCATGACATTCTAACACCCAGTCATTTGGACTTCCTAGCGGTTCGTCCTTCACATCCACCAAGAAGTTTCGAAGACACAAAAGGCCCAAGGCTCGCTCAATTTCCAACATTGATGCCTGCCCTCCCAAGGAAGACACCGAGGTTTACTTCCTCGACCTTTAAACAAATCTGACCACATGCAAGGCCATATGATCATCTTCCTATCTCCGAAGACAAAACTTCTGAGTTTCCAAAAGAAAATCCTCAATGGCCAATTTCCGACGTACTCATGGGGGTAACACTAATCCTGAACTCCTCCCCCACTTATCTCAAAGATATAACATTTCACAAGAACTTATCAGACCCATTAGGGGTCAACCCAACTGTTACGAGCGCCAGTCACCCTATCCGGTTAGATTAAGATGACTGCACACTTCCACGACACAAATCGGACTCCCAAATCGGCCACTACTTAAAATCCTAAGTCCTCAAAATCCTGCAATCACAAGCCACAAGCTTAGGAAGGCATTTTCTTAACTAAATTCGCATTCCTTTCTCGATGGGACATGCGAATTATCAGCTAACCATAAATCCTGAATCAATCCTTAAGCAATTGCACACATGATCGATATCTTTGAATTCCTTGATTATCCCATGAAGCTACCTCAACATCGACCCAGACGTGGTCGAAAGATCATCTCATAAAACTTCATGAAACGCCATCGATCCTACAAGACCCAAACAAATAGTTTCCTGGACTTTACAAAGGACCGTATCCTTGACCCGGATTCGGGGGCTACACTCCTATTGATCCACAAATGTCCCTCTATGGACCCGGACGATCTTGGAATTCATCAAGTCTTCACGACGACCCACGGACTATGCCCATCCATCCGCAAAGCCCGATCATCCAATCATTAGTCTCCTAGCCAATCTTGAAATTAAGTAAACCACCTTATCGGTTCATCTATTTACCTCGAAGGTTCCAAATGTTCAACCATGATACCAAAGCCGATACTTCCACGGCCCTGCCTAAAGTCCTCAACGATTAACGTCGATTCGACATGACCTCGAATTACCGATCATAAGATAACTCGAACGAATCCTTCCTTTCGATAACATCCTCGATCAAATGATTTACAAGAAAGACGATATCAACTTCTTGATACCTCGATCAATTTAAACCCATGCTCCAAATCCTACAACCTGATTGTCGGATGTTATCCCTTACCCATCCGACCAAATCAGCACTGCAGTTCGTCCGCCGGACTACTATTAAGATCAGATCACGACTTAACACTTTAACTATCTCAAGTTTATACCCACAATCGCACAATCCAATCACAAGGCACAATAGGTTCACCAACCCAATTCAGATTGACCCGATAACTTACTGACCGAAACCTTTAAATGTCACAACAAGATTGGCATCACAAGACGATTCAAGTCAACCCAATCATTCATATTCACAAACACCAAGGGTATCACAACCTCGATACCACTTGTATCGGACTTAGGTCCTTAATCCCTGGAATCACAAAACCATAAACATCGTCGGGGTCTCCGAGATGCAAGTGTTGTGACATCACACTTGAGAAATTTCATTTCCCAACTCGGCAATCCACGTATTTCCACAAGCACCATCACCGAACTTTGATCCTACGGTGCTGGATTTCCTCATTCCAAGATCGACAACCATTCTCAATCCAACATCTCATATCCTAGTTCCCAAAATCTCTTCGGAAAAGCATTTGTCCAAGATTCATCCATGAATAGCTGTTGCCACATTTCCTTTCGCCTTTCCGAATACTAGGTCATCCTTGATATCACTACCAAGTCTAGATTCTCCCAGTTACACAATTTCAACCACAATCCCAACATGGGTTCGGAATCCTCAAACAACATCAACACTTGAGTTCATACCATAGGATCCTGATATGAACACTGATCCTTCTCACTACCTGTCCATGACTAAAGGCATCCTTAAATCTCGTCGAATAAACCACTAATGAGACACGATCCCCAGAGTCTCATTGACACAAAATCAATTCAAGAAGCTTCCATAATGCATGGGACCATATTTCTTAATCCTCGAGACCCAAGATCTTTTTCACGTCAATCACCCGAGGTCGACTCTCTTCCTATCCATTCTGGGGCAACACGCCATGTCTTCTATCAGACATGGGGTCACCACAACGATATCTCAAATCTCAAAATCCACATCTCGCCGTACTAAGATCTGGACTTCCCAGAAGTCCAGACTCCATAGTACCTCCAACTCCAAAACACTTATGGAGTGTCAATCTAGAACTTCATATGCCCAAACTTAACTCCACTCTATTCATCACGCTTCCTAGGTTGGCCTAGCAACCCTTCGAAGCAAGATACTGATCCAAGGACTTCAACCAAGAACCGAAAACTTAAACCTCAAACCGAGATTAATTACCCTAGGCCTCGAATCAACCCCGATCACCCAAGGTCCCAATTGATACTAGTCAAATCACTTAGGTGTCTCAACACACCATTCTTTCTCTCGACCTCAAACCCAATACTAGTAGTCCCCATTCTACTAATATTTTCTTGAAATTGAAGCAATTTTCAAGCGCTCCTAGAACACAAGCTAGGACGTGCGGGCTAGCCATCCGAACTAAGTTACTACTTCTAACTTAGCGTTTCTAGCCTAAGTTCTCGGGATAAAACTACCCGACTAACTCAGTCCTCACGGGCCTTCATTGGCAAAATGATCAATCTTAATCAAACCTAAGCTTCCATATGATTCTGATCAAACCTAGGCATCTCTCTTTCTCTCGATACTAACACGGAACGGATTATTCTCCATTGAATAACCTCCGTCAATGACTACACATACCCTAAAGCCCATAATTAAACTATGGACTTCTAGAAAATCCGCAGTTTCCCGTGAACGAAAACCAAAAATACAACTTTAAATATCATTTTAAACAAGCACACATCTATCAAAGGCTTAACTCAAAGCCTACAACACGCCACACAGGATCAACAACACTGCCATATCATTCATGGCTCCAATACAGTACACAACCTACAGTACTGGATCTAGAGAGATGTCATCTAACTAATCAAAACTCCAAACACAAATATACAAACGCGGAAGCATAATTAAATCATCATACATGCGGAAGCATAATAAAACCATAAAAACAACAACTATAACGAGTCACGCTCAACACCGAGTGGCTGTCCACAGACCGATCCGACTCTTTGTCCAAATCTCTTGATCACACGCCGTCCAGCCAATCTCATCGGGCAAGTCTCTCTCCTTGCTCTATCTACATGCGCCAGCTAAGTGTTCTCATCTGAAAGGAAAAACATCAAACAACAAAAGTGAGCCAACAGCTCAGCAAATGAAATCATAAACACCCCTCCAAGACACGTACAAGAATTGGAACGAGAGGGGATACACACACTCCGCAATCAAGGAACAGACATGGGAAAATCGGATTCCTACCGTCACGGTTTCATCTTGAATCACTGGTTTCATTCGGTTCATTTATTTAGATTCGCAAGATCCTTATTACAGGTCAGGGTTCTGTCTCGAATCACTTGATTCACGGGTTCATCGATTGGATATTATTTATTTTCATTCTTATATCATCTTTGCGGACCCGGCTAGTAGATCGTACTAACCAACGAGCGATAGAACGAGGACAGAATGTGTTCGCTACACATTCTAAAGCCACGGCTCTCGCTTTGGTCGGTAGCACACGACCCTCGGTTGTATCCATGCAACAATCATCTCGGTTCTACTACATCTCAATATGTAGCGTCGACACACCCCACACCCCCCCGGTCCAGGGCAATCCTCGTTCTTCCACAAAAAGAGTTTCCTAAAGCGTACCACGGACATCACCCGCTCACACGAGCGGCCGGATCTGTGGCAAGTATCCCCGGGTTCCCACCACGATGGACATGGTACACCAAAGAATGCTACCCATATGACTCAGGGTCCTAGTTTCAGTGTTAGGTTCGACACTTGGAGAGGGAAAATCCACATTTGCCATACAATCATATCTTGGGAAACCTCATTCCCATCACAATCATCTCCAACCGGGAGATTACATCATCAAACACGTCTCCATCCAGGAGATCATATCATCTCAAGCACAATGTGGACTCCCTTCCGTTCTCGTCACGGATCTCAATATCCAATGGGACTCAATTCCCTTAATCCAAGTCATCACAAGTTCGCTTCCACTTTCTACGGGATCCAATTCCCTTAGTCACCATAATGAACTCAAGTTCCCAAAAGAGATCTATCACATATCACTTTGGAACCTTCGAGACTCATTCCTTTGCCTCCAAAGACAAGGATTCACATTCACATTTACGTTTAATCATTTAAACGTTCTTTCATTACAATTAGGATCACATTTCACTTTGCATTTCTTGTCTCGTTTTGGGGTGATCATTATCTTCTCTTTGAACACCCGGACGCCGTCAACGTCCGGTGGATTCGTTCGTACTCTTTGTACACAATATTTCACGTTTGGGTTCGATTTAACTTATCACGAGGGTGGAAGTACACAACTCCCCATTTATTTCGGATTATCGACTAGCAAGGCTTCTTTACGAACGGGTCAAATCTTGCGAGATTCGGCATCCGATATATACACACAATTGGGGGTACGGGTATTCATATTCTAGGATCACATCATCATTTTACGAAGGTGACAACGCGCGATTATCACCTTTCGGCTCGGGTGAATAGAACATCGCCCCTTTAATGGGCTCGGACGCCGCGGGTCCAAACGCATTTTCGGACCCGCGGCCGACATATATGCATCATTGGGACGGGGGATTCCAATTTTGGGGTCAATTTCATGATACGAGGTCGGGAAACGGGAAATCCCCAAAATCCCGTAGGTTAGGGTTTCTGACACCCACCCGACCCGCGAATTTAACTACATTTTCTTGGACCTCAAGGCACGGTATCGAGATCCTAACGTTTCCGCGACACAAAATACCCAACGAAAATACATAAAACAACGAAAGAGAACGAGAAGTGGGTATGAGAACACTTGCCTCGACGCGTGCTTTCACCTTTATACCTACTCCGGGCTCTCCTTCCTTCTCTCTCTAGTCGCGCTCTTCTCTCTCTCTGGAAAAACCCTTTCGAAAATGAGGGAGAACAAATCGCGCGGCGCAATAATATCTGCGAGTGCCGTGGCGAGCGGCCAGCTACGGGCAGCAAGCGGACCACGGCCGGTTCTCACGATCGGCTAGAGCCTTCATTAGGCGCTTCTTTGGCAGGTTTCAACAAGGATTCTTTTAATTCGAGTAATTTTTCGATTTTTCTTCCGATATCAAACCTTAATCATCCCATAAGATTAGTATTGATCATTAATATACTAATCACCTCATAATTATCGGGTTCACAAACCCGGAACCTCACACCTACACTCCAAGCAATTAGTGAATAGGTCACCAATCCAAGGGAGTAGATTTTTATTCTTGATCGTCACCTTGTTCAACCCCTAGTAGTTAATACATAGTCTCATCAAATTGTTCTTCTTCTTAATGAAAATACCAATGCTTCCCATGGTGAAGTACTTGGCTGAATGAGGCCTAAATCAAATAACTCCTACAATTGAGTCTTTTACTCCTTCAACACCACTAGTGTCATATGAGAAGGGGCCTTAGAGACTGGTTCTATCTCTAGGACAAGCATACTAGTGAAATTTGCATCACGATTGTGACGGAACGGAATTTTTTTTTTTTTTGCAACACAGGATTACAGATGCCATATAGGACCCATATACTTTTAACCATAATAAGTATAGCGAAAGTTATTCTAACACTTGCAGAAGCATTCATATTTATTCCAAAATATTCATTTTCGAGCACAAAGTCAAAAATGTCTAACCATAGAAGTCCATGAACCATAATCAAGTCATTATAATAATATTTTTCAAAATAAGCTTCTGAGGTCTTTAATAATCCTTCAGACAAGCTCTAATCACTCCAACTCGTCAGGCATAGGCTCTAAAGTTTCATCTGTAGGGGGAAACAGAAAATAGTGAGCCGAGCTTACATTTTTCATAAAACATTTGTAAGGCGAATGCATAAATATTAATAAACAATAGCGGATCGAAAAGTAATGTAATCAATCTGGAAAAATCGTTTTATGCAATACTATAATCAATACTTAGCCAAAGGACGAAAGGTCGAGCATAAAAAGGTGTCTTTCGTTAAAAGTCTTCTTTTATTCTTCTCGCTACTGGAGGGGGCATTAATCGAGGATAGATTGTGTTCACCCACACAATCCAAGACCGATAACTCGAATGTTTATTCCGTCTCGTGGGATCGGTGTGCCACCCGAAGGTTTATTTTTCTCTCGACCGTAACGCCCCGAGGACAGGGCGGACCACAAATAGCTCTATGGACAGAGTTCGCTTTCCTCCTGACCGTAATGCCCCGAGGACAGGGTGGACCACAAATAGCTCTTTGGACAGAGTTCGCTTTTCTCCTGACCATAATGCCCCGAGGACAGGGCGGACCATGATTAATTCTATGGACAGAGTTCGCTTTTCTCCTGACCATAATGCCCCGAGGACAGGGCGGACCACAAATAGTTCTATGGACAGAGTTCGCTTTCCTCCTGACCGTAACGCCCCGAGGATAGGGCGGACCACAAATAGCTCCATGGACAGAGTTATCATCGATTGTTATCATAAAGTTGTAAGGCATGCCGGAGAACCTTATCTCCAAGAGCTAAAGTCAGAACTTATTCGTCTTATCATAAAGCCGGTTCAGAGTTTACCTTGTTTGGGTCTCTTTTTTTCTTCACACAAAAGCCAGAGCTCAAATGCTAGAGTTCTTTTTCTCAAAAAGCCGAGTTCTTTTTTCACAAAAAGTCAGAGTTCGTTTTCTCAAAAAGCCAGAGTTCTTTTTTAAAAGTTCGGAGTTCATTTTCAAAAGTTTCTTTTTCAACAAAAAGTCGGAGTTCATTTTCTCAAAAACCGGAGTTCTTTTTCAACAACAAGCCGGAGTTCGTTTTCTCAAAAAGTTAAGTTCTTTTCAACAAAGCCGAGTGCCTTTTTTGAAGGACTTCCTTTTGCATCAAGAAATTCCGGCTTAATTTATTTCAAGGAAAGGCCGGATCGGGTTTACTCCTGCAAAGGGATAAACTTGTTTATTCTTTAAAGAGGATCGAACTTAACTTGCATTTAAGGAAACCGAACCTAAATTTCCATAAGAAAATCGGATTTGATTTTTGCCTTAAGGAAACCGGACTGATTTCTTCACTTAGAAAACCGGACTGATTTCTTCACTTAGAAAACCGGACTGATTCTTAAAATTGGACTTGACTTCTTTGCAAGGCAGGACTTGATTTTATACGAAAGGGAGACCGGTTTAGATTTTCGTCAAGGGTCGAAGCTCTTTTTATATTACGGGAGGGCCGGAGTCCTTTTTCTCAAAAAGCCGTAGTTGTTGTGCCTCGGGGCAGGCGAGTTGTTGTGTTTTCGTGCTTTAAGGGCTGGACCTGATTTTAATATGAACAGTGCATGAACATGGCCGGATTTGATTTATTCTTGGAAAAGGGCCGGACTTCATTAATTCATGCAAAAAGGGCCGGATTTGATTGTAACAACAAGGGCCGGACTAGATTTAATATGCACGAAGCCGGACTGGTTTTAATTGTGCATCAAGCCGGACTGGATTTAATGTGCACGGAGCTGGACTGGATTTTAATTGTGCACCAAGCCGGATTGCATTTAATGAAGCTGGACTGGGTTTTAATCGTGCACAAAGCCGGACTACACAAAGCCAAACTTGATTTTTTTTTGCCTTAAGGAATCCGGACCTGATTTCTTCCCTCAAGAAAGCCGGGCCTGCCTTCTTTACTACATGAAAACTGAACTTGATTGCAAACAAAACCGAACTTGATTTCAGGCAAGCAAAAACCGAACTTGATTTTAGGGCCGATTTCGATTGAATCTACAAAGGCTGATTTTGGTTCCGATTCTCAAGCAGATTTCGGTTTCCGACGCAAGGCAAGATTTCAATTTTTAACGCAAGGGCCGAGTTCGATTTCATGCAGCCGATTTCAAGTTTACAAAGCAAGGGGGCCGATTTCAAAATTTCATGCAAAGCAGTCGATTTCAAGTTTGCAATGCAAGGGCCGATTTCTACTTTGATGTACAGGGCCGATGTACAAGCCGATTTTGATTTTTCTGCCGATTTCGACTTTAATGCACAGGGCCGATTTCGATTTCAAAGCACAAGCCGTTTTTGATTTGCAAGCACCGAGTTCGATTTCCATACCCAAAGCCGATTTCCGTGTTTGATTCACAAGGCCGATTTCGATTTCGATCGCAAGGCCTGATTTCGATTTCAATGCAAAGAAATGATTTTGATTTTCGACGCACAAGCCGATTTTGATTTTTCATACAAGGGCCGATTTTGGCTTTGATGCAAAGGGGCGATTTCGAATGTCCATGAAAAGGGCGAATTCATTATTTTCAAGCGGCCGATTTCGATTTCGAGGGTAGGTTCCGATTTTAGACACGCCAAGGAGCCGGTTTTATTTTTTCTCATATACAAGAGCCGGTCCCGATTTCCTATGCAAAAAGGGGCGAATCCAGCCGATTTTAGTAAACGCTGATTTCGATTTTTCATGTATAAAGGGGCAATTTTGATTTCAATGCAAAAGCTGGGTTCAAATACAAACCAATGCCGAGTTCATGGCCGATGTTAAATGCAGAAGGCCGAGTTCAATTATACACAATGCCGAGTTCATTTAACATACTGGGAGCCGAATTCATTTTTCATATAGGAAACCGAGTTCAATTTTCATTTTGCAATGCAGAAGGTCGATGTTCAATGTAGAATGCAGGAACTTTAAAACAAAGTACACTTGCAGTAAAGTATAAACCTTAAAACAGAGCATGAACTTCAAAATGGAGTACGCTTGCAGTATTCTTAAAAATAGAATTTAAAGAGTAGCGTCCGAAATAACTTGCCTGAGAGTTGGCCAGTATCACCGTTTTGAAGTTTCTCCTTCATTCCCTCCTTTCTGCTGGTATTGGCTGACTACTTTAACTGGGAATTTATAGGGGAGAGGTTAGGTAGAGTAAGTAGGAGAAGTTTACTTACCCGAGTACTATTAGTCAAATTAAAATGAGGTAGTTCACCTACCCCATTTGGTCATGACTTAGTTAGATTCTAACTAGATTATAATAAGGTAGTTTATTTACCCCATTTGGTCATAATTTAGTTGAATTCTAATTAAATAGTAAAGTTGGATTTTAAACTAGGTGGGAGTAACTGCTTTTGGCTTTAGTTGCCGGTCAACTTTCTTTTGTCATTTCCTTGCCTACGTTTTACCTCTTTTAAATTTTGGGATCTCACAATGATCCGATGCAAGTTTGGGTAGCTCCTCAAAAATTATGTTAGCAAATTCTTACATAATTAGGATATTTTCTAATCTGGATTCCTTTTGAAGTAAATGTAAAAGCTAAAAATCCTCTTCACTAACTCTGTAACTAATGTCAAGCATGTAATGCCATCACTATAAGAAAAGTACCATTGCCACCAATGCCTCTAAACGTAAATGGTGGATGACAGGGTAAAGAAAAATGAACAATCCTCGCATAATCAATACTAGTGTGACATGTAGCCAACAAATCCATATTGAAAATAATATCAAAATTTAACATATCATGCGAAATTAGGTCCACTGGTAGACAATAATCTCCCACTCGAGTAAAACAATTAGCATATGCCACATCAATGCAAATGGTCTCTCCAACAAGGGTAGACACCATCAAAGTAAAGCTCAATTAACTCAAAATAGCCTTCAAGTATGATATAAAATGCAATGACATAAAGGAAAGTATTTCACTTAGATCAAACAGTGTATAAGATAATTAGAAATATGAACAATAACTTGTATGATGGAAGGGGAGTCTCGAGCCTCCTCGATCATAGGCTAAACCTATCTTAGAAATTGAGGTCTTTGTTATCCTGGCTGACTTGCAACTTTGTGCTTTTGTGCATGATAGTCTCTAGAAAAGTGCCCAAGCTTGCCACAATTATAGCAACGAAGTGGCTCATGTCATCCAGCTATGATAATGCCCCAAGGGTAGAAGTTGGAGAAGTATCTAATGTCTACATTGCTGACTTGCTATCCCTTGTGATAAGACCAACCTTCTGACATAGAAAGCACTACCGCTTATCACCTGATCTACCTATCATCCGCTGCTTGTTGAAAACATTCTACTATGATTTACTTTAATACCTTATCATAAACAGCACCACTTTTAGACTATACTTGAGTGGTCGGCTAAATCTGCCATTGCTAGTAACCGTCTGCTTTATCATCATGGCACGATTAGACACTACACCATACTCAACTAGGTTAAAGAAATTAACTACATTTGGATCACATTTACTAATGCCTCCGAAAACATCTTGCCATTTGCTCTTCATTATATACAAGATAATGAGTGAGATGTGAAAGATTTATGAATTGCATCTCATACTGCACCACTAACATATCTCCCAACATTAGGGTAAAAAACTTAGCCTCCTTGGTTGCTCGAACACAAGAACTAAGAATTTATTGAAGAAACGTTGTTGGAAATCCTCCCAGACAATGTCCATTGCTGTCATCTCTAGCTCCCACTTGAGCATCTTCCACCACTCCGGCTCTCCAACAAAGCATTGAATAGCAAGACGAATTTTGTCTTTCATCTCGCAACATATCACCTCAAAAGCTTTCTTTAGCCATGTCATCCACTCTTCAACAAGCGTGGGATCTAGTACTGCAGTGAAATCTATAATTCTTGTTCATAAAATCCTGCATTAGTCAACTGCTATTGTCTTGAGCTTGTGAATCCTCACTAGTTGTAGGGTTGGCACTACTCTTGATACAATGACCAAGGCAGTAACAGCTTGGTTTACCAAGAGTGCCATCTCATGGAGTGCTACACGCACTTTGGCCATCTCCTCAACATTATTGCGCAAAGGAGCACTAATGATTCCTCTGGCATTGGGATAATGTTGTTCTAATATCCTATAAGATAAACAAAGGCTTGGAATCCAACCTATTCCAAATCCTCCTGCAACTCAAGACTTCTCGACCTAGAATATCTCAAAAATAATATCTTAATTCTTCAACGGCATAGTAAATCTTAATGTTCATTAGATATTTTTGATTTATAAGTTCTCAAATATGGACACAGAATCTTATTTTTTTTACATTATAACTATGGCAAATCAAACCCGAATCTAGATAATTTAGACTTATAAAAACTTTAAAAGGGTAATTTGATAATTTATTCAGTAGATGATAGAAATATTTTCAGTATTCTATTTTATTAACAAGAATTTTTTAGATGTTAGATTAGGTACATGTGCCTAATTAAAATTGAAAAATTTACTCATTAAGGGACTTAAAATAACAAAGCTTCAACCAAAACCCTAATTTCACCAAAAAATTCTAAAATAACCCTAGACCCTAATTTTTCCCCAGGAAAGTGTGCCCCTCCTCTTTGTGATACAGCCACCACTCTTCCCTTCTCCCTCTCTATGATATAGTAAAAAAAAAAGAGGGGAGACTGCATTTCCTCCCTCTCCCCACATAAACCTAATAGGCTCCTCTCCTGATATTATCCTAATTATCACATCCCGCATTTTTATATCCATTTTAATTATAGGGAACGTATACTTACCTTAACAACCTGTAAATTATAACAAACCATAATATACAGGATCCAAAAATACAATGTCAATTATCGATGGTTCTAATATTCATTCAACAATAATATAATGTTAGCATGTTATAATGAAAGATGCCAACTAAAATCTCAAACTCATCTTATAAAAATTACATCAAAATTTACAAGATAACCATAAGAGATTTGCGAATATATTTCTAAACTACCAATACTAAAATTTACATTTTTAGGATGCTTATAAAATTATATATTTTTACATCATCACTTAAATTAAATTAGTTACATCATTACTGATTATCGTATACTTAATGGTTCTTTTTTACTTTTATTTATCAGATTTGAACTCCTATGAAGCATCTGAAGGGAAAAAAATAATAAGAAAGTGAGCCAAATGTTCAGTAAGAATATAATAATCAAGGATATGTATATTTTATTCAAAATTCATTATTTAGAGGAATAGGAGTTGTGATGCATGTAAAAATATATATATACTATTAAAATATTTTCATAATGTAATTGACTTTTTTTTTCTTATACTTAATTCTTATTACTTACCAGCACATTCTTATCTTACATATCTTGTGGAATCAGGATTAATAGGTTTTACTAACTAAGAGAGCATTTGATCGATGTCTGAATTGTATTAGTCCACATAATCAAAGGCAAAAATTATATAACGTAGTGATACTTCCTTTCTTATTTATATTTCGAAGATATAATGGATTGTTTTCAGTTCACACAAATCAAAGACCTTATTTTTCTTATTTACATACCGAAGATAAAATAGTACTACTTATTATCTCCTAATAGAGGGACCAAAATCATACAGGTGGTACTTATTCAGACAACGATCTATACATTAATATCCTAAGGCATGTCAGGGGATACTATCCGCTAAAATAAAAATTCTTGATTTAATTTTCTTACTTCTTAAAATCTCGTAGTGGAAGCCCTGATTTATAATTTTACTTCTTCTTCTTGATTTTCTTATCTTAGAGAAAATTTATATTTTTTTGATGTCATATTAGCTTCCACTCATGCATAACATGTCATTTATGTTCATAACAAAATCACGATAAACCATATCGTATATGTCCATAATAAAATCATATTAATACATAATATAAGTTCATATACATTTTAACATGTGTTGGATCTACTTTTAGACAACATATTATTTGATTCCCGGTCCATAAATTTCATAATTTACTGGTGTACTAATCGGTTCGGTTCCATTTTATCTATTTAACCAATTTGATCACAAATGTTGTTTATGGATCGGTTTAGCTTTTCATAATATTTTTTCGGTTATATCACGTGAATCGATTTATCATTATTCATATAATAAGTGGCCGGTTTATCATTTTAAAGAATTATATATACACCGATTCACTTACCAAATTAGTCAATTCATTAAAAACTGGTTCATTTCTAATCTTTAATATCTGATTCTTATAATGGCCAACTAATTTATATAATGTATAACTTGTTTGCTAATTTAACATACCATATATGGTTGGTTTATTATTTATTTTCTAACCGATTTAAACTAAATTAGCAAAATAGGCAATTGAGTGCAAATTGGCCGATTTAGTTACTGAACCGGCCCCAAAACGAAAATTGGCACTATTTAGTGCCAATTTTTGTTTTAGGGCAGGTTTAGTAACTAAATCAAGATTTTTTTGGAAACTGTTTTATAAGAGGATAGATCAACTCTAGTACTAAATAATATGACTGGGTTGGCTGCTAGTTCAACCGGTTCATAGCCGATTCAGTCCATCAAATGGACTACTAGATTCAGCATCCACATGAATGCAGGATTCTACTGCTCATTTGAAAATTTGATTCAGTACTCCATTCAATCCATTTTCATGAGCCGATTTTTACAATTTTAATAAGGGTCTTAACTAGTTTGTGACCAATTTTCAGCCGATTTGGTGGTCGGATGGAGGCTGGTTCAGCCTGATTTTTTAAAATTGCCAATTTTAGCATAAATGTTAAAGTTAGTCCAATTATTAATATGAAGCCCGGTTCAATGATTAAATTAGCATGAAAAATTACATTTCATACATTATCAGAATCAACACAAAATTTTAGACTGGCTCATATAAATGTTTCATTTTTATCCTTATTGAGTTTAAAATTATGCACTGATTTTTATACATAATTCTACTTCTGGCCAGTTCAATGACATTTTCCTTTCTTTGAGCTAGATCGATCAGATTGTATAAGATAAATTTACGTTAATTTTATGAAATATTTTTGATTTATTGATGTATCACACATAATTTTTGAGGGGCCTAAATCAACCAAAAACTTGGTAAAAATGGCAACCAAAGTCAGCACCAATACCCTATTTCCAGCCAAATTAGTCTGCCAATCTACTTTGTTTCCATTGAACCGATCGATTTTATGAAAAATAATTTTTTAACAAAAATATGGTAATTTAGCTAACATTTTAAAGTATATTTAGTAAAAATTATATGGTATGAATCAATCAAATAAAGTATTTAAAAATTTAAACATCAGTATGGTATAGCAAAGTTCAGCAACAAAATCTTATTTTGACATATTGCTAAACTTTACTCATTCTAGTATGGATTCGGTAAAAATTTTAAGTATTAGACTAACAATATTTCAAGATAAGATCAAGAATTTAACAATAAATCAAAGAGGGAGAGGGGTTCTTGCCCAGCAATCTAGATCGAAGATTCGGAAGAATTTAGGTCTGTTAGTTTTGATGTTTAGGTGTTGTTGTATTTAGACAAGTTTAGGTCATTTTGCTTATTGTAAATTAGTTAATTTTGTTTTCAGACATGATTTTTTATGTATTATGGATTTTTAGGCAATATTATTAGCTCGTATGGCATTTTGTGATGTCCGAAACTGTCAGTTTTATGTTTGATCATGGACAAGATTATTTTTTTGTATTAGATTATCTTGTGGAAGTGAAACAGGATGTTTCACATTGTGCAGGTTCAAGGAAGTTGGTTAGGGATGTGTTTTTACTTCCGTAATATTATTAGATATGTATGTATATGTTGGATTGATATTTTTACAGGTATCTTTTCTTACTAAAAGTCCAACGTTATATTTTTGGGTCAGTGTCGGAGCCACTAATATTGTGGTATGATTTTGGATCCTGTGCATGTTTAATTTATATATATATATGGTAGCTTATTGTTATTTGTATTTAATTATTGACGGATATTATATTCAAGTGTTATTTAGTTTATTCAGTCCGTCTTTATAATTCCTTTAGCTTTCAAACATGCAAAAAAATTATTTATCTTTAGGGACCAGGGTTATGTATTATGTTATATATGCATTATGATCCTATTATATTCTTTCGATTTATTTTAAAATATATTGTATTTATTCTTTGTTTATATTTATACATTATTGAGCATTTGATTCATTTTCTTACTATTTTTACTAACCTTCAGATGAGTAGGAGATGAATGAGTTCTTACCCAGCTAACTAGACCGAAGATTCAGAAGAGTTAAGGCTTATTGGTTCTGATGTTTAGGTTTTGTTTTGTTTGGATAGATTTAGGTCGTTTTGCTTATTATAGATTAGTTAGTTTGATTTTCGGACATGATTTTTGATGTACTATGGATTTTCAGGCAATATTATTAGCCTGTATGATATTTTGTAATGTCTGAAACTGTCAGTGTCATGTTTGATCATGGATAGGATTATTATTTTGTACTAGATTATTTTGTGGAAGTGAAATATGATACTTTACATTGTGAAGGTTCAAGAAAGTTTGTTAGGGATGTATTTTTACTTCCACGATATTGTTGGATATGTATGTATATGTTAGATTGATATTTTTGTAGGCATCTTTTCTTACTAAAAGTCTGACGTCATATTTTTGGAGTTGGTGTTGGAGCCACCGATACTATAGTATGATTTTGGATCTTGTACATATTTGATTTATATATATATATATATATATATATATGGTGGCTTATTGTAATTTATATTTAGTTATTGACAGACATTATATTCAGGTGGATTTATTTATCTAGTCCATCACACTAATTGTAGCCATCCCCTCATTCTATATCACTTGTGCGGCAACCCAAATAGGGAAGAAGGACGAGAGAGCTCAGTTGTGAGAAGAGGGTAAAGAAAGGAGAAAAAACCTACAACAATTCTAGCCTCCTCCTTCCTTGGGTAATGTTTGAAGGTGCCATTTTGAAAATTCATTTGTAAAGAAACTTTGGTGACCGTTCATCATAAAGATTTACAATTTTCATGCATCTCAAGGTAGATGAAAATACCCTTTTCACTGGATACCCTTCACTTTTCTTGTTAATTTAGGATTTATTGTTTTACTAGTTGTAAGTCAATTTTAAAAACTTAAACTAATAATAAATGAAGTATAGAATAGATATGCTAACCTTCATAGCCATTTAAATTATTTTCTTTTAATTTTGAAGTGACATTTGACTAGTATTTGAGTCATCATTCAAATATTGCACTATGATTTGGTAAGCATTTGAATAGCATTCAAATGTTACAATGCAAATATGGTAATATTGTTAATATTTTTTATAATATTAACATTTATTAATATTATCGAATATGATATAAGGTTGACCCATTGTTATGTGGGCCCCACAAATCATAAGCCTATAAAAGAATATGAATCAATCGTATTGTTAAACTCAGATAGAAGAAAATTCAATTGATTTATCGGATATCCAAATGACTAGGTTACTCATAATATAAAATATTGAGGTATCAAATAATAGGTCAATTAATAAATTTTAACCGTTTATCCTAATAAATAATTACATAAATCAAAAGATAAACGGTCAAATCAAATGAGTAGTTAATATGCCAAATAGATAGACATTAGATTCAAAATTTATATAATGATTAGATCATTTAGTTTTCAACCAACGTAACTCCTCACTTGATGTACAATCAAACCTTTTTAGAAAGGACATATAAATCCCATAAATCATTGTTTTAATGTATCATAGAAGGTTATAAATACGTCTATTTTCCTTAAACGAGGGGATCGAATCCAAATCACTCATAAAAATTATAAATTTAGAGTTTTAATTCTCTATACACTTGTGAATTTTTAAAATTCTAAAGCCAAATCCTTAATTTCTTACTCTCTTTAATATTCAACGTCTTATAATTTTTTATTTCTTTAGAGAGATTTTTGATTTAAGTATTGGACGATATTTTAATAAGCGAATCCTATATCTTTTAATTTCTCGTTAGTTATAGTGTGTAAGATCCATATTAATGTTCAAATGATCAATCTGATTTCATTTGGATGGCTATTTAGTTCCGAAGCATGCATCATTACACCATTGGTGGAAACTTGGTTAAGCTAATTGTTCTTAATCGATCAAAATCCTACCTCAACCGGAAATTACTTTGGGCTTTGACAAAACAAAAACGGTGATTATGCGAGTACAAGAACAATCAAGCTAGCCATAAAAGAATGTCCCATCTTGTGGTGTCGTCTTATTGGAGGATAGTCTTGAAAGTGCTCACCCATTAACTAATCCTGTTATTGAAGATATAGTTGCTCAAATCTAAGACATGTTCCATGCATTTCTTGCATGAATCTTGGTTGTTTCGTTGTACTTCGTATGGTTACATTAGACCTTGTTAATGAGAATTCTAGAGCAGAAATCTTCTAATATTACTGCTTACTCCTTGTTCTTAACAAATTGGTAGATTTATGGAATGTTTCTCTTAGTGTGCACCTGTGGTCAAATGCTAGGGACAAGATCGAGGTGGATTGATAGATTTATGGGCCAAGTCACAAGTTCTTTAGAATAAATCTTGGTGGATACATTATAGGTGGACTATAGGCCTTAAATACTAAAATATCATGAAAAAAGTGTTATTTCATACGGCTATGAACCAACATTTGATCGGCATGAAAGGCGACATTCAAACATCAGACATGTTTTGGAAAAATCTACAAGTTAGAGTTCTAATAAGTTGTATTTTCACCATTCTATGGCTTTAGTGAGTTAGAAAGATGCATTTCTTGTATTTTCACCATGGGTTAGAGTGTCAAATAAATCTCAACGTAGAGGTTATGTTCTGACATGCAAGCAGTGTACAATATAGTGTTCAAACATTATGTACCTATCATGCCATAATATTGAATTGTTTAGTTCTTCAAATAACTCAATTTCCTAAATTGTCATAATCACATGAGATGCTTCCCTTACAACTCTTTCTGATACTATTTTGTCATATCCCTAACCCAAGATCAGGTAATAATTAATAATAAATAAATCAAAATAAAATTTTTATTTTTTATTAAAGAAACAAAATCAAGATATAATATCCAAAATCGAGTCAACATAGTAAACCCTGAAAACCAAAAAGCAAGATAACCACAATGCCAGTGGAACATAGGACTAATTGAATTAATCTTGTTTAAACTCCAAAATAAAATATATCAACCTTCTAGTATCTTAAAACAACTCACAATAAATATTGTCAATACAAATCAAACCATCACGACATCAAACTAGAGAACATTAAACTAACATAAAAATTTCAAATATAAACAGACTATAATAATTAAATTATATATCAATAATCAAATATATAAATCTAAAATATCAATCTTAGTTAAAAACATAAATAAACAATGTCATTAGATATCTTCCTCTAACTAGAATCGTACAAATCTCCAAAGCCCACTAATCCAATAGAGGTTAGAAACATTTGTAAAGTATGAATCAAAAGCTTAACAAATATATATATGTACATATATACATACATATATATATACATGATAACAAATAAATATCTACAAAACAAATAGATGGATGAAAAATAATAAAATGCATGTAAAATCTAATATATTAAATAATTTAAATATGTCAAATGTCGAGATATCAAATAATCAAATATACAAAATCATCTAAATATCCAAATATGACAAATCCAAAAGGTTGAAAAGTCTAAATCTAATAAGTCATGGTGGGTCTGTCACCCATGGGCCGACCCGGGATCTACACCATAGTGGGAGAACGGTCCAGAAGTTGCAACCCATCAGAAGGCTCCCACAGCCCAAGGTCTAAGATTGTGCAACCCAAGACTATCCATTAAGACATGGGATAGTAGAATTGCCCGCTGAATGAGACCCCTAAGCGTGCATTCTAATATCGCCAGCTCAGTAGCTCTAGCTCAGTAGAAATGCCCATGTAATCCCAACCTATCATGTTGAGCTTGCCAAAAAGGAGGCACCAATCACGGTGCTCCTCATCAAGGAAAGGCTAGCTGACTTATACCCCATGATTCTATCTACAAATACCTCTTTTACCCCCACAGTAAAAGGAGGGAGAAAGAGGGGCTCGAATGATTGCAGAAGGAGAACTCTCTCCAAGCTCACAAAAATGGAGAATGAGGGAGATGGCCAAGGGCATGCGACAATCAATCTCGGACCTACTTCCCGCCAGAGGTGAATCTTTCTTCCTTGCCGATTACCAATCCTGATCGATGGTTGCATAGGCCTCGTGCCAGCCTTGAGCTCTTACACTACATGGCTAGCGAAAGCAACTCGTAAGTAGGGCGCAGAGAGCCCCCTTCATTTGCAGTCGAGAAAGGACTGGCAGGCGACCTTTCTTTTCATCGCCAGTGCCTAAGGATCTCTTCCTCCTCTAGTTAGCCACCCTATCACGGGTGCACTCGACAATCAACCACTCCTTAGTGAATGCATCACTCATCTCTTCTTGCTGGTCGCTCCCTCGCGAGACCACCATCTCAAAGTCGCCCACTAGCCAGGCACATCTCAATGGAGCTCGGTCCTTTATCTCTTTAAATCGCCCCTTGGTTGGATGCATCTTAGCGGAGCTCAGTCCTCCATCTTTCTAAGCGCCCCTTGGCCAGATACGCCCATCAGAGCCTAATCCTCCACCGATATTCAATCCCCCATAACATGTATCCACACATTTCTCTCGCATCCTTACATCTTTTCATCCGTTAAGAAAGATTTCTAACTTAAATGTCAAAGGATATATTGAAGAGTAAACCCCATTAATCTTTTGACTACCTATGTATTAGTTGTGATGTGTAGGATCAAGATTCACAATAATAAATATCAGATCCACTCTAATTTGACCTATCATGGAAGATCGAATGGCTTCCAAATCCATACAATAACTCAAATCTCGGGATATATAATTGGCACCATCCGTGAAAGCAACTAAAAAGTCTGATCACCATACACATAAGAGCAAACATGGTCACCATCACAGGCATGAGCTAGCATACCCAGCAGCAACGTCTCCTCCAACCGTGATGACCCCTCAATGGGTAGCTGCACGGATTGACGTCGAGCCTTGGACATGTGGATGCTCATTGCCCTGCCTAGAGACCTGTCCCGATCCATCTTCAAACCCTCTACACCCGTTCGAAGGTTCAATGTTGGGGGCTCCACCTCCTAGCTCCTAAAGCCATAGGAGACCCAGGCATGATGTAGATAGTAGGCTGGAATGCCCTCGGGGGTGGTAGAATCCTCAACCCCCTCACATGTGACATTTCATACTAGAAGATGCTACCTGCACGCCAAGCAAGGTCCTCCCTTAACACCCATAGACCGCACATCAACGAAACAAGCATGGTTAATATTTGTGCTCTAACTAGTGAACTAGGTAGGATCATCATCCCCTATGGAGACAACCCCTCTTCGGGTAGCTATACAGACAGATGGCACACAAGCATTAGCCGCTCAGCCAAGCATCCTATCCTTAGACGGTACGTACCCCTCCAAAGGTGCTACGCTAGGGGCCCCACCCCAAACTCCCAGACCTCAACTTACAAAAGGAGAAGTTGGTATGAATGAGCATCCTTAGAGGATCTAATAGCCTAATGATCTCATGGCCCAGATGGTCACAGGTGACAAGGCCTAGCAGCAGCCAGAAGAACAACCGAGTCATGAGGCGTAGAATGAAAACCCAAAGCAGCATGATCTATGCTGCTCCCATGACAACAGAAGGCCCCCTGCCCAAGAGGAACTCCACGTAGTATTAGAAGACACTTTGTTGACCTAGCAAGGTCACCATTCAGGACGGGGATT
This sequence comes from Nepenthes gracilis, assembly GCA_033239525.1. Lineage (NCBI taxonomy): Eukaryota > Viridiplantae > Streptophyta > Magnoliopsida > Caryophyllales > Nepenthaceae > Nepenthes > Nepenthes gracilis. The sequence continues at coordinate 16,454,503 of BSYO01000007.1, forward strand.
CAGTCATCTCTATCTCCTCACAGCATTTGGAAACTACACCTAAAGTCCAACGATTGAAGCTTCAATCCGGTGCTCCTCTTGGATCACTTTTGCACTTCGTTGGACTCCCAAGGCCTCACAAGTTACCAGCATAGTGTCAAAAGCAAGTTGGGATGACCTCAAGGGCGGTAGATTCCTCAACTCCCTGCATGTGGCATTTCACACCAAAAGATGTTGCCAACACACAAGGTGAGGCAAGTAAGGTTGGAATGCCATCCAGAGTGGTAAAGCCCTCGACCCCCTTGCCGGTTGTGTTTCATGCCAGAAGAAGCTTCTCTTGCACTGACCAAAGTCACCCTCAGTACCTGTGGGTTGAATGTCAGCAAAGAAAGCCTAAAATCAAAGTCAAGCAACTGATTCAATTTGGCGGACCATGTCCCATGGAGCATAGAGGCTGCAGGCCAGAGTGCCAACCAAAGCACCTCAATGACTCTCCAAAAAGGTGCACACAAGCCACATACCCAAGACAGTTAACCGGTCCCTAGGGCATAGCACGCCATTTGCCGTAAGCACCATCAATGATTTCATGTTAAATCCAAGTAAGTCTTGCATACATCATGCAGATTACTTGAACAATGCTTTAATTAACAAAATAGTCATTTTATCTGCTTAACTGGCTCATGCAGGTGCTTGGATATCATCTCATAATATTAAACAACCTAGACTGTCCCTAAATTAGGTGAACCTCTTCTCACCTGCCGCTTGACCTCCAAGCGGTCAAAGAACCTCAATCCTATTACCGAGTAGCCCGTTTGCGGTCAATTAGAACCTCGATCCTAATATCAAATGACTCATTCGTGGTTGGATTGAACCTCGATCCTATTAATGAGCGACCCTTGCGAAGCTGAAAACTAAAACCTTAGGAGTCTTTTACAACATACGTGCGACGATCTCCTCCCGAAAGAGAGAGCACCATCGGTCGACGGGCTAGGACCAGACACATGAGAGCTACAACGTCCTCTAAATAAGACCAAGTGCCAAAGGGTACATGCAGGCGATGGCCGAGGCTACACCAAAGCCCAGCAACTATAGCCATAAGGGTTAGTCGGCCACTCTTTTTTCTCAGCGCCATCACCTCCACCTGGTAGGAGAGAGCGTAACTGGTCAGATGCATTTAATTGAAATTGGCAATAATAGCACCCTTGCTTAGTCGTCAAACAAGTCATACTTGTGCCACAACCTCATCCTGGTAGGAGCAAGCATGGTCCGACATGCACATCCCAGTCATCCCCGGCAACCTTGGTTCTTAACTAGTGGGTAAAAAGCAACAAGTAAAGAAGTTCAATGTAGATAAGAAACATCAACAATAATAATCAAATTGATTTAGCTAATTCACTGAAAATCGAGATATGCATCATGAAGGCATCTATCGGCCTCAAAGTTACAAGATGCTATCTACACCTATGGCCTAGCAAAACTGCCATCCTATGGTTGGAGGCCCCCCGATGCTGGTGGTGTAGGCCCTCTTCCTAGCTCTAGAATGGCTATCAGCTCATCTCGGCATCGAGCTCCAACATTGGTTGAGTCAAAGAAACCAACAGGGCGATCCAAAGATTCCAAAAAACTATCTATTTGTAGAAATGAATGCCCTCCTGAAATTGTTTCTCCAACCTCAGAGCCCCCTCCTTAGGACGAAACCTGGTCCTCAACTCTCCCTTCAACCAAGTGCACAAGCCCAGTAGATCATTATGCCACTGTCGACTTTCTCGAAGCTCATCCTCGAGCAATGCGATCTAATTTAGGGCCTAAGCATTAGCCTTCCGGATTCTTATGATCTTGCCTTGGACTCATATGGAGCTCGATCGAGGTAGCTGGCTTGCTCCAGACACTACTGCACCTCAATAATAGCGGCATTGACTTGATGCTGCATCTCCTCGGTGACTCAATCAATACACGTGTGTAGCAAGTGGGCAATCTTATCCCCTCACAAGCGCATAGCCTCCTCCATCCAGCGAGGTACCCCTCTCGGCTGTTAATCAAAAAAGGAGTGGTCAAATAGAGGCTATAGTAAAAAAAATATAACCACAAGTCATGGGAATCTGAAGAACTCTACCTCTTGTTAAGGTTGATGGACCAAGCAATAAGACCCATCAGACTCTAAGCCAAGAGGCGCTCTCAGAGCTCCCTAAGGCTTAGGAATCATGCTGACCAAGTTATGCCCATCATTGGCAGCAGCCACTCTGGCTGAGTCAACTTCTCCAGTCCCCTTCATCATTCTCTCATTGTCATTTCCCTCCTCAGACAAAGACTCGGAGGGAAAGGAAGACGATACTCCCCGTGCAAAAGCAAGTAAAGTCAGGATATCAATAATGTATCGATGATCCATTTAGGAAAGCAGAAGGTTGGTCGAAGGAAAGATAGCGAAACCAAGGATGAGATGTTCACAGAAACAAAGAGATGAAGAAAAAGGTTGAGGGCCAACACTTAAATAGCCAACGCCTTGACCTGGTAATGATGTTATTTGAACGCAACGAAGCGGCACGCCTTTTAACCAACACCATTATGACATGTGATGTGATGCTTCCCATCGCAATCAATGCGCTCTGGTGCTTTGATTGACCTTACAATGGCGTAGCTCAACTATCAATGCATTGGCACATCACTTCTCCAGATTACAGACTAATGGCACATGGCCTCAACAGACTCGAGGTTGGAACGACCGGCCATGTCCCAACTGAGCATTAGGACAAGTCACCGTGAGTCGAACTGCCTAAGAATTGGGTTGCCAACAGGGTTGAACTATCAAGTTGGCAAGGCTCGAGTGGTTGAAGGTAGCATCAAAATGTTTTAATCATTCAAATCATGCAAAAATACTGGAGCTATGCAATAAAGATACAACGTACTCGATAGTTCCATTCATTAATTCCTTTTACTTTCAATGGTGGGCATACAACTCCAAAGGAAATAAAAATATATGAAACGATGATCCGACTATTGAAACCCTACTTCACTAAGATGAATATCCAATGGCCAAGCAAGCGCTTGTCCCTAGAAAGGAAGCTCGATCAAGGAGCTGACATGCTTCAGACAGTCAGCAAGATGTGGCTCCTATGCACCGCTACCCTCAAGCTGCTAAGGCAGGAAGTACATGTGAAAGCCCTACCCTACGAGAGTAAGGCTCCAATCACCTACTTTCACTAGGGAGGCAACCACCAGAGATCTCCCACTAAGATAGGCTATAATCGCAAAGCCAACAAGTCAACACCAGACTTTTTGCGGCGATGATGGCCTAGATCCATGGAGGACTCAAGCACCTCTCCCCCAGCAGTCACCAATGGTCTAGTGTGGGTAGCTGATGGAATGGTCATTTGCCCTGGTAGGAGCTAGAAGGGCCAACCTTCTCCCTTTTGTGTGTTCGGCCACCATTCCCAGGTGCCACCCCCAACGAGGACTATGCAACGCTAGCTAGGAGGAGAAGATAATGGTGACTCTATACTCGGGCTACCCTCATTGAAGCACAAGGATGGACAAAATACGGAAATTAGGGCAGACTTTTGAAGCATCTTCAAGCCCCTCAGAATTTCCTTCGATTCCGGCCAATGGTGGTACAGGCTCAACGGCCGCTTCAATCTCACATATCACTTGGCTGATGGATAGATTTTTTGTGTGACAAGATGTAGGAAGCCCCTCCATTTGTAGCCAAAAGATGAGGTCAATGAGCCATTATTGTAGAAGATTGCGCTTGTGAGCGCCATCCACAAACAATCGATAGGTTTAGAGAATTGCCCCAAATTTTTCCCATCGGAGTGACAGTTTGTAAGATTTCTTATAAAGGAAAGCACACTGACCTCCAGACAACATCCTATTATAAGCATATTGGGTGTTAAAAATTTTGAATCACCTGACATGGAGGGATAGTAATGGGTCTATCATCCATTGGCTGACTCAAGATCCAGGACCACAATGGGGGAATAGTCCGAAAGTTGCAACTCAAGAGAAGGCTCTCGCGGCCCAACATCCAAGATCACGTGACCGAGGACCACCCATTGAGATATGGACTAGTAGAGCCACCCACCAAATGCAGCCCATAAGTGCACATCCTAGCATTGCCAGCTCATCGGCTCTAGCTTAGCAGACACGCCCATGTGATCGTAGCCTATCATTCAGGCTCACTATAAAAGGAGGCACAAATCACGGTGCTCCTTAAGAAGGAAAGGCTAGCTAGCCTGCACCCCATGATTACCTATACAAATTCCTCCTTTCCCCCATAAGAAAAGGAGGAGGGAGAAAGAGGGGCTTAAACCATCACAGAAGAAGAACTCTCTCCAAACTCATAAAAATGGAGAACGAGGGAGATGATCAAGGGCATACAATGATCAGTCTCAGAGCTACCTCCCGCCAAAGGCAAATCCTACTTCCTTACTAATTACCAATCCCAACTGATGGTTGCATAGGCCTTGCACCAACCTTGAGCTCTCACGTTGTGTGGCCAACGAAGACAACTCATAGAGTAGGCCGTAGAGAACCCCTTTTGTCTTAGTCAAGGAAGAACTAGTGGGTGACCTTTCTCTTCATTGCTAGCACCCAGTAATATCTTCCTCCTCCGGTTAGTCACCCCACCGTAGGTGCACTTAAAAATTAACCACTCCTTAGTGAATGCATCACTCCTCTCTTCATGTTGGCCGCTCCCTTGCAAGAGCCACAATCATAAAGTCTCCGCCTGGTCGGATGTACCTCAACAGAGCTCAATCCTCCATCTCTTTAAGCCACCCCTAGCTGAACGGACTATCGGAGCCTAATCCTCCACTGACACTCAATCCCCCATAACATGCACCAACACATTTTTCTCACATCCTCATCTATTTCTATTCAGTAAAAAAGATTTCTGATTTTAATATTGAAAGATATATAGGAAAGTGAATCCCCCTAATCCTTCGACCTCATGTGTATTAGTTGTGGTGTGTGAGATCCAAATTTATAGTGATGAAAATCAAACCCGCTCTAATTCAACCCATCATGAAAGATCATGTGGCTCCCTAATCTATAAAATAATTTGAATCCTAAGATGCATCAAATCAAAATGTCAAATAAAATCTAAAACATTGAAAGGTCAAATCTTTTCATATAACAAATATGATGCAAGTAAAATTCCTAAAAATCCAAAATGTGTTAAAAAGGATGAACCAATGACCATTGACTCATATATTGACTAATCAAAATGCAAACTCTAAGGACGTCTAAAGATAATATTCTATCAATTTTATATAATATTTCTAAAAGAAAATTTCAAAATATGAATTATATATCCAATCATAAAACGTTATGCCAAAATTTTCTACTTCATAGGAAAGTATAAATACCAAATAGAGTACAAATATAAAGCCTTTCACCCTAGAAAAGTACAAACACAAAGCTATCTACTCTAAGAGAAGTATAAATACAAAGCTATCCACCCTGAAAGAAGTACAAATACAAAGTTCTATAAATACAAAGCTATCTACCCAAAGGAAAGTACAAACACATATCATATGTCCAAAATAAAGTCTAGATTGAGGCACTTGTATAAACCATCATATGTAAGGTCAAATGTACAAGTTTTATGACTTCTATTTCACAAATATTTATATACATGAACATATTATCTCAAATATTTACTTTTATTTTTTTTACAAACCATACATAATGCACAAATATTCTATAAAATCAAACAATACTCCAAAACCTTTGGTGAAAATAATATGTATACAATAATATTTAAAATAGGGAAGCTAAAAGACCATATGTATATATATCAAAATATGAAATGTTGGTTAAATCAAAGAATTTTAAAAATAAACTAAAGAATGAGTTTAAAATACTTACATTTTACTTCTTATGTAACAAATCTAATAAGATTTAGCTTTGAAATCTTCCTCCTATTTCTCTCTCCCCTTTTTCTTTTTCTCTTCTTCTCTCCCTCTTTCTTTTCTTCCTCTTTTTTCCATAAAACAAAGCACGCACGTGCAATTTTATAATTTAATCTTTGCAAGAGCATCAAGTAAGTGTGCATTAGGCGCTCTAAGTCTATCTTAACCGTGGATGATCATTACATCAAGTGCTCACATTCTATCCAAATTATGCATAAGTACTATATTAGTGTACCTCAGATGCTATTTATTTTTTTCAAAACACGTATGAGTATCCTATAGGTACGTATCAAGTCTACTTATTTTACCTTATATAGGCATAAGTATGGTGACAGATGTGGAAGCCTTGGGCATAATCCTCAAATTTAATTTTTCTCAAATATTTATCATTCAATTATTTTTCAAATTGGCCCAAAATTATTATACTAACTTCATAAATTATACATAAACACGAGATAATAAATCGGCACACTTTCTAGCCATGAGGTTGACACACTCATTTAATCGACTAGCTAGACTCTTCATCGATGAGGTTATAAGACTATATGGAATACTAACTAGCATCATCTCAAATTGAGACCCAAAATTCATCTCACAATTCCAGAAAAGTTTACATAAACAGTTAGGGATGATGCTAAACTTCAATACTGTGTTCCATCCTCGGATTGGTAGCCAGATAGAGAGGACTACCTAGATGCTCAAGGACATGTTTAGGAGCTTTGTGTTAGAAATGGAGGGTAGCTAGGATATGTATCTGTAATGAGTAGAGTTTGTTTACAATAATATATCACTGGGTAGTATTAGAATGGCATCATTTGAGGCATTTTATGGGAAGAACTATCATTCACATGTGAGCTAGGAGGAGGTAGGTGATTGATAGATTATGGGGCTTGATATTGTACAGGAGACTGCTGAGAAGATCTAACTGATTTGGAAATGGATGAAAGTAGCCTAGAGTTAGTCAAAAAGCTGCGATGATATGAGACAACAATATCTGATGTTTGAAATTGCTGACATAGTATTATTTAAGATTTCACCTAATAAGACATTGTTTGATTCAAATGTCGAGGCCAACTAAATTCTATATTCATTGGACTACTCAAAATATTAGAGCGGATTGGTGAAGTGGCCTACAAACTTATATTGCCATCATCACTAGCAAGAGTACATGACATAGTTCATGTATCCATGCTACGAAAACAAGTCCATGGCAAGTCACACATCATCAAGCATGATCAGCTTAGATCTAGGAGGACCTATTTTATACCAAGGAGCCAATATAGATTACAGAATGATCAGATAAGATTTTATACTCCAAGATGAAACTATTCATAAAGATTATTTGGAATCATTAAAATAAGGGAGATGCAACATGGGAGACTAAGATGGACATGCGAGAGAAGTACCCTAGACCATTCAAAGACTGAGGTAAGCTTTTGGGAACGAAACATTTTTTTCAGGTTAATTATTAGTGAATTAATTTTGTGTATATTTATGTGTTATTTATGTGACTATTTTTGAAATAGCTTAATTATTAGTGAATTAATAATGGTTTAGGTTTAATGGGCCTAAAATTTCGTAATTAAGGCCTAATTCTTACATCTAATGGGACCCATTTAAAAATAATTAAACTATAAACATAATTTTGATAAAGAAAAATAAATTATTATGATTGTGGGCCCAAAAGCTCAGTTGTTAGGATCAATTGTAGATGAGGATAATTAAGTAAAATTAACTTGAGGTAGAATTATCTCTAAATTAGATAGGATAGTGATAAATAAATTTGGAGTAAGTTATTAGCCTTTTGTCTCGGGCTGTGGCTGAAGGATTTGGGGCAAAAAGAATTATACTTCCATTAACTGGTCTATAAATATTTCAACTTAACTAAATTGGAAGAATATTAAAATAAAAATAAAGTACCCAATGGAGATATAGCACTTTCGGCTCTTTGACTCGGCCGAATTGAGATTAGAAAAGCTAGAAGATTGTGGGATATTTGGAATGAATATTTTTTTGTATAATATTTTAGTGATCAAATAAATTGCAAACCAAACATTGCAATATCTCTAGAAATATTTATGAAGCTCTAATCTTGCAACGCATTGAGGGGCTTGACCAAAGTGGCAGATTTGGGGCTAGATCTTGTATATGGATGCATTCAAGTGGTATCCTTATTCAGCAGAATAGGGGATCCTGTTTTATAAAATAGGCATTTTGTCCCATTTTTAGTTTTTTTTTAATAAAATTTGTATTTAAAAGAAATCAAATATGGGATAAAATATCTGCTCCACAGAGCAGGAACCCTTGTCTCCTTATTCAGCTGCTATTATGAAACACTAGGCCATCTAGTGTTCCAACCTCTCATATTTATATGCAATTATAGCACAGAAGAAAGGATTAACCAAAGAGTTGGAGCTACTATTGTGAGATGTAAGGAGAAGAAAGTCGAGTGAAAGGAAGAGAAAAAAAGAAGTTTTCTTGTGACTGACTCTATTTTATTTCATAATAATCCTTCCATTGTTATTCTTTTAAATTCAATCATGATGATTCACAAATTTATATAATAATGATGTCATTGGTCCATTAAGATGATTTTTATGTGCGTTGAATTCTAGTTAAGGCCGCCATTTTAGTATTGTTTGATACACAGTTCGAGCACTAACAACTTGTTGCCATAGCATTTAAATCTTGTTCAAACTTTGACCAACATGTACCACTTTATATGCATTTCATGCTGGTTATTTTGATGTTTTGCCAATATAGTTTTATGTTATACTTGTTATATATATTTTGATTGGTAGAATAGAAATGTATAAAGTTATACTTGTGTTTGTACATATATGTATAAATCAAAAATAGGACTTACAACTTACGTTCGATTGCTGTACTAGATAGTGTTCGAATGCCAATTTATGCTTGCCTTGATTTTGTGGATATTATGGATTTAATCACCTATTACAATATGTGACTATGTATCTTTAACGATGTGCCATGCAGTAAACCTATTAAGTGATATTATAGATCATAATCATATTATATAATGGTTTATACTTGATTTCCATGGCCAAATAGTTGTTAGAGATTTGTCTTTTGAATATTGTTAGAGGTGATATTCAAACGCCAGGCAATGATTTGGGAGAACTTCCGAATTCAAATGATCTAGATTTATCTTTAAAGCTTTACCTCTTACTTGATTTGTTATAAGTCCATAGGGATAGGAATAACTACTTGGTCGAGGTTGAGCTTGGTTTTCTTAAATGGTGAGTGTCGACATTAAAGCATAGTATAAACTAACTTTCAAATATCGCGGATACTTCAAAAATGATAGTTAAATTATAAATTTTGAGACTTAGGTTGAGATTCTAGATGGGTAATGCATCATAGAAGATGTCATGGGTTTTAGGAAGAGGTAATCACATGGAGTATTTGAATACTCAAATATTTTTCCCTCATTCCTAATGTTCTTGAATTCGTTGGGGTTAACATTTGATTTGTGCGCATATATTATATTTGCATTCTATACTTAAATAAAAAAGTGTATGAAATGGGAGTTTATAAAACTTTAGGATAACTACAGTTCTCTAATATTTGATTTATTTTTAGTAGTAGAGGTCAATTAATTATTAGAGTGAGAGGCTTTTAGCCCTTATGACTATTGCATTGAGATGATATCTAAAATATTATGCAAAAGAAATATTATAAATCGTATAGGTATATCAAGATTGCAACCTCTGAGAAGTACTATAATATAGTGAGGATGCTATAGGATGTCAATAACTTTGATGTACTTACCCAACCAAAGGGGATACAAATACATGACCTTTGACCTTTGGCTCACAAAGATAAACTAAGTTTTATAAAGATTATTGTTATATTATTAAGTTATGGTCTCATATTGACTTGGATTTTTGAGAATTCCATGGAAAGAATTTAGTATCTAGGATATTTCTAAATCTTGTAGTACATTGACTAAATTTGTTAGAATCAAATAGATGTCCTTAAGAATATTACAATTATTTTTTAGATAACATCGTAGATGTTATTTATGAACATCTATTATTGAGTTTCCTTTATTATTGTTTAATGAAGTCATTTAGCACTGTTTATTATTTATGAGAATAATTTTTGATTTCTATACTATATATTGTATTGTTTCCTAAGTATTTATTGACAGTTAAATTTTTGATATAGCTTGATTTATACTATCTCTGACTCAGTCAAGGCATTTGTTAGCTATTTAGCTCATTGTTGCTATTTCATTCTTCCAAAGTAGCATAATTGATGGCATTGGTTGATGATAGAGTTGGAGGAAGAGTTATAGATTTAGAAATGTTAGAAGGCCTAGTTGGAACATCTTATTGTTATGTTGATGAGATACACTTAGTTACAATTTTATTTCCTTTATATATGATTCAGGGCTACGTTATCCCATTATGTTTTGAGTATACGAGACATTTTAGGCTATAATAGTCGCTTTTATTATTTATGGCATGATGATTGATGATTATATGGAGTTGATGATTTTTCATGTGCCAGGAGATTAGGGTTCAGGTCACCACATTATTTTGCTAGGCCTACCATGGCTTACTAAGTCATACAATCCAAACACAATACCTTCTAGGCATTAAATCTAAAGTTAGATATCAAGTTTAAATTAACCCGTAAGATTTTGTCCAATTATTGCCAGGCTCATCGATTTAGTACTCTCATTTTAAGGCTTATGCAAAACTCGTGAGAACTAATACTTGAGCGAACGATAGTGGATGCTTGTGTAAAGTTCACGAGAAGGATTAAGACAACATACAAGTGATTTGTGTGAGTTCTAAATGAAGAAAACTCAAGTGAACAAGACCTCTGCGAGATGGTTATGAAAAGAAAGCTCAAGCAGATTGGCCTCCATGAGAAGATCATGAGGATAAAGTTTGAGCGAATGATTTACATATTCAAGCTTGTTTTCCAAACTCCCAATGTTCAACGTCTATTGTTTGCCAATCATTTTTACATCTCCAAGTAATCAAATTTACATTTTGTCAACCAAATATTAAACTTAACATATCATAGCATAAGAATAACAAATATAGGGATATAAATGTGTTGATATAAACAACTGGCCCTAAAATAGCTCCTGGATTAATTTTACCCCTCAACTACTATTCCTTATCTTCTTCCTTGGTTGTTACAAATCCCCTGATTTTTAATAAGTTAATTCTACACAAATGCTCTTTCATCTGATTTAATTAGGTAAAACACTTAATTCAATAAAGTTTGAGCAAAGTATAATCAACCAATAATACATATATAAGCTTCATCCATGATTGAAAAAAAAGATGTTAGAACGATGATAAAACATAATACTAAAAAAGGATACGACAAACCAACGGAATGAGACACACTAAACATCATATTAACATCAAAAAAGTGAAACTTTTCACCTGTCTTGCCTGAATTTCCTAGACAATTCAAAAGCCACAGCAGCAGTAGCAGCACAGCATTAGCAAAGCGATATCAACGTCTCACACTTCCCTTCTAATCTCTCTTCTCAAAATGCAATGCGATCACGAGGCCACTAACTATAGATTTAAGGTGTGGGGATCCAAGGAGACTCAGCCACCAAACTAAGTAGACACCTACATTTATCATCTAACCCACCATATTAATTATACACTATCATCAGCCTGAAGTGAGACTTGGCAAAAAGGGGTATGCGTTTTAGTTCTGACATATCTTGGATTCAAATTTCGAATAGATTCGAGTTAAGTCGATCGTTGAATCTAACTCCGTTCACTGAATGTGGATCCTGCACACCATAACAATAAATAAGAGGTTAGGTACCGGTGGGATGTTATTCTACTGAAAACACTCCGACGCTCAAATCAGTAAATAACCTTCGAAGAATAAGAAGGTTAGGGCAAAGAGAAAAAAATAACAAGAAACGTAAAGAGTGTTTATGGTTGGGATTTTGCTCTCATCGTGAGAGGCCTTTTGTGGCTCGAAAGGAGTGCTAACTTCTGGCACTATATTTGCAAGGAATGTAGTGACAGAGAGGGTTGTTCACCGAAAGCATGACAGCTTTTCGTAGAGAGAGAGAACTCGACGATGAATGTGAATGTTAATATTAGGAGCGTTTATGCCTGAGGTTAAAAGTGTCTCCTAAAGTGAAGTCTCTATGGGCTTTAATAGATAAAATGTTATGTGACATTCATTGGATAGGAAGGTTTGATTCCCGCATTCTGTTGTGATAACTTCCTTTCTTGGCATAGAGCTTTAATGGTGGTAACTACTCATTGGGTGAATTATCTTCCTTCTACATTTTATAACTGTTAGGGTTTGCTGTAGACAAGGGAGAGAATTTAGCGCTTTCATTGCAGGATGCACGCTAAATCTATTGGTGATCGTTACCATGGAGATTACCTTTTGGGAGAGCACGAAATCAGAAAAGAAGACCGTTATTGGTCGTGGACGGAAGTGTCGGCCAAACTCGGCTTGGCCCACACGATGCCTGCTCCTTTGGCCGGCCTACTACGGTGCTTTCGGTCAATAGAAATGTTGACCGTCTCGTTGAACTAGTCATCCGCCCTACTACCAGGCATGACAAATCTCCTTAGCTTTTCATATGGCCAACAGTTTGCATTGACTGTCCAAACGTATATATTAACCTTTGTGGATTTGGACCGTCTCTCCTTCTTAGGCTAGCCTACTACGGCGTAGCCATCAAGTCCTCATAAAATTACTTAATTCAATACAAAAATTATAGTTCACAAATTAGTTTTGATATTTAATACACTAATTCATTTATCTCTCATCTTATAAATATATATTAAAGTTATTGGAAGTCTTGATTAATATTTTAAATTACTCAAAATAATTATCGATCGTCTCTAAAAAAATTACCAAAATATTTTTTTAATATCTGGAAAATTTAATACATTCAATCTCTCAATAAAATAAGTCTGAACACAATTATAATAATCAATTTATTAATTATTGCTATTATTAATTTTTTTTAAAATTATGCTTGCAATGAAATCACATTAAAGTGTTGAGTTGTTACACTTTTTCGTCTTCAACGCTCCCACTGAAATGGAATCGTGGAGTGACAAGCAAAGCAACAAAAGCTGGACTGTTTATCGGCAGTAAGAGAAAAATAATAATAATAATAATAATAATAATAATACATTACCACAAGCGGCACCATGTGAAATACCGAAAATACCCCCATCCCATCCATCCACCGAATCCTAAGGCAATTCATTCATCGAGTTAAACGTTTATCAAATCAATCACGTCTCTTCACTCTCGACCAATCTCATCGTCGATTCTCAAACTCGTCGTCGAGTCTCCTTCATCAATCAATCTCCACTCTCTGCATTCAAACCTTGAGGATCTTTGCTGCTCGAACCAGCGGGTTCTCTCTAGCGATGGCCAGTCTCCCAGCAGCCTTGTAATCGTAGCTACAGTCGTGCCGATCGGAATACCTATGCTCCCAGCAGAACAGCTCCCCACACCTACACCTGAACCCGGTCAATCCGACCCTTCTCTTACAACCCAAGCACCTGTTCACCTCTTTCTTCGCCGGAGCCTCTCTATCCACCTCCGCAGCCACACCTTGCTTCTCGGGCGATTTCTCCGGTCTGTGTCCCCCTTCATCAGACGAATTGCCACCTATCTTGGTCGGGCCGGAGCTAGATCCGTCGCTAATTTGGCTTGTGCAGGAGGAGGAGGCGGGGGAGATGGCTGTGGTAGTCGTCGCTGAATTCGACGAGATTTTGCGGTTTTCCGGGCAAAGGGTGAGGGCTTCTGCGGGCACTTTGAGCTCTAAAGTCTCCTCCTCTCTCTTCTGAGACATTTTTCTGTGGCTATTTGTTTGCGGTAAGTTGCGGGGAGAGATGGGAGGAGATGAGGGGAGATGAGGAAGGGAACTTGGATTTCGGGGAACGAAAATGTGTGCGCTGGGGATGGAAAGGGATAAATAGAAAAATAAGAAAATGAATTCAGAGGTCGGCGAAGGAAAAGGAATACGGGCAGCCACCAGAACGCGTTACAAACACTTCTGAACTGTTAGGACAACTATGCCCTTTTGACTTCGTTCAATGACTGATATGTCCCAGGCACTTTTCATCGGAAAAATGTGGAATCCAAGCGGTATCAAGGGAAAACTAACCTACTCCGAAACGCAACAACCTACTCGATTAGCCCTTCTGGAATAAGTTTAATCAAAAGCATCATTGCGACTCAGCAAGACGGGAAAAAAGAAACTAAAAATGGAGTAATTGGATTACATTAGTTTTGAACAAAGAGCACCCACCGGCCAACGCACGCCACCTACCGCCACCGCAGCAATGCACTGTCTCGGGGCATCCGCCCCTGCTGCTGGTAATCTCATGCTGGCATTGTCCATCATCCCTACCGCCAACGGCCATCCATTCCCACTCGGAATCCCGTGCAGCGTTAATGCCGGCGATCCATCAAGTGAAATAGCGAGAATTGTAATTTTATTTTATTTTTGGGTGAAATAGTTACTACTTATACAAATTAAAAAAATATGATATTTATTCTGACTTTACTCTGAAATAATATTTAATATATTTCCATTTATTTTATTATAACCAACCAAACAAACAGTGATCAGAGTTTAAATAGCTAAATAAAAACCTACCGAACAAGGGATTTAGTAATTTGATATGACTGACGATCTTGAAACATCAAGCAGAGGCTCATGCTGATCATCAGTTAATGTGACCTTGAGAAATGGGTTAGAAAATCGAAGTGTCTGCTATCCACTCGGATAGCTTTAATTCTATTCCCTCGGATCTCTTTTTACCCTTGGTAGATTACACAAGAACCTTAAGATTCAGACTCAACATCACCGGAGTTTGATAATTATTAATCAAAAGTCAGAAAAAAAAAAAATCCTATTAGTTTATGTCAAAAGATCCTGAGTTTATGCCAAGATCCCATTAGTTCCAGCCAAGATTCAAAATTCAAAGATCATCGGAGTTTAATAATTTCTAATCAAAAGTCAAAAGATCCCGAGTCTATCACTCATATCAAGAGTTCATGTTATCAAGTAAAAAAATTATAAGAAATGGGTGAGAGATACTTTTAATATGGCTACACACCGAAAAATTAAGATGAAGGAAAGCAGTTCTCATTATCACAGTTGCAGCCGTACATGTAATGCAGAACACAACATTGTAATCAATTTGTGTTGTTGATGCGTAAAAGCTATAGTCAAAGGCATTGATAGGCTCGGGATTGCTGGACTAAAATCCTATTAGTAAAACAAACTCGACATAGTTGCAGTAAGCAGCAGGTGCATGGAAACCTCGGCGTAGCCGCATCACTTGCCCGGAGTTGATAACATTGACAACTGCTGTGTACCTGCTGGTTGCATGCCCAGTTACTAAATCATACAGGTAGATGAGCCGGGAGCTGCCGGAACTTGCCATTAGGCCTCGGCTGCAAAACCAAAACCATTGAACAAGAAACAGCTGACACATGAATATAATTTAACAGCAGTGTTACATGGACATCATTTTGATATAATGTCATATAAATCCATTTATTTTTATATAAACCCTATATAATAAATAAATAAGAAAATGAGTCATGCGATAATATTGAATAATATTCAAATATTTCTCATCAATTAAAAATATGGGTACATGTACTTCTAAATTGATATAAAGTGATACGGATATCCTTACAACTGGCGAATCCCACCTTTTATTTCTTCTACGTGATTTTTTCTTCTGGATATCTGAAGCAGTGTACTTCAAAATTGTAACCCATTTCTACGTTCCATCCCTTTTAAAACTATCAGAAAACCGGCTATAGGAAATTGTTGTTGAGTATTGACGTAATATTTCGATATTTTGACTTAAATTATTAAATAAATTTAATAATAAATAATAATATATTTTGTTGATATTAATAAATATTATTAATATTTATGGTATTAAATAATTAGTAATTAATAATAGGTAATTAATTATATTAAATAAATATAATAATCATAATAATGTTGATGCGTACCTGGATCCGACTTCGAACGAATTTGGATTCTTGGAGGAGCTGATCCGGCTTCATTCAAAAGTCGCGAACCCCGCACACCACTAAAGAAACAAGAGGTTGTTAAAATTAATCCCACCGAAAACACTCCGATTAATAGTAAATAGCCTTCAATGGAAGGAACTGAAAGATAGAAAGAGCAATGAGAGAAGAGAGAAGAGAGAAGAGAGAAGAGTGTTTTGTTCTGGATGTCAAGGAGCAAGTCCTTCCAGATCTCGGATGGTGGGAAGGCAAGAGAACACGTGTATCAACCCGCTCGTTGCCTCAAGTTCGATCGTAACTTGGGCCGGGGGGACCGAGCTAGTTTACTCAAAGGGAAGCAGATCAATGCGATTTGTCTTTTCGGTTCTTGAAGAGAAGTGTGGAGTGTAAGATGCTTGGGAAGATCTCGTAAAAGCTCCCCCGGCTCCGTGGGGCGTGAGGGTTCTTATAACCATGTTGGATCCCGGGCACCAAGGTGGTCGCCGCCAGGCCACCGCGCCGCCGGTCATTGACGGCACGTTCTTCTTTGTCAACTCCTCCTTCTACGGGGAGTGGTTGGCCACTGACGGAGGCAGTGGCGTTGGTGTTGTGCCGCCCATGCCCCCGTGGCCCCTTTCCGCCTCCATTTTGTCTCCTGGCGACCGCATTAAATGCGTTGCAGTTCCCGCTGCACTTCTCCATCGTGGTCCGTGCCCTAGAACTCTTGGTCAAAGCTTGCGCATTGGTGGCCTTCATTTGGACTATGGGCCTAAAGCGAGTCGCCCATTTTCGTAGAAGGGCCTATTTTAAGGCCCAAGATTCGCGTTGAGTTGGCATCTGGCCGCCCTCGTGGAGAGCGCGGCGACCATCGATGGGCCGTGGCCATAATGGAACATTATCACAGCAAAGCCTTGCCGAGTTGAATACCACCAACGCGTTACCGCCCTCGGGCCTTTCGCCGGGGCCTTCTCCTTAGTGGGCCGTCCCTTCCCAGTTGATTGACTTTCCCTCGGCCCAGGTGTACCCATCACTAGCCCCCATTTACGACCTCCGGTATGTTCATGATGGGACGTCTTCCCTTGCTTTGAGAATCCCGTGGAAACTCATAAGAGCGTGGAGGAAGGCTTGGCCCGGAATCATTGACCTTTCTTGCCAATTAGAAGTACTTACTGTCGACCGGCCCCGGTCAATTTCGAGTTCCGTAATCGTTGACCGCCTCTAGTCAAACCGGAGTTCCGGTTGACCGCCCCGGTCAATTTCGGAGTTCCGCATTGTTGAATTCGAGTTCCACTTGTTGACCGTCCCGCCAATTCGGAGTTCTAGAATTGTTGACCGTCCCGCCAATTCGGAGTTCCAATTGTTGACCGCCCCTGCCAATTCAGTTCGTACCGCCCCCCAATTCCGGAGTTCTCCACTGTTGACCGCCCCGGTCATTGATTTCTGCAAGCTTTTGGCCGGACGCCAAAAAGTTGGCACGTGTCCCTTTTTGGTTGGAAGGAGATTCGGGTAATTAATACGCCGAGATCCGATCCTCATGGAGTGGCGACACGTGGCAACGAGCCATTAATGAGGGGTTTCGCGCGGGAGTCCCGTCGTTGGTGGATCGATTAAGGAGTTGACACGCTGACCTCGACGCGTCCTTTGCAAGCTTCGGCCCTAAATTTTCCTTCCGTTTTTGTTTGAAATCGCTTCGCCTTAAAACCCTCCGTCTTCCTCATTCTCGTCTCCCACTGAGCCTTCGAAAAAAAACCTAAAGCCTTTTCCGATTATGGCCTCCGTAGCGGACATCCCATCTGATTTGAGGGAACGAGATGTTAAGGCCTTGTGCGTCGAGTTCAACATCCCGAAAGAGATGGCATGGAGAGTTCCGGGCGCGGACGATAGAGCCTCATACCCACCGGAGGGCTACTTTACGGTTTACAAGGCTCACTCGAGGAGTGGCCTTCGCTTGCAGCCGGGGAGAGCCGGAGGCAATCATGAAGGCTTTGAGTCCATGCCAATGCATTGAGGTATCTCTGTACTTTGTGCATTTTTGCTCGAAAGTTTGGCAAAAAGTTTAGGATGACGGGAGTTAGGGTTGTATTCAAAGTAATTCAGGGGGGAGAGTGGATATCGCTCACTCCTCGTGCCGGAATAAAAATTAGCTCGGCCATCCACGATTCGTTGAAGAACTGGAAAAACCGGTTCTTCTTCGTGAAGGTGTCGGAGAAGTGGCCTCTTGCCAAGGACTGGGGCACGATTCCGGATGTCTACTTTGGGACGCTATTGGTGGTCATAAGATAAAGAAGAATCCGGCGACTTTAAGCGGGATTTCTTGGTTTCCTGATAGAGTCCAAGAGTTAATTCTCCCGTTCGGAAGCCGCGGCCTCACGATTACGATGCAAGGCCCGAGGGACTCTAAGGGTGTGATCATCCGTTCAAGGTCCTCGGAGGAAGTCATCGAGAGGGCTGTCTCCACGTCTTCATCGTCCCCATCGCAGATTGACCTCGTGGCGGCCGGGATTTGTGGTGGATCTGGCAGTACTTCTGGGGTGGAGAAGTCCATCGAGGACTGGCCGATGGAGGCCGGAGGTGTGGTACTGCGGCAAAGGTGGCTCCCGGCGCTGAATCGGTGGGACCTTCCGAGGAGCCACCACGAGGCGGTTGTCAGGATAGTCGATGCCGACTGGCCGCGAGCCGGTCGTGGGGCTCGATTCTTTAGCAGTTGCTCCGGAGGCGGCCAGGGAGGCGCCAGTGGCATCTACCCCAGAGGCCGCAAGAGAGGAGCCCGCTGCTGCCGTTGAGGACGATGAGTCTTTGGATCGTATTTTGGATGAGGCAGCGGTGTGTTCAGCGCGAGAGGATGTTCCCGGGTCGACACCTCCGGTTCGCCGCCGGCTGGTCTTGAGTCCGGACAAGAGGTCCTATTGGAAGACCTAGGAGGTATAACCTCTGCAATTTGCTTCCTTGTATTTTTTTCCTTATGTTTATAAGCTCACGCTTTGCTTCCGTCTGTGCAGCCAAGAAGAGGGCCTTAGTTGTCTCCGGGAAATAGAACAGCGCGATCGCATTATTGCGGAGCGGGAGGCTAAGATAGCCTCGGCTAGGACGCCAGCCGGTCGCCTCGAGGAGAGCTACGCGAGCATCTTGAGGTCAAAAGTGGTGGACTTAGAGGCAGAGATCACCAGACCAAGGCGGAGGTCGCCCGATCAAAGGAAGAGGAAGATCGGCTTAAGACGAACAACAAACGCCTTTCGGATAGAGTCGCCGTCGTAGAGAGAGAGTTGGATACTCGGATGAGCCTCCACGAGGTCGGGGGAGCACTGCATGCCCGGCTGTTGGAGGGGCTCAATATTGGACGTCGCGTCGCGCGGTTGGTTGTTCCTGACTTCCCTGTAGAGCTTATAAATCAAAGGAATCGCGCGGCGTTGCGCAAGGAAGACTTGCAGGGAGAGCCCCGAGACAGCCAGGGTGGTCCGCCGGCCTCGTAGTCTTTTGTATTCTCTTTTGCTTTTTTTTTTTGACCGTATGTAAATTGCACCATACTTTGTGAGTAATAAAATGGATGATCTTTTAGTTCAGTGTCCATTGCCTTTTACCGCTTTGTGTTTATTGCTTGCGTGAGTTGCTATTTTGGGCGGCCAAGTTGGTTGGTCGGAATGTTGTTGCTGGAGAGCCCCGTGCTTGGCGGTGGTCGCATCAACCACCCCATGATTTCTTAGTGTTAGAGAAGGAGCGCTTCCTTATTGTTTGATTACGCCATCCCTCCATAGAGAAAGTTTTAGCCGAGTGAGATCCCCAAGTCGGACAAAAGGCGGTTGTTGGCGCCGTTGAAGACTTGGGCTGCCAATGTTGGAGAAGAAATGCTTCTCGACCTTCGGCCGACCGTTGACGCGTTGCTGCTCCCGAAAAGAGGTCGTCGCGTGTGCCATTCTTGCCCCTAAGGTTTTTGACCGCTATCCACTTGGATGACCAAGGTTTAGTACGACCGCTATTGGACCGCTCGGATGACCGAGGTTTCTGACTCATGGGCCACTTGATGACCAAGGTTTAAGACCGCTCATGGGCCACCCGGATGACCAGGGGTTTCTTACTGGGCCACCTAGATGACTAGGGTTTAAGACCGCTATGGGCCACCGGATGACCAAGGTTTCTGCCACCACCTTTTGGGCCACCTAGATGACTAGGGTTTAACGAGAGGGTGAAGACCCTCCCGACTTAGGGGCGATATGGATACCTGCAAGGCAAACACAATTCATAGGCCCTAAAATTCTACATGCTAAGTAAACTCTCATTTTTTCAAGTAAAAACAAGCACACGAATGAATGCACAGGGATCGAGTTAGGGCGTACTGGGTTCCCTATTGGAAGTAGCGCTGTGGGTTGCGTTCCACGTTCATGGGACCAACTTCCCGTCCCGGTTCCGAGCTTGTACGCCCCATTGCGCAGACAAATAAGAAAAGGTCCCTCCCGGTTGGGAGAGAGCTTGTTCCGATTTCGTCCCCAACGTTGAGCTAGGGCCTTCACTTTCTTATTATAGTACAGGGCAACTATGTTCCGTACTCTAGCCGCGTCACGGGCTTCCTCCAACAAGTCCAAGTGCTCCCCGATTTTACGGGAGTTTGTCCGTGGTCGAAGGACTCCACGCCGAGACTTGGGAGCCCGATTTTGACCGGGATTACCGCCTCGATCCGTATGAGGCTAAAGGGTGTCTCGCGTGTTGATTCTTTCGTTGTGCGATAAGACCATAGGGCGAGCTCGTCGCCCAGAGCCCCCGTCCTCCAATCTAGTTTTTAACCCGTGGAGTAGCGTCGGTTTGTGACCTCCACCTGCCCGTTGGCACAAATGTGGACCAGCTTTATTCCAAGGCTGGTTACTTGTGAAGCGTTTCCCAAAATTCCCGTTGTCGGTCACCACGACCTCGGGGACGCCAGATTTTGCCCGCGAAGGAATTCCAGAGCATTGTGTTCGTGATTTTTATTTGACCCATTTAGTGAAGTAGTCGATGCTGCTATGATGAATTTCCTTTGTCCGTGGCAAGGGGAAATGGGCCGAGAATGTCAAGCCCCCATTCAAGGGACTTGTCCGCGGATGGCCAGGTGGTGGAGGTTGCCATGAAGTTTTCACATTTCTTTACAAACTCAAGCGCGTCCTTTTTCATCGAGGGCCGGTAGTAGCCTGCCGCATGACTTTGAAGGCTTCTTCCCGCCTCGTGCGATCTACAGATCCCAAGGTGAACTTCGCCCGGCCACGTATGCCTCCTCGGGTGATAGATAAGCGGAGATACGGAGTTGAGTATCATGCGGCGTCTGACCCGCCCCATCAACTACTTACCGGCCCATGGCTGTCTTTTTAATCCGCTTGGCCTTTTCTGGAGTGATCTACGATCTAAGGTAAGGAGTCATCCAGCTTTCCGTCTCTCAAATCTGCATGGCCTCCTGTTTCTCTATGCTAGGAGCGTTCGGACCTCCCGCATGTCCCCGAATGCTCAGGTTGCAGGTTAGGCGAGTGCTACTCTAGCCCGGTTCGTTTCGAGGAACGTGAACCGGGGTCGGCTTGTCGAAGCCTGGATGGCCTCCTTTGCCTTTGCACTGCCAAGGAAGGGTTGTTTGCCTCAAGCCCCATTGACTGGTTGACGATTAATTCGGAGTAAATATTCTTGGCGAGCACTCCTTTGCCAATCGCAAAATCTAGTAGGGCTTCGTACTCGGCACGTTGTTGGTCGTTTGGGAAATCAAGTTTTAGGGAGTACTTGATCTCGTATCCATCGAGGTCGTCATCACCCCGCCCCATTCCCGTCAGTGGACGATCCGGTCCACGTGGGCGCCCATTCGGGCCCCACCAGGTTGTTCGTTTTTCGTTGGGCTGTTCTTCTCGGATTGGGGTCGTGGTCTCGACGATGAAGTCGGCCGGAGCTCGCCTTTTATGGCGGGTCTGGCTCAACTCGATGTCGAACTCGCCCAATTCAATCGCCCATTTTACCAATCGCCCCGAAACGTCGGGCTTTTGGAGTATGCCTTTCGTTGGCCGGGTCCGTGAGGACCACTATGCGATGCGCTGAAAGTATGGCCTCAATGGATAAGGGCCAGCGCCATTTTTTTCAGCGGGTAGCGAGTTTTGCTCACATAATAGACCGCTGCATATCGATTCAACGGCGCACAAGAGACGGAGGCGAGGACACTTCCAATACTACTAGATAAAGGTACCCTCCTTCTCCATCTCCTCGGCGACGCTAACAACGGTGGGGCTGGCAGTGACGTCAATTCATCAAGGCGGTCTCAGCGGTCCGCCCACCGGAATCTGTTAGACTTTGTCCCTCTTAAAGCTTTAAAGAAGGGTGTACTTGTCTCCTAACTTCGAGGAAGCGGGATCAAAAACTTTTTCTCGGGAGCCGTATCGGCCCGGTGCCTTGATCTTTTAGGTTTGCCTCGATCCTCGGGAGAGACGATGAAACCCAAGAACTTTCCCGAGGCTACCCCAAAGACACACTTGGCTGGATTTAACTTCATTTGGTCTCATGGAGCACCCCAAATGACTCTTCAGTCGCGTATGTGGTCGACTCTGCTCTTGTGAGCATGTCTCGACGTAGACCTCCATGTTGCGACCAATTTGCTTTTCGAACATCTTGTTCACTAGCCGGGTAGGTGGCTCCAACTTTAACCCGAATGGCATGACCCTATAGCAATAGGTGCCAAAATTAAAATCATGAACGAGGTATGCTCCTCGTCTTCTCGGACTCATTCCGATCTGGTTATAACTCGAATAAGCGTCCATGAAGCTTAGCGGCTCGTGCCCCGCCGTGGAGTCAACCAAAAGGTCAATCCTAAGGAAAGTTTGTCTTTTGGACAAGCCTTGTTGACGCCGGTAAAATCGACACACATCTGCCATTTTTGTTGCTCTTTTTAACCAGACGACGTTTGAGAGCCGATCCGGTATCTTGGACGTCCCCTAATGAAGCTCGCGTCAATCTTCACCTCCTCTCGGATGGCGATTAGTTTTTCGATGGTTCCTCCGTTCGCCGATCGGCTTGCATGCAGATCAAGGCCCGGTTGTGGACCATCACTTCAGCAAATCCCGGGCATGTCCGCGGAGTCGGCAAAAAGGTCTGCGTTTCTTCGTAAAGACGCGATCAGTTCATTGTGCAGTGGCCCGGTGAGTGAGCCGCCAATCTGGACACACTTGTCCGGTTCCCGGGTCCAAAGTGGGACCTAGATTCTTTTTTCACCGAGCTGCGCTTGTTGCAAGGTGGTCTCGTCTCGGTGATCGAGATCTCCCGCCATGTCGATCCCCGCCGCCAGGCAATCTGGCCATGTAGATCCGCCCAATGACTGATCTCCCGAGAACTTCTCCGACGCCGTAGGGGCGTTGGGAATTTCATTTTAAGATGTGGAATTGACGTGATTCCCCAAATGCTGTTAGGCACGGCCTCCCTAGTATGGCGTTGTAAACAGAGGGCAGTCGAACCACTAGGAAGGTTAGCATGCGACTTGAAGTGCCCGTGGTGACCTCCGCTTGGATTGTCCCTCAACGGGCACCGGTTCATTGTCAAGGCCGTATAAAGGTCCTTCAGAAAGGCCTAGTCTAAAGAACGCGTCCAAGTAAAGCAAATCTTTAGAGCTTCCATTATCGATAAAGACTTTGTAGTCCGACGTACCATCCAAAAACAGTGCCGAGATTACAAGGGGGTCAACATGGGGGAGATTACATGGTTCGAGTGACAATCACTAAAGCTAATGATGTTGTCTTAAATGCGTTGCTTCTTCCTCCCGCTGCTGCCCCTTATTGCCATCCTGGGCTCCTAGCGTTGTTGATCATGTTGACCACCCCGCCGCAATCTGTTCTGGGGAGGTGTTTGCTCCTGCCCTTCTTCGTTGGCCGCTCCCGAGTTCTCCCGTGCCCCTTGACAAACCGGGTGAGGTGTCCTCTGTGGATCAAGTCCTCAGGTTTTAAATAATGGCCGAGAGCGATGGAAGTCACGTACTTAGACTGATTTGGAGTCCTTCTTGGGCGCCTTTGGCCACTTCAAAAATTTTTCTCCGCGGATGATTAGAACATTGGAGCGTGTGTCCAAAGGGCGTGAAGGTGGTGGGCCCGTAGTCTCTGCGTTACGGGGCCCGATCAACTTTCTCTACAGGAGTGTTCCCCGCCACTGTATTTTCTTTTCCCATCACCAGGGAACGGCCGAGGCTGATCCGCCCTCTCAGGACGTTTTGCCTCATTGGCCTCCTCCGCTGCTGCGTAGGCCCTGGTGATGGATTCCGCCTCGCGAAAAGTCTGAGGATTTTTGTGGGCAAGGTGCTTGAAAAAGTCACCGTAAGTCAGCGCTGAGATGAAGCTGCCCAACTTCATCTCCTCAGTAATCCCGGAATCCTCCCGGCTCAGCCACGAGCGATCCGCAGAAGTGCCGTGGGTTCTCTCCCGGTTTGTTTTATGGGAGAGGTGCCACGGCTTTTCTCTTCCCGCCGGCTTGATGCATACTTGGGCCAGAAGAGGTCCATGAGTTCACGGAAGGCGCGTGTGCTCAAGGGAGATGGTGAAACCAGACTCGGCATCTCACTTCGGGGTGAGTGGAAAGCAAGGGCACATCGCGAGTCCTCTAGCCCTTGTAGACTTAGATGGGTGCGGAAGTGGTCCAGTGGTCAACCGGATCACTCCCCATCGTATAAGTCAAGGGATGAGCATTTGAACTTGGAACTTGGTAGAGGACGGCTTAAGATTTACAGTGATCCTGTCCAAGTTGATGGTGTCCTCGTTCCACGCGGTTCTAGATTTGATCCACTCGTGGGTCGGCACGAGTGGCGTTGGCGATCTCTTGGAGTTGAGGAAATTCCTCAACTCCGTCTTGTCCCGGCGGGTTTCAAATCGGTCGATCACGCCACCGGTGGATGCTTGATCGCTCTTGGGAGCGTGGTGGTCCTTTGCCCGAGAATATCGAGATTTCTTCTTTCTCTCTCTCAGGAGACGTACTCCGGAGCGTTCCGTTGGCTGTTAGGGAGCGCGGGAGGACGCCGAGCTCGGATCGTCCCGGCTTTGCAGCCTTTTGGCCGGCTTCTTCCTCCTCGCCACCTTTTTTGGTGGCGGGAGCATGACTCCACCGCGCTTGTTGCTCCTTACGCGCATAGAGCAGTTGGAGCAGTGATTGTTAGCTTGCATCTGCTCCACCGGTTGTCGAAAATAAGGTGGCGGACCCCCACCTGGCCCCCGTGACCAGGACATTAGCATGGTCCCTGTCGGGGTTAACGATTTCTCTGCCATCGCTTCTTTGTGCTCTCGTGTTCACCATTGTAGAGCGGAAGGTGACAAAGAGAGTTAGTGCGGGTTTTTTGTGGTAGGCTTTTTGTAAGCGATTTCCACAGACGGCGCCAATGATGCGTACTGATCCTGGCTTGAACGGGATTCTTGGAGGAAAATCCGGCTTCGTTCACCGAGTGCGAACCCCGCACACCACTAAAGCAAACAAGAGGTCGGCGTTCACGGCTGGAATTAATCCCACCGAAAACACTCCGACTTTTAAAATGACCTTCAATGGAAGGAACTCGAAAGATAGAAAGAGCAATGAGAGAAGAGAGAAGAGTGTTTAGTTCCGGATGTCGAAAGGAGCGAGTCCTTCCTCGTATCTGGATGGTGGGAAGGCAGAACGCGCGTGTATCAACCCGTTGCCTTGAAGTTCGATCGTGCTTGGGAACTTGGTCTTTGGGACCGAGCTCGTGCGATTACGGGAGTTTACTCAAAGGGAAGCGGATCAATGCGATTTGTCTTTTCGGTTCTTGAAAGAGAAGTGTGGAGTGTAAGATGCTTGGGAAGATCTCGGAAAAGCTCCCCGCCTTTCTGTGAGGGTTCTTATACGCCTCACCATGTTGGATCCTTGGGCACCAAGGTGGTCTTGCCAGGCCATTGCGCGCCGGGTCACATCGCGGACCGCCGGTCACGCCGGCTGCCCAGTTGCCGTGATTGGCACGTTGCTGGGTGTCGTTTGTCATGCCTGACTCCTCTTTCTACGGGGAGTGGTTGGCCACCTGCAGACGGGAAGCAGTGGCGTTGGTGTTGTGATGCCCCCGTGGCTAGCCTTTCCGCCTCTGTGCGTGTCTCCGCGACCGCATTAAATGCGTTGCGGAGTTCCCGTTGCCATTCTCCATCGTGGGTCTCAGCCCTAGAACTCTTGGCCGGGCTGAGCGTGCATTGGTAGCCTTCATTTGGACTATGGGCTCAGGCGAGTCGCCCATTTTCGTAGAAGGGCCTATTTTAAGGCCCAAGACGTAAGTTACGGTCAACGCCCTCGAGTTGACCCGCCGCCCTCGTGGAGCGGCGGCGACCATCGATGGGTCAGGCCATAATGGAACAAGCCCATCAGCCTCACGGAGGCCCGACAAACCCGGCAACGCCGAGTTGGCCGTTTTGAGCTAGTTTGCAGCGGGACGGTCAACGCCAATGTTGGCCGTCCCCAGGCCTTTTATTCCGGGCCTATCTCCTTAGTGGGCCGTCAGGAACGTTGACTGGCCTTCCCGGGCTTCCGTTGACTTCCCCTTGGGCCAGCCAATTTTTGGTGTACCCATCAAATGTAAAAGTATAACAATTAATAATAATAATAAAATATAACGTATAACGTTTTAATAATAATAACAATAATTAATAATTAATTTAATAAAACGTTTAAATAATAAACATAAGTAATAATTAATTCTTTGTTCCCCTTTTCGATTCTTCTGTCCCATTTCTCGCCTCTCCCTCTCGGTTTCCCTCTCGCTCTCTCGGTTTCTCTCTCTTTCTCTCCCGTCTTTATTTCATCTCCCATCTCCCTCTTAATTTCTTCTCACGTTTCACCCCTTCGACCGTTAAGCGGTTTCACCTTCCGATTCAATTAATCGGGCGGCCAAATTGTGGGTGTATAAATTGGGATTGTGGGTCGCCCGAGCATCTACAATTGAAGCTTCTGTGCTGAAGTCGCCATCGAGCCGTAGTCGTTGCCAAGAGAGCGTCGCCGTCATCAATTGGTGCCCGTGCCACCATCGCAAACCCTAGCCGATTGCTGCCGAGCGCGCCGTTGCCGGACCATTGCCATCGTCGCTTTACAAGCCACAAACCCTCACCGTCGTTAATCCCTCGCCGCCATTAATCCTAATCGTTACATTCCAAATCGCAAGTAAAAGTTCCTCTCGTTTTGCAAGTAAAGTTTCTCTCATTCTTGCAAGTAACTCTTCTATCAATGTTGCAACCGATCTTCCTTCTCTCTCTAAGTTCATCATATTCCTTCTCAATGAAATTAAATTAGTGATGCCATGTGAAAGTTGTTATAAAAGACCTGATCTAGAAGAACCTTCGTACTTGGTTGGCCGGCATTGGCCTGCACGTGCGTGAGTGCTCGGTGCATGGTTGTGTATATCCTGGGTAATTATAAAAATATATATATGTATATAATTATATACGTGTGTGTGTATGTGTACATACGTGGGTGTGCATTTTTATGCACGGTGGGTGAATCTTTGTGTTGGCAGAATTTATAAATGGCGAATATGTGGTTGTGTCTTTGTGCCGTGCACTGGCTGGAGTGTCTTGCCGTATGGCGATGCGCGTGTATATATATATGTGGCTGATATATAGATATATACGGTTGGTATATTTGTATGTATATATATGTGTGTGTATGTGTGTGTGTATATTTATGTGTTTACACCTTATGTGTTTATATAAATCTATGCATGTGAGTTTGGTATGCTTAAAATAATGATCATCGGTTAAGTGAATATTCCCGTATTTCTTTGATGAATTCCGGTAAAATATTCTTTGTGTCAACTTCGTTGGTGTGCGTATATTTATTGGTACTCTATGGCTAAGTTGAGGAGAACGTATGAAAACACTAAAGTATCGGGTCGAATGGTAGGCTATGAAACCTTAGTGTGGTCTGCACTTTTCCAATACTGAATCCATATTCCAGATGTTGAGGTCGTTTGGATGAATGCTTGTAATCCTGTGAACCGAATTGTGGGATATAAGTGGATATCGAGCCGAGGTGGTGTTGGGTTTAACTTGATAATGATATGAATATTCTATAGATCAGAGGATCACAGAATATGTGAAGGTTATCCGAGTGATGATTCAGTATTGTACACTACGGGTGCAGCAAGTATCATTTTAGGGTCGCTTGTCAAACTTGTAAGCACCGAAACCTTGAGGTTACCCGCTGTGGGTCGGGTGTGTAAATTGAGGGTTCACAGTGATGTATAAGGTCCAAGGAGACTTTCGTGATATCTTGTATATTTGGAACCTCATTTGTGATGGGTTCGGTGGAACCTATGCTGTGATTGTTACTCGGATTCGATGGAATCCAATTTGCATTCTTGAGTCTTGTTGTCATATAGCTTTGAGTCGTGGATACGACATGTTGTTGAATCTCGGATAAGTATCTATGTAACTATGTTCCGAGACGCTTTATTGTATTCCATTATTTCTTTGTTTATTTACTTGCTGGGCCTTATGCTCACCTTGTGTTTTATTGGCTCCAGTGAAAGGTTATGACAGGTTAGAAGAAATCAAGTTATGGCCGAAGAATTTCGGGATAGAGACTATTTTGGGAGAAGAAGTTTGGAAGCTCTAAAGTTAACTTTATTGATCGAGGTTTTATTGTCGGGACTGTGTTTCCAGAGTTCAGATTTTTATAAGCATTTATTGTATTTAGAACATTTATTATGGAAATTAAAATCAATATGTATTATTTAGTGATGTATTTATGAGATCATTTATGATTTTGGGTTTCCACGTAGCGGTTTCGGGTCTGGTCGAGTGACTCGGGCTCGGGGCATTACAATTGATGTATACTTTAGACTCAGGTTGTACAAAATAGAGAGTTGGGTAAAATCATCCATTAATCCAAGTGACTACGGGTCTAGTCTTCGTAGCTAAAATTTATGTCTCTACATTTCACAATAATTTAATAAGATATTAGAAGTATACGGAACTCGTTCTCTAAGATATCTCTGGCACTCAAATTGATAATATTTTTAGAGAAATGAAAAGACGTGAAAAGAAAAAAAGATAAAAGGGGATGTGTATTGAGTCTTTGTAAGTATGGAAGATTGGCCACCATTGGGAATGTCTATGCTGTAAGCACATGTATGTCTCAAAATGACTTGTTCTTGTTCTTGATTGGAGATCTATATTTGTAGTCAGGATTCCAGTTGATTTGTCATCTCGGAACTATCGCCAATGGGAGGCATTTTGCTGCATTGAATACCAGCCATTACAATTATTGTGTAACATTATTTAAGTTGGTTTAGTAACCGTCTGATAATTAATAGTTGACTTTTATTCAGCCATTACTGAATCAAGTTGTTCACATGTATATTATTATTCTTTGATTGATTGTAACTACTCATTAGGATTTAATATTTTATTTATTACTCTGTTGAGCTATTATTTGACTTAATTTTACATGTTTTTTGCTACTCGGTTGCTCTAGCGATAGAATTAACATTCGGCATTTGAATCTCGTTTTCAGGTAGGGTTGGGCTGATCACGCTTGTGCAATACCCAACATTAGCCTTCCATACCTAGAATTTGAATTCAAACTCCAAATATAACAATAGAGGAAACCCAGCTGAGTTATTTGTCAGGTTAACTGTGCACGTTACTGTTGGGAGATTCTTTGCAGATGGTCAATCTTATCCTGTAGAATTTGATTCCCTACTATCTTTGACAGAGATTCCATACCTTATTGGGCATTGTTTTTCTTACAAGATGAGTTTTACTTCGGCAATAAATTGAGAGTTTTTCCTCAAGCTTTATCCCAAGATATCTCCTTTTGCGTTCAGTGGTGTTTCATCTACAGCAAATATGTCGCCTTTTTGCCTGATGGAGCACACATGTTGAGGCCAAGATGAAAGACTTTACGAGTTTCACTAATGTCTTCCAAAGATATATTTGAAGTTTGTTTTGATTATCTTCTTTTCTTAGATAAGTCATCTTGGTTTTCCTTTTCTACATTCTATCTAGAGCCAACAACACTTTCTATAATACTGTTATCACTTCTGTCTCATTGGCCTTTACAGAGGGATCAGGATAGGTGAAGTTGGCAATGAATGAATGTTCCATTGCAGGGTGTTGGAGGATGTTGTTTATACGCCGCTAGAGGAGTGTCCCTATTCCCTTTTTGCATAGTAGTTTTTTTACTTATGGCATAACCCATTCATGTACATGAATATGTTGCTGTGGAGAAATTTTCTTACTTTTTCCATTTGGGTCATACTTTTTTTGCCTATTTTCTTCTTTCAACTTGTATTTTTATTGTCTAATGTTTGTAAGCTGCAAAAGGATTAGATAAATAAAACTATCCGAATTAAAGTTTACTTTCTTCATATGATTTTGGTGCATTTGTATCTTCTAGATTATCATTTGGAAGAAAAGGGACTGTGCAAATACTTGGACTTGTTAGCCATCTCATATCCACCCCTTTATTGATCTAACAATATGATAGTTTGATTTACTAATAGCTCGATTTCACGATGATATTTAATTTAAATAAAATTAGGACATCAATAGTTTGAAAGTAACTGAACCAATCCTTTGTTTAATAGAAGAAACTAAACCGCAAGCCGCCGGTCTATCAATTTGAAAATCATGATGTTAGTACATTATTACTGTGGCAATAGAGAGGACATCCCATGACGCTTCAGTATTTTGATAGGTGTCCCCTATCATCAAAATGCCACATTTTTGAGGTAGATTAATGTGTAAGATATGCCATTTTGGGTCAAGTTTCTTCGATTTAATCTCTATGCACCTTCTCTTCTACTTTACTTTTTAATCTACTATAATTCCTCTTTCAACCTATCATTGTGACTTGCCAATTCCTATTCGCCAAATCTTCTCAAACCACCACAAAAGGGGTAGCCAATATTCCTTCTTGCCTCACGACAAATCTGGTGTGAAGAATTTACGAGAGATATCGCATTCCAATCACCATTCCCTTCAAAGTTCTCTCACCCTCTAAGAGGACTTGTTCTCTAAGATACAACGTCATTTCCATCTACAAGGTACACTTGAAGGAAGTCCTCAAAATCGTATTAGCTAGAGAATTTTATGAAATAATGGAGACTTTGAAGATTTGTATCATCCATCTTTACCCCAATGTAGTAGGTATATCATTTCTTTGTATGCCTTTTTTTCCCACAACAAGACTAGGTTGGAGGTTCAGACCATTAAGGTCATTTTCAAGTTCAACCAAGAGGACAATTGGACCTCTTTTACTCCTAGAGAGCGGTTCAAAATAAGTAGAGAAAATTTAAACTCTGTCAAATTGTGGAAGGATAGATTTTTTTCATGGGTGTTCCATCTGATTGGATTCTCTCAAATAATTGGAGAGTTGTCAATTCAACTTCCTCTAGTGTGGTCTTGGAAAATGACGTCAGCATGTCAAGGCCTCCAAACAAATTAATAGACAATGAGGTCAATTGCAGAACAGGGGGAATTTTTTAACCCAGAGGACATTAGATGACATCAATTGGCAGATTGTTTTCAATGGAAAAACCATCACCGCCATGCCTTCCCATAGGCCAAAAACAAAAGCAAGGGAGCTTTTCATCGAGACATCTCCAAAGGTAGTGATTAGGTTGGCAGGTGTTCTGGTTGCTAGCTCATATGTCTCCTCCTTGAGTACAACTGTGAATAAGATGATTGATAAAACTTGTGATCAGATGGTTAGGACAAATGCAGGCGAACTATCTCGAAAGTTGACTCTGATTCTTGCCCCGTCTGGTGACTCGACTTTTATAGAGGTGCCAGCATTTAATCTCACAGGAGGAGTTTCTCCCATGGCTTCAATGGAAATAAGTGACCCAGAGCCCCTAGCTACACATGATAGAGAACTAGTTGCCGTTCCATTCATAGTTGAGTGTGGGGTTTCAATTTCCGTCAGTTCTTCACACAATAAATCAACTCCAACTTCTCTGGCCGCTCCAGTTGTGATGCCTGTAAATGGCGGCGAAATAATTAAAGAAATGCATGAACCCAACTTTTTTTCCATATGAGGTTCTAGAGGTAGGGAGGCCGTCGAAGTCCGTTGGAACCCTAACCTCGCACCCCGTTATGTTTATCCATTTATTTTAAAATTTATGTATGATTTGACCTGAGAAAATTGAAAACCTAACTTATGGATATGAATTTTGGTATTTATTCACATATATTTTATATATGTTATTTTGTATGTACTTCGAAAATTATGTTGGATGTTTTCGTGAAGGGATTTATTACCCAAAAGTTACGAAATTTTATTTGACTCAAGTGGTAAGAATTTTCTAAATTCTCCAAGCTTTATATAGATTTGTATATGTATTTAAGGTCATATGAAGACTTAAACTTACAAGAAAAGAAAAATGTGTATTAGTATACCTAAGAATATGATTACCCGTATCTGTACCTACGAAATATAAAAATATGAAAATATAAGAAGGGGATTCCACAATTTGTTAAGAATTAAAACCATCTTCCGGAGAGTGAGAATTAAGTGATGAGAATTAAATATGAAAATTTTCTTAAAATAAGATAAGAAATTGAAGCTCTATAATTTGTTATCTGATATTCGTTATCAACCATCTAAATTCATTATCTGTTCTGTCAATACCGGTATTTCCATCTGAATTCGTTATTTGTTCCGTCAGTACCGATATTGCCATCTGAATCCGTTATTTATTCCGTCAATACCAATATTGCCATCTAAATCTGTTATGTGTTTCGTCAAAACTGTTATTACCATATAAATCCATTATCTGTTCCGTCAGCACTAGTATTATTATCTGAATCCGTTATCTATTCCATCAGTACTGGTATTACCATCTAAATCCGTTATCTGTTCCGTCTATACTGATATTATCATCCGTATCTATTTCTGTTTGATTCTATAGGCAAAAAGGAATCAGTAATTTGAATGTAGTATCTATATCTAAAGGAAATAAAAAACAAGATGTGAAAGTTAAATGTATTCCAAAAGTGTATTTAATCATAACTCATGTTTATACATTACGTATTATGCTCTTATTTCATTCCCTTTATTTTGAGTATATTACTTATTGTCTCTATTATATTTGTACTTTGTTGAGTATTCAGCTCACTCCTTACTATTTTCTTACATTCAGATGAGTACAATCTTATACCCAATGAGGAGTAGAGTTCGTGGGTTAAGCTGGGCTTAGAGGATGATATTTTGTGGTTTTGTGCATATGTATGGGAGGCTTATGTATATGCTCAATAGATATATGGATGTGTTTTAATTTTATTGTTGATTTTTCAATGAGTTTAGTTTTGCTGTGTATGGATGATTTTATATGCTTTCACAGTTTTTTATAATTTGTATGTAGGTATCTAGTGACATCTCTTTGTGTCAATGTTGTGTCCAAAAATACAATGTTGGAGCCACGAATATATTGCTACTTTTGGATCATGTGTGTTTATTGTTGTGATATGTATATATTTGTTTAGGTCTATGTTTAGTTTGATAGCCATTTTGTAGGCAAAACCTTACCGATTTTTGTTAGAATATAGTCTGTCATAGGTGGTATCAGAGAAGGAAATACCTTATATTTTATTTAAATCTTATGCAGAGGTTTAGATTATAGTACGATAAATTAAATAAGTAGATGAAGGTGTAGAATGATTTAGTCAGATCAAATAGTCCTAGTTATCCTAATTAGTGTCTTAATCAAGTTAAGTTAATTCACTTAAACTAGGACTAAGTTAGGATCAGATAATTATATTTGACCGCATAGTGTATAGTATTCTGGTTAATATACAAGTTGAATTGTAATCTGATCCGAATTGTTCTTATTTCAGAGAGAATATTAGTAATAGCACCTAAAAGAAGAACTACGCATGGTGGTGGCCATCCACAAGATCGAGAGGTGAAGGATTTGAATATTCTTAGAAGGATGTTAAATTTTATGGAGGCTATGGAGCAGCGAAACTTAGCTCCAATTCCTATTTCTACTCCTGTCCGAGCTCCTAAAATTCTCGGGGTAGCAGCCTGTGATCATTTTACAAATGAATGTGTGCTTGAGTTCTTGGAGAATCAGATTCACAAAAAGCAAAAAGTTGGATTCAGAGGCTCAAAATGGTGTTTTCATCACCCGATATATTGAAAGAGATAAAGTTTTATTCACTTCTCATTGGCTAGAAGGTGAGGCCGATCATTGGTGGGCAATGAATAATAGAGCTTTAGGAGTGCCCGAAGATAAAATTTCTTGGGACATGTTTGAAGAGGTTTTTATGGATAAATATTTTTTCAATTGTCTAAGGAACAGAAAGAGAAGGAATTTATTTGGCTAAGGCAAGGGGATCGTACGGTTGGAGAACGACATAAAATTGACTGAGTTGTCACGTTATTGACCTTATATGATGGATGAGGAAGTGAGGAAGGCAATGAGGTTTCAATACGGTTTGAGGTCCAAAATTAAAAGGCAACAATCGACATTACAGTTATGAACCTACAGGGACGTCCTAGATCGGGCGCTGATATTTGAGAAGGAGCTTAGAGATGAGGAATATTTTAAGAAGAGAACAACAAATCAAGGAGAATCAGGGGCAAACTCTAATTCAGGAGCGAAAGGACCCACTAAGAAAGCTAAATTGGCAGATAAGGAAAAAGATAGTGCTAAAATTCAGATAGTAGCAACCGCCTATTCCTATTGCGGAAAAGTACATCCAGGGAAGTCCTGTCATAAATCAACGAGGGCTTATTTTAAATGTGGTCAATATGATCATCTGATCAAGGATTGCCTCTATTTTAAGAAGTCGATGGCCCAAAAGCCTCCAGTTTCAGAAAAGGCATTTGCAGATTAGGGTGTAGAAATCGAAGACATCACCAAACGTGGTGGAAGGTATTTTTTTTTTTACTTTGGGATGCTTTAGCTTGTGCATTATATTTTGAATTTGGAGTCTATGTTTCCATTTGTATCTCCAAGTTATGTGAATTGCATATTTTGTTTTAAGCTGTACCAAAATCCTTGGGATTTTTCTTTGGTCAATAAACACTATATTAAAAATAAATGATTAATCAGAATAACGCTGTAGAAGTGTATATGGACCCTTAGATCTCAGAAAATGATTGAGGCCATAGAATTATGGGTACTATCTGGATAATTATAGATTGGCTGATGAGAATGGCACATTTATCATAAATTTAGATGATACATTCGGATCGAATAAGTTGGCTCGTCAGTATACCAATAAGATGATAAGTTGCTAAATATTCGAGTTTTAAGATTTTAGTGGTAACTTAAGACTGTATCAAAATTTTTGAGTGATTGCTTCAATTATATTTCCTAAGTTAATTATAATATGAGGATTTTGGACTTTGCCTTAGTGGTGTTAATACCTTTGGAATTTTCATTATGTTTATAGTTACTGTATAACCTAGGTGTCTGATATAAATTAATAGATATGAGTTACAAGAAGATTTTTAGTACATAAATAAATGATCAATTAGAATAGTATAGTAGAAGCATGTGGGCCTATGGCGTATAGATTTCAAAATAAGATTGAGGTTCCAAGTGAATGATCATTTTTGAGGCTTAGGATGAATCGGAGCAAGTGTCTATTAATCCGTTTGAGATTTTTCATTAAGCCTAAGAAGTGGTAAATAAATTGGCTTGCATTTGAATTTGGTGAATTATCATGATATCTCCTATGTATTGATGATTGAGGAAGTAAGTATGTGATCGAGTTTAGCCATTGTGAGAGATCAGGAATTTGTCTTATGATAAGGTTTTAATTTAGATTTTTGATAGAAAGTATCAGATATTAAGAATCAAGATAATACAATTTGGATAAATTTAATTAAGGATGTGACTTGGAAACGCAAGAAAGAAATCTGAAAGGATTATTCCCGATTGTTAAATTTTGAGGTTCGTTAAATTTCGAGGATGAAATTTTCTAAGTGGGAGAGAATTATGAGGTTTTGGTTTCCAAGGTATCGTACTTAGAAGTAATTAAGATAATATAAATAAGATTAAGCATATATACATGCAGGAAATTAAGTTCGGAAATGGAATGAGGTATCATTAGGGGACGCCCGCTAGGCGCCCGAGATGGCATTGGGGGGCGCCCATTCCAGTAGGCTAGCGCCTGCCGGATGTCTGAGTGCTGGCAGGAGGTGCCCACAGCAGTGCACCTACGCTTGAAGCACGTTGGCGGCGCACTCAAGCACCTGTTCCAGTGCATGCGCGCTTGATGCTCGCTCAACTGGCACTCGAGTGTGTATTTAAGTGTGCGCGGCTTCTCTTTTTGTCATTTTTGCATGGACCTAAGAGAGGAGAGAGAGAGAACGTGAAGGAGAAGAGAGAAAAGTCGAGATTGAGGCTCTCAGGTTCGTTTCCGACTTGAAGTTAGTTGAAAAAATTGTAAATCAGGTCAAGGCATGTGTATTCATATACTTTTCTTTCTCTTGTTATACTTTTTGTTCCGTTCTCTTCAGATATTTTTATCCCAATTCCCGTCTAAACTTATATTTTGTAATATCCATGTGTTGAGCATGCTTATTTATTGATTTAGTATCCGATTGGGTGGTTTTACACGGTGTTGAGTTCCGTTGAAACCCTAACCCCATGCCCTGTTATGTTTATCCATTTATTTTAGGATTTATACATGATTTGGTGTTATAAAATTAGAACCCTAACTTATGGATATGAATATTGGTATTTATTCACATGTATTTTATATATATTCTTTTGTACGTGTTTCGAAAATTATGTTGGATGTTTTTGTGAAGGATTTGTTGTCCGAAAGTTACAAAATTTTATTTGACTCAAGTGGTAAGAATTTTCTAAATTCTCCAAACTCTATATCGATTTGTGTATGTATTTAAGATCATGTGAAGATTTAAACTCATAAGAAAAGAAAAATATATATCAGTATGCCCAAGAATATAATTATTTGTATATGTATCCAAGAAATACGAAAATATAAAAAATATAAGAAGAAAATTTTACAATTTGTTAAGAATTATGAACCATTCTCCGGAGAGTGAAAATTTAGTAATAAGAATTAAATGTGAAAATTTTCTTAAGATAAAATAAGAAATTTGAACTCTACAATTTATTATCCGATATTCATTATTAACCATATGAATTTGATATCTATTCCGTCAAAATCAATATTGCCATCTGAATTTGTTATTTGTTCCGTCAGTACCGGTATTGCCATTTGGATTTGTTATCTATTCCGTCAATACCGATATTTTCATCTAAATCTATTATCTGTTCTGTTAGTATCGATATTTCCATTTAAAATTATTATTTGTTCTGTCATTATCGATATTAACATCTGAATTTGTTATCTGTTTTTGTCGATGTACTAGTATTGCAATCAAATCATTATTTATTCTCACGATCACATGTATTGCTATCTCAATTTATTATCTATTTCACAATCGATTTTAGTATTATAATCAATTTCATTATCTATTCTCACAAGATCTTGCTATTGCCATCCATATCTACTTCTGTATGATTCTGTAGGTAAAAAGAATTAATAAATTGAATATAGTATCTATATCCAAAGAAAATCAAAAACAAAATATGGAAGTTAAATGTATTCTAAAATTGCATTCAATTATGCCCCATTTTTATGCATCACGTATTATGCTCCTATTTCATCTCTTTATTTTATTTTTAGTATTTATTAATTTATGCCTTATTGACTATTCGGTTCACTCTTTACTATTTTCTTACCTTCAAATGAGTACAAACTTATATCCGATGAGGAGGAGTAGAGCTCGTGGATTAAGCTAGGCTTAGAGGATGATATTTTGTGGTTTTGTGCATATATATGGTGGACTTATGTATATATTGGATGGATATGTGGATGTGTTTTGGTTTTATTGATGATTTTCCAATAAATTTAGTTTTCGCTGTATATGAATGATTTTATATACTTCCGTAGGTTTTTATGATTTGTATTTAGGTACTTAGTGGTATATCTCTATACCAATGTTATGTCCAGAGATACGATATTGGAGCCACGAATATAGTGTGGCTTTTTGATCCTGTGTGTTTATTGTTATGATATGTATATATTTGTTTAAATTTATATTTAGTTTGACGGCGATTTTACAGGCAAAACCTTACCGATTTTCGATTAGAATATGGTCCGTCACAAATTTGTACTATATTTGATCAATTGGACTAAATTTGGTTATTAATCGGATACAAATTTGGTGACCGAATTATCTTATTATCAATCGAAATTAATTTGATTGCTAATCGATTGAAATTTATCAACCAAATTATTTTCCTATCATTTATTCTATCTTTTATTGATCGGAGTTGAAGTCGGTTTCATCAATTAATTTTTTTATTGTATCTCGAGATGAGTTCTTAACTTCTAAGTTTTCATCATTTATTGGTCTTAATTTTACATATATTAATTTAGCTCACTTAATTATGATTTTTAAAATCTTGATTCTTATAAATTTTAAAATATGCGTTGCCTCTACAAAGTCATGCAAAAGCACCCCATTTTTTATGTAGCTTTGATAAGGGGTCATTCAAGTTATCTCGTCATATACTTGAAGCATCTCATCTTACTATTCGATGTTAAGTTTTTTAAAGTACTTCTCTCATATTCTAGGCATACTGCTTCGGACAACCAAACCCCACCATATTAGAAAGTTGATTGGCATTCTAGTTGCCTTTCCTTAAGGTATGGATAACTTCAACTTATTGAAGGATGCCAAGAGATCTTATACCTTGTGAAGGAATGTTGCTAGGTTTGGGTTGGATACTTTAAAATTAGCCAGTAGTGATTGACTACCAACTTGAAATTACTATAGATGACTAAGTTCTTAGTAGAGTATACTTTAGCTAGCTTTAAACAAGTTAATAATGGTTCATATTCTGACACATTATTTGTGGCTTGAAACCCAAATACTATTGAGTATCGAATCTTAAACTCGTCGGGTGTTGTCAACATTATCCCGACTCCACTTCCTAACTGTAAAGATACTCCGTTGATGTGTAATGTCCATGTAGGAGATGCATCCTCTAGGGTTGCTCCTCTGTATTTATCTATTTTTTCTACGATTGAGGTCATTGTTTTAATGATAATGTTTGTGAGGACTTGACACTTTATGGAGGGACGTGCTTTAAACTTTATATCAAACTCACCAAACTAAGCTGACCATTTGATCAAGCATCTGAATACTTTTGGCCTTTATAATTTTCATTTTAATAACTAGTTGGTCAAAACTGCGATCTTCTTGGCTTGAAAATATGGCTAGAGCTTTCTCATAGTGAAGATTAAGGTTAAAGTGACATTCTCTACTCAAACATAGTAAGCCTCCATGCCAGATAAGATCTTACTAACATAATATACCGACTGCTAAATGTTTATCTCTTCTCTAGCCAGAGGAGTGCTCAAAGCTGTATATGAGACTACCAAGTAGAAATATAACTTTTTGCTTTCCTTAGGATAAGTCAGTAGATGTGAATTTGCCAAATATTCTATCAACTTTTACAAAGATTGTTTGCACTACTCCATCCATCGGAGATCACCCATCTTTACTACTCTCAATGTCTTAAAGAATGAAAGATATTTTTTTTAGCAAACTTGGGCTAGGAACCCAAATAGTGTAGCAAGTCTTTTGGTTAACCTCTAAATTTCTTTAATTATCCAAGGAGGTTCTATATTTGTTATTACTTTGATCTTCTCTGAGGTCATCTCTATTCCTCATTGTGAGACCTTAGAAACTTACTAAAAGTTACCCCAAATATGCATTTAGTCGTGTTTAACTTCATTTCATATGCTTCGATTACTTTAAATGTCTCTATCAAATTGTAAATATAGTCGTTAGCTAGTACCTTTTTGACGAGCATCCTGTCTATGTATACTTCCAAGTTTCTTCTAGTTTGGTGCTTGAAAATTTTGTTAACTAGCTTTTAATATGTTGCTCCAACATTTTCAACTCGAATGGTATTACTTATAGTAGTAGATTCCTTGATCTGTTATAAATAAGGTAATTTCCTCATCTTCTAAATTTATTCGGATCTGATTGTATCTAGAATAAGCATCCATAAAGTTTAATAGTTAATGTCCCGTTATTGAGTCTTTCAACTAGTTGATCATTAGCAATGAAAAGCTACCTTTTGGACATACTTTATTTATATTAATGAAATCAATACATATCATCTAGTTTTTCTTACACTACTTGATGATGATAACATTGATTTACCAATTCAAATAGTAAATTTCTCTAATAAAACAATTATTAGTTAACTTATTGACCAATTCACGGATGGTAAAGAGCTTCTTCGTGAAGCAGTTTCATTATTTTTTTCCAAATTAGTCTATGCCCTAGTATGAAGCTTAGCCTATAAACCATTATTTTGATTGATATACCTGGCATGTTAATTAGGGTCTAGGCAAAAAAAGTGTGAATTGTTTCATAAAAACTCAATTAACCTCTTTTTCAAATTTGGACTTAGAAAACCTTCGATCTAGGTACATTTATCTAGGTCTAACTTGTTCAAAGGAATTTGAAAAGATGTTTCTCTAAGTTAAGCCTACTGAAGCGAGTTCTCATCTTATTGATCAAACTCTTTGATTGGATGAGAGTTGTTGGACCGTTTATTTATGTTGAATAACAACTTCTCCCGGTGATTTGGTCTTCTTTGATCTCTCCATTCTCGTATCTAGTTGAAAACTTTATTTTTAAATATGGGATTAGAGTGATTACTTCAATGGTTGTTGAGAACCCTTTGGCCCAATATAGCATTGTAAATCGAGGGGAGACCTAAAACTAGGATGGTTAACATATGAGAGGCCATTTCTGGATATATCTCCAATGTTACTTTGAGCTATACTATTCCATTCACTTGACCGGGTCATTGTCTAGTGTATACAATGGGCCATCCGATGGTTCCACTTGGTAGCTTTTAAGTAATAGCTTAATGAATGCATTGAGGTAAAGAATATTTTTTAAACTTTTATTATTAATAAATATTTATTTCAATTGGTAGTTATAAACTCCGTAAAAACAAACACTAATACAACAAAAGCATTAGAATGGAGAGAGACTACATGAACTATATCATTATTATTAAAACTAATAATATCTTTTTCTAGTCCTAATTTTTGTCTCTTGTTGGTGGAAGTCTCCTCCTGATGATCTGGGGCCTTGCTATTGATGGGCCTTGTTGATGCTATGTTTATTACT
Source organism: Nepenthes gracilis (assembly GCA_033239525.1). Lineage (NCBI taxonomy): Eukaryota > Viridiplantae > Streptophyta > Magnoliopsida > Caryophyllales > Nepenthaceae > Nepenthes > Nepenthes gracilis. Next base: position 16,495,590 of record BSYO01000007.1, read on the forward strand.
CTAGCCACCACCCAATTATGCTGTTGTTTTAACAACTTTGAATCATCTTTTTATTACCAAGGATGGACCCAATTTATTGTTGTACCCCTTTAGTATTAGAGTCCCAATTTTTTTGCTTTGTCTAACAGTCTTTGATGTTATGTCTCGAAGATCAATGATAGAAATAGTAGTTAGACTAATCAACTCCTTGTGGGTTGTTGATAAATTTGGGCCACCTTAGAAACTTTTTACTCCATATTTGTGTCAAAATATTTGTTCAGGTATCATTCAATGGTATGAGGATCAGCAACTTGTACTCTTTGTGAATGCCCAAATTGATTCCCTATTACTTTATGTTATCCTAAGTGGAAGAGTTGTTGGCCTCCAAGAAATTCTTTGCCCCCAAGAAATTCTTTGGTTCCTATTGGATTAAATATTAAAAAAGCATTCGCATTATATCATCAGTGAGCTTCGAGAAACCTTTAGCCTCAACATTAAATTTGACAAGAAAATAATTAGGGCTTTCATTTGTAACTTATCAAATCTAGATTAGGTACCATACCTATTTTTCTTCCCTTCGGTTAAAGGCAAATTATGATAGGAATTATTATGCCAACTCTTAAAAGGATCGAGTGAAATTTAATCCTAACATGTATAACCAAATCATCGCATCTTCTTTTAAAGTTAAAGGAAAATATATACACAGTACAATATCCTCTAGGTTTTAGAAGCCAAGCAACATTCTAAAGTAGTCAAGGTGATCTATTGGATTAGTGCTTTCATCATAAGATTTTAATATTGGCATTTTAAATTTATGAGAGAGATAGTACCTCTTGGTCTCTAAAATAAATGGTGCTCAATCTAGTTTGATCGTCTAACAAGTAGGGTTTCTTTGGAAAACCTGCTTTTTGATCTGTTTTATTCTTTCCTCCACTTTAATTGTGGAGGCAATTGTTTTGGCAATGAGGAGTGTCTTTAATGCTAAATGATTAGTAGATACAGGTGGTACCTACTTAATTGGGAGGGTTTTTGGCATACTACTGTATGATTCTTCCTCCCAGACTTATAGGTGTCTGAAATCTTAGGTGTACCACAAATTATTGCTCACGACTTTCTTTCTTGGTTTTAAAGCTTAGACATCCTTTGAACAAGGAAGGATTAGTTTAAAGAGATGCCTCGAGAACCATTTGGATCTTTGACTGATGATGGGTTCCCTTCGAGATAACCTTTTTCCCTCTCAACCTTTTCATAAAGGTCAAAGTTTCTAGGTGGAGGGCAGTTGCTCTATTTGTTTTGCCCATAGCTTTGTCCTATTGAGACTTCAACATCTTAGACATGTTGTTGATCTAGGCCACCTAGCTTTGATGTCTTGATTCACTAGTGAATGTATCTTCATGGCTATTCTCTTTTAGGTCGAGTCCACAGTCGCAAAATCCTTCTGAGGTTAACTTGCTTGACCTTGTGCTCGGTATTCACCATTTTGTTTTCTGGAATTGTTTCTTGACAAGTGAAATATCAACTGGATAGGACTAGATGGCTCAATGTTTCTACAAATAGCTCCAATAATGTATACTTGGGATCTAAATTGTTATCTAAATATATTAGATTAGACCTTCGAATCACTCAATCCAAATCTTATATACCACAATAATTAATAAGAGGTAATAAGATATAGGACTCACCTCCGGTATATCATCTAATACTTAAATCAGAAATACTAAAATGAAAGATTATGAGGAAATTGGGATTAATGAAATGAAAAAGAGAGCATTAAATTAGACTTGACTCTATGATTATCAAAGGACATAAGTGGGGTAGAGGCTATATCTTGGTTATGATGTCTCTATTTTTTTTATGGTGGATCTCCTCTATGATTGAGAAAAACTAGCATATTAATAACCTAACTGCCAATTAGCATATCTTTTTGGAATTGACATGAGGTGTTATACTAGTTGGAGACACAATCACTATGTGACTTCTGTAGCCACTTAGTATTTCATGACTGTTATTTAGTGGTTGTAATTACCTATTAATATAACCGCTTATCTTTTGATTTATATAACCATTTGTTGGGATTTAATATCAAAGTTAATCTTTTATCAAACCATTAATTGCTTTAGTCTTCAATAGTTTACACTATTCAATAGGTCAGGTATTTTCATAGATTCTTGATTCTTTTCCATTCTAGGTAAAATAACTTGGTTACTTTATATTCATCTATGACCTTACAATTTGTGGGCCTCATATGTCACTGGTCATGTTTGCCTTCTTTTAGACCACACCCAATACAACCTAATTTTGATTAGTTTTGATTGTCAGATGTACTATTGAGATTGTGACATATAAATGTTGTTTTTCCCTAAGAAACATGCAGCCTAAATCAACATTGAATCTATGGTTGGAAATTTTTTAAAAAAAATGAGAGAATGATAACCTTACTGGCTATTATTTCATGGGTTCCTCTCGTGTAGCAAAATGTAAGAACACCACCAATAGCACAAGAGGAGTAGTGGTTATTTGGATGAGAAGGATGACTTGAAACCTTCATAAATTGAAGAATAAGACCGAGCCAAGGAAATAGGAAAAAGCACTGTGAGAGAATCACAGCGAGCTCATGGTTTCAGCCATGGAGTGCCCTTTCTTGCAAACATCATATGAATTCTTGGAGTGGTTAAAACAATAATCAAAGTTAGTCTAGCAATTATTATATATAAATTTGTACATTGAGAAATGTTGTAATGGTCATGACCTTGTCAATTTTATGCCTTATAATTTCTGGTATCTTTATTGCTTCATTTTTGTTTTTATGGTGCACTTTCTAGTTAATTTAAACTGGCGTTTTAATGCTTGTGCATAGCTAGATTGGTGCTACAAGGTGCGGGGGGTTGATTTTGGATAAGATTGAGATTTTACCAGTCTATTATGTATGATTTAATACAATAATTTTTATCTAGTTTGTAGCTTTAAATTGAGTTTCATTTCAGTTATAAAAAGTGTCTAAATTGTGTCATTTCAATCATGTGAGTTGTTGTGGGTCCAGGTTAATGATGTGAGTTGGATATTTAGTGCATCCTTGAGTACTATTATTTGCCTTGTTGATGGTTTCTTTACATTATATTTGACTGGGTGTGGATTTCTTAGTATCTATGGTTGGATAAAGGAAACCACACAAAAATAATATCATTTCAATAAATATAAAACTTATGGAATTATAGTGTAGTCTATATTATTTGATATCAAATTCATATTCTAGTGAATGAGGTTTATTATTTATGGAAGAATGTTTATAATCATGTGACCATCATATGATATAAAATCATACATGTTTGGATGTTTCCTCCGCCATGAGTTGGTTAGGCCATTTGGATATGTTCCTATGCTATGTGTTGGCAAAATTTTTTATATGTATTCCTATACCATATGTTGGTAAAACCGTTAGAGACCCTTTGAGTTTGCATTTTAAACTTTTGAATATCGGCTATCTTCAAGTTAGTTACCCATTATTCAAAGCATAATATGTGGCCTTTCATTCATAATGGCAAAATAATATTAGAGGATTGTTCCAACATCTTAGTGTTGTTAAAACCTCTAGAGAGATAGATTTGGTGGAATATATGTTATTGTTAAGATTTGAATTCTGTAAAATCTATATTGTCTTCATAATATTCTAGTTCGGTGGAACTATTTAGTTGATGATCCTTATATTCACTTTTATGACATGATCAAACGAGTTGTAGAGTTTAGATAGAGTTTACTAGTTAATGATATCCATCTTGATTGGTTTCTTTGAAATGTTATGACAAGGAGTTTCATATTATTTTTGTAGCATCTTAGATGTTTTTAGTGTTATATTTGTGTGCATACCTGCTGTGATGATTGCATTAATAATTTATTAACAATATAATTAAATAAATTTAATTAATTAGTTGGATTATTTTGCATGGTTGTGGGCTTGACAGGCTTAAGGATAATTTGAATTGGATGAAGAACCTTATAATTATTTAATTTCATTTACGTGAACTGTGAGCATGATATATCAAACCTTGGACTGAAATTTAGTGAACTTAGTATTATGGTAATATAAATTAATCAAAATTCTGACAATGATTATTACCTAACGCTTAAGGTAATTCTAGAAAAAAAATCATTGATGGAAGATTACGTGCCACACTTTGAAGAAGGATCTTAGGAATTATCTGTGTTAATCAACCTCTCCAACTTAGTGAAACTTTTTAAGAGGATATAATTTAGATTTTGTGCCATATAAAGGTGAATGATATAATTAAATTGGATGAAGTTATTGTGACAGACCGTAATTTTCTGTCGAAAATCCGGCAGAGTACCATTTATAATACGGATATCCGTCAATACAAAAATATGTACAATATCCTGTATAAAATAAAATACATCAAATAATTCCAACATCCGATATCATGCAATCAACAATATACAAAACCATAAATGATCTAATTGCCACATACAATTCGTGACCCTAACGCTGTGTATCTAAACACAATATTGGTCAAAGAGAGATACCACCATGAACCTGTTACAAACCACAATAACTTGTGAAAGTATAATAGATCTAACACAGTGGAAACTAAACTATCTAATCATCAATTATATGTATAATATACATTAAGATTCCCGAAAGAAATATAAATATATACAATTTTTCCATGATATAAACAAAGCTATAAATTAAAAATTTTCAATACGGTCTTCCAAATCCAGAGCCTAGACTACTTCGAATCTCTACTCTATTCCATTAGGTATAACGGACCTGTGCTAATCTGGAGATAAGGAGACGTAAGGGTGAGTCAAAACTCAACAAGTGCAATAAATTCAAGACGGTAAGTAATATAAGCAAAATAAAGTAGAAGAGGGATATATGAGCATAACGATGATGCATAAGCGTAAGACGTGATTTATATGCTTTTGGAACATAATTAACTTTTCACGTTTTATCCTTCTTCTCTTTGGGATGTAAATTATGTATGTTTACTTATATTTGAGGATCTGAGCTAATAGACCGTACTAGCTAACGATACGAGAGGACGAGAAAAGGATTATAATACTTCACATGATCTAAGGCCGTGAGCTCTTACTATCGATCCAGAGGGGGACCATCTAGATATCAAACCTGGAGATGGGCCAAACACCACGTGGCGTAGTGGTATACCTATCACTCAATATATATGGCCAATAAAACGCTACCCTAACCTTCCGCGGTCCAGAGGTATTTCCTCGTCCTTCCACAATAATATCCTAAGGCTTGCCAAGGACGTCACCCACTCCAATAAGCGGTCAGGATACACGATCAGGGTAATCTTTGAGTCTCCACTGTAATATTAATGGCATGTCAGGGAATATTACCCTCTAAATATACATCTGTGGTCCTAATTTTACGATTTCATAATCTTTGAGAAAAAGTCTACCAAACTTTTTTCACATAGTCCTCATACCGGGAGAATGGATCATTCATATCATATATTATGGCATTTCCTCCGTATACTTTTATACTTTTCATATTTCTTATGGGCTTAGATTTTCACGACTTAAGTATATATATAATTTAACATAATATATTAGAATAATTAGAATATCCTTAGCACATCGAGTCACGTAACTTTGGAGCTTCCAGACAAAATTCCTTCACAATTACGTAATACAATATTTTTCGGATTACACAATTAAACATATGCAAATATATATACATCTTAATTAACAATTATATAATGCGAAAATTATGCAAAATTTACCAAGCTCGGCTGAACAGTACCCGCTACTGTGAACAGTGCCCGTTTGTGCAGAATCGAGCGATTCTAAGAATTTTGGACATTCAATTTGTAAATAACTAAATTCAAGACATGAGCAATCACAATCTTAAGCTAATTTATACATAAATTTCGAAATAAATGCCTAAACAAGGTCCGAGTGCATTCTAGGGTTCTGGCGAACGTGTTTTCTCATAAACCCCACAAATTAGATATCCAATTGGTAAATTAACATATATAGGATATGATAATGATATTATGATCTCAATTTATACAAAATTCTCAAAAATTGGAGCCTGAAACTACCCAGGTATGGGGTTAGGGTTTGAGTGCGAAACTGGTCAATTTCTACAAATTTGAAAATGGGATTCATATATATGCACAATTAAATTATGGGTATAATATATACATATATGGGTCCGTATCGAGACAATAATACTCGAACGGAATCAAACGAAAATCAAAAAGAATGGAAGAGAAGGGTATGGATGCACTTGTTTCAATCCGATTTACGATTTCTCCAACTAGCTCTAAGCCGAAATCGAATCCAAGTGTAACGGAACATATATTTTTTTGGTTCTCTAATTCATTCCGTCAATGACTATACAAAACTAAAGTCCCGAAATAACATCCTAAAGTTCTAAGGAAAAATGGGAGAAGTTTTTCCTAAAATTGGGCTAAATTAATACAATCAACTTGAATAAAATATATAATTATACAAATTCAATATTTAGTATATATTCACATTTCAATCATAGGATCATCAGACGCCATGATTTCATCCATGGCTTTAATTTATCAATTCTATCCACCATACCAAAACTCATACAAGAGATGCCGTTTAGAACCTGTGCATATCCAAAAACAGAATAGTAGAAATATAACTATTTCCATAAAATAAACCTACAAAAGTATAATTCATTGTTCCAACAAAATGAAAGGTATATTATGACCATTTATATATACGTAATATCCATCCACAAGTAAAATATCACATGCAAAACTATCAAAATTTTTAAAATTTTCAAGATGACTTTGAGGCTCCAAATCTTTCTTGCTAAACTTTGCCTATTCTTGCTCGTCAGGAACCGATTCTACTGTTCATCTTGAGGGGAGGAAAATAACAGAGTGAGCTAAAACCGAACAAGGTATCGTAAAACCACTCAAGTGAAATTCTTTCATATAGAATATAAGTATAGATAAAAAAACATTATAGAATTATTCAAAGAACAGAAACGTATAAAGAAACAAGAGAAAGGAAAAATTAGTATAACATATTTTAAAAATCATAAATCAGTATAACAGATATCAGAAATTAGAAATCGGTATCAAACTCTGTAAATTCTAGAAATCTCACTTTACTATCTAAAGGACCGCACTAGTAGACCCTACTAGCCGAGGGAGGAATAATCAAGGATAGATTGTATTATGCACATAATCAGAGGCTAGGAATGGAACATGAATATTCCTTCTAGCGAGATTATATACAGGAATACCTCCTGATGATAGGTTAGACATAGAATTCTACCATATAGGCTAATGCCCTAAGGAAGGGCGGACCACGTATAATTCTATGGACGGAATTATCTTCGATTACAACCGTAACATTTTAAGGCATGTCGGAGAATCTTACCTGACCGTATATCAATCCTAGGTCCAAATTAACAGAATCGAAAATGTCTTTCTTCTTATTTCTTAACTTTTAACTCATTTTGCTTCAGAAAATCAGTCAGATTTATACAGATAACCCTTCAAATAGCTTTAGAAATTCACAGTAACGTAATAGTACAATTCCATGTAAATTTTTTTCCGATAAAAATCATAACATGAGCAATAATCCTTTACAACTCAACATTTACATCTCACAATTTAAGGATTTTAAACACAAAATTCCTAATTTTTGTTTTAGAGTTTCACACAAAGCTTCTAGACTTAAATCGAATACAAAACGCATGTTTATTTATGAAATTAATGCCATAAATCAAAATACATATACAAAACCATGCATTTAAACCAAAATTTCCTAAATTTTTGAGCTAGGGTTTTACACAAAGCGTTCAAACTTAAATCGGACACCAAACACATGTTTATTTATGAAATCAATGTCATATATCATAATACATGTGGGTAAACATGAAATCTATTTGAGCAATTACGAGAAACATGCTTCATTTACATTAATCATGGAGGAAGAAGATTTTAGAATATAAATACCAATTTAGATGTATTAAAAAGCGGTAAAAATGAAGAATAACGTTCGAGGTACACTTGCCTTTACTTGATTTACTGTTTTTCTCACTTTGATAATCCTTGAGCCCTATGTTGTCTCCCCCTTCCCTTTTCAAGCAAAAATGAATTAGGTTGGCTGAAGTGAATATGCCCCGCCTGAGTGCGCGGTAGGTGCATGGCATGCCAAGGCCTCGCTCGATATTACCCTTACTCGCCAACTATACACTTGAGCACACGACAAGCGCCATGCTGTTGGGCAACATATTAGTATATAGCAGCCCGGTTTCCTCTCTTTGTACTTTTGAAACTCATTCTCCTATGTATATTTATCTTCATCTTGATTATTATTATTATTATTATTACTTTTAAATTATCATGTTTTTCAAATCGGGATCTCACAACTTTCCCCTAAATATAAAAATTTTATCCTCAAAATTTATCAAATCTCGAATTTTATAATTCAGAGGAACCCTTCTAACATTCCCAAGTTACTTCTACAATTAAATGATTATCCTAGGAAACTTGAAGCATTCAAATCGCCTTGATCTTTAGCATTTTATCCGTTCTATAAATATCTAGATTCACCGAATCCGAAGGCAAAACCCAAATTTATTAACTGCTTTTCCAACTAGTTCAAAATTTCAAAACGATCAAGGATCCTTGCTTCAGCTTATGCTCAACATCGAAAGTCATTATTCCTTTTGAGCCTCAAATCAAACCTTAAAATATATGGGTTCACCACAATTTCACTACGCAACTCTAATTGATTTCCTAACCACGGACTATCTGATTGTAATCCACCATCCAATCCAATTTAACTTGACACCCACAATTCTCCAATTAAGTTGGCTAAGATTTTGGTAAATACCTCAAATTACAATCAGACCCCAAATCAAAATGCTCTATATCCTCATTAGTTCGTTGGTATATATTTAAAATGACATCTTCCTAAAATACAAAATCCATATTGACAAGAATGTCTGGTTTAGTAGAAATTTAATAAATTCTTACATGTCCTCGAAATACATGACCATTCACTCCTGGCCTCATAAACTACATCCTTAGATCTTCTTACAGTTTATATTGATTGGCTCATATAGGGAACCTAGATTATTCAATAGTTATTACAAAAGTCCCAAGATATCGATACCACGAGGGCAAAGCCCAAAATTCTTCAACCTACTGTCAGATTGGAAACTATTTTCATAACAGTCTCCTAAGAATTTGCTATAGCTTTATGTTATCACCCAAATCTTAAAACCAGAATTCTAGCAACCTCGAGATCTCACTGGCATACCGATGAGTCTACTGATTAGCTCCAGACATGTCCTCTATAATTCACAATGACGGAATCGTTCTAAGTATCCTGAAATACAACCATAAGGGTTTCTTATTCAAAATTTCACGATTCCAATATTTCAATTACGATTTTGTCTCCTAATTTAGGTATACAATATCCTAGTACCCCAATATGGGCCTACGCGCGATGCATCTTGACATCTCTTACGAGATATCGAAGGCATGTCAAGTCTATAGACCCTTAACATCCACTACCAGTATTGATGCTCGTTTTTCCTTAAAATACCGAAGTCCATCTATATAATCCTTAAACAAGCCTATCCACTTACAAAATCCCAATGTCAACTTTCATCAAAACATAACCATTCTGACCCTTAATTTATTAGACAAAGCTATCTCCCAAGACAATACCCTCAAATTCTCAAACAGAGACTTCCAATTGCTAATTTCGATAAATGGAAGAATAACTCTAACTAGGGATTCCTCTACCACTTACCCCAAGGGCATCTATCCACAAATCCTCAAGGCAAAGACCTTATTGCAAAATCTCAATTATAGGTGAAGCAATTTCAAACCATGAACTCCTCCCCCACTTTGCTCATGGGCAGTTATCTATTGATGTAGAAATAACAAAATTCTAATCTTTCTCAACGGTATTACTATCTGTGCTAACTTACTTAGCCCATTAGTTAATCCTACTTTCCGGAGGCTCCAAGGCTTTCTCAACGGCACGTAGCCGATACTTCTTCAATTTTATACAAATCTTTAGAGACTAATGTTAATTTCAATCTGTCTCCAAATCGCCCATTAAAACAAGTCAGCCTTGTCTTTTTCTCCAAACATATATATATCATCGAAACTTTCATAGCTAGATTCACGAACAGCCGCCTACCGATTTCAAAAGGGGCAGTCTTATTTTCTAATTAAGCTCAATACCTATCCTTGATTCGATTGACTTTGTCTCTTACTCAGAATTCAGAACCTAATTACATGGTATCATATCCCCTCAATACAATTTACGCCAACATCCTCGAGTACCATTTCAATTCCAAAATGATTCGCATCACCCACAAATCGATTCCAGATCATCAGTTCCACTTATTCGCCATACCAACCAAATAAATCAAATATTCCTTTTTCCAATTGAATACTCATCTAATTGCTTATTACAATCCCTAAAATCCACAAAGCATACAGAATTCTCAGGGTGAACATGACATCACACGCAATTAGGAAACAAGAGAATACATAAATTCCTATTTAAATAAAACAGAAGTCAAATTTTCATAAATAAGAAAATACCTCCATCCACTTCTAGGGGTACCTCAGCATCTTGAATTGTTGTTGCAAGTGCTTTAGCTGGGTTAGTAGGTTTCTTTGCTCCTAGTCTCTTTGGGTAAATTATTGACCAGTGGCCCTACTCGACAATTAAAACAAGCCCCGAAAATTGTCCCCAGATAAACAATGATTACAATATACCACCGAATCCGGAAGAGAATTCGATGCTACCTTTCCCTTTACTGTATCTTCTTAGTAGATTTCAGGTATCCAAAATTGAACTCCTTACTGAGATTCACCTGACTGACCACCCTCTTACCCAAAGATTTCGAAGCTTCAAGTTCTTTTTCGAGCCCTATCTAGAACCCCAATATAAATTTTAAACTTCTGAGTTACTGACTCTTAATCTCATCTTTTAATCCTTACTGAAACTTCTTGACTATTCTTAGTTCATCTCCCCTAACAAAAGGGGCATAGCGAGATAATTTTGAACCTTCTCTAATGCCTCATTGTCATTCTTCCCAATAGATTTAGATAATCAGCCTCTCAATCATTGGGAGTATTAATATCTCCACAAGTAGTCTTTCTTCCTCCTTGTTCACTAGCAATACTATCTCCTATAACCACAAAAATCACGATATTAGTTGACTTTACCTAATCAGATTAGAGGGAGGGGTTAAAATAAATCAAGGCACTTCAAATGGAATTCCTAAGGCCATCCCTTACGCATTTCATCTAATCTTTAACTATTTCCATCCTTATCTTACCTTAGTTTTAGAGCAGATTAACCTAAACCTAGAATACAAATCGATTAGTCTAGGCTTGAGGTCAATATCAATCAATTTAATCACTAAGTCCTAACTCAAATCAATTCTAACTTATGTAAACTAGGATACCTAGGATTTTCCAACCTAACTTAATCATTTTAAACCTTTATTTACTTATTCGATTAGTTCTAATCGATCTTAAACTTTCGCATACAATTTAAATCAATCCTAAGGTATCTCATAATCTTTGATACCATCTGTGACGGAACTGATTTTTTTTTTTGTTCTCTAATTCATTCTGTCAATGACCATATAAAACTAAAGTCCCAAAATAGCATCCTAAAGTTCTAAGGAAAAACGGGTAGAGTTTTTCCTAAATCACAAGGCTTCACCAATAAAATATATAATTGTACAAATTTAATCTTCAATATACATTCATATTGTAATCACAGGATCACCATCCATGGCTTTAATTTATTGATCCTATCTAGTATAGCAAAACTCATACAAGAAATGCTGTCTAGGACGTATGCATATCCAAAAAGAGAATAAAAGTAGAACTATTTCCATAAAATAAACCTACGAAGCATAATTCATTGTTCCAACAAAATGAAAGGCATACTATGACCATTTATATATACGCAATATCTATCCATAAGTAAGATATTATATGCAAAATGATCAAATTTTTTAAAATCTTCAAGATAACTTTGTCCAAATAAACTTTGCATTCTTGCTCGCCAATCCGATTCAAAATGAGTGAGCCAGAACCTAACAAAGTACCGTAAAAGCATGCAAGTAAAATTCTTTCATGTAGAATATAAGTACAGATAAGCAAAATCATGGAATTATTCAAAGAACAAAAATGTATAAGGAAACAAGAGAAAGCATAAATCAGTATAACATATTTCGAAAATCATAAATCATTATAACAGACATCAGAAATCAAAAACCGGTATCAAACTTTATAAATTCTAGAAATCTCACTATACAATTCGAAAGACATGACCCTACTAGCCGAGGGGGTGAATAATCGAAGATAGATTGTATTACATATACAATCAAAGAATAGGAACAGAATAGGAATATCCCTTCTGGCAGGATTATATATAGGAATACCTCCCGAAGGTAGGTCAAACACAGAATTCTTCTCTCTAGGCTAATGTTCTAAGGAAGGGCGAACTACGTATAACTCTATGGGTGGAGTTATCCTCGATTACCACCGTAGCGTTCTAAGGCATGTCGGAGAACCTTACATGACTGTATATTAGTCCTAGGTCCAAATTAACAGAATTGAAAATGTCTTTCTTCTTATTTCTTACTTTTAACTCATCGTGTTTCAGAAAGCCAGTGAGATTTATACAGATAACCCTTCAGATAGCTTCAAAAATTTACAGTAACATAACAGTACAATTCCATTCAAATTTTTTTTAGAAAAAAATCATAGCATGAGAAATAACCCTTTACAACTCAACATTTACATCTCAATATTTAAGGATTTTAAACACCAAATTCCTAATTTTTGTTTCAGGGTTTCACACAAAGCTTCCGAACTTAAATCGAATACTAAACACATGTTTATTTATGAAATCAATGTCATAAATCAAAATACATATACAAAATCATACATTTAAACCAAAAATTTCCAAATTTTTTAGCTAGGGTTTTGCACAAAGCTTTCAGATTTAAATCGGACACCAAACACATGTTTATTTATGAAATCAATGCCATATATCACAATACATACAGCAAAATATGAAATCTATCCGAACAATTAAGAGAAACATACTTCATTTATATTAATCATGGAGGAAAAAGATTTTAGAGCATAAATACCAATTTAGAGGTATTAAAAAGTGGTAAAAATAGAGAATAACGTCTGAGGTACACTTACCTTTATCCGATTTACCGTTTTTCTCACTTTGATTGGATGAAAACTAGTGGAGAACCCTTTCTCTTCTCTTTTCCTTCCCTTCCTCCTTCGTGCTTTTGTCGTTCGTGCCCCAAGTTCTCTCCCCCTTCCATTTTTAAACAAAAAATGAATCAAGTCGGCTGAAATGAAATCGCACCGGCGCTCGAGCGCACGTCAGGTGCACAGCGAGCTCTAGCTCTTGCTGTGGCCTCGCTCGAGCGCCTACGCGAGCAAAGAAGTGTGGCCTTACTAATTTTTTGCACAGCTGCCACGCTCGATTAGGTGTCGTGCTAATGTTTTAGCCCGATTTTCTCTTTTTTACTTGTATAATTAGCCTCATCTTGATTATTATTATTTTAATTACTTTTAAATTATCATATTTTTTGAATCGTTTCACATCGAGAGCCTCGACCCGTGATGTTCTCTCCCTAAGAAAATGTGTTGCTTTGCATTCATTATTATTATAAACTCTAAAACATATCCTTCCACATACCTTGAGTCTAATTATAATTATATTAATTTAACATCCCGAGATTACCATCATTTAAAACCCGAATCATATTTGTGGATTAATATTTGAGATTATAACGCTGGTTCTCAATTCCGCCAATTTTGAATTTTCGGCCCTTCAATCCACTTCTTCCCATATCCTTAGGCCTCGATCTACTTATATTAACTTAATTACTCATATTTATTACATTCCGAAAATCGGTACCTTACCGTTAATTTTTGGGAAGAGCTTGATTATCTCGGCGAAAGGACATTGTTATAGGATGAGTTGTTGGCTTATTATAGGCTAAGATTTACTTAACTAACTAGTGGGTTGTTGCTTAGGTTTTGCACTCGGTGGCACCAAAGGAGTGATATCATCAACCAATTCCTCCAAACTTTTAACTAGCCACCCCATATCACTAACTATTTAGCCAAATTGTTAGGGTGTTAGCTTGCAAATTGGTAGTCAAATTTTGAGATGGCTAATTAGCTTGTGTTGAAAATTTTGGCTGAATTGGGGAGGACAAATCTCAGCCACTTCTTCTCCTATTTTAAATCCAAAGGAAAGGAATAACAAACTCCCTCCCTTCACCCTTTTTTTCTATTTAAACCTCTAGAGCCTTGTATTGTTCTACTTTTGCAAAATTCGTCCTTGAAAAGAGAGTTGGCCGGTTGCTGAGAAGGTGATCCCTAAGGAAGTAAAGAGCAGTCACCTTTTGAGGCTAGTGGACTTGAGACATTTCTTTTTTATTCTTCTATAATTTGATTCATATTATTTTTTTAATTTCAATCATGAGGAATCATAGATTTATCATATAATAACATTTATGGTTGAATAAAATAATTTTTATGTGCTTAATATTCAAGTTTAATACAATGCCTAATCATCGTTCAAAATGATGTTTAGACGCTACTACTTCAAGCAGAAGAGTTCGAGCACCATTTGAATACTAGGCATACTGCGGTGCACATATGATTTCGTGCTTGATTTTTAAGATAGTATGTTATCTTTATTCGTTATTATAAATATTTTAGATCTACTATATTATAGTATGAATGCAAATTAATTTATACAATGTTTGATCGTCATTCAAAATGACGTTCAAACACCATTGCTTCAAGCAAAAGAGTTTGAGCACCATTTGAATGTTGGGCATGCTATTGTGCATATATAATTTCTTACTTTATTTTTAAGATAGAGTGCTATCTTTATTCATTATTATACATGTTTTAGATCTACTTTTTTATAGTATGAATGTGCGTTAATTTATACTAGTTTTTGTGTGTGACGATATATCTGAAATAAAAGTATTACTCTCTAATGTTCGAGGGCTGTTCAAATGCCAACTAATGGATTAAGGGATTTTGTATATTTTAATTGTTCAATTGATTTTCCTTAGGATTGACGGAATGAGTAGTTGTTATATGGCCTTAGTGATAAAAATAATTATTTGATTGAGAAATTAGATTCACTTTCTTGAAAATTCTGACTTGGCATGGATAATGATTAGGCTACCGTTCGAATGCTAATATTAAGGCTAGAATGCTTGTGGGGAAGACTCATAATCGTGTTTTAAATCATAAGTTTTGAGACATAGAATTGTGATTCTAGTTGGATATGGAGTATTACAATGTGTTTATGGGTTTTAGTAAGAGGTGACCATGTGAAATATTAGGTATTCATGATGATTCATCATTTTCCCTCGTTCTCAAGGTTTCATTAGCGTTATCTTTCAAATTGTGTAAGTATGTTTCTTAACACTATGTAGAGAAGTAAGGGAGAGTATATGAAAATCTAAGGTATTTAGGTAAATAAAAATCTATAAAACGTTAATGTAATCTATAATTTTTTAACACTTCTATTTCTGATGGAAGAAGTCAATTAACTTTGAGGTGGGATATTTATAAAGTTATCACTATCATATTGAGATGATATCTGGGATATTATATATAAGAGGAATTATAAATGGTAGGGGTATAGCTTTTACAATGACTATAGCGGTAGTGAGTGTATCATGAGATGTCAAGATTTGAGGTACTTACCTATCCGATGAGGCTTTAAATATAGAGCATCTTGTCATAGTGACAAAATAAAAACCGTAGAAATTTATTAATATCTCATGTTGTTAAGAACTCATATTAACTTGTATTTTTAAAAAAATCCATGAGAGGACCTTATTATTGTAGATATTTTGAGATTTCATTGAATTTATTAGGATTAATAGGGATTTAGTAGATGTCATTTGAGATATTAAGATTGCTTATAAAGTTGGTATCACGGATATTATTTATTCACATTATTATTGAGTTATCTTATTTATTGATGTTATTAATAGTGTTGCTTTATCAATATCTAGATATAATTATTACTTTGTATATATTATATAATATCTTAGTACTTGTTTTGACAAATGAATCCTTTGAATAGCTTGATTTTTGCTATTATTTACTTGGGTCAAAGTTACTTGTTAAACTTTTAACTCACCTTTTCATTTTTTTCTAAAATAAAAGGATAAAGGTAGACAAATCTAGAGTTAGAGGGAGAACTATAGACTTTAGCAGTTTTTGAAGTGTAGTTGAAGTCATTTTTATTTATTTTATGTTATAAAGATAAATTCAGAATTTTTGTTTTATTTTGATGATTTTAGGGTTATATTTTTTTCCTTAATTTTTTGATGTATTAGATAATGTTAGATAGTAACAATTATATTTATAATTATACTATGAGATAGATGTTGTTTTGACATTTATGTTTCTCCATGTAGTTGGATCTGGGCAGTAGTTAGAGGCTGGGTTCGAGTCGCCACAATGTTGATGGATGTTTGAGTTTATAATAGATTTATGATGGATATGTATGATTTGATATTTTACGTGGTCAATTTGAGTCAACTTAGGTAATTCAAGTTCAGATCGTCACATTATGTGTGTGTGAAAACTATAATTTGATTGCCTCATTGTCAGAAGATTTGCCATTTCAAATTGAGCAATTTAATGAGTAAAATATTTTTATTTTTAGATAAGAAAAAGAGAAAAATATTTTGACCCAAGAAGAAATAATAAAAGCACAAAGGAAGAAGGGAGATAAGTTAGAGAGGGTAAATGATAATGAGTGGCAAAATATGAGGAATCTCACTAATTATATAATTAAATTATATCTTATGGGTAACACTTTGAGAAATCAACGGCTTGTTAAATCTAAAGGAGGCTTGGATGAAGATGGTAGGCCAGTATAAATCCATGTCCTTGATATTAAATTTGTTTGTGAAGAAGCAACTCTATGGCTTTCAGTTATTGGAAGAGGAAATCTTTAAAAGTACTTGAATAAGTTCAATCAAATTTTGACACAAATGTCAGTGTTTGATGAGGAGATCAAGGACGAAGACAAAACGTTAATAATGCTGACTTCATTATAGGCCTCATATGATCATATTATCATGATATTATTGTATAGGAAGGACACGATTAGCTTTGATAAAATTATTACTTATTTGCTCATGAATGAGTCTAAATAGAAGAAAAGTGATAAAGCTTTGGGGGAGTCGAGTATCTTGGTATCCACTAGTGATTAAAGACAGAGAGATTGTGGGAGGGAGGCGGCATGTCAAAGAGGAGCAACAACCAGCCCAAACTTAAGGGTATCAGGTACTTTCACTGCTGTAAGAAGAGTCATATAAAGTAAAATTACTTCAAAAGGAAGTAAGAAAAAGGAGGATAGTAGCGAGCATTAAAGATAAGTAATGACAACTTGTCGAGTGTAGTTAAAATCGAATACATTAGCTTGCAGATAAGTAATGGATGAAGCTCATGTTAAGTAGCATGCAACACGTTTTAGATATTTGATTAAATTTGATTTCAATTAACAAACTTGATGAAGAGGGTTTTTGCACGATATTCAATAAAGGCCAATAGAAATTTATCAAAGGCGCCTCAATTATGACAAGAAATGTGAGATTTAAATTGGTATTTGATGAAAGCTTTGGTTGGTAAGAGCAACGTCAAATTGACCAACAGAATGTTTGATCAAAGTAAAAAGAGGAGACTTAAGAGGAGTGCGATGTGAAGCAATGCTATCATGGTAAAGATGCGGAAGGAGAGTACTAATACTTTAGGTTTGATAAAGTGAAAGAGGATATCATTCAAACTCATTGAGGCCAATGTTAGAAAGTTTCTAGCGGGTAAGATGTAATAGTAGCTCGCAGAAGAAGCAAGGTTCTCTCATAATGTAATGAGAAAAAAGTTTGTTGAGTCAGGATCATACCCTTCTAAGTTTGACACACCATTGAAAATATTGTTTTCACTTTTGGTATTTTTAGCGTGCTCCACATAGGCAAAATTATTTTTGAGAGGTTCTGTAAAAGAGTCCTATGCTGATGACTTAAATGTCAGGCTAGAAAGGATTTCCAATAGGTTTTATGAAAGAACCATGAGCTGGCTACTTACATATTAGGATTGAAAGAATTTTTAGTGATACACCATGAGATAGTCGTGAGATAGCCACATAAACGGTTACGTGGGATTTAAATAACCTTTTATGATTTTAGAGGGAAGAAAAAAGAGGGAGATCATTTGTCATAAAGGAGTACCACATAAAGAGGGAGAAGAGGAAAAAAAAAGGAGAAAAAGATTTTAATATTTGATTGAGGTCTTATTTAAATTTTATTTTTTATCAAGTTTGTTATGTTACTAAAGTTTTTTTTTTTTTTTTTTGGACATTATTTTTTAATTGTTCATTTTTCTCGATTTTTCTATTTTAGTAGGTTGTTATATGTGTTACGATTATTTTTAACCACTTATTTACTCATGTATTAATAAAAAATCTTAAATAAGATTACATTTATTATTGAATATTATTATAGTAATTTTTTTTAAGAATTTGTCTTGTTTTTTTCTTGATTGAGAATAATTTTTCATATAAATTATTCCTATGCTCTTATGGTGTTTTACGGGCGATGATTGAGGTGAAATTTGGGAGTTCATTTTCGTTGTGCCAATTATATGTATATTTTGTTTATAATGAATCTCAACAAGGAGTTCAAGAACAATTATTATTTCTAATAGATATTATATAAAATTTAATATTTTATAATATATAAATATCTGTTTTTACAAAATTGAAATATTAAATCATAAATATGACATACCAACTTATCCAATCATATTATTTTATTCCCACTAAGTACATTCGATGTTTTTTAATAATAGAAAAAATATCTAAAAAAATATCTACAATATTTATATTTTCTCATCTTTAATTTATTAAATATTATTCTCTCTCTTATTTTAATATTTTAAAATTTAGAATATATTGACAATATTTTCATTTGTATATCAACTGAATGTTAAAAATATTTTTAAAAATTATAAAAGGTTAAAATAAATATATATTTGGAAATTTTAACACCCATTGTTTACCTATATGATGCATCTTGGATTCGGATTGCTGACAGATTAAGGTGCCATTTAGTCTTTGGGTCGAATAGAAGCGGGCTCGGTCTCCGTACTCAACTTGGATCCTATATACTACAACTCAAAAATAAGAGATCAGATAATTGGTGAGACTTTTTTTTCAATATATCATCCGATACTCAAATCAATAGTTTTCCTCAGGAGATGAAAGATGCAGGGATAAAAGAATATAATTAAGGATGCAAAGAAGGGGCCTTTTGAGTCTACTTTGGAGGTTGTGCTTGGTGTGGAACGATTTTTGTAGTAGTGCACTCATGGGGAGCAACTTTTATGTCGAGGAGGCAAGAATTGTTAGGGAATTCTCGCTAGGCTTTGTAAACAGTGTGGTCTCTTGAGGGCTCTTTGGAAATAGCATTTGAGGGTTTGTTTGAGTGTGAATGCAAGTGTTTGAGGGTTGGTATTAGCATCAATGTAGGCATTCATGTGTGCCTGCCCTTAGAGTCTATCTTAAGAGCTCTTTATAGCCCCCTGAGCCAACTCAGCCTTACTAGGACAGCAAGGCTGGCTACCAATTACCTTGTGCAAATTTGGTAGGCTAGCATGAGGATTGCGGGCGCCGATTAAGAAAATCGTCATCAGTCAAATGGGATTCCTTCCTTTCTTGGGGAGATGTTATACGCTACAAATATTGGAGTTGTCATTATAAGAGATATACTTAGTTGGGAGTTGTAATTCCTAGAGAGATTGTGATCTTGGGCAATATTTGGGATTTTAGCCGATTAAGGCAGGTAATTTACAGTGCGCAAGAATGGTGCTGTCGACCATTTGGATTGAGCCGTGGGTGGCTTGGTTGTCTGGTCGGCTCATGTATTGTTTCGATCATTGGAAGCATTGATTAGCCACTAAGCCTGTGGGCCAAATGCCTCCTGGGCCTGCAGCCAAGGTCGTGGGTCTTTATATTGGGCCGATCCATTTCTACTGCCTCCATCACTAATCCTCCAAGTCGGAAGATTTAAATTTTTAACCCTTAGCATATTCACGATGGGATCTGACATGACTTGTAATTTTTTCCCTTCTGCTCCTTCCCCAAACCGTTGTCAAAATCCCTCATTTACTGTTTTTGGCGTGATTCCTCTACATCCGTGATTTTCTACAGATTTTCTAGGATGAGGGATCCTTGACGTTTAGTAGCTCTTTGATTCCTTTTGGGCTATAAACTAAGGGCTTGCTGTGCCACTTCGTATCACATTTTGCCTTTATTCTTGAGGTGGTGTGGGAGACCAAAGTCACCATGAGGCTTGGGTTTCCGACTGTCGGTATTGGTGGGAGCTCATCCCCGATGTTTGATGGCATCATCCTAGATGCACTTACAGTCAGCTTTGGTCATGCTTTTTCGCATAGGGGGTGCTTTGGTCACTCCTTTTTGTGCCCGTTCTTGAGCCATACCTACCACTGTTTTTGTGCAGAATGAGGCTTTCCTTTCACTCTGCCTTCACCTTAGATGGCGGCTTACCTTTGGAATGGGTTCAGGTTCCTCAAGAACAGATGTTTGCGCAGTTTCATCCTGCTGCTAGAAGGGTTGGTGCCGGATTCTAGGGTTCGAGGCTATTTCCTCCTTACAGTGGTGTGAAACTTTCCTTACCCTTTGGCTCCCTCTAGATGTCGGCCTTCCTTTGTTGTGAGCCCTTGTTCTGACTCCTGACATGCTATTCTTGGGGGCCACGCTTTGTTGCTTACTAGATGCAGGCCAATCTCTTGTTCAAGTTCTCCTAGTTGCTTGCTCATTTAGGAGTTTGCTGTGGTTGAGTTCTATATATTCCTCACTCTTTGTCACTTTACTTTTGTTGTACGTCAGCCTTTGAAGACTTTGTAACTTGTAAAATGAAATTAATCAATGGAACTAGCATTTACTTTTTCCCATGCTATTTCCATCTTTGGTTTTTTTTATGCTAGGCTGAATTGAGTGCCCATCGTCCAGCCGAAGGTGGCCTAGATCATTGACTAGTCAAACCAGCTGGTCGCAGAACTGGGTAGCTGACCAGGTGGACAAGCCGGAATTAGATTGGATCATTGACCGGTCAAATAGTAGGAAGCCAAACTAGATCGTTGGTAAGTTGGCCAAACCAGAGCCTGTCTGGTTTGTAGACCTGTCAACCCAGCTGAGAGCCGGACTGGATAGTTGACTAGTCAAACCGATTGGATTTGGAGGGGGTCATCGGCCTATCAATCTCACTCTGAGTTCATCATATCTACCTGCCGCCAATTTGGTGTCCTCAAGAAGTGGAGCGTAATGGCCTAGGAGGTTGGGTTGTTCTAAATTTTGACCCATCTCGTTTTACCACGTGTCTACCGTCCATATGGTGGCAGGTTCCATTAATGGCACTAGACAATTGACATGCCTGGACATCCTCCGGTGCCGGCGTATGTCCAGTCATCATGTGTGCGCCTTTCTAAAGCGCTATTTGAAATTCGAAGCATTTATTATATAAAAGGATGCCCCATTGTTGCCATATATGTTTCTTCTTCTCGAGCCCATATTTCTCTCACATTCTCCATGCCTTGCTATTTTCTATTTCTATGGTCCTCAAAGTCAACACGATTCATTCTATTCTTATTGCCACTGATGTCGAGGCTTGTACCTATAGTATGACATTCCCACTGCCATTTTTATGTAGTGCTAGGAGAGCGCGATGGGGCCTATTCTCCTTCGGAGGGGTCCGTCATCATCTACGAGGCACACTTGCAAAGTGGCTTCGCTTTCCCATCTTGAGGAAGTTGTTCGAGATCTTGGTAACCTTGGGAGTCCCAATCATAAGATTTCATGCAAATTCCATAAGGTATTTATGCTCCTTGTGTTTATTGCTCTATCATTAGGGGAGGACATTGACTGCAATAGCGATGAAGGTGACTTTTTAGTTTTGCCTGAGTGGGGATTGGATCTCACTATCCTCTTGAGAGCTACACATAAGTAGAGTCATTTCCGATTCTGTCAAGAATTAGAAGAATTGGTTCATTTTTATCAAGGTATCTCCCGACTAGACCCTCTTTAAGGATTTGGGCAACTTGCTGGCATCCCTCATCGCCAAGGCTTCACAGGAGCAGGTGGAGTCCTTCAAGCTGCTGACAGAGCTAGTCCAAGCAAATCTGGATGATTTCAAGAAGGACTGTCTCCTGTCCTCTGTGGTGCTTGCACTAGCCCAGTGGGGTCTTCCCATGGAGGGTACGGGAACCGTTGTCTCTTAGCTTGCTCAGCCTAAGAGGAAGGCTAGAGCCCTATTTATTAGGGATCCATCTAAGAGTCCATCTAAGCGACAGACTGCATCATCCCTGGGGTCCTCTTCATCTTTCATAGCCCAAGGTCTGCCTATGGCAGGGCGAATGCAGGGCCTTGGCGAGTTGTTAAGGGGACCAGCTCTTGTCGCACCTTCAGATGTCAGCACTACTGAGGCTAGTGCTTGAGTAGCTATGACCAGTGGACCCCCCTCTCTCACAGTCGACATATTGAGAAAACTGGCAGTCGGCGGACTGCTGGGCTGATTTGTGAGTCGAGCCAGTCCCATTAGGAGATCCGTTTGTAGTCCCAACAAGAAGTCTAAGAAGAGGCTTAGTAGGCAGGCCTAGGAGGAGGCCCATCTAGCAGTTCAATAGGAGGCCCAACCAAAGGCCCAGCAGGGGGTCCTTGTCTATTCTTTGCTGGAGTGGATGGTGCTCAACTTTTCAGATGAGTCAACCGAAGAGGGTCCCAGTGTGGACCACCTAGCAAAGGCCCAACTAGGGGGTGATATTAAGGAGGCGGTGTATGACGGAATGGATTATTTTTTTCTAATAACCTCCGTCAATAAACATACTAAACTAATGTCCATAATTTAAATAATATAAAATTTTTACAGAAAATCGGACAAAGTTTTCTTTATAATTAGTCAAAAATTATTTATACAATATGCTTAATTAAAACCTGTACAAGCATATAAATCCTCAAACTTTAACATTCAACACCATACATACACAAGATCGACAAATGCCATATCATCCATGGCTCCAACACAACATTTATAACTACCACATTGGATTTAAATAGAGATGTTATTTAGGCCTAAACAAATCCATAATTAAGTAATAGTAAAAATAAAACAAGATATATCAACCATTTGTGAAAGCATAATAAAATTTATAATAATACATAACATATCATGCCACATTCTATTATATAATATAAATCTAAATTAACTATTTCTATTCTATTACATTAAACATATACAAAACTACAAGTCTTCAAAGTTTAGCCGATCTCTTTAGTTTATCTCCCGCCTTACTCTAATTAATCGAGCGTCAACTCGTAACTCTTATCTGGAAGGAAGAAGAGGTAAGAGTGAGTTAACAACTCAACAAGTATATCATAACAAGGCACTGAATAATAATAATAAAATTAAGTAGGAGAAGGATATATGATTAGGAGAAATGTATAAATAGAATGTAAATTAACATGCTTGGAATGCAATTTACTTATTTATTTTGTTTTTATTTTCTTTAGAACATAGATCAAAACATAATTATTTATCTTTACAGATCTAGGCTAGTAGACCCTACTAGCCAAAGGAGTGAATAATTGGAGATAAATTGTATTCACTTTACACAATTAAAAGTCAAATTTAAAATAAAAATATAACAGTAACATTTCCTTTAATGGAATGATTTATAATATTATCTCTTGAAGGCAAATCAAACTTAGATTCTATCCTCCCAATTTAATGCCCCGAGGAGGAGCAAACCACTCATCACTTCATTGATGGAGTTATCCCCGAGTACCACTATAATGTCCTAAGGTATATTTATAGTATCATCCGCTACAATATGTGGCCAAAATAAATCTTTGAGTCTCCACTGTCACACTAATGACATACCTGGGGACATTACTTGTCAAAACACAAATCCGGGTCCTAGTTTCTTGGTTACTTATTCTTTTGAGGGAAGATCCACCAGATTTATTTTACAAATAAACTTATCTCTCAAATATCTTCATCTTGGAGATCAAATCTATCAAAATCCCAAAGGTGGAACTCTCCTATTATTCATATGCTTATTATCTTGCTTGTTGATTTAAATCTTTTCACGACTTGACTTATATACGAATATCATATGCATAGAGAAGACTTGAAATTCTTACCATCGAAGAGCAGATTAACTTTGAGAGTTTTGGATGTGAATTTCTTTCACAAACACATATTTCAAAGCTTTCGGATTATTCCATTGGACTTATATAAACATATATATCATTTAATTAGCAATTTAAACAAGAAAAATTATGTAAAATATCATCCAAAGTCCTTGAGTGAATAGTACCTGTGATTAGTGCACGTGAATAGTGCACGGATTTCACATATTTGTTTATTCTCAAAATTTCGGGTATCCAACGGGTAAATTATTAAACCCTAGGCATAGATAACTAAAATCTTAAGTCAATTTATACATTAAATCCCAAATCAAAGTTTAAATGGTGTCTGGGCATAGGTTAGGGGATTTGCAAACAAATTTTTACCTCAAGCTATAAATTCGGATACCCAATAGATAAAATTATATGCCCAAATCATGGGTAACTATAGTCTAGTCCCAAATTAAGCTAAAGCCCCAAAAATCCGTGGGTTTTATGCTCAGGCACGTGGGTTAGGATTTACGTTGTTTAAAACATTACCTAAACAACAAATTTGGACTCCAAATTAACATATATATATGCTTAGGTCTTGAAAATCATAAAATATAAACCTAACTGGGTATTGGAATAAGAATACCCGAAGAAAATAAGATAAAAGTGTAAGAAAATGAAAGAGAAAGGTATGAGTGCACTTGCCTCATCCCGATCTATCACTTTTTTAACTAGTTCTCAAACAGATTAGAACTTGTGGGCCTCTATCTTCCTCCTCTCTCTAGTTCTTCATCCCTCTCTCTCTCTAAAATATCAAAAATGGCCAAAAAATACGCACAAGAGAGCTCTCGAGGGTGTAAATACCCTGACTGACACTCGAGCGCCTGTTGGGCGATAATTGAGTGCACCACCCTGCCAACATCGTGCCTCAAACACTCTTTGAGTGAGGCATTCTATTTTGGTGCCCATGTGGTGCTCGGGCCCTACTTGGGCGTGGGTTAGGCTCAAGTCAAGCCTACATCAAGCCTACTTCGTGTTTTTACCGTCCGAGACCCGTTTTAACCCTTCTAACCCAATTTTTTACATCCTTGAAACATAATTTTGATTGTATAACTTTAATACACCATAATTATCATAATTTAAAACTTTGATATATTTTACAAATTAACATTCTACGGTTTACAATTTCGATCCCCGATTTTACCAATTCTTGAATTTTAGGCTTTTCAATCCTATTTCTCCCATACCCCTTGACCTTAATTCACCTATTTTAACTTAATTACTTATATTTTATCATATTTTAAAATCGAAACCCCCACAGAGCCCAACTTTCTCCTAATTATCATATTTTGGAAGCTTAAGTCATTACACTCTCATCTACTTATAGAAATTTCATTCTCAAAATTTAACGAATCCTAAGTTTTCATAGTCGAAGGTAATCTTCTAAATTCTCCTAGCATTCCCAAAATCCTCCTTGATTAAACGATTATCCCAGAAAGCATTTGAATTATTTTGGTCCTTATTATCTAGTTCGTTCTATCGGAGCCTAGATTGAAATCTCATTAGGAGACAAATTCTTAATCTCCCAACAACAACTCATCATGATCACATATTTACTTCCATAATTTACGGTACTTGGAAGATTTTACATGATACTACCAAGTTCGAGGGCAACCCAAATTTATTAACTCCCTTCGATTGAGCTCAATATTTGATCAGCTGAAAATTCTTACTTCAATGTATGTTAAGCCTTGAAAATGAGCATTCTTCCCAAACCTCAAATTTAACCTTAAAATATGATGGTTCACCACCTGTCTGCTGCGCCACTCTGATTAATTGCCTAATTACAAATCGTCCAGTTACAATTCGTCGTTGTACTAAATTTAACTTAACACCCAAAATTTCCTGATCAAGCTTCAGCTAAGATTTTGATACAAATTTCAAATAGCAAATAACCTCAAGATTGAAATATTTTATATCCTCACTATTTTGTTGGTATGTCATCAAATTGACATTTTTCTAAAGTACACAATCCATATGAAACACTTAGATTATATGACAGTCATAAGTAGAGAAAATCCCAAGATATCCATATCATGTAGACAATTCCCACAAATCCTCAATTTATAGCTAGATTAGAAACTACAATTGTAACAATTTCCCAAGAATTTAATATGACTTTAGGCCATCACCTAATTTCTCAAAACCCAATTACATAGCAACCCCAGGATCTCGTTGACATACCGACGAGCCAACTGATTCATTCCTAATATGTCCTCCATAATTACAAAGAGTGGATCTTTGAAATAATCCTAAGATAAAACCATAAAGACTTCTCATTTCATGATTATCCTTAATGCTTTGAACAAAATTTCCTTCCAGAATCAAAAGTAAGTATTCCATGTGGAGCATCAAAGGCATATTAAATTTGAAGACTCCTACCATCAATTGTCAGTACTACTTCATCAAATAGCTTGTATGTAGCATTGAAATCAACCCGATCATCTTCTTTCCAACTCTTCCTTAGAACTCAAATGATTCATACTCAGTGATGCAAAACAAGATGGATTTATTATAGTAATCTACGCTAGCATGATAGTAAGCTAGCTAATCCATCCCCAAAATAGCATCAAAGTCAAGCATATCTAGTAAAATCAAGTCCACTAATAATTGAAACCCATTAATCTAAACCAAACACCAAGGATACATAATGTTAGCTAATAAGACTTTACCTACCATGGTAGATACTACTAATACAAATTCTAAAATTTGAGGGAACACATGTAACTTATAAACAAATTTTAGAACCACAAAAAAATGTGTAGAGACCCAGGATCAATCAAAATATGAGCCATAAAGTCAAAGATTCACATATTACCTTCAACTATCGAGGGGTCTACTCTCACATCCATAGCCATCACAGCAAAATTCCTCCAAGAAATAGTGGTCTTCTTCTTTGGACACCTTAGAGGGAATGGATAATCCCTCGCCATATGGCCACTTTGGCTGCAATCAAAACAAGCACCAGTTAGATGGTAGCATTACTTCCCAAAATGATTCATATAGTAAAACTCACACCCCATTTTAGAATGTTAAGGCTTTGTCAGCGAAGACTTTACTCTAATTGGTTTTCCTTTATTTTGAGCCTTGGACTTTGAGTGGGATCCTCCAGCCTTCAAACTCTGGCCTCTACTCTCCAACCTCTATTTAAAATATTTTTCTCTCAATTACTTACCCGATAAGTAGGGCCTAATCAAGCACTTCACTCTACGTCCGTAGTCGGAAAGGTACAGACTACTTTCTAATTGAATCTTGTAATCCTTACAAAAACTTTCGGACTCTCTAGGCCTCATCTGTCACTACATGTGGAGTAAAATGAGACAATTTAGTAAATTTTGTATTGTACTTTGCCACAATTATAATCCCTTGCTTTAATTGACTAAATTTGTTCTTCTTAATCTCTCGGACACTAGACGAAAAGATTTTTTTCTATAAATAACTCCATAAATACACCCCACAATATCTCCTCATTATCAATCCCCAGAACCTAACGTTGGGAGGAGCACTACTAACTCACCTCTCCATCCAAATTATAAATAGCAAACTTTACTTTGTTCTCCTTAAAGTAGTCGATCACCTCAAATACCTTATGCACTTTTGAATCTAGTTCTTCACTTTGATGGGATCAAACTCTCCTAAAAACTCCATGACATGCTCATTCTTGAAGCGGTCAAATGATATCTTACAGAACCCTTGGGCAACCATTAGTCTCATAGCGGCTAAATCCTCATCTTACTATTGAATCATACAATCCATGATATCACTCATATGGCCTATCATCGATAGGTAATCATTCTCGCGATTCGAACTTGATCCTCCACACTCCAATTCTCTATTATCT
Source organism: Nepenthes gracilis (assembly GCA_033239525.1). Taxonomy (NCBI): domain Eukaryota; kingdom Viridiplantae; phylum Streptophyta; class Magnoliopsida; order Caryophyllales; family Nepenthaceae; genus Nepenthes; species Nepenthes gracilis. Next base: position 16,523,770 of record BSYO01000007.1, read on the forward strand.
ACCATGATGATACCTATCATACAAAATATACAAACATCAAAATTACCCAAAACACATTTCCTTACGATTTTTCTTTAATACTATTTCTTTTCATGGCCTTGGACCAAAGTATGTCTTAAAATTAATAATAATTAAAAATCACAAAATAAAATCCCAAATATGACATTCAAATCAATAACCCAACTTAGGGTGTGACTTGACAATACATCCATAAGGCCTCCACATTAACAATAATAATAGATAAAATGCTAATCTTTCATAGGATCCCTCCAAACTATTCATCCAGACAAATAAGTGATTATAACCTACTTAAATGTCCATAAGAAAAAGGAGACACTAGCATTGTAAATATCTCATAGATCCATCATAAATTGTACGCCACAAATATCTAAGTAATTTAATGATCCGAACACTGGCTTCTCAACAATATAATATACTATTGTCATCCTATCCACCACCAAAACGATATCAAAAATTCATTGAATACGAATACAAAGCCTATAATCACAAATATATATGAAACTTCAATTAAATCCACGTCTAAACTCCCTACAATGTATTCGTGGCTTACAAATCTGAAGGGGTAAGAAATAATAAAAATAAAAGTAAAAAACTCAACAAATATCATTGTATAATATATACAAAACTGATGCTTCCATAAAGAGTACAAAGATAATCACAACATAAACGAAAGTTTATAAAAGTCAAAATTTAAATATCCGCTATGTCACATCAATAAAAGTCCAAATATGGTCCCATACTCAAATTCATGTTCCAAAATTAAAGCCAAGAGTTTTAAATATACAAAACAAACTGAATCCCAACTATAGGTAAAACTTGTAAATCTCAATCGAAATCTCAAGTATCAAAATCAATATAGGTAAAATATATTTAAAATATAAATCATGTACAAATTGGAGAACCAAAAATAGAATGACTAACTTTAGAGAAGGATTACTTCTAATCTCAATAATATTAAAACATATCACTACTATTTTGACATACAAGTAGGGATATCTACATACTTTTTCACACAGTCGTGGATGAAATTACTATATTTTGCCGCCTGTTAAATGGGTACACTTGTCAAATCTATCTAAATATATTAGGACGTCTGAATATATTAGTTATATTCAATTCTTTACGATAGTTCTTAAGAAAATACAAATAAATGAAAGTCTTTATATTATAAGCTCAAAGCTTTTCCGCCATGGAAAATGTATGAAGCTTACACTTGGAATGGTCAAACACAAAACTTTTCAACCTCAAAGTATACACATCTAATCGAATACACAAAATAGAGCCGGACCAAAAATATAATGCATAAATACCATAAGCACAGCCCATATGCAAGTTTTTTGTGACATTTTATTTGTAGACATATTTTTACATAAACAAAATACCTCATAATATTTATCCATTTTTCACGAAATGAACAAAATCTTCAAATAACAACAAAATGGAAGTAAAATCCTGAAATAATCTATAAAAGTGACAGCCATGCATAAGGAAATCAAATAAAATAAGTAAAATAACATATATATACATTAAATCCATTAAATATAAGCAAAACTAATTAGAAATAAAAATAAATTAAGAATAAGACATAATGATATTTGTCTTAATTTCTAATTTTACAAATATAATGAAAGGATGCTTCAAAATCATCCTTATTCTCCTCATCTCTTTTCCTTCTCTTCTTTTTCTCACACCTTTTCCTTTTTGCACAAAATGACCAAAAGTAGTGTGCATGGTCCTTATATAGTTAAATAGGTGCACAAGCGTTGTCTCGGACACGCATCAGACACTGTATCTAACCTCATCGATGCACAAGCACGGCCTTGAGGATGCCTTGAGTACGACATCTCTAGAATCTACACTTGAGCACTACCACAAGCGCTCCTAGGGTTCACCCAACCTTCCATGTGCGTATTAGCACGCATCAAGCGAGCCTTAGGCACGAAACCTACTTCCTTGCTCCTATTTTTCTTCAAATTCATATTATGCAATTATTCCAATATATTCAAAATACACTGATAGTATTAAATTAATCTTACAAAGAACCGGGTATTACAGTCAATGATGATCTAGGTATCGTTGCATTCCGAAGCATTCAATTCAACTTCTATGGCCTTGCACCAATCTGGAATTTTTACAACTTGAGAGTAGGTTTTTAGCTCATTCAAAATAGAGATAGATGATGAGAAGGCATAAAATTTAATAGATAATTTGCTATATGAAAGAGATGAAATTAAGTGAAAGGATTTACCCAAAGGAGGATTGCCATCCTTGCACAATTGACTGGTGTTTGAAGTGAGATGGCAATAAAAATCTTGTTGATACTAGGCCGCCATTCTAATCCTTTGTGGTGAAGTAGAAGAGCAAGGCAGAATGCCTTCTTGCTCCAGTTTGGCCAACCTTTAGTGGTAATTCTATTGGACTGTTTTGTGTGTTCTTAATTTCTGTTCTTGTGGAGGAAAGAATGTTTTAGTTAGGTGTTTTTTGGGATTGTTTAGTGATCTTTGAATTGATTTAGTGATATCTGTAGGATCAACTTTAAATGAAAAAAATATATTTTTATAAAAAAATTACATTTCTAAAGTAAAAATGGCATTATTTTGCAAATCTAATAGTTCATATCATTTAATTCCATAATGGTAACTAAAGGAGAAAAAAAAAAACACATTTTCTTCCTCTTTGTTCAAATTTCTTTGTCCCTTAAGAAAGTGCAGAAACAAAACACTAGCACCCAAAAGTTTTTAGATAGTTATAATTAGGTTTCTTACTTAAAAAGATCACGTGAGGAGTTTTATTTTCTAAAATAGGAATAGGTGTTTTATTTATTATGTGAACAATGGTAAAACTCTAAATTAAGTCTCAATTAAATTATAAAATGACACCAAACAAAATTTAGTGTCAAATTTATTTTTGAGGAGATAGGTTCATATAATTCTAAATAAAATGTACAATAGTTAAAAGAAAAATATTCTTATCCATCATAGGACTCCATAAAATATGATCCTCAAAGGTTACAATGAATGATGCCAAACATGACATTAGCCTTATGGGACTAAGAGAAAAGGGCAGCTTATGTAGTATTGCCATGGAACAAATAGGGAAGAAATTTCTATAAATATGTCATATATCCTTCTTTATATAAGGATCATCTATTAGCTATTAGCTATAATAAAAATCAAAATATGTCCTTGACACAAGAGCCGAATGCTTGGAATGGGAGTATTGGTGGCAATGGTGGCATTATTACTCGATCCAAATTCAATCAAGTCAAAGGGGGCCGTAGGGGAAACTTCAATATCTTCACATGATACAGATCATTCCTCACTTCATCCATTGTAATCATTGTCCAAAATGAAGGGTCCTGGATATAGCACAGATGAGAAAGAAACATAAGATAACCATTGAGAGTATTAGTAAGCTTTCTAGCTAAAATTAGATTAAATAAAAATATAAAATATGTAAAATATCTCTTAATGTGATTTTGTTTGAAAGTTTAACAATTTTAATACAAGTCATTGGAACTTTATTTCCATTTAGAAGTTTGATAGAGCATGTGATATATCTAGTTATAGATATATAAATAGATGTATTATAAAACACCGGAGAAAGCACATAAAATTTGTCTATAAATTCTATTCTTTTTAATTAAATTTTTACTTACTTATAAAAAAAATAAAAAAAATATATCACATATTATATGATTTGTAGCTCCCGTATCAATTATCCGAAAGGTCATTTCTTTCAAAGACTTGCCTGTGAGTAAGGGGACAAGTGGAACTTCATGTCATCAACTTGATTAATAGTTGATGAAATAGAGGTTTAATTAACACCACTTTATCATCATTTTTTCGTTCTATCACTCTCAATGGCATGACTGGACTAAATCACAAAGGCATTTGAACTTCCTTCATTGTTGTGAAGTTTATATTTTGGAGGATATCTCTTAAAATTATAACATTTTTCAACCAGATGTTCTAATTCATTGTAATGAATATAAATAGGAATTTTAGCTATCCCATGCTTAAAGAAAATTTCAAGATTATGCTCTAAAATTTAACAATGAGTGTAGAAAAGCCTCTCACTTCTTTAGTAGCATTTTTAGCATAGTTAATATTTCTTTGACAATTATAATTATAGATTCAAACGAATGAAACGGAAGATAATATTTAATATTATTTTTTCTATTGCCAAATAATAGATAACACTTTACTTACAAGAGGAAGGAAATCCAATAACATAATTTGATCCCTATTGTTGATATATGATTCGTTTAATCCCATCAAAAAACTATATAACACAATTCCATTGATATCTATTTTATACAATTTTTAATTTTTCACATTCATAACTTAGAATGAGGTCATAAATTAGAATCTCATTCCACGTGGTTTTAAACTTATTATGGTAAATGCTCACCCCAATCTTGTGCCTAAAGAAGGATAGTAAGTGATTTCTTAAGTTAAAAATTTTACAGTCCAAATTCCATCAAGTGTGCTAAACCTTGATAGAGTTATGGATCGTAGGCCTTCTTTCACTATTGCTTGTGGCCTAATTTCTTCAATTTCTAACAATTCTTGTACTTGTATATTTATTTGTCAATACGATTTATTTGCTCTTTTAAATGAGAAGCCATGGAAGACAAAAATATGAAAATTGTAAAGACTTGGGAGTCTTAAATGTGAAAATTCTAATTATTTAGAGAATATTTTATTCTATGTACTAAAATATTTTTAAACACATGTAATTTTTGGGATATTAAATTTAAAATTTAAAATCTCTATGTATTTATTAACCTTTATATACAATATATGTACATTAATTTTTTGGCTTCTATGTATGTACATAACATTTATTTATTTTTTATATGTACATGACAACTTTCAAAATTCTATATCTATGCGTACTTGTTAATGAACATTTCAATTATGTTTTTATTTAATAACAATAATGGTTTCCCTAATTAATGGCAAAACCGTGTTTTAAGATTCTAAACGAGGCTAGAGTTGGGATGGGAAAATGATTCCATTCCCAGTATGGTGAGATAACAGGCGTTTGTTAGATGGGTGAGAACGGCTCTTTATTAGGAGAAAGCCGCGGACAGAGAGCAACCCCCAAATTTCTCTCTCTATCTTTTCTCTCTCCTCGCCCGTCGGTCGCCTTTTATCTCCTCCAAGCGATCTCCCCATCTATCCTAGGGTTAGGGTTCGTTTCTTTCGTGCTCCTATTATTTACCTGTCCGACGTTAACTCTTGTTGTTGATAGGATTGGAATCTGTTTTCTCTTGTTGATGACTTGCTTTGTGCATGCTTTCGATCAATTTGGTAATCGGTTTAACTTGCGTCCTGTGTTTCATTTGGCGAATACAGAACCAATTGGTTCGTTATAGTGGTTGAAAGTCGGCCACACCTATCGAATTTCAAGGTTAGGTTTTTGAATTTTCCTGCATACTTATGTGAATTCAATTAGGGTTTATTAACACCAAATTTATCAAGCTAAATGAATAAAAACCTCGAATTCAAGCAGCGTCACAAGCAGACCAACTGGAAGATTATCTTAGTATGACTTAGAGATTAAGACAGCCTCGTCGTATCACAGAATAAGGTTACATATATGTCTGATCATTCCCAGATAAAACTCTTGAATTGGGCTAATGTTTGAATGATTTCCTCGTGAATTTTCCAGATTTACGCATTAATTTCTGCTGTCCTTCGAACCCATCCCACAAAGAAATAGACAATGGGAAACTTTGTCGAATAATCATCCCCACTTGATGAAGTTTTTCGTACATGTTGTCCATCTCTGATTTGACATCCCCACTTGATGAAGTTATTCGTACGTATTGTCCATCTCTAATTTGACGTTATTCCATTGAGTTATTGGTTTGTTAGCTGTGGTTTTGGTAGAATCAGTTATGATTCTGGTAACAGATGAAGGAAGAAACAGATGTTCGGATGTCATCTATTTTGATTTGTTCAATAAAAAAAAAAGGCCTCTGTTAGCATAAGAGGATTCAACCCTGGTACTTTCGAGAGAGACCCTGCCACTAATAAAGGATAAAGGCCTCCTAAAGGATGTTTTATTTTTTTAACTGCGTCTGCTTCTTTTCCCCCGTCCTTTGCTTCTTTGTTTTACTTTTAATGTGTTTGAGCTTGTCACATCCATTAAGAACATTAGCTATGCAATAATAATTTTAGCATTGGGGCTCCCAAGACCAGTTTAAATTTAAAGTTTTCTTGAAAGTTATCGGGTCTGCCAATACTTTATGCATGGCATGATACACCATGTATAAAAAAGTGTCATATTGATCATAGGTTATAATTGAGAATCATATTTGATATATGGTACATAGTTGATTTGGAAACCTAGTAAGTTTTCTTTAACTTGCTATTATAGTACTCAACTGCTACTAGGCTGTCTTGTATGGCATTATTATTAACCAATTGACTTGTCAATTGTTGATCATTGTCTATCCTTGCTTTGAGCATATTTGCCTAGAAATACATAAGCTACTTGATGAAGTTGGATAGTCATGCACTGACAATACTACATCTGCCTTTTTTTTTTTGTTAGCTGATAGCTTTGTATATATGGACGGATTATTTTCTCTCTCTTATTGGTTTTGGTGCAGTTCCTGGAATGGACCACGATGAGACAGGGTGCCAAGCTCCTCTGGAGGGTCCTATTTTGTGCATCAATAACTGTGGCTTCTTTGGTAGTGTGGCTACAATGAACATGTGTTCTAAGTGCTACAAAGATGCACTTTTGAAGCAGGAGCAAGCTAAACTTGCTGCATCATCCATTGAGAATATTGTGAATGGATCGAGTGGCAATGGAAAGGAGCCCGTTGTTGCTGGAAGTGTGAACATGCAAGTTGGTCCCATGGAGCCAAAAGTCATTACCCAGTTAGAAGCATGTGCATCAGACATGGGGGACGAAATGGAGGTGAAGGTGATGCAAGGTCCTAATTGTTGCAGCACTTGCAAGAAACGGGTTGGCTTAACAGGGTTCAGTTGTCGGTGTGGTAACCTGTTCTGTGCTGTGCATCGATATTCAGACAAACACAACTGCCCCTTTGATTATCGCACTGCTGCTCGTGATGCTATAGCAAAGGCCAATCCTGTTGTCAAGGCAGAAAAGCTTGACAAAATTTAAATTTGATGGTGAAGTTTGATGTATTGAAATAGGATTCTACCCTTATGTCCATGAAACTTCTCCTAAGTTGGATGTGTATATCGGCAGGTGTCCTATAAGATTGATAGGGATGATCAGCAGTTAGGACATCTTTGCAGCTTCAAGTATTCCGTGTTGTGTTGCTGAAATGTTGTTGGCTTCATTTGCCCATGGCTATATATGATGATTTGGCGGGCACTCTCTTAGTTGGCGTGTAATATGTCATTCTGTTTGAAATGAAATTTCGTTCAAATAGCTTATGGTGAAATGGTTGGTTTGTGCTACTTTTAGTTGATGAGGACATTCTTGTGCTTAGTCCTTTAAAATACAAACTGGGTTTGTGTGTGATGCATTGCATTCGTTCTGCGATGCCCTGTCCATTATTAAAACATCTTGAGCCATCATGGTACAGCTTTAGTAGAAATTCTAGAAATATTTTGCCGCATGTAATTGATCTTTCTTCTATAGGCCTTTTTTACGCTATATTATTTTTATGGGGTTGTCGTTTCTCATTTATGATGTATTCTACTACGCCTGAGGTACTTGCCCAGTTTGTCACGTTGCCAAATCTGCGTAGTTGTACGTCAGATGTTTTACTGCTGTTGTAAAAGAAAATTTCCATTTCCCTGGAGCATCAATTTATCCATGCGTACAACCTATCATATATGGACACACAATATATGACCAAGGGAATGTGGGATTGTTTTTTGTGTGTTGGATATGATAAGTTGGGCGAATTGGTGACTAGTTGCGCCAGGAGCATTGACTCTCTCTGCTGCATAAGCCCTCGCTTGTTATGTTAATTGAGATTTGTTCTTTCTGTTTGGCCAAATAAATTCCTGCTGCATTGTTATAGATATTAACTCGGAGCGTGCTCTTCGTTCTTTTGCTTATTTTGGTTGGAGAAGGTTTCCATAAAAGGTTACTGGAACCATGCGTGGCAACAAGTTAGAGCATGCATAAAATTGACACCAAGCAGCGTGATTTTGCCGTTGAATCATATTTTTTTGAACCCTCTGCTATGCTTGTAGATGTTAGGTTTCTTAAAATTGGCATCATGCAACAGGACTTTGCTGTTGAATTGTGTGTCTGCCCCTGTCGTAGCTGTCACAATTCTGGACAACTATATATATATATACATAATTTGTTTGTAACAACTGTATTTTGGAACTTTTTTGTTGGTTGGCAGATTTTGACATGTAAAGAACATTGCTTAGAATTTGTATCTCTAGCTTAATGAAGATAAATTATTACTCTATGGGCATTAACCCAGATGCTTTCATAATTTTGCGTGCCCATTAATCTCACTTTGTTTCGCTAGCTTCAGAATCATGGTAGTTGCACCAAAGTACCCTAAAACGACGATGATAGTAGCTATTCTGAAGCAACTTGCAAGGAGATAGGATATAGGGTGCAAATGAGTTACAAATTTTCTCATGTTTTGGATGGATAAATAGGAGAAATGCAAAGGAAGACTTAGTGGTCATCGAAGCGGCTGGGCAAGAATATAGGATGCTGACGATCAGCTTACATTTCTGTTGCAAGTAGACATCTGGTTTTGCAGATCTTATTCAAGAAAGTGAAAATTAATCAATCCTCGAGTAATCCATTTTTGCTATTTTCCAGCACTTTAGAAAATGTCCAATTCGAAAACCTCCATGAAAATTTCAATATTTAGCATGTACTAACACAGCAACAAAGTTTAAATCTCACAGCCAACTGCCTCCAAAAACTGAAAGGATAGCGAAATCCTTCTTACTTCCTTCAACCTCAAGTTGATGAAGCAGATAGAGGTAAAAACCTAATTCAATTAAGTGCCTTATCGAGTTATTATATGTTTTCTTTGAAGGGATAAAATAGAGAGAGAACAGGAGACCTAGACCATAACCACCTTTTATTACATCCAAATTGGAATGTCTGGGAATTCATAGTTCTATCCTCTATGATTCGACTTCATTCTCCATTTTCTCCCTAGGAGGGCCAATGAAATTCAAATCTAGTCACAGAAAGCAGAGGCAAATTTATACGTTCCAGATAATGATCACAGTGGAATTCCACTTGATTCAGCTTCAAGATACTTGCATATTTTCTCCATGACTTCTCGGCCCTTCGCACTATTTTGCATGAATTTCTCAACACAGCGTTGTTCTACCTTCTCTGCCATGGATGCTAGCGTGGAAAACGGTTTGATCCTAATGCTAGTTTCCTGCCTGCAGATCGTCCACCCAGTTGGATTATCTGGGTGTGGATCATACTGTATTTTCTCCTCAACTTCTAAAACCTTCTCTAGACTGATGTTGCGAGTTGTCAGATGCATACACCGTGAACGGGCATCCACAACCGTTGATTCAACACAGTGGCAGATATCCTGACCAATAATCTTGCGGATGAACCATGGCCCTGGAGCATGGATGGTAATAGCTCGAGTTGTATGGAGTAGACCAGATTGAGAATCCACACTTTGATTCAATGTGTCGACTTCAAGAATGTGAGATAATGCACGTTTGTTCTCAGGGTCAGCAAACTTACGCCAAGATGCAGAAGTCACCCTTTCCCATGGGTGCTTGTAGACATGCTCTTGCTTATATGCCTTTACCATGACCCCCTGCCCATATATTTTACACACACACAAAAGAGATGATTCAGGAATACATACACAGAAAGAAAGAAATAGACAAGAGAATTTGAATGCTTGGTCAAGGTACTAGCAGGAAAAAGAAGGTAACCGATGTAGATTAAGAAATAGAGCACAATTTTTTTTCTGATGAATTAATCAGATAGAGATTGCATTATAATCGAAAGGGTACTGCCATCTTCAAATGGGATAGAAAATTGAGACTTGTCCACTGGTTGAAGATGCTACATAGAAAGTCAGTACAATCATACATGCCGGGAGGTAAATAACCTAGAGAACAATGGCACTACAAAACCTAAGCTAAACAACGAAGAAAGCTGAAGTGTAGATTGAGGGAAGCAATTACTTAGTAATTAAAATGAATGGGCTGCCCTTACTGGGCAAACTGCTTAGCAACAGTCGGAACAAGTGGACTACACTGTTTTCAGATGAACTGATTGAACCAATAGGCTAGCTAGTGGATAATCACTATTTTGAACTGATTAACCCAATAGGCGAGCAACTGGACAGCAGGAAACAAGGACTGTAATCTGGTGTGGAAATGATTTTAACAAAAAGAATAGTATCATCGTTGTTCAGAGACAACTGAAGAATAATTGTTGAAAAGAGAAAGAACGCTTGCTTTTGGTTCAAGGCCGCAGGAATCACCTATGCGAATGAGACCAGGAGCTAGCTGCCGCGGAAACACGACAATATTATAACATTTGAGACGATCCATCAGTAAACCTAAACTTAGAACAATCACCAAGTCTCAGTTAAATCGTGCGTACCAACCTAGGTTATGCTTAGCCTAAACCTAAAGGAATAGCATAATAGGCATTGTTGCCTAAAAACTGGAGGTAATTTTAACTTAGATTACTCAAATACATCAGAATCAACTAGTCAAAAGACAAGGAGATGCAAACAAGAAACAAAAAGAAAAAATGTTAGTTAACGATCGGATCTACGAACGAAACAATGAGTATTCGAATTCTGTTTCTTCCCTCCCTCTCAGAAGGAAACAAATACCTGCTGAAATCAAAACCAACCTTTCTTTTCAGTGTCTTTTAATTAAATCAAATCACGGAAAAATAGCCAAAATCGAGTAACAAATTGAAGAACAAGTCAGTAATTCAGAAAATTGAGTAACGAGAAGTTCAATCAAAATAATTGATTCTTGAGAAACGTACTCACAGATTTCAAATTAAGCCAAATTACATTAATGCTTACCAAGGTCAAGCGAGAATTAGAAATCGAAGTACCTTTTTTGCGATGGATCAAGCCCAGTGATTGCAGAGAGAGCGAGGGAGGGAGCGAGAAAGTGAAAGGGAAGCGTGGGTTAACGGACTGGTAGGGTGTGGCGGCGTTCATATGCTGAGTAAGTTTACCTATGATCGGTTCATCCTACGGACGGCAGTGTCTTTCATCTCCATCATCTTCGGTCGTGCGTTGGATTTGATGATAGCAAATTTACAAACGGAATGTTAAAAATATTATTGATTTTTTTTTTCAAATATTATTTTTAGTTGTTTTAATTATCAATTTATGTAGTGATGGGATGGTAGAAATGAGTTGATCCAATACAAAGATCCACAACCTCGGGGGTGGGTCTTGGAGGCATCCAGACCATAGGCTCAGAGGTTGGTCAACGTTTCCGTTGACCGAAATAATATTTGTACTGCCCGGACAACTCAAGTCGGTCACGACCCAATCGAGACAATCCACGATACCATTCCAGCTCACTGAAAATCACCTGCCTTAACCAGCCAAAACCCCGAATATTACTCCAAATCATGATCTCTCTAATAATGGCAACTTCCAACTCAGCATATCTCTTATAATGACAACCCCAATATTTACCGCGTACAGTATCTCCTCAAGGAAGGAATTCCCTTCGACTGATTACAGTTGCCTTAATCGGCGCCTGCAACCCTTATACAAGCCCATTGAATTTACATAAGGTAGTTGGCAACCAGCCTTACCATCCAAGTAAAGTTGAACTGGTCTAAGCAAAGTTTAGCTAGCCCAGAGGATATAAAAAGCCCTTAAAATAGACTCCAAATGTAGGCTCACATCAACGCCTATATTGACACTAATGCCATGTGACGGACCGTCTTTTCTGTCAAAATTTGGTAGAGTTTCATTTGTAATACAGCTATCAAGCTGATACAATAACATCTACAATCTCCTATACAAAATAAAATACATCCAAATAATCCCTAAATTGGACAACATATAACAACTTACAAAACCACACAGTACAACAACTCCTCACAGGATCGAATTACTACATATTATTCATGGTTCCAACGCTATGTATCTAAACACAACATTGACCTAAGAGAGAGATGCCACTAAGTTCCTATTACAAACTACAATAACCTACAAAATATAAATAAATCTAAATATAGTAGAAATCAAACTATCTAATTATCAATTATATGTATAATATACATTAAGATTCACAACTAATATATAAATATATACAATTTTTCATAACATATACAAAACTACAAATAGAAATCTTCGATATGATCTTCCAAGTACAAAGACTACTCCACTTCTAGTCTCCACTCTGTCCTATCGGATATAATAGACCTGTTCTAATTTGGAGGGAAAGAGAGGGCAATAAGGGTGAGTAAATACTCAACAAGTGCAATATAATCAAAGACGATGACAATATATGCAAAATAAAGTAAAAGAAAGATATATGAGAATAATGAGGATGGGTAAATACAAAACATGATCGAATGTGCTGTCAGAATACAATTAACTTTTTATGTTTTATCATTCTTCTTTTGGAATGTAAATTATGCATAATTATTCATTTTTACGAACTAGAGTCAGTAAGCCTTACTAGTTAAAGGTGCAGGAGTATGAAGAAAGAATCATGATACCCCACAGAATCTAAGGTCAAACGATGTACTAGACGTCCTGTAGCAACTTTCGCCTGTACACAAGGGCAAACATCACGTGCGCGAGTGGTATACCTATAATCCGGTATATAGGGCCAATAAAACACTCCCTAACCTCCCACAGTGTAGAGACAATCATCCTACTTCCATAGTAACATTCTAAAGCATACCAAAGAATATCATCTACTGCAATATACAGCCAGGATGATCCTTGAGTGTAATGGCCCAGATTCTAAAATATAGAAAGTCCAAGTCATTAAGTCAATATAATCAAGGAGTAAAAGAAAGTTTATTCGGTCAATGCCAGTTGACCGAAAATGTGAAGGGTACTTATCCGGTGAATGTCAGTTGACCGAAAATAATGAATGAGCAATTATAAGACTAGAAGGCAAGACGGGGTAATTAAGTTGACCGAAATTGTGTGATTGTTGACCGAAAAGCTTAGAGGAAGACTTATCCGATCAACAGGAGTTGACCGGAAGAGGAAAGAGAAAAGTAATCCGGTCAACGCTAGTTTGACCGAGAAATTTTAAAGGTAAGTTAATCCGGTCAATGTCAATTGACTAGGATACATAAAATCCTGTCAACGCCAGTTGACTGGAATATGTAAGAAGGAGCAACGAAATCCGGTCAATGCCAGTTTACCGAAGACGCGAAAGAGGAACCTAATCCGGTCAACGATAGTAGAAGCCAGGGGGTTCCCAACCCTTTGCACGCGTTGACATGGACAGGGGGCTCCTTCCTCCACCTCCCACACTTTGGCATCAAAATGTAGAAGCTAGAGGAAGAAGCAATTGGCTAGGAAGGCAGGGTCCCTGGACAACCTCATTGCCCAAGCGGTTTCGAGCAACAAGGTCCGGTCTGTTTGGAGGGCTGATTTGGCCACAAGACACCATAAGAAAGCATAGAGTAGCAAAATCTTTGTTACTCATGTGATGAGCAGAGGCCACCAGCCCAAGAAGGGGCATCATGCAACATCCAGCTGACCATTGGCAATAGCTGGCCAGTCTCACGCTACTCACTAAACCACTCAGAGTTGAGGACCTACGTCAATGCAAAAAGGGTTGTAGTATCTCCTTGAGTGGAGGAATGAGTGGGAAAGATATTGTAAGGTACTAGTTTTTAAAATATGGTAATTAGGAGTAATTAAGTTAATATAAATAAATCGAGGTTAAAGATATGGGAGAAATTAGATTAAAAAGCCCAAAGATTTGAAATTGACAAAATCGGGAACAAGCATTGTAAACATTGAAATGTTAATCTGTAAATAATATTCAAGTTTTAAATTATGATAATCACGATTTATTAAACTAATATAATTAAAATCAGAGTCCAAGAATTAAAAAAATTAGGTTAGAATGGTCAAAATGGGTCTCTGATTGTGAGTGCGCGAAATTGGTCATTGAAGGCCTGCCCCAGGCCTGACCCGCGCCTGATGCGCGCTCGACCCCCTCTTGAGTGTTGATTCTAGGGGAGGGGTGCCCGACACGTGCTCGAGTGTCAATTCCAGGGAAGGGGTGCCAGAAGTGCACCCGACGCGCGCTCGAGTGCTAGTTCGGCCATTTAAGTGCATGCGGCTTCTTTCTTCCGTCATTTTGCATAGATCAAAGAGAGAGGAGAGAGAGAGCATGGAGAAGAGAGAGAGAGAGAAGGAGGAGTTCGAGGCTCTCGGGTTTGTTTTTAGCTTAGACCTAGTTAAAGAAGTTGTAGATCGGGTCGAGACAAGTGCACTCATATACTTTTCTTTCTCTTATTGCACTTTTTATTCCATTTTTCTTGGATATTTTTGTTCTAATGCCCATCCAAGTATGTATTTTATGATACCCATATCTTGAGTATGCATATATGTTAATTTTATATCCGATTTTTGAGTTTTGTGTGGTGTTATGCTCTAACGAAACCCTAACCCCACGCCGCCTTTTTTACCTTTTTATTTTGAGATTTTTGTATTATTTGGTTTTAGAAAATTGGAACCCTAATTTGTGGACCTGATTATTTGATATTTATTTACATGTATTTTTATATATGATATTTTGTATGTTTTAAAAATTTTGTGAGGAACCTTTTTTAAAGGAATTTATGGTCCAAAAGCTCTAAAGTTATATTGGACTCATTATGGTGAGAATTTTCTAAATTCTTCAAGGTTTATGTTAATTTGTGCATGTATTTAAAGTCATATAAAAATTTAAGCTCACAAGAATATGAAAATGTGTATCAATATGTTAAAAAATATAATTATCTGTATCTATATCCAAGATTTGTACAAGTTACAAAAAGTATAAGAAAGAAACTTTACAATTTGTTATGTTTGATGATTTATTTTCTAGGGAGTAAGAATTTTGTATAAGAATATGGTGGACCTTTCCTTAATAATAAATAATCATAAAACTAGATAAAAAATTTATATTTGAGAGGATAGTATTTTTTAATATGCCTTAGGATATTATAGTGATAAATCAAGGAACTACCCTGAGCCACGGAGTACACTATGGTGGCATAAGAATAAGGACTATTGGTCCAATATATTTGGGATTAAAGGTATATAGTCTACCACGGGACGTTAAATTTAAGGTACATGGGTAGGCGTTAGATTCAGTGAATCAAACACAATCCTTTTCTCGATTTATTTACTCCCCTAGTTGGTAAAGCTTATTAGCCCCAATCTACAAAGATAAAGAAATTTTTATATGTTTTAGAATCTAAAGGAATCAGAAATAAAATGTGAAAGAAAAATAAGTTCCGAAAATGCATTTGATTATACTTTATATTTATGCATTTGTATTATGCTCCTATTTCCTTTTTCTTGATTTATTTTGAGTATGTTGTTTATTATCCTTGATTATATTGTGCCTTACTAAGCATTCCACTCACTTATTGCTATTTTTTGTTTTCAAATGAGTACAAGTTTATACCTGATGAGGTGGAGTAGAGATTAGTAGTGGGCTAGAAAGTGGACTTGGAAGATTATCTATAGACATAGATTTTTGTGGTTTTGTAGTTATGTATGGAGGAAAATTTATATGTTCTGATGGATATATATTTGTATATTGATGATATACAGATAGTTTAGTTTTCACTGTGTATTGATGGATGTATATACTTTCGCAGGTTGTTATGGTTGATTTTTAGGTACTTAGTGGTATCTCTTATTTGCTTATGTTGTATTCGAAATATATGATGTTGGAGCCACACATTTGTTTTGTGGCTTTTGGTTATTGTGTATTTATTGTGGATGTATCTCAAAATGATTGATGGAAATGGAGCTATATATATATTCCTCTCATTGAAAGTATCTTATTGAAACTCCTTTACTAGTTATTTCCCAAAATTAATTTAATATTAATTGTGATTTTCCACGGAAACAGTGATATATGTAATATCTTGGATTTTCAAAAATTTAATTTAATTATTTTAATCTAAGCGTGATAAAAAATTAATTAAATATTAATAAATTTTGAAGGACATTTGAATTAGTCGGGTGGGTGCTTAAGGTGTGCCCGTACTATTATCCGAATATCAGTTTAGATTTTATAATAAAAGAAAAAAAATAAATAAATAATATATATATATATATAAACAAAAAAAAAAAAGAAAAGGAAATCAGATAAGGTTTGGTATTAGGGAGAGAGAATGAGGGAGAAAAGAAGAAAGGGTGAAGAGGGAGGAGGAAGGCGGCCGTTCAACGGTGGTTAGTGATGGCAATGTTTGGCGAGGTTGGTGAGGTGTGAGTCATCGTTGGTGGTGGTGTTCGGTGAGAAGCCATCATGGTGGCCAGACAGTGTTGTTGGCAATAACCGCAGTGACGGTGTATAGAGGTGAAGCAGCGGTGGTCGGCGGTGGTCGGTGGTGACTTGCCAGTGACTTGTGACAACTTGGGTGAGTAGCGGTGTGAAGCTAAAGCGCACGAAGAGAAAGGGAGAAGGGGAGGGTTTGCACAACAAGAGAG
Organism: Nepenthes gracilis; assembly: GCA_033239525.1. Lineage (NCBI taxonomy): Eukaryota > Viridiplantae > Streptophyta > Magnoliopsida > Caryophyllales > Nepenthaceae > Nepenthes > Nepenthes gracilis. Next base: position 16,540,433 of record BSYO01000007.1, read on the forward strand.
AATGGCGCCGGGAGAGACCGGCAGTAGGGCTGCAGCATCGGTGCCAGCGAGACAATGCGGGGAAGGCTAGCGACGGCCACGTAGGCGACAGTAGTGCGCAGAAGGCCACGCGCAGAGGAGAGAGAGCGAATGCGCCGATAATGAGAGAGAAAGGTTGCCGTTCGGGCACTTCGGGATCTCGTTTCTTTAGATCTGTAAAGTATGTGGTTAAGGAAAGTATCTGTAAACCCCCTCTTTGATCTAATTTAATTTTTGATATATTTTAGATACTATTTAGAATTTTTACTACATACATGTATTTTTATACACCTGATTTATTTATTCTGGATATGAATGTGTAGTTTATTAAATGTTTTAGGGATTGTTGATACTGATTTTATGATTTTAGAGGGTTTAATATTTTTCTGAAAGTTTAAAAAATTTATTATATACTGTATATTTTTATATCAGTATATTTATATAAAAATGAATATGAAACTTTGTATAGGCCGTACAGTCACATGCACATGTTAGGTCATTGTCATTACATTTGGATTTGAATTATTTGATATTTAGACCAGCTTCGATGGAGAGATATTTCGTTATTGAAAATTCTGTTCCGCTGGCAGGAAAGGCTTGAAGTAGTGACCATTTCCATTTGGATAATTAGACTTGGATTTGAAATTCACCGATTTTGCCTTCTGTTGGGCCTTAGTATATCCCGTACAAATAATTTTGACTATATATTTTTATTCGGACAATTGGACTATTTGCTATGACGCTGCTTTGATTCTGCACGCTATTAGATCATCCTACTATTAAATTCTACCTCAGATCACTTCTTGATCGAGCCTTGGATTTGGACTCGAATTTGGACTTAAACTCGAATTTGGACTTTGGAATTAACTAATTGCTATCAGAATTGGTTCGGATCATTTCTGTTATATATATATACACGTCCCGACGGGGACTATTTTATGATTTGGACAATTATTTTGGATTTGGATATTTGATTTGTATACAAGACTACCATTGGATTTTGAATTCTGGATCTTGGATTTTTATTAGATTTGTTATATCGGCGATTTGGATTTATCCTGTTATTTGAACAGATTTTTTCCATTTGACATTTTCTCTAATTTATTGGACTTCTTTTATTTAAATATAATACTTGTTGAGTATTAGGCTCATTTTTCCTATTTTATCCCTTCAGAGTGGAAGATTTGGATGCATTACAGGAGTATAGTCGTGATCTACTAGCCATTTGTCTGAATTAGGTGAGTTTGATTCTATTATAATTTAAATTGGTATTTGATATGATCGGATTATGAAATTGGCCGGGTATAAGTTGATCGATATATTTTGGAATCGGTTGGGACGTTATATTATGCCTGATTTATAATTTTGCTTGAAATTGTTACCTTCCTTACGATGATTGTAGAGCAAGTCATATTTTTGTCTAGACAGTTGTCTGATGAGGTCCTATGTGGATTTAATTTTGTTGAGTTGTATATTTTGTGGTCACACTCGAAATTAATTATTTAAACTGACTTGTTTGGCCCGTGTTTGTGACAGAAGTGGTATCAGAGAAAAGTTATAAGGATGGGTACTTTGGGTCATTATGAAATAATGGATTAAATTTTTAGACGTGATGAGTACTATCTTTGACAGATGATAGAAAATTTTAGTTATTGAAACTTGGATTTGAATTGGAAGGGCGAGTTGAAGAGGTTTGGGTCTACATTGGAAGGATGATCGCCTAATCATGATGAGTCACTTGGGTAATATAATATATGGTTTGATATAGCAGTTGAATTAGAATTGTATTTGGTTTCTGCATATATGTAAAGGTTTTGCTGGGATTTATAATTTTGGAAGAGTAGTGGCCTTAAGTGGTGCTGGTCCGAAATCTCATAGAGTAGAAGGAGATTTTGGTCGGTAGAGAGGTAGGTGATAAAGTTAATTTGTTTAAAATCTTACGGGGTAGAAGGAGATTTTTGGCCGACAAAAAGGAAAGTGGTGGAAGTGGAGATGAATGAAGGCTCATCAATATTGGATGTCGTAGATAAAAATGAAGAAGCTCAAGTTGTTTTTCTTTGCAAGAGAAGCTATGTAGTTTTGTTGGACAACTTTTGTTAGAAGATAGGACAACAATGTGCAAGTCTGGTTTTGTTGGTAGCAAAGATGTTGATCGTGTAGAGATTTGAAGCTACGGTTGGGATTAGAAGATGACTCAACGATTGCCTATTCCCACTTATTGCTATGATCGGGTGGATAATCATCTCCATAATATGTCATCATTGAAGAATCGATGGACAAAGAGCTCGAGATTCAGCCTTTGAGGCAATGCTCAGGAAGAGGTTGAAGAATTTGAAAGATTTATTGAAGCATGATAGAAACTGTGGAATTCAAGATTCAATTTGAAAAAAGTTAGTACCGTTCCAAATCTGGATTGTTGCAAGAAGTTGGAATAGACATTGTTGATCAAGTAGGAGTAGTTCTAGGAGAAGTCTTTCTAGAAGAAATCAAAGTATTAGAGTCAAAACTCAAAAGATGGACTTACTTATCCTCCAAAAGACAAGCTAAAAGAAGTAAGATAAAACAAAGTCTTCCTCCTCGAAGTTCAAGTTTGTAAAGTCAGCTTGCACGTTTAGTAAGAAGAAGTAGTACGCGAGATGAGTTTTCTTTGTCAAAATGGAGTCTACTTCAATTGCGGCCAGATAGGCCATTTGTCAAGGGATTGTTCGAATTTCAAGCGTCCGTATTCGAGACGTCCAAATATGAGTCGAATGGTTCCAGTAAAGGGTTTTACATATACAGCTCATGAAGTTAGGTTGGATTCTCAGTCATGGAAGACAATTTCGACAAGTCCATTCCATTTTGCATTCAGGATATGAGTCTTCTAAGTTCTAAGGAAGAATTAGTAAGAAGGTTTTAGGGTTGATATTGGTGTAGCAAGTCATCTGTTAAGAGATGAGTGTTGAGCCTATTTGGCACACATGGTCACATCTGGGAACTATTTCATGACCATTGAAGACATTTTGGTCATCTACGAGTTCAAAGGTGTTTTTTTGAGGATTGGTATGGATTGTTTGCAGATCAGAAAATCAAATCTGCTACCGATATTGTGCTTGATTTGTTGCTTATTCTGAAGGCTCCGTATAGGGTAGTCTTATCTGAATTGAAGAAATTGAGATAGCAATTATAGAATCTATTGAGAAGGGTTTTGTTCGGCCAAGTATCTTAGCATGGAGTGCTTCAATATTCTCTGGTGAATAAAGTTTGATCGATGGTTTATGTTTGGATTATTTGAAAATTGGATAAGTATCAGCTATCAAGGATCGAGGATTTGTTGGATCCATTTGAATAAATTTGGATTTTTTCTAAAACCGAACTATACTTGAGGTATCCTTAATTGTAAATTAAGTGTGAGGATATGTATAGGATAGCTTTCATGTCAATGTGGGGCCGTTTTGATATTTTGATGGTGCTTTTGGGTTGTCAAATGTTTTGGCATCTTTTATAGATATTATTCATTAAAATTTTTTACTGTGTTTGGGTTAGTAATAATAGCCTTATCGATGATGTTCTAATTTAATTGAAGAATTTTGAGGAGTGTAAATTATGGTTAGAGAATGCATCATTTTGGGTCATATGTTAAAGTAATATTTTATAATTTGAAGAAGATGAAAGCAGTGGCGGATTTGAAAAGACCGGCTAAGGTTTCGGGAGTGCGGAGTTTCTTATATTTGGTTGGTTATGATGGGAGTTTTGTTGAACATTTCTCGAGAATTGCAGTGTCGTTGGCGCTTTTGGAATAGAGGCAATATGTATTTAATTGAAGTAATGCTTGTGAGAAAAGTTTCAGTAATTAAAGAATAGAGTGTCATCAGCGTCAGTTTTGTCGATCCCTAATGGATCAGAAAGATTGGCAGTGCTCAGTGATATTTCTAAGAAAGATTTTGTTATGCTTGGATTCTGCATAATTGGCCACATTATCCAAGGAAAGTTTGGGATGCTACGCAATCTCGAGGATTTTGCGTGGAGGTGCTATGTTAAGGATGCCAATAGGAAGATTTCGGCCAAAGGGATTTCCTCTCTTTGCTGTCAGGATTGGATTTCGAACTAAGCTTCTACCTGTGAGAGAAACTCTTGTGACGATTAGAGGTGATGTCCTTTTTAGATGAGCCATCATGAAGTTGGACGCATTGAGCCAGTAACCTCGAGCGTACGATGTAAAGTGCTTTTCATTGCATGTTCGAGAGGAGGCATGTTTTAAAGAATTCTCTTATTTGAGTTTTGGTTGATTAGATGAAAGTTTAAAAGTTGATTGGATAAAAGCTTAGGAACAAATGAGGTCGTCAACAGTTATCATTGAGTTGGAGTGATCCAAGTTTGATGGGATCGTCAAAGACACTCCACCTAATAGAGTGGAGAGAGAGTTTGATGGTGGTTTGATCACGAGCCGCGGCAAGATGTGTCTCGTGCCTCAAGGAAGATGCGAGAAGCAGCCTTTGAGATTTTATTTCGGGTCTTCCTTAAATAGCAAAGGACTTGATGGTCATTTGGATAATGATGAACTAGCTGATGATGGTTTAAATGATGAAGATGGTTCATTGTTTGCCGAGATTTGAAGCAGATGATGGATATGCTAATGAAGTCAGCTTATCACTTGTCTATTAGAAAGTCATTCCCAAGATTGGTCGTTGGTATATTGTCAAGGTGTGGAGATTGCAAGGTATTCCTATTTTGAGGCTTCTAATTTGAGTTAAGGCTGATAATCGATCAGAGTGGCACAATAGAAGTGTGTAGACTCGCAATCATCGATCACAAGATTTGATTGGAGATTTGAAGTAGGAGATCAGTTTTGTAAATTGATTGAAAGCTCGAGAAAATTGGTCAGATGTTTCTGGAAGCATCTTAAAGAGAAGAATTCTAAATTTTGAAGTCGAATGGTAGTCTAAGGTTGAGGTTCATTAGGATATTCAAAGTCTTCAGGAGATTAGAGAAGTGACATTTAAATTGGCCTTATTTCTGAATTTGATGAATGGATATGCTATGTTTTATATGAATGATTCTTCGCATGTGATTGGGTTGAAGTCATTTGTGATCAACGGAAAGTGTTTTAGGTTAAAGCTGTGATCTCGATTGTGGGATAGGAAAGATCTGGTGTAAGGAATAAGATGTTTTCATCGACCATTATGCTTTTGAGGAATCTTTCAATTGGAGAAGTGTTTACAAATCTTGAGGATAAGTCTAAGAAAATATCACTACTTTGTTGAGGATCAGATTTGGAAAAACCATTTGATCGAGGAAATCTGTTGAGAAGATCGAAGATGAAGTTTGAATGAATATCCTCATTGTATGATAATTGAGGTCAAGATCGAGGAGCATAAATTTTGAGGATGAAATTTTTGTAAGGAGGGGAGAATGTAATATTTCAAATTTTTGTTCAGATTAATTTAATATTAATTGTGATTTTGGATAATTTAGACGTGACAAAAAAAATTAATTAAATATTAAAAAATTTCAGAGGATATTTGGATCAGTCGGGCTGACGCCCGAGGTGCGCCCGTACTATTACCCAAATATCAATTTGGATTTTATAATAAAAGAAAAATTAAAATAGAAAATAATAATAGTAATAATAATAATAATAATAATAATAATAATAATAATAATAATAATAAATAAATAAACAAAAAGTGAAAAAAAAGGAAAAGGAAATCAGATAAGGTTTGGTATCGGGAAGAGAGAATGAGGGAGAAGAGAGGAGAGGGAAAAGAGGGAGGAGGAAGGCGGCTGTTCAACGGTGGTCGGTGACGGCGATGTTCTGCGAGGTCAGTGAGGTGTGAGTCATCGTTGGTGGTGAGTGGCGGGTCGGTGGTGGTGTTCGGTGAGAAGCCATTGTGGTGGCCGACGGTGTTGCGCGGCAACAACCGCAGCGATAGTGTACGAAGGTGAAGCAGCGGTGGTTAGTGGCGGCCGGTGGTGACTCGCCAGTGATTGGCGACGACCATGGGTGAGCAGCGGTGTGAGGCTGAAGCGCTCAAAGAGAGAGAGAGGGGAAGGGTTTGCGCGATGAGAGAGAACGACACCAGGAGAGACCGGCGGTAGGGTTACAACACCGGTGCCAACAAGGTGACGCCGGGAAGGCCGGCAATGCCACGCAGGCAACAGTAGCAATGGCGGCAATGCGCGGGAGGCTACACGCAGAGGAGAGAGAGAGGATACACCGGCAGTGAGAGAGAAAGATTGCCGATCGGGCACTTGAGGACCTCATTTTTTCAGATCTGAAAAGTATGAGGATAAGGCAAGTATCTTTAAACCCTCCCTTTGGTTTGATTTAATTTTTTATATATTTTGGATACTATTTAAAATTTTTACTAATATACATATATTTTTATACACCTGATTTATTTATTCTAGACATAAATGTATAATTAATTGGATGTTTCGAAGATTGTTGGTACTAGTTTTATGATTTTAGAGGGTTTAATATTTTTTTGAAAGTCTGAAAAATTTATTATATACTGTATATTTTTATATCAGTATATTTATATAAAAATGAGAATAAAACTTTGCATAGGTCGTGTAGTTGCATACACGTGTTAGGTCGTGGTCACTACATTTGGATTTGAATTTTTGATATTCTAGCCAGTTCCTGATGGGGAGATATTTTGTTATTTGGAAATTCCTTTCCGTCGGTAGGAAAGGTTTGGAGTAGTGACTTTTCACATTTGGATAATTTGATTTGACCTTATAATATATTCGGGCATCTTAATATATCTTACAAGGTTGAGAATTGCACCTAAAATTACGGTTGGCAAACAATAGTGAGCGACCTTATCCATGAGTATAGAGTACATGGGTGGCCATACATGCTGGCCTAATTTACATTTGATTTTGCTTAAGATTACTAGGATTTTGTGTAATCCTTCCTCAATCTAGTCTTTAAATAATTGAAATTTAAATTTGATACATGATTTGTATCTCTGTATTTTTTTGCATTGGACTTTGATTTGGATTTTAGATTTGGATTTAAAATTCACCGATTTTGCCATCTGTTGGGCATTGGTATGTCTCGTACAAATGATTTTGACTATATATTTTTATCCGAACCCTTAGACTATTTGCTGCAACACTACTTCGACTTTTGTGCACGTTATTAGATCATCCGACTATCAGATCTGTCCCAAATCAGCAGCTGATTGAGCCTTGGAATTTGGACTCAAATTCGAACTCGGACTTTGACTTTGGAATTGACTAATTTCCTATTGGAATTGGTCCGGATCACTTCTATTATAATATATACGTCTCGACGATGACTGTTTTATGATTTGGACAATTATTTTGGATTTAGATATTTTATTTGCGTACGAGACTACCATTAGATTTTGAATTCTCGATCTTAAATTTTTATTGGATTTGTTATATTGTTGATTTGGATTTATCATGCCATTTGAACCGATTTTATCCATTTGATATTTCCTCTGATTTATTGGATTTCTTTTATTTAAATATGATACTTGTTGAGTATTAGGCTCACTTTTTCTATTTTATCCCTTCAGAGTGGAAGATTCGGATGTATTACAATAGTATGGTCGTGATCTGTTAGCAATTTATCTGATTTGGTGAGTTTTGGTTCTGTTATAGTTTAAATTGGTATTTGATGTTATTGAATTATGGAATTGGTTAGATATAAACCGATGGATATATTTTAGAATCGGTTGGAATGTTATATTATGTCTGATTTATAATTTTAGTTGAAATTATTATCTCCATTACGATGATTATAGAGCAAGTCGTATTTTTGTTTGGACAGTTGTCCGATGAGGTCCTATGTGAATTTAATTTTATTGAATTATATATTTTGTGGTCACACTTGGAATTAAAAATTATAAGAATAATAATTAAAATATATTTAATTATTTAAATTGACCTGTTTGGTTTGGATTCGTGACAATATATTGTATAGGGATATTATACAGGTTTATATTTAGTTTAACGGTAATTTTGTAGACAGAACGTTACTAGTTTCCAGTTATGACACAGATATGGCGACACATGTTTAAGGGAGACGTTGCCAAAAGTTCCGCTGACCTGAGATTATTTCCGCTGACCTGAGATTATTGCCATTTACTATAGTAAATGGCGATCCAAAAGCAGTTGCTTTGTCAAAAGTTTAAGATGCTGGCCGTGTAACCAAACAATGGAAGCACAGATCCGATGGACTATCTAAACCACTTTCGTACCTTATTGAGCTTCCAGGGCTTAGGTGAGGCAACTATATGCCTGTACTTTTCACTGACCTTGAAAGGGAATGTGACGACCCCAGTTCCTGAATATGATAATTGGGAGGTAAATAAGTTAAAATAGGTGAATTTGAGTTCAAAAGGTACGGGAGGAATGGATTGGAAAGCTCAAAGAACCGAAAATGGTAAATCGGGAACGAAAACTGTAAACCGTGAAATGTTACTTTGTAAATAAGATTGTGGGTTTTAAATTATGATAATTATGACTTATTAAGGTTATATAATAAAAAATAAGGTCCAAGGATGTGAAAGATTGGGTTAGAATGGTCAAAACGGGTCCCAAATAGTGAAAACGCGACGTAGGCTGTGACGGAACGGATTTTTTTTTATTCCGTCATTCATAACACAATTGAAAACTTAAACCAATTAGGTGCAACACAGGATCACAGATGCCATCTAGGACCCATATACTTTTAACCATAATAAGTATAGCGGAAGTTATTCTAATACTTGCGGAAGCATTCATATTCATTCTAAAATATTTATTTCTGAGTACATAGCCAAAAAAATTTAACCATAGAAGTCCATCAAGTCATTACAATACTATTTCTCCAAAATAAATTTCCGAGGTCTTTAATAATCCTTCAGGCAAGCTCTAATCACTCCAACTCGTCAGGCATAAGTTCTAAAACTTCATCTGTAGGGGGAAAAACATAAAATAGTGAGCCGAGGCCCAGCAAGGTACATGCATATGAACTGAAAAACGGTTATGCCAAAACGATCATATAACCATGTAGAACCAGAACGTTTAAAACATCATCTGGAAAAACTGTAAAGACATACTATAACGATATTAAATCTCATACTTCATAAATTGTTCTATAAACAATAACTTTACTGATACATGGTAAAACTTAAAACAATACTCTATACTGTTCACTGTCATCTTTTCATTGTATGCGATTCATTATCATCTTTTCATCCGATGACACTCTATCATCTTTTTTCTGTACAATACATTTTCATCTTTTACTGTGACATATCTTAATAATTTCAGACCCTGCTAGTGTACCCTACTAGCGGAAGGGGTGAATGATCGAGGATAGATTGTGTTCAGTCCACACAATCCAAGGCCTACCATGTCATATATATCCCGAGGGATATCTAACTGTGTGCCACCCGAAGGTCGGCCTATCATGTCATATATATCCCGAGGGATATCATCGAGATGTGCCACCCGGTCGGCCTATCATGTCATATATATCCGGAGGATATCATCTTTGTGTGCCACCAGAGGTCGGCCTATCATGTCATATATATCCCAGGGATATATCTTTCTTGTGCCACAAGAAGGTCGACCTATCATGTCATATATATCCCGAGGATATCTTCACCGTGTGCCACCCGAAGGTAGGCCGGTAACTGTCATATGGGTATCCCATCTTGCAAGATCGGTACGGTATGCCACCCGAAGGTAGGCCGGTAACGGTAGCTCCCTCTGTCCATAACGCCCCAAGGGCAGGGCGGACCATGAATCGCTCAATGGACGGAGCTATCCTCGATTACCATCGTAAGTTCTAAGGCCTCACCCAAGAACTTACCTGGACTGTAGTCAGTCTCGGGTCCCAAATAACTGTAACAGAAATCATATACTTTAAGCCGATTTTAAATTACACTTGAGGCCGGTTTCTATTTCATGGCGTAAAATATACTTGGGGCCGGTTTAGATTTTATCAAGGAAGGGCCGAAGCTCTTTTCTTGTTAGGGGTGCCAGTTTCATTTTAAACACAGAGTTGGAATTCATTTTCAATTCAAGCCAGAGTGCATTTTCATTTAGAAGTCGGAATTCAAGTCGGAGTTCATTTTCAATACAAGCTGGAGTTCTCTTTTAACAAAAGCCAGAGTGCATTTTTCTTCTTAAAACAGGGAGTGCGCTACCTTTAAAACTGGAGTTCTTTCTTTCATAAAGCCGGAGGGCTTTTTCTCAAAAAGTAGGATTTCTTAAAAAGCCAGAGTTCAAGAAAAGCCAAAGTTCTTTTTTTTCAAAATGTCGGACTTCAGAAAGCTTGGACGGAGTACTTTTAAAAAAGGACGGAGCTCCTTTTTGGATGGAGTACTTTCAAAAAGACGAAGCTCTTTTTTTTGGATGGAGTACTTTCAAAAGGACGGAGCTCTTTTTGACAAAAGGCAGAGTTCAAAAGCCAGAGTTCATTTCCCGTTAAGGCCGGAGTACTTTTTAAAAGAGGCCGGAGTGCTTTTTGGACGGAGTGCTTTTTACTAACGGAGTGCTTTCTCCTTTAAAACCGGGGTGCAAATTCCTTCTTAAAAACCGGAGTGACATTCCTTTAGAACTGGAGTGCCATTCCTTCTTAAAAACAGGGTGCATTTCATTCTTAAAACCGGAAGTGTATTTTCCTTTAAAACCAGAATTCTTTCTTTCATAAAGGCCTAAGTGAACTAACTTAACAGCTGGAGTTCTTTCTTTCATAAAGGCTGGAGTGCGTAAACTTAAAAGCCGGAGTTCTTTCTTTCATAAAGGCCGGAGTGAACTTAACTTAAAAGCCGGAGTGTATTTTTCGTTAAGGCCAGAGTTCATTAAATCCGGAGTTCATTTCTCTTAAAGGGCGGAGTTCATTTAAAAGACGGAGTTCATTAAAGTCGGAGTTCATTTTAAGGACGGAGTTCTCTTTATATTAAGGCCGGAGCTCATTTTCAATACAAGCTGTAGTTTATTTTAGATCGAGGTCGGAGTACAAAATCGGAGTTCATTTTCCTCAAGGGATGGAGTTCGTTAAAAACCGAAGTTCATTTTTCCTCAAGCGACGGAGTCCATCTTCTTAATACAAGGCCGGAGTTAAAAAGTCGGACTGCTTTTCGGGCGGAGCACTTTTCAGACGGAGTATTTTCAAAAAAAGGAGGGAGCTTTTTCGGACGAAGTTCATATAGAAGGCCGTGTTCAATTTCAAGCAAATGCCGTTTTCATGCCAAATGCCGGTTTCATATTATATGCCAGATGCCGGTTTCATTTCGTATGTCAAATGCCGGTTTCTTATTACATGCAAAATGCTGGTTTCGTTTTACATGCAAAATGTCGGTTTCATTTTACATGTCAAATGCCGGTTGTAACCTTTGGTCCGGATTTCATGTAAGTTCAGAAAGTAGGAAAACATGTGTCATGAACTTCAGAACAGATTCAATCGAAAACTAAAAACGTGTTAACGTCCAAATACTTGCAGCAAAATAGAGTGCAGTATAAATGAACTAAAAACTGAAGTTAAAAACAGCGTCCGAAGTAACTTGCCTGACTATCCACTCCAGCTGCCTCAAAAGTTCTTCCCTCCTTCTTCGCTCCTTATTTTTCCTTGGCACCAGAAACTCGCACTATCTCTTAACCTGAGCCTGGTATATAAAGAGGAGGGAGTAGGTGGGGTAAGTTGAGGTAAGTTACCTACTCGGTACTTGCCTTCAGTGATTTGGTGGAAGTAGCAGGTTAGTTTACTTACCTCAGTACTTCTACTCAAGGTGTGATGAGGTAGTTTACCTACCTCATTTGGTCGAGCCCTAGTTGGATCCTAACTAAATAATAAAGTTGCTTTTGTCTTTAGTTGCCGGTCATATTCACAAATTCCGGTCAACCTTTATTCAAATCCGGTCAACTCTCCCAATCCGGTCAACTTTCCTAAGTTCGGTCAATATAATACCCTCAAATCCGGTCGACTTCTTTTTATTATTCACTCCGTCCATTATCTTCTCATCAACTTCGGATTTTATTCTCCTCATACCCATAATTCTACTCCGGCTTTACCAACACACAAGGCCGGACTTGATTTCAGTTTAAGTGAAAGGCCGGACTACTTTTACACTAAGGGTGGACAGACTTCTTTTACACTGAGAAAAGACGGACTTCTTTTTCCTCACACAAAGGCCACTTCGGTCATCAGGCCACTTTGGCCTCATCAACACACAAAACCACTCCGGATTTCAAGGCCACTTCGGCCTTTCTTCACACAATTCACTCCTGTCATTTCATGAAGTGCTCCGGCCTTCAGTGGCTTGAAGAGACCAAAAAGGCAACTCCGGTCTCCAAGTGGCGCAAACCACTTCCGGTCCTTAAATCACTCCGGCAACATGGGACACAAAATCATTCCTCCTTTCATGAATCACGCCAGCCTCATGAAATCACTCCAGATTTCATCCTTATCAAAATACTCTAGTATTAAGTTGGGATATTTTCTTCCGATTTTTAGGCTTTTTGATTTTGGGATCTCACATAGGCTTGCTGGTGGCTTACCGCGGGCCAGACCCACGGCCTTCGTGCTCTCGAGCCCACCTATCGAGCCCAAAATTCAGATTTGCCCAAGCTCGTCATCCCCTCGAGCCGACCATGGCCGAATAGTTGCGCTTGCCGCGCGCTCGCCACCCTCTCGAGCGCAAGTCTGTTTTAAAGCCACGTCATGCTTCTTTTCCCTCATTTTCCCATGAGCCCATAAGCTTTTAGAGAGAGAGAGGGCGATGAACAAGTGAGAGAAAGGAGCAGATCAAGGCCGCGTAGTCCGAATCCGGCTTCGAGCCCGTTAGAGAAATCGTAGAACATGTCGAGGCAAGTACATCTATACCGTTTTTCTTCCATTTCTGTTGGTTTTCGTCCGATCCCCTTCGGGTATTTTGTCTCGATACTGAACCCTATGTATATCATTGCGATGCCCATAGTCTAAATGTGTATATATGTGAAAATCATCGTCCGATCCGTTGTTTACGTATCGTTATGCGCATCCGAAACCATCACCCACACGCGTGTACTGTTCATGCGCGATCTGGTGGATTCCGGCCTTTGATTTTTGAGGCTTTTGCATGAATTAGGACTAGAATATGATTACCCAAATCTCCCATAAGTTAATTCATCGGTTGGGTACCCGATTTGGTAGAATTTTGTGAAATTCCGTTCGTGAAACCCTAACCCTACGCCCGGGTGGTTTCGGGCTTCGATTTTTGGGGCTTTTGATTTATTTGGGACTAGATTATGATTATACATGACTTGGGTAAGTTGATTTACCGGTTGGGTATCCAAAATTGTGGAATTTAATGGAAATTCGTTTGCGAAGCCCTTGACCCACGCTAGGACACCGTTTGAGCTTCTATTTGGAGTTAAATGTATAAATTGACTTGGGATTATAGTTACCCGTGCCTTGGGTTATATAGATTACCTGTTGGATGTCCGAAATTTCAAGAATTTATCGAGTTGTGTATATGTGCACAATTTGCGAGTACTGATCGCGGGTGCTGTTCACCCGAGAATTTCAGACGACATTTTGTGTGGTGTTTCCATGTTTAAATGCCGATTAAGTGATATGTATTTGTGTAGATTCAATTGTTTAATTTGAAAGTTTCGGTATGCCCAATTTCGAAGGAATTCATATTCGGAGGCTCTTTAAGTTAATCAGCTCCTTCTAGAGAGAGAGGAAGCTAAGGTACGACGGTATACATAAAGAGGAAGAAAAGGGGAGAAATCACTTATTCCAATCCACACTTCGGGTAAAAGAATAACGGTAGATACGGCCAGGCAAGTGTACCTCGAACGTTGTTTTTCGTTTTTACCGTTTCTCTTGCTTTGAAGTTAATGAAAATATTGTGAAAATGATATTGATGCATGTTTAAAGTACATGAAGTATGTTTCCTTCAATTACTCGGTTAGATTTTATATTTATCCATATTTATTGCAAGTTTTGGTTTCAATTTCGTGAATAAACATGAAAATAGTGTTCAATTTGTCTTGAAAAGTATGTGATGAAACCCTAGCTCGAAAATATTGTGTAGTTTGAGTAAATTGCATGATTTAATGTATATGCATGGCATCTATGACATTAATTTCATGAAATATGTGCAAGAGACCAATTTGAGTCCGAAGGTTTTGGCGAAGCCCTATGTACGAAAATGAAGAGGTTTTGATGAGTTTTAACCGTAGCTTCTGTTATATGAAAGTTAATTGACATCGAAATGAAGTTTCCAGTATAATTTGTTTCTGAAAATATGTACCGACTTGTGCCGAGGAAATTTTCATGTATACTTAAAGTTAGTTGAAAGTATATTGTGAAAGCCTGATTTCGAAAAAGGGGTTTTCGATAAAGAGATGCTTTCCATTACAGTTACTTTAAGACCCGGGACTGACTATAGTCCGGATAGGTTCTCCGGCATGCCTTAGGACTTTACGGTGGTAATCGAGGATAACTCTATCCATGGAGTTATTTGTGGTCCGTCATGCCCTCAGACCGTTACGGTCAGGAGAATTATCGTTACCGGCCTACCTTCAAGTGGGATACCGTACCGATCCCGTGAGATGGGATACCCATATGATACGATTCTGCGGCCTTAGATTGTGTGGGTGAACACAATCTATCCTCGATGTTCGCCCCTCGGCTAGTAGGGTATCTTGGAGTGCATGCCAGATATATTCACGAAGTACCATTTACTGTTTTACCGATATGTTATGTTACCGTACAGATTACCGAATATGAAGCACCGATTATTGAATATAAAGTACCGATTACCGATATGTTAAGTTATGAAGTATCGATGACTGTTTATAGTTTACCGAATACTGTGCACCAATTACTGTTTACTGTTTTCCATTTGTTAATTAACAGTTATTGATTTCTATTTACCGACTACTGATTTCTGACTCTGAAGTATAATACTGTCAAAGCATGTTTTCTCTATTTTTCGAAATTATATTCTGATTAACCGTTCTGTTTATGGATAGTTACATAACCGTTCTGCATCACCGTTTTATTACTTATGTGTATGTACCTTGCTGGGCCTCGACTGATTATTTTGTTATTTTTTTCCTTCAGATAAGACAGTAGAGTTACTGCCTGATGAGAAAGAGTAGACAGAAAGGTGTTGTTTGAAGACCTTTGAAAACTTTAGCACATTGGAGCTATTTTTGAAGAGCTTGTCGACGTAAAGACTTGTCTGATCATGTGATTTTGTATACTGATTTTATATTTATGGATGTTCATGGACATGTAAATTTGTATAGAATGCATATGATGTGTATGATAATAAAAAGGAAAAACTATGCTTCTGTAGGTTATTAGTTTAGTTTCCGCTTTAAACTTTTGGGTATACTGTACAGGTGCTAGACGGCATCTCGTTATTAAATTGTTAGTGTAGCAAATATTTTTATAGATTTATGCCATGGATGGCACAAGTGATCCTGTGTATGCTTATTGTAGGAAGATTTGTGGATAATTGATAGTTGTATGCTTGAAATGGATAATCATACAGGTTGTATTTTGGGTTTTTCATCCTATTACAAATGAAACTCTGTCAAAATTTCTGCAGAAGTCTTGCCTTATATTTAAGTACCGTTAATCATGTTCCTGTCTTGACGGAAGCTTTTGAGAAAAAAAAAATCTGTTCCGTCACATTTGGTATTAGAGAGTTGAGATGCCTTAGGAATTGATTGATCGAAAAGCGAAAGTATAGGTTTGAATTTCTGTACTGAATTCCTGTAGGAATACGTCGAGAGAGCCGTGAGGAGGCACCTTGACGCCCTAAATTGATTGGTACCAGTTTAGTGCTTCAGCTGATTGGTATTGATTCGAGGTTTTGGGTAATCAGTTTTGGTTCATTGTTTAAGCTTGATCATTCTGGGTTGAGGTCCTAAAAGGGACAGTGGATCAATCTAGTCAGTATGACGGATAAGTGAAATTGATGGCTTAAGGTCTATGTAACTTGGAGTCAATTTTGGGAATGTAAGTTTAAGGATACCAATTTAGGATCAATTCGGAGTGATCAAGTGCATGAAATTTTGGGTAATGCGAATCCGTTGGGATTGAGAAAGGTATTGATAGGATATTGTACCTTTCAATCAGGTTGTGAATTCTGAATAAGAGGCAAAGCTAATTGAACCAAGAATATATGTTAAATCCGATTAGTAACGAGACCACCCCTTTGAGTTAGTTGATGGGCATTAAGAAATCTAACTATGAAAAGTTTTGAGGATATGTATATATGTCTTCAGAAGAAAAGATCAAGTCGACTTGTTTTAATGGATGATTTGGAGTCGGTTGAAATCGACATTAGCCTCTGAGGATTTTGCATGGAATTAAAGGAGTATAGGCTAGGTATTGTTGTGAATACCTTGAAACCTCTAGGAAGTAAGATAACTGATGAGATTGTTATGGTTGATTGAGTGATTGGTTACTCATAGGATTAATCAATTGATAAGTGGGCACAATAAATGAATAGGTGATTTCTAAGATCGATCTGTATCCATAACATGTCGATTTTGGATGATTGAAAAATTTTGTTGCAGCAGTATTCAGATAAAGGTATGGTTGCTACAAAGTTCGAAAGTGCTATATGGGTTTTGAATTTTTGTGGGTGCCCATGAATTTTATGAGATGGATCTTTCAGCTATATTTGGGTCCATATTGAGATGACCTCATTGATGGGTCCAAAGAAACGTAGGAAATATGTACTCCATTGGAAATTGTGTCATGGATTGAGAGCAATTGTTAACCGAAGACCTGACCGAGAAAAGAATGCAAGTTGAGTCTAAGAAAATGCCCCTTTGAGTGTGTGGTATCTTTGATAGCACAATTTTGAATCCGTAAGACCTTAAGCAGTGACTAAATAGGGAAGACTAATTAATGTTAAGAAGGGGTATGGTTTTCTTAGATTAACTGAATCTGATAAGCAATCTAGCAAGTATCCATCGAGGATTGTAGTGTCCATGAGTCGTTTAGCTCGAGAAGGATTTGTAAACGTTATGATGTGATACAAAGGGTAATATTTTTGAGGAGGTTAGAATTTTTCTATTCTAATGTCGTGATAGGTGACTCTCCCCATATAAGTGGGAGAAAGGTTCATAGTTAGAATTACTCCTCCAGTACGTCGAAATTAATAGTTGGAATCTCCGCTTTGGGAACTTAGGTATGTTACCTTGGAGGTAGCTAATACCGGATAATTCCAAGGGTTATAATAGTTGCGTCATAAATAAAGAAACAATCTTATGATATTACAAATGGATAGACCCATTTAAAGAATGCTGGGAGAAACCTTAACGTCTTCAAAAAATTTGGCGTTAATTCTGATAATTGACGTTAAGAGTTTTTAGACTTAGTGTGCTTTTAGTGTTTTGTAAGAGATGTGAAAGGAAAAATTACGAATATGTTCAAAGTATTCAAATTGGGAGATAGAAACGTATTCAAAGTATTAGAGCCATGAAATTTTGGAACGAGAAATCCCTATGGTTTTGTTTCAGGGCGATTCACCTATATCATAATTATGGAGAATGTGTTCGGATTAAATTAGGTAGCCCATCAGTATGCCAACAAGATTCTGAGCTTTCTAAGTATTTAGATTTTGAGATTTCGGGTAATGACCTAAAGCTATAATAAATCTTTGGGTGATAATTTTAATTGTAGTTTCTAATCTGGTTGTAATTTGAGGATATAAGGTATTTCGATCTTGAGGTTGTTTGCGATTTAAAGTTTGTGCCAAAATCTTAATTGAAACTTGATCAGGGAGTTTGAGAGTTAAATTAAATTTGATATAGCGGCAAATTATAACCGGATGACTCGTAACTAGATAAATAATTAGAGTAGCACAGCGAAAATGTGGCAAACCCACATATGATGAGGTTCAATCTGAGGCTCAGAAGGAATATTTCCCTTTCTAGACTTAAGGTAGGATCAAGCAAGAACTTTCAGCCGTTTGAGGTTTCGAGTTAAGTCGGGAAAGTAGTTAATGAATTTGGTGTGTTTTCGAACTCGGTAGAATTAGATTCTGATAGAACACGTTGGATAATAAGAACCGGGATAATTTAACGTTCAAGATTCTTCGAGATAACCGTTTAATCAATGAGGTAATTTGGAAACGCTAGAAGAATTTAGAAGGTTACCACCAATTATAGCAATTTAAGGTACGGGGAGAATGCTCATTATTGAGACTTAGCATAAATTAAAGTAAGAATTTTCAGCCGATTGAGTACTTGAGCTAAGTCTCAGGGAATTAATAGAGTTAAGTTGCCCTCAAACTTAGTAAATTAGTGTGAAGTTTTTCCCAAGTATCGTAAATGTGGAAGTAAATAAGTGATTGTGATGAATTATCTTGGAAAATTTAAAACTTATCCCCATAAGGAGGTTTCAATTTAGGCTTTGATAGAATGAAATGGGTAATAAGGATCAAAACAATTCAATGCTTGAAGTTTTCTGGGATAATCGTCTAACCGAAGAGGTGATTGGGAATGCTTGGGAGATTTCCTTTGACTAGGGGATTTCAAGATTCGTCAAATTTCGAGGACGAAATTTTCATAAGTGGGGGAGAATGTGACGACCCGAATTCCTGAATATGATAATTGGGAGGTAATAAGTTAAAATAGGTGAATTGTGTTCAAAAGGTACGGGAGGAATGGATTGGAAAGCTCAAAGAATTGAAAATGGTAAATCGGGAACGAAAACTGTAAACCGTGAAATGTTACTTTGTAAATAAGATTGTGGGTTTTAAATTATGATAATCATGACTTATGAAGGTTATATAATTAAAAATAAGTTCCAAGGATGTGAAAGATTGGGTTAGAATGGTCAAAACGGGTCCCAAACGGCGAAAACGCAACGTAGGCTTGCTGGTGGCTTGCCGAGGGCCAGACCCGCGCCCTCCGTACTCTCAAGCCCACCTATCGAGCCCAAAATCCAGATTTGCCTGCCCTCACCGAGCGCTAGACGCGCGCTCAAGCCGACCATTACCGAATGCCTGCGCTCACGTGCGCTCGAGTGCATGTCTGTTTTAAAGCCGCGTCGTGCTTCTTTTCCCTCATTTTCTCACGAGCCCAGAAGCATTTAGAGAGAGAGAGGGTGACGAACAAGAGAGAGAAAGGAGGAGATCAAGGCTGCGTAGTCCGAATCCGGCTTCGAGCCCGTTAGAGAAATCGTAGAACATGTCGAGGCAAGTACATCTATACCGTTTTTCTTCCATTTCTGTTGGTTTTCGTCCAATCCCCTTCGGGTATTTTGTCTCGATACCGAACCCTATGTATATCATTGCGATGCCCATAGTCTAATTGTGTATATATGTGAAAATCATCGTCCGATCCGTTGTTTATGTATCGTTTGTGCATCCGAAACCCCCACCCACGCGCGTGTACTGTTCATGCGCGATCAGATGGATTTCAGCCTTTGATTTTTGAGGCTTTTGCATGAATTAGGACTAGAATATGATTATGCAAATCCCCCATAAGTTAATTCATCGGTTGGGTACCCGATTTGGTGGAATTTTGTGAAATTCCGTTCGTGAAACCCTACGCCCGGGTGGTTTCAGGCTTTGATTTTTGGGGCTTTTGATTTTTTTGGGACTAGATTATGATTATACATGACTTGGGTAAGTTGATTTACCGGTTGGGTATCCGAAATTGTGGAATTTAATGGAAATTCGTTCGCGAAGCCCTTGACCCGCGTCAGGACACAGTTTGAGCTTCTATTTGGAGTTAAATGTATAAATTGACTTGGGATTATAGTTACCCGTGCCTCGGGTTATATAGATTACCTATTGGATGTCCAAAATTTTGAGAATTTATCGATTTGTGTATATGTGCACAATTCGCGGGTACTGATCATGGGTACTGTTCACCCGAGAATTTTGGACGACATTTTGTTTAGTGTTTCCATATTTAAATGCCGATTAAGTGATATGTATTTGTGTAGAT
Organism: Nepenthes gracilis; assembly: GCA_033239525.1. Lineage (NCBI taxonomy): Eukaryota > Viridiplantae > Streptophyta > Magnoliopsida > Caryophyllales > Nepenthaceae > Nepenthes > Nepenthes gracilis. The sequence goes on from BSYO01000007.1 coordinate 16,560,374, forward strand.
TCAATTGTTCAATTTGAAAGTTTTAGCATGCCCAATTTCAAAAGAATTCATATTCGGAGGCTCTTTAAGTTAATCAGCTCCTTTTGGAGAGAGAATAAACTAAGGTACAATGGTGTACACGAAGAGGAAGAAAAGGGGAGAAATCACTTATTCCAATCCACACTTCGGGTAAAAGAATAACGGTAGATACGGCCAGGCAAGTGTACCTCGGACATTGTTTTTCGTTTTTACCGTTTCTCTTGCTTTAAAGTTAATGAAAATATTGTGAAAATGATGTTGATACTTGTTTAAAGTACATGAAGCATGTTTCCTTCGATTACTCGGTTAGATTTTATGTTTATCCATGTTTATTGCAAGTTTTGGCTTCGATTTCGTGAATAAACATGAAAATAGTGTTCAATTTATCTTGAAAAGTATGTGATGAAACCCTAGCTCGAAAATGTTGTGTAGTTTGAGTAAATTGCATGATTTATGTATATGCATGGCATCTATGACATTAATTTCATTAAATATGTGCAAGTAAGAGACCGATTTGAGTCCGAATGTTTTGGCGAAACCCTATGTACAAAAATGAAGAGGTTTTGATGAGTGTTAACCGTAGCTTCTGTTATATGAAAGTTAATTGACATCGAAATGAAGCTTCCAATATAATTTGTTTCTGAAAATACGTACCGACCTGTACCGAGAAAATTTCCATGCATACTTAAAGTTAGCTGAAAGTATATTGTGAAAGCCTGATTTTAAAAAAAGGGATTTTTGATAAAGAGATGGTTTCCGTTACAGTTACTTTAAGACCCGGGATTGACTACAATCCGGATAGGTTCTCCGGCTCGCCTTAGGACTTTACGGTGGTAATCGAGGACAACTCTGTCCATAGAGTTATTTGTGGTCCGCCATACCCTCGGGGCGTTACGGTCAGGATGAATTACCTTTATCGGTCTACCTTCAGGTGGGATATCGTACCGATCCCGTGAGATGGGATACCCATATGACAATTACCGACCTTAGATTATGTGGTGTGAACACAATCTATCTTCGATTATTCGCCCCCTTAGCTAGTAGGGTATACTGACAGGGTCTGTACCGATATGTTACGAAGTACCGTTTACTATTTTACCGATATGTTATGTTACCGTACCGATTACCGAATATGAAGTACCGATTATCAAATATAAAGTACCGATTACCGATATGTTAAGTTATGAAGTATCGATGACTGTTTATAGTTTACCGAATACTGTGCACCGATTACTGCTTACTGTTTTCCATTTGTTAATTAACAGTTATTGATTTCTGTTTACCGACTACTGATTTCTGATTTTGAAGTATAATATTGTCAAAGCATGTTTTCTCTATTTTCCAAAATTATATTCTAATTAACCGTTCTGTTTATGGATAGTTACATAACCGTTCTGCATCACTGTTTTATTGCTTATGTGTATGTACATTGCTGGGCCTCGACTGATTATTTTGTTGTTTTTTTTCCTTCAGATGAGACAGTAGAGTTACTGCCTGATGAGAAAGAGTAGACAGAAAGGTGTTGTTTGAAGACCTTTGAAACTTTAGCACATTGGAGCTATTTTTGAAGAGCTTATCGACGTAAAGACTTGTCTGATCATGTGATTTTGTATACTGATCTTATATTTATGGATGTTCATGGACATGTGAATTTTGTATAGAATGCATATGATGTGTATGATAGTAAAAAGGAAAAACTATACTTCTGCAGGTTATTAGTTTAGCTTCCGCTTTAAACTTTTGGATATCTGTATAGGTCCTAGACGACATCTCGTTATTAAATTGTTAGTGTAGCTAATATTTTTATAGATTTATACCATGGATGGCACATGTGATCCAGTGTATGCTTGTTGTAGGAAGGTTTGTGGATAATTGATAGTTGTATGCTTAAAATGGATAATCATACAGGTTGTATTTGGGTTTTTCATCCTGTTATAAAAGAAACTCTGCCAAAATTTCTGCAGAAGTCTTGCCTTATATTTAAATATCGTTAATCATGTTCCTATCTTGATGGAAGTTTTTAAGAAAAAAAATCCGTTCCGTCACAGGGAATGCCCGGATTTGGTTCCATCGCCTCACACCGAATTCAATCCGGATGTTCCAAGAGTTTGCAGATAGCTTCTTAACCCAGGTTGCCTCTAATTGGAGGGAGAAAAGATAGCCTTGGCACCTCACCCATATCAAATAAGGGCTAAATGAAAGTTTGAAGAGCTTCCTAACCTAGTTCACAACGGAAACCTGCTAGATACCCTAATTGACTGACGAGGTGAAGCTGAGCACCTTCATATCAACTCTAGAGTCGAGTGAGTTTTTTAAACATCTGATCCACACGAATTTCCTAACCTTCTGTGAAATTGAGGCCATCATCTGAGCTTATATGGCAGCCGAAGAGGCCAACGAGACTAAGTGTCTAGGGCGCAAGGACCCCCTCCAATAGGGACAACTAGGATGAAGAAAAAGAAATGGAGACCATTTCAACTCTCCGGATCCGAGGAAGCATCCTAGGGTGGAGCCGCGGGCCCGAAGGGAGTTCGGACCCATAAACCTAGCCTCTCTGAATTACTCCCAAACCAACACTCTTATGCAGATCTGTGAGGAAAATTTTTTGAAGTGGCCAAAGCTGATCAAAAACCCAGAGGGAGGAGATTAGACAAAGTATTGTCACCATCATTGATCTTTTGGACATAACACAGAAGCCTACCAGACCCTACAGAAAGAAATTGAGGAATTTATTCGGAGGGGGCACCTGACTATGTTCCTGTGGAACGTGGAGTAAGGGCCCAGAGGGGCAGGGCACGAGAGAACTGAGCAGCAGTAGCTGAGAAATCGAGTCGTGGTTGGAGTGGTCAACATGGTGGCAACCCGACTGAATCACCCATTAGACCAACTCAGGACCGCTTCGAAGAAACTAAGGGTAGAAGTTAGGGATGATATTATTAGTTTTAGCAAAAAGGATATGTCACATATAATAACTTCCCACTCCAACCTTCTAGTTGTATCCTCCCTCGTTCCAAATGGAACTGCCAACTATTAGCTGAAATGAGTCTTTATTAATAATGAAAGTTCATATAATTTATTTTACATGGATATTTATTTTAAATTGGGACTGAAAAAGAGCTAGATATGACCGATCAAATGGTCCCTCTATGGACTAGACAATCTATCGGTGCCCGTATAAGGAACCATCCAACTGGAAGTCATCTTAGGAATATACCCTAGGATAGTATCTCGCTTACCGACTTTCCTAATAATTGATCTACCTTCAATCTACAATGGCATCGTGAGCCGGCCCTACCTGATCGTCTTTGGGGTTGTGATGTCAATCACACACCTAAAGGTAAAGTTTCCAACGGCCTATGGCATCGAAGAGGTGTTGGGCAACCAGGTGATTGACCAGACGTACTACCTGTCCCATGTCACCTAGGCCACTCTGAACCGGCAGGCAGACGTTCTTGATCTTAGAGATGAGGTAACTCTAGAGCAGGCCCAAGCCAGCAAGCTGGTTGACCATGTCCCTCTAGATCCCGAAGATCTGGAGAGATGTGTGTAGATAGGGGACTCACTTACCGGCCCCCTGCAAGACCAGCTAGTCACCTTCCTCTATCAGAACTCTGATATTTTCTCATAGACTCTGGCTGATATGTTTGGGATTCTGACCGAAGTGATGGTCCATAAGTTAGAACTCAATACAAACCACAAGCCTCTCTAGCAGAAATGGAGAAACCACTCTGTCGAAAAGCTCATTTCCATCGGGGAGGAAGTAAAGAAATTACTTGACACCGGATTCATCAGGGAGATCCAATATTCAGATTGGCTCTCCAATGTTGTCCTTGTCAATAAAAAAAGTAATGGGAAGTGGTAGATATGCATCAACTTTATCGATATGAACAAGGCGTGCCCAAATGACAATTTCGCATTGCCTAGAATCAACCTACTTGTTGACACCACCTTGAGGCGTGAACTTCTCAATTTTATGAATGCATACTCTGGCTATAACAAGATCCAAATGAGTCTCGAGGACAAGAAGTATACTTCCTTCATGACGGATCAAGGGATATACAGCTATAAGGTTATAGTCTTTTGGATAAAGAACACAGGGGCCACGTAATAATGGCTCATGGATAAAATGTTATGAACTCAAATTGGTTGGAATATGGAGATTTACGTAGATGACATGCTCATTAAAAGTAAAATTACTGAAGACCATATCCGTGACCTCAGTGAGCTTTCGAGGTACTTTGGGCACACCGGATGAAACTAAACTTGGCAACATGCGTCTTTGGAGTGTCATCAGTGAAGTTCTTGGGTTTCATCATTTTTCGGGGGGAATCAAAACCAACTTTGAAAAGATAAAGATTATCATGGATATGACCCTACCATAGAACGTAAAAGACATGCAAAGGCTAATCGGGAGACTTGCAACGCCCTCCCACTTCTTGGCTAAATCCAGAGACAAATATCTCCCCTTCTTCAAAGCTTTAAGAGGGATTAAGACAAATGGCTTCCCAGCTGGACGGTTGGATCGCTGTGTCGCTTTAGATCAACTAAAGGTGTACCAAGCTAGTCCTCTTCTCCTAACGTCACCAAAAAAGGGCAAGGAGTTGTATTTCTACTTGGCAATTTTAGAGTTGGCACTGAACTCCATTTTAATTCGATAGGAATCTAATGTGCAGCAGATGGTCTACTATGTCAGCAAAATTTTGACAGGCATAAAGACCCGCTACACACCGCCGAGAAAGTTGCACTGACACTTCCCTATTCGGCTAGAAAGCTACGGCCTTACATACAAGCACATAAAATAGTTGTCTTGACTGACCAACCATTGAAGAAAATCTTTAAAAGCTCGATATGTTAGGATGGCTAATCAAGTGGGCCATCAAATTGGGTGAGTTCGACATAGAATTCAGGCCCAGGTCGATAGTAAAAGGGCATGCTTTGGCGGATTTCATTGTCAAAACCATGACCTCGGTTCTAGACACAGGTCTCCTAGTGACGCTGACCGCTGGGCTGAGACACCAGACTGGACTCTCCATGTGGAAGAATTATCGACCCACTTCGGCAGTGGGGTCAAAGTGATCCTAAAGACCCTCGATGAACTGGAGGTGAGATACACTTTAAAACTCTAGTTTTTGGCTATCAACAATGTTATTGAATACAAGGCCCTACTCACCGGGAAGTGACTTGCAAAGGAATATTTGACAAGGCACATAACTATCTACAACGACTCAGAGCTAATAGTCAACCAAATCCATAAACGTTTTGAGGTATCGAGCCCACTGCTCGCTAAAACAAGGAATATGGTCTAGAAGTTTGACAACGTTGAGATGGTACACATCCCAATGGCGGACAACTGGAAGGCTGATCAACTTGCAAGGGTAGCTGCGGCCAAAATCTTGGAGTAGTACTCTAGAGACATGGGGAGGTTCTGACCTCTCCTAGCATAGAAGAGTCCGAAGTGCTACAGGTCTCTGATAGTGAAAATTGGATGTCGCCCACCTCGTATTTTGTGGATGGTTCCCTATTAGAAAACTCGGATGATGCTAAATGCATAAAGAAGATGGCTGGCTGGTATACCATTGTGGATGAAATGTTTTACTGTTAAGGGTACTCCACCTTATTTGTGATGTCTCACACTGGAGGAGGCCAATTATGTGTTAAGCGAGGTGCACCTTGGCATCTGTGGGTCACATGTTGGGGGAAAGAGCCTTGCCTTAAAGATAATACACCAGGACTATTTTTAGTTGGCGATGAAATGGGATGCCGTGGATTTTGTAAAAAAGTGTGAAAACTACCAGAACAATGGAAACATGCCCCATCAGCTGCCCACGGAGCTGAGGACCCTTCAGGCTCCCTACCCATTCATGCAATGGGGGCTCGACATACTCAGCCCCTTTCCCATTGTATCCAGGCAAAGGAAGTTCGTCATCGTAGGCATCAACTATTTCATGAAGTGGGTCGAAGCCTCCCAATTGACCCAAATCACCAAACAAAATGCCACGGAGTTTGTTCGACAGAACATTGTCTGCAAATTTAGGGTTCTCGAGGTCATTATGACCGACAATGGAACCCAATTTATTGGCAAGCACTTCACTAAATATTGCACTAGTTTAGGCATCTGGTTGGTCCACACCTCAATAGCTTATCCACAAGAAAATGGGTAGGTGGAGGTTACCAACCGAACTCTACTACATAGGTTGAAGACCAAGTTAGAAGACACCGGGGATTCCTGAGCGGACAAACTACCTTTTGTGTTATGGTTAGACCGAACGACACCAAAGGAGTTGACATGTGAGACACTTTTCAGTTTATACTAGGAATTGAGGTCATCATCCCAGTTGGGAAGTCAAGGGATTCGACCCACTTAATAACTTTTAATGACACAGGGAGCATCTTAACCTGCTCAAAGAAGCATAGGACATGGCCAAGATGTGCATAGCCACCTATTAATAGCGGATCACCTGATACTATAACAAAAGAGTGAAGGTTCGACAGCTTGAAATGGGAGACCTAGTTTTACGAAGTATAGAAGCCACGGGTAAAAACACTAATAGGAACAATCTCTCCTTGAACTGCGAGGGCCCATTCCTCGTTTCGTCCGTCTTGCGGAGTGAGGCATACAAGCTTCAAGCCCAAAATAGCAAATTGGTCCCAAGGATATGGAACACCATTTATCTAAAAAAGTATTACCAATAATCTCTTATTGAACCCAGGTGGGTCCAGCAAACATTATCGACCATGCATGTGAAAGTGCATCATGTTTAATAAAATAATTTATTTGCTTGTTATTATTAATTGTCATTTCTGGTTTGTCTGTCCATATGAATGCTTGTGTGACATTGTATGAATTCGAATAACCTAGGCTGCCCCTACGTCAAACGAATCCTCATTTACCTGTTACTAAACCTCAGTCCCGCATCGAGCAGCCCATACGAGTTTGGATTTGAACCTCGGTACTAAACTGAGCAGCCCATATGCAGTTAGATTTGAACCTCGATCCTGCACCGTGTTGCCCATACATGATCAAATTTAAACTTTGGTCCAACACCGAGCAGTCCATGCACAGTCAAATCCAAAAATCACAAGGGGGCTTTTTAGCACTTGTGCGGTGACTCCCCCAGTAGGGAGGAGCAACGTCACTCAACGATAGTTACTGAGTTGGGATCCGATGCGGACACACACAGACGACCACCCTAACTCTCCCAAAAATCTCGGTTGCTACAGCAACCATGCTTAGCCGGCAAACAATGGTACATAAGTAAGGCCATACAAAAACATAAAAATCATGACAATGGGTGGAAAAAAAATCCTCTTTTATTGATTAAAAAATTATACTGTACAGGCAATATTATGTACACAAAAAAAGAGAGAAGGAAAAGGAAAAGAGGAAGGGACCCTAAGATTAGGGGCTAGCCAGAGGGCGTGATGAGGGCCCCTCCTAGTCAACAAAGTCAATCAAGTCGGATCGACACCGGGCAGCCTTGTTCCTTTAGTCAAAAATGCCAGCCGAAAAGGTGAGGTTGAAAAGGGAAGCGATCTGACAGCACAGGAGAATGCCGTCCAGGAACCTCAAGTTCAGAACCTTGCCCACCTTCTTTGGGCTGAATCGAGTCGTCAGCTCTGCTCCAAGTCTGATATTCTCACTTCGGAGGATAGCAAGATGCTACTTGAATGTCTGTAAGGTGTTCCTAGACCTCTGCAGTTCCCCATGACCTTGAAAAGATGAAGCTTAAGACTCGAGATGTGATCCCGATACTGTTGAACATCAGAGGTGGTGGTATCCACCTGGTCCTACATCTCCTCCACCACACTTGGGCCGACCCTTGTCTGGGTCAAATGGTGGACCTCCCCCTCAAGCATCTGAATTTGAGACAACTATTGGTACAAGCATATCTGCAAGACTTGTATCATGTTGTCGGCCTACAAATAGAATAAGAAAAAGAGGTTAAACTCAACCATTCCCAATGGAACAAAAAATCTCTCAACAACTTACTCAGATTTAAGACAGTCTAGCAGCCGCAATGCTCAAGGGAACTAGGGATGAAGACACCGGAGTGGATGCCTACTCTGGCAGGGGTCGATTAGATGCAAAAGACTCCTAGCGAGACGGCTTCACGGTCGCCGTGTAATGACCCAAGCTTCCAAAACATGATAATTAGGAGAAAGTTGGGCTCAGTGGGGGTCCCGATTTCTAAAATATGATAAAAGATGAGTAATTAAGTTAAAATAGATGAATTAAGGTTAAGGAGTACCAGAGGAATCGGATTGAAAAGCCCAAAGTTCCAGAATTGGTAAAATTGGGGATTGAAATTGTAAACCGTGGAATGTTAATTTGTGAAATAGATCAGAGTTTTAAATTATGATAATCACGGCGTATTAAAGTTATACAATCAAAATTAGGGTCCAAGGATATGAAAAATTGGGTTAGAAGGGTTAAAATGGGTCCCAGACGGTGAAAACACGAAGTAGGCTTGCTGTACGTTTGACGCAGGCCTGACCTATGCCCGAATAGTGTTGAGCGCCACCTAGGTGCAAAAAACCAGAATGCCTCCCTTGAAGGGAGCTCAAAGAGCGCTCGAGGCGCGACGTTGGTAGGGCGGTGCGCTTGATTATCGCCCGACTGGCGCTCAAGCGCGAGTCGGGGTATTTAAATGCGTGAGAGCTCTCCCGTGCATATGTTTTGGCCATTTTTGATATTTTAGAGAGAGAGAGGGACGAAGAACTAGAGAGAGAACGAGGCCGACGAGTCCGAACCCGTCCGAGAGCTAGTTAAAAAGGTGTTAGATCGGAATGAGGTAGGTGCACTCGTACCCTCCTCTTTCAGTTTCTTATACTTTTGTCTTATTTTCTTCGGGTGTCATTGTTTCAATACCCAATTAGGATTATATTTCATGATTCTCAAGACCTAAGAATGCATATATATTAATTTGGAGTCAAAATTTATAGTTTAGGTAAGGTTTCGGACAATATAAATCCTAAGGATGAAACCCACGGATTTTTGGGGCTTTAGTTTAATTTGGGACTAGACTATGGTAACCCAAGACTTGGTCATATAATTTTATCGATCGGGTATCCGAATTTGTGGCTTGAGGTGGAAATTCATTCGCGGAGCCCCTAACCAGCGCCCGAACACCATTTAAGCTTTGATTTGGGATTTAATGTATAAATTGACTTGAGATTTTAGTTATCCATTCTTGGGGTTTGATAATTTACCCGTTGGATGCCCGAAATTTTGAGAATAAACCGATATGTGAAATCCGTACGCTGTTCATGTGCACTGTTCACGGAAACTATTCACCCGAGGATTTCGGATGATATTTTGTATAATTTTTCTTTTTTAAATTGCTAATCAAATGATATGTATGTTTGTATAAGTCCAATTGAATAATTCGGAAGCTTCAATATATACATTTGTGAAAAAAATCCACATCCAAAAGCTCTCAAAGTTAACCTGCTCTTCGATGGTAAGAATTCTAAGTCTTCTCTATGCATATGATATTCGTATATAAGTCTAAGTCGTGAAAAGATTTAAATCAGCAAGTAAGATAATATGTATCTGAATAATAGGAGGGGAGTTCCACCTTTGGGATTTTGATGGATTTGATCTCCAAGATGGAGATATTTGAGAGATAAGTTATATTTGTGAAATAAATCTGGTGGATGCTCCCATAAAAGAATAAGTACCAAGAAACTAGGACCCGAATTCGTGTTCTAACGGGTAATGTCCCCAAGCATGTCGCTAGTGTACAATTGAGACTCAAGAATTTGTCCTGGTCGTATGTTGTAATGGGTGATACTATGAACATGTTTTAGAACGTTACGGTGGTACTCGGAGATAACTCTGTTCACGGAGTGATACGTGGTCCGCCTCTTTTTGGGGCATTAAATTGGGAAGATAGAATTTGAGTCTAATCTACCTTCAGGAGAAAATATTATAAATCATTCCGTTAGAGGGAATGTTACTGTTCCGTTTCTGTTCTAAGTGTGGCATTTGGTTGTGTAGAGTAAATACAATATATTTTCGATTATTCACTCCTTTGGCTAATAGGGTCTACTGGCCCAGGTCTGCAAAGACGAATAAATACGTTTTCATCTACGTTCTGAAGAAAATAAGAACAAAAGAAAGAAGTAAATTTCTTCCCAAGTATGTCAATTTAAGTTCTATTTATGCATTTTTTCTAATCATATATCTTTCTTTTGCTTAATTTTATTATTATTGTTCAGTGCCTTATTATATGTACTTGTTAAGCTATTAACTCACTCTTACCTTTTCTTCCTTTCAAATGAGAGTTACAAGCTGACGCCCGATTAATTAGAGTAAGGCAGGAGATAAACTAAAGAGATACGCTAGACTCTGAGGATTTATAGTTTTGTATATGTTTAATGTAATAGAATAGAAATAGTTAAGTTAGATTTATATTGTATAATGGAATGTGGCATGATTTGTTATGTATTATTATAAATTTTGTTATGCTTCCGCAGGTGGTTGATATATCTAGTTTTATTTCCGCTATTACTTGATTATGGATTTATTTAGGCCTACATAGCATCTCTATTTAGATCCAATGTGATAGTTGTGAATACTGCATTGGAGCCATGGATGATATGGCATTTGTCGATCCTGTATATGTATAGTGTTGAATGTTGAAGTCTGGGATTTATATACTTGTACAGGTTTTAATTAAGCAGGTTGTATAAATAGTTTTTGGTACAAACAAAGGAAACTCTACTCGATTTTCTGTAAAAATTTCATATTATTTAAATTATGGGCATCAGTTTGGTATGTTTATTGATGGAGGTTATTAGAGAAAAATAAACCGTTCCGTCACAATTGGTATCAGAGAAAAGAGATGTCTTAAATTTGATTTGAATCATATGCAAAGCTTACGATAGATTAACATTAATGGGATAAGTAAACGTAGGCGTAGGAAAAATTAAATTAGAATAGATAGTTCTGGTTATTCCGGTTGGCTAGCTTAGACTTGAACTAAGTTAGAGATAGATGATGAATTTAGTTGTCTAGCTCCTGTGCCCTAGATAGTACCCTAAGAACACTTTGATCGTGTTATTACCTTTAGATAGGATATTAGTAGCCACTATAGCTCCTAGGTGTAGGTCCATTCATGGCGGTGGTCGACAATGAGTTCGAGAGGAGCTCTAGAGGGGTCCCTTGAGGTTCAAATTTGATTGGTGCCAATTTAGTGCTTAAGTTGGTTGGTTTTGATTTGAGGCCTTGGTTAATTGATTGTGGATTAGAGTTCAGGTTTGATTTATTCTGAGTTGAGGTTCTCAGGTCAGTAACTCGTTAAGAAAGGGATGTTTAGTCAACCTAGCAAGTAGGACAAATAAGGTGGGATTGATGGCTCGAGGTCAGTGAAATTGGGAGCCAATTTTCGGTATAATGAGTTTAAGAATGTCAAATTACGATTGATTTGGTAAGTGTTTGAACGCTGAAATTTTTGTACGGAACAAATCCTGTAGGAACTGAAAAAGGTATTTGTGGATGTTAGTGTGAATTATGTTGCTAAAATAATGTGCTTTGCAATCAGGTTATGAAATTTTGAATATAGGGTATAGTTGATCGAGTGGCAATGAGACAAATATTGTGGATAGGCGTTAAGTCTAATTAGTAACGAAACCACCCCTTTGAAGTCGTTTGGTGATCACTAAGAAATTTAGTTGTGTTAGTCTTGAGATTATACATTTGGAGGAGAAGATCAAGTTGATTGCCTTTGATGAGTGATTGAAGTGGTGTTAGAATCAACACTAGCTTTTGAGGATCTCATATGAAATTGAAGGAACCTCAGTTAGGTACACCTTGAAGCATTTGGGGAAGTAAGATTAACGAATGGGATTATTTGTGGATAATTGCGTAATTGGTTACTCGAAAGATTAATCAATTGATAAGTGGGCACTCAATTGATAATTGCGTAATTTAAGATCAATCTGTATCCATAGCGTGTAGATTACAGATAATTGAAAATTGTGCCCGCGGTAGCATTCGGATGAGGATATTGCTGCTACAAAGTTTGGGAATGCCATTTGGGTTTTGAAGGACTGTTGGCATTTCATAAATTTTATGGGATGGTTCTTTTTAGCCATATTCAGGTCCATATTAAGATGACCTTATTGATGGGTCCAAAGGAACGTAAGAAATACATACTCCGCTTGGAAATTGTGTCATAGATCAAGAACGATTGTTAACTGAAGGCTTGATCGAGAATGGAACGCGAGTTTAATCTGAGAAAATGCCTCGTTGAGTGTATGGCTTTTTGGATAGCACAATTTCAATCCGTAGGGCTTTAAGTGGTGACTAAATGAGGAAAGTTCGATCAATGTTGTGAAAGGGTACGGTTTTCTTGGTATTAATTGAATTTGATGAGCAATCCGACAAGTATCCATTGAGGATTGTAGTGTCTGTGAGACATTTGGTTTAGAAAATATCTATAGTCATTAGAACAAAATATGAAAGGATTGTTTTTGAGGGATAAGGAAGAATGTGATGTGGGTGTGAGGCCTCTTCGATATTAGTAGTTTATTGGTAAGGCTGATTAATATTATGAATGCTAGTAGAGCTTTTGGCGTTTGGGCTTAGGAGCGATTTATATTCGTAAGAATGAGACATGTAAAGGTAGTCTTTGAGGAATTAAGGAAGGTTAGAATTTTGTTATTCCCGCATCATGATAGGTGGCTACCCTCAAATTAAGTAGGGGAGAACTTCATAGTTAGAATTACTCCACCCATAGGTCGGAGTTGGCAATTGGAGCCTTTGCCGCTGTGCATGGATATATATGTATGTCTTTTCACAAGTTATTATAGTTTGTTTCAGGTACATAGTCTCTGTGTTCGATGTTTTGTTCGGGGACAAAATGTTGGAGCCACGAAATATTGTGGCAGTTTTAGGATCTTGTGTTGGCATCATTTGTGTTGTCTGGATTATTGGAGTCTATTTGGATGGATTTTTGATACATTGTGGCTGTATATGTATTGTACAGGGTTAATCGACAAGTTTTGCATTTATTTGGTAGGCATTTTTCTACCGGAACTCTATTAAATTTTCGGTAGGAAATGCGGTCCATCTCACTATCCCTTTTTGGTAAGTATCCGTCTCACTATCCCAAAACTGAAAAATTTTATCTGCTCGCACATTGAAATCTGCCCCGTGATGCATTGTCCAAATCTCTGAAATTTTCGTTAAATATGGGTTGCTTATTTGAGTTTCCTTGATATTTTCCATAATCGTGGGTTACACTTGAAAATACAACAAAATCATTCTCAACCCTTGAGAGTATAAATGAATAGCATAATTTTTTATTCCATCCAACATCTCCAATTCCTTAATCATCAAATGGGCCATCACATTCGAAAATTTTTGACTTAAAGTATCAGCAACTATATTCGCCTTCCCTGATTAATATTAGATTTTACAATCATGATCTTTCAACAAATTTATCCATTTACTTTGCCGCATATTTAATTTTTTTTATGAAAAATAAATACTTCAAACTCTTATTATCATAATATATTATGAATTTCTCTTCATACAAATAATGCCTCTATATTTTTAGCATAAAAATTATAGCCGCCGACATGAAATCATGGGTGGGGTGATTATGTTGGTGAGCCTTCAATTGCCTTGGCCCATACGAAATTATCTGGTTACATCGTATCAACACACAATCTAAACCTTTCTCTAAAACTTCACAATACACCATAAAGCCTCCCAATCCATCTAAAATTAACAATATTAGTGCTGAGGTCAATCTATTCTTCAATTCTTGAAAGCTCCACTCACAGTCTTTATCCTAAAGAAAGACTATTCGCTTCTGAGTCAAACGTATTAGATCCCAAAAATGATATTTCCTCTAATCAAAGCTTGCATTTCTTCAATTTAGTGAACAACTGTTCTTTCCCCCAAGTCTATAACGCAACCCTCAAATGCATATGATATTCATCAAAATTCTTCAAATAGATCAAGATATTATTAATAAAAACAACCACAATTGATCCAAATAAAGTCAAAAACCCTGATTCATGAGATCCATAAAAGCTGTTAGTGTGTTCGTCAACCCAAAAGTCATCATCAAAAATTTATAATGGTTGTACCTCATTTTGAAAGCCCTTTTTGGTATTCCTTACGTTTAATCCTCAATTGATGGTATCTCGAATGCAAATTAATCTTAGAAAAAAATCTAAACTCCTTACAGTTGATCAAACAAATCGTCTATTCATGAGAAAGGGTACTTATTCTTGATTGTAATCTTATTCAACTCCTGATAATTAACACATAGTCTCATTAATCAGTCCTTCTTCTTTACAAAAGCACTTGAGCACCCCAAAGTGATACACTCAACTGAATAAAACGTTTCTCTAACAATTCTTGCAATTGCTGCTTTAATTCCTTTAACTCAAATGGGACCATCCTATAAGTAGCCCTCGAAATCAACACAAATCCCAGTGCAACATCAATAACAAATTCAATCTCATGATTAGAAGATAAATTGGGCAATTCCTCCAGAAAGACATTCTCAAAAATACATGCTATCGAAATCTCCTCAGTCGCCACATTATGACTTCCAGATGTGGTCACATATACTATTTATTTATTTTGGTAAGTAATTAAATTGTATTAATGAAAAAGAGAAATAATACATAATCAGTGGTCTATTTGCAAGTGTTTTGTCGACTTGGATTTAGACCAAAGAAGTTGGGGCATTCCCCGAACACCATGAATTATATCATGAAATCGAAGGTAAAGTAATAAAACGAAGAAAAAAAATTAGGGGACACCCTCTTAGAGCCCTCAACGAATCTATCGCCAATCATAACAGCAAGCCATACCCGGTCAATCTTGTGATCTCGGCAATACTCACCAAGCCAGCAATCTACGAGCCATAGATTTGCTATTAGCAACCGATCAAGTCGACCGAACCATCAAAGGGACGCATACTGGAAAAAGAGTCTAGGGTATAGCATGTTAGAGGGAATGTCACAAACCAGCCAAAGTGATCAAACTGGCAAGAAACCACAAAACGGCAACTAGATAGTAATAAAGTACATCGTCCTCGAGCATCTGATCCATTCCAAACCTTCATACTCCATTCCGTCCATAGTCAGGCATTTTAGGGATGCTAGGAAGTCCATCCGCATCAGATGTGAGAGAAGACCATCCAAAGAACTTTTTTTTTAAACGGCAAAAGAGAATGCCAGCAACAAGGCACAGCCCAGCGCAACAGAGAGCAAAATCGCATATTGATCGGAATGCCAAAAAAAATTTTTTTTTTAGAGGATGCCAGCAAATAGACGCATGCTAGCACAACAGAGAGCAAAAATGCAGACGCCCAGAAGGCCAAAAAAGTTTTTTTTTAACTTATTACAACCAACCAACCATTTCGCCCCAAGACAAAGCATTCTGCCCAACACAACCAACTAGCCATCCAATCCTACCAAACCTATGCAAATCGCCCGATACCGTCAATCGGCCAATCCTTCCTCAAGAATTTTTTTTTTTTGTAAGAATGCAATCCCCGGGGAGAACTACATCCATAAGATAGCAAACCAATCATCACGTCAAAACAAACCAAAGAATCGATCGGGTCCAACAGAAACGGGTACAAAGTAGCATAGTGGAAAAACACACCCAAAAAGGCCAGCATACCAGCCACCATGACCAATTTGGTCAAGAGACACAACCGGTCTAACCGAACACAACTTCTCTCACTTTTTTTTTTGAACCGTCAAGATATGACACTGGTTCAAATGAGACCAGAGGGAAAAAAAACATAAAAAGGCCATTCAAAATTTTTTTTTAAACTGACGAAATACGACACTGGCTTAAATGAGACCAGAGAAAAAGCAAAAAAGACTGGTCCGAAAGATTTTTTTCTAAGATCACGAAGATAAATTCCAGCGAACTAGCGAAAAGTAGTCCACATAGTGCAAAGTATTAAAATTGGCCTTCAGTCTGCACCAAACCACGTTGATAATATGGGAGAATAGTTGGGTGTTGTCTTAAGCAGGGAGATCTTTAAAGGTTCGCCGATTACGTCCCTTCCAAAGAAAGTAAACCGAAGCCGCAAGGAAAAAAAAACCAACCTGGCACGACATCAATTCGGATAGGAGACACATATACTATTTGATTGTCCATTATTTTATAATATACAACAACAAATCCAATAGAAAAATATATATACATCCCTTCAAAAGTGTACAAAGCCACAAAACACTAAGTCTTCGATATGATCTTCTAAGTCCAGCAACTAGCCATCTTTTAGCCTTTACTCTGTCCATCGGGTGTAAGCTTGTACTAATCTGAAGGAAGAAAAAAGTAGTAAGGAGTGAGCCTAAAGCTTAATAATACACAATATAGCAGAAATATACGCAGTATACTCAATATAAACCAAAAAGGAAGGAAACAGAAACATGATGCATAATGTGTAATGTGAAACATGATCAAATATGTTTCCGAAATACAAATAACTTTTTCACATTTCATCTTTGGTTCCTTTAGGTTCTAAATCATGCAAAATTCTTCATTATCTTTCCAGATCTGAGTTAGTGGACCTCACTAACTAACAAAGTAGACAATTGACGAATGGAATGTATATATACCCCACACATTCTAAGACACCGTCACAATATCTCAATTTTTTAACGTCCCATGGAAGATAGTATATTTCTTGCCAATATATAATGCCGATAACCAGATACGCTACCAGAGTGTCTCCCATGGTCAAGGAGTATTCCTCGATATATTATTGTAATATTCTAAGGCATACCATATAATACTACCCTTAGAAATTCAAATCCTTGATCCAGATTTCAAAATTACTTATTCTTTAAGGGAATGTCCATCAATTCTTATACAGAGTTCTTACTCTCTAGATAATGGTTCATCAGACATAATAGATTTGTGGAGTCCCTTAAAAGCTTTGTATATCTTGCAAAATTCATATATATGTATACAGATACAAAAAATTATTTCTCATGCTTTAAGTCTTCAAATGACTTCAGTTATATGCATAATTTAACATAATGCATGGAAGAATTAGAAATCCCTTACCATATCATGCCAAATATGACTTTTGTACTTTCTGGACAATAAATTTCCTTCACAAATACACATAATGTAATTTCTAAAATATATAATTGAGTATATACAATTCCATATGATTAAATACCAATTAAAAAAGATGGGATCATACAAAAGCCCCAATTAAATGTGGGTGAATAGTGCCAGCGTGCCGGTTTGGGCTCCTCGACGCGCTAAATAGGTCAAAACTTAAAAATCGAACACCCAACCGATAAATATTCATATTTAAGACATGGATAAATCATAATTAAATCCAAATCATGTATAAAACTCAAATTAACCTGTTAAATGTGGTCCGGGCGTGGATTAGGGTTTTGGAGAACGAAATTTCACATAAAACCACCAAATCGGATACCCACTCGGTAAATTAACATGCACAAGTTATGGGTAATTATATTCTAAGCCTAATTTAGGTAAAACCCTCAAAAATCTGTGGGTAAAAACGTTTGGACGCGGGGTTAGGATTTTGGCGCAAAAAACCTTCCAAACCTAGGAATTTGGATATGAAATTTACGTATGTGCATGCTCAAATCATATGTAACATATAATATAACTTTATTCGGGTATCGGAGAGAGGATACCCAAAGAAAATCAAACAAAAGTGTAAGAAAATGAAAGAAGAGGGTATGGGTACACTTGTCTCGAGCCAATCTATCACTTCTCCAACTTGCTCGACCTCGGAATCAGACTTAGGAGCCTCGGATTCCTCCTTCTCTCTCTTCTCCTTCCCCCTCTCTCTTATTTCTCCTGGAAGCCGTGTAAATGCTGAAAAACAGAATCCTCGGCCATTAAATTCTTGTGTTGGCGCTCCAGCGCGCAGCAGGCCCGATCTATCATTTCTCCAACTTGCTCAAACTCGAAAGCAGACTTGGGAGCCACAGATTCCTCCTTTTCTCTCTTCTCCCTCCCCCTCTCTCTCTTATTTCTTCTGGAAACCGCATAAATTCCGAAAAATAGAACTCTCGGCCATTAAATTCTTGGGTTGGCGCTCCAGCACGTAGCGGCTGCTACGCGCTTGGATTCAGTGCCCACCTCGACACTGGCCCACTAGAATTGTCATCTGTTGCGGCACTCAAGCGCCCGGCAGGCGTCAGCCTGCTAGATACAGCGTCCAGCAGGCAGTTGCCCAATTCCGCCTTTGGTTTTAAGGTTCCCGCATATATTAAGCCTAATTTTTTGTTAACTTAATTTAATACATCGCGGTTTTCATAAATTAAAGCTCGAATATTATTTACGAATCAACTTTTTAGGGTTAACAACGCTGGTTCCCGATTCTCCCGATTTTGGGCCTTCGGGCCCCTCGATCCAATTTCTTCCGTGTTCTTGGACCTCGATTTACTTATTTTAATTTAATTACTCCTAATTACCATATTTTGAAAATCGGTGCCTTATAACTTCCCCCACTTACAAAAATTTCGTTTTTGAAATTTAACGAACCGCAAAACTTAATAATAGAGGACAATCCCTCCAAATTCCGCATTCCCAAATTACATCCTTGATATGATGATCTTTCCTAAAGAACTATAATCATTTGAATCATCCTAATTCTCAACATCTAATACTTTTATCTAAAATTGAGATTGAAACCTTACCATAAGACAAATTCCTAATCTCCCACAACGGTACACGTTGATCACAAACCCATTCCTCAATTATCGGTGCATGGAAGACATCACGATAATCCACCCAAATTCAAAGGTAAGCCCAATTATTGACTACCTCTCCGACTTAATACAAAATCACAAACGAACCAATAGGATCTCACCTCGATACCTCCTAGTCGTCGAGAATGATCATCCACTTGAAACCTTAATCGCATTCTGAAATTTCTAGGTTGGGAGCCCACATGCTTATGCTGCACTACTTTAATTGACCATTCATTAAGGTATTAAGAATCCTTTTGCAGCACATATCCATTGATTCATATCGGAGACCCAAATTATCCAGCAACTAGAAGCCTAAGAAAAATCCCAAGGATGCTGATACAACTAAAGTAAGGCCCAAAATCATCAGATTATAATCAACCTAGGGAACACAATTGAAGTAATCATCTAAAAATTTCGGTACCAACACCAGTTACCACCAATACCTCAAAACTCGAATACTTAGCAATTTATCATCCGATCAGCATATCGGAGAGTCAACTTATTTAATCCCAACGTATCATCCAAATCACGATGAATGAGCTATCCTAGTCTGCTAATTCCACAATTAACCAAATGGTATCCCTAATTCTTGCTGCCCTAACAACCTCAAAATTAAAATGGTGATGGCTTCTCATCTCATAATTCTATGACCTTACTACTTAGTAGGAAACTCTCCTTTTAAAAACCAAAGACAGAGCACCCTCTTCACTTAGATATTAGGAGCTACTCGAGATTCACCCTTCAATAACTCATATGATGCACCAAGATAATACCCAATTTGAAAAAGTCCTAACATCCAATTATCAGCAAAAATATATATCTTTATTCAAGGACACCGAGATTTATAACCTGAATATTCAGAATACAAATCTTTTCCCCAAAAGCAAAATG
The DNA here is from genome assembly GCA_033239525.1 of Nepenthes gracilis. Taxonomy (NCBI): domain Eukaryota; kingdom Viridiplantae; phylum Streptophyta; class Magnoliopsida; order Caryophyllales; family Nepenthaceae; genus Nepenthes; species Nepenthes gracilis. The sequence continues at coordinate 16,580,018 of BSYO01000007.1, forward strand.
TTCATGTACTCGAACATTAAGATTTGCTCGCAATTCACCTTCTTGAGTTTTGACAACTTCCTCCAACATGAAACGTCTACTAATAGTAACTCATCACCCAAAACATCAGCAATAATATTTTTCTTGGCTGATGAGACATTGCGTAAGTATAATCCTTCAACAACCTTACTAACTCACACTATTATTTGATAGTCTTTTCCTAACTAGCACCGAAACTCACCACCACGGTCATTAAGTAGATTTCACCCGCTTGCACTATCGTTTGGCCATCTCTCCCCTACAAGACGACCTCTCAATCCTTTAAGATTAGTTAAACAATAACCACATCCTTAAGCAAAACCTATAAACCCTCTAAACAATGACCCCAATTGCGAACTCCAAACCATGATTGGGGCAATCCTGATCATGGGCTTCTCCCCCACCTATCAAAAGGGTAACCACCCACAAATGATGTAGGAAAGGCATAAACCTAAACCTTTCTCAAAGGTACTATATTTTACCGCAATCTACTTGATCCTTCAGGGATTAACCCAAATGATATGGTTGACAATCTACTGTTCAATCCTAGAAGGTTATCCCCACACATGCTACTCCAATGGGTACCAATCGCTTCTAAGTCATACACTCTGCGGACATTGTAAATCCTCGAATGGCACTTAATGGATATCTTATCGTATTAAGCTATGACCAAGAAAATTACATACCCATGCGACATCGATCAGTCTTTCCTAAATTATTCATCTCTTAAATCTCTACAGGACCACCTTCATGCTACCGAAGAATTTCGCATGCCCAAAACAACATCTTCCCTTACTGAACCTCACACTCTAGCCTCAAACAAATACACGGTCAACGGCCTTCCTAAACCATGACACAATCCTCAAACATAGTTCACACTTCCTATGATTCCTTGAATTCATCGATGAGGTTATCACAATAATAGCCCAAACATAGCCAAAAGATTCAACCCATAAAATTCACAAATGTGCCAATGAATCTACAAATCCATATGGCATTACCCGGATTTGTAACGATTTCCGGAATGCTGCTACTAGCACAACTCCTATTCATCTCCAATTGAAAACATTCTGGTTACTGATCGGCCTTCAAAGGCTCAACACCTTAGCAAAAGGTCAAACGATTCATCTATTTATTCATAGTGCTCGCTTATCAAACTATCAATCTTCTGAACACCCAAATTTAAAAAATCCACAAGTAACCTTCACGGTTCATCTTACACACCTAAGATGTCCTAATCATTACCAAGCCACACCTAATCAATGCTTCCTTGAATATATTCAGAATCCTTAAGGATATTGGTACCATCCCTAATGCAACATTGAATTATTGATTAGAGACAAATCAAGCACATCTTTTCCTCTAAGAAGAATTATCAATTGCTTACACACCCAAAACTTCTTAGTGACCACAAGACGACTCCCAATTGTGGTCTCATCTCGTGAAATAAATTAACACATATCCTTATTGGATGACTTATAAGCACAGCGATTCCAATTTCCTGATACCTCGATCAACTCCATCTCATAGTCAAAATTTTACAATTAGATTGCATAGCATAATATTCTTATTAACATACTCCGTATTTGTACAATAACTTATTAACCTAAACACCACCAAAATTAGATCAAGGCTCAGTACCACAAAATAATTCCAATCAACCCAACCAAATCATACCTATAGACATAACAAAGTGTCGTAGACACCGATACAATTAGTACCAAGTCTAGATCCTCCAATAAATGAATAAACTTAGAAAACACAAAAAAAATATATATATATATTCAAAATCCCAAAATAATACATCTACTGAAATGTCTAGATCCGGGAGTCCTTCCTTTCACCACGGTAGACGACACCTCAGAACTAGTGCCATCACCTCAGAACCTTGATCCAATGCACTAGACCACTTCTCCGATCGACCCATGGAATATGAATAATTCCTAGCATACAATCGAACTATCCACAATTGAGACATGCCCCCAAAAAAATCCGTCGAAACAAAATGTTCATCCATAGAGCATCCACAACATATCCTATGGTATCTCTTATCCTCGAGATCCATGACTCTTTTCACGTCAACCACCAAGGTCAACTTTACCTTCTACCTTATATGAGGTAATATTACCTTATCTCCTTCTGAACATTAGATCGCTGCAGACACCATCTCAATCCTCAAGATTCATATCTCAACCTCTATAAGATTTGAGCTATCCAAAAGTCTAAGCACTTAATCACTACCAAATTGATTATAAATTGACATCATTGGATTCGTTACACCATAATTGACTTTAAGTTATACTAACCTCAATTCATCGATTCCACATTATCAATCATGCTTGATCATCATATCCAAGCATCCATTAATAGCAAATTACTAGACTGAGGATCGCAACCCAAAGCCGATCAAACTTAAATTTTAAACTAAAATTGACCACTTTGGCCTCAAATCAATGTTGATGTACACAAATATTAGCTCGGCATCGATCAAATTCAAACCTTAAGGTGCCTCCAAACAACTTCTTCCTCTCAACCTCACGGTTGACCACCACCGTGAGTAGACCCTTGTCAAGAAGTTAACACTAATATTCTTTCTGAAATAAAAATATACGGGTTAGATCACGATTTGGACACAAATTAAGATGCGTAAGTTAGACAATTAAACTTAATCACTATTCTTAACTTAGTTCTAGCCTAAATTAGCCAACCAGGATAACTAGAACTATCTGGTCTAACTTAATTGTCCTAAGCCTCCATTTACTTATTCGATTTAACTTAATCTAACCTAAGCTTCTATATAAGATTCAAATCAAATTTAAGGCATCTCTTTTTCTCTAATACCAATTGAGATAGGCCGCATTTTCTACTGAAAATCTAGCAGAGTTTTGACAAAAAATGCCCACCAAACAAATACATAACATGTATATTAACCCTGTACAACAGATATACAACCACAACGCATCAAAAATCTATCCAAATAGACTCCAATAATCCAGACAATACAAATGATGCCAACACAGGATCCGAAAACTACCACAATATTTTGTGGCTCCAACGTTATGTCCCTGAATACAATATCAGATATAGAGAGATGCTACTAGATACCTAAAGCAAACCGTAATAACCTGTGGAAGCACATACATATACATCCATGCACAGCGGACTATGCTATCTAATTGTCCATCATTTTACAATATATAACAACAAATCCAACAAAAATATATATACATCCCTTCAAAAGTGTACAAAATCACAAAATAATAAGTCTTCAATATGATCTTCCAAGTTCCACAACTAGCCATCTTCTAGTCTCTATTCTGCCCCACCGGATATAAGCCTGTGCTAATCTGAAGAAAGAAAAAAGTAGCAATGAGTGAGCCTAAAACTCAATAGTGCACAATATAGTAGAAATATACGTAGTATACTCAATATAAACCAAAAAGGAAGGAAATAGAAACATGATGTATAATGCGTAATGTGAAACATGATCAAATACATTTTCGAATACAAATAACTTTTCTATATTTTATCTTTGATTCCTTTAAGTTCTAAATCATGCAAAATTCTTCATTATTTTTTTGGATTTGAGCTAGTAGGCCTCACTAATTAATGGAGTAGACAATTAAGGAATGTAATATGTATATACCCCACATATTCTAAGGGATTGCCATGATATCTCAATTTTTTAATGTCTCATGGCGGACGGTATATTTCTTGCCAATATACGAGGCTAGATAATAGATACGCCACCAAAATGTCTCCCATGGTCAAAGAGTGCTCCTCGATATATTATTATAATATTCTAAGATATGTCATAGAATATTACTTTAAGAAATACAAATCCTTGATCCAGATTTCAGAATTACTTATTCTTTAAGGAAAGGTCCATTTGATTCATATACAAAGTTTTCACTCTCTAAAGAATGGTTCATCAGACATAACATATTTGTGGAGTCCCTTAAAAGGTTTGCATATCTTGCAAAATTCATATATATTTATACAGATACAGAAAATCATTTATCATGCTTTAAGCTTTCAAATGACTTCAGTTATATGTATAATTTAACATGATGTATGGAAGAATCAGAAATTCCTTACCACATCGGGCCAAATATGACTTTAATACTTTTCAGACAATAAATTTCATTCACAAATACACATAACGTAATTTTTGCAATATATAATCAAGCATATACAATTTGATATGATTAAATACCAATTAAATAAGATGGGATCATGCAAAAGTCCCAATTAAATTCGGGTGAACAGTGCTACAGTGCCAGTTAGGGCTCCTAGATGCACCAAATGGGCCAAAACTTAAAAATCAAACACCCAATCGATAAATATTCATATTCAAGACATGGGTAAATCATAATTAAAGCCAAATCATGTATAAAACTCAAATTAACTTGTTAAACATGGTCCGGGCGTGGGTTAGGATTTTGACGAACAAAATTCTACATAAAATCACCAAATCGGATACTCACTCGATAAATTAACATGTACAAGTTATGGGTAATGATATTCTAGACCCAATTTAGGCAAAAACCCCAAACATCCATGGGTAAAAACATTCGGGTGTGAGGTTAGGGTTTTGTGTGAAAAACCGTCCAACACTAGGAATTTGAACACGAAATTTACACATGTGCATGCTCAAGTCATGGGTAACATATAATATGACTTTAATTGGATATCGAAGCGAGGATACTAAAAAAATAAAATAAAAGTGTAAGAAAATGAAAGAGGATTTACCTCGGTATCTATCATGCATTTACCTCGAGCCGATCGGACTATCATTCCTCCTTCTCTCTCTTCTCCTTCCCTCTCTCTCTCTTATTTCTCCTAGAAGCATGTAAATGTCAAAAAATAGAATCCTCGACCATTAAATTCTCGGGCTGGCCCTCAAGGGCTAGCCCGGTGCGCAGTAGGCACAACGCACCTGGATTCAACGCCCACCCCGAGCGCTAGCCCACAGGAACTGGCGCTTGCTACGGCGCTCAAGCGGTTATCATAAATTAAAATCTGAATCTTATTTATGATTCAACTTTTCAGGGTTAACAACGCCAGTTTTTGATTTTTTCAACTATGGGTCTTTGGGCCCATCGGTCCAATTTTTATGTATTTTTGGATCTTAATTCACTTATTTTAATTTAATTACTTCTAATTACCTTATCTTGAAAATCGGTACCTTACAAATAGGATTTGTGTACCCAATATTTAGGAGTTAAAGGAAAAAATTTCGAATGAGACATATAGAGCAAAGTACAGAATTTATCCATAAGTAAGCAACATGTACCAAGATATGAAGAAGTTTTTCTAATGGTGAAATATGAGGTGGGAGATTGTGGCATATGGGGCAAGGTGTATTGTGTTCTGGTAAGCTAAGGCCGAGTATAAAAACTCTCCAGGATTTTTGCATCCTTTGACAATTCCCGATTGGAAATGGAAACATATCATGATGGATTTTATTTTTGGTTTGTCTAGAACAGTAGAGAATTTGGATGCTATTTTGGTGATTGTGAATAGACTAATGAAAACAGCTCACTTTTTGTTGGTCAGGATGTCATTCTCAAGAGATTGCTTAGCGCATGTATATTAATGAAATTGCCAAATTGTAGTATATTCTAATTTTGATAGTTTTTTATCTTGATTTGAGATTTTTATCAAAATTTTAGGAAAGTATGCATAAAGAATGAGGTACTAAATTAAAGTTTAGAATATTATTTTACCTATAAACAGAAGGTCAATTAGAGAAAACTATACGGATTTTAAAAAATATGTTGAGGGTATTAGTATTGGAGTTAAAAGAAAATTTGAATAATTATTTGTCATTAGTTGAATTTATGTATAACAACAGTTATTAGTCAAGTGTTGGGATGGCTCCTTGTAAAGGCTTTATACAGATGGAGATGTAGATCTCCAATTAATTAAGAAGAGATTGGTAATCATAAACTTTTGGACCCGATATTATTCAGGATACAACCGATAAGATCAAGATTATTCATGATTGTTTAACTGTTGTCCAAAGTTGCCAAAAATGTTACGCTAATCGATGGCTATCCAATTTGAGGTTTGAAGTGGGGACCATATATTTTTGAAGGTATCTCCTAGGAAGAAAATCTCAAGAATTAGGGTAAAAGGAAAATTAAAGCCGAGATTCATTGAACCGTTAAAATTTTATAGTGGGTTGGAGAAGTGGCCTCTAAATTAGCTTTGTCTCCTAGTGTGGAGGATTGTCATGATATCTTCCATGTTTCTATATTGAGAAAGTACATGTATGATCCTTCACATATGATTGAGTACCAACCATTGCAGATTGACAATAATTTAACATATGTTGAGATTCTGGTTCAAATTTTAGAAAGAAGGTATCCTGTTGTGGACTACAACAATTCCTTTAGTGAAAGTGTTTTGAAGGAACCATTCAATTGAGGAAGCAACATGGGAATGTGAGAATAATGTTTGGAAGAAATACCCCTACTTGTTTGGGTTTTGAGGAACATGAATTTTGATGATGAAATTTTTTAAAGAAGTGGAGAGTTGTCATATCCGATTCCCTATTGAGTTAATTTGATATTATCAGTTTATTTTAGGTTTATTTTGAGTATATTGAAATAATTATGCAATGTGAATTTGAAGGAAAATCGAAGTAAGGAAGTAGGTTTGGCACATAAGGCACGCCCGAGGAGCAGCTAAGGCAGCAATCAAGCACGATTTCCAAAGTTGTCATACTCGACGTGTACCTAAGGTGGCGCTCATGCATTGATGGGGTTAGGTGCGGTGTCTGACGTGCTCCTAAGGTGGTGCTTCTACACCAATTCAATTGTATAAGGACTACATGCATTATTTTCAATCATTTTACACAGGAAGGAGGAGAGAGAAAGATAAGAGAAGGAAGAGAGAGGAAGAGAAGAAGGAGAATTTTGAAGTATCATTAAGGTAAGTATTTTTATACTCTATTTTTGGTTTATTTTTATTCTCGATTAGTTTTGTTTACATTTGGTGGATTTAATGTATATACATGTTATTTTACTTATCCTATTTGACTTCTTCGTACATGCATGTCACTTTTATCTGTTATTTTGGGATTTTACTTCTGTTTTGTTGTTTTTCAAGGATTTTGTTCATTTTATAAAAAATAGGTAAATATTTTGAAATATTTTATTTATGTAAAAGTTTATTTATAAATAAAAAGCCATAAAAAACTTGCATATTGGTTGTGTATATAGTATCCATGCAATGTGTTTCGGGTTGGGTTCTATTTTGTGTATTCAATTAGACATATGTACTTTTTTTGAGGTAAAAAGTTTTATATTTAACCTTTCCAAGTTGAAGCTTCATACATTTTCCATGGTAGAAAAGCTTTGGGCTTGTGATATAGAGACACTCCCTAATTTGTATTTTTATGAGAATCGTTGCAAAGAAACTAGTCGGAACTAATATATTTAGATATCCTAATATATTCAAACAACCTTAAAAAAGTACACCCATTCCACAGGTGAAAAAAGATAGCGGCTTTGTCCTTGTCTATAGGAAAAACTATGTAAATGACCATGCTTATGGGTTGAAATAGTTGTGATATGATATATGGTTACAGGGATTAAGAATAATTATTTATTAAAATTAGTCTTTCAATTTTTAGTTCTTTGATTTATATATATATATTAAAGTTTTGATATATTTTATCTACATTAATTTGGATACTTTAGATTTGTAGATTTTACCTACAGTTAGGATTTGGTTGGTTTTGTACATTTGAAACTCTTGGCTTTTATTTTGGAACATGCATTTGAGTACGAGACCACATTCAGACTTTTATTTATATGATATATTTTAACTCACATTTTCATTGTTCATTACCCTTCAAATTAGTGAGTTACGAATATATTGTACAAAGCATAGACGTGAATTTGATTGAAATCTCATTTATATTTGGTGATTATAGGCTTTATATTTAAATTCGATGTATTTTTGGTATCATTTTGGCGGTAAATAGGATGATGATAGTAAGTTATATTATTGAGAAGACATTATTTAGATCATTAAATTACTTGGATATTTGTGGCATATGGTTTGTGATGGATCTGTAAAATATTTATAATATCGGTGTCACCTTTTTATTGTGGACATTTCAGTTAGTCATAAGCATTTGTTTGTTTAGATGAATAGTCTGGAGGAATCATGTGAATGATTGGTATTATTATCTATTATTGTTGTTAATGTCGAGACCGTATAGATATGTTGTCAAGTCACACCCTGATTTGGATAATTAATTTGAATGTTGTATTTGAGATTTTATTTTATAGTTTTTAATTATTGTTAATTTTAGGACCTATTTTGGTCTAAAACCGTGACACTGACCTTCCTATTGGCAAAGTAACCATTGGTTGTAAGTGTATTTGCAAAAACAAACATCAAAGTGATGGATGTATTGGAAGGTACAAAATCCAACTAGTTGTAAAAGGATACACTCATCTAGACAAAATATATTATCATGCAACATTTTTTTCTCATTGTAAAACTTGTCACTATTCACTCCTTGTTAGATATTACAGCAATCAAAATTGACATTTGCATCAATTTGATATGAATAATGGCTTTGTTATGTAAATATTTGGATGAAAAAAATTATATGGTAGAGCCATTAAAATACACCAAAGGTAAGCCATATCAAGTATGTAAACATTGTAAGAGCATCTATAGGCTTAGACAAGTTTCTAGATAGTCATATTCAAAATTTTTCACTACTCTTATTATTTCGGCTACACCCAATCGCTAGCAAACTACAATCTGTTTACCAAACAAAATGACAAAATTTTCACTACCTTATTAGTTTATGTGGATGTTATTATTGTGGCTAGCAGTTATATTGAATTAAAAAAGTATAATAAATGCTTTCTTAGTTATAAATTTAAAATTAAAGATTTTGGTTCCCTTAGATTTTTTTTTTTTTTGGGGGGGGGGGGAATTGAAGTAGCAAAATCTTCAAAGAGTATACATATTTGTTGATGAAAATATACTTTTAATATTCTAATATACTTAGGCACTCATGGTACCAAACTTTTTAAACTCCCGTTGGATCAAAATCATAAACCAAGTAGAGAAGGAGGATCTACATTAATAGATCCCAGCATTTTTCAAATATTAATCAGTAGATCATATATCTCATCAAAAATTAGCCAAATATATGCTTTGTTCTGCAGAATCTCAACTAGTACATGGACAAACCAACTACAACACATTTAGCAGTAGCTCACTATGTGCTAAGATACTTAAAGGAGCAAAGGCAAGGACTTTGTTGCAAATTCAAACCAAATAGATCAATTTAATAATTAATTAAATTTTAAATTAGATGTGATATAATAAGATAGATCATTAAAAACTTTTAACATCCAAAATAATAATAATAATTAGACCCGAACCCATCACAAGACCTTATTAGACAACCATCCGAATAATATAATAATGACATACTCCAAATAATCGTAAGGGAGAGAGAATCCATATACATATACATATACATAACCATCAAATATACTAATCCAACTACCAAAATATATAACCAAGGCCACATCGAGCCAAACCAAATATTCAAAATATAACCGCAATACACAATTCTAACAAATCCAACAATAATAGAACAAATATAATACACATCAAATATGAGATGCCGCAACAAATCTCGACCAACTCCTGCGATATACCAAACCCTCTACTCTAAAAGGATAAAAGAAAAAATATGAGTTTAAAACTCAACAAATATGATCATATACATATATAAAATAATACATCTAAATTAGTGGGAGGATAATGTCACATAACAAATCGTATAAAACAAATCCCAAAGTCCGTATTTCATATGCATAACCCTCGGCTACATTTTAAACCTGCAACTCTCGGCTATCTGATATGATCAGATCCCAACTATATTTTAAGCCTGTAACTCTAGGCCCAACTATATTTTAGGCTTGCAACTCTCAATTATCTTATATTATTGGATACCAACTATATTTTAGACTTGCAACTCTCAACTCGACTATATTTTAGACCATCTCATATCATTGGTTCCCTACTATATTTTAGGTCTATAACTCTCTGCCCGACTATATTTTAGGTCTGTAACTCTTGGTCATCTTACATCATTGGATCTTGATTGTATTTTAGGCTTGTAACTCTCAACCCGACTATATTTTAATCCTATAACTCTTGGCCATTTCATATCATTATTCAGTGGGGTAGGTCAACTACGAATATACCTCAACCATCCTGTGGATGGAAGGGATATCACGTATCACAAATTGGATCACATATCGACCCACCAGAAGCCTCGACCACCATGGTCCCACATATATATTGATGCACTAGGGCCTCAAATAATCATGGTACCACATAGTAGTGACCTCATCCCTGGCAAGCATGGATATGTATTGATGCACAACCTGATTCATGTCCATTTTCATATAAACATACTGACACACATATATATATATAGTTCAAACATTTTTCAAACTTCTATAAAATAATAAAATCATCTAAAACCATAAAAATTCATACAAAGCTACCGAATGACCATCAAATCATACATGTATGTACATAATAAACAGATAGGGTGTATAAAAATAATATGTATATAAGTAAAATCTTTAAACAGCAGTCAAAATATATCAGATACTGAAATAGACTAAAGATATGGATGATATATACTTGCCTCGACCTCATATCAAATATATCTGATAAAAGGATACTCTGAAATACCCGAATGACACCTTCTCTCTCTTTCTTCTCTCTCCTACCGCGCGCTCTTTCCTCTGGCGCCTCTTCTCTTCTCTTCTTCTCCTCCTCCCTCCCTCTCTCCTTCTTTTTCCTCTCTCTCTCTCTTTCTCCTTGTCCCTCTCTTCCTTCGTGCAAGCTCTCTCTCTTTCCTTCTTCCTCTCTCCTACCGCGCGCTCCTCCTCCTTATCAATCAGAGTCGTAACTCTGTTTTGCCCCATTTTCCAACAATCAAAATTTTGGCTAATTGTTCTTAAAATCGATACATGTAAGAAAAGAATCAATATCAATAAAGAGAATAGAAGGAATTTTCTTGCCTTAATTTCTTATTTCTTTGCCGGCAATGGCAGCAATGGTGGCGGTTGCTTTATTTGACTTGCATCTTCCTTCCTCCATTCACGCTATTGCATTTATTAAACAATGGAGGATAAATGATGCTAGGGGTTTTTCGGTTGCCATTTCTAGCGTCAATTTCTTCGACCGACAATTGCCCCATCCCCTTCTTTCTTCTTCTCTTCTTCTCCTTTTCTTTTCTCCTCTTATTTTTCTTTCCCCACATGCCTTTGCCGCTCCACTTTCTCTCTCTCTTCTTCTTTCTTTTCTTCCCCTCTCTCCCCTTTTCTTTCCCCCTCTTTTTCTGCCCCTTGCATGCCCACACACCTCTCTCCTCCTCCTCCTCATTATTATTATTATTATTATTTTTTTCTTCCTTTTATTATCTAACCGGTGCTTGAGTGCCAACAACCGTGTGCCTCCGACGGCAACCGACTGATCCAATTTTCTTTTTTAATTTTATAATACATAATTAATTTTTATTATATCTAAATTATCTAAAATAATAAATACATCCAAAATAAATTAAATAAAAATTCAGAATATTAACTCTCTCATCTATATAAAAATTTTGAACTTAAAATTTATGCGTCTCAATCCTCAAACAAATAGAGACATTCTCTCAAACTCATTCTTGCACTCCCATATAAATTCCTTAACTGAAAGATTTCTCGAAAGCATCATAGCCAATGTGATATTCTCATTTCTTAGCGCCTAATCCTGCTATCCCACAATCTAAACTAAGACCTAAACATAAAATAAATTTTTGTCGATCGGCAACAACCCAAATCGGACCACATGCAAAGGATCACATACAAATCTCCTCAATGTACATACATTGAATACATCATAACAATCCGCCGAACTCGGAAGCAAGGCCAATCAATAGGCCTCCTCTCCAATCTGCTAAAAACTTTGAATGGCCCAATGCACATCGACTTTAATTCTACCTTTTTACCTCAACCTCGAGATTCCTTTCCTTAGAAATACTTTCAAAAGCATATGATCATTCACCTCAAATCTCAAATCAGATTTCAAATCGGATCTTCTATTTCAATCTCAAACTAGCTCTTGACAATTATGGGCCATAGGCCCACACACTTTACTGCACCACTTTGATTAACCATCTAATTGTGAATTATCGCCATGCTACATTTCAATTTGATGCCCAATTTGTTATGCCAACTTCTTTTAAATTTTGACACAACCCTCAAATCACAATCAGAAATCTCAAAATTAGATTACCCTATAACCACACCATCTTGTCAATATACTAACGGGACAACTTCAAGAATAACATCCTAACCAATAAGAAATGAGCCAACTTCATCAACTTATCCACAATCACCTGAACAACATCCCAATTCTTTGCCATCTTAGGCAATCCTGAAACAAAATCTATCAGATCATGCTCCCATTTCCAACTAGAAATTGTTAGGGCGGTGCAAAATCCTATAGGCTTTCCACTTACTAACACATAATGCACCTTGTCACAAAATCGAACAAATTGCATATCTCAATCTATAAGCCTCATTCATTAATTTCTCCTTCTATTCCTTAAGATTCAAAACACAGATACTATCCCTAAAGCGGAGGATTCCCATCTGCTCGTACAAGAAAGCTGCTCCCAACTAATTTTCAAATCTCGAGCAATCTTCATCAAATATGGGTTAATCATTAATTATGGCTCACTACCCCAATCCATGTTCTCCAAATCACAAGCTACACTTGAATACATGATAACAACATCTTCAACCCTAGGGAGTGCAACTGTAGAGTGTAACTTCTTACTCCATCCAACATTTCTCATTCCTCATACAGATAATACAACCAAATCCTCTAAGCATTTAACTCTATTGATGACTCTAAACCATGGGTAGAGTGATTCTGCTCATGAATTTTTAACTGTCTTGACCTATAAGAAACTACCCAACTACACTGTATCAACACATGATTCATACCTTTCTTAGAAGTATCACAATATAGTACAAATCCACTTAATCCATCGAGGATTGACAAGATCAGTGCTGATGTATTCAACAATCCAAAAAGCATTATCAAAACTCATAATAGCCATATCTCACCCTAAAGGCCACCTTATGCACATACTCCCGCTTAATCGTCAAATAAGGATACCCCAAAAGCATATTGATTTTAGAAAACTCCAAGCCCATGCAATTGATTAAATAAATCATCCATCAATTCCCAATGATCACCTTATCAAAGAAATCTTCTCTCAAATTGGTCATCTATCCTTAGGAGGGGATACTTATTCCTAATAATCCACGCATAAACATATCGATCCATTTTTCTTTATCAAAGAATACTAAAGCACTCAACGCCAAAACACTTGGCTGAACAAAACCTTTCTCCAATAGATTCTGCAATTGTTGTTTTTAATATCTTCAACTTAGATGGGGCCATCCTATATGGAGCCTTTGAAATAGGCATAGATCCATGCACAATATCAATAGCAAATTTGATTTCCTGATCCAGACACAAACCATAGTGCATGCCATCATCATAGCCACTCAGCCAATCCTTGCGCAGGTAGCAAACAAGGCGTGGTTCATGCCTGACAATAGTCTCCTTACCCCCATATGATGACAATTGATGCCGCTGGCTACCGCTAGTGTGGATGGCAAATGAATCTCAGTAAACCGCTTGTCGGGAGTCTTGGCTCCAAATGCCTTCCAAAGGGAGCCTATAAATACCTTCTCATGTGAAGAGGAGAAGGAAGAGAGAGCCTTATCTTAAGCGAAAATGATGATTAGAGATCAAGTGTTTAATCCTTCACCCTTCCTTCTCGAGGAGCAAGAACTAGCTCTCTTCCCTCAAGCCATCGTCATTTCACAATGGAGTTAGTGAGCCACCCATAGCGGTACAACTCTTGGAGCCTGGCCCTCCAAACATATCCCACTCACACTCCTCTTATCCTTGCACTGCTATTACATTTACCTTTAAATGTGCATTTCTCTATTTATTGCGGAAGATATCTGACTTAAACGTCAGAGTGTTCATGGTGGGATAACCTTCCACCATTCTCTGATCTCTTATTTGTAGTTTATGGTGTGCAGATTCCAGGTTAATAGTAAGGAAAACCAAACCCGATCAAGATCGACCCGCAGTGGATAATTGGAAGGCTCTCTAATTCGTACCAAACCCAGGAACTAGGAATACATCATTGGCGCTGTCTATAGGAACAACAAGAAAAGTTCAACCACTAATCCTAACGTTCACTCTTTTACTCTGAAGATGGTCAACACAAGGGCACAGGCTAGCGCATCGGCAAGGGACATTGCCTCCCATGGCGATAACCCCTCAGTGGGTAGCCGTGCTAGCGAACAGCCCTAGCTTGACATCTGCTAGCTGGCGCCGGATGTTGATGACATGAAAAAGATGCTCAAGGTAGTGTGCACTCACGCTGAAGCGTAATAGCCGGGAACCACTCCCGTGGATCCTCATGCATCGACCTCCAGGCACAGGAAGCCTAGGAGGAAGGCCCTAACTGCAAGGACAACCAAGCCTGATGACGTCGAGGCCCATACGGTCACTTGCAGCAGGACCCAAACGACAACCCAGAGCATCCCGAATGGGGAAAAGCAAGAAGAAAGCCCAAAGCTACCGAATCCTCGACACTACTACAACGATAGGAGGGCCTCGACAAAAGGAGAGGGCTCATATAGTACACGACCACCCTCACGGATGGTCGCCAGATCTGCATAGCCCTCAAGAGAACTCAAAACTCAGAAACTTCATTAACATAAAGAGGAGTGGGTCCACCCCTCCGATAGAGGAAAAAGTGGAGAGAATATGGCAGCACCTATTCAAGGGGTGCTAAGACAACAGACGCTCGACCACCGTAGGTCGCCATTTGCTATGGACATCCGAACCCAACTGCTTCTCCTCAAGTTCAAAATGCCAACGCTGGATCCTTATGACGGTAGTATAGACCCAATAGACCACCTGGACTACTTCCGCATGCTACTGTCCTTCCACGGGGTAAGCAAGGCCATGATGTGCCAGTGTTTTCTCCTAACGTTTAGGGGAGATGCTAGCCTCTGGTTCCATGGCCTTCGACCCAACTCCATCTGCTCTCTCGACGAGCTCGTAGATTGCTTCCTATGCTAGTTTTCCTTCGTGTGGATTCCTACGGACATGCCGGGGATACCGGACGGAGTAATGGTCTATAAGTTGAGCCTCAATGCCAGCCACTATCCCATCAAGTAGAAGCATAGAAACCACTCTGTCGAGAAACTGGTGGCCATAAGGAAAGAGGTGAAGAAGCTGATTGATGCTGGATTTATAAGGGAGGTCCAGTACCCAGATAGACTATCAAACGTTGTGCTTATAAAAAGAGTAATGGCAAGTGGTAAATGTGCGTCAACTTCACCGACATAAACAAGACTTGCCTAAAGGACAGTTTTTCGCTTCCTCGGATCGATCAATTGGTGGACTCCACGTCTGGGAATGAACTCCTAAGTTTCATGGGCGCCTACTTAGGTTACAACTAGATAAGGATGAGCCCGAATGATGAGGAGCATACCTCCTTCATGACTGACCAAAGGACATATTGCTACAAGCTACAAAGGACTCCACATCTGGGAATGAACTCCTAAGTTTCATGGGCGCCTACTTAGGTTACAACTAGATAAGGATGAGCCCGAATGATGAGGAGCATACCTCCTTCATGACCGACCAAAGGACATAATGCTACAAGGTCATACCCTTTGACTTGAAGAATGCCGAAGCAATTTACTAATGCTTGGTAAACAAAATATTCGAAGCTCGGATTGGGAGGAATGTGAAGGTATACATAGACGACATGCTCATTAAAAGTAAAGTGGCCAATGACCATGTTTAAGATCTGGCAGAAACCTTTAAAGTACCTCGGCCCCACAGGATGAAGCTCAACCCGTCCAAGTGCATGTTTCGGGTAACCTCCAAAAAATTCCTAGGCTTCATAGTGTACCAACGTGGAATCGAAGCAAACCTGAAAAAGATTAGAGCCATTTTCGACATGAGCTCTCCGCGGACTATGAAGGAGGTTGAGAAGCTTACAGGGCGACTTGCTGTCCTATCATGGTTCCTTGCTAAGTCCGCGGAGAAGTACTTACTATTCTTCAAGGCCCTCCGAGGAATGAAGGCATTCGGATTCCGATGGAAAAACAAGTGCGAGGTCGCATTTCAAGAGTTGAAGACGTACCTTGCTAGTCCTCCCCTTTTGACCTCACCTTTAGAAGGCGAGGACCTATATCTTTACCTAGCGGTGTCAGACACAGACCTAAGTTCGGTGCTTATCCAGCAGTGTGAGGGTGTGCAGCGGCCTGTGTATTATATGAGCAAAGTGCTAACGGACACGGAGTCCCGATCCCCCCACTCCAAGAGAATCGCTTTGGCCCTCATCTATTCGGCCTGAATGTAGATGCCATACTTTCAAGCGCACTGGATTGTCGTGCTAACTGACCAACCTTTGAAAGCGATCCTCAAGAAATCCAAGACGTCCGAACGATTGGTTAAATGGGCAATAGAGCTGGGTGAGTTTGATGTGGAGTTTCGACCGAGGCTGGCCCTTAAGGGCCAAGCCCTCGTGGACTTCGTGGTCGAGACAATGACCCCAATCCACGACGCCCTAGATCAGGCCAAAGACACAAATACCCCGAATGCACCAGTGTGGACCCTCGATGTCAATGGATCATCCACACAGATAGGCAGCGGGGCTGGGGTCGTGCTAAAAAATCCAGACGATTAGGAGATCAAGTACTCCCTTACACTCACATTCCCAACTACCAACAACATTATAGAGTATGAAGCTCTTCTTGTAGGGCTCTAACTAGCTAGGGAATGCTTGGCCAGAGCACTGATCGTGCAAAGTGACTCGGAGTTAGTGGTTAACCAAATCCAAGGAACCTTCGAAACATCCAACCCATAACTCACTAAATACTTGGCGAGGACAAAAGCCCAAACTCGAGCATTCGAGAAGTTCAAAATTGAACACATCCCAAGAGCTGAGAACTGGAAGGCTAACCAACTTGCAAAAGACTCGGCGGCAGGATCCCAGGAGTAGCCCCCAGGGGCATGCGGGAGGTTTTGGTCGTGCCAAACGTTGACGACCTAGAGTTGGAAGTGCTATAGATAGCTGAAGGTGACAACCGGATGACCCCATATTGCAGGTAACTAACGGACGGAACATTGCCAGAAAACCCCAAAGTGGCCAAGCGAATAAGGAAGACGGCAAAGTCTATTTTGACCCATAATGAAGCAAGATGCTATGGACTTTGTTAGAAAGTGCGAGAGCTGCTAGGTCCACGGGACCCCAGCCCATCAGCCGCACAAGGAACTGCAGAGCCTGCAGTCTCTGTGGCCGTTCATTCAATGGGAGCTCAACGTCCTCGAGCCCATGCCCTTGGCCTCCGTGCAAAGAAAGTTTCTCATCGTCGATATCGATTACTTCACCAAGTGGGTCGAGGCAACTCCTCTGACACGAATAATTGAGCAGAACGCAATGAAATCCGTCTGTCAAAAAATTATTTGTCTGTTTGGGATTCTTGAGGTCATAGTGATTGATAACGAAACCCAATTCACCGACAAGTGGTTCACCAAGTACTGTGCGAGCTTGAGCATTAGGCTTGTTCACATGTCAGTGGCATATCCTCAAGCCAATGGCCAAGTTGAAGTAACCAACTGGACACTATTGTAGGGATTGAAGACTAAACTTGAGGACACAAGGGGATCCTAGGTAGATGAGTTACCTTCCATGATTTGGTAATACCGCACGACCCCGCTGGAACCTTTGATGGAAATACCCTTCAACCTCTACTACGGAGCTAAAGCGGTAGTCCCTGTCTAAGTGGGACTCCCTAGCCTATGGGTCGAATGTTTTGACCCCACCAACAACTCTCAAAGGCTCAGGGAATGCTTGGACCTGCTCTTAGAAGTTCGTGATACGATGCACCTAAGGATGGTGGCCTACCAGCAACACCTCGTTCGATACTACAATATGCGGGTGAAGGCTTGCTCGCTTGTGGTCAGGGATCTGGTCCTCCGAAGTATAGAGGCGATGGGAAAGACTGCCAATAAGAATAAACTCTCACCAAACTGGGAGGGGCCATTCCTTGTCTCGATGATCCTTCGGAATGGGGAGTACAAGCTACGCACTTAGGATGGCAAACTGGTTCCCTAGACCAGGAATGCCATCCACCTCAAGAAGTACTACCAATGAAGTGTAGGAATGCCTAGGTATGTCATGCATACACGAATCAGAATGATTGTACATGTAACACGTCTTCATTAATGAAATTATTATTATTGTTGTCTACTTACTTGATTACTCATGCGAATGTATGCTTGCTTGCCATTTCTATAAAGTACAAACGGTCTAGACTGCCCCTAAGTCAAGAGTTTAGACGTCCGCCTATAGAACAAGAAACCTTGGCTCTGTGCCAAGCAGCCCGAACGCGATCAAATTCTAAACTTTGGCTCCACACCGAAAGGCCCTTAGAGGTCGTAAAACCTTGGCTCCATGCCAAGCAGCCCGAATGTGGTCGAATTCTAAATTTTAGCTTCACACCAAAAGGCTCTTAGTGGTCGTAAAACCTTGGCTCCATGCCAAGTAGCCTGAATGCAGTTCGAATTTTGAACTTTGGCTCCGTGCTGAAAGTCCCTTAGCGGTCAAAAAATCTTGACTCCGCATTGAGCAACTCACCCGCGATTGAACCTCAAATTTTGGCACCATGCCAAAAATACCCTAGATGGCCACAAAATCTTGGCTCCATGCCAAGCGGCCTGAATGTGGCAAGATAAGCAAGCCAGGGGGCTCCGGAAGCTCCTAGTAGAATGGCCAACAAAATCTTAGGGGGCCTAAATGGTAGGTGTTCGACAACCTTCTCAGAAGAAGAGAGAAACCTCAGTCAACGATGGTCAGTTGGCTAGGACCATGCACACGAGAGTGACAACGCCCCAAGTAGGGCAGAGCACCGAGACAGTATCGTGTGCACTACAACCTAAGACCCGGGGTCCGGCTGCTATTGCCTCAAAACCTAGCTGGCCCTCGAGAGGCTCCACAGGGCATGCGACGATCTCCAATCCACTAGATCGAGCATCCCACTATGTGCAAGATGCAACAACATCCTCAACCGAATGACGAATATAGCACAAGAGGCTCCGAATGCGAGCCTTGGTGACAATAGCAAAATAGCTTAGCCAACACAAGAAAAAGATCCATGTCACAAGACAGAAAGCAAGGAAAAGAAGGTGTCCTTTATTCAAGTGAAAGATTTCAAAGGCCTTCTTGAGAAACTATCAACACAAAAGAGGGACCAAAAAGCCACTGTCCTACGAGCTAGGGGGTCCCACCTCCTCCGGGTAGTTAACCAGATGCAAGCAATCATCAACCCCATCATTGCGAGGATCGAAGACTCCCACGGGAACATCTGGAGCGACGACGGAGACTATACGGTGACACATATGTTTGTTGTCCCAAAACCATGCATCCAGAAGTCGGGTGGCCTCCTCCAAAGAGAGCCAAACTCGTGAGCCAACCTCGACTCGAGCACACCACTCTCAGAAGCCGGCGAGGTGACCCTCAGTTGCCTACATATGACCCTCAGCTGATCAATCTTTTGTCTTAGGGTGGCGACCTCGCTCCTCCAATGCTACTTGGCCTCCCGCTCACCCTCTTATCAGGCCTCGCCGAGTGAGCTTGTCGCACTGGACAAGGGCAGACCATATCCGGAATCTACAAAAGGCAAAGAAGGATGAATTGTCTGTTAGTCCTAACAAGGGAAATAACACCACAATGGGGATCAGTGAACAAAATCTCCTACTTGGTGAGCAAAGATATCATACCTAAACAAAGGGTCCCTCCATGGCGCCAGGGGGCTTCTATGCTACTCCAAGATTCGAGAAGCTTGGGGGCCTCCAACCTCTTAATCACATCAATTGTCTCGCCCTCCCATGCCACGTTGATTGCAATCTCATCAACGGCCTCCTCATGCAGGACGGCCTTGCCGACAGCCTCCTCAGGCAGGATGGCCTCGTCGACGGCCTCAAGGCCATGGGCAAACAACTCAGGCAGCACACAAGATGGGACCTTGACCACCTCTGGTGCATCTGGAGCGCAGTGGCGAAACCCAAACCGACTTTCTCAAATGGCTCCATCGAGCCTAATTCTACATCCTCGCCACCAAATATGGCGGCTCCTACCAAGGGCTCGACCGACAGCTCACCAGTAAGGGGCACCTCCTTGATGCCAAATGGGGAACCCGGTGCAAACCCCTCTCCTGAATGAAGATCAACCATAGGAATACCATACTTTGCTAAAGCAACAGTTGGAATAGGAGCCTGGCCAACAGCTTCCCTCAATGATGACGGCTCTGGCTCTCGTGTGATGACAGTAGCCGCGGTAACTAGCAACCAAGTGAGGTCGGTGGACTAGCTCGGCATAGCTTGCAGCATCATGGCCGTCCTCTTAGTGGTGCCACAGGCTCCTCTCATCCTCTTCAAGGCCGCCATGTCTTCGTCTGAAGAAGACTCCAAAGATAGAGATGGGTCGTCCTAGTCAAGCAACCCCTCGGGTGGCTCCCTTAGGACCAAAGCTCCGATCTTCCCCTTCTGGGAGACACTTCCCGCCGCTCAACTCACCCAATCCCAACCGACAGCCATGAACATCTCTAGGGTCAGGTAGTGGCCTTGCTCGGCAAAGGTCTCTATCGCATCCTCTATGTCGCCGATGAGTTTTCTCTCCTACCTCTCCTCCTCATCACTCACGCTCCAGGAGAAGAACTCACTTACAGGGCCCCACACTCTCGAGAATTCCCATTCTGCAAGGAGTGCTAGGATGAAGTAACAATTCTTCCAATTCTTCATGGAGTCTGGATTCGTCCCCCAAAAGCTAAACCCCATGTGAAGAGACATGGGGAGCCCATCCTCCATTTGGACGAAGCGGAACATTACCTTCAGCGATGGCGGACTGAATGCGCCACCGTGAAGCCTAACGAGGGCACACATCATCACCAGATAACGGATGGCTTTGGGATGGAGTCAAGCCATGGGGACTTTGAGCGCCTTGAATAGGCGGTACAAATCGAGCTCTATGGGAAATGAAGGCCTCCCCACAAATAGTACTCGTACATGGTAATGAAACCCTCGGGGGGCACGTTCACTCTACCATCCTCTCCAAGAAGGAGGTAGAGCCAGTCGCTAGGAATGTCATACTCTATGCTCAAGGTGGCGATGGTGCTCAGCATTAGGACTGATTTAATATTGCTCACTTTTTAACGAATCAATGAGGAAGGAGAGCCTCTCTTTTTCGTCATGTTTGGAGTAGGCAATGGCAAAGTGTTCAAAAAGTAGAATTGAATGCCCTTTAAATAGGCAATGCTTGGGAAGGCAAAGCAGCATTGCACAGGAAAATGCAAAGGACACCCTAAATGATGGCGTGACACGTGCCTCCTCAACAAGGTGCCTCAAGTCATTCCAAGGTAGCCCATCATGGCACTTGACGGACTACCTCCCCACTCACACCGTAGTCGCCTGCCAAAATCCTAACTGTTACACCCGCATTTAATACAACAATTCCAGCCATCAGGAGCAACGGCAGTAGCCCTTTCAGAATCCGGGACCGGAAGGATAAACAAGTTACCCGAATGCAACGAATTGCAATAAATAAATTGCTCAATTGAGTAAAGAAATTTCATTGAGTAGTTTCACAAATAGGGTTTCTTTACTGAAGAAGTCGACTAGTGGCCACAGAATACGACTATCTGCCTCCTCCAGGCTTGGCGGGATCGGGAGTCAGGAACTCAGTCAATTATGAGCGCATCCTGGCACCTGAGTTTTAAGAGTCCAAGAGGCTAATGAAAAACCCTGGCGCCACCAACGAAGCTATTCTCTAGCTAAGCCGAATATCTTCCTAGAATCTCCTTTTTAGCAAGGGAGCCAGCTCTTCCGACCAAAATCTTGATCTCAGCTCATCCTCCTGTCACGCATGGACGACGTGTTCCTCTCTGAGCCGTGCCCGATATCGCTCAAGCTCCTCTTGGAGAGCAACGATTCGGTATTGAGCCTGCGAGTTGGCGTCAGTTAGCTGTGACGCCCTCACCTCCGCCTCCGACAATGCTTGCTCAAAGTGAGCCGCTTGTGCCTGAGTCAGCTCAACCTCTCCGACGGCAACCTGCACCTGGGCCTCCATGTTCTCCACTATCCTCAGGACACGACAAAGGGACATACTAGCTCCCCTAGGCCTTCGACACTGCAAGGAGTTGGACGCCCCACAGATTCAAAGTCGGGCAGTGCCCTCAGGAACCTCATCGGCCCA
The DNA here is from genome assembly GCA_033239525.1 of Nepenthes gracilis. Taxonomy (NCBI): domain Eukaryota; kingdom Viridiplantae; phylum Streptophyta; class Magnoliopsida; order Caryophyllales; family Nepenthaceae; genus Nepenthes; species Nepenthes gracilis. The sequence continues at coordinate 16,602,456 of BSYO01000007.1, forward strand.
ATGATTGAAGGCTTTGAGTGGCAACCCTCCACTGCCACCGTAGCGAACACGACCTCGTTGTGACCCCTCAAGGCTTGCTCTCCCCATTGAGATTCCTCAGTGGGAGGTTCGGACTCCGAAGAAGAAGGTGACCTTGTCATCAGGGTCACCACAATGAAAGAGAAGGAAGGAAACAATCGTAGGTTGGGATTTCGTGCCTCCAAGCAACTAAAGGGTGCAAAATCTGGAGAGATTTTTGGCGCTTAAATAGCCAAAGTTCTCCAATAAAATGGCATCATTTAAGTAAAGGGAGACATTCAACTGCCCAACGAAATCCCCCCACGTGTAGCACCCTGAAACATCCTGCCATTCCAAGGAAGGCCATTATGACGTGACAACCTTGCAGTTTCCTACGCATTAAATGCAGGCGATCCCTAATTGATGCACTCTACATCAACGCCGATCAGCCAGCCCAGGCTTGAAACTGACAGTGCTAGCTCATAGGGGGTTCTCACCAGGCTGTCCCATCGACAGTCCAGGCACAGGCTTGAGGGATGGACCTAGCAGGGATGGCGTAAGACAACTGGAAGTTCGTAAGCAAACAACAACACATGTATGGCGGTGAGAGGGCCCCAATGCCCTTGAGACATAATGTGCAATGCGACAAAAAGAAGATTCGATGGCATCAGATATAAAAGGCAAACTACTACTTTTATTCATTGGAACTGTTTTTTACAAAGTACAAAGTTTGTATCAATAAAATTACAAAAAAATAAAAGTACAGCAGAGCACAAGAAGCTCAGGATAACGACGCCATCGGGGGAGACCAGCTCGGGGAATGTTAGCACATCAATTCATTCTGGTAGCCTCACCCTAACGCCGATTCCGATCCCGCACTGCCGGCGCGATAGGGACCACCGCAGGGGAAGGATGGGCATTCATCAAAAGTCTCGACGGGGCTGCAACTTGCTCGAAAGCTCCTCAAAGGGACTCCAGGCTCCACTTCCTCTCTCGGCAGCATATATGAATCACTAGTCACGGTAAGAGACAACGACGAGATGCTATTGAGGGAGCAGAATACCCCAAAATGGCGTGCCAACCCCATTGCATCCCACCTATGGACTAAAGTTCTGGCTAGCCAGGGAGGAGACACATGACAACAGTAGAGTAGCCAAACCACCCTCATTACAACGAGGAACTGCCCACGGAAAGGGCATGATGATAGGCTTCAACAATAGAAACAAATCTCCCACAAATCCATCGATTCCTTTGTAGAACCCTATAGGGTGTGGGGCATGCCAAAGACTTTACATCACTTCTCCGACAAATGGCTAAGCATGGATCACCCCAACTGGAGAACTCTCCAATTTATAACCGAGCCAACACCCGACAAGCTCCCAAAAGGGTGCACCACCCGATGGCCGTCTATCAAAGAATAGGAAAGCCATCAATGCAGAGCCGGACCTCAGGCGGCAAATCTTTTCTAACAGAGCTCTAAATCCCTGCACTACCTATGAAAGGCTGTATATTCGCATGGGGAAGGAACGGTGTCATAAGGGGATGAAAACCAACGCATCTCAAGTAAAGGCCACGCGGATAGCCAACTAGACCCATCATGAACATGCCAGGCCACAGTAATGGGTCGTCCCTAGGTATGGAGGCTAGTGTTGAGTCCAACTTAGGTATGGGCCAAGAATGGTGAGGCCCAATCTAAGGGGCACAAGCCCGATCGAGCAGTAAGGCCTAGACTTCCTTGTGAAGCCCAAAGGATCCTAGCATGCAGCTCACGTGATACCCTAGGCTAGCAACCAATCAGTGCACCTTCGCAACCTGCTAAGGTGACTATAGGCGGCAGGAGCTAGTTCAGAAAATGCCAGTCAATAAGCGAAAAGGTTAACATTGAAAGCCACAGTACAAGCCATCCTTGCAGCCACTCAGCCAATCCTTGCGTGGGTAACAAACTAGATGTGGTCCACACCCGACGACGGTCCCCTTACCCCCGTAAGATGACAACTGATGCCGCTGGCCATTGCCAACGTGTAGTGGCCAACGAATCTCGACAAACAGCTTGTTGAGAATCTTGGATCCAAAAGCCTCCTAGAGGGAGCCTATAAATACCTTCTCTTGCGAAGAGGAGAAGGAAGAGACAACCCTATTTTAAGCAAGAATGGTGATTAGAGATTAAGTGTTCGATCCTTCATCCTTCCTTCTCGAGGAGTAAGAACCACCTTGCTTCCCTCGAGCTACCATCATCTCGTGACGCAGTTAGTGAGCCACCCATAGCGGTGCAACTCTTGGAGCCTAGCCCTCCAAACACATCCCACTCATACTCCCCTCATCCCTGCATCCTTGTACTCATATCATGTTTACCTTTAAACATGCATTCCTCCATTTATTGCGGAGGATATCTGACTTGAACGTTAGAGTGTTCGCAATGGGATAACTTTCCGCCGTCCTCTGACCCCCTATTTGTAGTTTGTGGTGTGCAGATTTCAGGTTAATAGTGACGGAGACCGGACCTAATCTAGATCGACCCGCAGTGAAAGATTAAAGGCTCTCTAATCCGTACCACAATCAAGAACCGGGGGTGCATCACGAACCAAACAAGTTAATTTAATAATTAATAAATTCTAAATCGAGTGTGACAAAAACAGACAGACCATAAAAAAAATTTTGACATCCAAAATAATAATAATAATCAGATCTAAACCCATCACAAGACCTTATTAGACAACCATCCAAATAATATAATAATGACCTGCTCCAAATAATCATAAAGGAGAGACAATCCATATACATATAAATATATGCAACCAACAAATATACTAATCCAACTATTAAATACACAACCAAGGCCACATCATGCTAGACCAAATATTCGAAATAAAATTCCAATACACGGTCCTAACAAATCCAACAATAAGAGAACAAATATAATATTCACCAAATATGAGATTCCGCGACAAATCTTACTCAACTCTTGCAATATATCTACCATCTACTCTGAAGGAATAAAATAAAAAACATAGACCGAAATATATGTGAAAAAATCATAAGATCCATATTCCATATGCATAACCCTTAACTATATTTTAGACTTGCAACTTTCGATCATCTCATATCATTGGATCTCAACTATATTTTAGGTTTATAATTCTCAACTCGGATACATTTTAGTCATACAACTTTTGACCATCTCATATCATTGGATCCCGACTATATTTTAGGTCTGCAGCTCTCGACCCAACTACATTTTAGGCTTACAACTCTCCACCATCTCATGTCATTGGATCCCAACTATATTTTAGGCTTGTAACTCTCATTCCGACTATATTTTAGGCTTATAACACTCAGCCACCTCATATCATTGGATCTCGGTTATATTTTAGGTCTGCAATTCTCAAACCGGCAATATTTTAGGCATGTAATTTTAGGCACCTCATATCATTGGATCCCAACTACATTTTATACCAGTAGTTCTCATGCTCGTTAAATTTTATGCTTATAACTCTCAATTTGATTATACTTTGAGCCTATAACTTTTGACCATCTCATATCATTGTATAGTGGGGTAGGTCAACTATGAACACACCTTAACCATTCTATTAGCGAAAGGGATATCACATATCATAAATTGGATCATATATTGATCCACTAGTGTCTCGGACCACCATGGTTCCACACATATATCGATACACTAGGGCCACAAACCACTATGGTCCCACATATATGGATCCACCATGGTCCCATAGATATATCGACCACCCTAGGACTCAAACAATCATGGTCCTACACAGTAGTAACCTTGTCCCCTAGCAGCATGTATGTGTACCGATACACGGCCCGGTTCATGCTTATTTTCGTATAAACATACTAATATACGAATATATATATAGTGTAGACATTTTTCAAACTTTCATAAAATAATCAAATCATCCAAAATCACAAAAATCCATGCAAAGCCACCAAACGACTGGCAAATCATATATATATGTACATAATAAATAGATAAAGTGTATAAAAAATAACATGTATCATAGTAAAATATTCAAACAATAGTCAGAATATATCAAATGCTAAAATAGATCAAAGATACGGCTAATAAATACTTGTTTAGATATTATATCAAACAGATCTGATAAAAGAATACTCTGAAGTACCCAAATGACACATCCTCTCTCTTCCTTCTCTCTCCTATGCGCGCTCCCTCCTATGCATCTTCTCTTCTCTTCTTCTACTACTCCCCCTCACTCTCCTTCTTCTTCCTCTCTCTCTTTCTCCTTCTCCCTCTCTCCTCCTCTCTGCTCTACCTTCGTGCAAGCTCTGTCTCTCCTTCTTTGTTCTTCTCTCCTTCCACATGCTCCTTCTTACCAATCAGAGTCATAGCTCTATTTTGTCCCATTTACCCATCAACCAAAATTTTGACTAATTTTTCTTAAAATTGATACATGCAAGTAATGAATCAATATAAACAAATAGAAAGGAAATAATTTGCTTACCTCAATTTATTGTTTCTCTTTTGGAGACGGTGGCAATGGTAGTGGTTGCTCTGTTCGGCTTGCACCTTTTTCCTTCATTCACGCCATTGCATTTCTTAAATAATGGATGGTAAATTGTGTTAGGGTTTTCTTGGTTGCCATTTCTAGCGTCGATTTCTTTGGCCGACAGTTGTCCTACCCCCTTCTTCTTCTCTCTTCTCTTTCTTTAACACCTCTGCCTCCCTTATCTCTCTCTCTCTTTCCTATTTTCTTTTCTCCTCCTCTTCTTCTTCCCCCACATGCCTTTGCTGCACCGCCTCCTCTCTCTCTTGTTCTTTCTTTTCTTCCCTTGCTTCCCCTCTCTCCCCTTTTCTTTCCCTCCTCTTTTATGCCACTGCACGCCCTCATGCCACTCTCCTTCTTGTATTATTATTATTATTTCTATTTTCATTTCATTTTTGTTTTTATTTTTATTTTTTTCTTTTCTTCTTTTTATTATTCAATTGGCACTTGAGCGCCAATATTGATGTGTCTCTGGTGGCAACTGATAGATCCGATTTTCTTTAAAATTTTATAATATATAATTAATTTGTATCGCATTCAAATTATCTAAAATAATAAATATATCTAAAATAAATTAAATAGGAATTCAGGATATTACATACTTTTATTCTCTAAATTTTCAACAATAAACCTTAAAGTATTTTTTAACTCTAATTGAGCTTCATGTCCAAATACTTGCAAGTTGGTTACTAGATATTGTATCTTCTGGGAAGATTCACCTAGTTTATGAAAATATAAAAAACAATTTATTGTTTATCTTTCCAATGCAATTGCTAAATATTGTACTATAGCTACTACTTGCTATAAACTAACATGGTTAGGATTCATTCTTGAAGGCTTTCAAATTGAGCATCCCCATGCAACTTTACTTTTTTGTGGCAATCAGACTACTCTTCATATAACAGCAAATTTTATTTTTTATGAGTAAACTAAATATATTCAGTTAGATTACCACTTAATTATTATTTTTCATATAACAGCATTGCCTTATTATTTGATTTCATCACCTTTGTCTGGGGTGTAAATAATAGACATCTATTTTCTATTTTACAGGGGTTCCCAGAAAATTGAAGAAGTTGGACCTCAAGATATGGCGGAGGAAGGCCTACGATCTATGAGTCCCAGAGAGGACAGAGACGTAAATAAGAGCGTAAGCAAAATTAGATGATAGAATATCAAAATAATGTTGCATCAATGGATCTATCTTAATAAAAGACACAAATCAACAAAATATCCCGATTAGTAAAAAGGTATTATGGGAGTGCCGTTTTCATTGTCAAGAGAAAAATTGAATATAATTAGAGAAATTATTTAAATCAAGTCAAAAAAGTTTTATTTATTGCCTATTTATTTTTAAATATTTGATCAATTAATCATCCCTGGCCGATTTCAGTGGTGAGAGGGAGAAAAATAGAAATACCAAACTGTACGTATTTATTCTTATGTTGAGTCGACCCAAAAACATCAAGCCATTAATTTATATTTGTATTTCTACACTCAAAGTTTCTATTATATAAGCAAGCTTATAATTTATTAAGTGTGAAAAAATAAATAAATAAACCAACAACTAATCTTACATCAGCTTTTTTTAATAAATAAATATATTAATTATTTTTCTTTTTTTTTTTTTTGGGGGGGGGGGGGTTAAGATTTATTTGCAATTGGTATCAACCGTGACACTTCCCACAAAGTAATACCACCATTATAAAAATAATAAAGGATATGATACTTCTTATACATGCATAGTTAATAAAATGTTTATATAAACAAATATCATAGCAAATGTCACGTTTTTTTGTTTAATAAAGTTTTTTTAAATTTGTAAAATCATACTATTTTTATCTTGCGGAACTATCTCGCGTAACATTTGGAATGTTCAAGACGTAATGCCCAAGCGGGGACTAAGACCCTTTCGGTAGAGAGAGAATACGCTCATCAACGGTATAGCGAGAGCGAAGGACGATGGCACTGCCACTAGCCCACCACGCAACCACCGCGTCGTCGGTGTCGTACCACCAACCTCAGACATTGGAAGAAGTACGAACCCTTTGGATTGGGGACTTGCAGTATTGGGTCGACGAGTCCTATCTCCATTCCTGCTTCGCTCATACCGGTGAGGTATCTTTTCTCTCTCTCTCTCTCTCTCTCTACGTATAATCAACTCCATGTCATCTTACGTAGATAATGGAATCTAATTTTCTTCATGCAATTCAATGATGAATGCTGAATTCTCATAAATATATTCATGCGAAGGGCCAGGATATTTGAGCTAGGGTTCCATTTGGTAACTCGGAATTACTTCCCAAATAGTTTTGGACTATTATGTCTATCTGCCTATTTCTGCCTCATAGAGTCTGACTTGTTCCTACGGGACTTGAATCAGAGGTAACCTTCCAGCTCTGATGATCGTAGTTATTTTGATTGCCTTCTCTGTCGGTTTTGATTGAATTGCCCTTGGAATTAGGTCGTCTTCATTTTTCGTTTACAAATTTAGGTCTTCTTCCTTGCATGATATTGTTATTCTTACTTATATTAGTTGGGATATGAGTCAATCCCGTGTGAAAAGTATTGTTATGTTCTGCGTGTGGCGATATGGCTTGATTACAAACATTTAGCCGGTGTGAATTTCCGGAGTAGAAATTCCGAAGTGTATTTCAAGAGTGGAAATTTTATAGTGAAATTCCTAAGTGGGAATTCCGGAGTGGAAATTCCGAAATGGAATTTCCGAAGAGATTCACAAGGCCGGCAGTGATGAATTTGCTGGAGTAGACATCTAGGATGAAGTCACAAGGCAAGTCAAATACTGATGGCCGATGACAGCTTGTCTGAAAAAGCTAGTTATTTACAAAGTCTGCATAGACAGTTAACTTTGAAGAAAAAGAAAGTTAACTTTCTTGATTTGGTAGCTGACTTTGCAGAATGGTCAACTGCACTTGGCAAGAAGACGATTTTGTAAAGTAGGTAGTAGGCTCTGTAGTGCACACAACCGTCTAGCAGAGCAGGTAGTCGCCAAGTGCTTTTATATATATATATATGTATGGAGAGTCCAGTGAGTGCTACGAGAAAGTGTGGAAGAAATACAGAAGAAACAAAGGAGTTATGTTTTATTTTTGTTCTCTGTTCTTTGAGGGTTTGTATAACTAAGGTTTTTGTAATCAAAATTTTTCAAAGTGAGATTTGTGGATTAAATGTCCCATAGTTTTCTCCCTCTTATTCAAAAAAGGGTTTCTATATAAAATTGTGTGTTTCCAGTTCCTCTCTTTTCTCTGTTATATGCGTGCGATCATCGTCATCATCCTGTCGGTTTCACCGTCTTAACGGCACCCTTTCCTAATAATGTTGTCTTAGATGATTGACTGCTGTAATTGATTTTTCGGTGATGTCTTTTGTTTAAGATTTGTCTTGATGAAATTGGTTTGCATTACCCGCTTAAATAATTCAAGCGTAACGGAGAATGAATTCAATAGGGAAATGTTATGCAACTGCATGGTAGGTGCACGATTCTCTTCTAGCCACCTATCAAACAAAGGGCCTAGGGGATTCTATTGACATGACTGTAAGCAGATGTAATGATCAAGGACCTTTTCACCTATAATTAATCCTGACTGAAACAACAGTTCCCCCCTGCATTAAAATTAAAAAAAAAAAAATTATCTCTTGAAGAGGTCACCACTCAACTGAAAGCTCGGTTTCCATAATCCTTATAAAAGTTTGCCCATCATGCCTTTTATCTTTGTTGTTATATCTAATAAATCCTATGTTTTTGCATTTAGTACAATGAAAGGGCATCGGGTGTGCTTTATTCTCATCATGCCCTTTATCAATATTGTTAATTATTGTAACACCAGCGAACAAAGAAACGAAAATCTCAAGACATTTTTATATGGATCATTATTCTTTACCAACAAGTGGTAGTTATAGTAGCTTCCAAGGAAGTTTATGAAGAGTGAATCCTTTATATTGGGCTTCTTGTCTTACTATGTATTTGGTAGAAATAGATGCCAATTGTTGTCTCCCTAACCATTTTATTTTCATATAATGAGATTGTAAAATATTTTCAACAATTAACAATTTCTAAATAATGAATTGTGTGCTCAATCCTACTAGCCTTTAAGTTGGAGTTTTTTTAACTTTCCTACTGGAAATGTTGAAAGTAATAACCATTCAATTTAACCGTGTTCTTTGTGATGCTATGAAAAAGATTTGTTTGTTATTTGTTTCACAAAGAAAATGTGTTTTCTGCGAGTTGTTTTATATACTAATCAGTTATTCTATTATCGTGACTTCCTGTCATCAGCATGAGCAAATTAAAAATTCGCCCTAATAAAAGAAACTGTTTATGATATAGTATGAGTTTTATATATTTGTGAGAAATTATATACCAACCGAATCATGTCATCTAAGAGTTAAAACTAATGTTTTAATCGTAACAGGTTAGAATTCATATTCATTTCTGCAAATTTACTATTGAGTATATCGTGAAAGTAAAGTTGGATGCTGGTTCAATCAGGCCTCAAGGTTGTGATCCCCAACTTAGCATTTGGCTTGTGGGCATTTTGGTATGAAGTATATGATGGGTTTTCCATTGTTCATATATTTGAAAGAGAGGCTAACATAATTTGTTTAAACTTCTGTGGTTGGTTTCTTGGGCTGTTCACCAACTCTTTACTGGATTAATAGCTGTTTTTTAGGGTGTCAAGCTGGTATAAATCAGTTTTAGGTCTGCAAATCACCATGTGAAAGTTTAAATTATATTGTACTCATATTTAGTCAATGTGGTGTACTTTACTTTGTCTGGCAATGTACACATGTTATAATAAATTTGTCTTTTGGGCTTCATGCAGGTTGTATCTATAAAGATAATACGTAATAAGATTACTGGGCAGCCAGAGGGTTATGGGTTTGTTGAATTTAATTCACATGCTGCTGCTGAACGTGTTCTTCAAACATACAATGGAACTCCAATGCCAGGAACTGAACAACTTTTTAGGTTGAATTGGGCTTCTTTTGGAATTGGAGAAAGACGACCGGATGCTGGCCCAGAGCATTCTATTTTTGTGGGGGATTTGGCACCTGATGTTGCAGATTATTTGTTGCAGGAGACCTTTCGAGCTCATTATCCGTCTGTTAGAGGAGCAAAGGTTGTGACAGACCCAAATACTGGGCGGTCTAAGGGATATGGGTTTGTTAAATTTGCTGATGAGACAGAAAGAAATCGGGCTATGACAGAAATGAATGGTGTATATTGTTCATCTAGGCCAATGAGGATCAGTGCTGCAACACCAAAGAAGACAACAGCTGTTCAACAACAATATGTTGCAGTTAAACGTAGGTTCCCCATTTTTGCATGAATACTTGGATCTGTGGTGGTGTTCTCAGTTTCCTTTTTTATTTATTCTTTGCATTACTTCAGCTATTCATATAATTTTAATTTTCTTTTAGCGTCTATGTACCCTGCTCCTGCATATGTGGTACCACAAGTGCCTTTGGTGCCAGCGGACAATGATCCAAACAATACGACGGTAAACAGATGTACTTGGCTGTATTATTTACCTTATTTTCTCTGTAACCTTGCCATCTATCATCTTCTGCAGATTTTCATTGGTAACTTGGACCCTAATATCACAGAAGAAGAGTTGAGGCAGCTTTGCTTGCAGTTTGGGGAGATTGTCTATGCGAAGATCCCTGCAAGCAAGGGGTGTGGCTTTGTGCAGTTTGCAGCTAGGTACACTAATACTTTTTTGAAACATTTGTATGATTGCCATAAAACCTGAGATGCTGATTTCCATAAACAAGTTTGCATTGTGTTATACTCTGTCAGTCTTTTTCTCTGTTCTCTTAAGTAATGTTCTTGTGGTTTTTTTTTTTTTGATTATGCACTTATATACAGAGCATTGGCTGAGGAAGCTATCCAGAGGTTGCAGGGGACAATGATTGGTCAGCAAGTTGTTCGTGTATCGTGGGGAAGGAATCCAACTTCTAAACAGGTAAATCATCCTTTAGAATGCTAATATTTACCAACTCTTCATCCTGGCTCTGTTAACATGGAGTTTTTTCTGCATGTTGGTGGTATCAACTTAGCCAATAATGCTTTGTTATGGTCCTTCTAAATATTAGTTTGTCTTATCTCTAAATGGTTGAAATCTTTTAAAAGTGATGGAGGACAAAGATTCTGACATTATTTTAATATATTATTTTAATTTTAGCTTTTATATTATAAGGACAGATATCAACTGCTAAGAGGATAAGATAATTTAATGTTTAGGAGGACTATAAGAGAACCCTAGCCATAAGTTGGATTAATTGAAAGTTCACCAAGTGAACCATTATGTGGATTAATTGAAAGTACTTGGTACTGGGGTTCCATGGTTGGTCAATAACAGAATTATTGGCAATGAGCTCCCAAATGCATCTGATTTGCATTACTTCTGTATGGAACTTCATGTTGAAATGATCTGGTTATCAGTTTTTCTGCAATGTAATTTATGGTCTTCTATTTAAAGCCTGGATATGTTTGTGTAATGTGTTGTAGGACTTACCTGGCACTTGGGGTCAGCAAGCTGATCCTAGTCAGTGGAGCAGTGCATATTATGTGTATGGACAGGTTTATGATGGGTATGGCTATGGTGCTGTCCAGGATCCATCATTGTATCCATATGGCGCATATGCTGGATATACTCAATACCCTCCACAGGCATGCTTAGTTGTTTTTTTATAAATGTCAAAGTTACTTCATCACTTTTCTATCCAGAAATAATTGTACTCTGTTTACTGAACAGTGTTAAATGAAAACCTAAAAGGAAAGGTGATACTTGGAGAAAGAAATGAGTTTCTCGTTACCTGAAAACATATGTTAATCTGTGATGATAAAACCTCCTGAATTTTCAATAAGGAAAAGAAGATTCAGATCTAGCCATACATGTGTGCTGGAATATGATGCCATCATATTACTACCACTTTCTTCGCTATCTGAAAAATGCTTCAGTGAAACTGATAAATTTCGACAAAAGATGATGAATTTTTTGGGCAATAATGATATTTTAGGGGGGAAGAGGCCCAATTAGTTTTTTAAGAAGGGAGCAGATGGCCGTTTTTGCATTCTTATTGAAAAAAAAAGAGTTTTTAATCATCAGCTCTTACAAGTTCATGAGGAATATCAAACAGTACCAAGTTTTTTGGTTCCTTTGGGGTCAAATTGTAAAGGTTACTCATAGATGTCCAATTATGGTAAGTAAGAGAGTTTAAGCAAAGGTTTTTTTTTTTTTTAATTTAAGATTTTGGGGTTTGAAAAAGGGGGTACACACATAAAATGCAAAGAAAAAGGTGGGGTCCTCTATTTGTAGATAACTGCTGATATGGGATAGCAGGTAAGCGACTGTGAATGCAAATGTAAACCAATTAAAGCAGATATCACTGTATCTCCCTTCTTTACCCTAGGCATCTCAAGTATTGGTTCTTGTTTCAGGCAGAAGGAATGCAAGATATGGCAGCTGCAGAAGGTGTTATGCCAGGCATGGAACCAAAGGAGGAACCCTTCGATCCCCTAGCTACACCTGATGTAGATAGGTAATTTTCTTTATTTCTGGTAGTATGCACTTTTGAAAACGACAACTTGGTACATAAATTGCGCCTTAATATGCCTGGGATTAAAAAAATGGTCGGATTGCTTTTGGGTCTATTATATGTTACCTTGCTTGTATTATACAAGGTCTTTTTTATAACCCGAACGCATGACCATTAGGTCATGTAACAACAGCTTTACCATTATGCTAGGGCATTCATTCGCGGCATTCGTACTGTGTATGTAATTTCAACGCTATATCTAGCAGGGACACAGCAGTTGATGTGTTTTTTGTTCTTTGCAGGCTAAATGCAGCTTATCTTGCTGTACATGGAAACGCGATTCTGGGCCGAGCAATGTGGCTCACGACATCATCATTTCCGGAACAAACTTTTTCTGTTAGCAGCGCCCAGTAGTAGTTTTCTCATTCATGGTGCTTTGTCATATACCCTGAAAGTGTGGCCTCAGTGACAAATCAGTTGCAAGTGTTATAAGACGACTCTGTAGTTATTATGCAGCCGATGGATACCACTCTTGGGGAATTTGATATAATTATCTAAGTCAGTGTCATTATTCTGAATTTTTTTTTTGGGGGGGAGGGGGTCTCTATGTCGTCATTTGTATGATATTGTAATATTAAAGTGGTGGAAATTGTATGAATCTCGTCAAAGTCACATTTAATAATATTTTCTCTTAAAACGAGGACAGAGAGAGAGAGAGAGAGAGAGAGCCATCGGCTGGTTCAACTTAGATGGTAGAATCAGGAATGGAGTGATCAATTCTCATCAAGAATTTCTCCACATAACTATATGCGATGAAGTGGTCAAAGGTGTATGAATCTCATTTGAACTGGCATTTAATTGTCAAATATAATAATATATGTCATACAATAATATATTTTTGCAATATTATATATATGTGTGTGTAATATCACATAATCATAATATTGTATAAATATTATTTGTATCTTTATAATTATTATTTTTATGTAGATTTTGTATCGGTTACTCCGTATAAATAGCCTACCTATATGAGATAAAAACATAATGGATTACATCAATATTTTTATCTATATTTGTTAGTGTTCTTTACACTTATTTTAAATTTTTATTACGGTATTAGAGTCAAATTTACTAATCTGAATCATCGTACTCTCACCATATTATTTTGGTGGTCATCCTCCTTGCTATATCATCGATGCTCCCTATTTTTTGTATTCATTGGAGGTTGATTGACTTTTAGGTTCATGCTCATAACATAGCTCGACCAACATCTAGATCTGTGTTCCTCATCTGTCTTCAATTCGTGTTCATATTTGTCCAGCATCGCCAAAGTCGTAGTTTGATCACGATCATCAGAAGAATTCACTGACTCCAACTATTTTGGCCGATTTTGTTGTCTTCACCTCATGATTTTCACTGGCTCTAATCTATATACACAGAATTCATTCACTAAAAGGCATGAATATCAAAATATTTTTAATGTCAATTAATTAAATTATGCTAATAAGATTATCGATATCAATTAAAATTTTGAATCAAATTAATTTTATGATCAAAATAAGTTAAATTGAGCGAAATCTGACCAACATTTAGCCAACACATATATCTATTTTGGATAGAAAGATTGTGTTTGAGGAATACGTCTAATGTGTTTATTTATATTTTAGGCAAATTAAATGTGCCAAATATATGCCCGATTGATGCACTTATATGTTCAGGACAGAATGTAAGCGCCTCATAAATGTTTGAAGGATGGTCGTGCACAGTACAAACTATGCCTTAATATCTAATCCGCATCTGACCGACACACATATACCAGTTTTCTATAAATAGATTTCTTAATCGATTTTTAGTCATATTTTACTACAATCTTGAGATTAGATTGAGAAAGAACAGATAAAAAAAGAGAAGAGGAGAGAGAAAAGGCTAGAGAAAAAGAAAATAAAGAAAATTTAAGAGGTCATTACTATATTCAAATAAAAGGTAAATGTATTTAAACTTTATTTTCTTTATTACTATTTTTTCTGATCTCTTCAGCATTTTTTATTCTAAATATTTACACATATGCATTTTTATAGTTAAAGTATTATTTTTTTGTATGCATGTAATTCTATTCCTATTTCCTAAAAAATTTATAAAATATATATTTTAAATCCATATGCATTATGTTTAAATATTAACTTTCTACAATATTATTCTTTTATAACTTTAATTCATAAATATATACTTTTGTATATCTCGAATTGCCATATAATCATTTATGAATATTTTATATTTAAAAAATTGATGAAATTATATTAATTATGTTTATTTCTTGCAACATTAGCCATGCATGTCTACAAATTATACAATTTCATTCCTACATGTTTCTAAAATATAAGATAAAATTTCTACATGCCCATAATTTTACTATATGTTATATATTTGAAGAAATATAGAAGAAAAACTTCATATAAATTTGATGATAAGCATATTTTTTTTACTATGAGAAAATCTAATAATATATTTATATTTGAGTAGATTTTTTAATTTGACTAAATATGGACCATTATAAAAATTTAGCAAAATATATCCATATATGTCATAATATATTATTAGTAAATCAAAGGTCATATATATCATTTGTAAGTCAAAAAAGTAGCATTTGATCTTATTTATAGAGTTATATGTAGTCTGGCCACTTACGAGTTTTGAATAATAACATATGACCATTAGTTACGCTAAAATAATCATAACCAGAGTTTTGATATTCACCATTCATTAGTAAGGTCATTATCGACCCTTAGTTCTCTATATTTTTGTATAATTTGAACATAATTTTGATATTTATATACGACCCTTAGTTCTCTATATTTTTATATAATTTGAACATAATTCTGATATTTATATAATTTGGTATAATTGAATATTAGTTTTTGGAATTACACATGATAAATTTACAAATGATATCACTAGTTTCTCTAGATTTAAATCATATCATTATCAAATATATTCTTGATATATATATATATATATATCACATTCCAAATTCCAAATCCCGATATCATAATTAATACTTAATCAATTTCTTATTAATTAACCAAATTACATTTTCTTAACATTCAAACATAAACTTCACATCGACACCTGATTAACCACAATAAAATAAATTTAATCATATACAAGACCAAAAACTTGTGCCACGTTCCATGTGGCACCAACATTGACCCAACTGTAACGTTAAATTTTATATAAGAAATGATACCTATCTAAAAATATAATAAGAGTATACAAATTTACGGAAATAAATTAACATTCATAACTTAACATACTATAATCAAAATACCAACACAACTAACATTCAAATTAATAATTACAATTGCTATCCAACATATAATTAGCACTTACTATAATATCTTGAATTTTTAGTAGATTCAATTAGATTTTTTTTATTATTTTAGATATTTTGGGTGTGATAAAAATTAATTAAATATTATAAAATTTTGAAGGATATTTAAATTAGTTAAGCCAACCCCCAAAGTGTGCCTGTACTGTCACACAAATATCAATTTGAGTTTTAAAATAAAATAATAATAATAATAATAATAATAATAATAATAATAATAATAATAATAATAATAATAATAATAATAATAATAATAATAATAATATAGGTAGAAGGGGGAAAGGAGATTTGGGAGAGTAGAGTCTCGCAGTGGGAGAGAAGGTGGAAGGAAAAAAATGAGAAGAGAGAGAAGGCTGATGGGTAGAGATAAAAGGAGAAAAAATGAGATTCCCGAGTTTGATTTTGACTTCGAGCCAGTTAGAGAAATGATAGATTGGGTTGAGATAAGTACACTCATACCCTCTTTGTTCTCTTTTTTTCTTTTTATTTTTGTTTGTATCTCATGAGTATTTTTATTCCAATATCCATCCAAAATTTATATTTGGTGGAACCCATGACCCTTGCATAAAGTATTTGTCTTATGATGTTTGATTTTCCCATATTATGTGCGGTCCAACTTCGGTCAAACCCTAGACCCATGCCCGACTCATGTTGCTCATTTACTTTGAGTTCCATGCATGATTTGGCTCTAGAATATCATTACCCATACCTTGTATACGTTAATTTTTTCTATGTAAAATTTCATTTGCCGAATTTCTAAACTTGTGCCCCCTTTGGTTTGACTCAAAGTTATGGTAAATTATACATGATTTGGCTTTAATTATAATTTACCCATGTCTTAAATATGTGAATTTATCGGTTTGGTGTCCGATTTCTAAGTTTTGACCAATTTCGTGCATCGAGAACCCTAAACCCGCACTGGCACGATTCACCCTAATTTTTGGGGAGTTTTGCTTTTTTCCACTTTGTTCAATTTGGTATTTAATTACATAAAATTGTAAATGTTTAATTGTATAGTCTAAAAAAATATTTGTGAACCGTTTATAAAGGAAATATTATCTGGATGCTCCAAAGTTACATTTGGCATATGGTGGTAAGAGTTTTAATTTTTCCTATACTTTATGATATTTATACATATAATTTAAGTCATGTGAGTATTTAAACCCAAAAAGAAATATAAAAATTATGCAATTATACGAATGGAATGCCACTGTTTGATATATGTATGATTCATTCTCCCGGAGGGAAAACTTTGTGGAAAAAGTTTGGTGGACTTTTCTTAAAAGAATAAAAATCATGATTACAGGACCACAAATTTATATTTTAGAGGATAGTACCCCCTAACATGCCATTGATATTACAGTGAAAGCACGATGATTACCTCTAGGTCACAGGGGACACGATAACATATGTTATAGGGCCCCGTCTATAGGAATTATATATAGATGGCCCGCCTCTAGGTCTTGAATAGGAGGTTACGACTTTAGAATGTGTAGAAACAAATACATTTCTTTCTTTATACTCCCGCATTTTTAGCTGGTAAGATCAATTGGTTTTGATCCGCAAAGATAAGTAATTATACATATTTTATATTCAAAAGAAAGAAAAATAAAATGTATGAAGTTATTTGTACTCCAAAAACACATTCGATCATGTTCTATATTTACGCACTCTCATTATGCTCATATATCCATTTTCTACTTTATTTCGTATATATTGTTATTGTCTTGATTATGTCACACTTGTTGAGTATTTGACTCACTTTTACTACTTTTTTCCTTCTAGATGAGTATGGCCTCATGTCCGATGAGACTGAGTAGAGCTTAAGAGCGGGATAGGTTGTAGATTTCGATGAAAGAATCTTTTGGGATTTAGTTTTGTGCTTTTTTTTATATCAGATGGAGTACCTTATATTATTTTGAGATGATTATGTATATCGATGCATGTGCATAATGATGGATGTATGTGCTTCCGCAGGATTTTATGGTTAATTGTGGATACCTAGTGGCATCTTATTTGAGCCGATGTCGTACACGTAGTTATGACATCGGTCTACATATTGTTAATTATAGATTTGGATCCTGTGTTTTGTGTAATTGTGGATTATGTGGTTGTTGTACAGGAATATGTACAAGTTTTGTATTAGGCCGATGATCATATTATAGTCAAAACTTTGCTAGATTTTTGATTGACAATATAATATGTCACAGTTTGTATCCGAAAAAGAGATACCTTAGGTTTGATTTAGATCTAATGCGAAAGCTTAGGATAGGATACGCCAGACTGAATGGATGGCTATAGGTATAGAATAAATAAGTTAGATTGGATAATTTAGTCATCCTAATTTGTTTAACCTAGACTAAGAACTAAGTTAGAACGGGTAGTCATGTTTAATTGAGTAAATTATGATGTCTTAATTAGAGTCGATATATTGACTAACTTGTATCGTTCTTATTTCAAAAGTGATATTAGAAGTTGATCATGCCGCCTAGACTGAGGCGTTTGCGTGGAGGTGATCGACCGCTAGATCGGAAAGCTAAATATTTAAATTTGTTGGGCAGAATGGTGAATATTTTCAAGAATATGAAGCAAAGGAATCTTGCTCCTATTCCAGCTCTAGCTCCAATGTAGGCTCCTGCGAACCCTAGACCTTTTGCTTATGATTGTTTTGTCCAGGAGAGAGTCCAGGAGTTTTTGAATGAGCCTAACCTAATCAAAGCAGAACACTGGTTTGAGCAGTCGAAGAAGGTGTTAGCTATTATTCGTTGCCCTGAGGAAGACTAGGTTCTATTCGCATCTTACCGACTAGAGGGCGAGGCATACCATTGGTGGCAGATGAAGAAGAGAGCTTTGGGGGTGCCAGAGAATGAAATTACCGACCTATGTTCGAGGAAGTTATAGAGAAATATTTTTCATCAAACCTCCGTGTTCAGAAGGAGGAGGAATTCATTCATTTAAGGCAAGATGTTCAGATTGTAGCCAAATACGACACAAAGTTCACAAAGCTATCACGGTTCACTCCGTACATGGCTAATGATGAGGAGAGGAAAGCAAAAATTTTTACAAAGCTTAAAGGATGACATTCACAAGCAGTTGGCGACTTTGAAGATGTCGACTTATTCAGACGTGTTGGATTATGCTTTGATCCATGAGCAAAAGCTTGCCAAAGAAGAATTCTTCAAGAAGCGGTTGTTGGGTGAGAGTGGAGTTGGTGGTAGCTCTGGCGTGAGTTCTGAGAGGCCGTCTAAGAGAATAAGGCAGCCAAATTCAGAGAAGAAGGGTAGTCAAACCGTGTCATCTTCACAAGCTTTGGCCAGCTC
This sequence comes from Nepenthes gracilis, assembly GCA_033239525.1. Classification (NCBI taxonomy): domain Eukaryota; kingdom Viridiplantae; phylum Streptophyta; class Magnoliopsida; order Caryophyllales; family Nepenthaceae; genus Nepenthes; species Nepenthes gracilis. Next base: position 16,621,244 of record BSYO01000007.1, read on the forward strand.
ATGTTGGCATTGTGGGAAGATGCACGGGAACATGCCCTGTTATAAGTTGTCAGGTGGCTATTTCAATTGTGGCCAGCCGGGGCATAAGATCAAAGAATGCCCTCACCCGAAGAAGGCCCTCACTTCCAAACCTGTAGTCCAAGGAAAGGCCTTTGTAGTTTCTGCAGGTGTAGCAAAGGCATCAGATAATGCGGTTGAAAGTATTCTCTCCATTTATAACACTTTTTGTATAGTACCTTTCAATTCCTGATCCATGCATTTATTTGTTTCACCTCGGTTTTCCTGTCATCTTGCATTACCCCCTGTAATTCTTGATTTTTCTTTAGTTGTTTCGACGCCCAAGGGATCCTCTATTGTTACTTATGTTTCCTACCCTAGGATGTGTCGTCAAGGTGAATGGTTTGTCCTCAATTGTTAATTTGATTTTGTTGGAGATACATGATTTCGATATTATTTTGAGTATGGATTGGTTGTCAAGATATTATGTAACTATTGATTGTTTCCATAAGAAAGTGGATTTTGCCATTTCGAAGTGTGACCCTTTTCACATTCAAGGAATTTGGAGAGTGGAGGAGTTCAACTTTATTTCGGCTCTGCAGGTTCGTCATTTGTTGAGGAGTGGATGTGAAGCTTATTTGGCTTATGCTAGTATTGTGGAGTGAAAGAGATTCCGGTAGTGTGCAAGTTTGAGGGTGTGTTCCCAAATAAGTTGTCCGCTCTATCGCCACACTATCAAGTTCGAGATTGATCTTGTATCAGGATTGGCACCTATTTTGAGGACCCCTTATCGTATGGTTCCTACTGATTTGAAAGAGTTGAAATAGCAATTGCAGGATTTGTTGGATGTGAATTTTATTAGACCCAGTGTTTCGCCATAGGGTGCTCTAGTCCTATTCGTGAGGAAGAAGGATAGAACTTTGCGGTTTTGTGTGGACTATTGTGAGTTGAATAAGATCACGATCAAGAATAAGTACCCATTGCCGTGGATTGATGACTTTTTGATCAATTGTAAAGGAATCCAAGTGTTCTAAAATATTGATCTTTAGTGAGGGTATCATCAGCTTCAGATTAAGCATGAAGATGTAGCAAAGATGGCATTTCGAATGAGATTTGGCCATTATGAGTTTCGTATTATGCCGTTTGGGTTGACAAATACTCCTGCGGTATTTATGGATTTAATAAATTGTGTCTTTCAATCCTATTTGGATAAGTTTGTAGTGGTATTTATTGATGACATCCTAATCTATTCAATGAGTGATGTAGAGTATGAGGAGCATTTGAGAATTGTCTTTTAGACCCTTGGGGAGCATAGATTATTCACAATATTGAAGAAATGTGAATTTTGGCTTGAAAAAGTTGTATTTCTGGGCCATGTCATTTCAAATGGAGGTATCTCGGTAGATTCGAGAAATGTCAAAGTCGTGATCAATTGGAGTAGACTGACAACCATGACGGAGGTCCGTAGTTTCTTAGGTATGGCCGGATACTATTTGCGATTCGTAAAAAATTTCTCTCGTATGGCCTTTCCGCTTACCTAGTTGACGAAGAAGAAAATCAAGTTTGAATGAACTGAAGAATGTTACCGTAGCTTCTAAGAGTTAAAGGATTAGTTGACTTCAGCATCGATTCTGGTTATTCCTAATAATTCTGGCGGTTTTAAGATTTATTGTGATGCTTCTAAGGTTAGCCACAGATGTGTTTTAATGCAAAATGGGAAGGTGGTTGCCTATGAGTCTTGGCAATTGAAGGCTCATGAGAAGAACTACTCGACTCATGATTTGGAGTTTGCCGCCGTAGTATTTGCATTGAAGATTTGGAGGCACTATTTGTAGGGCGAGAATTTTTGGTGTACTCCGATCATAAGAGTCTCAAGTATCTATTTTCACAGAAGGAGTTAAATATGAGGTAGGGGCGATAGATTGAGTTCCTTAAGGACTATGATTGTGAGATCTAGTATTAACCAGGGAAGGCAAATGTAGTTGCGGATGCTTTGAGTCGCCGAACTAGTTTCGTGGCAATGATGCAGATAAAGCAAATGGAGATGTTAGATTGTCCAAAGTTTTTTCACATCCAGCGTTATGTCAAGGGAAATCGTATGATGCTTCTTTCTTGTAGGTGCAGCGCGAGATCCTTTAGAGGATTAAGGAATGGCAAGTGAATGATCCTTTTTTTATGGATATTGTCGATGATCTTGGTAGGAATTTTTGAGTTGATTTCAGTATTTGTGCTGATGGGGTCTTGAGATTCTGGGAGTGACTATGTGTGCCAGATGATAAGAAGATGAAGGAAGAAATCATAAAGGAGATGCATTGAACTAGGTATACTATTCACCCTAGAATCAATAAGATGTACCAAGATCTGAAGAAAATATTTTGGTAGAGAAACATGCGGAGGGAGGTAGTTGCTTTTGTTGGGTAATGCCTCATTTGTTAGCAGCTAAAGGCTTCTAGGAGGAAGCCTTTGGGATTATTGCAGTCATTGCCTATTCCAAGTTAGAAGTGAGAGGACATTTTGATAGATTTTGTTTCCAATTTGCCTAGAACCCTAAGGAATTATGATGCAATTTGGGTCATTATGGATCGACTGACGAAATATGTTCATTTTATAGCCATTTGGATTACATATTTTTGTGATCGTCTGGCGCAGTTGTATATCAACGAGATTATTAGTTTGTACGGTGTGCTAGCATCTATTGTGTCCAATCATGATCTACATTTTGTCTTTAAATTTTGGGAGAGTTTGCATCGAAAGTTGGGACGAATCTGAAATTTAGTATAGCGTATCATTCTCAAACCGATGGTCAGTCGAAGCAAACCATTTAGATTTTAGAGGATATGCTTAAAGCCTCGGTGATGGAGCTTAAAGGATGTTGGGATGATCACCTGCTGTTAGCAGAGTTTGCGTACAACAATATCTTTTAGGCGAGTATCGGCCTAGTGCTGTTTGAGGTACTGTATAGTAGGAAGTGCCAATCTCTGATCCATTGAGAGGAGATGAGAGATAGATGACTTTTAGGACCCGATGTGATTAGAGAGACATTAGAGAAGATTGTAGTAATTGTTGAAAAGTTAATGATTGCCCAGAGTTGGTAGAAGAGCTATGCGGAACGAAGAAGGTTAGAGCTCAGATTCGAGGTCGATGATTTTGTGTTTTTTAGAGTCTCGCCATCGAAAGGGACCATGAGATTTGGTGTCAAAGGAAAGTTGAGGCCACACTTTATTGGACCTTTCGAGATTCTAGAAAAGGTTGGAGAAGTGATATATCGGTTGGCATTACCACTGAAGTTGGCCAAAGTGCATAATGCTTTCCATCTATCGATGTTGAGGAAGTACGCCCACGATCCAGCGCACGTGATTGATTTCAGCCCTTTGGTTATCAACGGGGATTTATCATATTTGGAGGAGCTAGTGGAGATTTTAAATTGCAAGGATCAGATTTTACACTTGAAGAGGATCCCTCTTGTGAAAGTTTTGTGGAAAAACCATTCCCACGAGGAGGTGAAGTGGGAGAGAGAGAACAAGATCCGGGAGAAGTATCCCTATTTATTTCAAGGTACGTGTGTTCGATTAATTTCTAGAATTCGTTAATTTTGAGGACGAAATTTTTATAAGTGGGGGAGAATGTAATATCCTAAATTTTTATCTGATTTAATTAGGTTTATTTATTATTTTGGGTATTTTGTGTGAGGACCCGAAACCGAAAACGTAATAACCAGATGTGATTAAGGTGATTAAAATCAGTAAGAGGCTAAGTATGTAGTGAAAAAATGGTAGTTAAAAGTAAAAAATTAGAAAAATGCCCGAGTTCAGCAAGCAACCGAGTGCACTCGCTGGGCGCTCGAGCCCACCTATCGGGCGAAAAAACTAGGTCCATTCCGAATCCCTGCCGCTTGCTGGCTGCTCGAGCCGATCTATCGGGCCAAAAAACCAATGCCGTTCCGGATCCCTGCCGCTCGAGCGGTTAGGTGCCGAAAGCCGAGGGCTCACTGGCCCCTCGAGCAGGAGCAGTATAAAAACGTGATCTGCTTCTCTCCTCTCATTTTTCGTACAGGTTTAGGGTTTTAGAGAGAGAGGGAGCGCTGATTTTAAAGAGAGAAGAAGGGAGAACGAGGCTCGGGATCCTGAATCCATCCATGAGCCAGTTTTAAAAGTTAAAGCACGCGTCAAGGCAAGTATACCTCGGACGTTATTTTTCATTTTTACCGTTTATTTTGATTTAAAGTGGACGAAAATGATATTGATGCATGTTTAAAGTACATGAAGCATGTTTCCTTCAATTAATCTGTTAGATTTTATATTTATCCATGTTTATTGCAAGATTTAGCTTTGATTTCATGAATAAGCATGAAAATAGTGTTCGATTTGTCTCGGAAAGCATGTGACAAAACCCTAGCTTGAAAATGTTGTGAAGATTGAATAAATTGCATGATTTAATGTATATGCATGGCCTCTATGACATTAATTTCATGAAAAATGTACATGTAAAAGACCGATTTGAGTCCGACGATTTTGGCAAAGCCCTTTGTATGAAAATGAAGAGGTTTTGATGAGTTTTAACAGTAGCTTCTGTTATATGAAAGTTAATTGACATCGAAATGAAGCTTCCCGTATAGTTTGTTTTCAAAAATATGTACAAACTTATATCGACAAAATTTCTATGCAAATTTAAAGAAGTGCTGAAATTATGTTGTGAAAGTTTGATTTCGAAAATGGGATTTTCGATAAAGAGATGATTTTATTCTGATTATTTTGGGACCCAAGATCGACTATTCTGATCCGAGGTAAGTTCTTGGGTGAGGACTTAGAACTTACGGTAGTAATCGAGGATAGTTCTATCCATGAAGCGATTCATGGTCCGCCCTGTCCTCAAGGGCGTTAAGCCAGGAGGGACATAGGCCGACCTTCGGGTGGCACACAGTACAGATATCCCTCGGGATGGGATATATATGACATGATAGGCCTTGGATTGTGTGGACTGAACACAATCTATCCTCGATCATTCGCCCCTTCCGCTAGTAGGGTACACTGGCAGGGTCTGAAATTGTTAAGATATGTCATAATAAAAGATGAAAATGTATTATACAATGAAAAGATGATAAAGTATCATCTGATGAAAAGATGATAATGAATCGTATACAGTGAAAAGATGACAGTGAACAGTATAGAGTATTGTTTTCAGTTTTACCATGCATTAGTAAAGTTTATAGTTATTGTTTTACAGTCTATAGTGTAATGATTTATGATGCATGAGATTTAATAACGTTATAGTATGTCTTTACTGTTTTTTTTGTTAGATGATGTTTGATTAAACATTCTGGTTCTGCATGGTTATATGATTGTTTTGGAATAACCGTTTTATAGTTCATATGCATGTACCTTGCAGCTGGGCCTCGGCTCACTGTTTTAGTATTTTTTCCCTCTAGATGAGACTGAAGAGCTTTTATTTGACGAAAAAGAGTAATCAGAGAGAGAAGCTTCTTGAAGACTTTTGAGGACCATAGCACATTGGAGCTATTTTGGAGGAGCTTGTCGAAGTAAAGGCCTAGCTACATCTGATTTTTTTATACTGATCTTGTGATTATTGATGTCTTAGAACATGTCGATTTTTGTATAAAAAGCTCATGATGTGTATGATAGTAGAAGAGAAAATGCTATGCTTCTGTAGGTTCTTAGTTTACTTCCGCTATACACTTTGGATTTACTGTGCAGGTCTTAAATGGCATCTCGTTATTAAACTGTTAGAGTAGTAAATGTTTTTATGGATTTGTGCCATGGATGGCACATGTGATCCTGTGAATGTTCGTTGTAGGAATTGTGAATGATGGATAGTTGTGTGCTTGTTATGGATGATTATATAGGGTTATATTTTTGGGTTTTTCATCCGATTACAAAGGAGACTCTGTCAAAATTTCTGCGGGAGTCTTGCCTTATATTTTAGACCGTTAATGATATTGCTGTTTTGACTGAAGCTTTTGAGGACAAAAAAAAAAAAAAAAAAATCACTCCGTCACATTTTGGGTGTGATAAATATTATAAAAATTTGAAGGATATTTAGATTAGTTGGGTCAGCACTCGAAGTGTGCTCTATGGTTGCCCAAGTATCGATTTGAGTTTTAGGATTTAAAAAAATTGAATTAATTAATAATAATAATAATAACATAATAATAATAATAATAATAGAAGGAGGAAAGGGGATTTGGGAGAGCAGAGTCGGGCGGAGGGAGAGAAGGGGGAAGAAAAAAAAGGAGAGAGAGAGGGCCGATGGGTGGAGAGAGATGGAGGAAAAACGAGGTCCTTGAGTCTGATAATGACTTCAAGCCAGTCAGAGAAGTGGCAGATCGGGTCGAGGTAAGTGTACTCATATCCTCTTTGTTCTCTTTTTTTAATTTTTGTTTGTATCTTTTGAGTACTTTCGTTCCGGTACCCACCCAAAATTTGCATTTGGCGGAACTGATGACCCTTGCATAAAGTATTTGTCTTATGATGTCGGATTTTCCCCTATTATGCACGATCCAGCATCGGTCAAACCCTAGGCCTGCGCCCGACTCATGTTGCGCATTTATTCCATGCACGATTTGGCTCTAGAATATATATTGTATACGTTAATTTATCAATTGGTTATCTGATTTTGTAGTTCTGTATGAAATTTTGTTCACTAGAACCCTAAACCAGTGCCCACTTTGGTTTAACCCAAAATTATGGTAAATTATACATGATTTGGTTTTAATTATAATTTATCCATGTCTTGAATATGCGAATTTATCGGTTTGGTATTCAATTTTCAAGTTTTCACCTGTTTTGTGAGTCCGGGAACCCTAAACCCGCACCGGCACTATTCACCCAAAATTTTGAGGGTTTCCGCATAATTCTACTTTATTTGATTTGGTATTTAATTACATATAATTGTAAATATTCAATTATATAGTCTGAAAAAATATTTGTGAATCGTTTATGAAGGAAATATCGTCCGAAAACTCTAAAGTTATGTTTGGCTCATTGTGGTAAGAGTTTCAATTTTCTGTATACTTTCTGATATTTATGCATATAATTTAAGTCATGTGAAGACTTAAATCCAAAAAAAATATGAAAATTATACAAGTATATGAAGGAAATGCCACGATTTGATATATATATGATTCGTTCTCATGGAGGGAGAACTTTGTAAAATATATTTGGTGGACTTTCCTAATAGAATAAGAATCATGAAACCGGGACAATAGATTTATATTTTAGAGAATAATACCCCCTAACATGCTATTGATATTACTGTGGAAGCTCAAGGATTATCTTGGCCATATATTCTAACAGGTGATATTACTTAGCATGCCTTAGAATATTACTGTAGAAGCACGAGGACTACCTCTAAGCCACAGGGGATATGGTGGCATATGTAATAATGTCCTGTATATAGGAATTATATATAGAACGCCCACCTCTGGGTCTTGAATAGGAGGTTATGGCTTTAGAATGTGTAGAAATAAACACATTTTTTTTCTCGTTCTCCCGCACCTTTAGTTGGTAAGGCCTACTGGCCTGATTTGTAAAGATGAGTAATTATGCATGTTTTATATTCCAAAGAAAGAAAGATAAAATGCAAAAAGTTATTTATACTCTAAAAACACATTTGATCATGTTCTATGTTTACGCACCCTCATTATGTTCACATATCCTTTTTCTGCTTTATTTTACATATATTGTTATTGTCTTGATTATGTTGCACTTGTTGAGTATTTGGCTCACTCTTACTATTTTCTTCATTCCAGATGAGCACGCCCTCATGCCCGATGAGACTAAGTAGAGCTTAAGAGCGGGATAGGCTACGGATCTTGATAGAAGAACCTTTTGGGATTTAGTTTTGTATTTTTTTTATATCAGATGGAGTACCTTGTATTATTTTGAGATGATTATGTATATTGATATATGTGTATGATGATGGATGTATGTTCTTCTGCAGGATTTTATGGCTAATTGTGGATACTTAGTAGCATCTTGTTTGAGCCGATGTCGTACCTGTAGTTATGACGTTGGTGTCACATGTTGTTAATTATGGATTTGGATCTTGTGTTTTGCGTAATTGTGGATTATGTGATTGTTGTACAGGGATATGTACAGGCTTTGTATTAGGCTGATAAGGATTAACAATACGGCACGTCACACTTACTGTCGTCCAAAACCAAAATTTAAGGTTAATTTACATCATAGATGATGTCCTAAACTATCCAGCATATCAAACAGTAGATTAAACCGACCGAAACTCAATATAATGTACCAACAATTACCCGAAAGCTATAATACATCATTCTAGAACCTACTAAAACTATCTGATACATAATGATGTACATTAACTATTGTCTGAAATCTTCAATATGATAATTTAAAGCTGCTAACTATTATTTGAAATTCATAAACAACATTAAACATTTGTTAAGCATTAGATCATAAGATTCTCGATGCAAACATCCTTCATTCCTATTCATTCGGTAAGAATTCATACTTCTTATTTGAAGGATAAGTAAAAATAGTAAGGAGTGAGTCAAAAATTCAATAACGCACATAATATAACAATGAACATATATCTTTACATTAAAAACCTATCGGAGAGACTATGAATCATGATCGAATGCAATGATATGGAACTTATCATAAAGCATGTACAAAAAATTTACTTTATACATTTTCAGAATTCTTATTATGTTCTTATTCTATTTAAATTATCAAAATATACTTAATTCTTACTTTTCTTAGGACTAGGGTCAATAGGCCTTACCGACTAAATGAGTGGACAATCAAAACCCGGATTATATATGCTCCTAAACAACTAAAGGTCATATACTTCTATTCAAGACTCGAATATAGGCTATCTACATATAACCTATAGATAGGGCCAGACATCACTTTTTAACCTTGTGATTACATAAGATTAGATATCAATATACCACTATAATATACTAAGATATGCTATAATATATTACCCGTTAAAACTTATATATGGTGTAATACATATTCTTAGAAAAATTCTATATTTTTCTTTATAATTCTTAATTTTCTCACTCTTAAACAAAAATATTCATATTTCATAGTATAATTGTAGAGTTTTCCACACAATACTTTCATTTCATGAGACACTTATCCTTTCTATGAAAATTATATTATGATGACATTTTTATGTATGAGATGCTAAATTAGCATGTAGTATAAGAAATTCAGCATAGAGTGTAGAAATTTAGCATATATGCATAATACAGCTAGTGTATTAATTTTTCAGACCCTATGGCTCAAATTAAGCACATTTTTCAGCTTATATAAGATATATATTTGATAATTTAAAACTTACATAAGTTGCCGTATGAATTTAAGACATGAAAAACCAAAAATTCAGCAACCTAAATTAGGAAATCAGCATAAAATGCAAAATTTCATAAATTTGAGCAACATGCAATTTTTACTTGTCTTTTAAGTGAATTTGTAGTACATGCATGACTTGTACTTGATAATTTAAGTATGTAGAAGCCACTATATGAATTTTAGAACATGCAAGAACTAGAATTTAGAAAATGGCATCAATACATGACTTCAGAATTTTCAGCAAAATATACAGGAAGTTTGAATTGTATTTTAGAACATACATGATATAATTTGATATGTAGGCACTTGGTTTCAACAATTTACAACTAGATAAGAATGTCACATATGAAATTTAGACATGTGAATGTATTTTCCCACGTTTTTAGACATGCATAAGAGATGCAATATAGAATTCAGTACCATATATATTCATTGTTCTGAATTTATGTGAGGTTTTAGGTTTAAAAACTTGATAATGATGAGGTGATTAGTATCCTAATGATCAATACTAGGCCTATGGAACGAATAAGGTTGGATATCGAAAGAAAAATAGAGAAAAGTTTGGGTTCGTGCTGCTAAAGCGCTGCCAGCAGGCTTGCGCCTACTGCGCCCTCGAGCCGTGGCTCGAGCGTAAATTCCAGAACATCCCCCGCCAGCTGGCCGTTCAAGCTCCGCTTGAGCGAAAAATCCAGAACCGGCCCCGCCTGCTGGCCACTCGAGCCGCGCTCGAGCTGAAAAACTAGTAACACAGCCGCCCGCTGCCCGCTTGAGCCGCGCTCGAGTGGTGACACAGTATAAAGTCGCATCGTGCTTTTCTTTTCCTCATTTTCCCACGACCCCGAAGCTTCTAGAGAGAGAGAGAGAGAGCTGACTCTAGTGAGAGAAAGGAGGAGATCGAAGTCGTGGAGTCCAAATCTATCCGAGAGCTAGTTATAAAGGTGAAAGCACGCGTCGAGGCAAGTGTTCTCATACTCACTTCTCGTTCCCGTTTGATGTTTTGCTTGATTTTGTGGGGTATTCTTGTGTCGATACCCACTAGAAATGTTAGAATCATGAAACCCATGAGTAAGGACCAAGGAATATGTAGTTATTTGTTCGAATCGTGTCCGATCCGCCCGGTTTGGTTTCACCGAAACCCTAACCCACGAAATTGGGGATTTTCCATTTTCCTTCCGTGTATCATGAAATTGACCTTAAAATGTGAATCCCCACGTCCCAATGATGTAGATATATCGGCCGCGGGTTCGATTTAGTACGTCTTGACCCATTCGCGGCGTCCGAGCCCTCTAAAGGGGCGCTGACACTGTTCACCCGAGACCCAAGGTGGAAATTGCATGTTTTCTCCTTCATAAAATGTTGAAAGGACTCTAGAATATGAATCATCGCATCCCAATTGTATGTATATATCAACCGGATGTCGGTTTTCGTAAGATTTGACCCGTTCGTGGCATCTGGGAGCTTTACAAGTCCCCTGTTACTGTCATCCAAAAATGAATAGAAACGTTGCATGCTTCCATCATCGTAGTATGTTAAATCGAGCTCAAAATATGAAACATCGTGTATTGATTGTGCGTACATATCCACTGGACGTCCGATCTCTCAAGTATCGAACCGTTCATGGCGTCCGGATGTTCCAAAAGAAACCTGATGTTGTTCACTCAAAATGAAATGAGAAAGGTATATGTTAGGCCCTCGTTAATTGTTATGGAAGTAACATTTAATTGTTTAAATGTAAATGTAAGCTCCGAAATGTGTATCCATGTGCCGGAAGTAGGGGAATGAGTCCCGGAGGTTTCAAAATGATAGGTGATCATTGGAGGTAAGGAATCTAATCTCGCTCGTGAACTTGGAATGATTTGTTGTGAATAAGGGAATTGAATCCCCTAGAAAGTTGTGAACCAAGCAAGTGAATGGAAGGGAATCCACATTGTGCTTTGTGATGAAATGATCTCCCTAATGGAGATGTGTGTGATGGAATGATCTCCCGAATGGAGATGTTGTGATAGGAATGGGATTTCCCGAGTTGTGTATGTGTGTGGCAAATGCGGATTTTCCTTTTTAAGTGTGGAAACTAATCTTGAAACTAGGACCATAATTCACAGGGGTAGTATTCTTTAGCATACCATGTACATCGGCTAGTACGTGAACCCTTCGTCGTCGAGGAATACTTTTACAATTTGGCCATGTATTCTCACAATTTTGCCACTTTAGCTTGTGAGAGCAGACCTGAGAGATGCCATGATGTTCCTCAACCGTGTGTAAGCTTTAATACCATGAACTGGAAGTACCATAAAAATAACCATGAACCATGGAAAACGAGGATTTCAAACCTTGCCATATGTTGCCAAGCAACCCTTCCTTGATCTATTTACATGCTTTCATCTGAAAAAATCACAGATAGCAGGAGTGCCCTGGTCCTGGGGATATATGGGCGTGTTGTTTGATAATGGCGAATCATGATAATCACATGCATTTGACATGTAGTGGAAGGAACATTTACATAGTGAGATGTGCAATTAGTTTGAATCATGCTTTCTATTGTTGCATGGATGCAACCGGGGGTCGAAAGCAAACGATGCGAGAGAACGAGGAAAGGATCTAAATATATGATCTAAGGCCGTGAGCTTTAGAATGTGTCATGCACAACACATTCCCTTTCTTCATTCTCATGACGCACACCACACGCTCGTTGGCTCAAGTATTCTTCGGGTTTATACGGTTTACTACTACCCATCCGAGAATCCATGGCCCTAGTTTCATGATTCTTCTTTTCAATATGATATAATGATAAAAATGAATAATGTCTCATTTAATTTAGTAATTGTGAGAATCCCGTGATTCAAGATGTTCCATTGAGGTCCTCCAAAGCTCTCCCGATTCATGATTATAATTTCCATTTACTTTTCATTTACGTATATCCATCCCCGTTCTAGTTCTATTATGTGCCTTGAGTTTTGCATATGATTATACTTTCACGAGTTGTAAGCTCACTCTTGCTGTTTTTCTTTCCAGGATGAAAAACTTAGCCCATATATAGGCGTCGGGCCGCTCGAGCGCGCTAGATTAGTTAGAGTAAGGAGAGAGACTTGTTTGAAGAGGTTAGCTAGACATCAAGTGTATTGAAGATTTGGTCTTACTTGTGTTGTTGTAATGAAATGTTCATCTTATTTATTTATCCAATATTCTAAAGACCACTCATGGTTGTAGGTGGCTTGTTATTATATATTATGGTTTTGTTATGCTTCCCTCTCTAATTCATGATTTTGATGATTTAGTTACACTTTCGCATTTATGTTGATGTTTTGAGCTTTGTGAGTTTTGTTAGATGGCATCTCTCTAGATCTAAAATGGTAAATAGGAGTACTGTATTGGAGCTATGAATGATATGATAGTTGTTGTGATCCTGTGTTGTGTATTGTAGGCTAAACATTCAATAATGATTGGCTGTGTACTTGTATAGGATGTTTTTAAACAGGTTGTATTTTTAGTTTTCGTCCAGTTACAGAGGGAACTCTGCCGAAACTTCTGTAGAATCCATAATTGCTAATTGTGGACTTTAGTTTATGTTACCAATGATGGAGATTATTCAATGGAGAATAATCCGGTCCGTCACAACTTAAGTATGAATTTTTATGAAATTTTGCTACAAAATGATTAAAAGTTTACATGCATACTTAACATAAAATTATAATTCAAGTTTCAAAGCATGCATGAGCATTTAGACAATAAAACACTCCAAGAAATCAGCAAAGAACCGCAATAAAGAACAAAAGCTTAGAAATATACTTACTTTAACTCCAAATTTACCAAATTCTAGGCTTGATTTATTTGAATTGAATTTCCCCAAGCTTTCTCTTCCTCTCTCTCTTATCCTAGGCTCTGTCTCTTCTCTGAAAAACAATAGAAAAAATGATTGAAATCAACTTGGGCGGTTCTTTTATACAGCTTTGCGCTCGAGCGTAGATTTTGGCACGCATTAGGCATAGAGCCAAAGGTTTTGGTGCTTAGGCACATATTTCGGTGTGTGTCAGGTTTAGATTCAATCGGTCTAATTTTGACTATTTAATTTAATTTTTTATATCCTTTGACCTTAATTTTAAATATATTAATTTAATCATTTAAAATTATCATAAATTAAAAACTTAGGCCCTATATTCCTCCGTCTTTATCAAAGATTATATATTTAAAATTTATAAAAACTACAATACATGTTAGTTGAAATTTCATATATTATAAAACTCAAACAAATAGGGATATTCCTCCCAGATTTCTTCCTTGCATTTCCAAGTTGCTTTCTCAACTAAATTATTTCTCCATGGCACCTTAACTAATGAGATTGTTTTGTTTTTCAACCACTGATCCTTTCTGTCAAAAAACTAAACTAAAACATTAACATAAGACAAATTCTAATCCATCTGCAACCACTCAACTCGATCACATACGAAGGATCACATGCATACTTCCTCAATATCCATACATCGAAGACATCATGATAATTTGCCAAACTCGGAGGTAAAGCCAATCCATTGGCTACCTTTTTGACTCGCTGTAAAATCTCAAATGGTCTAATTAATCTCAACTTCAATTCCCCAAACTTCGAAATTCCTTTTCCTAGGAGATATCTTCAAAATACATGATCATTCACTTAAATCCTCAAATCAAATCCTATAACTTGTTGGCTATGGGCTCACATGCTTTTACTGCGCTACTCAAATTGACCATTTGTTTGCAAATAGAACATCATACTAAATTTTCAATTTGGTACCCAATTTCTTATACAAACCTTTCTAAAATTTTAATATAAGCCTCAGATTATGATAAAAACTACCAAAGGTAGAATACCATACAACCTTGCAATCTCATTGATATGCAAATGACCAACTTATCCATTGAGAATGTTCTCCTGATTGGCAAGAAATAAACAGATTTCATTGACCGATCCACAATCATTCATATGGCATTTGAATTCCTCGCTATCCTAAGCAAACCCGAAACAAAATCAATAGTGTTATACTCCCATTTCCAATGGTAAAATTGAGAGAGGGTGCAGAAAACCTGGAGACTTCTTAGACCCGGCTTTTATTTATTAACACGCAATGCACTTTGTCACAACATGTTGCAAACTCCTATCTCATATTCCATTACAAAAATTCTTCTTCATATCTTAATACATTTTATTCACTCCGAAAAAAATTTCTATACCTTGATTTATGAGTCTCATTTAGAATTTCTTCCTTTAACTCCCTAGTATTTGGAACACACATCCTATCTCGAAAATGAATAATCCCATCTGCTTGCACATTAAACTCCTTAATATGAAAATAAATATTTTAAATTCTTATAATCTGATGCATCTTTGTTATACTCATATATTCCTCTTCTACTTTATTTTGCTTATATTGCTTACCACATTGATTTATTGCCCTTGCTAAGTTTCAACTCATCCTTACTTCTCACTGTCTCCAGATTAGCACAGGTCTATTATACCAAATTGGATAGTATAGAGATTTGAAGTAGTCTAGGCTCTAGATTTGGAAGACTTTATTAAATTTTAATTTGTAACTTTATTTATGTCATGATAATTTGTATATATTTCTATTTCTTTTGAAAATCTTAATGTATATTATACATATAACTAATAATTAGATAGTACAGTTTTCGCTGTGTTGGATTTATTTATATTTTCGTAGGTTATTGTAGTTATATCAGGTTCCTAGTGGCATCTCTCTTTGGCCAATGTTGTGATTAAATACATAGCATTGGAGTCATGAGTTGTATGTAGCAATTAAATCCTGTGAGTTTTTGTGTGTTGTTGATTGTATGATGTCGGATGTTGAAATTATTGGATGTATTTTATTTTATACAGGAGATTGTACATCTTTTTATATTAGTAATATCCGTATTACAGATGAAATTCTGTCAAAATTTTGGTAGAAAAATACAATCCGTCACAAAATAAATGCAAATAACTCCAACATCCGACAACATACAATATCAACACCCAAAACCACACAAAATCCAATTGTCACATAATATTTGTGGCTCCAATGCTGTGTATCTAAACACAACGTCGGCTAAAGAGAGATGCCACAGGTACCTATTACAAACCACAATAATCTACGGAAGCATAAATATATCCATATACAGTAGAAACTAAACTATCAGATCATCAGCATTATGTACAATATGCATTAATAAGTCCAATTGAAATACAAATATATACAACTATCTGTAACATATATAATACTACAAAATATAGATCTTTGGTATGATATTTCATGTCCAGAGCCTAGTCCACTTCTAACTTCTACTCTGTCTCATTGAGTATAGCAGACCTATACTAATTTGGAGACAAGGAAAGGAAGCAATGGTGAACCAAATGCTCAACAAATATAATAAATCAAGGACAATAATAATATATACAAAATAAAGTAAAAGAGAGATATATGAATATAATAAGGATACGTAAATATAAAATATGATCAATTATGCTTTCTGAATACAATTAACTTTTCATATTTTATCCTTATTCTTTTAGGGATATAAATTTATGCACAATTACTCATCTTTGAGGATTATGGCCAATAAACCTTACTAGCTAAATGTGTGGAAAACAAAAAAAGGATCATAATACTCTACATAATTTAAGGTCGTGAGCTCTTATTTTAGACTCAGAGGTTAAGCCATTTACATATCATGCATGTAGATGGGCCGATAATAATATGCCCCCACATGTACCCTTGGGGCCTAGGGGCAGTCATTGTCCTTCCATTGTAGTATTCTAAAGCATGCTAATAGTATTACTTGCTATAATACACAGCGAGAATAAACCTTGAGTCTCTACTATAATACGAATGGCATGCTAAGGGTTATTACCCTCTATAACATAAATTTGAGGTCCTAATTTTATAATTTTTTATTCTTTGAGGAATGGTCCATCAAACTTCTTTTGCAATCTTCTCTATTCGAAAGAACCAATCAATTATATAATAATTGGGAAATTTCTCTCCAAATGCGTACATGATTTTTATTTTTCTTTCAAATTTAAATATTCTCATGACTTAATTTGTATATACGAATATCATAATCATAGGAAAGAATAGAAATTCTTATGACCGAGAGACAATTGTAACTTTAGAGGCTTCCGAATAATATTTTCTTCACAATTGGTTAACAAATATAAATTTTGAAACACATAATTAAACACATGCTAATATATGAAACTTAATAAATAATTGAACCATGTAGAATTATACAAAATTACTTAAAAGCCTCGGGTGAACAGTAACTTCACGTGTGACTTCACAGGTGAACAGTACTGGGTTATGCATATCGAATGATTCTCAAAAATTCGGGCATCCAATGGGTAAACTACCAAATTTAAGACATGAATAATCATAATCTCAAGTCAATTTATGCATAAAATTTAAAATAAATGCTTAAACGAGGTCCAAGTGCATCTTAGGGTTTCGATGAACGAAAATACACATATAACTACCAAATCAGATATCTAATCGATAAATTAACTTATATACGATATGGGTAATGATATTCTAGAGAAAATGATTGCAAAAGCACCAAAAATCGGAGGATGAAACCACCCAAGCACAAGGTTAGGGTTTTAGTATAAAAACAAGTCAATTTCTATAAATTTGGATATGAAATTTATATATATGCATAATCAAGCCATGACTATCACAAATATATGTATGGGTCGGGTATCGGGACAATAATACCAGAAGGGGATCGAACAAAAATAAAAAAGAACAGAAGAAAAGGCTATGGATGCGGTTGCCTAGACCCAATCTACGATTTCTCCAACTAGTTTCAAGTTAGAATCGAACTCGAAAGCCTTCATTTCCTCCTATATCTCTTCTCCCTCCCTCCCTCTCTCTACCCGAACCCTCTCTTCTGCTTTTCCTCAAAACCCTTTCCCCAAATCCCCTGCTTCCTTTTTCTTCTATTATTATTATTATTATGATTATTATTATTATTATTATTATTATATATGCATCCATTTCTTATATTTTAAAACACAAATTGATACTCGGATGATAGAATGGGCGCATTTTGGGTGTCGGCTCATCTAATCCAAATATTCTTCAAAATTTTATAATATTTAATTAATTTTTATCACACTTAAAGTACTTAAAATAATAAATAAGCCTAATCAAATCAAATAAAAATTCGGGATATTGCATTCTCTCCCATTAATAAAAAATAATTTTATTCTCAAAATTTAACGAATATCAAAATTTAACAATAGGGGATAGTCCTTTCAAATTTCACCCTTGCACATCCAAAACACCTTCTTGGTGAGGCAATTATTCCTAGAGAACTTTAATCATTCATATCATCATGATCTTCAACGTCTAATGCCTTTTATTTAAAATCGAGATTGAGACCTTTTTATAGGGCAATCCCTAATCTCCCACAATGGTTAAACCCGATTAAAAACATGCTTCCTCAATTATTGGTATATGGGAGACTTCATGATAATCCATCAAATTTAAAAATAAGACAATTTATTGTCTATCTTTCTGACTTAATTCAATCCTCAAATGAACCAACAGGCTCTCACCTCGATACCTCCTACGCCTCGAGAAGGATCATCCACTTGGAACCTTAACCCTATTCCGAAATTTTTGAGTTGAGGGCCCACATGCTTCTACTATGCTATTTAGATTAACTGTTTATTAAGATATTAAGAATCTTTTTGCAACTCATATCCATTGATTCATATCAGACTCCTAAATTACCTGGCAATTATGAACTTGAGAAAAATCCTAAGGATATCGATACAACTAAGGCAATGCCCAAAATCTTAAGATTACAATCAACCTAGGTAACACAATTAAGCAATCATCCAAAAGTCTCAAATTCAAATACTTACCAAACTTATCATCTTATTGGCATACCAACGAGCCAACTTATACATTCTGGTCGTAGCACCCAAATTCATGATAAATGGGCTGTCCTTGTCAACCAAATCCATGATTACCCAAATAGTACCATGATTCTTACTGCCCTAACATCCTCAAAATTGAAACGGTGAGAGCTTCTCACCTCAAAATTCTATGAGCTCACTACATAGGAGGCCACTCTTCCTCCTAAAACAAAAGGCAGAGCACTCCCTTCATTTAGATATTAGGAGTTACTCGAGATTCACCCTACGACATTTCTTATGATGCATTGAGGCAAAACCCTATCTAAAGATTCTAGTCATCCATTTATCAACAATAATATTCACCTTTTTAAAGGACACTGAAATACCCCTTTTAATCCTTAAGTAAATAACCCATTAGCACATCGAATGATCCCTTCTTCTTTATGACACAACTCCTCAAACCTTGAAAATCATTAGACATAATTATCTCTATAAACGAGACCTATAAATCCTCAAGCAAGGACCTCAATAGATAATCCCAAACTATGGGTGGGGTAATTCTAGTAATAAGCTTTACATCCTCTTAATCAAGGGCAACCATCCATATAAGTCATGAGAAGCACAATCCTATAGTTTCCTCAAAATGATCACATTCTACTATAACTTACTAGACCCATCAGGGGTCAACCCAAATAATAAGGTCGACAATTAATCCTTAATCTCTCGAAAACTACCTTTGCATAACCCATTCCAACAGATACCGATTGTCTCCATGACAAACACCTCACGTGGCTGCAATCCTTGATAAATACTTATTGGCTTACCCTTCCGGGTTCAGCTACACCCAAGAAAGCCACACACCTTTGAGTCATTAATCAGTCTTTACCAAATTATCTATCGCTCCAAACTCCAAAGAATCACATTTATACTATCGGGGAAACCATATGGCCAACATAACACTTCTCTTTAATCAAACTTACATTCCTTTCATAATTGAGCACACGGTTAACCATCTTTCACAAACCATGATACGATCCTCAAATAGGGTTCATACACCCTATTGATTCTAAGAATTCATCAATGAAACCATCACCCAAATTGACCTAATCATGACTAGAAGGTCCAATCCATAATTCCCACAAAAATGCTAATGAACCAACAAAACCCAAATGGCATTATCGAAACTCATATCGACTATATCTTAATTCTAAAAGCTACCATAGGTACAATTCTCAATTCCCCACAATTGATAGCACGACGGGTACAGATCATCCCTAGGAAACATCAAGCCCTTATGATAGACCAAACAAATCACCTATTTATTTCACAATGCCAGCTTATCAAACCATTTATCTCTTGATTATAAGGTGCCATATCCTCACCAATACAGTTCATAACATGGTATCTTACTAACCAAAATATCCTCAATATTATATCAAACTTTATCGCCACAAGGTAATTAAATCAGTCTAGCCAATCATATCTATAGACCTGAAAAAATATAGTAGACCTCGATACAACTAGTATAAGGCCTACGATCCTCAGATAAATAAATAAGCTTAGGAAACACTAATAAAATATATATTATGGATCCCAAAGTAACACATATATTAAAACATCAAGATCTGGGAACTTTGTCTCCCACTACGATGGATGACACTTTTATACTTTGTGCCATCATTGCAAAGCCTCGATCCATGGTATTGAGCTCCTTTACTATCTGATCCATGAAATAAGGGCAACCCCTAACCATGCGGGCAAATTATCCACAATTGAAACATACTCCCAAAAATCCCATCGAAGCAAAATACTCATCCATAGAGTATCCATGAACACAGCCTACAATATCTCTTTATCCTTGAGACCCATGATTCTTTTCACGTCAATCGCTCATGGTCAACTTCACCTCTTATCTTATATTGGGCAATATTATCTTATCTTCTTTCAAAATATTGGAGGATCGCAATATGATCTTAATTCTTAGGACCCATATCCCATTCTCTATGGACACATATCCATAGAGTATCTCCAAATCGATTATAAGTCGACATCCTTGGATTCGTTAACATTAGAAATTAACTCCGAATTATACTAACCTCAAGCTATGAATCCCACCTCATCCATCATACTTGATACATCACTCAAGCATTCCTTTTTAGCAAATTACTAGCATGAGGACCACAACCCAAAGCCGATCACCTAAACTTTAAACGAAAACCGATTAACCTAGGCTTCGAATTAATATCGATCAATTCAAGCACCAAATAGACACCGAAAAATTTAAACCTCAAAGTGCCTCCCTTTGACTTCTCTTCTTGATCTCATGGTCGACCATCACCACGATCAAACCCTTGACTGGGAGCCAATACTAACACTCCTTCCGAAATAGGAGCAATTCGAGTTAGCTTGCCCTTAAGATACTAACTAGGATGCATAAGCTGGACAACCAAACTCATTCTCTAATTTTATCTTAGTTCAAGCCTAAGCTAACCAACCAGGATAAATAGAATTATCCAATCTAATTAAATTGTCCTACACCTACATCTACTTATTCGATCAATCTTAATCTAATCTGAGCTTCCGCATATG
Source organism: Nepenthes gracilis (assembly GCA_033239525.1). Taxonomy (NCBI): domain Eukaryota; kingdom Viridiplantae; phylum Streptophyta; class Magnoliopsida; order Caryophyllales; family Nepenthaceae; genus Nepenthes; species Nepenthes gracilis. The sequence goes on from BSYO01000007.1 coordinate 16,642,064, forward strand.
ATTCAAATTAAACCTAAGGCATCTCTTTTCTTTGATATAAATTATGATGGACCATATTTTCTGTCAAAAATTTTACAGAGTTCCATCTATAATACGGTCATTAAACTGATACAAAATCTGTATAAAAATGCACAAAATACATTGAAATAACTCCAACATCCGACAACATAAAACATCAGCACCTAAAACCACACAGGATCTAATTACCACAAAATATTCATGGCTCCAACGCTACATATCTAAATATAATTTTGGCCAAAGAGAGTTGCCACTAGGTACCTGTTACAAACCACAATAATTTGCGAAAGTATAAATATATCTAAACACAGCGAAAACTAAACTATCAGATCATTAGTCTTATGTACAACATACATTAATAAGTCTAATTGAAATACAAATATATATAATTATCCGTAACATACATAATATTACAAAATATAGATCTTTAGTATGATCTTTCATGTCCAAAGCCTAGTCAGCTTCTACCTTCTACTCTATCCTACTGAGTAGAACAGACCCGTGCTAATTTGGAGATAAGGAAAGACAGCAAGGGTGAGTCAAATACTCAACAAGTGTAATAAATCAAGGACAAAAATAATATATGCAAAATAAACCAAAAGAGATATATATGAGTGTAATGAGGATGCGTAAATATAAAACATGTTCGAATATTCTTTCGAAATACAATTGACGTTTCATGTTTTATCCTTTTTCTTTTAGGGATATAAATTTATACATAACTACTTATCTTTGCGGATCAGGACCAGTAAATCTTAATAGCTAAAGGTGTGAGAAAATGAGAAAATGATCATAATACTCCACATGATCTAAGACCGTGAGCTCTTTTTTAGACCTAGAGGAGGGGCCATCAACATATCATGCCTGTAGATGGGCCGATAACAATATGCTGCCACATGTACTCTTGGAGCCTATGGGACAGTTATCATCCTTCCACAATAATATCCTAAGACTTGTCAAGAGTATTACCCGCTATAATACGTGACCAAGATAAACTTTGAGTCTCTAATATAACACCAATAGCATGCCAAGAGTTATTACCCTTCGTAATATAAATCTATGGTCCTAATTTTATGATTTCTTATTCTTTGAGAAAATATCTGCAAAACTTCTTTCATAATTTTCTCCATCTAGGAGAACCAATCAATCATATAACAATTGTGAAATTTTTCTCCAAATATTTACACGATTTTTATCTTTCTTTCGGATTTAAATCTTCTCATAACTTAATTTGCATATAAGAATATCATAATCATAGGGAAGAATAAAAATTTTGACCACCGAGAGGCAATTGTAACTTTGGAGGATTCGGATAACATTTCCTTCACAATTGGTTAACAAACATAATTTTTGAAACACACAATTAATCACATGCTAATATATGCAAATTAATTAACAATTGAACCACGTGAAACCCTACAAAATTACTTAAAAGCCTTGGGTGAACAGTAACTTCATGTGTGAACAGTATTCAGTTATGCATATCAGACGATTCTATAAAATTTGAGCATCCAATGGGTAAATTATCAAATTTAAAATATGGGCAATCATAATCTCGAGCCAATTTATGCATAAAATTAAAAAAAATGCTTAAACAATGTCCGGGCACATCTTACGGTTCCGACGAACGAAAATATACATAAAACTACCAAATCGGATATCCAATCGATAAATTAACTTATATAGGATATAGGTAATAATATTCTAGAGAAACTTATTGCAAAAGCACCAAAAATCGAAGGCTGAAACCACCCGGGCAAGGGGTTGGGGTTTTCGTGCAAAAAACGATCAATTTCTACAAATTTGGACATAAAATTCATATATATACACAATCAAGCCATGGATATCACAAATACATGGGTCGGGTATCGGGATAATAATACCATAAGGAGATCGAACAAAAATAAAAAAGAATGGAAGAAAAGGGTATGGATGCACTTACCTTGACCCGATCTATGATTTCTCCAACTAACTCCAAGTCGGAATCGATCCCAAGAGCCTTCATTTTCTCTTCTCTCCCTTCTCCCTCCCTCTTTCTCTCCATCCGAACTCTCTAATCTATTTTTCCACAAAACCTTCTCCCCGAACCCCCTGCTTCCTTCTTCTTCTATTATTATTATTATTATTGTTGTTGTTGTCATTATATATATATATATATATAATTTTTATTTCTTATATTTTAAAACCAAAATCAATACTCGGACCATAGAATGGGTACACTTCGGGTGCCGGCTCATCTAATCCAAATGCCCCTTAAAATTTTATAATATTTAATTAATTTTTATCACATCTAAAATATCTAAAATAATAAATAAATCTAATTAAATCAAATAAAAATTTGAGATATTACATATTACATATTGTAAAAGGTTCAAAGGAGCCATATCATTGTTGATATTCAAACACGACAAAATCTCAGTTGCGTTCATGGTGTTTGTATTTGGACGAAACCGTGATGTCCCAAACCTAATGTCCGATTAATTTAATTCCTAAACCATGATTTTAAAAAATTATTTATTTATCAACTAACCAAAACTCATAGAAAAATATCGTAACGTGAACCTAAAAAATGAAAAAACCAATAAACGGCTCGAATAGAATAATAAATTTAATCACAAAAATACCACATCCAAAATTTACTCTAAATTCCGATAATACATGACCTCGAAATATATATAAGAAGAAAAGTCTACACTAAAATTAGAGTAAGCAAAATTACAACTTAGACATACTACTGGATGATAGCGAAGTTAGTCTAAATTATTAATAAAACATCTCTATAAACTAATTATTATAGAACCACTAAATTATAGCAAAATAAGTATCCTATATTTATGATTGTAAAACAAAATATATCATATGAAATTCTAAATCCTAAATCTAATCTTTGAAAACATTTTCCTTTAATTTTAGCAACCAACAAGTATACCTTGAGCCCTTTAATCTGAAAGCTAGTAAAAATTAAAGTAAGTGTTAGCCAATTATTTAGCAAGTTACGTAATTTTCATAATTAAATAAATATTTTACATCAAAAGATATTGGAATGAAATATAATCTAAATTAGATACAATGACATATAAATTCAATAACATTTTTTGCATAATTTTGAGGTTGGTAATCAAAATTATTTTTTTAAACTGTATATCATTAAAGTATACTAAAATTATGCAAAATTTGAGGACCAAGGATCAGTGGGAGCCTCATCAACAGAGGAGAAACTATCAAAACTTAGGTTATATATGCTTCCACATAATCGAAGACCTTATACTATTATTAGATTCACCATCATACATAATACCCCATAGATGGGGATGAAGGCCACTTTTAACCATGGATGACATATTCAAATCTCTTCTATTACTGTAATATAGTAGAAAATATAATAATGAATCACTATTAATGTGACGGAATAGATCATAGTCCATCGTTTGACCTCTGTCAGTAGTAAGCGTACTCATATGGCTAGAAAATCACTTTGGCCCAAAAGACACATAATTACATGGACTTAAATTTTTTTTTATTTTGCATGCACAGGATTACAAACGGTCGGTTATCAAGTTGGCCATAAAGTAGGTCGGTCACATCTTGACAGTTCGAGGTCCTAGGTTGGTTGGCCAAAGACACATGAGATGCCACTAAGAATCAAAATTACTCAAATAATAAAAATTTATCGAAAGCATCTAAATATCTTTTTTTAATTTACATGGAAGAATCATTATACAAAAGTTTCCATAATATCCCAAAAATACATCAAGATCGGTCATGCATTACTACTTAAATTCTGTTTGGCCTTCTTGCCTAGTAAGACCGTTCAACTTCACTCTTTCTTGTCTAGCATAAATTCATGGTCAATTGAGGGTAAGAAAATAGCAAGGAGTGAGCGACAATTCAACAAGGTACCAATGCAAAATACATGCATAAATATAACTTCGAATCTGATTCATAGAAATGGAATAACATCAATTTTATGTTTAGAAGCATAAAACATGGAACATAGACGTTTCATGAGATCTGGATGCAAATTCGAAACCCAATTTTATTATTATTTTCTTATTGGCTATATTTTAGGCTTGCAACTACTCGACCATCACAACTGGCTACATTTAACATCTGCAACTACTCGACCATCAGAATTGCCTACATTTTGGGCCTACACCTACTCAGCTATCATAATAGGCTACATTTTAGGCCTGCAACTACTCAGCCATCAGAATTTACTACATTTTAGGCCAGTAGTTACTCGGCCGTCAAAACAGTTTAAGCTCCAATGGCCGAAGTCCTTAAAAACATGCAATCTTACTTTAACAAGTGGCGAGCAATATGCAAGCAAGTGAGATCTTAAACATGCAAACTGATCGTTGATAGTAATTAAACATGCAAGATAACTTTACTATACACAATTTTTAAGCATGAACCATGGAACAGAATCTCACATGTAAAATCATAACACATGTGCTAATTATAAAATTTTTTCATAAAACATGAGAAGTAATTACCATAATACACAACACGTAGAAACATAACAAAGAAGAACATTAGAACGACATTAGATTTTCAGAGAAAAAACAGTCAATGAAAAAATGTGGGGTACACTTGCCTAACTTATGAACTCCCTTACTTAACTCTGATTGAATTTCTTTCTCTCATTCTTCTCCTTCACTGCTCTTATTAGATCTCCTAGAATTTTTCCCTAACCCTTAACTTTAGTATTTATAGATAATGAGGTAGGTGAGAGCAGGTGGGGTAATTTACCTACCTGGTACTTCTTTTCCTGCTAAATCTTCATTTTTAGAAGGTCAACGGAATAGGTGGGAACAAGGTATGACTTACATTGATTTTGATGATCGTCTTACTAATTCTCAATTTTTATTCTCAAAGTCCTAGACATTTATATGCATCCTCAGACTCTTATTATTTATTTATTGTCCACAGTTTTCTTGTGTATTTCAGTTAAATTCTCCAAATTTCGGACAACTCTACAAATTTCGGACAGCTTATCTAATCCAGCCAGCCTTCCCAATAGGCCATTTACTTCTCCAATAGTTTTGTCTTCTTTCTAGAAGGTTCCAAGTTATCGTCTTCAATCTTTTATCTAGAAAGTTCTGTTACATTTTGGTTAATTTCATACTGAAATTTCATACCGATAAATTCTGCCATACCAATAAATTTGTCATATCAGTCATTCATCCATAACAGTCAGTTTGCCATATCGCTAATTTCATCCATACCGGTTATTTTGTCATACCAATAATTTCACCCATACCGGTTATTTTGCCATACCGGTAAATTTTATATATTCTGGTTATTTTGTACAAACCGGTCATTTTTTCATACCGGGAAAAATGGCATAACCAAGCAAAATCAGCTGGTCAACCTGTTGACCGATCCTTTTACCTTCAGCTGGAAAATGCAATCCCGCATCTTCACTCTGAAAGCACTTTGGCATTTTTGTCTCCAGATTCTATTACCAACTATCTTAACCGGTCCTCTTTCTATTTTAGTTGGTATTTCCTGGCCGGTCAACATTATGTCAAATTCGGTCAACTATCAAATCTACCGGTCAATAATTCTTGTCCGGCCGTCTTGCTTCCTCAGTTGATTTTCTGATTGAGGCGGTCAACTTTGCTTGCTAGTCAACTTTTCTTATTCGATCAATTTATTTTAAATGGTCAACTTTTATTAGCCAGCTAGCTACTACTCCGGCTACTTTCCATTTATGGCCATCAACTATCTTGATCATTAACATTTCACTTCCTCGGCTATTATCTTATTCCTCCTATTGCCTTTGAAACTTAATAATTTTCATTATATTACCTTAATTACATAAAATTACGATATTCAAAAATCGGTACATTATAATTCTCCCATACTTAAAGAAATTTCTTCTTCGAAATTTGACAAACCTCAATATTATTGTCCACTAGGCTCCTCAATCCTATTTAAATATCTTCGGGTCATGGGCCATCATGCTATCAATGCACTACTATGATTAACCATTTACTTTATACTAAAATCAACTTACAAATCTTATCCATTGGTTCATATTAGACACATAGGTTACACAAATGTTATAGACCCAAGAAAAATATCACAGAATCGATGCTACTAGTATAAAATCCATGATAAACAAATGAACTCAAAAAGAATATAGATTCAAAATCCCAAATAACACATACTCTGAAATGTCAAGATTCGAGAATCTTACCTTCCACTACCTCTATTGAGACGTCAGCCTCCTTTGCAGACACTGCAAATGCCTTGACTAGGACAGTTGGTTTGGGCACTGGGGCTCACTTCAATTGAGGGTAGTTTCTTATCATACGCCCTGACTCTTCATAATTGTAACAAAGTCCCATCATCTTAGAACAAGGCTTGCCTTCATACAACTTTTTGCAGTGAGAACATGGGTTGGTTGATACCCGAGACGTTGGTGTAGCTTGGCTGGACTCCTTCCTTGACTCCGGCTGCCTTGCCTTCTTTGGGGGCCTCTCTAGTCCAAAATTCGAGCTGGCACCAAAGCCACTTCGACTAGACATCCTCTTTTTAAAAAAATTCCTTTCTTACAAGCTACTTCTCATAAATAATGGCTTTATCCAACATCTCTCCATAAATTGACAGCATTAATGTCGACATATGTTTCCTAATGTCATCCCTTAAACCTTAAGAAAACCCTCTCACTTTTCTTTCTTTGTCTTCCACAATATACAGGGCATATCAAGATATTTTTGTAAACTTGATATCATACTCAGCTATCGTACAATTGCCCTGTCTCAAAAGTAAAAACTTGTCCTCTTTCTGGCCTCATAGACTGGCAGAAAAATAATTTTCATAAATGTTGCCTCAAATATGGCCCAAGTAATCTCATTTTTCGGTACCTCTTTTTTTTTTGGGTAAGTAAGTGATTTGGATTAATGGGAGAAAAAATTTTACAAAAAATGGTTTATAACCAAGTGTTTTTCCGACTTGGGTATAAACCATAAGCGCAAGGCATGTCCCGAGCACATTGATACAACGGGTGAAACCAACTGAGAAACAAAATGCTGATGATCACCCAATACAATCAAAACACTCCAACAATAGTAGAACAATTCCTAAGCAAAACATGCCACTCCAGGGGCAGCACCAAAATTGGCAACAGGTAGCAATCAAGTCACCAACTGCTTCAGCATCAGCGCCCGAATGGAAATTTTGTGCCGGCCAGGGGCCGATCCTGCTCCACTTGGTGAATCAAAGCCGGAGTACCAGCTGTAAGATCCAACCAATCAACATTGGTTCGACAATAACATCAACACCCAAACATTTACCACGATCAATGCTACATCAACAGCATAATCAATGGCAAGAAATCTGAGTAATTAGCCACGGCAATGGAATCAGCTCAATAAAGCTGATTTGGGTAGAGAAAATTACAGCAAGAAAACAAGGAGCTTTCAATCAGAGCTGCAGACAGCTCCAACAATCACCACACCAACAATGCAAAAATATGAGCCAAGCCCATGCCCAGAAAGCACCTCAAGGATTTAAGGATTTTCTGCCAAGGATAGGATCATCGCCCAGTACCATCCTAGCCCATCAATGCAAAACTGATCTCAGCAAACCCCAACAGCTATGCATCAATAGCAACGCACCTGTTGGAACTTTGAGACCACACAGCAGCTACAGCAGACCGCCCAACAAAAGAAGATGCAGCACCCAATCCACTGATCACCCATGACCGAGCAACATGGAATACTCTTAGCCATCCCTATTCAACCACAAAGCTAGATAAATGCATAAACTAGCAGCTAGAAAAAAACTACAGCAAGATTAGCAGGAGCATCTCCAGCCACTACTGCAGCCAATCAAAGATTGCACGCCAAACCAGCATCCTTCCTGCAACTGGATGCATCACAAACATAGGATCCCTGGACATACAGCCTCTCCGGCTGACAAGCAGGCAAGGCCAGCATCCAGACAAAAACATACAGCTCCACCTAATGTCAATTGATAGAGTGAATTCCCCTGCATCATAAGGAGCTATTGACCAAACAGTCCAGGGCCAGTTCTACAATAAATCCACATATAGTGCACAAGCAGTCCCCAACCCATCCCACACACCAGCAGAGGCTCATAAAAACACAGCACCAGACCGTTGACTCAACAGCCCCACAATTCAGCATTCAGGAACACAGAGAATACCATCTCACAACCAGCAACCCACACAGTTGCATTCCAGACAATGTCCCAACTAAATACATAAGCCAACCACGCAGAGCTCCACAAAAAGGCCACACTCAGCAGACTCTCCCCTGCTACAGGGGAACGCTCGCACCAAAACTGGACCTCGGTCAGCTTTTCAAACCAAAGTCAGGAAGTCCCCAACCAGAACAACACGGGCACCCCCAACCCGTCCAACGGGAGGGAACACATTGACTCAGAAAAGCTAGCAGCACAAGCCAGTTCACCGGGCCAGGTCTAAAGAACACGGTGAGAGCTACCGACAAGCAAAAGGGGATAGTAGCCGAAGTATGGAACAAAACCCCACTTCAATGCAATTTGCCATAATAATGCAGCAGAAAATGCCTGAAGGATCCCCACCACAACAGGAGGATCGTTTGCAACCAAAAGGTCCATGTCCAGCTCTTCAGTACATCGGCCTAATAGCTCCAGACTAGCGCTGCACGGTATCCCCCAAACCGTCCACCAGAAGGGAACACACAGGCAGGGGCGCTTCAGAGCCAGCACTACAAACCTTCGAATGCACCAGATCTGACAGGCAGCGCGAGAACCGTCAAAAGCTAGAGATATCAAAACCCTGACCCAAATCCAGGAGGCAGAGTAGACTAACACCAGCTCGCAACCAGAGCCAATGGTAGGCCCAAACGACTACGAAGGCGAAAGAACATTAAGGAGCCCATCGCAAGACCGGAGCCTACATCCCAATCAGTATGGGAGAGACGATTCAAGAGCTCTACCGTAGGCTCACACCGAGGAGAAAAGAATCGATCTTGAGAGAGATACGAGGCCTCAAAGGATGAGCGCCATCGAAACCTCAGAGGACACAGAGCCCCAGCTACGACATCTCTAACAGATGAAGAGATAGGCCAACGTAATATCCTTCATCCCAAATTGAAGGCGGGAGAAGAAGATTAAGCTCGCAAACAAAGTTGAAAGCTCCGAGGTCTCCGTGAACGACACATCCAGAGCAAGGTATCGGAAAGGTGGAGACAGATAACCGGAGTGAAGCCGGAAGGGCAACCAGGAGGTCGGCCATGGTAGGCTCCAGTGCCGCCTGACGCCCAAAACGGCAACAACGAGGATGATGACGACGAGCAGTTCAAATTTCAATGATGGGCCTGTCCCTCCAATTTATGAGTCGTAAACAGGACTACATCCTTGGCCAAATATTTAATAACCACAAATATCTTCTTTAGCCATTGGATCCACGTATCCGCCTTTATTGGATCCGGTTCTCCCAAGAACTCGAAAACTCACTCACTGGTGAAGTGATCATACACCAATTTCCCCTGACCAACTGAAGCCAAACAATGTTACCCCATAGTTTCCATAATATTAGCCATCCTTCCCAATATATTCAAGTACTCCGCCTCCCAATCCTAAAATTACAAGCAGTTTGCCTTCTTCTATTTGCCATTCTTTAACACTTCAATTTATGAAACAAAAGTAACTTGATCAGATCATAATTTGTGTGAGATCCCAAAATCAAAAGGCCTAAAAATCGAAAGAAAATATTCCAACTTAATACTAGAGTATTTTGATAAGGATGAAAATCTGGAGTGATTTCATGAGGCCGGAGTGATTCATGAAAGGAGGAATGAATTTGTGTCCCATGTTGCCGGAGTGATTTAAGGACCGGAAGTGGTTTGCGCCACTTGGAGGCCGGAGTTTCCTTTTTGGTCTCTTGAAGCCACTAAAGGCCGGAGCACTTCATGAAATGACCGGAGTAGATTGTGTGAAGAGAGGCCGAAGTGGCCTTGAAGTCCGGAGTGGTTTTGTGTGTTGGTGAAGCCGGAGTGTCCTTTTTGGTCTCTTGAAGGCACTAAAGGCCGGAGCACTTCATGAAGGTGCAAGAGGCCGGAGTGAATTGTAAGTGGACGGCAGGAGCGAACGTTGGCAACTAAGGAGAACAGCAGATTTTAGTTAAAACCCAACTAGGCGGTGACCGAATAGAGTGGGTAAACTAATCTGGTTACCCCACCTACCATCTGAGAAAAAGTCCGAAAGTAAGTTACCTACCCCACTTACCCCACCAAACCCCTCCTCTATAAAAAGCCAGCGTCGGTTGGTTGATGCACAGGCTAGAAGAAGGAAGAGAGTGACGGGGAGAAAGCTTCAAGACGGTAAAAATTTAGGAATCAACTCTCAGGCAAGTGTACATCGGACGCTGTTTTTAAGTCCATTACAAGTGTATTCTGCTTTGTTTCTAAATTCATGCTTTAAAGATATTGCAAATATATTCTGCTCTACTTTTAAGCTCATGTTTTGGGAATATTGAAGTATACTCTGTTTTTAAGTTCTTGCTTTCTGCATTGAATATCCACCTTCTGCAATGTAAAATGAACTCCGTCCGGCATTCTGTATGTAAAACAAAACCGGCATTTGACATGTAAAATGAAATCGGCATTCAGCATGTAAAATGAAATCGGCATTTGGCATATAAAATGAAACCGGCATTTGGCATGAAAACGGCATTTGCTTGAAATTGAACACGGCCTTCTATATGAACTCCGTCCTTAAAAAGAACTCCAGCCTTTATGAAAGAAAGAACTCCGGCTTTAAGAAGAAAACGAACTCCGGGTTCAAAGGAATACCACTCCGGTTTTTGAGAAGGAAAAGAACTCTGGCTTTAATGAACTTCGGCCTTTAATGAACTCCATCCCTTGATGTGAAATGAACTCTCGCCTTAATATAAAGAAATGAGCTCCGGCTTACATAAGAAAGTGAGCTCCGTGCCTTGATGTGAAATGAACTCCGGCCTTAATGTAAAATAACTCCGGCTTTAAAGGGAATGAGCTCCGGCTTTAAAGGAAAATGAACTCAGGCTTTTGAACTCCGCCTTTTGTCAAGAAGAACTCCGTCCTTTTGTTGGAAAAAGAACTTGGCTTTAAAATGAACTCCGACTTTGAGAAAATAAGCTCCGTCCTTGGAGTACAAAGCACTCCGTCCTGTTAGTGAAAAGCGCTCCGTCCTGTGTATTGAAAAAGAACTCCGGCTTTAATGAACTCCGTTCTTTAAGAGAAACAAACTTCACCTTTTAATGAACTCCGTCCTTTAAGAGAAACGAACTCCGGCTTTAATGAACTCCGTCCTTTAAGAGAAATGAACTCCGGCTTTTAATGAAATCCATCCTTTAAGAGAAATGAACTCCGGCTTTAATGAACTCCCACTTTAATGAATTCCGTCATTTGAGAAAACCAGCTCCGTCCTTTGTGAAAAATACTCCGTCCCTTTTGAAAAGTGCTCCGTCCAAAAGTGCTCCGTCCCTTAAGAAAAGTACTCCGTCCAAAAGAGCTCCGTCCTTTGTGAAAAGTACTCCGTCCTTTTGAAAAGTGCTCCGTCCAAAATAGCTTTGTCCTTTTTAAAGTACTCCGTCTGAAAAGCACTCCGTCTAAAAGAGCTCCGTCCCTTAAGAAAGGTACTCCGTCCAAAAGAGCTTCGTCCCTTAAGAAAGGTACTCTGTCCAAAAGAGCTCCGTCCTTTAAGAAAAGTACTCCGTCCAAAAGAGCTTCGTCCTTTGTGAAAAGTACTCCGTCCCTTTTGAAAAGTGCTCCATCCAAAAGAGACCCGTCTTTTAAGAAAATTACTCCGTCCAAAAGAGCTCCGTCCTTTGTGAAAAGTACTCCGTCCCTTTTGAAAAGTGCTCCGTCCAAAAGAGCCCCGTCTTTTAAGAAAAGTACTCCGTCCAAAAGAGCTCCGTCCTTTGTGAAAAGTACTCCGTCCAAAAGAGGTCCATCCTTTTTGAATATACTCCGTCCAAAAAGAGCTCCGCCCTTTTGAAACCAAGATCTCCGGCTTTTGCTAAAACGGCCTCCTGCTTGAGCACTCCGGAACTCTTGCATTTTGAAAAAGAAGAACTTCACTGATAATGAGACCGGCTCCCCAAATGAGAAAAGAGCTCTGGCCCTTCCCTGAATAAAATTTAAACCGGCCCCAAGTATAAATTATTTTCAAAAATATGCACCGACATGTACCGAGAAAATTTCCATGTATACTTAAAGATAGCTGAAGATATATTATGCAAGTCTGATTTTAAAAAGGGGTTTTTGATAAAGAAATGGTTTCTATTTCTGTTGTTTTGTGATCCGAGACTGACTACAGTCCAGGTAAGTTCTTAGGTGAGGCCTTAGAACTTACGGTGGTAATCAAGGATAGCTCTGTCCATGGAGCGATTCATGGTCCACCCTGTCCTCAAGGGCATTAAGCCAGGAGGAATATAGGCCTACCTTCAGGTGGCACACAGTACAGATATCCCTCGGGATATATATAACATGATAGGCCGACCTTCAGGTGGCACATAGTACAGATATCCCTTGATATGGGATATATATGACATGATAGGCCGACCTTCGGGTGGCACCAGTACAGATATCCCTCGGGAAATATATGACATGATAGGCCTTGAAATGTGTGGATTGAACACAATCTATCATCGATCATTCACCCCTTCTGCTAGTAGGGTACACTGGTAGGGTCTGAAATTGTTAACATATGTCACAGTAAAAGATGAAAATATATTGTACAGTGAAAAGATGATAGAGTATTATCTGATGAAAAAAATGATAATGAATTATGTACAGTGAAAAGATGACAGTGAATAGTATAGAGTATTGTTTTCAGTTTTACCATGCATCAGTAAAGTTTATAATTACTGTTTTACAGTCTATAGTGTAATAATTTATGAAGTATGAGATTTAATATCGTTATAGTATGTCTTTACTGTTTTTCCAGATGATGTTCTGCATGGTTATATGATTGTTTTGGCATAACCGTTTTACAGTTCATATGCATGTACCTTGTTGGGCCTCGGCTCACTGTTTTATATTTTTTCCCCTACAGATGAAGCTTTAGAGCTTGTGCCTGACGAGTTGGAGTGATTAGAGCTTGTCCGAAGGATTATTAAAGACCTTGGAAGCTTATTTTGGAGAAATATTATTGTAATGACTTGATGGACTTCTATGGTTAAACATTTTTGGCTATGTACTTGGAAATGAATATTTTGGAATGAATATGAATGCTTTCGCAAGTGTTAGAATAACTTCCGCTATACTTGTTATGGTTTAGAAGTACACGGGTTCTAGATGGCATTTGAGATCCTGTGTTGCACCTAATTGGTTTAGTTTGAGTTTTCAATTGTGTTATGAATGACGGAATAAAAAAAAATCCATTCCATCACAATTCGGTCCTAACAGCAACTAGGACACGATACCTTCTAAGCACAATGTCCTGTTTCTACTTTAGTGCTAGCCTGAATGACTAGACTAGGATAACCAAGTCTTACCGGTCTAAGTTGTCTTATACCTCCACTAATTCATTTTGAAAAAGCACGTTTCGTGCTAACGTGTTTCGATCCCGAAAAGTATAGTGGAAGCAACAATAAATAAATATCCAATACACGTAAAGGATATTTAAATCTAGATGCTAACGAGATTAACAAGCATGCACGAATTAAATAATTAAGATCAATAAAAATAAAGATTCAATTTTTGGTGACGAAGTGAAAACTCAATACCCACGGTATCGAGAAAAACACTCCAGGCTTTAACGGCCAGGGAAGCAATGCACTATGAAAATCAACTTACAGACCGGGTGGTAACGACGCGCTAACCTAGCTGCTTACTCCCATCACGTGATCCCTATCAAGGAACTCCTTGGATTTGCCCACGGCAACGGAACCGGACACCTTCCGGTCTTCACGTCAATCTTCCCTCTCGTGCCACTTGAATTGCCAACCACAATCGGATCTCCTTCTTCACTAACCAACGTCTCCAACGAAGGTAGAAGAATGAAAGTTTGAATGAAAAAAGAAAAAGAAAATAGTGAGAAAACTCTCTAGAACATGAAGATCAAAGTTATGTCTTTTGGTTTTCTCAAGAGAAGCTAAATCAATGTAGCATGTAAGGCTTTCTTCTCAAGTTTAATGGCTTCACAAGATATCAATGGAGGCTGAAGAAAATAAGGTATCAATTTATAGTGGAGCCAAAAACGCGTTTGAAAATTCTGCCCGTTGGGTCGGCGCTCGAGTGGGGCTCGAGCGCTCGGCGAGCGGCCGTAGGGTTTCGTGAGAAACCCTGCGGGGGCTCGAGCACGCAGCGAGCGGGCCCCCTATTGGATTTTTGGCTTGAGCGGTTCTCGAGCTCTTGGCGAGCCGGGGAAATTCTGGATTTTAGGCTCGAGCGGGTATCGAGCGAGAGGCGAGCTGGAAGGCTTAGGGCGGGCTCGAGCGAATGGAGGGCAGACCGAACGGACTTTAACCGGACAACCCACAACCCGACATCAATACAATAATACATATGGTCACGGAATATGCCAATTAGACAAATGTCTCTAACAATCTCCCCTTTGGCAATTCCGTCATAAAATAAATAAATACAAGTGAATCACGGTTCGAGAACCACCGAGATAAAACTCGTGTACATGAAAACCTACGCCTAGTGATACACAAAAAAATAAATAGCTATACGAGAAAAGGCGATCGGATGACAACTTGCATTGACAGCCTGTGGAACTTCAGATTCCTAGTCAAGCAAGATTAGTACCAACAAAGCAAAAAAATAATAACAATATAACAGCATGCATTGTACATACATCAATATAACATACAACAATTCTCCCCCTAACTAAAATAATCAATACTCCCCCTAACAATAATAATAAACTGAAATAATCATGAAAATAACAAACACTCCCCCAAAATAAGCAGGGTCTCCCCTAAGCTCCCCCTATCAAAGTGAATCAAGTCTCCCCCTTTTTGTCACGAATGGCCAAGGGGTAATGTAGCTCACTTTTCTTCAACCAGACTTGTCTCACTGAATGTATTTTGGAATTCAATCTTTTTACTTGTTCATTTAATGTCTGAATGTGATCAACAAGTTTATTCATATTTAGCCTTGGTCTTTGGTTGTGCAAAAGATTCATGGTGTAGCACCGTGGACGAATGTGACCAACTTTCCCACATGCATGACAAGTAGGCACAAATTTAGGGATGGAAGAATTGTTCATAGCCTTGTGATTACCTAGATTAGTTGAGCCAAATCTGTTATTCACACGGTGAGGCACGGCCTTGATGACTTTGGGTGTGTAGGCATGTTTGTGTGGAATTTTCGTGGCGGGAATAAACACAATTTTAAGTTTCACGTCAGTTTGTACAAAATTTGTAACATACCCCAAACCCTGTTTATTTCCACCAATTTTTCCCAACTCGAGCATATGATCTAATTTTGTGGACCCATTCAAGAATTGTTTTAGATCTTTTCGAGAAGCCTCAAGTTCAGATTCTAAAGTTGTGAGTTGCTTAGCAAATGAGACTTTCAGATTCTCAATTTCTTGTGTTTTAGAATCTAACTCGGATTGATGAACTAATTTTTCTTGTTCCAACTCAAGAACCCTTGGACTTTACGCATACCCTAAACTTTGTCATATGTTTTTTGAAGGCCATCGATTCAGCTTGTCATCCACAAAGTCATCGAGTGATTAAAGTTTTCTACTGAATGGTCACACATAAAGGTCATAAAAGCCATGTACTTGACAGGGCCATCATCAGAACATTTTTCACCCTCTTCTTCTTCGTCATAACTTAGGGTCACATTAGTTTTAAAGGCTTGACCTTGTTGGCGTTTAAGGTTTAGGCATTCAGCCCGATAGTGGCCAAAGCCTTTACACTCATGACATTGGACGCCTTGGGTAGTTTTCGATTTGGAGTCCTTACTTTCACGTCGGCCCTTCTTCTCAAATTTATGTGATCGTTCTAAGTCCACATCCAGTTTTTCTGATGAAGAGTTATTTTTCTTTAAGAATTTTTTAAAATTCTTAACAAATAATGCAAAATCATCATCACTACATGATTCTTCATCGGAGTCCCGATTTCGCTCTTCCCTACTTGATTTTAGGGCAAGTGATTTATTCTTCTTTGATTGAGGCAATGTGTGCTCATAAGTTTGTAGAGACCCTACAAGTTCTTCTATTTTCAATTTATCTAAATCTTTGCTTTCTTCAATGGCAGTAACTTTAGGTCTAAAGCATTCAGGCAACGATCGAAGGACTTTTCTCACAATCCTATTTTCTCGGATTCGTTCTCCTAAATTAAATGTAGAATTTACAATATCATTCAATTGAGCATAGAACTCATCAAAGGTCTCATCATCTTTCATTTTTATTTCTTCGAATCTAGTGGTTAGCATTTGTAATTTTAAATTTTTCACTAGTTTCGTGCCTTCGTGAGTAATTTCAAGAATATCCCATGCATCTTTAGAAGTCTCACACATTGAAATCCGTTTAAACTCATCAGGAGACACAGCCATAAAAATAGCATGCAACCCCTTCCTATTCCAATTACATGCATCAAGTTCCTCTTTGGTCCATGAAGATAGGGCTTTGGGTTCGTTGCCCGAGGAACTAGTGGGTGGAGTCCACCAAACTTGGGTACGTGCCCAAACACGCTCATCTAAAGATTTTAGAAATGCTCTCATCCGGACCTTCCAATAGACATAATTACTCCCATCGAAGAAGGGAGGAACGGAGAGCGATCCACTCGTGCATATCTAGATCGGGGGTCACGGATCAGGGTAAGTCTCTGATATCAATTGAAAAAGCACGTTTCGTGCTAACGTATTTCGACCCCGAAAAGTATAGCGGAAGCAACAATAAATAAATATCCAATACACGTAAAAGATATTTAAATCTAGATGCTAACGAGATTAACAAGCATGCACGAATTAAATAATTAAGATCAATAAAAATAAAGATTCAATTTTTGGTGACGAAGTGAAAACTCAATACCCACGGTATCGAGAAAAACACTCCGGGCTTCAACGGCCAGGGAAGCAATGTACTATAAAAATTAACTTACAGACCGGGTGGTAACGACGTGCTAACTTAGCCGACTTAGTCCTGTCACGTGATCCCTACCAAGGAACTCCTTGGATTTGCCCGCGGCAACGGAACCGAACACCTTCCGGTCTTCACGTCAATCTTCCCTCTCGTGCCACTTGAATTGCCAACCACGATCGGATCTCCTTCTTCACAAACCAACGTCTCCAACGAAGGTAGAAGAATGAAAGTTTGAATGAAAAAAGAAAAAGAAAATGGTGAGAAAACTCTCTAGAACATGAAGATCAAAGTTATGTCTTTTGGTTTTCTCAAGAGAAGCTAAATCAATGGAGCATGTAAGGCTTTCTTCTCAAGTTTAATGGCTTCACAAGATATCAATGGAGGCTCTGGCGTGCTTAGCGTTTGAAGAAAATAAGGTATCAATTTATAGTGGAGCCAAAAATGCGTTTGAAAATTCTGCCCGTTGGGCCGGCGCTCGAGCAGCCGTAGGGTTTCATGAGAAACCTCCTGTAAGGGCTCGAGCGCTTAGCCGGCTCCGGTTCTCGAGCTCCTGGCGAGCCGGGGACGTTTTGGATTTTAGGCTCGAGCGGGTATCGAGCGAGAGGCGAGCGGGAAGGCTTAGGGCGGGCTCGAGCGAATAGAGGGCGGACCGAACGGACTTTAACCCGACAACCCACAACCCGACATCAATACAATAGTACATATGGTCACGGAATATGCCAATTAGACAAATGTCTCTAACACTTTTGATCACTTTTAATCTATTCTAAGCTTCCACATAAAAACTTAGATCAAATCTAAGGTATCCTTTTTCTATAATGCTATTTGTGACGAACGGGTCATAATCTGCCATATAACCTCCGTTAGTAAGCATACTCACATGGCCGATAAATCGCCTTGGCGCAAAAGACACATAATTTGGTGGACTTAAAATTTTTCATTTCGCGTGCATAAGATGACAAACAGCCGGTTATCAAGTCGGCCATAAAGTAGGTTAGTCACATCTTGACAGTCTAAGGTCCTGATGTGACGGAACGGATTTTTTTTTTCCTCAAAAGCTTCCACAAATGTATAACATAATTAACGGACTTTAACCCGAAATACAAACCCGTAATATTCATCCATATCAAGCACACAACTATCCATTATTCATCCTACAACAATCATTCACATCCATGGCACAAATCCAACAAAGCAATTACTATTCAACGATATAAATAACGAGATGCCATCTAGGACCTTGACAAATGGGAAGTACACTACAATGCCATAGCATTTCTCTTTTACTATCATACATACATTTCACATGCTTGTTATACAAAATTCCACATATTCTATAACATCGTGGACCAAAAGAGCAATATAAACATCATTTTCTAGACAATTCCTCCTGACAAAACTCGGTCCTCAAAATAAATAAATACAAGTGAATCACTAAAACAGTTCCGAGACTCACACCACGTGAGCGAAAACCATGATAAAACGGTCATGTAACATACATAAATAGAACCTAATCCATGAAACTCATGATACACAAAATAAATTGGAAATCGCTATACGAGAACCGCGATAAGCAGTCATCGAGGTACTTCATAATCGGATGACAACTTGCATTGTATCGGTACCTCATTTTTGGTAATCGGTGGAAAACAAAGATTCCGGTAGTCAATATCAAGATTAGTACTTCATAACAAAGCAAAAATATATCGGTAACAATATAACAAACATATCGCATTGTACATACATCAATATAACATATCATACAACAATTCTCCTTCATATTCATATCATATCCCTAACTAAAATAATCAATACTCCCCCTAACAATAATAATAATAAGCCCCGAGGACGGCTAAATAATCCTTGTACCAAGCCCCGAGGACGGCTATGAAAATAACAAACACCTCCTTGTACAAAATAACCAAGCCCGAGGACGGCTATCATTACCTCCTTGGTCTCCCGGCTAAGTCCGCTTCGAGCTCCCCGGTTCTTTGAACTTTCCAATCCATTCCTCCGCACCTTTTGAATACAATTTACCTATTTTAACTTAATTATCTCCCAATTATCATATTTAGGAACTCGGGCCGTCACACTTGAGTCGGTTGGCCAAAGATGCATGAGATGCCACTAGGAACCAAAATTACTCAAACAATAAAAATTTATTGTCACGAGTTTTATTACCATCAAAAGCCGCCAAAAACTAAATCATATAGTTTATGATAAGGATAAATTTGAACATAAAAATTTTCTTTTCTTCAATCAAACCTAAGATGCATTCTAAAGATTTGTAATTTCATAAATCCCATGTATTTTGGAAACATTCTAAATTCATAAGCGGCAGAATTACTTGTTCATTAAACAATGTCATTCAGCTACACTATAGGATTGTGATCATCTGAAAAAGTTGCAATAAGTTTATTCATATTTACCATACATATAATTTCATCAAAATATATAGTAGCATTTGGTTCTTTCATCTTGTCTTCAAAAATTCATCAAAATCATTCGTAATTGTCTTTAGGGACACCGTGGACAACATGTGACCAACTTTAACCCGGTATCGGGGGCCATATGTTCTTGACCAAAAGGTCCCCTCCCGTAGGCACAAATTTATCCATCTTTAACAAGGGATGGAAGAATTGTTCAAAAGTCAAAGTCGTGGAGTTCCACTTGCTGTCGTTACCTGCCATTTTTCATGTTCTTAAGCCAAAAGCCGGAGTTCATTTCATTCTTAAAGCCGATTCTTTTATCAATGCCGGCCTTTCAAAGCCAAAATAAAAACCGCAGTTCTTTCTCAAACATGAATGAAATTCTTTTCATGACTTTTTTAAACAAGACCAAGGTGTGTTTCTTTTCAAAAGGACGCAAAATGTTTACTTTTCTTTAAAAATTCGTGGAATTTTAAAGGGACGGCGGGAGTATTTCATGGACGGAGTACTTTTCTTTCAAAATCCGGAGTTCTAAATTTATGTGTTTTGTTTAATTTTTCTTATAAAATCCGAAGTTTAATATCCGAAGTTTCCTGAAACCAAGTTCATTTATTATGGTCGGAGTTCTTTTCTTACAAAGTCGGAGTAAAAATCGAAATTTATAATTTCAAAACAACAAACCCCCTTTTTAATTAAAGGCAAGTTCCTCTTCTTTAAAAACCAATTTTTCAAAAGAGGACGACATTGTTCATAAAAGCATAGTTCTTTTGGATGGAGTTCTTTATTCAAACTAGGACTTATTTCCTAAAATGAAAAGTCTTTTATCTTAAATTCATAGATATTTTGACAGAAGTTTCATCTTAAGGCCTAAAATTCCTTTACTAAACATGCATTTAACAAAATTCATAACTATTGACAATAAATCATAATGAGAATAAATCTAACATCATGCATAACTTCCTTTAAACATGCATTTCGATAATTCATACAAAATATTATATACTTTGATAGCAACATAAGTAAACATGAGTTTTAGAAATGAGACTTGCCTGAATTCTTTTCTTTTTGCCTTAGTTTTCTTTACTTTAGAATTTCTAGTGGTTGATGGAAATAATTTTCCTATTTTCTTGTTTTATGATTTGCGTTTTCCCAGAACCCTACTCGGAAATAGTTTTGATGGTCGGTTCTATTTTGTTCCTTATTTTTACGCAACTATTGAGCGTTGACCCGATTTCTATCTCCTTTCTATTCATTTGTTCATGTTTATCTGGTCAACATTTTTCGTTGACCGGATTTCTCCTTCTTCTACTTTAACAAATTTCTCACTTCATTTTATTAAATCCGAACTTCATTTTACTTAATCCGAGTGTTTTCTTTTAAGCAAATCCGGACTTCTTTTTACTTTAGAAGTCATGTGTTTTTACTAAGGAAATCCGATTGTTTTCTTTAAAGTTTTTTTACTTCGAAGTCCGGAATGGTCACACATAGAAGTCCGTCTAAGGAAATCGGACTTAATTTCTCCAACGAAAGCCTTGGGAAATGCTTGTTCTTTTTACCAAAGGAAATCTGGACTTCTTTTCCTAATGCCATCATCGGACTTCATTTTATCAAGGAAATCCGGACTTCTTTTCATCAAGGAAATCTGGACTTCTTTTTCATCCAGAAATTCTTCTTTTCACCAATGCAATCCGGACTTCTTCTTATCCCTCTTAGTGCTTAAGGCCTCACATTTTCATTCTAAGCCGGTGTATTTTTCTTATTTTGTTTTTTAACCGGACTTGTTAAAATTTTCCTTCTAAAAATTTTGGGTTTGGACATTCAGCCCGATTTAAATAAAGTTACCAACCTCGAGGGTATTTGTTCTCTCTTCCTCTCGTTCCCACTTCCGGACACTTTTACTAGATGAATCTCTTTTCGATCCATAATTTCCACTGGGTTCTTTTTCTTTGTCGAGTTTCTTACTCAATTACATGAGTATGATCATGGACATACTTTGAAGCATTGATACATGAAATATGTCATGTACATCTTTTTTGGAGGCAAATCCTATGGCCTCAATAAAACGAGGCTTCGTTTTCCTTTTACCCCGAATCTGTACTCCCTTGGATGGTGATACCTTTAGAAACACAAAATGTGATTTTTTCAAACTTCATGCCGATCTTCTCGATGAATTATGAGTTCTCATTTTCTTTAAGAATTTTGTTCCTCCCAATGAATTCTACATTTTTTTCCATATAATGCCTCAAATAATGCAAAATCAAACTCATGAATCATCCCAAGTCCTCTTCATCTCCAACACCGAGGCCCTTAACATATCCTCAAGAATCTGGATAGTCCGTTCTGATGATTCTTCATACCCAATTCTTTATGTAGACTTTTCCCGAACCGTGAAACGGCGAGGGTCTCTATCTCGATACAATAGAGACAAGGCACACCATTCTCGACAATCTCTTTCCTACTTGATTTATCAAGGGGTAAGTCATTTATTGCTTCTTTGAAAGTAGGCTGACTTTGTTAGTCGGTCAACAATCACCCAAATAGCATCATGTTTCCTTGGCGTCATTGGTAGACCAAACAAAATCCATGGCGATATCCTCCCATTTCCAGTTCTTCTATTTTCAATTTATCTAAATCTTGTGATATCCCTTCTTCAATATTTCTCCACCAGAATGTTTTCTTCAAATCCTAATCTTATTGGCTTTAGGTCTAAAGCGTTCTTCTTTAAGAATTTTCTCCTTTAAGTCTTTATTGTCCTAAGCACATAGATTTCTAAATCTTAAAGCTCCATCTTTTCTTTATCTAGCTCGCCCACTTTAATCCTAGAGTCATCCGTTTGACATCTCTTTACCTCATTAATCATTTCTCGCTGAACTTGAAGATGCACCAAAATTATCTGCTTCCCATGCAAATTAAATGTAATTCATAAGGCAATATCATCTCCATTTGCTTAACTTGCATTCTAGCTAGCATCCCAGCATGCCTACTTAATGCGTTTCAACGTTGGCCTTTCCCCGCTCATATCATCAAAGTCCTTCAGAATCTCATCATCTTTCATAAATATTTTAGACTCTTGTGATCATAGTGGACCAAGAATCTCTCACCATATAGGTAATGCCTCCAGTTTTCAATTTTACTCTTTGCGGCCAACTCCGAATTTTGGTCCTTCACTAGTTTTGCATTAGAACACAGCCCAATCCAATCTTCGAGGCATCGCAGTAAAACAATCGATTTTTGGAATGGTCATCGGAATATCCCTTTATGAAGCTCTCTTCATCTTTGGTCCACTCGAACTTGGCATCCTTCTTAGTTAATTGGGTGAGTGGCAAGGCGATTTGCGAAAAGTTCTCCACAAACCGTCTATAAATATCCACCGAGGCCTAAGAAAGTTCGCACTTGATCCACAGACCACACAATTGCTTCCACTTTCATGCAGGGTCGATTCCCTCCTTGGAGATAACGTGTCCAAGGAATCCTACCTCTTCCAACCAAAACTCGCATTCCAATTTGGCAAACAACCGATGCTCCCTAAGAATCATGTAGTCAAGTGTTCCTCTTTCCTCGGTCTTTTCCATGAAGATAGGGTCTAGGTATGGTTGGAAAATTGGATTCATCGTTCCATAAAAACAGCCGGAGCATTAGTCAACCCAAAAGATTACTCCCCATACCCAAACGCCGTCTTTACTATATCCTCCTTGGGTACGTGATTGATTTTTGAAAATATGCAAGCCCTTGTAAATCGATCAAACATCAATCCTCGCTCATATTTGTTCTTGATGGTGATTTTGTTTAATTCTCGATAGTTAATCTCATGGTCCCGTCCTTTTGACAAATAAAAACAGTGCTCCCCATGGTGACACATTTGGCGAATGAAACCTTTATCTAACTCCCATCAAAGATTCCGGAATTGTTGTTTCAATTCTTTGAGTTCAGCCGGTGCCATCCGATTGGTTTGGATATCGGGGTCGTATCAATTTCACTCCAAATTCTAACTCTCGTTGGGGTGGCAATCCGTAATTCATCGCTGAATACGAAATTCCCGCACCACGGGAATCTCTCTAGCCGAGATTCTTGATTTTCTATAGACACACTAGCAAAGGCTAGATAGGCTTGGCATCCATCACTAATCAAATGCCCGGCATGAAGAGCAAAACAGATGCTTCCTTTCGCCGAACACCCCGAATGTGAAAAGGCTTGTTTCGGGAATGGTGAATTCTACTCTTTTTTCGAAAGTATCAATCTTGGCATGATACAACAATAAATATCCCCAAGATCGCAAAAGTCTTTCATTTCAAAACAACCAAGTTACAAGTATTCATTTACTTTTATTGGGCATTCGGAAA
The DNA here is from genome assembly GCA_033239525.1 of Nepenthes gracilis. Taxonomy (NCBI): domain Eukaryota; kingdom Viridiplantae; phylum Streptophyta; class Magnoliopsida; order Caryophyllales; family Nepenthaceae; genus Nepenthes; species Nepenthes gracilis. Next base: position 16,665,897 of record BSYO01000007.1, read on the forward strand.
ATCCTATATTAAAATTACTGACGACCCCGGTCGGTGAGGCAACCATCAATGGATAATCAAGAACTTTAGGAAGGGTCAAGTTGCTTGAAAATTCATGGGAAACAAAAGAATGAGTAGATCCAATCAAAGAGTACATGACTAATGCCACAGATAGAAAGTGTACCTTCTACCCCCTCCGAGACTTTTCGGCAAACACTTTGCCCGGGATAGGAGACTTAACTCTTGGAGCTTGTTTAGCACGGACACACTCTCTAATCATGTGCCCCGCCTGCCCACAATTATAACAAACACCCAACTTCTTGTAAAGGCTTCCTCCATGTGATCTCCCGCAATGATCACATAAAAATCGACTCGAGAATTCTGCACCAATCGGCTCTTTCTCCACCGAACCTTGATGGTCTTGCCTTCTTAGAAGGCCCTTCACTAGATGTCGACTAAAAGTCCTTTGTCCGGACATTGCTCCCCTTTCTAATTCTTTCTCATAAATGACTCTTTGCGAAACCTCTCCATACGTTGTCAACGTTAGAGTTGAAAGGTGTCTCGATATCATCCCGTAATCCCCGAAAGAACCGTCTAACCTTCCTCTCCTCATCTTCCACCATGAAAGGAGCATAGCGAGATAACTCGGTAAATTTTGAATCATATTGGATTTCCGCTGCCTTGGCGAAGGAATTCATCCTCCTTCGCCTACGAAGATTTGCGGAAAATATTTCTCCAGAAAGCCGCTTCAAACATCTCTCAACTAATCTCCCCTCTAGTAAAACCCTTTTCTCGCATCTCCCACCGGTGGTGTGCTTCCCCGCCCGACTTATGAGTGGCATATAGCACCATGTCCCCAACAAGATTTGATTACCCTTCTTGATCGTCGAATCCATGTTTTTCTTCGGGTTCCCCAAAAATTCAATTCGTTCGTTGGTAAACCGATCGTGGACCGACCTCTCTGATGGACAGGAATTGGGGTGGAGGTCACCGAGTTGGTAAAGTGGTCGAGTCAAAGCTTCTAATATCTTACCTCCCCGATCAAGTGTATTGTTAATCAGAATTTCTCCTTCCTCTCGTTAGACATGGCTGCGAAACATCTCTAAGAACAATTTCGTTAGAAGTCTAAAGATAACTATCATAATAGTCTTTGTCCCCAAGCGTAAGTAAGGATAACACTCTTCTTGCCAACACTAAACTTGTCCTAGGTTTCCGTGTTGATTTAAACTATCCTAAAGCATCTCGAAAAATTACCATCAAAAGCCGTCGAAAAACTAAATCATATAGTTTATGATAAGGATAAATAGATGAACATAAAAATATTTCTTTTCTTCAATCAAACCTGAGATGCATTCTAAAGATTTATAATTTCATAAATCCCAAAGTATCACGGAAACATTCTAACATTCATAAGCAGATGAATCAATATTACAAGTTTCCTCAAACAAAATAAACAAAACTCCAAAAAATCTGCTCCACAAGATATTAAACATTCAGCTACACTATAGGATTCTACTCAACTTTCCTCCATAAGCTTGTCATCCAAAAGTTGCAAGAATGAGCATACAAAGCCCAGCAGGATACTCAATGCGAAAACATAAGCATACATATAATTTCATCAAATATATAGCATAGTATAAGAAAAATCATCATATCGTTTCTTCTTTAGTTCATGTTCTTTCATCTCGTGTTTAAAAATTCATCAAAATCATTCAGATATCAACGGAGCGCTCATCGAGGGTTGTGTGCTAGGGGCGGGAGGTAATGCCTTTAACCCGCATACGGGGCCATAGTCCATAGTTCTTATGCCACCAAAAGGTCCCCTCCCGTGGCCCAGGAGGCATCCACGAGTGTCACTCCAATATCCTTCATCCATCTTTAACAGCAATTTTAATGGAAACTTGGTTCTTGGTTCTTGTTTTTTATTGGCCAATCATCATAGTTCGAAAGTCAAAAGTCGTGGAGTTCCACTTGCTGTCCGTAGTTACATGCCATTTTTCATGTTCTTAAGTACATAGGCCGGAGTTCATTTCATGCAGAGGATCGGAGCTCTTAAAGCCGGACTTCTTTTATCAATGCTAGAATGCCTTTCAAAGCCAAAATAAAAACCGGAGTTCTTTTTCAAACAGAATGCCGGAGTTCTTTTTCATAACAGAACGGAGTACATTTTTAAACAAGACCGAAGTTCTTTTTCTTAAAAGGGACGGAGTGCCTTTCTTTTCAAAAGGATGAAGTGCTTCATGGACGGAGTACTTTTCTTTCAAAATCCGGAGTGCTTAAAGGGACGGAGTGCTTCATGGACGGAGTACTTTTCTTTCAAAATCCGGAGTGCTTAAAGGGACGGAGTGCTTCATGGACGGAGTACTTTTTTTAAAAAATTCGGAGTACAAAAAGGGACGGAGTGTTTCATGGACGTAGTACTTTTCCTTCAAAATCCAGAGTACTTAAAGGACAGAGTACTTTTCTTTCAAAATCCGGAGTACTTAAAGGATGGAGTACTTTTCTTTCAAAATCCTGAGTACTTAAATATGCCAATTTTTCTTTCAAAATCCGACAAATGTCTATTTAATATCAGAAGCTCTAAATCCGAGTTCACTTTCTTATAAAATCCAGTTTAATATCCGAAGTTCTTTTCCAATAAAAGGACATCTTATTTATTAAATTTCCGAAGTTCTTTTTAAACAGAAGGACGTAGTTCCTAAAACCGAAGTTCATTTATTATGGCCGGACTTATTTTCTTACAAAGCCGGAGTAAAAGTCAAAGTTCGCTTTTGTCAAAGCCGAAGTTCATTTCAAAACAACAGGACGGAGTACTTTTTAATGATGTAAAGGCCGGAGTTCCTCTTCTTTAAAAACCGGAGTACTTTTCAAAAGAGGACGGAGCACATTGTTCATAAAAAGCCGGAGTTCTTTTGGATGGAGTTCTTTATTCAAACTGGACAGAGTACTTATTTCCTAAAATGCCGGAGTTCTAAATCATTTTCTGTCAACATGCCAGAAGTCTTTTATCTTAAATTCATAGATATTTTGACAGAACAGAGTTCAATTGCAGGACTTTTTGTTTCATCTTAAGGCCTAAAATTCCTTTCTATAAACATGCATTTAACAAAATTCATAACCATTGACAATAAATCATAACAGAATAAATCTAACATCATGCATAACAGAATTTCCTTTAAACATACATTTCGCAAAGAAAAGCATAATTCATACGAATATTATATACTTTCATAGCAACATAAGTAAACATGAGTTTTAGAAATAGGGGTGAAATTCATTTCTACTTTGCCTTAGCTTTCGGTCTCCTTCTTTACTTTAGAATTTCTAGTGGTGTCTTTTTCTCGATGCCCTTAAACCCTTATTTATAGCCCATGAATTTGGTGGCCATCATTTATGATTTTCCTATTTTCCAATGAGGGTTATTTATGATTTGCGTTTTCCAAGGAGAGTCGTTTTCAATAAGTCTCATAGCCAAGTTATTGATGGTCGCTCCTTCCCCATATTCTTCCTTATTTTCTCGTGGATCGGACTTCAACCTTCCATCAAAACAACCTCCGGTCAACTATCGAGCGTTGACCGGATTTCTATCTCCTTTCTATTCATTTGTTCATGTTTGTCCGAACAACAATTTTCGTTGATTTCTCATTCTTCTACTTTAACTTCGCTTTTCATTTCTACAAAGATTCCGGCCTTACAATAAACTTTTTTTATTAAATCGAAGTGTTTCTTTTAAGCAAATCCGCTTCTTTTTTACTTCGATCCGAGTATTTTTACTAAGGAAATCTGTTTTCTTTTAAAAATCCGGACTTCTTTTTTTTAAGGAAATCCGAGTTTTTCTTTTAAGCAAATCCGGACTTCTCTTTTTTTTTTTCTTCGGAAGTCCGGAGTGTTTTTACTAAGGAAATCCGGACTTCATTTCTCCAACGAAATCCGGACTTCTATTTACCAAGGGAAATCCGGAGTTCTTTTTACCAAGGGAACGAATCTAAAGTTCTTTTACCAAAGGAAATTCGGACTTCATTTTATTAAGGAAATCCGGACTTTGTTTCATCAAGGAAATCCGGACTTCATTTTCATCCAGAAATCTGGACTTCTATTTCACCAATGCAATCCGGACTTTTTCTTATCCCAGAAATCCGGAGTGCTTAAGGCCTACTTGATTTTCATTCTAAGCCGGTGTATTTTTCTTATTTTGTTTTCCGGTCAACTTGCATTGACCGGACTTGATGATTAAAATTTTCCTTCTAAAAATTTTGGGTCGTTACAGAAGCATCTAAATATCTTTTTTTATTTATATGGCAGAATCATTATACAAAAGTTTTCATAATATCCCAAAAATACATCAAGATAGGTCATGCACTACTACTTAAATCTGTTCGGCCTTCTCGCCTAGCTAGACCGTCTGACTTCACTCTTTCTTGTCTAGCATAAATTCCTGATCAGTTGAGGGTAAGAAAACAACAAGAAGTGAGCAACAGCTCAGCAAGATGCCAATGCAAAAAACATGCATAAATATAACATCAAACCAGATTCATCGAAATGGAATAACAGCAATTTTATGTTCAGAAGCATAAACCAAGGAATAGAGACATTTCATGAGATCTGGATGCAATTTCAAAACCCAATTTTATTATTCTTTTTTAATTGGCTACATTTTAGGCCTATAACTACTCGACCATCACAATTGACTATATTTAAGGTCTGTAACTACTCGACCATCAGAATTAGTTACATTCTATGTCTGTAACTACTCAACCATCACAACTAGCTACATTTTAGGCTTACAACTACTTGGTTATTAGAACTGTCTACATTTTAGGCCTATAATTACTTGGTCGTCAAAACAATTTGAGCTTCAATGACCAGAGTTCTTAAAAACATGCAATCCTACTTTAACAAACGGCGAACAATATGGAAGCGAGTGAGATCTTGAACATGTAAACTGATCATTAATAGTAATTAAATATGCAAGATAATTTTTCTATAAACAATTTTCAAGCATGAACCGAGGAACAAAATCTCACATGTAAGAATATAACATATGTGTTGATCATAAAATTTCTTCATAAAACATAAGAAGTAATTACCATAATACGCATCACATAGAAACATAATAAAGAAGAACATTAGAACGACATCAAATTTTCATATGAAAAACAGTAAACGACAAAACGTGGGGTACACTTGCCTGATCTACGAACTCTCTTACTTAGCTCTGACTAAATTTCTCTCTCCTTCTCCTTCGCTTCTCTTATTAGATTTTCTAGCTTTTTTTCCTAATGCTTAACTTCAGTATTTATAGACAATAGGATAGGTGAGAGTAGGTGAAGTAAGTTACCTACCTGGTACTTCTTCCTACTAAATCTTCATTTTTAGAAGGTCAACAGAGTAAGTGGGTGTAGAGTATGGCTTACACTGATTCTGACGATCGTCTTACTAACTCTCAATTTTTATTCTCAAAGTTCGCAGCCTTTATATGCGTCCTTGGACTCTTGTTGTTTATTTATTGTCCACAATTTTCTTGGGTATTTTCTTTAAATTCTCCAAATTCTGGACAGTTTGTCAAATCCGGCCGGTCTTCCTAACTGGCCATCTACTTCTTCAGTTGTTTTGTCCTCTTTCTAGAAGGTTCCAGATTATTGTCTTCAATCTTTTATCCATAAGGTTTTGTTGCATACTAGAATTCCATACCGGTAAATTCTACCATACCAGTAAATTTGTCATACTGGTCATTCATCCATACCGGTCAATTTTCCATACTACTAATTTCATCCATACCGGTTATTTTGCCATACCAGTAAATTTCATCCATTCCGATTATTTTTTGTAAATCGGCCATTTAGCCATTCTGGGAAAAATGGCACAACCAGGCAAAATCAGTCGGTCAACTTATTGACCGGTTTTTTTACTTTCAGCTGGAAAGTGCACTCCCGCGTTTTCACTCTGAAAGCACTCTGATATTTTTGTCTTCGGATTCAATTACCAACTATCTTAACAGGTCCTCTTTCTATTTTAGTAAACATTTCCTGGTCGGTCAACATTATGCAAAATCCGGTCAACAATTAACTCTGCCAGTCAACAATTCTTGTCCAGCCATCTTGCCTCCTCGGTTGATTTTCCCATTAAGGCGGTCAACTTTGCTTGCTGGTTAACTTTTCTTATCTGGTCATTTTATCTTAAACGATCAACTTTTATTAGCCATCCAGCTGCTACTCTAGCCAGTTTCCATTTATGGTCATCAACTATCTTGATCATTAACACATCACTTCCTTGGCCATTTTTTTATTCCTCCTATTGCCTTCGAAACTTAATAATTTTGATTATATTACCTTAATTAACTAAAATTATGTTATTAAAAAATCGGTACATTACAGTTAATTCTTTACGATTGTCTGTGCATCATTAAACGAAACATTTTATGCAAATACTAATAATATTTTATATTTTTTCATACTGAAGAAATATCATTGTCTTTCAACTTATGTAGAGTATTTTCCTTAATTTTTTAAATGCTTAGTACGCAATATAGCATAATTCTTGTATAAACTTGAATATGCTATTTTAAAATACATAAAAGTTATATTATAAAATTTTTAAACATGAAAAAATTGTTAATGACCAATTGTAGAAAAATCAATATATTTGGTGTAATTCTAACACTGTCTTTCAATTATAAAGCATGCAAGAGTAATTAAATGTAAAATCTGGGTATGAAGAACATATACTTAAAGATTTAAGGCATACAAGAGCCTATATATGAAAATCAAAAGTATATAAGAGCATTTAAATATAATTTCAGGACATGTGTGAGCATTATTGTAAAAAAATAATTTGAAGGCACAATAAATATAAAATAAGGACATTAACTTCATAAACATTGCATGAGATGGGAACCAAGATACATGCATAAGAAGTACAATTATCTTAAATATAAAATTATAACATGTATGGACATTTGAGACAATAAATATTCATAGAGATTAAAAAAGATAGCAACAAGAGAAAGGACTTGGATACACTTGTATTATACATAAAATCGCCAAAATCTTTATTAAATTTACTTGAATTCTCCTCCTATAACATTCTCCCTTTCATTCTCTCTCTTCTATTTGTTTCTCTCTATTCTCTCCAAAAATCAGGCAAAAATGACTGGACCTTATATAGAAAACTGACACACGTGTGCTTGTTAGGCATGCACTAGGAGCAGGATGTAATGTATCAATTTTTTAATATCATAATTGTGGGTAATTAAGTTAATATTATCAAAATTATGGCCCAAGGATATAAAATATTGGGTTAGAATGGTCAAAATAAGTCCCAGACGATGCGTGTGCGAAGCTGGTTTGCTGAGGCTTGACCCACGGTCGAGCCTCTTATTGAGTGCCGATTCCAGCAGGGAGCACCCGAAGGGCGCTCAACAGGGGCTCGAGTGTTGGATCCAGGGGAGGTGTGCCCAATGCAAGTTAGAGCGCTAGCCTGTGATTTAAAGCACACGAGGATTTTATTTCGGGCATATTTTTGCCTTTCCAATGTGAAGGAGGGAGAGAGAGGGAGAAGAGAGAGAGCAGAGGTCAAGACTCTCGGGTTCAAATTCGACTTGAAGCTAGTTAGAAAAGTGATAGATTGGGTCGAGACAAGTGCACCCATACCCTTCTCTTTCGTTCATTACACTTTTTGTTCCGTTTTCTTTGTATATCCTTGTTCCGATAGCACGAACAATTTTATTCATTTATTTTTGGATTTTTGCATAAATTAGCTTTAGAAAATCATTATCCGTGCCTTGAACATGTTAAATTACCAATTAGGTGTCTAATTTGGTAGTTTTGTACGATATTATGTTAACCAAAATCCTAACCTGAGCTCCCTTTAGTTTTACCCAAATTAATTATAATTTAAACATGATTTGACTTTATAAATTCGTAACCGTAACTTTATAAATGTGGGTACCCCTTATATTTGATAATTATGAACAAAAATTTTATATTTGTTTGTTTTATATATTTTAAAAATATTATCAGACGTGAATAGTGATGTTTACCCGCATATATATTAAATATGTTATCTTGTATATGCTCTGAAAATGTATTTATTCACATTTCATATTTATGAATCTTCATTTCGCTTTTACATCCTTCCTCTGCTTTATTTTATATGTATTATTTATTACCCTTGATTATATTACACTTGTTGAGTATTTGGCTCATCCTTACTATTTTTCTTTTTCCAGATGAGTATGAGTTTAGGCCTGATGAAGCAAAGTAGAGGATTTGAGTCGGCTAAATTTGAAGATTTGGAGAATTCTTTTGAGGACTTAGTTGTTGTGATTTTTATACCTTATGAAGTATTTTGTATTATTTTGTGATAGATTTGTATATTAATGTCTGTGATGATGATGATGATACATGTATAGCTTAGTTTTTGCTATGTTGATGGAAGTTTATGTTTTTTCTAGTTATAATAGTTTGATATTTGGGTACCTATAGCATCTTATATGAGCCGACGTTGTAACCAAAAATTATGAAGTTGGTGCCATGTGTTTGTTGTGGCATCTGTATACTGTGTTGTGATGTTGTGGTTATTTGTGTTGTGATGTTGTGGTTATTTGTATTGTGCTGTATAGGGTTTTTCTATAGGTTTGTATCAATTTGATGGCTATTTTTCAACCAGAACTCTGCCGGATATCGGTTAGGAAAATGTGGTTCGTCACATAAGATATCAGTTGTATGGAACACAAGCATCCATCAATGTGATTCAGACACATGTATTCTACCATAAACATACATGTGCACCTCTCAAGTGTACATTGGATATGAGTAATCTATCTAAAATACACATAATGGCCCCAAGGCATCCTTCAAGTGTGTCCCTTTTACCCAAAACATGTATGTGTGTGTGTCAAGAGCTGATCATGTCATGAACCCAAACCTGTTAGGTCAATATTAAATTTCAAATATTATTCTTACAAACTCCAAACCCATGTATGACAAACCAAATACATGGGACCCAACAAATTAAAAACTAATATAGGATCTCATTAGACAACCGTTTGTAAAAAATAACAATGACCCGCTCTCAAATAGTTATAAGGATAAGCGGCTCACCAAGAGAATTTGTTGTTGTGCCGAATCCTACCCAACTCCTATGGTAGATCCGAATTTTCAACTTTGAAGGACAGAAAATAGAAAAACGTGATTCGAAGGCTCAACAAGAATCATTATAAACATGTATAAAATAATGTATGTAAAATCAGAAGGAGAGTTCAAATCAAAATCTAATGAACTCTGTCACATATACCGAAATCACCGCACACCCACAGTAGATGCAAATCCAAATCCAATTTGAATATCATGTGACTACATTTTGGGCCAACAGTTCTAGGCTATCACATATTATTATCGACTATAATTTTTGTCTACAACTATCGACAATCAAATTTTCAATATAAGCTATATTTTAGACCTACAGCTCTTGGCCATCAGATTTCTAATATTAGCTAAATTTTATGTCTACAACTCTTGGCTATCAGATTTTCAATATCGGCTCTATTAGCCCGGCTGTATTTTAGGCCTATAGTTCTCATCCATCATATATCGACCCACTAGGGCTTCAGAACACCATGGTCTCACACATGCACCGACCTATTGGTCTCAGATACCACCCATTATCCATACAACATATTATATAAAATATGTATGTAGAACATATCAAACACTGAAATAAATTAGAGAGAGGATGAGATGATACTTACCTTGATTTTATACCAAATAGACTTACCAAAAGGATAATCTAAGATAACCAAACACATGCTTCTCTCTCCTCTTAGTGCACCCCCTTCTATTTCCTCCCCTTTCTCTCTCTTACCACGGCATTCCTTTGCTTCTCTTTAGATTTTCCATTCTCCAACAGTGGTCCTAGCACGGATGATGGTGCTCGCCAGGGCGGTAGCAACCCTACGATAGTGACGACAACAATGATGGCACATACAAGCACTGTCGGTGACTCTCTCTCTCCACCGTGCCTCATTTACTAATCGACCAATATTTTGGCCAATTGCCTCAAAATTGATACATGCAAATACAAAATGTGCATCCACAAAGAGCAAAATGATTTGTTTGCCTCAATTTTTTGCTTCTCCTCTAGTAATGACGGTGATAGTGACAACTCCATGGTTCAGCTTGCGTCTATGCCTTCCACTCACACCAGCGCACAAAATAGAGGGAGATTTTTAGAGAGGGCTTTGTCCACTTCTGATATTGACACAGATTTCTCCGACGACGATGGTCGCTGTTCTTCTCGTACCGCCTTCTCTCTCTCTTCTTTCTCCCCTCTTTCTTTTCTTTCTTCTTTCTTTTTCCTTTCTCTTTCTACCATCTCATGGCTCCTCTTATAATATATATATATATATATATATATTAATACATTAATAATAATATTAATAATATTGTTATTATTATATTTATTTTTCTTTTTCTTTTATAATCCAAGTTGATGCGTCCTATGGATCTAAGTTGTTGCACGAGTTAGAGAGACACTTGGTCTTTCTCAATAGGTCAAACTAAACCGGGTTCAATCCCCATTTCTAAGAGCCTAAATCTTGCACACTACAAGTAAATAAACGAGAGGTCAGAGGACTAGCGAGACTCATTTTTTAGTATATCTTTCAATACTCAAGTTAAAAATCTTTCTTAAATGGATAGAAAGATTTGAGGATGCAAGAATGAGTGCATGGATAATATGCGGGTTCAGCGATTGAGTGTTTAGGTGCATCCGGTTGAGGGATGGCTTTTGGAGAAGGAAGTGCGCTCGATGAGGAGAGGCTTGAAGGCAATTGTGCACTCGACGGGGAGTGGCTTGGAGATGGTGGTGCACTCAATGCAGAACAGCTTGAGAGAGAGAGAGAGAGAGTTGTGTGAGATTTCTTGGAGGCTTTTTGGGCAGAGAATCATTCTTCTGTAGACTTACATGTGTGTATGTCCCCTGCCTATGAGAGTGAGGGGTACTTATAGTGCTTGAGCTAGCCCAGCCCTACTTGGACGCCAAGGTTGGCTGATGGCTGTCCATGTAGATTTAGCCAACTGTCATGGGGATTACTAGGGCCCATCATGGCAACCGTGGCCAGCTCAAAAGATTCCTTCCTTCTTCACGGCGATGTTGGAGGCTACGGTTACACCAATTGCCATTAGAAGGGATTCGCTTGATCGCTGTTGCCATTTCGGGAGAAACTATGCAATCGTAGGCAATATTCGGGGAATATCCAATGAGTTGTCCAAGGGAAATTTTTGGCATGTTCTCCCCACGTGTTGGGTGCTACGAGGCAGCCCTAGGAGCTCGTTTTTAACTGGATGGTCCTAGGTTGACCCACCCGGGTTGACAGCTCTACCGCTTGGTCCTCAGCCTTCATGGGAATGAGCCATAGGCCAAAATCCCTTGGGCCCTCTACTCATCCGTGGGCCTTACTCTTAGGTTGACTCATTTATGATAGTATCCATCACTAGCCCTCATGCATGGAGGTTTGAATTTTTAACTCCTAACATGTTTATTGACGGGATGCCGCTTGTCATTTTTTCCATTTGCTACTTCCCTAGGTGGCTTTCTAATTTGTTGTCCAGTTGGTTCCGACTTGATTCTCTGTAGATTACGCTGGTGTGAAACATCTTTGACATTTAATGGTCTATCATTCCTCTCACATGCTATAAATGGAGGGGCTTGTTGTGCCTTACATCATGCCTTTCTTTCATTAGTTATGTGGCATCAGGGTTTTAAGTTGGCATGGAGCTTGTGTTACCTACGGTCGGGATCGGAGGAAGCCCCCTCTGCTATTCGAAGGTGACATCCTGAAATGTATGGGAGGTCTGCTTTGGTTACTCTTTTTCACAAGGGAAACTGGTTTGGTTACCTCTTTCCACGTCCATCCTAGTGTTGATTCCATCTCCCGACTGTGGTGGGTCAAGGCTTTCATTTCACCGTGGCCTCCCCCTGGGTGATGGCCTATTTTTAGGACGGTTGATCTTTTGCTATGGCTGCTCAAGACCGGCTATGCCTAGGGGCCATAGCTCACCATTCATATGGTGCATGTCAGCCTCTCGTTCGAGCCTTCTTCCTAGGGATAAACATGCTTGCTTACCTTTAGAAGTTTGTTCCAGTGGAGCAAAGTTTTTCCAATCGAATCATCATTCTAGGTATATTCACTATTATTTTCTTTTTATTGTACATTTTCCATTGCAAGCTTTTGTATTTTTTGTGAAAAGAATTAGTGAATGGAACTACTGAGTATTTTTATTTTTATCATTTGGCTCCTTTTTTTCATTCCACAATGTGAGTAGGTGAAGCATCCGAATGTAGCCATCTTCATTGCCAGGTGATTGTTAAACAAACTGCTAAGGTTGTCGACGGCCTGGTTTTCTTGCAGTCTTGACCCACTTCGGTCCATTCCGGTGGCTGGGTGTAGGCATGGGCTGATCAAACCAACCTACGGCCCATTTGAAGAAAGCATTGCTAGTCTATCATTTCAAGAAGCAAAGAATCCTAGTCTTGGCATTTGTGTAACTTCGTCGCTCAACCCATCCAATCCTGCCAAGAGTCAGCCATCCATGCAGGAAGGCGTAGCGTCACACCGTCATTTCTAATGGTGGGCGACTAACATGCCTCAACACTTCATAGTGTGGGAATGTGTCGCAACCATCGTGGCATGCATCATTTCGATGTTTCCCTAGTGATGCCATTTTAATGTTTGTGTGCTCGCTATATAAGCATTGAACCTTTGCTATTTTGCCGCATTCTTCTTTTATGATTCAAATCTCTTTCCCCCTGGTTTGCCTCCATTGCTCCTCCTAGTGTTGACGCTATCCAATTGGTGCTTACTGTGGCTGACATCACTGCTCTGTATGCACAGTATGAAATCTTGCGTGTGATTCCATTCAGGGTGCCGGTAGAGGTAGATAGAGCTTGCTCTCCCCTATGTGAGTCCATCACCATCTACGAGACCCACTTGAGGAGTGGCCTTCGCATCCCCTTTGCATAGAAATTATACGTGGTTCTGGAGTCCCTGGGCATCCCAATCGCGTCATTCCACACCAACGTTGTGTGGTATTTGTGCTAATTTTGCATCCTTTTCTGCCACCACAAGCATACCTTGGACATTGTGACTGTGAAAGTGAAATTTTGGTTTTGTCAGAACATAAATTGAATTTTACTGTCCATCTGTTCAACTTTCCAGATAAGTGGGGAGATCCCTAACTCTGTGAAGAATTAAAAGGATTAGTTCTTCTATTTGGAGGTCCCCTCCAACTGGGCCCCTTCTAATGAGTGGGGCAATGTGTCAACATCCATGACCAATAAAGTTTCACTCCTAGAGGAGGACTTGACAAGGCCATTGATGGAGCTAGTCTAGGCGAATGTTGACTCGTTCAATAAGAGAGACCACCTACTATCAACTAAGGCTCTCGCGTGAACCAAGTGAGAGCCTCTCTTAGAGGGGGAAGGAGTGACCGATTTGCCACATGTCAAGACCAAAAGGAAGCCTAGATCGCTATACATCCATTGTTATCCCGAGAGCGCATCCCAACTACGAGCAGCTTTGTTGAACTCTTCTTCTTCTTCCTCTGTCGAACTGGGCCTAACCATAGCAAAGAGGATGCAAGGGATTGGTGAGTCATCCAGGGGGATGACCTCTACCCCATCTCCTTCACCCGACCATATCTTGGAGGAGAGTGTCGATGCAGGTGGTGAGCCCTTGGCCCTTCCCATCGGAGTCTTGAGGAAACCTGAGGCTGAGAAGTCAATCAAGCCAGTCTGTGCATTGACTCTGGCTCAGTATGGGGTCCCCATCATTGTCAGCACAATGTCTGAGGATTCGATGCCAGGCCCTTCTGCAACTTTGGCAAAGGAGATTCCTAGTGGCCTCCATGTTGGCTTCTTCAACTCGACGGATAGTGGTGCCTGGCGCTGGTTTGACCCGACTAATTTTCCTAAGAGAAAAGGGGATCCCTCACTGCGTTCAACTGGGGGCCCATAACTTTGAGGTGTTCACTTTGTTAACTTTGTAGGCCTAGGTAGCAGACATGCCGTGCAGTGTACCTCTTGATTTCATAATGAATCGGTAGAGCCTTTCTTTCATGAGCATTGTTGCTTGCATTTTTGTGTTTGTGTGAAATTTCTTTCATGTATGCTTCATTATTGATCAACTGATTATTATCACCGTTGTCACTAAGTTTGGTGCGGATGTTGGGGTCCGGTTGAGCTCGTTCTTATGGGGAGGAGTCTCAGCTTTTTAGGTGCTCATACCCATGAGAGGATGTTGCCGCACATTTTTGTTGAGCCTTGGCCCTACAACCATTGTTGCCTGTCTCTAACAAAGTCAGGACCATTGTTTGTGTGATAGCATTGAAGCTCCTTCCTCTGGGGGATGTTGCCTTCACGCATCTGCTCCTAATTCACGGACCATTGGTAATTGATGGTGCTCGTCCCTACTGGAGGAGTTGTCACACACATGCTATAAAGTTCCCTAAAGTTTTCGTAATCAACTGTGCATGACCCGCTCGATGACGGGATCGAGGTTCAAATCCAACTGTATATGGGTCACTCAATATAGGATTGAGGTTCAAATTTGACCGCATGTGGGCCACCCGATGCGGGTCTGAGGTTCAAATTCCACACCGTATGGGCCACTCTGTATAGGATCAAAGTTCTTTGACCATTCATTGATCGAGTAATAGGTGAGGAGAAGTTACCCTACCTTAGGGGTAGTTTAGGTCATTTAATTTTATACAATGTCACACAAACATTCACATTTTCAAACAAACAATAAATCATCATTTTATTAATTCAAACATGGTACATTTAGCAAGTAAACCTAATGATATATACTCTACCTACCTGGGTTTGGCATGAAGTCATTGGTAAAACCTCTTGATGTGGATGGTATTCCACATCCTTGAGACCAGTTTGGGATGAAGTCATTGGTAATTCAAACTTGGATTTGGCATGAAGTCATCATTTTATTAATTTAAACATTGTACATTTGCAAGCAAACCTAATGATACATACTCTACCTACTTGGGTTTGGCATGAAGTCATTGATAATATCTCTTAAGGTGGATAGTATTCCACGTTTTTTAGACCAATTTGTCATTCTGGGTGTGCAGTTTGCATGCATCATTCCAGAAAATCGTTGAGATGAGGATTGAGCTATCCCAATTTGGGAAAAGGCTATTCCCGTTAGCGTTCTTACTCATGGCTTCTATGCTCCGTAGAACTAGGCCCCCAACCTCAACTTGACACGTTTTCACCCTCTTGTTTTAGTATCAGGGGGCCAGCTGCTAATAAGAAACCGTGCACATCTTGGCCACGTTTTGGGCTTCTTCGAGCAGGTTAAGATGTTCTCTAACCATTGAGAGTTGCATAGTGGATCAAAACCCTCAACTCGGAGGCTAGGTAGTCCAATTTGTACTAGAATAACCACTTCAATCCCATGGCATAAATTGAAGGGCGTCTCACTGGTTGGCTTCTTTGTCATCATCCGATATGACCATAACATGGAAGATAGCTCGTCTTCCCAAAAGCCCCCAACGTCTTACAACTTGGTTTTCAGCTCGTGCAGTAAGGTTCGACTGGTGATCTCCACTTGCCCATTCTCTTGTGGGTAGGCAACGGAGGTGTGGATCAACCGAATGCCCAAACTTGTATAATATTTAGTGAAATATTTATTGGTGAATTGGGTTTCGTTGTTGGTCACGATGACCTCGAGAATCCCAAATCTGCAAATGATACTCTGCCAAATGAACTCTGTTGCCTTTTTTCGGTGATCCAAGTTAGCAAAGAGGCTTCGACCCACTTTGTGAAGTAGTCAATACTAACTATAAAAAACTTTTGTCAAGCCTCCACTGTGCAAATGGCGCCTAAAGAGTTCTTAGCTCCGTGTGTAATCGATGGGATAAGTTGTCATGGAGCTGGCAATTCTCGCACTTCTTTACAAAATTCAAGGTGCCTTTTTTCATCGTTGGCCAATAGTATCCCTAGCACATTATCTTGAATGCGAGATTCTTGCCTCTAATGTATAGCCCACAGATTCTGAGATGCACCTCTCTCAACGCTTCTTCCGGTGTGAAACACTCGACTTCAACCTCTCATTCACGTGTGAAATCTTTTCCGCATGTCCTTTGGGTGGAGTAGGGTGTCCTTGGTGAAATATTTTCACTAGGGAGACATCCATCTTTCATTGCTAGAAACGTATAGCACTTCTTGTTTGGACCCTTCATACTTGGAGAGCTCAAGACTTCCCGCATATATCTCGAGTTTTGCTCTTGGTTTTCAGTTGTTGTGACCTTTGCCAGCTAATTGGCCTTCCAATTGTCTGCCCTCAAGATGTGTACTATCTTGACCTTATCAAACTTTTGGGTCATGGCCCTCGCTCTAGTGAGGTACTTCACGAGCAGAAGGGCTCAAACCTTGAAGTTTCAACGGACCTGGTTAACGATCAGCTCCGGGTCACTATAGACAATCAAATACTTCATCGAGTATTCCCTTTCTAGTCAGAGTTTAACAAGCAAGGCTTCGTATTTGACAATATTGTTGGTGGTTGAGAATCCGAGTTTCAATAAGTACCTTATCTCCAACACGTTGGGGGTTGTTAGGACCACTCTATCCTAGCTATTAGTTTGCGTGGATGACCCGTCTACATGTGTGGCCTAGGTCGGAGCCTCCTCTAGCTGGTGGGAAGGTTCTTTGGGACCAAGAGTGCCAAGAACTGGAGTCATGGCTTCAATAATGAAGTCAACCAGGGCTACCTCATAATGGCCGGCCTTATCTTGAGCTCTATGTTGAACTCGTCCAATTCAATGGCCCATTTGACTAATCGTTTGAACATGTTGGGTATCTACAAAATTCCTTTTAACTATTGATTGATTAAGATGATTATTTTGTGTGTCAAGAAATAGGGCTGCAATTTTCTGACTTAATGAATAAGTGTCAGTGCGATCTTTCGGCATGTGTGTAACGGGTCTCGGTGTCCGCCAAAGTTTTACTAATGTAGTATATTGACCGTTGTATGTCCAATTGCTACTGGATTAGGACTAAGCTTAGCACCACATCTAAAATCATCAGGTATTGGTACAACTCCTCTCCTTCTTTTGGTGACGTCAAGAGAGAACGATTGCCTAGATATTCCTTCAGTTTTTGGAAGGTAGCTTGGTGGTTGGCCATCCATTGGAATCTATTCACCGTCATCCCTCTCAAGGCCTTGAAGAAGATGAGGTATTTTTCTACGAATTTCACTAGGAAGCAAAAGAGTGCTGAAAGTATCCCAATGAGCCTTTAGATGTCCTTCACGATCTGCAGTAGGCTCATATCCGTGATTTCCTTTATCTTCTCAAGGTTTCGCTCAATCCCCCATGGAGAGATGATAAAACCCAAGAATTTCTCAGATGATACTCTATAAACACATTTGGCTTGACCCAAATTCATTTGGTGTGCCTGGAGCACCCCAAAGGCCTTGCCGAGGTCACGAATATGGCCATCAATGGTTTTGCTTTTGACGAGTATGTCGTCTACGTACACATCCATATTTTGGCCAACTTGGATCTTGAATATTTCATTCACGAGCTGCTGGTACATGGTGTCCACATTCTTCAAGCCAAAGGGCATAACCCTATAGCAGTTTGTCCCGTGGTCCATCATGAAAAAAGTGTATTCTTTATCATTAGGACTCATTTGGATCTAGTTGTAACCTGAATAGGCATCCATAAAACTTAGCAGCTCATGTTTGGATGTGGAGCCTACCAATAGGTAAATCCTCGATAATGAGAAGCTGTCCTTTGGACAAGCCTTGTTCACATTAGTGAAGTTGACAGACGTCGACCACTTTCCGTTGCCCTTTTTGATAAGAATTACATTAAAGAGCTAGTCTGGGTATTAGACTTCCCTAATGAAGTCAGTGTTGAACAACTTCTTCACTTCTTTACAGATGGCAATGAGCTTTTGGATGGAGTGATTTCTTCACTTCTGCTTGATAGGCTTGTGATCAGGATGAGGCCTAACTTGTGGACTATTACTTATGTTAGAATCCCCGAAATATCAACGAGGATTCATGCAAAAATGTCAAATTTTTGCCGAAGGAAAGTGATTAGTTGATCACGTAGAAGTTCGACAAGTGATGCCCTGATCTCTATGCATCTCTTCGGGTCACTGGGGTCCAGAGGGATGTAGTTCGTTGTCTCTCCTAACTAGACCTGCTGCAAAGTCGGCTTATCTCAGTGATCTAAGTCCTTGATCAATTAGTCTAGAGTTGCTTGAGTGACTTGGGACAGGTAATATGTCCAGATGATAACTTGGTCACCCAGAACTTCTTTGACCCTGCATACCATGGGGAACTTTATCTTCAAGTGTGGGATTAATATTACGGCCTCGGATGCGGTTAGGCAGGGTCAATCCAGGATGGCATTGTAAATTGAAGGTAGGTCAACCACCAGGAACATGAACATGCGAGATGTCGTCCTGGGGTACATTCTCAAGGTGACCTCCAGTTGGATGGTTTCTTGGACGGGTACTCGCTCGTTGTCCAGTCCATAGAGGAATCCCTCGACCGATTTCAATTGACTCTTTTTTAGCCCCAACATACATGTGTCATATCGTTTTTACTAAAATTAATAAAGTCATTCTTAACTCCTACCTTTGGCTTCTTATTGCAAGTAGCTGTCTCGCGGCGGTCTATGGGATGGTTTTTGGATGGCCGAGTAACCACCATATTACCACCACGGCAATAATTTGGTTCCTCAGCTGCAACTACTCTGGCCCATCTTTGCCTGTTCCGTTGGGGGTTTGCCCCAGGTTTCATAAGAATCTAATGAGGTGTGCCCCCTCCAGATAAGGTCCTTAATCTCCCTCTATAGAGTTCGATAGTCCTCAGTGCTGTGACCCAAAGTTGATGGTAGTAACAGTATTTTGTCTAATCTCCTCCCTCCAAGTTTATGGTCAGCTTCTGCCAGGAATTTTTTATCTTGAATTTGCATGAAAATATTGGTTCAGGAGTCATTTAGAGCGGTGAGGTTCAAAGGTCGAAACTCCCTTCATGCTCCCGACTCCATTCTGGATTGCTTTCTAGGGCTATGGGATTTGATGTTGTAATATCCCAAATATTTTTATCTTATTTAATTGAATTTATTTATTTATTTTGGGTAATTTAAATACTATAAAATTTTAAAGAATATTTAGATTTTTAGGCTGGTACCTAAAGTACGCCTGTTCAATTGTCTGAGTATCGATTTGAGTTTTAGAATAAAGAAAATAAAATATATATATATAATAACAATAACAATAATAATAATAACAATAGGAAGCAGAAGGAAAACGAAGAGCAAAGGGGGCTCTAGGAGTGTGAGAGGGAGGTTAGGGTTTTGTTGGGTGGCACGGTGGAGGGTTTTGCAAGGGGAAGAGGCCAGCCTGCGGTGGCTGGCGACAGCTGTCAGGTGATGGCAGCACTAGGCAAGGTGGTAGTGGCCACGGGTGAGGTGGCTGCGCTTGCGGAGAGCTACACAGGGGAGGAGCCATCCGAAGGAGAAGATGAGGAAATTGAGGCTTTTAGGTCCGATTCCGGCTTCAAGTTAGTTGGGAAAGTTGTAGTTCGGGTTAAGGTAAGTGCTCCCATACCGTTTTTATCTCCTCTTTTAATTTTTATTCATTTTTCATTAGGTATGATCGTTTCGATATCCACCCAAATTATGAAAAATATGTGACCTATGATTAGTACCTAAAATTTTTATGGTTTAATGCTCGAATCCCCTTCCGATTGGCTTGGTTTGGCTTCACCAAATCCTAACCCGTACCCAACTTGGGATTCCCCATTTTCCCTTCGATTATATGTTTAATTAAACCCAAATTATGAATTATCATGTCCTAATTATCCATATACCTTGGCTTGGAGTCCGATTTCATAAGTATCGACCCGTTCGGGATGTTCAAACGCTCTAAAACAACTCTATTAGTATTCACCAGAGAATACATGAGAATGTTGCATGCTTCCACCCCACCTAATTGTTATGAAATTTATGTCTAATTGTATATGACTAATTATAAGCCCTGAAAATATATGTTTGTGCTCCATTTGTAAAGGAAATGCGTCCCGAAGGTCTCCAAAGTGATAATTGCCTAATTTGATAAGGAATTCTAATCCTTCCTATGTATTACATTATTCGTGCATACAAATTGATTTGTGAAAAGATTTAAATCCAAAGGAAAGATAATAATCATATATGTAATCGGAGGAAAGTCCACAATGTGATATATGATTAAATTGTTCTTCTGGATGAAGATATTGTAAATTAAATTGTGGCAGGCCTTTCCTCAAATGAATACAAAGTCATGAAATTAGTACATGGAATTATGCTACGAAGATAATACCCCTTAGCCTACTATTAGCATCATAGTAGATACTTGATGATTACTCCTGCCGCGTATTGTAGTGGTTAATACTATTAGCAAGCCTTAGTATATTATTGTGGAAGGACGAGAATTGCCTCTGGACTGTTGGAGGTTAGGGTAGCGTTTTATCGGCCATGTATGACCGAATAATTGGCATATCGCTGTGTTATGTGGTGTTCAGCCTTTTCTAGCCAAAAGCCTGTTATTGGACATTGAGTACGTCGTTCAATCTTAGATTATGAGGGACATCATGGTCTTTCCTCGTCCTCCCACACCTTTAGTTGGTAAGGGTTACTGACCCTGGTCCATAAAGATAAATAATCATGCATAAATTATATTTCAAGGAGAAGTAAATTGTGCTCCAAAGCATAATTGATCATGTTCCCGCTTATGCATCTCGTTTATGATTATATGTCTTTCTTCTGCTTCACTTTGTTTATATTGTCTACTGCTTTTGAATATAATGCACTTACTAAGCTGTTAGCTCACCCTTACTTTTCTTTTTCCTTTCAGATGAGCAGGCTATTATACCTGACGATTCCGAATAGGCTGTAAGCACAGGATAGGTAGCTGATAGAGATTGGAGAGCTTTTGAGGACTTAGTTTTATTATCTAGTATGAGACATGGATAATGTATTATTTATTTTGATACCTATGGTTATGTTTATGTATGTCTTGATGATGACAATGGACATAATTTAGTTTTCGTTGTGTATGATGTATATTATGCTTCTGTAGGTTCCCTTTTGTGGTTATGTTAGGTTTCCTAGTTGACATCATTTTTGAGCCGGCATCATAATAGAGTTACGACATCGATGCCACCCATGTGTTTGTTGTGGCATTTAGGAATCCTGTGTATATGTTGTTTGTATTTGTGGATTCTGTATAGGGTTTTGTACAGATTTATATTTGGCGAATGTTCGTTTTATAGGCAAAACTCTACCAAATTTTTGGTAGAATTGGTCGGTCTATCACAAATGTTGTCCCCGTTCCTTCTCTTCCCATTTGTCTACGCCAGGTAGAAGTGGTCCACGTGCTCTAACCACTTTGCTTAATTGGCCATGTAGGTGTAGGCAATGGCTTCAGCCTCACAGAAGGTCTGGGGGTCTTTGTGAGCCAAATATTTAAAAAATTTTCCCTACTCTATAGTCGATATGAAAGTGCTTAACGTCACTTCATCAGTGAGCCTGGGATCCGCCAAGCCTCAGTGGTGAACCGGGCCAAAAAGCCTTTTAGATTTTCATTTGGCCCCTGCTTGATACAGGCAAGGTGCCAAGGCTACTTCTCCTCCCCTTGGTAGCACTTCAGCACTTCACGGCACTTCACGGCAGCAGTAGCATAGTAAGAAAATCAGCAATAATTTAGCAGCCAAACAACACCCCATGGCAGCCATCAACTCACCATAGCACTTAGTAAAAAATTAGGGAAAAGTAAAAGTAGCCCACGACTGCTTATTTCAACAACTAAGCCAAGCTGCAACTTGGCAACAACAGCAGCAGCTCCACGACATAAGCTACTGAAGCAAGTTTTCCACACACCACTTGTAACTCCATGGCTGCAACCCTAATTAGCCTCACACCTCAGCATTATTATCCACCAAAGAAGTTGCACCTCTAGGCAACTTCCCATATACCCAAACCAGTAAATAAATAAGAGTGAATCAGCTCCTTCACCCCGTGCTAGCAGCAGCTCCTTCCAACAAGAGTGATTCAGCATCTTTTAATTGAATTTATTTAAGGCCAAGATTATGTTATTAAGAAAAAAAGGAGGGAACAGGGAGAGAAGGAGGAAAGTAGAAAGGAGAAAAACAGAAGGAAAAATAGTAAGGAAAACAGAACAGGGAAAACCGAAGACAGCGAAAGTTTAGCTGAATATTTAACAAATGTGCTTCAATCTCTTTTTCATTTGGTATTTCTTATTATTAAACCCTAAGTATTATTGTTCTAATACTTAAATTTTTGGATGTTCTTGCTCATAATCATCAATTTTACGTGAAGTAGACTCAATTGGAATCCTAGAATCAAAACTAGTAGTTGATCAGCTTCTGTATTTCGATTGAACCAATGACCAAATGACCTCCAAATCAGCCCAAATTTGGTATCCAACAAGGATAACATCTTAATTATATGGTGACCAAATGGCTCAAGAAAAGAAGCTGAACCGGTCATTGAACCAGATTCCTGAACAGCAAGATGTCTTGCCAAACTGTATTAGGATACAGTTGGGAATCAGTCTCTGAACCAGGACCAATTCGGACCCTAAAATGGGCTGAATTGATAGTCATGATGATTTAAATTTCTTGTGATAATGTTCAAGTATCACCCTATAGAAATTAGCCCCGAACTAGTCATGAATTGGCCCCAAAATAGGAATAGAAGTTGTCTGCATCAGAACATCATTAATGCAGAATCTACAGCTAAACATTTGACTCGAATCGCCTAGAATTTCAGCTGAACCTGCCCTAAACCAAACAAATACTTATACATGAGTCTCCTAATTGTAATTGGACTCCTCGAACCTATCAAGAACCAATCTTGAATTGGCCATAAAACCAACAAAGACAGAACTAGTCCATTTCTTTCCTGCTGTTGCTGAATGTGGCAACTTGGGAAAGATTAATTGAATCAGACCCAAATTGGTTAAACTGACAGTCAGCCAAGCCATGCATCATGTACTAAGGTTGATTAACCTACCAGTAAATCGGCCGCCCAAAATGCTCTGAAATGAGTACTGAACTGGAGCCCTAAAATGCACCAAAACCGATCCAGCACCCTGGAAGCTAAGTCTAGCTGTCCAAGAAAATGGATTGAACTGGCCCTGAACCGGTGAAACTAAGAGCTGACCCAGCTAAATTATCAAGTACTAAAGTTGAAATATTAACCTTCAAATTTGCATCCAAAATTACCTTGAAAAGAATATTGAAATGGGCCCCTCAATAGGTGCTAGAACCGAGTGATAGCATCCATGTTGATGCTAGAATTTGGGTTGCTAACCCGGCCCACTTTCTATTCCCAAATAAATTGAACCGGTACCCAAATTTACCAAGATAATATGAGAAAATATTAAGGTAACAATCAGTAAAAAATGTTTCAAACTGCCAACCGAACTAAGCCTTAAACAAGCAAAGGAACCAACCAATCTATGTTGAAACTTCTGCTAAGGAAAATGTATTAAACCATTGAAATGGTTTACCAAACTGGTTCACAAGTGATAAAAAAATTAATAACAAAAATAAGTATGGACCAACCTTTGAACCAACCATTAAATTGGCCACAAACCGATAATCGAATCCTTGAATAAGTGTGCTAAGAAATCAACCTGAATCGGCTCCAAACTAACTACCAAACTGATAACCGAATCAGCCAAATATATCATATGTTAAATCTAAGTTTTTAACATATGTAAAAGATTAAAGTTAAAGCTACGAAATCGAAAAAATGTATCGATTTCTGTTATGATTTACAGCTTATTTATAATTATCGTATTTTGTAATTGTATGTTTGATATGTATAAAATCATATGAAAGCTTTATAAGTTTCATTTGAATAAGTATTTTCTCTCGGAATGGAAAAAATTAAGAAAAAGAATTATAAATAATGTGAAAGCTTCCATATATAGTTTTGAGTATGGGCTAAGAAACTAGACTATGAAATCAACCTGAATCGGCTCCAAACTAACTACCGAACTGACAACCGAATCAGCCAAATAATTCATATGTTAAATCTAAATTCTTAACATATGAAAAAGATTAAAGTTAAAGCTATAAAACAAAAAAAATACATTGATTTCTGTTACGTTTTACAGTTTGTTTATAATTATCATATTTTGTAATTGTATGTTCGATATCTATAAAAAAGTATATGGAAGCTTTGTGAGTTTCATTTGAATAAGTATTTTCTCTCGGAATCGAGAAAATTAAGGAAAAAGAATTATAAATAATGTGAAAATTTTCATATAAAGTGTGAGGTTCCGGTTAAAAACATAATAATTAGAAGATAATTAAGTTAACATAAGTGAATTGTGGTCAAAAGGTACGGGGGAATCGGATTGAAAAGCTTAAAGAGCCAGAATTGATAAATCAGGAACGAAAATTATAAGCCATGAAATATTAATTCGTAAATAAGATTTTGGATTTTAAATTATGATAATCATAACTTATTAAAGTTATATAATCAAAAGTAAGGTCCAAGGATGTGAAAGATAGGGTTAGAATGGTCAAAACGGATCCCGAACGGCAAAGACGTTAAGTGGGCTTGCTTTAGGCTTGCTGGGGGCTGACCCGCGCCTTCCGTGGGCTCAAGCCCACAGATCGCACAGAATCTAGATTGTCTATACTCGCCGCACGCTTGCCACACGCTCAAGTCGACTTGGGCAGTAAGGCTGCACTTGAGCGCCAGCCCATTTTAAAGTCGTGTGCTGCTTTGCGATTTTTATTTTCCCACGTTCCAAAACTTTCTAGAGAGAGAGGGCGTTGATTCTAGAGAGAGCAAGGAGGAGATCGAACCTGTGGAGTCCGAATTCGTCCAAGAGTTAGTTATAAAAGTGGTAATATGCATCGAGGCAAGTGTTCTCATTCTCACTAACTTTCCTCTTTCGATTTTTTTCAGTTATCATCGGGTATTTTCATCTCAATACCCACCCAAACCATGAAAAATATAATACCCGTAACTTGAGACCAAGGATTGTGTAATTTATTATCCGATTTACTCACTGATCAGGCCGGTGGAGTATCGCCAAATCCTAACCTATGGAAATTGAGGGTTTTCCATTTCTGCACCTTATTTCATTAAATTAACCCCAAAATATGAATCCCCACATCCCAAATATGTATATATGTCGGCCGTACGATCGATCTCGCACATTTCGACCCGTTCGCGGCGTCCGAACTCTCTAAAATCCCACTGTTGCTATTCATCCGAGACAAAATGGGAAAATTGCATGCTTCTACCTTTGTATTATATTGAATTGACCACAAAATGTGAATCACCACATCCCAAATGTGTAGATATATCGACCGGACGATCGATCTCGCAAGAGTTCGACCCGTTCGCGGCATTCAAGCCTCTAAAAGTGGCCTAACACTATTCATTCCAAAAATAAAGTGTAAATTTGCATGCTCTACCTCTATTTAATTGTGAGAAAACGTATGATTAAATGTTCATGTTAAATTGTAAGCCTCGAAAATATGTATTTGTACACCGAAAGTAATGGAATGCGTCCCGAAAGGTTCTAGATGATATCTGACTATCAGAGGTAAGAAACTTCAAACTCTCTTGTGAACTTGTATTAAATTGCTAAAAGGGATTAAATCCCACAAAAAGATGAGAACCGAGCAAATAAATAAAGGGGAATCCACCAAAGTACGATATGATGGATTTGATCTCCTAGATGGAGATATGTGTGAATTTGGTATCCCGAATAGAGATAAGGATGGGAATGTGATTTTTCGATTGAAAAATGTGATGTACTAGTGGTGGATCTTCCCTCAATGAAGGATTAATCTTGAAACTAGGATCATGGTTCATAGGGGTAGTATTCTATGGTTTTCCATATCCATCACGATGTGAACCCAAGGAATACTTAGCTATGTATTCTAGCCGCTCATGAAAGTGAGTGATGTTCGTGGTACGCTTTAGGATACTACTATGAAAGAATGAGGATTACCCTAGTCCCCGGGGGATATGGGGCGAGTTGAGATGGCCAATTGTTGCAAGCCTAAAATGTAGTCGATGGTCGAGTTCTGCAGACCTAAAATGTAGCCGATAGTCGAGTGCTGTAGACCTAAAATATAGCCGATTTTAGAATGTGTGGCAGACACATTCCTTTTCTTGTTCTTTCACATCGTTGGTTAGTACAACCTACTAGCCCGGGTCCGCAAAGATTAATGAAAGTAATGAAAATAAATGGACGTAACTGGAATAAACATGTGAACCAAATGATCCCAGATATCCCCTCTCCTCGCATGCTTCCTTTTATTCAAATTATATGTTTCCCTTACCCAATTACTGTTTCCTCTATTATTTGCTATAGTTAGTGATGTATGATTATATTTGCTAAGTTGTCGCTCACTCTTACTGTTTCTCTTTCCATATGAGAACATTAAGCCGGCGCTCGATTATTTAGAGTAAGGAGAGAGACTTGCTTGAGGAGATTAGCTGGATGTTGAAGGCTTAAAGTTTTGGATACGTTGTTGTAATAGAATGTAAATAGTCTTGTTGGATTAATGTGATTTGTTATTATTTTATGGTTATTATTATACTTCCGCATGTTTCTAAATTTAGCTATGCTTCTGCATTTATATTGATGTTTTGGATTTTGTTTAGTCCTAAACGACATCTCTTTAGATCCAACATGGTAGATAGGAGTATTGTATTAGAGCCATGGATGGTATGGCGATTGTCATCCTGTGTATTGTGTTGTAGGCTAAAATGTTTATTATTGGATAGTTATGTGCTTATATAGGCTATTTTAAGTAGGTTATATTTTTAATTTTTGTCCAATTGTAGAGAAAACTCTGCCAAAATTTTTACAGAACACATAATGATAAATTATGGGCATAAGATTATGTTACCATTGATGGAAGTTATTTAAGCAGAATAACCCGGTCCGTCACAGTTGGTATCAGAGAAAAAAAGAGATGCCTTACATTTGATCTGAATCGTATGCAAAAGCTTTGGTTAGATTAAGATTGATTAAATAAGTAGATGAAGGCGTATGATGATTAAGCTAGTCCAGATAGTTTTGGTTACTCTAATCCCAATAACTTAGGCTAGCACTAAATTAGGAATGATGATTTAGTTCGATCAGTTAACTTATGCGTCCCAACTAGTATTCTAGGAGTGGGCTAATCCGAATTGTTCTTATTTCAAGGAAGTGTTAATAGTGGCTCCTAGATGGAGACTACTAATATAGTGGCTGACTACAGGGTCGAGAGGAAGATGGTGTATAGAGACACCTTAATATTGAAATTTGATTGGTATCAATTGGGTTCTTAAATTGGTCGGTGTTGATTCGAAGCCTAGATTAATTAATTAATCTCGGTTTGAGGTTTAGGTTTGATCAGCTCTGGATTGAAGTCCTTAGGCTAGTAATTTGCTAAAAAGGACTGCTTGGTCAACCTAGCAAGCATGATGAATAGGGTGGAGTTAACGGCTCAAGGTTAGTATAACTGGAGTTAATTTCGGACATACCAAGTCCCAGGATGACAATTCATAATTGATTTGGAGGTGCTTAAGTGTCTGGACTTTTGGGTATCTCAGATCCTACTGAGGTTGAGATGTGAATTTCAAGACTTAAGATGATGTTGCGATGATCCCATGTTCGATAGAAGATAAGGCATGATGCCCCATGTTAGACAGGAGGTAAAGTCAACCTCGGTTAGTTGACGTGGAAAAGATCATGAGCCTTGAGGATTAAGAGTTATTGTCCTATATGTTTATGGAAGCTTTATGGATGAATGCTTTGTTTCGGTGAGAGTCTCGGGAGCATGTTTTAATAGTGATTTAGTTCGATCGCAAGATTGAGGAATGTCCTTATCTAGGGACGGACGGTGAAAAGGTCCAGTGTCTGAATCGGTATTCAAAGGTATTAACTCAGGGTATTTAATATCGCCTGTTGTGATAAGAGGTAAGGCTTTTGGGTTTGATATTGTAGCCTGGTGTCATTTTGGGGATTCCGAGCCCATGTTGTGTTGTGTATTCGAGTTACGTATAATTGGAAGACCTAGGCATTGCAATAGTGATAAAGGTGACCCGGTATTCAGGAGGATAGAAGATATATTAAGGTGGATGTACATGGATGAATCTTGGATAAATGTCTTCCCGAAGAGATTTTGGGACTATGATCTAAGTCGTAGATAGTTTGATCACTAGATTCGGGATAGTTTATATCCTTTGGCCTAATAGTGAAGAAATCCAGTGCCTTAGATCGGAGTTTTGGTGGTGATGGCACATAACGAAAATGTGTTGATCGCCATGATGGAAGATGAAATTTCTCAATTTTTATGTCACAAGACCTGTGTCATTTGGGATCCCGAACATATAATTCTGTGATTCCTAAGTTTATTTGCTTATTTAAGAATCTAAGCTTGATACAAGCGGTATCTAGGGTTGTGACGTTTTCTTGAATTCATAGATATGATTGGTTGGGTTAATCTGAACCATTTTGTGGTGCCAATCTTGATGTGACATTATAGATGATTTGGTCAGTAAGTTGTTGAGTCGATCTGAATTGGATTGGTAAGCATATTATGTCTTGCAATTAAATTGTGTGATTTTGGGCATGAGTTTATGCTAGTTAAGGTATCAAGTTTTAATCTGATCTTAGTAGTAATTTGGCGGGCGAACTGCTGTGCTAGCCTGGGTTGGATTGGTAAAGAGATAACATCCTGTAATAGGGTTGTAGGATTTGAAACATAAGTTTGAACTGATCGAGGTATCAGGAGATTAATGTCATCTTTCCTGCAAATCATTTAATGAGGATTTGCGCTAAATCCGATTTGTATAGGCGACAATGCCCAAAGGTCATTTTGTGGTCATTGAGGGGTTTTGGTTATGTGAATATTTGAGGAGGTTATCAGAAGGAAGAGTAAGCTGATCTATCTTTGGT
The DNA here is from genome assembly GCA_033239525.1 of Nepenthes gracilis. Classification (NCBI taxonomy): domain Eukaryota; kingdom Viridiplantae; phylum Streptophyta; class Magnoliopsida; order Caryophyllales; family Nepenthaceae; genus Nepenthes; species Nepenthes gracilis. The sequence goes on from BSYO01000007.1 coordinate 16,694,895, forward strand.
CGGTAATTCAAAGTTGTGTCAAAATCGATGCCGATCGTTAAGGATTCCATGTAAAGCTGAGGAGGTATCGGTTTTGCATCATAGTGGAATACTCTAGAACCTTTGAGGTAAATGAGACAAGTTGACAAGATTGCTCATGAATTTCAAAAAGGGGGTTGCCTAGGAGATTAATGATTTGGTATGCAGACCTTGTGAATAGATAGGTGAATTGTGTTGGCTGTATAAAGGCTTGATGATTGCTAAGATCGATTTGGGTCCATAGCATGTTAATTGTGGATTAGTGGAGGTTGTAGACCCAGCGGTATTTAGGGTAAGGATACAGCTACTATGAAGTCCAGAAACACCATTTGGATTTTGTAGGTTTGCAGGTGTCTCATGAAATTTTATCGGATGGATCTTTTGGCCATATTCGGGCCCTTCTTGAGGTGACTTCATTGATGAATTCAAAAGGACATAGGGTATGCAATTTGTTTGATGATGATATCATAACTTGTGAACGGTTGTTAATACATATGCCCTATTGAGAAGGGAATGCGAGTGTAGTCTGAGGAAATGCCTTGTTAAGGATGTGGTTCTTTGGTAGCATGATTTTGAAATCCATAAGACTTTGAGTGATGGCTAATTGGAAAGACCGATTATTTTCGTGGAAGTGTATGGTCATCCTGGGTCTAACCAAAGTTATTAAGTGACCTGACAAGTATTCCTCAAGGATTACAATGTCAGTGAGACATTTGACTTAGAAGAGATTTATAATTGTTTGAACAAAAGATGAAATGGTAGTTTTCGGGGATTGAAAAGGGTTAATTGACATCCATGTCATTTAGATTGACCCCTGATGAGTCTGGTAAATTATCGTAGAATGTAATGCTTTTGAGAAAGGATAGGATTATGCTACTCTCGCATTATGATTGGTGGCTACCCTCGGATTAAGTAGGGGTGAAATTCATAATTAGAGTTACTCCACGTGTAGGTTGGAATTAGCAATTGAAGTATCCGCTTTGAGAACTTATGAGTATTATCTTTGAAGATAGCCGTTGTCTAAGATTTTAAGAGCCAGAATAGTTGTATCACTAAGGGAAAGATGATCATATGAGATTTCATGTGGATTTATTTGTTTAAAGATTAGGAAGGTGAACCTCCGTGCCGATTAAGGAAAACGGATATCAATGCTGACAATTTATACTACGAGTCTTTAGACATAGTATGTCCTCGAAGTCTCGTAGGAGACGTGTAAGGTAAATCATGAGTAGGTCCAATACATGGGTGATAGGATGTCATATTCTTAAATTGGAAGAGAGAATTATATCCAATGTATTGGAGTTATGAATTTATGAAATATGAAGTCCTTATGGTATTATTCCAGGGCAATTAGAGTGACCCACATATCTTAATCATAGAAGATGTGTTCGGATTGGATTAGTTGGCTCATTGGTATGCCAATGGGATTTTGAGATTGCTCAGTAATCGGATTCTCAGGTTAAGGGGAGGATGATCGAAAGCTATGTCAAATCTTTGGGTAATCGTTATAATTGTAGTTTTGAATGTGGTTGTAGTTGGATGATTGTGAGATTCATCTTCGTGATATGACTATCCTACAATTGTTTTAATCAGGGTTGCTGTATATTCTGGGTGTGTGATATAGGCTATGTATTTTGGAAAATATGTCGGTTTGTCGACTTACCAATGAAATAGCGAGAATATAAATTATTTTGATTTTAAAATTTGATTGTGATTTAAGATTTGCATCGAAACCTTAGTAAAACTTGATTAAAGAATCTTTGGGACGTCAAATTGAATTTGATATGGTGGTGAAATTCCAATGGGATGATTCGTAGTAAGATAATTAATTATGGTAACGCAACGTAAGTGTTGTGGGCCCATGGCCTAGAGATTTTAGAATGAGGTTGCGGTTCCATATGATCGAATCCTTTTCAAGGCTTGGAATGAACTGACATGGAAGTCCATTGGTTCGCTCGAAGTATTGAATTGGGTTAGAAGAATGGATGGCATTATTTTTAGGCCACTTCGAGAACTCTAGTAATTGTAATGAAGTCTCCCTTGTATCAATAGTCAAAGAAATCAGTAAGTATTTGGGTTAAGTCATTTTGGAGACTAGGAATTCATCTTAAGATGAGGGCCCCCTAGGATAAGTTGTTTGATCAAAGATGTGATGTAGGATCGTGAAGAAGGAATTCTAGAAGGATTTTTTTCCCCAATTATAAATCCTAAGGTTCCTCAAATTTTGAGGATAAAATTTTTATAAGTGGGGAAGAGTTATGAGGTTTTGAGTTAATAATATAATAATTAGAAGGTAATTAAGTTAACATAGGTGAATTGTGGTCAAAAGGTACGGGAGAAATCGGATTAAAAAGCTCAAAGAGCTGGAATTAGTAAATCGGGAACGGAAATTGTAAGCCGTGAAATATTAATTCGTAAATAAGATTTTGGGTTTGAAATTATGATAATCATAATTTATTAAGGTTATATAATCAAAAGTAAGGTCCAAGGATGTGAAAGATTGGGTTAGAATTGTCAAAACGGATCCCGAACGGCAAAGACACGAAATCGGCTTGTTGCGAGCCTGACCCACGCCCTCCGTGGGCTCGAACCCACAGAGAGAACAGAATCTAGATTGCCTGTGCTCGCCATGCACTCACCGCGACTTTGAGCCGGCCTGGGTAGTAAGGCTGCACTAGCAGTACGCTCGCTGCGCGCTCGAGCGCCAGCCCATTTTAAAGTCGCGTGCTGCTTTGCGATTTTCATTTTCCCACGTTCCAAAACTTTCTAGAGAGAGGGTGCTTATTCTAGAGAGAGGAAGAAGGAGATCGAGCCCATGGAGTCCGAATCCGTCCGAGAGCTAGTTATAAAAGTGGTAATATGCTTCGAGGCAAGTGTTCTCATACTCACTAGCTTTCCTCTTTCGATATTTTTTGGTTATCATCGGGTATTTTTATCTCGATACCCATCCAAACCATAAAAAATGTAATACCCATGACTTGAGACCAAGGATTGTGTAATTTATTGTCTGATTTGCTCACCGATCCGGCCGGTGGATTATCACCAAACCCTAACCTACGGGAATTTGGGGTTTTTCCTTTCCGCACCTTATTTCGTTAAATTGACCCCAAAATGTGAATCCTCACGTCCCAAATGTGTATATATGTTGCCCGCCTGATGGATCTTGACGTTTCGACTCGTTTGCGACGTCCGAGCTCTCTAAAATGCCACTATTACTATTCATGTGAGACGAAATGCGAAAATTGCATGCTTCTACCTTCGTATTATATTGAATTGACCCCAAAATGTGAATCAATACGTCCCAAATGTGTATATATATATCGATCGGACGATCGATCTCGTAAAATTGACCCGTTTGTGGCCTCTTGAGCCCTCTAAAAGTGGCCTGACACTGTTCATCCAAAAATAAAGTATAAATTTGCATGCTCTACCTTTATTTAATTGTGATGAAATGTATGATTAAATGTTCATGTTAAATTGTAAGCCCCAAAAATGTGTATTTGTACACCGAAAGTAAGGGAATGCATCCCGAAGGCTTCTAGATGATATTTGACTATCAGAGGTAAGAAATTTCAAACTCTCTTGTGAACTTGGATTGACTTACTAAAATGGATTAAATCCCACAAAAAGATGAGAACCGAGCACGTAAATGATGGGAAATCCACCAAAGTACGATATGATGGATTTGATCTCCTACATGGAGATATGTGTGAATTTGGTCCCCCGAATGGAGATAAGAATGGGAATGTGATTTTTCGATTTAAAAATGTGATGTACTTGTGGTGGATCTTGCCTCAATGAAGGATTAATCCTGAAACTAGGATCATGGTTCATAGGGGTAGTGTTCTCTAATTTGCCATATCCATCGCGGTGTGAACTCAAGGAATACTTAGCTACGTATTCTGGCCACTCGTGAAAGTGAGTGATGTTCGTGGTACACTTTAGGATACTACTATGGAAGAACGAGGATTGCCCTAGTTCCCGGGGGATATGGAGCGCGTTGAGATAGCCAAGTGCTGCAGGCCTAAAATGTAGCCGACGGTCGAGTTCTGCAGACCTAAAATGTAGCCGGCTTTAGAATGTATGGCAGACACATTCCTTTCCTCGTTCTCTCACATCGTTGGTTAGTACAACCTACTAGTCCGAGTCCGCAAAGATTAATGAAAGTAATGAAAATAAATGGACGTAACCGGAACAAACATGCGAACCAGATGATCCCAAATATCCCCTCTCCTCGCATGCTTCCTTTTATTCAAGTTATATGTTTCCCTTACCCAATTACTATTTTCCCTATTATTTACTATAGTTAGTGATGTATAATTATATTTGCTAAGTTGTATGCTCACTCTAACTGTTTCTCTTTTCATATGAGAGCATTAAGCCGGCGCTCGATTATTTAGAGTAAGAAGAGAGACATGCTTGAGGAGATTAGTTGGATGTCGAAGGCTTAAAGTTTTGGATACGTTGTTGTAATAGAATGTAAATAGTCTTGTTGGATTAATGTGATTTGTTATTATTTTATGGTTATTGTTATGCTTCCGTAGGTTCTTGATTTAGCTATGCTTCCACATTTATGTTGATGTTTTTTATTTTGCTTAGTCCTAGACGGCATCTCTTTAGACCCAACATGGTAGATAGGAGTACTGTGTTGGAGCTATGGATGGTATGGTGATTGTGATCCTGTATATTGTGTTGTAGGCCAAAATATTAATTATTGGATAGTTGTGTGCTTGTACATGCTATTTTAAGCAAGTTAAATTTTTGGTTTTTCGTCCAATTGTAGAGGAAACTCTGCCAAAATTTTTGTAGAATCCATAATAATAACTTATGGGTATAAGATTATGTTACAATTGACGGAGATTATTTAAGGAGAATAACCTGATCCGTCACATAATGTTTTTAGTATGGGTTAAAAAATAGGACTAAAGAATCATTTTTAATGTGTAATATTCTCTGTATACATTAGGATATCACAGTAAAAGCTCGAGGATTGCCCCTAGGCCGTGGGGGTACTTTTGGCAGCATTTCTGTTATTTGGTCCTGTATAATGAGTTAAAAGTATACCGTTCATTATGGGGTGTTGAATTATGTGAGTCTGTGCCTTAGATTGTGTGAAAGTATACACAATCATTTTCTTGATTAACTGCTCTGATAGTTGGTAAGGTCTACTAACCATAGTCGCCAAAGATAAATGATAAAATGACAAATGATAATTAAAAGCCAAAAAAGAAAAGTTAAAGAAGTCAGAAGCTCATACATATTCCTATTCCTATGATTTATATGTTTATTTTAAGTATAAATATGCTTATATTTGCTTTTATCTGTACGTTATTGAGCATTTAACTCACTCGCTTATTTTTTTTAACCCCTCAGATAGAAGGTACGAGTTGATATCTGGTAATCAAGATTAAAGTCAAAATGTAATTGGAATCAAATGGTAAAATAATGTAAATTTGATATCATAATGTAATATCTTGTAATGGGTCATTTGATATTAGAAAGTTATGTACACCATCTTGTAATGAATAAAAGAATAAATATGTTGTTGGTGTTGATCATTTGGTTATATTTTCACAATTATTATGAATATTATTTATACTTTCGTAAATTTTTATGGTAATAACTTTTGGTTTCTACTAGCATCTCTAAAAATCCGACATCATATTTTAGACATACAAAGTTGGATCCACTTGATATGGCATCATATGGACCCTTTGTATAAATATTGTATATTTTATAGACTTATATATAGAATGACGTCTCATTAAGGTATATGAGGACATGGGACGTGACATTAACTATCTAATTACTATATGCAAATATCTTCGACTTTCACTTTACTTACATTTGACTAACTTCCTTGTGCATTCACTCCCCTACATTCAGCCACTTTCTCTAATAATTCAGACAAACACCTCCTATAAACCAAGACTCTGGGAGCTAGCTTTCTTCTGTCTTATCCCTTGTTATCTTATTTAACTTGGGGAATATGCTAATCCAAATCTCTTCATCAATAACCAAGCAACTTCTTCTTTCCCATCCATGTGGCCAAGCTTCCCTGACATTTGTGAGGTAATCAACAACACTTTTGACTCCAAAACTTGTGATAACCTCTCAACAACAATCCTAAGTTTGCTCACCAATAATTTGGACAACTAGCATGCCCATTTGTTAGGTTCTTTCTATAATTTCTTTTGAAGAGAAAAGATGGATAATATCTTCCTTATTTGTAGCAGATAACTCTTAAATACTATTTAACCCGTACCTAAAGTCATTCATGAACTCTTGACTCCAACAAATTGCCACAATTATTCAGTTATGGTCATGAAGTCCACGATTGAATTCATTCTTCCAGGATTTCCAACCAATATGATTTTAATTACCATAATTATAACCAACCACCATCTAAAATGGAGTATAAAAGGGTGCAGTCAACTTGGTCTAATTATAAGTAGTTGAGTCTTTTATACCATGCAACGAATCTCCTTAAAAATAGTTAACATTCTAATCATTTTGGTTGCCACAATCCACGACACCAAATAACACTAACCACTTGTATTTACCTCCTATTTTCAGCCAACTTAAATTTTTATAGGACTACTTTAACCATCCCCTATTTTCCTCCTAAAAGTTTGACTTCAAATTTAGCTATGTAAATCTTTAACTTTCACCACCAAATATTAAGGCAACATCCTAACAAATGGATATTCCATTAGGGCAGCTAAGGTCCATGTGGCTAGGAGGAATCCTTCATTAAATTTAATGCCATTTTCTCTCCAAATCTTTAGCATCCTAGAAATTCGGACCAATTAGCTAAACACCCTAAAATCTAAGAGGTGATCTTAGTTGGCAATTATGCTTAATAAGCATATCTATCCTAATCAAATATGTAATCGCTCATACTCCTATATTATTTTACACTAAAGACCATGGTTCATTAGCCTTGTATGGCTTGGACCCATCAAATCAATTACATTATACAAATATAATTATATATAATTTTTATTATTGATAAAAAATATCATTGGAGACATCCAAGATGTTATTTATTTATAAAAGATATTTAATTTATGATGGATTAATAATGAACATTTATTATTTGAGCTTTTCTTATATGGTTAGTTTGGGTTGGATAGTGTGATTTAGGTCTGAGTCACCACAATTATAATATCAGAGAAATAAAATTCTGTAAGAAGCCTTGAGAATTTAAAAATCAAAAATATTTGAGGAATATTAGAATTCATTCAGTGATTGAAGACCCAGGATATTTTGAAGATAATCTAGACATAGGGGAGTAAGATAACTTAGAATGGGTGAGATTCTAAGCCCTTATGTTGTTTTGTAAGATATTGGAACAACATAGTGCCAATGTTGATAGATCTGTAGGAGCGGCTCTGAGCAATAATGCTGAGGAGATGGCCAAGGTACATGGAGCACTTCATAAGATAGCACTTTTGTGAGAACCCTAAATCAAAAAAGTTTAAAATCAAAGTAAAATATTGTTTCTTAAAAATCGGAGTGTTTTGATTTTGACTTAAACCGGAGTGGCCTTACACCACTGGAAGATTGGAACTAATGGTAAATAAAATGTTGACCGGTGTCAAGACGTTAACCGACATCAAAATGTTGACCGGTGTCAAGACGTTGATCGGCGTCAAAATGTTGACGGAAGGTTGACCGGAGGGTTGACCGGTTTTTAAAAATGTTGACCGATCTCGAATTAGAGAAAAGAAACGTTAGCCGGCTTTGAGTAAAAGTTAGGCCAGATTAGAGTAAGAAGCGTTAACTGAAAAAGTTGACTAATAGAAAGGTTGACCGACTTTAAAAAAATATTGACCAACTAGAATTGACTACCGAATTGAGAAATATTGACCAGGATAAATTAAAGGCAAACTAAAGAAAAGGGCCAACTTTGTTTAGACGATTAGATGCCAACTAGATCCAAATTTAATTATAGTAAGTGAACTACTCCGTTGACCTTCTAGATAACAGTACCAAGTAGATAACTCACCCTACTCACTCCCACCTAACCCCTGAAGGGAAGTACCAAGTAGGTAACTCACCCCCACTTACTCCATCTAATCCCTTCTCTTTATACATTGAGCTCCAATTTAGGGAAGGGTGTGAAATTTCTTGTGAAGAAGGAGGGTAAGGAGCGAAGAAGGAGAAAAAGCTTCAAGTTAGTTAGAGTGGGCGATCAACAGTCAGGCAAGTGTACCTTTCATTTTTAAATCCAAATTTTAAGTATACTTCTATTTTCAAGTCTCGACTTTAAAAAAATTACAAGTGTTCTCTTCAGATTTAAATACTTCAGCACATAGTATATCAGACTTACCGTTTTTAATTACTACTTAATAAGCTGCATCTCTGACGTCATGCTTACTTTACAAATTGACTGAAGATATAATTTTGATTTCATGGTTAATTCATGTTTGCTGCTTTCTACTTTCCGTTTTCTACCCAACTTATGAATTGACCTTAATGATATAAAAATGAAGAAATAAACTGGCTTTGAGTCATAATAAAGAATTATTGACCGAAATAAAATTTATAGATTTGAAACCATCTTTATGTCAACTAAAAGTCTTTTTACTCGACCAAAATAAGAAAAATGAATTTGAAATCAGCTTTGTAATATGATGACCAAAATCTTGATGCCCGTCCGAAATGTGAACTAACGAAAAAGTGAGATGGCCTTATGACAAGATAATTAAGATTGGACCTTAGCACTGGGAGATAAAGTTCTCCGGCATGCCTTAGAATATTATGGTGGTAATCAAGGATAATGAAAGGGAGCTGTCCTCGGAGCTTTGTACAATGAGGTATTGTCATGATTGTGAGGAGATGTGTACAATCTATCATCGATTATTGCCCCTCCGCTAGCGATGCTCCTTACCTATAAAAATAAAAGAGAAGAGAAATATTTATAATGAGACCGACTCTGTTTTTTATCTCGATTTCCAGAATTGTACTGCTCTGGCTTTCCTAACTTCTTTGCATTATGTATTTGTCATGATCTGATCAACCGTTGTTTTATAATATTCATGTTGTATATAAATCTGTATCTGCCTTACATCATAAACGCTTTATGGAATATCTGCATGTACCTTGTTGAGTTTCGGCTCATTATTTTCTATTTTCTCCCCTCCAGATGAAACTATAGAGCTCGTACCTGACGAGATGGAGTGACTAGAGCTCTATTTGAATAATTCTAAGGACTCGAACGCATATTTTGGAGTTACCCGGAACAAACAGTTTTATTGTAATGATCCGGTTAAAATATATGCATTTTTAGACTTTTCTGACTATGTATGCATAAATGAGTTTTATGGGTATGAATGTAAATATTTCGGCAGATTAATAGATTGGCTTCCGTTACATATTTTATGGATATCGTGTATGGGTCATAAATGGCATCTGTGATCCTATGATTAGTAGGCACGACCGACTCGGACCAGATCACCGAAACATGGGTGTCAGTTCCAGGAGGTCAGTGGAATGCAAAAAAAAAAAAAATGTCCATTCCGTCACAACTTTTAGTTAATCAGGTTACTAGTGCACAAGCCATTGGATCTCTAGTAGCAATGACTCCATGCACCCATGCATTTAGGAAGGCAAGCAACATCTAATAAGAGACTTTATGGATTAGCAAGTTCCTAAATTTGCTGGTCTACTGGATCCCATGCTTGCCGAGGCATGGATGGCTCATCTAGAGAAGGCATTTGAGGTGATTAGATGTAGGAAGGAGGATGAGGTTCATCTGGAGATTCAGCATTTTGTTGGAGAAGTTGATCACTCGTGAAAGATGCTTAAGTGAGAGCTTAGAATTGCATGAGGGGACTTTCAATAGCGCTTCATTGACAAATTCATTTCTTTGTGTACGAGCCATGAAGGAGGCTAAGTTTTTAACATTAGTATAGGGAGACATAACTGTAGCGTAGTATGAGGTGTGGTTCATAGCTTTATCACATTTTGCTCCTTACCTCATATTTAATGAGTGAAAGGTGAGACATTTTCAGGTGGGATTGGCAAATGCAATCCAGATATAATTGATTCCCTTTGAACTAGTTGAGTATGATACAATATGGAAGTGTGCGGTAATGTTTTTTTTTTTTTTTTTTTTTTGGTAAGTAAAATGTGTTGTAATGATTGAACAAGCATTGATTTGGCAGGGATAGATTTAGCAGGCTTCCCAAGTTCAAATCGGAGTTAGTTCGACTTATGACAGACACCATAGTAGATAGCAGCAAGATGATTAAAACAAGCATTAAAAGAAAGGTGGATATAGAGAAAAGAGATAGGGCTTTACATGTAAGATGTTTGATCATATCACACAGGATTGTAAGTCGATGGTATAGAAGCCAGATTCTTCACCAACCACTACCTATATGGCACCATCTATAATTCAACCAGAGCCACTTTCATGCTAAAATTGTAGGAATCCGAATCACTTTGCTAAGTATTGTTGTGAGCCTGAGCATTAAAATGCAGAACAAGCTGAACAATAGAAAGTGCAAATTCCTAGACGAGTGTATGCTATGACCTAGTAGGAAGCTCGAGACTCCCATTTATGTGGTGCAAGAAGTTATCCTTATTTCTAAGTACCCTACACATATTTTATTTGATTCAAGCATGACATATTTCTTTGTGTCAACATGTTTTGTGCCCCATTTGAAGGCTATTTCAAAGCAACTAGACTTCACTTTGGTGGTGTTTACCCTAGTTGGTTAGACCGTGGATATTGATGTGATTTACGTTAGTTGTTTAGCTCAAGTAGGAGGTCATCGTCTCCCAGTAGGCCCGGTCACACTTATATGTTGGAGTTTGATATCATTCTCAATATCGACAAACTATCTAGCTGTCATGCTAAAATTAACTATGTGAAGAGGATTATTCATTTTCCTAGCCCGGTTATCCACCGTTTGAGTTTTGAGGCATTGGTAGCAAAGGTACTCTCCCTATTGTATCGACATTGCACAGTGGACATTATTTACAAATTTGATGCCAAGGCTTTTTAGCCTTACATCAGGTTTAGAAGTGAGGAATTTGAGGTTGGAAGATATTCTAGTGGTGCAAGAGTTCACAAATGTGTTTTATAAGGAGGTACATAGACTTGCATTGGAGTGTGCGGTTGATTTTGTTATTTAGTTAATTCTAGGGACAAAACTTATCTCTAAGGCTCCTTATCAAATAACACTGATTGAGTTTTAATAGTTAAAGATTTAATTATATGAGTTGCTTGATTTAGGCTTCATTTAGCCTAGTACTTCACTGCGGGGAGCATCGATTCTATTTGTTATGAAGAAGGATGTATCCATGAGAATATATTTTGACTATCAGGAATTGAATAAAGTGACAATTAAGAATAAGTATCTACTTTCAATGATTAATGACCTATTCGATCAATTACAATGAGCGCAAATATTTTCTAAGATTAATCTTTGATCAGATTATCATCAGTTGTGGATATTATAAAAACAACATTCAGGATAAGATATAGACACTATGAATTCGTGGTGACACCCTTTGGACTGAATAATGCACCAATAGTTTTTATAGAAATGATAAACCAATTATACAAGCCTTTTCTAGTTCAGTTTATAGTGGTCTTCATGGGCAAAAACATGATATATCTAAAGAATGATACTGAGGATGAGGGGTGTCTTCAAAAAAAATATTAGAGACATTAAGGAGAGCTCACCTATTTGAAAAATTCAAGAAGTGTAAATTATGGTTCAAAGAGGCTACATTCCTTGGCTATATCATATTAGGAGCCAAAGTGTCGGTAGACTCAGTGAAGATTGAAGTGGTGATTGGATGGATGAGATTGACTTTACCCAAAGAGGTATGGAGTTTTCTTAGACTGACTAGTTATTATTGTAGATTTGTGTAAGATTTCTCTAGCATTGCTATACCATTAACTAAGTTGGCATAGAAAGATGTCAAGTTCAACTAATCAAACGAGTGTGAGGTGAGCTTGAGTTGAATCGAAGATTGACTTTGATGCCTATCTTGACCATTCCTAATGGGTTAGGTAGGTACAAAGTGCATTAATGTTTCACTAAGAGGATTAGGTTGTATACTTATATAACATAGGAAAATGATACCATATGGGTCTCGGCAACTGAAAGCCTATAACACTAAGTGTCTAACACACAATATCAAGCTTGTGACTATCATTTTTACCCTAAAAATTTGGCAATAATATTTATACAAAGGGATGTTCATGATATACATAGATCATAAAAGTCTTAAATATTTATTCTTATAGAAAAAGTTCATTATGAGGTGGAGAAGATAGTTGGACTTTTTTAAAGACTATGACTATGATATTCAGTATAAGCCAAAGAAGGATAATATTTTTGAAGAGGCATTGAGTTAGAAATCTATAAGACTCATTGCCCATCTGATGATCCAAGAGTGCCACATGCTAGATGGTGTGGAGGATTATTAGTTGAGCTACATCAAAGTGAATTCCAAGTGACAATCATATCTCCTTGGAGATGATGGTATTCATCAATCAAATCAAGGAGGTGCAGCACGAGGATCCTTTACTTTTGTTGATTCACATGGATTTAGGCAACAAGGTGTGAGTAGATTTTCACCATGGAGATGACGGTATACTAAGCTATCTAGACCAACTATTTGTTTCTAATGACGAGGACTTACGGAAGGGGATTCTTGATGAGGCACATCATTCCAATATACGACACATTTGGGTAATACCAAGATATACTGGGACCTTAAGATAATTTTTTGATGGAGTGGATGGAAAAAGGATGTTGCAGACCATGTTTCTAAGTGACTAATATGACAACAAGTCTAAGTGGAGTATCAACTACCAGCTAGAGAGTTACAAACTATGCCCTTTTCGAGTTGGAAGTAGGAGCATATCGTAATGGACTTCATTTCTAAACTTTTGAAAACAATATGTGGACATGATACTATTTGGATGATTGTTGATTAACTGATGAAATCAACATCAACTTTTGATTGGCTCATCTTTCTAGGTTGTATATTGATAAGATTGTATGATTGCATGAAATTTTTGCTACTATTATGTCTAACAAAGATCCACAATTCGTATCACATTTCTGGTAGAATCTATACTAGAGTTGAAGACAAAGTTGAGATTTAGTATACAATTTCATCTACAAATGGATAAATAGCCAGAGTGAGCCATTAAAACATTGAAGGACATGTTGCATGTATTTGTACTCAATCTTGAACATAGTTGGGATTCACACCTACCATTGGCTAAGTTTACATACAATAATAGCTATTAGATGAATATTGGCATTACATGTTTCAAGGCACTCTGTAGGAGGAAGTGTCGTTCACCGATTAGTTAGGAAAACATTAACGATCAAAGGACTATGGGACTTGATGTTGTATAGGAGACTACGAAAAAAATTAGCGCTATTCGAGATTGTCTTGGGATTGCTTAAAGAAGATTGAAGAGTTATGCTATTTAGAGATGACAAGACATATAATTTGAGGTTGTTGATGCAGTGTTCTTAAAGGTCTTTCCATGGAAGGGTGTGATGCATTTCAAAGTGAAAGGAAAGTTTTGACCACGCTTTATAGGACCTTTTAAGATCATTGAGCAAGTCGATGAGTTAGAATATAGAGTGACTTTACCTCCAGCCATATTAAAAATCCACAATATTTTCTATGTTTCCATGTTGAAAAGGTACATGCATGACCAATCTCATGTAATCAACTACATGCCATTGCAAATGCAGGAGGACTTATCTTTGAAAAATAGCTAGTTTGGATAATTTATCATAAATATAAAACACTTTGCAGAAAAAACATTCCAATGGTAAATGTTTTATGGAGACACCACAATGAGAACACACGACATGAGAGTTGGAATAAGATGTGAAGGAGACACATCTATTTTTATTCGAGAAATAAGGTACGTATTTCATGGATAAAAATCTTTAATGGAGAAGAATTGTAATATCGCAGTGTTTCGACATGGGTTTATTTGAATTTTTGACTAAAAGGGTTATTAATAAACATAATTAATGAGTTATTTCATAAGGTAAATCAAAACTAAATTTATGATGAGATTGGTCAAATCAGACTTGTGGGAACTCAAAAGGGTGTTTTTGTAATTCTTTCTTCGAGAGTCACAAATCAATATCAATATTTTAGAATATTTAGTAGGATTTGTTATGACTTAAATATTTATTGTGTGCAGTTAAAAGTGAGATTTTATTAGCACTTGATTCATTTCATTCTTAGCCACCGTTTTTTATGCTTTCACATCATTAAATGTGGAGACACTTTCATCTTATTTCAATTGGCTGCAATCTATTAATAATTAGGATATTAATTTGAATAAGAGTACAATTATGGGAGAGCCAAGTTTATTTCTTTTAACTGCCTTCTCTTGATTGTGTCTATATTATTATCCATCGACTATTTAAGTGGAAACACCTTCCTTATCATTTGTTGTACCATGTTGTTCATACCAAGTAATTGGGAGAAAAGTGTTCACCAACTACTAATTTTCTCCTCACCGTGGTAAGTTCTGATATCCATTCTCGGAGTAGTAGTGATGGTTGTTCATATTTGTTAATTTATTAATTTCACATGTCTTGAGGCAAATAAATTTATACTATTCTTAGACATTCCAATTGTTGCAAGTAAAGTTTTGTCTAGGTAATGCTTAATTTCTACTATCCATTCCTATGCTTAATTTTATATTCACACTATTTAGTTCTCATCGTTTATTAATATGGTATTTGACTAGCGAGTGGTCCATCATTTGAACACAACACTATTATTCAGTCAATTGCTTAAATGAAGTTTGAACGCTAGTGTGTACATGGTCATCAAGTACATTTCATACTTCTATAATATAAATATGCTTCTTATGCATGGTGTAGGTATGTTTTCATTCAAACATAGGATAGACAACTATTTTGTTACATGGTATACTTTATCTATGATATAAATTGGTGAATTTATGATCTATATTGTTTGATAAGCGATTAGCATAGCCTAGGAGTGCTATTCTTGAGTTATGTCGAGAGTGCAGGACAATGGTGGACCAATAGAGTGTCATTTACCAAGTATTGGAGAGTCATTTCTGTTATCTGTAGTTGTTAGCTTTTTTTTTACGTGATTTGTGAAGGGATGAGTATATTTTTTATATCTATGATTGAAATAAAAGATATTATATAAAATATTATGATATCAATAAATATGAAATTTGTAGAGTCTTAGTATGGTCTATAGTTTTCTAATATTAATTTTTATATCTCGATGGGTTGAAATCTATATCCATAAATGGATACTTATCATCCTATGAACAATGTATGATAAGATATTGAGAGATATTATACCAACGGGTATTTGGTTTAACATGTGGAATAAGAATGAGATAGAATATTTCGTTTCCCCATTCGAGCATGGCTCACAGTTGAATCATGAGAATACGAGTATAATATATTTTGGGCTAACCCTGATAACTAGTTGAAATATTATTTGATAGAGTTGAGTTCAATACTTATGTACCACAGGTGACAAGTATTTTGGGACCATAAAGTTAGTTGATTGTCAAACTTGTGAGAATCAACACCTAATGTATGTTATCCAGCCAATAGTGGTAGGTGCATAACTATAGATTTATAGTGACAGAATTATATCAAAGAAAATTTTTATAATATATTATATAATTGTGATCTTTATTTTAATAGGTTCAAATGAAACATATCTTTATTAGACTCAATGGAATCTCGGTTGTGTTCATAATGTTCATTTTTAAGAAACCCTTAATAGTTGGCTTGTAACTTATATTTTGTGATGGTGTTAAGTCTTGGATAAATGATAATTAATTACAAATTGCTATTACTATGTATATTAATGTTGTTTTTTAAGATGTACTCCATAGTAGAGCAAGTTGGTATCATACTAGCAGAGATTGTACTATTACTATGAAAATTCTAATAAAGAGGTGATTTTTTAAGTCTAGAAGTATCATATCGAAATATTTAAGTTTTGTTTAGAGTTTTTGATAGATGATGGATAGTATATCGAAACTACATTCCCTTTTGTTTTATTTTATATGAACAATTATATAATCTTTTGTCTTAGGAAGTTTGATATTTATAAGTGTTATTTTGATTTTTGATGAATTTATGATGATATCTATGGTTTGAGTTTTTCCATAGAGTCGGTTCAGGTAGGGTAGTGTAATTCGAGTCTGAGTCATTATAATTTTTGTTTTATTTTACATCAATAATATGATTATCATTAGAGATAATTGTAATAAGATAGAATCTCTTAAAATTTTTCTATATCAATAATTTGAGATGAATGATATTAAAAAAAACCTTAGTTACTTCATTAGTTTTGAAATAACATAATATTCTAATGGACATTATCTATCTAAATCAAATTATGCTTCAACTTTGCTCATTCATGCGGCCATAACTAATAACAAGACTACTCCTACAACATCGGAACCAAATGCTAAACTTACTCTATTTGACAATTCTCATTTTCCAAGTGCAAGTCCTCATTAGTAACTAGTTGGAGAGCTTGTTTATCTAATGGCTATCCATCATGATAGTGCTTGTATCGTTCATCTCTTTAACCAATTTATTGCTACAACATGATATATTTATTATACTATTGTACTCCATATCCTTCAATGCAATAAAGGATTCTTATTTTATGGACTTCAATTCTTTACTCACTTATCTCTCCAATTATGTGTCTTTTTGATACAGATTAGGCAAGTGATTTCACAGATCAATGATTTACCACTTGATATTGCTTCTTTTTTAGCATATCCCTTCTTTCATGACAAAGTAAAAAGTAATCTGTCATATCATGATTAAGTATGAAAGTGGAATATCATGCTATAATTGATACAACAGTCAAATTTCTTTAATTATGTTGGCTGTTAGAAAATATGAACGTTCTACATCCTAATGCAATTACCTTTTATCATGATAATCAAAGTATTAAATAAATTATTCACAGTGATATATTTTGTAAATTGCAAAACATATTAAAAATAACTGTCACTTTATTCTTCGACACATTCACCAAAGTAGTATAATTCTTTACTATATACCATCAGCCGAACAATCCACTGGTATCTTCATCAAGTATCATGCAACAAGATAATTTCATGATTTAATTTTTAAACTCACGTTGTCCTTATCTCTTAAAGAAATGAATAAGTGATTCTCTAAATTTGGAACGTCCATTTTTAAATAGATGGTTAAATTTAATATTTAATTTTAATTGATTTTTAAATTTTTTTAAATAATTAAATTATAAAATATTTTATTTAAAAATAAACGACTTAAATTAAAAAAATAATTTTCTTCATCTCTTTAAGAAATGTATCCTCCATAGTACGACAAAGCTAGAAAGATTGAAGGCTCAACTCATTGAGATACGTGCATTGATTTATGATACATAATTTTGGCATACAACTAGCCATATTTGAAAGCTGTGGTTACATGTCCCAAATTTTGAAAGTTGTGAATGTAAATATCAAGACTTTCGAAAATTGTGGGTGTGAGTTTTAAATTCTCTAAACTCTCAACCATGGATGGAATTTAAATGGATAGCTCTATTTACTACTTTACAATGTAAACTCCTGAAAAATTGGTGCTTTGAATAATGTTTCACTTCTATATGAATGATACATTTCTGGCCTGTTTATGCCAAAGAGAAAACAAAAAAAATTGTAAGTAGTCATTCATTGTAGTTGATCACATTCAATAGTGTATTTGTTTCTCCGTTATTTTTTTCTCTGAGAGATTTTTCACATTAAATCTGTTTGTCTATTCCCCATGTTGATTGTGTCGTATGTTTATAATTGAAGTGTTTTTTTACGCTTAAACTAGAAGAAAAAATTCATCTATTGATTCTCATACACTGTCTGAATTTCATGGGTTAGCAACTGTCGCATTTGCATTCGAACAAAACAAGACCGCTTGCATGGAGATTATAATGCAATTCAACAAATCTGATAAGCTTGTACCGAATTCTACAGAATTTGCTATCTGAAGTTCAAACTCGATTGACCTAAAATTCATTTTTCCCCCAAATCAGGGAGGGGGGGGGGGCAACGAAAACGAATTTGAATATAGAATCAGAGGTGAAGAGCAAGAGCGGTATAGCTAGATAGTTTCGTCTACCGAATGACACGGAGAGAAGCGATGAAATGAGACCAAGCGTGCCGAATGCGGAGATACATCGAAGCGGCTTGAGCGGTGACATCTAGGAGGAGTTCTCCAACTTTGTCCACGAACTGGCTTAGCCTTCTCACCGGTGGTATCAACAGCATCAGCGGAACTGCCGTCAATGCCGCTCCCAACGCCAGCTGCAGCATTTCCAGAAGCGGCGACGAAGGGGAGAGGAAGAGGTGAGAGAGAATGACAGATGAAGCAGCAGTCGATTGGCTCAATCCCAATTACTAGCTTGTTTTTCCCCTTGAAAACGCGCAGAGTTCTCATCATTGCCTAGTCGACGAATCCCGCCAATAGACGTGGGTTGAAGAACAGCCACGGAAAATAAAATATAATAAAATCAGCAAAAAGAATAAAAAAGGGAGAACAATATTCCAACTAACTTTCAAAAATATGGCAAGCACGTGGCATCTGCTTTGCCTGGATAGGATTGGTATAACTCACTCGACGGTCATACACTTGAGTTTTGACGACGCGGGAGAGGAGATCACCAGCTATGGACGTGCACCGTTCAGTGGAGCGCGGAGCTTATGCTATTAGTTCTGGGACGTCAAAATTGTACTTATATTAAGTCCAAAACTAATATATGTGAAAATTATTTTTGAACCCTTCATTTGAACATATTAAGAGATGATATAATAATGTACAATATAAAATGATAATTATAATTATTAAGACAAAATATTTTATATAAAAACCCCTTAAAAATGAGAAAAAATCATAGAACAATAAGTTTAAAAAATATACACTTTACAGTGAATTCTGGATCACAAAATTTTCTAATAAACACAGTAGTATAATACCTTGCATTAAAAAACCTAAACAATAGAGAATAAAAGAATAAGTGAGAAAAATGACCGGCAATATTCTTCACAAAAATAAGAATAATATATACAAGGTTGATGGATAATAGAATATGATTCAAAATCCAAACGAATGAATAAATCTTCTTCTTCTTACTTTTTTTTCTTTCACTTTTCTTTTTCTCACTATATCGATACTTTAGAATTCAAAAGGACTTCATTGAATACCGTATGTGACGACCCGAGCTCGGATCCTTGAACCCGATTCGAACCATTACGGTAAAATCTCGAATCATACAAAATCATCAATTATACATCATCAATGAACTCAACATCATTAAAAACATCATTAATGAACAATATAAATGTATCATTATTTCAATATCCATAATGGTAACAATAAATAATTTCAATAATATCGATGTCCAAAATATCAATCCTCATAATAAAAATTTAATAAACGTCGAATAGTAACAGAACCAATAAAGACCTTAAATCTTTAATCCGGGAGCCTAAATCTCTGATATCACCTCTACCTGGAATCTACATAATAACACGTGATCTCTTTTATTTTGCTGTCAACATGTCTATTTTGGAGGCAAATAAAATATAAGAGTGAGCCGAATATCCAACAAGTAAAAATAAACAATAATAGATGAGTACAATAAAACATCTCGGATGATAAAATAATGAATAAAATTAATAATAATAGGTGATGTACCAACTACTATCTAAGATTAAATAATATGTCATATCCACGACTCAAAAGTCATATGAACAATTAGATAACAAGAAGTAACATGAATTCCATTGAATCCGATCATCAACTCAATACGATGTTACAATTGTATAAATGATCAACAATCTCCGTTGACTTTATTCTATCATAGTAAACTAAATGCCGTGTATTTATGCCCCCAATGGTTAGATGAGTACCACGAGATTACCCGGTATCCATAGTATCCCTACTACCCCTACAGTCCTCTAAGAGACTATACCCGTAACATGCTTATATCATCTTCGATACCCTTCGTCAATAATATCCCAGATATCATCATCTAAATGGTCACTAGGTTATAGGTATCCTTCCTCAATATCAACGACCTCAACCTCCGGAATAGAATAAGTATTAAAAAAGTATAAACTATTCTACATCTCACGAATTCCCATTCATCCGATTATCACAGAGTCTTCATACACTCTCTTCTACTTATCCATAGAGTACCCATAAAATATACACACACAGTCAAAGCCAACGCAAAGATCGATCACCATGAGAATAGGAAAAAATTTAAGAAAATTCAGGAAGTTTGGCGGACCATATATATTTTTTATATTATACTTAATCATAATCGGCCCTCCCGACATATCAAATCTCATCTTTAAAACTACAAAATATCCTCAATCTTGTCGTTATCGAACAAACTCACGATTCTCATTTTATTTGACTATCCCGAGTAATTTCACAAAAATTTAATCAAATAATAACTACCGATGACTTCCTCCTCAATCCTTCAATAATTTCAATATATATATATATTTCTACATCACTTACATTCAAATATATACAAGTATATATATGTACACGAATATATGCAAATATATATATATATGTATATGTATGTATGTATGTATGTATACCAAAATAACATACGCTGCCTCATATAAATCCTTAGAACTACATTTTGCCACACCTGCAACTTCACACAGCCTTACACATATTTACACACACACACCAACACAGCCACACACACATATATACATAAATGTATTCATATATATGCACGCATACACACCCATGCACTATGCATTATGCACTGAGCACTGAGCACACTCATACCCGCACATACACCATTGCCCGTCTGCTCACACAACCATTGCCGACCATGTTTTCCGGATCAACATACACATATACATACACACACATATATAATTATATATATACATCGTATTCTCTCATAGCCATATACACATATTATCTATATAGGTACTCTACCATATGACCTACGCATACACCCACATATATACATATTGCTACATACATTTACACAATCATCCCTATAGTAATACAGTATGAAACATAAACAAAAATTCCACCATTAGTATAAATAGAGCACGAGGCTCTGTTCTCTCATCCGTTCACCTAATCTTCACAGTAGAGCAAGAAATCTCGACTTTTATTGCTATAACATATAAAATGAGGATTTATCACTCAATTAAACAATTTATTGAGCCTCAATTCATCATTATAACCAAAAATTCTCGGTCTTTCGTTAACATAGCAGTGGCTCTGTTTTTCAATTTCCCTCTTCTCAACAAAGAATGCCACCGATTTTCACAAAATCACAATATGCAAGGGAGGGAATAACATCAACAAGAATGAGAGAAGAATTTACTTGCAAAAATTTGGATTGTTACTTGCTTCAATTCCTTCTTCACTCTTCAGCGTCGGTGGCGGCAAATTGGTAGAGCAATCTTCCGGTTCCTTTCCCTCTTTTCTAACCCTACTGCCCCATTTAAATAATGAAAAGGCCGGCTAGAGTTTCGCCCCAAAATTTTCATGAGAGTATCGATTTCTTTCCCTCTTTTCACTGCCACGATCGCACCGCCCCTCCTTCCTTTTCCTTCTTTCCTCTCATTCCTTTTTCTTCTCTTTCCTTTCTTTCTTTTCTTTTCCTTTTTCTTTCTTGGTTTGATATTATTTTATATTATTATTATTATTATTATTATTATTATTTTTAAGTAAATTAATTTAATTAAGTAACCCCACGTTTATTCCTAAACCTTTTGATCCAAATACTTTAAATTTTTTAGGACCAAATATTTAAACCTAATTCATCGGTCTATATAGTTCAAACTTATATTTTTAACCCGAATTACGAAACTTTATGTCTAAAATTACTAAAAATGATTATCCTAACTAAATAATAAAATTAAAATTATTTAAAGTGTTACACCGTAATCACTTCAGGATGACTTATGATAGTGTCGACACATGAGCGCCTCTCAATTGTAAACTTACTAGACAAATAGCACATATGTTCTCTTCAGGTACCTATGTGCCACTCAGAAAATTCCTCCACTCGAGTTAAAAATTGTGGAATATCAAGCTATCATTTGGCATGCTTTAAGTTTTTTTTTCACACTATCTTTGTTATTATATCTAACCCATTTTCTTCGACCCTAAATTTATTGAGTATCAACAACTCTGAGTCAACTCAATGATATCAAAGATTGATGTGTTTTGAATTTGAATAAAATAATAAATTCATATAAATGTGAATGACACTTTGATTATTACAAAATACCACATATCACTCTTAAAATTGAGTATATAAATAAATTTTCTCATCCATAACATTTTCTTACTCGCCACTGTTACTATAATATATTCAATTTCAATGGTAGATAAAACAACACATTTTTACAGCCTTAACTATTAAGACACTACTCCTCCCATAAACATAACTAGGTAACCAAAAGATGACTTTTAAGAATCAATATCACCTAACATATCGGTATCAACGTACCTAACTAGAAGTGACTTATTGTTTCCAAAGTACAAACATATCTTGAAAGTTTTCCAAAGCTACCTCAGTATTATTTTATTATGGACTAATGCCTCTTTTTAGGATTGGAAAGGAATCAATTGATTGTTTCAAACGCATTAGTTATGTCCGATATTATGCATACTATTGCATATATTGGACTACCAATGGCCGAATAGTAAAGAGCGTGTCTTATGATGGCCTTCTCATCATCTATAAAATGAAATTGCTAAGTTCATAGTTTCAAGTAATTAGAAGCGAAATACTTACCGGTTCAAGCTTCTCCATATTAAAACGTTGAAATACTTTTTTAATATAATTTTCTTGGGACATTCAGTTCTTCTTTACTTTACATTGCTAAATATTATTATACTGAGAATTTACTTCACTGACTCTAAATCTTTCATGGTAAAAGACTTCCCTAGTTATTTTTTCAACTCAGTAATCCAAGAGGCATTATATTCCACAATAAGTATATTATCCACGTAAAATAAGAGGATAATAAAATGATCTTATGAGAACTTGTGAATAAAATCACAATGGTCCAAAGTAATCTTTCAATTGCATTGACTCACCATCACTTAATTGATCCTCTTACACCATTATTTGGGATCTTGCTTCAATTTGTAAAAGACACTTATTTAATCGGCACACTAAATACTCCTTTTCCTAAACTCAAAACCATTTCGGTTACTCTAAGTAAATTTTTTTTCTAAAAATCACCATGGAGAAAGCCGTCCATACATCTAGTTGTTCAATTTCTAGATCAGTGGTTGTAACTAATCTGAGAATAAATCGAATAGAAGACATCTTCTTTATAGTAGAGAAAAACTCCTCAAAATCAATCTCAATCTGTTAACCAAAATCCTTTACAACCAACCTTACCTTGCATTTTAGTTATGAGTTGTTCTCATTGAGTTTTAGGCAAAAGACCTATTTGTTTCTCAATACACATTGCCTTTATCCACTCCACCAAGTGTTCATCCTCCATAGTCCCATCAAAACACTCAGACTCCCAACTATCAGTAACACATATTTGTTAACTAATAGGTGTGAGGAGGGACATCAATTTCTTATGGATTGTCAAAGTGGGATAATTGATGTAGGCCCAAGAACTTCAAGATGAGCAGCATCATGAGCATCAGCATCATTTATCTCATTGAAGGTGGGAATCTTGTGGACTCTATTGTCTTCATAATTACCTTGAGCACCATCTTCAAGTTGAATTCATATTGGTGTCAAAAGTATAGGATTTATATTGCAAAACTAGTTGTTATATTTGATCGAGATCACTTTCTCCACTTTGCTACTATCTTTAATGGTTTCATATTAAATGAACGCCACATCTCTCTAAGCTTCACAAGTTTCTTCTTCACCAAGAAATTAAGAGCTTGAACTTTCATCTTTAAGGGAGATGCCCATAAATTTTTAAAATAATTATCAATGAATATTATGAAATAAAGTATTCTGTCAAAAATTTTGACATTGAGAGAATTGCATATGTGAATATCCATGAGCTCAATGAGATCCACCTTTTTAGTAGATGAGTTTCTATGAAATGGAAGTCTCTGTTGTTTCCTGGCCAATCAATAAGGGCATATCTTCAACTTTGTCTCCTTCACACCCTAGAGAAGATTCTTCTTTACTAGATATTTGAACCCACTCTTGGTTATATGGCTCAAATGCTCGTGCTATAGGTCGAATGACTTGTTATTCTTGGCCAGCTTAATGACTGATAAGATTCAATCAGATATTTGAGACGTATCATATATCCATTAATATCAACTTTGTGCCATTGTTGGTGGACAGACACACATCCCTATAGCCTACAATTTGAGACAATCTTTTATTTTTTATCTTTAATACTCTAAAATTATTTAAAGTTTAGAATATGAAGAATTTCCTTTTAGACATAACATAGAGTGATACATTACAATTGATTACCTAGCTTGTCTCATGATTGGCCAAGTTAATTATATATTATCTTTATCTCGAGATTTCTTAACTTTTTTCTCGTTACTATCTACATTCTCTCACTTTCTTTTATATTAGTACTTTTAGAAATGACACTTTTTCTACAATAGTAGCATTCAAGGTTTTGGCAGCCCATTCTCAACTTGCTCCAACTCTTCTCACTAGACTTAAAACCTCTCCCCTTACCTCTTTTACATGACTCTAAGACCGGTACTTTTAAGTTCTAGGACATGAAGCTTTACAACCTCCTCCTTATCTCCTCATTTAGAACTACATTCTTAGCTCTCTTTAAGGTCAATACATCATTAGTAGTGTTGATAATAGTGATATAGATAACCTTTTACGAATCAGGTAATGTGGTCAATAATCACAAATCCAACAACTTATCATCAAATTTTATGTCCATGCCATTTAATTGGTTAACGCACTCTTAGAGCTTGTTTAAATGATTGGCTATAGAATTGTCTTCCCTGTATCTCATGTGCATTAATTTTATCAAGTGATATAACTTATTATTACTAATCTTCAAAGTATAAAGCATTTTAAGTGTCTTCGATAGTGTTTTTGTGTGTGTTTTGTTACGGATATGATCATAAATATTATCATCAACAAACTATCAAATGTATCCACAAATTTGTTTATATTCAAAAGCTCATTCTTTATCAGATTTTGATTCGATCTTTTGGGTAATAAATACTATAATAATTAATAATAGATCATTTATCTTACTCATATGAATGTCATAATTTGAATCATTCAAGCAAATTATTTTTCTACCACCCTCCATTAGTATAGACAAGTTGTAACACAATAATAACTCTTTGATACCACTTATTAGCTTTTGAAGTCAAAGTTTTTCTTGTGAACTGAGAACTAATATCGAAGAAGATTGATTTTTAATAATTTACTTTAACCCATGAGGATATGATATAATAATTTACAAAGTAAAATAATAATCACAAATAGTATGATACAATATTTTATATGAAAAATTCTTTTAGAAATGAAAAAAAAAAAATCACTAGGCTATAAGTCTAAAAAATATCTACTATTTATTAAGTTTTAGCTATAATAATCTCTAATAAATATAATAATATAATACCTTATAATGATAAATCTAAGTAATAGAGTACACAATAGTGAATGAGAAAAAAAAATAACATGTAAAATATTTTTCATAACAACAAAAATATCATATCCCAAGTCGGTGAAAAATTAAATATGATTCAAAACCAAAATGGATAAATAAATCTTCATCTTTTTTATTTTCTCCCTCTCTTCCTTTTCTTTTTTCCATTGTATCGAACTGTAAGACTCATGAAGACCACATTAAATGCCCTAAAATTATTTTAGGATAATTTAAAACAGTATACACAAGTACTTCTCCGGTGCAAACAATTGGACAAACAACGTACATGTTCACTTTAGGCCCCTATCATGCGCCATTTAGATTTTTCTTCCACTCAAGCTAGGTCTTATGCAACATTAGACTTGCCATTGGATGATACGTTAATAAGTATAATACTTGAAAGGAAATGATGGAAAACCCAACTCAAGCCACCTTACTTAATTTTAGGTATAAATTTTGATTTTTTCTTTAATAAAGAGATGTTGGATAAATTAAGAGGCTAATTGGTTATTCCAAATATATTTTATTCTTCCTTTCATTCACTATGACCTCAAGAATCCCAAGCGGCAAAATTGCGATACCTTGACGGAGGAATTCCGCCGCATTCGCTCCTGTGATCTTGGCGAGAGGGATTTCTCCACCCACTTGGTAAAGTAGTCGATACCGATGATCAAGAATTTTCTTTGTCCAGCAGCCAGAGGTAGGGGCCCAAGTATGTCGAGCCCCCATTGTGCGAACGGCCATGGGGATTGGAGATAGTGCAGCTCCGTATGCGGCTGGTGCATCATATTGCCATGGACACAGCAACTTCGCATTTCCCTGACGAATTCCATAGAGGCGTCGCTTCATGGTGGGGGCGCGAGAACCCTTGCCGCATGACATTGAATGCTAGGTTCTTCTGCGCATGTCGATGTGCGAGCCAGCACAAGCCACCCCGATGCACTTTTCCCGTAGCGCAGTCGGCTTCCTCTGGCGTGAGGCACTTCAGGAGGGGAGTGGAGTATCCTCGCCTGTATTGCCTCTCATTCAGGACCGTGTATCATCCTGTCATCTTCTTGATTCACTTGGCTTCATTGGTGTCGTCGGGTAGGGTCCCCTCAGTTAGGAACTTCACGTACGGTGCCATCCAATTGTTTCCTGTGTCGACCCGTAGCACATCTTTGTCTTCAGCGTCGATGCTAGGTGCGGTCGGAGACTTCTCCCATAAATAGGCTCTCTCGCATCTTGCTTGCGGGCCATGGTCATGGATCACGGCCGCGTCAAGCCGGCGGCCATTCCGCTGTCGCTGGCCATGTTGTCCGATCTCGGGATGTGTTCGATCTCAAATCGACCGAACTCAGGGATCAGGTCCTTTACTCTCGCCAAGTACCTCACAAGCCATGGGTTCGAGGCGTCAAAGTTCCCCTTCACCTGATTGACCACAAGTTCGGAGTCACTACACACGACCAACGACCATGCGGAACACTCCTTCGCCAGTCGTAGGCCTGCGAGGAGGGCCTCATATTCCGCCACGTTGTTAGTGGCCGGGAAGGCCAACGTGACGTAGTATGCAATCTCCATGCCATCGGGCGTCCTTAGCACAACACTAGCTCCGCTGCTTGCCTGGGTAGATGATCCGTCTACGTTCAGGGTCCACGCAGGAGGATCGCCATCTACCATACTTCCTTCCTTGCTGTCTCCTTCTGCGCGGCGTCTTCAGCCGCCACGACGATAAAGTGGGCGAGCCCTCTGTCCTTTCACGGCGTCGGGGCCGGAACTCGGCGCCGAATTCCCTAGCTCAACAGCCCACTTAACTGGCCTCCTACGGACGTCTCCTGCTCGCAAGATCGACTTGTTGGCACCAATGTGGATGGTTACAAGCTGACGATCTGAGGTGCGATCGGAAATAGGGCGCGGCTTCCGCGCCCGCATGCACAAGCGAGCACCATCTTTTCTAACGCAACTCGTGCGGATAGCGGGCCTCCACGTCGCCAAGACACGGCCATTGGGACGAGTAATTGATTGTTTCTTTTGCCGCCGTTGTTTGCCCCGTGCTCCGCAACTAACAATGAAAGTTGTTAGGGCGCCACCGATGTGGCCAAATAGCGGTAGAGATCTTCTCTTTGGCTGCGAGCTTAGTAGCGGTCTTAAGATGGAGAGGTAAGTCTTCAATTCCCTAAAGGCTTCGATTGCATTCTTCACTCCACTTGAACCCCTGCGATTTGGTGCCCTTAGCGCCTTGAAGAAGGGCAAGTATTTTTCGCTAACTCGCGAGGAACCGCGAGAGGGCTGCTATTCGCTGGATAGAGCGCGCCTTCTCTTTTATCGTCCGCGGGGTTCGAGGTGAGGATGGCTCATCCCATCTTCTTGGCTTGTCCCAGCCTCCTTCAAGGCATCATGCCAAGGCGCGTTGATCTTCCGATGAAACCTAGAAACTTCCCGAGGTCACTCCGAACGCATACTTGGCGGGGTTGAGCTTCATCCCGTGCCATCGGAGGATCTGAAAAGTCTCATCTAGGTCGTTGACGTGGCTACTGGCGACTCTGCACTTCACGAGCATGTCATTGACATACACCTCCACTTTCCGTCCGATTTGGGCCTCGAACATCTTGTTCACAAGGCGCTGGTAGGTCGCGCCAGCATTCTTGAGACCAAAGGGCATCATTTTGTAACAATACATCCCCTGGTCTGTCATGAACGAGGTGTGCTCCGCACCTCCTCCGGGGTCCATCCGACCTCGATTCTATCCGTGCTGCGTCCATGAAGCTCAGGAGCTCGTGCCCGGACGTGGAGTCCACGAGCTAGTTGATCCTGGGGAGCGGGAAGCTGTCTTTAGGGTAGGCCTTGTTCACGTCCGTGAAGTCGATGCACATCCTCCACTTGGACTTTCGCCGCTCTTTTTTAGGAAAGCCAACGTTGGGACAGCCCACTGGGGACTGTTGGACTTCTCCCTCCGAATGAATCGGCGTCCAAGAGCCTCTTCACCTCTTCCCTTATGGCAACCAACTTCTCGCGAGGTGGTCCTTTGCTTCACCTGTGTGGGCTTTTTGCCTCGAGTCAAGCCCGACTTGGACTATGACCTCGGTGGCCTATCCCAAGCATGTCGTGGATTACTTCTCATGGAACCACGCAAATCGTCGGAGTTAGCCCTAAGGAAGGTAATCAAATCGGCCACGCTCCAGTAAACCGGAGGGATCTCCCACGTTGATGCATCGCTCCTGCGGCACGAGATGGGTTAGCCGCGATGGGATTGCCTCGGTGCTTCCCCCTGCACCGAGCCTCATTGCAGCAAGGTCCCGTCGCCGAGGTCAAGGTCTTCGTGCAGGCGCATGGCACCACCCGGGTTAATCTAGGACAGGTAGCACGTCCGTCCCAATACCTCGATCTCCAAGGACTTCACCACGCCCCACTCTGAGGGGGAAATTTCACCGTTAGATGTGGGATGGACGTCATCAATTCATACAAATGAATATGCTCAAGGTGGTTAGGAAAGGTCTTCCAAGCATTCATATGGCATGCGCGTTACAACGGATGGAAGGTCAACGACGAGGAATGCCAACTCTCGCGTCACCGAGTGCGGGTGGGTTCCCATAGTGACTTCCACCAAACTATCCCAACGCACGGGATCACTCGTTGTCCAAGCCATACAAGGGTCGGGGCGCTCCTTTGCAGCTTTCTTCCGGCTTTGTTTTAGTCCAACTTTAAAGAGCGCAAAGTGAGATACAAAGAAATTTTGAGAACTTCCATTATCAATGAAAACTCGTTTGATTGGTAGTCATCTCCACCACGGTTGGTGACCTCGAAACACGGGCCGATACAACAAGGGGGGTCGGTATGGGGAGAGGTTACATGAGCCGTATCGTCAACCTCATTGCTAAAAGCTAATGACATCATTCCTAACCCCTATCCTTGCTCACTTGTTCTTTGGAAGTCGGCCCGCGGCCACGCCCGGTATCCGCGATGGCCGTGGTGGCAATCATCATACCACCACACCGGCCTAGCAACTTTCACATTTCCGGCGAGCTCTCGGAGGCTCACCCGCATGACTTCACCATCTAAGTCGCCGGTTCCTACTACCCGAGCTCTTCACGAACCGCTTCAAGTGTCCACGCTCTCGGATCGCCCGTATAGTCTCGATTTCTCGCCGCAAGGTCCAGTTCTCGGTGGAGTGTCCCCACTCCGGCACCTCTTGATGGTGCTAGGTGCGATTTCGTCCGGAGCCGTTGACGCTGACCCTTTGGGGTCTTCGCCACTTGGGAAGAACTTCTCATCCTGATTGCATCGATGTTCATGCGGCCGTCATTCGGAGGGGCCGGGAGGCTCTACCATAGTCCTTTCTCGGGCCACTGGGGGCGGAGGCACTGCGCCTTCGCGCTCCGGGATGCGCCCACGCGCCGCCATCCCATCTTTCTCACTCCGGATGCTGCACTCGGGCTTTCGGGGGCCGGTCCGCAGCCTCGGGGCACTTCTAGCTCGCCATTGGCCTCTTCTCCGACTTCGTGATGTATGTCTGGGCGATGGCCTCGGCCTCCCATAGACAAGCAGGTCTGAGGCGAATGGTGCGACTTGTGCTTGAAGAAGTCGCCCACTGCCACCAGAGTGGCAACGAAGGCGTTGAGTTTTAGCTCGTCAGAGAGCTGGGGGATCCGCCGTGCCTCGGTGATGAAACGTTTTAGGAACCGCTTCAAGCTTTCATCTGACCTTTGGTGGAGGCGGCTCTAACTGTGTCATGGTTGCTTCTCCTCTCTCTACATTTGAGGGTAATCGGGCCTAGGTCTGAAGTCGGGCAAGCTCGTCGAAATACAGCGTATGGAGTTCGGGGGAGACCGTGGAACTGACAGTAACGCGTCCCCCCTAAGGGTGACGGAAAACACCGCACATCAAGGCCTCGCTTGCCCCTTGCAGAGATAGGTGAGTACGGGAAGAAGGCCTTGAGGTGGTCCATCGGGTCCCTTTAGCTTCGTCGTATCCCTCCAAGACCGACATCTTGAACTTGCTTGGCAACGGTTGTGTCCGCAAGTCCATGGCGAAGGGCGATCTATGGAGGTTGGCGGAGGAGGGCGTGGCCTTCTCCTTATACAGGGTGTCCCATAGCACTTTGACTTTCTCCTCCATCGACGGATCCGTAGAGCCTCTCCGCACATTGATGACGTCGTGGAGCTTCGTGTTGCCCTGGAGGTTTGTTCGAGCTCGTTTGGGATGGCGGCTCTCTGCCTGAGTGGCTCATTCACCATTTGAGCACGCAGCGGTTGGCCTCCCGTTGCCGCGCGAGTTACGGGGTTCGTCCTCGTGGCTATCCTCCACGGTCATCGCCGACGGGATGACTTTCCACTTGCTTTAAAGAAGGCAAAGTGAGATACGATCGTTTCCACTTGGGGCCCATGAGCCATATCGGGCTGCGGCGTGGCCGGCCGGTCGGCCACGCCTCCCGCGGCAGCCTCTCGACGCCTCTCTCGGTGGTGGAGGCCTCGTGATGCTTTGGAGGGGCGAACTCGGCCAAGGAGTCCCGTGTTCTCGCACAAGGCGCGGAGAACCAGCTTTGATATCGCCCACATCCTGGATTTGCATCAGGATGTTCGGGCCCGTGGACATCGACACGGGCCGGAGTGGGGCGTCGCTCGCCTTCCAGGGAGGGGAGCTTCTCACTTGGCGCGACCACCATCGCCGGCACTTGAACACTAGCTTGTGCTGAGTATTCACCATCTTCTCGGTGTTCGGGGTAAGGTGGGAAAGAGACATCAAGCTTCTCGTGGAGCTTTCCACGCTTTTGACGGCGCCCGATTGCCATGGTCGAGTCTCATGCTATCGTCATGGAGACGGATTAGGGAGCTTCCGATTCCTTAGCATGCGGCTGCGCCGGTCGAAGGGTTCGGTCTCCATCTCTATGAACCTCGACCTGAACGCACAACACAAACAACGAACAAGAGGTCGGGCGGAGGTCCTAGCACTTTGATTTCTCCCACCGACGGAGGCCACTCCGACGCTTAAGTCAAAGAAATTCCCACAATGAACGAAATGCGATGGCTCACGCTAAAGGGCGCCGCGTGATTGGATCTTTCCCGGAAAGCGTAAGAGATGCTCGTGTAATGGTATGGAGAATGTAGTGGCAGTTTCTGCGAAGGCCCCTGGCTTCCTTGTTGCAAGGAGTCCGCATGGGTGGCTAGTTATCCCGTTGGACGGCTGTCCGAGTAGACGTGGGGAGAGTAATTGTGAGCTAGCTCGTGTCAGACGGAAGTGAGTCAATCCTCACTTCCAGCTCGTTACTTTTTTGTGATCGAGTCGAGTACAAGAAAGTTCAGAGTTTCTTGAGTTTGATTCGATATTGGGATCGGAATTTTGAAAGAGGAAGAAGATCCTTTTCTCAGTAGGGCGCGAGGGCTCTTATAGGCCTCTCCCCGTTGGACTCTGGGTACCAGAATGCTCGTTGCTAGGAATTCTGCGCCGCTGGTCACTGTTGTGGACCGCCGGTCATGTTGGTTGTC
The DNA here is from genome assembly GCA_033239525.1 of Nepenthes gracilis. Classification (NCBI taxonomy): domain Eukaryota; kingdom Viridiplantae; phylum Streptophyta; class Magnoliopsida; order Caryophyllales; family Nepenthaceae; genus Nepenthes; species Nepenthes gracilis. Next base: position 16,727,055 of record BSYO01000007.1, read on the forward strand.
CTCTAGCCGTGGCTGGCACGCTGAGTCACCTCAATTCCGCGACCATGCCCGATTTTCCCCGAGCGGGGATTGGTTGGTTGCCTCTGCAGTGGGCTCTATAAAGCGGGGACGAGCCGTTGGCGCTGCACCAGGCTACTGCTCTATTGGCTAGCCTTTCCGCCTTTTCGCGCGGCTTTCAGTGGCGGCAATGCATTAAATGCTATTGGCAGTTCCGTTTTCCTGCATTGTAGAGTTCCGGCATGGGCTCCCGCATCTCCCGACTACTGGGCTGGGCTAACCATCTCACGTGGGCTTTTGGACTTTTCGCGGGCCACGAAATTCTTCATGGGCTTGGCAATTCTTCATGGGCCAAGACATGGGACCCAACATGATCGATCTTTTTTTGCTGTAAAAGTATTTGATGAAGTTTTGAAGGGGAAACTGTTCTGCAGGGAAAGAAAGACCGAAGGAAAAAGGTTTACAGAAGCTGGATAGCAGTGGGAAGAAATGCTGAGAATTGCAGTCAGCATTTTATTTATCAATGCTATACTTATATGTAGAATGCAAAACCAACTAACTGAAGAATAAAAGAATATGCATGCCGTAACGGAAAATCAAGCTAAATAATTGATCAATTGCTGTGAATCTGTTTCTGTAGTCGTAGATGGCATGCAGAAATGTATCTTCTTCCAGTGGTCCATGCTTCTTCAGATTCTCTCGACGAGAAGGCTCTGATGCTGTAATATTCCCCCTCAAGATCGAGAGTAATGGCATATTTGGTTGGAGGGAATAGAATTTCTATTCCCTAAAGATAAAAATTTCTTCATTTGATTACAAATTTAATCGAATATAAATATTTTCTGAGAATTATTATTTCTACAAATTTGAAAATAATAATTTTCACCATTTATATGAGAATTATTATTCTCATATATGTGGGAATAATAATTCTCATACATGTGGAATAATAATTCTCACGTATTATTATTATTTGGTATTATTATTATTTTATTTTATTTTGGAATTATTATTATTTTATTATTATTATTATTATTATTATTATTACTCCCACATTATTCCTTATACTATTCTACAAACCAAATAATAAAATATTAATTTTTATATTATTCTATTCCAACAACCAAATATGAGAATAACAATTTCAATTTTATTCTCATCATTTTCTATTTTCTGGAATAATTATTCTATTCCCACCTTATTTCGTTCCAATAACGAAACGTACCGTAAATATTATTTACTCTCATCTTGAAAAGTTGCGGAAAAGCAACTGAAGATGGTAAAGCTTAGTGAATATGCCAGCCAGTTTGCGAAGAAGTAGAGATATATGCAGTTTTGATAATGCCTCTTTTTATTTTCTCATGACCAATGTGGCAATCAAGCTCAATATGTTTCATCCTCTCATGATAAATAGGATTTAGAACAATATGTAGGGATGCTTTATTATCACAGAAGAGAAGAACCAGCTGATGATGTCTTATTCCCAAGTCATTAAGAATATATCGAAGCTAAGTAATTTCGGGGCAAGTTGTTGACATTGCTCTATATTCTACTTCAACTGAAGATTTTGAAACTGTTGGGGTCACTCCCGTGTGGAGGCGTTATGGGTCCAAGGACTTATTCCTCTACAACCGAGAACTCTGTGTAATATAATTCCTAGAACTTTGTAAGCGACATTTGGGTCCGAAGACTTTGCTCAAATATTTTCCGAGGACTCTGATGAATGACGAGAACTTTGAATAACGTCTCAGGTCAATGGTTGAGGTCCAAAGTTCATGTGCAATGCTTGGAGGTATCATTGAAGGCCCGAGGACTAATACTCAGAAAGCGCACGTGGATGCTAACTCAAAAGATTTTCTAAGCACACGAAAGATTTGTAGGAAATATGCACAGTCTTGTAGAATGGGTGCTGCTTATTGGAAGCACGATCCACATGGCCATTTTTCTGCAGGGCACGACCACCTACAGGACAGAGCTGGTGCATAGCTGTGCGGGTGTCAGGCGGCTATCTGTACGTGTGTCTCCCATGTTGGCTTGGCTGTTGCTTTCAATAGCTCGTATATATATATTGTATTATGTGCTAAGTGAGAGAGAGAGAAGAGTGTGGGTGAGAAATTTACAAGGGAGGAAAAGAGTGAAGAAAAGAAGAGTAGTAAGTAAAAACTAGAATGTGTTCTCTTGTTCTCGTGCCTTGTTCTTCATCTTTGCCTCAAAGAGCTTGTGTAGCCGTGAGATTTATGTAATCATTTTTATATAGTGAATTTGTTTGAGAATTAAGTGTCCTATAGTTTTTTCTTTCGCTTTGTGAAAGGTTTCCATATAAAATTTGTGAGTCCTTTTTCTTTCTTCTTTTGCCATGTCCGAGTGTATTTTGTTTGACAGGTCATTTGGCACAACAAGTCTGTTGTCTTCATGTTCGACCAGCTCTTTCTACTCCTACAAGTAGTATTAGAGACTGGTTCTTTGACAGGTGATCTCATTGGACACTGCTGACGGAGGTTGGAAGCAAGATATATGCTTAAATGGCACCAATTATAACACTTGACATAGTAAGATGTCCGACTTGCTGATTGTCAAATCTATGTATCTTTCAGTGTTTGCCACTCAAAAGCCTAATGTGAAATCGGAAGAGGAATGGATGTTGGAGAATATGTAAGTGTGTGGTTATACACGGCAATTTGTAGATGATAATGTGTATAATCACATTAGAAGTGAGACGAATGTCAAGACATTGTGGGAAAAGTTGGAGACACTATGCCTTAAAAACTGGCAACAACAAGATTTATCACCTGATAAGGTTGATACAGATTCAATACAAGGACGGCTCATCCGTTGCAGATTATTTAAATGAATTTCAAGGATGTGTAGATCAGCTAAGTGGCATGGTCACCAAGTTCAAGAATGAAGTGCTAAGTCTATAGCTCCTAACAACTCTACTAGACTCGTGGGAGGTGATGAGGATCACCATTGTCAACACAGCTCCTAATGGCATTGTGACGCTAGAGATGACCAAGGGAGTTGTGTTGAATAAAGAGATGAGACAGAGGTCTCAGTCAAGGACCAAGAGGATCTCGACCTCTCAACACTTCGAGGTACTCATGACATAGTCGCGGGAAGGAGTAAAGGTCGTGGTCCAAAGTTTGGAGAAAAATGGCGGAGTAAGTCTCAGTCAAGGTTCCAAAATGTGGAGTGTTATTACTATGGAAAGAAGGGATATATTAAAAGATATTGCTATAAGTAGAAGTGTGAAAATGTAGAAAAGAATAAAGGTGAAAAGGGACGAGGTGAGGAAAGTCCTCAGTCTCTATTATTACAGGAGGTGATCTCCTATTAATTTGTGAAGCAGATGACATTGTAAATCTGGCCGAGCAAAAAATTGACTGGGTAGTGGATTCTAGTGCATCCATCCAAGTCACATCTGGGAAAGGACTCTTTACATTTTACACTCCAGGCAACTTTGGAGTGTTGAAGATGAAAAATATGGAGACATCTAGAGTTGTTGGTTGCGGGGACGTATCTCTCATTACCAACAATGGAACTCGACTGCTATTAAGGAAAGTACGACACGTTCTTGATATTCGCATGGACATTATTTCAGCCGGAAGACTTAATGATGATGATTCTTGCAATGTCTTCTGTGATGGCGGCTACAAACTAACCAGAGGGTCTCTAGTAGTTGTCAGAGGGAGAAAGACGTCTAGTCTTTATGTGTTGTAGACCTCTATTGAGATAGGAGAGATCAAAGCTACCAGTAATATTGTGTCCTCGGACTTATGGCACCGAGGTTGGGCTACATGAATGAGAAAGGAATGAGTCACCTCGCTAGGAAAGATCTAATCCCAGAAATGGACGTGGACGGACTGAAGACTTGCTCTTATTGCATGGCGGGAAAGCAGATGAGAGTTTCCTTTCGATGAGACTCATCCTTCAAGAGATACGAGTTACTTGAACTTGTTCACACCAATTTCTACAGACCATTAAAGAAGAAGTCTTTTGGAGGAGCTCAATACTTTGTCTCATATATTAATGATTGCTCGAGAAAGTTGTGGGTATTCCCACTTAAATCCAAGGATCAGGTGTCCAAAGTATTCAACCAATTCCATGCTCTAATTGAACGTGAGACGGGAAAGAAGCTGAAGGTCATCTGGAGTGATAATGACGGAGAATATATTGTGACATTTGATACCTATTGTGGGTCTCATGACATCCGGCATCAAAGAATGCCTCCAAAAATGCCGCAATTAAATAGCATGGTCGAGCGGATGAATGGAACATTGATGGAGAGAGTTAAGTGCCTCCTGTTCGAAGCAAATCTCCTAGGACCTTTTTGGACTAAAGCCTTGAAGACAGTGACCTATATTATTAATAGGTCGCCTAGTAAACCTCTAAATGGTGAAACCCAGAAAAGATATGGACTGGAAGGGAGCCTTCCTATAACCATCTTCGGACATTTGGCTGTAAGGCCTTTGTTCATATCCTGAAAGATGAGAGAACTAAACTTGAGCCAAAGATGAAGCAATGCGTCTTTCTGGATTACGGCAAAGATAAACTTGGATACAGGCTTTATGACCCACTTGAAAAAAAGTTGGTCCGATCAAGGGACGTAGTGTTTGTCGAAGAAGAGACCATTGAGGATATGAGAAAGAGATGAAGGCATTATTTGTACTTAGCCAAACGGACAAGATAAACATTGAAGCTATCCGTCCAGTACCTCTTCGGTCTGAGGATAATGGCCTAAGAGTGGCCGAGGATAATAATGAAGTAGTCACTGTGCCTCATGAGGATCAGAATGAAGATTCTTCTCAACCGGCTGAGGAGATTATTATCCGATGATCTACAAGAGACAGACGTCTGTCCATTCGCCTGTCATCTAGTGAGTACGTCTTACTCATTGATGTAGGTGAACCTGAAGATCTTGAAGAGGTTGTGAAGGATGTGCATAAAGAAAAATGGTTGGAAGTAATAAAGGATGAGATAACTTCATTGCATGAGAACCATAATTTCAATTGGCTGAGTTGTCTACCAAGAATAGAATCCTAAAGAACAAATGGGTATTCTAGATGAAGACTTCTGAGGACACAATACAGCTGAGGTATAAGGCACGGCTAGTGGTGAAAGGTTTTAATCAGCGCAAAGACGTAGATTTTGATGAGATATTTGTGCCCATGGTAAAAATGTCTTTCATCCGTGTTGTGCTTGGTTTAGCAGCTACTCTGAATTTGAAAGTAGAGCAACTGGATGTCTGAACGACATTTCTCCACGGTGACCTCGATGAAGAAATTTACATGGAGCAACCAAAGGGATTCGAGGTGAAGGGGAAGGAAGGATTGGTTTGTCATTAAGGAAGAAGCTGTACGGACTAAAATAGGCTCCAAAACAGTGGTATAAAAAGTTTGAATCTATCATGGTCGATCAAGGATACTAAAAGACTATTTCTGATCACTGTATTTTCATACAGAGATTTTTTGAAGATGATTTTATCGTCTTTCACCTCTATGTGGACTATACTAATTATCAAACAAAATAGCGCTCGAATTAAGGAGCTGAAGAAACAATTGGGATAGTCATTTGCTATGAAATACCTTGGACCGACAAAGCAGATTTTGGGAATTAGAATATTTCATGATCGGAAGAACAAGAAGATATGGCTATCCCAAGAGAGCTATATTGAGAAAGTACTTCAACGGTTCAACATGAAAAAATTCAAGCCAGTGAGTACTCCATTGGCCAACCACTTCAAATTGAGTAGGAAGTAATTTCTATCCTTGAACACAGAGAAAGCTCGCATGAGTGGTATACCTTATTCGTCAGCCATTGGTAGCCTAATGTATGTGGCTGTGTGTACAAGGCTGGACATTACTTATGCAGTTGGTACTATCAGTAGATTTCTTTCAAACTCATGGAAGGAGTATTCGTCTGCTGTGAAGTGGATACTGAGATATCTCCGAAAAATTTTAAAAATTTGTCTACGGTTTGAAGAAGAAAAGCTCCAGTTGGTCAGCTACACAGATATAGATATGGCCGGGGACATTGACTCTCGTAAATCCACATTAGGGTACTTGGTCAAGTTTAGATAAGGAGCAGTCTTCTGACAATCGAAATTGTAAAAGTGTGTTACTCTTTCCATTATGGAGGTTGAGTTCATTACAGTGACTGAGGCCAACAAAGAATTATTGTGGATGAAAAGGTTTATCCAAGAGTTGGGCTTGAGGTAAGAAAAGTATGTGGTACTTTGTGACAGCCAAAATGTCATACGCTTGTGCAGGAACTCCTCATTCCATTCGAGATCGAAGAACATTGACGTTCAATATCATTAGGTGAGAGATGTTATTGATGAAGGGTAGCTATTAGTAGAGAAGGTCCAGTCGGATGAAAACGGGTCAAATATGATAACCAATGTTTTACCCAAGGGAAAGTTTGAAACTTATTGTGACATTGCTGGCGTGACTGATTCAGTTCCTATATGGTCATAAGGAAAAGTTCATTGGGGTCACTCCTATATGGAGGTATTATGGGTCCGAGGACTTGTTATTACACAACCGAGAACTCTCTGTAGTATAATTTTGAGAACTTTGTAAGCGGTATTTGGGTCCGAGGACTTTGCTCGAATATTTCTGAGGACTCTGATGAATGACGAGGACTTTAAATAATGTCCAAGGTCAGCGGTTGAGATCCGAAGTTCATGTGCAATGCTTGGAGGTATCATTGAAGGTCCAAGGACTGACACTCAGAAAGTGCACGTGGATGTCAACTCAGAAGATTTTATAAGCACACGAGATTTGTAGGGAATATGTGCAGTCTTGTAGAGTGGGTATTGCTTATTGAAAACACGATTTGCAGAGCCATTTTTCTGTAGGGCACAACCACCTATAGGACAAAGCTGGTGTAGAGCTATTCGGGTGTCAGGCAACTATCTGTACGTGTATCCTCCACGTTGACTTGGCTTTACTTTCAACAGCCCGTATATATATATATTGTATTATGTGCTAAGTGAGTGAGGAAGAAGAGTGTGTGTGAGAAATTTACACGGGAGGAAAATAGTGAAGAAAGGAAGAGCAGTGAGTAAAAACCAGTGGGTGTTCTCTTGTTCTCGTGCCTTGTTCTTCATCTTTGCCTCAAAGAGCTTGTGTAGCCGTGAGATTTATGTAACCATTCTCACATAGTGGATTTGCTTGAGGATTAAGTGTTTTATGGTTTTTCCCTTCGGTTTGTGAAGGATTTCCATGTAAAATTTGTGAGTACTTCTTTCTTCTCCTACTGTGTCCGAGTGTATTCTGTTTGACCGGTCATTTGGCACAACAAGTCTGGTGCCTTGGTGTCTGACCAGTCCTTTTTGCTCCTACAGAAACCACTGTTTGCTTCTTTGATTGCCAAAGATTTTTTGAGTAAGATACAATATCCTATAATTAAGCACCTAATATTTGGGCAAGAAGCCTGACCTGAATCACAATAAGCCTGAAAAGTGAAAGAATAGAGAACTTTTGGTATAGGACAGCACCATTCAAGTAGCAACAAGGTGTATGTCATTGGGTTTTTCGATGAATTGGCTAAGTGTTTGTACACTATGATTGATGTCTGGACGAGTAATGGCCAAATTCATCAATTTTCCTATTAATCTTCGAAAAACAGTGGCGTCTTGTAGTAGAGTTCTAGAATCTACGTTGAAATTGGCATTCTGCTTTAAGTGCAGCTTGGAAGGTTGAGCAGCTAAGATTCTAGTTTCTGATAACAAATCCAATGAATACTTTCATTGGCTAGTACAAATATTTTTAGAAAAATGAGCAATTTCAATGCCAAAAAAATATTTCAAATATCCAGGACCTTTGATTTAAAATAAAATTGGAGCAAGTGCCTCAGTGCATAAACTAAAGCCTTAGAATTGCTAGCAATAATTATGTCATTAACATATTCTAGCAATATAATGAAATATGTTCCAGTTTTTAAGGTGAAGAGAATATAATCTCCGTTGGATTTCTCAAAACCATAATTAATAAATAAAATAGAAATTTTGAGTACTATTATCTTGAAAATTGCTTCAAACCAGATAAGTTTTTCAGCAATTACGTATCTGTTTTGGACCTCATTGGTTATATACTAGGATCTTTCTTATGTATATTTCTTCTTCTAAGTCACCATAAATAAAAGTATTGCTAACATCAAATTGTCACAATAACCATCTGTTGCGGATCTGGTCCGGAGTTCAGACGGATGTGGTCAAGCGGATCTAGTCCGGTAGTTGATTTCGATTAATCGGGTAACTCCATCTTTTTGAACTCACGTCCTGCACAACACAACTGCAGACAAGATGGTCAGCAGGCCAATGGGGCTAAATCCCCAAAGGCACTCCGACGCTCAAGTCAGTTATTTGCCTTTTTTGAGAATAAAAGGGAAAGATATTATTTTGTTCTTCTTTTAGATATATCAAGATTAAGAGAGAATTTTCTTGGACCGAAAAAGAAGTCCCCTTCACCTGAGGTTTACCTTTCCTTTTATAGGGCTTCCTCTTCAGTTTCATAACTTACCCGGAGAAGTTATACTTCTCCGGATAAGTGCATTTGGTTTTTTAACTTCCACCCCGGGTGGTTTATTAACTTCCCACTCCGGGTAGTTTATTAACTTCCCACTCCGGGTGGTTTATTAACTTCCCACTCCGGGTAGTTTCCATAACTCCTCCGGCCGGTTATAGCGGTTTTTCCTAAAATCTAACCGTAGAAGTTACTAATAGCTTCCATACTCTATCCCATGGGTAGCTTTTAGTTATTCGGGTTATTATACCCATCACTAGCCCCCCATGCTAGAAGATTAAAATTTTAACTTCTAGCATGTTTTGGCAAATGGAATTGACTACTTAGAATTTTTTCGATTTTCATTGTTCGGACTTAGTGATTCCATTTTTGATCACTCCGGATTTTACTCGGTTTGGTGACTCCGCTTTTTGGTCACTCGGATATTTTTTTACTCGGTTGGTGACTCTGCTTTTTGGTCACTCCGGAAAATTTTTTCTCGGTTGGTGACTCTGCTTTTGGTCACTCCGGAGATTTTTACTCGGTTTGGTGACTCTGTTTTTGGTCACTCCGAAATTTTTTTACTCAGGTTGATGACTCCGCTTTTTGGTCACTCAGGAGATTTTTTACTCGGATTTGGTGACTCTCGCTTTTTGGTCACTCGAAATTTCTTACTCGGTTTGGTGACTCTGCTTTTTGGTCACTCCGAATGGCGATTAGCTCGACAAGGTCTTAGGCGGCTTGCCACGTGTTGATCATCGCGTGGTAACCCGCATGTAACGTTTGTTTTGAGTAGCAAATGCTTTTGCGACACGCGTCCTCTTTATTACTTTTGAATTTGAACGGACACGTCCCTTCAAACCTATAAATTAGGGTTTTCCCCCTTTTTTACGTTACTCTGTTTTTCATCTTCCTCCTCCCTGTTTCTCTGTATTTCACCTCTCTTCTTCCTGCTTCAATGGCGTCTAAAGTTGAGTCGATTAAGTCTGTCCTCACCACTGAAGATATGGAGAAGATCATTCTTCAGTATAAGATTCCAAGTTCATATCTGCGCTCGATACCGAAGGAGACCGATAGAGCTGATTCTCCTCCAACGGGATATATCACGGTATACGAAGCACATTTAAAGAGTGGCCTTCGTTTTCCCTCGCGCCGAACTTGAACAATTTTTTCCGATTTAGGCGTGTCTATCGCACGCTATCATGCGGCAATGTGAGGTATCTCTGTAACCTCTTGCATATTTTTCCGTCTTCGAGGTACTACTCTCAATACCTCCATTGTTAGGGCTTTATTTAAATTTTTGTCAAAATGGGGATTGGATATCCCTATCTCCTCGCGATTTAAATATTAGTGGAGTTATTATCGATCTGGTCAAAAATTGGAAAGACGTTTCTTTTTCCTTGCCGTCCCTCAAACTGCATTCTAATGCAGGGTAAAATCCCGAATTGCTTTCCCAAGCCAGCCCCGGAAAGAAGAAGAGTCGGTGAAACCTCGATTAAAATGATCAAATCGAATATGGAGTCGTTTTCGATAAGGGGCGCTTGTTTACCCCGAGATTTTGCTCACGACCAAATGGGGTTTTAAGCTGGTAAAGCTGGAACTTGAGCCAACTCCCAAAAAATTAAAAAGGAAGCGAAGGACACATGCAGGGCGTAAGCGTTTGATTATTTCACCGACCAATCTCCTTCTTCAATCTTCTTGAGGTTGGTCTTTCTACGACTGAGAAGTTAAAATGGGTACAGGAAGAAAATCCTGTTGGTGAGTCCTTGGCTGCCTCTGAGATGGGAGCTGATGAAATGGCCATCGTTCCATACACAATATCAGCTCCGGACCTAAGGGAATCTTTTTCTGATCCGGTTGATTCAACTGTCGAAAGGCCTACTGAAGAAATTCCTGCTCCGGCTGTCTCTCATCCTACTCCGGTCTTAGCTGCTCCTACTCCGGTGGTTTCTACTCCGTCTCTCTCTCAAGGTCCAACTGATCCTGTCGTTCACTCTCCTCTCCGGAGTTCAGCTGGTCCGGATCTGGAGCAAGCTCCAGCCTCTTCACGTCGTTTACCCTTGAAGACCGCGACTCAAAAGGGCGTTACATAACGGTAAGATTCTAAAAGAGATTTTTTTTTTTTACTTTCTTGACCGATCCTTGTACTCAACGAGAATGAGAAAATGGGTGAGATTTTTAAATCTACCTTAACCCAACGTGATCTCAAGATGGAGCGGCTTGAAAGAAATTCAAAACTTGAAAGAGAGCGCAGCGATCCATCGAGTCCTTGAACAATGAGAAATCGGGCTACTGCGCTGCACAAGTAAGAAGATTGATCTTCAGACGTATTTCTAGTATGGAGCTTGAGTTGCGGCAAGCTAATGAAGCTTTGAAGGCGTCCCGAGCATGCTTCAGTGCGAGTGATAATGCTAAGTTGGGAGCGGAGCTCATGGTCCCGACTTAAGCTTTGAAGAGGTCCGTCCAGGCTTTGAATGCGATTTTGGACGGAATCCTTTTATGCCGGATTGCTCCTAAGTTGGATCCAAATTTTCCGGTTGGCTTTTGATCCAAGGAATGCTGGCGCTCGCCTTAGATCAGACTTGGTAGACTTTTCAGAGTTTGGCGAACCTTCAACGCAGCCTCCATCAAGTCCTCCTCATTAATTTTGATTTTCGTTAACATTGTATTGAGGACAAAGAAGAAATGTACTGAAAACCCTTTATGAATGGAAAGAAATATATTGACTTTTATTGAAAGAATTTTTTCAAATGCATTGCATTCCAAGTTCTAGGCACTAACTTTCCATTCGAGGTGCAGTGATTTATAAGCACCGTTTCTTATCTGAGAAACAATAAACGGACCTTCCCAATTAGGAGATAACTTATTTCTATTAAGTAATTTTTCCATGGCTTGTATGCTTCTCAAAACTAAATCTCCCACGTCAAACCGTCGCTTTCATTCTCTTGTTGTAGTATCGCGCGATCCGTTGTTGATATCTTCGCGATCCGTTCCTTTCTTTGTTTCTCGACTTCCTCGATAAGTCTAGATTTTCCTTTAGCCGTTTTGAATTGCTTGTGAGAATCGAAATTTTCTATCCGGAGGCTGGGCAAGCTTATCTCAATTGGTATCAACACCGCGGTTCCATAGCATAAATTGAATGGCGTTTCTTTTGTTGATTCTTTAGGAGTCGTCCGGTTTGACCACAAAATTGATGGCAACTCATCAGCCCAAGAGCCCCTGCTTCCTCCGGTTTAGTTTTTAAACCGTGTAGTAAAGTCCGGTTAGTTACCTCTATTTGGCCGTTTGCTTGTGGATAGGCAACGGTGTGTGCTAACCGATCTTCAAATTTGAACGAGAACTTAGTAAAGCGCTTCCACAGCCCAGGTTCCATTATCGGTGACTATCACTTAGGAACTCCAAACCGGCAAACAATGTTTTGTCGCCGCGAACTCCGTCGCATTATGTTGATTATTTTGCCAAGGAGAAGCTTCCACCCACTTGGTAAAATAATCTATTCTAGCTATAATGAACTTCCTTTGTCAGAGGCTCACGGGAAGGTCCCAGTATGTCACCCCCATTGTGCGAACGGCCGGGCGCTTGTAGCGATTTCGATTCGGTTGGAGGTGCGTGAGATATGCTTCCATGGATTTGGCGGTTCTCACATTTCTTGACAAAGTCGAGCGTCTTTTTCATAGTTGGCCAAAAATATCCTTGTCGCATTAATTTGAAGGCGATTCTTTCCTCCTATGTGGGACCCACAAATCCCAAGATGGACCTCACCAAGAGCATAATCGCCTCCTCGGGGTTAGGCATCTCAAATTGGGGACGGAGTACCTGACGGTATAGTTTTCCATCAATGATGACGTACCCGGCCAATAGAGTTTTCTTTATTCTCTTTACTTCGTCCTAGGATTTTACGGAACTACTCCGTCGAGATAAGTATCGATAATAAGGGGTCATCCAGCTTTCATTACTAGTGACTTGTAGAATATCTTGATCTACTTCTTCAATACTCGGAGTGGTTAGAACCTCCCGCATTGAATTATCTTGCTCACGGATTTTCTATGGCCGCTTTTTGCTAAGCGATCGGCCTTTCCGTTTTGTTCTAGAAATATGGTGCATGTCAATTTTATCAAAATCTTGAAATGCACGTCTTACCTTAGTAAGGTATCTTGCTAAACACGAGTTTGACACCTCAAAGTTTCCTTGAACTTGATTAACCATCGATTTAGTCACGTAAACTGCGACATATTTTCTTGAACATTCCTTGGCGATCGTAGTCCGGCCCGAGCTTCATATTCAGCCGTTGTTTGTTGTTGGGAATGAAAGCCTTAGTGAATATAAAATTTCCATTCCTTCCGGAGTTCGCAACATCACTCCGGCTCCGCTTCTGATTGTGTTGAGGATCCGTCCGTACATTGTCCATGGTTAGATCGACAAATCGGTCAGTCTATTTTTGATCTTACGCTTCATTATTTTTTGGGGTGAAAAGGAAGTTTCAACAAAAAATCAACTAAAGCTTTGTCCTTTTATTGACGGTCTTGGCTTGTACTCAATATCAAATTCTCAAGCTCGATTGCCCATTTGACCAGTCGACCTGATGTGTCCAGCTTTTGTAAATCCCTTTAAGAGGTTGAGTGCGAGGCCCGGTTATCTTATGGGCTTGGAAATATGGCCTTAGCTTTCTGTTGAATAAACCCGAGCTAGCACTATCTTTTCGGGCGTGTGTGTAACGACTTTCCACTTCGGACGACGTTTCTTGACGTAGTACAGTTTTTGAACATCCGTCTGTTGCTGGATTAAAACCGAACTTAACGCTACATCAGAAACTGCCAGATATAAAAATAATTCCTCTCCCTCAAATGGTGACGTCAGAAGAGGAGGGCTGGCTAAATACTCTTTTAAATTTTGAAAAGCGGCTTGGCATTCTTCAGTCCATTGGAAACCGTTTGCTTTGGTTCCTCTTAAAGCTTTGAAAAATGGAAGGTACTTCTCCGCCGATCTAGATAAAAATCGGAGAGTCTTTGCAAGCCTTCTGTAAGTTTGTTGAACTTCTTTTATGGTTTTCGGCGGACTCATTTCTGCAACCGCCTTTATTTTTTCCGGATTGGCTTCAATTCCTCGCTTTGAAACGATGAATCCTAAAAATTTGCCTGAAGATACTCCGAAAGCACATTTGGTCGGATTTAATTTCATCCGATGTTTCGGAGTACTCAAAAGCTTCTTCAAATCCTTAGTGTGATCATCCATGATTTTACTTTTACAAGCATATCATCTCGTACACCTCCATGTTTGGCGATCGATCTGTGAACAATTTGTTCACGATCTTTGATATGTTGCTCGGCGTTCTTTATCCGACGGCGTTACTTTGTAACATTAAGTGCCTTGGTGGTCATAAAGGAGGTGTGTTCTTCATCCTCAGGAATCATGCTAATCTGATTATAACGGATCGCATCCATAAAACTGAGTAGTTCATGTCCGTGGTTGAATCTACCAATAGATCAATCCTTGGCAAGGAAAAGCTGTCTTTAGGCGGGCTTTATTCAAATTGGTAAAATCAACGCATCCTCCATTTTCCGTTGCTCTTTTTACCATAACCACATTGGAAAGCTTGATCGGGATACTGAACTTCCCTTATAAAGCCGACATCGGTGATTTTTACATCCTTTTGATCAAAACCAGATTGTACTCGAATGAAACAATACAAAGAATATCCCTTAGTAACAAGGATTCTGAAATCCGAACAGTGCCTGTTGGCGCAAAAACCGCGGAAGACACGGGTGACCAAAGCGGACAGAGTTCTCGGACAGCACACAGAGCAGAGTTCTCGGACGGCTAGGAAAGTAAGGATAGAGAAAAAAGGAGAACACACAAGTTTTAACGTGGAAAACCCTTCTTGAACCAAGAAAAAAAAACCACGAGAAATGTACTATAAGAGAATTGTTTACAAGTGTTGGCTATTCAAGCTCTAACAAAAGAAAACAATCTCAAGTGTACAACCTTCCTCTCTCAAAGTGTATCTCACTCTATCTTTACAACAAAGCTTGCCCCATGACTCTCTCAAGGCTCTTAGAACTCAAAATGTCCCAACTCTCACACACTCCGGCAAAGGGCAACAAGTTGTAGATATATACACAAAGGTGGCGTGTCTCGCCCACCCTTTTGGGCGTAGGTCTCAGGACCTACGCCCTAGGCTGCCATGGCAGGCGCATGTAGCGTGTCGGATGGTAGGCCTATCATCGGAAGTTGCGGCCGCGCAACATGTCGAGTGGGTGACCCGGCCTACACACCAAAAGCGGCCACACCCGGGCCTATGTTGTGAGACCAACGCCTATGATTCTAGGCTCCTTGTCCTCGTCCTCAGCAACCGCTCAGACATGACACTTCAAAGGAGTCCTCGTCCGTCCTTCCCAATGGAGTCCGCGGACATCATGCCACTCGGGAGTGACCCCAACAAACTTCCCCTCACGGCCAGTGGGAGTGAAGTTAGTTAAACCTGTAATGTCACAACAAGATTCCAGCTTTCCCTTTGTGAAAACCTTAAATCAGATATCGACCCATTATCAGTCGGAGCGGACCTTTCCAATTGATAGGTGCCCATCATCAAAAACATCTCTCACCCAATGATATCGCACGTCAATATGTTTTGACCGAGAATGGAATGAGGAGTTTTTACACAAGTGAATGGCACTTTGACTATCACAGAGGATCTCGTACGTCTCCTACCTTAGACCCAACTCTTGGACGAACCTCTTCATCCAAAGCATCTCTTTACAGGCCTCGGTCACGGCAATAAACTCTGCTTCCCGTAGTGGAGAGAGCGCGCACCTGACTTGGGTGCTAGGGAGACCGCCCCTCCCGCCAAACTTCACCAGTATCCCGGGACGTTGATTTTTCGAATCAGCGTCCTATACTCTGCGTCCGTGTAATACGCAATCATCACCAGAGCTTTTCATTTCCAAGCCGCAAACCCGTCTTGGATGTCCCACGTGAGATATCTCGAAAATCCACTTCACCAAACCAATGCTCCCATACGGGTTGAGAGGAATGCTCCGCGAGGCCATGAGCAATGTCAGGCCAGCGTACACACGGCCGCGTACATCAAGTCGCCAGCGGCCGAGATGGTATCTTACTCATGCGCACCTTCTCGAGTGTCAGAGGACTACACTGTTTTGCTCGACTTAAAATGGTTGTGAAGGAAATGCGGACAGCTTGGACCCTTCCATGTCAATCTCTGAAGCACCTTTTCAATATAGCCTTCTGGGACTACCAAAGCTTCTTGCCCTCGAGTCGAGAAATTCGATCCCACGGAATTTGTTTTTATTTGGTCCGAGGTCTTTCATGTGAAAGCGTCCAGGAGTTGCTTCTTTAGCTCCTTGATCAGCACTATTGTCCGAGGCTACCAAAGATGTCATCACATAAAGGAGAAGGATGACAGAAATCGTTTTCCAGAACTTTTTGCACAAAGACCACGGTGGTTGAAGAAGTCCTATGGTATCCTTGTCCCCATAAACAGGACTCGAACTTCCATACCCTTTGTTTGAACTGTTTCGCCCATCTGACTCTTCTTCAAGCGACAAAACAAGTCCCTCCTTTCCTTTGACTTCAAAACCATATGGTTGCTCCATGTAGATCTCTTCCTCTAGATCTCCATGGAGAAAAGGCTATCCGGACGTCCGGTCGCTCAACCTCCCGAGTCAAAAGCCGCCGGTCCGAGCACTACACGGACCGATGACATCTTCACAACGGGTGCGAAGATTTCATCAAAGTCAACACCCTTTCGTTGACCCGAAGCCCTTCACCACAAGTCGTGCCTTGTGTCTTGGCTTAAATTGTGTCTCGGTTGCCTTGAGGCGAAGACCCATTTGTTCTTGAGCCTTCTTCCCCTTAGGCAATTGCTTGACTCAAAGTATGGTTTTATGAAGAGAAGCCATTTCTTCCTTCTTGGCAACCATTCATGCTTCGAGCGCTACACATGGCCTCATCGAAACTCTGGTTCTCCCGGCATCGTGGGAGGACAAACTCACTTCTTGGAAGGCGGACCAGACGGACGCCTCACTCTGGAGGCGATCGTCTTGTTGGGGCAACCTCGGCACGAGAGGTGCGAATCTTGACCAAGTCACGAGGTGCGAGAATCGCCTCATCTTGGTTTGCTCACACTCACGAGCCGCGACATCGGACTAAGAGGCCTTTGGACGGACAACATCAAAATCAACTCTGTCCAGGTAGGAAGTAGTGGGAGGAGACTTCTCCTTCCCAATGTCTCGATGGTCTGGCCCTCAGACAAAGACCACGTGTCGCGGGACCGCACCAGCTTCTTTTTCTTTGGGTCATAGAACCTATACCCAAATTCATCCTCGCCATAGCCCAAAGACACATTGCATTGTCTTTGGCTCCAACTTAGTCCTTTCATCTCTTGGAACATGAACAAAGGTTTCTGCAGCCAAAAGTCCGAAGATGGCTATCTGGCTGGTTCCTTTAGGTCCAAATGCGCTGGAACTTCCCCATCCAGAGGCTTACTGAAGCGATCGGTTGATTGCGGTTCGCGGCGCCGTCCTCAAGGCCTCGGCCCAAAGATCCGGAAGCTTACGGCCTCGGACAACATGCACGATCCTTTCCATCGGCGTGTGATTCATCATCGGCCACGCCATTGTTGTGGCGTCTTTGGTGGAGTTTTTCGATGTTTGATCTGGCTGAAGCTCTCGGTAGGCATCAAAGCGTCCCAATGTACTCTCCCGCCGTTATCACTCCCGACGGCCTTTAACCTCCTCTCGGTCTCCCGCTCAGCGAGGACATGGAACTGCTCAAGTTCCCAGACACGATCTTTGGTCTTGAAGGAACACCCGACTTCCTTGAGTAATTAAATCGATAAAGGAGAAAAAATATTGTGCTCCTGAATGATTTCTCAGGGAGGACCACACACATCGGTGTGGATGGCTCAAGCTTGGACCTCTTGGAAGATATATCTCTGAAAAGGGGGCTCTGCGTTAACTTCCCCGCCATGTAGTGAGGGCAAGTCCTCGGCATGTCTCCATCCATCTCACGGAATGAGACCCTTCTTCGCGGATGACTCATGCCACGCTCACTCATGTGTCCGGAGTCTTTTGTGCCACGAGCCCAGGGGACTCCACACTCCCGTAGTATTCACCTCTGCTACCTCGGCCTGGGCTTTTACTACTTAAAGGCCTGAATCCTTTACTCCTCGGGCAACCACCAGGGAGCCCTTCACCCGGCTTCTGCCGTCACAAAAGACGCTGCAGTAGCCTTCTTCATCAAAGGCTGTCTCGAAATGATATTCATCCGAATATTAGAACGTGTCGGACGTCCTTCAAAATCACTGGCTCCACCGCTCGTCAACAAGATGATGTCTCCATCGTCGATGTACTCGGACGTCTCCTTGTTGCCCATTCTTAACACTCTCGGGCGCACGGAGTGTAAGTGAAAAATGATTCTCTCCTTGGGTGACGTGGATTGAAGCGCCGGAATCCACTGCCCAATCGGAGGACTGCTGGGCATAGCCACTAAGTCCTCGGACTCGTGGGGCGAAAAGAGATCTTCTCCCCAGACGAGAGACCGAGGACTCTTCCTCGCCACGTCTCTTTTCGCCCCATGCCTTGTCGGCGTTCTCACGCTTCCACTTGTAACAAAAATTTCTTGATGTGGCCTTTCTTGCCACAATGGTGGCACTCCATGTCTTGAAATGAACGCACTGACTTACTCACCCTTTGTCTTGAGACTTTGGGCCACGTCCTCGACTCCTTCCCCTACATTCGGTGACAAGGACTTGAGTCTTGAGAGGTGGGCGTTCCTTGAGCAGCCGTCGCATTTCCTCGTTCAGCAGCTCCTTGGCCATCTCCAAAGTCACCCACGCCGTTTGGAGTGTATTGGCGATGGTGATCCTCATAACCTCCCATGAGTCCGGGAGGTTGCTAGCAACCATAGTCAGAGGACCTCATCCTCAAATTTGATCCCCACGCCATTCAGCGGTCCACGAGCCACGAAACTCATTCGAGGTGATCGCGACAGATGACCGTCCTTGTACCTCACTTGCATCAACCACATCAGAGTGAAAGATTTTGTTATTTCAGTTGGAGGCAAAGAGCTTTTGCGGCTTCTCCTGGCGTCTTGGCATTGGACTCACCCGAGCGTGGTTGTACCGTTGTCGTCCCTAAAGCTGTCGTATGTAGCCGCACACTTGCTTATGCTCGAGCGTCCACTGCTCGTTCGTTTTATCAGCCGGCTTTGCTGTGGCAAAAACGGGATTATGCATGGACTTCACAAAAAGCAAGTCTGACATCTTGCTTTGCCAAGAGTCAAAGTTTGATCCGTTCAAACTGATCATTTTGCTTCCAACCTCCATCGCAGCCAGCAACAAGATAGAGAACCTGTCTCTGATACCACTAGTTGGCGCAAAAACCGCGGAAGACACCGGTGACCGAGCGGACAGAGTTCTCGGACAGCACACAGAGCAGAGCTCTCGGACGGCTAGGAAAGTAAGGATAGAGAACAAAAGAGAACACATAAGTTTTAACGTGGAAAACCCTTCTTGAACTAAGAAAAAAAAATCACGAAGAAATGTACTATAAGAGAATTGTTTACAAGTGTTGGCTACTCAAGCTCTGAAAAACAATCTCAAGTGTACAACCTTCCTCTCTCAAGTGTATCTCACTCTATCTTTACAACAAAGCTTGCCCACCGGCTCTCTCAAGGCTCTTAGAACTCAAAATGTCGGCTCTCACACACTCCGGCAAAGGGCAACAAGCTTCGTATATACACAAAGGTGGCGTGTCCGCCCACCCCTCTTGGGCGTAGGTCTCGGACCTGCGCCCTAGGCTGCCATGGCGGGCGCATGCTGGCGTGCCGGATGGCGGGCTGTCATCGGGAAGTTGCAGCGCCGCAACATCAATCGAGTGGGTGACCAGCCACTGCCATGGCCACCACTAGGCTTACGTTGACCAACGCCTATGATTCTAGGCTCCTTGTCTCGTCCTCGGCCAACCACTCGGACATGACACTTCAAAGGAGTCCTCGTCCATCCTTCCCAATGGAGTCTGCGGACATCATGCCACTCGGGAGTGACCCCAACAGTGCCAACACGAGTAGCTGGAACCTGATTCCCATTTGGGGAGGGGGGGCTTCAGCATATATGAAACTGGTGATATATTTTATGCAAAAGGAGGTACAACAAATCATGTAATCTGTCACGTTTGTATCAATGTTCCAGGGAGTGGATTGATCATCTGCTGGTCTGTGAACATGTGCCGATTTGCATTTAGTGAAATTAGACATTTTAGAATTTCGTAAAAGACCTATTGATGGCTCAACGACAGATTGAACATTGTTGACAACGGTAAGAACAGAGGCAGACTTACCTTTGATGAAAGAAGTTCATCAATTGTTTGTACTCAAGTTGTGTCAATGAGACCTTGCTCTCAAGATCCTCTTTCTTTGTGTAAACAGAATTTGCAAGGCTTGTGGAACTCTCAGCCTTCTCACTTTGCTTATATCCTGGTGGGTAGCCATTGATCTTGTGGCATTTTTCTGCAGTGTGCCCTGTCATACTACAATGAGCATGAAAGGGTGGTTGTGAATTTTCAATATTGAAACAGTTTTCAATGCTATGTCCATTCATTTTGCCGTGGGTGTGAAACGGCCTATTTGGCTTCCTACTGGAAATATTCTTAATAGTGAACTTTGATGTAGCATAGCTCCTCTTGCTAACGAATGCCACAGGTTCTGAGATGGAACTAGTCGTCTAATATTGCCTTTCTTCTCATTGAATCAATGAAAAAACCTTGTTAACATGTACTAGTGGATCGACTAGCATAATTGGATCCATTACATTTTGTAGGTCTTGATCCCATTAAGAATTGAATGACATAGTCTTTTTGATATCAGTCTAAGAGAACTTTTGAGTTTTCCTCATTCGCAATCTGGAAGAGGATCATGCAGGGATTATTCATTTCAGAGAGTCTTCAATTATCCATAATACACACTGACAAGATCTTGTTCTTGAGTAAGGCCCACTATAGCCTTTTTTAGATGGAAAATTCCATGGCCATTTTGTTGTAACTATCCTTCAATTCTGTCCAAAATTTTGAGAATCATCAGCAAAAATTAGAGTAAATCTTACAGTGCTACTTGTGAAATTTTCAATCTAGGAAACAACCAAGTCATTACATCGTTCCCAAGCATCCAAAAGAGGATCATCACTACCAAGAGGCTCTGTGATGTGGACATCAATGATGTAGATTCAATTTAATTTTACTTCCAAATTAGATTTGATTTTAATTCTATAGTAGATTTGATTATTAATTAGCAGAGATTTGATTTGGTAGAGATTTGATTTTTATTTCCCATTTGATTTTATTTCCAAATTAGAAGTTATTTGATTGTAATTTTTTTTTTCAATTATCCTAAATATAAGGTTTTCTATATAAGAACCCTATCACTATTGTATAAAAAGTATTGATGAATTAAATAAATTTTGATTGATTGTAATCTTTGTCCTTCTCTCCCCTAGTTTCTCCTCTTCTCCCCTGGTTTCTCCTCTTCTCCCCTGGCTTCTCCTTCTCCTTTCCTTGCTTCTTCTTCTATTTTTTTTCCTCCCGTGATTTCTCTTTCCCCTCCCCTACTCTTCCCCTTCTCTGCATTAAATTTGACATCAAAGACTAATCTTGTAAAACCAAATACCGTTAGTGTCATCTTCAACTCCTTTGGGCCACAGCCTTCAATCCCATCATCACCTCTGGCAACAGTCTCATCCCTGTGACTCTGACCACCACACCGCCACAAACAGTTTAGCCCCTCTTTCGGCAAGGAAGTTTTGACAATTCTGCCTCCTCTTTATATTACAAAAAAAAAAATGTGTGATTTTTGTAAGAATACTGCCTCTGTTAACAAGAAAATAAATTTAAAAGAAAATGAGCGAGAGAGAGAGTGGGAGAGGCTGAAAAGCCAAAAAAAAAAAAAGAGAGAAAGAGCAAAGAGGCAGAAAAGCACGAAGCAGTCACGTCAACAGAATGGAGCAGTGGCAAGTTACGGTCAAAGAACCATACTCACCAAAGCCATCCTCTATGCCACCATTGACCACCACGACTGCCACCACTCCAGTTGTCACCAAGTCAAAACACACCCAAATGACTATCCAAACTATCCGAAACCCTAATTGACTACCACCCAGTGCCCTAAACCCTAATCGACTTCTACCCAGCAACCAAACTCCACCGCCATCAACAAAAACAAACCTTACCCACACACTCGAGTCAAGACCGACCCAAACCCTAGCCGCCACATCGCTCCTTCTCTAAAGAGACAAAAAAGGGAGTAGAGAAAGAAGTTTCGAATCGGGTTGTGCCGAGTTTTCATCGTTATCCTCTTTGCCTTTGACCTCTTTGTCTTCGCTTCATCATCTTTGTTCTCATCTTCATCTTTTTCGTCTACGTTCGTCTTCGTCATCACCTTCATCGTCGTCACCGTCACCACCTGAAAGGGAGGGTGCACACTGAGCAAGCTCATCTTTTCTCTCTCTCTTTGTGTTTGTGGGCATTGAAGCCCAAGTGAAGGCAAAAGAAAATAGAAGCACAGCCAAACAAGAACAAAAAAAAAATGAGACACATAATAAAAGAGAGAGAGAGAGAGAGAGAAATAAAAAACAAAAAAAAGAGGGAGACATAGTGAAAAAAATAGGAAAAAAAAAAAGAGAGAGAACCAAAAAAAAAAAAAAAATATAGCAGATAAAATCCAGACAGAAAAATATTCTCATTGCAAGGCAGTCTCGTACAAGTGAGTCAAATCACCTCTAAGTGTGTTTGTTCTATTTTATTTTGGATAGCGTATTTTTTCTTATCTTTAATAGTATTTAGTTTTATCTGCATGTATCATTTTACTACTAATAAAAAAATATTCGTTCCTTTACATCCCATAACTACCCTCGTAGATACAGTCACACTATAATTAAATTTTATTTTATTATTTTAATAGATTAGCAATATTTACTTGTATGATTTAAACCATACAAAATCTTCCAAATAAATTTACTTTGGATTACCTCAATTGTTTATTATTTTCAATATCGTTAGTAGTATTAGTGTCACGTACACTTACGAAATGGTCGCATTATTTCTCATAACACTTCTAAAAAGACCACATGATGGCCATTCAAACTGACTTGATTACTAGTCGTTAAATAAATTTAGATCTTGCAAAGCAAGTTGTCATTTTAGAAATAAGGCCTCATTTATCAAATACTAACAACTCTGATGCATCTCATAATAAGACTTACTGATGAAGACAAGATAGTTGAGCCCCTTGTAGACACAATTATAGACCCCAACACTATGATCAAGAGTAAAACCGGATAACCACCTCTTTAAAAATATCAAATTGGATGCCCCTACTTTTGACAATTGCTTAGACCATCGAGTTTTTACTCAATGGGTTCGAGATATGGATCGTTTCTTTGAATGGTATGATGTGTCAGAAAATAAGAGAGTTCGATTTGATAACATCAAATTGACCGAAAATGCTCAATTGTTTTTAAAAAGTGTTAACGACCTCCTTGTTAGGCATCAAGCAGCCCTTGACAAGAGTTGGGTTGAAATAAAACAACGCTTTTAAGAGAAATATTTACTCCGCTCCAACAATAACGACTTACTTGACTAATGGAATATCATTTTGTAGGGTAATCGATTTGTAATTGAGTATGAGACTCAATTCGATGATTTTCGAATGAGATATCACATCATTG
Organism: Nepenthes gracilis; assembly: GCA_033239525.1. Lineage (NCBI taxonomy): Eukaryota > Viridiplantae > Streptophyta > Magnoliopsida > Caryophyllales > Nepenthaceae > Nepenthes > Nepenthes gracilis. The sequence continues at coordinate 16,750,287 of BSYO01000007.1, forward strand.
AAAACGAGGCTATGACGTTGAATAGGTTTCGTCAAGGACTACACGAGGATCTTATGAGAGAACTTGTCCTCCGTGAAGTTATGACTTTGGACCATGCGTATAATTTTATCCAAGACTTTGAATTAGTTACTAGGATACCGTGTTGTCGATTCACATTGCATATTCTCACTATTAATTTTAGATCTGTCTTAGGATCCCCTCTATCCACCAATTCCCCTACAAAAGAAGCTCGGGAAAAGGATGTTAAAATTTTGAGAAGAAATTCTCAATTATAGTGCTTCAATTATAAAGATTTTTGAACATATTTCTTATAAATGTCTAAGTAAAATCTTATTAATTGACAAGTAAGATGAAATAAACAATGAACCCCTTGAAGAGAAAATATATGAACTCAAGTTAGAGGCATTTGATGACTTAGATGGTAATGACATTGACACATTTGTGGGCTAGATCAACACCACCTCCTTCAGCCCTGACTCTCATTTTTCCTTTCCTAATAAACCATTTTTGAGCATTGTATGATACACCTTGACACAATTTAAAGAGGCTGATGATTGGTATTATCATTTATCTTTCACACTTGTATCAAAGTGAATGAAAAAGCTTGCAAAATTATCATAGATAGTTGTAGTATCAGTGCGACCTCTGCTAACACTATTTCTCGTTTAGGTTTTAAAGCGGTCCCACACCTTAAGACATATAGCGTCTCTTGAACTGACACATTTTCTATATTCGTTAAAGAGCGTTGTCTTGTACTAATTCAAATTTTAAAATGCAAATATCACATTTAGTGTGACGTTACACTAATGGATACGGGTCATGTCATTCTCGGACACCCTTACCTCTAAGACTTCGATGTGACAATTCAAGGTGGCTCTAATTCCTATTCCTTTGTTCATAAGGGAAAAAAAATTTGCCTCTATCTCCTACCCCTAAAACAATTGACTCCTAACAAAGAAAGAGCTGTGGTAGTGGCGAAAGAATTACATATCATTAGTCCCACAATATTTGAATGAGCAACTATTAGTGAATCTATTGTGTTTGCCGTTATCGCTCTTGAAGTCCTTCTGAACTCTTCCATATTGATTCCTAATAAGGCCTGTCAGTTTCTCTAAAATTTTCAAGATGTCTTCCCTGATAATCTCCATAATTACTTACCACCTTTATGCAACATGCAATATATTATTGATTTTATTCCAGAAACATCACTCCCAAACCTTCCTCACTATAGGATAAATCTTATGGAGCATGCTAAATTTCAGCAACAAGTTGAGAAACTCCTTCACAAAGGATTTGTTCAAAAAAATATGAGTCCATGTACGGTACCCGCTCTCTTAATACCTAAGAAACATGGATCATGGCAGATGTGTACAGACAGTAGAGTAATCAATAAAATCACCATAAAATATCATTTTTTATTCCTAAATTTGATAACATGTTAGATATGATGGCTAGTGTCACAATTTTTTCAAAATAGATTTAAAAAGTAGTTATCACCAAATTAAAATTCGTTTAGGGAATAAGTGGAAAATAGCTTTCAAGATGAAGGACGGCCTTTATGAGTAGTTAATCATACCTTTTGGACTATCTAATACACCAAATACATTTATGAGAATCATAATTCAAGCCTTACGACCTTTCGTGCCCATTTCTAATAGTTTATTTAAACGACATCCTCATTTATAGTAAAAACAAAAAACAGCATTTGGATCATCTTACATAAGTTTGTCTCACTCTTAGAAAAGAAAGCTTGTTTGCTAATCTTAAGAAGTGTTCCTTCTTTTTGGATAAAGTAGCTTTCCTATGTTGGAAATCTCTCCCATGAAGAAATTTTGGTCAACTGAATGTTGACCGGAAGGGCGGTCAACAGGATGTTGACCGGTCTGTCTTAGAAGGATGGTCTACAAGGATGACCGGCTCATTAAGGCAACTTCAGGCACCTACCACGACTAAAGGGGAGTAGGTTGACCTGCTTATTTAGGGTAACCTTTGAGCAAGACAACAGACCTGCCTTCTGCTGCTGCAGGCGTGCACCATCTACTGCTAGGCTGGTACATGCCTCTTGGGAACCGTGCACCAACCACGAGGAAGGACGTCTTTGGTTGTTTCTTGAGACCTTTGTATATCCTTATATATGTGTAGGTGGTAAGCAGAAAAATGTAGTGTAGAGTATAGAAGAGCAGAGTGTGTGAGAGTAAGAAAGAAAAACAGAGGAGTGGAAGAAGGCCCGACTGAGTGTGTGAGCATTTTTGTCTTACTGTTTGTAATCTCTATCTCATACATAGTGTAATTTTTCGTACTCAACGTCCCGTGGTTTTTTCCATGATTCATAAGGGTTTTCCACGTAAAAATCGGTTATCATTATTCTTTCTTTCCTTCTTTTCGATCCCTTTGTGCTTGTGACGGTAGGTCGCCCCATTTCCGGCCAACAAGTGGTATCAGAGAGAGCAAGGTTGAAAACTTTGTTCTAATGGCGTCGACATTATTGAAGAATCTGCCGTTTAGTGTTGAACCATTTAACGGGCAGGGTAATTTCATTCTCTGGCAAGAAAGGGTGAAGAACATTCTCACCAAATAAAGGACTATAAAGGCGCTAAAGAAGAAGGAAGAGAAACCTGCAAAGTTGACCGATGATGAATGGCAAGACAAAAGAGATCTTGCAAATTGCACTATCAAACTCTTGCTGGCGGACAACACTCTCCCGAAGTGCTTGGCTGGCCCGGCCGTGAGTTGGAAGCTAGCATAAGTCCAAATCCCTTGACAACCGAGACTTCATGTAAAGAAGCAATTTCGGCCCTACGGTTGTCGGAAGGAGGAAGCTTTGAGAAGCATTTGGGCCCGAGTTCAGCCGGATATTGACGGATGTCCGCCCTTGAAGAAGAGATCCGGGGAGGAGGACAAGGCGTTGGTCTTGCTGGCCTCTCTGCCTTGACCTCCTACGATCATATAGTCACAACCTTGCTGTTTGGCAAAGTTACTTTGAAGCTGGATGCGGTTATTGCTTCCTTACTCATGAATGAATCAAGGAGGTCACAAGGGGCCTCGACATCTGAGGTACTTGTGACTGAATCCAGGGGAAGAAGTAGAGGCCGTGGTCAAAAACAATGAGAGAAACCTCGCAGCAAGTCAAGATCGAGGTATCAAAACCTTGAGTGTCACCATTGTGGCAAGAAGGGCCACATTAAGAAGCATTGCTTCAAATGGAAGCGGGAAAATACGAAAAAACAAAAGGTGACAAGTGAGCTGGCGGAGAAAAGGTCCTCCGTCTCGGTGTGTAACAGCGGGCGGTCTTGGCGACAAGTGAATGAGACGTGGCAAATGTGACGGACGAGGAGTCCGGCTGGGTGATTGACTCTGGTGCCACCTTGCACGTCACGTCCAGAAGGAAGCTATTTATATCCTATACTCCAGGAGATTTTGGAGTAATAAGAATGGGGAATGAAGGAACATCTCCCGTTGTAGGTAAAGGAGATGTTATCCTTGTCACAAATAACGGGACAAAGCTGATTTTGAAGGACGTACGGTCATGTCCCGACATCCGATTGAATGTCATCTCAGTCGGACGCCTAGATAATGAAGGTTATTGCAATATCTTTTGTGAAGGCGAGTGGAAGCTGACAAGAGGATCTCTTGTTGTAGCAAGAGGAAACAAGGCCACCAGCCTGTATCTGATGAAGGCCTGTGCAGTGGCAGGAGATGTAAATACCACAACCAGCACAGAGACAATGGACCTGTGGCATAGAAGGCTAGACCACATGAGCAATGAAGGGTTGTCCTACTTAGCCAGGAAAGGCCTGATTGCTGGAGCAAAGGAGGAAGAGCCGAAGATGTGTCCTCATTGCCTGGCCGGCAAGCAAAGGAGAGTCTCATTTCATGGAGACTCGTCCGGCCCAAAGGCGGAGCTCTTGGAGCTTGTTCACACAAACGTGTGTGGACTGTTCAAAGAAAAGTCCTTTGGTGGAGCCCAATATTTTGTTTCTTTCACTGACGACTGCTCAAGAAGGTTGTGGGTCTACCCACTCAAGACCAAGGACCAGGTTCTTGGTGTCTTTAAGCAGTTCCACGCTCTAGTGGAGCGCCAGACGGGGAAAAAGCTGAAGGCCGTCCGTAGTGACAACGGCGACGAATACTTGGGACCTTTTGATGCCTACTGCCGGTTGCATGGTATTAGGCATCAGAAAACGCCACCAAAGACTCCACAGTTGAATGGAGTGGCAGAACGGATGAATCGTATGCTCTTGGAGAGAGTACGCTGCATGCTTTCCGAAGCAAAGCTTCATACTTCATTCTGGGCAGAAGCACTCCGGACGGCAGCCTACATCATCAACAGGTCGCCCAGCAAGCCTCTGATGGGTGAAGTGGTGGGAAAAGATATGGACGGGCAAGGAGCCGTCCTTGATCATTTCGCAGTATTCGGATGCAAAGCATTCGTACCGTCCCAAGAGATGAAAGGACAAAGCTGGAGCGAAAGGCGACTCGGTGCATCTTTTTGGGCTACGGGAAGATGAACCGGGCTACCGGTTCTATGATCCCGAGGAAACGTCAGTCTAGGGATGTAACTTTGTCAGAATGAGACGATTGAAGACATTGGCGAAATGCCAAGTGTAATGATGTGCAAACGGACCAAGGGAGTGCTGAAGGTGTCCATCCGGCCATCCTAGAAGGAGAGGATCCTGGTCAGGGGACGGTTGAGAATAATGAAGGGAAAGTCATAGCTCCAGATGACACCAATGATGAAATTGTTCCTCAACCAGCTGGAAATGTCTCTGTTAGACGGTCCTCACGTGACAGACGGCCATCCATCTGCCTGTCACCAAATGAATATGTCATGCTCACTGATGCCAGAGAACCCGAAGATTATGAAGAGGCAATGAAGGACGACAGCAAAGAGGACAGGCTGGAAGCCATGAAGGAGGAGATGAGCTTCCTTCATGAAAATCACACCTTTGACTTGGTAAAACTTCCTAAGGGGAAGAAGGCCCTCAAGAACAAATGGGTCTATCACTTGAAGCAGGACGAGAATACCAAGAAGCCTAAGTACAAGGCATGGTTGGTGGTGAATGGCTTCAGTCAACAAAAGGGGATTGATTTTGATGAGATCTTTGCCCCGGTTGTCAAAATGTCCTCCGTCCGGGTAATGCTTGGCATGGTTGCCGCCCAGGACTCGGAGGTTGAACAAATGGATGTCCGGAAAGCATTCCTCCATGGTGAGCTTGAGGAGGAGATTTACATGGAGCAACCGGAAGGGTTCAAAGCCAAAGGAAAGGAGGAACTTGTTTGTCGCCTAAAGAAAAAGTCATACAGATTAAAGGCGAAACTCCTAGGCAATGGTACAAGAAGTTGAGTAGGTCATGACGATCGGGTACCGCGGACAACTTCGTGATCATTGCGTATTTATCTGAAGGTTCTCGCACGATGATTCGTTGTTCTCCTTCTATGCATGACGATATCGCGATCGTTGGGCCCTTACTTGAAACCGAATAAAGAAGCTGAAGGAGCAACTCGGACGGTCATTTGCCATAAGGGACCTTGGATCGGCTAAGCAGATTCTGGGAGTCAGATTCTTACGTGATCAGAAGGCAAGGAAGTTGTGGTTGTCTCAACAGAACTATCTTGAGAAAGTACTCCAACGATTCAATATGGAGAAATCAAAAGCTGTGAGTACACCATTGGCAAATCACTATAGGCTGAGCACAAATCGATGTCCGATACGGATGACGAAGAAACACATGAAGGCGTTCCCTACTCATCAGTTTGTGGGAAGCTTGATGTATGCTCGTATGCACTAGACCAGAGACATAGCTCATCTTTATCGGAGACTGATTAGCTTGATTCACATCCAATCGGCGGAAAAGCAACCGGGTCCCGGCTGTGATGTGGATCATGAGATATATTCGGGGTACTTCCAAGAGGTGCCTATATCTTGGAAGTGACAAACCGTGGTTGGTGGGATACTCAGACACGGATATGGACGGAGATGTTGACACACGCAAATCCACGTCGGGCTACTTGGTGAAATTTGTGGGCGGTGCTGTTTCTTGGCAATCCAAGCTACAAAAGTGTGTAGCTCTTTCCACAACTGAAGCCGAATACATTGCGATTAGGGTTGACACCCAGGAGATGTGGATGAAGGAGTTCGTTCAAGAGTCAGGCATCAAACAAGAAAGATATCTTGTACTTTGTGATAGCTAAAGTGTCATTCATCTATGTAAGAACTCTTCATTCCATTCCAGATCAAAGCACATTGATATACGATATCATTGGGTGCAAGAGGTATTGGAGGGAGGTCTTCTGTCGTTGGATAAGATTAGCACGGAAGAGAACGTGGCAGACATGATGACGAAGATTCTACCAAAAGGGAAGAATGAGGCATACTGCAAGATGGCCGGGCTAACAGAGTTAATTTCCCCATGGTCGAGAGGGGAAGTTTGTTGAAAATCTCTCCCATGAAGAAATTTCGGTCAACTGAATGTTGACCGGATGGGCGGTCAACAGGACGTTGACCGGTCCGTCTTAGAAGGACGGTCTACAAGGATGACCGGCTCATTAAGGCAACTCAGAACATCTGCCACAACTAAAGGGGAGTAGGTTGACCTGCCTATTTAGGTAACCTTGGAAACCCAAGACAACAGACCTGTCTTCTGCTGCTGCAGGCGTGCACCATCTACTGCTAGGCTGGTACATGCCTCTTGGGAACCGTGCACCAACCACGAGGAAGGACGTGCTGGTTCAGCTACTGAGACCTTTGTATATCCTTATATATGTGTGGGTGGTAAGCAAAAAAATGTAGTGTAGAGTGTAGAAGAGCAGAGTGTGTGAGAGTAAGAAAGAAAAACAGAGGAGTGGAAGAAGGCCCGACTGAGTGTGTGAGCATTTTCGCCTTACTGTTTGTAATCTCTATCTCATACATAGTGTAATTTTTTGGACTCAACGTCCCGTGGTTTTTCCCTTGATTCATAAGGGTTTTCCACGTAAATATCGGTTGTCATTATTCTTTCTTTCTTTCTTTTCGATCCCTTTGTGCGTGTGATGGTAGACCCCATTTACGCCAACATCCCGACTTCATTATCTCTCTTGATGGAGTTTCTATTTGTGAGATCCTAAAATCAAAAAGCCTAAAAATCGGAAGAAAATATCCCGACTTAATACTAGAGTATTTTAATAAGGATGAAATCTGGAGTGATTTCATGATGATGCGGGTGATTTAAGGACCTAAGTGGTTTGCTCCACTTGGGACCTAGTTGCCTTTTGGTCTCTTGAAGCCGCGAAGGCGGAGCACTTCATGAAATGGCCGAGTGGTGTGTGAAGTGAGGCCGAAGTGGCTTTGACGACCCAGGAGTGGCCTCGGCCGGATCTCTTGTGTGAGGAAAAAGAAGTCCGTTCTCCCTTAGTGTAAAAGCAGTCGACCTTTCATTTAAGCTGAAATCGAGTCTGGCTTTGTGTGTTGGTAAAGCCGGAGTAGAATTATGGGTGCAAGGAGAATAAAATTCGAAGTTGATGAGAAGGTCATGGATGGAGTAAATAATAAGAAGTTGACCGAAATTGGAGATGTTGACCAGATTTGAAGGAGTTGGCTAGATTTGAGGGAATTACGTTGACCGAATTTAAGGAGGTTGACCGGATTTTGAAGAAGTTGACCGGTGACTAAAGACAAAAGCAACTTTATTATTTAGTTAGGATCCAACTAGGGCTCGACCAAATGAGGTAGGTAAACTACCTCATCACACCTGATAGAAGTACTAGGTAATAAACTAACTGCTACTTCCACCAAATCACAAAGGCAAGTACCTAGGTAACTTACCTCAACTTACCCCACCTACTCCCTCCTCTTTATATACCAGAGCTCAGGTTTAGAGATGAGCGTAAGTTTAGCCAAGGAGGTAAGGAGAAAGAAAGGAGGAAGAACTTTGAGGCAGCTAGAGTGGACAGTCAGGCAAGTGTACCTCGGACGCCGTTTTTAAACTCATGCTTTAAGAATATTGCAAGTATACTCTGCTCTGTTTTGAAGTTCATGCTTTACTGCACGTGTACTCTGTTTTAAAGTCTCTACTTTCTGCATTAAATGTCGACCTTCTGCATTGTAAAATGAACTTGGCTACACGAAAATTGAACTCGGATTCCTATATATGTAAAATGAACTCGGTTTCCAACATATAAAATGAACTCCAGCCCTTAATATGAAAATGAGCTTCGGCTTTGCATAAGAAAATGAGATCCGTCTCTTGATGTGAAATGAAGTCCCGCCTTAATATAAAAAAAAAATAAGCTCCGGCTTTACATAAGAAAGTGAGCTCCATCCCTTAATATGAAAATGAGCTCCGGGTTTGTAAAAGAAGATGAGCTCCGGCCTTAAATGAACTCAGGCCTTAACGTGAAATGAACTACAGCTTCTAAGTTAGTTCACTCCGGCCTTTATGAAAGAAAAAACTCCAGTTTTAAAGGAAATGCACTTCCGATTTTAAAGGAAATGCACTCCGTTTTTTAAGAAGGAATTTGCACCCCGGTTTTAAAGGAAAAGCACTCCGTCCCTTTGAGAGAAAAGCACTCCGTCCCTTTGAGAGAAAAGCACTTCATCCTTTGTGTAAAAAGAACTCCGTCCTATTAATGAAAAGCACTCCGTCCCTTGTGTAAAAAGAACTCCAATCTGTTAATGAAAAGCACTCCGTCCTTTGTGTAAAATGAACTCCATCACATTAATGAAAAGCACTCCGTCCGGTAGTAAAAGCACTCCGTCCCTTGAGGAAAATGAAACTCAGGCTTTTAAAAGTACTCAAGTGAAAAGCACTCACGTCTGAAAAGCACCGTCACCAAAAGCACTCCGTCCAAAGAGCTCCATCCTTTTGAAGATACTCCAAGCAAAGCTCGCCCTTTTTGAAACCAAGATCTCGGCCTTTTGCTAAAAGCGACCTCCTACTTTGAGCACTCGGGAACTCTGCTTTTGCATCAAGATGAATCGACTCACGTGAAAATGAACTTGACTTCTTTGAAAATGGCTTTTAAGAAGGAAGTATGTTATTTTGGGATCCGAGACTAACTACAGTCCAAGTAAGTTATTGGATGAGGTATTAGAACTTATGGTGCTAATCGAGGATAACTCCGTCCATGGAGCGATTCATTGTCCGCCCTGTCCTTAAGGGCGTTAAGTCAGGAGGAACATAGGCCGACCTTCGGGTGGTACACAGTACAGATATCCCTCGAGATGGAATATATATGACATGATAGGCCGACTTTCGGATGACACATAGTACAGATATCCCTCGGGATATATATGACATGAAAGGCCAACCTTCGGGTAGCACAAAGTACATATATCCCTCGGGATATATAAGACATGATAGGCCGACCTTCGGGTGGTACACAGTACAGATATCCCTTGAGATATATATGACATGATAGGCCGACCTTCAGATGGCACACAGTACAGATATCCCTCGAGATATATATGACATGATAGGTCGACCTTCGGGTGGCACATAGTACAGATATCCCTCGGGATATATAAGACATGATAGGCCAACCTTCGGGTGGCACACAGTACAGATATCCCTCGGGATATATATGACATGATAGGCCGACCTTCGGGTGGCACACAGTACAGATATCTCTCGAGATGGGATATATATGACATGATAAGCCTTAGATTGTGTGGACTGAACACAATCTATCCTCGATCATTCGCCCCTTTCGCTAATAGGGTACACTGGCAGGGTCTGAAATTGTTAAGATATGTCACAGTAAAAGATGAAAATGTATTGTACAGTGAAAAGATGATAGAGTATCATCTGATGAAAAGATGATAATGAATCGCATACAGTGAAAAGATGTCAATGAACAGTATAGAGTATTGTTTTCAGTTTTACCATGCATCAGTAAAGTTATTGTTTATAGTACGATTTATACAATATGAGATTTAATATCATTATAGTATATCTTTACTGTTTTTTCAGATGATGTTTTAAACGTTCTGGTTCTGCATGGTTATATGATCGTTTTGGCATAACCGTTTTACAGTTCATATGCATATACTTTGTTGGGCCTCGACTCACTGTTTTATGTATTCCCCCTACAGATGAAACTTTAGAGCTTGTGCCTGACAAGTTGGAGTGATTAGAGCTATTTGAAGGATTATTAAAGACCTCAGAAGCTTATTTTGGAGAAATATTATTGTAACGACTTGATGAACTTCTATGGTTAAACATTTTTGGCTATATACTCGGAAATGAATATTTTGGAATGAATATGAATACTTCCGCAAGTGTTAGAATAACTTCCGCTATACTTACGGTGAAAAGTATATGGGTCCTAGATGGTATATGTGATCCTATGTTGCACCTAATTGGTTTAGGTTTTCAATTGTGTTATGAATAGCGATTCATAATAATGGTATGAATATTAATAATACTAATATCAACGTTTTACCATCATACTACTTTAGTTATCTTCAATCAAGAACTTGCTAATTTTCAATAATTTGTATATTAACCGGTTACTCCCATGCACAAAGAAAGGAAAATTTGGTGGTTGTTGATATTGATAAGGGATGTTGATATTGATAACTAATATCAACATCCCGTGATCACTGCTTGGACCGAGATGAAGGAAAATTTTGATAAGAGGTACTTACCTTTTGATTACTCTCTCATCCTAAATCAAGGGAGGCTGAAAATTTTCTCTCCAATGTCCAACCAAACACCAACAACAAAGGAAAAGTGGAAAAGCCAGTGGCCCCGTGTAATCCTTGCCCAACCATTTGGAGGCCATATAATAAAAGTTTGTTTTCACAACTATCAAGAGAAAGATTTTATGTTCGTTGTAGTAACCAAGTCATGCGATGATGGTATTCCCAATCAAACCATTCTAGAGCAGGGCAACCACGATGACATTTGTGTGCTTATTGTGGAAACCGAATCAGTCGTGACCCTCAATGATGGGGTTGATGGGCCAACTGACCAAGAAAGAACAATTGAAACCTAAGACCCTTTGGTTGTTGATCTAGACAACCCAAGCCCAAACAAGATGGAAGAAACAGAGTTTCAAGGTGAAAATTCTGTGGATGTTTCAAAACGGGAAGATCACTCAGGCCCGACAAAATTGACACTATAGCTATCGACAAAAGATATTGAATTTGGTTTTTTATTTCAGCATTTAATACAGTCCCACTTGAGGTAGTTTCCATGAACACCGACAAAGTAATGTTAGGAAAACACCACATCTTACTAAAAAAAAAAACCATATTGCCACTAGAAATCCTAAAAGATTTCCATGCTCACCTCTCTCTGAGAAGGATTGCCAACTCACGATTAAATAGGTGTTTGAACCCATTATAAAAAAAAAAATCAATCCTGCCACTTTTTTACCAAAGTACAGCCCCAAATAATCAGAGCTCGAAAGATTACAAACCTCTAATATTTTGATTGGTTTAAGAATAACCAAATCAATAGATCCCCGTCAACACTCTTGAGAGTTATGGAATGATGTGTCATTCTTAACTAGAGAACTAGAAAACAAGTTTTCTCAAAGAGAGGGATGATGACCCATTACAACTCAACCCTATTTCTCCACCAAACATTAAATGCTGCAAGTTGCTCATGGAATAATGCCTCAACTAATTGCTCAACGAAGAGCTCCCCAAGCCTTGTTCCAAGTGCTAGGCTCATTTATGTATTGACAAATTTTATAACCGTATTTGTTTATTGTTGGCGAATGTTGTATAATCCTGAAGATTTGCACCAGAATATATCTTTTGCTATTTGTTAAATTGTCGTATCCAATTTCATACCTATCGTGCGCCTAACCCTTGCCGACTAGCGCTCGAACCATGTTTCCAGTACGCCTACGCCTACTGCTCGCCTAACCCTTGCTCGAGTGCCAAATCCAACAAACCTAGCACTCGAAGATCTCTCGAGCCACGCTCAAGCACCAAGGGATGTGTCCCATGAAACCCTAAGTGTGCCTGCTGTATATTCGATCCGCGTTCGAGTGCCGCGACACATATTTCATCAACGGTCATATTTTTTGCTCAGATTTTTTAGTCTCTATATATATAGCTGTCTTATTTCATTTATCCGAGACTTTTTTTATTGAGTTTTTTTACAACCATTTAAGTGCAAAATCCACTCTTTCATGCTCTTACTTTGCTAAACTTGAAAAAACTCAATTTTGATAATTGTGCTTCCCACCCAAAGTTTTCTCACCATATTGTACTTTACCCATTATACCTCTTCCCGCTTGTTAACCTTTATTGGTGACGTCAATGGTACGAAAATTGGAATCCAATAGTGTACAACAATTCAATGGTTCATGAGAAAAGATTGACTTAAAGATCGGAGGGTGTCCGATTTCGTTCTCACGGACAAATCTAAGAAGTTTCTTGGTAGAGATCATTAGATAGGAATAAGTCAGTTATATTAGCATGTCGATACCACCTAATTTGTAAGTTAATTTTTTATAATGCATATCTTTCCTATCCATTGAAACCATGAGGGTTTTACTCGATAGTCGTGATTATTGAGGTTTTTCTTTCATTAAAAATTACATCTTTATTATTATTACTTTCATTATTTACTATTCACATCTAGATTAGAATATATTTTACGTATATTATATATTCTGTGATTTTTATTTCATAAATTTATTGAGGGGTCAAAACATTATTAATGATTAGGAACGATTAGTTCCTTTAAATTGGTATCAAAGACTCACCCCAATCCGTGACCCCGATCTAGATATGTATGAGTGGATCGCTCTTCATTCCCTCTTTTTTTGATGGGAGCATTTATGCTTACTAGAAAGTTCGTATGAGAACATTTCGTAAATCCATGGATGAGCGAATGTGGGCCAACACTCAAATTGGGTAAACACCACCCAGAAGTTTAACCAATGATGAACCAAAATTTCTATCCTTATAGTTAAAAAAGAACTTGATACTTGTAATTGAAACAGTAAGGGAATACATGGATACGTTTAAATTCCTTAAACACTACTATTAACCTAAAAATTGTCTTTGCTTGAGCTATTTTCGTTCCAAAACAAAATAATGTGCCATCCATCCCCATGGAACAAATGTCAAAAGCGTCTTTAAAGATTTGTGCCAATACATAAAATTTTTGAACTTTAAATAGTAGAAAACAGTATGTTTTTAATTAAACTAAGAAGGCACAAACACTTTCGAAATTACCAAATTTGTCTCGACCTATCATGGATGTAAAAAAATTGGCACAATCGCCCTTACTACACTATAACAAAATTTTTCAACGATCTTTAGGCAAAATTGAAAGATGGAGACTCTCATCAACCATATCAAACGTTTGAATGATCAAATGTCTGATTTAAACAAAATTATTAAATTTAGTAAGAAAAAGAGAAGTAGCCTTACTTACCATTGAGCTCAACTTGACCTTAAATTTGTCATGTCCTCTAATTGAGCAAATAAAAAAGGGAGAAAAATGCACTGTTCATTGCGCCCGCTAGGCACCTACTTGGCGTTTGAGTGCTAAATCCAAAAGCGCATTGCCCATCGGGCGCCTTAGTGCCGCTCGAGTGTTGTAGCCTGCGTGCTTTTATCTTCAAGCGTACAGCGTGCACTGCCCTCAAACCCTCGCCTCTCTTCTCCCTCTCTCCGCACAAATTTTTCTTCCTCTACCTCCTATCCTTCCCAAAATCCTCTAGATCGGCATCTCCTCTCCTCGATTTTATGCATTCTTAAGGTAATCTCTTCTTTCTCCTTGGTTTCTTCAGTTTATTGAACTCTTTTTCGCCATTAAATGCGGCAGCACTGTTCACTGCCTGAATTCAACCACCCTCCATGTCCCCATGAGGTTCTCTTCCTTGATCGATTTCTTCATACTCTCCTCAAATTTCTGTCAAATTCGCCATTTTCATGCTATTTTGCTCCAGATTCACTGTTTTATATGCTTTTTGCTCCATATTTGCCGTGTGCATGCTGTTTCCTCCATATTTACCATTATTGTGCTCAATCTTGGGTGTTGCTATATTTCTATTTTCTTATTTTGGCTGATGCCAAATTTTCATTGTCTTTTTCTTTACAGTAGTAAAAAAGGGGGGCTGTGAAAAAAAGGGGGACTACGGTTGGCCATCTCTCTTCACCACCGCAAATTCCTTACTCACAAATCTGTTGGCAAGTATCACCGGTCAAGTGGGCTCTCTGCTCTTAATCGATTCATCAATGCTAACTCTAAAGTCCTGTTTAATTTTCACATATCTCAAAGGCAACTTTCCCTTAAACGAGAAATTGACCTTGCTTCCCTCGACCCATCCATCTCCTCCGTGTTCACGAACTACTATTGGGAGCTAGTCCTTACCAATTTGGTTGCCTCTTCCATGTTTTTAGTTCAAGAATTTTACTCTAATATTCATGATTATTAAATTTATTTATTTTTTATCTTTTTGAGGAGGCATCACCTCCAAATTACCCCAAACGTGATTGCTCGAGTTGTCAATATTCTTGAATGGAAAATTTTGATATCCTTACACCCCATGTTCCATGCCACACCACCACGAGATTGCTTCTTTTCTTCATAGCTCTCCCATGGAATAGAATGGGAGCTTCTTCAAAATCAAGCATCTCTCCCATCAAAGGATGATCGTGAGTTAAATTAGGATTACTAATATTTTTTTGATCACTCACTTCTCCTCCATTCCGCTTGATAAAGCCTTATTTCTCTATACTCTCTTGAATGGGTGGCGCATTAACCTGCTATCCCATTTTTGTTCTCACATCATAGATCATTTTGAGTCCAAAAAGGATGACAAGCTTTCCTATGGTTGTCTCATAAAGTGACTGGTTCGAGGATTTAGGAGTCTTATTTTCCAATCTTCCATGTCTATCGCTTGCGTAGCCCATTACCCATACTATGTTTGCCCAATACCGGTCGCACATCCATCGCTCCTCCTCGGATCCTACTGGCCCTCTCGATGAGCTCCTCCCTGAGGTGCCCCTTTTTCAAACCGAGAGTGGCCCGTCTTGTTCAGGCTTGTCCTACCTTGATCCCTCGTGTCTTGGTTCGTCCGATCCTCTTTGACACTCTACCTCTTCCTCCTCTGCACTTATGAATCAACCTTTTTGGATTACCAATCGGCTTAAATGGCTCTATTCTTCTTAGGAGTGCCTCTATACTTCTCACACCTTATTGCGGTTAGATATGCTTGCTGATTTTGAACGCCTTAATTCTCGTCTAGCTACTTAGGAGGATGAACTCATTCGTTTGAGGCAGTAGTTTACTTGTCATTCTTCCACTCGGCCATCTTTCGATATTCTTTTGACTCAGAGTAATGTCTTCTCTTTGGCCCTTCATGACAAAAAGGAGAAGATGACTTTGCTAGGGGGAGCTATTTTTATTTGGGAAAATAGATCTCTTTCTTAGGGTACCTTACTTAGGGGGGGGGGTGGCATTTAATTTGTTTTGATAGGAGGAGTCTTGTGTACTGTGATTCATGTTTATTGATTATATTATCTATTTGTTAGGAGGAGACTTATGTACTATTGATTCATGTTTATTGTGTTTACTGATTATATTATCTGTTTACCTTAGTTATTATCTTTTTATGTATTGTGCTTTTCTCTATCCATGTATTAACCTTGGTTGATAAGACACGGCAGCTATTATTGGACACGGCAGCTCTTTTATATTTTTTCATATACTTTGCTTTTTATAGTATATGTTGCCTACTAAGTGTAAATTTTTATACACGGTTCTATCTTGATAGTGTCTGAACCCATGATTCTCTTATATTTTGATTTATTTTTAGATGAGATTTTGTCATGGAATTGTCAAAGGAAAAAATTGTTAGACTCATTTATGTGTTGAAATATTCCATGACCATATTTGTCTATTGTTGACGAAAGTCATATTATTCTGAAGATTAGTACCAAAATATATCTCTTACTATTTGTTGAAGCGCCCTATCCAATTCCATGCCTATTGTGAGTCTAACCCTCGCCCAACCAATGCTCAAGCCCTGTTTCCAGTAAGTCGGAGCCCACTGCTCGCCCGACTAGTACTCGAACCCCATTTTCATTGCGCCTGCTACTTGCCTGACCCTCTCTTGAGTGCCAAATCTAGTAGACGCAATGCTCGAAGCTCGTTTGAGCCATGCTCGAGTGTCGAGGAATGTGTCCCATGAAACTCTAAGCACACCTACCGTGTGCTCGATCCACGCCGAGTATCGCGATGCACATTTCACCAACGACCATATTTTTACCTTGGTTTTCGAGCATCTATACATATAGCTATCTTATTTCATTTACCCGTGACTTTTTGCTTGAGTTTTTGACGGCTGTTTCCATGGAAAATTCATTCTTTCATGCTCTTACTCTGCTCCATTTAAGAAGAATTAACTTTGACAATTGTGCTTCCTAGCCAAAGTTTTCTCACTATATTGTACTTTATCCTTTACACCTCTTTCCGCTTATTAACCTTCATTAGCAACGTCAGTGGCATAAAAATTGGGATCCAGTGGTATACGGTAATTTAGCAGTTCATGAGGAAAGATTAACTTAAAAACCAGAAAACGTCCAATTTTATTGCCGCAGGCAAAATCTCGTCCCTTGGTAGAGATCACAAAATGGGAGTAAGTTGGTTAGGTTATTGCATCTATACTATCCGATCTATAAGTTAATTTTCATAATATATATTTTTCCTAACCATTGAAATCCGGAGGATTTTACTCGATAGTCGTGGTTATTGAGATTTTCCTTTGCCATAAAAAATCGTATAATTATTATTACTTTTATTATTTACTATTCACATTTAAATTAGAATATATTTTATATGTATTATATATTCTATAATTTTTATTCTATAAATTTATTAAGAGATTAAAATATTATTAGTGATTAAGAACAATTAGTTCCTTCCACCGAGAAATGTCGCAACAGCTGAAGGTTACAGCAAACCCAAGGAAAAATGCCCTTAACATGCCACCGTACCATTTTCAAAGCACTGCAAAACCACCCCCTTTAAATCACCCTATTCAATTACTATTTTGCATATTTAAAGAAGTAAAAGATCAATGTCACGATCCCCATACAAGCAAATAAATAACAAAAATAATAAAAACATCTAAATAATAATTACTATAATCGATTAAAGCCCAAATAATCCAAAACTATCAAAAATATCATTCTAACACCAAAAATAATATAATAAATCATAATCTCAACAGCAAGTATAGAACATGGCCGACTTAAACCCTCTCCGACTTTTAAATAATATAAGCACATACTCAAATTCAAAAATATATACAAGGAAAGCATTTGATTGAATTATCCAATACATCATAAAATAAATATCACATCCTAACCTAACGTCAAATTATTTTATTCCTTCATTTTTAATTATCTTAATCTAATTTTAAATTTAAACCTAAAAAGTTTTTTTTATTACACTAACTAAAATCTAATCTAACACAAGAACACAAACCTATATCAAATATTGAGAAATGACCCAAATAATAATATAACAATTATCTAATTATAGGTTCCAAAGCCACATCCGAATATCTCAAATTATACATAAGAAAAATTATTCCAATTGAAAATTAAAGTATTAAAACTATCTTTCAAAAAGATCTAAAATCAAACTTAACTATTATCACTATAACAAAATCATCAGCTGGATACAATATTGGCTAAAGTTACTGCAAACTAACGATTAAAGCTATAATTTTGTTCCAACGAAAATATTAAAATATTTAAACATTTCTAACACCTTATAAACTACTTTCCAGTAATCTTCCTTCAAATTTTGAACTCCTATAAATTAGTTCGAATTCTTTAATCTAAAAAGTTAGCAAAAATAAAGTAAAATTAGCTTAATACTCAATAAAAAATAGATATATTTTTATATGCGGATATATACTGAACAAAATATGTTAAAATTATAACATGATCAAAATTTTAAAAGGCCAATACTAATAATCATATAGGTTAAAATCTGTATATGTACATAAATTATACCAAAATCAATATAAGTATATAAATCATGTTAACATTTATATACTCATTATCAAGCTTGTCAAAATTGGAAAAATAAACAAATGATGCTAAAATCATACTAATACATAAAAGGATCAAGGATTGGTGATAATCTTACAAGCAAATGACGACTATTAAAATACAAATTATGATTATTTATACATAGTCCAAAGTTATATTTTACTATTCATGGCTCGTGTGTGGGCTTTTACATATAATCCCTACAGTTAAGAATGAATGCTATTTTTCTAAACTGTAAATAATAAGTTTGACTTTTAATTTATTAATAATATATTAGGATATATTCAAATATATTTGATGGAAACGCTAGTAACGAGCTGGTTAACAAATGAAAAAACAGCCCAAAACCTCAGTGGCCCATTTTTGCCTGGACGATCAACACTGTCATTGACTGAACGAATATCAAGTGGGCCAGCAGAGGCCCAAGATTAGGATGACCCCTCAGAGCCTAGGATGGTCAACACTTCCGTTGATTGGAGAAGTGACCAGTAGACCTATTGAGGCCCAGGATGCATGTGGCCCAAGTTTAAATTGGCCATGTGTGTATCTTCAAGCCACAATGATCGTCTGCCCTAACTTAAAGCATCTCCAAAGAAGGCAAGTTTCACTGTAATGGTCACCTCCAGAATCAGATCACATCTTGAGAGGAAGGTGCCAAAATCTACGCATGATCTGCTGGAAATTCTAACGGTTATAAAATATAGAAGAAATGAGATCAACATTTTTGACTGTTACAACCAGAAAGGCACTCACGTCTACGTAGGGAAGACAGCAATCCCCAACAGAGCGCAGGTATCAAGCCTCTCTATATAAGAAAGGTGGCCCATGACCATGGTTATAAAAGGCCATGAAAGTGCACGCTTTCAATCACGCCTTCTCTTGCCCATGAAAGCTCTAAGTAATTACAAAGCTCTCAGATACTCGAGCATCATAATGCTCTCTCTCTCTGCTACTAGTTCCCAACAAATTTAGTAGTTAGATAAATTACTCATTACAAGCAACTATAAAGCCACTCTTCCCACGAGTGCACTCTTAATTACAAACACACTCCTTACATCATTTCTGCATCCTTTGTACCCTCCTTCTAATTTCAAAAGGCCGATTACTGACTTGAATATCAATGTGTTTATGGTGAGATAAAATTTCACCGTCAACTGATCTCTTATTTGAAATTGTAGTATATAGGATTCAAAACTCAACGAATGGAGACCAGAACCCGATGAACTACTAGACCCAAATCTATTCAAATTTAGATCCAAGACGTATCAATACTTTATTAATTTTTTTACAATTTTTCATACTTGGTCAAATTAAAACTATATTTAAATATGAATATTTTTAAATTTTTCTTATATAAAATAAAACACTTTCTTCATTAAAATTTATATAGAGTTTTTGTAATATCCCAGATCCTATTTAGATTATTTTAATATTAATTATGATTTTGGATAATTCAGATGTGGCAAAAATTTATTAAATATTATAAAATTTTGGAGGATATTTCGATCAGTTGGGTTGGCACTTGATGTATGCCTATACTATCATCCGAATATCAATTTGAATTTTTAGAATAAAAGAGAAATAAAATAAAAATATATATATAATAGAAATAGGAAAAGGGGAGAAATAAGGGGAAGCGTGTTTGGCGTCGGGTAGAAGTAGTAAGGGAAAGAAAAGAAGGAAAAAAAAAGAGAGAGGGAGAGAGAGGGAGGGAGAAGAGAAAAGAGAGGGTTTCGCGTAAAGTAGAGTGGGAAGGAGAAGAAAGAGAAGAAGGAGGAGAAGGAAAGAAAGGAATGAGAAGAAGAAAGAAGAGGAGGCGGCACATCGGTCGGTGGCACGACAGAGTAGTAGCCACTAGGTCGAAGGAGAAGCCGTCACCGCTATCACCGCCATCGTCCAAAGAGAAATAAGAAATTGAAGCAAGTAAATCATTCTATTTTCTTTATTGATGTTGAATCGTTATTTACATGCATGGATTTTGAGGAAAATTGGTTAAAAATCCTAATTTTGGTAAGAAGGAAGTCGCACAAAGAGAGAGAAAGGGGCAGAAGCGTGAGCGGCGCACGCAGCAAGGAGAAAGAGAACTTGCCGGGGAAGGTCAGCGGCTGCGATTAGAGGCAGAGGTAGTGGCAGCTAGTGGGCGATGCAGCAGCGATCACAAGTGAGGTGAGCCGCGTGGCAGAGAGTCACGCAAAGGAGAGAGAAGGGGGGTTAGTGCGTGAGTGACGTGCCAATAGGAGAGAGAGTCTCCCGATTCGGGGAGTTCAAAGTATCATTTTGGCAAATCTGCTTGACGTAAAGTTGAGGTAAGTATCATTTAACCCTATCTTCAATCTAATTTTGTGTCTGATAATATTTGGATACTATTTGAAGATTTTCTTTTACATGCATGTTATTTTTATGCAGCCCACCTATTTATTGTATACATGCATGTAAGGTTTACTAATTGTTTAGTGGTTTTATACTAGTATTCATAATTTAGAGAATGTTTGGACACCCGGACAGTATATATGTATACTTGTATATTCGTAGGTTGTAGAACCGTGAACCAAGCCATACATAGGTCCACATGTATGTTGTCGGGGGACGAGGTTGCTATTTTGTGAGACAATGATGGTTCGAGACCCTAGGGGTCGATTTGTGATCTGAGACATTGGCTATTTATGGCGCCTCTCTCGACGGGAAAACTTTAGTCCTGACAGGGACATATATGATATATGATCTCTCTTCCGCTAGTAAGAAGGTAAGTTTTGATATAGTCGACCTACCCTATACGTTTTAATGAGAACCATCATAAGGAATTGACGAAAAACTCATATATTCGAACGTCCTAATATATATAAGTTTATATTATGAATCTTTGGTTCTCCGATTTTGTGCATACTTTGTATTTTCATATGTATTTGCATGGACTATAATTTGAGATACGTAGTTTGGCTCACGATGGGTAATAGAAATGTCTCATACGTATTAATGTGTTAAGCCCTGAAATATATTTTATATTTATATGTTTTGGTTCTAGTGTTTTCTTTGATTTCAGCATATAAGATATAAGATTTAGATTCGAATAATGGTATGTGTCTCATACGGATGTGATGATAGTTATAATTATGTGATGTGATCTTGAATCATATGATATAATATCGTCTATGAGATTTAACCAGATCATTATTTGTTATGATTATATCCCGGATGGATTGTTTGATACGAACGATGATTTAATACAAGATATCTCCTCGGTTTTCAAGGATTTCATGAATATTGTGTCTTGTTTTATATGGTTGTTATGTGATATCCATTCCTTTGATTTATATGTACTGTTTTATATAATGATAACACTTATTGAGCCCTTGACTCACGTTTTTATATTTTATCCCTTCAGACTAGTGACATGGATATACTTGTAGGAGTTCAAATGTGATCTAGCACAGGATGGCTCTATCGGTGAATAGAAATATTTATGTTTGATATATTTTTGATCCCAAGGGTTTATTATGGCTATTGTTTATGGCCGAATGAGGGTCCTGATCCATATATGGGATATATTGGAGTTATTACTTTATATTGATGAGTTATTGTTATATTTGCATACCTCTTTTGTAATATTTGGATAGTAGGTCGTATATTATGTTTGCTCAAATTTATATCTGATGAGGCTTGTGTGAGTTTTATTATGTTGGATCATGTATGTGTATAGATTGCCATCCAAGGGTGGAGTTTGTCATTATTGATATAACGATTTTATATTATTGGGGATTACTATTATTATCGATATGCATTTGAGTTCTTGGGTTGTGATAGTTTTTCTTCATATTTCTTACAAATATGTGACTTGTAGTAAAATTATAAATGTGTAGGAACTTTATAATATAATTTAGAAACCTAGAGAAATTTAATGAGTTATTTAATGACATGGAAAAATTATATTTTACAAATTGTAGAAAACTAATATAATTTATATAACTTTTCAACACTTTTTACAAATAGGAAATATTAATATTTCAAAAATTAAACATAATTGACATAATTTTTCTCAATTAGAAACATGTATGAGCAATTATATGATAATTCAAAACATATAATAGTATTTATTTATGATTTAAATATATACAAGAACATCAAATAGAATTTAAAGGTATGAAAGATTATTATTAAAGAAATTAAGCACTTAAATATAGTTTGTATAAATCTGATGTGTCTCTGGTGTTTATGTTGTAATATGAATTAGGAAGTCACTCGATCCTCCACAGCAGGTTGAATTAGCACATATTCGGTCTTCGTTGTTGCTAACTTAGAATTTGTGCACCATAAATTATAAACAAAATAATAGATGAGTGACGGGGATCACTTCCTAATTTATATTCTCCGATATTCAAATTAAAAATCTTTTTAACATAATAGAAATGTGTAAGGAAGATGTGAAAGAATGTAGAATTGCATGTGAATCGAGGTTGTTAGAACGACAAGGATTTGTGTATTTAGATAATTGTGAACTAGTTAACAAGGATGTTCCATTTATCGTAATTTGGATGATACGATCGGATTGAATAAGTTGGCAGTTGGTATGCTAATGAGATGATAAGTTGCTAAATATTCAAATTTTAAGGTTTTGATGGTAACTTGAGGCTGTACCAAAATTTTTAAAATAATTTTTCTAATTATGTTTTCTATGTTGGATGTGATTTGAGGATTATGGGCTTTTTCTAAGGTATACCAATATCTTTGAAATTTTCTTAGGTTTATAGCTATTGTGAAATCTAGGTGTCTGATATGAGTCAATGGATAAGAATTATAAAATAATTTTAGTGTACAAGAAAATAATTAATAAAAATAGCGCAATGATAGCATGTGGGCCCATGACCCAGATATTTCAAAATAATATTGAGGATCCAAGTGAATGATCATTTTCGAGGCTAAGGGTGAACTGAAGTAGGAGTTCCTTAGTCCGTTTGAGGTTTTCGGTTCGCCTTCAAATTGGTGGATTATCATAATATCTCCCATGTATCGATGATTAAGGAATAAGTATGTGATCGAACTAAGCTGCTGTTGAAGATTGAGAATTTGTCTTATGATAATGTTCCAACCTAGATTTAGATAGAAAGGATTAGACATTGAGAATTAGGATAATTCAATTGGTTAAGGCCTTCTAGGATAAATCATCTAATCGAAGATGTGATATAGAAACGTGAAGGAGGGATCTGAAAGGATTTTCCTTGATTGTCAAATTTTAAAGTTTGTTAAAATTTTGAGTATTAAATTTCTATAAGTGGGGGAGAATTATAAGGTACTGGTTTTTAAAATATGATAATTAAGAGTAATTAAGTTAATATAAATGAATCGAGGTCAAAGGATATGAGAGAAATTAGATTGAAAAGCCAAAAGACCTGGAATTAGCAAAATCAAGAACCGACATTGTAAACCTTGAAAAATTAATCTGTAAATAACATTCGGGTTTTAAATTATTATAATAACTACTTATTAAGTTACTATAATCAAAATTTGGGTCCAAGGATATGAAATATTAGATTAGAATGGTCAAAACGGGTCCCGGACAACGTGTGCATGAAACTTGCTCGCAACAAGCCTGCCCCAGGACTGACCCGTGCCCAACACACACTGGAGCCCCCTCTCGAGTACAGATTCTAGTAGAGTGGCACCCAAATCGCACTCGATGCACGCTTGAGCACTGGATCCAGTGGAAGTGCATTCGACTCACGCTCGAGCACCAATACTGCTATTTTAGCACACAGTTCTTTCATGCGGCATTTTTGCGTAGATCTAGGAGAGAGAAGAGAGAGAACATGAAGAAGAGAGAGGGGGAGAATGAGGCTCTCGGGTTCAATTCCTGTAATGTACTGATTTTCGAATATTATAATTAAGGAAATGTAATAAAAAATATTAAGTTTCGAGGAGGTAAATGATAATGGTTGAGGAAGAATCCAATCAATATAAGTTGACCGACTGATATGCAAAATAACCGACTGAAGGTAAAAAGGACCGGTCAACATGTTGACCGGCCGATTATGCCTGGTTGCGCCATTTTGCACGGTATGGAAAAATGGCCGGTTTGCATAAATTTACCGGAATGGATGAAATTACCGGTTTGCACAAAATGACCAGTTGTCAAAATATTCGGTCAAAACCCTTTTAACCAACAGACTGTGAGGAAGAATCTAGTCAGCGCCCCATTGATCGGTTAGGCAGGGTACGGGGAAAATGGATTTCTGTCAGAGAGGATGGAGAGAAAATTCGAAGCCGATTTTCGAAAAGGATTGAGTTAATTTTTGAAGATGATTTCTAAAGAGGATTGAGAGAAAATCCGGAGACGATTAAGTGAATTTTCGGAGACAATTTTTTGAGAGAATTGAGCAAATTTTCGGAGACATTTTCTGCAGAGGATAACCAGAGTAAATTGATAGAAGACGGCCGAAATAGAATAATGAAGGAATCATTGACCAATTGTGAGAGCCGACCGAATTTGGCCTATTAGCCAATATTGATCTACGGCCGGAGTGGTCCAATCAGAGTGGGTGAACTGCTCCCACCTACTCAAATGATCTGAATTTCTCTAGAAGAAGAAATAAGAGAAAAATAACAATAGTAGGTGACTTACCCCACCTACTCTTACCAACCACACCGCCTATAAATACTAGATGTGGGGGTAAGGAAACGAAAGTTTAGAGAATTTAAGAGGAAAGGGCACGTAAGAGATGAGAGAGGAGGAAAAACTGAGGTTAGATCGAGTAAGGAATTAGCAGAAAAGGCCAAGACAAGTGTACCCCTTGTTCTTGCTAAAGTTTTTTGGATTACATTATTTTAATGCTCTTCTTCACTATTTAACTACATAATGCAAATAATGATGATTGTCCTCTCATGTCAACGAAAGAATTTCATATTCAGCACATGAGTTATGTTTGTTCTACTATTCATGTATGATTTTGGCTAGCAAATATCGAATGCTTATTTGTTGCATGATGATATGTATGAACGTATGCATGTTCTTTTAAAAAAAGTCCACCCATGCCTTGTACAGAGTACATGTTATTATGATATCCGGACGACCAATTGGCAAAAATCATATTTGAAAATATGACCGATCCGTCACAGTTAGGTATTAGAAAAAGAGATACATTAATCTTTGATCTGAATTTATGCGAAAATTTAGAATAGAATAAGACTGATCAAATAAGTAGACAAAGGCATAGGATAACTAAGTTTATCCAATTACACTTAATTATTCTAGTCCGGACAAGTTGGCTAGCATTAAGCAGGACTAAGACATTGCGTTTAGAAAGAATCGAGTCCTAGTTTCTGATAAGGCCGAATTATAATCTAATCATGTTGCTTTTGTTTTAGAAGACAAAGCATTAGTGAAGAATGGCTAATAGAGAAAGATGAATTGCCAGTACTAGTAATTCTCAGGACTGGGAGGACAAGTACTTGAACCTATTAGAAAGGATGACCAACATTATAGAAGCCATGGGATAACAAAACTTAGCTCCAGTTTCGGTCCCAGTTCCCATTAATCAGCAAACATCAATGTATGATCACTTCACCAATGAGTGAGTCCCAGAATTCTCAAGAGAACCGAACCCAATAAAAGCAGATATGTGGATCCAACAGCTAAAGAAAGCTTTTGTAATCATTAAATATCCGACTGAAGACAGAGTTCTTTTTGCCACTCGTAAATTGGAGGGAGAGACCCATCACTGGTGAAAAATGCATAAAAGAGTATTTAGGGTGTCTAAAAGTGAAATTACCTAGGTCTTGTTTGAGGAAGCTTTTATAAAAAAATTTTTGTCCCACCAGTCTTCGTGGGTAGAAAGAAGAAGAGTTCTCACGGTTGAGACAGGTAATTGTACAAGTAGTTGAGTACGATGCCAAGTTCACAAAGTTGTCTCGATATGCTTCGTATATGATAGAAGACGAAGAAAGAAAGGAGAGAAGGTTTTCTTAGGGATTAAGGGATGACAAAAGGAAAAACCTGTCAACATTAAAGCTGCTTACCTATGGAGAGATATTAGATAGGGCCATTATTTATGAGAAGGAACTGGAAAAGGAGGGATTTTTCAAGAAAAAGGTTGCTAGCCGAAGTGGTTCAAGGGCTAGCTCCAGTGAGGACCAAGAAGACGATCTAAGAGGTCAAGATAGCCAGAGTCAAGGAAGGAGTCCAGCAAATCAGCTCAAACCTCCAGGGCGTCAACCAACCTGTGTCCGCACTGCAGGAAACTGCATGAGGACAAACAATATTTTAAGAAGTTGGGAGTATGTTACAATTATGGACAAACAGGACACATGATCAAAAATTGTCCACATTCAAAGCGAGTCCCAAAGTCCAAATCAACTGTTCTGGCCAAAGAGTTTGCCATTTTTGCAAAGGAGGCTAAAGTATCAACAAAGGTGGTGGAAGGTACACTCTTTATCCGTGGCAACTCCTATCATGTACTTTTTGACTCCGGATCTACCCACTCATTTGTTTCACCTAGATTTGCACAATGTCTTGCCTCATTTTTCAAAATTATTGACTATTCTCTTATTGTTTCAACACCCATGGGGTTATCTATGGCCTTAAATGTTATGTACCCTGAGTGCGCTATTGAGATTAATGAGTTCCAGATGCCAGCAAACTTAGTTTTGCTGGAGATGAGAGATTTTGATGTAATCTTAGGAATGGATTGGTTGATAAAATGCCATGCCAACATTGACTGTTTTTCAAAAAGGGTAGATTTTGCTATTCCAGGTAATGAAACCTTTTATGTTTCAGGAGTCTGGCAAAAGGAAGCATCCTACTTCATTTCAGCCATTCATGCCCGGCACTTAATGAGGAATGGATGCTAGGGCTATCTAGCCTATGCTAGTACAACTGAGGATAAAGAAGTATTAGCCAAAGGGATTCCTATAGTATGTGAATTCAAGGACATATTCCCTAAAGAATTGTCGGGGTTACCACCAAATCGGGAGATAGAGTTTGAAATAGAGCTTATGCCAGGATTGGTGCCGATATCTAAGACACCATACAGAATGGCACCGGCCAAACTGAAAGAGCTGAAGTAGCAACTGCAAGAATTGCTGGATAAAAATTTTATTAGGCCGAGCATATCCCTATGGGGTGTATCGGTCTTGTTTGTAAGGAAGAAAGATGGAACCATGAGATTATGTGTAGACAATTGGGAACTAAACAAGATTACAATAAAAAATAAGTATCTTTTACCAAGAATTGACGACCTTTCTGATTAGTTACAAGAAGCTTGTGTATTTTTTCAAAGATTAACGTCCGATCTAGTTACCATCAGCTCCCGATCAAAAAGGAGGATGTAGCAAAGACTACGTTCCGGACAAGATCTCGGCATTATGAGTTTGTAGTAATACTTTTTGGGTTAACAAATGCTCCAGCTGCATTTATGGACTTAATGAACTGAATCTTTTTGCCTTATCAGGACAAGTTTGTGATTGTCTTAATTAATAATATTCTTATTTATTCTAAAAGTCATGAAGAGCACAAAGAACATTTGAGGACTATGCTCCAAACCCTTCGGGAACATCAGTTATTCGCAAAACTGAATAAGTATGAATTTTGGTTAGAAGAAGTAGGATTTCTAAGCCACATTATTTCTAAGAAGGGAATTTCAGTCAACCCAAAGAAGGAGGAAGCCGTAGTGAATTGGAGTCGACTGACTTCTGTGATTAAGGTACGGAGTTTTCTCAGCATTGTTGGATATTATCATTGGTTTGTGGAGAACTTTTTCAGAATTGTCATGCCACTCACCCAGTTAACAAAGAAAGAGACTAAATTTGAATGGATTAACGACTGTGAGCAGAGTTTTCAAGTGTTGAAGAACTGGTTGACCTCTGCACTGGTTCTAACTATTTCAGACGAATTAGGAAGACTAGTAGTTTACTACGAAGCCTCAAAGTCTAGATTGGGCTGTGTTTTAATGAAACATGGGAAAGTAGTTGCTTATGGATCCTAACAGCTGAAGGTTCACAAAAAGAATTACCCAATCCACAATTTAGAATTAGCTACTATGATATTTGCGTTAAAAATCTAAAGACATTACCTTTATGGTAAAAATTTTCTTGTTTACTCTAACCATAAGAGCTTAAAGTATTTATTCTCTTAGAATGAGCTAAACATGAGGCAGAGGAGGTGTATTGAATTTTTAAAGGATTATGATTGTAAAATTTTGTACTAGCCCAAAAAATCCAATGTGGTGGCTAATGCTCTAAGCAACCGATCTTATTTTGTGGCAAGAATGCAAATAAAGAAAATGGAGATGTTAGACTATTTAAAGCAATATAACATCCAACGATATGTTAAAGGCAACTGAATGCTGTTGTCTTATTTTCATGTACAATCGGAGTTTTTGCAAAGGATCAAAGAAGGGCAAGTGGACGACTCCTTCTTAATGGAGATTGCTGAAAAGTTAAAGAAGGCCTCCAGGGTCGATTTCAATATGCAGGCTGATGGAGTTTTAAGATTTAGGGACCGCTTGTGTGTACTTGATAATAACGAGTTTAAAGAAGAAATTATGAAGGAAGGCCATTGAACCAGGTATACCCTTCACCCTGGAATCCATAAAATGTACCAGGACTTAAAGGAGATGTTTTGGTGGAAAAACATGAAGAAAAAAATTGTAGCCTTTGTGAATAAATGTCTGATTTGTCAACAGTTAAAGGCTGAGAAAAGGAAACTGACTAAATTACTGCAACCATTGCCCATTTCAAGTTGGAAGTGGGAGGATATTGCGATGGATTTTATGACCGGTTTACCGAGGATTCCAAAGAATCATGATGCTATATGGGTTATAATTGACCGACTAACAAAATCGACCCATTTCTTAGCAATACAGACGACGTACTTCCGAGATCAACTGGCTCAGTTGTACATTAATGAAATTATTAGACTTCATGGAGTACTAGCCACAATTGTATCCGATTGAGACCCTAGGTTTATTTCAAAATTTTGGGAGAATTTACATAAAGATTTGGGGACAGAATTAAAATTTAGCATGACTTATCATCCCCGAACTGATAGCCAATCAAAGTGCACCATTCAAATATTAGAGGACATGTTAAGAGCTTAAGTGCTAGAGATAAAAGGAAGCTAGGACTGTCACTTGGCTTTAACAGAATTTGTTTACAATAATAATTATCAAGTAAATATTGGTATGGCTCCATTTGAAGCTCTTTGTCAGAGAAAATACCAATCACCTATCCATTGGGAACAAATAGGAGATAAACGATTGCTTGGACCGAAAATCATCAAAGAAACAACTGAGAAAATCAAACTAATTCATAACAATTTAAAAGTTGCTCAGAGTAAGTAGAAAAGCTATGCGAGTAAAAGAAGATCGATATTAAAGTTTTAAGTTGGTGATCATCTATTCTTGAAAGTATTGCCATCCAAAGGAACATTTTGCTTTGGAGTAAAAGGAAAATTAAAACCTAGGTTCATTGGGCCCTCTGAGATCTTAGAGAAAGTTTGTCAAGTAGCTTATCGAATAGTCTTACCTCCAAATTCGACCGGGGTTCATGATGTTTTCACGTGTCAATGCTCCAAAATATGTCCATGATCCAGCGAATGTCATTAATTATAAGCCCTTGACCATTGGCAAAAATCCATCTTACGTTGAGGAGCCGGAGCAGGTTTTAGACCGGCGAGAACAAATCTTACACTTAAAGACCATCCCACTAGTAAAAGTTCAATTGAGGATTCACTCTACCAAGGAAGCTATGTGGGAATGTGAGGAATAGATCCGGAGTAAGTTCCCTCAATTATTTTTATGAGGTAAAAATATATATATGTATGTGTATTGTCAAATTTTGAGGATAAAATTGTGACGACCCGACTTTTATTACCATCAAAAGCCATCGTCAAATCCAAAGTCCTTACAAATAAATAAAAAGATATATAGGTGAACATAAAAATTTTTCTTTTCTTCTTTTGAACCTGAGATGCATACTAAAGATTTATAATTTCATTAATCCCAAAGTATCACGGAAATATTCTAACATTCATAAGCAGCGGAATAAATTTTACAAGTTTCCTTAAAAACAAAATAAACAAAGCTCCCAAAAATTCAGCTAAAACATTCAGCTACACCATAGGATTCTACTCAACTTCATCCTCCATAAGCTTGTCATTTGAAAAGTTGCAAGAATGAGCTTACAAAGCCCAGTAGGATACTCACATGCAGAAAACATAAGCATACATATAATTTAATCAAAATATAAATTCATAATATAGCATAGCATAAGAAAAATCATCATATCGTTTCTTCTTTAGTTTTTATTCTTTTCATATTGTCTTCAGAAAATTTATCAAAATCATTCGGAATTCATATCATCTTTAGGGACCGGATGAGAGCGGACAATATCGAGGACGGGTTGTGTACTACCCCACAACCTAAGGCCGTATCCCCTCATTATGCTCCCCGGGGCGGGAGGTAATGCCTTTAACCCGGCATACGGGGCCATAGTCCATAGTTCTTATGCCACCAAAAGGTCCCCTCCCATGGCCCAGGAGGCATCCTCGAGTGTCACTCCAATATCCTTCATCCATCTTTAACAGCAAGTTTAAAGGAAACTCGGTTCTTGGTTCGTGTTCTTTAATGGCCAATCATCATAGATCAAAAGTCAGAAGAGTTCCACTTGCTATCCATAATCCATGTGTTTTCATATAGTCTTGTTCTTTACTTCATTCATTGAAGTCCATATCATCTTATCAAAAGCCGAAGTTTATCTTTCAAAGAAATCCGAAGTTCTTATTCAATAAAAAGAAAAGAGTCTCGTTTATTAAATTTTCGAAGTTCTTTTTAAACGGAAGGCCGAAGTTCCTAAAACCGGAGTTCTTTTATTATTGCCGGAGTTCTTTTCTTACAAAGCCGGAGTTCGTTTCTTTAATCAAAGCCGGAGTTCTTTTCTGAATCCAAAGATCATCAAAACCGGAATTCTTTATTCATAAAGGACGGAGTACATTTTTAAACAAGACCGAAGTTCTTTTTCTTAAAAGGGACGGAGTGCTTTTCTTTTCAAAAATCCGGAGTGCTTAAAGGGACAGAGTGCTTCATTTAAAATGGACGGAGTGCTTTTCTTTCCAAAAATCCGGAGTGCTTTTCTTTCAAAATCCGAAGTTCATAAATCCGGAGTTCATTTTCTTATAAAATCCGAAGCTCTAAAATTCGGAGTTCAAAAGCTGGAGTTCATTTAAAAAACCGAAGTTCTTTTGTTAAATGCCGAAGTTCTTGTATCATGAGTTGTTATCAAAAGCCGGAGTAAAAGTCGAAGTAAAAAGCCGGAGTTCTCTTTTTCTACAGTAGACCGGAGTTCTTTTTTAAACAGAAGGCTGGAGTTCTTTTTCATAATTGAACGGAGTGCTTTTCTTTTCAAAAATCCGGAGCTCTAAAATCCGGAGTGTGTTTCTGTTTAAAATCTGAAACTCTTAATCCGGAGTGCTTTCTGTTAAAGTCCGAAGTTCTTAAATTCGAAGTGTATTTTTTTATTAAAATCCGAAGTCCTAAATTCAGAGTGCTTTCTGTCAAAATCCGAAGTTTTTAAATCCGGAGTGCATTTTCTGTTAAAATCCGAAGCTTTTAAATTCGGAGTTCATTTACTGTTAATCAAGACTCTAATCCGAAGTTCATTATCTAAAATGCCGGAGCTCTAAATCATTTTCTGTAAAATGCCGGAGGTCTTTTATCTTAAATTCAGAGATCTTTCGACCGAAACAGAGATCAATAGCAGAAATTCTTGTTTCATCTTAAGGCCTAAAATTCTTTTCCGTAAACATGCATTTATCAAAATTCATAGCAATTGACAATTAATCATAAACAGAATAAATCTCACATCATGCGTAACAGAATTTCTTTTTAAACATGCATTTCAGAACGATAAGTCATAAAATAGCAAAGGCATACTTCATACGAAATATCATATACTTTCATAGCAACATAAATAAACATGAGTTTTAAAAATATGGGTGAGTATCTTGCCTGAATTCTTTTCTACCTTGCCTTAGCTTTCGGTCTCCTTCTTTACTAAGAATTTCTAGTGGGTGCCTTTTTCTGATGCTCTTAAACCCTCATTTATAGCCCGTGAATTAGGTGGCCATCATTTATGATTTCCTACTTCCCAAATGTATCATTTATGATTTTATATTTTTCAAAGAGGGTCATTTATGACTTTGCATTTTTAAAACTTTGGAATTAGCTAGTTCATTTATGTCGTGTGTTCCCAACGTCATGAGTCATCACTCCGGCTCCTTCACTTTCTTGAACAACTTTTGATTTCAAAACCTGCTCCAAGGCCGGACTTGTTTTTTTTTTTAATGGGAAATCCGGAGTGCATTTAGTGTCAAATGCCGAAGCTCTTAATCACAGGAAATACGGATTGTTTTCAACAAAGGAAATTCCGGAGTAGTTTTTCGTATCAGAAGCCGGAGGTCTTAATTCACAGGAAATCCGGACTTCTCAATGAAATCCAGATTTCTGTTCCCCACGAAATCCGGAGTTCTTTTTACCAAGGGAAATCCGGACTTTATTTTATTAAGGGAATCCGGACTTCGTTTTATCAAGGAAATCCGGACTTCTTTTTATCCCGAAAATTCGGAGTTCTTAAGGCCTAACTTGATTCCATCTTAAGCCGATGTACTTTTCTTATTTTATTTTTCGATCAACTTGCGTTGACCGGACTTGATGGTTAAAATTTTCTTTTTTAAAATTTTGGGTCGTTACAGAAATTTTCATAAGTGGGGGAGAATTATAATGTATATTGTCAAATTTTTTGATACTCAAGTCAGAAATATTTTTAACATAATAGAAATATATATGAAAGATATGAAAGAATGCATAATTGCATGTGAATCAGGGTTGACAAAACGGTAAGGATTTTGGGTATTTAGATAATTGTGAATTAGTTAACAAGGGTGTTCCATTTATTGTAAATTAGATGATACGATCGAATTGAATAAGTTGGCTGTCGGTATGCCAACGAGATGATAAATTGCTAAAATCTAAAATTTGAGGTTTTGATGGTAACTTGAGGTTGTACCAAAAATTTTAAAATATTTGCTCCAATTGTATTTTCTATGTTAGATGTAATCTGAGGATTCTGGATTTTGCCTTAAGTATATCGATATATTTGGGATTTTCTTAGGTTTATAATTACTGTATAATCTAGGTGTCTGATATGAGTCAATGGATAATAATTGCAAGTTGATTTTAGTGTACAAGTAAATGGTTAATTAGAGTAGCGCAACAGTAGCGTATGGGCCTATAGCCCAGAGATTTTAGAATAAGATTAAGGATCCAAGTAAATGATCATTTTCAAGATTTAGGGTGAACTGAAGTAGGAGTTCCTTAGTCTGTTTGAGGTTTTGAATTAAGTTAAAGAAGTAGATAATAAGTTTGGTTCGCCTTCAAATTAGTGAATTATCATGATGTCCACCATGTATCGATGATTGAGGAAATAAGTAAGTGATCGAACTAAACTATTGTTGAAGATTGAGAATTTGTCTTATGACAAGGTTCCAATCTAGATTTAGATAGAAAGGATTAGGCATTGAGAACTAGGAAAATTCAATTTGTTAAGGCCTTTTAGGATAAGTCATTTAATCGAAGATGTGACATAGGAACGTGAAGAAGGGATCTGAAAGAATTTTTCCCGATTATCAAATTTTGAGGTTCGTTAAAATTTTGAGAACGAAATTTTTATAAGTGGGGAGAATTATGAGGTACCGATTTTTAAAATATTATAATTAAGAGTAAGTTAATATAAATGAATCGAGGTCAAAGGACATGGAAGAAATTGGATTGAAAAGCCCAAAGACTCGGAATTGACAAAATCGGGAATTGGCATTGTAAACTTTGAAAACCTAACTCGTACATAAGATTCGAGTTTTAAATTACGATACTCACGACTTATAAAGCTAATATAATCAAAATTAGGGTCCAAGGATGTGAAATGTTGGGTTAGAAGGGTCGAAACGAGTCCCATATGGCGCGTGCACAAAGTTAGCTCGCTGTAGGCTTGACCTACCCCCGTCGCGCGCTCAAACACCTTCTCGAGCATGGATTCCAGCAAAGGGGAGCCCGAATCGCACTCAATGCACACTCGAGTGCCGGATCCAATGGAGGTGTGCCCGAAGTGCGCCCGACTCGCACTCGAGTGCCAGTATGACTATTTAAGCGCGCATGGTTCTTTTCTGCGTCATTTTTGTGTAGATCTGGGAGAGAGAAGAGAGAGAGCATGGAGAAGAGAGAGAGAAGGAGGAGATCGAGACTCTCGGGTTTGATTCCGGTATAGAGATAATCAAAGAAGTAATAGATCGGGTCGAGACAAGTGCACTCATATACTTTTCTCTCATTTGTTTCACTTTTCGTTTCGTTCTCTTTGGGTATTTTCTTCCTAATACCCATCCATACTTTTATTATATATTACCAATAACTTGAGTATGCATATTTATTGATTTCATGTCTGATTCTTAGTTTTAATAGGTATTTCGTACCTGAAACCCTAACCCCATATCCTGAGTGATTTTACCCGTTTTATTTGAGATTGTTGTATGATTTGGCTTAAGGAAATTTTTACCCATGTCTTTGATATGATTATTTATCGATTAGGTGTCCGATTTGATAGTTTCATATGGTTTTGTGCACATGGAAACCCTAACTTGCTCCCCGACATGTTTACCCATGTAATTTAGGGTTTATGCATAATGCAACTTTAGAAAATGGATGCCCAAGCTTTATAAATATTTTTATCTTAATTAATTGATGTTTATTTACATATAAATTATATACAATATTTTATTTATTTTAAAAATATTGTCGGACATGAATAGTGATATTTATTTACATGTACGTTACATATGCTATCGCATTTATGCTCCAAAAATTATGTTGTATGTATTTATTAAGGGATTTGTCAATCGGAATCTCTAAAGTTATATTTGGCACACGGTGGTAAGAATTTCTAATTTTTCCAAGCCTTATGTTAATTATGCATATAATTTAAGCCATGTGGAAACTTAAACTCTTAAGAATTATGCAATCACAAAATGTATAAGAAGAAAATTTCATGATATGATAAGTTTGATGAACCATTCTTTCGGTGCAAGAATAAAGTGTTAAGAATGAATATGGAATTACCCCTAAGAATAAGCAAATGTGAAATTAGACCAATGATTTATATTTGAGATGATAGTATTCTCTGATATGTTTTAGGTTATTGCTGTGGAAGTACGACGACTACCTCTGGGTCACGGGTAACATGGTGGCATATGTTTTGGGGCCGTGCATATCAAGCCAAAGATATACCGCTCACCACAAGGTGTTTGAATTGCGTGGGTTTGTACTTTAGAATGTATAAAAGCAAACACATTCCTTTCCTCGTTCGACTGCATCATTAGCTAGTAAGGCCTACTGGCCCTGATTCGTAAAGATAATAAAATTTATAAATATTTTAGAACTTAAAAGGCTCAGATATAAAATGAGAAAGATAAATGTATTCCAAAAAGGTATTTGTTTATACTTAATGTTTATACATTCATATTATACTCTTATTCCCTTTCCTTAATTTTGTGTATGTTACGTATTATTCTTGATTATATTATATCTTACTAAGCATTTGGCTCACTCTTACTATTTTCTTTCTTGCAAATGAGTACGTGCTTATACCTGATAAGGTAAAGTAGAGCTTAGGAGATGGTTAGGCTGCAGATCTTGGAGGAAGGGCATTGCGGATCTTGTTTTGTGGTTTTGCACCTTATAGAGTATTTTGTATTTTGAAAGGGTTATGTATTGATGATATATGTGTATGATGATTATTGTACATATAGTTTAGTTTTTGCTATATTTTGATGGTTGTATATACTTTCATAGGTTTTTATGGTTTGTTTAGGTACCTATTGGCATCTTATCTGAGCCGATATCGTAATCGGAGTTATGACGTTGGTGTCACGTGTTTTGGAATTGTGGCTTTTGGATCCTATGTTGTTTGTTGTGGATATATATATGTGTTGTATAGGAATTTTATATAAGTTTGTATTAATCTGATGGCCATTTTACAGCCGAAATCATGCCGGTTCCCGATTAGGAATGTGGTTCGTCATAGATCTCTTACTGATGGTGCTATGGATGGGACCCTTCGTATTAGTGGCCCTATCTACCATTGCTCTGGTTATAAATAGGGGGACTCTCCGTGCTCCCATCCATGAATTACCTTTCCCTTGATCAAGTGATATAAGCGATCGAGTTAGGAGATGGTCCCAAGCTACCATGGTGGAGGACCTGTGGGAATCCTCTAAGGCTGAGAGCTATGTTCAGAGCTTGTCTAAGGTCCTCGTTGCTTCCATTCACTGTTAATGGAAGTCTTGGAGGCTAGAAGTTGCAGTTGGAGCTCACTGTTATATCCCTTCTAGGATTGTTTTTCTGTCGTGACGGGGGTGGCTTGGTTTTTGGGCCACTATCATGTTCCTCCTCCATGCTTGTGTCTGACAGTGAAGCCTCTGAAGGAGCTCCAAGGTGCAAACGTTCTACTATGCCACCTTTGCTCGAGGGGGAGCACTTGGTCTTTGATTCCTTTTGTCAGAGGTTTACTTGTAGAGCTTGCTGGAGGGGATGCTTTCGAAGTTCCGCTGTGGTCGGACTATCATCGTCGTTATGGGTCGAGTTTTACCCTCATAGGCTACGGTTAGTTTCAGCAGAAGATCTCCTATCGGGAGGCCTTCCCTATGAGGGTGGTGGCATGTCACCCCTCCTCTCATCCAGATTTGGCATCCCATTCAGCTGCTGTAGCGCTTCGACCGCTGGTCTGGGGGTTTGATAAGTAGCAAATAGTTGTTTGATACTTCAATCGCTACTATCCTCCCATAATCGATTTCATGGGCCGGCACCGCCAGGAATCTATCCATATGCTCCTTTTTTCTCTTTCAATCATGTACGCCCGCTGATAGAAGCTTTGTACTTTGTAAAGAAAATTAATAAATAGAACTTTGGAATTTTACTCTTTATCTTGCCTTCTATCTCTTGACTTCAAACTTTGCTGCATAAGTTTTCTTTGGCTCGGATGCCTACACGCGGCCATGTCCTGCTGGCCATCCGATGACTTGGTGGTTCAACTTCGTGGGGATCCGACGTGTGGTTGTCCGCCTTGATCCTTGCTCAATGGATGGCCAGTCGGATTGGCATCGAAGCTGCAAGTCAAAAACAATCGCTAGTTACATCCGCGGAGTACTTGGACAACAAAACTGCTCATGTTCTTTGAGTGAGTGTCGGCTTCGGGGCAATGGATGGCCGATTTAGTACTAGTGCAACCGAGGTGACTCTGGTGCATTAGAGTGAGTGCCTGCTGTGAGCAGGCACTGTCAGTCATAGGTTGTCTGAATGTGAATCAAGGTTCCAAGAGCTCTCAGGGGCTCTGGATCGGATCGCATCACTCGGAGACAAGCACGCGAGGGAGATGGCCATGGCAAGCTAACCTGTCAATCGCATGCCCAAGACTAGGAAAAAATCGACGGCCGGGTTTCAATCGGCTTGTGGTTCTTCACATCGGTCTCTGCTATAGAGTAATCTTCTAAAAGGCTCTGGGTCTTCGTCCCGGGAATGTTTAGGACCATCCTTGCCAAGTGGCTCATGCACCGCTGCTAGCTGTAACTAGTGGGAGTACTTCATTGTTTCATTCTCTATGATTATGGTCTCTGCTACCATGACAAGAGGAGCCTTAGGCCCCTTGATCCTGATTTGACCCTCAGCCCCTCGTCATGGCGCCTAACCGAGGAGGTGCCAGCAAACCCATGTTTAGGGCCATCCATTTTGTGGGCCATCGTCACTTAGCATTCTCTTGGTGTTGCCTTCGAGAATTATCATCTGCTGATCAGCGGGTTGAGACTGATGCGTTTGAGAGCCGTCTTTGGAGGTCGCGTTGTTGTCACGTCAATCAAAGCGTCCAAATGCTTCAATTGTAGAGGCAAGACAACGGCCACCATAATGGCTCACAATGACGCATGGGAAAGGATGCATTGCCACACGCTGGGGTGAGGGCACGTGTCATTGCCATTGTGCCGACAAGGCCCTTGAGTTCCCTAGGGACTGGGTATATAAGCGTTGCGTCAATCCCTTCTTTCATCATTCCTTTTACTTTGTGTGTGCCTTTACCTCTTTCTCTGAGGGCATTCCCTAGGCATTACTCTGTTGTCTTCTTAGCGCTTTCACAAATGGCTCACCATGATACTGCCGGTGTCCCCATTCTTACTGCATCCTCGTTGGAGGTGCCACCCTCCGCCTCTGTGTCTTTGACAGAGGGGAGTAGCGACGATGATCAATCATCGAAGGAGACGAGAGCTTCCATTTCAAAGAGCATCATTGTTGGTGGCATTGAGTTTCACCCAATTGCTCATGCTCCAAAGCATCAAGAGGTTCTAAGGGGACCTCATGGGCTTGAGTCCAATGGACCTTTTCATCCTCCTGGTCGCGAGGTAAGATTCTGCAAATTTTCACCATTCACGGTTGTGCTTCTTAGTGGCTCTCTCGCCTGATTGATAGGGTCCTCTCTTTGGTTGTCATAGGGGGTGCTTCACAAACTAGATGAGAACATCTACTCTCTAGAGCAGGAGGTTGCCCGCCCTCTGCATGATGATGTTGACAGAGAGGAGATGGAGCAGAGAGTTAATGCTACCATTGGCGAGGCGCTTCAAAATCAGGAACGAGACAAATACCTCAATCAGGCTTTGTCCAAATTCGAGGTCAGAGTAGAAAGGCTCTTGGACACCCACGCCCAAGCCCTGGCCAAGATTGCAATGCTCGAGGATGAGTCCCAGACAAGGTAGCAGTGACCCCTTGACTTGATGGATGTGAGTGTCAAGCGGGAGAGAAAGCTGATGTCTAGACTCTACCTAGATGATGTGGCTTCATTATTGAGGGAGCGATTTCAGGAGGGCATCCATTTTGCCTAGCGTATATTATCCCTAGCTGCTCAAGACTTCCCCGCTAGTTATCTTGATGTGAGGAAAGCCAGAACCAGATGCCGATAGGACCTCATTATTTTTTCAGAGAAGGGACCACACTCTTCGGGGGGTGATGGCTACGGTTAGCCTGTAGAAGTATGTAGTTTTCTCATTTTGTTCCCAGATCGCCAGACACTGTCATTGTATAGTTGTAACTTTCAATAAAAGGATCTAACGATACTAATCATTGTTATTCTATTTTCCTCATGTGTCAAACTCTTTCACCCAACTTTGCTTTGACCATTGTTGTACGTCATGTGCTGTCGGCCTAGACATATCTCTTTGTTGCTCGACCGCTGTCGTCCAAACCATGCAGGCCATCAGGGCCCGCATGGAGAGCTTTAGGTCACAGTTGGGGCCCATTGTGGGGTCCCCTCCGAGCCCCTGGCATCAGGGGCCATTGAGGCTAAAGGAATTGTCGGATTCGCAGGGACCACTA
Organism: Nepenthes gracilis; assembly: GCA_033239525.1. Classification (NCBI taxonomy): domain Eukaryota; kingdom Viridiplantae; phylum Streptophyta; class Magnoliopsida; order Caryophyllales; family Nepenthaceae; genus Nepenthes; species Nepenthes gracilis. The sequence goes on from BSYO01000007.1 coordinate 16,789,743, forward strand.
GGGCATCTCCTTTGATGCCTCCTCGAGATAGGGTCTAGGTGTCACATCACGCCCGCCTCCTTCAAGCTGGCAATTTGGGTGATCACGCCAGACATTTAAGTTTTTGTTTCCCTTCTAATAGGTGTTGGTGTTGACGGGTGTCGGAGCCGAAGAGCTTCATCAAGAGGGCCGTCGAACCCTTGCCTCATCCTGAGGGGATCCCCCAGGGTGGAGAGTGGTCTTTCTTCAAACCAGTAGGCGGCTTCTTCATCTCGAATAGGCAGCCATCCTTCAGTGTGTCTGCAATGGGGCAGGCAAGTAGCATTGCCACTTCTTATGATGATTTTTGCCTCCTTTCTTTTTTATCTGGGCGCCCTAGCCCTTTCGTGCTCGTCCTCATTGAAGAATGTCATGGCGCATTAGTGGGTGAACCTTGCTAAGGGTGACTGGTTTTTAGGCCATATCCATAAGGCTCTAGCAAAGTCGTAGGTTGTCACCCATATGTTGCCACTTTGGCGCTCTTTTCTGTCCAAAGGATGTAGTTATTCTCTTGCGTCTGAGAAGCCCCCTAAGGTTTTGACTTTGGGTGATGGTACTCATCCCATCAGGAATCGTCACACACATGCTTAGAGAAACCCCCTAAGGTTTTGACGACCACCTGATGGGGGGTTCGATGTCTAGTCTACGAGCCCCTAGGGGATGTCATTACTCTCATGCGTCTGAGAAGCCCCCTAAGGTTTTGACTTTGGGTGATGGTACTCATCCCATCAGGAATCGTCACACGCATGCTTAGAGAAACCCCCTAAGGTTTTGACGACCACCTGATGGGGGGTTCGATGCCTAGTCTACGAGCCCCTAGGGGATGTCGTTACTCTCATGCGTCTGAGAAGCCCCCTAAGGTTTTGACTTTGGGAGATGGTACTCATCCCATCAGGAATCATCACACGCATGCTTAGAGAAACCCCCTAAGGTTTTGACGACCACCTGATGGGGGGTTCGATGCCTAGTCTACGAGCCCCTAGGCCATGTGATTTTGACCACTTTGGGGCCTCTCTGTTGCGTGAGCCGGGATTCTCTAACCATTTGTAGGTCAGTTTTACAAGTGAGCCACAGCTCACCTGACTTAGGGTAGCCTAGGCCATTTGATTTTATGTGGTGACATTCAAGTATTCATGTAAATATACGCATGATGAACACAGCAGTTATTTTATTAATCCAAACATGATACACATTATAAGCACACTTTGTGAAACATATTAAGCGTACTTGGACTTGACACGTGGAAGCAAGTGGTGTTCTCTAAGGTGGGTGGCGCCCGGCATCTTGAGGACTAGTCATTGTCCCGAGGGTGTAGCCCTTACGCATCAGGCTGGAGAATCACCAAGACAAGGTACGACCCTTCCCACTTTAATGGGGAGGCCTATGCTTGATGGCAATCTCGCCGATTAACTCTCCTCTCCTTGGGGTGAGGTTTCCCAACTCTGACTGTTGGGACAGTGCCCTCAGGTCACAACTTTTTGAGGACCACTGTTGATGGTCCATCGTGTGTCTCGGTCAAATCCCGATCCTCCCTTAGGCATCTCACTCGTCTGGAGCCACAAAGTGGTTGGAGACTTTTGATTCTAAGACTGGACCATCTTTCCCTTACCCGATCGAGGTCATAGTGCGAAGGAGACTTGGCGGTTTTTTTGTGCCTTCCTCTGATCCACATAGTCGCATTCTCTCCAGTTCCTCCCCCACTTGCGGGGAGGATGCGAGGTTCAAGATGTCAAGGGGGGTCCCTTCCTCCAATTGGTTCACCAAGGGTGGTGGACTCACTTGACCAACCGCTCACGGTCATCGAACATCACAAGGACCTTCTCTGCAGCTTAGGTGCGGCTGGTCGCCGCAGCGATGACACAAATCTCACCGCAGTCTCTGTTTTGATGCTTAGCTAGCAAGGTGAAACTTCCTCTAGGTGCGGGCCACTCGACTTGGATCCTTCTCAATGCCGAGGTAGACGTTCCATTGATACAGGATTCAGCCAGCCACATTTCCTTTAGATCTATCCACATGAGCGTGAGAGTTGTGTGGGGGCAGAAAGAGCCCCCAGCCGTTGGCACGTCGAGTGCGGGCCGTATGCCTCCCTAGCTACCCCTAGGGGGCTCATCGCCAAGGGAGGTGTCATTTCTAGTTAGGGTGTGAATTGGAGTATTGGCATTGGTAGTACTTGTTTGGTTGGTGAGGGGTGGTTAAATATTTAGTTGTTTCCCACAGACGACGCCAATGATATGTTTCTGGTATTCGGATTGTGGTATAAATTAGAGAGCCACTAGATCTTTCACTGCGGGTTGAATAGGAGTAGGTCCAGTTTCTGTTATTGCTAACTTGAAACCTACACACCATAAACTATAAATAAGAGGTCAGAGAATTAGTAGGACTCACTTTTTAATTTATTTTCAGATATTTAAGTAAAAAATCTTTCCAACAGAATAGAAAGATGTAAGGAAGATGTAAGAGAATGTAAGATTGCATATGAATGGGGGATGTAAGAGGAGGATTGAGTGGGTCCTATTATGCACCAGTCGAGAGGCCCCCTTAGAGAGAAAAGAGAATTGGGCTCCCGTTATGCCTGAAGGGGCCGGCTTAGAGAGAAAGGAGAACTGGACTCATGTCTAATTCCACGCGGTTGATGGCTCACTAAGGTTGTACTCAGTGAGTGGCTCACTAAGGTGCACTTGTAGAGTGGCTAAGGGGCTTACTAACGGTGCACTTGACAGAGAGTGACTTTATGAGGAAGAGAAAGAGCTGTGTAGGAAAAGAGCTTGGTTCTCCCTTTACTATTCTGGGGACGAAAGCTTTTCCTGGTTTGAAAAAGGGGGCCTCATGGGTTTGAGCAGGGCGTTCCCTTGATGCCCAAGAAGGCTGCTCCAGTAGCCTCTCCCTCTCCTCGTGGTGGCGAGGAGTATTTATAATGTTTCATGAGTGAAGATTTGGTGCCAAGGCCTGTAATAGGTGTCACTACTAGGTATACTGGCCACTAAGGGTTGACAAGAGCCGCCTTTGCTTAGGCGCTACCTTGCTATGGTGAGGACGTTGTGAGTGGTCCCCCGATCCAATTGTCAGGTGGTTTCAGGCGGTGTTTTGCATGCACATACCCTGACCACTCTGCTGGCTGCTTGTCCAAGAGCCTTCCAAATTAGTCCGTCCAGCTGTATTGCCAGTTAGACCATTGACACTAGTCCCTTTTGACCCATCACTCCCTGGGCCTCATTCTGGTCACCGTTATGGCTCATAGATTCGGCCAGATCGATCTCCTTATTGAGACTTAGCCAGCCACTTGTTAGGTCCTTTGTCACGCTGATGGTTGGGCCTAGGACTGGACTAAGCCATGATATTATTGAACCCATCAAGATCTAAGACATTTTATACCAGTTTATGTAATAGGAGTGAAATCACATACACACAAAGTATGATCACTTTAAATATGAAAATGACATATACATAAATATTTAAAATAAGAAATATTTAAAGAGATAAAAAATAAATAGCAATAAAGGAAAAAAGAGTTGGATGCATTTGATTTTACTTGATTTTACTATAAGATCTCTTAATTTCTCCTCAAATATTTTCTTCTCTTTCTTTCTCGTTATTCTTTTCTCCCTTTTCTTCTTCTTCTTCTTCTTCTTCTTCTTCTTCTCTCTCTCTCTCTCTCCGCTCAAAAGTTCAACAAAAATAAGCTGAAATCGACTAAGACACTTATTTATTAAAAAAAAGCATATAAGCACCATTCAGGTGTGAATCAAACACTAAGATACAATTACTCTGCGTGTGAACACCAATCAAGTATGTATCAAGCATCAACATTTCATTCTAAAGAAGCACGTTCCCCTCTAGAATATAATTCAAGCATGGATATTTTGCCTAAAATGCACTAATGTATTGATCAAGCGCCACTCAATCTAACTTATTTTAATCCAAAACTTAATTTTCTATCACAAAATTTTAATTAATCTCAAAAATTTATTGGTTTAATTAATTAATCATCACTAAAATGATATTTTGAAATTCATATAATATAATAAAATGATACAAATCATCCATCCAATATGTTGTCCCAAAATATGCAAATTGTGGCCAACTCAAAGTATAAAATAAATCTAATACAACTAATCCCAAATCGTTTTTGAAATACAAATATAATTAAACAAAAATTCATCAAATATCTTCTATGCACATCTTGTAACTATCTGAAAAAGCACATTTTGTGCTAACATGAACAAATAAGTTTTGACCCCGTTAAAAGTATAGCGAAAGTAATAGAAATAAATATCTAATACACGTAAAAGATATTTAGTACTAGATGCATACGAGACTAACAATCATGCGCAGTAAACAAAATACGTAAGCAATAATATAAAGACGTGATTTTTGGTGACGAAGTAAAAACTCAATACCCACAGTATCGAGAAAAACATTTCGGGCTTCAACGGCCAGGGAAGCAATGCACTACGAAAATCAACTTACAGACCGGGTGGTAACGACGTGCTAACCTAGCCGACTTACTCCCGTCACGTGATCCCTACCAAAAAACTCCTTGTATTTGCCCGCGGCAACGGAATCGGACACCTTCCGGTCTTCACGTCAATCTTCCATCGAACCACTTGAATTGCCAATCATGAACGAGTCTCCTTCTTCACGAACCAACGTCTCCAAATGAAGGTAGAAGGCAAAGTTTCAATGGTTAAATAAGGTTGGTGAGAAAACTTGTTTGAACATGTGGAGCAATCTTATAGTGTTTAGTTTTCTCAAGAGGTACAATAACAATCAAGCACAAGAGGCTTTCTTCTCAAGGAGGCACGAAAATAATCTCTCCAGAATTGTTAGGGTTTCAAAAACCTAAGTCCAGTATTTATAGAGGGCGCAAAAAATCGTTCAAAAATTTTGCCCGTTGCACCAGCGCTCGAGAAAAGCTCGAGCGCGCGGCGGGTGGACGTAGGGTTTCGTGAGAAACCCTGCGGGTGCTCGAGCGGCCAGAAGGTGAGCAGCGAGCGGGCACCCTTCTGGATTTTCAGCTCGAGCGGATATCGAGTGCTTGGCGAGCAAGGGACTTTCAGGATTTTTGGCTTGAGCGGTTAGCGAGCTTCAGGCGGGCGCGAGGGCTTCAGACGGCTCGAGCGACTAGAGTGCGGAACGGACATAACAGACTGTAACCCGACAACCCACAACCCGACATCGATACAATAATACATATGGTCACGGAATATGTCAATTAGACAAATGTCTCTAATAATCTCTCCCTTTCGCAATTCCGTGATAAAACTCAAAAAAGAAATAAATACAAGTGAATCACGGGTTTAGACACCACCGAGATAGAACCCGTGTACATAAAAGTCTACGCCTAGTGAGATACAAAAAAATATAGGGACGGCTGAGTCGATATAGGGACGGCTGCATCAGTGTAACAAAATTACCTGGTCAAGCAGGGTTAGTACCAACAAGACAAAAATATAGGAAATACAGTACTAAGGTATAACAGAGAGAATAGATAGCATGTCAACAGATATCATCAAAACAGATAACATCAATGATAATAGAAACAGAAGATATCATAAATAGCAATGCAACAGATAACATCAATAGCAAAACTCCTCCTAACAAAAAATAAGGACATCTCGCCCTAACAATAGCAAAACACCCCCCTAACAAAAATAAGAATATGTCGCCTAAGCTCCCCCTATCAGCATGAAACCTCGATCTCCCCCTTTTTGTCACGAAGAGCCAAAGAGAGGGGATCACTCAGAATCGCTGGGAGGTGGAGTGCCATAATGTCACTGCCAGTGTTGAAACGCAGCCTCCTGAGTAGCCAAACGAGCATCCAACCGCTCAAAACCAGCAAGCATGTGGGACTGGAGCTGAGATTGAGAAGCAAGAATCCGCTCTTGGGAGGAATACAGACGCTCAAAACCGTCAGCAAGGCGAGACATCTGACCCATCAGAGCGGCCGAGGAAGATGTGGAGTGCCGATGCGAAGCAGATGGGCCAGGACCCAAGGGGTTAGGAAAGGACGAAGCCGAGCCAGAGGGGCCTTCATCCGGCTAGGAGGAGGCACATTAGGGAGAGGCTCATCGAACAGCTCCGGGGGGTCAGCAGCAAAAAGACGGGCGTGAGACTGACTCTGAGCGAAGGTGGTGGTGGTGATGGGTCCACCGAGCGGTAGGCGAGGATAGTCAGCAAAAGGGTGACTGAGCCCAGCAAGCAGTCGCTGAATAAGGCACCCGAAAGGTAGGTTGGCCTCTTTCCGGCCGGAGAAGTTGGAAATAATATGAGTGATAAAATGAGATGGTAAATCAATGGGTTGACCACTCAAGATAGCATACAAAAATAAGGCCTTCTCCTCGGAAACAGGGAACAGGTTTGTGAGCACGATACGGCTCACGACCAGTCGCCGAGAGGAGAGGAACGAGGTCTGGAAAGCTTTGCCATTCCACTCCAGAGGGGCACCGTAGAGAAAGGTGGCAATCTCATTAAAACTAGGCCGAGAGAGCGCCGAAGCGTAAGAGTAGGGTGGGTTGACCACCCGAGGAATAGCAATAACGCGTGCGAGCACATCAGCAGTAATGTGGACGCGTGCCCCCCACACAAAAGTAGAGAAAGAATTGTAGGTAATCGCATGAATGTTGGAGTAAAACTCCTGAATAAGAATGAGCGACGAGCAACCAAACCCTGTGAGGACTGGCGCCCAACCGCGGTCAATGAAGAGAGAGGAGATGGAAGGGTCAATTGAATCAAAACGAACTTCCCGTTCCAGGGAGAGTTGACGATTCGACATGTGGGTTTGAAACAGAGTCTCGGCTCGGGACTGATAAAACGATCAGGAGCGGAGAGCCCACTCGGTCGAGTGCGTTTGCCACTCGACTTACGTAACAGAGACTTTCTTGGAGCTGACATCTAAAAAAAAATAAGAACACCCCAATAAATAAATGAGATTGTTGAATATATATATATATATATATATATATATATATATATATATTTATTTATTTATTTATTTATTTATTTATTTATTTATTTATGTTATTTCGAATTATTGATGAGGGAAGGTGGGTCACGTGACTGACGTCGTGAACAATGCGTCATCAGCCGGCAGCTGGAGCAGTTCACGGGCCGACGGCGGCAGGAAGGAGCACGGGCAACCCACGACACGCAACGAGAACCACAGGAACGCATGCCAGAGGCCACCGGAGCACCACCTCTGGCACCTACATCACCGGCTGATCTGGAAAGTAGGGAGGAGCACCCACGCAGTGCCTGGCCATCAGTGTGGGAGAGAGCACAGAAAACGCCATGAATGGTGTTGGCAAGGAGGGTCGAGGATTCACTGATCCATGGACAACGAACCAAATCCACGCAAGAACTGATGGATTTGAAGGAGGAGAGCAAATTGAGATCCGTGACATCAGCTACCCATAAAGGAGACCAATTTAGGGCCGAAACCACCATGAATGGCTGCGGTTGCACAGAACCAGAAACAGAGAGGGATGAGGGTGGAGTTTACCTTGAGAGCGCCCGGAATCGAGAAGGAGTGAGGATCTGGCCGATCTGGTGATGAGGGAGAGGGAGAGAAGCGGCCGACGCAAGGAGAGGAGAGGAGCAGCGAAGAGTGTAAGGGTTTGTGGGCGGCGCTCGCTGCTTGCTCGAAGATAAAGGCAGGCAGCGGGCGCTTGAGCGCGCAGCGAGCGAGCGCCTAAATGTGTGTTTTTTTTTTTTTTGTCATATATATATATATATGGGAGGAATCATTCATCGGGTGGGAAGCACACACCGATGACAGTTCTTAAAAATTCAAACCGCACACTGTCTAAAGGTTTGGTGAGAATATCGGCCAGCTAATGTTCGGTTGGTGTGTGCGTAAGTGATATGACACGAGTTTCCACAAGCTCACGAATGAAATGATGCCGAATATCGATATGTTTGGTACGGGAATGTTGCACAGGATTTTTAGAAATATTTATTGCACTAGTATTGTCACAATAAATCTGCATAGTGTCCTGGACAATACCATAGTCAAGGAGCATTTGTTTCATCCATAGGAGTTGTGTGCAACAGCTTCCCGCGGCGATATATTCTGCTTTGGCCGTAGACAACGAAATAGAGTTTTGTTTCTTACTCAGCTAAGCTACCAGATTGGAGCCGACATTAAAACACCCACCGGAGGTGCTCTTTTGATCTTCAGTATTTCCGGCCCAACCGGCATCGGAGTATCCGGCCAAGGCAAAATTTGATTCGTTAGAGAAGTGAATCTCAAAATCAGACGTCCCATTGATGTATCGAATAATACGTTTAACAGCACTTAAGTGGGATTCTTTTGGGTTAGATTGATAACGAGCACAGACGCCGACACTAAATGCAATGTCGGGTCGGCTAGCTGTCAAATACAAGAGACTGCCGATCATGCTTCTGTAAAGAGAGGAATCGACACTCTTGCCTGTAGGGTCATGATCCAACTTGGAGGAGGTGCTCATGGGGGATCGAGTATGTTTAGAGTTATCAAGATTAAAGCGTTTGACTAGGTCCTTGGCATATTTTGCTTGGGAAATAAAGGTACCATGAGGGAGTTGGCGAATTTGCAAGACAAGGAAGTATGTAAGTTCTCCAATCATATTCATTTCAAATTCAGAGGCCATACATTTTGCAAAGGAATGTGCACGGGAGTCAACAGTAGTGCCAAGGACTATGTCATCAACATAAACTTGGGCTACCAAAATACATTTGTCAGTCATTTGCACAAATAGAGTTTTATCAACACTCCCTCGAACAAAACCATTATCATTAAGGTACGATGTAAGACGTTCGTACTAAGCTTGGGAAGCTTGTTTAAGGCCGTAGAGAGCCTTCTTGAGTTTGCACACATGGTCAGGAAATGTAGGGTTCACAAAACCTTTCGGTTGTTCAACATAGACCTCTTCTTATATGAACCCATTTAGAAATGAACTTTTGACATCCATTTGGTATAATTTAAATCGCATGGTATATGCAACAGATAGAAGGATACGAATAGACTCCAGACGGGCCACAGGGGCAAAAGTCTCGTCATAGTCGATGCCTTCTACCTGAGTATATCCTTGAGTAACAAGGCGAGCTTTATTACGGGTGATGTTTCCATTTTCATCGGTTTTATTTTTGAATATCCACTTGGTCCCGATGATATTTGTATGAGTAGGACGGGAAACCAAGGTCCAAACATCATTTCTCACAAATTGATTGAGTTCCTCATGCATGGCATTTGTCGAGCATTCATCGAGTAAGGCCTCTTCGATCTTTTTGGGTTCGATGTGAGAGACATAATAGGTATAGGCGAGCTGATTCAGAATACGGCGACGCAGCCTCATACCTTTATTAACATCGCCCAACATTAGGTCCTTTGGATGATTGAGCTTAACTCTGGAAGAAGGTTCCTTTGTAAGAATGGCGGTAGGAGTTACTTGCTCAATGTCAGGAGAGGATATGTTGGGTAAGGCGTCATCATGATCATCATCTTTATTTTAGCAATCAATGCTTTTACGATGGTCATGAGGAGTATCATTCACAACAACATTTATGGATTCCATAACTGTTTGAGTGCGCAAATTGAAGACTCGATAAACTCGACTAGTTAAGGAATATCCCAAGAATATTCCTTCATCACTTTTTGAGTCAAACTTTCCTAAGTTTTCCCTATCACGTAGAATAAAACATTGACTGCCGAAGATATGGAAATACTTAACATTTAGTTTCTTTCCTTTCCATAGTTCATAAGGGGTTGTTTCTGTCCCAAGTTTTAGGTAGACCCGGTTGATTATGTGACAAGCCGTATTCACAGTTTCGCCGCAAAAATGCATGGCAATATTTTGACATTGTATTATTGTTCTGACCATTTCTTGAATAACCCGATTTTTACGTTCTACAATCCCGTTTTGTTGAGGGGTGATGGGTGAAGAAAATTCATGGTGAATTCCTTCATCATTACAAAATGTTTCAAATTTTGAATTCTCAAACTCCTTGCCATGATCACTTCGAATTCTAATGATAGAAGTACCTTTTTCATCGGCAAGTCTTTTACACAATATTTTTACGTGGTCAAAAGTATCAGATTTTTCTCGAATAAGGTCTATCCATGAATACCTAGAAAAATTATCCACAACAACTAAAATGTACTTTTTACCACCTAAACTTTCAGTTCTAGATGGCCCCATAAGATCCATATGAATTAATTCCAGAGGTCGTGATGTGTTGATATCACTATGAGATGAGTGACTTGATCGAATTTGTTTTCCTAATTGACAAGGACCACACACATGATGTTTTACATTTGACAGTTTAGGCAGCCCTTCAACCCAACTCTTCTTCGAGATTTTAGATAAGCTTTTAAAATTTAGGTGGCCAAGGCGTTGATGCCACAATTCAGTTGTGTCAATTTTAGCAGATTTGTATTCAAGAATATTATTAGGCTCAATACCATAAAGATTGTCAGGAGTTCTCTTTCCCTCTAAAACAATTGAGCCATTTGTGTCATAGATGGAGCATTTATCTTAAAAAAATCGGACCTCAAAGTTGTCATCACAAAATTGACTAATACTCAGGAGGTTAGATTTCAATCCTGATACATACAAAACATCACAGGGCTTCGAGAGTCCAGAAATACCAATCAAGCCTCGACCAAGGATAGGAGCTCTTGAGCCATCACCAAGGACGACCGTCCCATCAGGATGGTCTGACATTGAAGAGAACATGGCTTTATTTCCACATGTGTCTAGATCATCCACTATCCAAGTACCACAGAGATTGATTTTGAGCTTTTAAGGCTATCTGAGCAACATGGCATTGGATTGTTTTTGAAGAATTTTTCAGCTCACTTTTCTTTACCCAAATTTTTCTTCTTGAATGCATTTTCTGATTCAACATTTTCACTTGTTCATCCAAGTGTTGAATGTGATCAATGAGTTTATTCATTTTTAGCCTTTTTCGTTGGTTGTATAGAAGATTCATAGTGTGGCACCGAAGACGAATATGACCTACTGTTCCACACGCATGACAGGTAGGTACAAATTTAGGTCTGAAAGAATTGTTCATAGATCTTTGATTGAAATTTTTGGAGGCCTTGAAAGTGTTTGATGATTTGTTCGTGACCTTTTGATTATGTGAGATAGGCAAACGAGTTGAGCCAAATCTTTTCTCCACACGTTGAGGCACGGTCTTAATGACTTTGGGAGTGGTAGTATTTTTGAGTGGAGGTTTTGTAGCGGGAGCAAATACAGTTTTAGGTTGTGGACCATGTTGGGAGATTTTCTCAACATATCCTAAACCCTTTTTATTTCCAGCCACTTTCTCAATTCCCAACATATGATCAAGTTTTTGGGTTCCACTTAAGAATTTTTTCAGATGTCCTTAGTGTTCTCAAGCTCCACTTCTAGAGTCTTAATTTTAGTGATTAAGGAGCTGTTTTTTTACTTCCAAATCATGACGAATAATTGTGGCACCCTTCAATTTTGTTTCAACTTTATCCTTTTCTCTTTCCAGGTTGATGAGTTTAGTATTTAAACTTTTATTCATCTTCTTTACTTTCAAGCATTCCCTGAAAAGTTTATCATATACTTCTTGAAGCCCATCAAAATCACTATCAGATTCTTCATGAGAAGAGTCTGACTGTTCAGGAGGTGCACTGATGGCTTCGTCACCGCTAATTATAGAGGTCTTGAATGCCATGTAATTTACTTCATCATCTTCGGATGATTGTTCATTGTGATTTGAATCATCTTCATCATCGGTTAGAGACACATTTAATGCTTTTCCTTTTTGACGCTTGAAATTGGGGCACTCAGTCCGGATATGACCTAAACCGGAACATTCATGGCATTGGATTCCTTGGGATTTCTTAGTTTTGACATCTTTAGTTTCCTTTTTATCCCTTTTGAATGGAGTGTGAGACAGTTCAGTTCCTTTGGAAGGTCGTTTGCTGTTTTTATTTTTGAAAAATTTCTTAAAATTTTTAATGAACAGAGCAAAATCCTCATCACTACATGATTCATCGTCTGAGTGACGATCTTTCTCTTCCTTTACTGTTTTCAGGGCAATTGATTTGTTTCTTTTAGATTGGGAAAGAATGTGCTCATACGTTTATAGGGACCCTACAAGTTCTTCTATTTTTAATTTATCTAGATCTTTGCTTTCTTCAATGGCAGTAACTTTGGGTCTAAAATGTTCAAGCAAAGATCGAAGAACTTTTCGGACAATTCTGTTTTCAGGAATACGTTCTCCTAAATTGAATGTAGAATTCATAATGTCGTTCAATTTAGCATAGAATTTATCAAACGTCTCATCATCTTTCATTTGTATTTCTTCAAACTTAGTGGTGAGCATTTGCAATTTTGAATTTTTGATTAGTTTCGTGCCTTCGTGAGTAATTTCAAGAATGTCTCAGGCATCTTTTGATTTTTCACACATAGAGATGCGTTTAAATTCTTCGGGAAAAATAGCCATAAAAATAGCATGTAGTCCCTTACTGTTCCAATTACATCCATCGAGTTCCTCTTTGGTCCATGAAAATAAGGCTTTTGGTTCGTTACCAGAGGAACTAGTGGGTGGAGACCACCCAACTTGGATACTTGCCCAAACACGCTCATCCATTAATTTTAAAAATGCCTTCATATGTACTTTCCAGTACGCATAATTGCTCCCATCAAAATAGGGAGGAACGAACAGTGATTGACTAGAATGCATCTAGATCGGGGTCATGGATCGGGGTGAGTCTCTAATACCAATTGAAAAAACACGTTTTGTGCTAACGTGAACAAGCAAGTTTCGACCCATTAAAAGTATAGCGGAAGCAGTAGAAATAAATATCTAATACACGTAAAAGATATTTAGTGCTAGATGCATACGAGACTAACAATCATGCGCAGTAAACAAAATACGTAAGCAATAGTATAAAGATGCGATTTTTGGTGATTAAGTGAAAACTCGATACCCACGGTATCGAGAAAAATACTGCGGGCTTCAACGGCCAGGGAAGCATTGCACTATAAAAATTAACTTACTGACCGGGTGGTAACGACGTGCTAACCTAGCCGACTTACTCCCGTCACGTGATTCCTACCAAGAAACTCCTTGGATTTGCCCGCGTCAACGGAACCGGATACCTTCCAGCCTTCACGTCAATCTTCCATCAAACCACTTGAATTGCCAATTACGAACGAGTCTCCTTCATGAACCAATGTCTCCATACAAAGGTAGAAGGCAAAGTTTCAATGGTTAAAGAAGGTTGGTGAGAAAACTTATTTGAACATGTGGAGCAATCTTGTTGTGTTTAGTTTTCTCAAGAGGTACAATAACAATCAAGCACAAGAGGCTTTCTTCTCAAGGAGGCACGAAAATAATCTCTCCAGAATTGTTAGGGTTTCAAAAACCTAAGTCCAGTATTTATAGAGGGCGCAAAAAATCGTTCAAAAATTTTGCCCGTTGCACCGGTGCTCGAGCAAAGCTCGAGCGCGCGGCGGGCGGACGTAGGGTTTCGTGAGAAACCCTACGGGCGCTCGAGCGGCCAGAAGGCGAGCAGCGAGCGGGCACCCTTCTGGATTTTCAGCTCGAGCGGATATCAAGCGCTTGGCGAGCCGGGGACTCTCTGGATTTTCGGCTCGAGCGATTAGCGAGCTTCAGGCGGGCGCGAGGGCTTCGACGGCTCGAGCTACTAGGGTGCGGAACGGACATAACGGACTGTAACCCGACAACCCACAATCCGGCATCGATACAATAATACATATGGTAACGGAATATGTCAATTAGACAAATGTCTCTAACACTATCAATGGCCTCCAAATTTGGAAGAAATAAAAAAATATTTCAAAGTATGAGTCTAAAGTTCAATAAGTACATTTATGAAATATACAAATATGTCCATAAAAAATAGAAAAGCAAAAAACTATACAACATATATGAAATATGACATGTTAAGCTTTTCAATAACTCAATATAAATCACCATTTCGTATGCACAATTCGTTATACATATTTAAATACCAAATCATATAAATTGTATAAAATTATTTAAAGCCTAAATTATATAATGTATCTATCAGACTCAAAAGACTAAAATTATACAAATTTAAAATGAGATCAAAGCCTACAAAATTTAGAAATCAAAAACATTTCAAAATATAAAATATGATCTAGGTCGAATCCCAAAAGCAGAATGTGTCAAATCTAAGAAATAATGACTCACACGCTGATTAATTAGAAGGCTAACTTTGAAGATTGATTACCGTATTCCCAATAACTTTAAACTAAAAAAATACTATTTAAAACTCATAAACTGACCATTTACATATTATTCACTACTAAATGAGTCAAATGTCATTTTCTTTTGTAACTCATAGATGATAGGTGTATCTTTCAAGTGCATGTAATATATTAGGATATGTTCAAATATATATACCGTCAATTCCTTACAGTAATTCTAAAAAATAAATGGAGTATTATATAACAAATATATAAAACTTTTTCATTGTAAGGACAAAACCTTTTCACCATGTGAAAAAAATATAAACTCATATCAAATAATAAAATAGAGTATTCACCAAGTGCTTATATATAATATCACATATAAGATTAAATGCACAAATATGTCACGATCTTTCTTCACAACTATTTCTATATACTAACTTAATTCTTCAAAATACTTATTCAATGAAGAACGAATGAGATTTTCAAACCTTTGAAAAAACCAAGCAAAACTTTAAAATATTTGATAAAAAATACATGCAAACAATAATATTTAAAATTTGGGATAAAAAGTAACGTACATCTATTGGTAAAATAATAATCGTATAAAAATTCAAAGGATTCTAAAAAAAAAACTAAGAATAGGTTTTGATCTATTTATTTTAACCTTTAAATCTAGTAGATCTAATATGAAAGAGCTCAAGAACAACTTTTTGTTCTCCTTCTCTCTCTTTTCCTTCTCTGTCTCTTCCTTTTTTCTCTTTTTTCAACAAAAATAATCAAAAATCGACATAGAAAGCCTTATATACTTCACCAGTGCATGAGCGTCAAATGAGCACGCATCAAATTCCACATACACTTGTACAGAACACATGAGTGCTGCATTGGGCGCAATTCAAACACCAATATTCTACCTTAATTGTACATGAACGCTCCATTAGATGCACCATACATTCTGTTTGAAACATGTATGAGCGCTCCATAAAAGCCTATTAGATGCACAGCTATTGCCTCAAATACACACACAAGAGTGGAGGTAGGCATCATTCAGATGCCGGGCTTGATGCCCTCCAATTTCATTTTTCCTCAAATTTTTCATTATGTAGTTATTTATCTTATTAACTCAATGTATATAATAATAATATCACACATCATGAATGCAAAATCATGTGTCATAACTATTCTATCATTATAAAATTTTATCCTCAAAATTTGCGTACTTTACTGTGCAAAAAAATATGAATGTTTCTCCCAAACTTCTTTTTCACATTCCCAAATCACTTCCTCAAATGAATAAAATTTTCAAAGCACTTTAACCCATAGAATTACTTTGTTACATAAAACTTGATCATTTTTCTCCAAAATTTGAATCAAAACCATAACATATGTCTAATTATCATCAATCTACAAGTGTTCATATTCAATAATGTGTAATGAATCAAATACATATTTCCAGAGTATCAAGACATGGTATAAGTCATGGCAATCTACCAAATTGGGAGGTATGGCTGATTTATAACCCGTATCTCCTACTCAATGTAAAATTTTGAATGGTCCAATAAATATTGGTTTTAATTTTTTCTTCATTCCAAATTTTAAAATTTCTTTCCACAGAGACGCCTTCAAATACATGATCGTCCACCTTGAAATTTAAATCAAATTTTTTTATGATAAATGTAACTCTTTTGTCGACTCTGCACAATTATTAGATGATCATAAATTAATTTGATCTTGTCTGACATATATTGGATAATATCAGAATTCAAACATTTATGATCACTAATTTTCTTTTGATTGATAGGAGATTAATGTCTCCTTCCATGCAAAGCGTCAATTGAGGCTATCCTAATGTTTGACTATAACACTTATTATAAATAAATTTAGCAAGCTATAAATAATTGTTCTAGTTACCTTTTATCTCTAAATAAGGGCTCTAAACATATCTTTCAAATCGATGTTGTTCTCTCCAATTGACTGTCTATTTGTAAGTTAAATATCGTGCTGAACTTTAAATTCATACCCAACTCCTTATGCAAACTTTTATAAAACTTTAATACAATGAGAAACAAAAAGGAATATCAAAATATCGAGTAACAATAAGTCTCTATGAGAAATAATTGAAGATAGAATTTTATGCAATCTCACAATATCATTGATATATATAACATGTCAATTGATCTCTTAAAAATATAGTCCTCATAGAAAAGAAATGATCTAATTTCATTAACCAATCCACAACTACCCAATTTGAATCATAATTCCTCACTGTCCTAAGTAGACCTAACAAAAATTCATCATGAAATGTTACCGTTTCCAACTAAAGACAGCAAAGTTTGCAAAAATTTTAGAGACTTCTAATATTTAGTTTTAACTTATTGGCATACAATGTATCTTCCCCACAAATATAGCTATCTCCCACTTTATGTTCCTTCACTAGAACAAATTCTTCATATATTAGTATATCTTATTGATTCCAACTCCATGGGCTTCATTTAAAATTTCTTCTTTTAAATCTCCAACATTAGGTATACATATGCAATTTTGAAACCTAAAATAATATCTTATTAAAGCAATTAACACTAACATAATAACACATTGACCAATTAAAATTCAAAATAATATCAAAATTGTGCATCTCTAACAAAATTAAATCTACTAATAATTCAAATCTACTAACCTAAACGGGGAATTGGGGGTATATGATACCTGCCACTAATAATTTGCTCAAAGGAATAGATACTACCAAATCACAAATCTAAATTTTGAAGGGATAAACACAAATTGCAATTGAATTCAAGAGCCACGAAAGAATGTGTAGACTTAGGATCAATCAACACATGCATTATAGATTCAAAAAGCAACATGTTACCTTCCACCATCGAGAAATTAGCTTGAGCATCCTTAATATTCACTGTAAAAGTCATTTCTAGAATAGTCTACTTCTTATCACATAATCAACCTGATCATAATTGAAACAAGCTCCAATTTGTCTATAATACTGTTGCCTTACATGGTGCTTGCCACAATGATCGCGCATTGATTTAGAGTGTTGTGGTTTTGTTGGCTTGATTGGATTCTAATAGCTTTGCCTTTATTATGTGCCTTCGATTTGAGTGTGATCATCCCAATCCTAAACTCTACCCTCTATAGCTTGTCGAATTCCTTTTGAAAAAATTGGCTCTCTCTTAGTCTTACATAATGATCAGACTTTTCTAGAATCTATGCTTGAGCTCGGGTTGAGCGTTCCAAGAGCCCAGCTTCTCTAAAATCAGCACTCAAGCACGTGTCGAGCATGCCTATAGATCCGGCCACTCTAGAATTAGGGCTCAAGCACGGCTTGAGCATGTCCCGAACTTTGGCTTCTATGAAAGCAGGGCTCGAGTGAAGGAAACAAGGCGTGGATGTCGAGAGGTGCCAATCTTCGAGCATGGAAGAGCCAACAAATAACCTTCAAACATAGAGTGATACAGATCTTTCGACATAAGAAAATATACCCACTAACAACCAATAACGGTCACAGAATATGTCAATATATGCCTAATACAAAAAAATTTAATGTTTAATTCCTTAGATCATATTAGATACTTTTCTTATAACTTTCTATGATATTATTCATTATCAAAATCTCGATACGAATAGATACATAATAATAATAATGATTTCTACATAATGATTATCTATAATTGATTAAAGTCCAAATAATCTAAAATCGGGTCAAACATAATATACCAATACCAAAAACAATATAATAAATCACAATTTCAACAACAGACAAATGACTTAGTCAAACTAATCTCTGGTTAGCCTTTAAATAATATACCCAAACTTAAAAATATCTGTAATAAAAGTATCTAATCTAATTATCTAATATATCAGTAAATAAAATCGTACAAATTATTCATCTTATATATTGTCCTAAAATATAAAAATTGCGGCCGACTCAAAGTATAAAATAAATCTAATACAAGCAATCCCAATTGATTTTCAAAATATAATTACAAATAAACAAAATTTATTCAAATATCATCTGTTCATTTCTTGCATGTATCCATGGCCTATTAATCTAAAAGAGACTAAAAAATATTATAAATCATGAGTCCAAAGTTTAGAAAATATATACATACATACATACATATATATATATATATATATATATATATAATGACAAAAAACTGTAAAAAACATACAAAATTTGATATCTTAAAATTTTTAAATAATATAATCTAAATCATGATTTTATACGCATAGTTTATTACACATATACGAATATTAAATGATGCAAACCGTATAAAATTGTCAAAAGTTTAAATCATATAATGCATCTATCAAACTCAGAATACTAAAATCATGAAAATTTAAAAATTAAATCAAAACATGTAAAACTCAAAATGTTAAAATATCTCAAAATATAAAATATGATGTAGGTCGAATTTAAAAAAACCAAATCATATCAAATTGAAAAACTAACAATCGGTGACTCGAACACTGACTGATTAAGAGACAAGTTTTGAGGATAGATTACATATATTTTTGATAATTTTATACCAAAATATTACTATTAAATCTCGTAGATGAGTTATCTATATATTACTTTTTATAAATATAGTCAAATATCATTTTTTTATTATTTGTGAATGATAAATATATTATTCAAGTATATCTAATATACTAAAATATATCAAAATATATAAATTGTCAATTCCTTATAATGGTTCTAAAAAACAAACTAAAAATATTATGACAAATATATAAAACTTTTCACTTTATGAGAAAAGTGCAAAGATAAAACTTGTTCACTCAATAAAAAAACTGTAAACTTGTATCAGATAATAAAATAGAATTCTTATCAATTAATTACATAGACCGTCACATATAAAGTCAAATGTATAAATATTTCATGACTTTTCTTCACAAATATTTTCTTATATGAATTTAATCTTTCAAAAATACTCACTTATTCGATAAAAAACAAAAGAAATCTTTAGATCTTCGATAAAATTAAATAAAATTTCAAAACATTTGGTAATATATATATATATATATATATATATATATGCTATAATATTCAAAACATGGGTGTAAAAGGTAATATGCATATATATTAAAATAAAAATCATAAGTAAAATTAAAGAATTTTAAAAATAGACCAAAAAATAACTTTAGAAATACTTATCTTAACCTTTAGATTAAGCATATCTAATTTGAAATAGCTCCAAAATCAATTTCTTTCTCCATTCCTCTCTTCTCCTTCCTTTTTTTTCTTTTTTTTTCTCTTATTTCTCTATATTTTTTCTACAAAAATGATCAAAAATTGATGCAAAAGGTCTTATATATTTAATCAGCACACTAACACCTGAGCACTATATACACATACATAGGCACACATAAGCGAAGTATCGGGCCCCAATATTTTATCTCAATTATCCAAAAACGTCCTATTATGTGTCACATATTATGCTTGAATCGCGTATAAGCATTCCATATGCACCCAACTATTGCCTCAAACATAATTTTTGGTTGTGGAATTCACTAGATTACCTCGCAAAATTGATTCTGTTAATATCAACAATACATATGAAATGCCAGCTTGTATCTTACTTTCGCTCTTAAGATTTCATTTTGCGGATATTATGCATGCGGAATTGTCCGAAATGAAGTGAAACAAAGGGAAGCTAAAAAAACAAAACAAAGAGGGATGCTTGGCAATCTGACAATAGGTGGAAGTGGAAAACTATCACAATCACAAATAGTGCCAAACAGTAGTGTCGATAGAGGAGTAACAAAGGGGGCTCTTCATTCTGCCGTGAAGGAAGAAGACAAAATAATAAGGTCGATATACTGTCTTAGAATAGGTATAATTTTCTGAAAGAAAAATATTATAAAATTAAAAGGGTCTTATTAAACCTTTTTATAATTTGTTTAGACATTTACTTAATCTAAAAAATTAGGACTTACTAGCCAATTGAAATCCTAAAAAGCCGATGCTTCAATGAAATAGTTAGCTGTGTAGGTGGCGCTAGTGGTGAAAATTTAACGAGGCCAGCAGCTTGGAGGATGCCCAACAACTTTGTGTTTCCCAACTTGTCCTCGGTATTTTTCATCATTTCCAGGACTGTCCACTATAAATAATAATAATAATAATAACCTTCCACAATATAAATTTAGAAATGGTGGATGTAGTAGTCTTATTCCTAAATGCCAAATTAAGATATTAGTTTTATGGTATGAATCTTTCTCTGTAATATAATGGAACTACTTTATTAATGTATCAAGTCTAAGTTTATTTTTGTTTCTAAATTTGCCAAATGAAAAGCTGAATCATTGGCTTCTTTTCAGCTTCACAGCCATCACTACTCATTGACATATTTTCCACACTACTATTCCTCGTGAAGTAGTGAGGGAACAACTAAGAAAGACTCGTAGCAAGTGATAATTTCCCATACTTTTCCGGAGGCTTGGTGATAATTTCCCCATGTTGGAGTGGCAAAGGCTGATGTGATATCTGCTAGGCATGCAGTACAACGTGTTGCTGCACAGATGAACCTGATCCCCGGGTAAAATTAACTAGGCTAACTCTAACATACGATGACTTCACCTGTTATCGTGTCTAGATGAAAATACAGCCTAAAACATGAAATTATCTTTCATCAATTTCTTTGTGTAAAATCAGTAAAAATATATAGACTTAGGACCGACCTTAATAACTCCATCATCTCATAATCGAAATGAATCAACCCTCACCTATCTTTCCATTCATTTACGGAGAATTCTGTTATTTTACTAGAGGAATTGGATCAAAAATAAAATAGAGATTCTAACTCCATGATGATCTCAAGTGATGGGACTTTATACATTTTATCTATCTTTCTTCTGCTAGTGTAAACCTAGTTGGGGTTAGCAAACAAAATTGTAGGCCCGTCTGTCGGTCATAATGCCGCTTGTCTTTCATTTTCATTCTTAATGAGTCCAAAGGAGATGCTTTTTCTTTTCCAAATACTGGGAAAATTCATACCCTTTGTGTTGCTTCTTCAATAAGGCTGAATAAACCTCCAACAATGATGATTAGTAACCCAATTAATGATTTGTGAAAATTGCTTGTTTTTCTCATGGTATATATGTATTAGTCATATCCATTGGCATAGAGCAAATTACTTTGTAACTGATAAAGAAAATTTGAGGAGGGCTCCATGCTTTGCTTGCTTCCATCACAATGCACTGAATTTGGCTTTCATGGCTTCCATGGAATATTAATATATATACACACAGAAAAGAAAAAAAAAAAAAAAAAGATGGCTTGGTGCAGAAAAATTCTACATGGTGAGGTTTATGGAGAATTAGGCGTATACAACTAATTTATAACAGATACTGAAAATTTAAGGAGGAAAGCTCCATGCTTGGTAACTGCCACAAGTGGACAAATGGTTGATCATTTTAGGCACAGTAAATAAGAATATTTGTATGATTTCTTTCTAGGCGTGCTCATGACTCTTTGATTACACAGTATTATAGGCCGAAGATGGAAAAATATGTCCGTAGGAGATCATAGTGTTGGGGTTCGAACACCCGAATCCACACACACGCAAATCTAGCGCAGCGAAAAAACCCAAACCCCCCGTCAATCATCAGCCACTATTAATGTAAGCCCAATGAACAAAAAGAGATGCACAATATTTTTAACATAAAAACCCTTCATAAATCGAAGGAAAAAATCACGAGTGAAACTCTAAAAAATATCCATTATGTAAAATCGATTACAAACACCCCGAGATAGAGTATCCGCTATACACCCAATAACAGAATAAAAAAATAACTCCAGAGTAAGGAAACTCTCATTCCCTCTTATATCTCTTTTTTTCTTATCTCCTTCCTCTCATTGGTAGTACACTCTACTCACTAATTTTACAAGTGTCAACGGCAAGGCTTTCTCCTTCCATTTCTCTCCCGCACACATGCAATTGGCTACACAAGCCCCTGGCTACACATGCCTTGATGATTACTCGCCCATGGTGATTGCTCTTTCCGCAAGTAGCTCTTTCTGGGCCAGGGCCTGTCTCTAATATCTCTGAATCCACTTGTTGGTATCATAAGAGGACTTTATGCAACTAGTATCTCTTATATCAATTGTTGTGGTTTGAATACTCGGATCCACACTATGAGATCCCAATCTCAAAAGCATGATAATTGGTAGAGTGAGTTGATGTGACCGGAATAGATGATGATGATGGCCAGAGTGGAGAAGTTATGAGGTCGAAGTAGAAGGATGATGACGGCCGGAGTGGAGTGAGTTGATAAGGCCGAAGTTGATGGATTCAGGAAGGCCGGAGTTGATGATGGAGTTAATGAAGGCCGGAGTTGACGATGGAGTTGATAAGGCCGGAGTTGATGATGGAGTTGATGAAGGCTGGAGTTTATGAATGCCGGGATTGATGGTCGATCGAAAGTATAAGCAATGATCGAATTTGGAAATACTAACCGGAGTAGATTAATGGCATTGAGAACCAGAGTGAATTGAATTTGATAAAGACCGACTTTGTTGATAGTCGGAGTAGAATTACCTACTTCGTTGACTTTTTTACCTGTTTAAAGTAAGTAAACTGCTCCCACCTACTTCGCTGACTTTCTAAAAAATAAGTACCAAGCAGTTGACTTACCCCCACCTACTCTCACCTAACCTATTCTCTATAAATACTGAGCTCGATAGTAAGGAAAAGAGTTAGAAAAATCTCTGATGAAAAGGAAGAAGTAGGAGACGAAGAGGAAAAAAGAGGTCTTAGGCCGATTGAATAAGGAGTTCGAAAATCACGCAAATGTATTTCGAAAACTTGTTTTTCCATGTTTGACGCTTTTGATTATTCCCATTTTGTTATTTATATTCTAAAACCCCATCCTCTGAGTTTGTTACGAAAAATGTATGAATTTCATGATTTTGATTTAAGTCTCATGATTATGAAATTGTGACTCCTGACTCTAATTTCATGTTTTGGCCCATGCTTTATGTTTAATTTAAGTTCGGATTATTTCGTATGAAAATCTTGCATGGAACTGGAATGTTAAAAATATGAAGGCCCTTTGAATATGTCCGAAATATAAAATATGTGAATTTTGAATCAGCCTTGAGATATGATGAATTATGATTATGAACTATGAATATATGCATTAAGATCGGCCCTAGAATTGTTACTCAGTCAGATAAGATCTCCGACATGCCTTAGAAAGTTACATTGATAATTGGGGATAACTCCATCCATGAAGTAATACGTGGTCCGCCCCCTCGGGACGTAATGAGATGGTAGAATTTTGAATTTTGAACTTTGAACATTGAATGGAAATGGAAATGGATATGACTTTTGAACTTT
The DNA here is from genome assembly GCA_033239525.1 of Nepenthes gracilis. NCBI lineage: Eukaryota > Viridiplantae > Streptophyta > Magnoliopsida > Caryophyllales > Nepenthaceae > Nepenthes > Nepenthes gracilis. The sequence goes on from BSYO01000007.1 coordinate 16,813,312, forward strand.
GACCTTTGATTGTGTGGAGTGAATACAATCTATCCTCAATTACTCACCCCATTGGTTGGTAGAGTCTATTAGTCTAGGTCCCTTTAAATAATAGAGTTAAGAATGAAAGGACCAACAAAAATGACATTAATTTATGAACTTCGAAATTTGAAACTGAGTTATGAACTTCAGAATTTGAAACTGAGATATAAACTTTGAAATTTGAAACTAAGATATGAATTTATGAAATTAATACTAAATCATGGACTTTGGTATTTGACACTGAATTTATGAACTTTGGAAAATGGCATTGAGCATAAATTTTAATATCTTCTATGACTTTTGTCTTATTGCATTTATGATTTATATTTCATATTTTGGTACCTTATTAGGTTTCAACTCACTCTGTTAAAATTTTTCCTTCAGATGAGACTATAGAATTGGTTTCGGACGAGTAGGAATAGATAAAGCTTAGCAAGGAGGAACTTTAGAGTCGGAAAGCCTATTGAAGATTTTAAGGATTTTTGATAAATTCGAATGTAATTATCTCACTTTGTGAATATATGTTATGTACGAACGAAGATTAAGCTTTTGCATATTTATGTTAAGGAAATAGATCTGCTGCCACCATCTGCTTTTTGGATATGATCGGCTCTAGATGGCATCTCTGTATGGATTTTGTTACGATGATTAGAAATGATTAAAGGGTTGGAGCTATGAACATTATACGGCATTTAATGATCCTGTGAGGATATTATGAATGTACGTAAATGTCTATAGTTGTGTATTTGTATAAGTTGTTCAAGATGAATGTATTGGTTTGGTCACTGACAGAAAAAAATAAAAAACGTTCTGCCACACACACACACCCAAATCCGACGTAGCGGAAAAATCTGAACCCCCTGTCGATCATCAGCCACCATTAATGTAAGCCCAAGAAACAAAAAGAAATGCACAATATTTTTAATATGAAAATCCTTCACAAATCGAAAAAAAATTATAGGATAAATTTTAAAAAATATCCACTATGTAAAATCGGTTACAAATATCCCGAGAACGAGTAACCACTACACATCCGAAAATAGAATAAGAAAAACAATTTCAGAGTAAAGAAACTCTCCTTCCCTCTTATCTCTCTGTTTTTCTTCTCTCATTCCTCTCACTGGTGGTGCACTATACTCACTGATTTTACAAGTGTCAACGACAAGGCTTCCTCCTTCCGTTTCTCTCCCGCACACATGTGGCTGGCTACACATATAATATCTCAAATTTTTTTATTATTTTAAGAAAAAATTGATAAATTAGTATAAATAATTATTCCTAATTATTTTTAGGATTAAAATCTTATAGTTAGACTATTCTTTAGGGCTGATAAGTTTAGAAATTTTGGATCGATAAATTGAGTTAAATATTTGGGCTATTAATTTAAATTTAGATTAATTAGTGAGTTGGGTTAAATTAATTATAAACCACTCTAACTAAATTAATATTAGATAAGCCTTGGCGTATTAAAATTTAATGGCTAAAAATATAATTAAATTTAAAAAGAATATAAAATATTAAAAATTATAATTAAAATTTTAAATATTATTGTGAAGGTAATAAGAAGATTAAATTTTTAGATAAATATGTAAATATATATAATAATATATATATAATAATAATAGTAATAAATATGAATAATAATAAATGTTATTAATTATAATAATAGTGAACAATAATAATAAAATAATAATAATAAATTATAAATAAATAATAATAAGTAATAATGATAAATAATAAAATATATTAATGTAATAACATTAATATAATAATAATAATAATAATAATAATAATAATAATAATAATAATAATAATAATAATAATAATTGTTGGGTCCCATGTCCTGGCCCATGAAACATGTCCAAGCCCACGAAGCAGGCCGCGGCCCACAAGAGATCCAAAAGCCCGCGCGAGACAGTCAGCCCAGCCCAAGGAACGAAAGGCGCGAACCCACACTGGCGGACGACAACGGAAACTTGCAGCGCATTAAATGCGTCGCCGGAAACAGGCGGAAAAGGCGGAAAGACTAGCCAATAGAGGAGTGGCTGGCGTAGCGCCAACGGCACCCGCTGCCGTCTGCAGGTGGCCAACCAATCCCCGCTCACGGAAAAATCGGGCGTGGTCAACAACGCTCAGCAGCGTGCCAGCCACGGCAAAAGGACAACCAGCGCGACCGGTGGTCCACAACAGTGACCAACAACGCAATGGTCCAAGCAACGGGCGTTTTGGCGCCCAAAAGTCCAACGGGGAGAGGCGTATAAGAGCCCTCGTGCCCCACAGACAAAGGGATCTCCTCTCTTTCAGCATCTTCATCTGCTGCTTCCTTTTGAATCAAGAATTCAAACGGCTAATCATACTTTACTACTCCCCTCTTTTCTAATCGATAACACGAGAGCGACGAGTCGGAACTGAGCACCACCTCACTTCCGTTGGCGATAGCTAACCCGCTCTCCTTCTCAACATCTTTTCAGATCACGGGAAAGTTAGCCACCTGTTGCGGTGCATCAAGAAAGCCAGGCCTTCCGCTACCTGCTCATTGCATTCTCCGCATCACCGCACAAGCATCTCTTACGCTTTCACAACATTCCTCCGCGCACCCTCATAGCGTGCGCCATTTCCGTTTATTGCAGGAATTTGCTGACTTGAGCGTCGGAGCGGCCTCGGTGGGAGAAGTCCTGCCGGACCCTTGACCTCTTGTTTGTTGTTTGTGTTGTGCAGGTCCAGGTTCATAGAGACGGAGACCAGACCCTTCTTCCAAAGCCGCAGCACGCCTAAGGAATCCAAAGTTTCTCTAATCCGTACGACAACCGTAGGTCCGGGACGTAACATTGGCGCCGTCTGTGGGAAGCTGACTGAAAGCCAAGTGTCTCCTTCCCACCTTGTTCCTCAATCCCAGGCGATGGTGAACACCCGAGCACAAGCTAGTGCTCCTGCGATGGAAGTCATCGCCCAAAATGAAGTTCCCCCCGCCGGGAACTAGGCAAACGATCAACCGGAGCCTGACGTCCGCCGCCTGGCTACAGACGTGAACGATCTGAAGCAGGTTCTCCGCGCCATATGCGAGAACACCGGGACTGCCTGGCCCGGGACCGCTCCTCCAGCATCCCAGGCCTCCACCTCCAAAAGAAAAGGCGTCGAGAGGCCGCTCGCAGGAGGCGAGCTAATCGACTCGACCGCGCTGCAGCCCTGGCGGCCCCAAGTGAAAACGGCAAGAATGAAGTGGAAAGCCATCCCGCCGACGATGACAGGGAGGATAGCCCCGAAGGGCGCAACCCCCGTAACTCGCGTGGCAATGGGAGGTCAGCCGCTGCAGGCTCCAACGGCGAACGTGCCACCCAGTTGGAGAGTAGCCTTCCCCGACGAGCTCGGACACACCTCCAGGGCAACACTGAGCTCCGTGACGTCCTCAATGCGCGGAGAGGCTCTACGGACCCTTCGATGGAGGAGAAAGTCAATGTGTTGTGCGACACCCTACATAAGGAGAAACCAACACCCTCCTCCGCCGACCTCCGTAGATCGCCCTTCGCCATGGACTTGCGGATGCAACAGTTGCCAAGCAAGTTCAAAATGCCAGTCCTGGAGGGATACGACGGAAGCAAGGACCCAATGGATCACCTCAACTGCTTCCGCACTCACCTCTCTCTACAAGGGGCAAGCGAGGCCTTGATGTGCCAGTGCTTCCCCGTCATCCTCAGGGGTGACGCGTTGCTCTCGTTCTACGGCCTCCCCCCGAACTCCATACGCTCGTTTGACGAGTTTGCTGATAGTTTCTTGAGCCAGTTCGCCTCCAGCAGAAGGGAGGAGAGACAACCCTGGCACCTGGTCCACCTCTGTAAAAGGCCGGATGAAAGTCTGAAGCGGTTTTTGGATCGTTTCATCACTGAGGCGCGGCCGATCCCTCATCTATCCGACGAACTGAAACTCAACGCCTTCGTCGCCACTTTGGCGGCGGGGGACTTCTTCAAACACCTGTCGCACCAGCTCCCTCAGACCTTCCGGGAGACTGAGACCATTGCCCGGGCGTACATCACGGCCGAAGAGGCCAACGAGGCGAAGCGCCCCGAGCGAGTGGACCGGCCCCCGGAAGCCCCCAGAGCATCTGGCGGGAGAAAGAGGGACAGCGACAGCCAGCGTTTCTCGAAGCGCCGGCAGAAATGACCTGCTGGCCCAAAAAGGATTACAGCAGGACCTCCCTGACCCCTCTGAACGATAGCCGCGCGAACATCCTGATGCAGATCCAGGATGAGAAGTTCTTAAAGTGGCCGAAGATGCCCAAGGGTCCCAGCGGCAGTGACCAGACGAAGTATTGCCAGTACCACCGCTGTCTGGGGCACTCGACGGAGAACTGCCGGACCCTGCAGCAGGAAATCGAAGATCTGATCCGGCGCGGACACTTGAAGCGGTTCATGAAGAGTTCGGGGCAGGAACCTGCTACCTCCGACGGTGAAGCCAGCGAACCTCCGAGAGCACGCACGGCGGCCGGCGTGGTCCATATGGTCTCCTCCACCGACGCCGCAAACGCCAGGCGTGGACAGCCGGAGACAACTTCCAGCAACAAGTGGGCAAAGATAGGGGTTAGGAATGATGTCATTAGCTTTAGTAGCGATGACATGGCTCATGTAACCTCTCCCCACACTGACCCCCTTGTTGTATCGGCCCTCGTTTCAGCTGGTGGTGATGACTACCAACTGAAACGGGTCTTCATTGATAATGAAAGTTCACAAAGTTTGCTGTATCTCACTGCGTTCCTTAAACTTGGACTAAAACGAAGCCAAATGAAAGCTGCAGATGGACCCTTGTATGGCTTGGACAATGAACCAGTCCCGGTGCAAGGGATAGTTCGGCTAGAAGTCACGATGGGGACACACCCGCGCTCCGTGACGCGAGAGTTGGCGTTCCTCGTCGTTGACCTTCCATCCGTCTACAATGCCATATTAGGCAGACCTTTCCTGACCGCTTTCAAAGCCGTGACATCCATCCCGCACCTAAAGGTGAAATTTCCCACTCCCTGGGGCGTGGGAGAAGTCCTTGGGGACCAAGAAATGGGACGGACCTGCTACCTGTCCCAGATCAACCTCGTGGCGCCATGCAACCCAAGCGAAGACCTTGATCTCCGCGACGAGACCTAGCTGCAACAGGCCCAGTCCGGAGAGGAAACTGAGGCGATCCCGCTTAACCCCTCCGATCCGGAACGGTGCGTCAACGTGGGGAGATCCCTTCAACCTGTGGAGCGCGACAGGTTCATTACCTTCCTTAGGGCTAACTCCGACGTGTTTGCCTGGGTCCCCGCTGACATGCCCGGGATATCGGCCGAGGTCATAGTCCACAAGCTGGGCCTCGACGCGAGCCGAAAGCCCGTCCGGCAGAAGCGAAGGAACCACTCCGTCGAGAAGTTGGTCGCCATCAGGGAAGAAGTGAAAAGACTCCTGGACGCCAGATTCATCAGGGAAGTCCAGTACCCGGAATGGCTATCCAACGTCGTGCTGGTGAAAAAGAGCAGCGGCAAGTGGCGTATGTGTGTCGACTTCACGGACGTGAACAAGGCCTTCCCCAAAGACAGCTTTCCGCTTCCCAGGATTGACCAGCTCGTGGATTCTACATCCGGGCACGAACTCCTGAGCTTCATGGACGCATACTCTGGGTACAACCAGATCCGGATGGACCCAGAAGACGAGGAGCACACCTCATTCATGACAGATCAATGGACATATTGCTATAAAATGATGCCTTTCGGTCTCAAGAATGCTGGCGCGATGTACCAGCGCCTTATGAACAAAATGTTCGAAGCTCAGATCGGACGGAACGTGGAGGTGTACGTCGACGACATGCTTGTGAAAAGCAGAATCGCGAGCCACCACGTCAACGACTTGGATGAAACTTTTCAGATCCTCCGACGACACGGAATGAAGCTCAATCCTGTCAAGTGCACGTTCGGAGTGACCTCTGGGAAGATCCTAGGCTTCATTGTGTCCCAACGCGGCATAGAAGTCAATCCAGAAAAGATCAATGCCATACTCGACTTGAACCCTCCGCGGACAATAAAAGAAGTTCAGAAGCTGACCGGGCGGATAGCCGCTCTCTCGCGGTTCCTAGCCAAGTCAGCGGAGAAATATTTGCCCTTCTTCAAGGCGCTAAGGGGCACCAAATCGCACGGGTTCAAGTGGAGTGAAGAATGTGACGAAGCCTTCAGGAAACTGAAGACTTACCTTTCCAGCGCGCCACTCTTAAGCTCGCCGCGAGAAGGGGAAGATCTCTACCTCTACCTGGCCACATCGGCGGCAGCCCTCAGCTCCGTACAAGTTGCGGAGCATGAGGGCAGACAACAGCCGGTGTATTACGTGAGCCGGGTGCTGACTGACGTAGAGGCCCACTATCCGCACGCTGAAAAGATGGCGCTCGCGCTTGTCTATGTGGCGCGGAAGTTGCGGCCCTATTTCCAGTCTCACCGGATCGTCGTGTTGACGGACCAGCCACTGAAGTCGATCTTGTAAAAATCGGAGACGTCTGGCCGGCTGGTTAAATGGGCCGTCGAGCTATTCGACCTAGAATTCCGGCCCCGGCCAGCCGTGAAAGGACAGGCTCTGGCGGACTTTATCGTCGAGGCGGTGACGCCAGCACAGGAAGAAGACAGCAATCCAGGAAGTACGGAGGGCAACGATTCACCTGCGTGGACTCTGAACGTAGACGGTTCATCTACCCAGGCAGGCAGTGGGGCTGGTGTCATGCTAAGGATGCCCGAGGGCATGGAGATCGTATACTCCGTTACTCTAGCTTTCCCGGCCACGAACAACGTTGCGGAGTATGAGGCCCTTCTCATGGGCCTACGACTGGCGAGGGAGTGTTTCACACGGTCACTGGTCGTGCGTAGTGACTCTGAACTCGTGGTCAATCAGGTGAAGGGGAACTTCGAAGCCTCGAACCCACAACTTGTTAGGTACCTGGCGAAAGTAAGGGCCCTAATCCCTGAGTTCGGTCGGTTTGAGATCTAGCATATCCCGAGATCGGATAACGAACGCGCTGATCGACTGGCCCGGGACGCGGCCGCCAGAAGTGTAGAGCAGTACGCGAGAGAGCCCAGGGAAGTCCTGAATGCACCCAGCGTCGACGCCGAAGACAAAGAAATTCTACGGGTCAACACAGGGGACAACTGGATGGCACCGTACGTAAGGTTCCTAACCGAGGGAACCCTACCCGACGACATCAACGAAGCCAAGAGAATCAAGAAGACGGTGGGATGGTACACGGTCCTGAATGAGAGGCTATACAGGCGAGGATACTCCACTCCTCTCCTGAAGTGCCTCGCCCCAGAAGAAGCTGATTACGCGTTGGCGGAAGTGCACCTGGGGCTGTGCGGCTCACACATCGGCGGAAAGAACCTAGCGTTCAGCGTCATGCGACAATGGTTCTACTGGCCCACCATGAAACGAGACGCTATGGAATTCGTCCGGAAGTGTGAAAGTTGCCAGGTCCATGGCAACATGACGCACCAGCCGCACACCGAGCTGCACTATCTCTAATCCCCCTGGCCGTTTGCGCAAGGGGGGTTCGACATACTTGGACCCCTACCCATTGCTGCCGGGCAAAGGAAATTCTTGATCGTTGGCATTGACTACTTTACGAAGTGGGTGGAAGCCGTCCCTCTCGCCAATATTACAGAGCAAAATGCGACGAAGTTCCTCGGTCAAGGCGTCGTTTGCCACTTTGGGATCCCTAAGGTCGTAGTGACCGATAACGGAACCCAATTCACCGGCCAACGCTTTACAAAGTACTACCGTGACCTTCGCATCAAGCTGGTACACACGTCCGTGGCCCACCCTCAGGCAAACGGGCAAGTCAAAGTCACCAACCGTACGTTGCAGCACGGGTTAAAAACCAGGTTGGAAGACGCAGGGGGCTCCTGGATAGAGGAGCTACCATCAATGCTATGGTCGTATCGAACAACTGCGAGAGAGCCAACAAGGGCGACACCCTTCAACCTTTGCTTTGGGGCTGAGGCTGTGGTGCCCGTAGAAATGGGAATGCCAAGCCTGCGGATCGAATGCTTTGACCCGGCCACCAACGAACAAAGGCTTCGGGAACATCTTGACCTGCTCTCGGAAGTTCGAGACGCCGCACTACTCCGAACCGCGGCCAACCAACAGTGAGTCGCACAGTACTACAACAAGTGAGTAAAGGCGCGCCCGCTGGAAGTTGGGGATCTGGTCCTCCGGAGCATAGAGGCGGCGGGAAAGATCGCAAACAGGAACAAACTCTCCCCCAGATGGGAGGGGCCGTTCCTCGTCTCCGCAATCCTCCGGAGCGGAGCGTACAAGCTACGCATCCAGAACGGCAAACTGGTCCCGCAGACCTGGAACGCCGCCAACTTGAGGAAATACTATCAGTAATGTAACGCCGACTCAGGTAAGTCGCACACGCATGCATCATAATGAGTGCTTGGACATGAGCTTTATCTTTGATTAGCATAATCGCTCTTTCTATCATCCTGCATATTCATTTGTGTGAGTTGATGCCATGCATTGTATTCTCGAATCAAACGACCTAGACTGCCCCTAAGTCGGGAGGACAAGCGTCCGTCCGAAAAACCAGTCCTTAGCCCAGCGCCAGGCGGTCTGAAGTTGACCGTCCCAAGACACCGTCCTCACGCCAGATGGCCTAGGGACGGCCCTAAGCATTATGGCTCCGCGCCAAAAGGCCCCAGCGGCCACCCAAAGACCAAGCCCCGTGCTAGACAGCCCGGAGGCATCCAGCCGTAGGTTGGAACAAAGGATCCAGGCGGTCCATTCAACAGGCTTCACGTCGACGACCCGTGTGGTCAAAACATCAGGCATGGGGGCTCCCTGAGTCCCCACTCTACGGCCAACAAAATCTTAGGGGGCAAAGAATCACAGGCGTGCGGCGACCTTCTCCCGCAGAAGAGAGCAACCTCAGTCTACAATGGTCGTGGGCTAGGACCTCAACTTGGTGATTATAACGCTTTGAGCAGGGGCGACACACCTCCCGCAATCATACGCGACCGAGTCCTAGACCCAGGAGTCCGGTTACCGTGGCCTGACCGTTGTGCTGACCCTCGTTGCTACTCCAGGGGCTTGGCGACGACATCCGCTTCACCGGATCGAGCCCCCCAAACGTGTGAGCTGTGATGACATCCTCTTACGAAGGATGAGCACCACGCAAGAAGGCGCCTGGATAGGGCCTTAGCAACAGTGGCTCCGAAGAGCCCAACGTTCAAGCATGAAGCATGATCCAACAGACGAAAGCCAAGGGAGATAGCAAGCGACACTCTACGATAGAAAAAGCACAGGTGCGAAGTGAAAAAAGACCCTTCTCATTCATATGGGAAGAACGAACATGATACAAAGACAAAAGACAATCTCCAAAAAACCAACACCAGTGGAAACTAATCAGGAAGGCTCGACGGACCCGCTTCCTCAGGGAAAGTCTTCAGGCAGGACGCTTCTTCTACCCCGGCATTCCCTGGATGAAGGACGCCCACGGGGATGTGAGGAGCAGCCAGAGAGACGATCCTGCGACACAAGCGGATGCCGTCCCAATATCGAGCCACCATCACCTGCCGCGCTTCTGACGGAGAGTACCGGTCAACCATATCTCCGACCAGCCTGGTGACGCGGGCCTCCGAGGCGGCAAGTAGAGCTTCCAGTTGCGCCACTCTCTGCTGTAGGCGCCCATTCTCCTCTCTGAGAGATGCAAACTGGGCCCTTCCATTGACAATGGCCGGTTGAAGGAGGGTGGACAGCGCATCAAAAGGATTGACCTCATCTGGAGCCTGCATAAGAAGCGATGTCAAAAGCGCTGCCAAAGCATGCAACCAAAAAGAAAAGCCAGATGGAAACAACCATACCTGAGCAGGGGTCGCGCTCGGAGAACACGCAAGATTGCCCGAAAGAGCCTCTCCCTGGGGCTCAGCTCCTTCGCCTGCCGGAGGAGGGCTCACTGGAAGGCTGGTAGCCGTAGGAACGCTCGGGGGCTCCTGCCACGAGGACGTCCCGGCTTCTCCTTCGTCAGTCTATACTGGATCAGCAGCGGGAGCGACGCCGTCCCCCACAGGTGTGGCCAGATCCTCGGGAGGCCTATACTCCGAAATAGGCTCCACAAGAATCTCCAGCGACTCCACAGGTCCCCTAGCCTCCGATGCTGGCTCAGGCGCAGTAGCAAATGGCCCCTCCGGACCCTCAAGAACGACGACGTCATCCGTCGCCTCTGCTGCAGAGCAGGCGGGTGGATTCCCAGCGGGTAGAGACTCCACCTCGCAGACCTTGCGAGAGGCTAGTCCCGCGATCGAAGTCGACGAAGGTTCGGCTGTTTCCCCCTGGTGACCCGCGCTCGCAGGTCTCTTCGGAGCCGAACTTCCCCCCACAATGGAAGGGCCAGCAATTCGTCTCCTGGACCTCCTCAAAGAGGTCCCTTCGGCTTCCCTTAGCCTCTTAAGGGCGCCGCATCCTCATCGTCACTCGACGACGACTCCAGCAACGAGCAGCTTCCCTCCTAAGCCACTCGAGGCGGTGGATGAGCGGCCGAATCTCCAGGACCTCCCTTACCTGGTCCAGCCATCGCCCAGCCTGCGGGAGATCCCCACCTGCAGGCCTCGACCGTGACTGAGGTGAGGTAGTAGCCCTGAATCGAGAAGTTCTCCTCTTTAGACTTGATAGCAGCGAGCAGCTTCTCTGACTCAGCGACGTCCTCGGGAGTTGGCTTCTCCTGGAAGTATGCCGAAATCGGGCCCCAAGCCCTCGGGAGCTCGGAGTCAGGGGGCTCCTACAAGAAGAAGAAGCGCTCCTTCCAGCCCTTTACTGAGTCAGGGTTGGTGCCGTGAAGGTGAAACCCAGCCCTGGGCAACATCGATACCCAATCCTCCGACTCCGTGAACCGGAAGATTATCCTCGCTGCCTTGGCGTCGAAAGTGCATTCGTGAATGAGGGAAAAGATACACAAGGATACCAAGTAACGCAAGGCGTTGGGATGCAACCTTGCCATTGGGACACCCAAGGCGTCGACCACCGTGTACAGTAAGTAGCTTGATGGATAGCGAAGCCCCCCCTCAGGTGGTGCTCATACACCATGATGAAGCCCACTGGAGGGGCGCAGGCTCTGTCCAGTGCCCCAGGGGCACGGCAGTCCTAATCTCGGGGAATACCATAATCAACTATGAGAGCAGCAACGTTCCCAACAGTCAGGATGAATTTGGTGTTGTAAACACCATGGCGCGGGGCTTTGGGAGCGTGAGAATAAGAAGAGCTCTCTCTCTTAATCGTCATTTATCTCTCAATGGTCACAAGTACAGGAAGAGAAGAAATCGGCAAAAGAGAGGAAACAATTGTCGATCGGTTTAAATAGGCAACGCCAAGTCAAAAGGCGGGAAATCATAACGGCACCGCCACCGGTGATTGGGACACGTGGAGGCTTCAAGGCGCACCACAGGATCCCGATCGCCCGTAATGATGGCTAGACGCCAGGCTTAACAGCGCGTCCCATCAGCCGCCTGGTGAAGGTCCACGCTGGCGCCGCCGTATTAAATGCGGGCTCGGGGTAGCATAGCCCACGAAGACGCGCACGATAGCACAAAGCAAAAAATGCAAAAAAAAAAAAGATTTCGGCAGACAAATTGGGACAAAGAACCAGCGACTCTTGTTATATCAACAAAATTCCGTTACAACGGTTACAAATAAAAGAGAAGAGCACGACAATGACAAAAACGGCTAATGGTCCCAGTGGCCAGTGGAAGAGCTTTGAACGTGGTAATCCACCAACTGATCACGGGTTCTGGCGAGCGAGTTGCGAGAATCTAGAACCCCCACGCGGAAACCTGGATCCTCCAGCGAAGCTAGCCTTCGGGAAAGCCTAAAGGCATCAAAGTAAGACCGCTCCAAGGCGGGATCCACTCTCTCTGGCCGAAGCCTCATCCTCAGCTCCAACCGCAACCCGGCAACCTCAGCCTCGTACTGTTGCTTGAGCCGCTCGAGTTCTTCATCAAGTGCCAGTGCACGGGCCTGTACGTCCACATTGGCACCCGCGAGGCGAGTGATCCTGGCCTCCGTCCGCAGCGTGGCAACTTCAGCCTCGTGTTGCCACCTGAGTCACTCCGTTTCTCCTTCAAGTGCCAATATGCGGGCCTGCGTCCCCACGTTGGCACCCACAAGGTGCGTAGCCCTGGCCTCCGACTCAGCCCAGGCGCTCTCCAGGTGCACGACTCGGGCCCTCAGCCACTCTACCTGGGCCGCAGCAGCCCCTCAAAGTGGCCGGACTCCCTCGAAACCTGGAGGTGCTCCCCGACTCCGTGACGGACCAGCAACCGTGGCTTCAGAGCGGGCCTCTCTTGAAGTGCCGCCGCCTGAAGACCCGGGAACGTGAGAGCCAAACTCGACTCACCCAGAGGAGCGTTCCGAGTCGCTGGATGTATCCTCCATTGATTTTGCAACAAGAAAATACGCACCGGAAGATCAAACTGCCGATAAATGCGCAAGTTCAAAGAGGTGCCGGATTTTGGGAGAAAGTGGCGCGTTTAAATAGGCGGATTTTCTCCTGAAAGGGCGGCAACTCCAAAAGACGGAAAGCATTTAAGACATGGCCAATGGGGATTCTCCACGTGGGAGGCTCCCGAGAGCTCGCGCGTTTCCAAAATGAAACGACGTCTCTTGGCCGTGCAGGAATTAAATGCGCTGGCCACCATAAGAGATGTGATAGCTGTCAGGGACTCCTCGAGCTCCCAAAGAATAACACGTGGATCCTTAGGTCAAAATGCCCGGCGACAGGAAAAATGCGCACGGAGACAAGATGAAAATTGAAGGCAAAAAGATGCTACTTCTTTTTATTAATCAACGCTTTCTTGGAAAGTACAAGATCTACAACAATAAGGCCGCGAGAAAGACAAAAGAAGACTACGGTGCGAAGCCCCGTATGCTCCCCTGCCGTGTCCCAGATGAGCTCGGCGAACGTGATCTGCATCAGATCCCGACGGCAGAAGCAGTCGGTATTTTACCGAGCGCACTGGTTTGGAAGTGAAGAGCATCCCCTGGTGGAGGTTTAAAGGGTCCAATCCACCGGGGTCCGGGAAGCACCAAGGTCAGGCACTCCAGGAAAGTTGGGTAAGAAGCCCAGCTTCCACGGAGGGCTACTGACCTCGCAATCCTTCCGCGGTTAACGCCCTGGCATGATTCGAGGGGTGATCCCCTGCGAAAGCCTTCTTCTAACAGAAGAAGGTACCCGCGGGGATCCTCCAAGAATCCGCTCAAGCCAGCCAGGCTACAACTCGGAAGGAAGCGCGCGGCGATAGCGGAATGGCCGAGCCACTCTCGTTAGCAAAGAAGGTGAGTTGCAGGACGAGGGCTACAATGGTCTCCACCAAGAGTCTCAAGCATCCGACTGGTCCATCTGACTCCTTCTCGGGTGCCCGCCAATGGCGGGAAGAGCCAGAATCTTCTCATTGCCTTTCGATTTGCTGCTGAGGGATGAACTCAACTCGCTTGAGTACCCCTCCTATTTATGGGCAAGGCGCAGGCCATCCCCTCATCCAGCGCAACACGGCATCCAGCCAACGTCTTTCGGGCAACAGTAGAAACCGCTGGCCAGACGCAACCCAAGGCGCGCGAATCTCGCCTGGTGAAGCGACGGGTCGTAACAGCCCCTGAAAAAGCCTGCCTTGGCTCCGAGGGAAGGCGCGTGCTTAGAAGACGACAAAAGAGGACGCAGCACGAGGAAGGATGTGAGGACTGCGGAAATGGGCCCAGATGACATGCCAGGCCCGACCACTGGCCGGCCCAGGCATGGGGGGCTAGTGTTGGGTCCCATGTCCTAACCCATGAAACATGTCCAAGCCCACGAAGTAGGCCGCGGCCCACAAGAGATCCAGAAGCCCGCGCGAGACAGTCAGCCCAGCCCAAGGAACGAAAGGCGCAAACCCACACTGGCGGACGACAATGGAAACCTGCAGCGCATTAAATGCATCGCCGGGAACAGGCGGAAAGGCTAGCCAATAGATGAGTGGCTGGCGCAGTGCCAATGGCACCCGCTGCCGTCTGCAGGTGGCCAACCAATCCCCGCTCAGGGAAAAGTCGGGCGTGGTCAACAACGCTTAGCAGCATGCCAGCCACGGCAAAAGGACAACCGGCGCGACCGGTGGTCCACAACAGTGACTAGCAGCACGATGGTCCAAGCAACGGGCGTTTTGGCGCCCAAAAGTCCAACAGAGAGAGGCGTATAAGAGCCCTCGCACCCCCACAAAGAAAGGGATCTCCTCTCCTTCAGCATCTTCATCTGCTGCTTCCTTTTGAATCAAGAATTCAAATGGCTAATCATACTCTACTACTCCCCTCTTCTCTAATCGATAACACGAGAGCGACGAGTCGGAACTGAGCACCACCTCACTTCCGTTGGCGATAGCTAACCCGCTCCCCTTCCCAACATCTTTTCAGATCACGGAAAAGTTAGCCACCCGTTGCAGTGCACCAAGGAAGCCAGGCCTTCCGCTACCTGCTCATTGCATTCTCCGCATCACCGCACAAACATCTCTTACGCTTTCACAGCATTCCTCCGCGCACCCTCATAGCGTACGCTATTTCCGTTTATTGCGAAAATTTACTGACTTGAGCGTCGGAGCGGCCTCGGTGGGAGAAATCCTGCCGGACCCTTGACCTCTTGTTTGTTGTTTGTGTTGTGCAGGTCCAGGTTCATAGAGACGGAGACCAGACCCTTCTTCCAAAGCCGCCGCACACCTAAGGAATCCGAAGGTTCTCTAATCCGTACGACAATCGTGGGCCCGGGACGTAACAATAATAATAATAAGATGGAGGAAAGAAAATGAAAAAGAAGAAAAGGAATGAAAATGAAAGAAAAGAAAAGGAAAGGAAAGGAGAGAAAAGAAAAAGAAATGAGATGAAAGGAAATGAAGAGGGAAATAAATAAAAGGAAAGGAGAAGAAGAGCGCGCGGTTGGGCAATAGCTAAGGAAGGTTTCAGCTCATATGAAAACTTTGGGTGAAATTCTAACTCGCCTCTTCACTATTTAAGGTGGCAGTAGGGTTAAGGAAGGAGGAGGAACAGGAGAGGAACGCACGAAGCAGAGGTCACCGTCGTCACTGGAAATTGAAGAGGGAAATTGAGGCAAGTAGAATTTCTACATCACAAAATTAATCATTCCTTTGTTATTGTTAATGCCAGTACTCTGATTTCATGCCCTTATTTGATGAGAAATTGTTGAAAATCGAGGGTTACAAAATAGGGCAACCAAACGCAGAGCCCACGACTTTGTGAGCAATCGACTGACATGTTGGGCTTAAGGATGAATGGGGATTAAGGAAATTGCCTAATGAAGTTCTAATGTATCGATCTTACACATCTCACCCTTTGGTTTCGAGTCATCGTCACGGTCGTGGAAACAGAGCACTGTGCTCTGTTTTTAGTTTTCATTCGGGTCCCGTGACCCAACAATGGCAGGAATAGTTAAACCTCGTTATTTTTGCAAGTAAAACTCCTAAATTCTGCCTCTTTTAATTGTTGTTGTCGATTTTCGACGGCATAACTGGATTTTGGGGAAATTGGCATCCAGCTAGATGAAATCGTAGATTTTGGAAAAAATAGGGGCACGGGTTTCGTTATTGTTATCTGAAATTCTAAGAGTTGTGCGTGAGGTTTGGCAAATGATACTGTGATTTGTGGTGTTTTCCATTAAATCATGAAACCTGAGAATTCATGTTAAATCATGGAAAGGTAGAATGGGTGAGAAAACAGAGCCTGTGCTCTGTTTATATGACCGGTGGGCTTGTGCATAGGCTCTACCCTGTGTTACTATACATAAGACGATACATGTATTATGTGCATACGGGAGTGTGTAGGTGTGGGTAGATATGTATATGAGTGGGTGTATATATGCGTATTACTGCGTGTAAGTGTTGTGGGTGTGTGCTGCTGTGTGCACAGTGCGCAGTGGGTGTGTGCGTGTGGTAGAGTGTATGCTGTGCACAGTGGGTGTGTGTAATGTCGTGTGTGGTGTATGGGTGTGTATATATGTATATGGAGTGGAATAGTTATAAGTAAATTTATATATGTTAGTGGTAGAATATGTTTACATAAATTTATGCAAGTGTGCTTGGTATGCTTAAAATAAAATTGTCGGTTATGTAACTATTCCTGTATCTAATTGATAAAATCCGATAAAATTATTCTTCACGTTAACCTTGGTGGTGTGCGTATATTTTATTGACACTCTATGAATAAGTAAAGAAGAATGTACGAAGACTCTACCGTATCCGGACCAATGGGAGTTCGTGGGACCTTAGAGTAGTCTATACTTTTTCAATACCAATTCCATTTCGGAGGTTGAGGTCGTTGATATTGAGGATGAATACTTATAACCTAGTGACCATCGTAAAGGATGATATCTGGGATATCATTTAACAAAAGGTATCACAAATGGTATGGCATGGTATGAGTACAGCCTCTGGGAGAACTGTAGGGGTAGTTTATACCATGGATAATCTCGTTACATTACCCAATCGTTGGGGGCATAAATACACGACCTTTGGTTACTATGGTAGAATAAGGTCTGGAGAGATTCCTATTATCTCGTACAGTCGTGACCTCAAATTGAGCTGATAACTAAATTCTTGTCATCTTGTATAATTAGTCAAGATGGATACTTATAACCTAGTGACCATCGTAGAAGATGATATCTGGGATATTATTTAGCAATGAGTATCACGAATGGTATCGGCATGCTACGAGTACAGTTTATGGGAAGACTGTAGGGGTAGTTGGATACTATGAATAACCTCGTTGCACTTATCCAACCGTTAGAGGTATAAATATGCGATATTTGGTTCATTATGCTAGAATAAGGTCCATGAAGATATTTGATCATTTATACGGTTGTGATCTCGTATTGAGCTGATGGTCGGATTCAATGGAATACATATTGCTTCTTAATATCCAATTGTTAATACGGCTTTGGGGTTGTAGAACTGACTTGTTGTTGAATCTCGGATAGTAGTTCGTACATTACCTGTTATTATTAATTTTATTCATTATTTTATCATTCGAGATGCTTTATTATACTAATCTATTGTTGTTTATTTTTACTTATTGGGAGTTCGGCTCACTCTTTTATTTTATTAGCTCTAGAATAGACGGGCCGATATCAGGATGAAAGAGATCGTGTGAGTAGACTTCAGGAAGAGGTGATCTCAAAGATTGAGAGTTCCGGGATAGAGACTTAAGATTTTTGTTGCTTCAGTTACTATTCGACGTTTATTTGATTTTTTTATTATGAGAATTGATATTTTGGGATATCGATGTCATTTATTAAAATTATTTATTATTACTATTATGGGTATTTAATTGATAATACATTTATGAGATTTATTAATAATATTTTTAATGATGTTGAGTTCATTGATGATGTATAATTGATAATTTCGAATGATCTGAGACTTTCTCTTGGATAGTCCGGGTCGAGTTCAGGGATCTAAGCTCGGGTCGTCACAACATAAGCCCCTGGCTATACAAGCGCCGGCGATTGCTCGCCCATGATAATTGCTCGCCCATGGTGATATTTCATCCCCACACTCGGTAATTTTTTACTCACCCATGGTCACTCTCATGCTGCCCCCTTTTGAGACTCCTGGTGACTTTTATAATGATGCTCGCTCTAAATCCATCTGCTCACGTGGCCAGATATTGCGGATGATTTTTGCCACGTCTTCACCAGTTCCCAAACTTCCTTCAAGCACATGCCCTGTGAGATGGCGCATGCTTACATTGCCTACAAGTCAATTGCCAGCTTTGAGAAAGCTGCCACCAACTCTACTACACAGTCTTAACCGGTTGGCCTTTCCGTTGATAGGATTTTTCTCTTGACCAGTCAACCTCCTATTGATTGGCTGGCTATCCTCCGGCATCACTATGTCCACAAATCCACTCCGACTATGCATCACTCTGTCCGTGCAAATCCGCCCGTGAATCCACTCTGTCCGCAAAGTCCACTTCGCCTATGGAACCACTCCGTCAGTGCTCCACTCTGGCAAATGATCCACTCCGCCAGCAAAGTCAATCCGTCGCTGATCACTCTGTCCGCAAAGTCACTCTGCCAGTGGATTACTCTGCCTACGAAGTCACTCCACTACACTAGTGGATCCACTTCGCCATTTGGCCACTCCGCCAAATGCCAAAGTCCAAATGCCCACTTTGGCATTTGGCCATTCCGGCAATTGCTTACTCAAGGAATGCCACTCCGGAATTTCACGGGTCTTATCTTTGTAAAGTCCTCGACCCTTTTCTTACACACCAGTCCGCGGACTATCTCTTGCGCACAAGTCCTCGGGCCTTTCTCAGCACACAAGTCGGCGTACCACAACCGCACAAAGTTCTCGGTCCTTGATAGTACTGGCCATCCTTGATCTTTTACTATAGTTAGTTTGTAGCACATCATACAAGCCCTATGCGACCTTCGATAACTTTTCATTTATTGAGTTATCCTATAAAGGAGTGACTAAATCCAACACAGAGGTCATGAAGTAGTAAACCTTCCATTCATAGTAATAGCCTGCAATTCGGACATCTATAGATGTGCTGGGAAATGTATATTTTTTTATATGACCCTTTTATCTATATATATATATATATTTCATCGCAGATGCAAATATTGGAGTCATTTACCCCTTTATGTTTTCTATGAAAACTAGCTAGAAGTGTGCTGTTCACAACTGAGTAAAATGACACTCAACAGACTGGATGATCTGGATGCATGAGCATTTGATTGTAACGTGAATGATTATCAATTATTTTTATAATCAATTCTTCTATCTTCAAATACACGTGTGGTTGCACGACAGAGAGAAAAGAGGGGGGCGTTACGTGTGTTGGAAGCATAACTCCTGGCTCTGTTAGAAAACCACCTTTATTTCGTTCAAGATCTGAGTTGATAGTACAGAGATGATCCGATGATTACCTTGTCAGTGAAGCAAGGATGTAATGGCAAAACAAAGCTGTGGAGTCAAAGACAAGATGACCATCTTTCTCTCTCTCTGTCTCATTGTTTTCCCTCCCATGTCCCTCTCCAAACCGTTTTCTATTGACCCATCAACCAACACCACTCTCTTTCTCTCTCCCCCTCTCTCTCTCTCTCTCTGCCCCTTAATCTAAGCAAGCCCCACAACCATTTGATGATCATCTGGCCCACTGCATGATGTTCCCCTCCCTATATTTTTCTTCCCGTCTTTCTCTTTCTCTGTAGTGTTTTCATTGTGGTACATCAACCAATTTAAGCTGGGAAAAGCAAGTCCCCTCTTCAAGGGATCATTGGATCAAGTCATCTAAGGCTTGATCAGCTGGGGAGCTGGAGATCAGAATGAGGAAGCCCGCCAATCCCTCGGGAAGGAATAGCGCTAATGGTGGCAACAATGGCGGTGCTAAGCTTAGGAAGGGGCTGTGGTCGCCTGAAGAAGATGACAAGCTGATGAGCTACATGCTGACCAACGGACAGGGTTGCTGGAGCGATGTAGCAAGAAATGCTGGCTTGCTGAGGTGTGGTAAGAGCTGTCGCCTTCGCTGGATCAATTACTTGAGGCCTGACCTTAAGCGCGGCGCTTTCTCCCCCCAAGAAGAAGAGATCATCATCCATTTGCATTCCCTTATTGGCAACAGGTACCCGCGCACCGTCCCTTTGTCTTCCATTTATTTAATTAATTAGTATCATTCCTTTCTGGAAAGTAATTTGTTAGGGTCAGAGAAAGTAAAATGAGATATGTTATTAGTTTATTTTTCACGCGTTTCGTCAAATAATTAGCAGTACAAGCTACACATTTAGGACATCCATACTCATTCAAGTAAATGAAGTATTGGAGCCAGATAGGCAATGCGTTCACTTTTCACTTTGGTATATTTGTATTGGATAATTAAAAAACAGTGGCCATCCATGCTGAATTAATTATCAAATTAGAACCAAATATGGAAATAGTTGATTTATACACTGTGCTTGTTTATTATATTTAATCTGTTGAGGTACAATATCTCAGTTGTCTAAAAACCTAGCAATGCAAATGACAAACAACGAAATAATATTTTAACATAGTTTAATATAATATAAAATAAGGTGATCAAGTGAATGAAGTTTTCTGCATTATTGGCGATGGGTAGAACAGATCTTACGTAACCTTAGCATTATTTAAATTAATTATAGAGGCTGTTTTCAAGAGAATACAGTGTGATATAATAATAATA
Source organism: Nepenthes gracilis (assembly GCA_033239525.1). Taxonomy (NCBI): domain Eukaryota; kingdom Viridiplantae; phylum Streptophyta; class Magnoliopsida; order Caryophyllales; family Nepenthaceae; genus Nepenthes; species Nepenthes gracilis. The sequence goes on from BSYO01000007.1 coordinate 16,833,558, forward strand.
ATAATAATAATAATAATAATAATATGCTCAGCTTTTAATGATCAGTTCGAGAACCCAAAAAGTTCTAGATAAATTAAAACAACTCCCCTAATTTCCTTAGATTTACACATGACTTTTTTACTTTGATTATTCCTTTCTTTGAGGATACTTTTTTGATCACTTTTAGTCCCCTTTTAAAAAATTTTCTTTCATATAATTTACTTAACTTTTGTGTTTGTTAGACGATATTATAAATAAATTTAAGTTGAATTTGATACTTTTGTAACTTGTTGGCTTTTAGCCTGAATTCTCTCAAAAAAAAAGATAATTCTTTAAGTTAAGATTTTATTGTGATGTTCTCTGACTTATAAAATGATCTTTCTCCAAAATACTCTTAAAATGACCCTCCATTTTCCTGCATTTTATTTGTTATATTATTACTTTTAATTATATTATTATTGTTTTTTATATCGATCTGCTTTTCCTAATAAAGAAGCTGATAAGCAAATCCATGCAAAAATGGTTGGCGTGACCGGATCCTCTGTTGGGGTGGCAACAAATTTCAACTCAAAATTATGGCACTGGTTATTCAGCGATCGATTGGTTGCATGATATGACCTATTTAATTTATGATCCTCATGCGATTAAGAGGTGCATGGACAGCCATAATTAGAAGTTTCCAGATTTGCTTCTCGTGGTATGAAAGTGATCATCATCTGCTCGATCTAGGCTGCATTAATTTTCTGGGACATGGGAACTGTAGGAATTGGAATCACTAAAGTTCTTACTGAAATATATATATGGGTCAATATATGTAGAGGCTCTAATGCTCGCTTTTCCATGAAACTGTATATATGATGTATCCTCAGCATGAGAAGCAAAGGTGAAAAGGGACTTTGATATTTTAATTTTTTAACCCATCCTTTAATCAGTTAAAAGATTGTCGATTCTCAATTCTTACTCTAAAAAAACATTAAAAATTACCATTATTTTAAGAAAATATCAAATTAAGAATTATTTTCTAACTATATATTAACTTTTTTAAAGAAACAATATTGCTTCTTTATCATGTTAAAATCAATATATTTATAGTTATAAAACGTGAAATTACAATATTGTGAGAGTTTAGGGTTTGATATGTTGAATTAATTGTCACCATGCATTTTGTTTGTCTAAACACTATAGTTTTATTAATCACTCGTTTATTATGACTTATTTCAATCTAGTAAATTTTGTGGTTTTTGGGTCAAGGTGGTCTCAAATTGCAGCTCGCTTACCGGGGCGCACTGATAATGAAATAAAAAATTTTTGGAATTCGACTATAAAGAAGAGGTTAAAGAACTCGTCATCCCCCAATGCAAGCGACTCATCGTCAGTGGATCGTAGGGATTTCAGGGGAGCTGGAGGCACCATGTCGACATGGGAACAAGGCATCATGGCCACCATGTACACAAACTCATCCTCGTCATCAGCATCATCATTTCCGTCCATTCCATCCATGGCTCTAACCCAGATGATGAACCCCTTGCCTATTGCAGACAGCCAGAGTCTTGACGTCCCTTCAGCTGCATGTGAATGGTTGAATCATACATCCTCATGCATGTTAACACAAGTCGACATAGATGCATGCGATGGATTACCATATGGAAACTATGGCGTGATGTTTGGAGACTATGATCATGAGAATATAGGGCTACAAGGGGAGCTCTCCGTTCCTCCTTTAGATAGTGTAAGCATTGAAGATAATGCTAAATCTGAAAATATTTTTGCTAGAAACCCTAACAACAACAGCAGCAATCATTTAGACAACAACCAATTTAATAGCATAAACACTGCTATATACAACTGCATTAACAGTGACAAAGTAGAGATCAACTCTGCGTTTGGAAACAATTGGAAAGTAGATGACATAAAGTTGGAGGAATATCATTGGGACTTGGAGGAATTGATTGGGGATGTTCCTTCTTTACCTTTTCTTGATTATCAAGTTGAGTAAACTTCCACAACCTTCTTCTTAAGCCAAACCAGTTTTGTTTTTTGTCTGCATATATACTGCTCACAAAATAACCAAAACAATACATTTCAAGTGCCAAATTCTAGTTTACACTGCCTTTTAATTTCCTTTACTTTTCCTTTCTGTCCATAGATTAGTCATACCAAGGTCATAAAGCCAAGGGACATGTGGTCATGAAGTCCTTGTATATGTACCAGATAGAGGACATGTCCTTGAGGGCATGGTGCTTTGATTCGTAATGATACGTGTAAGTTTAAATAATATTGGTTGGGAATTCAGAGAGATGTGGATAGTAATAAAAGTTTAGGGAAGGTGGTAAATTTTAATCACATGAAATGTACAAAACATGTTGAGGGGTGGAAGTTGTTATTAGTGGGATATTGTAAGCAAGTTGTAATGATCATATACATTGTTGAGGATGAAACTTACATCCTTTCTCTCTTTTATCATTTGATGGGATTCTCTTTTATGAAGGTTGAGTAGTAATCAGATCATTAGTAAAACTTAATTTAATTATATAAATTATATTATATTGTTGACTCTTTATTAACTTAGTTTAATTGTATGAATTATATTATATTACTGACTCTTTATTTGCTTAAACTAAAAATAAACTAAGTTTTGATAAAATATTTTTAAAATATCTCATATGTAAGTGTAGGTTTTTTTCCCCTCCTAAGCATAAAATCCATAATGATATAGTATGTTAAAAGAATAGCTTCTTTCAAACTTAAAAAGAAAAAAGCCTTTAATTTGTAACTTTAATAGATACTATTTGAAAACTTATTTTAGCTTTATGAGAAGTTTAAATCATTTATTTTGAAAAATTGAGAGAAATTTGGATAAACAAGACATTTATTAGATATACTAAGCGTATGCATTGAGAGAAAATTGTAATGCAGAGAAAAATTTAAGAGTAAAAAGGAAAAACAATTAAGCTTTATTTGACACGATTTACTGATTAAACCTAACTACTATAAGATAAAAGCAAATTCAACTGAAGCATACACATAATTGACATGGTAAAAATAAATTTAAATCTCTTATTAAATGTCAATTATTAAATCATTGAGTATAAGAAAATTATATAAATAAATACATAAAATTTTATAATAATATTTAATATGGTAAAATTTTCAAACTAAGAAAGAAAATTATTAGACAATCTCTAAATAAATATACTATAAAAATAACTGCTACAAAATATAATCCCCTCCAATAAACATTTACTATAACTCAAGTGAACAATTATTAAAAGTAGAACCTTCAACACACCTTAAACTCATTAAAAGGAATATAACAAGAATAAGAGTAGCTAATTTGTGATATATTCTAAATTTAATATTAGAGTAATACACCCGAGTTTGAAAAAAATGAAATTCAAATCAAATTTTAATCGGATGCTAAAAATATTTTACTCTCTCTTTTCTTTATTTCTCTATTCGTGGAGTACCATTGCATTCAAAATATTTTATAATCTACCAAAGAAATCACATCATGACGTTTTATACTAATATTGATGCACGAGTGCCCATTGTGAGCATATCAAGCATGAATCATCTAGATAAACCACACACGTGTACCCTTAAATATACATCAGGCGCACATATTTTGTCTTAAATGCACACAAACACTCATCATGAGCCTAGCAAGCCCAAATGCTTCCAATATGCTAAAAATGGCATTTGCTTAAATGCAGCTGGTGCAAACCTCTAAAAAATTTTATCTATGAGATTCAAAAGTGACTAATTTGCTAAAACCCGACACTCACTTCCATGATATTCAGTTACCTTTAATTTGCAAAAAGGAAGAAGCATTAAAGCGGGAAGAAGTTTTAGTGGAAAATCGCCAAAAATATATTTCCAAATTTTCTCTTCTTTTTCTTTTTAACTTAACACTTAATTTTTATTATTAAATTTTATTCTTAACTATTATTTGAATATTAATTTATATCATGCACAATTTCAGGCCAACGTTATTATATTCTAGTATATACGAAGAAAAGTTGTCTAGTCGTAGGTTGTCAAAATATAAGGAATTGATTTGCTTATGCAGTACAAATTTTATTAAAATAAGAACTGATAATAAATTTAAAAAATCGGAAATAATAGGAATAATGAAATATGACAAATTATGTCTAATTTTAGTTTATTTTTTACACCATAAGTGATCAAACTTGATGAGTCTAGCAATTCCTGGGCTGGCCCAACTCGTAGCCCAACTGACATGCATTCGACATGGTTTCAAAAAACGAGACATGGTTTCAAAAAACGTAGTAATGGCAAAAGAAGGGCCAAATCAATAGTGGCCCATCGTGTAGCCCACCAACCCAAAGGTCCAAACGGCTATACAAGTGGGCATGTGGGTCGACCCGAAACCGTTCCATCAAGATCAGGCGATCGGGCGGCATGCAGTGTAGGGCCATGATGACCCCTTTTGCGTAAATCACCAACGATCAAGACCCCATGACGTGAGAAGACACCCGCCCAATACGACCATGCCAGCCGTCCTAATAATATGAGAAATGTCAACGATAAATCCACCGTCACAGTATGTCGTCCCAAGAAGGTGAACCTAGCCCTTCGTCGCCCAGATCGAAACCATGATTACTAGGATTGCCTCATGCAAGCTCAATGAGATGACATGGGCAGTCTAACCCAAGACTACTGATGTCAGTCGTGGAGTTCTGACTTGAGCGCACCAACTCTTACTCTATATATATCCCTTCGTTCTTGTAGAGAAAGAGAAACTAATCGGAAAGAGCTCCTTATATCTCAAAAGCACCCAACCACTCTTCCATCCATTATGTGAAAAAGAACATCGCAGTTAGCCACTCTTACCAAGTGCACCCCATCACAAGCCACTCTGCCTATTAGTCCCTGACACCCTTTGCGCAGTAATTATGAGGAATGGTGCACGTAGAAAGTAGGGTGATGGCTTCTTTTTGCAACCTTGGAGACTGGTAGCCATTATCCTTATTGATAAAAAGAGAAGATCCAAACATTGAATCTCCAAGGGTAATGGGGTTTCGAGAGGCTTAGGGCTCCCGACAATAAAAGAAATAAGAAAATAAAGAAGCTTCCAACAACGAATGAGAAAAACAAGAAGAGGCAAAAAGAAGAAAGGATGACCCTCAGCTGCTCTAGCTAGAATTTGGCCAAAGGGGAACACGCTCATTCTCAAGGTTTTCACTCTCTCATCGAGTTCAAAGTATCATCACCAGCTGATGGAACATCCAATTTGATTCAGGCTCGTGAATGTGGATGCGCCGTGCTCCCTGCAGATTCTCCACCGTCGGGGCGGTGAGGATGACTCGTGTAGTCGAGTGTAGAAGGCACCCCTTCGTACGTAAACAAGAGAGGATTTCACCAAGGGCATTTACTACCGCGCGGTCAAGCTCATTAGTGCTCCCCCTGTCCAAGGGGGTTCTCGGTAAATGTGAAGCAAATCGGGCCCGCAAGCAAGATTTTTCTCTTCCATTTCTCAAAACCACCTCCTCTCCGGGTGCACCCAGGGAAGCTAAGTCCTCCATTCCTCAAAGCTGATCCCTAATCAAGCATACCCAGTGGAACTAAGTCCTCATCTCTATAAGCCACTCCTTGGCCATGCATACCCAGTAGAGTTAAATCTTCCATCTTTCAAAACTGCCACTAGCCGAGTACACCCAGTAGAGTTAAATCCTCTACCCTTATAAGTTATCCCTTGGTTGGGCGCACCCAGTAGAATTAAGTCTTCCATCTCTCAAAGCCGCTCAACGGTTGAGCGTATTCTACGGTGCTAAGACCTCCATCTCTTAAAATTACTCCCTAATTGGGTACACTCACAAGAGTCTAACCCTTTAGTAACAACTCCATCTCCCTTTTACATGCTTCTATGCTTACATATCTTGAATTCCTCCATCTTTCTCTCATTGTAGAAAGATTTTCAATTTGAGCGTTAAAGGATATACCGGTGAATGAGTTCCTGCCATCCTCTGAACTTTTATTTGTTAGCTGTATTATGTAGGATTTTAGTTTGAAACAATGAAAATCAGATCGGCTCTAATTTGACCTGCCAGAAGAGATCGAGTAGCTCCTAAGCCCATTCAACAATTTAGATCCAAGGACATAAGATTGATACTGTCTGTGGGAACAACTAAGAGTACAACCATCGCATCTATTAGAACAAGTAAGGTTAGACCAAGGGCACAAGCCAGCACATTGGCCCCAAGAGCCATCTCCCATGGTGACGACCACTTTACGGATATCCATGAGGGCAAATGGTTTGCCCCAAACTATCGACACCCGCCCAAAGTCGCAGTGCTAAGGGATCCCCTTGGGTGCCATGTGATCAAGATTCCACCTCGGAGCCTCATCGAGACTGCATCTGTGTCCTGCTAGGCCCCTTGAGGCCTCGGAGGCACCAGAAGCCAAGCGGGTAATGTATCCCACATCATTCGCCACGACCGACCATGCCTTGGGGGCTTGGCATTCCACGCTGATCGCTAGTTCATCTCGATGGGCAAGTCCTTAGATCATGAAGGCCGCAAACCAAGACCCCTCGACCCGCGATAATTGCCTCCAACTTCAACAATCCTCTTGGCTGGACAAGTGCACCCCATTCCAAGACCGAAAAGCTGATTCCAAGAACACAGTATCCTCCACCCCGAAAGGCGCTATGAGCAAGTCTGCCAGGAATCCAGATAAGTCCTATATGCATCCATGCGGATTGCTTGCTACATGTTCAATCATTTTATTTTATTCATCATATCTGAATGCTTGTGTTCCTGTATTATTCCAAAGATCTAGACTACCCCTAAGTTCGATGAATAATTCTTCACCTACTTTTTGACCGGTTGTGACCCAATCTAAAACCTCGGTCCAAGCAATCGAGCGGTCTAGAATGGTCGAAGTGAAACCTTGGTCCTGACAGCCAAGTGGCTCATGCACAGTAGAATCAAGCGGCCTGGGGGGTTTGCAGACTAGAAAATGGAGTTCTCATCAAGCGGCCACAAAAACTTTAGGGGGCTATCCAGTATGAGTGTGGCAACTTCCTCCAACTGGAACTAGCACCATCAGTTGACTATAGTTGGCGGATTAGGCCTAGACACATGTCAACTACGACGTTCTCCGATAGGATTGAGCACCAATATGGTAACGTGTGGGCGATGGCCTAGGATTTCTTAGAGCTTAGCATCTACGGCCATAAAATCCAACCATCCCTAGTAAGGCTCACCAGTAGGTGTGCCATGACTTCCCCTTTTGCGGGAAAGAGCACAACGTGCCGCAACTTCTCCGTTATGGGAAAGAGCACAAATGGATAATGACATCCGGTCAAAGTCCAGTGATGATAGCAGCTATGCTTAGCCGGCAAATAGATTTCCCTCATGCCATAACCTCCTCCTAGTAGTAGCGAGCACAACCGAGAAGAAAGGCGTCGAAAAAAAAGAGACAGCTCAACAAAAGCAAGAGAAACACCAATAGCAATGATCAAGGTGGTAAGGCTATTTCATTAAATAATTAAGACGTACATATGAAGGTGTCCAATGGGGCCAAAAGTTACAAGAGACAAGACGCTATCTATGCCTATGGCCTGTCCGAATGGCCATGTTAGGGTGACCCCCACAGTCTACCCAGTGTAGACTCTTGACCATTCCCTAGTAGCACGCTAAATCAGAGCTTGCCTCTAAGCCGGGCATTCTTGTCTAGAAGATTCACAAGTAGACACCAAGGACTCCAAAGTTCATCCTCGAGTGAAGTGATCGGATTTAGAACCTAAGCATTGGCCTCTACAAGCTCCTAATGCCTCACCTTGACTCGGACAGGGCCCGATCAAGATAAATGGCCTGCACTTCACTCCGCAAAGTTTCGACAAAAAGCAGCATTCGGGCTTCTCGACTATTAAGAATAGATGAGATTGCTAGTAAGCGACGAGGCTTCCCATCTAAGGGAAGGGAACAAATGGAGATTTTGGACGCAACCGCACCCGCTAGCTCGAACGAATTCCTCCCACTCTGGTTGATTATGTAGGCTCCATGTCAGCTCTAAACTTGCACACCCCTTGACTAGTGAAGGTACTTAATGGAGCTAAGCAATGAGGTCTCTCCAGTTATAGCCGGGAATGGAGGGAAATGGCATTGAACAAGAATTGGTGTTGGCACCTACATGCCGCCAAATTTAGAGAATCACTGCAAACCACATCGGAGATGGCAAATCGAATCTGGCCTCACTAAACAGTGGATCCGTGAGATGCCTAGGGAAGGAACATGCATGTAGTGGTGTCCCATTGATGAACATGCTGGGAGGCGATGAGTCAAGCCTTCCGGTATATGGGGCTAGTGATAGGCCCAGCAAATCCAAGACTGACTCAACTGGCATGCACTCAAGACATGGTCCCAAGAAGCACAACGATAGTAGAAGAAGGGCCCAGTCAGTAGTGTCCCATCATGCAGCCAGCCAACCCAAAGGCCTACGCAAGTGGGCACACAGGTCGACTTGTAACTATTCCATCAAGATTAGGCGATTGGGCGGCACACTGTGCTAGGCCATGATGACCCCTTCTATGCAAATCGCTGATGATCCAGACCCCATGATATGAGAAAACACCTACCCAATACAACCATGCTAATTGTCCTGATGGCATGAGAAATGTCAACGACGAATTCACCATCACAGTGCATCAACCTGAGAAGGTGAACCTGGCCCTATGGCATCTCTCAAAGCCGCCCCCTAATTAATCGTATCCAATGGAGCTAAGTCCTTTATCTCTCAAAACCATCCCCTGGCCGGGTTCATCCAACGGAGTTAAGTCCTCCATCTCTCAAAGTCACCCTCTGCCAGGCGTACCCTTCAGAGTCTCGTCCTCCATCTCTCAAAGTTGACCCTGACCGGGTGCACCCAATAGAGTTAAGTCCTCCGTCTCTATAAGCCGTCCCTTGATTGAACGCACCTAACAGAGTTAAATCTTCCATCTCTCAAAGCTTCTCTGACGGGGCACACCCAAGCAGAGATAAGTCCTCCATCTCTCAAAATTGTCCCTGGTCAAGTATATCCAGCAAACCTAAGTACTTCATCTCTTAAAGCCACCATCTGGTCAGGCGCACCCAGCGAATTTAAATCCTCTATATCTCAAAACCAACCCCTAACAAGACGCACCCAACGAAACTACGTCCTCCATCTCTATAAGCCATCCCTTGGCCGGGCGTACCTAGTGAAACTAAATCCTCCATCTTTCAAAGCCGCCCCTGGCCAAATGCACTCTGCGGAGCTAAGACCTCAATCTCTCAAAACCACCCCCTGACCAGGTGCACTTAATAGAACTTAACCCTCTGCTTAACTGTTCAATCCCCTTTTACATACATCTATACATATACATCTTGTATTCCTTCATCTTTCTCTCATCGTAAAAAGATTTTTAACTTTAGTATTGAACAATATATTTGGGAGCAAGTTTTCGCCATCCTTTGACCTCTTACTTGTTAGAGTGTTGCGTAAGATCCAGGTTCGAAACAACGGGGACTGCACCATCTCTAATTCAACCAGACAGGAAAGATCGAGTAGCCCCTTAAGTTATTTAATAATCCGGATTTAGGAACGTATCAAAACTACATAGCAAAACTCACATTCAGATGCACAGCTATTGGTTAGTCAATCAGTGAAGATGACAAGCAATCAAGGTGATCCATGTTCATATAAAGTTTTCTCCTAATTAATCATTTTCCCTTTAGAATTTCAACCCCCATAACTGATTAACTTGTTTGTGCATTAATTGATCTGAATTCGAAGGTGCTATCTTTATGTGATGGTGATATAGTGACTGATAACTCATGAAGTTTTCTTATAATTGAAGCCAAATAATTATTAGTGTTATCACACTTTTGTCACCGAAGAATTTGACCTACCAACCTCTACTGGCCAATATCGATTTTCCTATTTAAAATAAGCATTTGCTTTTTTTTTTTTTATTTTTGGTAAGTAGAAAATAAAATAAGCATTTGCTGACCTAATTAATAAACCAGTCCTGACTAGCTCCACAGATGGGTTAGTGTGATTTGTAATTAATAGTAATTTCAAATGATAAGATTAAATTTAAATTACTGAGTTTGAGTTTATTTTTAACCATCGTTTTAAATGATAGAGATGGATATAGGAACTTTTCTGATAAGTGGAAATTTGATGTTTAACAAATTGAGAACAATGTGAGGTAATATGGATGAGCTTTAATATATGTGGGTCACGAGTTATTCGTAGAATTGGTCGATAAACAAGTCAAATTGAGACGTAGGTGAGTTTAGTTGAGGATTAATTTAGGTTAATTATAAATAACGTTTTCTAGATCTCATTTGGTTGTTCCAATTTATATATCAATGTAACTGCTCATAAATTTAGTACTTTATATATTTACTAAAACTAAAATTTTGCCCATAAATTCACAAGAAGATGAATCAGTGATCGAATAATTATAGTTGTTTGGCAGCGCTATTCCTCTAAAGTTGTACAAATCCTTGTTAGGACAATAAAAGTACTAAAGTTAGCCTTAATTTATGCAGCCTTAACCATAAAATGGAATAGGGGAAATCATATATAATATCAGCACCTCAAAAATGGCTCAGAAAACCAAAAAACACTTGCCTTTTTATTAACAAAAGGAGAGAAAATTTTAGGATCACTGTTGTAAAAATCGAGGTTAATTTCTAATGCTTATTATTGAAAAGTATAATGGCTTAGAGGACTCTATATGAAAAACCATGATATTAGCTCTGTGAAATACTATATAGCACTTAATTGAGCTACTCAATGATGAGTATGGGTTATAGGGCATGTCGAGTGGATAAAAATGCCCTCCATATTTAGATTTATAAGATTTAAATGACTTTATTTTATATAGTTAAAAAATTATAAAATAAGTTAATTAATTTATATTTTTTGAAAATATTAAAATATTTAAATAATCATATTGTAAAAAAAAAAAAAATCACTCAACATAAAATTATTATCATATTTTTTTGATTTTTCTTTTAAGTATAAAGAAGGGCGTAGGCTGCCATAGGTGGCACCTGCATGGTTGGCCCCTTGATTTGATAATATTGATAGTTGATGAGCTTAAAATTACTGTTTTAACGTGCATATAGGACTTGCTATCTTCCATGGTACGTAAAGCCATATTCCTTCTACGTAAAAAGCAAGCAAGACACGCATGGAACTCGACACAGAGATGGAAGTCTTGGGACTCTCAGAGAATTTTTTTATTGCGTATGAGTTAAAACAGTGGCACTTAGCAATCCTGCTGGATCAAATTCAGCACATGAAAGCTACAATAGATGTATAAAATGGATTATATATATTTCTAATATGCAATAATAACATTATTTCTACAACGTGTGAAAAGGCTTCATGCTTTGCCGGCCGCCCATTGTCCACCTCTAATCTAAGGCTCTCAAAATCCAATAGTTTGAGCCGGCTTAGCAGCAGGAGGACTGCGGCCACCGGCAATGACTCGTGCACATTGGTCTTTGAAGAAGGGAGGGAGGAAAGGATTAAAAGGGAACAGATCCGGCCAACATTTTTCATCAATATTCACAACGACCTTACAGCAAGCAGGGCCAACCGCAAAATGATATGAAGTAACGGAAGAAAAGATCTCCGCTACACAATCTTTGGTGTTGGTGATGGAAGCCCAACATTTCATGTCAATTTGAGTCCAGGAAAACGGATTTGCGAAGGACGATGGTGTTGGCGGTGGCCGAGCAGCCACCCCAATCAACTGCACGGCCATGCAAAAGAGAGACATTAATTTGAGCAAGCTTTTTGCCATGTTTTAGGGGTGCAGCTGGTGTTGAGAGGCTGGGAATACTGCGTTTGGCGGTGGATTTGAAAGGCAGATTGAAGGATTTCATATATAAATACATTTATGTGGAGTGATGGTGATACGTGCTCCATGTGCGGCTAGTTGGTGATCGACGAAGAAGTGACAGGGAAGAGTAAACGCAGAGAAATATATTGAGGGAGAGGAAGAGGGAAAACAGAACGAGAGAAAAGGAAATAGAGAGAGAGTTGAGGCCAAATACTCTTCCCTTTTTCATTAGTGCGTATCAGTACATATATAGGGGTAAGGGGGAACGGTAAGGAAAAAGAACGGAAAACGGAGATCGGGGATGCTGAGTCCGTAACATTGTTGTATCATTGAATGCAACCTTGTCCTCAAGGTTGACAAAGAGAAGGTCCTATAAGAAATAGCAATGGCTTCTGACGTGTCCTCGCGAACCAGATCAGTCCCAGCATACAAACCCCGCGGTCCCTGTTCCTTCCATATAGAGCGCTCAGCAAGTAACATCCCTGTGTAGTAACTATATATCAGCACGCTTGGTACCTTAACACTGTTTGCATTGTTGATAACGGATCTCCAAGAAGCATTTGTGCCTTGAAACTGCATGCGTTGCTTGATCACTTCACACGGAACATATACAAAAGAGCCAAGGGCATCTCCAACGCCTCCAGCAAGGAAGTGGGCCCAATGGCCTCCAAGGCCAGGATGTGATTTCTTAATCCACTTCTTTGCTGACTCTATAAAACTGAAATAAGTTGCTCCAGTAGCAAGAGATCGTGTAAGTCCAGGAGTAACTCCTCTATAAAAGCCTCTCAATCCATCTGCAGCCCATACTGTTCTCATCATCTGCAATATGCTATTCTGGTTCTGTGATCCACTTAGTATAGCTTGGCTTTGAATTCGCGTCTTCAGAGTATCAACTGGGTGCATCATACCTTCACCAAAGGCCCCAGCAATGCCCCCCCCCCACAAGAATTCTCTCCACACTACATCCAAATCTCTTAGGTATAAACTGCTAAGATCGTGTGCACTGAAAGAGCTGGTCCACCAGTTCGGTGGTGGTTGATGGAAGAGATAGGACTGCCAATGACATTGCTGGCGTATAGATGGCTGCCACCCTCCTTCTCCCATGTTTGCCAACCTTATGGTGGTTTAGTCAATAACTAACTTTGTATTGGCAGCAATTGTGACACCCCTCTGGAACTTGCTTGCTAAATTATTGAGCATCGCGACATATGTAGTCCAGCTCCTGGACCTATTGCCACTACCTTCTAAGGAAATAGCCACATTCTGTAATCGCTGGACCTCCACCTTGTGCATCACCTCCTCGGTCCAAATTTGGAGACTGCATGTGTTAATCGCGATGCCAGCACTAGCAAACAAGGCGATGAGCAAAACCCAAATGACAGATGAGCAAAATACCCGAGACTCAGCATCCATGTCAGTAGCCTTGCTGATACTTGAATCATGTGAACTTTTCAATTCATTGTCATTTACTTCAAGTTTGTTTTTGATTTTCTGTCCTTGCTTTGACACAACAGTGATTGCCTCTGTTTGAGTACTCAGGTCAAGAATTTGCTGGACTGCCTTAAGCCTGCCCTCATAAAAAGACCTCAGTTCCTGTAGTTGTTTTAGACCTCCATATATGTAGAAGCACCTATCAAATGTCCTGTCCTCATATAATTGATCATCAGCATCTCCACCACCATGCTGAAAAGATTCAATAAGATTCACAGCAGAATGCTCCAGCTTGTGAATGAAATTAGGACCCCCTATCAATGCACTTCCCCTTGCCTGCCATGCTCCCGACACAAACAGTTTACTACTAGTGATCAGTAGATTGTTTCTTCCTTGCTTATCCATCAAACCTTTGACATACCTGGCTAAAAGAGTTCTAGTCTTAATCATGAACCCATGAAGCCATTTTCTCGAGTAAAAGGCTCCTGATTTTCCACAACCTGTTACTAAGCTCCCCAGTGCAAATGCTGTAAAACCATTTGCTCCAATTACAAGGATAAGAGTGCCCAACGTTGGAACTATCATAGTTGCTATGGCACGTTGCAAGGAAGGCCCAGGGGTTTCAGACCAGGTAAATCTGCCAACCGGGCAGGGGAAACCCTGTTTTTCCAGCTGTGAGAACTTCGTGACCTCATAAACATTCCTATCACCTATACAAACAACGGTGATATAGTGGCAGCTCCAACAAGGCCGCAAACAATGCCCAGCAATGAAGGCTATCTACCACATGGCGACGAGGGATGGTTGGGGGACAGCTACATCACTTGCCGATTCAACCTGGACATTTTCTCTTCCTTCCAGACAAAGAAATTTGCAACTAGGGGGGTCTATTTTCATTGGCGGGTTAAGGGAGGTGCCAAAATCAAATTTATCCCACAATGGAGGAGTTGAATTCTCTGCTATTGAGTTTACCCCCAAGCCATACTACCAGGACACGTTAACCCCATCATCATCAGTTCCGGTACTAGCCTTGCAACCAATGTAATCCTCTAATGAAGAGGAGTTGAGGGTAGCACGAATACAGCGCCAATCGAGCTGGTGTTGAGGTGGAGGATCTGAGTTCATTTCTAAGGGCCAGAGGGATGTCTGTCTGGAGAGGGACAAGCTTAGGTATCCCAGCCTTCCGTGTGCAACCACAATTGGCTCATTACCAGACTTGCCAAAGCTAATTGAGCTGCTGGACTTCTGTATGCCAACTCGAAGAGCAAAACCACTAAACAGGCTCAATGAGCCTAAGATGGAAACACGAGCTAAATTTCTGGCCATTATGGGCTGGATGTTTGGATTGTCCGAATAGGTGGAGGTAGAAATTGGAAGTATTTTCCACACCAGACTATTTAAAGGATTTAACAAAGGAGCCATACCTCGAAACAGTACAGGGGCCTCACTTTTCTTGTGCTCCAACTTAGCATCCGGCTGAACCAAATCATCAGTAGACAGCAGTGGAGGTTTACCTTTGTTGTGGGACACTGCGTCGCTGGTATGGTCTACAACCAAGGCGGCAGGGTCCAAATTGTTCAACCCGTGCAACGTCAGGTCAGGAACGAGTACAGAGGCCTTGCTCTGGTCCGTAGCCCTCCGAAGGAAACCGTCGGACACGTTCTGGGAAGCCTAAAGTGCTTCAACGTTTGGACCATTTTGAGTGAAGAATTTGGTAGGGGAGAGAGGCATGACCTGTGAATGACTTGAAAAATTGTGTGGTGAAGGAAGCATGGGCTGGGATGTGGTGGTAGGTGGCTTTTCGAATCGAAAATCAGGAGACGCATGTGGATGGGGTTTCTCGATTCGAGTCAAAGGCGGCAATGGCTCAGTGATGGAGGTTCGAAGCACTTTAGTGGTGGAAACCACAATCGATGGTGAGTTTGAAAATAAAGAGGAATTAGTGGTCGACAGGGGTAAGCGGTCGATACAGGAGTGCCGAATTTGTGTGATGGTAGAAACGGGGGGAGCGATTCGAGTAGCAGGTGGTTGTACGGCCGCATTGCTCGAAGTAATGGCCGTTTGAGAAAATTTGCAAAGGTGAAAGCCGAAATCGGAGATGAAGTGGAAGACGACAGGGAAGTTGTAGTTGGCAATGGTAGTTGGTCGAGGCGGTTGGGACGTGATGACCTAATTTGTTCGGAGATTCGAGCAGGAACGGCTATTCGAGGAACGGATGGTGGTACTGAACCAGTGATGGAAGGAATTGTGGGAAGAGAAACGTGACGATGGGAAGCCATCGTAGATGAAGCTATAGGGAGCGAAGAGTGTACTGACCGGCTAGTGGCTTGCTCGAAGCGGTGGAGCGAATGGCTGAGTTCCGCCATGGACGAGCTGAGTTCGGTGCAGGACGACCGGATCTGTACGGTTTTTGAAACCACGGTGGACATGCGGGCACCAAATCGGTCGGTAGCTCGTCGGAGGTCCTCCATCGTGCTGGCAAGTTCGGTGACGGCCGCTTCGAGTGCGTCGAGTGCGCGTTCTTCGTTTTCCTCCGCTTTTGTTTCAATGAGAGCACCAAATGATATGTGCTCCATGTGCGGCTCGTTGGTGATCAACGAAGAAGTGACGGGGAAGGAGAGTTCTGGCAAAGGACGGCGATTAGGGTAAACGCAGAGAAATTTATTGAGGGAGAGGGAGAGGGAAAACAGAACGAGAGAAAAGGAAATAGAGAGAGAGAGAGAGAATTGAGGCCAAATACTCTTCCCTTTTTCATTAGTGCATATCAGTACATATATAGGGGTAACGGGGAACGGTAACGGAAAAGAACAGAAAACGGGGAATCGGGGATGCTGAGTCCGTAACAGATGGGCGTGAATTGATTAAAATCTGGAAATGTTTTGCTGTTACACATCGGATTTAATGGTAATTAAGGGTGAAAGGGAGTTAATTTCATGGTCAAACACTAATCTCCTCGTTGAGTTATTCCTCGCAAGGGTAGGAGGAGTTACAATAAGAGTGGTTTCGTATAGGAGTAACAACAAGATAACAATTTCGCACCCACCCAATAGAGAAAAGGAAACACAAGATTATATTAGAAGAGGTACATCGCTTTTAATAATGGATTATTAAATGGCATAACCGAAAGTGTCGTATCACTTTATTATATCACCAGTTATATGTTTAGAACAGCCTTTTAAAATGTGAGTGATTTGATTGGTTAATGTCCTTTTGTTATATCATTAACTATTAAAAGATAATTAAATTTAAATATGTATTTTGTTTGACTTGGTATTAGGATATGTATTCTTACAATTGGTCAACATAGGTATTATTTTTCGGTAGCAAGGGATTGGGCACTGTAAATTTTTTGAATATTGCAGGTAATATAGTTTTCATATATATTTTGTTCCATTATATTGCAGGTAATATAGTTTTCATATATATTTTGTTCCATTATATAATATAACCCGATCACTCAATAACACACTATATATGATTGACAATTAAAATCTAATTAGTTGCCCTCCTTTTTCTCCCGTGGCATCCATAAGACCGATTTGAGATGAAAATTCTTCTGTACATATATTAAAAGAAAATAATTTCAGACAATTGTACCAATTCTCTCATGATTCCCTCGCAATATTTCGCACTTAAGGATATTATGAATGAGTCTCCTCAAAGATTAATGACTATGATGTAGTACTAACAATATCACTTTACAACTGTATCGTATATAACAATATTCTATTTTTACCATTTGGATAGATAGTATATATAAATATAATTTGGTGAAATTCTATGGGTTTCACTTATTTATATATCAATTGTCAAATTATATTATTAATTTTTACTTAAACATAGAATGTTATGGTTGCTCTCTCCATATATTGATTTCAAAAATGGTAAAATGATATTCATGTAATTTATATATTATTTTATAATTGCAATATTTGAACTTCTATTTAAAATTATTTTGATATTATTTGTTATGTTAGACAACATGGATATAGCAAAATTAATTTTTTGCCGTAAAATTTTTAAGGGAATCGAATCAGTCGGTTGCCACTCAATATTTCGCGCTTAAGGATATTATGAATGAGTCTCCTCAGAGATTAATGACTATGATGTAGTGCTATTAATATCACTTTACAACTGTGTTCTATATAACAATATTCTATTTTTACCATTTAGATAGATAGTATATATAAATACAATTTGGTGAAATTTTATGGGTTCCACTTATTTATATATCAATTGTCAAATTACATTATTAATTCTTACTTAAACGTAGAATGTTACGGGTGCTCTCTCCATAGATTGATTTCAAAAATGGTAAAATGATATTCATGTAATTTATATATTATTTTATAATTGCAATATTTGAACTTCTATTTAAAATTATTTTGATATTATTTGTTATTTTAGACAACATGGATATAGCAAAATTAATTTTTTGCCGTAAAATTTTTAAGGGAATCGGATCAGTCGGTTGCCACTCAATATTTTGCGCTTAAAGGATATTATGAATGAGTCTCCTCGATTAATGACTATGATGTAGTGCTATCAATATCACTTTACAACTGTGTTCTATATAACAATATTCTATTTTTACCATTTAGATAGATAGTACATATAAATACAATTTGGTGAAATTTTATGGGTTCCACTTATTTATATATCAATTGTCAAATTACATTATTAATTCTTAGTTAAACGTAGAATGTTACGGGTGCTCTCTCCATAGATTGATTTCAAAAATGGTAAAATGATATTCATGTAATTTTTATATTATTTTATAACTGCAATATTTGAACTTCTATTTAAAATTATATTGATATTATTTGTTATTTTAGACAACATGGATATAGCAAAATTAATTTTTTGCCGTAAAATTTTTAAGGGAATCGGATCAGTCGGTTGCCACTCAATATTTCGCGCTTAAGGATACCATGAATGTGTCTCCTCAGAGATTAATGACTATGATGTAGCGCTATCAATATCACTTTACAACTGTGTTGTATATAACAATATTCTATTTTTACCATTTAGATAGATAGTACATATAAATACAATTTGGTGAAATTTTATGGGTTCCACTTATTTATATATCAATTGTCAAATTACATTATTAATTCTTAGTTAAACGTAGAATGTTACGGGTCCTCTCTCCATAGATTGATTTCAAAAATGGTAAAATGATATTCATGTAATTTATATATTATTTTATAATTGCAATATTTGAACTTCTATTTAAAATTATTTTGATATTATTTGTTATTTTAGACAACTTGGATATAGCAAAATTAATTTTTTGCCGTAAAATTTTTAAGGGAATCGGATCAGTCGGTTGCCACTCAATATTTCGCGGTTAAGGATATTATGAATGAGTCTCCTCAGAGATTAATGACTATGATGTAGTGCTATCAATATCACTTTACAACTGTGTTGTATATAACAATATTCTGTTTTTACCATTTAGATAAATAGTATATATAAATATAATTTGGTGAAATTTTATGGGTTTCACTTATTTATATATCAATTGTCAAATTACATTATTAATTCTTATTTAAATGTAGAATGTTATGGGTGATCTCTCCATAGATTGATTTCAAAAATGGTAAAATGATATTCATGTAATTTATATATTATTTTATAATTGCAATATTTGAACTTCTATTTAAAATTATTTTGATATTATTTGTTATTCTAGACAACTTGGATATAGCAAAATTAATTTTTTGCCGTAAAATTTTTAAGGGAATCGGATCAGTCGGTTGCCACTCAAGGAACACCGGTGTCGGCACCCGAGCATCAATTTAATAATAAAAGAAAAGAAAAAAAAAAAAAGGAGATAAAAAGCGATAAAAGGGGAGAGTGGCGGTGTCGCAGTAAAGTAAGAATAAAGGAAAAAAAGAAAATAAAAAGAGAAGGAGAGAGAGAAGAGAAAGCAGAATAGCGCGAGAACGGGAGAGGAGATGAAGAGCAATGTGCATAAGAGAGAGAGAGAGAGGAAGGAGAAAGAGAGAGGAGCAGGAAGAAGCGTGCGCGGGGTGGGCAAAAGGAAAGGAAAAGAAGAGGAGATGGCATGGCACACGAGAAAGATGAGAGAGAAAGAAAAGTTCAACTAACTCGGAATATCCTTTTGTGAGATCTATTTGGTATAAAATTGAGGCAAGTGTCTATAAATCCAATCTTTCATCTATTTTAGCATTTGATATATTTTAACTACTATTTGAAGATTTTACTTACATGTATATTATTTTTATATATCATATATATTTATATGTATATGCATGTATGATTTACTGGTCTAGTGGGGGTTTTGTTCGGGTTATATAATTTTTGGAGGATTTTACTATTTTATGAAAGTTTAAAAAATAGTTGTTATTAACCGCTATCTTTGTGGCGAGGTCATATTTGTGACTATCTATTATTAATTGTTGTCTCTATAATAAAACCGTATCTATGGTTATTTGTTATTAACCACGGTATTTATGACAATACCGTATCTATGGCTATCTATTGTTAACTATCATCTCTTTGGTGAAACCATATCTATAGCTATTTGTTATTAACCGCTGCTTTTATGGTAAAGCCAAATCTATGATTATCTGTTATTAACCACCATCTCTGTGATAAGGCCATATTTGTAGTTATCTGTTATTAACCGCTATCTCTATTGTGATATTGTATCCGTGGCTATCTATAATTAACCGTCATCTTATAGTGAGGTTGTATCTATGACTATCTGTTATTAATCACCATTTTTGTGACGATGCCGTATCTGTGGCTATTTATTATAAGCATTGTATCTATGGCACGGTGCCTTATCTAATGCACCTCTCCCGACGGGAAGACTCAATCTCCTTTTCATTGACAGAAAATGTTGAGCTCTGTTTGTAATTAACCCGCTCTATCTATCTGATATTTGAACGAATATTTTATAATATATTTAGACATCTAATTTATATCTGATTATCTATATTGGGATCTATTTATGGACCCTCTTTCTAATTTATTAGACATATTGTTATTATATATATATATATATATGATATTTATTAAATTTTAGACTCATATTTTTTATTTTACACATTCAGAGTAGAGGGTTTGGACACTTTGTAAGAATTGGACGAGATCTGATATGACATCGCATATTTGATGAGTATCACATCTATCTAGATTAGAAATGTCGGCTATATTCTCTTCCTTTTGGATTGCATTTATTATGGGATGTATTGTAACAACCCAAATTTTTGTTAAAATCTAAAAAGAATTAGTAATCGGGTTCGGATCCGGTCAACGCAATGTTGACCGAAAATGATAAATGAAATCCGGACTTCCCTTGGTAAAAAAGGAAGTCCGGTTATCAGGGAAAAATTCTCTTTCATCGAATCCGGTCAACGCAATGTTGACCGGAAATTTAAACAGTAAAATAATCCGGTCGTGAAGGATTGGATCTCAGCTTCGTAAGGATCGGTTTTTCTTGCATAAAGGCCTCCGGAAACTTCAGTCCGAATTTCCCTCATCAAGTCCGGTCAACTCGCATTGACCGGAGAACGAAACGTGAAGGAGTCCGGAATGTGCAACTTTCAGTCCGGAATTCTGAAGAAGTTCGGATTTCCAATCCTATAAGTGGATTTCTGTAGAAATAGAAATCCGGCCTTTCCATAAGAAGAACTTCGGCAATTGATGCTTCGACTTTGCTGTATGAAAAATTGAAATCGGCACTGTTGCACTTGGAGTTGAAATCGCCTTTTTATTCGTAATCTGCCTTTTTGAAAGTGAAATCGGCTTTTGGATCCTTAGAATCGAAGTCGACTTTTCACACGTTGAAGTTGAAATCGGATTTTCCACATTGAAACCAAAATCGGCCTTTCCAGGTGAAGATCGAAATCGGCTGTCTTTATGTTGAAAATCAGGATCGGTCTCTTCAGGTTGAAAATCAGGATCGGCCTCTTGAGGTTAAAAATCAGGATCGGCATTTTTAGGCTAAAAATCAGGATCGGCCTCTTTAAGTTAAAAATCAGAATCGGCCCTAAATTGAATTTGAAATCGGCCGTGTGCAATGGAATTAGAAATCCGGTCAACAATCGATAGTTGACCGGAAGGCTCGCTTGGATGAAAGGCTGAAGTCCGGATTTGTTGGAGATGACCGATCACAGTTAAGGCAGAATCTGGGAAAGGAGCAGCTTTGAATGTCTGCAATTCCCGATACGTGTTGGAGTAATGTTAAGTCTGGGCATATCACTCTTCATAAATGCAAACAGGCTTTGAAAAATGCAAACAGGCTTTGGTGATGGAGCTGATTTAATGACGCATGCTTTTGGGAATCCACGAAGTAAATATGGTAGAGGTTTTCAATGCTTTGAAAAGGAGAAAGTTAGTGAATGACTTCTTGGGAAATAATCTAGCCATAAATAATAGCTTCTTTAACTAAGTATTATAAAATATGAATTTAGAACAATAGTCAAGGATACTCAAAAAATTCAAGATAAGGCAACGTAGGAAGAAGAAGGTCAAAACTAAGGCACCAACTTCAGGCAAGATACTCACCCCATTTCTAAAACACATGTTTGTTTATGTTGATATGAAAGGTTATGATTTTACGTATGAAGTATGCTTTTGATGACTAAAATGCATGTTTAAAAGAAATTACATTATGCATGATGTGAGATTTATGATTTCTTTCAATGATTATGAATTTTTGTCTAAAGCATGATTACTGAAAAGAAAATTTAGTCTTAAGAAGAAACATGAAATTTTGCTATGAAATCATTATAAAAGACCTCCTATAAATGTATTGTTTCCTTGATAATTGACCTCCGGCAGATATTCATTGCCTCGATAAATTGTAAGCAAAAAGAACCTCCGGCAATTTACTGTTTCGTTAAAAATATTAAGACCTCCGGAAATTTCTGTTTCTCTGATTTACTGTTTCGTTAAGTATTAAGACCTCCGGAAATTTTAACGTAAAAAGGTCTCCGACAAATTCTTACTGTTCGCTAAAAGACCTCTAGAAAATATTTACTGTTTCTCTGAATTATATGAAAAGACCTCCGGAAGGAGTTCATAAATGATCTCCGGCATTTTGAACCTGAATTTGTACGTAAAGCCTCCGGCATTTTAAAGTGTCGAATTTCATTCCTGCAATTGTTGCACTCCGGATTTTTATGAAGTTTCACTCCGGTAGTTGAACGCCCCGGATTCTTGAAGAAATACACTCCGGTATTTGATGCCTCCGAATTTCGGAAATGCCCTCCGGCCTTTAAGCATTCCGGTTTTCAAGTAATGCACTCCGGCATTTTAGCGGTTAATTCCACCCGGCAATTGAGCACTCCGAATTATACGGAATTTCACTCCGGCATTTTGGTATCCAAATTTTATGAAAACGCAATCCGGTTTTCCATACTTGATTTAGATCCGTCCGTTTTAAGAAAAGCACTCCGGTTTTGAGTAAGAAAGGCACTCCGTTTCCTTTAATGAAAAGAACTTCGGATTTTGTACTCCGTCCTTTATGAACTCCGGCTCTGTAATAAAAGAACTCCGGCAATAAGAAACGAACTCCGGTTTTTGGACTAATGAAAATGAGCTCCGGGTTTTGACTAAATAAGAGACGAACTCCGGTTTTAGAATTTCAACCTTCTGTTTTCAGAGAAGTTATGCACAAGAATTGTTTCTGTACATTAAATAAGAACTTTAGATTTTGCTTTGAAAGATGAACTTCGGCTTTTGATAAGATGATTGTGACTTCAATGAATGAAGTAAAGAACAAGGTTATATGAAAATGTATGAATACGGATAGCAAGTGGAACTCTTCCGACTTTTGATATTTGATGAATGACCAATGAGAACACGAACCAAGAACCGAGTTTCCATTAAAGCTTGCTGTTAAAGAATGGATGAAGGATATCGGAGTGACACTCAAGGATGCCTCCTGGGCCACGGGAGGGAACCTTTTGGTGGCACAAGGAACTATGGCCCCGTATGTCGGGTTAAAGGCATGACCTCCCGCCCCGGGGAGCATAATGAGGGGACATGGCTTTAGGTTGTGGGGTTACACACAACCCGTCCTCGATGTTGTCCGCTCCAGTCCGGTCCCTAAAGATGATATGAATTTGAATGATTTTGATGAATTTTCTAAGACAAGATGAAAAGAATAAGATTTGAAGATGAAACGATATGACGATTGTTATTATGATATGCTTATGAATTTATATTTTTGCTTATATGAATGATGTTTTACGCATGTGAGTATCTGCTTTGGGCTTTGTAGCTCATTCTTGTTAATTTCAGATGATGAAAAGCTCACGGAGGACGAAGTGATGTAGGACCCTTATGTTATTGCAAGATGAAG
The DNA here is from genome assembly GCA_033239525.1 of Nepenthes gracilis. Lineage (NCBI taxonomy): Eukaryota > Viridiplantae > Streptophyta > Magnoliopsida > Caryophyllales > Nepenthaceae > Nepenthes > Nepenthes gracilis. The sequence continues at coordinate 16,857,155 of BSYO01000007.1, forward strand.
TAGGCTGGCGGGAGCGGATCTATGTTTAGTTTTTGGCTCATTATCTTTCGATATTTTGGAAAGTCATGTCTTGAATATTCCGCTGTTATGAGATTATGTTTATTTGTAGGTTTCCGAACTTTTACCTTGGTTAATGAAATTGATGATTCTTAGTTGCATCTCGGTGTTGTGTAAGGAAAAGAAAAAAAAATTTATGTCCACCTTTTTATCCTATGTTATTAAATTACTTAAAGGAATAAGAAACATTAGTTTTGACGACGGCTTTTTATGGTGGAAAAAGTCGGGTCGTCACATGTATCTTTAGATATTGGAATTGGTTGAAAGTAGGCCTTTAGTCAATGTATTAAGAAATTATTGGATTTATTACATTTTGTAGATAAATTATTATCAGTATTTGGTTATTTTTCCTTACGATTGTTTAAACAGGTCATATTTATATTATTTGAATTGAGGGGGGCTACAACGCAGGGGGGCGGTGTAGCCCCTTCGACACTCATGCAGCTGTCGGATGGAAAAATCTGACAGCTGCATATATATATATATATATATATTAAAAAAATAGTTTAATATTATTTTTTTATTTTGATAATTTTTTTGATATTTAATTTAAAAAAACGATTATTATTATTTTTTAAATTTTTCTTAAGTTTTTTTTTAAATATCGGCCATCGAATTTCCCATCCGACGACCAAAATGGAGTCAAAGGGGCTGCGATGCCCCCCACGTCGCAGCCCCCCCGGATCCTATATTATTTTAATCATTGTCCGATGAGGTCCTGTTCGAGTTATAATTGAGTCCAATGTATGTTTGGTTTATCATCCTAGGTTTAGAATTTTGTAGTTCATTATTACATTTCTTTGGAATTTTAATTTGGAGAAATATTATTTATTGATTAAATCTATTTGTTTAGGGTTTGTGACAATAATTATCATTATATATTTATATATGTACTTACTGAGAATATGCTAATTATAATTTTTTTTATTTTTTTATTTTTGAAAAAATTCTTTTTATATAAGTAGAGAGAGTCATTAACTTTTATAGATTAATATGACTTGGATTAGTAATATGGGAGGCTAGAATTCCAAAGATAGCCCTACCCCAAAATCCACCATTTGTCTAAATCAATCTCTGGAATCCATCTATCTGCCTTAGATGTTGTATTTGGCTTCTTTGATTCCAAAATGTAATAATTTCTAATAAAAAATGCTTAGTAATTTAATTTCTACTCATTCTAAATTACTCTTTCCCATGAAGAGAAAGGAAATTATTAAAGTAAATCCAAAATTAAATTCTAAAGTAAATATACCACTTAAATTAATTCATAAAAGATAAAGGGTTCAAATTACATCTTCACTTGTAATCTTAATTTTTGTGGTTTAATTTGAGTAATATGATTCATTTTAAAATTTAATTTTAGATTTATCTTAAGAAGACCTATTGCGTAGGGCGCGGGCATGACTTGTTGGGCTCAAAGTTGGAGCAAAGCCCAGCGTCAATAACCCTAATTTGGATTCACAAGACCATCCAGATCTTCCGAGTGATTGGCTGTTGAAAATATGTAAAATTGAGTTAATTAATTGGTCAACAAAATAATAAATGAGGCATTTATTCTTGACAAACGGTTACAATCAATCGAAAAATAACAATACATATATAAATGACACGATCCTTAAACGACCGAATATAAGTCCTCTGTTAATGTCTTGACGGTTATCGAATTAATTTAAAAGGCAATTACACACCAAAAATAATGGCTACCATTTAATATCATTACATACCTTCCAATATAGGTGACAATTTTTGGTTTACCAATCGGATAGAATTCCATCTATGAAAATAGATTCTCCCCAATCAAAAGAGGGAGTTCAAACTCGAGCACACAAAAAATACTCTAGAAAAGAGCACACTCAAAAGCGAAGCCTAATCCTCCCAATTCACAAAAAGTATCACACTTATCCCATTGCTCTTCATATTCCTCCTGCTTATTGTTCTTCCTGCATCTTTTAAATTTTCTACGATAATTTTTAACTTGAATGTTAGATGATATACTTGGGTGCTAATTCTATATACTTCTAATCTCTTGTTGAATTTGTTATGGTGCACAGGGTTAAGATTTTAATTCATAAAGACCAAACCTATAGCCTCTCGGATCAGCTAAAAGATTTGTTTGATTTTCTAATTTCTGTAATAATTTAAGTCCAAGTAATGCATTATTGGCATCATCTATAGAAAGATTGTTAAGCCACTTATTCTCATCACAAATCTAAACTTTAAAAAACAGAAACAATAAAGAGCCCTATTTACCTTTACAAATAAAGCAATTATAGTGAATACGAAGGCTCATGGCTAGGCAAGCCTCCCGCCTAAGGGCATCACTTCTTGTGACGACCATGCAGAGGGTAGTCGGGAAGATGTTCATCAACCGACAAATATTAATGCGGAGTTTTTGGCAGCATAGGTTGATAGCATATCAAAGATACTCAAGTCCTTTATGACAAATTGGAAGGACACTTGCTGAGAGTACCAGCCCCCAACTTTCAAGCTTTTACCTATAGGCGGAGAAATAAGGGGAAGGAGCTTGCATCCAAAGGGATGCCATAGTAATCTTGAGTCCTAGAGAGGTAAGAAGCCTCTCTTCAAAAAATTTCATCATTGCATGAAGGTTGTCTCAACTTCGAGACCAGGAAAGAGAGTCCTGAGTGACAAAAGAACATATACTCATAGGACAAGGGGTGGTGATGGCACTGGGCAAAGTATCATGCAACAGCCAGTCGAAGAATGTTCTAAGTAGGTAGGCTCTCGTGTATCAGCTAACCATTCAAAGTTGAAGACATTCCTCAATGTAAAAAAAATTGTATCAACTTTTGAGGTTAAAGAAAGATTTAAAAAGATTGAATAGCAGCTGTTTCGTGGAAGCACTACTGGGCACTCTATCAAATTGAGCAGGTCATCATTCACTAAGGATATTAGAATGAACTAACTCCCTCTTAAGTTTAAAATACCAACCCTACAACCCTATTTCAGAAATTCTAACCCAATGGACTACTTGAATTATTTTCGAATGTTGTTGGGGTTTCATGGCCTGGAAGACGCTATATTATGTCTTTGCTTCTCTTTAACCCTTAAGAGATATACACGAATTTGATTTCATCGGTTTGCACCAAATTTGACTCGATCTTTCTAGGAATTGGCTAACAAATTTCTATCTCAATTTACCTATAGTAGAAATAAGGAGAAATAACTGTGACACTTTGTCAAATTACAACAGGGTCCAAACAAAAACATGAAGTACTTCTTAGCCAAATTAAATGTTGAAGCCTGAGGCATATCAAAATTCACCAATGAGGTGAAATTAAACTCATTTATATCATGTGAGCGTTTTAAATATTTGATTCAATAGGAACCTAAAATGTTCCTTGAGGCAAAGACTATTATATATTATGGCCAATGAAGCCAACGAAACAAAGCAGTCAGAACGCTTAGCCCATCATCTAGGATCTACCAATAGAAAGAGGTGGAACAATGACAACTCCTCTAGCCATGATCCTAGAAAGCAGCCAATGAATGATTCGATCATTTGGAGGGAGTGCAAACTACTGAACTATATCCCACTAAATGACACCCACACTAATATCCTAATACATATCCACAATGAGAAATTTTTAAAATTTCCAAAGTCGATGAAGAACCTAAAGATTGGAGACTAGTCAAAATATTATTTTTACCATCCGATCTTTGAGTCACAGCACTAAGATTGTCAAATTCTGTAGAAAGAGATTAAGACCCTAATATAAAAGGGGTACCTCAACAAGCATTTGAAAAACCAGGAATATGCTTCTACTAATGCTGGTAATGATAATGTGGAGCAGCATGAGCAACCTCGCAGCCGAGTTACTGCCAGAGTAGGGAGTATGATCTCCACAAAGCTCGCAAAAAGCAACGCACTAGATCATCCCCATAAGACTTCCTCTAACAAAAGACAAAAGATATGAGTAGAAAATGATATCATTAATTTTAGTTATAATGATACGACTCATGTAATTACTCCCATTTTGATCCTCTTGCTGTAACTACACTCATTTCAAACTGAATAGCTGACTACCAGATGAAATAAATTTTTATTAATAATGAAAGTTCTTAAAATATTCTCTACCTTGATAATTTTTTAAGCTAGGGTTTAAAAAGAACCAAACACGACTAACCAAGGGTCCCTTATATGGTTTAGACAACAAAGCCACATTAGTCCAAGGGATCATCCATTTAAAAGTCACACTTAGAACGTACTGCAAAACAACTTCTCAAATGTAAATGTTCCTAATTGTAATGTGTAAGCTTTTAATTATAATCTTAATTATGATTAATTAAAATAGGAAAAAAAGTTGAGGTCGAATAAAGAATTAGGTGTAACTTAACTTTTAAATCAAAACATATCGGGTCAAGTGATGCTTAATCGGTGCCTAACACACACACCTGCATATTTAAGGTAGAAAAGTAATGCCAAAAGAATGCCTGGCTAGTAGTTAAGTGTACTTTTGATTGATTGTTCATACCCAATAGAATGCACTTTTGACAAATGGCCAACGCCTAACACACGTCTGAGATGATACTCATGCACCACAGTATTCTGTCTTAGTATCCAATGCGCGCTTGATGGGTGCATGTATACTAGTCTCTCATATAAGTTCCACTTGGCTGAATGTTAAATCATTTTTACTAGATTTTTGAGAGAAGAGTGAGAAGGAGAAGAGGAGAAGAGAGAGAAGCAGAGGAAAAATGGCTAGATAAGGACATTTGAAGTGAATCTAAAAAAAAGTTTTGATAAATTTGAAAATAAGGAAAATACATTACAGTTCCCTTTCTCTCATTGTTATTCCTTCTGATCTCCATAAATATTTATAATTTTAAATACTCATACGTGCTATATTTTTATACGTTATATATTTATTCATTATATACTTGTGCTATCTTTATTATTTCTTTACAATTTGCATGAAATCTATGTCTTAATCCATATATATTGTATTATTCATCTGATTTTCTATGCTATAACTTATGAATATTCTAAAATCATGGTTAAATATTTCTTATATACTTTAAATTCATATATAACACTCTTGTATGTTTAAAATCATCAAGTATATACTTTGCATATTCTAAAATTTTAATAATTTGTCCCCACATACTTGACATTTAAAAGATGTTCGAATTATAGAATTTTACTAATTTTATTATGTAATTCTTATACAAATAGTTCCACACTTTTGAAAATTTCACAATGTTGCATTTGTACGTTTTCAAATTGCGTATCCAAGTTCTTGTAAAAAATTTTATACACAGCAACGACAATTATTTGAAAGAATTATGAAGAAAGCCTTATAATTTATTAAATAACTGAAGATATTTTCTCTGGTATGAGAAAATATAAAAGATTATTTATATTTGTGTAGAGTTTTTTATTTGCTATATATATGGACTATTATAGAAATCAGCAGTAATATATTATAAGATGTCTTAATATATTATTATCATAATTGAGATTCTAACCTATTATTTATGGGTTGAAAGTGGCGTTCAGTCCCTCTAAAAGGTTATATGTATGATGGTCTACCTATGAGCATTGAATAGTAGTATGAAACCTTAGTTTATATCGAAATATATATAAGTCGAACTTTAATTATTCATTCATTTATCTAAAAAGCCCTACTAATTTTTAGTCGATAAGAATTAATATGATTTCAGCATGCTTTTCATAGTAATTGTACGTTAAGAATTGAAAAAAGAGATTTAAAATTTATGCATGAATGTTATGAAAACTTATGGCCTTGCATCTGAATTTTGATTCATTATTCCTTCTAACATGTTTTAATATAAATTATATATTTAATTACGAAAAATTCATGTAACATGTTTAACAATTGGCTCACTCTTATTTTTATTTTCTTTGCTAACCCGTTCAAATTAATAGCAAAGATCACACTTGCAGGTACGGATGATTCACAGAAAAGCTATTCGAGGAATTAGAATTAGATATTTGAATGTTTCAAATATTGTATTATACCGCAAGACAATAGCTTAAGACATTAAATTTTATTTTGAATAATGGCCTTTGTGTTACATAAAAGCTGTGATGTTCTTTTTGGTCATATAGTCGGATTTCAATTATCATTCAATATTTTAGTTGATATCAATAAAATATTTATCCTTACGAATATTTTAAAATCGGATTATTACTAGTTTTTAGAGCCACTTGATAGTGTGACATTTCAAATCTTGTGATATAATTCACTACTTTATTTCGAGTCATTTGTCGACATTCAATGGCAAATTCATGTCCAATGTCTATTTGAAATTTTTACAATTTCGTCAACTTATTTCGAGTTTTGAGACTTAAAATGATTTGATTTAATAATTGTATATGTAACATCCCGAATATTTCTTTAGATTTGTTTCATAAATTATATAGAAATTATCGGGTTGTAAAATAATAATAATAAGTAGAAATATATATTTAATTGGGTAATTTCTTAGCTGGGCTTAGTGGGCCCAAGTTTTAGTACTTGAATGTGATCTATATATCATTTTAAAGGATTTTGAACATTTGTGATTATGTTATATTAATAAAATAATAGTAGAATAAAAATAAAATAAAATAATTATAGTACTAATAAATAGATATATAACAACAATAATAATAATAATAACAATAACAACAACAACAACAACAATAATAATAATAATAATAATAACGGGAATAAGAAGGAAAGAAGTAAGAGAGGAGGGAAGGAAAGGAGAAAAGAGGAAAGGAGACGGGAGAGAGAGGACGACACGATTCGGTAGCAGTGGAAGAGGGAAGAAGATCGACGCCCCATGTGAAAACCAGCAAAAAAAACCTTAGCCGGATCCTCTTTTAACTTAAGGAGCTAGTGGAGATGAGAGGAGGCACACAAATTGACGAGGAAAGCTACACACAAGCTGAAGCATAGGAAAGCTGCCACTGCCATCGTCGATCGGTGTCGAAGGGAGTGTCGTTATGACTGTTCGAAGCTGCTGCCACCTCTATAATCAAAGTTATCATCGTAAGTTTGGGCCGAAGTAGCCGTCGCCGCCAGTAAACCCTAGCTGTGCTACAGTTTCAGGTAAGTAAATCATTCTAATCTCATTTTTATGTTGATTTCTTTCTACATGCTTGGATTTTGTGGATAATCGGTCAAAATTTTTGTTGCATTTGGTGAAATGCTGAATACAGAGCTGACAGCTTTGATGAAGAAAAATAAAATTGTTTGGGACTCACGATGATTTAGGGTATGATATATTGTACAATTGAACTGTTAAAAAAATGTTGTTTTATAGATTAGATTTTGAAAGTTTGGATTTTCTTTTTTAGTGGTTGGAATTGGAAAGGAAGGTGGAACAGAGAATCCCTTTCTTTGTTTGGTCACCGATTTTGTCACTTTGGATAAATTGGCGAGAATGGTGGCTCATGGATTCCGCACATGCTGCTACGTCCCATATTAGGATATGTATATGTGACTTTAGAAGTTAAAAATTGTGGATGATTCATGTATGTGCTACGGTTTTGTTCATTGTTGAGGAAGAGCATCGACAAGTTGATACATAGTTGTCACTGTGTCTGCAGCTTTGGGCATACGCATTGCATAATTTTGGGTGGTGGATCATGCTAATTATATGTATGTATATATATATATATATGTACATGAATTTATATATAGGTGATGTGTTTGTGTATGAGATTATATATATATATATACGAGTATGCAGGTATATATATAAATTGAGTATATGATGCCTATGCAAGTATGTATATATTGAGAGAGAAAGGGGTAATTAATATATATATATATATACACACATATATATATATATATATATTGTAGAGAGAGAAAGAGGTAATATATACATAAACACATACATACATACACATATATATATACACATACATACATACACATATATATATACATATACATACATACACACATATATATACATATACATATATATATATATATATTATAAGTTCGTTGAGAATGAATTTAAGGGTACATTATTATTTTGATTAGACACTATGTGATTAGTCGTGATAATTGAATGAAGTAGCCAATCGTGAGTTTTGTTTGGAGTGACAAAATAGAATATATTTTATTGTCTTTGAAGTAAGATTGATACTCAGAAGGGTCGGTAAGGATTGAATAAAATATTTAATGAGGGTCAGCCGAATATTCAAAACTTTTCTTGGATTTTCTCTCATTCCTGTAATAAATGATTCTTTGTATTGGCTTAGACAGTGTATATATATTTTATTGGTATTTTATGGATAAATAAATGTGAGTGTACGAAAATTTTATGTTATCTGAATGAATGGGAATTCGTGAGATCTTAGAATTGTCTATACTTTTTAAATATCTATCCATTTCAGAGATTAAGGTCATTGATATTGAGGAATGATACTTATAACCTGATGACCATCGTAGAGAATGATATTAGAGATATTATTAGCGAGAGGTATTGGAGATGGTATGAACATGTTACGAGTATAGCCTCTAGAATGATTGTAAGGGTAATAGGGACACTAAGAATACTGATAACCTCATGTACTTACCCAACCGTTGGGGGCGTAAATATGCCACCTTTGATTCACTATGGTAGAATAAGGTTCATAGAGATTATTGTTATCTTACAGAGTGAAGATTATTGTTATATTGTATAGTTATGATCTCATATCAAGTTGAAGATTAGATTTAGTGAAATTCATGTTGTATTCTTGATATTCAGTTATTTACATGGCCTTTTAGATCATAGACACGACACGTTATTGAATCTCGGATAATGAATTGTATATCAGATGTTATTATTAATTATATATATATGATATTATAATCCGAGATATTTATTTCTATTCCTGTGTTGTTACATATCTCTACTTGTTAGGTATTCGACTCACTTTTATACTTTCTTTTGCTCCAAAGTAGACAAGTGGATATCAGATTAATGAAGATCGTATATCGTTGTGGTGCTTTCAGGTAGAGACGAACATCAATACCTGACGCTGTCATTACGAGAGATTTAGATTATTTATTAGCTTATTAGCATTTGGACATTTATCAGGATTGTGTTTCCAAAAATTTAATATTATGAATACATATGCTTCCTCTTTATTTTGAGAAACTTTTCATTAGGGACATTATATTTCTTGATGCATTTATAAGGATTGTTAATGATCATTGATTTTAGATGATTAATAATTTTGACATCATTTATATTGATGGATGTTGAAATCTTATAATGGATAACTGATGATTTTGATGAGTTAGAGGTTCTTTTGTAGAATCAGTCTGGGTCGAGTCCAGGGCCTCGAGTTCGGGTCATTACAGCATAAATTAACTTAAAATAGACTAATTTTGTTATTGGAGCAAGAGGGCGACACCATACTTGTGGTAGACTTACCATTGGTGTATAACACTATCTTAGGCCAGTCTTGCTTAGTGGCGTTTGGAGCAATAACATTCATACCTTACCTGAAAATAAAATTTATGACCCCATACGTGGTAAGAGAAGCACAAGGTAATCAAGTCATTGGAAGAACCTGCTACCTAGCCCTGATAAGTTAATCAATATCGATCCAACCGATCAAAGAATTTGATCTCTTAGATAAAGTAACACTACAATAGGGCCAATGTAAAGAATCCACCCTACAAATCCCTCTAGATTTGAACATGCTAGAATAATATGTTTAGATTGCGAATTCTCTTCTCAATTTTTTTACAAGAACAACTAATAGAGTTCCTTTGTCAAAACTTGGATGTGTTTGTATAGACATAAACAGACATATTGATGATACCTGCGGATGTAATGGTTTACAAGCTGAAACTAATTTCAAGGTATAAGTTAGCCTAGTAAAAGCAGAGAAACTACTCTATAAAAAAAAATCTTATCACCATGAGGAAAGTGGTTAAAAAGCTGCTAGATGCAGGATTCGTCATAGAGATTCAATATCTAGATTAGCTGTCGAACATCGTCCTTATCAAGAAGAGCAATGGAAAATGCAGGATTGACTTTACAGATATGAACAAAGATATCCAGAGGACAACTTTCTACAATCAGAGATCAACCTCTTGGTGGACTTGACTTCTAGTCACCAATTATTCAGCTTTATGGATATTTAGGATACAACCAAATCTAGATTAGTCCAGAGAATGAAGAAATGAACTCATTTATGACTAACCAGATGGCCTACTACTATAAGGTCATGTCATTCAGTCTAAAAAATGTTGAAGCAATGCATCAAATGTTAGTCAATAAGATATTTGAAGCCCAAATAGGGAAGAATATGGAGGTATACATAGAAGATATACTCATCAAAAGCATATTAGTCGATGACCATATTCGAGATCTAACCGAAGCCTTTGAGGTGCTCCAAAGACATCATATGAAACTGAATCTAACGAAATGTGTGTTCGGGGTGACATCTAAAAATTCCTTGGCTTCATTGTAACATATCGAGGAATCAAGGTGAACTTGGACAAAACTAAAGCAATCATTGATATCGAGCCATATCGATCCTTAAAGAAATCCCAAGATTAATCAGGAGGCTCGTCACCCTCTCCAAATTCTTAGCAAAATCTATTAAAAAGTACCTTCTCTTCTTCAAGGCTTTGAGAGGAGCCAAAAGTAATGGATTACGGTGGACTAAACAATGTCAGCTGGCATTCCATGAGTTGATGAAATACCCAGCAAACCCCCATCTCTTAACTTGTCCTAAAGAGGACGAAGAGTTATATCTCTATTTGGCCGTCTCAAATACTACATTGAGTTTAGTTTTGTTCAGGAAAGAAACTAACAAATAGCAACCAATTTATTATATCAGCAAAATCCTAATAGATAAAAAGACTCGATATTCTCAAGCCAAGAGAATTGCATTGGCTCTAATCCACACTGTAAGGAATCTCTGGCCAGACTTCTAAGCCCACATAGTCATTTTATCCAACCAACCATTGTAATGGATCTTACAAATGCCAAAAGTATCCAAACGTTTGATAAAGTGGACGTAAAATTGGGCAAATTTTACATAAAATTTTGAGCATGACAATCTATAAAGGGTCAAACTCTTACAAATTTTATAGTCAAAATGAAGACCCTGAATTCTCGGAATCTAGGAGAATGTGAACGTAGGCCTTCCAATAAGGAAACCCCAACATGGACTCTATATGTCAATGGGTCATCCTATCAAGTGTGAAGTAGGGCCGGTATAGTCACGATAACACTAGACAAATTTGAAATAAACTACTCAATGACATTTAGATTTCAGGCAACTAACAATGTGACTGAGTATGAAACCCTATTAGTCGAGCTCAGATTAGCAAAGGAGTGTTCAATTAATAACCTAATCGTTCACAGTGATTCCAAGTTAGTAGTTAACTGGAAGCCGACTTGAAGGCTAACCAATTAGCTAAAACAGTTGCATTTGGGAACTTCGAGTAATATGCTGGGAAGATGAGAGAAATATTCATGAACCCAAACATAGACGAATCAGACAAGATACTCCCAATCTTAGACGAATAAATTTAGATGACACCATATCAAAAGTACCATGAAGATGGTTCATTACTGAAGGATCCAATCAAAAGTAATTTAAAGTCATGCGATGAAGTTATTTTTTTGCCCACCCATGAAAAAGGACGCTATAGAGCTCGTTAAGATGTGCGAAAACAGTCAAATTCACGGTAATGTCTCTCATAAACCTCACACCGAACTTTAAACCCTACATTCGCCTTAGTTGTTTGTACAATAGGAACTTGACATATTACATCTGTTCTCTCAATTGCTATCAAACAAAGAAAGTTTGTCATAGTCGAGGTTGATTACTTTATGAAATGGGTAGAGTCTTCTCCACTGGCTAAAATAACTAATAAAATGCAATCGAGTTTGTACGTTAGAATGTCGTCTGCAAGTTTGTAATACCTGAAATTATGGTAACCAGCAATGGTACCCAATTCACAAGAAAGACATTCACCAAATATTGCATAAGTCACGGAATTAGACTAATTCATACCTTAGTTGCTTATCTTGAAACAAATAGACAAATGGAGGTGACCAATTGAACCCTATTGCATGGGTTGAAGACAAAATTAGAAGACACCAATGGTTCTTGGGTAGACGAGCTCCCATTTGTACGATGGTCTTATTGGACAACCCCAAAGGAATCTACCCACAAAACACCTTTCAGCTTGTGCTATGGGACCGAGAATGACATCCCAATGGAGATCAAAAGGCCTAAGTTCCAAGTTGAAAGCTTCGACCTCTATTGCAACTCTCAACTCTTGAGAGTGAATTTAGACTTACTTGAAGAAGCCAGGGACATGGCTCGACTATGGACAGCCATGTAACAGTAGTGAATAGTGCAACACAATAATAAAAGGGTGAAGGTGCGACAATTCAAAGCAAGGGGTCTAGTTTTGAGGAATATTGAGGCCACAGATAAAATTACCAGCGGGAATAAGCTATCTTCCAATTAGAACAGATTGTTCCTAGTGTTGACCATCCTTCAAAGTAGTATGTATAAGTTACATACCTAAAATGAAAATTTAGTGCCTGGCCACAATAGTAAGATCACCTAGCGAACAAATGAAGATTTCATCGAACAGAAATGCAACATAATAGAAGCAACATCAGCAACAATAATCGATCAGATTAAACTGATCAATCAAATATTTGAATACATACACATGCAGTTAATATATACAATATGGAAACCCCAACTCGATACAAAAAGGTCCCACCAAGCCAATACCTACTGCGGCACAAACAGTTAAACTATCTCAAGGCTGAGGACCAAGGGTCTTGTAAGATAGTTCCTCACTCGGCCCAAAAAATCCTTGACATTGAAATCTTGGAAAGCTCTAAAATTCCTCAAATCAAGGCAAACCAAAAGAAAATTGGGAGCAATTAAGGAGATAATCCGCCTATAGAGGGAAGTTCCATCTTAGAACTTGATGTCCGAGATGGGACCAACCTCCTAAAGATGAAAATTCCTCAATATCCCCTCTAGCTAGGCGCACTCATTCTAAAGGTTGTTGGTCAGACTTGCGTTTGAGGTAGATTGATGTTCAACTTCCAGAAACTTATCCTTGAGAAAACAAATCTGATCCCTAGCGATGGTACTCTAATCTGATAGTTCATGGGATCTCACCATCCACTCGGACAACTTCTCCAAAAGAGCAATCCGGTCATGCAACTGCTCAACCTCAACCTTGGCAGCTTTTGCTCAAATCACGAAGCCCCTGTAATCAAGAGAGGTGAGGAATCTTGGCTTATGGCTTGTGCATCCCATTCTTAACCAAACGTACTAAGTCTTGAGACTGCCAGATAAACAAAATATCCAATTGGACGCAACAATATCCAGAAAAGAAGCAAGCCTAGAGAATCCTAGAGAATCAAATATGCAGTACCTCCTAAGTAAGAAATTTCTTATGAAAAGTGAGATTTGGTGATGATCTAGGGCCAAAAACTTATGAGGCCCTCCAACACAAGGGACGGAGAGCGACCATATAGAGGAGCAATGATTACAGAGCGACTAGAAAAGGCCCAAGGTCTTCAAAACCCTCTGGGGATGGAAGGCCAATCTCGAGGCGTCTCCTCTACTTTTGGAACCTTCGATGGAAAAGAGTAAGGCCCAAGTGTCTCCTCTACTGCTCCACCATTATTAGTAGGGTCCACCATCGAAGTTGATGGGTTCGGTAAAATTTGGGAAAGCCTAACTCAAGACCCATGAAAAAACCACTCAACCCAAATGAGTCCCCACGCAGCTTGTGGTACAATCGATACCGGCCCAACAAATACAGTTCAGGATGAGGTGCAGCGCAGCCCAATATAAAAGCCCACACCGAAAGTCCCACATCTCCTAAACAAGAGGAGCCCTTCCATGATCCACACAATAAAGTCGGTTGCTGTAGCAGGCTCCCTTAGGCCCCGGAAGGCTTAGCAAATTTACAACCGTCACAAAGGCTTCATCTTAGGGATCTGGGTCTCCATCCTAGGAGTGCCATCCTCCTCCCTCCAAGGGAAGAAACCTATCCGCTTCTCCCTCCCAAAGAGAAGGCACCTCCCTAGGAGGGGCCACGACCATCCTTCGGTCAAGGAGGGGCCCTCCTTGTTTCTAGGTAGCTCTCCATCCAGGGAGCCCCCCATCTAGGAGTTACCATTCTTCTAGGAGGCCTTCCCTCTTTCCATTGACCATGTCATCTATCTAGGAAGCCTGTCATTTAGACGCCATGCAGTTCATCCAAGTGCCTTCTATCCAGAAGCCGCCCTCCTTCCAAGAGGTCTTCCCTCCTTCTTGGGGCCATGTAATCCATCCAGAAGGCCTACTATTCAGATGTCATACCGTCCATCTAGATGCCCTCCATGTAGGAGCAGCCTTCCTTCTAGGAGGCCTTCCCTTTATCCAAGGGCCCTCCATCCAGGTAGCCTTCCTTCTAGGCGTCCTCCATCTAGGGGGCCCTCCATCCAGGAAGCCCCCCTTTTGGAGTTTTCCTTCCAGGCTCTTTCCATCTAAGAGGCCTCATTCTATGGAGCCCTACATTCAGGAGCTGCATTCCTTCCATGAGGCCTTCTCTCCTTTCAGGAACCATGCAGTTTATCCAGAAGGCCTGCCATCTAGAAACCTTGCCGTCCATCTAGGCGCCATCCGTCCAAAAGCTGCCTCCCTTCTAGGGGCTATGTCATACATCCGAGAGGCCTGCCATCTAGACGTCATACTGTCCATTTAAGCGCCTTCCATCCAAGAGGCCTTCCCTCCTTCCATGGACCATGTCGTCCATCCAAGAGACCTGTCATCTAGACGCCACGTTGTCCATCCAGGTGCCCTCCATCCAGGAGCCACCCTTCTTCCATGAGGGCTTCTCTCCTTTCAGGAACCATGCCGTTTATCCAGGAGGCCCTCAATTCAGACACTATGCCGTCCATTTAGGCGCCCTCCATCCAAAAGCTGCCCTCTTTACAGGAGGCCTTCCCTCCTTCCAGGGACTAGGCCGTAAATCCAAGAGGCCTGTCATTCAGACGTCATGCCGTCCATTCAGGTGCCCTCCATCCAAAAGCCGCCCTCCTTCCACTTGACCTTCCCTCCTTCCATGGACCATGCCGTTTATCCAAGAGATCCGCCCCCATGCTGTCCATCTAAGAGGCCTCATTCATGGAGCCCCACATCCAAGAGCTGCCCTCCTTCCATGAGGCTTCTCTCCTTCTAAGAACCATGCCGTTTATCTAAGAAGCCCACCATCAAGACGCCATGCCCTCCATCTAGATGCCCTCCATCCAGAAGCTGCCATCATTCCAAGAGGCATTCCTTCCTTGTAGGGGCCATACCATACATCCAGGACGCTTGTCATCCAAGCATTATGCCGTCCATTTAGGTGCCCTCCATCTAAGAGCTACCCTCCTTCTAGGAGGCCTTCCCTCCTTTTATGGATCATGCCGTCCATTCGGAAGACCCACCATCTAGATGCCATGTTGTCCATATAGGTTCCCTCCACCATGAGCTACCTTCCTTCTAAGAAGCCTTCCCTCCTTCATAGGACCATGCCATCCATGCAGGTGGCCCGCTATCCAGACATCGTACCGTTCATCCAGGCGGCCTCCATCCGGCAGCCGCCATCCTTCCACGAGGCCTTCCCTCATTCTAGAGGTCATACCGTCCATCCAGGAGGCCTGCCATACAAACATCATACCATCCATCTAGGCACCCTCTATCCAAGAGTCACCCTCCTTCTAGGGGTCATACCGTCCATTGAGGAGGCCAGCCCTCCATCTAAGAGCTACACGCTCCTTTCAAGAGGCCTACCCTCCTTCCAAGGCGCACCATCTAGACGTCCTGACATCCATCTTGGAGTCACCCTCCTTCCAGGATACCTTCCCTCCTTCCATAGACCATGCCGTCTATCTAGGAGGCCCGCTATCTAGACGTCATGTCGTCCATCCAGGCGTCCTCCATCTAAGAGTCACCCACCTTTTAGGAGGCCTTCCCTCCTTCCATGGACCATGATGTCCATTTAGGAGGCTCACCATCCAAACGCCATGTCGTTCATCCAGGCGCTCTCCATCCATGAGCCGCCCTCCTTTTAAGAGGCCTTCCCTCATTCCAGGAGCCATGCCATCCATCAAAAAAGTCCACCATCCAGATGTCATGCCGTCCATCCAGGTGCCCTCCATCCAGGAGGCCTTCCTTCTTTCTAAGGGACATACCATCCATCTAGGAGGCCCGCCATCTAGATGTTATGCCGTCCATCTAGGCGACCTCCATCTAAGAGTAGTCCTCCTTCCAGGATGCCTTCACTCCTTCCAGGGGCCATACCATCCACCAAGAAGCCCACCATCTAAACGTCATGTCATCCATCCAATCACCCTCCATCGAGGAGCCACCCTCCTTTTAGGAGTCCTTTCTTCTTTCTAGGGGCCATGCCGTCCATCTAGGAGGCCTACCATCCAGACGTTATGTCATCCATCCAAGAGGCCCGCCATCCAGACATTATACCATCCATCTAAGTGCCCTCTACTTAGAAGTTGTCCTCTTTTTAGGAGGCCTTTCCTCTTTCCAAGGATCATGTCGTCCATCTAGGAGGCCCACCATTTAGACGTTGTGCCATCCATCCAAGCAACCTCCATCCAGGAGGCCTTCCCTCTTTCCATGGACCATATCGTTCATCCAGGAGGCCCGTCATCCAAATGTCATGTCGTCCATTCAGACAACCTATATTCAAGAGCCGCCCTCCTTTCAGGAACCATACCGTCCATCCAGGAGCCATATCGTCCATCCAAGAGGTTCGTCATCCAGACGTCATACTGTCCATCTTGGCACCCTCCATCCAAGAGTCACTTTCCTTCCATGAGGCCTTCCCTCCTTCCAAGGACTATGCTGTCCATCTATAAGGCCTGCCATCCAAATATCATGCCATCCATCCAGAAGCAACCCTCCTTCCAGGGGCCATACCATCCACTGAGGAGGGCAGCCCTCCATCTAGGAGCCACACCCTCCTTTCAGGAGGCCTGCCCTCCTTCAAGAGCTTCTCCTCAATCAGACACACATCAAAACTGTCCCTTAGTCGAGCACACGTCTAAACTATCCCCTATCTCTAAGTCATCCCTCAATCGAATGTATTCAAAGTCAATCTCCCGTTATATACATTCACGCATCCTCTTTCATTCTCCTTACATTTTTCATTTTTTTTTGAAAAGATTTCTAACTTAAGTTTCAGAAGATAAATTGAAAAATAAATCCCGTCAATTCTCTGACTACTTATTTATAATTGTTGGTGTGCAAGTTTTAAATTAACAGAGATGGAGACCTGACCCGCTCCTACTTAATTCACAGTGGAAGATCGAATGGCTCCTTAATTCGTACCTTAACCTGAATATAAGGACACGTCAAGAGCAATAGGAGGAGCAAAAGCTGAATTATTTGGTGAAGAACTAACTAAAATAGGAACCCCATACTTAGTGATGAACAAAGTGGCAATTGGCTCTTCAACGTTCACAACTTGAGGCCCGAGATCACTTATTTTCATAGGAATCATCGGGGGTGCTCTCCCCTTGGGAATATATGCCAGTGCCTCTTCAAAAACCAATCAACTTGGTAAGGAGAGAATCGGATCCAAGGAATGCATCAAGACCCAAAAAGAAATAAAATAAAATTCTCTTCTAATCCATATAACCCATTAAATTAAAGAATTATTATTATATTTGACTGAAAATTTTAATTGAGACATTATTTTCTAAATCTACTTATTAGTAAAGAATCGAGAATAGTTAGTGATGAGTCCAGTAACCATGGGCCAATGGGCCAACTCCGCAGCAAGCCCACAATCCAATATAATTTTTTCAAAGTAAAAGTCCCACACTATTTTTAGAGGAATAGTGCATCTGTAAATCACACTATAAAAGCAAACACCCTCAAGTATTGAAAGACAAATTAGAGAAGCTCGAAAAAGCTCCATAAGGCTCCATATGGCTTGAAGAAGGGTATAACTGTTACTAGTCGATCTCCAATGAGAATAAATTGGCAGTCAAGAGACCCTCGACTCTCCTCTCATCTAGAAGGCCCCTCGGCTCTCCTCCTGTTCGAGCCCCCTTGGCCACCTCCAGTTCTTTAGACTTTTAGTCCTCCTCTCATTTAGAGGCTATCGGCCCTTCACCACCGGGAGGCCATCAACCCTCCTCCCGTCTAAAGACATCAGCCCTCCTCCAACTAGGAGGCCTTTGGCCTTCCGCCAGTCTCAGAGGCCTTCAGCCCTCCGTCCGTCCAGAGGTCGTCCGCCCTCCTCCTGCTAGGAGGCCGTCCGCCTTCCGTCAGTACTGGAGGCCAATAGCCCTACGTGAGCTAGGAGGCCTTCAGCCCTCCGCCCATTGGAAGGCCCTCGGCCTTCCGCCTGCCAAGAGGCCCTCTGCCCGTCTGGAGGCCGTTAGCCCTCCACCCGCTAAGAGGCCGTCGGCCATCCGCCAGTCCCGAAGGCTGCTAACCCTCTGCGAGTTAGGAGGCCTTTATCCCTCTGCCCGCTAGGAGGCCGTTAGCCCTCTACCACCAGAAGGCTCACAACCCTCCTCCCGTCCGGAGGCCCTCAACCTTCTGCCGCTGGGGGGCTCTCAGCCCTCCCACCTGTCCAGAGGCCTTCAGCCATCCATCCTGGAGCCACGATCTCTCCATCACGGAATCAGGAACTCGCTGTCCAAGAGTCAACTATCCACTCAGGTTTTAAGTTATCAACGACAGAGATTAGATCCAATCCAAATCGACCTGCAACGGAAGATTGGAAGACT
Source organism: Nepenthes gracilis (assembly GCA_033239525.1). Lineage (NCBI taxonomy): Eukaryota > Viridiplantae > Streptophyta > Magnoliopsida > Caryophyllales > Nepenthaceae > Nepenthes > Nepenthes gracilis. The sequence continues at coordinate 16,875,983 of BSYO01000007.1, forward strand.
TCCTAATCCGTACAATAACCAAGAACTCGGGACGCAACAGCCAGCATAAAAAAACAAAAAAAGTTTATTTATTATTAAAAATTAGCAAATAATTAGTGTAGGTCAGGCCAGTAATGCGCCACCAGTGGCCACTATTGCAGTGTCCACCATGCAACATAAACTAATATTTTCTTATGTAAAAAATATATATTATTTTCATGTAACTTAGACACATAATATTTATTATAATTTTGTTGGTATCTTATTAGTCATTAATTTCTTTCGTATAATATGATTTTATTTTTGTTTCTTTGTTTTCATCGGCATGTCATCACCGAAGTCTTTAAAAGGAGAAGCCTATTTCCTCCCTGATCATTTCTGTAGTTTATTACCCAGTAAGCCTGAATGAATTCTTCGACACTCGGGCCCGAAGGGCACAGATGCTTTACGGTTTGCGGTAAACGACGTCCAAATAATTGAAAAGATTTCTCCTTCACATGTCAAACGTCTTTCAGCGACTGATTCAAGTTGGAATTCATTCATGCACAAGTCCATATCCCACGGGAGCCAACCCAGTTGGGTCGCCATATTTTTCAACCGTTGGATTTTTAAGATCTAAAGATTCTTATTCTATATAATAAAATAAATTATAAAATAAGTTAATTATTTTAAAATTTTTTAAAAAATATTAAAGTATTCAAATAATCATATTATCAAAAAAAAATCACTCTAAATATAATTATTACCATATATTTTTTAATTTTTTTTAAAAAAATCTGTAAAGAAGGATGTAGGCTCCCGCAGGGTGGCACCTGCATGGTTGGCCCCTTAATTTGATCATATTGATAGTTGATGAGCTTAATTAGGATTACTACTTGACTGTGCACACGGGAACGTGCCACCTTCCACGGTACACAAGGTCATGTTCCTTCAGTGCAAAAACCATGCAAGATACGTCTGAAACTTGACACAGAGACGAATGTATTGGAAGTCTCATAGAAAACTTGTTAAAAATTTATGTGGCTAAAACAACCACAAAAGCGAAATTTAGAATCGATTAATATACCTCCGGCCATTTGGTGCTCTGTTTTCGGACCTTCGATTCGGACCGGCTCCGTGTTTCTGGACACTCCTTCACTCGTTTAGATGGTGTATTGCTTGAGTTGGGTGCCAGTGACAAAGCCAGAATGCTCAATTTATAGGCGAAACCATCACCACCTCAACCGAAATTGGTACTCAAACCGGCCAAAATTGATTAATTAACTTAATGGGAGAGTTATCACCACTTAATGGACCACAAATGCTTCAGCAATTAACTGAGATAAACGCTTGAAGGTTACGAAATCGATCGAGGAAGACGAAGAGAACGAAACCCTCTGTTGGCTCAAAATCGGCTCGGAAACGGCTCATTGAAGCCGGCTCTCTGCTCGGCTTGGCAGCTCGTGGGCTGCTCAACGGCTTGGGCCGGCTCACCATTTTGGGCTGAAGCCCACATTCTCCCACTTGGTCCATATTTAACTTGATGTGATAACTAAGATCATCAATTTTTTAAACTTTAAGAAATAAATATATGAACCATGGCGATAAGTCCTCTAATAATGAGTAATATCTTCCATATATTACAATATATTAATTTCTCAAGTCATCCAGTAACTTTACTTTATGAATAAATCCTATGTTTAGTCTTTGTCCAACTTAATGATATTCTCAAATTAATTAATTAATGTGTACACAATTTTGAGAAATATCACAACATTAAATTAGGAATTTACATCATTGTCCATACAACGAAAATTACAAAATGGAACTCAATCCCATTTCAGATACAAGATCCTCGAACCTTAATGGTGGCATGCCTTTAGTCAAAGGATCAGCGATCATCAATTCAGTGCTGATATACTCAATAGCAATTTCCTTTCCTTTAATGCGCTCCTTTATGGCTAAAAACTGAATGTCGATGTGTTTACTTCGACTGCTATTTTTGTTATTTTTAGCCAGGAAAATAGCAGCTGAATTATCGCAAAATATCTTTAATGGCCTTGAGATGGAATCAACCACTCTAAGCCTAGACATGAAATTCCTCATCCATACACCATGCTTTGTAGCCTCGAAACAAGCAACAAACTCGGCCTCCATAGTGGAAGTAGCAATCAAAGTTTGCTTTGCACTCCACCAGGATACAGCTCCACCGGCAAACAAAAATATGTAACCGGATGTTGATTTACGTGAATCAACACACCCAGCGAAGTCTGAATCGGAGTACCCCAAAACTTTCAGATTGTCGGTCCGTCTATATGTAAGCATGAAATCTTTGGTACATTGAAGATACCTCATGACTTTCTTGGCAGCTTTCCAGTGTTCGACTCCTGGATTACTCTGAAATCTTTCCAACATTCCAACTGCAAATGCTATGTCAGGTCTTGTACATACCTGAGCATACATCAAACTTCCAACAACGGAAGCATACGGAATGTTCTTGATCTGTTCCCGTTCCAAATCATTTTTCGGGCATTGGCTCAAATTGAGCTTATCACCCTTCACAATGGGTACTACACTCGGTGAACAATCTTTCATCCGAAATCTCTCTAAAACCATATTGATATAGGTTTCTTGAGACAAACCCAGAACACAACGCGGTCTGTCTCGATGTATCTTTATGCCAATGACATAAGATGCATCACCCATATCTTTCATTTCAAAATTTTTAGAGAGAAATTATTTCACCTCATACAATAACCCTTTATCATTTAATGCAAGTAAAATATCATCCACATATAAGACAAGGAAACAAGTCTTACTCCCACTGACCTTCTGGTATATACATTGATCCAAAATATTCTCTTCAAAACCGAATGAAGAGATAATTTCATCAAATTTTAAATACCATTAACGGGATGCTTGTTTCAATCCATATATGGACTTCTTTAATTTGCACACCAATTGCTCACCATCATTAGAGGAGAATCATTCTGGTTGTTTCATGTAAACCTCTTCCTCTATATCACCATTTAAAAATGCTATTTTCACATCCATTTGTTGCAATTCCATATCAAAATGAGCAACCAATGCCAAAATTATACGAAGAGAGTCCTTTTTAGATACAGGAGAAAAAGTCTTCTTGTAATCAATTCCTTCCTTTTGAGTATAACCCTTAGCAACGAGTCTTGCCTTATATCTTTCAATATTGCCTAATGAGTCTTTCTTTGTTTTAAAGACCCATTTACGCCCTATGGCTTTCGCCCCTTTAGGCAATTCAACAAGATCCCAGACTCTATTGCTACTCATGGAACTCATCTCTTCTTTCATAGTATTGTGCCATAATTGTGATTCATTACAACTCATGACTTGTGAAAATATTTTATGATCATTTTCAGCTCCCACATTGTAGTCAGACTCTTTCAGATATACAACATAATCACTAGAGATTGCTGACTTTCTCATTCTAGAAGACCTTCTTAATATTGTATCATCATCCTCAATAGGAGTATGTTGTACAACTATTTCAGACAAATCCTGAATTTCATGGTCAACTGGAATAGAATCAGTATTTTGTGGAATGACAATGATTGGTTGTTCAACACCAGATTGATCTTGAGGGGTGTTGTGCACATCAATCAACCTATCATATGAAGTGGAGGGTTGTGAATCCAAATGATCAGTTCTTGATCGTTTTCTCCCACTCATTAAGTCATTATCAAGAAATTTTACATTTCTTGATTCCACAATCCTAGTGGTATGTGATGGACAGTAAAATCTGTATCCCTTAGGCCGTTCAACATATCCAATGAAATGCCCACTTATAGTCCTTGGGTCCAATTTCTTCTCATGTGGGTTATAAACTCTTACTTCGGATGGGCATCCCCATACGCGTACATGTTGCAAACTCGATTTCCAACCTTTCCATAACTCAAAATAAGTTTTTGGAACAGCTTTTGTTGGGACCCGGTTTAATACGTACACCGCCGTTTTAAGAGTTTCACTCTACAAAGATTTTGAAAGTTCGGAGTTACTAAGTATACTCTTCACCATGTCCAATAATGTTCGGTTTCTTCTTTCTACTACACCATTTTGGTCCGGAGAATCAGGCATAGTATATTGGGTAATAATCCCATGTTCTTGAAGAAACTTTGCAAATGGACCAGGCATTTGTCCATCTTCAATATATCTACCATAATATTCTCCACCTCTATCTGATCTCACAATTTTGATATTTTTTCCAGTTTATTTCTCTACTTCTGTTTTAAACAATTTAAAAGCATCCAAGGCTTCATATTTATTATGAAGCAAGTAAAGATACATATATCGTGAGAAATCATCAATAAAGGTGATAAAATATTTTGGACCATATGAGTCTATATCAGGACTACAAATGTCAGTATGTATGATTTCTAATATGTCCGAACTTCTCTTGGCATTTTTCTTAGTCTTGTTGGTCTGCTTTTCTTTAATGCAGTCCACACAAGTTTTAAAGTCAGTAAAATCTAGAGTACTAAGTACTCCATCATTTACCAATCTTTTGAGGAACATCGAGGAACATTCATTCATAACACATCTTTTAATTCCATTATTAACATGCACAGTATTGAAATTGGTATTGTTTTGCAAATTTAAACAATAAAGACCATCAGACAGTGTACCATTCCCAACAATATCAGACTTATAAGATAAACTGAATAATGAGTCTGAAAATATAAAGGAATATCCAAATGGTACAAGTCTAGAAACAGAAATCAAATTTCTAGAGAAATTTGGAATATAAAAGGTCTTTTCCAATGTCAAAACAAAACCACTACTCAAAATTAAATTGCATGTTCCAATGGCCTCCACATATGAACGCATCTCTTTTTCCGGAGAAGAAGCATTGTTCACTGCCCACTGGTTTCCTTAGGTTTTGCAAGCCCTGTAAGAAATTAGAAATATGGATTGTAGAACCAGAGTTAATCCACCATATGTTATGTGCAACATTAACCATATTAGATTCATAACATACAAAAGAGAATGGATTACCTTTCTTTTCAAGCCAATTTTGATACTTGAAACAGTCCTTCTTTATGTGTCCCTTCTTTTTACAGAAGAAGCACTTGGACTCCTTCTTGATATCAGATTGGGGAGGTATTTTACCTTTCCACTTTGATTTCGCCTGCGTCTTGAACCTTTCTTCTTTTTGCATGAAGACGCTCTCACTTTGCTCCATCATGAGCCTTCCTTCCTCTTGCACACACATGGTCATAAGTTTATTTATTGACCATTTATTCTTATGTGTGTTATAAGAGATTTTAAAAGGCCCATATTGCGGTGGAAGCGAATTTAAAATGTAGTGTACAATGAAAGGTTCAGACATTTCCACCTCTAGATTTTTAGTTGAGGCTGCAATATCCCTCATTTGCATTATGTGCTCACGCACACCTTTAACACTAGTGAGCCTAATAGATGAAAACTTCATTATTAGGGTGCTTGCAAGTGCCTTATCTGAAGTCACAAATTATTCATTAATTGCCTTCAGTAAATCTTGTACCTTATTAATTAATTTAATATAATAAAATTTTCTGTGGGATAAATTTTATTATATCAAAATAATTACCACAATTTATGTCTTTATACCACATGTGATAATAAAAATAATTTTATTAATTAAGGGTGCTGTGGCTAATCCTTAATTAATTAAATTATTTTAATCACAAGACATTATTTATACATATATATATATATAATTATATTCTGGATATTATATTTTATACTTTATATATAATAATATAATTATATATATATATATATATATATATATATAATATATATATATATATACTCTGTATAAAAGTATAAATACAATTGAAATGCGGAAAATAGCGCAAGGCGCTCAGCAGCGCAAACGGCAAATGCCGCTTCTCCCTCCTCCGCGTCCCGAGTTCGAATCCCGTCAGCCGCGTCCGCATTTTAATTTCCGTTACACTTTCTGATGGGCGGCCGAAGCCTTGGGCAGCGTCTGCAAACGGATTTGGGCTGCGAACGAAACGGCCCACAGCCGATATATAATTTTTTTTTAATCAAAACTGTAGCAAAACGACGTCGTTTTGAAGCATAAAATAGAAGCCTGAAAACGACGACGTTTACTACTGCCGAAGCAGAAAACGACATCGTTCAAGTCGTCGTCTACCTTCGTCGGTTTCGCCCGAACCCGACAACGAACGACTCGACCCGAATACCAGACCCGATTCAAAAAGCACGATACGAACACCATAAATGATGAAAAATATATAGAAATTTTGGAAATTTAATTTCCCATCGATTTCGGTGCTCGTTTGAACCGAATCTTCAAAAAAATGAAGACTTTAGGTTTTTTCGATTTCGGGAAAAATCGAAAAAATACAGAACAACAAAGGCAGAGTTGAAGCCTTTCTCTGATACCAAATGTTAGAAATTTATGTGGCTAAAACAACCACAAAAGCGGAATTTAGAATCGATTAATATACCTCCGGCCATTTGATGCTCTGTTTTCGGACCTTCGATTCGGACCGGCTCCGTGTTTCTGGACACTCCTTCACTCGTTTAGATGGTGTATTGTTTGAGTTGGGTGCCAGGGACAAAGCCAGAATGCTCAATTTATAGGCGAAACCATCACCCGCCTCAACCGAGCGTTTGGTACTCAAACCGGCCAAAATTGATTAATTAACTTAATGGGAGAGTTATCACCACTTAATGGACCACAAATGCTTCAGCAATTAACTGAGATAAACGCTTGAAGGTTACGAAATCGATCGAGGAAGACGAAGAGAACGAAACCCTCTGTTGGCTCAAAATCGGCTCGAAAACGGCTCATTGAAGCCGGCTCTCTGCTCGGCTTGGCAGCTCGTGGGCCGGCTCAACGTCTTGGGCCGGCTCACCATTTTGGGCTGAAGCCCACAAAACTTTCATTGCATATGAGTCAAAATAGTGGCACTTAGCAATCCTATTGGCATTGGATCAAATTCGGAACATGAAAACTACAATAGAGGTGTAAAATGGTCTACGTTTATTTCTATTACAAAATAATAATGTTATTTCTGCAATGTTTGAAAAGGCTTCACCCTTTGCCGGCAACCTGTTGTCCGGCTGTAATCCACGGCTCTCAAAATCCAGTAGATTGAGCCAGCTTAGCAGCCGGAGGACTGCGGGCACGGGCAATAACAAGGGCACATTGGTCTTTGAAGAAGGGAGGGAGGAAAGGATTGAAAGGGAACAAATCCTGCCAGCATTTTTTATCAGTGTTCACAATGACCTTACAGCAAGCAGGGCCAACCGCAAAACGATATGAAGTAACGGAAGAGAAGATCTCCGCTACACAACCTTTGGTGTCGGTGATGGACGCCCAACATTTCATGTCAATTTGAGGCCAGGAAAACGGGCTTGTGGAGGATGACGGTACTGGTGGTGGTCGACTAGCCGCCGCAATCAGCTGCGCGGCCGTGCAAAAGAGATACATTAATATGAGCAAGTTTTTGGCCATGTTTAAGAGATGGTAATTGTAACCCACAGCTGATGTTGAGAGGCTTGGAAAGTTGGGTTTGGTGGAACAGTTTGAAGGATTATATACGTAAATATATATATTTGTAGAGTGAATTGATTAAAATCTGGAAACGTTTTGCTGTTACATATATGATTTAATGGTAATTAAGGGTGAAAGGGAGTTGTCAACTGCTAATTTCCTCGTTGAGTTATTCCTCTTAAGGGTAAAAGGAGTCATACAAGGACGGGTTTCATATGTGAGTCCCAAAATAACAATTTCACACCCATCCAACAGAGAAAAGGAAACACGAATTATATTAGAAGTGCTATATTGCTCTAAGATATTAATCTATTATTGAAAGATATAAGTAGGAGTGTCATGCCACTGTATCATATCACCTATTACATATTTAAAGCAGTCCTTTAAAATGTGTAAAGAATTTGATTGGTTCATGTCACTTCGTTATATCATCAATTATTAAAAAAAATAATTATTTTTGAAATGTATATTTTATTTGACTTATTATCAAGATATGCAGTAGTAACATAAATTGAATAATTGATTAGTATAGATATTATTTTTTTATGGCGAGGGGATGGACAGTGTAAAAGTTTGGATTAGTATAGGTACTGCAGTTTTTGTATATGTTTTGATCCATCATATAATATAACTCGATTATTCCATGGCCCACCATGTATAATTGGTAACTAAATATGATTGATTACTCTTCTTTTCTCTCACGGTTTTTTGAGATGAGAACTCTTTTATTTATATTTTGAAAGAAAATAACCGGAGATAATTTTACCATTTCTCTTATAGCATCCCTCGCGGTATCCCGTGTTTAAGGGCATTATAAATGACTCACCTCAAGATTAATGGTTATCATATAATACTATAAATATTACTCGACGATTATATCATACGTAACAATGTTCTATTTTTACTGTCTAGATAGATTGTCTATATAAAATACAATGGATTGAAATTTAATGAACCTGACTCATTTACACATGCATTATAGTGATTTGTCAGTAAATATAGTGTTTTAAGTATAGCCATAATTTATGACTACTCGTAACTTAAATTCAAAATATTATAGACATTGTCTCATAAATTGATCTTAAAAATAATATTGATATAATTCATATACTATTTTACTATTACTATTATATATATAGATAAGAGAAAATGTGCTCCATTTAATTTTCTTCTTTTTTTATTTCAAAAAAAAAAATTTCTTCCTATATAAAAGAAAAAGATAGTGTAAAATTATTAAACAATTTATAAATAAAGAGACCCATTAACTTTTATAGATTAATATGACCAGGGTGAGTAATATGGGAGGCCCGAATGTCAAAGATAATCCTACCCCACGTCCCACCATTCGTCTAAATCAATCTCTAGAATCCATCTATCAGCCTCAGGTGTTGTATTCGGCTTCTTCAATTCCAAAAATGTAATAATTCCTGATGAAAAATATTCACTAATTTAATTCCCACCAACCCTAAATTACACCTTACCAATGAAAACAAATAGAGCTGTTAAGGTAAACCCAAATTTAGAGTTTAAGGTAAATTATATGGCTCAAATTAAATTATAAAAAAGGAAAGATCCAGATTATATCTTCACTTATAATCTAAATTTTTTAATTTTTGTGATTGAATCTGAGTCATAAGATTTAATTTTAAATTTAATTTTAAATTTAGTTTAACAAGACCTGAAAAGAAATAGAATAGAATTCTCATCCTAATCCATATGGCCCATTTAATTAAAGAATTATTATTATTATTATTATACTTGATTAAAATTTTAATTGAAATAACATTTTCTAAATCTAAAAGAATTGTTAATAGCTAGAACAATAAAAAAAATATGTCTACATATTGTTAAAAATTAGAAAATAAATAGTTTTGTTCGGACGATTATGACACCACCAGTGGCCACTATTGCAGTGTCCACCGTGCAGCATAAACTAATATTTTCTTAAGTACAATATACATATATATACTTTTAATGTAAGCTAGATACATAATATTTACTATAATTTTTTTAGTATCATATTAATTATTAATTTATTTTGTATAATATGTATTTTATTCTTGTTTATTGGTTTTCGTCAACATGACAATCACCAAAATCTTCAAAAGAAAAAGTTTCTTTCTATTGGGTTATAAATCAAAACCATATGGGTTCATACTCATTTGATGTGCCGATCGGTGGTATAAACGACTAGTTTTTTGCATATACACGATCAAGGTCTAAAACACCGAATCCAGTAGCAACGTCCTCAAGGGTGCCTAATGCGCCGATTCTAGAAGTATGCTTAAGGCGCGCTTGGGGGCGCCCGTGGTGTGGTTTTTAAAGGCACCTGCACTTGAGGCGCACCTAACGAGCGCTTGAACACGACTCGTAATATAAAAACACATCGACACATTTTTAGAGTGAACCACTTACATTATTCAAATTAGATGGTACTGTCAATGAGAGAAAAAGAAGAGAAAGAGCGAGAAAATTAAGAAGATGAAGATTCGAGTATCCAATTTAGTTTTGAATCGAGTTTCAGTCTACGCCGATCCTGAGTATACTATTCTTGAAATTGAGAAAAATATTTTATTGGTTATTTTTTACTCTTTTATCTTATATTTACTATTATTCGATTTGGTTGATACAAAATATTGAATCATTATATTATTAGAATTTGTGTAATCGAAATATTACATAGTAAATATATATTTGGCCAAATTATCCTGTGATTTTTCTCCCTTATTCTAAAGGGAGTTTTTTTACATAAAAATTATATCTTACTCTAATATTTATGATTGTTGTTTGCTCGTGGTATGTTATTAAGTATTTTCTCACTATTTAAATAAACAGGTTGTATCCAAATAAGTAGTATCAGAAATACGGTTCTTTGTGTTGTATATTGAGATTTATTTGAATCAATCAGAAATAAAATAGTTTGTTTGAATAGTATTAATTATGATATTTGAAAGAGTAAGATGAAAGATTTGTTATTTGTAAAAATGATACATCTTCCGATATTTGTTACATAAAAACTTGAATCAAAATCCGAGAAGGAATATATTTTTGAATATAAACAAATTTGTGGCTATATTTGATAATTTGTAGACAACAACGTTATAATTACATTTGGAATAAGACAAATGCAAAGACACAATGCGAGAAGTTAAAGACGCTCTATACTTCAAAATTCGATAATAACAAATTGTCTCACTTGATAAAGTTGATACAAGTAAGGTACAAGGAGGGTACTTCAATAGCAAATCACTTGAACAGGTTCCAAGGATCTATAGATTAGTTGAATAGTATACGTATCAAATTTGATGATAAGTTGTTGGGCTTATGGTTGTTGACTACTTTACTAGACTTCTAGGAGGTGATATGGATTACCATTACCAAAGCCGTTTCGAATGGCATGGTGATTCTAAAAATAGTAAAGGAAGTCGTACCAAATGAGGAGATAAGGCGTCATTCATAGGGATCTGCTTCTTTCCACTTCGAAGTACTAATCTCTGAGTCTTGGGAAAGAAATAAAGAACGTGGCCCTAAATTTGGTGAAAAGAGTCAAAACAAGTCCCCGTTGAAGTATTAAAACCTCAAGTGTCATTACTATGAGAAAAAGGAGTACCCAAATGGTACTGTTATAAATGAAAACGTGAAAACATCAACGACAATGAGAAAAAAGCGGACAATGCCCAAAATGAGAAGAGAGCCTCTGTTGTTACTAAAGATGTCCTTTGGTTGGCGTGTAAAGAGAATCAGGTGATCAATTTGACGGATCATAAGACCAATTGGGTGATGGACAGCAATGCCTCACTTCATGTCACGTCACGAAGAAAATTCATCACATCTTACACTCTTGGTGATTTTAGAGTGCTGAAGATGGGTAATGAAGACACATCCCCGATTGTCGGTTGCAATGACGTATGCCTTATCATCAACAATGGAACAAAGCTGCTATTAAGGGATGTACGATATATTTCGGATATTCGACTGAATCTTATTTTAACGAACAAGCTCGATGATGAAAGATTTTGCAACACTTTTTATGAAAGGGTATGGAAGTTGACTAAGAGATCTCGAGTAGTTGTCCAAAACAAGAAAGCTTTTAATTTGTATGTATTATAAGCCCCTACCTCAATTGGAGATGTGCATGTCATGAAAAGTAAGGAGTCTTCTAATTTATGGCACCGATGGTTAAGCCACATGAGTAAAAAAGCACTGAATTATTTAGCAAATAAGGACTTCCTTTGGGGTGTGAAGGAAGCTAATTTGAAAACTTATCCTCATTGTATGGCAGGGAAACAATGATGAGTTTCATTTCATGGAAACTCATCCACAAAGAAGGCTGATCTTCTTGAGTTGGTTCACACGACATATGCGGCCCTCTCAAAATGAAGACACTTGGATAAGTACTGTGCATTATTACATTAATTGATGATTGTTCAATAAAATTATGGGTATATCCACTAAAATCAAATGATCAAACCCTTAATGTCTTCGAATAATTTCATGCCTTTGTTGAAAGGTAAATAGAAAAAAAGTTAAAGTGCATCTAAAGTGACAATGGCGGAAAGTATATTGAAATATTTGACACGTATTATTAGACTTAGGGACAATACCAAATGACTTCACCAAAGACACTGCAACTAAATAGTGTCACTGAACAGATGAATAGGATGTTTATTAAAAGACTTTAATGTGTGTTTTCGGAGGCAAAGTTCCCTGGTTCATTTTGGGAAAAAACCTTGAATGTCATAGCTCATATTATCAACTTATCCCCAAGCAGTCTATTGAATGGAGAAATTTTAGAGGTGTGGTCCGAAAAGGAAGTATCTTATAGCCACTTACACGTGTTTGAGTAAAAGGCCTTTGTTCATATTCCTAAGGACGAGAGCTCCAAGCTAGAGTCAAAGATAAGGCAATGCATCTTTCTCCATAATATCTCAAAAATTATTATTATTATTATTATTATTATTATTATTATTATTATTATTATTATTATTATATGGTGTCGGGCGGCGTAGTAGGAAAAGAAAGAAAGGAAAAGAAAGGGGAGGAAGAGGAAAGAGAAGAGAGAGAAGGAAAGGGGGGCGCAAAAAGTCACAGCTGCCGTTATTGCCAAAGGACCACTCTGAAAAACTGAAGCTAGATAAAACCCTCTCTTTTATTCAACTTCCATTTTGTATGCTAGTATGAATGGAAAGAAAAGACGCGAGCCAAGAAGTGGAGCCATCGTTGTCGCCGCTGTCACCGGAGGAAATATATAAAATTAAGGCAAGTAAATCCTTCAATTCTCTTTGTTGATACTGATTCTTAATTTTCATATATTGATTTTGAAAAATATTGACCGAATCGTGGACAATAGGTAATCAGGTGAAGTTACGCCACAGCCTTGGCGAGGAAGAAGAAAGAATAAGAGAGGGATAGAAAAAGGAAAGATGAAGGAAGGCAGGGGTTGCGTGCGGCAAAGAGGCAACGCGTGGGCGTCAACCGGGCAGTGCTGTAAGGCCCGAGATCTTCCAATCAAGCAAATCATAATTAATTGAGGTCAAAAGACGCTTAGAAATTTACATTGAATTGTCCAATATTTGGGAACCATTGTAATTAAAATATGTGAAGTTGGAGACTTTCACCAATCTAAGGATTTCGAATCGAGATTTATTATACTAATTAAGTTATAAACTTAGAAGCCAGAGGTTTACCTTAGGACCCAACGGTAACCAAAAAAATTATCCAATGAACCCGATCAGCAATCAATTCAATTACGGTTAATAAAAGGACAACTCGGTCACCAAGATTCCAACCGGTTGTCAACTAAATTGATTTTGGGATGATAAATAGATAGCTCGGCTATCGAATTTTTAACTGATTAATAGCTAAAATTAGCTCGATTGATAAAATATAATAGAAATCAAATTAATTAAGTAAAAATCAATATATTCCAACCCACAAACACACACAAGGAAGCCTTACACTTGGCTGAATTCTAAGAATTCAGCAGGCAGCTTGCTGCAGCCCAAATCAGCTGCAAGAATTCAGCAAAGCAAACTAAAGGGTTCCACGGCAGCCTCACTTCAGCATCACACTTCCAATAAATTAATAGGGTATACATATATATACACCCTTCGGTTAAATATCTAATAATTTAGGAAGTCCACATGCTTCTAGAAAGCTGATACACCACGACTGCTCACATCCACACTTAGCTAAAATTTGAAGTAAAATAGGAAGCAGCTCACGGCTTCTTACTTCAGTAGCCACAATACACACGAGACTGCTTCCACTTGGCTGCTAAAATAGCCCTCCATGGCTGCTGAAGCAACAGGTCTCCTTGGCAGCTGAATTTCTCACAGCTATAGCCTTCCACAGACCAGCAGTAGCTCCATGGCTACAGCTTCAATTAGCTTCACACCTCAGCAGCCATCTCAACAACCAATAATAATCTACCACTAGGCAAAATTCTAAGGCAACAGGCTAACTAAATGGCATGAATCAGCAACGCTGAATTAGGACAACCGACTGATTTAGGGAGAAGATTTCAGGAGGTTTGATGAATCAGCTCTGCCTTTATAGTTGTATAAGAGATACGTGGGAGAAGGAAAGGAAGAAGAGAAGAGAAGAAAACCGTGTGAGGAAAAGGGAAAAACAGAAAGAAAAAGAGAGGGAAGCTAAAGCAAAACTGAAGGCAGCAAGAGAGGAAGGGTTCAGCTGAATATTTTAGTAAGTGTACTCAAAATCCTTCTTCATTTGGCCTTGTTTATTGTTAATTCCTTTAAGTATTATTATTCTAATACTTAATTTGCCTCATGTCTTGATCATATCATCATGCTAGCATTGGCTGGTGTCCTGAAAACCAAGGCTAGTAGCTGGACCATCTATTGTAAATGAGTTGAACTGACTACCAACTGGTCATCAAATCGACCCAAATTTTGTGACCAATGAGCTAAGCCCCTTAATTATATTTTAACAAATCAGCTCATGAAAATGGGTTAAACCGATCATTAAACTGAGTCTTACATTTGCAACTGAGCCAACCTCAACAACTCTGCTGATATCCGAAATTGCAGCCTATGAACCAGGTCCAAATTGGCTGAACCAACAACCATAGTGACTTAAGTGTCTGGTGGTGATATTCAAGTATCACCATACAAAAATTAGCCATGAACCGATCATGAACTAGTCATCAAAATAGAGGCAGAAACCAGTTGCATTAGTAAAAGCTTATGCTGAATTTTTAACTATAACTTTGACTTGAACCGGCTAGAATTTCAGCTTGAACTGGCCATAAACTGAGTAAATTCTTAAAAATGAGTCTCTTTGCTGTAAGAAGACTCCCCAAACCGGTCAAGAACCAGCCTCAAATTGACCATAAAAGCAACAAAAACAGAACCGACCCCTTTGCTTCCCTGTTGATGCTGATTGTGTCAGATCGGAAAAAATTGACGAAACTGGACCCAAATTGGCTCAACCAGTTGCCAGCCCAACCAAAGTATAATGTACTGAGGCTAAACTATCCACCAGTGAGCCAACCGCCCAAAACTTTTTTAAATGATTACTGAACTGGACCCCTAAACTGCACCAGAATTGGCCCAGCATCCTTAATACTAATTCTGGTAGTCCAAGAAAATAGGTTGAATAGCCCTGAATCGGAAAAATCAGCAGCCAACCCAGCCAAATTATCATATACTAAAGTTAAACTGTCAACCTATGAACCAACTTCTAAAAATACCTTGAAAAGAATACTGAATCAGGCCTCTAAATAGTGCTAGAACCGGGTGACAATATCAAGGTTGATGCTGAAATGGGCTACTAAACTGGCTTAGTTTCTATTCCCAAACTAGCTGAACCTGCGCCCAAGTTAACCAAAATATTATGAGGTAATGTTAAGACATCGATCGGTAAAAGTATGCCTCGAACCAACCAATGAACCGAGTTTTAAACAAGCAAATGGACCGGCCAAGATATGCAGAACCGGTTCATCTAAATTAGTTCACAAGTAATGAAAATTAATAATAAAAATCAGTACGGACCAATCCCTTGAACCGGCCATTAATCGGCCCTAACCGATAACTGAGTTTGCAAGTAATGGTGCTAAGATTGGGTTGAAGAAATCAAACTGAGCTAGCCCAAATCAACAATGGAACCAATAACTGAATCTGTCAAATATACTACGTGTTAAATCTGTATTTTTAACATATATAAAATTTTAAAATTAAGCTATTAAATTAGCTAATGTATTGATTTCTGTTACGATTTATGATATATTATTAATTATCACATTTTTTGCTACATGTTTTGATATTAATGAAAGTTTAAGTGAAAATCTACAAAAGTATTCAGAAGTTCAGTTATTTTCTTCTAGAGTGAAGAAAATTAAGAAAACGTATTAAGAATAAGTGTAAAGCTTCCATACGAAGTTTTGAAAAGGAATAAGAAACTGGATCAAGGATCTTTTGAGAGAGTAATATTCTCTAACATATCTTAAAATATAGTAGTAGAAAATCGAAGATAGCATTCTGCCCCATCTACTGAGATTATAAGTAGTACCACCCACCTCGGATTGTAAAATGATGTTAGGCCTTAGATTGTGTGGACTATCACAATCTACCTGCCTCGGGGTATTATATGAGGTTAAGTCTTAGATTGTGTAGACTAATATAATCCTTTCTTCGATTTGTCTACTCCTTTAGTTAGTAGGGCCTGCTACCCCTAATCCCTAAAGATAAAGAAGTTTAAAACGAGAATCAGTGTAAGGATAAAGCAATGAAAGATAAACGCATTGCATTTTCATGTATTAGATTCCTATTCCTTATGATAACATAATTTCAATATAAATATGCATATCTTTATATATTATATACTTTACTGAGAATTTAACTCACTCATTTGCTGTTTTTCTAACCTCT
This sequence comes from Nepenthes gracilis, assembly GCA_033239525.1. NCBI lineage: Eukaryota > Viridiplantae > Streptophyta > Magnoliopsida > Caryophyllales > Nepenthaceae > Nepenthes > Nepenthes gracilis. The sequence continues at coordinate 16,892,375 of BSYO01000007.1, forward strand.
CAGATGGAAGGCACGAGTTGGTATCTGGTGAACAAGATTAAAGTCAAAAGGTGATTATAATCAAATGGTTATAGATTGTAATGTATTGTAATGGATAAATTGATATTAGAAAATTATGTATTCCATCTTGTGATGAATAAACAAAAAAAAGATAATGTTGGTATTAATCATTTAGTTATACTTCTGTAAATTATTATGGTCATTATTTATATTTTTGTAAATTTTTATGGTAATGATTTTGGTACCTAATAATATCTCTAAAGAATCTGACACTGTATTCTAATTATATGTGGTTAGAACCACTTGATATGGTATTATATGGATCATGTGTATAATAATTATATATTTTATAGACTTATATGTAATATAATGTCTCATAAGTATAAATGAGGACATAGGACGTCACAAGTGCGGAGGCAGAGGCGCAGCATGAGAGGAGCTCGCGGCAAGAGAGAGGAGGAGAGAGAGGGAAGAAGGTCGAGCAGCACTGGCGGGTGGTGCAGCATAGGTGCGGCGTGGAGGAGGCATGCATGGCAGGAAAGGGAAAGGATGCGTGCAAAGAGGAGAGAAAAAAGCTCAGTTTGAGTACCTCAGAGTATCCTTTTGACAAATCTGTTTAAAATAAAGTCGAGACAAGTATTCTTTCGCCCTATCTCAGATTTATTTGAACATTTGATATGTTTTGTGTACATATTTCATATCAATATATTGTATGAATAATGGGCGGGTCTGAGACTTGATGGGTCAATGCATGTGTGAGTCCATGGCGATCCAAGCCCTGATAGGTTGATGTAACATGGCTGAGACCGGCAGGGCTAAAATACAACTGATATTAGAAATAAGATGATCAAGAATTATAAACCTAAAATACAGCCAATATTAGAAATAGGATGGTCGAGATTTGTAAGCCTAAAATACAGTCAATATTGAAAATATAATGGTCGAGAGTTACAAGCCTAAAATATAATCGAGCTGATAGAGCCAATAAAATTTGATGGCCGAGAATTACAAGCTTAAAATGTAGTCGGGTTGATAGTCAATGATATGAGATGGTCGAGAATTGTAAGCCTAATATATAGTCAGACTGATGGCCAATAATATTCGAAAGTTACAGGCCTAAATATAGTCGGATTGATAGCCAATGATATGAGATGGTTGAGAATTATATGCCTAAAATGTAATCAGGCCGATAGTTAATGACATGAGATAGTCGAGAATTGCAGACCTAAAATATAGTCAAGCTAATAACCAATGATGTGATATGACCGAGAGTTGCAGGTCTAAAATATAGTCGGGCTAATAGCCAATGATATGAAATATCCGAAAGTTACAGGCCTAAAATATAATCGGATTAATGAAGTTAATGATATAAGATGGCCGAGATCTGTTGGCCTAAAACATAGCCATTATGTTATATAGATTTGGATTCTATTTGTCGTTGGCCTCTATTCATATGGGTATGCCATAACTTTCATTTATGTGGGTGTGCCATAGCCTTTGATTATGTGTCGTGATATTAGAATACGATTTGTTATGCATTCATATCAGTTGGATGGTACGATGAGATCCTGCCTTTGGTGTACTGGTGATTTAACTTCTGATATTGACGATTTGAGATTTGTATCTGTCATTTGTTTTGATATTTATTTTTGAATTCTCCCTCTGATTTGCATATGCTATTTTGTGCATGCTTATAACGATACTTGTTGAGCATCCGACTCACATTTTTCATATTTTCATCTCTTTAAATTTGCAAAGGGTTGGGATGCTTTATAGGAGTTGGACGAGATCTGATGCGACGTCACGTGATTCGGTGGGTTTGGCATCTGTTACGACTCAAATAGCATTGGTTGTATTTCTGTATTTTTTGTATTGAATTTATTATAGATTTTATTATTTTTGGATAGAGGATTTGGCTGACAGTAAGCATTTAGATTATGTAATAAGGACTATTGGATTTAATATATATAAAATATAGATGAGTTTTGTTTGGATATCTCACTTACGATATTTAGAGTAAGTCCTATTTATATTATCTGGATGATTATTCGATAAGGTCCTATACGGGCTTGAATTGTTGGGTCATGTATTTGGTTTGTCACATTCAAATTTTTGGGACTTTAATTTCATGAATGACAAAATAATTGGACCTGCTAAGTTTTGGGACGTGACATTCTCGATTATGAGAAAGATGAGTTGGAATATCGGTTCTACATCCAATAGGAAAGAAGCTTGTCAAATCAATGGATGCAGTGTTCGTTGAAGACGAGACAATTGAAGATGTCTGCAAAGCGACAAATGTTGTCTCTAACAACGATAATAGTCGGGTTTGTGATACAAATCTTAAATCCTTAATACCGGTGTATATTTGAAATAAAGACGGTGATCAAGGCAATGCCGAGGAGGAAGAAAACCATGGACTCCTACGCTCGATGATGAGGATGATGCTATTCCTTATGATATTATTGAACCCGCCGAGACCATTCCACTCCGACTATCCATGAGAGATCGAAGGCTCTTTATTCGTCTATTGGCTGATAAGTACGTATTACTCACTAATGAAGGAGAGCCCAAAAGTTTTAAAAAAGTTTTGAAAGATGAGCACAAATCAAAATGGATGGAATTCTTGAAAGACAAAATAAAATCACTATTGAAAAATTATACGTTCAAGTTGACAAAATTGTCAAAGGGAAAACAAATGTTGAAGAACAAACGGGTATTTCATTTGAAGGCTAATGAGAATAGCCCACAACCGTGATGTAAGGTGAAATTGGTTGTGAAAGGCTTTAAGCAGCTGAAGGATGTTGACTTTGATGAAATTTTTACCAGGATTGTGAAGATGTCTTCAATCTAGGTGGTGTTTCATGGTTTTTGATTTGAAAGTGAACAATTGGATGTATGGATGACATTTCTTCATGGTGACCTTGAGGAGGATATTTATATGGAGCAGTCAAAGGGATTCCGAGTTGAAGGGAAAGAACATTTAGTATGTCGTCTGAAGAAAAGTTTCTATAGATTGAAGCAAGTTCCGAGATAGTGGTATAAGAAATTTAAATCTGTTATGGTAGATCAAGGCTACCAGAAGATTTTTTCAACCATTATATCTTTGTTTAGAGATTTTCGATGACAATTTTTTTATTCGCCTACTCTATGTGGATAATATGTTCATTGTTGGATAAAATACCTTTCGGATCAATGAATTGAAGTAACAGCTTAATAAATTCTTTACTATAAAGGATTTGGAGCTGGTGAAGCAAATTCTAGGTATTAGAATATTTTACGGCTATACGGCAAGGAAACTATGGATGTCCTAAGAGAGTTATGTCGAGAAGGTGCTTTAACATTTTAATATGGAGAAGTTAAAGTCTGTGAGCACTATGTTGGTCAATCATTTTAAATTGAGCAATCAGCAATACTCTTGAACGGATGATCAAAGGGCAAGTATGAGTGGCGTACCCTATTCTTCGGCTGTGGATAGCTTGATATATGCTATGGTATGTACGAGACTAGATATTGCTTATACTGTTGGAACGGTTAGCTATTTTTTGTCAAATCCCAGTAAGGAGTATTGGTTGACAGTGAAATGAATACTGAACTATCTTCAAAAAATTTTCAAGCTGTGCTTGCATTTTAAAAGTAACAAGCCATTTCTAGTTAGGTATACTGATGCAGACTTGGCCGGCAAAGTCGACTCTTAAGAGTCCACCTTGGGGTATTTAGCCATGTTCGCGGAAAGAGTTGTTTCTTGGCAATCTAAATTATAGAAGTGTGTTACTTTTTTGACCACCGAGATAAAATTTATTACTGTGACCGAAGCAAGTAATGAGATGTTATGGATAAAAAAATTCATTCGGGAATGTGGTTTCAAATAAGAGTAATATGTGCTTCTTTATGATAATCAAAGCGTGAATCACCTTTATAGAAAATTTGTCATTTTATTCCATATTAAAACACATTAATATGAGATATCATTAGATACAGAATATTGTTGACTTAGAGTTGTTGATGCTCGACAAGGTCAAAATTGTGAAAAATGGATCGGATATGATGACCAAAGTGTTACAAAGGGGGAAGCTTTAAGTTTGTCATACTATTATCGGGATAAAGATAATTGCCTCCACACAGTTATGAGAGAAAGTTTATTAGACTATGGGTTACTTTTATGTGAGCCCATACCTATTTGATGTGTCAATCGATGGTATAGACGATGAGTTTTTTGCATGCACGACCAAGGCCTAAAACACCAAATCCAATAGCAGTGCACTTGAGGTGCGCCTGAGATACTAATTCTAGAAGGGGTTGTTTCCAGAGGCACTCACACTTGAAGCGCACCTACAGAGGTTCGAGCACGGTTTGCAATATAGAAATATGCTGATGCATTTTTAGGATAAGCAACTTGTATTCTTTAGACCAGAGAGCGTCATCAGCGAGATAAAAAGAAGAGAAAGAGGGAGAAAATAGATAAGATAAAGATTCAAACATCTGGTTAAGTTTCGAACTGAGTTCTAGTCTCCACCGACACTGGATTATTACTCGGTAGTCATTATTACTTAATTTGATTGATACAAAGTATTGAGTTATTCTATTATTGGGATTTGTGTAACCAAAATATTATATAGTGAGATACTTTTGAACAAATGGTCCTGTGATTTTTCTCTCTATTCTAAATAGAGTTTTTTACGTAAAAATTATATATTGCCTCATTATTTGTAATTGTTGTTTATTTATAGTGTTTTGTCGAATATTTTTTATAATTTAAAGAATATTTTACAGGTGATGGGTATGCCAGTAATGGGTTAGCCCAAGAAGGAGGAATGACCCAGATCCACAACGGCTCATTAGCGCCTAGATGGTCAACACTTGCCATTGACTGGTTGAAAGGCCAATGAGCCAAGAAAAGCCCAAGAACATGACGGCCTACTTGGGTCCAAAACGGTCAACGCTTCTGTTAACTGAAAGAATGACCAGTTGGCCATTTGCAAACTGGGCCTCAAGTGAGCCAAACCCAGTTTGGTCTATGCGACCGTCCTTGACTAGCAACGGTCTTCTCTACTGATTTCGGCTCTTCACAAAAGGCAATCTCCACAACAACTGTGACGGAATGGGTTATTTTTCTTTAATAACCTCCATCAATAAACATACTCAACTAATGCCCATAATTAAATCATCATGAAATTATGCAAAAAATCGTGTAGAATTTTTTCTAAAAATGGGCAAAAACCATACAGACAACCTGTATAAATAAACCTGTACAAGACATAATGACTAGACTTTACAACAACCACGACATACATAGGATTCACAAATGTCATATCATTCATGACTTCAACACAATATCTTTACTACTATATTAGATCTATGAGAGATGTCATCTAGGCTTAGTCAAATCCAAAATTTAATAAATGCGGAAGCAAAACTAAATCCATAAAGTCATTTGCTAAAGCTAAATGATCCATTTATCATAATGCAAACGTACTACATCATCATCATCATATGCAACAATAAACTAACTAAACTATTTACATTTCAATTTTATCATTCATGCTTTAGTCTTAGGTCCCCGATGTCCAACCGATTTCCTTAGGCGAGTCCTTTGCCTTACTTTAACTAATCGGATGTCAGCTCGTATTTCTCATCTGGAAGGAAGAAGAGGCAAGAGTAAGCTAATAGCTCAACAAGTACATCATAACTGAGCACTAAACAATAATAATAAGACTAAATAGAAGGAAGATATAAACGAAACTTGAATAGACATGCTTGGGATGCAATTTACTTCTTTCTTTCATTCTTATTTTCTTTAAGATGTAACACGAGCATAATTATTCATCTTTACAGACCCAGGCTAGTGGACCCTACTAGCCAAAATGAGTGAATAATCAATGATAGATCGTATTCACTCCACACAATCAAAGGCCAGATTCAGAATAGAAGTTGTGGCTTTGCCCACAATCTTTCTAGATTCAGAAACAAAAGTATCATCGATTGCCACTATAACGTCCTAAGACATGTCCATAGTATCACCTGCTAAAATCATGCGACTAGGATAGATCTTTGAGTCTCTACTGTCACACTGGTGACACGCCTGGGGACATCACCCATCAAAATATGAATGCAGATCTTAGTTTCAAGATTACAGATTCTTTTCACAGATATCTCCATCTGAGAGATCAGATTCCTCAAATTTTTCTAATGTGGAATTCCTCTCCAATTATTTATGTACTGATTGTCTTCCTTGCGGATTTAACCTTTTCATAACTTAATTTATATACGAATATCGAAAGCATAGAGAAAGTTAGGAGTTCTTACCATTAAAGAACGAATCGACTTTAAGAGCTTTCGGACGTGAATTTCTTTTATAAATGTATATATCGAAGCTTTCAGATTATTCGATAGGATTTATACAAATATACATATCATTTGATTAGCAATTAAACATGAAAAATTATACAAAATATCGTTCAGAATCATCGGTGAATAGTGCACGCCTGAACAATGCGCGTGAACAGTGTCTGGATTATCTTATCGGTCAATTCTCAAAACTCCGATCACCCAATGGATAAATTATCAAATCTAAGGTATAGGTAGTCATAATCTTAAGTCAATTTATACGTTAAACCCCAAATCGAAGCTTAAACTGTGTCCGGGCCCGAGTTCGGGGCTTCGCGAACATAAATCCATACATAACCACAAATTCGGATACCCAATCGACAAATTAACTTTCCCAATCCATGAATAATCATATTCTAGTCCCAAATTGAGCTAAAATCCCAAAAATCCGTGGGTTTCATGTCCGGCCGTGGGGGTTAGGGTCTACGTTGTCCGAAACCTTACCTAAACTACAAATTTTGACTCTAAATTAACATATATGCATGCTTAGTTTTTAAGAATCATAAAATATAAACCTAATCGGGTATCGGAATGAGGTTACCCAAAGAAAACAAGAAAAAAGTGTACGAAAATAAAATAGAAGAGTATGAATGTACTTGTCTCGTCTCGATCTATCACCTTTTTAATTGACTCTCAGACAGATTCGGACTCGTGGGCCTTCATCCTTCTTCCTCTCTCTAGTTCCCCCACACTCTCTCTCTAAAACCGAAAAATGGCTAGAAAATGCGAAGGAAGAAACCCTCGCGTGATATAAAAACCCCAACTAGCACTCGAACGTCAGTCGGGCGGTAATTAGGCTGACCGCCTTGCCAACGCCGCGCCTCGAGCACTCGTCGAGCGCCCTTCGAGTAAGGCATTCTATTTTTTGCACCCCGTTGGCACTCGAGTGCTACTCTAGTGTGGGTCAGGCCCGCGACGAGCGTGTAGTAAGTCTACTTTGCATTTTCGCCGTCCGGGATCCTTTTTGACCCTTCCAACCAAATTTTTCATATCCTTAGACCCTAATTTTGAATGTATAAACTAAATATGCCGTAATTATCATAATTTAAAAGTCCGATCTATTTTACAAATTAACATTCCACGGTTTACAACTTCGATCCCTGATTTTACCAATTCTAGAACTTTAGGCTTTTCAATCCAATTTCTCTCATTTCCTTTAACCTTGATCCATTTATATTGACTTAATTACTCCTAATTACTGTATCTTGAAAGTCGGTACCTCACACTCTCCCCCACTTATAGAAATTTCGTCTTCAAAATTTAACGAACCTCGAATTCCCGTAATCGGAGGAAATCTTATGAATTCTCCTAGTGTTCCCAAATCACTTCCTTGATTAAACGGTTAACCCAAGGAACGTTGAGCATTCGAATCATCCTGATTCTTATTACCCAATGCGTTCTATCAAAATCTAGTTCTTCCAGGTCCGAAGACAAACCAAATTTATTAACTACTTTTTTTACTTATCTCAAAGTCTCAAACGATTGAAAATTCTTGCTTCAACCTACCCTAAGCCTCGAAAGGATCTATTCCTTCTAAGTCTCAAATTGAACCTTAACATATGTGGGTTCACCACATTTTCGTTGCGCTACTCTAATTATTTACCTAACTACGAATAGTTCAGTTACAATTCGCCGCTGTATCAAATTAACTTAACACTCAAAATTTTCTGATCAAGTTTCAGCTAAGATTTTGGCACAAACCTCAAATCACAATCAAACTTCAAGGTCGAAATACTTTGTATCCTCATTATTTCGTTGGTATGTCATCAAACCGACATTTTCTTAAAATATATAATCCATATGAAATACTTAGATTACACGGAAGTCATAATTAGAACAAATTCCAAGATAGCCATATCATGCAGACAATTCCTATAAATTTTCAAATTACAACCAGATTAGAAACTGTAATTATAATTATCACCCAAAGATTCATATAGCTTTAGGTCATTACCCAAAATTTTAAAACCTAAATGCTTAGAAACCTTAGGATCTTATTAGCATACTAATAAGCCAACTGATTCATTCCTAACGTGTCCTCTATAATTACAGGGGGTGGATCTTCGAAATTGTTCTAAGATAAAACCACAAAGACTTCTCATTTCTTAATTTCACAGCCCCACTACTTTGAATACGATTTCTGTCTCCCAATTTAAGAGCATGACATATCATTAACCCAACATTGGGACCACTTGTAGCTTACGATTCACATCTCCTGCGAGACATTAAAAACATATTAAGCTTAAGGATTCCCATCATTCCTTGTCAGCACTAAAGTTCACTTTTCTCACAACACCGAGGTTCATCTTCACAATCCTTAAACGGGTCTATCAATTGCGAGATCATAAAATCATCTTTCTTTAACGACAGAACTATTTTGGCCTTTAAATTTATTAGATAATAGCTATCTCTAAAAACAATTGCCATGAGTTCTCAAAGCAGAGACTTCAGTTACTGATTCTAGCCGACGGGTGGAGTAACTCTAATTATGAAATTCTCCCCCACATAATTTCTATCACGAAACGGGAATAACAAAATTCTAACCTTCCTTAAAAATATTATATTCTATAATAACTCACTAGACCCGTCAAGGTTCATCCCAAATGACATGGGCATCAATTTTATCCTTAATTCCTCGAAGGCTTACTTCACTTGTCCCATTCTTACGAATACAAATCGTTCCTAAGCCCAAACGTCTCACGGCTCTACTAGCCTTCATGATACTAATCAGCCTTCCCAATAAACCGCTAATATCGAAGAGGCCTCACACCCATATCACATTCTTCCTTATCCCTCGAAAACTATCTTTTTATATTTCATTCTAATGACTACAGACCCCTTCTAAACCAAATGTCTCACAGACGCTATAATCCTCGAGGGCTACTTGCCGAATCGCTCATCAGATTCAGTTAATCCCGAGAAAATCATACCCCTTCACAACATTAATCGGTCTTTCCCATTTAGTCACTGCTTAAAGTCCTATAGATTCAAAATCGTGCTATCGAAGATGTCAAACACTCAATGGGGCATTTTCTCAGATTAAACTTGCATTCCTCTCTCGATCAGGTCTTTGATTAACAATCATTCTCAATCTGTGACACAATTTTCAAATGGAGTACATATTTCCTATGTTCCTTTGAACCTATCAATGAGGTCATCTCAATATGGACCCGAATATGGCTAAAAGGTCTAACCCATAATATTTATGAAATTCCAATGGACCTTCAAAACCCAAACGGCATTCCCAAACTTCGTAGCAGCCATACCCTCTCTTGAATGTTGCCGCGGGCACAATTTTTAATTATCCATAATCAACACGCTATGGATACAGATTGATCTTAGAAATCATCTATCTATTCATTGAGCCTACTCAGCAACTCATTAATCTTCTGAGTAACCAATTGTCCAACTATCCATAAATAACCTCATCAGTTAATCTGACTTCCCCAAAGGCCCCAAGGTATTCTTAACGGTACCTAACCAAAGCTCCTCCAATTCCATACGAAATCCTCAAAATCTAGTGCTGATTCCAATACAACCACAAATCATTTATCAAAGGTAATCAACTCGATCTTTTCTTCCAATGTATATCCTCATGGCTCACACAACTAAATTCCTTAGCGAACACCAAATGACTTCAATGGGGTGGTCTCATTTACTAATTTGACTTAACGCCTATCATTGATTGGATCAACTATGCCCCATATTCAGAATTTATAACTTGATTACAAAGCACATTATCTTACCAACACAATTCACACCAACATCCACAAACACCTTTTCAATTTCTACAGGATTGTACCGTCCAAAAATTCCAGCGTTCAAACACATACCAAATCGATCGTAATTTGACATTCTTAGTTTCATTATACCGAAAATTGACTCCAAGTTTCACTGACCTTAAGCCGTCAATCCCACCTTATCCGCCACACTTGATATGTCGATCAAGCATTCCATCTTAGTGATTTGCTAGCCTGAGAACCTCAACTCAGAATAAATCAAACCTGATCTCTAATCCAAAATCAATTAACTAAGGCCTCAAATCAAAACCAACCAACTTAAGCAATAAATCGGCACCAATCAAATTGGAACCTCCAGGTGCCACCTACAGTTCCTCTCGATCTCACAGTCGACCGTTGCCACTAATGAACCTTCACCTAGGAGCCGTAGTAGCTACTAGTATCCTATCTGAAGGCAATAACATAGTTAAAGTATTCTTAGGGACTATCTAGGGGCAGGAGCTAGACAACTAAATTCATCATTTATCTCTAACTTAGTTCAAGCCTAAGCTAGTCAACCGGAATGGTTAGGACTATCCAACCTAACTTAATTTGTCATACACTTGCATCTACTTATCTGATCAATTTTAATCTATTCTATGATTCCGCATACGATTCAAATCAAACCTAAGATATCTCTTTTCTCTGATACCAGCTGTGACGGAATGGGTTATTTTTTCCTATTAACCTCCGTCAATAAATATACCCAACTAATGTCCATAATTAAATAATTGTAAAATTTTACAAAAAATTGGATAGAGTTTCCTATAAAAATAGGCCATACATACAACCTGTATAAATAAACATGTACAAGACATATAATTATCAGACTTTAAATTTTCACAACCATCACACACACAGGATCCACAAATGTCATATCATTTATGGCTCTAACACAATACCTCTACTACTATATTGGATATATAAGAGATGCCATCTAGGCCTAATCAAATCTAAATTTAAATAAATACGAAAGCAAAATTAAATCCATAAAATCATCTGTGAAAGTTAGAAGATACATTCATCATAATACAAACGTACTACATCATCATCATCATATGCAACAACAAACTAACTAAACTATTTACATTTCAATTCCATCATTCATGCTTTAGTCTTTGGTCCCCGAAGTCCAGCTGATTTTCTTAAGCGAGTCCTGCGCCTTACTCTAATTAATCAGGTGTCAACTCATAGTTCTCATCTAGAAGGAAGAAGAGGTAAGAGTGAGCTAATAGCTCAATAAGTACATCATAACAGAGCACTGAACAATAATAACAAAATTAAACAGAAGAAAGATATAAATGAAACTTGAATAAACATGCTTGGGATGCAATTTACTTCTTTCTTTCATTCTTATTTTCTTTAAGATGTAACGTGAGTATAATTATTCATCTTTGCAGACTCGAGCTAGTGGACCGTACTAGCTAAAGGGAGTGAATAATCGATGATAAATTGTATTCGCTCCACACAATCAAAGGTGAAACTCAGAACATAAGTTGTGGCTTTCCCCACATTCTTTTTCAAATTCAGAAACAAAAATAAAATTATTCTCGATTACCACTGCAACATCCTAAAGCATATCCATAGTATCACTCGCTAAAATCATGCGACCAGGATAAATCCTTGAGTCTCTACTGTCAAACTAGTGACATGCCTGGGGACATTACCCATCAAAGTATGAACGTGGATCCTAGTTTCAAGATTACAGATTCTTTTCACAAATATCTCCATTTGGGAGATCAGATTTCTCAAATTTTTCCAATGTGAAATTTCTCTCCAATTATTCATGTACTTATCGTCTTACTTGCGGATTTCAGTCTTTTCATAACTTAACTTATATACGAATATCAAAAGCATAGAGAAAGTTATGCGTTCTTACCGTTAAAGAACGAATTGACTTCGAGAGCTTTCAGACGCGGATTTCTTTTATAAATGCATATATCAAAGCTTTTAAATTATTTGATAGGATTTATACAAGCATACATATCATTTGATTAGCAATTAAATATGAAAAATTATACAAAATATCGTTCAGAATCATCCATGAATAGTGCGCATGTGAACAGTGTTTGGATTATCTTATTGGTCAATTCTCGGAACTCTGATCACCCAATGGACAAATTATCAAATCTAAGGCATAGGTAGCTATAATTCCAAGTCAATTTATACATTAAACCCCAAATCGAAGCTTAAACGGTGTCCGGACGTGAGTTCGGGGCTTCGTGAACGTAAATTCATACATAACCATAAATTCGGATACCTAATCGACAAATTAACTTTCTCAATCCATGGATAATCATATTCTAGTCCCAAAGCGAGCTAAAGCCCCAAAACTCCGTGGGTTTCATGTCCGGGCGTGGGGGTTAGGGTTTACATTGTCCGAAACCTTACTTAAACTAAAAATTTAGACTCCAAATTAACATATATGCCTACTTAGTTTTTAAGAATCATAAAATATAAACCTAACCGGGTATCGGAGTGAGGATATCAGAAGAAAACAAGACAAAAGTGTACAAAAATGAAAGAGAAGAGTATGAATGTACTTGCCTCGTCCCGATCTATTGCCTTTTTAACTTGCTCTCAGACGAATTCGGACTCATGGCCTTCATCTCCTCTTCCTCTCTCTAGTTCCCACACACTCTCTCTCTCTAAAACCCAAAAATGGCTGGAAAATGTGAAGGAAGAAACCCTCGGGTGATAAAAAAACCTCAATTGCTCGAGTACCAGTCGGGGCTATAATCAGTGCATAGCTTGCCAACATAGTGCCTCGAGCGCTCGTCAAGTGCCCTTCAAGAAAGGAATTTTGTTTTACGCACCCCGTTGGTGTTCGAGTGCTACTCGGGCGTGTGTCAGGCCCACATTGAGCATGCAGTAAGCCTACTTCGTGTTTTTGCCGTTTGGAACCGTTTTGACCCTTCCAACCTAATTTTTCACGTCCTTGGGTCCTAATTTTGATTGTATAACCTTAATACGCCGTAATTATCATAATTTAAAACTCTGATCTATTTTACAAATTAACATTCCACGATTTACAATTTTAATCCCCGATTTTACCAATTTTGGCTCTCGAACGGATTCAAACTCATGGGCCTTCCTCTCCTCTTCCTCTCTCTAGTTCCCATACTCTCTCTCTCTCTAAAACCCAAAAATGGCCGAAAAATGCAAAGGAAGAAATCCTCACGTAATATAAAAACCCCGACTGGCGCTCGAGCGCCAGTTGGGCGGTAATCAGGCACACCACCCTGCCAACGCTGTGCTTCGAGCTCTTGTCGAGTGCCCATCGAGCAAGTCATTCTGTTTTTCATGCCCCATTGGTGCTCAAGCACTACTCGGGTGCGGGTCAAGATCGAAATCATGCAAGACGGTCAATACTTCCATTGACAGGATGCATGACCAGTTGGCCGTCTGTAGACCAGGCCTTAAGTGAGCCAAGCCCAATTTGGTCCATGCGACGGTCCTTAACCAGCAATGGTCTTCTCCCCTAATTTTGTACTCTTCACAGAAAGCAATCTTCACTACAATGGTTATCAGCAGATTCAACGCGCATCCCTAAAAGAAGGCATAAGGATCCTTTTTCTGTCTGCTGGAAACCCTAATGGTTGCAGAACACAAAAGGAAAGCAATCAATCTAGTAACCACTATTGCCACAAAAGCTCCACACCAAAAAAGGTAGTGATCCTAGCTGAGCGCGAGAATCAAACCCTTCTACACAAAGAAGGCAGCTCAAAGCAGCGCCTATAAAAGGCCATTGAGTCCTCACTCTAAGACACGCATTCGTTCGCCCACAATAAGCTCAAACGCTTAAACTTGCCACTAAAGATCTCTGCAGAAAAGCTCAACGCTTCAGACTGCAAACGCTCTCTCTCTTTTTGCCACTACGTTCTCAGGAAACACAGTTCTGAGTGCCAACGCTCCTCACGAGCCGTCAAAGCCTCTCCTAGTGAGAGCATTCACCCATCTCAAACACTCTCTACATTCTCTTGCATCTTTACTTTCACCTTCTTAATTCGAAAGTCGTTTGCTAATTTAAACGTCGAAGTATTTACGGTGGGACATCCTTCTACCATCACCTAACCTCTTATTCATAGTTGTGGTATGCAAGATCCAGACTTTGTGGATGGAGCCGAACTCACACAACCGATTTGACTCAAATCTATTCAAAATTTGGATACAGGATGCATCATTAGTGCCGTCTGTGGGAAGCTTACAAAAAGCCGGTCACTTTTTTTCACAGTCTCTCTCAGTTTTGCCTCTCATCAAATTGAATGGTGAATACAAGAGCGCAAGCTAACGGTCCCCCTAGGGACACGACCACACCTGACCAGGACCGCTCTACTAGTAACCAGATCAATGGGGTGGTTAACAGTGTGCCAGCACCCTTTTTCCAAAATCTGACGGAGCATATGGGCAATATGAACAGAATGCTCCAAATGTTCTCTGCCCACTAGGAGAACAGTCAGTAGGGGGCTCCGCCCGCAGCATTCCCTGCTTCGTCCTCCAAGAGAGGAGGTCAGAAGAAGAAAAAACTGGCCAAGAAGACCAAGAGGCCGGCCAACACCGAGGCTCCAAAGGCCTCACATGCCCAAAACCGTTCAAGACTGGAAGAATGTCTGGGCAGTAGGACTCCGGAGGAGAATCCAGAACGGAGGAATCCTTGATACTCTTGAGTAGACGCCTCCCCTCGTGCTCAAGAGGGAGTCTCTAGGATCGTTAGACCCGCTGGTAGCAGTAGCCAGCCGACTACTCGTCACGTCAGAGAAAGGACTGAGTTGAGAACCTGTAACGACCCAAAATTTGAATAAGGAAATTTTAACCATCAGATCCGATCAACGCCCGTTGACCGAAAATCCAAAGGTGAAGAAGTCCGGAATTGGTATTGAGGAAATTACTGTCCGGATTTCCTTAATGAAGTCTGGATTTACATAATAAAAGAAGTCCGGATTTCGTTGGGCAAATGAAGTCCGGATTTCCCTTGGTAAATGAACTCCGGATTTCCGGAGTAAAAACGCGTGCGGATTTGCTGAAAGAAAACACTCCGAATTCCCGACGAGAAAACGCGTCCGGATCACTCCGGATTTTCCGAAGTAAAATGTGAGTCCGGACTTATTGAAGAAGTCCGGTCACAGTTAAGGCAGAATTTTGGGGTAGGAGCAGCATTGAATGTCTGGAGTTCCCGATACGTGTTGGAAAGCTAATTCTCATGGGAAATGTAGGATAATTTATAGCAACGTTGGAAAATAGGAAAAAAAAAATTATAAATGAGGGCCACCAAACTTAGGGCTATAAATAAGGGCCTTAGGGCCTCAAGAATAAGGCACCACTAGAAACTCTCCTAAAAGTAGAAGGCTGAAAGCTAAGGAAAAAGTAGAAACGAACTCAGGCAAGATACTCACCCCTATTTATAAAATTCATGTTTATGTATGTTACTATAAAATTTCATGATGTTCTGTATGAAATATGTTTTTTTTTCCTGCTTTATGACTTCTTGATCTGAAAGGCATGTTTAAAATAAAACTCTGTTATGCATAATGATGGATTTTATACTGTAGATGATTTCCTGATAGATATTATGAATTTTGATATTTCATGTTGATGACCTAAGAACTTATGATGATTTTTAATTCTGCTGAAACCATTTCTGGGTTTAAGAGCTCCGGTCTTTGATTAATGCTCCGTCTGTTGTTATTTAACTTCGACCTTGACAACCGAAGAGCTCCGGCTTTTCTGTGTTAGGGAAATATTCTGTTAAAAAAGAAAAACTCCGTTCAAAAGTACTTCGGCTTTAAATGTGCTCCGTCCTCTGCAAATGTACTCCGGCTTTGAAGAAGAATTCAAGTTGTTATGAAGTACGCCGCCTTCTGTTTTGAAATAAACTTAGGCTTTGATTAAAAGAGAAGTCCGACCTTTTTATGAATAATGTGTCCGTCCCTTTAAAAAAGTACTCCGGCCTTCTGTTTAACTAAGAAACTCCGTCCAAAATGAACTCCGGCCTTTACGTTTTTTTTTTTTTTAAAAAAGTACTCCGTTCCTTTGTTTTGAAATGAACTCCGGCTTATGAGTTTTGTATTTCATGAGCTTCGGATTTTAAACAGAAAAGTACTCCGTCCTTTTATTTCGAAAAGAACTCCGGCCTTGAAGAAAAACAACTCCGGTTTTTAAAGAACTCAGAATTTTGAAATACGTCCCTCAAAAGAGCTCCGGCCTTTGAAACCTGTCTTAATAAAAAGAATTTCGTCTCCTGAAAAGAGCTCCGCCACGAAAAGCACTCCGTCCGATTTAAGTAAAGATGCTCCGTCCATTTTAAGAAACGGCACTCCGTCCCTTTTAAAGAACTTCCGACTTTTGAGCATAATGTAAATGTGCTCCGTTCTTCATAAATAAAGAAGTTCGATTTTGATTAAAGAAAGGAACTCCGGTTTTAGATTAAGGAAAACGAACTCCGGTTTTGACTAAAGTAAATGAACTCCGGCTTTGAAAGAAAACGAACTCCGGCTTTGATTAAAGGAAATGAACTCCGGCTTTGACGAAAGGAAACGAACTCGGGCCTTGTAAAGAACTTCGGTTTCCGGACTTCAGCTTTTCGTTTAAAAAGAGCTTCGGAAATTAACAAGATAAGAACTTCGAATTTCTTTTGAAAAATGAGCTTCGGCTTTTTGATAGATGATATGAACTTCAATGAATAAAGTGAAGAACAAGACATATAGATTATGGACAGCAAGTGGAACTCTATGACTCCGACTTTTGATCTATGATATATGGCCAATAAAGAACATGAACCAAGAACCGAGTTTCCATTAAACTTGCTGTTAAAGATGGATGAAGGATATTGGAGTGACACTCGAGGATGCCTCCTGGGCCACGGGAGGGGACCTTTTGGTGGCACAAGAACTCTGGACTATGGCCCCGTATGCCGGGTTAAAGGCATGACCTCCCGCCCCGGGGAGCATAATGAGGGGATACGGCTTTAGGTTGTGGGGTAGCACACAACCCGTCCTCGATGTTGTCCGCTCCCGTCCGGTCCCTAAAGATTATAATTTTGATGAAGACAATATGATAAGAATCTGAACCAAGAAGAAATGATATGATGATTTTTATTATGCTATATTATGATCTATAATTTGATTATATGTATGCTTGTGTTTTCTGCATGTGAGTATCCTGCTGGGCTTTGTAAGCTCACTCTTGCAAATTTTCAGATGACAAGCTTTTGGAGGACGAAGTTGAGTAGAGCCCTATGGTTATCCGGGCTGGAGCAGATTTTTGGAGTTTTGTTTATTTTGTTTGAGGAAACTTGTAATTTTTGATTCCGCTGTTTATGAATGTTAGAATGTTTCCGTGACATTTTGGGTTTATGAAATTATTAACCTTTAGAATGCATCTCAGGTTTGAATAAAGATAAGAAAAATTTTATTGCTCATCTATTTATCTTATCATAAATTATATGAATTAGAATTGACGACGGCTTTCGATAGTAATAAAAGTCGGGTCGTCACAGAACCTATCTTAACTTTAAAAGAACTGGCAACGCCATCCCCACGGATTCATGGGTGGAGAAGATCCTAAAACACGTATTCAAAGATGATGAACACACCATGGATCTGGATAAATCCCTTTTCACGGCACAGATCTTGAAGCATTCTATGCCGACCAAGTTCAAGATGCCAACTCTTGACTCTTATAATGGGAGGGTTGATCCCATGGATCACGTCAATCATTTTAACACCCATCTGAGACTACAAGGGTTGGAGGACGCAGCCATGTATCACTACTTCCCTCTTACGCTGAAGGAAGACGCCCGCATCTGGTTTCATCGTCTCCCATCAAATTCAATCCGGAGCTTCCGAGAGCTCTCTGATCTCTTCTTGGTGCAATATGCCTCCAGTGTCGAGAAGAGAAGCAGCATTGGCACCTCTCCCACATCAAGCAGAAATAGGAAGAGAATCCGTGAAAATTCCTGGATCGCTTCGTGGCGGAGGCATGAAGAATTCCCAAGCTCACAAAAGAGATAAAACTTGGTAGTTTTATCTCTGCCTTCACGTATAGGGACTTCTTTAGACCACCTGCGCATAAGAATTCACAGACATTCTGAGAGGTAGAATTCATCACTATGGCTTACACAGCAGCGGAGGAGGCCAACGAAGCTAAGCGTTCTGAGCGAATCAAACAACCTTGCTCTTACCAAACTGTGGGAAAGAGGAAGCACAACGGCGGTGACCACTCCTACCGGAAGCAGCACGGGACTGGAGTGCCAGAACGAAGGGATTACGGGCCGATCAACCTGATGTCCCTGACCGACACACGCTCCAACATCCTCATGCAGATCCGTGGGGAGAAGTTCCTTAAATGTCCAAAACCACTTAAGAAAGCGGAGGGAGGAAATCCATTCAAGTACTGTAATTTTCATCGATCTCCTGGACACTCCACGAAAGATTGCAAGACGCTTCAGTGGGAGATCGAGGAGCTCATCCGAAGGGGCACCTCGCTAGGTTCGTTAGGAACTCTGGGTAGAGCTCTGGTGCCTCAAAAGGGGAAGGACCGGAGCCTTTCCCACCATGGAACAGGGTCACGGCCGGAGTGGTCAATATGATCACAATCGACCAGGCTAAGACCTCAGCGGATCACAAGGAGCAATAGGCTGGGCGGAAGAAACAGCGCACAGAAGACAAAGTCATTAGCTTTAGCAATAATGACTTGAGCCATGTAATCTCCCCTCATGCAGATCCCCTTGTTGTATCAGCCCTCATTTCGGGCGGTAGTGTTGACTACCAACTGAAACGAGTTTTCATTGATAATGGAAGTTCCCGTGATTTGCTTTACCTTGATACTTTTTTTAAACTTGGTTTAAAAAAGAGTTAGTTGAAACTTACCGAAGGCCCACTCTATGGCCTTGACAATGAACCAGTGGCCGTCCAATGAATAATCCAGTTGGAGGTCACCCTACGCACGTACTCAAGAACAGCGAGTCACACACTCTCCTTTGTCATCGACCTGCCTTCCTTATACAACGTGATTCTAGGCCACCTGTGCCTAATAGGGTTCGGAGCCGTCACTTCAATACTGCACCTCAAGATTAAATTCCTAACAGCCTGTGGTATTGGTGAAGTGTTGAGTGACCAAGTCACTGGGAGGACATGCTACATGTCCCAGATCGTTCCAAGTGGAAGCATAAAGGCGGCAGGAGAGCTTGACCATCAAGATGAAGCAACCTTACAACAAGCGCAATCTGGTAAAGCAACCAATCTAATTCCACTGAATTTGAAAGACTCAGAGAGGTGTGTGCAGATCGGAGGCTCACTCACCGGGACACTGCGTGATGAGCTAATCACGTTCTTAAGACAGAATGCCAACATCTTCGTGTGGACACCCGCTAACATGCCTGGGATTCTGCAGGAGTAATGGTTTACAAGTTAGGCCTCGATCCCGACTGCAATCCCATTGGTAGAAACGGAGGAACCACTCTATAGAAAAGTTGATCGCCATCCGGGAGGAGGTGAAGAAGCTGCTGGATGTCGGCTTTATTAGTGAAGTCCAGTACCCGGACTGGCTCTCTAAAGTCGTCCTGGTAAAGAAAAGTAACGAAAAATGGCGAATGTGCATCGACTTCACCGACGTTAACAAGGCCTGCCCAAAAGACAGATTCCTTTTACCCAAGATTGACCTGTTGGTAGTCTCAACATTCGGAAACGAGCGACTGAGCTTCATGGACGCGTACTCGGGTTATAATCAGATCTGAATGAACCCAGAGGATGAGGAACACACTTTGTTCATGACAAATTAAGGCACTTATTGCTATAAGATGATATTGTTTGGTCGAAAGAACGCGGGTGTCATTTACCAGCGGCTCGTGGACAGGATGTTTAAAGAGTAGATCGACCGCAATATGGAGGTGAACATCAACGACATTCTCATCAAGAGCAAGACCACCAACGACCATGTTTGCGATCTAGCTGAATCCTTTGAGGTGCTCCGCACACATCAGATGAAACTAAATCCTTCTAAGTGCGTCTTTGGAGTATCATCAGGAAAGTTCTTAGGTTTCATCGTCTCTCAACAAGAGATCGAGGCAAACTCAGAGAAGATCAAGGCACTCACAGATATGACCCTACTGCAAAGTTTTAAAGATATCCAAAGGCTAACTAGACGACTGGCAACCTCGTCTCGTTTCTTGTCCAAGTCAGGGGACAAATATCAACCTTTCTTCAAGGCTCTGAGGGGGACAAAAGCAAATAGATTCTAGTGTACCGTAGAACGCCAGACAGCTTTTGACAAATTGAATCAGTATCTAGCCAGTCCGCAGTTGTTGACATCACCCAAGGACGGAGAGAATTTATACCTCTACCTGGCGGTGTTGGAGGTAGCTCTTAGCTCTATCTGGCCAGTCCGCACTTGTCTTCTCCGCTCGAAAATTGGGGCCTTATTTCTAAGCTCATCACGTGGTAGTCCTAACTGACCAGCATCTGAAGAGTATTCTGTAGAAATCCAACATTTCTGGACGGCTGAAAAAATGGGCTATCGAATTAGGAGAGTTCAACATTGAATTTCGGCCAAGACCCGCCACCAAAGGGTAGGCTCTAGCCGACTTTATCGTCGAGATCACGACACCAATTCCTGATGAACAACCCACTAAGGACGTAGGACTACACGGGGAAGAACCAGAGTGGGTTCTCAATGTAAACGGACCATCTACGGACTTAGGTAGCGGTGTCGGAGTGGTCCAGAGGACCCTTGATGGGTTCGAGGTGAAGTACTCCCTTAGACTCGACTTCTCAGCCACCAACAATATTGCCGAATACGAAATCTTATTAGCTAGGTTAAAACTACCAAAAGAGTGCTCTTTTAGACGACTGACTATGTATGGTGATTCTGAGCTAGTCGTTAACCAGGTAAATAGGAATTTTGAGGCGTGTAACCCTCACTTAGCCAAATACTTGGCTAAGACGAAGGACACCATCCGGAGATTTGATAAGCTGGATCTGGTCCACGTCCCCAAAATTAAAAATTGGAAGGCCAACCAACTCGCTAGGACAGCGGCGACCTAAAACACAGAACAGTATTCGACAGACATGCGGGAGGTCCTGAGTACTCTTAGCACGGAGGAACAGTAAGCAATGCAAATTTGCAACACGGATAGCTGGATGACGCCTTACCAGAGATACCTGGCAGATGGAACACTGCCAGACAATGTTGATGAAGCCAAGTGGGTCAAGAAGATGGCTGGCTGATACACCATAGTCGATGGACGGCTGTATCGCTGTGACTACTCAACTCCGTACCTCCGATGCTTAACTCCTGAGGAGGCGGACTACGCCATGAGCGAAGTCTACATTGGGATCTGTGGATCGCATATCGGCGACAAAACCTACTGTTCAAAATCATGCGCTACGGATATTAGTAGTCAATGATAAAGAAAGACGCCCTTGACTTCGTGAAGAAGTGTGAAAATTGCCAACTCCATGATAATCTTCACTATCAACCGCCCACTGAATTGATGACTTTTCAAGCTCCTTGGCCTTTCACACAATTGGGGCTCGATATTCTTGGCCCATTTCCCATTGCTACTGGGTAAATGAAGTTCATCATCACTAGCATCGACTACCTCACCAAGTGTGTCGAAGCCACCCCGCTGGCCAAGATTACCGAACACAACGCTTTAGAATTTATCCGCCAAAGCATAATCAGTAGATTTGGCATTCCAGAGATTATAGTGACTGACAACAGAACCCAATTCTCCTGAAAATATTTCACCAAGTATTGCATCGGTCTAGGCATTAAATTGGTCCACACTTCGGTAGCATACCCACAAGCCAACGGACGGGTAGAGATCACAAAGCGCACGCTACTCCACGGTCTGAAGACTAAGTAGGACGACGCAGGGGGCTCCTGGGTCGACAAACTATCCTCTATCCTATGGTCTTACCAGTTAACCAAAAAGAACCGACTCACGAGACGCCCTTCAGTCTTTGATACGGGACTGAAACAGTAGTTCTGGTTGAGAATGGGCTTTCAAGTCTTAGGATTGAGTCTTTCAACCCACAAGGTAACTCCCAAAAAATCCAGAAACTCCTAGACTTATTAGAAGAAGCCCATGAAATTGTCATACTATGGACAGCGGCCTACCAATAACGAGTCACATGCTATTACAACAAGAAGGTAAAAGCGTGACACTTCGAAGTTGGGGACTCGGTCTTGCTAAGCATCGAAGCTACAGGCAAGGCCACCAACCGGAATAAACTGTCCCCAAATTGGGAGGCCTTTTTCTAGTCTCCATCGTTCTGCGGAATGGAGCATACAAACTCTGGACCTAGAACGGCAAGTTTGTTCCACGGATATGGAACACAGTCCACCTCAAGCACTACTTCCAGTAAGGGCACAGGTAGGTCATCCATATAAATGCTTGCACTTATTGTTTATCATTAATAAAATAACATATTTTTTCTTTCTTATTTACATCATGTCTTTCTTCTTTTCCATCTGCATGTGTGTCTGCTTATAGGGTTATATGACTTAGACTGCCCCTAAGTCGGGCAGATTTTCATCCTCTCGTAACTAAACCCTGGTCATTTATGCGATCCATAAGCCGTCGTAATTAAACCCTAATCATCCAGGTGGCCCATGAGCGGTCGTAGCTAAAATCCCTGATTATCCAGGTGGCCAACTAACGGTCGTAACTAAATTTTGATGATCCAAGTGGTCGTAACTAAACCCTAATCATTCAGGTGGCCTATTAACGGTCGAATTAAATTTTGATGATCCAAGTGGCCCGTTTACGATCAAAATCTTAGGGGGCTTGAACAACACACGTGATGACCTCCTACTCAAGAAGATAGCATGGCAATCAACAATGGTCAACCAGAGCAGAAGCACTCCGTTCAAAAGCTAGCCACCCAAGTTCACACTTGGGCAACACTGCCAAGCCTCTACTCACAAGTGAAGAACAGGCTTGACCTGACAACAGGGTCCACCCTGATGTCTTCTACTAGACTTAAGTCTATCAAAGAGTGCCACTAACATCTCAAGAAAGGCCGACGACCAATTCGTGCGCAACAAACTATATTGGCCGGACAACGTGACAACAATAATTGAGAAACGAGTACTAAGGCAAAGACGTTGTTAGTAAAATGATCATTATATTGATTGTGTGCCTTCATAATTACAACAATCTCAAAAAACAAGAGTACAAAAACTACAAGGGAGCAGAGCGCTCAGGAGGAGGCGGCGGTGGTCCCTGACCACTTTGGGGCTGTCCCACAAGGCTCTCGGGATGTTGGGTAGAACGGTTTGCTGGATCAAGAAATTCAACTGAAAAATTAGGTCAATCAGTCATGCAATATGACGATTGAGGTTGACACCTTCCCACACCCGTGCCCACAACATCCCAAAGACCTCATGGGGACGTGTATGAGTTCCCAGCTCATTTTCCAACGATGTCAACTGTCCCGAGAGCTGATCGATGTGCCACGCCACCCGATCAGCTTCCTCTCTTAGCTTGGCATTCTCTTCTTTCAACCTTGCGTTCTCCTCCTCTAGGCTTGACACCATTGTCTGAAGGGCAGCTGTGTCATCCAAGTGTTCCGCCTTAAGTAGCTCCATCTCCTCCTCAAGCTAGGCGATCTCTCTGTCACAATCAGAAATCATCAGGCCCCCTCAGGCCAAGACCTTACTAATTACGTCAATTACTTTCTCCTCCAGTAAAGACCAAATACATTAAATAACGACAACGGAGAGGAAAAGGAGAAAAAGAGTTATGAAGGTTTACCTGCCAAACTCGGTGCTCCGGCTTCACTGGCCTGCTGTGAGACCTTGGACCAAGCGACGGAGGACCGAAAATAGGAATCTCCTAAGTAGGCCGAGCAGTGGCCTTCGCCGTAAACTCCACTAGCAACTCTGTCGTAAGGTCCATCGCCTCAACAAGCTTTCCGATGACTGGCTCCTCTGATGCAGTATGTGGCTCCAAAATTGGCTCCTACAACTCAATCAGCAACTCCACAATTGGCTGCTTAACAATTGGCTCCAATAGCTCAGTTGGCGGCTCAGCAGATGGCTCCCGTTGCTCAGCTCACGGCTCACCAGCTAGCTCCAGCATCTCAGCCTGTGGCTCAAAAGCTAGCTCCTCCAGCTCATGTTGTGGCTCCGGCATCGGTTCCACCATTGCAGGCTGCACTAAAATAACAGCGCTGCTCGCTCTAGCACGCAACATGGCATTGTACTCCTCCAAAGCTAGCTCAGCTTCGACTCCTGAAAGGCCACCCACTCTAGCAAGGTGCCAAACGGCCACGTAATCTGGCCTAAAGGATGATGAAGAAGGCTCCACCGTTGCAGTCCTCTTTTGTTTTAAACTGGTGGGAGCAAGGTCAGGAGAAGGTGCTCCGGTGTCACCAACAATCATAGCTCCAGCTTTTCTCTTCCTCTACGAGGCCTCCAACAGTAGAGTCCTGAACTTTTGGACTGGACAGGG
Organism: Nepenthes gracilis; assembly: GCA_033239525.1. Lineage (NCBI taxonomy): Eukaryota > Viridiplantae > Streptophyta > Magnoliopsida > Caryophyllales > Nepenthaceae > Nepenthes > Nepenthes gracilis. Next base: position 16,916,996 of record BSYO01000007.1, read on the forward strand.
AGATGTCGAACGTACTCTTTTGGCTTCCTCTAGGGAAACCAAGTGGTCTCTCCTAAACTCGTCAGGGTTCTTCCTCACAAGCTCTAACAACTTTGTCATAGCGGCGATCTCTACCTTCTTCGGCATACTGGTGAAGGCCTTCGAAACCTTGCCCCAGTTCTGAGACAAGGGCTACGTCTCAGCAATGCGGACGAAAGAGAAACAATCTTTCCAATTCTTTAGCAAGTCATAGATGGCTTCGTTGATCGGAAGGTCTCTAGGGGACAGAGAAATCCAGTCCCCACTCTGTGTGAAGCAAAAACATCACCCTGATAGCATCTACCGTCATCATACGGGAGTGGTAGCGCATGAAGATGCATAAAGAGCAAAGATATCGCACGACATTAGTATAAAACTGTGTGATAGGCACCTGAAGAGCAGTGAAGATCTCAAGCAGTTCTTGAGGAACTGGGAGATAAAGCCTACTCCTCAGATGAGCCTCTATACATTGATGCAGCCCTCAGAAAAAAAAAAACCCCTGTACAGCTCACCGGGTATCAGTGGAATGATCTTTTGTAGAATGTTAAACTCTACATATAACTCTCTAATCTCACCAGGTGTGAGCACAAAAGCGATTTTCACTACAGAAGGAGCCATGGGAATGGAAGTGAGAAGGAAGATGATACAACACTTAGAATTTTTCAGGAAGAAAAGTTGAAGAAAAGCGTGAAAAGTTTGAAAAGTAACGGATGGACCACTTAAAGGAGTGTGAACGCCAGGGAAGGTGAACCGTCTCGTAAACATGCACCCATCATTGCTGACATGTGTCGCTTCCTTAGAAGGTACAATCGAATCAGATCCTCTGGTGCATTAGTTGTCGGGATCGCAAATTCACTGTACGCAAACACGTGGCCAACTTTTCAACTGACAGACCGGCAGCATAATGGCGCGTCATTTCAACTCCCACTTTCTTCAACTATTCTCCGGACTTTGGCTCAGATGGTCAACAAATCCGGTCAACACTTCCTTTAGCTGTTCTTCAAATTTTAGCTCAGACGATCAATAAATCTAGTCAATACTTTCTTTAGTTGTTCTGCGAATTTTGGCTTGGGCGGTCAACAAATCCAGTCAACACTTCCCTAGAAGTTCTCCGAATTCTAACTTAGATGATCAACAAATCCAGTCGATACTTTTTTCAGCTATTCTCTGGATTTTTGCCTGGACGGTCAACGAATCCAGTCAACGAATCCTTCAGCCAGTTCTCCAAATTTTGGTCTAGACGGTCAACAAATCCGATCAATGCTTCACTCGACCAGCTCTCCAGATCTTTACCTTACAGCCAACAACTGTACGCAATACGATCAATAGACTAAGAATCATCGCCAGGCCACCTCAAGTAGGTAACCCAGCCACTCGCATCCCATCTTGAACATGCTAGAGGCCGAAGTCTTAAAACACCAATATGGAGGGTTAGTGATAGGCACGCTAATAATGGGCTGGCACAAGGAGGAACGACTCAAATCCACAACGGCCCATTAACGTATGGACAGTCAACGCTTGTTGTTGACCGGTTGAAAAGCCAATTAGCCGGGAGATGCCCAAGAACCGGATGGCCTGCTTGGGTCCAAGATGGTCAGCGCTTCCGTTGACTAAAATCATGCAAGACGGTCAATGCTTCCATTGACCGAAAGCATGACCAATTGAACATCTGCAGACCAGGCCTCAAGTGAGCCAAACCCATTTTGGTCCACGCGACCATCTTCGATCTGTAACGGTCTTCTCCCCTAATTTTGCGCTCTTCAGAGAAGGCAATATTCACTACAACGGTCATCAGCAGATTCAACGCATATCCATAAAGGAATGTGGCAGAGTCTTTTACCTATCTGGTGGAAACCCTAACGGTTACAGAGTATAGAAGGAAAGCAATCAATCTAGCGACCGTTACTATCATAAAAGCTCCATGCCAAAAAAGGTAGCAATCCAACAGAGTACAGGAATCAAACCCTTCTACACAAGGAAAGCAGCCTAAAGTAACACCTATAAAAGGCCATGGAGTCCTCACTCCAAGCCACACATTTATTCGCCCACAATAAGTTGAAACGCTTAAACTTGCCACTAAAGCTCTCTGCAAAAAAGCTCACACACTTCATACTGCAAACACATACTCTCTCTCTTTTTTCCACTACATTTCCAAGGAACATAGTGCTTAGAGCCAGTACTCCTCAAAAGTAATCAAAGCCTCTCTCAATGAGAGCATTCATCCATCTCAAACACTCTCTACATTCTCTTGCATTCTTTACTTTCACCTTCTTAATTCGAAGACCGTTTGCTGACTTAATTATCAGAATATTTACGGTGGAATAACCTCCCGCAGTCATTTAACCTCTTGTTCGTAATTGTAGTATGCATGATCCAAACTCAGTGGATATAGCCGGATTCAAACAATCGATTTGACTCTAATTTATTCGAAATTTAGATCCAAAATGCATCAACAGGTTATTTTTATACTCCTTCATCTTTTACCCATCGTTACTCTACTTGGTAGATATAATGTATTAAATTTTTATATTATTAGAATTTATATAATTAAAATATTATATAGTAAAAATTTTTTTAAATAAATTATTTTATAATTTTTTTTTTTAATTTAAAAAATTTATATAAACATTACACTACATTTCATTATTTAAAAGACTTCACCTTAACAGTCAAACGTCTTTCAGCGACTGATTTGACGTGGAATTGGTTCATACACTCACTCTCTCGCTCTCTCTTTCTCTCTCTATCTCAATCAGTGCCATTCACCAATACTGCTGTCGGATTAGTACTGGGGTCACCGTTGCTGGGGACTTTATTCGTGTTAGAGCATAAAAAGAAGACGCTTTCGACTTGATTGGGTTGTACTACCGAACATGGCATGGGTCTATTTCTTTATTCCACTTCATTGGGGTGGATCCTCGCCTTCCCATTCATCACTAATATTTTCCAGCTTTCTCTAATTCCGTGACTCTGTTTTTGGCTTTTCCCCTCTTTCTCAGTAAGTACATTGGAAAAAAAGTGTTTTCTTAATTTTCAATTTAGATTTTTATTCAATAGAATATTTCATCATGATCTAAAGATTATGTATGGGTAAAGCCTTTTCTCAATGTATGATAAGCACTTTTCAATAAATACACGTAACTGATCTTTGTTGTTGGACAAAAGAAAGTTCCTTTTGATATGATGGGAATGAATTCTCTTTAGTGTAAATTAGAAGCAGATTCCCGACCCACTGTTTGCCTTGTAGAAGAGTTCAAACTTCGAAACACAGGGTAGTTGTTTCAGAAAACTAATGCTCAGCTTTCCCAGAATCATCGTGATGAAGATGAAGTCTGTTGATTAGGTTGCTGATTTTTCGAACTGATAATCTATGTGCTCTGTAGTTGAAGCAGGTACGCTTGCTTTCCCTTTTCTCCCTGCTATCCCCCTCAAATTTACCATCTGGACCCTGATAGAGAAAAGGAAAAATCTTGAAAGCATGCATGATAAAAAAAAAAAAAATGGTGTAACTAATTTTAAGCTCTTGCTCATATACATGTTTTTTTTTCTTTTAAATTTTATTTATTTCCTTTAAATTTTTTGAATCCAAAGAAGAGGAAATCTCCTTTCACACGAATGGCTCTTAATTCATTAATGCTTCTCCTCCTCTGTTCCAATTTTCTCTACCACTCTCTTTCTGTTTTTCTTTCTTTGGATGGTTTTTCAATTTATGCCTTCAAGTTACCTTATTTCTTCAATTGTTTAATCTATTTTTGATAATTCTGCAGATTTTGGATAGCTTTTTCATCAACTTCTAGCTTGATTGGATTACCAATCAGTCACCAAGAATGGCAGCAGCAGATGGGTTTTGCGCTCCAGATAAACAGAGGAATATTCCATTCTTGATTTTTTTCAATAAAGCAAGGTACTACCTCCCCCCCCCCCTCCCCTATTTTCACTTATAATTTCCTGTTTTTTATGGAGATTTGTTTGTGTTAGTGATTGAATGGAATTCTTTAAGGCCATATTAGTATCCAAAACAGTGAGCAAAAAACTAAATTCCATAGGAAAAATTATGTTTATTGACACTTTTATTTTTCTTTTTCTAGATTTTTCATCCAAATAGTGTTAGAAATATGTCTCACATGACGTAACGTATAAATTATTGAATTGATTAAATTAATACAATCTTATTTATTTATATATAATGAAAAAAGATTTTCTAAAAGATGCAATCGTTGAAAATATATCATTTAATTGAAAGGATATATTATTTTTCACTAGATGTGTCCTTTCGAAATATGCCTATTGAGTGAAAAAATATCTTTTTTTAATAATTATATCTATTCAGGATGCGTTCTTTGGACAAAATGAGGAATATTTTAATAATTTGATAACAGTCTTCTTTCCTTCTACAAAAAGGACGTCTTTGGCCATTAAAATTGAAATGTACGAAATTTGCATAAGGTTTTACAAATTATAAAGAGAAGAGAGAGAAATTATCTCTCCATTCTTCGAGACAAAGACAATTGCGGTGTGACATGTAAAATTTAACAATTATGGATTCATATATGCAAACTTACTTAAATATATAATTAATTAGTGAATAAATATAATGATAAAAGTATTGAGAATTAAAATTTTTTATCTCACTAAATTTCTTTACAGAATCATTGTTAAATATTTGTTAGTCTACTATGCTGGTGAACTCATTTTATGGGAAGAAGTAAAATAAATCCACTTTCTGAGCCAATCAAACGGAGACATCGGTCCCTGCTTTGCTTCAACCGTTTTGCTAGCTGCATTTTTTCTTTTCTGTTTTTTTTTTTTTTTTTTGGTTTCATTTTTTCTCGGTTTCTGAAAACAGTTTTTGGAGATGATTTTATTTGGGTTTCGCAAGAAATTAATCAATTGTGATTGGTTTATTTTAATTTTGAAAGCAGACTTGTTTTCAAAATGGACGAGCTTGGTCTGGAAATAGCACAGATTGCAATCCCTGCGGCTATGGCTTTAACAGCTGATCCAGTTGCTTCTCTAGTTGATACTGCTTTCATTGGCCAAATAGGTACCTTTTTTTTTTTAAACAGTCAGCTTACTCTATAAAATTGACCTTTAAAATTACTGATGTTCTACATATTGTCACTCAATTCCAATTTCATAGCTCTATTACATGTTCTTCAATATATTTTCTTCATTGGAGATCCTCAGGTAAATAGCATACTTGGATTCAATTTTCGTATTATGTAATAGAAGAAGAATTTATACTAGAAACTAGAAAACCTCGCTAACTAGGAGATTAAAGAATAATTTTGTAACTAAAAAAAATAAGCTTTTCGTAAAGACATACAGAATTGAGCAATTTGCAAGTGGAAATGGATTCTTTTGAGCAGATAACAGCCTAGAATAAACAAGAATAGCCAATATCAACTCAAATCAAAAGCTTAAAAAATACCAGGCCCTAGAGGACTGAAGAAGAGAGAAAAAGAGCACACGTTCAATTCATTCATCATCTTTTTTTTTATATCTTGGGAACTCTAAAGTAATCATCTTTATCATGTTTGAAATCTTAAAACCTTGTTACTGTAGAAGTTGCCAAGCTACTGGATTTCACCTCATTAACAATTTGGTAAAGGTGAGGGCTAGTCCTGAACTGTGTAGGCAATGCTTAGTGACTATTAAAAATCAAATAATAATATGTCAACAACTTTTTCCACCTTTAGTACCTCTAATAAAATAATAATTTTTTAAGTTTAAAGTGTTGGGTTATCTGTCACTCCCATGTGAATCCTATACTAATTTGATATGTCATTCGGTGACTCACATGAAGACGCACGTATATTTTACTGATCTAAGAAAATTAAAGTGTGGCGTATGACGGGCACTTGATTGTCGTGTGCGTTGATTCCAAATTGGATAGCACCTGAGGAGCACTCGAGTGACGCATGAGAGTGATTTCCAAATTGTCCTGCGCTTGATGTGCATTCGAGAGAGTGCTCATGCACCAATTACAATGGGCTTGTGCTCAATGCACGCCCAATGGATGCTCGAATACCATTCCTAATATAAATGCACCTGACGCGATTTTAGGGTTACTACTTTTGTACTTTTGAGATTTTGAGTGATGACACTATAAGAAAAAGAAAAGAAAGAACCCATCTAAAATCCACTATAATAATAGTGTCGGTTACATATAACCCCTTCTGAAATCACTTCATTATAATTCCGAGTGAAGAATGTTAATTGCAACCCCGTCAACATACCCAATAACCTATAAAAGAAAGCATAATAAGAAATAAAAGCAATTAAACGAAAATACGTCTTAGAAATCCATATTAGAATAACATGTTCAACATTTATAAAAAATAAAACTCAAATCGAACCTACGTCGAATACCAAACCTCTTCCTCTTCTCTCTTTTTATCTTCTTTCTCTCTGTGTGATGTTCCTTATATGAGAAATAATTTTGGATTACCCTAAAATTACGTTAGGTGTGGCTTTATATCAGTGGCGATGCTTGAGTGCTTGTCGGGCATACATTGCACGCGAGCGCTACTAGAATTGGACACGAACGCCCATCGTGCACACCTCGAATGGCCCCATTCTTGAATCGGCGCTCATGCATAGAATAGGCACCTGTTACCCACCATTCTACTGACCTTCGACTGATTCTAGACCGACCTCACACGAATATTGTGTAACCCTTTAGTATCATTGGTTGCTTGGTTGATCCTTGACCGACCTTCAGTCAATCCTCATATTAACAACATACAACCTTTCGATGACTATCTATTTGTTGTAGCACCCATAAAGAAATAACTAAAATTTAACAACTTTTTCATTTGGACATTGTGGGGGACCCTTCATATTTATCGATGGCTGTCATCACTTGCCCTCTGATAACATCCCCTCCAATGAGATCCTAGTGTTGGCATCCACAAGTTTAAATGATACATTTTTCCACTTCACCGAACTTGGAGTATTTTCACTCATCTTTAGCTTCTCTTTTACGGTAGAATCACTCTCCCTTGCACTCCTCCTCGGCCTCTTCTTCCCACCACTTTGACCAATATCTCCATTAGTCACTTTGGCATTCTCTTTGGCAACCAAAGTCTTCACCAAGTATTGGCTTGATTACTTGTTTTCCTTTGCCACAAATGAGCACTTTTGGTAAGTTTCTATTGGCCTTTTTCGACCACCATGCAAAAACATTTCTCATCAGACTTTTCAGTTAAAATTACATTTAACCGCAAATTCGGCACATGTCACATGCCCTTCAACCTAAGTTTCATCCCGTTATTTATTCGCAAGTTAACATCCTCAATGCCAACAACCTTAACAAACCATCATTATTCATCTTCAATACCCCATAGTCTCCGGGTATATAAGTAATGAAGAAGGACTTTCTAAATGTTACATGATGTGAGGAGTCGCTATCCGTCACCTTATTTGTCTCCTAGTTTACAAAGCTTTATATCTTCCCCGCATGGACAACTCAAAGGTCTCCGTAGGAAGTGACAGAAGCTTGATCATTTTTATTGTGATCCCTTCTCTCTTGATGCTCGCCTCCGCCGTCCTTATCCTACTTCCCCCTAAAATAATCTAACTTTATGTGACCCTTCTTATCATAATAGAAGCACTAATATCTTGAAACTTAAACTTATCGTTGCTCTTCTCTAACTTGTAGCATCAGTCTCTTGATCTCTCATGTCCCCAACCGCTAGTAAATAACAAGAGTATTGACTCTTTGAAAATCTCAATACTTCCCTTCTACCTTAACTTATTCGTCAGTAAGAAAGTGATGACTTCATTGTGCTTGAGCATGTCTTTTTCAAATAATAGTTTCATGATAATATAATTATATGAGGTTGACAAAGAAGCTAGTAATACCTATACTTTATCTTCCTCCTTAATTTTCTAATCAAGTGCCAACATTTGCGTTAATATCTAGTTAAACATATCAAAGTGCTTCTCAAAACTTCTCCCTTTCGACAAGCAAGGCCATATAACTTTTTCTTCATAAGCAACCTTGTTGTCAACAATTTGACTTATACTGACTCTCAAATTTTATCCAAATCTCATATATATCTGATAAGCCAATAACTTTTTGAAGAATTTTATCCACAAGATACAATTTGATCGTGTAATTAGTAAAATTTATCATATCTTGTCACTCCTCATCATTTATCTTCTCTGATTTATCCATCTTGCTCCGAAGTGCTTTTACTATTTCTTCTCAAGTTAAAATATTTATTACCATTTTTTGCCAAAGAATAAACTATTTTTCCATTAAACTACTTAATACAAAATGATGAGTTTCTTGACATTGACACATCAAATTATAGTTTTATAATTTACGCTCTGATACCACTTATTGGGGTTTGACCAAATTAGGTACAATGCGGTGCAGTGACATAAAACCCGAACCCCCCATTAAACATTAAATGCCAAACTTATGACTATAAAGAATACAATAATATATAATCTTTTTAACGTAAATTTTTTTTTAATCAATAAAAAAATTATGGGACAAATTTTTAAAAAATTCACTATAATAATAGTGTTGGTTAAAATAACCCTCTCTGAAATCTCTTCACTATAATCTCGAGTGAAAAATAATTGATTACAACCTCTTAATACACCCAACTTATAAGAGAAAGTATAAAAAAAATAAGAATAATTAAATAAAATACGTCCTATAAATTTACTCTAGACTAATGCATTCGACCTTGACAAAGAACAAAATTCAAATTAGATCTTAATCAGATGCCAAACATCTTCATATTTTGCGTGACCATCCTTAAATACGAAATAATTTTGAATTACCCTAAAATTATGTCAAGCATAACTTTGTATCAAAGCGGGCACTTGAGTGCCCATCGGGTCGTGTCATGTGCGAGCACCACTACAATCGGTGCATGAGCAACACTCCGGTGCACCTCAAGTGGCCCCATTTTGGAATCATTGCTCATGTGTACATCAGGTGCCTATTATGTGCAACTTTTACAAAACTTTGACCTATCTTCAACCGACCCTTGTACGAATATCACAGATCCTTCAACATTATTTGTCGCTTAGTTGACCATTCGATCAACCCTTGCATGAATATCGTGTGACCTTTCGTTAACTATCTATTTATTATGGCACCAACAATTGAGTGACCAAAATTCAATAATTTTGGACGTATAGTTCTATATTTTTTTTTCTTATTTACAAAGAGAATTTTTCATATAAAATTGTATCATTTATTATTTGTATTTATTACTTGCTTATTGTACGTTGTAGATTATTTTTTCACGGTTCAAATAAGCAGTCTGATCCCTAACAAGTAATATCAGAAACACGGTTCTTATTGTCATGTATTAAAACTTATTTAAATCGATAGAGGTTTGAAACATAATAATTTCTTTAAATAACTCAGACTATAATATTTGAAGGAGTAAGATGAAAAATTTATTATTTGTTAAATAATGTATCTCTCAATATTTGCTACTTAAAAGCTTAAGTCAAAATCCGAAAAGGAATAGACTTTTGAATATGAAAAAGTTTGTAACTATATTCGATAATTCGTTGACTACAACATATATAATTGCATTCGGAATGAAACAAATATGAAAACATTGTGAAAAATGCTCAAGACACTTTATGCCTCGAAGACTAGTAACAATAAATTATAGTACTTGATGAAATTGATTCAAGTGAGATACAAAGAGGGTACGTTTATAATCGACCACTTAAATAAATTTTACGAATATGTTAACCAATTGAGTGGTATAAGTATCAATTTGACGATGAGTTATTGGGATTATGGTTATTCACTACCTTATCAAATTCTTGGGAGGTGATACGGATGACCGTTACCAATACTTCTCTAAAATGGTTGTCGACCCTAAAGATAGAAAAAGGAGCCGTATTGAATGAGGAGATGAGACAATGATCATAGGCTCTTCTTCTTCATATTCCAAAATACTAGTCTCAGTGTCATAGGAAAGAAATAAAGAGTATGGCACTAAATTTAGCGAGAAGAGTCGAAGTAAATCTCAATTGAGATACTAAAACCTCGAGTGCCACTATTGTGAAAAAATGGGTATATTAAGAAGTATTGCTACAAGTAAAAGTGTGAAAAGTTGAAGGAAACTAGAAGAAGACTTACAAGACTCAAGATGAGTAGCGAGTCTCAATTGTTACGAAGCTCGATCTCTTGTTGGTATGTGAAAAAGATGAAGCGACTAGAGAATTTTTAATAGTTGTCCGAGAAAAGAAAGTTTCTAATTTGTATGTATTATAAGCCTCTATTTTAGCCGAAGATTTGCATATTGCGAGAAATGATGAGTCTTCAGATATGTGGCACCAACAATTAAGCCATATGAGTGAAAGGGGGCTGTACTATTTATCCAAGGAGAATTTCCTTCAAGGTGTGAAAGAAGCTAAGCTGAATACTTACTCTCATTGCATAGTGGAAAAGCAATGGAAAATTTCGTTCCATGAAAACTCGTCTACAAAGAAGATGAATATTTTTGAGTCGGTCCACACTAATATATGTGGCACTCTTAAGGTAAAAACATTTGGAGTAATACTCTACTGCATCACTTTCATTGATAATTGTTTGAGAAAGTTGTAGTATATCCGTTGAAATCAAATGATCAGCTCTTGATATCTTCGAACAATTTTATACTCTAGTGAAGAGACAAATGAGAAAGAAATTGAAGTACATCTGGAGTGATAATGACGATTGTTAATGATTAATAAGGTCAAGATCAAGGAGAATCGATCGGATATAATAACTAAAATGATATAGATGGGGAAGATTGAAGTTTGTTGAACAATAACTGAAATGATGATTGCCACACACGGTGATGAGAAAAAGTTTGTTGGATTATGGGTCACTCTTATATAAATCTTATACTCACTTAACGTGTCATTCAATAGCTCACACGAAAACGCATATGTATTATACTGATATAAAAAAATTACAGTATAGTGCGCAACGGGTGCTTAATTGTCATATGTATGCTGATTCTAGATTGGAGGGCGGCTGAGAAACTCCCAAGGGATGCATGAGCATGATTCCCAAATTATCCTATGCTTGATGCGTACCGAAGAGGGCTTTCATGCACCGATTATAGTGGGCTCGTGCTTAACGCGCACTCGATGGGCATTCGAGTACCGTTCCTGATATAATGTGCTTGAAGTAATTTTAGAGTTACCACTTTTACAATTGTGAGATTTTGAGCACTGACATTATAAGAAAAAGAATAGAAAGAAAAAGAAAATGGAGAAAAAAAAAGTTCGAGTATCTGAGTAAGTTTCGAATCGTATTCCAATCTTGATCAACCTTGGATATACTATTTTTAAAGTTGATATGAATGTTTTATCGGTCTTATTTATTATTTTTCGTCATGTATTTATTATTATTTGGGCTTATTTATTATAAGATATTGTATCATTATATTTATTAGAGTTTGTATAATTTAACGTATGTTGTATAATAGATATTTCAGGAATATAGTCTTGTGATTTTTTTCTTCTTATTCACAATGAGAGTTTTTCACATAAAATTTTATATCATTTATTATTTATTATTATCATTAGTTTGTCGTATATTGTTAATTATTTACTCACGGTTTAAATAAATAGTCTGATCTCTACCATCAAGTCTGCAAAATGATTTGTTTAGATATCATAACAGGACCCAATATTTCCAAGATTTAATAGTGCTCATAAATATCAAGAGGAGCGGCAGGTTCTAATATTTCGTTTATATCATTATCTCAACTAATTGGCTCTGTATTCTGTTAGATTGTTTTTCTTAACTATATGTTGCCGCTTTGTGAGGCAGGGAAAAAGCGCCCTGTTGTGATATTTAATAAAATTTAACCGCGCGACGGCTTTGGAATCGAAAAATAGTATGACCTTTCAGATAAAAAGCGCCGTGAACTAGTGACAGCAGTCTAGCATGGCGCAAACCTCGGCAGGCATGGCCGAGCATCGCCCCCCACACTGCGACTCAGAGCCCATGCATCAGATTCATCGATCTTCTGTGATTCCTCTCACTGCCATGTCTGTGTCAGCTCACCCCGTGTTTGGCTGTTCGATGGTACCGCACCAAGTTATGACCTATTTGATGAAATGCTCGAATGAACTCTAACGCCTGTGAAATGAGTGCTTGATGTGGGCTATGAGAATTCTTTCTCCATGGTTCAAGAGGGGCTGACTTCTCCATCTCCGTAGCAAGGAGGACCTTCCAAGCCAATTGGTGAATAGGAAAACTAAAAAGTCCGGCAGAAATGCTTGCCAGGATTTACTTTTTAGGTACTGCAGAATTGAAAGTAATTTTGCACCAAATGAAGGAATAAGAAAGTAGTTCATTCCCATCTCATTTGTAAATTTCATTGACTTTCAGCGTCAACCTTGCACAATTGGGCAGTAGCAAAAACTCTTATCGGACTTCCCCGTTATTTACTTTTCTTTTTGCGCTGTTCGAACTTCGCTAGATGAGGCATAGTGCTTGGTCTTATTAATTATCCATACAGGGCCAATTGAACTTGCTGCTGTTGGGGTTTCCATCGCCTTGTTCAACCAAGTTTCAAGGATTGCTATCTTCCCTCTTGTCAGCGTGACAACTTCTTTTGTTGCGGAGGAAGATGCTGTTTCAAAAGTGAGCCTTGAACCACAAGAAACTGACTTCTCGGAATCAAGTCTGACTGCAAACGGTGAAGCTAAAGAGTTAATTTCACAGTCTGGTAATGCTTTTTGCCTACTCGTGTTTACTCTCTCTACATATCTATAGTTTGAGCGTTTAAATGTAGAATTTTTAAGATTTGCCAGATGGCCCTTGACATTTTCTTCATTTCTTACTACAACGTGTTTTCCACAACAGATTTTGGGGATGTTGCTTTAAAGGCAGAATCTGATGGTATTAACGTAGAAAATTCTGGGCCTGCAAAAAGGCAAATTCCATCAGCATCATCAGCATTGATTATTGGTGCAGTCCTTGGTCTTCTTCAAGCCATTTTTCTCATTTCTTTAGCAAAGCCTTTGCTGAAGTACATGGGAGTTAAATCTGTAAGCCAACTTCTTGAATGCCCTAGATGAATGAGAAAGTTTTTATTTTATTTTATTTTATTTTTTTGAGGGGGGGGGGTTATAAGAAACGTTTGAAGGAAATCATGATCAATCTATAACTAATTTTTTGACAACATTATCATTATTGTATTTCCCTCACAAATTTCCAGATCCAATTATATCTTAAGAAAGAAGAGACAGAGACTTTTTAATGTGTTTGGTTTCTGGCCAAAATGACTCAGTTCTATCTCTGTCTTTGCTCGTAACTTACTGAACAATTTAATTTTGGTAGGACTCGCCTATGCTAGCCCCAGCACAACGGTACTTGAGATTGAGGTCGTTGGGTGCCCCTGCGGTTCTTCTCTCACTGGCTATGCAAGGAGTCTTCCGCGGTTTTAAGGATACAAAGACTCCTCTATATGCCACTCGTCAGTAATCAGGCAAACATATTATATGAGCACTTGCACTATTCATATTTTACATTTATCAAAGTTCAATTCGCTCAGCTTATGCTAGTCCAGGTCAAAGAAAAATTTTAGCGTGACCATTCGAATAAAAATTTAGTGGAAGTTGGATTAAATTTAATTACAAAAATTTCAGGACTAGCTTAATTCCATAGTAAGTAGCTATAAAATGAAACAGAAACAGAATTAATGAAGGTGACAGACTGAAAAATAAATTTACCCAAGGGAAATTACATGTTTCTGGATCAATATACTCTTTTTGATGTTAAGAGTATCCTTGGAGCTTGATCACTCCAGATAATTGGCACACAAAAATAGCAAATAGAAAGAAATCATCTGTCTTTTTATCTGAATTTCGTGGTGATAAAATCTTGCACTTAATTTTTTCAGTGGCTGGAGACATTACAAACATTATCGTGGACCCCATTTTTATGTTCATTTTCCGCTTAGGAGTGAGTGGTGCAGCCATTGCCCACATCATATCTCAGTGAGTCTATACGGCTGCTCTTGATTTCATAATCGTGTTTTGTGCTTGTTTTAACATACTTAAAGTTATTCTTCTATTCTACTGTGCTCATGTGCTTGTGCTACTTTATTTGGTGATCAATGATCATAGGTACCTAATCTCAATCCTACTCGCTTGGAGATTAATACAATTGGTGGATTTTTTACCCTTAAGTATTAAGGACCTGCAATTAGGCCGTTTTCTTAAAAATGGTGAGATCTAAACATTACCTTTTGAAATTAGAAAAATTTAAGGGGTGAAAAAAGGAGTTTGAAAGAAAAAACAAAAAAGACTATCAATAGTCTTTGTGGGTTAAAAAGAGAAGCCTTTCTGGCCAATTAAAACCTGTTTTGTTCTTCAGGTTTTCTGTTGTTGATGAGGGTCATAGCTGTGACATTCTGCGTGACCTTGGCAGCATCAATTGCTGCACGTCAAGGTTCTACAACCATGGCTGCTTTTCAGGTCTGCCTGCAGGTTTGGTTGGCTACTTCTCTTCTTGCTGATGGACTGGCTGTTGCTGGACAGGTCAACTGAGCACGCAATTCTTTGCTGAAAACACTTGTTCCAATCTATATATATGATAAATTCAAAGTGCTCAGTTACATGGACTTAGGAGGTTTTCTTTTTACTGCAGGCAATTCTTGCAAGTGCATTTGCTAAAAAAGATTACAACAAAGCTACATCAATTGCGGCACGAGTTTTGCAGGTAAGTTTGCTATATTTGATTTTTGACATGAGAACAGACTACAGATGCAATCAATTTGTTATGTTTGGTCACTCTCTTGTGAGTAGCTCAACAAACGGACGTATCATCGGAAGATCGCATAAGGTTTGTGCGAAATTCAGAGTGCTGCAAACTGGTTACAGCAAATGACCAGATTGACCATTTGTCGGAGTGGACAAATCTCGAAGTGATTATTTGCCGGAGTGGGCAAATCTCGAAATGACAATTTGTCGGAGTGGGCAAATATCAGAGCGACCATTTGATGGAGTGAGCAAATCTCGGAGTGAAAAAATTCAGAGTGTTTGCGCGCACTTCGCACGCGCGACAAATGACCAGAAGAGCAACAATAATGCTGCTCTTTGGCCGACTGGCCAGAAAGCAGAAGGTCAGTCAGCCGGGCAGCATAAAGGGCGGCTGCCCAGCAAGAAGCCAGCCAGGAAGGTCGGCCGGCTAAGTTGAGATGGGGCTAACCGGCTGGGAAGCAGGAGGTTAGCCAGCCGGATAGCAAGTTGTGATGGCCAAAGACACCGGTGGCAGTCGAGGACACTAGGTGATGGTCGAAGACAACTTGTTTGGAAAGCTGGCAGTTGATTTTGTTGAGCAATTGACTTTTCAGAATCGGTAGGCTTTGCAGAACTGATAGCTGACCAGCAGGGCATGCGCTGTTTATGCAGAGCATGCGCCATCTAGGGAAGCGTGGAAACTTGTGAATATGTAGAAAATGACAGAGTTGGTGTGACAAATCATCTACAAGATTAGGCCAGGTGAGCTAATGGATTTTGGAACCGACATCATTATAAAAGTGCACCAGGTGTTTCAGAAGATACAAGTGGTAGCGGCCGCTGCAGTGGCAGTAGCAGTGGTGGAACGTAGGAGGGTGGAATGGAGTAGGAGTACGGAAGGGAGTTCTCGTTGTTTGCCGTTTGGTGCCACACTCATAAAATCAGAGTGAACAGAGAACATCACCAACGAGATAAAGGAGAGAAGAAAAATAGAGAGAAAAAGAGGGAATGGGAGTTTCCTTATTATAGAGATTATTTTTCATGTTCTGTCTCGGATGTGTTGTTAGTATTCTGTCTCGAGAGTTTTTATAACCGATTTTACATAGTGGATTTATTTTCGGAGTTTATTCCGTAATTTTTTCCTTGGTTGAGAAGGGTTTTCCACGTTAAAAACGTTGTGCTTTTTTTTTTCTTGTGCCTACTAAATTAGTGGCTGACGGTCAACAGGGGGTTCGGGCTTTCCGCTCCGTTGAGTTATGTGTGAATCCAGGTGACGAACCCCAGCACTATTACCATCGAGCAGGGACAATTTAGCATATGAAACTCCTTCCACTATGCACTGGGTTTGACGGAGATTTGGACATCTTTGGGTCTATGATTTACAATCTTAATTTGCATTATACAAAAGACTACTTTCACGGCTCGAACTCTTGACTATTATGTCATATGGTGACAGTTCTATTGTTGTGTCAAACCTCCCATAATTAGTGTTCTTTGTAATTCTTTAAATAATTTACTTTACTGATTGAGCTTTGTTTATCAGCTTGGGCTTTCCTTTCAAATTGATTGAGACTAAATAATTTGAATTTGAAACAATCTGTCTCATTCAAATTGTAAGCTCAACTTTAGTATTACTATTTATATGTCTTACTATATAGTAAGTTGAATTGCTGTCCAATTTTGTTTGACTACGGATATATTGTCATAATGCAGCTGGGATTCATTCTGGGGTTACTGCTGTGTTTCATGCTAGGATTTGGATTACAATTTGCAGCAAAATGGTTCACAAACGATGTTAATGTTCTGCACCTCATACGTATTGGCATCCCGGTACTTCCTCTTCTCATCAATCAAAAAAAGGAACTAACTGCATTCTTTAATCCTCCATAGCCATGTGTTTAAATTCAGCTTTAAATTCCTTTTCAGTTTGTGGCTCTTACACAACCTGTCAATGCATTGGCCTTTGTCTTTGATGGCATTAACTTCGGGGCATCTGATTTTGCATATTCTGCCTATTCCATGGTATATTCTTCACTCCCTTTTTCATATTTGATGATATATAGAGAAAATTGAACCTGCCTTGTCATTCATCTTTTCCTAAGTTTTTCAATCAAATGCCATTCAGCTGGTCCAGATTCAACCCCACGCCATCTGGTTGCAATAGGGCATTAGGCCGATACAAAGCCCTTTTCGCAGGTGAACTAGGTGTGCAATCAAGCGCTGCCATGTCATTTGAAAGTATTTTATGGATCTGTAGATAATGACTTGACACCATGGGTGTGTTGGGGAGGGTTAAGTCAAGTTTCATCGGTACAAAGTCAAGAACTAATTTCTATCATGATCGAAATACCAAACCCATTGCTTGAATCTTCATGAAAATGAAATGACAATACACACGATCACAATAATGATAATAATTATAAGCAAAACAAATATATGAGTTTTACATGGAAATCCCTTTACAATAAAAAGATAAAACTATGGGACCTTGATTGCATAAAATATCCACTATATGCAAATTCGGTTACATGAACCCCAGCACTACCTCATTCTCAACACAATGTTTCTAAACCGAGCCAAGAACAACAGGAGATAAAAACAAGATGAGAAAATACTGGTAAAGCGTTCTAAGCAACTAGTAGTAAACAAGAAGTAAAACAATGTACCCCAAGTATGACGAAGAGTGGAACAAGATTCGGAACAGAAATGATTTGTTAGAATCACCTCCTTCTTTGTCTCTCTCTTTTGCTCTCAAGTTGACACCCTAATGGTGTTTTTGAACTTAAAATTGATGCCCATAAGGTTGAACAGAGCTTTTATACGGAGGAAATTCGCCCCAATACACGAGTGCTAAATAGGCACACATTAAGCACAAATGATCATTAATTGCCATTGGAAACCCGCACGTATAGCTTTTAGGTGCTCCCATACTATCCCAACTATGCACTTATGCCCATTATACGTGAGTCAGATATAATTGCCTCTGCTAGCTGAAAAACTCCTTCGCTCGAGTGTGCTTCAAGCAATCCTTTCATGAAGCTTCATGTGTCCAACAATGAACCAAAGAACTAATATATGCAACGGGCATGCAACTTATAAGGGAGTAATCCATCAATCAAGGTGTAATCAAAGAATGCAATGCTTTATGATAGATGCTTGTGCTGTGAAGATGCAAATTGATCATAGATTGACCATCATAGTAGCATGGCAAATAAATAGTTTGTGCTCCTCAAGGGTGATCTTCGACAATTCTGGACCACCTATCACCCTTGTATATAAAAGATAAAACAGTAAAATGACGAAGTTTTGCTTGTAATGACTTTTGAATTTGTTAAACATATAGGCAAACGCCCATCTAGTTTTTAGCAAGTGATGCACTCGTTTATGTAGAAGTAGTAATGAGCACTTACGTAATTACATAGTCTTTTGAGGGGGGATTTTATGTAAAGGCACGGCGTTCATTTTTCTGGTTCCCCGTCTTTTTGCAGGTGATGGTTGCTGTTGTCAGCATCGCATTTGTTCTTTCCTTTAACCATGGTTTCGTTGGAATCTGGGTTGCATTGACCATCTACATGAGTCTTCGAGCATTGGCCGGATTTTGGAGGTAATTCTCTAGCCCAATGGCCGAAATATGTAAAACCAGCATAGTTCTATTTCGCATTAATAGTGATACAGTAGCATAGTATATCTCAAATTCTTACACACGTAGAACCAGGCAAATAAAAGGGGACACCTAGTGACGGGTTTTGGTCACTGAAGCTTTACTAGCAAAGGCAAAAATTAACATCTACAATGATTATTTTTGAACCCTTTGCTTAACCCCGTGATGAGATATGATAATGTATAATGTAAAATAAGACATCTAGTATTAGATTCCGGTCACTGAAGCTTTATTCACAAAGCTGAAAACTAATATCTACAAAAATCGTTTTTAAACCCTTTGTTTGAATATGTAAGGAGATAATATGATAATGTATAATGAAAAATAATAATCACAAATAATGAGGTATAATATTTCATACGAAGAAAACCTTTAAGAATGAGGAAAAAAATTACGAAAAATCCTACATGCAATGCTCTAAAATTGTATCAAGACAATTAAATCGTATGAGATTATAGGACGGCAATTAAATTGTTTCGCCAATGCTCTCATTTGATATAATCAAGGATATCCTTACATGAAATCATGAGCACATCATCCTTGATGCTCCGGTTATCATCATTTTTGGTTTTAATTACTCGAGCATAATGCAGGATAGGGACTGGAACTGGTCCGTGGAAGTTCCTCAGAAGCTGAAGCTGCATTCCATAGGTTCGGTTGGCCAGCCATGCAACGCTCGATATCTTAAACTTAGCTACTTCATCCATCTTCGATATTTTAAGCTCAGATTACCAGAATCCCTCAACAATTTGTCGCTCTACATTAACTTATCACTGTATAGATGAGAACCATGATTTTCTCACCTGACTATGAAAAATAACGAGTACAGAGATTAGTCAGAAATATTGGTATTTCCATCCCATCAGATGGGGCGTATGACAAACACATTCGATGCATTTAATAGATATTTTAAAATATTTTTAGATAATTTAATAATTTATTTATTTATTTATTTTGTAAGACTGTCATTAATTTTATAAATAAAATTTTAGGTCATAAATATGGTACAGTCTTCTGTCTCACAGGAACAATCAAATCACGTCTCCTCCTAGTCGCATATAGCAGGCGCGAAATAAGTTAACGGTTTTTTTTTTTTTTTTTTTTTTTTTTAATTCTTTTTAGATTTTTAGTCGTAAATAGTAGTTATAGAAGGGTCATAAACGAGTGGAAGGCTTAATATATATATATATATATATATATATATATATATATATATATGATAGATCTTATTAAAATTAAATTTATATAAATAAATTTAGATAAAAATTTTATAATCGATAAGTAAGGCTCGTCGAATAAGGCACTATTACCTGTGCTGAAAATATTAATCATGTTCGTTCATGAGTCAAATAAGTCCAATTTGGGCTTGTTTGTTGATATTTTTTATTTTTAGTATTGATGAATATTATATCCGACCACCAAAACAAATCAGTCCAAAATGATTTTTAAATAGAGGACAAGATTCAGCGGCCCAAACCATCTAGCAGCCCATTTCGGTAAATTTAGCCAACACCTTTAAGCAGTCCAATTTGACACCTTTAAGCAGTCCAATTTTCAAATCAGGCTAAAGCCAATATAATAGCCATGGCGATTCTTACTCTCATCTCCTAACGACCTTGGGTGTTGGTTGAAATCACCATCAGGATAAAATTTATCCGTCTGTCACTTTTCCTAACAATTGACAAGAGGAATCGACCATCGCCCAACTTCTATAAAAATTTGTCCTCTCCAACAGAAGGAAGGAGGGAAGAATCATCTAACACTTTCTTAGACAGAAAAAACAGATAACTCTAAGTCGCCTAGAATACACACTTTCTTTTTCAATCTAAGATGCCATTATAAGAGCACGAGCTCTCGGGTAATAATATACGTTTTACATCCTCTATCTTTTCTTTCATTTAAGAAAGATATTGACTTGAGCGTCGGAGAATATACCATGGAGTGAGTCCCGACAATCCTTGGACCTTTGTTTTGTAATTGTAAAGGATTTGGATTAAAGACGCATGGAGATTGAGCACACTTTAACACCTGACAAACCAAATTCAAAATCTCCTTATCCGTACAACAATTAAAGTCCTCGAACGCATCATTGGTGTCATTTGTAAGAAAACGATTAAAAGTCCGATAACCACAATCTTGATAACAACATGGTGAACACTAGAGTACAAGTCAGTGAATCAATTAAAGACACAACTTCATGTGGTAACTATCCTCCTGTAGGCAGTCAAATGGATAACCATTCAGACCCTTGTGTACATGCACTTGTAATGAAGATGGATGACATATCTAAGGCCGTTCAGACCATTTGCACACAGCCGAACGAGCGGTCGAAAGGGGCTCCGTCCTTGGCCTCCCAAACTACAATGCCTAGAGAAGGAATAAATGAAGAAAGCATTCCTCTGAGAAGATTTGCCAACAAGATGACCTCAGGACTCAAGTAGCCTCGAGCAATAAAGTCTCGTCGCGACTTGAAGGTCGCCTGAGCTTTAGAGTTCGAGAGAATAGCCCTGAAAGGCGAAACCCTCGATACTTTTGTGATGACAGGAAGCCTACGTATCAGGCAGAACCCTCTCATAGTGAGTATCCTCCAAGGGCTGTGAGTAGCCCAATTTCTTAGTCTATACAAAATTTCTCTGAATTAAAGAATTTTCTCAATGAAAAGAGGATGGCAGGTCCTCCCCAAATGGAGGAAAAAGTTGAAAGAATTCGGCAGCGTGTTTTTGGAGAAGACGCTCGAGGAAAAGCTATTGATTTGCGAAGATTTTCGTTTACAACGGAGATCCGTACGCATTCACTTCCGCATTAATTCAGGATGCCAGCTTTGGATCCATATGATAGAAGTTCTGATCCTATGGATCATCTGGACCATTTATATACTTTTCTGAGCTTTCAAGGCTTAGATGAGGTAGTGATGTACCTTTACTTCCCTTGACCCTAAAAAGGGACGCTCGCACATGATTTTTTCGGTTTTAGCCGAACTCCATCAGAACTTTCCAGGATTTGGCTGATAGCTTTCTATCCTAATTCACATCCACCGGGAGGGAGGAGAAGCAGCCATGGCATCTAGTCTGGGTTAAATAAGGGCCAAATAAAAGTTTTAAAAAGTTCCTGGCCAGGTTCACGATCGAGGCCAAGAAAATTACGACGCTCATTTAAGAGGTGAAACTTAGTGCTTTTATATCTACGTTGGAGTTTGTTGACTTTTTCAAGAATTTGGCTCATAAGAACTCGCAAACCTTCAGAGAAACGGTAGTCATTGCTCAAGCCTATATAGTGCCAAGGAAACCAACAAAGCAAAACGGCCAAAACAAAGGAACCAACTCCACTAAAAGATGGTGGAAGGGAAGAGGAAAAACGGGGACAATATGAGTCCTCAAGGACTAAGGAAGTAGCAGAAATCCAAGCCAGCTCCTAGAAGGGAGTTCAGATATTTTGATTTGACTCCCTTAAATGACTATCGCACGAATATCCTGATACAGATTCGGGATAAAAAATTCTTCAAATGGCTGAAAGTATTAAAGAATCTTGATAAAAGTGACCAATCAAAATATTGTCACTATCATCGGTATGGAGGGCACAACACTAAAGATTGGAGGATACTGTAGAAGGAAATTAAGGAGCTAATCTGGAAGGGACATCTCAATCACTTTTTGTGAAGACTCGGATAGGCTTCCGGTGGAGCAGATGGACATGAGATTGAGCAGCCAAGGAAACGAGTGGTAGTTGGCGTCATGAACATGATTACCACAAGTCCTGCTCAGGATAATATTCTAGAGAGCTCAAAAATGGCCATCAGCTACCAGAAACCAAGGGTAGAAAATAGGAATGATGTTATTAATTTTAGTAATGAAGACTCAACTCATGTAACGTCTCCACATTCCGATCTGCTTGGTTGTAACTGTATTCGTTTCTGATGGTAGAATAAACTATCAAGTAAAATAAGTATTTATTAATAATAAAAGTTTAAAAAATTTACTCTATATTGATGCGTTCTTTAAATTTGGATTAAAAAGAAGCCAATTGAAGATCTCAGAGGGACATTTGTATGGGCTAGATAATGAGCCAATATCTGTACAAGAGGTCGTCCAATTAGAAGTCATACTAGGTACTTATATGAGGATGGCTACCAAGATGCTTTTATTCTTGGTTGTAGACCTTCCGTTGATCTATAATGTCATCCTCGGACGTCCTTATTGAATAGCATTCAGAGAGTGACCTCAATCCTACATCCGAAGATAAAGTTTTTGACTCTATTTGGCATTGGAGAAGCCTTAGGTGATCAGGTGACCGGGCAGACATATTACTTATCTCAAAGTACTCAAACGCCCACTAGTCAACCGATTAAAAACTTTAACTTCCGCGATGAGACAACGTTATTGCAAGCTCAATATGGAGAGTCAACATATCAAATTCCTTTAAACCCTAATGATCCATAAAAGTGCATACAGATTGGAAGTTCTTTATTCGAACCCCTGTGAGGTCAACTTATAAATTTTCTTCAACAGAATTCAAACGTCTTTGCTTGGACGCCTTGCGATATGTTATGGACACCGATTGGAGTAATGGTCCATAAGTTGGGCCTAGATCTCGATCATAAACCCATATGGTAGAAATGAATGAATTACTCGATTGAAAAATTGATTGCCATTCATAAAGAGGTAAAGAAACTGTTGGATGCTGGATTCATTTGAGAAATTCAATACACAGATTGGTTATCAAATTTGGTCATGGTAAAGAAAAGTAATGGGAAGTGGAGGATGTGTATTAATTTCACTAACGCCAATAAAACTTGTCTGAAGTACGGCTTCCCATTACCAAGAATTGATTTACTTGTAGATTCTACATCTAGACATGGACTATTAAGTTTTATGGATGTGTATTCGGATTACAAGTGAATTCGGATGAGCCCAAAAGATGAGGAGCATACAGCGTTTATGACTGACCAAGGGACATACTGTTATAAAGTTATACCCTTTAGTTTAAAGAATGCCGGTGTAACTTATCAACGGTTTGTCAACAAAATGTTTGAAACACAGATCAGAAAAAATACGAAAGTATATATGGATGACATACTCGTGAAAAGTAAGATAATCATTGACCATATTCGCGAGCTGGACGAGGCTTTCAGTGTCCTTCAGGCACACTAGATGAAGCTTAATCCAACAAAGTGTATGTTCGGGGTGACCTCGAAACTATTTTTAGGTTTTATTGTTTCATATCGATGAATAGAGGCAAATCTTGAACAAGATTAAGACAATTTTGAATATGAATCCGCCTCGAACAGTGAAAGAAGTCCAAAAATTAATTGGAAGGCTAGCAGTACTCTCCTACTTCTTAGCCAAGTCGGCCTAGAAGTACTTGCCTTTTTTAAATGCTTTGAGGGGAACAAAGGTCACTGGCTTTTAGTTGACTACTGAATGTGAAGTTGCATTCCGAGAGCTCAAGGAGTATCCCTCGAACCTACTGCTATTGATTTCTCCCCAAGAGGGTGAGGAGCCATATTTATATTTGGCTGTGTCTGAAGTCGCGATGAGTTCGGTCCAATTCGACAACAATCCAAAGGACAACGACCTATATACTATATTAGTAAAATCTTAACCGACCCTAAAACTTAATATTCTCATGCCGAAAAGATAGCTTTGGCACTTGTTTATTTTGTCCAAAAACTCTGATTGTATTTTCAGGTGCGCGAAATTATTGTCCTGACTGACCAACCATTAAAAGAAATTTTACAAAAATTAGATATGTCAGGATGATTGGTCAAGTTGGCCATAGAGTTTAGAAAGTTCGATGTAGAGTTCCGACAAAGGCCGTCCTTAAAAGGTCGGGCCCTCGTGAACTTTATTGTTGAAACAACAACCCCAATTCTAAAAACCGTTGATCCTACTAAGGTCGATGGCCATCAAAATACTCTAGTATAGACTTTGCACGTAGACGGCTCTTCAATGCAAGTTAATTGTGAAGCTAGAGTGGTGCAAAGAACCACTAGACGGGCCGAGATAAAAAATTCAATAACTATCAGATTTCCAATAACAAATAATGTCTCCAAATAAGAGGCATAGCTTCTTGGACTAAAATTGGCCAAAGAATGTTTGGCCATAAATATTATTGTCTACAGTGACTCGGAACTAATTATTAATCAAGTCCATGAGAATTTTGAAGCCAATAATCCATAACTTTCCCAATACCTCTTTAAAATCCAAATCCTGATCTCAACATTTGACAATATGAAAATGGTTCATATTCTAATAGAAGAAAATAAGAACGATGACCGACTAATGAGGGCAACAGCGACTAGGGACCCAGAATAATATGCATGAGAAATGAGTAAAGTCCTTGAGGTTCCTAGCATTAATGACCTAGAGGCAAAAATTATGTAGATAGCCGATGTCGATAACTAGATGGCACCTTATGCGAAGTATTTGTTTGATGACATATTACCATAAAACTCAGACGAAGCCAAGTGTTTGAGAAAGACAATACGCTGGTACACCATTATGGATAAAAAATTGTACTGATAAGAATACTCCATCCCATATCTACGGTATCTCACGCCAGAAGAGGTTGACTATGCCCTCGGAGAGGTACACCTCGGTATCTATGGATCCTATATTGGAGGCAAGAGTCTTACTTTCAAACTCATAAGGTAAGGCTATTATTAGCCTACCATAAAGTATGATACCATGGACTTCGTTCAAAAATATGAGAACTGCCAGATGCATGAAAACTTTACCCATCAGCCACATACAGAATTTTAAACTCTGCAGTCACCATGGTCGTTTACACAATGAGGACTTGATATCCTTGAACCATTTTCAATTGCATCAGGACAAAGAAAGTTCATAATTATTGGGATAGATTATTTCATAAAATGGATCGAGGTTGTGCCACTTGCTAGAATTACAAAACAGAACGCGATTGAGTTCATCCGATAGAATATTATATGTAGGTTTGGTATACCCGAAGTCATTGTAACCAATAATGGGATCCAGTTTACTGGCAAGCATTTCACGAAGTACTATACTAATTTGAAGATAAAGTTGGTTCATACTTCCGTTCCTTATCCACAGTGTAACAGACAAGTGGAAGTTATTAACCGCACAATACTACATTGTTTAAAGACGAAGCTTGAAAATGTTGGGGGCTCCTGAGTGGACGAACTCCCATCCGTCCTTTGGTTGTATAGGACAACACTTAGAGAGCCAACCTGTGAGACTATGACGGAATAAATTTTTTTATTCTCAAATAATTTCGTCAAGAATAGAAACAGGAACCTAAACCCCAATTAACTACTTAAAGTTCTAAGGAAAAAACGGACAGAGTTTTTCCTAAAATTTGGCAAGATAGGATTTTCAAAACCTATTTATAACCTGCAGATATATTGTATAACATCATAGACCTATCCACAACAATCTCATCACAAATATAGGATCACAGACGCCGTATAGCTCTCTACAGCTTAAAATTCACGTTTTCTATCAACTATACTAACAATTTAGACATGAGATGTCATCTAGGACCTGTACAGAAACCATAAAGTATATATAACAGAAGTAGAACTATAAACCTGCAGAATTATAGTTTCCTATTTCATCACATACAACGCATGCATTTCTATATACTGAATCTATATACATACAATTCGTATACAAAATCATATATCAAAGTAAGGTCTTTACAATTCAGTTGCCTCTTTTCCAGGTCTTCCAAAACTCTTTAAATCCCCAAAAGTCTTTAGTAAGCTTTAGGTCACTTCTCCTCATCCGGTACTAACTCTATAGTCTTATCTGGATGAAAAAAATAGTAAAATAGTGAGCCGAAGTTCAATAAGGTATATGCAGACATGCAATAAAATTCTGTTATGCAAAACAATTATGCGATTATATTAAAGCATGAAAGCATTCGAGGTCAGGACAATACAAGGAGACAGAGAAAGTATAAATTGATATTAAATTAAGTTTCAAAAACCATAAATCGGTAAACATAAATTAGGAATCAGAAATCTGTATTAAATCTATGAATTATAAAGAAATCCTCTTTTCTATCAGTATGGACCCGACTAGTAGACCCTACTAGTAGAGGGGGCGAATAATAGAAGATAGATTGTATTCATTCTATACAATCCAAGGCCAGTAACAGTAGTCCTTTCTCGTGGGATATCCATTCTCGTGGGATTCGATACAGTACGCCTCCCGGTAATAGTAAACTACCCTCTAGGTTAACGCTCTGAAGAAGGACGGACCACATATAACTCCACAGATAGAGTTATTCTCGATTACCACTATAATGTTTTAAGGCATGTCAGAGAACATAACCAGACTGTATATCAGTCACAGGTTCTAATTAACAGTGTCAGAAATTTTTCCTTAACTTACAACAGTACAGTTCTCAAAAATCACTCAAAGATATTTTAGTTAACTCTTCAGTTTTGCTTCAGAAGTCCACAGTATTTTATCATTATAAGGCCGTGTAAAATTTTCAGAAACAGATTGCACCAAGAACTTTATCTTAGTACAGATTAACTTTTATACAACAAAAATTATGGGTAAAAATTATTAAAATCATTTATTTTCGTACCTAGGGTTTAGCTGAAACTATCAGACGATAAACAGACATCGAATACATGCATATTCATGAAATCAAAGATATAATCGATAGTATATACAAGTAAACTTAATAACTGACCGATTAATTGGGGGAAACAGGTGTTATTTACAGTAAATATGTAGAACCATATATTTAAAGTATAAATACACTTTTAGAGATATAGAAAAGTAGTAAAAATAGAAAATAGCGTCCGAGGTACACTTGCCTGAGTTCGCTCTACAATTACCGTGACTCAGATCGAGATTGGATGGTAGATTTTTCCCTTTTCTTTCTCTTCTCTCTCCTTCCTCTCTTCTCTCCTTTGTGCTTCTGCGTCGTGGCTAAGGAAAATGAACCCCAACCCTTAATTTTCCACTTAAAACATGGGAGACAAGAGGGACACATGCGGGACACGTGACTGCCGCTCTAACGCCAGTCAAGCAGTTGATTACGCTTATAGCCACGGGCTGCTCCCACCTCGCCTAGGGTGGCCCGCGAGCTGTTGCTAGCGCGAATTCGCACCTAGTAGGCCCTTGAGTAGTGCTCGAGCACCCTGCACTCTTTTGTCGTTTTTTGTCACATTTTATTTCGATACTAAATTTTTTTCACATATTTAAGTCTAAATATGATTTTCATTCATATAATTAATTTATAATTATCATGTTTTGAGATTGAGATCTCACAGAGACTCCCTTCAATTTATGCTATGAGACCAAGGTCGTTATTCCAATAGAGGTCAGACCCCCTATTCTCCAGGTTGAGTCTTTCGATTTGAACAATAACTCGCAAAGACTTCGAAAAAATCTCGACCTAGTTGAAGAAATTCGAGATAAAGCGTGGTTGCGAACGACAACTTATCAATAAATGGTTGCTAGGTACTACAACAAGAAGGTGAAGGCACGTCAGTTTAAAGTGGGAGACTTAGTGTTACGTTGCATTAAAGCCACTGGCAAAAATGCCGATCGGAACAAGCTTGCACCTAACTGGGAATGACCATTCCTAATTTCGGCGATTCTTAGAAATGGGGTGTACAAACTACGTACCCAGAATAGCAGACTAGTTTCTCGGATTTGGAATGTTTTTTACCTCAAAAAATATTACCAATGATTAAATGTATGATCATGTAAGATTTGTATTATGAGGAATGCTTGTAATTTTTGTTACATTTTATTAATAAAATTATAATTGTTTATTCATCCTTATGCTTGCTTGTTTTTCCATCACATGGTATAACCTAGGTTGTCCTTAAGTCAGCCGAAATCCGTTCACCTAACTTGTGAACCACACTTGGTAGTCGGTAAAACTTAGTCATGTAACTAAGTGACCCAAATAAGGTCGGTAATTAAAACTTGGTCATGATATCAAGTAGCCCAGATGAGGCCAAGGGCTAAAAACTTAGGGGCTTCCTTAGAAGTATGCATGTAAAAACCTTCAATGTAGCATCATCAGCTGATTATGGTCCTAGAAAAACTTAAATTAAATACACGAATACTTTTATACCCTTCGATCAATCCAAGGAATAGAAGCCATGAGTTAACAATAACTTAAGTAATGTTTACAGTCAGGCATCTAAAGTGTCCGACTAGCCAAAACACACTAGAAAGAGAGTCATTGAAGAAAAAGTCTTCATTTATACTTAAAAATAATTACAAGTAAAATAATAATAATAATACAAGTGACTATTATGATGGAGGACAAGGCTCAGAAGTTTTCGGCAGTGGCTTCCAAGAGTTCGCATCATCCCTAGGGCGGTACAATATGTCGAACTATAGCGAGCACTGGCATTCCTCGAATGAAATACAAAAGTAGGAACACCAGGGGCCACCATTTGGGTAATATGTCCGCACAGGTTGATACATTCTCAATAGCTGCGCTCCAACATTTTCGTAATATCATCTAGATGAATGGAAGTCCGGAGCTCACTCTCAATCTTGAAGTTTTGGTCTCGAGAAGGATGTATTTTCTGCTTCATGTCAGCTAATTTACGTTCAAGTTGAGAAATACGCTCCTCTACAGCCAAAAGCTTCTTTCTCTATATAATTGTGAGCCAACCGGTTGGTAGCGCCAGCAAGACGATTAGCCATTTCCTAAAATTGCGAAGAAAACAAAGTAAATCAACAAGTACAAAGAGAACAATGTGAGTGTTTACGAAGTGTTCGGACAATACCTCGGAGATGAAGATGTTCTCAAGAGTTACATCACTTGTAGGGATCTCCAAAACCATTTGGACCTCAGGCTCTAGGGACTCTGAACCAGCCACCTCTGCTGCCTCATGAACTCCTTCAGGAATCACATCCCCCTTGGAATCATGCACCAGGGGATCAGACCCAAATGTTCCGATAATTGATTTGAGCATTGCTTCGGGGGGCCTCGGGCATGTGATCCTCCAAAAGCGGCACGTCTGTCACAACAACTTGACCCTCTATCTCGACTTCAAGTTGGACCTCGGGCGCTGGGGGTTCGGGAGAATACTGTAACGTCCACGGCGCATCCGCACTGTGGATATTGTCCGCTTTGGGTTGGGGAAACTTACAGCGTCCTAGACCAACACGCAGCCCGCACGGTTTTGTTCCTGGCAGACGGAATCCACCGCCCCCAAAACGCGTCAACACGGGGAAACACTTTCCCCACCCATCAGAGTGCCACAGCAGAAGCGTGTAGATATTGTCCTCTTTAGCCTGGGGACCTTCACGACGTCCAACCACACGCAGGCCTCAAGGTTTTCCCCTGGCGAACCCCCCACGGGCTCCCAGAGCGCGTCCACAAGGGAGAGGTATCAACGCCATTATAAAGGCACGCTTCGTTCCCTCTCTATCCGATGTGGGACTCTACAGTCCACCCCCCCTTGGGGACCCAGCGTTCCCGCTGGCACACCGGGCCGGATCCCGGCTCTGATACCATCTGTAACGTCCCCGGCGCATCCGCACTGTAGATATTATCCGCTTTGGGCTGGGGGAACTTACGGCGTCCCAGACCAACACGCAGCCCACACGGTTTTGTTCCTGGTAGACGGAATCCACCGCCCCCAAAACACGTCCACACGGGGAAACACTTTCCCCACCCATCAGAGTGCCACAGCAGAAGCGTGTAGATATTGTCCTCTTTAGCCTGGGGACCTTCACGACGTCCAACCACACGCAGGCCTCAAGGTTTTCCCCTGGCGAACCCCCCACGGGCTCCCAGAGCGCGTCCACAAGGGAGAGGTATCAACGCCCTTATAAAGGCACGCTTCGTTCCCTCTCTATCCGATGTGGGACTCTACGATCCACCCCTTGGGGGACTGGGCCCCGCCGGCACACCGGACGGATCCGGCTCACGATACCATCTGTAACGTCCCCGGCGCATCCGCACTGTGGATATTATCCGCTTTGGGCTGGGGGAACTTACGGCGTCCCAGACCAACACGCAGCCCGCACGGTTTTGTTCCTGGTAGACGGAATCCACCGCCCCCAAAACGCGTCCACACCGGAAAATACTTTCCCCACCCATCAGAGTGCCACAGCAGAAGCGTGTAGATATTGTCCTCTTTAGCCTGGGGACCTTCACGGCGTCCAACCACACGCAGGCCTCAAGGTTTTTCTCTGGCGAACCCCCCACGGGCTCCCAGAGCGTGTCCACAAGGGAGAGGTATCAATGCCCTTATAAAGGCACGCTTCGTTCCCTCTCTATCCGATGTGGGACTTTACAAATGCACCTTTACAACTTTAGTATGAAGCTCCAAGGTGACAGCTTTAGCCATGCTGGTCACCTGGAACTTAAGTAGCTGCATCCCGTCAACCTCACTAGACTGATTCTCGCTAATCCAAGATGTGTTTTCAGCAAAAGTAGTGGAAATGTCAGGTAGGGACTCCTCAGGCAGCGGAGACAAAATGACTGGAACCCTATAAGAAGCAAGAGTTAGGGCAGGAATCGGCATAACTTCAGCCACCTTCTCAACAACAGACTCTGAAGGCTCACTGCCTTCGACCGGTCTGGCGGCCCCAAGAACTTAGGTCAAGGAAGACGAAGAAGTTGAGTCCAATTTGACTGACGGGTGCTTTCTCCTTATTAATTGATCGATGGTGACCTCATCTTCAAAACTAGACTCAGCTGAGACCTCTTTATACTTAGGCGCTACGGTCGACGACTATTTTATTTAAATGGCTTCCGCTTTCAAGGCCTCATTGATATCAGGCACTTTGGCCGACATCTCTTTTATTTTAAGGCTCTTAGCCTTTCTCTTATACTTTCTCCTATGAACTGACGGCTCAACAAGAGCCTCGGACCCCTCAACAATAAGCTCCCATTTAGCTTGAGTAAGGGATTTGGCAAACAGCCATCGGTTCCTTTTATTTTCATTAAAAGCTGTAGTCTTTTCTTGAATAAGTCCTGTCGATGCTTGGGCAGCCTTCTTCTCATGATCAAAAACATCAGTTTGAAAGGAAGCAGAAACCCGACCCCACTCATTGTAAAGTTCCCATACATGAGGAACTTCCAAGTAAAAAAAAATCGATCTTTTCACCTCTTTATAGAGTCAGAGTTTCCTCCACTCAAGTTAAACTCTGGCCTCGGAGTGACTGAAATCCAGTCTAATACATGATGAAAACAAAAAATAATCTTCACGACCATGGCATTAAATATCAGGCCGTGAATTTTGGTGGAGACGCATAAAGAAATGAGATACCTCAAGTCATTTGGCTGAAATTTGGCTATCAGTATGTGAAGTTTCACAATTATTTTGAACAACTCCAGTGGCAGTAAAAATCGGAGACCACCTTTTAAATGGATTTCATATACAGTGATTTAACCCTCTGGTGGAGAACAAGCTCGTCTACTAACTCTAGGCAAAAGATATATCAAAGAACTCAAAATTTTGTATCAAGCTCAAAGATAATCCACATCGGTGGAGGTCAAGATGGATTATATATCTTTGACACCAGGAGCCATTGTAGAAGAATATCTCTGGCAATGAACGAAAAAGGTCAGAGGAAATTTCAAATAAGGAGGAAGACAAAGGAATCGAAAGTATTTGGCAAATGCTTGGAGGGCTATTTATAGATGGAGAAGAAGGCACAAAACGACATGATTAAATTTAAAATTCAAAAGACACGCCTAATGACAACATTGATATGTGTTGGCGTCCATTAGTTTTGCCACACATCAAATCATCCGATGTTAGTAATGATGATTTGCGTATTTCCAATGAGCCATTTAGTATCTAAAGAGGCACATATTTAATGCAGTGATTGACAGCAAGGATCGAGACCGTCAGGTTAATTGTCCTTGTCTGGCAAAAGCCTTCGGTTTGAAAGTTTTTCTCCAATTAGCTAATAAAGCTCGTCAAATTAAATTTCATCCACGGACAGAAGCTATTTTCGAACTTCATACCAGAAGGCTGAGTTTCAAGCGTCCTGGCATGGAGGGGTAATAATGAGTATTGTATCCGACAACCCAAAGAAATCGGCCCAAAATAATTTTAAGTTAGAGGATAAGATTCATAGCCCAAAACCATCTACGGCCTATTTCGACAAATTTGGCCGACACCTTTAACCAGTCAAATTTCGTAATCAGGTCGAAGCCAATATAACGGATATGGCGGTTTTTTACTCTCATCTCTTAACGACCTTAGGTGTTGGTTGAAACCACTATCAGGATAAAATATATCTGTCCTTCAATTTTTCTAACGGTTGACAAGAGGAATTAACCATTACCCAACTTCTATAAAAACCCGTCCTTTCCAACATAAGGGAGGAGGGAAGAATCACCTAACACTTTTCAGATAGAGAAAACAGATAACTCTAAGACGCCATTATAAGAGTGCAAGCCATCGGACAAAAACATATATTTTACATCTTCTATCTCTTCTATCATTAAGAAATATACTGATTTGAGTTTTGAATAATATACCAAAAAGTGAATTTTATCAATCCTTTTACCTTTATTTTGTAATTGCATAGAATTCAGATTAAAGATATACGGAGACTGAGTACACTTTAACACCTGACGGACCAAATTTAAAATCTCCTCATCTCTATAACAATCAGAGTTCTAGGACGAATCAAGTATATTTAAATAAATTTATATTTTAATAAATATGAATATTTAAAATAAAAAAACATCTTTATAAAAACATTTAGAGCTTGAGCTAGACCAAATAGGATGCTTTCACATAATCATGTTTGTTACAAAAATTAATTATACCTAATTTTATAATTGTGCTTATTTATAATACTTTTATATCTTAACCACTCTATAAAATTTCGAGTTAACAAGATTGAATCGATTGATCCATCTAATTTTGATAAGATGTATTGCTATCAAAAGTCTAAAATTCGTATAACCCTTTTTGAATTAAAATTTTGGCTTCACATGATTACAAAAGCAAATTAATTGCTCTAGGTCTAATTTTATAGTATAAATTTTGTTTTTCAAATAAAATCTTTTTTATTTTAGGTGATTTTATTTAAATATTATTTTTTAGTATATTTTTATGTAAGTTTTTTTTTTATTTTTTTAAATAATGTTTTATGTAATATAAATTGGTTATGAACTTAAAAAAAAAGCCCGCACCCATCAACCGACGTGTTTGATTCAGAATAAGGACTTGATCAACAGCCTTTGCCTCGAGAAGATTATGAATATAATATCGACGGACCTATCACTTATAAAACAAAAGGTAATAGCTGAAGTTATAATAAATAATTAATATTTAAGAAAGACAATGTTTGTATTACTCTATGTTTTTTTGTTATTACTAGTAGCATATGGAATAGATGAAAATTATAATTACTAGGGCTCTTGAAATAGTCAACAAAAATAGACCGCAAGTGTGGACATGCGGAAGTTTCGCACGTGAATCCGCCCAAGTAACGTTCAAAACGTTCCTTGTACGGTACCAAATTCTGAACTTGATTCTCACACGTAGGCAAATAGAATCCTCTCACCGTCCTGCTGAAGGCAGAGCCGCGTGCCCAGATCCCATGCTTGATTCCAAATGTGAGTTTTCCTCTCGAGAGATTTAAGCCTCACACTTTTGCCTGGCCATCAATTCACATAAATTTTCACAAGAAAAATTGAATTTTCTGCAGCATGTTATTCTGTCCCGAAACTTTTCGGTCTGCTGCCAACCCTCTGTCTCAAAACCCCTTCCCTCCCCTGTTCACGCATCTGTCGATTAGGCAGCGAACTTCCATCTTTATTTGAACGCCCACTATCTGTTTGTTAACTTTTCAGAGTAGGAATCGTCTGCTTTTTCAGAAATCAGATACTAGGGTATTGTTATTTTCGACTGTTCTGTGAGGTGATTGTGTTTTGAAAGGATGGTGGGAACTCTACCTCTTGTGGGTTCTTCCATCCTCGATTCTCCTCCCTATACTTGTCCATTTTTGTGCCTGGATGCGCTTCCTTCATCTAATATGAATCTCAAGAATGGAGGGGAAGTGTGTTTGAGTCGAAACTCTGTGGGCAGGAAGCAATTTGTTAAGCAGACCGGGTCATTGGAGCTGAGCAGTTCTTTTGTGGACTCGGGGAAAGCACTTTCGTGTGGTGTCAATAGGTGCCGAAAGAAGCAACGAAAGGTCCGGAGCCTAGTGATCGTTAGTGAAGTTGCAGGACAATATGACGACAGTTTTGAGGATGTTAAGACGGTATGAATTCGATTCGAGACCATAGTCAACGTTTCTCGCAGTAGAATTCATACGTATTCAATTCTATACTGTAAGTAATCTGAATTTTATCCTGCAAAGGATTCAAAGAGCAGAAATTTGATTCCAATAAAATAATTTGGTATAAAATAGATCCAGATTAGAGTACAATATATTTTGTCCTGTTTTGCAAAGCTAGTAATATTTTGATACTATTCCATTTTTGGCTGTAGCCAAGCCACTGAATGGGGCTTATAACCTCGATGTTTTTGTTGCATTTTTCATTTGTTTGGTGAAAAGTGAGATACATTACTAAATTGGCCGAGTTGGAGATCTAGTTGGTAGATATGAAGTCAGCTCTGTAAAGTATGTTCACGCCCCATATGTTAAGACTGTCGAGAAAATATGCAGTCTATTACCCCCCATTATAGGTGACTTCTTCTCACAAAATAACAATTCGTAGTCATCTTTCCATATCGGATTGGATAGGAAGCTGCAGTCTAGATCCTTTCGTATGGGCTTGAGCAAAGCCATGTTGATTTAATGTGGGCAGAACTACGGGTTATACGTAGAGATGTCCGAAGCTGCTGGTTATTTCTGAAAGTATGATGCTTTTCTCCGCTATTGTGAAGCAACCGAATGTTGTGTAACTCATGCTGAGACCAAGAATCCTGATCTAACTTAGTTGTTATTTTGTGAGGTGAAAGAATTATAGAAACAATACTTCTAACTTTCTACTTTTCTGAAATGAAACTTCAATCGACCAACGTGTTATCGTACCTGGAAGGGAAGAAAAGCCCGGAACTACCACCAATTTCATTGGTTTTTCTTTACGGCTGTTCATTGTTGTACGCCTTTTTCTAACAAAAGTCTATTTGCCTGCAGCAAATATTCAACTATTTCACATACAAAGCTGTGAGGACTGTTCTAAATCAGCTCTATGAGATGAACCCAACTCAATATAAGTGGTTCTATGAGTAAGTAAATCATTGCCTTTGCCAATGGTCCCGCTACATGGCAACCCAAAAATGCAGGGATATGTGGATGCTCTTCTTTCATCAGATTTTTTTTTTTCCCCTTTATTTGTGGCCACAGTTTTGTTGTAACAAACAATCCTGGAGAGGGAAAACGTTTCATCCGCACTCTTGGGAAGGTAGATCTTTCTAGAAAAGCATTGTGGTGGCATATTAAATTTTCGAATACGTGCTTTAATTTTGAGGAAAGAACATATCATAAACCACCATTCAAAATAGCAAAAAACAAGCCAGGACAAGAAGCAGCTGGGAATTATTTCACAAGCATGTTGTTATCACTTGCAGGAGAAGCATGAACTAGCAGAAAGAGTTATGGTTACCCGTCTTCACCTGTATGGAAAATGGGTCAAGGTATTGAATATTTCTCCTAGTATTACTACTTCAAAACCTTCGACAAAGCCTACAGAGATGGATGATATTACTGTTGACTCACTTCTCCTCCATTGTTGTGGTATAGAAATGCAACCATGCGGAGATGTACAAGGAGATATCTGATGAAAACTTGGAGCTGATGCGTCAAAGGCTCATGGAGACTGTCATATGGCCAACAGATGACACAAACACAGAGAAGATCGGATAAGCAGCATTCATTTCTGTTTTTCTCTATTCACTGATTTTCCCGTTTTACTGCAAGCTTACTTTGGGGTCAATTGATTTTGCTGCTTATTCCCCCCCCCCTCGGTTCTTCACAGAAAATGAATCCTAATAAATATTTGGATATTTGAGAGTATAGGTGTAGTTTGAAGGAATTCCAGTAAGCTGTTCTTTGGTAAAAAAATGTATTGGTGAGATCAGAACTTGATGATGGGTTTACAAAGCGGCAGCATCGTCCTGTTCAGCGCCTCAATTAAGAAAAAGATTTTTTTTTTTTTTTTCATAAGTTAGAAGGCTCAAACACGAGTTGAGCACAGAATCGTAGAAACCAGTGCCCCATACCTTGGATAGATAGAGAGGGAGGTCATGGCTTTTCATTTTTGCATGTTGTCAAAAAGTTAAACAATGGTTTCTTAATGTTGTCAAAGAGTTGAACAATAAAAATCGATGACGAGTGCCTGATCGAATTGATCGGGTCATGTAGGAACAAGGTCCAAGTCTATCGGTCTGTTAGGATGCCTCAGCTGCATACATCACAGCACTTCTATTTGATACCTATCGTAATTCGTAATGATAAACAACTCGTTTCGCGGTGACCTTTTCTTGAATTCTCAAAACTTCTATCGCTCCATCCCCGCAGGGACAACCCACATGCCTTTAATGTGAACTTGGAGATGGATTAGCAAATTTTACTTTTTATTGTTTAAAAGAAATTATATACGATCGTTTGAAGTTTAATATATAAACATCACAAGAAAAAATATAGTTTTGCATGAATTAATAGAAAAAAAATAAATGGTATTAGAAAGTTCAACCTTTTTATTAAAAAAATAGTAACTGATGATTGTTTGAAGTTAGTGTAACAACACTTAATGAGCATCACAATAAAGAATTTATTATCATATGAATCAATCAAAAGAGGTACATATATGAAAGTATCGATCTCAAGAAAAACCCAAGTATTTTATCTAATTTTTGGATTTAAAAAAAGTAAATTTTTAAAAACGAGAACCTTAAACTGTATTAAATTCATTTACACCTAAAACGTATTTTAATATCCGAAATTGGATAAAATGGCCCTTATGCCAAGATTGCATTGCCTTCAATTTTTATGAAATACAAATAGATTTTCAAATAGATTCTATTTGAAATTATAAAAAAGTAATTTTCAAATAGATTTTTATTACATAAGGAATATCTGCATGTTTCGTTCCTAATTAAACCAATTAATTGACTTATTCATTGATATTATGAATGGGGTTAAAAAATGTGAGACAATTTAATTCACAACCCTTTCATCGAGCGATTGCTCCCTTCTTGAGCTCTTATTCTGAAGGCTCAACAGCCTTCACTATTTTCCATTACTCAGTACCCGCGAGAACTTTACGACCAATGCCATTTCTTCCCTGCTGCATGTGTTTTGGAATTTTCCATGTTTAAATCTCCAAAATGCTTCCCTTTAAAGACATCAGAATGCCTTTACAAGCCAGTCTTTTGGCTGTACTCTTGTCAGATGCAGTGCTTGTATGACTGTGTACAATGCCATTCGCTTCTACCTCCAGTGTGATAGATGCTTGTCCTCCTACATAAGATTCGACAGGTTTTCTAATATCAAAGTGCTGCCTCTGGCACAAATCATGCAGCTCCTTGACGGGATGAACCTTCAAGGTCTCTGGAGTAACTAGGGGCTCCAACAGAGGCCTTATGCTCTTAAAAACAGTCTCTTTATCATAACCCGAGTCCACAAAAATCGCCCCTGCTAAAGATTCTATGATGTCTGCAAGTACCTGTACCCATTCAGAAGACCCATCTTATGAGTGATATTTTTGTTTCAGATGGTGACGAGATTGAGGAAAAGAAAGAGGAAAAAAAGCATCTAGATTGAGTACTATTATGAGATTAACAAAAAAAAGTCACTAAACCTTGGGAAAATTTGTCTCAAAGCCCCATCCATAAGTTGCTTCCGATGATAATTGATCTAAATTATAGAGGGTAGCAACCAGATGCTTGTGTAACTCCTGAGAACAATGAAGAATATGCTTGTGCAGTCCAGCTCGTAACGCAGATTGGGCATAGCAATCATTATTTACAGAAGCAGACCTAAGATCAGTTAGTAGGCCTGGGGAAAGTGCAGGATATTCACTGTAGAGGTGCAGCGTTATGAGATGATCCAACACTGCATCTCCAAGAAACTCTAACCGCTGCAATGAGGTCAAGGGCAAAAGAAAAAAAAAAAAGGTATTTGTTAGAGAAATGTTAAAAAGGAATTTCTTCAGTGCATGAAATTCATATCCTCAAATCTGGGAGGGTCAAATGTAGACAACCTTATAGAGATGTGTTCATGTCATCATAAGGGTTAGATATACACAACTTTACTCTCTCATTATATTAGTTTGAACACAAATCGCTAGCTCTGAGGCACAATGAAAGCAACCATATGGTTCCACATCCCATCTAGTTAGATGAATACTACTAACTACAAATGAAAGAAACTCGGTTTCTTGTCAACAGGGTCATAGATGGATAGGTATGTTGATAGGGTTCAATCTTGCTTAGAAGAGGTGAGCCTCTGCGCAACAATCAAAACACCTTGAAATTGATTAAGAAGCGGCAGTCAGGTGTAATGTAGTCTGAGGGAAATCCTCCAACATTGTCAGTCCTACGTAAGAGATAAACCTGTATAATAAACTAACAGCCATTTAAGAAACCTGTATAATAAACTTACTTGGTAGCATCTAGGAATCCCTGGCAGCACATAAGAACCATGCGCTAATGCCTCAACCAACAAAGTAGCATCTCTGAATGAGTAACGAAGCAAGGCTTCCAAATGTTTGATATTAATGTGCATCGTTGAACAAGTTGGAAATTCCCTCTGGTACGGAGTATTGAAAAAATCAACCTCTATTCCTAGCCAATTCATCAACACTAAGGCCGCCGCTTCCCCACCAGAGCTGAGAAATGCACCAATCAGTGCTTCAACCACATCAGCCACCCTCTTTCTTTTTATTTTCTTGCTCCCTCTAATATATATTTTTCTTGAAGCAGAGAGTTGTTCTTCTGCTAACACAGAGTTTCCACAGGGATCCCCTGGGATGACCCATTCTTTAGGATCAAAAGGCTCATTACGAATAAAACCCTACAAGTTGGAATAAAATAGACTCGTAAAACGGATGTCTGATTGAAAGTAAATTTGTTACCATGAACAAAATGCATAAAACCACTAACTGAACATAACATAGAACTGTTGCAACCCAAATTTTAGAAACACGAATTCAAGAGGGTAGAAGTTTTTCTTAAAAGAAATAAAGAAAAAAAGTCTGAGGTTCTAACAAACATGATCAGTCATTATCCTCTTTTCTCTTACCACCAAAAAGAAAGCATTTCTTTATAGATTAAAAAACACATCATCAGACACTCTCTTCTTACAGTAGTAAAAAATGTGGGAAGTTCATGCAGAGTAGTCTTTACAGAATAATGCAGTAAAGTTGGCATGGAAGAATCAATACCGGAATCTTCTTTTTACAGCCGAGCTTGCACAAAGCAGCATTTGATATTATTTTTTGTCTCTTCAAACTGAGTAGTCCTTCATGATTGTTTTGATAATTAACAAATAGCTGTTGGCTGACTGCATATTTCAAAAAAGAATCTCCAAGTATTTCCATCGACTCCAGATGAAAACTCTCTTGGCATTTTCTAGTGGTGATTGCTTCCAATACCTAGAAGCATACAAATACACTAGGTTAAAAATGAATGAGAGGTCCAAGGCGTGCTTATTTACTATCATGCAGTAGTCTTTAGCGCAGCAGTACAATCAAAGGTGAAAAAGAAGATTTTTCAATGTAAAACACCTTTTATCAGATAGAGACAAAGTACCTTCATGACTGGAATATCAACTTCTTGCATGCATTGGTCTGCTAACATCTTTCTCAAGTTGGCACTTAAAAGCAATGATTCAACGCGATGCATAATTGATGGAACAAATGAAAAGGTATAAAAGGTATTGACTGATATAGGTGACATGAGGACGAAACAAAGTTCAGGAGGCAGTTCAACAGATGAAGCACTAGGCTCTGCAAAAGTAGACACACCTTAGTAGAATGTAAGTTTGATTCCGTTCACTTAATCATCGTATTATCCAGTACAACGCTTTAAAAAAAACACTAATAGCAAGGAAAGGGCAGCAGTCAAAAATTATGCTATCTTCTGGAAACTCTCGAAAGAATCACGACTCATATTGCAACGAACTGATAAAGTCGAACAACCCTAGACATCTGACGCTTCTGTAGTGCTGGTATTCTGAGTCCCACAAGTCATCCAAAACTGACGTCATCCTACTTGGTATATGTAGGAAGTTCATCTGGCAACTTTATCATGCATATATGCAAAAACATATTTTTTTCCCCCACAGAAAGAAACAGCAACTTTAAATTTCCTGTCAATAGTAGGTTCTATACACTTTCCAAAGATACAAAGTACACAGGATAAACCCAAATTCATACCCGGACAATTAATTTATTAGAATCCCAAAAAGACTACATTACAACCAGTGGAACTTACTTGACAAATTTAAAACCTTAGGCAGCAAATATTTGGACAATTTCCTATGCTTCCACCCTTTGCACAGTTCAAGAAAGAAAAACCTTTTGAACTGATCAAAGTCAAAACCACTGAACATCCCAGACTAATTGAAATGATTTGTGATGATTTAAAAACAAAAAAAAAGCAGCTACATTTTAGATACCAAGTTCCCAGTGTAGTAATATAATCAAGTTCAGCAATATCTGTCTATTGCAACGTTAAAATAACAAATTGCCATAATTGAATAAATAATGAAAGCTAATAATGAAAATAGCAATAGAATGGTAGAAGGTACAAAAATCAAACCTTTGTCTTTTTGCTGCCTGCACCTTTGAAGGCAATTTTGCACACCAATAATGTGTCTTCCACAAAGTAACGCTTGTTCTTCAAATTGTAAGTCAAGGCCATACCTGATACATAGTAGCTTAACATTGTAGAAACTATTTTATAGGAAATCAAAATGCAAAAACAAAAATTACAGTTACAGAAAATATAAACCACATTCTACAGGAATGATTAAAGGATGCAAAAGAACAAAAAACATACTGATTTTTATAGTAATCCTTGTAAGTGACTACTTCACCATCTTTCAACCTCAGATGTGAGTTCCCATTTAAATCATTCAAAAAACCAGTGATGCAATACATGTAACCATTATGGGGAGTGTAGACCAGACAGTTCTTCAGCATGCAGCCGCACACAAAACCATTGTTTGTGTACACAAGACAAGAATCCCCAGAATGAATGCAATCCGTGTGAGAATCCATGACATTGCTGGACTGAAAGAGCCCAGAACTAATACAATTCCAATCAATAAATGATGAATTTTCAGGAGATCCATGTCCACAACCCGGAAGAAGAAGATAGTCTACATGTGTGAAATCTTCATCCTTCTGCAGTTTATCCACTACTTTGATCAACTTTTCGATATTATGGTCAAGAAGAATGCTGAGAACAGCAACCTGGAACCTTCTACAGTGAAGAATCTGGGAAGACATTATTTGATATTAGCAAGAAAAAAAAAAAAAAAAAAAAAGCACTGCTGACTGCAACAACATTTACTACAATAGAGCCAACTTTTTGATGCAACCAAAATTATTACCTGATCAAGAGTCAAACTAATTCTTCCTAGATATCTCATGTGCACCGCTATGTTGCCCCGATCAACCTCCAAGTCAAAATCAATGTTCCCCACATCAAAATTGAGCTCGTTTATGACAAGAAGAACAGTGTCGTGCACAGAGATGTCATAAACAAAGTTCTTCTCCATCTCAATGATGTAGCAATAGTACTCGACTGAATAATTTCTTTGAGAAAAACTGACAAGTTCAGGTGCAAAGTAACAAGCTTGCTCATCACAATATGGTACTTCCTCTGCATGTCAATGGAAATAGCGCAAAGAAAATAAATGTCTTTCTCAAATCTAAAGTAAATATGACCCTCACAGCTGAAAGAATTTCAAATGTAAACTAACTTCATGCAAATAAATAGCAACAATTATTTTACCAATTTCCTGTGCAAGAATATGCTCCGCTACAATATCTGGGACAAGATGATCTGTCAAAGCACCTATCTTGTGAAGCTTTTTACATGCCTCCAAGCATGCAATTTGCTTTAGCTTTTTCCTACTGCCTTGAACAACAATTGATTGTATAGGACAGCTATTTGGAAACTGTATTGTGCAAAGCTCAGACTCCTCATCAATGATAAAACGGGGGTATGGTTTAAAGTACCTACAGATGACAACGACAATAAACAGTATAGTAGAACTTAAAATGCAGAAGTTGCCAGGGAATGACACCATAGAACGGTTGAATCAGGTTCAGATCATTTATTGTTAGGTAGTTGATAGGAAATTGGATCAAGAATTAGAAGATTCCACATATACTGAAAGTTTGGGTTCCACCACAAAAAATATGTGAATGAACATTAAAATATTCATTTGGTATGATTCAAAAGATGAAGATATCTTAATTAAGTAGCTAATACGTATAACATAAACATCATTGTAGAGCCGTAAGCAAATATTTTTTCTCCAATTATAAAGTAACATGGAAAATTAAAAACAAAAAACATGGAATAAAATGAGAACACAACAACCAATAAAGTAATAAAAAAATAACTCATACAACAGATTAAATTTTTGGAATATAGCTAAGTTAATTGCTTTAGACAAGAGAGAGAGAGAAAGAATCAAGAAAAATAGAAATATAGCATTCACATGGATGAAAAAACGAAAATGAAACAACAACAAAAAAAAAAAAAAAGCCTAACTTCTTGCTTAAGTTAAGAAAAAGTTTGCTTTTAAATAAAAAGAAAATAAGAATGGGCATTATTCTTGACCTTTTTTGCAAGGCCGTTGGTGGGACTGCTAGGATCACAAAGAACCTATAAATTCGCTAATGCTACTAAAATGCTTTGAGCATAAATTCCATATAAGATCTAAATCATTTAGCAATTTTAGGATAATGTACCCATAAGGTTCTACGATTCAGATTGGGACTATGATAGCATACACCATATGATTATGAGCTTACAAAGGTTTCCAAAAACATACCCATCAGAAGGGAGCCGTGAGCAGTAGAAATATATTAAGCTGACACTAGAACTCAATGTCACAAGTGCTCCTGTGCTTTCAACACGATAAAACATATCATCATATTGATCAAATTCAGCTGGTCCACAAGGAAGGGAAGCATGGCTTAAAGACTCCTTCCGCATCATATCTCCAGAAGAAACATAGTTTTTCACTCGAGACAACTCAGAATCATCTCCACTATCAATTAAAAGCACACATTAATAAACAAACAGTACTTCCAACCACAATTCCATTAAAATGTCCTAATGAGGTTGTTACTCATGAGGGTAAATGGAACCAAACTTTTCTAATAGCCAAAAAATGATCTGATATTGCTTGTATTTTTTAAAAATGTGAAAAATAAAGCAAAAATGGTGAAATCAAATTGATGAAGCTGGCCCCACTAAGTGGGTCTTAAGATGTTGTCGTTGTATTAACTTTTCTAACAGCAGTACCATCACTTACAAACAAGTGCATTACATATTTAATCATTGTCGATAGGAATTTCACCTATACATTACATACCTTTGACTTAGTAAATGAGGAGAATATATGGTTAGAATGTAGACATAATAGAATATTACCTATTCACCATTATCAGGAAATCTGAGTTGGGCATTCTAGCACGACCTCTGGACTGAATGAAACTGCAAACAGTATGAGAGGGATCAAAACGGATAACCAAGTTGCAGCTTTGAACATCTAAACCTTCTTCGAGAATAGAGGTTGCAACAATGATATTAACCTGCAGACATCACATATAGAAACTAAAAAAAATATTTGAAGATAAGTGATACTGTATAACAAGTCAGAGATAAACAAGAAGAAAGAAAGTCATACAAAGACGACAAGAAGAGAAGACAACACCTACTTTACCTCTGTGAAATTGTTGAGACAAACAAGAAGAAAGAAAGAAAGAAAATCATAAAGAGGACAAGAAGAGAGGACAACACCTACTTTGCCTTTGCGAAATTCTTCAACAATTTCATTATGTTTTCTCCTACTCTGTGTTTGCAGTGCAGCATTACATCCAGCTATATATTCAGTGTTCCACCCACATAATTTAAGAAGCACCATACTCAGAAGAGCTCGAACAACAACAGCAGTAATGACTCTTTCCACAAATATTATACATCTTAAATCCACAAATTTCCTATAAGAAAAATTAGTTAGAAAACCCATCAAACATACAGCAACTAACCATTGAGACAAGCATGACAAACAGTAAAATAGAACATTAATTTTAAAAAAATCTCATTTAGTAAAGGAAATATAGCACCCAACTGATTCAACCTACAACTGATCTATCCTAACAACCTCACCAAAATAACCAAAGGTTCAGCAAAACGGATATAATAAATCAAAAATGTGTGGCCCCATCATTATAGGACACAAAGGATGATATTGTCACTTCGCTAATATATGCATATGCAGATGTGATTATCCTTAAGCCAAAGGCATATAAGACTCAAATACAGTATTATGGGTCATTTATGAATCCATTTCATAGTTTAAGCCTTTCAGCCTCTGTAATAAAGCAAGAGCTTGTTTCAAGGAAACTTGAGGATTCTATCTCACTATCA
This sequence comes from Nepenthes gracilis, assembly GCA_033239525.1. Taxonomy (NCBI): domain Eukaryota; kingdom Viridiplantae; phylum Streptophyta; class Magnoliopsida; order Caryophyllales; family Nepenthaceae; genus Nepenthes; species Nepenthes gracilis. The sequence continues at coordinate 16,961,986 of BSYO01000007.1, forward strand.
TTCCTAGTTATCGTCTACCTCAGTCTTCAAAGGAGATGATTATTGAATTAAACCTAGGAAACTAGTAATACACTCCACATTTGATGCACAGCCAAGCATTGTTATTGTAGTCTATGAAAATGAACTTTCATGGTCAATTTTTTTTTCCTCCCATAGCACTATAACGGTATAACCTAAAAATTTTCATGATCCAGAGAGCCTTGCAAGAAATGAACCTCATGCAAAAACGGTATAACGGTACAACCTCATGCAAAAACCATGGATCTAATAAGAATGGGATACATGGCAAGAAATGAACTCACCACCATAGACTCCACACTTCAGCCATAAATCACCCTTAAAAATTGCACTACCTTGTATAAAAGATAATTCTAGCAAAATAAAATGGTAATATAAAAGTTTGATAAAGTTGAAATAAAAAAATAACTATTTTCCTTTAGATAGTAAAAAGAAATAAATGATGGGGGGAAACAATAGCCATGAGACAGTGAAGAAACAATGGATTGGCATGTCAATTGAGAATGAGTTGGGAAATAGTTTTAGGTGGCAAAGAAAGAAGTTAGAACTAGCAGCATGGAGAACGAAAAATCCTGTATCCGAGACTGCAACGAGGAGATAATCAGTACCAACTATTTCAATGAGAAACAAACTACAAAACGTAAGGCAAACTGGTAGAAGTTGCCAATAAACCTGCAGGTTTCTCCTGGTTCTCTTTTAATCTATACTTAAGATACAACTACATTTATCTAGGAGTATTAATTAATGCCAATAGAAAGTTATAGCAGAATTGAATGTAAGATTGACTCTTCTCTGTTATTGTTACAAATCAAAGAGCAAACCTGTACTCAAGGAGAGATTCTACTAGACATAGTGTTTTTGCAGTCAAAAACCCAGCTTCCACGTCAGCCTTCATGTTATCACAATTTGACCACTCCAAACCTATACATATTCCAAGGAAAAAGGATGGCATATAACGCCAGCAAGCTAATGTGAAGAAAAATATTTACCAAAACAGTCAAAAATCTCAGAGTCAGATATACAAAGACACACACATACACAGATATATCTATATATAGTTACCAGAAGGTACATATGATGACAACAACTTGAACACATCGAGAGCAAAACCATGTACAATGGTTTCAACCTTCGTATCCATATCACCCCAGATGACTATGCCAATTTCTACAGAAGACAAGAATTCTGCAGCCTGTTATGAGCACAAGTTTATTAATTAGATTGTGAAAATAATGACAATAGAGAAATCCGGGACTCTGAAAAAAGATACCTTTAGAGCTAGCCAAAGACCAAGTTCAGTAAAACAAAACAGAAAGGTATTGGACATCTTTTCCAATTTCTTTAGGGCAGAATCTTCTGCAGATTCTGCAAGTGTCAACTTCTTGAGAGAAGATTTATGCTGAATGGAAAAATTCTTGTCAGTAACATAATATGAAAATAGTGGCCAGTACACTAATCACTACAGAAGTTTTGTTGACCATGCAAAAGCATCACAAGGGCATCAACTAAGATATAAATATCACATGCAATTTTTATAACACCTCGGTGTTTCATTTTGGACCCGTTGGACTTACAATCAATAGAGGCTATTAATTACGAATTTAATGCTCAGGTGATATTTTTGGAGCTGATACTTTATATTTGGGAGAGCAGTAACTTTATGAATAGTTTGGACAAATTGAATTTGAGATGTTGACCAGAGCATTTTGGTAATTTTTTTAGTAGTAATAGACCTAATTTTAAGTGATGTGTTTTATTATTTATATTTTATTGTGATTGTATTAGATACATTTTAGTGAGATTATAAATAGAAAAATTAATTAAAATTATGTGTTAAATGTGTGGACCAAAAAAACTCGAAAAACCCTAATTATCCCTTAAAACCCTAGTGAGGCACACCGTCTCCCTTGGCTTAGTTCAGCCACCTCTTCTCTCAATAACAACCTTATCACCGAATTAATAATATAGAAAGAATCAGGGAGGAGCTCAATTAATCCCTACTTGCCAGCCCTCATTGGAAAAGAAATAAAAATGACCTGATTCCCTCTTCCTTAATTTACCCTAGCCACCCCACCTTGTATAAATTTCAGCCGTCACCACTCCCTCTTTTTATTAGTTTATTAGTTAGGAAGAGTTCATTGTCACCATTTAGCTAACACCTTTAGGAGGAAAGAAAGAATCCCCACTTGGAAATACTAGTAGCCGTGTGCCCCCCTTCCTTGCCTAATGCTTTACCCAGATTTTCTTATGTTTAACCTAGCCTTGTGGGAGAGCCTTGTGGGAGAGCAAATCAGCAGCCATAGGAGCCCTCATTTCGGCAATTGAGAGAAAACTAATTGAGGAGAGGAAACTAATTGAGGAGAGAAAACTAAGTTTTAGTCCCTAGAGTTCCCTTATCCGTTCTTCTTTCCTTGGACCGTGCCATCTTTTGTTGAGGAAGAAGGCAAAAGATCCGTCCGTGTAGAGTAAAGAGGAGGCTGTGGTTGGTAAGATCATAGAGGACATTTGTGCTTGCATTTATTGTTTAAGAAACTGCAATCGAAACAAGTAAAATTTCTACTGTTCTTTGACAATCCTACCACCATATTTTCTAATCGTATAATTTTCTACCATTTAAAGTTTGATCTAATATATTTAATGGGATGTCTCTTGTCCCTCTGAAAATACTCAATTTGAATTTCATGATGAGATTCACGCAAGCATATAAAAATGGTGTCTTTGTGACCTTTTCTTATCATGTATCAAAGTCGTGATTGTTATAGCTTCTATCAAGATAATTGATAGGTTTTCTTTATCTTATATTCCATGTCATGCCACGGTTTGGTCGTTGGCCAGGTGGTCTTTAAGATAATTGATAGGATTTGTATGTTTAAGGTGGAAAAGTGAGATTTTTAATGAATTACTACAAGCATACCATATCTCTTGAAATATCCTTGTTGGCCGTGAGTTTAGTGAAGCTTGGTAAGGTTAAAAATGTGATATTTGCATGCTTGCACTATACAACATTGTAGATCTATATGCCTCCTAATATTTAGAATAATTTATGTTGGTAGATCTATAGAATTGGGCATGTTACCCTTCTGGCAGAGAACTTAATGACTTGTAGGGCTAAAATGATAATTTAGTTATGTTATGGAATATATATTTTTGGACCCTTAATAATCTTGTGACTACCCGAGTTCCGGAATACGATAATTGTGGTGAAACTGAATTAATAATGATCAAGGGTTAAGTTTAGAATGTGAAAATTTGAGTTCGGAAGTAGAAAAATGAAGTTGGGCTTATACGATAATTTATATGAAAATTATGTTTTCCACATGATTATTGTACGTGTTTCTACTCGACTGCATTTATGTTATGATAATGTCTCCATAAGTACTGGCTTATTGCATTCATGCCTTAAATGCAACTGTAACTGCTTTATTGCATTATGTTCTGTATGACAGCATTATATTCTACATATTTTAGTACTTTACAAGGCTTCGGCTCACTGTTTACTGTTTTTCTTCCCTCCAGACAAGGATATAGAGAAGATATTGGATGATCAGGCCTAGCTAGAGATTAGCAAGGAAGATTCTGGAGCCCCAATGAAATCTCGAAGATTATCTTGAAATATTTTGGGAGATCTGATAGTTCTGCAATGCCCCGTAGAGTTCTATAAATGAAATTATGTATAAATATTGTAGCATATTCTGTAAACTGTTAAAATTGTATTTATGCTTCCGTAGGTTTCTATTAAGGATATAGATGCTTTCGCTATATGTTTTTTGGATTCTGTACAGGTCATAGATGGCATCTCCTATATGTTTCTGATTTAGTGGATAGGATTATATTTGAGCCATGGATGGAAATGACAAATTGGTGGTCCTAAGTATGCGTGTTGTAGGTTGAAATATGATATTCAAATAGTTGTGTGCTTGTACAGGTTATAATATACAAGTTGTATATTTGAGTTTTTGTCCAATTTTAGATAGAACTTTGCCAAAATTCCTGCAAAAATTACTGATGAAAATATATGGATTTTATTCTGTATCTATCTGACAGAGAGTCTTATGAGAATTAGGACATGTTCCGTCACAAATCTAGATACTTGTGTGCCTCTGGGATGGGAACAGAAGACCAATTGCGTATTTTATATATCAAATTCATTGTTTATATGATTTTTGTTGGAGTGGCTGAGTGATATGACAGTGCTTGGTAGATGGGCCTTAGGACCATCTTGTATTTTTACGTTATAACATGATCAAATAAAAATTTTAAGGATTTTAAGGATCTAAGCTTGTAATATAAGAGATCGAAAAAGTAGACCTTAATTCTCGTAAGTGGCCATGGAGGCGTAGTATAGGGAGAGAGTAGGTGTTCCACTTAGTTTAAATTCACTATAAAGTACGTGTGGATGATTGGGGGGAGATACCCTAAGATTGGTCTTAATAAAGTAAAAGTTGATCGGGTAGGAGGTGAGTAGGTACTCATGTACGAACATCCTATGTTAGCTTTTAATTTGATCCTTGGATGCTCATGTCCCTTGTCATTATACATCGCTGATTATTCTAAAGTGAGGTAAAGGAGATCGTATGAAAGCATTATGATTTCAATAAAAATGCAAAACCTTAATATTTGAATTCGTTCGATACGAATTCAAATATTTTGGTGGTAAGGTAAAGGAGGATATACAAAAACACTACAATAATAAGGAATATAAAACTTATAAAACCTTAGTGTAGTCTATAGTCGTTTGATATGTATTCCACATCTAGTGAATTGAGGCCGATTGTTTTCGTAGAGGGATACTTATACGAACATGTCCATTGCATGGTGAGGGGTGCTAGGTTGGACATATTGAGTTTAGAATTCCTATGCCATGAGTTGGAGAGGATAATTTGGGATGAGTTCCTGTACCATAAATTAGCAAAGATAATTTAAGATTAGTTCCTATACCATGAGTTGGAAGAAACATGTTGAGATTAGAATACTAGCACATGGGTAGGTAGAAAAAAATTTAGGAGATCATAGATTTAGTCTCGTGTTAAATTTAAGAATGTTAGTTACCTCGTGGGACTTCCAGTCGATGGGGACAATACGTCTGCCTCATGGTATTACCAGTCAATGGGATTAGTAATATGTTGCCTTTGGTTCACAATATGAATAAGATCCAAGAAAATTACTGAGTTATCTCGTATCATAAAAACCTTTTATTGAGTTAGATTCGACGGAACCTATGTCATTGTTGAGATCCAAATGTTGCATAATCCTTGTATATGAAATTTTCGGGTTTGTTAGAATCCATGGGTTGATGATCCTTGTAGTTGTTGTTGAGTAGTGGTTACAACGAGTTGTGGTGTCTTAGATAGAGTTGATTGTCAAGCTTAGATTATTGTTATCGTCTTTGTACATGTTGACATGATTTACCAAGATAATTATTGTTGATGTTATATTTTTTATTATATCACTTTCTGGAATGTTTGGCTCACTATTACATTTTTTGTTGGCTCCAGATTAAAGCAGGATCGTAGCACTAGCTGTAGATAGTATTTTTGTTGTGGAGCCTTGAGATAAAAATGATCCCGAAGTCTAGTTGCATTTGTTTTGAGTAATGGAGAGCCATTTTACTTTTCTACACAATTGTTAGATATTTTATTTTGGGGCTGTGTTCCTTAAATTTTGAATGTAACCAGACATTTTTACCACAGAGTTTACGTAGAATTAGATATTTATTACTGATATTTTTTTCATGAGACTTATTTATGATGATGTTGAGATGTTTTGAAAGTAAACGTGACAGTTTAGATTTCAGTTGTCGACTAGGTCCGTGTGGCCACGATATTTGGATCATCACACTATCAGGATCAAATACAAAAAACTTAGCCTTATCCGTTGTATGTTCCCATCATTTTCCTAGACCAAATCCAAATAGGATACACACTCATCAACTACTCCAGTTTTTTCTTTTCTTGACTTATCCCATATGAAATTGATTTTGGAATGATTAAGACAAAGTTCAAATCAATATATAACATAAAGATGGCAGTAACTTTCTAAAAATATCTAAAATTGTGGTGAGGTCCAAAACGAACAAATGAAAGAGAATACACCCCTAAATGGTTGGGTAAAAAGAGATAGAAAAAATGGCATGCTGAATAAGTTAACTGTAACAAGTTAAAGTCAACTGCATGAAAGCTTCCTTACCTTTATCGTCAGTTTCCGCAACTCATCCTCCAGACGCTTATACAAGGCACATGGAAAATTAATTTCTTCATAAAGCTTAAGCTTTACTGTTGAAAAGGGAATAAATTCAGCGAGCACAGACTCACTCTTACAAGTGTGCACCTTCATTCAAAGAAAGAAAAAATAAATTAGATAAAATGACTTTAAGAACATATGTTTACTAAACATTCATTCCATGGGATACAAAACTAATGGACACACAAGATAACTTGGCACAGATAGGCAACCAAATCAATAGCAAGTTGATTCATCATCACAGGGATATTTTTGACAAAGTAAACTAAGAACATATGTTTACTAAACATACTTAAAAGCTTGCACGCTTCTTAAAATAACCAATCATTACATTTCCTTTGATTACTAAATAATATTACCATATTCATTCTCTAACCTCATCGCTCCATAAGGATGAATCACAAAACCTTGCTTTATAAGTATAGGTCAAAGAGAAGGAATTAAACCTAAAAGAAAGGAGAGAGAACATGTCACTTTATAAGTAGGTCTACCGTGACAGAATTCCACTTCTTGTAGAATCTAATGGTGTGACCTTGGTTTCATCCCTTCCGCAGACTTTTATAGTCTAACAAGAACGTATACATACATTCATTAAAAAAAGAAAAGAAATAGTCTGATTATCTACACCCAAGTTCATTGGAATCAAAAGAACTCATATGAACAGGACCTCCTATGTGAGAACCCAAAATATTTATCCATCCACCATCTTAGCAAAGCCTTTTTCAGGCTATATTGCACAAAAAATTTAGAAAAAGCAGTCCTTTATCCTCATAAATTACCAGTAGATAGCAAATTAGAATTACCAGTACCTCAAGGTATTAACAGTAGCTGGAACAGCAATAGATATGAATGTGAAAGAGAGAGAGAGAGAGAGAGAGAGAGAAACAAATAGATCGTGAAGTACTAGAAAACATCATCAAGTTCACAAATTTAAGAACCATTAACAACCATTTTTGTCCAAAAAAGAGTTTCCACAAAAGTGAATGAGACCTTCCCGTTTCTGATTGAGTATACTGAATATGCTAATGAGGAAATTAATGGAGTGGAACATTATACATTTGAGATAGACATCGTCTTCAGAGTTTCTCCATTCTGCCAGCTCAAAGAAAAAAAATTGGAGAAGCAGCATGTTACGAAATTCCAATATATATAAATTTTTTTATGTGTGCATAGGCTTGTTTCCTTCTAAACAAATAATCCTATGCACGTTACCTCAGGTGAGCCCTAATGGGAAAAGCACAGTTCAGAAAGACTATTTTACGGAAGAGAATGTCATAAGAATCGTGCAAATGTTGTGAATGCAGAGCTACAATACTAGCCAAAATACGAGTAAACCATGAAAACAAAAGCAAGAGCAACCACACAACCCAAACAAGCGTAAGGATAATTGAAATGCAAAGAAGTACACTCTAGCATTGCTGTCTATTATTTGACAATGAAGCACCGTACATCTAGATCACAACATATAAAATGGTTCACAGATATATGACTACTGCGAGTCCAGAAAATGTTGACCTTTGAATTCAGAACATTCTCTAGTTCAGAAATTTGTTTCCAATAAGTTGATGTTGAACAACCTACATTCAGTAATAATATAATTAAAAGCTGATTATATGAAAACAAAAAATAGGGCAAATGAAGAATCAAAGATAAATATTACATGTAATTAGGAGTTAAGGCTGGCCTACCTTTAGCTTTAATCGGAGAAGCAGTCATGCCAAATATTCTAGGTAGTTTGGAGTTCGGTAACTGACGATGATAGAACTCCTGCAAATACATCAGCACATTCAAATTTTGGCAGAACTGTCTCATGGAAACAACTTCTAAACTTCTTTTACCAGAAAGAAACAATAGAAAGGAAAAGAAATACAAGAACAACTCTGCCTCATGGCACCAGCATCATTGATTTTACGGCAAAAAGCAGAAAACAAAGCATGACTATAATAGTCCCATTAGATACCAGCAAGAACTAATAGCAATTTAGAGGATTCTCAAACTTCAGCATACTTGCCAATGACATGAACATAGTCCCATTAGATACCATCAAGAACCAAGAGTAATTTAAAGGATTCTACTTATATTGTCTTTTATCTTATAGTTATACATCCTATTATGATCATGTTCAACATTGTAAAAGCGGCTGCAACTTTCATTTATAAATTAACAATTCCTTTGAGCCTCTTCTTTAGTAATTGCAAAGGAACCATGCAGTATCCCAAGCTTCAAAGTAGTTTGGGGGGAGGGGGGGGAAGACAAATTAAGTTCTCACAATGGTCTAGTAAGAATGCTAAAAATGTCAAGTAGCAATACAGTCAAAAGGCCAAATAGAGAAACTTTGTTTTGCAATTCAGCAAATTGTTTGGGATTTTACTACATAAAAAAGGAAAAAAAAAAGCTGCCACTTGAGGCTTGTTTAGTTTTAGGAAAATCTGAAGGAAAGAAAAAAATAAAAATACATACTTTCTAATGTTCGGTTTACAAATAATATTATAAGACAAAATACAATACAAAAAAAAAAAAAAAAAAATTGTAACATCAAGGTCATGCAATATTTTTCCCAAACAATGGAGGGAAAATGGTTTTTTTTTTCCCTTCATTTTCTTTTATTTTTATTTTTTTTCTTATTACTCTCTTTCAATCAAATTCTCCTAAAACCAACAGGCACTTAGTTAAAAAGGGCTTGGCAGTTAATTGTAGACAATAGCATGCATTAGAACCTAGACCGAGCACAAATCTATGGATAAAGTAAAATGTTGCAAATTTCTAGATAAATATGAGCATTATCATTTGAAAAATCTAATATAGAATAAGCTGATCGGGTTTCAATAACCTAACACACCTTCACTGACCAGGAAGAAAAGGAGAAATTATGATTCCACTCGACTGCATCGAAGCGGGAAAACTGTGAAAAACCCGATTCTGGCTAATAATTATCCATTTTCCCAAGGACAAGCTTTTAAGGGACATTCATTTGATGCATTTATTGACCCAGAGTAAGACGTTTTAACTCTTTAATTTATTTACTTCATTCAAACTTTACAATCTCATATTTCAATGAGGGAAAGACAAAACATGAGGAATGATTATGCAAACGATAGTTTTAAATTGCCCACAAGGACTGTTAAATCTGTGTAACAAAAGGATAGAGAAAACTAAGTCTAACAAATCTACCTTCATAATGCAAGCGTAAGGGTGCTTTCCTCTCGCATTGTGACATTCATCAAATATTAAGGCTTCTATTTTGTCAAGTTCAATGAAGCTGCGCCGCAAAGCATCCAGCAAGATTGCTGGGGTCATCACTAGGACCTGGATATAAGAACAACCACCATGCAAGCTAAGAGTGTCACATCCCATATTCACATGATGATGAAGTGCTCACATCGATACAAATCAATATCTTATATTTAAAGGTGCATTCAAATAGAAGATGGGCTATATCACATTTTCATCAGAAACTAACTGGATTTACTGGTCAATAGTAAAACAAATTCAGTCCTCCAGATTGATATAAGAGATGGTTTTGGGGGAGGGGGAGGGAGAGGGAGATAAAGTCTCCACAAATTTGCCTTCTCAATTACTTGAGTTGAAATAGAAGAACTGCACAAAATTTAATGCCAGTCCTCAATAGTAGTAAATGAAGGAAACCTAACAATTTTTAAATTTTATGCACACAAATGTCATTTTATAATCACCGTCCCTTCAGCCACAGTGAATTTCAACAGAGTTGTTCTCGCCCGCCCTCTTCCCAACCGGTAAATAACTTTCGAAAGAGTATGTACCTAAAACTCAGGTGAAAGCAACATACAAGTACCTACCTCATGTTTGTTCTGCTGCTCCTTCCACGTGGCAGCATCCCAAAAGTCAACTCCCATTTCTCCCCAGTACTTCCCAACTTTCAAGTCAGTATGCATGGAAATGGATTCCGCTTGCTAATGACAAACAAGAACCAGAAAGCAAACAGACATGAGAAAAACCTTCAGATATAAAAAATCAACAATTAGATCCAAGTGTTGTGATGTGTCATTTAGTCTTTAACGAAGTAAAATAGGACAGCAGTTTTCCAAAGTCTATGTCCCCTGGATCCTTAGGAGAACAAGGCTGCAACATGACGAACTTAACTAGTCAATACAATAACAGAAAGAACAAGGCATTCTGTTTCAAGATTCAGACACCCATTTCTATTATAAGGCGGTAACTTCTTAAAGAGAACACGAAAACAAAGGGAAGTTACAGAAATCGGTACTATCAAGAAAAAAAAGAAGCTAAAGAATCGCAGCATGTGAACATCAGACTTACTTGGGTTACCAAAACAACAGTTGGTACTAAAAAGATAGCAATGTAAGGTGACGAAGGCTTTTTGAGGAGATGGGCATAAAAGCGCAGGAGCATGATCGCAATAAGTGTCTTCCCAGAGCCCGTTTCCAGGAAGACAATTGTGTTCTGCTTAATTGCTTTCTCTAGTGCCTCAATTTGGTAGCTGCAAAAGAGAAGCAATAGAATATACTCCACGGATAAACAATACCCCGACAGAGGAATAACAAAGAGAAACAACAACAAGAATTTGAAATACAAATCCGTCTCCCAAAAACAGAATAAATGGGTTGGAAGAAACCTTCTAGCAAATGGTAGAGGCGACGAAGATGGATCTTCGGTCTGACTTAGTTCCATGTCCATTGCTCCCATTGTCAGCTTTTCTTTCTATAAAATCATATGATCAATTAAGATGCAAAAAGATTAATATATCTAATATCACATCGTAAAAAAAAAAGATAGACTGTTCAAAATACCAAGAACCCCCAGAAGATCAAACGTACGTAAATGACAATCTTCACAGCTATGATCGAAGTTGGATATATAGATAAAATAAGAGATAAGAAATGCGTATTTCCCCGTATGAAAAATGAATGACAATAATTAAACTCCGTGAAAAACAGAAGCCCGTCCGAGAAAGAAAACTCTTGGGAAGTGATGGTCAGATTAGAAGACCTACCAAATCGAGATGGTCAGCGATGAGTAAAGATGATGATCAGAAGGGCATGCGCAGTGCGACGTTCGAAGTTTCAACGAATGGGCAAAGGCACTGTAGTTAATAGCCAACGTCTCTCTCCCGCCTCCCTCCCACCCCTCTCGCCACGTTTAAAAAGCCCTTTTAGCTTCACGAGGAAGGAAGCTTTCCCAAATACCCCACGCTTGGGGACAAAAACAACGAAACTAATTGGAAAATGGCAGATCTTTTGCTCCCCTTTCTCTTGGAGCTTCTGTAATTTTTGAACTTCCAGGCACTCTCCAAAAAGTATTTCCTAAAAAAATTTCATCTTTATAATTTTTTTGTTAATTTTTAATAATTTTGAGATTGTTCCTAATTGTGAAATTTCGATCATTATAGATATATGATGCTCAAAATACAGACTTTTTTTTTTTTAATTAATGTAATGATATTTTTGATAAATAGTGAAATCGAATTACTTTTTTTTTTTATCCTAATATTAATTTTTTTAAACCTAACGCAACAGGTCAATATGGTTGTATTTTAAATTGTATAAAAACACAAATTTGATGCTAAAATAATAGAAAAGTTAATTTTTTTAATGGAGTTTTACTAAATTTAAATACATAGAATAAACAATAAGAAATTTTTTTTTTTTTTTTTTAAAAAAAAAAGCATTTGAAAAGTTAAATTCTGAAAATGTAATTGTAAAAATTAATATTTTCAATATATATAATACGAGACACCCGCCAAATAACAAGGATTCCTCGGAATGAGTTTGGGATGGTTACTCATCAACAAAAAAGAATTTGATTAATGTGGGGCGTTCTAATTTTAAAAAACTATACATAATTTTTTTAAAAAAATAAAAAATAAAAAGAAAAATACGAACAATGAATAAATATTTGACCTAACATTTATGAAATAAAAAATTAAAATTTATGCGGCCTTCTTCAGGCAGCAAATTCTTTTCAAATGCTTTTCTGCCTTGCCCATTAAGTCATCGGTCCCATCGGGACCCCTGCACAAAAGATACATAGCTTTTGGAGGACGGGACGGGACGGGACGGGGCTGAGGATGCTTTTCTTCGCGAAGCAGCATCGTCGCTCTATTTATAATTTTTCCGAAAAAGAAAAAAACAAATAAAAATGGGATGATGATGTTATTATTTCATAAGACAGGATTCATTCCCCATTCATCGGTGGATATGCCGCCGAAGAACCATCGCAGCGTAAAATTTGCAATCTTATACAATTTATTCATTGAATATTATAATTATGAGATTTGAAATTTTGATTTTTCTCCTACCTATTGAAACCACCCCAACTCGTAACCATTTTAATTAATTATTTATTTTGAGGATTATTTTTCCTGGAATGGCCGTAACCGTTGGAGATTCGTACGCTCAGGAGTTCTCTTCGGTTATTGTTTTTATGGTTCACATTTTCCGGTAGTAGATTATTACTAATTTATTCACTTTTCCCGTTGATCACAAGCCCTGCCCCCATCGGTAAGTAGTGCATTCGTTGTTTTACCATACAATCGAATCCACAATCCACGTATATCGGTAAAGAGCAATTAAGAGTGTTCGCATTTATCTCTATTTAGCTCCTGACTGAAACTAGCGATTTTATCATATCAGTTTTTAAGAGTAATTTTATTGTTATTTTTTAAAATAATTTTACCTTCACAAATGTAAAATAAACAACAATCGGTGTAATTTATTAATTCTACGTCAACATCTGAACCAGTTTGCATACTTGTGACTATTACAGCTGCCTGAACGCCTTAGGGCTTGTACAAAATAACACCAGCAATACATTAGAAAAAAGACAACGAAACTCCCACATTGCATGATTTGGTGAGAGGGTCAACAACAAAGGAACACAGTAACCATGAAATGCTTCCGATTAAATTCGCAACATGAAAAAATGTATACAGCACCCACTGTCACATTGAAACAAGTGCACATCACAGTTTCCGACTCATTCGCCGTGCTGGTATTATTTCCGCATTCCTCCCACCACTACTTACTACCGCTTCCCAGATTATGAACCTCAGCCTGCTGCCCAAGGCGGCCGCCAATTTTATCGGAGGGCATCTCCGGTGATGGGAATCCGTTTTCACCGCCATTGATTGCGGCATATTGAAGCGGTCTCGGGATTTGTGTACGTGCAATGTTCGCAAGATCAGTAGCCCAAATCATCGATGCTTCGACTGGGGCCGCCGGTTGATTTTGCTGCTGAACCCTTGCCCTTTCCGCTCCTACCCCTACTGCTTCCGCCTCCCGTGCTTTTCGAGCTTGCAGTCCTGCTGCAGGCACCATGGGCGTCCACATCTGACAACCCGTTCTCCAGGGCACATACCAAGTTCTCAAAGTAATTTCGAGTCACACTGTTACAAACCATGCAGTAACGATTAGCAGAAGAAGATTTTTATTTGTTATATTTTTAGTTTTTGTGGGAGGAGGTGGGCATTGAAGCTATAATTCCATGCCAAAAGCAGTAAAAGACAACTTGCTGAGGATCAAACATCAGGCAACTGATCCCCAACCCATCATCTTGCTTGTCATAAGTCAGGTTATCCTGAACATTTGAAGCAATCATTCCCTGGTAAGATTTAATTTGTAGCAATGAGGAGTTGGAGTAAGAACAAGACTTTCGTGACAACAATTCACGCTCGTAGTCCCCAGCATAACAAGATAGGCAAAACCAATCATCATAAGCTAACTTGTGGTGTATCTCGGGCATCCTGGGTTAAAAGGAAAACAGACGCACATTATGAGATGACATTATGTCATATTGATATTGAACGAACATCAATGAGTCAAGACAAAAGTATGTGTGTCCGCATGCAAGCACACAAAATACGCCTGAATTTCCACCTGCAATTAGAAACCAATAGCTGAAGGCATCACCTCCGGTCCTCCACCGCACTCATTGCCCAGAGCCTTGACTTCTGTAAAAGTGGTTGAGGCTCCTTTACCCACGGCCATTTATGGCTTCGAAGCAAGGTGTGAGCACCTATTGGCACAAACTAGGCCTCATTGCATAATCCGACTTGTATGCAGCGGAAATTGACTGTGTGGTGCCAACACCTATCAAAGTTGAGGCCAACCTTACTCGACTTCAAAAGCCACATACCCCATCTCCAACACCTATCAAGGCCCTAAACCTCGCAACCACCAACAAACCGATTGCTTTCCAGTGTTGGACTTACCAGTAAACCAAAGCTTGTCTCAATAATAGGTTCTCGTGTCAACTCAGCACTTGCATGCAACCATCCTTAGATGGTGTCCAAATCCTCAGCAGATTCAGGGCCATTCACAACACATCATGTCATTTTCTCACACATTCACAAATGAAGCACCCCTGCTTCTAGCCACCATCATTAGAGACTAGGCACCCAAAAAAGTCATGTCCAACACACACTATCACAAATACTCCAGGCTCTCTATCGCTTTGTCAAGTAGTGCATCTGATAATATGCAGGCAACTCGCTCAGTAGTACATCTTAGTCACCTCAGCATAAAATGTCACAACCCACTTGTATTGACAAGCAACAAACTGGCAACATTGACCTCATGTCCCACATAGCACAGTATCATGTTGTTCCTTGCTCATTGCATCAGGAAATCTAGGCTCGAGGCACCTAAAATGCCTCCCACCTTAGAGGACTGAAACCTCAACTATTATATAAGATAGCATGATACCAATGATAGTAACCTCTAGCTCAATGCCTATCAGCACTCCTGCAAAGGTGTTTGCTAAGCCCTCAGCCTGGTAGAGACCCTAGAATGCCCACTTGGCCTTCCCTAAACCCAGCCACATCAACAGGTAGTTCAGTTAGGTGTTATCTAGTGCCCTGCACATTACAACCACCCAAAGATGGAGGCCTTGAGACCACTATGGTTCATGCTTAAGATATACATGGAAGACCCGCAATTTTTACAATGACATATCTGCATCAATCATTAAAGCACCCAGAGCCAAATTTATTGCAACACGGCCTTCGATGCCTCAATGCCCTTGTTAACACTACCCACAACATTGACATCCATGCTAAAGCAGCATCAAAGTCACATCCGTCAAACAACAAGCCCAATTCCTAGTACGTGCTCATCAAGAAGCCTATGCCACACAACTCCACGCTGTCAATGCTAGTTGACAGCTTGACTCACGTACCACGACCATAATACACAGAGTACTAACTTAGGTGAACATGATAATTTATGGAGTAACCCGTGATTATTTTTAAGGTCGGTGCATGTCCAAATGTGATTCAGATATTATCCCTTTTCAAATGGTGTCAAAGGCAAGCATGATACAAGCATAATGGGCGCAGGTGCTTAGAAAGCAGAAACTTAAAATTTGGGGCATGCCGAGCGCACATGCTTGGAATGGTCAAAAACCTTACATTTGATGCAAGCATGACTAGCACATATGCGCAAGTCACAAAATTGGCTTGCATGCTCATAAATTATGAGATTTTGAAAGCTTAACTTCATTCAAGCAATTTGTTGAGAAATTTTGAAATTATTGATTATATTGTTTTGCATGTTCACTTTTGTGTAAGGATTTTGAGAAAACTTTACAATAAGTCTAAGGCAGGTTATTTTGCTTCCAAATTTTGAAACTTTGTTAATTTGTATAGAGTTTTTCTTTTGTTTAAGCAATAACCATTAGTTCAAGAACATATTTGCACATGTTGTAGTACATTAGTTTTTAAGAAAAGGTTGTATACTTAGCATTCACAAGTTAGAACAGTGGTGTTTGTTTCTATCTATAGGGTATATTATATAGTCACCCCATCCATGGTTTTAAATAGTACTGTACGACCCAATCTAATAGGGAAAGAATAAATAGTTCACTTTGAATTTTCAACCTTGTTAGTACGGTTTATCATTGATTCTTGATTATTAGGTTTCTGCAATTTTGCACATGTTGATTGATATTTTGATTTCCTTATATATTCATGGTGAATTATTATTATTCTTCACATTTTGTTATATATTTCTACATATATATGCTTTGATGAACTTTTAACTAACTTTTGTCAAAGTCACCACATATCAGATAAGCAAGCATAGAAATCACTTAGCAAGGAGTTGGACAGGAGAAGTTTCCTAAGAATTTTATTGATTGTTTAATTTATCAACTCAAGGGCATGTATAACCATCATAGATAAAATTTGGAATATTTTTTTGTTGGCATGTATGATATGTTCGGCAAAACAATTGTGGTCGATGGCGCATACCTTAGGTTGAATGTTGTATATCTGTTAATTAGACATTCGCAGATGTTTTGATGAATATGAACAAGAGGCTAAGGCCAAACAGGAAGATTTGACTGTATCTTGGGACGAAAATATTTCACTTGGGATGTGTTTGAAGTTACAAATGGTCTGTATAGCAATGAGATCTGAATTGTATTTGGGATCATGTTTATGTTTTGATGTTCTAGAAATCATAGAGATGCACAGGGGAAATGCTTTTTATTATCTTTTGATGGTTCAACACTGATTCTAGGTTATATGATTTGATATTTGAATAATGGCTTATTATTGCCACATTCTTTCACTATAATAATGATTATATATTAATCTTAATGATCTAGGTTGTGACAATGACACTTTCCTTGGTGACAATGATGCACATTGGAAATGCTTTTTATCTTTTGATGGTTCAATATTAACTCCAGGTTACATGGTTTGATAATTTTATTATCATCACATCCTTCCACTATAATAAGGATTATATATTTATGTTAATAATCTAGGTTGTAACAGTGACACCCCAAAAAAAAATTGTCACTTCCACCTGCCAGCTCATAAACTCTTCCAAGACTGATAGACAGGCTGGGTGGACAGAGAATGTCAAAGTACCTTGATGCAATCATGACTTGAAGTAATATTAAGAAATCACATCAATTTTTGTTCTTTTTCCATTTTTGGATGCCCAATGTCAGGTTAGTGACCCACAAACCCGGTGAACACAGCCAAGTATAGCATAGCCAGGGAGCAGATGGCATTGCATCAACCGGCAATCTGGCTTAGAAGTTATCAACAGGTGGTCAAGTGAACTTGGATAATCGGTTCTCTGTGTGGCTAATGGGTTCTTGTCTTATTAAACCGCCATCCAAAATACCTGGTCAGACCGGCTAACTTTGTGCGAAACTCATTGAAGTCTTTGGAAGGTCCCTTTGGCTTGAGATAAACTTGCAGGTCTTTCTCCGTACATTGATGAAGTCGCTCCAAGCCAGCTTCAGCTTCCCCTAGAGGATATCCAAAAAATAATAATGTCAGCAACTGGTACAGGAACTTCACTGTCAATAACAACTGCACTAAATGGCATACCCTGCAAATATTCAAAAAACTGTCTCTTGGCAAGTTCATGCTCAGGTAAATAATAGCCATAAGCATATGTCCATTTTAACACTCGCCTGCACTCCACTATCTGCAAGCACAACAAGCCTTGTGAGTGATATGCCAACTACTTCTGTCATTCATGATGTTGTGATAATTCTACCTGTAACCATGCCTCTATTATAAACTTGAGCTGCGACTCCGGCTGACACTGAATGTCACTCAAACTCTCAAGCTGCAAAATGCAAATAATGATCAACCACCATCAGCATTGTAAATTAAGTATATAAATGGTAAGAGCCATAAAAAAAATGCAGTGACAATGATTCCTTCCAACAAAATTAATGCCACACCAGATAATTCTGGACTGCAAGTTGCTGCCATCACTAATGTTAACAAATAATGAGGAACTTGAAAACTTGTTAACGAATAATCAGAAACTTGATAAAACAATGAAAATTGAACATAAACAAGGATCAAAGAGGCTCATTTATGCCATTAAACAAGCTTAGCTGTTCACAAAAATTTCAACATTTTTCCACTCTCCAACAGAGGTTGGAATCCTATTGCATACTAACACATTTTTCCACATTTGTCTTTGTGAGCCTAACTAGTCCAACAGCGGTCCAAGTGCTCCACCGATGCTAACATATCGGTATCAGTCGCGGTCATATAAGTATCATCTGATACATATCAGTACCATCAAAAGCAAAGCTTTTTCTACAAATCATAACCTAACAGAAAAATATTGGGCATATCGACCGATATATTAAGATATACCAATGATATAGTAACATCTTGATTTTTCAATGGAATCAAAAAATATCAATATCATGATATATAAGTCAATATTTCATTCAATTGGTAAACCCCTACTACATCCTCAAATCAATCCAAGTCTCTTGTTCATTACGCTTTCAGTTTCCTTATGACAACCGATCCATCTTCTTCCTTGATAGTCCACATAACAAAGCTACTGAATTTGCAAAGCCCCAAGTATACTGCACAATGAATGTGGTCTTTAAAAATAATCTATCAAATGAAACTCTCACCATGTGTGGAGTCAGTGAAGAGTCTAACTACTACTTTTGGGTCTAATTATATACAATCTTAAATTATACAAGATGTTTCCATGGATCTTTAACGATAAATTCTTATTTAAAATGACATATTACTCAGCAACGTATGCCAGATAGAGAACCCGGTAACTATGTTTGCCAGGCCAAGAACACCATAGGTGCCAAGAACACCATAGGTGCCAAACAGCAGAAGTTGAATCGGGTGCACGAGCATCCAAATAAGTAGAGGAACACTGCAGTACCACATAATCATCTAGTACAACAAGATCCTTCAATATACTCATAATATTCCAATATCCGCATCATCTTGTACAACAAGATCCTTCAAATTGTTCATAATATTCCAATACCCTTTTGGCCTTTGACCATCCGGGAACATACCAATAATTACAACAAAATCCTACTTTCACTTTAGAATTTTCTTCCTTCTCAAGTCCAAGAATGGCAGGGTGCTTCAAAGTACCTTCACTTGAAAATAGTGTTCTAGGTAAGTTACATGTAAGGGATTTTAACAGCCCATTTTATGATATGGTCATCTCTTTCTATTTCAGATCTCTTTCCAAAATATCAAATGGGCACTCTACATTCTATAAATTTCCATCCACAGTAAAATTACTGGAGAATGTAGACTAGGCCAAGATGGATCTGAAGTTTACTAAACGCAACATACAAAAATGTTGTGTGACACAAAGATCAGTGCACGCTGCAAATGAGACAAGAACAAGCACATTACAAGGCACTAATTACAACCAGGAGGTGACATTTTTCTTTTGGGGAGGGAGTCACCACAAAAAGGCATCAAAATATCAAGCACTTTCTTTTATACACACCATGCAACTGTCACAATACTAAGAGGAAATTATCATCAATTAACTGATTTAAATAATATGCTAATAGAGTTTGCTTACATGCACATTTTGCATCTGATGAAGATCTGCAAGTGCTTTTAGTCTAGACTGCACAATTGCATCAAGAATGGGGGAAAACAAGAAGAGAAAAATTTAGAGATCTTATGTAAGAATTGGTAACTTCAGAAAAGTGTCTCATCACACAAATCAATAAAATGAAGAAAAGAAACATGAAAAATAACAGCAAGCAACACAAGATAGGAATCTTAAGAAATCTATGGCACCCCAAAACAATGATGTCAAGTTGAATACCAGGAGAACCACAATCATCACAAAGCAGATATTTATAGCAATATCTATGTTCCTATATAAAAGCTAATTAATTGAACACAATATTAACAAAACTTTATGGAACAGTCTTCCTACAGCTAGATATACCATTACAACTTCAAATAATCTTTAAAAAAACTGCCTTTGCTACAGCTAGATGTACCTTAATGAAATGAATCTAGACTTCAGAGCTGTGCCGATCAAAATCAGAGATACCACTGATCACTAGTGTAGAGAAAACTTTCAGACATACTTATCCTCAGTGATATCCATAACATTTCTTCCATTGCCATCCACACCGCCCATAACCCCCCCACCCCGTGGTTTGGGGACAAGAATATATCAAAGTTCACAAATGTTAGGAAATCATAGACAGAAGGAGAACAAGCACACCCTAGTAGCCAAGTATGCAACTTTAACTTGAAAAAAATACTCAACAGCCACCACAAGCTCAAAATTTCAAACCAGCCAACCATCTATGCAAAAAGTTTTGCCAAGTGTTCAGAGCTGGAAATATGAGAAACAAAGGGAATGCTCCCACTCGAGATGGAGCTCATCTATATTTGTCCTCTGTACATCTACGTACATGAGAATTTTTTTGTATATTATTTCCCATTTGAAAATTATCCAGTATGGTGAAAATTCAAATTAATTTTGGGCAGAGTTCACGGGCAATGTAACAAAGGGGTGCATACCGATTGGTTGGTTGCCCATCGTTCATAATAATGAGTGTATCTCTCCAGGGAATTCTTGGCCATTTCTCTACGTTTTTCAGCCTCATGATACTGTGAAAAACAAGATGTTCCTCTTATTATACTGGGCACGCAGATAAGTAGCCCAAGCTACAATACCTACTAGTGGAAAAATAACAAGCCACATCATCTTACAACTCCATCCTGTTTTGCTGTTTCATAGCGATTACATGCATAAAAACCACCAGTCCTCTCACCATGTTCAGACCAAGCACCTAGGCAAAGCCTGAAAGAATATCTAATCAAATTCCAGGCTCTCGAAAGAAAGAATTTACAAAAATCTCAAAACACATTCAGAAGAGAGAAATAGATAAAAGGAGAACTTTATCAAATCCCAGGGACATTAAAACAGAGTGCCAAGCACTGAAATATAACCCATGGTATAAAAATGAAGTGTGAACTTACCAGCAAAACTCAAATTTACATGGCGGTGTGCATGTGATGTGCATACAGCCCTGATTTTTTTCAATTGGTCGCTTGCACTTTGGACATGGCTTGGAATTAGCTAATATCCTGCCCACGTGACGAGAATGACTCAGCAATGAAATGAGTAAACAATTTGTAATCAAGGGCAGAAAATACATAAAGCATCTATATTATACACAGAAATAGAAGATCAATAAATAATCTTACGCTGTAAAATTTGAAAGGTACGCTTCTTAGTTGTTCTTGAATACGTTATAGTTGGGCATCCATGATATGGATATCCAATGGTGATTCATGGGCAAAACCACTATGTTGGTGTACAATGACCTAGAAATCAAGGGTTCTCAATAATGCCCTTTGCTTTGCAATGACAAGGCTATGTAAACCCACCCCTCCTAGACCAAATGTCAAATCTCCTATAGTAAGCTTCCCTTATGGTGATTTAGAAACACACAAAACAGCTGAACACATGCCCATATGACACAATAAGTAATCTACTGGTTGACCATGGATTGAGCAGTATGAGTTTAATAATTCAATATATATTATTTGATTTAGAAAAAAAAACAAAAAAACAAACATTCCTAGCAAGAGGAATATACCCAAGTCTTGTGCATTTTTATTATCAAAAATATCGAACATATTTTTAGGTAAGTAACACCGGTCATATTAAATTTTGAAAATCAAGTCAAGAGAATGAGAACCATACACCTACTATCAAAAAATTCTATCTTGAAAGGCTATTTTTCTTCTTCAAATCTCCTTTTCTTCCCCCTTGAAGTTATCTCACATCTCAATAAACTTCCTTCTAAACATGTTGGAAGCAAACACACAAAGCCAACAGGTCCATGTTAGCATGTCCGAAATTGGCAAGCAAAATTAATGATAGTTTAGTAACTTCTGAGCTATTTGGACAGCAATAATCTTTCGAATACAAGCTTTCCAGAACTCTGCAAAAGGATCTTAATTCGTAAATTTAAGTTACAAAAAAAAAGGGAAAAAAAAAAACACACACACACACATTGAGATCCAAGCCAGAATTTTCCGCTCTCTGTTGAAGAACTTCCTTGTCCACTCCTCTACCACAACTTAAAAGTAACTAGTCAAAAAAAAAAAAAAAAAAACCAACAAAACCATAATAGTCGGGCCGGCTTAGGCTTCATCCATTTAAGAAACCAGTTTCAACTCAGGCTCCATCGTGAAAATTGTCTATTGCCTTAATGAGCACCAAATATTTAATTAAAAAAATCCTCAGAAATCTTAAACAAGAGAAATGGTACGATGATATTTGTTGAAAAACAACTAGCAACATGGATGCTGGGATGGTGTATTATACCAATTCATGTTTTCAGATTCTGCAGTGTTCTTCAAAATCCACTTGGCCACGGTGCTGCAATCGACTGGTCGGTGAGCTTCCTCTGTACACTGCCAGTCCAAAAATACATGGGAACCAAAATGGGCAAAAGGAAGGAAAGAATGATGGAACAGAGAACATAAAACACAGATAAAAATGAACAAATTGGTAAGACATGCCATCACACTTGATTTTTTGGCTGCAACTACTACACAATTCCCCTATTAGAAAATGCATTTTCCCAAATCTATTTCATTTCAATATATAAAGAAATTATTTATAGGATGAGCCATGATATTGTAATATCCCGAATTTTTATCTGATTTAATTGAGGCTATTTATTATTATTTTGGATAATTTAGGTGTGATAAAAATTAATTAAATATTATAAAATTTTAATGGATATTTGGATTAATTGAGCTAGCACCCGAAGTGTGCCTATACTGTCACCTTAGTATCGATTTGGATTTTAAAATATAAGAAACGGAATATAAATATAAATAAATAAATATATATATATAATAATAATAATAATAATAATAATAATAATAATAATAATAAGAGGAAAACAGAATTGAGGAGGGGGAGGGTTTTGCGAACAGAGAGAGGGTTAGGGTTTGGAGCGCAGCGGTGTGGTGGAGGAGAAGGAGGGAGGAGGAGACGACGGCCGCGACGGGTTGTGCGCTGGTGGTCAACAGCAGTTGGAAGGGGTGCAGCGGATGCACGTGCGGAGAGAGAGAAGCCGCGTGAAGGTGAAGAGAGAGGAAGTGGAGATCGGGGCTTTCGGGTCAGATTCCAATTTCGAGTTAATTAAAGAAATGATAGATCAAGTCGAGACAAATACACTCATACCCTCTTTGTTCTCTCTTTTTGATTTTTGTTCTTATCTCTCGGATATTTTTGTTCTGTTACCCATCCAAAACTTGTATTTTGCGGAACCCATGACCCTTGCATGAAGTAATTGTCGTATGATGTCCGATTTTCCCATATTATGCGCGGCCCAGCTTCAATCAAACCCTAGACCCACGCCCCCTTTGGTTTGACCTGAAATTATGGTAAATTATACATGATTTGGCTTCAATTATATTTACCCATGTCTTAAATATGCATATTTATCGGTTTGGTGTTCGATTTTCAAGTTTTGACCCGTTTCGTGCGTCCGGGAACCCTAAACCCGCGCCGGCACTGTTCACCTGAATTTTTGGGGATTTTTGCATAGTTCCACTTTGTTTGATTTGGTATTTAATTATATATAATTGTAAATGTTCAATTGTATAGTCCAAAAATATATTTGTGAACTGTTTATGAAGGAAACAGCGTTCCGAAGTTCTAAAATTACATTTGACTCATGGTGGTAAGAGTTTCTATCTTCCCTATATTTTATGATGTTCATGCATATAATTTAAGTCATGTGAATACTTAAACCCAAAAAGAAATATGAAAATTATGTAAGTATACAAAGGGAATGCCACGATTTGATATATGTATAATCCGTTCTCCCAAATGGAGAACTTTGTGAAAAACGTTTGATGGTTTTTCCCTAAAAGAATAAGAATCATGAAACCAGGACTACGGATTTATATTTTAGATGATGGTATCCCCTAGCATGCCATTGATATTACAGTGAAAGGTCAAGGATTATTTTGGCTGTATATTGTAGCGGGTGATATTCCTTAGCATGCCTTAGGATATGACTGTGGAAGCATTATGACTACCTCTAGGCCACGGGAGATATAGTGGCATATGTGATAAGGCCCCGTTTACAGGAAATTGTATGTAGATGGCCCGCCTCTGGGTCTGGAATAGAAGGTTACGGCTTTAGAATGCGTAGGAATAAACACATTCCTTTCCTCGTTCTCCCGCACCTTTAGCTGGTAAGGCCTACTTGCCCTGATCCACAAAAATGAGTAATTATGCATGTTTTACATTCCAAAGAAAGAAAGATAAAATGTGGGAATTTATTTATACTCCGAAAACACATTTAATCATATTCAATGTTTATGCACCTTCATTATACTCAAATGTTCATTTCCTGCTTTATTTCGCATATATTATTATTGTCTTGATTATGTTGCACTCGATGAGCATTTGGCTCACCCTTACTGCTTTCTTCCTTCTAGATGAGCACGCCTTTATGTCTAACGAAAGAGAGTAATGACTAGAAGTGATCTAGGCTTGGACTAGAAGATCCCCTTGGAGTTAATTGCATTTTTGTGATTTTGTATACGTTAGGAGACATATATTTTGGGATAACTTTAATGATGTATATTTCTATGTATGGATGATAGCATGATAAAGTATATTTTCGTTATATGGTTGCTAGTATATGTTTCCGTAGGATTGTAATGATTTATTCCAGGTACCTAATAGCATCTTTCTCTGCCCGACATTGTGTTCGGATACACACGTTGGAGCCACATTTGATGTGGATATTTGGATCTTGTGTGATTTGTTATAGTTTTTTGGATGTGTCAGAGTTGATTTTAGATGGGTTTTGTTGTTGTTCAGGATATTATACAAGTTTTGTATTAGTCCAATGTCCGTATTACAGCCGGACCCTTTCCGGTTTTCGGTTTGGATACAGTACGTCAGAGACATGCTACAAGATTTTCAGCCACAAATGCACATCAAATCTCGAGTTAGAATATTTATTTTCCGAACCCAGATCATTTGAAGATCAAAGGAAATTATACAGTGATCATCTTCAGCTTTCTGGAAAGTGAGGCAATGTGAACTCAAATTGCTCCTAAAAAGCTTTTTCTTAAAATTAGACCAAGGCCTTAAAAGTGAAGAAAGAAAGACTTACATTCCAGCAAAAGCTGTATGAGCAGCGGCAGGTGACATCATAGCTACCACTACCAACAACGAATTCCACAGCATAGTCACAACCAGGAGCAGGACACCATTTGGCCTAGAAAAAAATTCCAGATTGGTTATTGGAACTAGGTTCTCATATAAAACACAATATACAATAAAAAATAGAGGAATTGTATTCATATAGCTACCCCTTAGGGGGACTTAATGCATTGTTGTGTCCATGTCACGTCAAATAATACACCTTATAAGTTGGTGGATGTTCATGGGGAGGCCCTTGTTTGACAGGTAAGATGGAAAAGGGATGCTTCTGGGAATTAACCCCAGGTCATTGACATGGCAATGCCAGGCAATAATTAAGTACAACTTCTGCAACATGAAGCGAATCATCAATGATGACAAGCATAATCAGAAAAACTAGCAAGTTATACAAAAAAAAAAAAAAAAAAAAATTATGGGAGGCCCTACTGCTAACCCCGAATTGATGGGGCCAGGCAAGGGTCTATATGAGAGTGCATGCTTGAGCACAACAATTAGGGGCCTGCATTAAAATATCCTGTTCTAGACTAGGCAACAAGCATAGACAGTTTCATCTGCCATCCCATAACTGTTTCCAGTCCAACTATCATAACTTAGAAACTAGTATTCCAGCTGCCAGAAACACAGCATTCTGATGTGTTGGATTACACAGATACCAACAAAGTATACCTAGAGGACTCAACATTACAATGGCCAGGAGTGGCAGAAATATGCAATTTTCTTAACAAATGTGAAAAAGGAGATTTTTTTTTAAGGAAATTGTATCTCCTATCAGATTAATACATTGATGCCTCTTCCAATCAATATCAAATTCCAGTTCACATTTTCCCCTCTCCCACCCTCCTCCCCCAGGCCCCCACTAAGCGCAAGTGATCATACCTGTGCTATAGTCAACAAAAGCTTCAACAATCACAACATATCAGCACCAGTTCCCCCCCCCCCTCCCAAAAAAAAAGGCACAGCAGAAAGGGTTCCATGCTAAGAATATTCTTATCCACAGAAAATAGAACTGATATCATGATTGATCGTTTATAAAAGTTAATCTCCTTCATTTCCCACATTTCTTTGTTTGATCTCAAAATATATAGACAAAAGTCACAAAAGACCACCACTACATCCTCACACATAAAGAGAATATCATTCCATTATACTGCAAGATCATTTGTGATGTAGGGAGGAGGGGAAAAGTAGAGAAAAGAGCAATAGAAGGGCAAATATAAGAGCAAAGACTAGAGGGGTAGAGACAAGAAAGGGATCAAACCAAGGGAGGAAAGAAAGTCACAATTGTTTAATTGCAATCAATTTCTCAAACATTTAATCATCAATCATTCTATAATCCAAATAATAGAGCATAGGGTTTTTATAAAGAGAAATATTAGACTCAGGATAATTTGCTAACAAATTATCTATTGCTAAAAATAAAAAATTATAATAAAATAAAATCACGATAAAATAAAACACAATAAAATCAAACTAGAATATTGTCCAATAAGTAAACAAATAAAAATCAATAAAATCATAATATCTTCTAAAATCTCTTAAAATATTTGATATGATGTCCGCATCACTTTGCATGCATTTTCTTCAGAATGCCAAATTCTATCACTCGTACATAAAATATCCCATCATTATATACATCTGACAAAGATTAAATATGAAATTACCTTCCTATTGTCCTCAATATAAGACCTTAGAAAGTAACGATCATACTTCTCCTTATCCTCCTCAGAAGCCACTGCATTATTCATGTCTTGACCCACAGCACCACCACAGGACGGATCAGGACATCGCAGCAGTAGACATCCAGGGCCATCATTTATTGCAGTACCAACATAACCTACGTATAAAGGAATGAAGCAAGCAAATGAAAGCCACTCAAAATGGTTTTACTTCAACTACCTCTTGCCTCTGGTAACCAGAAGTAAACATCAAAGTAAAAATGCATCAAATGCTAAAACAACCCCGCATAAAAAACATTACAAAGATCAAATAAGAAACATGACAAAAGATGTTTCTTTTGAGCTCACTGCTCCAACACAAAGCAAACAACAGAGAAAGTGGAGAAAGTAAGTGGTGAAACAACATCCTCATATTACATTACAGAGAAATGTTGAGAGACTCTCACTCCACATAACTGCAATATCAACAAATGAAAATAGGAGACTGCAATATGGAAGAGAATAATCTTCTGAATTCAAATCCTGCCTTAACAGTACAACCCAGACACCCAGGCCCAGGCACCTCACTATCTAAGCAACTTAAATTTTGGGCTTTGCTATACACAAGGCAAATTATGTTATGATACCATGGATACATATATTTATTTTTTCCCCTAAGTTTTTCCTTGGCCATATTTTTCATTTGAAACTTGAGGGAGTGGCACCACGTGACCTGTTCAGCAGGTTATAGACAAGTAATTGGACCGGGGCAGACACACAAAGATAACAGCTGTTGGATATAGGACATACCTCACCAAGGTCATCCAACTAGAGAAAGGTCAAATTTTAGTAGTTCAGTCACCACCTCGTGTGAAGGCTTTAACAGTAGAACCTGACCAGCCAGGGCCCAGCACCTCACCATCTAAGAAACTTAAATTTAAGGTCTGGTTGACCTTTAGTCCATACATAACCAAGCCAACCTATGTCATAGTGCCATGGAATAAGAGCTACATAGACTTATATTCTAAGTTTTTTCATGGCCATATTTTTTCATTTAGAACTTGGGGGTTACAACACGAGACACCCGTGCCACATCGTTTTCATAGAGTAAACTATGATCCTTCTGTCTCCCTCAATACTGCAGCCACTACTGAATGCCTCCAGATGATCGGCCAAGTATGCTATGGGTAACATCAACCTGAGACCCGTAGACCATAAAAACTATGTGATGCCAACAATTCTAATGACCCAAGCAAACACCAGTGACCAGAATACAAGCACCTTGAATATTGCATTGCCAACCAGTATCCCAGAAATACTGAACATTCAATGGTCGCTTTTTCGAAGTAAGGAATTGGTGAGAGCAAAAGCATTCTGCAACCAATATCTACAACTTGAGTCGAAAAAGATCATTGCACTACAGCTCTCTAGGGAAAAAGAAAAATAAATGAACCTTACACATCTTTTATCCAAAAAAGACAATTGCCAAGCTGAATATAAAGAACAGACCTGCCCAGCATGACTTGCAAAATGAATGACCACAGGAAGCCGCATTCATCACATTACATGGAAATGTATCAAAACAAATGCCACAAGTCATCTGTCAGAAAAGAATGTAGAAAGTAGATAAAGTTCCAGAAACATTAAAAAGTGGCTCACTGATGTATATGGCTCATTGATGCATTCAAAAGAGGCAAGCAAACCCATAAAGCATGGAACTTTGTGGATGTGCATTAAACACATCCTGTGATGCAAAGAACTTACTTCTCTTTTATTTGGCAACTCAACAACAGGTCTCTCAAATAGTCCCACCGCCTTGCGGACCCTCTGTTCATCCGCAAACCACTCGTCATGAACTTTACTGACACTCCTGTTAAGTGCACAGATAAAGGTCCTTCAGAATGTCCAAATAACAGAATGCATGTTCAGTCATATGCAAGAGGGCATCCATATGCTAATGATGAGCTAATTCATCACTATTCTGGAAAGGATATGTCATATCAATTGTCTTAAAGAAAGTTAACTGGAGAAAACATGCAGCATGTTACCATTTATAGTGGCGAAGAAGGATGCCAGCATCTACTGTTGAAATGGAAAGCACAGTAGATATCCTCATAATATCTTCTTCTTGTCGTTGACGAATATCAGCTTCACTCAATATCATGTAATTTGGCTGAACAATAAAGGATGAACTTAGACAAGCACATGCCATGATTACGAAACATGAACAAGAACTGCAGGCATGGAGACACTAATACATTGATCAAAATGTTTCTCTATCAGCAGGGCTGAAGCAATTTGCAGTTTTATGCTTGGAATGCTTGCTTGCTTCTTTCCCGAAGCCGATTGATTAGCCTTCTTCCCTCTCCAAGGGATATCCTCAGAGAGATCTCATATAGTATATTAGTCATTCCAATCCCCTCAAGTTATGAGTTAGCTTTCAATCTCCAGGAACCTATTTGATGCCATTATCTTTAAAAAATATCCCCAACATGTGCATGAAGCATATAAGAGACTTGGCGCAATGTTGTTACATTATGGCATAAAGGTCAATGGTTCAAATTATTGAAATAGCTTCCCAGCAACGTAAAAATAAGGTTACATACATCTGACCCTCTCAGATCACAAGATGTAATGATGTAAGAGCATCATACACTGAAGCATTTTAGTACACTCAACCCTTCCCACACACCACATGTGCAATCCTTGTGCATTAGGATGCCCTATGAAGCATATAAATATAGATCATGGAAGTTCATAGGTAAGTAACAAAGAGACAAATGCAATTTGTGCAAGCCCCACTAAAGATATTAAGCCTAGTCTTCTAGCTTCCATATAGAAATCAGGAAAGATAAAAACAAACAAAAGAACTATATCCAAGGGAGCCATCTACCTTATCTATGTATAAGTACAAATTTTGAAACATCCTAATATCATGAAATCATCTGCATGTCCACCATAGCAAACACGAGATAAATGACCAATAAATATGTCAGCAGGTCTTTGTAGCATGATTCAGATAAAAGTTGCAATGAATTTCCAGGACAGAGACACCTCCAGCAGGTGAACAAGAGTTGGAAAAAGGAGAGGGAGAACTAAAACATATGCAAACCCATTCATGTACTGCAATGTAAAATGGTGACACAAAACAATTCCACCACCCATCAACAGGACAGAACAGATTTCAAAGGTCATACATGCCTTATGAGATTACGGGTGATCCGATCCAGAAAAATCTCAAGGCTGCAACTAGTGGTTCTTCAATGGAAAGTCTACTCTTAATGCTCTGTAAATCATCTATGAACCAAAACAAGCTTAAAAAGTAAAAAAGACCCTGAGTAAAGAGAAAAACAACCTTCAAGAACAAATGACAAGCAGTAAATTAACATTGACAACCTCCCAAATGACTGACTTGACATATCATTTGGGTGCAATAATTTCATAATCATAGTACCACAGATACTCCTTTTTAATCAGGAATAGTTTACAGAGGAACAGCCACCATTGAGAACACTGGGGGAAGCCTCACATAACACATCACAGACGATCAATATTGACTCATAACAGAAACTTCTCCCAGATCTTGCGGTTGTACCATTATTGATGTCCCACTAAATCAGAGCAGCATCCTAAGCAAAAAGTCAATCAGTAATGATTTGAGTATCAGCCAGCTGCTTCAGAACAGCCCTCTTCTACTTTTTGGTGAGTAATGACTAATAGTCAAAAGATGATTTCTTTAGACCATAAGGAAGCAGCTTATCAGAACATGAGGAAGTCATCTTAAATCATGAACAACCGGAAGAACCTCAATCCATGATTAATCTAACAGGAATTCAAGGTACCAACATACACCATATGAATCACCCCGAGAGGTACATGAAATGATCAGACGATCAGTGTTAGGAAATTAATGGATGATGATTTGGTACAGCCACTATATCAATCAAAATATTCCCAGAAACATCCTTTGCAACAGGCCTCGACCTTAAAATCAAGAAGAAAAATCAGACAAAGTTGGAACTCCGGAGTAACAACAATGATGCACAACAGCTACCACTATAAAGGCGCGATATCAAACTAATCCAAATGAATTCCATTTTTTAAATATCAAACGTAGTCGAATTCATAAACCCATCGAAATCAAAGACGAGAGTAACCAAATTCGAACTGAAACATACTGAACATAGACAGAATTAGCTCGTACACAGTTACCTGGTGGCGACGAGAAGCAAAATCATCGGAATCATCAGAGTCATGGTCAATGAACTCATAATCTCCACCAGCGTCATCCGAGTCGACGGCGGTGTCTCCACTGTAGAAATCTTGGAGCGATTCGACATCGATCGCGCCATGCATATCATCTTCCGATTCCATTCTGCAACGACGGAAAAAAACTGAAGATAAACCCTACAGTTAGGGCAAACGACAGAGAATCTCAGTAGCTCTAATCTCTATTCAACATGCCCAATAACTAGGCAAATTTGAAGAGACGAAAGAGTTGGAGGCGGACGGAGATGAGAACGATGAGTGGGAAAAGGAAGAGATCGCTGTGATCGGCGAGAGAGGAAAGGAGAGAGGTTGCTTTTCGCTGATGGAGACGAAACTGGAGAAAAACCTGGCAACGAAAGACGGCATCAGCGTCAATTCCTGTTTTGGACGTCAGAGAGAGAGAGAGGAAAGGAACATTAAATTTTGAAGCAAATTGTCTCTGAAAACGAAAGAGAAGTAGCCGTGCTGCTAAATCACCGACTGTTTCCAGGTTTTCGTTTCGTCGACGCCGAAATTCCCATGAATAAATAATAAATAATTTTTTTTCTTAGAATTCTAAAATTATTCCTCGAAGACATGATTGTATTTAAACCTCAAATAACTTCAAGCCAACACCAATTTTTTTTTAATATAGTAAAGTTATCATAATCGATGAAAATATGATCTAATGTAAATTCTATCGACTTTTTAAACAACTTTATTCATACTAGTATAATACAAATACTAGTTATCGTCCCAAATATATTATTTGTTTTACAAATCTATTATTATTTTAAAATTTAAAAAATATGTATATTTTTGTCGATGAGATCTTCTAATATAATTCTTAAAGATTTAAAATTCAACCTAAACAATATAAAAGTGGTTATCATAAAACAGATGAAATTTAATTAAATATTACGTACCAACGCACCAAAGTTCTATTTATATAGTTAAAACATTAAAGTATGGTTCAAATTACAACAACATAATAATAATGTATTTTCATATTTTACAAGCAGAATTTCCTGCTCCGGCATCAGCTTATTTTACGCGCACGAAAACTCGACTGCATCATCAACAATAATAAAATAGTAAAAAAAAAAAAAAAAAAAAAAAAAAAAGGGGGGGGCAAAATTTTCTTTTCTGGTGATATGGCTGAATTTGATCCCATCGCCATTGGTACGGATTCCCAAAACAGTAGAGTAAGCGTTCCCTCAACCAGCTTAAACAGAGCCGGCAACTTGGTCAAAAGCTGAATCCTCGAACCATCCTTTCTATTTAGGGCGACCAGATGAAGGCAACCCTTGAACTCGATAGTCTAAGAGCAACCGGATCCGCAGCGTTGATCATCTTCCTGCTTCATCTGCTTCAGTGTCCTCTTTTTCACTGCCCAATCTGACAATGTCTTCGACGAGGATTTTTCCATCTGTTCAAGAGAAATCCACCCTCAGTCAGCAGAAAATTGCATTTCGGTTGTTGTCTTGATACATAGCAATGCTCACATGTGCCAAATCACACCATCAACATGAAGAAAGATTATGTTCCGTAGATTCAATGCACGGCTAGCCCATAAAAATGACAGTCCAGAGCACAAAGTTCTTGTGTTGTGAGGGTTTAGGAGAAGAATTGAATCATATTTGGTCAGCAACATGCAGTTTCACCTTAACCATATAAGATGCTTTTGCGGCTCGAACAAATGACCATTGGACCACACCGTGTCAATTCCATCGTCACACTAAAACTCTTCCCCTAACATTAACCTACAAAAATTACACTCGCACAAAGACAAGTAGGATGACTGATCTTTCCTCCACCGTTCTCCCGACCTTGCCATACAATTACATCTTAGGGCTTCCTGTCAACTGCAAACTCACCCTCCGAAAAAAAATGGCAATTGTGGCCCCACCAACCTCTCTCCCTCAACAATACACCTACATGCACACGTAAAGGCAGTATTTTTACGGTAACTCTAAATGTGCTGTGGATTTTAGAAAGTAGAAGGAAACAACTTTCATTATCTAGTTCCCTTCAAGGCACATATCACAAAAGTGGAAAGTTCTTCACGTTGAAGTCTAAAATGCTGTTATAAATCTCTTGATATCTAACAACATGTCAGTCTTGGCCAAATAATAGACTCTACCCAGACAAAGATTTTTGGTTCAACACAGTCTCTCCGTAAGGGGGCTAAGGTTGCATATATTCAATCTTCCCTAGACTCCAAGATGTCGAGCCTCATTAACTGGACTACCCCTATCTTCTTTACATTGCAGAGATAATATTACTTACATATGAGAGAAACAATCAATAACTACACCCTGCAACAACAGCATTCAAGAGTGAAAGAAGAGGACAGCCCATGGAAGAAAATATCAGCAACAAGCAAAATATCATTTGATATATATATCAATATCGGCCCCCTAACACTAATAATATCTGACACTGCAATAAAAATCGTGATATGTATCAGAATGGACAACACATTGACTGATATCTACCCCCAGGTACGAATTTGGAAAAAAAAATGCGTCCAATGCATAACGCCAATACCAAAATTAATATTTTCATCTATGGGATAGTCACAAAAAAAGAAATGAGAGTTTGTAGATCAACAGATTATGTCTGTTGCACCGCACCGTCACCAAAGGATTAGACAACGGTGACAGCACAGTGATGCTGACAAGCATGATAGAAGTTCAAGAGACAGAAGAAGAAAGGGAAGGGTGTAGATTGCAGAATCAAGGAAATAATATAGCGTCACAAACCTCTGTCTTTGGAAAGCCTGCTGATGAGTTCTTGTATACCATCTTTGCCCAAAGTGTCCTTGAGATACATAGCTGCAGAAGCAACCTCCTCAGGAGTCACTTTCCCATCATAATCCCTAAAAGTGGGAAGAAGATAATTTGTTAACAGTCACAGGCAGTTGGAACATCAGCAATTGACTAATCATGGAAACATAGAACCTGTTAAAGAGGATATCGTCTCTACATGACTGCTTATAGAAGGAATACAAGAGAAGAAAATGGAAAATAGTTTTAAAGAAAAACTTCTCATGGTATGCAGTAATGCACTATAAAAATTGATGCTCAGCTCAGAAGTAAAGGAGTTAGAAATAATTATGAGGAAGAAATAACTTAGAAGCAGAGCAAAGCTTAAAACTTTCATCAGACCCAAATAATTACTGCAGAAATTTCTAGAATATGAAGACTGATTGTGCATATTACGTTCAGCTAGCAATCTGA
Organism: Nepenthes gracilis; assembly: GCA_033239525.1. Classification (NCBI taxonomy): domain Eukaryota; kingdom Viridiplantae; phylum Streptophyta; class Magnoliopsida; order Caryophyllales; family Nepenthaceae; genus Nepenthes; species Nepenthes gracilis. Next base: position 16,996,384 of record BSYO01000007.1, read on the forward strand.
AAAATCTAGGCAAGAAAAGTCTGACAGGAGTATTGTTCCCCATGACATTGTCATTTGGAAGGAATGTTTCGATCGAAGCCACCTTTGAGAAGCTTCAAATGGCAGATGCTGCCCATTAATCCCAAAATTCGTAACTTTTTCACCATATTGGTTAATTTTATATTTATAGCCAATGAAGCAAATATTTTTTAGTGAGGGTGGGGATTCTTTTTGGGCACTGATGCCTTTCCTGAAATGTCTTTCCCTTATGCCACTGCAGTTCTGAATCCAAAGAATTCCATCGATATCAACAAAGAGGAAGGTCTCAGCAATCTAGCTTCAAGAAAATTGACCCAGCCCTCCATCAAGGGCAGTTTCAATATCAAAACTACCCTGCTTAGATTTAAATACGGGTCACAATGTGCATTGTGACTGTGAGGTCTGAACGATCCTTACATTTACTGAGGACACACCTTATCCTCATGAAAACAGTTCAGCCATACTACACCTTGAAATCCTATCATCTTGTTCATTCTCCAAAACACACATTAGCATACTCACATTGACACATCTTCTATACTGTTTTCTAGGTAACAGTGGCTACATCATGTTTTTGGAGATTTTATAGCACTACATGATGGACGGCATCCACAGCAAATTAAACCTTGAATTAACAGTATATAACACTGCGATTGATCATGATGAAAAACACAGCCTTTCTACCTGTCAAGTAACCGCCAACGGTCACCGATTTTTGCATCCACATCATCAATTTCCTTCTCAAGTTTCTGAAGCATAGCATCTACCTATTACATTGAAGGAAAGCATATCAGTATTTTTCCATAAAGAGATCATGAACTTGGAAAACATGATTAAAATGGATCAGAAGATTCATAATTAAACTCTTTACCCTGCTTATGAGTGCTGAAGAAACTTTGTCATCTGCAGCTGTCTCTGCAGTATCACTGACCTCCCTGGCAGCTCTGTACGCCTTTTCGGCTTCTCCTTCCCCTTCTATGCCCTCACTATCTACCATGCTATTGTACAATTCGATCTGAAAAGAAAGCAAACTAAATAAATCCAACGACCTTTTAGAGTAACAGAAACTATTTCCATAAAAAGAAAAACACTCATCTTCAGAATAAATTCTATCTGCCCCAAAGACCAAAGACAACCTTAGCAGCTTATATTTGGGAATAAAAAAAAAAAAAAAAAAACAACATTATCCTCAAAACTGGAAGGGAATCAGCATTCTGATAAATCATCAATTGAAGAATCTAGATACAACAATAAAATCATCGGCTGATTTATTGAAACTGTACATATGTATATGCATTTGTCTATGTATTATAAGGTAAACAAGTTAGGGTATATAATGTCCAAGAAAATCTACTGTTGCTATAAATAATATACATTACGAGATTTAAGAGGAAGAAGATGGAATACATCTTAGAGATCATCGTAGCGTGCAACAAATAGGGGTAAAATGCGGGTGTATGATTTGTTTAAAAAGAAATGCAAGAGTCAATGTAAGGGACAATTGCAGCAAATTAATCTCCGAGAATAAGGCATATAGTGTTATATTTTGGATCATTTTCTTACGAGTCTTACACTCAATAGACGAGTCATTCAGAGGTCAGGCAAAGCATGCTTGAGCGGAGTGTTAGCAAAGGTCACGTGATGTTCATACAATGGCCATTCGAGCGACAAAATTTCTTAGCGGTTTGCGCGAGGTTCATCCGAGCAAAAGCCGATTCCAACGAACTGAAAACAATTGTGCCTAATAGGCCAACGATGGGTGCATGTATACATTTAGGGCAAAATGGGCGCACACCAAGGATGCATATGTGCCAATTCCAACTTCTACATCTAGTGTTAATATGCCAGCTATGAGTATAAAAATCCTGCATGATTTTTTGGTCCTAAAGAAAGTATCATTTTCAACACAAAGGCACCGCAGCAATAGAGAGAAGAGAAAAAAGAGTGAGAATGAAAGGTTTTAGAATTTGGTTGATGTCCGATTCAAGTTCCATTCATCGCCAAGTTTGAGTACATTACTCTAATATGTTTCTAAGATGCATTTCCCCTTTGGTCTTGCTTTCTCGGTGTAATCTTCTCCTATGGGTCGTAAGGTATGTTAGGGGTTGGGTTCAATCATTATTCACTTGGGTTGTACTGTAATAGGTCACTTTTATAGTAGATTTATTCATAATTTGTCTCATATTTTTCCATCTAGAAGGATTTGCTACGTTAAATTTTGCCGTACAACTTATGTGTGTGCTTAATTGCGTGATTTGATTTCTTGTGCTCTTATAGTATTTGGTGGCTGACGATTGATAAGGGCTTCAAAGGTTTGTTTCCGTTGCACTAGTTGTGTGTGTGTTTTTGTTCTTGAGGAATCCCTACATATAATATACCAAATTTTCAGTCTATGCAGGAAAAATCATAAGCCTAAATAGATAAGAAATAGAATAACCAAATTTAGTGGAAGACAAGACTCAGGATGCACTAGTCTTTACGTAGGTAATGAAAAAGTAACCACAATTCCATCTTTACAAAAAGATACCAAATAGATGCTCGGGGAAGGAGTGCTCACACACAGATAAAGGCTGTCTATACTAACCTCCTTATTCACAAGTCTTAAGAACTCTTCCCGCTCCCTGCTCACTGACTGAAAGATTTGGGTAAAGGCAGATCAATATTCAGATTGCATTTCCACAATAGAGCAGCTCTTTAACCTTATAACAACAAACAAAGGTAAATCTTACAGATGCGGAAGCTAAAACAGCCAATGCACGACTAAGCTCACAAAGCTGGTCCAGTTTCTCCAGTGTTTCAGCTTTGGCTTGTTCTTGGGCCTCTCTGACAGTTGGATCCATCATCTCTTCCAAGGCTACATCCTTTTCACTGACAACGGTCTCCTTCATCTTAGCCTGTTCCTCTTCCTCTTTCTCTTCCTCCTCCTGTGATAGATTATTTCAGAACATCTCAATTGAAGCTTTCAACACAAGTCCATATCAATAATTGACTGCTAAATTACATTTGAAGATAAGATTGCAAGAGGCTTAGAAATTAACATTGTCTTAAACAATGAAGTCATTGTAGAGAGAGATATGCAAGTCTTAGTGTCCATTGCTTCAGAAAATGAAGGATACATTTTCCGAAGCATGAGCAGGATAAGATATTAATATTGCGTGAATGGCTCTATATATATTCTTTGGATCAGTATAATGGTTATAAATATGTTAAAGGTGGAAAAAAATGAAACAGAGCAGAAGCATAAAAATTCTTTAGGCCCAACCCCCACCACGTTGGAAAGATACTAAATGTACAGAATCCAAACCTTGATCAGTTCTTCCTGCATTTCTAGGAACTCTAACTTTCTCCTCCTTTCTGCAACAGAGTCTTCAGATGGCAAAGATGTAACCTGAATGGTATCGACAACCTCATCCGGCAATGAGGAAAGTGTAGCTTGAACAGCTTCCTCAGGCTTCACTTTTCCAGACACATTGAAGGCTCTGCAGAAGACACCAGGCAGAGAGTAAGAATTGAAAGTAGTCTAATTGCTCAATTAATGGGAAGGTAAAGCAAACTACCTGGAAAGTATTAAAAGAGAAGATGGAAGAGAGTGACCGAGAGACAAGTCCAGCCAATCACGCAGCTGCACATGCATATAGATAGACTTACTTGAATATAACAGAAATTACTTAAAACTTAATTATTCATCTTGAACAAACACAAACAGAAAAATTACTGAATATGGCTAAACCAATGTTGTTAAAAGCATGTCTTATGTGCGTCTAAGCACGCCTAGGCTTTGGGCTCAAAGTTTAGTGCCTCAACATACCTAAGTGAGATGCATTCCAACAGGCACCCACCACCTAGTCTCCACGATGCATGCCTTTTTTTCAAGGCTCAAGGCACGCACCTTGAGTGCTTCTTTCCCCAAGAATTTGATTGTTAATTGTAAATTAGCCATTATATTTAGTTATTATTTATAATTTTAATTTGGTATTTGTGAAATTACAATTGATAAAAATAATGAGTGACTAATTAGAAAAATAAATGAAAATCATAATAAGGATAATAAATTTACATTTGAGGATAATTTTTAGACAAAAGGATTTCTTAGTTAAAATAGATGGAGTAAATGAGATTATATATCACATTAAATTGAGAAATTAATGTAGGGAGGAGGAAAAAAATATAGAGAAGAACAACAGAAAGATAAAGACAAGAACAAAGACTAGAAGGGTAGAGAAAAAAGGAGAAGACACTAAGGGAGAGAGGGAAAACACAATTGCTCAAAACTTTCATTCATCAATCAATACCCTAAATAATAGAAATAGCAGTTTTTATATAGAGAACCTGATACCTAATAAAATTAGAAACAAAATCATAGTCAAATAACTTCCTAAAATACTAGGCCTAAGATAATTTGGTAACAAAATATCTATTACTAAAAATAAGAAATCGTAATAAAATAAAATTACAATAAAATAAAATACAATAAAATCAAACTAAAATCTTGTCTAATAAGGAAAACAAATAAAAGCTAATAAAATCATAATATTTTCTAAAATCTTCTTAGAATATTTATTGTGATGTTCGCATTAATTCTTCCCGGGTGATTGGGACTCGACCACGTTGAGCAAACCAGGTAATCAATCCTCCAACCATAAGCTAAGCGGCTGGGCAACCCTTCAGCGACGATGGTAGACTCGTATAAAGGGGGCTAAAAGCTGACGAAGCGACCAATATAGTCAAAAGGAAGTGAATTTGGGCCTGGAAACGTGCCCTCCTGCTGGCTCTAATAGAACTCCAAAAGGTCTGGGTCAAACTGATATAGGGCCTCTTAAGAGATCCAAGCATTTTCAGACTCTGGTCGGCCAACCCAATGAACAAGGAAGTGATGAATAATTCCATCCTGGTAAATATAACCCTGCTCATCTAAAATAGTATCAATTTTATCATGGAGTGCCGGGAGGAAGGGAAGTGGTGCAGGAGAGGACGAACGATCAATAGGGGCTATACGCGAGAGGATGGCAAAGGGATCCACTGGTGAGGAAAAATTGCATTTATACGCAATTAAATTTTCCACATTGAAAGTATGATGAAAACCAAAATGAGATGAAATGTCAAGAACATATGCATTTGAACCAATTCGCTGTAAAATTTTAAATGGACCAGTACTATGGGCCTGCAATTTAGAGACGTGCCCAGGTAGGCGCCGTTCCAGTCTGATGCTAACAATAGCATAATCTCCTACATTGAATTCAACGTGTTTTTATAGGAAACAAGCGTGAAGTTTGTATGACGCATTGCTTGCCTCTGATTGTTTATTGATCTTGATGTGTAAATCGTGAAGGTGTTGTGCAAAAGCTTTGGCCGTCATGGACACACTAACATGTGGAGACACCGGAAGAATGTTCAATAGTTTTCGGGGTTTGTAACCATGCACAACTTCAAATGGACTCATACCGATGAATCTATTGAAAGAACTATTATATGCAAGTTGGACAGTGGGTAGGATCAAGTCCAAATTCCTAAGATGCTTCTGAATCAAATACCGTAGCAGGTTACCTAAACTCCGATTAATGACTTTCGTTTGACCATTTATTTGAGGGCAGTATGCAGTGGAAAATGTCAATTTGGTACCGACCATGTGCCACAAGGTCCTCCAAAAATGGCTGGTAAAACGAACATTCTGATCAAAAACAATGATCTTAGGAAGACCATACAACTTGACAATCTCGGCAAAATAAAGGCGAGCAACTCGAGAAGTATCAGCAGTCTTACTACAAGGAATGAAGTGGGTCATTTTAGAAAAACGATCCACAACGACAAAAATGGAATCATGTTTCTTAGGAGTATGGAAAAGTCCTAACACAAAGTCCATACTTACATCCTACCATGGACCATGAGGTACAAGTAGAGGGGTGTAGAGGCCAATGTTTTGCTTTGTGTATTTGGCAAGTTGGCATATTCGACAAGTACTGACGATTTTAGCCACATCTTTCTTCAAACTAGGCCAATAAAATTGTCACTCAACCTCTTCAATTGTCTTATCACGTCCAAAATGACCAGATAAACCTCCAGCATGAACTTTCCAAACTATGAAGTTTTGGACAAATATTTTCAGAATGCAAAGTTTATTAACTTGAAATAAGTACCCATCCTGAAGATGAAATCCGTCCATGGTGTTCAAGTGCCCACACTATAAAGGGAGAAAGATTTTGCTAAAATCAGGGTAGGACTCATATTCTTCTTTAAGCCTTTCAAAACCAACAATTTTAACTTGAACAGCAGATAGTAAGGTCAAACGACGACTCAAGGCATCAGCCACTTGATTCTCAACTCTTTTCTTATACTTCAAGACAAAAGAATAGACTTGTAAATACTCGATCCACCGACCGTACTTATAATTTAATTTCTTCTAAGAGTTGAGGAACCAAAGAGCTTCATGATCCGTATAGAAAACAAACTCTTGAGGTAGCAAGTAATGGCGCAAGTAGCGTAAGGCCTACACGACGGCATACAACTCCTTATCATAAGTAGAGTATCGTCGTTTGGCATCATTCAACTTTTCGCTAAAGTAGGCAATTGAGTGGCGTTCTTGACTAAGAACTCCTCCTATGCCTACACATGACGCATCACACTCTACCTCAAACACTTTGAAGAAATCAGGAAGCCATATGACGGGAGCCGTTGTCATCCTTTCTTTGATGAGTTTGAAAGCTTTGGCAATATCGGGGGACCAAGTAAGTCACCCTTCTTCATATACTCAGTGAGGGGAGTCATGATTGTGCTAAAACCCTTGATGAACCAATGATAGAACGTGGCCAAACCGTGAAAATTTCGAACTTCATGGATGGATTTGGGTTCCGGCCAATTTATGATTACCTGGATCTTTACGGGGTCGGTAGAAACCCCGTCAAAAGAAACAATAAAGCCCAAGAAAGCCACTTTGTCTGAGAAGAAGGAATATTTTTTAAAGTTAGCAAACAAGCTTTCTTTTCGAAGAGTAAGGCAAACTTGTATGAGATATTCCACATGTTGCTCCATGGTCTTACTGTAAATGAGGATATCATCAAAATAAACCACTAGGAACTATCCCATGAAATGCCGTAAAGTCTAGGTCATGACTCATGAAAGTGCTTGGTGCGTTAGAAGCCCCAAATGCATGACCAACCATTCATAGAGGCCGTCCTTTGTCTTAAAAGCTGTTTTCCACTCATCCCTTGGACGAATTCTGATTTGGTGGTAACCACTCTTTAAATCTATTTTAGAAAAGATTGTGGTACTAGCCATCATATCTAATATGTTATCAAGCCTAGGAATGGAAAAATGATATTTTATAGTGATTTTATTGATTTCTCTACTATCAACACACATCTTCCAAGACCCATCATTCTTAGGTGTTAAGAGAGCAGATACCGCACAAGGACTCATACTTTCTCGAACGAATCCCTTGCGAAAGAGTTCTTCCACTTATCTCTGGAGTTCAGCATGTTCAATAAGATTTATCCTATAATGAGGGAGGTTTGGAAGTGACGCACTTGGAGTGAAATCAATAACATGTTGAAGTTCTCGTAAAGGTGGCAAGTGATTAGTAAGGTCCTCAGGTAAGACATCTTGAAAGTTTTGGAGAATTTGATGGGCCTCATTAGAAATTGGAATGGAAGAGTTCGGAAGGGTTCGAGGACGATAACGGTGAACACAACTAACTCGCTGATAGCGGCCTGTTCAAATGCTATTAGACTAATAATATATAATCCTTTGGTTGCTACCACAGTTCTCTCTTTGTTGGGAGTTGTTGGTTTTGGGGGTAGGAGATAGAGGCGAATCTTTTTTCCTTGTGAACAAAAGAGTAAGAATTAAAACGACCTTGGATTGTCACATCCAAGTCATAGAGCCAAGAGCGCCCGAGAATGACATGACCCATATCCATTGGGATAACGTCACACCAAATGTAGTCTTTGTATTCAAAAAATTAAATAGGTACAAGACAACGTTCTTTAACGGATATAAAAGATGTGTCACCAAGAGACACTCTGTATGAACTAGGGTGTGAAACCGCCTTTAACCCCAAAAGAGAGATAGTGTTAGCGAAGACTGCATTGATACCACTACCGCTATCCATGATTACCTTACAAGTCTTTTCGTTCACTTTGATGTAAGTGTAAAAGATAGCGTGACAACGTTAATCATCAGTCTCTTTGGATTGTATCAAGGTGCATCGCACAACGCCTAGAAATGAGGTATCGAGGAAGGAAGAATGAAAGTCTACACTGGAGGAAGTAGGCCGAATGCAGCTCACAAATGTGTCAATATCATCATCATGCAAGTCATCAAACTCCTCTAATTTTGGTTCATAAACTTGTTCTTAAAGGAGTTCCTCATTGATTTCATTTTATCCATCAATTAATAAAACTTTACTTGGATATTTAGAAGAAATATGCCCAAAACCTTTACAGTTGAAGCACTGTAATTGAGAATTTTATTTCGGGGCTTCAACATCCTTTCTTCGGGCTTCCCTTGTAGGGACAACGGTAGAATGAGGGGTTCCTAAGACAGACTTAGAATTGGTGGCAGGAGTGTGCACATGGGCTGACGGTGGGGCGCCTGGTGACTAATTCAAAGTCTTGGACAAGATTATACGCATGGTCCAAGGTAGTGACTCCACGAAGGACAAGTTCTCTCCTAAGCTCCTCGTATAGACCTTACCGGAACTTACTCAATGGCATGGCCTCATCCTCAATGATGTGACATATTGTTCGAAAATCATCGAATTGAGTCACATTCTCAGTGACGGACTGATTACCCTGTCGAAGGGCATTCCACTAATCGAGTAAGTTGCTACAGTAGAAACGAGGTAAATACTTCTCTTGAAGGCGTCGTTTCATTTCAGCCCAACTTCAAATAGGGGCAGCTTAATCCCTAATTAGGAGGTCCTTAACACTTTTCAAATATAATTGGGCATTTTCGGTCAACTTAAGGCTGGCAAATTGAATTCTTCTGTCTTTTGATACGCTATACCATTCAAAGAAATGATTCATGTCTCGAACCCATTGAGTGAAAACTCGAAAGTCCAAGCAGCCGTAAAAAATAGGGACATCCAATTTGATATTTTTGAAGAGGTGGTCATCCGGATACTACTCCTGATCATAGTATCTAGGCCAGTGATCGTGTTTACAAGGAGTTCGTCTGCTGTGCCTTTGTCGGTGAGCCTTGTTATGTGATGCATCAGAATTTTCAGCATCTGATGAGTGAGCCCCTAGTTCTAAAGTGGCAACTTGATTTGCGATATCCTAATTGGTTTGACCAATCATAGTCAAGTCAGTTTGAATAGCCCTCAGGTATTCTTGCAATTGGGCTAATTGTTGACTCAGAGTTTCAAATTGGTTAGAGTCCATGATTAGGTCAGGGATATTAAGGGAGATAATCCGACCGCTTCGCAAGCGCATACAATATCAATACAACTAACGAGGTTGGAATCAATAAGCAACTGAGACGATCCGAATCAATCAATTTTTTTTTTTTTTTTGTGAGATTTGTATGGTTCATATCATACAAACTAGTATTGCTTATCTATTAAAATGATAAAGTAAGAATCAATTGCAATAAAGGTGTATCGAAAGTAGTGAGAGGACTTTTTTTATTTTTTATTTACAATAAAATGACACACGCAGATAAAACTAAATACTATTAAAGATAAACAAAATATACTACTCAAAAGAAGATGGAACAAACACACCTAGAGATGATTTGACCAGCTTGTTAAGACTGCCTCGGAGATGACTTGACCCGCTTGTTTGAGATTAGATGAGAATCTACTACTGTTTGAATTTTTTTTTTTCTCCTTTTTTTTCACTTTTTTTTCTTTTTTTTCCTCTCTCTTTTTTTTTTTTGCCTGGCTACTGTTTGCGTTCTTGTTTTCTTTACCTTTCCTCGGCCATAGCCCACAGACGTAGAGAGAGGGGGGGAAGAGAGGCACGGCTGCTCAGTGCGCGACGACCCTCTCAGGCGACGGCTGTGATGGCATTAGCGACGGCGATGAAGGCGACAACGACGGCGATGAAGGTGACGACGAAGACAAACGCAGGCGAAGAAGATGCTGAGGAGAACGAGTCTAGTGAAGCGACGAAGGAGAAGAAGAATGAGGGCAAAGACAGACAGAAAATGAAGACGAAGATTCGGGACACCCGATTCATGACTTCTCATTCTACTCCCTTTCTTTGGGTTTTTTTTTTTTCTTTTTTTTCTGGAGGACGATGGAGGCTAGGGTTTTGGGTTGGACGGTGGAGGCTAGGTTTATCGGGTAGTGGTATGATTTGGGTTAGGGTTAATTTTGGTTGTTAGTGGTGGAATGTGGGCTTTGGTTTGTGGTCAATTGGGGTTCTCTGGCGGTGTAGATGGTTGTTCTGAGTGGGGTTTGGCATGGCGGCTATAGTAGTGGTGGTCAGCCGCAACGTGGAGGATTGCTTATGGCGGTGGCTTGTTCTGCCTCCTGCTGCAGCGGTAGCGCCGGCTTAGTCTGTGAGGAGTGTTGCGTTATGTGTTTCTGCCTCATTGATTGCTTGTTTCTTTGCTTCTTCTGCTGCTTCTGCTTTTTTTTTTCATTTGACAGAGACGGGCACGAGAACAAAAATCACACCTTTTTCACAAACAAAATACCTAAAGAGAGGCGGTGCTCAACAAAAACCACTCTTCTTTTTTTTTTTCTACGGACACCGAAACAAACGTTCGGAGGCAAGGGTCGTGACGAACCGGCAGAAGCACAAGAAGGCTTTTGTAGGGTGGCCAACGGGTGGTGGGATAGTGGGCAGTGGTGGTATGGTGGGTTGCTGATTGTAGGGAGGTGTGTAGCTGGTTATTGGGTGTGGAAAAGTGTTGCTGGCAGCAAAAAGATAGAATTTTTATCTCTAATACCATTTTGATGTAGGGAGGAGGGAAAAAGTAAAGAGAAGAACAATAGAGAGGTAGAAACAAGAACAAAGACTAGAGGGGTAGAGACAAGAAGGAGAAGACACCAAGGGAGAGAGGGGAAAGAAAGTCATAATTGCTCAATTGCAATCAATTACTCAAAACTTTCATTCATCAATCAATACCCTAAACAATAGAAATGGCAAATCTTATATAGAGAACCTGATACCTAAGAAAATTGAAAACAAAATCATAGTCAAATAACTTCCTAAAATACTAGGCTTAAGATAATTTGATAACAAATTATCTATTACTAAAAATAAGAAATCACAATAAAATAAAATACAATTAAATCAAACTAAAATCTTGTCCAATAAAGAAAACAAATAAAAGCCAATAAAATCATAATATTTTTTTAAAATTTTCTTAAAATATTTGTTGTGATATTCGCATCAGAAATAGTATAAGTCTTGAATGATAAGTGCCTCTATAGCTACTCCATTGGATTTTATAAATGATAAAAATTTTAACTCAAATATACATGTAAAGATAAAAAAAAAATAAAGCCTATAAGCTAAAGATCAAGAAGATATGAGCTTTTCATCTATAATTATCAGGGCTGAACAAAAAAAGTTTAAGTCATCCAAACTGCTCAAACCAAGTCAAACCAAATTGCAAATGACGGTTTAATATTTGCACATTTGATTGTGGTTTGATTTTCTATCCAAACTACATTTTCGGTTTAGTTGCAATTTAAGAATTTAAACCTAACAGAACCAAATCAAACCAAGCCACATAGACACATATAATGCGCGCGCGCGCGCGTGTGTGTGTGTGTGAGAAATAACTATAGGTTATTTTAGTGACATCTGAATTATTAGATATTCTTATATGTTACTGACAATGGCCATGTTTTAAGCAAATTCTTATGATATTAGAAAACCTTTGAATGACATTAAAAAGCTTAAAGAATATACATCATATAATATTTATACACATGAATATTACATGCCTTTATTTCGATATATTTTTCTGATTAAATAGCATCTCTCAAATCTTTTTTTCATCAGAGTTCCATGGGCCAACTTTAAATTTGACATTGGAGTATTTTTTAATTGATAATTAATTTTTTAACTTAACATGTTATTTTTTTTATTTTTATGTTATCTATTTTTACCAAATTTGTTATGTTCTTTGACATATATATTGTTATTATTATGGTAATATTATTGCTTATTTATTTTAATTTTTTTGTAATAATATATTGAATTAAACAAATAATTTTTAAACTAATAAATTCAATATTACAAACTACATAAATCGCTTAAACAATCTAAAACCAAATCAACCTGCACATTGATAGTTTGGGCGATTTGTCTTAAGCAACGATTTGATTTGGTTTGATGAAAATCAAAGCCATAATATGTAATTTAGTTGCAGAATATCCTCCAATCCATATCAAATCAATCCATATTCACCCATAATAATGATGAAAAACATTAGTCTTTCCTTTGAGTATTTGAGAACAATATTTCAAATTTTAATGAATTTTCTTGTTCTAGTCATTTTATAATAAGTTGTGCTTCTTAATTGTAATTTTTTATATTATTAGTTGAACTATGAGTTTATAATTATTGTCACAAATAATTTTTAGTGTTTCTTATTTTGTTATTAACATTAACAATTGAAATTTATTCAAAAACATCCTATATACATACTGTATAAATAGGCGCACCTTGCACCTTCGTCTTCAACAACATTGGAATGAATAGTGTGATCCAAACAGAAGCAAAAGCTAATAAAGATCAGAGTCCAACATAAGCATACATAAAGGTGCTTATCTAGAAGTTACATGTTTAAATTAGTGATCTCCACTAGTGATGATGCAGATGACTAATCATCTCATGACAGCCTCCATAAGGAAAGTCGCAATCTGAATAGCAAAAAGTTCAGTTGGAAAAAAATAGATGAGAAACATTATGCACAGAAGACCTGTTGCCGCATTTCTTCAGCCGAAAGTAACCCAAGTAAGCCTCGATCTCTACATGCTTGACGAAGCTCAGCCTCTGAAAGGGACTCAACACCCTCTGCTTGAATCAACTTATCATCCTCTTTGATCCTTAAACGAGTAGACCAATTAGCATCTTAGTACAAGGGCGTCATTTCTAATTCAAATTTTAAATTAATTGGCCAGGATAGAACTCACATAGAAAAGAAATGGCAGGAAGGTCCATTCAATTTTAAACTAATATTTAAGATACAAAGATCTTCTGATGTTCTTCTATTCTATAATGCTCTCAAAAGTCTCTCTCTCACTTTCCCTTTTTTCTATTTTTGTGGATCACGCGCATTCAATAATCATCAGAAGGACAACAGATCTTCTGATGCTTGAAATGATTCAAGCAAAGCAACAGAATAAGCTTGGCTTCTGAGTGGCTGATGCAGTTCCAATACATAAAAACCCATCAGATGCGTAAGTTCTGTTCTTTAGTTTTTTCAAGGGAAGATAGTAACCTCGTCAACATATTTTCCAAAGACATGAGATCTCCGGAAACATTCACTCACTCAAAAATAAAATCCCAGTCCTATATCCACTCTCACTTGTCAAGAGAGCCACTTTTACTGAACACAAGAAAGCTGAATGTGGCAACTTGAAGACTTTTTGCACAAGAAGATCACATAGATTTCCCATTAGTATGGCATAGTTCCCTTGGATAAATTACTGTGACAATCTCATCTGAAAAGTTCTCATTAATTATTTTCAGTGTGCATTGTATTGAATTCGCTATTCATCTAAATTTATATCACAAGAATCCTTGCTGATTGTTATGGCCGTAATGAAATATTAGCAAGTGCACTGGGAGATATAGCAGTACATCCAGCAATTGTAATTGAATTTCTTTTGCAGAAAGATAAAAAAGATGAAATCCAAGAAATTTATACAAGGAGAGTAGTTTTCAGAAGGAATCTTAAACCCCAATCATACAGATAATGGCTTAAATTTTTAAAGGAAAACAACTTACTCTCGAAGCCTTTTCCGAAGCCTAAAACGCAAATAATGATCTGTTCCATATGGTCTGATACCCATATATTTGCACATGTTTACTAAACGAGGCCTGCATTACATAAAACATCTCACCATGTCAAAACAAGAGCAAAGAGGTGGTTGCAAGCCAAACTGAGGTACCATTTGCAACCTGCTAATGTTATCTAGTGTCAACTCATCATTGAACAATTTAGCAAAGCCCAAAATTTCTTCATTTGAAACAGGAGCACCTTTTCTAACCTGTTTGAAAGCAAAGATACATCAAATAAACTGTTTGCAACAGAAGATAGCATGGGTAAAATTGACTCAGAAACTCAACATACTTTATTCATGAATTCATCAAGATCTTCCGCAGTCTGCCTAATGTCCCCGCTTCGTGAATTCTGGACTTCCTTAGCCATCTCTTTTACTGTCTCCTGAAGAAACTTTGCATATTCTATTCTAGCATTCAGTCTCCTTTTCAACTCCTCCTACAAGATGAGTTTCCAAATCAGATCAGGAGTTCCTACTTAGAAAAAGGAATAATACTACATGGCTGACTATACACACTATCTGACGCAGCTAAACAGTGGACTATCCCATTTTAGTTTCTTTTTGTTTGGCAAATGAAATTGCAGTGTTGTTCATAAGTTGGTACAGCACATCACCGAAGTGTCTCTAATTTCAAGAGATAAGAGCAGTGATTCTCTTTTTGAAATAGATTTGGAACTCATCATTAAAAATATAATTCTTTTCAGGGAAGCCTAGCATAACTATGAAGATACCAATTGAGCAGAGGTAAACAGACGGATTAACTCATAAAAAAACACTTCCATTTGAAAGGTAAGCCACAGTCCCATGGCAGACAGACATGGAAGGCTAATATCTGGTCCAACTCCAAGGCTTTTGTTTGCTCAACAGTTCATAACAGGATTAGAATCAACAGACAATTGCAGGTGAGCAGCCAAAATCCTTACTGCCTATTAATGTGTATGTCATATACAATTACAAAGTAAGGCTTACATGACCACCTAGTTTTGCAATTTTTTTCTTCAAATATTTGCGATATGCCTTCTAGCATATTTGGGGAGCAAAGGGGTTGCCTGCAAACTTTCAAGGAATCCTAATGTATTCAAATCATGGGATTTTGAAAAGAGAAAGAAGAAAAGACTTAAAAATGCAATATCTTTGGTGTTTTTGTATTTAAGTGGAAAGGAATGCTGGGATCGTCAAGAACCAGTAACACCCTCTCCGGCGCAACGGGATAGAGTGCGTATTTCAACATAGAAGAAAAACCAACATCTCATAAGTCAAAGCTTTATGTTCTCAGTTTTTAGTAAATACAGCATTCTATCATAACATGCTAACAGGATCTGTTGTGAAAATTCTCCTAACAATTTCCATCCTGAACATTACAAGAAGCAGTGATTTCCATCCACTTGGTATGTTGGTTGTAATCTAGTTTCCATGATATACCCTTGGAAGAGCAAAATGAAATATGAAAGCAAATGTAGAAGATGTAACATGAGGAGTGCCTTTTCTCAAGAACAGCAACAAGAACAGAGCATTTAGTACATTACTTGCAACTGCCACCCGAACCATCACCTGTTCTTTCATCTTATCCTGGAATGTTGATGGCAACATGTTGGGAAATAATTTCAGAAATACTGGCAGCAAGAACTCCATGAAGGGAACTATGATAAAAACTGCAAATGGAACTAGCCTGAATATATCAGCAGTAGTTCGAGTGAGTTGTTGCCTCTCTCTCCTCGACAGACTCTTACCACCGGCAAGTTTTAACAGTAACCTTGAGCTGATTCTAATATCTGACCATAGTAATTTCGTGCCCAACCAATAGTGCTGCAATGTAGATTTAATTTCATCCTTCCAATGGAGAAGCTTTTTAGCCCAGTCCTCTCTGAGATAGGAAAAAAAAAAGTCCCAAATAAGTGATACTTTAAACACAACGTCTACAGATGACTACGCCATTTACCTGCTCATCGAAGCAACAGCTTTCAAGGCAGGACCAATCCCCAAAAGCATAGCCCAAACCCTCTGGAGTATAGGTTTATCACTCTTTTGAGACTCCTGCAGCTGCTTAGCTCTGGCTTTCGCTTTAACTGTACTCAAACCTTCAACAGCCTGGTCACATTCTTCTGGTGAAGCTTCTTTTCCTTGACTAGAAACCTTCTGTTCGTTTCTGTCATTATCACTTGGCAATTCAGGCTGACCTGCAGCCACACTGGAAGCATAGCGTATGGGCTTGAAATGCCAGGAGCAACCCAAATGGAAATGCAGGCTTCCATTTGTTGATCTGTAACCTGAACTCATGCCTATGTTTTGTCTAAAAATTCCTATGGCTGGATATTTTTGTAACTTATCTTCTGATACTAAAAATTGTTCTCTTTCTTTTCTCAGATCAACATTTGCAGATGGAAGGCCCATAACCCAGTTGGAACCCCATGATTCAGGAGAATGAGACCATAGCCTGTGTTCAAAACTTGAAAACCTATGAATTAAGCAACTGGGCTGACTCAGATAATTCAAGAGCCACTTCTTCCTCTGAAATAGTGTTCTTGAAGCCATTATCAGCTTTTTATCCCTCAGAGCAGAATAACTATGTGAAATATCGTAGCACCCAAACTAACAAGTAGACGTTCATAGAATCCCCAACAAGACAATGGAAAATGGACAATACAAGCCTGCAGCAAATCTTCATTAAGACAAAAATGAGTATCTTCATAACCAACAGTAATGACCTTGTCAAATAATTTAGCACCGTTAGTTGAATGAACAAAATATGAATGAATTAGAACTAGCTTTTCACAGCATGTTCAACATTTCTTACTTCTTAAAGTGCTTGAATGTCGCAACCTTTAAGTTATTTGAATCAGGGGAAGAAACATCTGACTATACAAAGGCATCTTCAATGAGCCCGTGAGAAGGCAGTGGCTACCTACGAAAGCTTCGACCAACTACCACCGGTGAATTGTGCTTTGAGGTATGGAATAATTGACTTGTTTAATAATAATTATTAAATATTGTACATTCATTAAATTAAATCACTATATTATTCAGTCAAGCAAAAAGATAAAGAGCCATTTATTCACTATTCCCCAGTCAAAGTATATTGTAAAGATTTAAGTGAGATCACGCGGTGAAATTATTCAAGTACTTGAGAATAAATTATGGAAGTATAAAGTTCCCATCACAAGATACCATTTCTGAACATGAAGGAAACCATTTGTGACAGATCCCACTTTAATATTTTACAAATCCCCATTTATGTATTTTTAACGGCAACCAGCTCGCAAATAAGCTGGACACTTCTGGTGTCAATTAGATCTACGAATGGGACACTTAACACTATTTTATTCATGATGATGTGAAACCCTGACTGATGATGGACATATCTGACTATCCATTCGGCAGCTAAGTAATTATATTTAGGGTCAACTCCACCCCCATAAACAGGTAATCTAGTGAACTGTAAAATACAGAGAAGAAAGCCCACGCAGTGTATCTGTACATAGTACTCAACAATGAGCCCAGTAATTAACCACTAATGTTACTCAAAGTGTGAAGGATGGTGGGGTGAAAGAATTAATTTGGTGCTGCAAATCTTCAACAAGCATATCCGTATCATGAGAATCTTTACCATTCAACTGCATCCAATGATGAATAGAGTTAGTATGGACCAGTTGTTCACAGACAATATATATCAGAGTGCAAGACAGCACAGCTCCAGTGGATTACAAATGAGTCTGAACAGATTTTCTAAAAGGCATATATAAGCACATACAGCAAGGGCGTAGCTTTAAGTTCCGCAACGTAAATCCTTTTCTGTTTCGGCAAGATTTGTCGCAACTTTCAAGAAAATCATACGCACTTTTAAATCATTTTCTATAAGCTTGGCCTAACTCTTCCTTTCTTCTTACTTCTAACGTCAACAAAATCATTTTTTTCTCACCATTTTAAGTACCTTTTAAATACCCAAACCATCCTAAGCATCCTTTTATTTTCTTATAACCTGAAAAACCAAGCATGCTGAAGAAAAATCAGCCAGTAAAACGAAAGAACAGATTAATTTCAAGTTATTTTACCATTACATGTTTTGTTGATAAGCGAAATGCATGAATAAGAAGAGATGAATCCTAAATGATCCGATACAAAACCATTAATTAGGGTACTCATCATTCATCAAGTCGAATTCATAAACCAATTACAATAGCACAGTGTTGTCGGAAAATATTCCTTTAATGACAAACAGTAACCAGTTTGGTAATCAGACGTCATAAAAGTATACACTAGTCTTCGTTGTAAAGCTCAAGCATACCAATGAAAAAGATTCTGAAGTCCGATCGAAATCCCTAGTTTAAAAGTCGCGCAGAAGTATCTCCGTTCGATAATTGGCTTCCGTATCCTTGTTCCCACCTTGAAAATCATGAAATGAAGAGAGCTAAACGTTGAGAAAGTCAGAGATGGCGGAACAGAGGAGTAACGAGAAATCTCTCTCTCTATATATATAATTGGAAAATCGCGAGGGTAACAGCCTATGTGAGAACCAGAGGCATCCTGCGGTATCATTCCCGCTGGATCCGATTCGCATGCTGTCACGTGGTATTTTTGAAATTTCAGCGAAAAATATATTTTCCCCTTGGAAGAACAATTATTATATTGAGGGCAAAATTAAACAATAAAATAAAATTATCATGCATTAGACCAGTTAATTATTATATATTGATGCGTTCTCATGACATGGTTACTATACAAATTAGAGAGTCTTTAAATTTCTTGCATCAAATTAAATACGAACGAATTTGGTTTTGCATCTCTCAGCCTGAACCCTACACATTATAAATAGCTAACGAGAGGTTAGAGGATTGGCAGGACTCGCTCTTTGATATATCATTCGATATTCAAGTTAGTAATCTTTTCAAAATAATGGGTAGATGTAAGAATATTAAGGTATGTGAAATGTAAAATGCGATGCTATTCGTATGCAGAGGGTGCGTGTGAGAATTAGAGGAGGCTTGGACTCTTATTGTGTATTTTGAAAAGTGGCTCGCTATGGTCACTACAGAGAGCAACGGTTTTAGAGGAAAGAGAGTCGGGTTCTTTTCCTGCCATTATGTGTTTAGACCTGAGCTTGTTCAAAGTTTTGCTAGTATGATCTCTTTCCCTTTCTTTGGCAGAGGAGAATGGTATTTGTAGTGCTTCATGGCAAAAGCTTTGAGTACCGGAGCTAGTGACAGGTGTCCCACCTGAGTTTACTGCTTGTTGAGCATTGACGGTAGCCACGGTGTTAGGTATCGTCCTGTGATGATGAGGGGACGGTCATCAGGCATGGCAGACACGGGCTTGGCTACTTTTTACTGGGATTTGTTGAGCTGATGTCGGTCAATGGGCGTGGCAATCTACTAGAGTTGAGCTCATCCACCATTAGCTGGCATTCTCTAAGCCTGCGTCTCTGTGCTACTAGTCTGCCACCGTCGAGGTGGGGGCGCACGTGGACCGTGATTGGGCATGTGACAGGCGTTGTCGGATGGGCCTAGGTGTGTTCCGTTTGGCCTAGGGTCCACTTCGGTACTCGGCCTTATACGCAGCTCTTTGGATCTCGTCGTCTAACTGGATACCTCTACCGGTTGGGCCTCCTTTCTGGCCGGCTCATATTCATACTAGACCAATCATGTGCACCCCATGCTCGGGGATGGCCTCCTATCTAGCCCTAATATGTTGGATGATGGGCAATGGTCTGTCGTGCTAGCTCACGTGCTCCTTCTCAAGACATGTCAATTGCCTGTTCCCGAGGGCGTTGCTCCTTCCCCTAAGCAATTCTACAACTTTTCGAAGCATGTCACAAAAATTTGGTGTCTATTTGGGAAGATTTCAACCTGAGGCCCGGTTCAGCATTTAAACCCTTCTTGTGCTCTGATTAATGACTATTGGGTGGCGCACCTCATTGTTAAGAGCATACCTGCTCCGTTGTGCGGCTATAAATTAGAGGGGTTTCCTGCCTTTAGCTTCCAAGTTTACTCCCACTCTGGCAAAGAAATGTGAGGACCTTCACTTATCCCATGTTCCACGATGTTTCGTGTGGTGATAGGATGGATTAGCAACAAGTTTGAAGCTGCTCCTAAAGCTCGTTGTCCCTTTTGAGGGCATCTTCTCATCTTAATGAGGGTGGTTAGGCCACTTTACAATCGTCACGTGCTTTCTCTCCGTTAGGTCCAGATATTCAGCCTCTAGAGGAGCCTCAGGATGTGAGAACCTTGATTCCAACTCACTGGCCTCCGAGAATGCTCTACCCCCTGCTCCTTCCATCGCTGGTTGTCTCCAGGGCTTGTTGGAGGAGCCGCATCTAAGGTCCCATCAAGCCGAACCGTCAACATTTTGTCGGGTCCCTTGCTTTGATGGTTGACCTCGAGGCAAAGGCCTTCTCTTATTGTGATGGTGTTTTATTCATTGTGCAGTAAGAGAATGGCTTTCCATCTGTGCTTCGCGGGACATTGTCCTTTGGGTTGACACGGTCGAGTGGAGGACTCTCTCCGCAAGCGTGTTTTTCCAGATCCGATTTCTCGAGCGTGCACCGTTACTTCTCAGCTCCATGTGTTTTGCGTTATTTTATTTATTTATTTTTTAAATCATGCACTTTCACTGATGTAAGCCTTGTACTTTGTAAAAGGAATTCGATGAATAAAAATGTCGGTATTCACCATTTCTTTTGTGTTGCTGAAGTTACTTCTTTGCTGTTCTCCTGTATGACTTAATGGACAAAGTACCCTCATGCCATCGCACGTGACTAGCCATTCACCAATTCTACGGGCCGGGTAGCCAGTGGTTCGACCTTCTAACGGTCAGTCCCCGAGGCCATCTTAAAGCATTCTATGGGATGGACGAATCTGATCCTTCCAGGGGTACGTGTTGTTTGTGTTCTTTCTTGGGCAATGAAACACCACTAATCAGGGTCGTGTCCATCAAATCGTCTCCACATATTTATTACGATAGCAGGTGCAAAGCCGTCGCTTCATAATGATTGTTCCTTGAAAAGTCGCGATGCCATGTGGTGGCATTGCTTCAGGTGGCGAGTCGCCCACATCGCCTTCGTCGAACGATGCCATTTCTTTCGGGGGATTTTGCCTATTTAAGCGCCAAGGCCCCCTCATTATTTTGGCATCCGTTGTCTTTGTTGATGAAGTCATCTTGATTTTGCCATCTCTATTTCCCTTGTTTTGCTCCAATTTTCAAATGGTTGACGAGATGTGCATCTTCGTCCCGAAGTTGCTAGCTTTGCCAGTGGAATTGTCTTCCTTTTATGAATCTGAGCCCCCTACTAAGGAATCGAGATGGGAGGAGCAGGATTCGAGGGAGTGCGATGAGGTAGATTTCGCTTCCGTGGTAACCGCAGCAGGAGGTTGCCAATCTGAGCCCGCAATCCTTGAGCTGATGGGGTTCCTGAGGACACCATCGGGTTTTGAATCCAAAGGGGTCTTGAACTCCTTGCGCCACTGTGAAGCTAACTTGGTAGGCCGCATGATTCTACGTGCCCAATGAGCAGTTGAGGAAGCGAAGCGCTAGGTGCAGACCACCATTGCGAATATTGGATAGAGTTGGGCACGAGCTAATTTTCACAAACAAGCCTTATCAGAGTTTGATGCAAGGTCGTCGCAACTTGCCAAGGCTAACACTCAGGTTCGTAGTCAAATTGTGATGCTCTAGGAGAAACTTCGGCTATGCCAAGAGCAGCTTCTAGAGCATGGTAGCATACGCATGTGGCTAGAGATCGAGTTGAGGTCAAGGATCTGTCTAGAGGAGATTGCCTCGATGTTGGAGGGGCATTTTCAGGACAACATCTACCTATGCCGAAGGATCGCCTCTCTAATGATGCCTGACTTCCCTGTGGACTTCCTGGAGTCACGAAACGAGGGGCTTTTAGGTGTTCGAAACTAACCAAGTTCTCAGCTTCGAAGCCTGCAAAACTGGATTGGCGTAGGTAGCTTTCATTGTATTCTAAGGTCGTTGGATGCCTTTAGCTGTAAAGAAGTTGCATTTATAAAATTTCCTTCTAGTAAACCCATCTGTTTGTGTTAACATGCCGTTCCTAGTGTCCATACTTTCACCTAGGCAGTCAGATAGGTTGCCACCAAGGCAGTCCCCGACGGTTTCAGCCTTTGCATTTATTGCTATTGTGATGGTTTGGATTTGATGGGTGGTGGTAGTGCGCATTGCAGGGCGGGGTGTCAGGTGTCATCATTGGTTGACTAGAAAGACATGTCGTTCCCTGTGGAGGGGACGTATGTCGTGGCCATCATTAAGGGAAACCCTTGAACCTCCCGCACAACACCGCTTGGGGTTCCTTGTTTGGGCCTATTTAAGTGCTGTGCTCCATCACTTTTGATTCCCTTTTATTTCTCACTTCGTCTATGAAGAAAAGTCGTCTGTCATGCCCATGGCTCGTAAAAACATTTTCAACATCAAGTCTGTCCTCTCCTCCAACGCCGTCACAGCCCTATATGAGAGGTACCGCATCCCGGGTCACATGGCCTATTTGCTTCCTGGTGAGGATGGCAGGGCATGCGTCCTCTGAAGAGATTCATTACCATTTATGAAGCCCATTTGAACAACGAGCTTTGTTTTCCCATGGCACCGAAGTTATACGGGATCCTTTCTCCTCAAGAGTTCCTTTAGCGTGGCTTCACCCCAACACTATGCACTACTTGGTTTCCATATGCGTCTTTGCTCATCTTCACAAGCATGAGTTTGGCGTCCAGTCGGTGAATATCATCTTCCGCTTCAACTAGGCAGACAACTCGATCGCCATGTCTCCACATTTTGGTTTCCGCTTTTGTGGGGGAAACCCTGACTCCACAAAGCATTGGAAGGATCAATTCTTTTTTCTGGTGGTTCCCCAAGAGTGGGTCATTCCCAATGTGTGGGGCTTCGTGCAGGTCTACTTCACGAGTGAGTTGGGTTAGCATGAAAAAGAAAAAAAGGAGACGCTGATAGGCCTCATCCTGGAGAAAGCCGAGACGTTCTGTGTAAAGGGGTACTATTTGACCTTGGAATTCTTTACTAAGGCTGGGTGGGAACCAATCAAGGCCATAATGACACCTGTCGTTTAGAAAAGGAACCCCGAGATGTTGGTTATATGGGAGTCGTCTCGTGTGGATTCTTCTTCTTCTTTGGAGTCCTCCACAAGCGGAGACCTGGTAGCCTTAAAAGGCTGAGTTGGGCTGGTAACACTTTGACCAAGAGTTCTCTGATTTTGTCGGCCTCATCAGGCGATCCCCCTGGAACTAGCTTGCCGATATCGGTTAGTGTCACTTTCAGGCTGTCGGGGCCGGCATTGGGGGAACAGGAGGCTGCGACTGCGGCTCTACTGATTCCTACGGCTACCATTATGCAGTTTGGGGTCCCCGTCATCGACTATCTGGTGGTTGTGACTAAGTCTTTCCGCCATTGTTATTGCATGAACCCCCCACGAGGATCGCCCAATGGAGCCCATAGTGGAGGTGGCTGACGTGGCCAATGAGGGGGAGGCAGCTATTGTAGTTGGTGAGTTTGTGGGGGTGGCACAAGAGGCCACTGTCGAGGTGCAGGTGCTGAGCTTGATGCTGGGTTCGCAGATGTGTTAGAGGTCATTGGTGTGTCTGCCATAGGGCCTCTGGCGATCGTGGTCTCAAAACCTATCGTGGTCTCCGATCTATCTGAGGGGGTTGACGTGGAACCCTTCATGCTTGAGGCACGTGAGGGTAGATGGGAGGAAAGTGTCACACACTGAGAGCCCCCAGCTATGCCCATGCTCAGGGTCATGCTGGACCCGTTTGATGCCGCGGAGGAGTCCTTCCATGAGGTATGATCTGCTCATCTCCTAAGCTCTACCTTTGTTTGCTGATTTCCTCCATCCAACAGGCTTCATCTTAGGTGGGGCTCACCAACTTTTTTCCTTCCTTTCGTAGAGTATCGTGCTGGTTCGCCTTGTTTAGATGGGCTTGCTCCACTGGGACAAACTCATCTGGCAATGGGACGAGGAGCTTGCCAGTTAAGACCAAGCCCTATTGGACACTGCATAGGCCGCATGTGAGATCCCGATCCCAGGCCATGATAATTATGGATTAATTATGTAAATAAAAATTATGTTTGATTTAAGAATGTGAAAAAATTTGGTACCGAAGTAAAATGAGGCGAAATGAGACAAGGGAGCACAAAGTGGTCGACCACCGCTCGAGTGCCCATCGAGCGTAAAAATATGAAAGTTGTACTTGAGGGTGCACCCGAGGCAAGGCGGGAGCGGTCCAAGCTATGGGCACACTGCTCGAGCACTGGTCACATGGACCCGCATGTGACCTCTTTGTCCTTCGTATTTTAAAGGGATTTGGGGCTTCTTTTCCCTCAGTAGCTGGCAGAGAACGAAGCAGAGAAGAGAGGAAGGAGAGGGAAGAGAAAATGTGTGACGAACAGACCACATTCCACCACATACGGCCGCCGTCAAACCTAACCTTTACACGTAAATGGTATAATACCAACTTGGTAGACATAAAAATTTTTCTTTTCTTTTAAACATACCCTATCGCGCACACATGATCGCTTAAGGCTGAACTCATTGAGTTGGCCATCAAAGTTTTAACTCCACACCTGGCCGGCCAACATTAAGGTTGGTCGGACACAGCGTCCTTAACATGAAATAAGATGCTCTAAAAATATCAACTTCATTCTTCCATATTATAATTACGGAAACATGCTAACATCCATAAATTCTTTTACAGCGAAAATGTTTTACAAGTCCTTCTCAAAACATTAAAAGAAAACACATCAATTCCTTCACTGATCAGCTTCGGCCAACTATGCCTTCTAGTTACTTCATATGACTCTACTGAATTTCGTCCTCCATAAGCTTTTCATCATTTGAAAAACAGCAAGAGTGAGCTACAAGGCCCAGCAAGGTACCCACATGTAGAAAACATTAACATACATGTCATCAGATCAAAGTAACATAAACTTAGCATACGAAAATCACCATATCGTTTCTTCTTAAGTTTAGAGTTCCTTGTTCTTGTTCGTATTATCTTGTCTTCAGAAAGTTCATAAAAGCCGAACAAAATGCTTATCATTTTTAGGGACCAGATGGGAGCGGACAACATCGAGAAAGGGTTGTGTGCTACCCCACAACCTAAGGTCGTATCCTCCTATTATACTTCTAGAGGCGGGCGATAATGCCTTTTACCGAGCATATGGGGCCGTAGTCCATAAGCCTTGTGCCACCAGAAATTCCTCCGTGGCCCAGGGGCAGTCCTCGAGTGTCACTCCAATATCCTTCATCCAATTGTAACGGCAAGCTTAATGAAAATTCGGTTCTTAGTTCAGAATCTTTGATGGCCATCTATCATAGTTCAAAAATCGGAAGTCATAGAGTTTCACTTGCTGTTCGGATTACATACATTTTTCATTGTTCCTATAACCTTTGTTCTTAACTTCAGCATTTGAAGTCCGTAAAGCCTTTCCTTTAATGTCTTAAAACCGAAGATCTTTTATCAAAGTGTTGGAGGTCTCATGTATCAAAGCCGGTGGTCTTATGTCAAAAGCCGGAGGTCAATCATATACTTTAAGCCGGTTTCAAGTCACAGAACTTATACGCCATTCACAAAGACGGTTTCAAATTCGTGATACAAGGCCGGTTTTGAAATCACAGTATAATTGCTAGTTTCAAAATACGATACAAGGCCGATTTTGAATTTACACTACAAGGTCGGTTTCAAAATCACAAGGCAATGCCGGTTTCAAAATTTCAACACATTGCCGATTTCGATTAAGGCCGATTTCAATTATTCTATAAGGCCGGTTTCAAACCAAGGCCGGTTTCAAAATCAAAAGCAAATGCCGGTTTCAAAATTTCAATACAAGTGCCGGAGGTCTTTTTACTCATGTCAGATATCTTAAAAGCTTGTTCGTGGCCAGAATTCATGCAAGTAAGGTAAAAACGAAGATCTTTATGAAAACACATAACAGAGCTTCCTTTAAATATGGCATTAACAGAAATCCAGATTATCAGAACAAATATCATGCATATCGTAACATAAGTTCATAAAAAATCAGACATACTTGCAATGCAAACGTGAACTATAGAAAGACGAGTACGCTTATAGTAAATCATGAATTTAATGATGGTACACTTGCATTACAAACATGATCTTAGAAGGGTGAGTATACTTACTTTAAGTCATGAACTTAAAAACAGGGAGTACACTTGCCTGGATTGGATCTATGAACCCTTTACTTGGTTCTGGCTCGAAGTTCTTAGCGCCTTCACCTGGTCGTTTGCCCAACTTCCTATCCTAATTCATGGGGCCATTACTTATAGGCGTTGGGGTTGGTGGTAGTAAGTAAGGCAGGTCAACTACTTGTACTTCTTTTGTATAAGATTATCAGGGTGGTTGGGAGTAGGTTACCTACTCAGGCATGGTCATCCTAACTCTACTTTTCGTAAGGGCTTCCTTATTATTTTCGGTTAACTGGCATTAACCGGTTATGTCTCCTTTTAGGGCTTTCGATTGTCTCAGCACTTCTAACCTCCATCTTACCTTGATTCGCCTTTAATTCTTTTAAATATTCTTCCTTCATTTCCGATCAACTATCGTTGATCGGATTAGGTTCCTCTTTCGCGTTTTTGGTCAACTAGCATTGACCGGATTTCGTTGCTCCCTCTTACATATTCCGGTCAACTGGCATTGATCGGATTTTACGTATCCCGGTTAACTAACATTGACCGGATTAACTTACCTTTAATATTTCTTGGTCAAATTGGCGTCGACCGGATTACTTTCCTCTTTCCCCTTTCGGTCAACTCTTGTTGACCGGATAAGTCTTCCTCTAAGCTTTCCGGTCAACAATCACACAATTCTGGTCAACTTAACTACCCCGTCTTGCCTTCTAGTCTTATAATTACTCCTTCATTACTTTCGGTCAACGTCATCACATTTTCAATCAACTGGCGTTGACCGGATAAACTTTCTTTTGTTCCTTTATTATATTGACTTAATGACTTGGACTTTCTATGTTTTAGAACCTGGGCCGTTACAAAATGAATGGGAGAAATCTTTCATCTAATCCCCATTAGAGTAGGGGTAACTGTAAATCGAGCTCAGGCAAGTATATTTTGGACGTTATTTACTATTTTTACGGTGTTTTATTATCTCAAAAATTGTATTTATACTTTAAATCCATGGTTCTGTATATTTACTGTAAATAATGTCTGTTTCTCCTGATTCATCGGAGAAATTTTTTTTGTTTACTAGTATATACTGCTAAATATATCTTTGGTTTTGTATAAATACATGTGTTTGGTGTTCGTTTATCGTCCGAAAGTTTTGGCAATCCCTAAGTACTAAAATGAAGGGATTTAACTATTTTAATCCAAAATTTCTATTATGTAAAAGTTAATCTGTAACGAGATACTGTCCATGATGTAATTTATATCTAAAAAATTTACACGGATTTATTCTGTTAAATTTCTGTAAATTTTTGAAACTAAACTGAAGGGTTAATAGTGATATTTCTGACTAAATTCTGAAACCTGATTAGATTTAAATTAAGAAAAATATTTCTGATACTATTAATTAGGACCCGGAACTAATATGCAGTCAAGTTAGGTTTTCTGACATGCCTTAGAACGTTATAGTGGTAATCAAGGATAACTCTATCTGTGGAGTTATATGTGATCCGCTTTTCCTCAGGGCGTTAACCTAGAGGACAGTTATTGTTATTGGCTGACATTACTGTACTGAATCCCGCGAGAAGGGATATCCCATGAGAAGGGGCAACTGTTACGAGCCTTGAATTGTATGGAGTGAACACAATCTATTCTCGATTATTCGCCTCTTCTGCTAGTAAGGTCTATTGTTTGGGTCATTTATAAATAGAAAATAAATTTTCTATAATTTATAAAGTTGAGACCAATTTCTGCTTTCTGAAGCATATTTTAACGATTTATTATTAATGAAGCGTGATTATACTAATTTTTGATTTTTAAAACTTAATCATTATCTAATTATACTTTTTCTATTTTTCATATACTGTTCTGCCCTTGAATATTTCCATGCTATAGTATATCTGCAATAATGTTATGCATAATGGGATTGACTACATGCATGTATATACCTTGCTGAGTTTCGGCTCACTATTTTATTATTTTCTCCTCCAAATGAAATGGTAGAATTTGTACCAGATGAGAAGAAATAGCCAAAGTTTAGTCTGAAGACATTTTGGTGACTTGAAATATTTTAGAGAATCTTGGAAGAATACAGTTTGAATGTAAATACTAAATTTTGTATATGAATCTTATGCATATGGATTCTTATATATAGATGTATGTGTTGCATGTGATGAAACAGAAAATTATGCTTCCGCAGGTTTATAGTTCTATTTCCACTATATATTTTCTGAATTCTGTAAAGGTCCTAAATGGCATCTTAATTCTGAACTGTTAGTATAGTGGATAGGAAATGTAAAATGTAAGCCATAGAGAATTATACGGTGTCTGTAATCTTGTATATGAAATGAGAATTCCTGTTGTTGGATATGATGATGTTATTCTATATATGTACAATTTATAAGTAGGATTTGTATTTCTATTGAACCCAGTTTTAGGGGAGACTCTATCCGTTTTTTCCTAGAATTTTAGGTTGTGATTGAGCTTAGATTTTTGTTTTCTGTACTGATGGAAAATTCTGAGAACAAAAAAAATCGGTTCCATTACACAATTGGTATCAGAGAAATGAGATACCTTAGAAATTGATCGATTAAAAATTGAAAGTACAGGCTTGAATTTCTGTAGGGATAGGTCGGGATAGCTAAGGCAATTAAGATGTTTAGGAAGTTGGCTAGGTTTGAATTTCATCAAACTACTAATAACCCTTTCCCTTAACTTGATTTCTTGAGGTTTATAATGTTATGTTTATTCTTAATTATAAGATTTAAGATGGCCTGTAGAAGAAATTAAAAAAATAACCGTAGTGGTGTTAGTACTCCCCATGATCGAGAGATAGCTTATGTGATTTTACTAGAGAAAATGACTAATATTGTGGAATATGTAGAGTAGAGACATATGGCTCCTGCCCTTACACCCGAGCCAGCTCTGGCACCTCCAGCTCCGACAACTTATGACAGATTTACAACGG
Source organism: Nepenthes gracilis (assembly GCA_033239525.1). Taxonomy (NCBI): domain Eukaryota; kingdom Viridiplantae; phylum Streptophyta; class Magnoliopsida; order Caryophyllales; family Nepenthaceae; genus Nepenthes; species Nepenthes gracilis. Next base: position 17,025,487 of record BSYO01000007.1, read on the forward strand.
AGCAAGTACGGAGATTCTTAGGTAAGCTTGATTCGACAGAAGTGAATGTGTGGCTTAAAAGGATGAAGAAGATATTTGTTGTGATTCGGTGTACTAATCAGGAGAAAGTCACCTTCACAGTATACGAATTGAATGGTGAAGCCGATTGTTGGTGGAGTATGAAGAAGAGGGCGTTAGGAGTGCCCGATGATACTATCACTTGGGAGATGTTCGAGGATACATTTATGAAAAAATATTTTCCGTCTAGCCTTCAAGATCAAAAGGAGCAGGAGTTCATGTGGTTGAGATCGGAAAATATGACGGTGATGGAGTATGAGATAAGTTTATTGAATTGTCCAATTTCGCACCTTTTTATGTGGAGGACGAGTTAAGGAAAGTAAAGAAGTTTCAGCAATGGCTACCGTATAATATTAGGAAGTCATTGTCGATCTTAAAGCTCCAGACTTATACTGATATTCTGGATAGGACGGTGATTTATGAGAAGGAAGCGAAGATGGAGAGGTTTTATGCAAAGAGGATGGCTAGCCGGGTGGATTTTAGTATTGGATCAAATGTGAGATCTTCTGGACCATCCAAAAGATGAGGACAAGCCGATAAAGGGAATAGTATCATTCTAGCTCAGTCAATGACTGGCTCTAAAGTATCAGCCGCTGATTGTGTTTTCTGTGAAAGAAAGCATCAGAGGTAAGCATGTCGCAAGGTATTAGGAGCTTGCTTTAGATGTGGACAGAAGAGTCACGTGATGAAAGACTGTCCATTACCTCCAAGGCTAGAAGGAAAGAAGCCTACTGTCATAGTTAAAGCCTTCGCGATGACTATTCAAGATCCGGAGGCATCCCCAAACATTATAGAAGGTACCCTCTCTATTTATGGAGTTTCTGCTTCTATATTATTTGATTCAGGGTCTACCCACTCCTTTATTTTTCTACGATTTGTATGCTGTATTATATCTATTTTGTGTGTTTTGGACTATGCATTATCAGTGTCAACCCCCACTGGGTCCTCTATAATTGTTAATATTGTGTATCCTAAATGTATGATAGAGGTGACTAGAAAATGTTTGATTATGGATTTAGTGTTATTGAACATAGGTGATTTTGATGTAATTCTGGGGATGGACTCGTTGGCTAAATATCACGCCAATAGTGATTGTTTTCTGAAGAGGGTTTCTTTTGACATTCCCGGGACGAAACCCTTTTTCTTTCAAGGTATTAGGAAGAAGGAGATATCTGTATTAATCTCTATTTTGCATGTCAAACATTTGACGAAAAGTTGGTGTAAAGCTTACCTAGCATATGCCTGCACCACTGGGAATCACAGTGTACCGACTAAGTATATCCTTATTGTATGTGATTTTGATGATGTATTTCCAGAGGAATTGCATGGATTACCTCCGCACCAAAAAATTGAGTTTGGGATTATCGTTATTTCCTGAGTTAGCCCGATTTCTAAAACCCCTTATCTTATGGCCTTGGTGAAATTAAAAGAACTGAAATTATAATTACAGGAATTGTTAGATAAGGGTCTTATCAAGCCGAGTGTATCTCCTTAGGGAGCATCGGTGTTGTTTGTAAGGAAGAAAGATGGGTTTTTGCGGCTGTGTGTTGATTATCGCGAGTTGAACAAAATTACGATTAAGAATAATCATCTGTTGTCACGTATTGATAATTTATTTGATCAATTGCAAGGATCTCGGGTATTCTCGAAGATTAATTTGAGGTCCGGTTATTATCAGTTGAGGATTAAGCCAGAAGATGTGGCTAAGATTACTTTTCGAATGCATTATGGCCACTATGGGTTCTTTGTTGTGCCTTTTGGCCTTACAAATTCCCCTGCTGCATTTATGGATCTGATGAATAGGGTGTTCAGGCCGTATCAGAATGAATTCGTAGTAGTGTTTATTGATGATATCTTAGTATATTCAAAGGATTATGAGGAGCACGAGACTCACTCGAGGATGGTACTTTATGTGCTCTATGAGGAAAAATTGTATGCTAAATTGAGTAAATATGAGTTCTGGCTGGAGAAGGTAATGTTTCTGGGGCATGTGATTTCTGATGGTGGTATTTCTGTGGATCCAAAGAAGGTGGAGACTGTTACAAACTGGAGTAGGCCAACGTCTGTGACTGAGGTTAGGAGCTTTCTAGGCACGGCAGGCTAATACAAATGTTTTGTAGAAAATTTCTTACAGATTGATATGCCTCTGACTCAGCTACTAAAAAAATAGGTTAAGTTTGAATGGACTGAGGAATGTGATCTGAGTTTTCAGGAGTTAAAGGATCACCTGACTATCGCCCTGGTGTTGATCATTCCAAAGGGTTTAGGAGGTTTTGAGGTATACTGTGACGCTTATAAGGCAGGTTTAGGTTGTGTATTAATGCAGCATGATAAAGTTATAGCGTATGGGTCTAGACAACTAAAAATGCATGAAAGAAACTACCCAACACATGATCTGGGGCTAGCTGCTGTTGTATTTGCTTTGAAAATTTGGAGATATTACTTGTATGGTGAAAAGTTCCTTATGTATTCCGATCACAAAAGCTTAAAGTGTCTATTTTCACAAAAGGAACTTAATATGAAGAAAAGGAGGTGGCTTGACTTTTTGAAAGACTATAACTGTGAAATACAGTATAAGTTGAGGAAGACAAATATAGTTACAGATGCATTAAGTCATCGATCAGGTTATGTGGCTATGTTACAAATTAAGCAGATAGAAATGTTGGATTATCTGAAATAGTGTGATATCTAACATTATGCTCGGGGTGATAGTATGCTCATCTCTTTTCTTCAAATCCAACCAGAGGTAATTAAAGAAGTTAAGGAGAAACAAGTTAATGATACGTTCCTTGTGGATATGGTAAGTGATCTAAATAGGGACTCTCGAGTTGATTTTAATATCCGGATTGACAGAGCACTGATATTTAGAGACCGATTTTGTTTACTGGATGATAGGGAACAGAAGGAGAAGATTTTAAATGAGGCTCACAAGTCTCGGTTTATAATCCACCCTGGGACGAGGTTAGTGTGAAGTTTTTCCCATGTATCGTAAATGTGGAAGTAAATAAGTGATTGTGATCAATTATTTTGGAAAATTTAGAGCTTATCCCCATAACAATGTTACAATTTGGATTTTGGTAGATCGATTAGGTAATAAGGGTTATATAGCTCGAATGCCTAAGGTTTCAAGGGATTGTAGTAAACCGAGGAAGTGATTTGGGAATGCAAGGGAAATTGCCTCTAACTTGGAGATTTCGAGGTTCATCAATTTTTGAGGATGAAATTTCTATAAGTGGGGGAGAATGTGATGATCCGAGTTTTGAAATACGATAATTAGGGTGTAATTGAATTAATAATGATCAAGGATTAGGTTTATAATGTTAAAAATTGAGTTCGAAAGTAGGAAGAGGAAGTTGGGCCCTGTAAGGTATCAGTTTCCAAGATATCGTTAAAATAGGTGGTGAGATTTTGGATTTCCAAAATATGGTAATTGGGAGATAATTAAGCTGAAATAGGTAAATTGAAGTTAAAAGGTTCCGAAGGAATCAGATTGAAAAACTCAAAGATCCGAAATTGGCAAAATCGGGAACTAAAGTTGTAAACCGTGAAAAGGTAACCCGTAAGTAAGATTTTGAGTTTTAAATCATGATGATCATGGCTTATTAAGGTTATATTTTCAAAATTAGGGTCCTAAGATGTGAAAAACGGGGTTAGAGGGGTCGAAACAGTCCAGGAACGGCTAAAACGCGAAGCTGGCATGATTCCGGTTGGCACCAAGCCTGACCTACGTCAACAAGCACTTGATTAGGCTCGAGCTCCGATTCTCGCAAAGGGGCGCCCGAGGCACGCTTGCCATGTGCTTGAGCATCATTTTTAGAACCAAGCGCACTCGATGCACGCTTGCTGCACGTTCAAGCACCGACTCACCGAATAAAAGCGCTACGCGTGTTTCTCTCAACCAGTTTTCATTTCCATAAGAAAATAAGAGAGAGAGAGGGAAGAGGAAGAGAGAGAAGGGGAGATGGAGGCCTACGTGTCCGATTCCGTCCGAGAGCCAATTAAAAAGCTAATAGATCAGGTCGAGGCAAGTATACTCATACCCTCTTCTTTCATTTTCTTACATTTTTGTCTCATTTTTTTCGGATATCCTCATTCTGATACCCGATTAAGTTTATATTTTATGATTCTGAATACCTAAATATGCATATATGTTAATTTGGTGTCCAAATTTGTGGTATTGATAAGGATTCGGATGACGTAAACCCTAACCCCCATGCCCGGTCAAATAACCCACGGATTTTTGGGGCTTTTGCTTAATTTGGGATTAGAATATGATTATCTATAACTTGGGTAAGTTAATTTGTCGATTTGGTATCCGAATTTGTGGTTATATATGAATTTGCATTCGCGAAGCCCCTAACCCACGCCCAAACATCGTTAGAGCTTCGATTAGGAGTTTAATATACAAATTGACTTGGGATTATAGTTACCCATGTCTTGGGTTTGATAAATTACCTGTTAGATGTCCAAAATTTTGAGAATAAAACAATATATACATCGGTGCACTGCTTCACGGTACTGTTCACCCGAGGACTTTGGATGATATATTGCATAATTTTCTTATGTCTAACTGCTAATCAAATGGCATGTATGTTTGTATAAGTCCCATCGAATAATCTGGAAGCTCTGATATATGCATTCGTGAAAAAAATCTGCAACCGAAAGCTCTCAAAGTTAATCTGCACTTTAATGGTAAGAATTCTAAATCTTTCTTCTGTTTATGATATTCATATGAAAGTAAAGTTATGAAAAGACTAAAATCCGCAAGAAAGATAATAAATATATGAATAATTGGAGGGAAAGTTGATGAATATGATCTCCCAGATGGAGATATCTGTGAAAAGAATCTACTCTGATCTCCCAGATGGAGATATCTATGAAAAGAATCTACTCTGATCTCCCAGATGGAGATATCTGTGAAAAGAATCTACTTTGATCTCCCAGATGGAGATATCTGTGAAACGAATCTGTAGAACCTTCTTCAAAAGGAATAAGTAATCATGAAACTGGGATCCGCATTCATGTTTCTGATAGGTAACGTCTCCAAGCATGTCACTAGTGTGACAGTGGAAGGCTCAAGGAATTATCCTGGTCGCTTGTTGTAGCAGGTAATATTAGGGGCATGCCTTAGAACGTTATGGTTGTAATTGAGGATAACTCCGTCCATGAAGTTATACGTGGTCCGCCCTTCCTCTGGGTGTTAACCGAGAGGGTAGAACTACTATGTCTGACTTGCCTTCTGGAGGTAACCCTGTACTGATCCTGCGAGAAGGGACATTTCTGTTCTATTTCTAACATTGATTGTGTGGGTAATACAATCTATCATTGATTATTTTCTCCCTTTGACTAGTAGGGTCCACTAGTCCGGGTCCAAAAAGATGAATGATTATACTTATGTAATGTCTTAAAGAAAATAAGAATGAAAGAAAGAAGTAAATTGTACCTATGCATGCCTAATCAAGTTCTGTATATGCATTCCTTTCCTGTTTACGTGTACCTTTTTTGCTAAATTCTGTTATCCTTATTTATTGTCTTAACTTGATGTACTTGCTAAGTTATTAGCTCACTCTTACTTTCTTCTTTCTAGATGAGAGTTATAAGTTGATGCCCAATTAGTTAGAGCAAGGCAGGAGATAAGTTAAAGATATCAGCAGGACTCAGAGGACTTGCAGTTTTGTATATGTTTAATGTAATAGAATGAAAATAGTTAAGTTAGATTTATATTGTATAATGGAATGAGGCATAATATGTTATGTATTATTGTAGATTTTATTATGCTTCTGCAAGTGGTAGATGTATTTAATTTTGCTTCCGCTATTGTTTGATTATGGATTTGTGTAGGCCTACATGGTATTTCTATTTAGATCTAATGTGGTAATTATGAATACTATGTTGGAGTCATGGAAGATATGGCATTTGTTGATTCTGTGTATATATTAAGTTGAATGTTGAAGTTTGAGGACTTATATGCTTATACATCTTTTAATTAAACAGGTTGTATAAATGGTTTTTAGTCTAATTATAAAGAAAACTCTGTCAAAATTTCTGCAGAATTTAATATTTTAAAATTTTAGGTATTAGTTTTGTTTGTTTATTGGCTGAGATTCTTAGAGAAAAATAATCCATTCCGTCAAATATGTTATACTATATAGGGATTTTTGTAGGTTTGTATTAGTTTGACGGTTGTATTTCAATCAAAACTCTATCGATTCTGGTTAGGAAATGTGGTCTATCACAGTTGGTATCAGAGACGAGATACCTTACGCTTGATCTAAATTTTATGCGAAAGCCTAGGATAGTATAGGTTAGATGGAATAAGTAGAGATAGTTATAGGATGGTTAAGCTAGATTGGGTAGTTTTAGTTGTCCTAATTGTCCTACTTAGACCGCTAGCTATATTTAATTGCATAGAATTGTTATGTTCTAGTTAGTGTTTAACCCATAATCTAACCCATATCGTTCTTGTTTCAGAATAGACATTAGTAGCCAATAATGCCGCCGAGATGAAGGACTACGCATGGAGGTGGTCAATCACATGATACAGAGACCAATTATTTGAATCTGTTGGGTCGTATGGCAGACATCATTAAGAATTTGGGGCAAAGGAATCTTGCTCTAGTGCCTGTTCCTGCTCTAGCTCCTGTTCTTGCTAATCCTAGACTGTTTACTTATGATCGATTCATCCAGGAGAGAGTTCCTAAGTTCCTGGGGGCCCGATTCGTTTAAAGAGAACACATGGTTCCAGAGACTGAAGAAGGTGTTTGCTGTTATCCGTTGTCTTGAGAGGGTCCGAGTGTTGTTTGCCTCATACCGACTGGAAGATGAAGCCCATCATTAGTGGGAGATACAAAAGAGGGCCAGAGGTGTGCCAAAGAATGAGATTACTTGGCCCATATTTAAGGATGAATTTATAGAGAAGTACTTCCCATTCGCCCTCCACGAGCAAAAGGAGGAAGAGTTTTTCTGCTTGAGGCAAGGCAAGGGATGGTGGCCGAATATGACACAAAGTTTACGGAGTTAGCTCATTATACTCCGTACATGGTCGAGGATGAGGAGAGGAAAGCTAGGAAGTTTCTGCAAGGCTTGCGAGATGATGTCCACAAGTAGTTGGCGACCCTCAAGCTGTCAACCTATGGAGAGGTGTTGGATTGCGCTTTGATCCACATGAAAGAGTTTGAGAATGAGGAGTATTTTGAAAAGAGAATGTCTAGCAAAAGTGGCACCAGTTCTAGCTCTAGTCTGGGCTCGAGGGGACCGCCAAAGAGCTTGAGACAATCGGATCAAGGGAAGAAAGCTAGTCATTCTGTACCAGCCAAGTAAGCTCCCGCCAATCCGTGTCAGCATTGTGGGAAGCCCCATGGTGATAGGCCTTGTTACAAGGCACTGGCCGTATGTTTCAATTGTAGGCAGTCTGGACACAAGGTCAAAGATTGTCCTTACAAGAAGAAAGCTCTTGCCCCTAAGCTGGTCGTTCTAGGAAAGGTGTTTGCAGTGCCTACTAGTGAAGCTAAAGCATCTGATATTATTGTGGAAGATATTCTTTCTATTTGCGGTGCTTTTGTCACTGTGCTTTTTGATTCTGAATCCACTCATTCTTTTGTATCGCCTCAATTTGCTTGTCATTTAGTCTCTTCTCCTGTGATTCTTGATTATTTGTTAGTTATTTCGACGCCCACGAGATCTTCTATTGTTACTAATGTTTCGTACCCTGGGTGTTCAGTAGAGGTGAATGGGTTATCCTTAGCTGTTGATTTGATTCTTTTGGAGATACATGATTTTGATATTATTTCGAGCATGGATTGGTTGTCGAGGAATCATGTAGCCATTAATTATTCCCATAAGAGAGTTGACTTTGCAATTCCAGAATGTGAGCCCTTTCATGCTCAAGGAATTCGATGGGTGGAGTCGTCTAACTTTATTTCGGCTCTGCAAGCTCATCATCTGTTGAATAGTGGATATAAAGCCTATTTGGCATATGCTAGTGTGGTGGAGAGCCATGAGCTATCGACAAAGGAGATTCTGATAGTGCGTGAGTTTGAGGATGTGTTTCCGAATAAGTTGTCTATTTTGTTGTCACACCGGGAGATTGAGTTTGGGATTGATCTTATGCAAGGGTCGGTACCTATTTTGAGGACGCCCTATCATATGGCTCCTACTGAGTTGAAAGAACTGAAGTAGCAATTGTAAGACTTTTTGAATTTGGATTTATTTAGACCTAATGTTTCGCCGTGGGGTGCTCTGATTCTATTCGTGAAGAAGCAGGGGACCTTGAGGTTATATGTAGACTATCATGAGCTGAATAAGATTATGATCAAGACTAAGTACTCATTGCCACGGATTGATAATCTTTTTGATCAATTGCAGGTACCCATGTGTTCTCAAAGATCGATCTTCAGTTGGGGTATTATCAGCTTAGGATCAAGCAGGAGGATGTAGCGAAGATAGCTTTTCGAACGAGATATGGTCATTATGAGTTTCTTATGATGCTGTTTGGATTGACGAATGCCCCTACGGTGTTTATGGATTTGATGAACCAGGTCTTTCAGCTATACTTGGATAGATTTGTGGTGGTTTTCATAGATAACATCTTGATCTATTCGAAGAGTTGTGTTAACTATGAGGAGCATTTGAGGATCGTGCTTCAGACCCCTAAGGAGCATAAGTTGTATGCATAGCTGAAAAAGTGCGAGTTTTGGCTCAATGAGGTTGTATTCTTGCACCATGTCATTTCCGATGGAGGCGTCTCGGTAGACCCGAAGAAGATTGAAGCTGTGATCAGTTGGAGTCAACCGACAACCGTTATGGAGGTCCATAGCTTTTTAGGTATGGCCGGTTATTATTGTCGATTTGTAGAGAATTTCTTTCGGATTGCCTTGCTGCTTACCCAATTGACAAAGAAGGAGGTAAAGTTTGAATAGACAGAAGAGTGTGACCAAAGCTTTTAAGAGTTGAAGGATCGTTTGACTTCAGCATCGATTTTGACTATTCCCGATGGTTCAGGTGGCTTCAAGGTATATTATAACGCTTCTAAGGTTGGCCTCAGATGTGTTTTGATACAAAATAGGAAGGCGGTTGCTTATGGATCTCGGCAATTGAATATTCATGAGAAGAACTATCCGACCCATGAATTGGAGTTAGTCGCCGTTTTTTTTGTGTTAAAGATTTGGATGTATCATTTGTGCGGCGAGAAGTTTCTCGTGTATTCCGATCACAAGAACCACAAGTATTTATTTTCACAGAAGAAGCTGAATATGAGGCAGTGAATGTGGATTGAATTTTTTTTGGATTATGATTGTGAGATTCACTATTAGCCCTGGAAGGCGAATGTGGTCATAGATGCTTTGAGTCATCGGACTAGTTTTGTGGCAATGGTGCAAATCAAGCAAATGAAGACGTTGGACTGTTTGAAGTTCTGTAATATTCAACGTTATATTAAAGGTAACAGGATGATGTTGTCTTTCTTGTAGATGTAGCCTGAGACCCTTCAGAGGATTAAAGAATGGCAAGAAAGTGATCCATTTCTGATGGATATTGTAATATTCCAAATTTTTATCTTTTGGGTATTTTGGATGTGATAAAAATTAATTAAATATTATAAAATTTTGAAGGATATGAAGAATAGTTGGGCTAACACCCGAAGTGTGATTGTGATATCGCCCAAGTATTGATTTAGGTTTTAAAATAAAAGAAAATGTATATATAAATATATATATATGTGCAAGTGATCTATTTCTGATGGACATTGTAATATCCTGAATCTTTATCCAATTAATTCGGGATAATTTATTATTTTAGATATTTTGAGTGTGATAAAAATTAATTAAATATTATAAAATTTTAAATGATATTTAGATTAATTGGGCTGGCACTCGAAGTGTGCCCGTACTACCATTCAAGTATTGATTTTGGTTTTGGAATAAAAGAAAATGAATATATATATATATATATATATATATGCAAGTGATCCATTTTTTATGGATATTATAATATCCTGAAATTTAATCCGATTAATTTTAGATAATTTATTATTTTAGATAATTTGGGTGTGATAAAAATTAATTAAATATTATAAAATTTTGAAGGATATTTAGATTAGTTAGGCTGACACCCAAAGTGCGTCCATACTATTGCCCAAGTATTGATTTAGGTTTTGGAATAAAAATACATAAATAAATAAAATAATAATAATAATAATAACAATAAAATAAAAGAAGTAGAAGGAATAGGACACAGGGGGTTTAAGGGAAGAAGAAGAGGAGAGAGAGGGCTAAATGAGAAGAGAGAGAAGGATAAAACTAAGGTTTTCGAGTCCAATTTTGATTTCGAGGTAGTTAGAGAAGTATAGATTGGGTTGAGATAAGTGCACCCATACCCTTTTCGTTTTCTCTTTTTTATTTTTGTTCGATCCCCATAAGATATTATTGACCCGATACCTGACCCATGCACATATTTTGTGAAACTCACAACTTGGGCATGGGAATTTATTAATTTGTTGTCTGATTCATCATTTTTGCACAGTTCTGTACATCCTGAAACCCTAACCCATGCCCGGATCCATTTAACCAATTATTTTGAGTTTTATATATGATTTGGATTTAAATAATGAAAACATGTCTTGAATATGATTATTTACCGATTTGGTATCCAATTTTTCAAGTTTTGTCTATCACAATTAGAAAAACATGGTCCGTCACAGTTGGTATCAGAGAGAAAGAGATACCTTAAGTTTGATCTAAATCTTATGAGGAAGCATAGGTTGGGATAAGATAGATTGAATAAGTGAATTAAGGCATAACATGCACGATCGGGTTTCCTTCTTTAACATACCGACGTCTCCAATAAAGGTAGAAGAATGGAAGTATTTAAACGGTAAAGAGAAAGTGTAGAAAAAACTTGTTAGAACATAAAGCTCAAAGTTGTAACTTTTGGCTTTCTCAAAGGGAGCAAGACCAATGGAGTATACACAAGTGGGCCATGAAGTTGATCTGCCAAGAATCCTAGGGTTTCAAAATTATAAGACAAGTATTTATAGAGGGCGCAAAAATCACATTCAAAAAAATGCGCGTTGCCACGGCGCTCGAGCGTAGAGGTGGCGAGCAACGAGCAGGCCCTTTCTAGTTTTGTGCTCGAGCGCATCGCGACCGTACAGCGAGCGCAATGTTTTCAATTTTTGGGGTCGAGCGGGTAGAGAGCGCACGGAGAGCACAGGGCTTCAGAATTATGGGTTCGAGCAGATAGAGAACGCATGGAGAGCACGGGGCTTCGGGATTTTGGACTCGAGCGACTAGAGAGCACACGGCAGGTGCGGTATCCATGGAAGTCGAAACGGACAACAACGGATGTATGTTGATGCAGAACTTCGACAATTCATAACCTGACATCGATGTATTATTATATATTGTCATAGAATATGCCAATTATAAAAATGATCCTAACAATCTCCCCCTTTGACAATTTCGTAACAAAACCCATAAAAAAAATAAAATAAATGCTAGAGAAGTACGAGTTCAGACACCACCGAGATAGAGCCCGTGTACATAAAAATCTACGCCTAATGAGAAATATAAATGATACAATAAGAAATGTATAAATCTATACTAGAACTACTGTGTCGATGTTGTGACTACCGCTTCAATACTGTAACTGAGTTGCCTGGTCAAATAGGGTTAGTACCACAAAGGTATAATATAAAATGATAACAATAGAAGTAAAAAACAAATATGCAGTAGTAAAAGGAATGAAATACAAGTAGTACCGAAATCTAAGAAGCACTCCCCCTGACAAAAATAACAAGCCTCCTCCTAACATAAATAATCATGTCTCCCCTAATCTCCCCTATCAAAGTGAATCAGGTATCCCTCTTTTTGTCACAAATGGCCAAGGGGTAATAAAGCTCACTTTTCTTGACCAATACTTGTCTCACTGAATACACTTTCTCATTCAATCTTTTTACTTGTTCATTTAATGTATGAATGTGATCAACAAGTGTATTCATTTTTAGCTCTTATCTTTGGTTGTATGGAAAGCTTATGGTGTAGCAGTGGGGACAAATTTGGCCAATCTTTCCACAAGCATGACAAGTTAGCAGAGACTTTGTGGGTTTGTTCATGACTTTTAGGCTATATGGATCAACCAAATTATGTGAGTTAAATCTATTATCCACACGTCGAGGCGTTTGCTTAGTGATTTTGGATGTTTTAGCGTTTTGGTGTGAAATTTTATGGCGGGAATAAAAATAGTTTTAGGTTTCATACTATTTTGGAAAATATTCTCAGAATACCCCAAACCCTGTTTATTTCCACAAATTTTTCCCAACCCGAGCATATGATTTAATTTTTTAGACCCATTTAAGAATTGTTTCAAATCATTTCTAGTAGCCTCAAGTTCAAATTCTAGAGTTGTGATTTGTTTAGTAAATGAGATTTTCAGATTATCAATTTCTTGAATTTTAGCATCTAACTCAAATTGTTGAGTTAATTTGTTTTTTCCAAATCTATGACCCTACTATTTAAGGTTCTATTTAGTTTCTTTACTTTTAAATATTCCCTAAATACCTTATCATATACTTCTTGAAATCCATCAAATTCAGCTTCTGACTCATCCTCAGAGTCATCAGATTAATTAAAGTTTTCAACTGAATTGCCACACATTGAAGTCATAAAAGTCATACACTTGACAGGGCCATCTTCAGAATATTTTTCACCCTCATCTTCTTCATCATCGCTTAAGGTCACATTAGCTTTAAAAGCTTGACCTTGTTAGCGTTTAAGGTTTGGACATTCAGCCCGATAGTGGCTAAACCCTTTACACTCATGACATTGAACTCTTTGAGTATTTTTTGATTTGAAGTCATAGAGTTCACATCGGTCTTTCTTCTCAAATTTAGGTGAACATTTTAAAGTCATATCAAGTTTGTTTGATGAAGATTTATTTTTCTTCAAAAAATTTTTAAAATTCTTAACAAATAAGGAAAAATCGTCATCGGTATACGATTCTTCATCGGAATCCCAATTTCTCTCTTCCCTACTTGATTTTAGAGCAATTGATTTATTCTTTCTTGACTGTGGTAATGTGTGCTCATAAGTTTGAAAGGACCCTACAAGTTCTTTCATTTTTAATTTATCTAAATCTTTGCTTTCTTGAATCGTAGTAACTTTTGGTCTAAATCATTCAGGCAAATATCATAGAACTTTTCTAACAATTCTATTTTCAGATATTCGTTCTCCTAAATTAAACGTGAAATTTACAATATCATTTAATTGTGCATAGAATTCATCACATGTCTCATCATCTTTCATTCGTATTTCTTCGAATCTAGTGGTGATCATTTGCAATTTTAAATTTTTAACTAATTTAGTACCTTAATGAGTAATTTTCAGAATGTCCCACGCATCTTTAGAAGTTTTGCACGTTGAAATCCATTTAAACTTATTGGAAGATACAGCCATAAAAATAACATGTAACCCTTACTATTACTGTTACAAGCATCAAGTTCTTCTTTTGACCACAAAGACAGAACTTTTGATTTATCATCGCTCTTGGGTGGAGTCCAACCAATTTGAGTACTTGCCCATACATACTTATCTATTGATTTGAGAAAGGCTCTCATCCGGACCTTCTAATAAACATAGTTACTCCCATCAAAGAAGGGAGGAACGGACAAGGATTGAGTAGTATGCATCTAGATCGGGGTCGTGGATCGGGGTGAGTCTCTGATACCAATTGAAAAAGGACTTTTTATCCTAAATTACACAATCAAGTTTCGATCCCGGTAAAAATAGCGAAAGCAGTAAAAATTAAATATTCAATACACGTAAAGAATATTTATTTCTAGATGCTAATGATAAGGACAAGCATGCAAAATACAAATGAGCATAAACAATAATAAAAAGACACAATTTTTGGGTAACGAAGGAAAGCTCGATACCCACGGTAATCGAGAAAAACCCTCCAGGTTTCAACGGCCAAGGAAGCAATGCACTATGAAAATTAACTTACAGACCGGGTGGTAACGACGTGCTAACCTAACCGACTTACTCCCGTCTTGTAATCCCTACCAAGGAATTCCTTGGATTTGCCTGCGGCAACAAAACCAGATACCTTCCGATATTCACGTTAATCTTCCCTCTTGAGCCACTTGAATTGTTGAACATGATCGGGTCTCCTTCTTCAACGTACCGACGTCTCCAATGAAGGTAGAAGAATGAAAGTACTTAAACGGTAAAGAGGAAGTGTATAAAAACTTGTTAGAACTGAAGCTTAAAGTTGTAACTTTTGATTTTCTCAAAGGGAGCAAGACCAATGGAGTATACACAAGTGGGGCACGAAATTGATCTGCCAAGAGTCCTAGAGTTTCAAAATTATAAGACAAGTATTTATAGAGGGCGGAAAAATCACATTCAAAAAATTACCCGTTGCCGCGGCGCTCGAGCGCGGAAGCGGAGAGCAACGAGCGGGCCCTTTCTGGATTTTGTGCTCGAGCGCATGGCGAGCGCACAACGATTGCAATATTTCAGATTTTTGGGGTTGAGTGGGTAGAGAGCGCACGGAGAGTGCGAGGCTTCAGAATTATGGGTTCGAGCAGATGGAGAGCGCACGGAGAGCGCGCGGCTTCGGGATTTTGGGCTCGAGTTGCTGGAGAGCACACGGCAGGCATGGTATCCATGGAAGTCGAAACAGACAGCAACTGATGTATGTTGATGCAGCACTTCGACAATTCATAACCAGACATCGATGTATTATTATATATTATCACGAAATGTGTCAATCATAAAAATAACCCTAACAGGAATGATCAGATTTTACGCTCAAAGACCATTCCTCTCATGAAGGTATTGTGGAAGAACCATTGTGAGATCCGAATCCAGGAACACGATGATTATGGAATAATTATGTAGATGAAAATTATGTTTGGGTTTAAATATAGTGAAAATTTTGATACCGAAGAAAAATCAAACGAAATGGGCCAAAATAGGAGGTGCACTAGAATGGCGCTCAAGTGGTGCTTGAGCACCATTTTACGAATATGACTGCTAGAGGTGAAGCGAGAGAGAGGTAGAGCTACGAGGGTGGCGCTCGATGGACACTCGAGCGCCAGCCCATGCGCCAATTTGAGAGAACCAGCGCTTAATGGCCGCTCGACAGGCGCTCAAGCTTTGGTCATGAGGGTAGCACGTGACCACTTTCCTTCAGCATTTTAAATGGTAAATTGAAGAGAGAGGGGAGATCGATGAGCAGCAAGCAAAACAAAGGGGAAGGAAGGAGGAAAAGGGAAAAAAGGGAAAATCCATCCAATCCGATCTGATCAGACTAAGACTAACAATAGAACAGGCTAAGGCAAGTGTACTCCAGACATTATTTACTGTTTTTATAGTGTTTTAATATCTCTGAAATTATATTTATGCTCTAAATCTGTGTTTCTTCATGTTCTACATAATTAAAGCCTGCTTTTGTAAATTAATTAAACAAATTTCATGTTTATCTGCATGTATGACAATATATGGCATCGATTTCATGAAAAATCATGTATTTGGTATCTAATTTATGCCCGAAAGTTTCATGTGAAACCCTAGAACGAAAATGAGGAATTTTGGTGTCTAAATTCCATAATCTGTGATATGTAAAGGCTTATTTGTAAAAAGGTATTATTCATGCTATGATTTATAACTGAAATATATATATATAACTGCACTATTAAGTTTCTACGAGCTTTTGAAGTAAAACTGAAGGGATATCCATATATTACTGACTGATTTTCTGAAGAATGATAGATTATAAGATTTATGATACTATTAATTAGGATCCAAGATTGATATACAGTCATGTGAGGTTCTTCGACATGCCTTAGGACATTACGGTGGTAATCAGGGATAATTCTGTTCATGGAGTTATACATGGTCCATCCTTCCTCGGGGCGTTAATTAAGGAGGGCAGTGTACTGATCCCGGAGGCTAATAATCCTCCGTCAACTTTGAATTGTGTACTATAGAACACAATCGGTCCCTATATGTCACTAACGCTGGCCCTGAATTATATGAAGTAAACACAATCTATCCCCGATTACTCGCCCCCTCGGCTTGTTGGGTCCTTGGAATATCGAACTAGAATTTTTGGAGAAACACGTAAGTTTTGGAACTGTTTTATGAAACCATTGCATGTTTAAATAGAATCATGTTTTACTCCTGTTTTCATGAACTGCTTCTATTCTTCTGATTTGATATTAACGTGGTTTTCTGCTCTAACATGATTTATGATTTTCAAGACCTGTTTATATAGAATTATACTTTTTCTTATTAATTATGTATATGTTTCTATTTTCCTAACAATTCTATAATCTTCTACATCTATGTTCTACTAATGTTTCCGTAATCACTGTCTTAACACTTTCATATTTTATATGCAAATGTATCCACCTTACTATATTATGTTATGTATGAGAGTATTATATTTTGCACGTTTTAGTACCTTACTGGGTTTCGACTTACTATTTTATTTTTTTTCCTCCAGATAAGGATATATAAAGAACATACTGGAGGATCACGTGTAGTTGGAGATTTCTAAGGAAGGTTGTGGAGTCTTGGTGAAGCCTTGAAGATTATCTTGAAGTATTTTAGAAAATCTAATAGTTCTACATATGCCATAGAGTTTTGTAAAAAAAAATTATGTATAAATGATTGAAATATATTCTGTAAACTATTATAACTATATTTATACTTTCGTAAATTATATCTTAGGTATAGTTGCTTCCGCTATATGTTTTCTAGTTTTGTACAGATTCTAAACAATATCTCTAATAGGAATTCTGACATAGTAGGTAGAATAGTTGATCTTAAGCCATGGATGGCATTTGAGATTCTGTGAATGCATATTGTAGAAAATTTGTCGTATTTTTTTTAATTGTATACTTGTACTAGTCCTACTTTTATATCATGGTCATAATTTTAAGGTTTGGCTAATGAGTATGCTCTGTAAATAGTATTTATTACAAGATGTATTTTTGGTTTTCATCTAATTTTAGATAGAACTTTGCTAAAATTTCTACAGAAATTAAACAATTTAAATTTATCAATTCTGTTCTGTATATGTCTGACAGAGGGTCCTATAAAGATTAGGATCCGTTCCGTCACAACCATTCCCGTGAAGAAGCAATGTGGGAAAGAGAGGATGAGATTCAAGAAAAGTATTTCCATTTATTTTGAGGTATGTATATTCGTTGGATTTCTAGGATTCATTAATTTTGAGGATAAAATTTTCTAAGTGGGGAAGAGTTATGGACTTCAATTTCTATAATATTGTAATTTTGAGTAATTAAGATAAAATAATCAAGATTAGGCTTAACTCATGTGAAAAAATTAAATTTTGGGAGTGTAGGAAGAGATGGCAAGGGACACCCGCCAGGCACCCAAGGCTGCGACACAGGCGCCAAATCCAGCAATGGAGTGCCTGTTGCGCGCTTGGTTGGTACTTGAGCGACAGCCCACGATATAAACGCACGTTAGGGCTTTTCTTCTGTCATTTTTTGGCTTCCAACGACAACGGAGAGAGAGAACATGAAGAAGAAGAGAGAGAAGGATGAGATCGAGATTCCCAAGTCTGATTCCGGCTTAAAGCTAGTTAGAAAAGTGATAGATCTGGTCAAAATAAATGCACTTATATACTTTTTTGTTCCTCTTTACACTTTTTGTTTCATTCTCTTCAGGTATTCTCATTCTGATGCCCATATAAGTTTATATTTTATGGAACCCATATCTTGAAAATGCATATATGTTGATTTCATGTTTGATTTCAAAGATTTGTACAGTATATTATTTCCCATAACCCTAACCCATGCCCCATTTAGATTTACTCATTTTATTTGAGATTTATACATGATTTAGCTACAGAAACTTGAAACCCTAACTTCATAAGCGTGGGTACTTAGATTATTTGGTATTTGTTCACATATATTTTGCATATGTTATTTTACGTATTTCAAAAATATTGTTGGACATAAATAGTTATATTTATTCACATGTATGTTATATATGTTATCTTGTATATGCTCCGAAAATTACGTTATATGTATTTGTAAAGAGATTTGTTGTTCAGAAGCTCTAAAGTTATGTTTGGCTCATTGTGGTAAAAATTTCTTACATGCTCCAAACTTTATGTTAATTTATGCATGTAATTAAAGGCATGTGAAGAATTGAACTCATAAGAAAATAATTATTCATATCCGTATTAAAGAATTATGTAAGTTATACAAAGTATTTGAAGAAAACTACATAATTTGTTATATTTGATAATTCGTTCTTTAGGGAGCGAAAACTTTATAAAAGTTTACGGTGGAGCCCTTCCTTGAGAGTAAATAATTATAAATCTAGACCAAACATTTATATTTCAGATGGTAGTATTCCTTAACATGCCTTAGAATATTATAGTGGTAGATCGAGAAATGTTCCTGAGCCACAGGAAATGATATGGTGGCATATTTGTTATTTGGCCCTATATATCGAGTAAAAGGTATACCATTTACCACGGGATATTAAAATCTGTGGTATCGTGGGTAGTGCCTTAGAATGTGTGGATGCATACACATTCCATTCCTCATTCGACTATTTTGTTAGTTGGTAAAATTTATTGGCCCTGGTCCGAAAAGATAAATAAGTTTATACATATTTTAGAACCTAAATGAAGAATAAGTAAAATGAGAAAGATAAAAGTGTTCCGGAAATGTATTTGTTCATGTTTCATATTTGTGCAATTATATTATACTCCTATATCTTTTCTCTACTTTATTCTGCGTATATTGCTTATTATCCTTGATTATATTGTGTCTTGCTGAGTATTTGACTCATCCATTGCTATTTTATTTCCTTTAAATGAGCACAAGCCTATACCTGATAAGACGGAGTAAGGGTTAGAAGTCGGCTAGGTTACAGACTTAGAGGATTATTTTGTTGACTTAGTTTTGTGGTTTTGCACCTTATTGAGTGCTTTTGTATATCATTTTGTGATGGATAAGTATTGATATATGTGTATGTTGATGATCTACAGGTACTTTAGTTTCACTATATTTTGATGGTTGTATGTGCTTCCATAAATTTTTATGATTTATTTAGGCACCTAGTGGCATCTTATCTGAGTCAGTATCATAATCGGAGTTATAACATTGGTGCCACAAATTTTATTGTAGCTTTTTAAATCGTGTGTTGTCATTTGTGGATATATATATTTGTTATACGGGGATATTATACAGGTTTTAGTCTAACGGCCTTTTTATCGCCGAAATCATGCCGGTTTTTGGTTAGGAAATTCGGTTCGTCATAGTTAGATAGACTATGGATTTGGAAGATTATTTTGTAGATTAAAATTTTGTGATTTTGTGCTTATGTACGGAGTTTATTTGTATATTTTGATGGTCATATATTGAGTTATATTGATGATGTATAGATTAGTTTAGTTCCGCTGTGCATTGATAATTGTATATGCTTCCGTAGGTTATTATGATTTAATTTTTAGGTACCCATTGGCATCTCTTTTGAGCCGACATTGTATCTGGAGATATGACGTTGGTACCATGAATGGATTGTGACATTTTAGATCCTGTGTGTATGTTGTTGTGATATGTATACTTTTGTACAAGTGAATTGTACAGGTTTATGTTTAATTTGATAGTCATTTTACAAGTGGAACCTTATTGGTTTCCTGTTAGAATATGGTCTGTCACAAAGCTAACCCGAGAGCCACCTTTTGGCCTATACTATGCGACTGAGGCTATCATTCTAATAGAGGTCAGACTGCCCAATCTCCGGGTCAAATATTTTGATTCACTCAGCAATTCACAAAGGTTTTGAAGAAATCTTGACCTATTGGAAGAGACTTAGGATATGGCAAGATTGCAGACAACAACTTATTAACAACGGGTTGTGATGTACTATAACAAGAATGTTAGAGTAATCCAGTTTGAAGTGGGAGACCTAGTGCTATGAAGTATTCAAACCACTAGCAAGAATATCTATTGGAATAGGCTCTTACTTAATTGGGAGAAGTCATTGCTGGTCTCGATCATTCTCTAAAATGTGACATACAAATTACGCACCCAGAATAGCAAACTTGTCCCTCAAATTTAGAGTGCTTCTCACTTCAAAAAATATTATCAGTGAATGTACACCTGACTAGGTAAGATTAGTATATATTATCTAAAGTGCTTGGAAAGTTTATTACATTGTATTAATAAAATAATTATTTATTATTCATATAAGTGCTTGTTTATTATTTCATAAAATTACATGACCTAAGCTGCCCCTAAATCAGGTAAGATTTATTCACCTATCCTTCAAGTCACACTTGGTGGTCAATAAAACTTGGTCACATTATCGAGTGACCCTAATGAGGTCGATTCCTAAAACTTGGTTACTAAACCAAGTGGCCCTCGTGAGACCGAAGACATAAAAACTTAGGGGGTTTCCTTAAAGTACAAATGTAAAAACCTCCAATTAAAGAATGGTAGTATCGTCAACTGACTATGGTCCAAAAAATATAAGTTAGACATACAAGAGCACTAATACCCTTTGGCATGTTCGAGGGACAGAAGCCATGTGTGGATGACGGCTTAACTAATCTCAAGAGCCTAAAATTTAAGCCTATAAGGCTCTGCCAGCTTATATATATATATATGTACAAGTATGAACGACAAAGAGAGAGACAGGAAAAATAATTTACATAATGATGTAAAAATTTTATTTTATTAGAAGAATGTTACAATTACAAGAATAATTATGGCAAAGGCTCCGAGGAGTCTACATCATCTTTGGGATGGTACAATACATTTAAACTATGTCGAGCATTGGCGTTCCTAGGATTGAATATGGAAATTGGAATACTAGGAGCCACCATTTTGATGATGTGTCAGTAGAGGCCAATACCATCCCAATACTTTCACTCCATAACCTGCCTAATATCATTCGAACTAATAGACGTCCAAAGCTCACTCTCCAATTTGAAGTTTTGGTCATGAAGGAGAGGGTACTTCTATTTCGTCTCAAACAGCTCACGTTCGAGATGGTAAACATCTTCTCCAAGGTTAAGAACTTATCTTTCTCAATATAATCCTAAGATAGGCGGTCGGTAATAAAAACAAGATGATGGGCGAGTTCTTGAAGCCATAAAAAGAGAACAAGTTAGAAGCCATGAAGAAAGTAATAAAAGAACTAAGGAAAGGTTTGGCCCATATCTCAGAGAAAGAAGAGCTCCTTAAAGAAGTATCATTTGTGGGAACCTCCAAAACCTCATGGACCTCGGGCTCTGAGGGCTCTGTAGTAGCAACCTCACTAACTCCTCTGGCAAAAACATCTCCCACGGCCTCAAACGTTAGGGGCTCGGAGCCAGATATTCCCACTGCAACCTTAGAAGTTACTTCCAGTTCGGCCTAGAATGTGGGGGCCTCTAAGAGAGGCACGTATGCCACCTCGACCTGTCCTTCGGCCTTGTCTTCAACTCTGGCCGCAGAAACTGGGGGATCGGGAGAAGGTACCTTGGTAGCCTTAGCATGAAGCTCCAAGATGACCAACTCAAGGATGCTAGCCACCGAGAACTCAATTTGGGGCACCTCCTCGACCTCCCCAGACTGAGTCTCGTTTATCTAGGAAGCACCCTCAGTAAAGCTGGTAGGAAGATCAGGAAGGGGCTCCTTGGATAGTGATGATAGAACAATTGGCACCCCAAATGAAGCAAGTGTTGGAGTAGGGATTCGAACGTCTTCGGCTTTGATCTCAGTAGCAAACTCCGACGGCTTGCAACTTTCATTTGGTCCGACGGCCCCATAGGTTTGGGCTAGAGAAGATGTAGAAGTCGGGTCCACCCTCATCGACGGCCTTTTTCTTCTTGCCAGTTGATCTATAGTGGCTTCGTTGTTATAGAGGACAACCCGGCTGAAGCCTCTTTGTGCTCGAATACTTGGGCCGATGTCTCATTTATTTGAAGAGGCCTTTTTTTCCTCTTCTACTTTCTTTTATGAACCAATGGTGTAGAAGGAGCATTCGATCCCTCCAGTACAGGCTCCTATTTAGCCTAAGTCAGGGATTCGGCTAATAGCTATCAGTTCTTTTTATTCTCGTTAAAGGAGCTGACCTTTTCTTTAAGAAAATTTATCAGTGCCTTAGCCGACTCCTTCTCATACTCCATTATTTTAGTATTAAATAATGAACAGACTCAGCCCCATTCGTTGGAGAGCTCCCATCCAAAGGGAGTCACCAAGTAGAAGAATCAGTCCTTCCATCTTTTTGTTAAGTTAGGGTTACTCCTACTCAATACAAAATTGGGACGTGAAGAGACCGAAATCCGATCTACTCTATGGTGAAAACGAAGGATAGCCTTTACGGCCTTGATGTCCAATGCTAGGCCGTGAATACGAGCAAAAATGCATAAAGAAATAAAATACCTAACTGTATTGGGTTGCAATTTATCGACCGAAATATGGAGGGTCACCATTATTGTGACGGACCGGGTTATTTTTCTTAAATAACCCTCCGTCAATAAACACATCATTAATGCCCATAATTACCATTTTAAAATTTCTACAGAAAATTGGGCAGAATTTCATTTATAAATTGGACGTTTGTTAAAATACAAACACTTGTAAATAATCCTGTACAATAATCCACAATATTTATTAACAAACCACAGGATCACATAGCCACCACAACACCTCTGGTGGCACCAACATCATAACTCAGGTACAACGCCGGCACAGAAAGGATGCCAACCAAAAGAAACCCAAATAATAACCACAATAAGTAACCTGCGGAAGCATGAAACCATAACACATAAGAAACCAAACTGTTCATCCACATCCACATACATATACATAACATAATATATAATTGGGATTCACAAAATGCAATACAAATCCCTGTTCCATACGTAATCAAACTAAGTCTTCAAGCTTCGCATAGGAAATCAGGTCGCCTATCTCGCTCCTACAGCTTACTCAGTCTAGTCGAACATCATAGCATTCTCATCTGAAAGGAGAGATAGCAAGCGTGAGCTAAAAAGTCCAGCAAGTGTAAACATACATCACTATCAGAGAACAGATAAACAATAGAAACGATGGTGGGAAGGGGGAAATCATATAACTTCAATTAAAAAAGGAGCATGAGACGAAGGGGACCTTTGGGATCGAATGGGTTGCATATTGACATTAGATACATTTTTACACACATTTATTATTTTCATTAATCTTTGCGGACTAGGGCCAGTAGGTCGTACTAGCAAACGATGCGAGAGAACGAGGAAAGGATCATGATACTCCACATGATCTAAGGCCGTGAGGGCTTATTCTTAGACCCAGTCGGGGCGTCATCTACATATCATGCCTATAGAAGGGCCCGATAAACGCCCCATTTTCCCGGAGTACCAGGGCAATTGCTCGTTCTTCCATAATAGATCCTAAGGCGTGCCACGGACATCACCCGCTCACACAAGTGACCAGAATACGCGGCCAAAGTATTCTTTGGGTTTCCACCGAGATAGACGTAGCAAGCCAGAGAATACTACCCAATGAACATAAGTCCATGGTCCTAGTTTCATTATTCCATTTCCATTTGTGGAAAAGTCCACCATATCCAATTTACCATATCTCCCGCCATTTGGGAGGTTCCATCATTCAAATGTCACATTGTGGACTTCCCTCTGATTACTTATTCGGTTCTTACCTTTCTTTGGAACTTGGCATTTTTCATAATTCAATTTATATGCATGATTATCAAAATTCATGAGAGGGATTAGGATTCATTACCATCGATGAGCCAATATCACATTGGGGTCCTCCGGAGCCCATTTCTGAATCTTACAATTTTAAATGCACATTATTCATAGCTTTCATAACAATGGAATGAGGGTAAAATATGCAAATTGTCCATTTATTTCGTGTGAACAGTAATAGGGATCGTTTAACACTTCCGGACGCCGCAAACGGGTCGATTCCTATGAAATTGGACGCCCGGTCAATATGTATGCATAATTAGGACATGGTGATTCATATTTTGAGATCAATTTAAGATAATACAAAGGTGAAAGCATGCAAATTTATTTGTTCACCTCGGGTGAACAGTGTCAGGAGGCATTTAGAGGTCTCGGACGCCGTGAACGGATCGATTCTTGTGAAATCAGACGCCCGGTCAATATGTATACATAATTGGGACGTGGTGATTCATTTTTTGAGGTCAAATTAACATAATTTGAAGGGGAAAACAGTGAACCCGAATTTGGCGTGGGGTTAGGGTTTGGTGGTATCGAAACAAGTGAATCGGACAAATAACTACATATTCATCAATCATTACTTATGGGCTATACGATTTTCATGATTTGGGTGGGTATCGGAACGATAATACCCGATGGAGAACGAGTAAAAATCACAAGATAACAAATAGTGAGTATGAGAACACTTGCCTCGACGTGCTCTACATTTTCTCCAACTAGCTCGAACTCGGAATCGGACCCGAATGCCTCAATTTTCCCCTTTTCTCCTTCACGAGCTCCTCCTCTCACCGGGCTCCCACGGGTGCTGCCGCTGCTCCACTGCGACGCCCAGCCGGCCACCACCTCGCACGGCCGTTGCTGGCCGCTACCGACCCGTGCGCCACCGGTGCCGGTGCCGTTCTCCCCCTCTCTCTTTCTCTCTTTCTCTCCCCCGAAACCCTCGCCCGAGCCCCTGCTTTCCCTTCTCCCGTTTTTACCTTCTGTTTTCATTTTCCTAATATTATTATTATTATTATATTATACACACACACACGCACACGTTATATACACACACACATTATATATATATATATACATCTATTTTTTCTTAAATCACAAAAATCCAAAATCAATATTCAGGCGGCCGAACGGGCTTACTTCGAACGCTGGCCCATCAGATCCAAATATTCTTCAAAATTTTCATAATATTTAATTAATTTTTCTCAAACCCGATTTACCCAAAATTACCGAAAATAATAATTAATCTTAATTTAATCGGATACAATATTTCGGGATGTTACAATTATTTTGTACAACACCGGTGCCAAAGGACATCAGAGACCTCCTTTCAAATAGATTACGTAGACGGTGGCATATCCTTCTTGTGGAGAAGAGGCTCTACCACCGACTCCGGGCAAAAGATACACCATTTAGTTCGGAATCTTATATTGAGCATGGAGGTAGTCAATATCGACGGATGCTAGGATTGACTGAATATCATTAACATCAGAAGCCATTGAAGATGAAGGGTTTCAGAGGATGAAGAAGATGGCGGAAGGGTTTCGAAAGAGAGGCAAGGAATGAAGAGTTTTAGAAGTGTGGAAATAAAGATTTAGAGTCTATTTATAGTAAAGGTTTTGAGTCAAAATGACACCGAAAGGATGAAAATTTAAAAGGACGCACCTCATTATGACGGTCTACATGTCAACACCCTGTTGGATGTGGAGCACGTCAAATTGCCCGAAGTTAGTAATGATAACCGGTGCAATTCCAAGAATGGCACGAGACTCGAAGAATCTTGCATTTAATGCTACTACTGGCTGCATGGATGAAGTCTGTCGGGTTAGGAGTCTTCGTTTAGACATTCAATGAAGCTCGTCAAACTGGAAGTCTTCATCCCACTAGTCAACGAAGTCCATTAGACAAAGAGAATAGGTTCGGACAAATGACTATCATCGGAAATCATACTGGAAGATTGAATTTCAAGTCTCTTGGTATGGGGAGCTAGTATGGGTATAGTTTTTGACAGCCTTAGAGGAATAGTCCGTCCAAGGATTTGGCCCATAACAGAATGGAGGTCCAATCGGTCCATATAGCCCAAGATCGATGAACAAATCCATCAGCCTTATTTGAATGATTTATTCCTTGAAGGAAAACAGAACCAATATTAATAATTGAAACAGTTTCATTCTCTTATCTGGATTCAATGTTCTTGGGTGCCAGTTGAAACTGCAAGCTAAACAATGTCTTATCCACCCGACAGTTTCTTAAGCGGTTGACAGAAAAAGTCAACCGCTTCCTAGTTTCTATAAAACCCTTCTTTTCCAACAAGAAATGAGACGATACCCAACTAAATAAAAACTAATCAAAGACAACTTAAGAAACTCCAACCGCACACATACTCTCTAATTAAAATGCTTTCTAAAAAGCGCACATTGCAAACTAAAAATATTTCGGCTAGTATTTATACTTGCATCCTCTCCTTTCTATTTCCTTAAAAAAAGATTCTAACTTAAGTATCAAAAAATATATCGAATAGTGAGTCTCACCTATCCTTTGATCGTACTTTGTTATGTTACGAAGGATTCAAATTAAAAGCGTACGAAGATTAGACCCTCTTCAAACTCGATGGACAATTCTTGACTCCCTAATTCATACAATAATTTGAATACGGGGTCACATCAAAATGTGACGGTATGGTTTGATAGTTCTTAAAAAAACAAAGTAATTTGGAGTGAAAACTATGAAATTTTGTCATAAAATAATAGTAATAATAAACTGTCCGATTTGTGTGAATTTCTTACGATCATTTTTTAACCCCATAGCATGCATACAGGGGAGACTGGCAATCGTGAGGTGTGGTATGGTATTCCCTCTTTCTTAAACATACACAAATATAGAAGCAATTTTTATAAAGAAAACAAAATTATTATAAATTTTTTAAGTGACTTACATGTACGTAAACAGTACAAGATCCAATAATGTCGCAATGCAGAATCAGGGGCCAGTCAACCATATTTACCTCATTTGTGTCCTACAAAAAATTGAAGAAGGACAAGAAGAAAAGCCATCGGCGTCCTTCGGTGCAGGTGAAGCCTTCACTAAATTAAGATGTAGTCGACATCAAGGACAAAGAGAGAGGGAGATAGAAAGGGAGGGAGGAAATTGATTAGCCGTGGCATCGTCTTCGAATTCTCCATGCGCGGCGTGCAAGCTACTTCGCCGGAAACGCCAGCCGGAGTGCGTTTTTGCGCCTTACTTCCTACGAGATCAACCGCAAAAATTTGCCAACGTCCACAAAGTATTCGGAGCCGGCACTGTGACGAAGTAATATCGAGTGTGGGTGGGAGTGTGTTACTTATAAATAAATCTAATCTGTTAACAATAAGATTATTAAAAAAAATGAGAGACGTGGGCTGATGGGTAATCGAATGGCTGGCACAAATGCTTCCGATAGGTGTGCTATCCCTCGACCTTTGTTATTTAAGTAAAGTAATATCGAGCTCTTGAACAACAAGGACTCCATGGCCCAATGGATAAGGCGCTGGTCTACGGAACCAGAGATTCTGGGTTCGATCCCCAGTGGAGTCGGTTTTATTCATGTTTTTTCTCATTGGGTGTAATTTTTCTTTTTCTTTTTTAAATGTCGCGCCCGTTCTCCAACAACTAAATATTTGCACTTTTTACGTTTTTTTTTTTCTTCATGACACTTCTTAGCTCACGAAAAATGATTACAGTAATAGCAACATCCACCTCATTTCAAATGAAAAAGAAAATTAATTTTATTTTTTTGGGATAATTAATATAAGGATGATATATGAATTAAGAAGGGGAATTAAACCCATATGAATGCTCATAGGAATAAAATGGCATTTGTTCATTTATTTATAAAGTAATTTTTACAAAATTTTAAAACTTATAACTTTGACTAAAAATGTAATGTTCTGGACCCCGCTGAAAATATTTTAATATTTATTATTATTTTAAATAAATTAAACATTTTAAAAATTAATTTAACATCATAAAATTTAAAAAAAAATATGTCAAAAAATTACGGCTTTGGTGCTCGCTGTGAGTTTGAGGGGTTTTTCAATTGATATATATGTATATATATTATTTTAATAAAAAAACAAAGAGAGATAAGAAGATGGAATAATGTTGGATTAGACAAGATAGGGGTTGGGGGGGATGGTTGAAGATGAGGATTTGTGGAAAATAAAAAGGGGGATTTTGGGGTCTGGCATCGGCAGAACAGAAGAGAGAGAGAATGGCTGAGAGAGGGGGAAATTACGAAGCCATTTTTGGCGCTGCGAAGGAAGGAGGAGGGAAATCAGTGATCGGCGACGGCAGTGTTCGGCGTAGTCGGTGCTGTGATGGTGATTTTCGGTGGCTAAAGTTGGTCGGTGGCTGGGCGACAGCAGCGCATAGAGAGAGAAGCGCACGGTTGAGAGATGGAGCTCGGTGCATGGCAGAGGAACTCGGTGGCTAAAGCTGTCCGGAGGTGGTTGACGGCGGCCGATGGTGTCGCGCCGGCAATCAACGGTGGCCGTGGGTGTCCGACGGCGTGTGCAGAAGCTGCACAGTGAGAAGGTGATTTCTGCCAGCTTTTGGTCGGACTGCAAGGCAGAAAGTGACACGTGTCCTCCTTTGGTTGGAAGGAGATCCGGGTAATTAATACGCCAGAGATCCGTCCTTTGGCGGGGTCAAGTGGAGTGGCGACACGTGGCAATTCTAACGGTGCCATTAATGAGGGGTTTCGTACGGGAGTCCCGTCCTTTGGCTGGGTTGAATGAGGAGGTGACACGTGGCAGAACTGACGGCGTCCTTTACATGCTTGGCGCTTAAGTTTTCCTTCCGTTTTTTGAAATCGGTTACGCCTCCTTCGTCTTCCTCGTTCCCATTTCTCAGACAAACCCTTCGAAGACACCCTGAAACTTTTTCCGATCATGGCTTCCGTGGCAGATTTTTCATCTGATCTGAGAGAGGACGATATCAAGGCTTTGTGCGTCAAATATAACATCCCTAAAGAGATGGCTTGGAAGGTTCCAAGCGCCGACGACAAAGCCTTTTCTCCACCAGAGGGCTACATTACCGTTTACGAGGCTCACCTGAGGAGCGGCCTCCGCTTGCCTTTGCCGGAGGAATTCGAAGCGATCATGAAGGCTCTGCGAGTTCCCATTGCCCAACTTCATGCCAATGCAGTGAGGTATCTCTGCACTTTGTGTATTTTTACTCGAAAGTTTGGCAAAAAGTTTAGGATGACGGGCGTTAGGGTTGTATTTAAAGTAATTCAGGGCGGAGAGTGGATATCGCTCACTCCTCGCGCCGAAATAAAAATTAGCTCGGCTATCCATGATTCGTTGAAGAACTGAAAAAACTGGTTCTTCTTCGTGAAAGTGTCGGAGAAGTGGCCGCTTGCCAAAAGCTGGGGCACGATTCCGGAGGTCTACTTTGGGACACCGTCTCTCCGACTGATTAAATCCGCTTTATGAGTGGTCGCTTGATAAGATAAAGAAGAACCCCGACGACTTTAAGCGGGATTTTTGGTTTCCCGAATAGAGTCCAAGAAAGTTAACCGGGGCCGCGTCTCCCGCCAGGGCCGCGGCCTCCGATTAAAATGTCGAGGCCCGAGGACTCGAGGGTGTGATCATCCGTTCAAGGCCCTCGAGGAGGCCGTTGAGAGGGCTACTTCTACGTCCTCGCCGTCCCCATCGCAGATTGACCTTGTGGCGGCCGGATCTCGCGGTGGATCCTGGCAGACTTCCGGGGTGGAGAAATCCATCGAGGACTCGGCCGGTGGAGGCCGGAGGCGTGGTCCCGGCCCAACCTCGCAGCCTAAGGTGGCTCCAGGGCGCGGGGTGGTGGGACCTTCCGAGGAGCCACCATGAGGTGGTTGTGCGTATTTCTCGCCGGAGTCAATCGCGAGGCTCGATTCTTTAGCAGCTTGCTCCGGAGGCGCCCGGAGGAGCCCGTGGCATCTACTCCGCAGGCCGCAAGGAGGAGCCCGCCGCCGCTATTGAGGATGATGAGCTCTTAGAGAGCATTCTAGATGAGGCAATGGCGTGTTCGGCGCGAGGTGGATGCTCCCGGTCCTCCGCCTAACCGAGCCTCGGTCTGGGGGCCAGCCTAAGGGACCCATGAGGACATTTTGGAGGTATGATTCTTGGCGGTCGATTCCTCGTACTTCGTCCCTTCAAGGTTTCTAACCGGTCTTCTCGTTTGTTGTCGTTTGTGCAGCCATTGAAGGTCGCATCTACACTTCTTAAGGCAATGGTGCAGCGTGACGAGGCACTAGCTGAGAAGGAGGCAGAAATAGCCTGGCTGTATGCCAAGCTGGCCGCTTCAGGAGGGGAGTTCCGCGAGCAGACAACTGCTCTTGATACTGTTATGGCGGGCGTGGAGGCAAAGAACGCCGAGTTGAAGGCGGAGGTTGCCGAGCAGAAGGCGGAGGTTGCTCGCCTAAAGGAAGAGGATGATCGACTGAAAGCGAGCAAGAAACTCCTCGCAGATCGAGCCGCTGTTGCAGAGAGTGAGCTGGCTACTCGGATGACCCTCCATGAGGTCGGCGGCGCACTACACGCCCGGCTGTTAGACGGGCTCAACATTGGACGCCATGTCGCGCGGTTGGTCATTCCTGACTTCTCGGTGGAGTTTATTAATCAAAGAAACCGCGCGGCGCTGCGTAAGGAAGACCTGCAGAGAGAGCCTCGTGACAGTCAGGGTGGTCCGCCAGCCTTGTAGCTTTTTGTACTCCCTTTTTTTTTTACAGTATGTAAACTGTAACATACTTAATGAAATGGAAATTCTTTTTCACCAAAGGTCCATTGCCTTTTATTGATGGGTGTTTGTTGTATGGGGGCGGCTAACTTGGTCACAATGACCGCATTGCTTGGTTGCCTAAGGAGCCGAGCCCCTAGGCTTGGTAGGTCGTTGCATTAACCAACTCATGATCGCCAAGCAAAGACTTGGGCGATCGGTGTTAGAGAAGGAACACTTCTCGCTTTGTTTAACCACGCTATCCTTTCATAGAGAAGGTTGGTGCAGGGGTAGCTAACTTGTTGGGGGTCGCCTAAAGAGTGAAATCCTTAAGTCGGGCAAAGGTTGTAAGAACCACTGGTGGCGCCGTTCAAGTGAAGACTTGGGCGCCAATGTTGGAGAAGAAAAGCTTCTCCTTCGACCGTCGTTGATCGACGTTGTTGCTCCCGAAAAGGGGTCGCCGCGTGTGCCATTCTTGCCCCTAAGGTTTTCGGACCGCTATGGGCTACTTGATGACCAAGGTTTAATACGACCGCTATCGGGCCGCTCGGATGACCGAGGTTTCGGACGCTCATGGGCCACTTGGATGACCAAGGTTTTAGACCGCTCATGGGCCACCCGGATGACCAGGTTTCGAGACCGCTCATGGGCCACCTAGATGACCAGGTTTCGCACCGCTTATGGGCCACCTGGATGACCAGGGTTTCAGACCACTTTTTGGGCCACCTAGATGACTAGGGTTTAACGAGAGGGTGAAGACCCTCCCGACTTAGGGGCAATCTAGGTCGGGTGGATACCTGCAAAGCAAACGCAGTTCATAGGTCCTAGGATTCTATATGCTAAGTAAACTCCCATTTTTCCAAAGTGAAAACAAGCACACGAATGAATGCACATGATCGAGTAAGGGCGTACCTGGGTTCCTTATTGGAAGTAGCGCTTTAGGTGGATTACGTTCCACGTTCGTGGGACCAACTTTCCATCCTGGTTCCGGAGCTTGTACGCTCCATTGCGCAGGACAGCGGAGACAAGAAAAGGTCCCTCCGAGTTGGGAGAGAGCTTGTTTCGGCCGGCCAGCTTGCCTGTGGCCTCGACGCCACGTAGGACTGAGTCTCCAACGTCGAATTGCCAGGCTTTTACCTTTTTATTGTAGTATCGTGCAACCCGGTGTTGGTATCTTCTTTGTTCTCGCGGCGTCGCGGGCTTCCTCTAGCAAGTCCAAATGCTCCCTGATTTTCTGGGAGTTGGTCTGTGGGTCGAAGGACTCCACCCTGAGACTTGGGAGCTCGATTTTAACCGGAATTACCGCTTCAGTCCCGTAACATAGGCTGAAGGGCATCTCGCGCGTTGGTTCCTTCGGGGTTGTACGATATGACCAGAGGACGGATGGGAGCTCGTCAGCTCAGGAGCCCCCAGCGTCCTCCAACTTAGTCTTTAACCCGTGGAGTAGCGTACGGTTTGTGACCTCCACCTGTCCGTTGGCTTGGGGGTATGCTACCGAAGTGTGGACCAGTTTGATTCCAAGGCTGGTGCAATACTTGGTGAAGCGTTTCCCTAAAATTTGGTCCCGTTAGTTTGGGTCACCACGACCTGGGACGCCAAATCTGCACAAAATGCTCGCGAAGGAACTCTAGAGCATTGTGTTCTCAGGATTTTTGCAAGCGGGGGCACCTCGACCCACTTAGTGAAGTAGTCGATGCCCGCTATGATGAATTTCCTTTGTCCCGTGGCAATGAAAAATGGGCCGAGAATGTCAAGCCCCCATTGTGCGAAGGGCCACGGGGCCTGAAGGGACTTTAAGTCAGCGGACGGCTGATGATGGAGGTTGCCATGAAGCTGGCAGCTCTCACATTTCTTAACAAACTCTAGCGCGTCCTTTTTCATTGAGGGCCAGTAGTAGCCCTGCCGCATAATTTTGAAGGCTAGGTTCTTCCCGCCTACGTGTGATCCACAGATCCCGAGGTGAACTTCGCCCAGCGCGTAGTCTGCCTCCTCAGGAGATAGACAGCGGAGATACGGAGTTGAGTATCCACGGCGATATAGCCGCCCATCAACTATCGTGTACCAACCAGCTGCCTTTTTAATCTGCTTGGCCTTTTCAGTGTCCTCCGGAAGTGATCCGTCGGCCAAGTACCTAAGGTAATGAGTCATCCAGTTTTCCGTCTCAGAAATCTACATGGCCTCCTGTTTTTCTATGCTCGGAGCGTTCAGGGTCTCCCGCAGGTCCCTCGAGTACTGTTCTGGGTTTTCGGCGGCAGCTGCTCTAGCCAGCCGATCTGCCTTCCAATTTTCTGCTCGAGGAATGTGAACCAGGGTCAGCTTGTCGAAGCCCTGGATGGTTTCCTTTGCCTTTGCTGTGCTGCCAAGGAAGGGTTGTTTGCTTCGAAGCCCCCATTGACCTGGTTGACGATTAGTTCGGAGTTGCTGTGGACTGCCAATCTCTTGGTAGAGCACTCCTTTGCCAACCGCAAGCCAGCTAGTAAGGCTTCGTACTCAGCGACGTTGTTGGTCGCTAGGAAATCAAGTTTCAGGGAATACTTGATCTCAAATCCGTCAGGGGTCGTTAAGATCACCCCTGCTCCACAGCCACTGTCCTTGGATGATCCATCCACGTGGAGTGCCCATTCTGGGGCCTCACCGGGCTGTTCTTCGTTTTCTGCGGGCTGTTCCTCTTGAATGGGTGTCGTGGTCTCAACGATGAAGTCGGCCAAAGCCTGCGCCTTTATGGCAGGTCTGGGCCTGAACTCAATGTCGAACTCACCCAATTCAATGGCCCACTTTACCAATCGCCCCGAAACTTTGGGCTTTTGGAGTATGCCTTTCAGTGGCTGGTCCGTAAGGACCACTACGCGATGTGCCTGAAAGTATGGCCTTAATTTTCGCGCTGCGAAGATAAGTGCCAGTGCCTTTTTTTCAGCGCGCGGGTAGCGAGTTTCTGGACCGGTCAATATCTTGCTTACATAATAGACCGGTTGTTGGATATCGGACTCTTGGCGCACGAGGACGGAGCTGAGGGATGCTTCCGATACTGCCAAGTAAAGGTATAGCTCCTCTCCGTCCTTGGGTGATGCTAACAACGGTGGGCTGGCCACATATTGCTTCAACTCATCGAAGGCGGTCTGGCAGTCAGCCGTCCACTGGAATCCATTAGACTTTGTCCCTCTTAAGGCTTTAAAGAAGAGCTGGTACTTGTCTCCAGACTTCGCGAGGAAGCGGGACAGAGCAGCCAGTCGTCCAGTCAATCGCTGGACGTCTTTTACGCTTCTCGGGGGAGCCATGTCAGCCAGGGCCTTAATCTTTTCTAGGTTTGCCTCGATCCCTCGCTGAGAGACGATGAAACCTAAGAACTTCCCTGAGGATACCCCGAAAACACACTTGGCTGGATTTAATTTCATTTGGTGCTGGCGGAGCACCCCAAATGACTCTTTCAGGTCATGTATGTGGTTGCCCGTGACTCTGCTCTTGACGAGCATGTCGTCGACGTAGACCTCCATGTTGCGACCGATTTGCTTTTCGAACATCTTGTTCACTAGTTGCTGGTAGGTGGCTCCAGTGTTCTTTATCCCGAAGGGTATGACCCTATAGCAATAGGTGCCCTGGTCCGTCATGAACGAGGTATGCTCCTCGTCTTCTGGACTCATTCTGATCTGGTTGTAGCCCGAATAAGCGTCCATGAAGCTTAGCGATTCGTGCCGCCGTGGAGTCAACCAACCGAGTCAATCCGGCAAAGGAAAGTCATCCCTCGCCGGGCAGCCTTGTTGACGCTTCGGTAAAATCGACGCACATTCGCTATTTCCCATTGCTCTTCTTAACCAGGACAACATTTGAGAACCAATCTGGGTACTGGACCTCTCTGATGAAGCCTGCGTCCAGCAGCTTCTTCACCTCCTCTCGGATGGCGATTAGTTTTTCGACGGAGTGATTCCTCCGCTTCTGTCTGACCGGCTTGCGGTCTGGATCAAGGCCCAACTTGTGGACCATCACCTCACCAAAATCCCGGCATGTCCGCGGAGTCCAGCAAAAAGGTCATGTTCCTTCGTAGAAACGCGATCAATTCATCGCGCAGCGGCCCTGTGAGTGAGCCGTCAATTTGGACACACTTATCTGGTTCCCCCGGGTCCAGTGGGACCAGATCCGTGGCTTCACCAGGCTGCGCCTGCTGTAAGGTGGTCTCGTCTCGGTGATCGAGTTCTCCCACCGAGCCAGTTCTGCCACTAGGGGAAATCTGGGCCATGTAACAAGTCCGCCCAGTGACCTGATCTCCCAGAACTTCTCCAACGCCGTAGGGCATTGGGAATTTTATTTTTAGATGTGAAATTGACGTGACTGCCCCAAACGCCATTAGGCACGGCCTGCCTAGTATCGCGTTGTACACAGAGGGTAGGTCAACCACTAGAAAGGTTAGCATATGACTTGCTGTTTTTGGGTAGGTGCCCAGGGTGACTTCCAGTTGGATCGTCCCTTGAACGGGCACCGGTTCATAGTCAAGGCCGTATAAAGGTCCTTTAACATGTTTTAGTTGGTTCTTTTTTAGGCCTAATCTAAAGAATGCGTCCAAATAAAGCAAGTCTTTAGAGCTACCATTATCAATAAAGACTCGCTTCAGCTGGTAGTCCGAAGTACCATCTGAAACGAGTACCGAAATTACAAGGGGGTCAGCATGGGGGGAGATCACATGGTTCGAATCACAGTCACTAAAGCTAATGATGTTGTCCACTATGCGCTGCTTCTTCCTCCCAGTCTGCTGCTCCTTGTTGTCTTCCAGGCTCCTGGCAGGTCAGGTGGTGATCATGTTGACTACTCCTGCCGCAATCCGATTCCGGGGAGGCGTCTGCTCCTGCCCCTCTTCATCAGCTGCTCTTGGGTTCTGTCCAGGTCCCTTGACGAATCGAGTGAGATGTCCCCTACGAATCAGGTCTTCAATTTCCCTCTGCAGTGTCTTGCAGTCTTCGGTTGAGTGGCCAGCAGAGCGGTGGAAGTCACAGTACTTAGACTGATTTCCAGAGTCTTTTTTTCAGGGTCTTTGGCCGCTTCAGAAACTTTTTCCCACGGATCTGCATCAGGACATTGGAGCGCGTGTCCGTCAAGGGTGTGAAGGTGGTTGGCCCGTAGTCTCTCGCCCGGGGCCCGGCCCAGCCCCATTTCGGGCGGGGGTGTTCTCCGCCAGCAAACTTTCTTTTTCCTTCTCCAGGGATCGGCCGAGGCTAATCCGCCCGTTCTGGACGTTTTGCCTCGTTGGCCTCTTCTGCAGCTGCGTAGGCCTTGGTGATGGATTCCGCCTCGCGGAATGTCTGGGGATTTTTATGGGCCAAATGCTTGAAGAAGTCCCCATAAGTCAGTGCTGAGATGAAGCTGCCCAACTTCATCTCCTCAGTAATCCTGAGAATCCTTCTGGCCTCAGCCACGAAGCGATCCATGAAGCGCCGTGGGTTCTCTCCCGGTTTCTGCTTTATGTGGGAGAGGTGCCACGGCTGTTTCTCTTCCCGTCGGCTCGATGTATACTGAGCCAGGAAGAGGTCCATGAGTTCACGGAAACTGCTAACAGAGCCTGAAGGGAGATGGTGAAACCAGATTCTGGCGTCTCCCTTCAGTGTAAGCAGGAAGCAGCGGAACATCGCCGAGTCTTCTAGCCCTTGTAGACTTAGATGGGTGCGGAAGTGATCCAGGTGGTCAACCGGATCACTGCCCCCATCGTATAAGTCAAGGGACGACATTTTGAACTTGGACGGCAGTGGACGGTTCAGGATTTCAGCAGTGAAAGGTGACCTGTCCAAGTCGATGGCGCGCTCGTCATTCTGGAACACGTGGTTCCAGATTTGGTCCACTTGTGGATCTGCACGAGTGGCGTTGTTGATCTCTTGGAGAGTTGGAAATTCCTCAACTCCGTCTTGTTTCCAACGGATCGGCCAGTCGGTTCCGCCTCCGTGGACTCGGCGATCCCGGGAGACTCGCTCCCGGGACTCGTGGCGATCTTCTCGCCCGAGAGTATCGAGGATTTCTCCGTCCGGGGCTCTCTGTCGGGGATGTGCGCCGCCGGCGTTCCATTGGCCTGCTCGCCAGAACGTGGGAGGATGTTGGAGCCGATTGTTTCAGCTTTTCCCCGCCTCTTGGCGCTTCTTCTTCCTCTCGCCACCCTTCTTGGTGGCAGAGCGGGGAATAACGTACCGGTGGAGCCGCTTGTTATTGCTGTTCTTTCGCTCACAAAGCGCTTAAAGCAAAGCGATTGTTAGCCCGCATCTGCTCCACCGGCTTGTTGAATGTAAGGCGGTGGAACTTCGCCTGTGGCCCCGTTGACCAGGACATCAGCAGCATGGCCCTGGTCCGGCTAGCAGTATCTCTAGCGGGGTCGCTAGCCTGTGCTCTCGTGTTCACCATTGTTGAAGCAGAAGGTGACAGAGAGGGCTTGTGCAGATTCTTCATGGTAGGCTTTTCGTAAGCGTTTCCCACAGACGGCGCCAATGATGCATACCTGGATCCGACTTTGAACAGATTCAGATTCTTCTGGATGTATTGAACCAGCTCCGTTCACCGAGTGCGAATCCTGCACACCACTAAAACGAACAAGAGGTCAGCGTTAAGGCGAGATGTAATCCCACCGAAAATACTCCGACGCTCAAGTCAGTAAACCAGCCTTCAATGGAAGGAACTGAAAGAGATTGAAAGCAATGGGAGAGGGGAATGGAGCGTCTCGTTCCAGATGTCAGAAAGGCGCAAGTCCTTTCTCGTATCTGGATGGTGGGAAGGCAGAGAACGTGTGTAAGGACCCGTTCGTTGCCTTGGAGTTGGATTGTGTTTGAGAGTTTGGTTGCTGGGAACCAGAGCTTGTCTCTCAGAGCACTTAGGGTTTTCTGTCTGAGTCTAAGCTTGAAAGAGAGAATGTCTGAAAGCCT
This sequence comes from Nepenthes gracilis, assembly GCA_033239525.1. Classification (NCBI taxonomy): domain Eukaryota; kingdom Viridiplantae; phylum Streptophyta; class Magnoliopsida; order Caryophyllales; family Nepenthaceae; genus Nepenthes; species Nepenthes gracilis. The sequence continues at coordinate 17,062,905 of BSYO01000007.1, forward strand.
GAATGAATGTCTCCCAGAAAGCGTGAGTCAGAGCATTCAAGAGAGCATGTATGAAAGCGTGTAAGATAGCATGCCCTGGATGGTGGATCCTGGGCCTCTTTTATGGCAAAGATGGCGATCCTCCTTCTTTGGAAGGAGTGATCGTCCCAATCTTCTACCGTTGGCCTTCCTTCTGGAGGCTGACGCTTGTTGCCCAATTGTGGAAGATTGTTTCCTTCTGAGGCGGTCAACCACTTTCCAAGTTAGCCTCCTTCCTTACCGTTGAGGTTCCTTGGCTGGCAAGGAGTTGGAAGGATCTGGCGCCTTCCTTATTTGAAGGGTGCCAATCTTGCTGATATTCCCTTTGAGATCGTGGAATATCCTTGGAAGATCGTGGCTGGCCTTTTTATGACTAATGGGCCTAAACGGGTCAGGCCCGTTACTGTTGGAAGGCTTTTCGGGGACCAATGTGCAAAGCGCGGACGGTCAACGCCTGGGTTGACCGTCTGTGTTCGTGTTGGCCGCCCTTGTGAAGGGCGTCCGTCGTTAGCCTCCATTTGGGCTATGGGCCTGAGTGAGTCAGGCCCATTACTGTAGAAGGGCATTGCTTGGGCCCAGCTTGTAGGGAGCAGACGGTCAACGTTTGAGTTGACCGTCCGCTTGTTGGCCGCCGTGGAGAAAGGGAGAGAGAGCGCAGGCGATCAATCGATGGGCGTGGGCGAGAATGGAAGGGGCCGTCACCGCCGCAGTTCTAAAGGCCCAATGCCGGGCAACGCCGAAGTTGACCGTTTGTGGCGAAGTGACCGCCGGACGGCCAACGCCAACGCTGACCGTCATTGGGCCTTTCGCCTTCACGGGCCCATCTTCTTACTTTCATCGCTGTTAGAAACGCTTACCGCCTTTCTTTCGCTGACCTTTCTTTAGGCCAAATTATCGCATTGGTGTACCCATCACATATTATTATTATTATTTTATTATTATTATTATTAGGTATTATTATTACATATTATTATTATTATATTTATTATTATTATTATTTATAAGGTATTATTATTATTATTACATATTATTATTATATTTATTATTATTATTTATAAGATATTATTATTATTATTATTATTTATAAGGTATTATTATTATTACATATTGTTATTATATTTATTATTATTATTTATAAGGTATTATTATTATTGTTATTATTATTATTATTCCCACCTTATTCCTAATACTATTTTACAAATCAAACAATGGAATACTAATTCCCACATTATTCTATTCCAACAACCAAATATATGAATAATAATTTCAACTCTATTCCTATCCTTTTCTATTCCCTAGAATAATTAGTCTATTCCCACATTATTTTATTTCAACAACCAAACGTACCGTAAGAAAGCATAAAACTCCTAAAGAAAGTTGAGTGTCGAAAATCTTTCTGGATCTGTTGAATTTCTTTTATAATTTTATAGCCATTGGATTCATATAATTTTATAATCTTGATTTACAAATTCCCTTTTTTAGTTTTTGACTTTTACAAATGTTGATGTCTACATTGAAATTAGATTTGGCTTGAAGAAATTCAATTAGAATTTTTAAACTTTTTAATTAAAATTTTGTACATTACAATTATTAACAAAATTTTTTTTTAAAAAAAGTGACTCACTTCTCAAAATATTTTTTAATATTTAAGTTAGTATTCTTACTTCCATCATTTTAAATTATCAAAAGGTAAAGAAAAAGAGAATGAATGTGAAAATTTAAATGGTGAAGAAATATGAAGAATGAAAGGAAAGATTTGGCTTCCAAATCTTTCTCATTTCTTTATCTTTTTTTTTTTCTTTCACCCCATACACATGAAAAGGGGGTTGTTATTTATAACACTATTTGAATGCAGTCTCTTAAAAACGATGTCAAAGAGTCGATTTCTTAGAGGTGAGTTTTGAGCTGAGCAGTTCTCTCCTCTAACTTGAATGATAAATCATTTGTTGACTATTTCTTGGTCTCAGCATGAGAACATCAATTAACTACTTCAGCTGTGAGCAATTGAGGTGATTATTTAATGAAAGAATTATAGTTTAGATAATGCGTGGCATCAAGTTAGCAATGATCCATCAGTTCGGTTTGTCAGTAATATAATCTCTTTTTTGGTGGCTAATGTGATGTCGGCTTGTATTGGGCTGCTGTCCCATTTAAGCTTACTTGTGTCTTGGCTTCACTCCTTTTTTAAACATGATTGTACACTTGGCTTCGGCCTATCCTAACACTAGCCCCCATGTCTTAAAACTCTAGAAGGAGCTTTAAGTTTGTGTGTTCAGCCTAAATCCAGTTGATAGCCTTTATGTAAAAGATGCTCCTTTCAATAAAATTGATTAATCAAATTCCATAGTCATTTCAGTTAGATCTTTGATTTATAGCCCATTCACCAATAGCAATGATAGAGAATCGTTGAAGTTATTTCGTGTATAAGTTATTTGAAATGCAATATTTTCTTTTGGATTTATTATCTATTGGAAAAGAGATAGTACGTTATCAATCTCATCCATTTCTTCAATTTTTTTAATCTCCCATTGATAGAGTTGTCAAACTTCTTAAAACCTATATTCTAGTGAAGAATTACTTAGTCGAAGCACCGAAGGTTGAAAGATTAGTTTGAAGAGGCATCTTTTCATAGGATCATTATGAAGATTATCTTGATTTTTTTATCTAAATATAAAATTATTTTAATTTTTTCTTTTATGTAATTTTGCAAATTAAGTTGTCATACTAATTAAGCAGTTGGAAGGACAATCTTATAACCTAGGGATCTTGTTGTTCATCTGGCTGTCTTTGATAGGACTAGAATATGAGCTAGAAGGTGGTCTTATTATCATTTTACTGCCTCTTGCCATCTCATTGGGTATTTGGACATAGTTAATATTGTTCAATTCACAATAATCAACACAAAGCCGCAACGACCCATCTTTCTTCCGTACAAATAACACCGGTACTCCTCAAGGAGATACACTCGATCAGATAAAATCCTTGTCTAACAGCTCCTATAATTGTATTTTTAGCTCCTTTAACTCAGCAAGGGTCATTCTATAAGGGGCCTTAGAAATTAGACTGACGCTAGAAATGATAGAGATCTCAAATTCGATCTCCCGATGTGGAGGCAATCCAGGTAACTTCTTAGGAAATACATCCTCAAAATCGCGGACGATAAGAATATCCTTAGCCGGCACCTTATGACTTCCAGTGGTGCAGGCATAAGCCAAGTATGCTTTACATCCGCTTCTCACCAGATGTTTGGCATGCAAGGCCGAGATCAACACCGGCATCTCTTTCATTCTAATACCTTGGAAGAAGAAGGTTTTCATCCCAGAGATATTAAAATAAACCCTCTTCATAAAGTAATTAATAGTGGCATGATTTTTAGCCAGCCAATCCATCCCCAGAATTATGTCTAAACCTCCCATGTTTAGTAACACCAAATTCACAATTAAACACTGCCCATCTACTTTCACTGCGTATCGAGGATATACAACATCAGTAATTATAGGGAATCCAGTAGGGGTATATACAAACAATTCATAATTCAATATGTAAGGGGTAGTGGTAATAATGTACACAAATTGTGGAGAAACAAAAGAGTGGGTAGATCTTGAGTTAAATAAGATAGAGGTAGGGGCTCCACAAACAGAAAGAGTACCTTCCACGACATTTGACAATACCTCCGGTTCTTGGATAGTCACTGCAAAAGCCTTAGCCAGAATAGTAGGCTTTCTCTCCTCTAGTCTTGGGCAATCCTTGATCAGGTGGCCTTATTGTCCGCATTTGAAATAAGCTCCCGTCATCCGACGACACGCCTGCCCCAGATGCATCCTCCCACAGGTGGTGCAATGTGTAGTGAACGTCCTCGAATCAGCCATCGACTGAGTCGGCACAACACCCTTTTCTTTATCAATCTTCTTTGTCTTCTTGGATGACCCAAAAGATCCCCCAACAGATCTGCCACTAACACCTGCCCGGCTAGTTGTCCTTTTTGCGTAGAATTTCTTTATCACCACCTGTTGTTCGTAAATGACTGTCCTGTCCAGTATATCGGCATATATTTCAAACGTTAATGTAGATAGTTGTTTCCGGATATCATCCCACAGTCCTTACTAAAACTTCTTCGCCTTTCTTAATTCGCCTTCTACATAATAAGGCGAGAATCGAGACAACTCAGTAAATTTAGCATCGTACTCAGTCACCGACATACGCCCTTTCCTTAATCTCATGAACTTCATTTCCTTTTGATCTCGAAGACTGGATGGAAATTATTTCTCTGAAAAAGCTTCCTCGAACATATTCCAAGTAATCATCTCGTCAGCCACTCCTAGCACTCTCTTCCACATGCCCCACCAACTGTCCGCTTTGTCCTCCAACTTATACACTGCAAAAGTGACCTTCTCCTGATCCGTACACCTAATTATTGTAAATATTTTCTTCATCATCTTTAGTCATATATCAGCTTCTACTGGATTGGGTTTCCCCAGAAATCCCGGTGCTCACTCCACCGTGAACCAATCATACGTGGTTGGAGCCAGGATGGCCGGAGTTGGCTTGGTTGCAGGGACCGAAGCCATATGCCTATGCTCGATAGACTCCACTACGTTTGTCATTCTTTCCAATAAGTCTATATAGGCGGCCTCCCGATCATGGGATATACTACAACCATTTATTCTTCCTCTTCCACTAGCCATCCTAAAATCAAAACAGGCATGATATTATAATCCCAAAAAGTATCCATCAGCCCATTGAAATTGAACTTAGGCTAGGTTTCAAGCTTCCTTAGGACTCTAGTTGTCTAAGTTACCTTGGCCTACTTTTTTTTTTTTTTTTACGAAAATTTAGTATGAAGATTCAAACCTATGCTTCCGTACTTTCAATCGACCAATTCCTAAGGCATCTCATCTCTCTGATACCAATTGTGATGGAATTTTTTTTACATTTCGCCAACGACCTCTCGGGACTGACACCAAGGTGTCGATGATCTGGTCCGGGCCGGTCATGCTTACCGATTACAGGATCACTGATACCATCTAGGACCTATACACGATATTCATCAAATATGTAACGGAAGCCAATCTATTAACCTGTTGAAGCATTTACATTCATACCCGTAAAACTCATTCTTTTGTATACATAATCATGAAAGTCGAATTACAAAAATGCATATATTTCAACCGAATCATTACAATAAATTGTTTCTTCTGGGTAACTCCAAAATATGCTTTCTGGTACTTAGAATCATTCAGACGGAGCTCTAGTCACTCCATCTCATCAGGCACGAGCTCTATAGTTTCATCTGGAGGGGAAAAAAAGAAAACAGTGAGCCGGAGCTCAACAAGATACATGCAGATCTTCTGTAAAGTTGTAAGGTGATATAGATACATATGCAGTATGAATATTATAAAATAATAGTTGACCGGATAAATACATAAACAGCATGAATATTATAAAATAACAGTTGACCGGACAAATATATAATATAAAGAAGTCAGAAAGGCCAGAGTAGTCAATTTCTAGAAATCGGAACAGAAAACAAAGTCGATCATAGTATAAAAACTTCTCTTCTCTTTTATTTTCATCGGTAAGGGACATCGCTAGCGGTGGGGGCAATAATCGAGGATATATTGTGTACATGTCCTTACAATCACGGCAATACCTTCTTGTACAAAGTATCGAGGACGACTCTCACATCGTCCTTGTACAAAACCTCAAGGACGGCTCCCTTTCGTTATCCTCGATTACCACCATAATATTCTAAGGTATGTAAGAGAACTTTATCTTTTAGTGCTAAAGTCCGATCTTATTTATCTTGTCACAAGGCCAGTTCACTTTTTTTTTCTAGTTCACATCCCGGACGGGTACAAAATGTTCAGTTGTCATAATATAAAGTTGATTTCAAATTCATCTTTCTTATTCTGGTCAAGTATAAAGACTTTCAGTTGACATAAAGTTGGTTTCAAATTCATAAATCTCATTCCGATCAATAATTATAACGTTATGATTCAAAGTCTGTTTACTTTTCAATTCTTATGCAATTCAAGTCCAATCATGGTTGAGCAAAAAATGGTAAACAGAAAGTAGAAAGTATGAATTAACCATAAAATCAAGGTCATATTTTCAATCTGATCGTAAGGCAAGTATGACGTTAGAGATGCACTTATCAAGCAAGTAATTAAAACGGCAAGTCTAATATACTACATGTTGAAGTATTTAAATCTGAGGAGAACACTTGCAATTTTCAACTTGAAACAGCAGTAAAGTCTGAGTTAAAAGAGAAATGTACACTTACATTAAAACATTACTATAATTTAAGGTTGAAAAATAGGGGTACACTTGCCTGACTGTTGACCGTCCACTGTGACTAACTTGAAGCTTTTCTCCTTCTTTACTCTTTATCCTACTTCTTTGTTAGGGAATCCACACCCGTCCCTCAATTGGAGCTCAATATATAAAGAGGATGGATTAGGTGGAATAAGTGGGGTGAGTTATCTACTTGGTACTTTCCTTTAATAGTTAGGTGGGAGTAAGTGGGATAAGTTACCTACTTGGTACTTTCACCTAGAAGGTCAACGGGGTAGTTTACTTACTCTGATTAGATTGAGATCTAGTTGTGATGTAACAACAAAGTTAACACTTGTCTTCTAAATTCGATAGTCAATTCTAGACGGTCAATATTTTCTTCAAAGTTGGTCAACCTTTCTATTGGTCAACTTTTTCGGTCAATGCTTCTTACTTTAACTTGGCCCAACTTTTATTCAAAGCCGGCCAATCGTTTCTTTTCTCTTATTCAAGGTCGGTCAATATTTTTAAAAATCGGCCAACCTTTCGGTCAACCTTTCAGTCAATATGTTGACGCGGGTCAACGTCTTGACACCGGTCAACATTTTAACGATGGTCAATATCTCGACGTTGGTCTACATTTTGACGCTGGTCAATATCATGACAACGGTCAACATTTGATTACCATTATTTCCGATCTACTAGTAGTGTAAGTCCACTCTGGTTTAAATCGAAATCAAAACATTCTGATTTTTAAATAACAATATTTTACTTTGATTTCGCGACCTCACAGATGCCAATAATCGTACATAACCTCCAATAACTAAGCAACAATATCATTTGCTCACACAAGGCTAGCCGTAAGCCCAAAGGTAGCAAAGACTAGCTCCTCCTATAAAAAGAAAAAAAAAGGAAAAAGGAGAGAATAAATGAGCGTATAGAGAAAAGACTCAGAAGGCATGCCCACTTTCTTCTTTCTCCCATGAGCTCTCATTCTCATTCAACCGATGGATGTGTAGGCCTCACACCAGTTCCGAGTCCTTGTACTGCAAGACTAGTAAAGGTAACTCGTAGAACGTGACGTAAAGAGCCCCTCTGTATATAACCAGAGAGGAAGCCGACGAGTGCCTCTCTTCTAATCATCAGTGCCTAGGAATCTTTTCTTCCTTTACTTAGCCACCCGCCTACGAGTATATTCATCAGCCAATCACTCCTCTACGAGTGTACAATTCTCTCCCTCTAGTCAACCACCCCACAGTCAAGCGTACTTATCGAAACTTAATCCTTCGCCTCTAAGCCACTTTTTAGTCAGGTGTGCTTATCGAAACTTAATCATCCACCTTTAAACTGCTCCTCAATCAAGCGCACTTATCGAAGTTTAGTCCTCCACCTATAAGATGCCCCTCAATTAAGCGCACTTATCAAGGCTTTGTCCTCTACCTCAAAGTCGCCCTTTAGTCAAAGGCACTTATTAGAGTTTAATCATTCGCCTTTAAGCCATCTCTCAGTCAGGTATATTTATTAGAACTTAATCCTTCATTTCCAAGCCGCTCATTAGTTGGCCGCACTTCTAAGAGCTTTATCGTCTATCTACTAAATTTGCTCCCCGGCTGAGCACACTCAAATACTAAATCTCCGATTACACACATCCATACTTTATTTATTTATTTCTCCTATTTTTCTATCTATTTGATAAAGATTTCTGATTTGAACGTCAAAGGATTTACCGATGAGCGAATTTTCGTTATACTCTAACCTCTTATTTATTAGTTATAATGTGTAGGATTCAAATTTAAAGTAATGGAGATTGGACCCATTTCAGTTCGACCCGTTGGGGAAGATCAAGCGGCTTTATAATCTGTTCAATAATCCGGATCCAAATACGCATCAATACACAAAAAAAGAAAAAACAAAAAATTAAGATTGCACTAATTGTAGAATAGTTTTATTGCGTATAACTACATATTACAAAAAGAATTCAGATACTTGAACATTACAAATGCAATAATAATAAAAATAAATTGGCAGCTTATTGCTGCTCCCTTTTCCCCAAAAAAAAAAAAAAAGGAAAGAAAAAGATGGACCAAAATATTATTTTCGTCCATTATCGATTGATTTCTCCTTTTCAGATGCTGTAAGGAGGTGGCTTAGGCATGTCCTTGACGATGCCACAAGTGACAGCGTAGTCTGGCAAGTTGTATTCGTCCCTGAGAGAGCGCTCGGGAGACAGAACGCTAACATACAGCTGCTGCCCTAAGTAACTCCTCTCCAAGCTCTCAGATCTCACATTCCACATCCCCGCGTTGTCGAACGTCAGCAACACCGCTGCCCACGACTTCGGATACACCTGGATCGTGTACCTGCTAACCGTGTCGAGCAGGTTGTAGTTCTTCCTTTTCTCAGGGGTCCATGTTCCGACCTCAATCCTGCAACCACACAAACAAACATATACGTATGGAGACGTATTTATTCATCTGATCCGCTTGTTTTAGCATAATTGTGACTAATCTCTTGTAGTGAGTACTTGAAGTACTTACCCGACCGGGAAGAATGAGTATCCATCTATGTGCCAGGACTGGATGCCCTTCTCATGGTTCTCAAAGATGATCTCCACGAAGTTTCGGTACGTGGCATTGAGCACGATTGGGCCTACGGTGGAGACCTCCTTGGTGGCATCTATGTTGGCCGGTGGCTCGTCTCCAATGGTGTCGTACTTAAACACCTTCTCTGCAACATTGTAGTACTCGGCCAGCTTCAAAGGGGTCTCGGATTCGACGTAGGAGGCACCATTGACGGCATAGCGGAGCTTTCCGTTGGCTTTGCTGACCGTGTTAGCGAGCTTGATGGTGCGGGTGATGTTGATCTTGCCATAGTGGTATGATCCTTGAGGGTTAGGCCTGGCGGCGCTGGCGGTCAAGTTCCACCTGAAGGTTCGGAACTGGTTCAGGGACCAGGGCCACCCAACAGGAGCCTCCGGAAGGACATTCGAAGCTGGGCCTTTTCCATTAGTGTAGCGTATCTTTCCCGTGGCTTGGAAGTGGTATTTGGTAAACCTGGTTGACGCCACCATGTAGTAGTCTTTCGGCTCTTTGTCCGCGGTCACAAGGACAGAGTAGCACTGCCCCAAGTGAATGTCAAGGGACTCATATGCTGCTTGTTGAGTGTGCGAGCCCTCGATCTCCACCAGCTTCATTGTGTGGCCTTGGATTCTGAAGTTGAGAGAGTTCTTCAATCCCACGTTGCAGATTCTATACCTATACGTCTTTCCGGGCTTCATGTGGAAGAGCGGCTCCTCATTATCGTCACCAACCTTCCCTCTTCTGCCGTTCATGAGTACGCCATTTGGCTTGCCAAGGGATACCCCGCTGTCGAGTTGCTTCCTGAGAGCGGTGTGGCTCCTGGAGTACCAATCGCCAATGAGGACGGTGTAATCATCCTCCGGATCTGCGAATGGGACAGGGATGAGGAGACGACTGTTCACCCTGAGGCCGCCGAACCCGCCGGCTGCCTTCTGGAAATTGGTGGTTGGGTAGTAGTAGTAGCTTCCGATCTGATCCTTCACCTGGAAATGATATGTGTAGTTCTGACCAGGTTGAATCGGGCACATCGTCCCTGGCATCCCATCTTGCCACGAGTTCTTCCTCTGTTGGATTCCGCTCCTACAAGTATTAAATCAAGAAGACGACCACAAATATGCTGTAAAATCTCCATTTAAAATTCAAAAACAAATAAAAAAAAAAACAGAAAATGGGGAAGAAAATGGACCATATTACATACCATGTAAACAACAATGGCTCATCGAGGTTGTTAAAGACGTTGAGGACGATGTTGTTGTTGGTAGTGGTGTTCAAGTTGGGTCCCGGGAATTGCCCGTTAATGAGAATGACTTGTTGAGGAACGCCCAATGGGGAAAGAGTGCCATAAGTCACGTTCCACGTAAAGAACAGGTATGGGTCCTCGGCTTGAGCCACCATCACGGCCATGGAGAGTAGCCATGCCAAAAGCGAGGAAACAATTATGGCCTTCTTCCCCATCTTCTGTTTTAGGTTTAGAGAGAGATTCAGAAGAATAGATTGAATTTTCTTTTTGGTTTTAAGAATGGAAGATGAGGAATTTTTTTCCTCTTAGGGGTACCAGATGAAGGAGACCCTCACCCCATGAACCTTTTATAGACACAGTTTTTGAGTGATGGACAAATTACAGCCACACAGCAGCCTGGATTTTTCTCCCAGCCATGGAAGCACAGCTTATTCCCTCAATTGGAGCTCCTTTATTAGGGTTTCTCGGTTTTTGACACTTGTGTGAGCTTAAAATAGGAAAATCAATAGAGTTTTCATGGGCTTGTGTCCTAATATAGCAATGTTTGGTTGTGCAAATGTGTGGCTATCCTCAAATTCTTTGATGAAAAGGTGAACTTGCATCCCTTTAATAAGATTATTTTTATTATAAGTAAAAATTACGGATTTAAATAGTGAAAAAATTATAATATAAAGAGAAAATTATGTAAATATGTAATATCAAAAATATTTTTTAGAATAAAATTGATAAATTAGTTTCAATAATTATTTTTAATTACTGTTAGAATTAAAATATGACATTTAGGCCTAATAAATTAGACGGATTAATGAATTGGGCATGAATATTTGGACTGTTAATTAAAATTTAGATTAAATAGTGAATTAACTATTCGTTGACGAAGTATATATATATATAAATGAATAAATAAAATATTAGAAATTTAGGTTAAGGTCTTAAATAGAGGTAATTAGATAATTAACTAAATAATAATCATTTTAAAGAGAGATAAATAAATATATATAAATAAATATATTAGAAAAAATATACTAATAAATAATAATAATGATAATAATAACAATAATAATAAATAATGATAATAATAATGATAATAAATATATTAATAAATGACAATAATAATAATAATAATAATAATAATAATAATAATAATAATAATAATAATAATAATAATAATAATAATAATAATAATAATAATAATAATAAGGAAAAGGGTGAACGAAGAAGGAAAGGAAAGAGGGAAAAGGGTAGAAGAGAAGGAGGGAAAGGGAGGAGGAAGAGGAAGGCGGCAAAGCCATGGACGCGGATCCAATGATGCTCAAAATGGAAACCGAGCACAACCCTAATCGGACCCATTCATTATTTAAGGAGGACATTGGTATGGGAAGAAGGGGGCCGCCGTCGTGAAACCCTAGTTGTGCAATCGTCGCCTCTGTTCCTCGCCATTGCCACTGCTACTGCTACTGCTATCGTCGACCCGTGCTGGAAGAAGAGTTGCCATCGCCGTCATCGTTCGAGTGGTTTGCTGCCGTCGCCGACAGCAATCGGTACCGAAGCCACCACCACAAATTTGAAGCCGAAATCGAAGTTGTAGTGAAGCTGAACCCAAGCCGTGTTATGGAACCGTGAAAATCAGGCAAGTGAATTTCCTCTACTATCATTTCTCCTCTGATTTGCAAGTGATTTCCCTCTCTGTGTCATTTCTCTTCCTGCTCTGCAATTATACATTCCTTATGACCACTCTACTCATTCTCTTCTCCAATTTTCACCGATATTGCTGGAATTCGGGTTATGTGGGGGATTTCTATAAAAATCTTGGTAAAAGAGAAATGAGGAAAAACAGAGCTTCGTGCTCTGGCCGATGGTGTCGTGAGGGATTTGGAAATTGATGATTAAATATATTTATATTGTTGGGTGTGTATATATATGGTGGGAATGTACGTATATATGTATATATCTATAAGTATATGAGTGGCGTATTTGAGGGTACGTGTTCGGCAGTAGATATATACGGTTGTGGGTATGGTATACCAGTGTGCGCGTAGCTGTGGGAGAGGCCCTGTGTATATTTACGGCAGATGCGTGGGGGTGAGTATATGGCCGCGTCAGTATACGGTGTATGTGGACCGTATTTGGGTGTGCCGTATGTGGTGGTATACTACTGTGCGTGTGTGTGTTGCTGTGTGTGCGTGAGTAATCAGTGTGTGGGCGTGTGTGCTATATGGGTGCTGTGTGCATGGGTTGGCGGGTGAGGAGGCAGCAAATGCTGCTATGTGCGTGCGTGCTGTGTGTGTGTGTTGGACTGGGCCCAGGGTGTGTGTGTGTTCGGCTGTGGGCTTGGGTGTGTGTCTGTGTTTTAGTGGCCCAGGTATTGGGCCGGGCTGCGTATGTGTGTTTTAGTGGCCCAGGTGTTGGGCTGGACTGTGTGTGTATGTAGTGGGTCAGGTAATTGGGCTGTGGGCTAGGTTTAAAGGTAGCGGTGTACTGGGCCGTGGCTAGTCTTCAATTAACGGGTAACCAAAGTTGGGCCATGGGCTTGGCAGTTGGTGTGTATAGATATATGTGTGTTGGTATATGTGTGGGTATATGTATGGATTTATGTGTGTATATATATATATATATATATATGTATATATATAGTTATATGTATGTATATATATTTATGTAGTGATGTAATTGGATATATATATATATATGTTAATGTGTGGTCATATATGTATATATGAGAATAAAGATGGTAAAGAGTATAGAGGATATTTATACTTTGTAAATGTTGCATGTATAACGGTGTATAGGCCTGTGTTCAAAGTGATACCAATTGTACGAAGAAATAAATATTGCCAATTAATTTGTTGGAACCTTATAAAATTAATTGGGGATGGAATTTGAAATAAAAATATGGTTGGCCTTAGTCATAGGTATCGCTTCAAAATAAAATGAAAAATAGTGAAGTAATTGAGCCGATCATATCTTGATCCATGTATTCCCTTTGAATGTCCTGAGATATATTCCTTTGTGTTAGATTTGATTACGTAAGTACGGTCCGTGTCAGCACCGAACGACGTTCCTATTATTGATGTTGCAAAACTTTCTTTGCGTTATATACTCGATTGTGTGAGTATTTGGATTGTTGGTTTCCTACGGTCAAGGTAAAGGAAAGCGTATGAAAACCCTAAGGTATCTAGTCGAATGGGAGGCTACGACACCTTAGCGTGGTCTACACTTATCCGATACTGATTTTTGTATCATGATGATAATGAGGTATGTTTATCGTGGCGGGATGCTTATAGCCACGTGACCAGTGTAGGAGATGATATTAGGAATATCATTTGACGAGGGGTATCACGAATGGTATCGGCATGCTACGGGTACAGCCTCTGGGAGGACTATAGGGGTAGTTGGATACCATAGATAATCTCGTTGTATTTACCCAACCGTTGGGGGTGTAAATACACGGCCTTTGGTTCACGGTGGCAGAATAAGATCTAAGGAGATTCTTACTATCTTGTACAGTGGTGACCTCAAAATTAAGTTGATAATCAAATTCTTGATATTTCGTACAGTGAGTCAAGAGGAATGCTTATAATTTAGTGACCATCGTAGAACATGATATCTGAGATATTATTGGCAAGGAGTATCGGAGATGGTATAAGCATACTACAGGTACAGCCTCTGAGAGGATAGTAGGGGTAGTGGGGATACCATGGATAACCTCGTTGCACTTACCCAGCAGTTGGGGGCGTAAATACGCGGCCTTTGGGTCACTATGGTAGAATAAGGTCCAAGGAGATTCATTGTGATGTTTCATCATTGTTGACATCTCATGAATTTGGGATTCGGTTGAATCCATGAGTTATATTTTGTAGAATCCATGGATCGGATTTTACGTTATTCAGATTTGGTGGAATCCATTTTGTTTATCGATATTGGTGTTCAGGTCGTTCACGCTGACATTCGGACCAGAAAATCTCCACTTATTAGTGATATCGGATTCCAGGGGATTACCGTTGTTTATTGGCACTCTTGTTGTTTTTAGATGTGCGGGCCTTATGGGACCTATTTTTCCTAGAGTCGTATTTATGACGTGTTGTAATTTTCTCGGATATAGTAAATGGTTAGAGTGATGTTGAGACTTTGTAGTTGGTATCCGAGATTATTATTGTTATATACCATTTTTTATTATTATCACTTGCTGGGCTTTGGCTTACCTTTGTGTTTTCTTGGCTCCAGAGTAGACAGGTTGACACCATGATAGAAGAGATCACGCGAGTAAACTCCAGGCAGAGATGATCTCAGAGATTGTGACTTTTCGGATAGAGACTTAAGATCTTGGTAGTTTAGTTACTGTTCAACTTTTATTAGATTTTTTTGTAAGAATTGATATTTTGGGATATCGATGTCATTTATTGAAGTTATTATTATTGCTAATATGGATGTTTAATTTATGATGTATTTATGAGGATCATTGATGACGTTCTGTTGATGATGTTGAGTTAATTAATTATGTGTAATGATTGAAATTGAGATGATTCGAGACTTTTACTGTGATGGTCCGGGTCGAGTTCGGGGATCTGAGCTCGAGTCGTTACAAAATATGATGGAAGTAAAGGCAGTGGAGAAGGCGGCATTAGCCAGCTACCTTAACTCAAGCAAGGTAGCTCGCACATCTCTGACGCTTTCCATGGCCATGAACAACACCCACAATTACAACAGTGGAAATAGGTGGCGATTAATGATTACCAGGAAATGAAACGGATCTAGACCTCAAAAAATGCAAACATTACTTCAAAACAGAATACCCGTGAGAAAACTGAGCGGCCCAAAAACATCGATGAATTTTTTTGTTTGAACTGCGAAGCTAAGGTTCAACTAAGTTGAATCGTGAAATCTCTAATTTCTTGCAACACAGATCAAAGGATTCAAAATGCAAGAGTAAAACAAATTTGAAGCTAGCCCACTTGCCAATTGATGCGTCCTGAATTCAAATTTGAACAGATTCAGGTTGAGTAGTCCATCGAGTTTCGATCTCCGTTTGCTTGACTTTGGGTCCTGCACACTACAACGTTAAGCAAGAGGTTAGGTGACGGCGGGATTTGGTCTTATCGAAAACACTCCGATGCTCAAATGATTAATTGGCCTTCTAAAATGAGAAGATGGATTCGAAGGATATAGTATGAATGCTAATGAGTGTTTGTGTAGGTAGGGATGCACTCATGGGACGAGTGACTTATGTGATTGCTCGTGAGGAGTAAAGCTTCTCAGTCCAAAGTTCGTTGGGAATTAGAAGCTAAGAGGGAGAGCACTTGAAGGCTTGAGAGAGTTAGAGAACTTCTGAGAGTTTGGGATTACTTGAAGGCTTTTTGCAGATGTTTGAGTGTGTATTCGAGAGTGTGCTTTTGAAGGGAGCTTCCATGGCCTTTTATAGACATGGCCCTAAATTGCCTTCCTTACACAGGAGGGCTGGATGCCCATACTCTGTTAAAGATTGTTGTCTTCCTTGACACAGGCATAAGCGCTTTTCAAGCTATAACGGCCTAAAAAATTATTCTCATTACTTTTGTGTTTTGTAAATGTTAGGGTTTCTAGCAGACAGTGTATAGATTCTGGTGCCTTCCTCCCGATATGCGCGCTAATGCTGGAGATGATCATTATAGTGGACTTTGCATTATTGGAGATACGAAAAATTATGGCAGATGATCATTGTAGCCCTGAAATGGACACGTGGATCAATTACTGCTTGGGCCGCACACGTCTTAGGCCCCAGCCAATCTACAAGTCATCTCATCGATCAACAGAAGCGTTGACCATTCTAAGCTTTAATGGGCCGTCCTACTCTTCATCTTGTCAACGATAACATTGACCATCTAGGCAAAATTGGGCAATTAAGGATTTGGGTCATTTCCTCTTTCGTAGGTTAGCCCGTTACCGACGTCCCCATCACTAGTCCCCATGCAGGTGGTCTGAACCTCCGACCTCCAGCATGTTCATGATGGAACGTTTCTGACTGGGCAACTTGCTTGAACTAGTTTGAAACTGGCAATGGCACTTGGTCTGCTGATTGCTTCGCTTGTAACTGCTAATCATAGCACCAAGATCCATAGAACTGAACTGGAAGAAACGTTGACTAGATTCATTAACCGCTTTGGTAAGAATCAAGAGAACTGAGCGTGAAGAGTAGCGTTGATCGGATTCGTTGACCATTCTTACCAGAATCTGAAAAACTTGTAAGAATTGAAACGATATACTATCATTACGCCGGATTGTCAGACGGAAAGTTTGTCATGTGTCAACATATAGTGAATTTACAATTCGGTAATTAATTCCTGTAGGAGATCTGATTCGACTATGCCCTTTCCGGTTGCGACACATGTCCACCATAATAGGCGTGCTTTTTCGAGGCGTTGCCTTGCCAACGGTTGCATGCCTTTACAAAAATTAGTCCGTCCGTTCAACTTTCCCACACTAAAAATTTTATAAGTCTCTACTGCTCTTCTTCCCTTCATTTCTATGGCTCCTTTTATTGTTGAGATTGCCTCTGTAATTACCCCTGGTGAGGTAAGAGAGCTATATGTAGAGTTCAACATCCCACGTGAGATCGTCTCCGTGATGCCCAATGAGCACGACAGGGCCTGCTTCCCTCATTGAGGCTACATCACTGTGTATGAGGCTCATCTGAGGAGTGAGCTTTGCTTCCCCATTCCAAAGGAGCTGCTAGACATCTTTACAACGCTCCAAGTTCCCATCGCACGGTTTCACGTCAATGTCGTATGTTTTCTCTGCATGTTATGCATCTTCTTATGCCAGCATTCACGGATGCTAATAAAGGAGGTGGTTAGGGTGATGTTTCAATTCACCCAGAGTAGGAATTGGATTTCTCTGTCCCCCAGAGATCTTCCTATTAGCGAGGCCATTTATGATTTGCTAAAGATTTGGAAGGACAACTACTTCATTGTGCATGGTGGTGACTCATTGCCCTTGTCCAGAGATTTGGGAAAGGTCCCCAAGACTTTCACTGGGACACCCAAGAGTGATAAGGTGGAGGCCATGGAGCCACTACTAGCACTGGTGAGGAAATACCCTAACGAGATTAGAATGGATTATCTGGTTTTCAGAGGGAAAGCTAAGAAAGCTCATTGGGGACCTCCTTCTCTAGTCTAGAAGATCAGACCACTGCCGGATGCTTGTAGCACAAGAGGAAGACTGGCGCTATTTCCATTGATGCGGTTGGTGCACCTTCCACCGGTGATACTCCTAGCAGTCCAAGGCATAAAAGGCTTGCGACGATAACGCCTTCTTCTTCCACATTCTCCACAGAGCGGGATTACATAACAAGCGGACGACTTACTGGAGCCGGAGAGCGCTCTGGAGTAGAGGCGGCTGTGGAGGAGTACAAGGCCATACTACGCACCACCGCAAGTGACATGGTCATTGTGCTACCGCAGCCGATGGGTTTGGTAGCACAAGCCACACCGACGGAGCAGCCGCCTATTGCTGCCAAGAAGGAGCTAGCTGATGAGTCGCAAGCTAAGCTGGAAGAGCCAGGCTTAGAGCCACTCCTTGCACTTGATGAGCAAGTCACCGGAGGGTCGCTTCTTGTGCCTAAAAAGCCAGCCACCGGAGAGCTTTTGAGGCGGGCTGGCCTTAGTGCTGAGTTGGAGGAGGAGATTGCTGTCGAGACTTCAGCGGAGCGTGCTAAGGTGCCTGCCGCTCCTAATTCTCTGCCATCAACTCTAAGGTCATGGAGCAGGCCAGTGAGGAGGCAGCAAAAAGTCTGGCTGATAACTTTTTAAAGATTTCTTTCTCTTCTTCCTTTTCCATTGTGGTTTAATTCCCTTAATTTTTGGCAAGAGGCAAAAGTTATGGGCGCATTGGGCAAGGCACTGCGTCAACAGGACCTGGTGATCCAAGATCAGGAAGAAAAAATTGTCTAGTTCAAGGAGGAGATGGTCCTACTGAGGGCCCAGCACCAGGAAGAGAAGGTCACTCTCTAGTTGGAGTTGTCTGAGCTGAGAGCAAAATCCGTGAGACTGGAAGAGGAGGTTTTTAGGACTATAGGGCATACTGACGAGCTTCTGAGAAAGATAGCCTCGTTAAAGAATGAGCTATCCACTTCCATATGCCCTCATGAGGTTTCTCAGGTGCTGTGGGCACGGTTATGGGAAGGCATTAATATCCGTTGTTGTATCGTCCATCTAGTGGATCCTAATTTTCCTATTGGTGTCATTAACCAATGAACCGTACTGCCTAACGATGTGAGTGCCTTGTGGATTAGTCCTAGAGTGTGCAGGGGCCTCTCCCTCCTCCTCCAGGGAGCTCTACTCCTTAGATTTTGTGCTCATTTGTTTTTTTTTTTTTTGATATAATTTGTAAGCATACTTTTGACATTAATAAAACAGTTGTTTCATCAACATATTGCGTTCCATGACTTTGTTTTCGTTAACCGTTCCTTTAGCTATTTGCCCTTTATATTAGCCGGCCTACTTAGTGCACATTGTCCTAGTTGGCTATCCGTCTCCCAACATCGGAGACGTTTGTTGTGCTCTCAAATAGACTTAAGTCCTCAAAGGGATATCAAAGTGAATCCTAAAATCATATCAAGCTGATCGTGAGTTGAGGCTTGAGTGGCACTGCCCATGTTCAATCTTAGGCGATAGGCTTTGGACGAAGCACTTGCTCCGGGATGTTGACCGTCGTAGATTAACTGCGCTAACTCCCGTTAGAGGAGGTCGTCATGCGTGCCACTTAAGCCCCCTAAGGTTTAGAGTTAGACCGCGAATGAGTCATTTGGATGACCAATGTTTAATTCGATCGCTTATTGGCCTCCTGGATGACCAGGGTTTCATTCAACCGGTCATGGGCCACCTGGATGATTAGGGTTTAATTACAAACATGTGAAAACCTACCTGACTTAGGGGCAGTTTATGTCATTTATTTCGTGCAACCTGGTAGTAAGTATTCAAATGAAAAAAGAAAAGAATGAAAAGAACATATAGCACAATGCAAGTGGAAAATAACTTTTTCTTTTATTAATGACGATGTAATGTTACAAGCATGCTTATGCCATACAAATAACCTACCTAGGTCTTCACTGGAAGTAGCGCTTCAAGTGAATCACGTTCCACATCCGTAGGACCAACTTGCTGTTCTAAGTTTGGAGTTTATATGCTCCATTTTGCAGAACGGTTAAGACTAAAAATGGGCCTTCCCAATTAGGGGAAAGCTTGCTCCGGCTAGTGGTCTTACCCGTAGCCTCTATGCTTTGCAAGACCAAGTTCCCAACTTTGAATTGACACACTTTCACATTTTTATTGTAATAGCGGGTGACTCGTTGCTGTTAGGCTACAGTCTGCATCCTGGCAGCTCACAGGTTTTCTCCAGCAAGTCTAGGTGTTCCCTGAGTTTCTGAGAGTTACCAAGTGGGTCAAATGCTTTGACCCTAAGACTTGGGAGCCCAATCTCAATCGAGATTATCACTTTAGTCCTGTAACAGAGACTGAAGAGTGTCTCGCGAGTTGATTCCTTTGGAGTTGTCCGGTATGACGATAGGATGGAGGGCAACTCATCGACCCAGGAGCTCCCTGTGTCCTCAAACTTAGTCTTCAGATTGTGGAATAGCGTAAGGTTGGTAATCTTCACCTATTCGTTTGTTTGGGGGGTATGCCACCGAAGTATAGACCAATTTGATGTCGAAATTGGTGTAATACTTGGTGATACATTTTTTCGAATGTTGGGTTCCGTTGTCAGTCACAATAGCCTCAAGAATGCCAAATCTGTGCACTATACTCTGGCAGACGAATTCTAAGGTATTGTGATCGGTGATCTTGGCCAGTGGGACGACCTCAACTCATTTGGTGAAGTAGTCAATGTCTGCGATGATGAACTTCCTTTGCCCCGTTGTGATGGAAAATGGGCCGAGAATATTAAGCCCCTATTGCGTGAAAGGCCAAGGAGCTTGGAGGGATCTCAACTCTATAGGTGGCTGGTGGTGAAGATTGCCATGGAGCTGACAATTCTCATACTTCTTCATGAACTCCAAGGCGTCCTTCTTCATTGTTAGCTAGTAATATCCCTAGCGTATGACCTTGAACACTTGGTTCTTGCCGCCAATGTGTGATCCATATATCCCAAGGTGGACTTCACTTAAAGCGTAGTCGGCCTCCTTGGGAGTAAGGTATTGCGGGAACGGAGTCAAGTAGCCACGGCGATAGAGCTGTCCAACGATAATGGTGTACCAATTATTCGTCTTTTTGATCGGCTTGGCTTTGTCCACGTTCTCTGGCAGTGCTCCGTCTGCCAGATATCTCCAATAAGGTGTCATCCAGTTTTTCACATCGGAGATTTACATCGCTTCCTGTTCCTCTATACTGGGAGTGCTCAAAACCTTCCTCATGTCCCTCGAGTACTACTCTGGATTGTTGGTCGCCACTACTCTGGCAAGTTAGTCGGCCTTCTAATTCTCAGTTCTGGAGACGCGGACCAGGTTTAGCTTGTCAAATCTCTATATGGCATCCTTTGCCTTGGCCAGGTATTTGGCCAAGAGAAGGTTGTACGCCTCGAAATTCCCATTGATTAGGATAACAATTAGCTCCAAGTTGATGTAGATGGTCAGCCGCCTGGCTGAATACTCTTTGGCTAGCCGTAATCTGGCCAACAGGGCTTCATATTCGGTAACGTTGTTAGTAGTCGAAAAGTCAAGATTAAGGGGGTGCTTTACCTAAAACCCGTCTGGGGTCCTTAGGACCACTCTAATGCCACTGTCTAAATTAAGAACCCAGTTCGGTTCTTCTGGGTGGTGACCCATATCCTCAGTGGGGTGCTCATCAATAATTAGGGTCGTGGTCTCGATGATGAAATCTGCCAGGGCTTGCCCCTTAATAGTTGACTTGGGCTTGAATTTGATGTCAAACTCTCCCAACTCGATGGCCCACTTAACCAACCGTTCAAAAATGTCAGGTTTTCAGATAATACCCTTTTGTGGCTGGTCGGTTAGAACTACCACACAATAAGTCTGGAAGTACGGTCTCAGTTTGCGGACTGAGAAGACAAGTGCCAAAGCCAACTTCTCAACACACGGATAGCGTGTCTTTTCACTGGTCAACGTCTTGCTCACATAGCAGATCGGCCGCTGAAAGTCGGAGTCTTGGCAAATAAGAATAGAGCTGAGAGCCACTTCTAGCACTGCCAAGTAGAGGTATAGCTCTTCTCCGTCTTTGAGTGACGTCAGCAACGATAGACTGGCCAAGTACTGCTTAAACTCATCAAAAGCTGCCTGACACTTTGCAGTCCACTAGAAGCAATTTGCTTTAGTCCCCCTCAGAGCCTTAGAAAAAGGCTGATTCTTATTCCACGACTTTGCCAAGAAGTTAGACAGGGATGCCAATCATCAGGTTAGCCTCTGGACTTCCTTGACGCTGTGCGGCAAAGACATGTCCGTGAGAGCTTTGATCTTCTCTGGGTTTGCTTCAATCCCTCGTTGAGAGATGATGAAATCTAGGAACTTCCTTGAGGATACTCCAAAGATGCACTTTGAAGGATTTAAGTTCATCTAGTGCGCGCAGAGTACCTCGAAGGACTCAACTAGATCGCGAATACGGTTGTTGGTGGTCTTGCTCTTGACGAGTATGTCATCAATGTACACCTTCATATTGCGGCTAATCTACTTCTTGAACATCTTATTCATGAGTCTTTGATAGGCAGCACCTCCGTTCTTTGGACCGAAAGACATGACCCTATAACAATAGGTGTCTTGGTCGGTCATGAACGAGGTATGCTACTCGTCCTTGGGGCTCATCCAGATCTGGTTGTAACTCGAGTATGCATCCATAAAACTCAGTAGCTCATGTCCTAAAGTCGAGTCGACTAATAGGTTGATCTTGGGTAAAGCGAAGTTGTTTTTTGGGCAGGCTTTATTGACGTCGATGAAGTCGATGCACATCCATTATTTTCCATTGCTTTTCTTTACTAGGACGACGTTGGAGAACCAATTGGGTACTAGACTTCTTTAATGAAGCTGGCGTCCATAAGCTTCTTTGCTTCTTCCTGGATGGCGACGAGCTTCTTTACTGAATGGTTCCTCCACTTTTGCCTGATGGGCTTACGGTTGGGATTGAAGCCTAACTTATGGACCATTACTTTATCTGGGATCTCAGGCATATCAGCGGGTGTCCATGTGAAGATATTAGCATTCTATCTCAAGAACGCTATCAACTTATCGGGCAGTGATCTGGTAAATGGGCCCCCAATCTGCATACACTTCTCCGGGTCCTTCGGATTTAGTAGTACCAGGTCGATTGCCTTACTGAGTTACACTTGCTGTAAGGTTGTCTCGTCTCAGTGGTCCAGCTCTCCTGTAGGTCGTCCGCTGCTACTTAGTGCAATTTGGGACATGTAACATGTCTACCTAGTCATTTGGTCACCTAGCACTTTACCAATATCACATGCTGTTGAAATTTTTATTTTTAAATGAGGTATCGAAGTGATGACTCCGAATGCTACTAGGCATAGCCTACCAAGGATAGTGTTGTACACGGAGGAGAGGTCGACGACCAAGAAGGTGAGTGTATGACTCGTCATTCTAGGGTACGTGTCTAGGATGACCACCAATTGTATCGTTCCTTGGATGGCCACAGGTTTATTGTTTAGGCCGTATAATTGCCCTTCGGCAAGTTTTAGCTGATTCTTTTTTAATCAAAATTTAAAGAAAGTATCGAGATAGAACAAATCCTTGGAACTTTCATTGTCAATGAAAACTCGTTTCAATTGGTAATCAACGGTACCATCCGAAATAAGTACAGATACAATAAGAGAATCAGCATGTGGGGAAGTTACATGATTCTTGTCACTATCACTAAAGTTAATGACGTTTTCTTCTATCTTCTGCTTCTTTCACCCGGCTTGCCATTCCTTGTGATCTGCTTAGGTCTTGACTGGTCGGATCGTTATCATACTAACCACACCAACTGTGACTCGATTCTGTGGTTGGGATGGATCTCGTCCTGCCCCACCCGAGGCGCCAGAACTCTACTCAGGGTTTTTGACGAACCTGGTAAGGTGGCCCCTCCGGATAAGCTCCTCAATCTCCTGCTAGAGCGTCTTTCAATCTTCTATGGTGTGTCTCAGAGATCGATGAAAATCAAAGTACTTAGCTGTATTTCCTCCCTTTGCATTTTTTAGCGGTTTTGGCCATCTGAGGAACTTTTTACCACGGATCTACATGAGGACGTCGGCCCGTGTATCATTAAGAGGAGTCAAGTTGATCAGCCTGTACTCCTTACAGTCCACTGCTCCGGTCCTGTGCTACTTCTGGCAGGGGTTGTCGCCGTCACCATTCTTCCTCTTTTCATCGGCTGAGAAAGAGCGAGGCTGGTCGATCCTCTCGGGACGCTTCGCCCTGTTAGCTTCCTCGACAGCTACGTAGGCCCTACTGATAAACTCCACTTCCTGGAAGGTCTACGAGTTCTTATGGGCCAGGTGCTTGAAAAAGTCTCTATACATGAAGGTTGAGATGAAACTGTCAAACTTCATCTCCTCTGTGAGCTTGGGAATCCTTTTGACCTCTACAGCAAAGGTGCTCCAGAACTTCCTTGGATTCTCTCACTATCTCTGCTTGATGTGGGAGAGATGCCAATACTACTTCTCTTCCCGACGGCTAGAAGCATACAGGGCTAGGAAGAGGTCAGTGAGCTCCCGAAAGTTTCGGATTGAGTTTGATGAGAGCTGGTGGATTAAGATCCGAGCGTCTCCCTTCAAGGTGCGTGGGAAGCATCAGTACATTGTCGAATCCTCCAGGCCTTGGAGACTCAGATGGGTACGAAAGTGAGCCAAGTAATCATTGGGATCAGCGCTCCCATCGTAAGAATCCAGTGTCGTCATCTTGAATTTAGCTGGTAATGGGCGGTTCAAGATCTTAGCAACGAAAGGGGTCTCTTCGGATCCTGTGGTGTGTTCATCGTCATCCTTAATCACGTGGTTCCTGATCTTCTCAACTGTCACCTCCACTCTGGGAGGTGTTTCCAGATCTCTTAGAGTTGATATAAGTCCTTAACTTTGTTCTTTCGACAGTGCGACGTGTTACCGGCCGGCGACTTCTACTGACAGATCATTCGTTCTTGGAGGCTCCCTCCTGAGGCTAAGGCCTTGGCTCTTACCGAGTATATCGGGGGTTCTTTCTTTCTAAATTCTCATTTGGAGTCCTATGGCCCAAGTGTCCCTCAAGCCTAGGACGACTTTGAGCATTGGAGACCTCCGGAGCATGAGAGTTGGTCGGCCTCGTGGCTTTCTTGGCCTACTTCTTCTTCCTTTGGCCTCCACTCCTTGAGGCTTGGGCAGGAACTCTATAGGGCGGAGCCCCCTACCTCTTCTTACCCTTGCGGTGCAGAGTATTATAAGTATTTTGTTTATATTGCTCATTTGCTCTGCCAAGTTTTGGAGGAATGGTGCGGGTGCCCCTCTAACTAGGTTACCAACATAGTGGTCCTGGTCGAGGGAAGTAGCATCTCTTATAGGAATGCTAACTTGGGCTCTGGTGTTTACCATTTTGCCTGATGGTATTAACTCCATAAAGGAAAGTATTTGTAGAGATAAAAGTGGTTAGCTTTTTGTTAATTTCACATAGACGGTACCAATGATGCGTCCTGAATCAAAACTTGAACAGATTCGGGTCGAATAGTCCGTCGAATTTTGATCTCTGTTCGCTTAGTTTTGGGTCTTACACACCATAATTTCAAACAAGAGGTCAGGTGATGGTGGGATTTGGTTCCACCGAAAATACTCCAATACTTAAGTCAGTAATTGGCCTTCTGAAATGAGAAGATGGATGTAGAAGGTACAGTATGAATGCTAATGAGTGTTTATGTAGGTGAGGATGCACTCATAGGATGAGCAACTTATGTGGTTGCTCGTGAGGAGTAAAGCTTCTTAGTCCAAATTTCGTTGTGAGCTGGAAGTTGAGAGGGAGAGCATTTGAGGGTTCGAGAGAGTTAGAAAACTTCTAAGAGTTTGGGATTGCTTGAAGGCTTTTTGCAGGCGTTTGAGTGTGTATTCGAGAGCATGTCTTTGAAGGGAGCTTCCATGGTATTCTATAATCATGGCCCTAGGCTGCCTTCCTTACGCAGAAGGTTTAGATGCCTGTACTCTGCTAAAAATTATTGCCTTCCTAGGTATAGGCATGATCACTTTTCTAGTTATAATGATTCAAGAAATTAATCTCCTTCTTTTTGTGTTCTGTAACTGTTAGGGTTTTCAACAGATAGTGTACAGATTTTGGCGCCTTCCTCTTGGGATGCGTGCTAATTTTGGAGATGACCATTATAGTAAAGTTTACCTTCTTGGAGATGCAAAAAATTAGAACAGATGACCGTTGTTGTTCTGAGATAGACACCTGGACTAATTACTACTTGGGCCACACATGTCCTGGGCCCCAACCGGTCAACTGGCCACCTCTCCAGTCAACGGAAGTACTGACTGTTCTAGGCTTTAATGGGCCATCCTGCTCTTTATTCGGTCAATGGCAACATTGACCATCTAGGTAGAATTGGGCCATTAAGGATTTAAACTGTTTCCTCATTCATGGGCCAACCCATTACTGGCCGTCCTATCATCAATGAAGCCTAATATGAAGCAAAGCCCAAGAGACTGCCCAGTCAGCCTATCTACTATGAGTAGGCCTAAGGGAGAATGACAAGCAAGGACTAGCAAACAACCTCTGTGACTTAGCCAATCACGGCCCAAATCAACCCTCTTACTTAGTGCTAACTGTCTTGCAACGCAAAAAACGTCAGCGCGGCAGCCACCAGCCAATGGTGATCAAAGTATACCTTAAAGAGCCACCTCGCTTGCCTACCGACAACAATTCCAGCCAATCCATGCCGAAACAGTGTGGCCAATGTCGGGCACAACCCGTAGCGGTCACATCATCATCGGAAGATAACAACTGACACAGTGACTACGACTTTCGCCAGGACATGTCAGCAAATCCTTGCCAGATACCTATTAAGAGCCTTGATACCAAAGCCTTCTCCATGAAACATTACAGATATCCTTTGCCTTCATAAGAAAAAGGATCGATCAGTCTTCGACTGAATTAACCCTTGAGCGAGATACATGAGTAGATAAAGAACCAAACTCTCTTTCCTAAACATTGCTCTTTTTCCTTTTTTTCTAAGCCAGTCCCCGTCGAACGTATATTAGTAAACTATTTACCGAGTACAACACATTAGAGTTTTGACCTCCAGCTCCCTCAAAGCTGCTATTCGTCGAACACACTATAGGAGCTCAATCCTCTTCTTACATCCCCATATATGTGCATCTTTATAGACTCTTATATCTTCTCATCTTTCTATTTTCTTGAAAAATTTTTTGACTTGAATATCGGATGATAAATAGGAGAGTGAGTCTCGTCAATCTTCTGACCTTTGTTCATTGTTTGTAGTGTACAGAATCTAGGTTAGTAGAAATGAAGATCGGACTCGCTCCCATTCGATCCGCAGTAGAAGAACAAGTAGCTCCCTATTTCGTACAACAATTTAAATCTTGGGACGCATCAAAATTCAACCATCAAATGGATGAAAAAGATAAGAAAGAAAATTCCTCCTAGTGTAAAGAATCACCTGAAATTCAACAGGAAGCCCCATTTCCTTTTCATTATACTACAGGTTCGGGCACGATATAATATTAGAGTAAAACGATTCACTAGTACAATGGAATCCGGTCAACGTATCCAGATCCAATCGATTCAAAAACCTAGATCCAGCAAATTAACTGTAATCGATCGCAATAAACGAAGGCATACAGAGAGAGGATTTAATCGATTGAGTGTGAGAGAAAATGGAGAGATAGGGGTGTTAGAGACATTTGTCTTATTGGCATATTCCGTGACCATATGTATTTTTTATTGATGTCGGGTTGTGAGTTGTCGATTTAAAATTCATTAAAATTCATTCGGGCCGCCCTCCACGCGCTCGGGCCCGTCCAAGGACCGCCCGCTCGCTTCATGCTCGACGCCCGCTCGAGCCGATAATCCAGAACGGGGGCCGCTCGATGCTCGCCCTCCACCCGCTCGAGCCGATAATCCAGAACTACGGCCGCTCGCTGCGCGCCCCATGGCCGCTCGAGCGCCCGCAGGGTTTCTGCCAAAACCCTACGGCCGCTCGCCGCGCGCTCGAGCCCCGCTCGAGCGGCGGCCCAACGGGCAGATTTTTTGAACGCGTTTTGGCTCCAATATAAATATGGGACTTATATTTTTGAACCCTAAAGACTTCTGAAAATCTGATGTGCGTGCCTCCTTGAGAAGAAAGCCCTCTCATGCTTCGATATACTTGCACATCTTGAGAAAACTAATCATCAAAGGATTGTTCTACATGTTCAAACTAGTTTTCTCACCAACTCTCTTTCACCATTAAAAGTTTGCCTTCTACCATGGTTGAAGACTTTGGTTCGTGAAGAAGGAGACTCGTTCGTGATTGGAAATTCAAGTGGTTCGAGGGAAGATTGACGTGAAGACCGGAAGGAGTCCGGTTCCGTTGCCGCGGGCAAATCCAAGGAGTTCCTTGGTAGGGATCACGTGTCGGGAGTAAGTCGGCTAGGTTAGCGCGTCGTTACCACCCGGGCTGTAAGTTGATTTTCATAGTGCATTTCTTCCCTGGCCGTTGAAGCCCGGAGTGTTTTTCTCGATACCGTGTGTATCGAGTTTTCACTTCGTCACCAAAAACTGCGCCTTTATTATTATTGCTCTTTATTACTTTATTGTGCATGATTGTTAGCCTCGTATGCATCTAGTATAAATATCTTTTACTTGTATTAGATATTTATTATTTATTGTTGCTTCCGCTATACTTGTAACGTGGTCGAAACACGTTAGCACGAAACGTGCTTTTTCAATTGGTATCAGAGACTCACCCCGATCCACGACCCCGATCTAGATGTATACTAGTGGATCGCTCTCCGTTCCTCCCTTCTTTGATGGGAGTAACTATGCTTATTGGAAGGTCTGGATGAGAGCCTTCCTTAAATCAATGGATGAGCGTGTATGGGCGAGTACCCAAATTGGGTGGACTCCACCTAAAAGTGGTGATGAGCTAAAAGCTCTTTCTTTGTGGTCAAAAGAAGAACTTGATGCTTGCAACTGGAATAGTAAGGGGTTACATGCTATTTTTATGGCTGTATCTCCCGATGAGTTTAAACGAATCTCAATGTGTGAGATTTCTAAAGATGCGTGGGATATTTTAGAAACCACTCATGAAGGAACGAAACTAGTGAAAATTCAAAACTACAAATGCTCACCACTAGATTCGAAGAACTAAAAATGCAAGATGATGAAACCTTTGATGAGTTCTATGCAAAATTAAATGATATTGTGAACTCCACATTTAATTTAGGGGAACGAATTCCAGAGAATAAAATTGTTAGAAAAGTTCTTAGGTCTCTTCCTGAACGATTTAGACCTAAGGTCACGGCTATCGAAGAAAGCAAAGACCTTGATAAAATGAAGATTGAAGAACTTGTAGGATCACTACAAACGTATGAGCTCACATTGCCTCAATCAAAGAAACAAAAATCAATTGCCTTAAAATCTAGTAGGGAAGAGCGAAATCGGGACTCCGATGAAGAATCATGTAGCGATGATGATTTTGCATTATTTGTTAAGAATTTTAAAAAATTCTTAAAGAAAAGAACTCTTAAATCAAAAAACAAGATGTGGACTTAAAACGATCACATAAATTTGAGAAAAAAGACCGATGTGAGTATAAGGACTCCAAATCAAAATCTTCCCAAGGAGTCCAATGCCATGAGTGTAAAGGTTTTGGCCACTATCGGGCTGAATGCCCAAACTTTAAACGCCAACAAGGTCAAGCCTTTAAAGCTAATGTGACCCTAAGCGATGACGAAGAAGAAGAGGGTGAAAATTGTTCTGAAAATGGCCCTGTCAAATACATGGCCTTCATGACCTCCGTGTGTGAAAATTCTGTAGATAATATTAGTTAATCTGATGACTCTGAGGCCGAGTCAGAAGCTGAAATTGATGGCCTTCAAGAGGCTTATGATAAATTATTTAGGGAATGTTTGAAAGTTAAGAAATTAAATAGAACCCTAAATAATAGGATCATTGATTTGGAAAAAGAAAAAATATCTCTACAATCCAAGGTTGATACTGAACGCCAAGAAATTGAGAATTTGAAAATCTCATCTTCTAAACAAATCACGACCTTGGAATCTGAACTGGAGGCCACAAGAAAAGATTTAAAACAATTCTTAAATGGGTCAGCTAAACTTGATCATATGCTTGGGTTGGGTAAAAGTGGAGAAAATAAACATGGGTTGGGATATGATGAAAATATGTTCCGAAATGTCGTGAAACCCAAAACAATCTTTATTCCCTCCAAGAAAATGCCACACCAACACATTAACACATCAAAATTCACTAAGCAACCAGCTCGACGTGTGGCTTCTCAATTTGACTCAACTCATGTGCAAAATTTACCTAATCAAAAATTGGTGAACAAATCATCAAAATCGGTCAAGTCCTCTATCAACATAAATCAAAGATTTAAGGACCGTTCCACCGTTCCTAAATTTATTCCTACTTGTCATGCGTGTGGAAAAGTTGGCCACATTCGTCCTCAATGCTACACTATAAATCATTGGTACAACCAACGAAAAGGGCTAAACATGAATCAACTTGTTGATCACATTTCACAGTTGAATGAACAAGTTAAAATATTGAATCAAAAAGTAGCATCGGGGAGACAAGTTTGGGTTAAGAAGAGTGAGCTAAATTACCCCTTGGCTATTCGTGACAAAAAGGGGGAGATTTGATCTCTTTGATAGGGGGTGTTTGATAGGGGGAGATTAGGGGAGATTAGGGGTGCCTTCTATTTTTTTGGGGAGTGTTTTTGTTATTTGCATATTAGTTCACGTTATTATTACTTGAGGGGGAGTACTGTTTATTTTCTTTTGGGGGAGTCTTGTTGTATGTTATATTGTTGTATGTGTCTCCTGCTTATGTACCATGCATGCCGTTTAAATTATTATTATCTTTTGTCCTGTTGGTACTAACCTTGCTTGATCAGGACCCTAAAGTATACAGGATGTCACAGCAGGTTTTCATCACATCGCCTCAACTGCTCGTGTTTAGCTACTTAATGTTTTATGTATCTCTTTTGTATCACTAGGCGTAGGTTTTCATGTATACGGGTTCTATCTCGGTGGTGTCTGAACCCGTGATTCACTTGTATTTATTTATTTTCTGAGTTTTGTCACGGAATTGCCAAAGGGGGAGATTGTTAGAGACATTTGTCTTATTGGCATATTCCGTGACCATATGTATTTTTTATTGATGTCGGGTTGTGAGTTGCCGATTTAAAATTCATTAAAATTCATTCGGGCCGCCCTCCACGCGCTCGGGCCCGTCCAAGGACCGCCCGCTCGCTTCATGCTCGACGCCCGCTCGAGCCGATAATCCAGAACGGGGGCCGCTCGATGCTCGCCCTCCACCCGCTCGAGTCGATAATCCAGAACTACGGCCGCTCGCTGCGCGCCCCATGGCCGCTCGGCGCCCGGGTTCTGCCAAAACCCTACGGCCGCTCGCCGCGCGCTCGAGCCCCGCTCGAGCGGCGGCCCAACGGGCAGATTTTTTGAACGCGTTTAGGCTCCAATATAAATATGGGACTTATATTTTTGAACCCTAAAGACTTCTGGAAATCTGATGTGCGTGCCTCCTTGAGAAGAAAACCCTCTCATGCTTCGATATACTTGCACATCTTGAGAAAACTAATCATCAAAGGATTGTTCTACATGTTCAAACTAGTTTTCTCACCAACTCTCTTTCACCATTAAAAGTTTGCCTTCTACCATTGTTGAAGACTTTGGTTCGTAAAGAAGGAGACTCGTTCGTGATTGGAAATTCAAGTGGTTCGAGGGAAGATTGACGTGAAGACCGGAAGGAGTCCGGTTCCGTTGCCGCGGGCAAATCCAAGGAGTTCCTTGGTAGGGATCACGTGTCGGGAGTAAGTCGGCTAGGTTAGCGCGTCGTTACCACCCGGGCTGTAAGTTGATTTTCATAGTGCATTTCTTCCCTGGCCGTTGAAGCCCGGAGTGTTTTTCTCGATACCGTGTGTATCGAGTTTTCACTCGTCACCAAAAACTGCGCCTTTATTACTATTGCTCTTTATTACTTTATTGTGCATGATTGTTAGCCTCGTATGCATCTAGTATAAATATCTTTTACTTGTATTAGATATTTATTATTTATTGTTGCTTCCGCTATACTTGTAACGGGGTCGAAACACGTTAGCACAAAACGTGCTTTTTCAAGGGGGAATCGCAAGTGAGATATAGTAGAGAAAGATGGCAACGAGAGAGTGAAATTAGAGGTAGCGATGGGGTGTAAGCATATAATGTGGCTTAAACAACCACGAAAGTGGAATAAGTGATCGAGTTTTATACCTCCCGCCATTTACTTGCTCGGTTTTCGGACTTTGCGAAACGGACCGGTTTTGAGCTTCTAGACACACCTTCCTCTTCTAGATGGTGTATTATATGAGTGGGGTGTCAGGGACAAAACCAGAATGCTTAATTTATAAGGCAAATCTATCAAATGCCTTAATCAAGCGTTACCTTGATTAACCGGCCGAAATTGATGAGCACGTTAAAGGGAGAGTTATTACCACTTAAATGGACCACTAATGTTTCAACAATCAATGGAATGGAACGTAAAAAGGAGATCAGGCGTCGAGAAGTTGAAACGAAGGGAAGAAACCAATCGGCTGAAACACGGCTCAAAATCGGCTTGATGAAGCCGGCTTGGCTAGACGGCTTTACCGCTGAAGCCTACACGGGGAAGATGACGAGGTCTAAGCTGGAACTACAAGTGTACAAGTGGTGCTGATTCTCCATTTCTCTGCCTGATGTATTTGAGATGGAGGAGACGAAATGAAAAGTAATCTAAAAAATTTTCTACAAACAATAAGTTTAATTCATATTACATAATATTTGGAAAAATAGTGAAGCTTTTATAAGCGAATATATCGATTTAAAATAAATAATCAGATTTTAATTATTTTTAAATAACATCATTAACTTTTATTTATAAAAAAAAAAACCTAACGGTTAAAAATTTTAGATTTATGAAAATTTAAAAAAGATATACTTTCATAAGTACTGCATCAATCCTAAGCTGTAATAAGCAGGGCATCAATGCTTAATCTCTCGACACAAACGAATAGATAAAAATTTTAAAAAGAAGGTTAAAAAATACCAAATAAAGCACCTTGTGGGAACAATTTCTTCAAAAAATATTCAAAATATCTCACATTTTATTTCTTTAATTCTGTATTTAACTTTTTATTTTGATATCAAATTGACTATATTTTGAGTTATATGTCAATATCATGTGGTAGCAAAATGATTTTAAAATAAAAAAAAGGTAAAAAAAAACAGTAAATTTGGATTTTTTACTTGATGATATATGACAAGAATTAAACTTAAAATATAATTTTAAAATAAAATTTTTCAAAAAATAGTTTTTGATGGTTTTTCTTTTTTTTTTTTTCTTTTCTTTTTTTTATATCAATTCTTTATAGTGAAAACTATTTGTTTTAAATGAGGCGGCCCTAATTTTGGACCATGTACTTTTATTTACTTATAAATCAAAAAAATTTTATGTATACTGAATCTTAATATGTGCTTTTTTTTAAAATATGCATTGTATAAACTAATTGTCAGTTAAAATGGGTATAGAAATTAACCGCAAGTTATAAATAATATGAAACATGAGCAAGTGCAGATAGAGCATTCTAGTATTTTGTCACGGATAAAATGACCAACGATCTCAATATGTTTTTGTCCACTCGTGGAATAGATGATTAGTGGCTATGTGAATATTTGCTTTTTTTGTAACAAAAAGGAGTAGCTGGTTGGGGTTGATGGATTCTCAGATTAGTAAGCTTATAGTGCAACCAAGTGATTTCAGAGCACATGGTTACAATTGTCCTGTATTTGGCTTACCTAATGATCGAGAAACAAGTCTCTATTTCTTTGATTTTTAGAAGATTAACAAATCATTAACAAAAATATAATATTATTTAATGAATTGTCTATTGTCTAAATAAGAGGCTCAATTGGAGTCACAATAGGCACACAATTGTAACAGGGATGTGAAAGGAAAAAGAAAACCTTTGCCACGAGAGTCTTCGATGTACAACAATATCTTTTGGGTCACCATATATATCCCATAGTTCATCCATGAATTGACCCCACGTTCAGACACTATAAGTGAGATCTGGCAATGTGATGATTAAGCAGAACAATCGGCCAATTAGTCTTCGTAAAATGGTGGGATTTGGCAATGAAAGACCTATATATTTGTTATATTTAGTGTTTTATTTCATTAGTAGCCTGGTGGGTCAAGAAGCTAATGTTCCAGTACAGGCTAAAATATCTAGTGCATAGTTTCCTTGATTAATGAAAACATCATTTGAAGAACGACTAACTTCAATTTCAAGGAAATATCTCAACAGTCCGTAATTTTTGATTTAAAACCGAGTGAAGGATGTTCTTGGCAATATTAATAACCATCACAGAGTTATTGGAAGCAAATATGTTATTAACATTCATGAACAGTGCAACAGAGGAGTTTGTGGTTCTTAACGTGAACAAGTTATAATCGGTCCTAGACTGCTTGAAGCCAAATCTAATATGAGAGTTTAGAAATTTTAAGAACTATCATCACGAGATTTATTTCAAACCATATAAACTTTTAAGTAACTTATACACTTGATATGGTCATCCTTTGTTGTATCTAGGGGGCTTCTGCATGTATATTTTTTTCATGTAAATCACCATGCAGGAAAGCGGTATTTGCATCGAATTGGTGTGGGGCCTATCCTTTGATGGCTAAAATTGAAAGGAGATGGCCATCGATGACAAGTTTAGCTACTAGAAAGAAAATGTCATAACAATCAAATTCTTCCTGTTTTGTAAATACTTTTGCTACTAGATAAGCTTTGCTTTTCTCTGTAGTTCCATCTAAATTATATTTCATTTGATATACATATTGACAATCAATATAATTTTTTTTCGACTGACAAATCAATTAGCACCAAGGTCATATTAGCTTTTTAAGGCTTGGAGTTTTACATGTTCACAATTAGAAGGCATAGGAAGCGTAGAAAGCCCAAATAATGATTGTCTTGTTAGCTCCTTATAGCCTATGCATAGTTTAATAGGCTGATCCTTTTTCTTCACAAACAAAATTAGTGCACCCCAATGTAATATCCCAAATTTTATTTAATTTATTTTGAATGTAATAATTATTTTAGGTAATTTTAATATGATGAAAATTAATTATATATTGTGTGAAAATTTGAAGAAAATTAAAATTTACGACATGGCACCCAAAGCGCTTCCGAGAGGTGCCCAAGCACCAGTCGGATATTATATATGTATGTGCAAAAAAAAGTTGAAAACCGTGGCTGCACAACGGTGGCATGAAAGGGGAGAAGGAAAGAAATAAAAAGGGAAAGGAGATTGGATGGTAGAAAGCAGAACAGAGGAAAAGAAAAAAAATAAATGAATGAGAAGAGAGAGCAAAAGATAGAGGAGGGGAAGCTCGTGCGAAGAAGGAAAAGAAAAGGAATGGTGTTCGGCACAGGCAAAGGCGGTGCAGTGCGGGAAGAAGATGTTCACGACAGGAGAGATAGAGAAGAGGGAGGTTTTGCAACGCGGGAGAGGCACACACGGTGGAGGAAGAAGTGGTCAAGAGAGTGAGCGGCAAAGGAAGAAGCTACCGAGAGAGAGATGGAGGCAAACGGCGAAGGGCGCATGAGGAAGAGGAGAGAGAAGCATGCAATTCAGGTATCTTAGAGCATCTTTTTTTCTATTTTGCTTAGTTTAAGGTCGAGACAAATATTTGTAACCCCTGTCTTCAGTCCGATTTAGCATCTAATGTGTTTTGGTTACTGTTTTGAGATTTTACTGACATGTATATTATTTTTATATACCTGAACTATTTATTCTATACATGCATCTGTGATTTATCGGTTGATTTAGAAGTTTTGTTCGGATTTTATGATCTGTTTATTCTATTTAATGAGCAACCTTACCTATGGTAGATAAGAACATAGATGGCCTAACATATTGACCTTACCTACATTTGTTCTGGTCTAAAATTATCGGGTTAGGAATAACCATTTCCTCAAGTTAGCCTTTAAATAATTAAAATTTAAATTTAGTACATGCTTTGTATTTTTGCATGAATTTGTATTCAGACTCACATTTGGACCTTGATTTTAAGATTCATTGATTTTGTCCATAGATGGATTTTGGTATGTTTCATACTTCTGATTTTAATTGTATATTTTTATCCGAATTTTAGGCTATCTTTTTTTTTACTCTGCTATGGCTTCTGTTATCTGCATACACGATTGGACCATCTAGCTATTGGATTCTGTCCCGAATTACAATTTGATCGGACCTCTGAATTGGACATCTACTCGGATATCTGATTGTCTGTTTTGCCCTCCAGATCACTTTTGTCTAAGATATATATATATATATATATACATTTCGAGATAACTATTTTAGGATCTGATATCTATTTTGATTTGATATATAATTTAAGTATAAGTCTGTCATCAGTTTTGATTCTGAATTTCTAATTATTAACGATTTGAATTTAGTTCCATCATTTGATTTGAAATTTAATTTGGACCATTCCTTTGATTTGTTGGGCTCTTATTTATAAATATGATACTTGTTAATTCTAAACTCATATTTTATATTTTGTCCTTTCAGAGTAGAGGATTAGACTATACTACAGGGGTAGGATCAAGATTTGACGTGGCATTACATTCTCCGAGAAGTATCATATTTATTTAGATAAATGGCATTAATTGTATATCGATTTATAAATGGTTTTGGTTAGGCTATCTATAAATATTGAAGTCGATCGAATGTCGGCCTTTGGTAGTATATTGAGACTTATTGAGTTGATTTCTTTATGTGGATGAGTAATATTTGGTTATTTCTTTACAATTTTTTATAAAGTAGGTTAAATTTATATTATCCAAACAGCTATCCGATGAGATTTTATTTTATCGGGTCTTATATATTTAGTTTATCACACCTAAATTTTTAGAATATAATATTTATTATTAAATTTATTAGAATTTTAGTTTTATAAATAATAATTAATTAAACATACTAAATTTTGGGTACCCCAAGGTGACACACTTAATTGAATAAGGCCTTTTCCCAACAACTCTTTCAATTATTTCTTCAACTCTTCCAACCCTAAAGATGCTATCCTATTTGGAGCTTTGGAAACTTATACCCATCTTAGCATTACTTCTATCTCAAACTCAATCTTCCTATTTAGTAGTAACCCATGCAATTCACTAGGAAATATATCCTCAAATTCTCTCATTACAGGAATCTCCTTTGCTAACATACTATGACTTTGGGATGGTAACATAGGCTAAGTATACTTGACACCCACTTTTTATTAAGTGGATGTATGTTGGGAAAAAATCATGTAGGTTAACTCTTTCTATTTTATTTTTTTGAAAATAGAATGTTCATAACCCAAAATTATAAAATATATCATTTTATATAAACAATCCACACTAACATGATTGTATGCCGATAAATACATGTATGATATTACATTAAAATTATGCATGTCTAATAAAATTAAATCTATCATCAATTCAAACCTATTCACCTAAACAATAAACCTTGGGTATACAATATTTGTTATTAACGATGTACTTATATGCATAAACACTACTAAAGAATAGTCCATGATCTTAGGTTGTGATTTCAAATGGTATACGAATTTAAGGGATACAAACAAGTCTATAAACCTCAATAATATATGAGCAAAAGTCTTAATTACCTTCTACTGTTAATGGAGATGTAACTGCATCCTTGGTCGTCACAACAAATGTTCTTCCCAAAGCACTTAGCTTTCTTATCATATATGTCAAAGAGTAGGGGAGATATTTGATCATATGGCCAGATTGGCCATAATTGAAACACGTTTCTATCTGCTTACAGTAAGGCTTTTATCCATGTAACTTTTCATAATGTAAGCATGCAGGCTTTGAATGTTGCTAGACTGATGTGCCTTGGAGTTTAGCTCCCATATTCATTCTCTTAAATTGAGACTTTCATCTTTTCTGGGCTTAACTTGACCTTAAACTTTGGCCGCCTTATCTCGCAGTCTTCTTTGTGAAAGATTTTTCCCTCTCTAGCTCCTACTTGTATTACAAGTTTTGATCAAGAACTTCTCCATATGTTTACAATTTAAAAGTCACTAGCTATTTTTGAATTATATCATTTAGCCCTTAAAAAAACTTCCTTACTTTCCTTGTCTCGTCCATGACCTCGTACGAAGCAAAATGAGCCAATTCAATGATTTTGGTGCTATACTTTATCATGGCTCTACTCCACTACCCCACACAGGTAAACTCCTTTTGCTCTCGTAGATTTGTGGAGAAGTAATTATCTAGGAATGCTTCCAAAAATGCATTCCATGGAGTCTACTCGTTTTCTAATCCTAAGATTCTTTTCTTCATGGCCCACCAATGGTCAATCTTCCCATTTAGCATGTACGAGGAGAATTTCACCTTATCCTCTTTTGAATAATTGAATACTATGAGAACCTTCTCAATTTGTTGGATCAAAATCTCCTCTCTGGTTTGATCGTGCTCACCCAAAAACTTTGACACCTATTCATTTATAAAGTAGTTGTATGCTATCAATGTACCCCTGAATTCACCATAGTAAACTTTGGATTCAGTTGTCTCTAGTCCATCTAGTCCATCATTTCTAACATCCTCACCATTATTATGAGATATTGCCCCTCCCTGTTAACGCTCAATCCACCATGCGTAGATGAAATTTTTGTACTTATGACATAATTGACCAATTTAAATCCCCAAATCAAGTAAGACATTTTCTATATGACTTTCTCTAATACCACCCTATTACAAAGTTGTATAATCCTTGATCCAAAAATCCAAATTAAGTTAAAATAAGAGTCTAAATTATAATTAAAAAAAATTATTTTATTTAACCAACTTAAACTAAACTAGAATACGAACTAGAATCAAATATTGTTAAATGGTTTGAAATATAATTTTTAAAAGTCTAATAATAAGATCCAAATGCTATATGGAAAGTGACTTAAAACTCAACACTGCTTGATGAAAAACCATAAAGGAAGAGTATATTAACCAAAATTAGAGTATCCAATCATAACTTCAAATGTTGTACTAAATTTAAACATTTTTATTCGACAGCGGCCTTATACAAACAATAGTTGAAACAAAATGAAAACTGTCAATCTAAAGTATTGACATTACAATGCAAATATCTAAATATCCTAACAACTCTTTTCCATAAAATCTTCTAACAATCTAAAAATCTCTACAAATATATCCAAATCCACTCAATTGAAAAATTTGCAAATAATAGTAAGAATGAGTCTGATACTTAGTAAAATATATACTTTTATATGTGAATATATCAAACAAAATATGCAGAAATGATAATTTTGATCAAAATGTCCAAATACCAACGATATCAAAATTTTGATAAGGAATGTAGAGACCTTATACAAAGATGAAAATATGCTGAATCAATATAAGTATCAAAAAATGCTAAATTCATGCAACATTT
Organism: Nepenthes gracilis; assembly: GCA_033239525.1. Taxonomy (NCBI): domain Eukaryota; kingdom Viridiplantae; phylum Streptophyta; class Magnoliopsida; order Caryophyllales; family Nepenthaceae; genus Nepenthes; species Nepenthes gracilis. The sequence continues at coordinate 17,101,686 of BSYO01000007.1, forward strand.
ACATATATAAAACCTATAGAAATTGTGAACGAATATACTAAAATCTTCCAAATTTATAAAAAACTAATGATCAGTAATGACCTCACCAATAACGATCAAATATTAAAATTAAACTATTATTATTTTCACATAATTAAAGATCATATGTTACTATTTAAAAATCATTGATGGATAGACTATTTATTATTTCCTATAGTAAGAATCAAACTTCACTTTTCTTATTCGTGGATATTAGGTTTAACTCGATTTATAAGTAATATAGTAGAATATATTCGAATATATTTTATTAATTTTTCATAATAGTTTGTATTTGGTTAGAACTACAAAACTCTGAACAAAATATAAATATATACATATTTTTCACATTAGAGAAAATGATTACTCTTTTCAAAGTCAAAATAGAGTTTTTATTACTTTTCTTTCAAACAAAGAACATGCAGGAACAATGTATATAATCTCATGACATGTAGAACAGTTGTATAGAAATTTATGATGCGTAGAAACTTAAGTATATTTAATTACAGACAAAATCATTTATACTGAAATTTTAGAAATTTAACATAATTTATATAATTTTATCAGTTTCATGTAAATAGAAAAGATGTAAGAACTAATATATAGAAATTATCAACATACAGAAGTATAAGTGTAAAATTTAACAACATGCAAAATTATTTATACGAAAATTTTAGTAATTAATTATTATTTATATAAATTTAAGATACAAGTTTTGTAAAATTTTATAAAATGGGAATGGATTCATGTACAAACAAAGTAAAATCATGTAGAATAAAAAAATATTTGATACGTCCTGAATCCAAGTTTCGAATAGATTCGGGTCAAATCGATCATCTGACTCTGTCTCCGTTTACTGAGTTCGGATCCTGTACACCACAACTAAGAACAAAAGGTCAGACGTCGACGGGATGTTCTCCCACTGAAAGCAGTCCGACGATCAAGTCAATAAACAACCTCAAAGCTTGGAAGGTAAAAGTAATGAAAGCGGAGGAAATATAGGGAGTGCTGAGATGGGTGTTTTGCTCTCGATGAGAGAGGCTTTGGTTCCCATAAGAAGCGTAATCTCTGGGAACTGTGTTCGCTAGGAACGTGGCAACAAAGATAGATAGGAATGTGGCAACAGAGATAGAGAGAGTTAACGTTCTAAAAGTGTGGGAGCTTTGCAGAAGAAAGCTTTTCGTGGGCAAAGAGAGTGATTGAGAGCATAAAAGCTTTGCTATAGAGAATGTAGAGTCCGCGAGTGTTTGTGAATAATTTCTAGTGTTGTCTAAATGCCTCTCTGAAAGCGTGCCCTGGAGTGAAGACTTTGTGGCCTTTTAAGGGCTTGATTCCCGTACTCTGCTGGGATTGCTTCTTCTTTTGGGCGGAGAGCTTTTGTGGCAGAACAATCACCTGCCTTGATTACCTTCCTTCCGCGTTCTTATAACCGTTAGGGTTAGCAGTAGACAAGGAGAGAATTTTGGCGCCTTCCTTTAGGGTTACGCGTTGGATCTGCTGATGACCGTTACTAAAGGGAATGCCTTCTGTGAGAAGCACGCAATCAGGGGAGAAGAACATTGCTAATTGTGGACAGACACGTGGGCCAAGTTGGGCTTGGGCTGCATTAAGCTTGGTCTTCAAGTGACCAAGATTCTGGTCAACAGAAGTGTTGACCATCTTAGAAGTTGGCCGTTCAAGTTGTCTGTCCTAATTTCTCCGTTCTCTTTGGCTTTCAACCGGTCAACGCGGGGTGTTAACCCTCTTGACTTATCCATCACTAACCCCCCATATTGGTGGTCTAGGACTTTTGGCCTCTAGCATGTTTAAGATGTGACGCTAATCAAGGCAACCACGAGGCCAATTTCTAGAGAGCTGGCCAATCGGATAGTTGACCGCCTAGGATGAAATTCAAAGAACTTGCGAAGGAGTTGACCGGATCGTTGACCGCTTAGGATGAAATCCGAAGAACTTGCGAAGGAGTGGACTGAATCATTGACTACCTAGGATGAAACCCATAGAACATGCAAAAGAGTTGACCGGATCGTTGACCGCCTAGGGTGAAATCCGGAGAACTTGCGAAGGAGTTGACCCTATCATTGACCGCCTAGGATGAAATCCGGAGAACTTGTAAAGGAGTTGACCGGATCGTTGACCACCTAGGGTGAAATCCAGAGAACTGAGGGAGTTTGAAAGGACACACCTAGGATAATGCATTCTAGATTAAAGTTTCGAACAGATTAAGGTTAAGTCGATCATCTGAGTCTGTCTCTGTCCACTGAGTTCGGATCTTGCGGACCATAACTAAGAACAAGTGGTCAGGCATCGACGAGATATTCTCCAACCGAAAGCACTTCGACGCTTAAGTTAGTAAATAACCTTCAAGCTTGGAAGGTAAAAGTAATGAAAGCGGAGGAAATGTAGGGAATGTAGGGAGTGTTGAGATGGGTGTCTTGCTCTCGATGAGAGAGGCTTTGGTGCCCGTGAGAAGCATAATCTCTCAGAACTGTGTTCGCTAGGAACGTGGTAATAGAGATGGAGAGAGTTAATGATCTGAAAGCGTGGGAGCTTTGTAGAAGAAAGCTTTTCGTGGGCAAAGAGAGTGATTGAGAGCGTAAGAGCTTCGCTATAGAGAATGCGGAGTTCACGAGTGTTTGTAAATAATTTTCAGTATTGTCTGAATGCCTCTCTAAAAGCGTGCCCTGGAGTAAAGACTTCGTGGCCTTTTATAGGCGTTACCCTGGGGAGCCTTCCTTGTGCGGAAGGACTTGATTTCCATGCTCTGCTAGGATTGCTTTCTCTTTTGGGTGGAGAGCTTTTGTGGTAATAATGGTCACTGCCTTAATTACCTTCCTTCTGCGTTCTTGTAACCATTAGGGTTAGCAGCAGACAAGGAATGGATTCTGGAGCCTTCTTTAGGGTTACGCGTTGGATCTGCTGATGACCGTTATTGAAGAGAATGCCTTCTGTGAGGAGCACATAATCAGGGGAGAAGAACATTGCTGATTGTGGACAGACGTGTGGGCCAAGTTGGGCTTGGGCCGTGTTAAGCTTGGTCTTCAAGTGACCAAGATTCCGGTTAACAGAAGTGTTGACCGTCTTGGAAGTTGTCCTTTCAAGTTGTCCATCCTGATTTCTCTGTCCTCTTTGGCTTTCAATTGGTCAATGTGGGGCGTTGACCGTCCTAGCATAAGATGGGCCGTAGCGACTCTGGGCCATTTCTTCCTTTCCAGTCCGGCCTATTACTAGCGTACCCTTCACTAACCCTCCATGATGGTTGTCCAGGACTTTTGGCCTCCAGCATGTTTAAAATGGGACGCTAGTCGAGGCAGCTATGAGGTTAATTTCTGTAGAGCTAGCTAGTCAGTTCGTTGACCGCCTAGTTTGAAATCCGGGGAACTTGTGAAGGAGTTGACTGGATCGTTGACCAGCAAGGATGAAATTTGGAGAACTTGTGAAGGAGTGGACCGGATCGTTGACCGCCTAGGATGAAACCCAGAGAACTTGCGAAGGAGTTGACCGGATCATTGACTGCCTAGGGTGAAATCCAGAGAACTTGCGAAGGAGTTGACCAGATCGTTGACCACCTAGGATGAAATCCAGAGAACTTGCAAAGGAGTTGACTGGATAGCTGACCGCCTAGGGTAAAATCCGGAGAATTGAGGGAGTTTAAAAGGACGTGCCATCATACCGCTAGACTGTCAGTTTAAAAGTGGGCCACACGTTCACAAGCAGGGGGTTTATGATCTTGGTAAGTAATGCGCAAGGGGATCTGTATCGTCTGCACCCTTTTAGAGAGTGACACTGCCAACAACGATGGGCGTGCTTTTACGAGACGATTTTTCCTTTTCTATTGTTCACATGCATTTACGTATTCCGTCCGTTATATTTCAAATTTCCCACTCTTTCCTTCGTCTTTTCTTTCCTGAGAAATTCCTAAGTGTTTCACCGTCTTTTCTCTTGCTTCCATTTTCATGGCTTCTCAAATTGTCTCTGTTCTCAGTGTGAGCGATGTGCAGGAGTTGTACGTTGAGTAAAACATTCATAAGGAGATCGTCTTTAGAATCCCTAGCAAGGAGGATCGAGCATGCTCCCCTCCTAAGGGTTGCATAACTGTGTATGAGGCCCACTTGAGGAGTGGGCTCCATATTCCAGTTCCTCAGGAGCTGCTTGATATCCTCTCCACTCTTCAGGTGCCCATCGCATGGCTTCATGCCAATGTCGTGCGATACCTCTACTCCATATGCATCTTTATGCGCCATCATTCTCGGATATTGACGATCGGCATAGTGAGAGTGATGTTTCGCTTTACTTAAAGTGATGATTGGATCTCTTTGGCCCCAAGGGATCTTTCGATCAACAACATTATTTACGTTTCGTTGAAGAATTGGAAGGATCGCTTCTTCTTTGTCCATGTAGTGGAGTCGTGGCCCTTGTTTAGGGAATGGGGCAAGGTACCAAAGGAGCTTACTAAAATGCCAGAGAAGATGGAGATTGACGCCATGAAAGAGGCGTTGAAGCTTGTGAGAAAGCACTTTGGGGACTTTAGGAGAGACCACCTGGTTTCTCGAGAGGAGGCCATGAGAGCCAATTGGGGTCCTCCTCCAACACAGAAGTTTAGGTTGCCGTTGTCGAAGGCTTCTCGGAGGAAGAGGAAAGCCAGAGTTATAATTGCCAGTGAACCTTCCCCTATTACTGCTCCCACCAGTCCAAGGCAAAAGAGGGTTGCAACTTTGGAGCCTTCTTCGTCATCCTCTGGGCAAGATTACATAGCTACTGGTCGTTTTTCTAGTGTGAGGGATAGTTTAGGAGAGGAAATGGCTCCTAGATAATTTGAAGCTGTGTGGCACAGCGGAGCGGGTAGCACTGTGGTTTTGGCGCGAGTGGTGCCGGCATGAGTGTCACAGCTCCAGCTAGGGGAGCCGGCTCCTGTGCCGCAACTTGAGATGCTGGAGCAGACCATCGAGCCACAACCTGATCCGGCTTTTGAGCCAGCAGTTGAGCCACTGACTGAGCTGATTTTGGAGCCCATCATTGATCCGCTAGTTATTGAGCCGTCAGCTGAGCTGCCGGAGTTAATTTTTGAGCCACTTACGGCTCCAGAGGAGCTAGTTGGCGGAGAGCCTGATGAGTTAGATGACTCAATGATGAAGTTTTTGGAGGAATCGAGGAGGAGGCAGCTGGCTGGGCTCGATGAAGAGGGTACTGTGTTCAGTCCTCCGCCTCCAAAGTCCAAGTCCTGCAGTAGGCCAGTGAGGCCAGAACGTAGAATCTGGGGGGTAAGTTTTTGTAACTCTCCTCCTCCTATTTTTCTCCGTTGTTGTTGTTTGACGTGTGTGGCCTTTGCAGGAGGAGAAAGTTGGCAAGGCAGTCACAAAGGTGCTGCACCAACGAGACTTGGCCCTCTGAGATAGTTTGGTTTGAGGAGGAGTTAGAGTTATAGAGAGTGGAGCACCAATATGAGATAGCCACTCTGCAATTTGTGATATCAGACCTGGAGGCGGAGAACACGGCATTGAAAGAAGAGAATACTCTATTTAAAGGAGCAGTGGTGGTCAGTCTCGAAGAAGAGATTACCTAACTGAGGGAGGAGAATGTCTTGCTAACGGAGGAGAAGGACAGTGCTATTAGGCGTATTGACCAACTCGCGGAGCAGATGTCATCATTAGAGAATGAGTTGTCCAATTGCATACGCCCTCGCGAGGTTTCTTAGATGCTGGCGGCACGGTTGTGGGAGGGGGTCTACCTTTGCCGATGCATAGCACGGTTGGTTGACCCCATCTTTCCAGTAGAACTTCTTGATCCCGCAAACCGTTCCGTCCAGCATCGTGAGAGCCTTGTGGGACAGCCACCTTCTCCTCCTGGAGGCTCTGCTCCTCAGTAGATTTTGTAATCCTTATTCCTTGTATTTGTATAGATTTTTATCAATAAAATAGATATTTTTCTGATGTTCTCTGTTTTCACATTAGCCGTTGCTTTTTATGCGTTGTTGTTGCATTTTTCGGCCAACTTAGTGCGTCATGAGCAAGTTAATCGTCTGTCCCTTTTGGGACATTCTGGCGAATGAGACTAAGTCTTACGGAGGTTACCAGAGTGGATCCATCACCAGGCAAGGCTTGCCTTTCACTTGTGATTATGAGCTTGATGACATTGCTAAAGTATGAACTCGGGCGGCTAGCTTTTTTGTGGCCAGTTTTCTGGCAGCGAGCTCTTTGGCGGCCAACTTTTTGGCGGCCAGCTTTTTGGCGGCCAGCTTTTTGGCGGCCAACTTTTTGGCGGCCAGCTTGCTCATAGGATGTCGTCCGTCATTGCCCGTGCCTTTGTCGTGTTCTTTCCTCTTTTCTTTTTTTGTGCCGCTGACCAGCTATGAGCTTCTACCACTAGCATTTGACCGTTGCAAACTGTCCTTTTGTAAACGTGATGCAACGCATGCATTGCTAGGCAATGAAACAACATGATTTGAAATGACGTGCCCCCTGTATTGTCTTTCCTGGCGGGAAATCTTGTTTATAAATTGGTTAGGGTTATGGGCTTTGCCTTAGCAGTTTTCCTTCGAGTCTTGCTCCATTGCCATTTTCTTCTTCTTGCCTTACCATGGTTAACGAGAATATGATTGATATCCCTACTCTCCTCAACTGGGGGCCGAACGACATGCCTGCCCTTTCCTGCGGTTCCTTTTCTGGGTAGTCATCCTCTGAGAGTTTTTTTGCAGCCCTTCTATGCCACCTGTATCAACCGCCCTAGGCCTTCTTGCCAGGTACTTCCTTTGTTATCTGGCTTTAGGCCAACGGTTTGTATTTCTCTTGCTAACAGCCCTTTGTTTGCCAGCCTCACGAGATATAGGGCGATGTGGTCGAGATTTCATCCTCAGAGGAGGATGAGGCGACTCAGGAGAGGGTGCGCTCCATTCGTCTAGGTCCAGCCTTTAATGATGACAAGTGAGAGGATCCGTAAGTGCACCATCGAGCCTTGGAGGGAATCGCGGTGCTTGAGGGCGAGCTAAGGACCAGACTCCGCCTAAAAGAGGCGGCGCCTGTTCTGGAGGAGTGGTTTCAAGAGGAGATCCGTTTCAGCTGCAGCATCACCTCGCTGGTGCATCCTTGCTTCCCTGTTGGGTTCCTGGATTCGTGCAATGCTGGTGCTACATAGAGATCCGACTTGGTGTGGTACTCCAGTGATCAAAGTCGAAGGTCCCAATGTAATTCTCAAGGAGGTTCATCAGCCTCAGGGAGCCACCATGCTGAGTCATGATATCTCGATAGCGACGGCACCGTCTGGAGTCTCTTTGCTCCTTTTTCTTTTTGCGGAATATTATGAAGAGCGTTGTATGCGCTTTGTATAATGGTGACACATTAATGAATAGTGCTTTGATGCACCATTTTGTTTTGACAGTGTGAATCTTCTTTTTTACACTTTTGTTCTTGTTTCTCATTTCTCGACTTGCATGTAGTTTTTCAATTGGCTGACTTGGTGCATTATACGCAAGTTGGCCGGTCAGTGCTGCTTTAGAGGTCCGTTGCACACTCTGGAGTAGACACAAGGTATACCCTGACGTTGGGTCAAGCCTATTCTACGCCCACGTGTGAGTGGAGGCTTGGCGGCGTTAGCCAAATATGAACTTGGATGGCTAACTTTTGGATGGAGAGCCCTTGCTCTTGACGACCATTGTTAACTGATCACACTTGCCCCTAGCAATGGGGGTTGTTGCGCGTGCTGGTTGAACCTCCTAAGATTTTGACCACGAATGGGCCACTTGGATGATCAAGGTTTAGTTCAACCGTTAGTAAGTCGCCTGGATGACAAGGCTTTAATTACGACAGCTCGTGGGCTGCCAGGATGATCAAGGTTTAATTACAACCGTGCACAGGCAGCCTAGATGATCAAGGTTTAGTTACGACCGCTCATGAGCCGCTTGGATGACCAAGGTTTAGTTACGAGAGGGTAAAAGTCCTCTCGACTTAGGGGCAATATAGGTCGTATAAATTTGCAAATAGACATATTTATGCATATGGAAAGGAAAGGAAGGGAAGTCTACCGTGCAGTGATACAAGAAATACAATGTGCAAAGTGTTCCTACAAACATGCATATGGTTGACTTACTGGCGCCTTCACTGAAAGTAGTGCTTGAGGTGGATCGCGTTACACGTCCGATGAACCAACTTGCCGCTCTAGGTCTAGAGTTTGTACGCTCCACTTCGCAGGATGGCTGAGACTAGGAAAGGACCCTCCCAATTCAGAGAGAGTTTATTCTAGTTGGCGATCTTGCCTATAGCCTCAATGCTTCGTAGGACCAGGTCTCCAACCTCGAAGTGTCGCGCTTTTACCTTCTTGTTGTGATAGCGTGCAACCCATTGTTCGTAGGTCGCCGTCTGCAGCTTAGCAACATTGCGGGCTTCTTCCAGCTAGTTTTGGTGTTTCCGAATTTTCTGAGAGTTACCCTACGGGTAGAAAGACTCATCCCTAAGACTCGGGAGCCCAATTTTGATCGAAATTACCCCTTTAGTCCTGTAGCAGAGGCTGAAAGGCATCTCGTGAGTCGGTTCCTTAGGAGTTGTCCGGTAAGACCATAAGACAGAGGGTAGTTCATCAACCCAGGAGCCCCCTGCGTCTTCCACTTGGTCTTCAGACCATGGAGTAGCGTACAGTTTGTGACCTCTGCCTTCCGTTAGCTTGCGGGTATGCCACCGAAGTGTGGACCAATCTGATGCCTAGATTGGTGTAATACTTAGTGAAACATTTTTTAGAGAATTGGATTCTATTTTCAGTCATGATGACCTCGGAAACACCAAATCTGCTGACTATGCTTTAACGGATGAATTTCAGAGCATTGTGCTCTGTGATCTTGGCTAGCGGGACGGCTTTGACCCATTTAGTAAAGTAGTCGATGCCGGCTATGATAAACTTCCTTTGCCTAGCAGCGATGGGAAACGAGCCAAGAATATTGAGCCCCCATTGTGCGGAGGGCCAAGGAGCTTGAACAACCCTCAATTCAACAGGTGGCTGGTGGTAAAGATTACCGTGGAGTTGGCAGTTTTCGCACTTCTTTACGAAATCGATGGCATCTTTCTTCATCGTTGGCCAATAATATCCTTAGCGCATGATTTTGAATGCCAGGTTCTTCCCGTTGATATGCGAACTGTAGATTCCAAGGTGGATTTCACTCAAAGTGTAGTCTGCCTTTCTCGGGGTTAAGAACCTGAGGTAAGGGATTGAGTAGCCATGGTGATATAACCTTCCATCGACTATGGTATACCAGCCAGCCATCTTCTTAATCCGCTTGCCTCGTCCGCACCGTCTGGCAATGCTCCATCTGCTAGATACCTCAGATAAGGCATTACTAAGCTTTCGGTGTTGGAGATTTGCATTGCTTCATATTCCTCTGTGCTAGGAGTGCTTAAGATCTCCCGCATGTCCCTCGAATACTGTTATGGGCTTTCAGCTGCTGCCGCTCTGGTAAGTTGGTCGGCCTTCCAGTTCTCGGTTCTTAGAATGTGAACGAGGGTTGCCTTGTCAAACCTTCGGCTGGTTTCCTTTACCTTGGCAAGGTATTTAGCCAAGTGGGGATTACAGGCTTCGAAGCTTCCGTGGACTTGGTTGATAACTAGCTCCGAGTCGCTATAGATGGTCAACTGTTTAGCGGAGCACTCTTTAGCTAGCATTAACCTAGCCAACGGAGTTTTGTATTCGGCAACATTGTTGGTGGCCAAAAAGTCGAGTCAAAGGGAGTACTTCACCTTGAACCCATCAAGGTCCTTAGGACCACTCCGGCGCCGCTACCTGAATCCGTAGATGATCCATCTACATTGAGAACCCATTCTAGTCCTTCCTTATGTAGCTCTGTGTCCTTCATGGGCTGTTCCTTGAGAATTGGTGTCATGGTCTCGACAATAAAGTCGACCAATGCCTGCCCTTTGATGGCTGGTTTGGGTTGAAACTCAATGTCAAACTCTCCCAACTCGATTACCCATTTTACCAACCATTCGGAGATGTCAGGTTTCTAGCGAATACTCTTTAGAGGCTGATCGGTTAGAACTACCACGCGGTGAGCCTGGAAGTAAGGCCTCAATTTCCAAGTAGAGAAGATAAGTGCCAAGGCCAACTTTTTCACGCATGGATAGAATGTTTTTATGCCAGTTGATGTTTTGCTCATGTAGTAGACCGACCGTTGAGTGTCAGAGTCCTGGCGTACGAGGACAGAGTTGAGAGCCATATCCGATACTACTAAGTAGAGATACAGCTCTTCTCCATCTTTGAGTGATGTTAGCAACGATGGACTAGCCAGGTATTGCTTCAATTTGTCGAAGGCCGCCTGGCATTCTACAATCCACTGAAATCTATTCGCTTTCGTCCCCCTTAGGGCCTTGAAGAACGGCTGGTACTTATTTCCTAACTTGGCTAGGAAATGTGGCAGAGCTGCCAGTCTTCTTGTTATCCTTTAGACATCTTTGACATTTCGGGGTGATGTTATGTCCACGAGGGCCTTGATCTTCTTCGGGTTTGATTTGATTTTTCGTTTGGGAGATGATGAACCCCAAAAATTTCCTCGAGGATACTCCAAAGACCCATTTAGAGTGATTGAGTTTCATCTGATGCGTGTAGAGCACCTCAAAGGATTTGGCTAGATCACGAATATAGTTATTGTTGGTCTTGCTCTTGACAACCATATCGTCAACGTATACGTCCATATTGCAACGATCTGATTTTCAAATATCTTATTCACGAGCCGCTGATAAGTCGCACATGCGTTCTTTAGGCCAAAGGGCATTACCCTATAGTAGTAGGTGCCTTGGTCCGTCATGAACAAAGTGTGTTCCTCACCCTGAGGACTCATTCGGATCTGATTATAACTCGAGTAAGCGTCCATGAAGCTCAAGAGTTCGTGTCAGGATGTTGAGTCTACCAGGAGGTCGATCTTGGGTAAAGGGAAACTATCTTTCGGACAGGCTTTATTGACGTCGTTGAAGTTGACGTACATCCGTCATTTCCTATTACTTTTCTTGACCAGGACGACGTTGGAGAGCAAGTTCGGGTACTGAACTTTTCTGATGAAGTCGGCGTCCAGTAACTTTTTCACTTCCTCTTGGATGGCGTTCAACTTTTCCACGAAATGGTTTCTCCATTTTTGCCTGATGGGCTTACGGTCGAGATTGAGGCCCAATTTATGGACCATTACTACAGCTGGAATCCTAGGCAAGTCCGTGGGTGTCCATGCAAAAACGTCAGCATTCTATCGTAAAAACGTGACTAGCTCATCACGAAATGTTCCAGTGAGCGATCCCCTGATCCGTACGCACCTCTCTGGGTCCTTCGGATGCAGTGGGATGGGTTGGTGGCTTCACCGGACTGCGCTTGTTACAGAGTTGCTTCATTTTGATGATCAAGCTCTCCTGCCATTTTTACACTGCCATTAGAAGCAATTTGGGATATGTAGCACGTCCTTCCAATAACTTGGTTGCCCAGCACCTCACCGATACCGCATGCTATTAGAAATTTTATCTTAAGGTGTGGTGTTGAGGTGAAGGCTCCGAACGCCGTTAGGCATGGACAACCTAGAGTGGCGTTGTATACAGAGGGTAGATCGACGACCAAGAAGGTGAGCGTTCGACTTGTCATTCTGGGATATGTGCCCAGGGTGACCTCTAGTTGGATGGTCCATTGGACGGTCACTAGCTCATTGTCCAAGTCGTAGAGTGGGCCTTCAACAAGCTTTAATTGATTCTTTTTTAAATTAAGTTTAAAAAATACATCAAGGTAAAACAAATCACGCGAGCTTCTATTGTCAATGAAGACTCATTTCAGTTGGAAGTCAATACTTCCATCTGAAACAAGAGCAGATACAACAAGAATGTCAATATGGGGAGTGACTACATGGTCTAAGTCATTGTTGTTAAAGCTAATAACATTATCTTCCGTGCGTGGCTTCTTCTGCTCAGCTTGTCTCTCCTTGTGATCTGTTGGGGTCTTGGCTAGTCGACTAGTGACCATATTGACTATTCCGGCCATGACTTGATTCCATGGTGGGGAAGGCTCTCATCGTTCTCTGCCTGAGGTTCCTGAGTTCTGACCAGGGTTCTTGACGAACCTGGTGAGATGTTCCCTATGGATGAGTTCCTCGACCTCTCTCTAGAGTGTCTTGCAGTCTTCTATGGGGTGTCCTGGTGATTGATGGAAATCGCAATATTTAGATGAATTTCCCCCTCCTTAAGTGGTTTCGGCCACTTAAGGAACTTTTTTCCACGAATCTGCATGAGGACGTTAGCCCGTGTATCCGTCAAGAATGTCAAGTTGGTCAGCCCGTAGTCCCTCCTTTCTGGCACTCCGACCTTGTGCTGCTTCCGGTGGAAGTGGTCACCGCCACTATGCTTCCTCTTTCCTGTAGTTGGAAAAGAATGAGGTTGTTCGGTCTACTTGGGAAGCTTAGCATCATTGGCCTCCTCCGCCGCTGTGTAGGCCCTGGTGATCGATTCCACTTCTCTGAAGGTCTGTTGGTTCTTGTGGGCCAGGTGACAAAAGACGTCTTCATGCGTTAAGGCAGAGATGAAACTGCCAATCTTTATCTCCTCTATCAGCCAGGGGATTCTTCTCGCCTCCGCTACGAAGCGATCCAGAAACTTCCGCGGCTTCTCTCCCTACTTCTACTTGATATGGGAGAGGTGCCAGGGTTGTTTATCTTCTCAGCGGCTTGAGGCGTACTGTGCCAAAAAAAGCTTGGAGAGCTCTTGAAAGCTCCGAATAGAGTTCGTAGGGGAGGCCGTGAAACCAAATACGAGCATCCCCCTTCAGTGTCAGAGGGAAACAGTGGCACATGGCTGCATCATCCAACCCTTGTAGACTCAGATAGGTGTGAAAGTGATTCAGGTGATCCATAGGATCAACAGTCCCATCGTAAGAGTCAAAAGTTGGCATTTTGAACTTCGCCAGCATGGGACAGTTCAAAATCTAGGCCGTGAACGGAGATCTGTCGAGATCCGTGGTGTGCTTGTCGCTTTTGAGCACGTGCCTTAGGATATTTTCCTCCCACACATCCATAGGGACGGTGTAGTAAGTCCTTTTGGAGTTGATGAAGGTCCATAACTCCGTCCTTTCTCTGACGTGGCGAGCAGTTGGCCAGCTACTGCCTTGGTGGACTTGACAACCCTTGAGTCCCTCTCCTGGTCGAACGAGTAGCTTCTGCACGAGAGTATTGGGGATTCTTGCATTTCGGGCTTTCTTCTGCAGTCCTGTTACCCAAACGCTCTTCGAGCCTTGATCAGCTCTGGGCCTATAAGGCTTCTGGTGCTGGAACAATAGCCGGCCTCGGGGCCTTCTTGGCTGGCTTCTTCTTCCTTTGTCCACCTCTCTTGGAGGCCAGAGTAGGGGAAGCCATAGACGGAGCCCCTGCTGAACATTCTCCTTGTCGGCACAAAGGATCTCGAGCATCCTGTTCATATTGCTCATGTTCTCTGCCATGTTCTGGAAAAATGGCGCTGGCACACCATTGACCACCCCATTGACCTAGGCACCAATAGAGTGGCCCTGGTCAGGAGAGGCTCCGTCTCTGATGGGCTCGCTCACTTTTGCTCTTGTGTTCACCATATTGGCTGATGGAAAGAGGAGCTAAGAGAGCAAGATTCTGTGAAGTTGTTTAGGAAACTAGTCAGCTTTTTGTTAGCTTCCCACAGTCGGCGCCTATGATGCGTCATGGATCCAAGCTTCAAATAGATTCCGGTCAAGTTGATTGTCTGAGTCTATCTCCGTCCACTAAATTCAAATCCTGCACACCACAACTAAGAACAAGAGGTCAGGCATTGGTGGGATGTTCTACCACCGAAAACACTCCAACGCTCAAGTCAGTAAACAGTCTTTAAGCTTGGAAGGTAAAAGTAATGAAAGCCGAGGAAATATAGGAAGCGCTGAGATGGGTGTTTTGTTCTCGATGAGAGAGGCTTTGGTGCCCGTAAGAAGTGTAATCTCTAGGAACTGTGTTCGCTAGGAACGTGGTAACAGAGATGGAGAGTGTTAATGTTCTGAAAGCGTGGGAGTTTTACAAAAGAAAGCTTTTCGTGGGCAAAGAGAGTGATTGAGAGCATAAGAGCTTTGCAATAGAGAATGCAGAGTTCGCGAGTGTTTGTGAATAATTTCCAGTGTTGTTTGAATGCTTCTCTGAAAGCATGCCCTGGAGTGAAGACTTTGTGGCCTTTTATAGGCATTGCCTTGGGGAGCCTTCCTCGTGGGAAGGGCTTGATTCATGTACTCTGCTGGGATTGCTTCCTCTTTTGGGCAGAGCTTTTGTGGCGCAGTAACGGTTACTACCTTAATAACCTTCCTTCTGCGTTCTTGTAACCGTTAGGGTTAGCAGCAGACAAGGAGAGGATTCTGGCGCCTTCCTTTAGGATTACGCGTTGGATCTACTGATGACTGTTACTGAAGGGATTGCCTTCTATGAGGAGCGCACAATCAGGGGAGAAGACCATTGCTGATTGTGGACAGACGCGTCGGCTAAGTTCGGTTTGGGCCGCATTAAGCTTGGTCTTCAAGTGACCAAGATTTCGGTCAACAGAATTGTTAACCGTCTTGGAAGTTGGCCGTTCAAGTTGTCCGTCCTGATTTCTCCGTCCTCTTTGGCTTTCAACTGGTGAACACGGGGCATTGACCGTCCTAGCATAAGATGCGCCGTAGCGACTCTGAGCCATTCCTTCCTTTTCGGGCCATCTCATTACTGGTGTACCCATCAATATCATATATATTAATATTGAATAAGAAATGTTCAAAGATTTTAGAAAAGAATGAAACAAAAGAGGAAAGGATTTATAGACACTTATATTTTTTAAGATTTATCAAAAATTTGTTTGATTCTCCTCAAATTCACCTTTTCGTTTGTTCTCTCTCTTCCTATCCTCTAATTCCCTCTTCTCTCAAAGCTTCAATAGAAATCAGTTGAAATTGGCCTAATAACATATTTATAGGAAGTTAGTACATGTGCACTAGTTGGATGCTATTCAGGTGTAGAGGTAAAATCTATACCACACACAAGCTCCCATCAAGCATTCATTATATGATAACATTTTGGTTCAAGAATGGACAGGCAACACTCGAGCACACCTAAATGTTTGTATTCTATCAAAAATATACTCATGCATAGACTAGGTATATATTAGGCACTACTCGACCTATCTTATTTTGATCTAATACTTAATTTTGACCTAAATCCAAAATGAATCTAAAAAATCCATTAATTAAATTAAGTTTAGGATTATTATAATAACTTTCGGGATTCATATATTATAGAATTAGAAAAAGTCACAAAAAAATATCTTAAATGATTTGAGGAACTTATTGACGAAAATTATTATATGATAGGTACTAAAATATTATGAGATAGAAATGTTGACTCTAGTCATTAGCAAGACAATTTGGCTATAATGGTCAGGATGATGAACATTATGAATTATATCTTCCAGTGGCAAGATGTAGAGCATGCGACAAATCAAGGACTTGGAAATTTGGGATATGGTATGATAGCTTTTGATTGTTTCATCAGTAAACGAGCCCCTGAATTTTCGACAGGTCTAGATCTGATCAAAGCAAAAACATACATTCATTGAATGAAAAAGGTGTTTGAGGTGATTAATATCTAGAAGAAGAAAAAATCAAGTTTGCTGCCTACAAGTTTGACGAAGAGACCTACCATTGGTGGACCATGCAAAGGAAAATTTTTCCCTCAAAGAATGAGGAGATTTTGTGGGACATGTTTTTGAATGGCCTTTTAGAAGAGGTACTTTCTGGCCTGTGATCGTGAAAAAAAGGAGGACGAATTTGCTCAACTATGGCAATAAAATTATTCAGTGACAGTGTATGAGGAAAAAAATTTACTGAATTGAATCGTTTTACACAGCATGTGATTGTAGACAAAGCCAAGAGGATGAGGAGATTCCTTCATGGCATACAAGACTCTATTCGATAACAACTGGTGTCCTTATGTTTGAGAACATATGGAGAAGTGCACAATTGAACCTTGTTCATTAAGCAGGAGCAAGATAGAGTAAAATTTTTTGAGAAGATGAATCCAAATCTTGGAGGCTAAAGTTAGGGATCAAGGAGATTCTATTCAAAGTTGAAGTCATAGGATAAATAAAAATTTATTACAGTTTGAACATTATTGACTAAATCACAACTTTTGAAGTTGATATGAGACTATAGTGGGAAAAACCATGGAGGGTGACCATACTATAAGTAACTAAAAGCTTGTTTTATTTGTGGTCAAGTTAATCACATGTAAGGTTTCGGGTCTAAAAATATTATAAATATGAAGAAATCAATGTGATAATAATTAATACTAGACCTATTGAATGTATAAGTGTGCATATCGGAAGGAAAATCGGGTTGTGAATTGATGAAATGCTGCCAGCAGACCGCACCTGCTTGCGCTCGAGCGCAAAACTTAGTGGTGCAAGCAGCAAGCCAAGCTTACTCCGCTCGAGCGGTAAAATTCCATAGCTCGCCCGCCTGCTGCGCGCTCGAGCGGAGCTCGAGTGGTAAAATCCAGTAGCTCCCTCGCCCGCTGAGCGCTCGAGCGGCACTCGAGCTGTAAAATCCAGTAGCTCCCCCGCCCACTGAGTTCTTGTGCACGCTCAAGCGGGGGCCAGCAGCAAGGCCACGCTCGCCGCTCACTCGCCGGGCACTCGAGCGCCCCGACTGGTATAAAAACGCAACCTGCTTCGCATTTCTTCGACATTTTTGTTTTCCAGAGGGTTTTTGGAAAGGAGGAGAGAGAAAGAATGCCGATTTTAGAGAGTGAAAGAAGGAGATCGAGCCGTAGAATCAGAATCCGCCCGGGAGTTAGTTACGAAAGTGATAGCATGCGTCGAGGTAAGTGTTCTCATACCCACTAACTTTTCTCTTTCGATATTTTACGGTTATTGTCAGGTATTTTTGTCTCAATACCCACCCGAACTATGGTAAATGTGATACCCGTGACTTGAGACCAAGAATTATGTAAGTTATTGTCTGATTTACTCACTGATCCGACCGGTGGAGTATCGTCAAACCCTAACCTACGAAAAATTGGGAGTTTTCCATTTCTGCCCCTCGTTTCGTTAAATTGACCCAGAAATGTGAATCCCCACGTCCTAAATATGTACATACGTCGGCCGCATGATTGATTCCACACGTCTCGACCCGTTCGCAACATTCGGGCCCTCTAAATGGGCGTTAACATTGCTCACCCGAGACCTAAGGGGGGATTGCATGTTTTCACCTTCGTAAAATATTGAAATGACTCCAGAATATGAATCTCCACATCCCAAAAGTAAGTATGTGTTGACCGGACGACCAATTCCACAAAATTTGATCCGTTTGCGGCATCCGAGCCCTCAAAACGTGGCCTAACAATGTTCATTCGAAATTGAAAGGTAAGTGTACATGCTTTAGCTCTCTACAATTGTGATGGAACTTATGACTAATGTTATGTCAAATTGTAAGCTCTAAAATGTGTAATTGTGCACCGGGAGTAAGGGGATGTATCCTGGGGGCTTCTAAGGTGGTGTTTGACCCACAGAGGTAAGTTTAATCAAACTCTCTTGTGAGTTGAACTTATTGATTGAAAGATCTAAGCTCCAAATGAAATAAAGGAACCGAACGAGTAAATGGAAGGGAATCCACAAAGTGTAAGTTGATGGATTTGGTCTCTTGGTTGGAGACATGTGATGAGAATGTGACTTCCTGGTTTGAGAATGTATATGGCAACGATGGATTCCCCTTCGAGGATTAATCTAATCTTGAAACTAGGACCACGGATCATAGGGGTAGTATCCTCTAGCTTACTATGTACATCACGGTGGGAACCCAAGGAATACTCCTGCCGCTCCTAGGGGCGGGTGATGTGTATGGTACGCTTTAGGATGCTGCTGTGAAAGAACGAGGATTGCCCTGGTCCCCAGGGGATGTGGGACGATTGAGATGGCTGAGTGTTGTAGGCCTAAAATGTAGCCGATGGTCGAGTGCTGCAGACCTAAAATATAGCTGATGGCCGAGTACTACAGACCTAAAATGTAACCGATGGTCGAGTACTGCATACCTAAAATGTAGCCGGTCTTAGAATGTGTGGCAGACATATTCCTTTCCTCGTCCTATCACATCGTTGGTTAGTACGACCTATTAGCCCAGGTCCGCAAAGATTGATGAAAGTAAGGAAAGTGAATAAACATAACAAGAACAAACATGTGAACTAAATGATTTCTGATGTTCCCTCTCCTCGCTTGCTTTCTTTATCCTAGTTATATGAGTTTCCCCCACCCAGTTATTGCCTTTCCTGTAAATTGTTGTAATTAGTGATGTATGATTTCATTTGTTGGGTTGTATGCTTACCCTTACTATATATCCTTCAGATGAGAACACACAGATACCCAACGAGACAGACTAGATCATAGCAGTGTGATAGACAGCGGGTATTGCACGCAAGGCTCGAGCTGGGACTTAGCTGATTTTGTGCATGAAACAGAAATTTTGGCCATATTTTGTAAACTGTATAAAACATGTATGGTGATGATATATAATGTTTGGCATGGATGAATGATGAATTAGTTCCATTGTATATTGTGATTTTATGCTTCCGCAGGTCCTTCCTATTGTGGATATGATCGAAGTTCCTAGTTGGCATCCTTCCCTACCGGCATTATACTGGAGTTATGATATCCATGCTATCTCAGTTGATGCGGCGATTAGATCCTATGTAGTGTGTTGAACAATAAGATTTGTAGTATTGTGGATGGTTGTAGATTGTTGTGCAAGGTTGTTTAGCAAGTGTTTGTATTTTGGCAATTGCTCAATTTACAAATAGAACTCTGCCCAATTTTCTACAGAAATTAATAAATTTAATTAAGAATTCTAGTTTATTTTATCCTTGACGGGGTTATTTAAGAAAAATAATCCGGTCTGTCACATCATATGGTGAAAAGAGTGCCCTTTTTCATCGAGACAGATAGATCAGAAGCCTACTGCTCCAAGGAAAACTTTTACGGAGATAGCAAATGATGCCTAGGTCAATCTGTTAGTGGTTGAAAGTAAAATGCTAATTATTGAATCTATGGTACACCTATTGGTTGATCTAGGGTCTATGATAATTAGAAACAAATATTTGCATCCTTAGTGTGCTATTTGGGTTAGGCGGTTTGAGTTATTATAAAAAAACAATTATGAAATATTTTGTAAAAATCATAAAAATCTCAAAATATTCGATAAAATATTTGTGTATATAATATTAAAAAAGGATAAAAAGGATAATATGCATGCATATTTAAACAAGAATTAAAAGTAAAACTAGAATATTTAAACAACGAATCAAAAAAATTGGTTTAGATATACTCGTATTAAATCTCAAATTTACCAGATCTGATACGAATGAACTACAAACTGGGGATTACATACTTGTTTGTGTCCCATAAATTCATATATCATTTGTAATCATAACCTAAGATCATGGACTATTCTTTAGTGGTGTCTACGCATATAAGTATATCATTGTTTAGATGAACAGGTTTAAATTGATGACAGATTTAATTTTATTAGATATGCATAATTTTAATGTAATATCCGGGATGGATTTATTGACATACTATCATGTTAGTGTGAACAGTTTCCACATAATGATGTATTTTATAATTTTGGGTTATGAATCTTTCTATTTTTAAAGAATGAAACAGATTGAGTTAACCTACATGATTTTATCCCTACATGCATCCATTTAATGAAAAGTGGGTGCCAAATATACCTAGCCTATGTTACATCCCAAAAGTCATAATGTTCTAGCAAAGGAGATACCTATAATGAGAAAAATCGAGGATGTATTTCTTGATAATCTACATGTGTTACTACTAAATAAAGAGATTGAGTTTGAAATAGAAGTAATGCTAAGATTAGCATAACTTTCTAAAGCACCAAATAGGATAGCATCTTTAGGGTTGAAAGAATTGAAGAAACAATTGTAATAGTTATCGAAGAAAAGCCTTATTCACTTAAGTGTATCACCTTGGGGTGCATTGATTTTGTTTGTGAAGAAAAATGATGGATCTATTAGAATGTGCGTAGGATATAGGGAGCTAAACAAGATAGCTATCATTTGGGCTTTCTCCACTTCTATGCCTTCTCATTGTGAACATGCAGAACTCCAAGCCTTAAAAACAAACAAAATCAAGGTGCTAACTGATCAATTGATTGGAAAAAATATATATTGATTGCTGATATGCATATCAAATGAAATATAATTTAGAAGGAACTGTAGAGAAAAGCAAAGCTCATTTAATAGTAAAAGGATTTACACAATAGGAAGAAATTAATTGTTATCACACTTTTTGTTTAGTAGCTAAACTTGTCATCGATGGTTGTCTCCTTTCAATTGTAGCCATCAAAGGATAGACCCTACATCAATTCAATGCAAATATTACTCTCCTCCATGGTGATTTACATGAAAAAAATATACATGCAGAAGCCTCCTGGATACAAAAAAGGAGGATCACATCAAGTGTATAAGTCATTTAAAAGTTTATATGGTTTGAAATAAGTTTCATGATAATAGTATTTAAAATTTCGAAACTCTCATAGTAGCTCTAGCTTCAAGCAATCTAGGACCGATGACAACTTGTTCACATTAAGAACCACGAACTCCTTGGTTGCACTGTTCATGTATGTTAATAATACACTTATTTCTAATAACTATATGGTGGCCATTAATACTTTTAAAGACTTTTTCTACTCTATTTTAAATCAAAAATCTTGCACTGTTGAGATATTTCCTCGGAATTGAAGTTAGTCGTTCTTCAAATAATATTTTCATTAATCAACGAAACTATGCACCAGATATTTTAGCCTACACTAAAACATTAGCTTCTTGACCCACCAAACTACCAATGAAATTAAACGCTAAATACAACAAATATATAGGTCTTCCATTGCCAAATCCCACCATTTTACGAAGACTAATAGGCCGATTGTTCTACTTAACCATCACACTACCAGATCTCAATTATAGCGTCCGAACATGGAGTCAATTCATGGATAAACCCTAAGATATACATGGCGATCAAAAAGATATTGTTATGCATAGAAGGCTCTTATGGGAAAGGTTTTCTTTTTCCTTCCACATCTTCATTACAATTGTGTGCCTATTCTGACTTGAATTGAGCCTCCAATTCAGGCAATAGATGATTCGTCAGATAATATTGTATTTTTCTTAATGTTTCTTTAATCTCCTAAAAATCAAAGAAATAGAGAGGTGTTTCTAGATAATTAGGTGAGCCGAATACAGGACAATTGTAACCACTTGCTCTGAAATCACTTGGTTGCGCTATAAGATTACTGATATGAGAATCCATCAACCTCACCCAGCTACTCTTTTTTGTTACAATAAAAGAAAATATTCACATAGCCACTAATCATCTAATCCACGAGTGGACAAAAGCATATTGAGATCATCCGTCATTTTATCTATGACAAAATACTAGAAGGCTCTATCAGCACTACTCATGTTTCATGTTCTTCACAACTTACGGCCAATTCCTATGCCTCTTTTAACTGATGACTAGTTTATACAATGTGTATTCTAATAAAAAGCACATGTTAAGATTTAGTATATATAAAAATCTTTTGATATATAAATAAATGAAAGTACACGGTCCAAAATTAGGGCCTCATTTAAAATGAATAATTTCCACTATGAAGAATTGATTAAAAAAGAAAAGAAAAGAAAAACTATCAAAAAGTATTTTTTAATTTTATTTTAAAATTATATTTTGAGTTTAATTATTGTTATATATTATCAAGTAAAAAATCCAAATTTATTATTATTTTTTACATTTTTTTTAATTTTAAAATAAATTTGCTATCATATGATATTGACATATAACTCAAAATATAGTCAATTTGATATGAAAATAAAAAGGTTGATGGGTCCAGCATGGATCTGGGCCAGAATTAGCGAGGCCCAACAGAAAAAAGGAGGGTTCGACTAGTAGAAAGGTCCAGTCCAATAACGACACCCCAGGAGATCAAGAAACATGGCCCACTTTATGCCCCAAATGCGCAGCCAATCAGCGCGTGCGCCTCTGTAGATGCGACCGTTAACGGCAGATGCAGGAGGTGCTGGCTCAGAAGATGTTGACCAATGAGAAATGGGTGAACGCTGGCAAGCTAAATTGCACGCGCCCCAGCAGGCCACTTTGTCAATCCAAGAAAAGTCAGCAAGCCTGCGTTGGCCACACTTGACAATGGTCTCCTCGTTTCTACAAGGCGACAACTGACAACACTGCCACCACCCGGCATGAAAGGACTGAGGAATCCCGATAAGCCACTTGTCGGAGATTCTAGGTCCCAAAGCTTCCCTCAAGGCACCTACAAATACCCTCTCCTGCAGCGAAGAAAAGAGACTGATTCCAACTTCCCTAAAAATGCCTGAGCGGTGACCTGAGATCACACATTCGATCCTTTGCCCAGACTCAAAGCTTCGAGGAGAAAGAACCAGCTCTCTTCCCTCAAGCCACCACTTCCCTACGGCGGCGATAGTGAGCCACTCATAGCGGTCCAATCCATAGAGCCCAAGCCTCCTTCAAACATTCTACACACTCCCCTCATTTCTACATCTCTGCATTCTTATTACGTTTACAACCACGCGTACATCTTTCCGTCCATTGGGAAAGATTTCTGACTTGAGCGTCAAAGTATTTACGGTGGAACAACCTCCCATCATTCTCTGATCTCTTAGTTGTAATTTGTGATGCGCAGGGCCCAAGTTGATAAACTCGAAGATCGAACCTATTCGCAATTCGACCTAACTAAGGAATCCGAAGGCTTCCTAATTCGCATGAGAATCTAGACCTAGGGACACATCATTGGCGCCATCTGTGGAAACAATAAAAAAGTCTAACCATCTGTCCCAACGTTCACTCTCTCATTCTGAAGATAGTCAACACTAAAGCACTGGCAAGCTCACCGGCGAGGGACACTACCGCCCACGGCGACGAGCACTCTGTGGGTAGCCATGCTAGTGAGCAGCCCTAACCTGACGTGTGCAAACCCAGCATATGTGCTAGAGCTGGAGTGCAATGGATGGAAAGCTCTCCCTCGAGGCCCTAAGCATCGACTTCCAAGCGGAAGAAACCTAGGGTGAGGGCCCCAGCAACAACATCAGCCAAGCTTGACAATGTCGACGCCCAGGCGGTCTCTTGTAGCAAGGCCTAAACGATAGCTTGGAGCCTCCTAAGTGGGGATGCGCGGGAAGAAAGTCTGAAATGATGGAACCCCCGTAACTACCGCAATGATAGGAGGCCCACAACCAAAGAAGATAGCTGATGCAGTACATGAGCACCCCAAGCAGGCAGTCGCCACAACCTGTGTGGCCCCCAAGAGAATTCCAAACTCCAATACTTCATCAAAGCGAAGAGGAGCGGGTCCACCCCTTCGGTAGAGGAGAAAGTGAATAAGATATGATAGCATGTGTTCAAGGGAGAGCCCGGATGACAAGTGCTCAACCTGTGGAGATCGCCATTCATCATGGACATCCAGATGCAATCACTCCCCCTCAAGTTCAAAATGCTTATGCTGGATCCATACGACGGGAATACGGACCTAGTGGACCACCTGAACTACTTCCGCAGGCTATTGTTCTTTCAAGGGTAAGTGCAACCATCATGTGCCAGTCCTTTCCCATAACGTTCAAGGGGGATGTTAGGCTCTTGTTTCATAGCCTTCGGCCCAACTTGATTCGCTCTTCCGATGAGCTCGCAAATTGCTGCCTATGCCAGTTCACCTCTAGTCGGAGAGAAGAGAAGCAATCTTGGCACCTTGTCTGCCTTCGCTAAAAGCCAGAGGAGAGCCTAAAGCGGTTCCTCAATCACTTCACTACTGAAGCTCACTAAATCCCGTAAATCTCCGACGAGATGAAGCTAAGCGCCTTCATTGCCATGTTGGTGGCTAGGGAGTTCTTCAAGCACCTGGTACACCGGCACCCCCAATCCTTTCGGAAAGTTGAGGCCATTGCTCGGGCCTACATTGCGGCCGAGGAGGTTAATGAGGCTAAACATCCCAAACACATGAACCAATAGGCGGAAGGATAAACCGTCGGGAAGAAGAGAAATGGAGATGGCAGCCACTCCCAGGAACTCCACAAGCAACCGAGGCCTGAGTCGAGAGTCCAAATGGAGTACAGGCCCCTAACCCTGACTCCCTTGAACGATACTCACTCGAAAATTCTAATATAGATCCAAGATGAGAGGTTCCTAGAGTGGCCCAAAGCACCGAAGAGCCCAGAGCCTGGAGACCAGACGAAGTATTGCCACTACCACCGGTATCTAGGGCATACCACTGAGGACTATCAGACCCTACAGAGGGAAATCAAAGATTTGGTTTGTTGTGGGCACCTCACTCGGTTCCTGAAGAGCTCAAGGCAAGCCCTCGTGTCTGCCAGTGATGAAGCCAGAGATCCACTGAGGAACCAAGTTGCCACTAGCATCATCAGCATGATCTTGAGCAGGCTGGCTAGAAGTAGCAACCGTTACTGGCCCAAGGCCGCGTCCAGTAGCAAGAGAGCGAGAGTAGGGGTTAGGACTGATGTCATTAGTTTTAGCGATGATGATATGACACATGTAACTTCCCATCATTCGGATCCTCTTGTTGTATCAGCCCTTATCTCAGATGGTATGCTTGACTACCAACTGAGACAAGTTTTTATTGATAATGGAAGCTCTCGAAATTTGTTGTACCTTGATGTATTTTTAAGCTTATTCTAATAAAGAATCATATGAGAGCAGCCGAAGGACCCCTCTACGGCCTGGACAATGAACTAATACCCATGCACAGAGAGATTCAACTGGAGGTCACAATGGAGACTCAGCCACATATAGCTATGAGCACACTCACGTTTCCCATTATTAACCTACCATCAACTTATAACGCCATTCTAGGCCGGCCATTCTTGGCTGCCTTCGGGGCCATGACGTCGATCCCTCACTTGAAAGTGAAGTTTCCAACCGAGTATGAAATTGGAGAAGCATTGGATGACCGATGGGGCGAATAAGTTACCTATCCTAGGTCGCACCCGCCGCTCCAAGCCTACCCATTGAAGACCTAGACTTCCGCGATGAAGCGTCATTATAACAAGCTTAATTGGGAGAGGCAACAAAACTAGTCCCCTTGGACCCTAGTGAACCCGAGAAGTGCATGCACATTGACGGATCTCTCTCCACACTGGTTTAAAACCAGCTCATGGACTTTCTCAGGTAGAATTCTGACATCTTCACGTGGATTCTTGCCGACATGCCTAAGATATTGGCCGCAGTAATGGTGCACAAGTTGCGCTTTGATTCCAGTCATAAGACCATCAGGTAAAAGTGCAGGAACCACTCTATCGAGAAGTTGGTAGCCATAAGAGAAGAGGTAAAGAAATTGCTCGACGCAAGGTTCATAAGGAAAGTCCAGTACCTGCATTAGCTATCCAACATCATCCTCGTGAAGAAGAGCAGTGACAAGTGGTGGGTGTATATCGACTTCACCGACGTAAACAAAACTTGCCCGAAGGATAGCTTTTTGCTTCCTGGGATAGACCAGCTAGTAGACTCCACGTCTAGGTATGAATTCCTGAGCTTCATGGATGCCTACTCAGGGTATAACCCAATAAGGATGAGTCCGAATGATAAGAACTACACCTCCTTCATAACTGACCATGGGACCTACTGCTACAAGGTCATGCCTTTCAAACCGAAGAATGCCAACGCAACTTACCAGCGGCTAATGAACAAGATATTTGAAGCACAGATCTGTAGGAACATGGAGGTATACGTAGACGACATGCTCGTCAAATGCAGAGTAGCCAACAACCACATCCAATACCTAGCAGAAACCTTCGAGATGCTTTAAGCACATAGGATGAGCTCAACCCGGCCAAGTGTGTGTTCGGGGTGACCTCCAAAAAATTTCTAGGCTTCATAGTATCCCAGCGCAGCATCAAAGCGAATTTGGAGAAAATCAGAGCCATTCTTGACATGAACCCTCTACGTACTATGAAGGAAGTCCAGAAGCTCATGGGAAGTCTTGCCACCCTCTCACGATTCCTAGCCATGTTCACGAAGAAGTATCTACTGTTCTTCAATACCCTCAAAGGTACCAAGTCAACCAAGTTTTGATGGACAAATGAGTGCGAGCCAGCATTCTAAGAGCTAAGAGTGCATCTCACTAATCCTCTACTCCTAACCTCCCCTTCAAAGGGCGAGGACCTGTATCTCTACCTGACGATGTCAGACATAGCTCTCAGTTCTATCCTTATTCGGCAACAAGGAAATGAGTAGCGACCCGTGTATTATGTGAGTACGGTGCCGACAGACATGGATCCCATTACCTTCACGCCGAGAGAATCGCCTTGGCCCTCATCTACTCTGCAAGGAAGTTAAGGCCGGACTTTCAAGCACATCGAATCATCATGCTAACTGACCAGCCTCTGAAGGCAATCCTACAGAAGCTTGAGACATCCAGATGATTGGTCAAGTGGGCCATAGAATTGGGTGAGTTCGATGTGGAGTTTTGACCGAGACCAGCTCTCAAGGGCCAAGCCCTTGCAAACTTTGTGGTCAAAATGGTGACCCCTGCTCTCGGCATCCCAGACCTAGTCAAAGATGCGAGCACCATGAGCGTCCCAGTATGGACCCTCAATGTCGACAGGTCATCCATGGAAGTGGACAGCGGAGCTGGAGTCATGCTTAAAACACTCAACGGCTTAGAAATCAAATACTCTTTGACGCTTGGATTCCCAGCCACCAACAATGTAGTGGAATATGAAGCTCTCCTCGCAGGGCTCTAGCTAGTCAGGGAATGCTCTGTAAGAACGTTGGTAGTGCACAGTGATTCAAAGTTAATGGTCAATCAAATCGAGAGAGTCTTTAAGGTATCGAACCCATAGCTCACTAAATACTTAGCAAAGTCGAAGGCCCAAGTCTAGGTGTTTAAAAAGTTCAAAATAGAGCACATCCCAAGTGCAGAGAACTGGAAGGTCAACTAGCTAGCCAAGGACGCAACGACGAGATCTCAAGAGTAGTATGCCAGGAGCATGTGGGAGGTTCTGGTTGTCCCTAGCATCGACGGCCAGAAATGCGAGGTGCTATAGATCGCTGAAGACAATAACTGGATGACTTGTACTGGAAGTACCTGACGGACGGAGCATTGCTAAAAAATCCTAAAGAGGCCAAGTGGATGAAGAAGATGGCTGGCTGGTACACGATCATCGACAGGAGGCTATACCGACAGGGATATTTGACTCCCTACCTGCAATTCCTCACACCGCAAGAAGCCGAATATGCGCTGGGTGAAGTCAACCTTGGCGTGTGTGTCTCGCACATTGGAGGGAAAAATCTCACATTCAAGAACATGTGGCAAGGTCTGTTCTGACCCATGATGAAGCGATATGCCATGGATTTTGTCAAAAAGTGTGAGATCTGCCAAGTTCAGGGGTCCCTGACCTACCAGCCGCACACAGAGCTACAAAGCCTGCAAGGCCCATGGCCATTCTCACAATGGGGACTCGATATCCTCGGGCCCATGCCCTTGGCCTCCAGGCAGAGAAAGTTCCTCATTATCGGCACAACTACATCACCAAATGGGTCGAGGCAACTCCCTTGGCATGCATAATCGAACAGAATACCATGGAATTCGTCCGTCAAAATATCGTTTGTCAGTTCGGGATTCCCAAGGTAAAAGTGACCGACAATAGAACCCAATTCACTGACAAATGGTTCACTAAATATTGCACGAGCTTTCGTATCAAACTGGTTTACAGGTCTATAGCATACCCACAGGCTAACGACCAAGTCAAGGTGACTAACCGAACGCTGCTGCACTGGTTGAAGACTAAACTCGAGGACACAGGAGGCTCTTGGGCCAGTGAACTACCTTCTATGCTCTCGTTATATCGCAGGACTCCATAGGAACCCACGCAGAAGACGCCCTTTACTCTTTGCTATAGAGCAGAGGCGGTCATCCTTGTCAAAGTGGGGCTTCCCAACCTTTAATTTGAATGCTTCGACCCTATCAGCAACTCCTGAAGACTCAGAGAATGCATGGGCCTGCTCTTGGAAGTTTGCGACGCGATGTGCCTAAAGACGATAGCATACCAGCAGCGTATCGCTCGATACTACAATAAGTGGGGGAAGGCTCACCCACTCGAGGTCGGGGATCTAGTCCTCCAGAGTGTAGAGGCAACAAGAAAGACCACCACAGGAATAAGCTCTCCCCGAACTGGGAGGGCCCATTCCTTGTCTAGGTGATCCTCCAGAACGGAGCATACAAGTACGCACCCAGGATGATAAACTAGTCCCTAGGACCGGAATGCCACCCAGTTCAAGAAGTACTACCGGTGAGGC
Source organism: Nepenthes gracilis (assembly GCA_033239525.1). NCBI lineage: Eukaryota > Viridiplantae > Streptophyta > Magnoliopsida > Caryophyllales > Nepenthaceae > Nepenthes > Nepenthes gracilis. Next base: position 17,130,053 of record BSYO01000007.1, read on the forward strand.
ACATATGTCTCCAGGTAAGTTGTGCATACATGAACTGGATTGCTTGTACATGTACAACATTACCATTAATAAAATTGTTGTTCTTATCTGCATATCTGATTGTTCATACAAATGTGTGCTTGCGTGCCATCTCTAAAAGGCATAAACGGTCTAGACTGCCCCTAAGTTAGGATGATGTTTGTCCACCTGTAAAAAGAAACTCGACTTGCGTCAAGCTGCCCGAATGCAGTCAAATTCTAACTTCGGCTCCTTGCTGAAAAGCCCTTAGCGGCCACAAAACCTCGGCTCCATGCCAATTGGCCCACATGCGGTTGAATTTCGAACTTCATCCTGCACCGAAAGGCCCTTAGCGGCTGCAAAACCTTAACCCCGCACCAAGCGGCCCATATGCGGTTGAATTTTGAACTTCAGCCCCGCACCAAAAGGCCCTTAGCGGCCGTGAAACCACAGCCCCGCGCCTAGCGACCCACCAATGGTTAAATTTTGAACTCTGGCTCCGTGCTGCATGGCTCTTGGCAGCCAAAGAACCTTGGCTCTATGCCAAGCGACCCAAATGTGGTCTATCTAGCAGGCCAAGGGGCTTCAAAGCTCCCCGCAAAAATGGCCATCAAAACCTTAGGGGGCCTAAACGGCAAGCATGCGGCAACTTTCTCAGAAGAAGAGTGCACCCTCAGTCAATGACGATCGGTGGGCTAGGACCATGTGCACGAAAGGGATGATGCCCTTAGCAGGGTCGACCACCGAGATAGTGTTGTGCATGCAATGGCCTAAGACCCAAAGTCTGGCTATTGTGGCCTCAAAAACCACCTGGCCCTCGAGAGACTCCGCTGGGCATGCAACAATGTCTGATTCATTAGACAGATGCGATAATATCCTCAACCGAAGAACAAGCACAGCACAAGAGGCTCCTAAAGCGAGCCTTGGTGACAATAACAAAACAACTTAGCCAAGCAATGAGAAGATCCATATCATAAAAAAGAGAGAGAAAGAGAGAGAGAACAAGAAAGCAAAGTGAAAAGAAAGCATTCTTCCTTCAAGCTAGAGATTACAAAGTTCCTCTCAAAAAGCTATGTACCAAAAAAGTGAGCAAAATGCAGCAGCCCTATGAGATTGAAGACCCAGTCCCCTCCGAGAAGTTGCTCAAGCACAAGCTATCTTTGATTCTGTTGTTACGAGGATCGAGGATCCCCACAGAGACACCCAGAACTATGACGGAGACTATACGGTGACAAAGGCATATGTCATCCTAGAACCTTGCGTCCAACACCCAAGCCATCTCCTCCTGAGAGAGCCAAACTCGCAAGCCAGCATCAGCTCAGGCACACCAGCCCTGCAAGCTGACAATAAGATCCTCAGCTGTGACGGACGTCATTTCTGACCGAAATCCAATAGAGTTTCGGCTATCAAACTAATACAAATCTGTATAAAACCTATACAGTAGACAAATTTCCAACAAAATAATCACAACACAAGATCCACACAGCCACAATATATTCGTGGCTCCAATATCGTGTTTTCGAATACAATATCGGATAGAGAGATGCCACTAAGTACCTGTATATGAACCATAAACAACCTGCGGAAGCATATACATCCATCACATACACGGTGGTAACTAAACTATCTATCTATCGTCCATATACAGGTACATGTCCATCAGAAATACATAAAATACTCCATATAGTACAAAATCGTAAAATCTAAGTCCATAAGATGATCCTCTAAAGTCTTCATGCCTAGCCGACTTCTAACCCTCTACCCTGCCTCATTGGGTATAAGCTCGTATTCATCTGAAGGGAAGAAAAGATAGTAAGGATGAGCCAAATGCTCATTAAAGCATAATATAACAAGGATAGTAAGCAATACACTCAAAATAAAGCAAAGGAAAAATATGGAAGCATGAGATAAATCCATGAACATGAAATGTGATTTAAATGCATTTTTTGAAACACCCTTATCTTTTTCATTTTATTTCTGATCTTTTAGGTTCTAAAATATATAGAAATTTTTATTATCTTTGTAGACCAGAGCCAGTAGGTCTTACCAGCTAACAGTGTAGTAGAACGAGGAAAGGAATGCGTTTACTTCTACACATTCTAAAGCATAGACTTACAGAATTCAGCATCCCGTGGTGAGCAGTATACCTTTAGCCTGATATACGGGGACATAAAACATATGCCACATATCTCCCGTGGCCCATAGGAAATCTTCGTGCTTCCACAGTAATATCTTATGGCGTGCTAGGGAATACTATCCTCTGAAATATAAATCCTTGGTCCAATTTTATAATTACTTATTCTGAGGCAATTCCACACTCATTCATACAATTTTGTTCTCACTCCGAGAGAACGGTTCATCAAATATAATATATCATAGAATTTCCTTCTTATACTTCTCATAATTTGCATAATTCTTGTGGGTTTAAGTCCTTACATGACTTAAATTATATGCATGATCATCATAAAGTATGGAAAAAATAAAAATTCTTACCACCATGAGCCAAATGTAACTTTAGAGCTTCTAGACAATAATTCCCTTTTCAAATGAATATAACAAAATTTTCAGAGCATATACAAGTTAGCATATATGATGTACAAGTGGTTAAATATTGCAAATCACGTCCGATAATATTTTTGGAACACATAAAATTAACATATATAAAATCTATTTGCATAATTGCCAAATATACGGAGTACCCACGTCAATAAAATTAGGGTTATGAATTTCTAAAACCAAATTATACATAAATTATAATTAATTCGAATAAAACTAAAGGGGGCACAAGTTAGGGTTCCACGTTTGAAAAACTAATCAAAACTAAGAAATTGGATATGAAATCAACATATGTGCATATTCAATCATCGGTAATATAAAATATAAGCTTATACGGGTATCGAAATTAACAGTTCAAATAGAGAAAGAAAAGGGGATGAGTGCACTTGTCTCGACATAACCTACAACTTCTCTAACTAGTTCCAAGTTGGAATTGAACCCGAAAGCCTAGATCTCCTCCTTCTCTCTCTTCTCCTTTGGGTTCTCTCTCTCTCCTCTCTCTCAGATCATTGAAAAATGACGAGAAAAAAACCTTCGTGCATTTTTATACGAAGACTAGCATCTCAAGTGCCAGTCGGGCACTGTTCAAGTGCCGCAATATCCGAAAATTCGCACTTGAACGAGCATCGGATAGGCATTGAGCGCGCAATTCTATCAAATGCATCCCAAGTGCACCTTGGGCTTGCCTCGAGCACGGAATTCTATTTTTCACACCAAGTCGCACCTCGGGTGTGAGTCGGGCGCAGGACAAGCCTACATAAAGCCTGCAGTGATTCTACTTTGCGCACACACCGTCCGGGACCCATTTTACCCTTTCTAACCCAATATTTCACATCTTAGGACCCAAATTTTGATTATATTAGCTTAATATGTTGCAATTATTATAATTTAAAACTCGAATCTTATTTACAGATAAACTTTTCAAGGATTACAACGTCAATTTTTAATTTTACTAATTCCGAGTCTTTGGTCTTTTCAATCTAATTCTCCCATATCATTTAACCTCGATTCAATTATATTTACTTAATTAGTCCGAATTATCATATTTTGAAAACTGGTATCTTACACCAGCCGCCTGCAATTCACCTCTCAGTTGTTCACTCTCCTACTTTAGGACGGCTCCCTCACTCTTCCAACACTGCTTAACCGCCTGTTCACCCTCTTCTTGAGCCTGGAGGATGCACTTGTCTCATTGAGAAAGAGTGGTGTGGACAAAGTGAATCATGTTTGGGATCTACAAAAGAGAAAAAGGACGAGAAGCCCGTGAATCCTAGCCATGCGAGAAACAATGCTCAAAGGGAGTTGGCAGGCAAATCCCCAGCTTAATGATCAAAGACATCATACCTCAATAAAAGGAACCTCCATAGCACTAGGGAGCTCCGACGTGGCTCCAGTATCAGAGATGCTTGGGGGCTTCGGTCGCTCGACAGCCTCATCCACCCCACTCGCTAGAGCCTCATCGACTGCAGCCTCATCAACTGTCTCCTCAATCGTAGTGGCCTCAACAGCAGGCTCAGGACCAGAGACGAGCGGCTTAGGTGACATGCTAGCTAGTATGACGACCGCCTCCGGAATATCCAAGGGCGTGGCAGCGGGCTCCAGATCAACAACCTCAACAAGCTCCATCGAGCCGATCACTGCCTCCTAAGTGCCAGTCACAACCACACATCCAAAGGACTCGACTGACCACTCGTCGGTGGAGGGGCCCACCTTGACATGGAACAAGGAACTTGACACGGACCCCTCACACAAAGGAAGCCCATCCAAGGGAACCCTGCACTTCGTTAAAGCAATGGCCGAAATCAAAGATCGCTCGGGGGCTCCTATGTGCAGCTCCAACCGCAGCTCCAGTGCTGCGACAACGAATCAAAGCAGACCTAGTGAATCGGCCAGACACGACAGGCAATATCAAGGCCCTCCTGCTAGAAGTGCCTCCAGCCCTCTTCAACCTTTTCAAGGCCGCCACGTTTTCATCAGAAAAAGAGTCTAGTGACAACGACAAGTCACCCTTCTCGGGCAACTCTCTCGACGGCCCTCTAATGACCAGGGCCTCAACCTTCCTCTTCTAGGTAGCAGCTGCCATCCCATCACTCTGGCACTCCCACCTGACAGCTATGAAAAGCTCAGTGGTCAAGTAAAACCACTGAGTGGGGAACATCTAGATCTCCACCTAGACATGGTCAATCACATTCTTCTCATGCTGCACTTCCTCCTCGCTAATGCTTATTGAGAAGATATCACTTACATGACCCCACACGACCGGAATCTCCCACTCTAGAGGGTGCTCCAGGAAGAAAAAGTGATTCTTACAATTCTTTACCGAGTCAAGGTTCGTCCCCCGAAAGCTGAAACCTTGGCGAGGAGACATCAAAAGCCAATCCTCCAATTGGACAAAGCAAAAGATCACCTTCACCGAGCGCGAGCCGAGCTCGCAAGCGTGGAGATGAGTGAAGACCCATAAGGACACCAGATAGCATATGGCATTAGGATGAAGCCGTGCTATGGGAATGCCGAGCATCTTGAAGATCTCATACAGATCTAGCTCCATGGGGAAGCAAAGTCCACCCCTCAAGTGGTGCTCATACACAGTGATGAAACCCTCAAGGGGCGCATTAGCCCTACCTCCCTCGCCAGGAAAGAGATGGGCCCAATCACTCGAAATATAGTAGTCAACCCTCAGAGTGGTGACGGCACTTGCAAAAAGGACTGACTTGATGTCACTCACTTTTTGACGAATGGAGGAAGAAGGGGAGCTCTTCTTCTTCGCTATGGATTCTCAAAACAAACAAACGCAAAGTGTGAATGGTGTGGGGAAGGAACATTTAAATAGCAGTGCAGGGGAATGCCAAGTGGCGTAGCGTTGGAAAATGCAAAGGTTGCCTCGAACGATGGCCCTGACACGCGTCCCCTCAGCAGAGCGCGGTACGTCTATCCAAGGTAGCCCATCATAACACCTGACAGACTGCCACCCTCAATCACGCCGCAAATGCCTGCCAAATCCCAACTATCACACCACGCAGCTAATGCGAAGACATTAGCCATAGGAAACGACGATGGTAGCCCTTCCGAAATTCAAGCTAGAAGAACAAAATGAATCGCCCAAATGTAATAAATTACAATAGATAAATTGCTCCACCCTAAAGAAATTTTATTAAGGAATTTTACTAATAAAGTTTCTTTATAGGAAAATTCAACCAGTGGTCACGGAATACAACTATCTGACCCCTTTGGGCTCAACAGGATTGGGAGTCAAGAACTCAGTAAACTCCAAGCGCATTCAGGCACCTGCATTCTGAGAGTCCAGGAGGCCCACACGAAAGCCAGGCACCACCAACGAAGCTGTCCACTAGCTGAGCCAAATGCCTTCCTGGAACTTTCCTTCCAACGTGGGAGTCAGCTTCTCCAGCCGCATTCTTGACCTTGGCTCAGCTTCTACCCACACATGAACGACGTGTTCCACCCTGAGTCGCACCTAGCACTGCTCGAGTTCCTTATGAAGAGTGGCGATTAGGCTCTGGGCTTGCGAATTGATGTCAGCCAGTTACAATGCCCTCGCCTCCACCTCCAACCATGCTTGCTCGAAGTGACCCGCTTGCGCTCGAGTCTGTTCAATTTTGGCAATGGTAACCTGCACCAAGGCCTCAATATCCTCAAATGCCTGCTAGACACAGCGCAATGGCTGACCAGCTCCATCAAGTCCTCGGAGCTGTGAGGGATGGATACCCGTTTGGATTCAAAGCCCGATGGTGCTCTCAGGGGTCACCGACCCAACAACTGAAGGCTCCAAGTGGCAACCCTCCGCTGCTGCTGCAGCAAGCCCCACCTCATCTGGGCCTCTCAACCCTTGCCCTCTCCATCGTGACTCCTCGATAGAGGGATCAGACCCCGATGAGGAAGATGACCCTGCCAATGATCCTGGAACGACATCATGCACCCCATTTGCCATTAGTGTGACTGCAACAAAAGAAAGAAAGGAACATCTGCAGGCTCAGATTTTGTGCCTCACAATGGAAAATGGATGCCCGAATTGGAGAAGTCTATGGTGCTTAAATAGCTAAAGCTTTCCCAAGGAGACGACATCGTCTAATTAGGGAAGGGCATTCCGCCGCCCAACAAAATCCTCCATGAGGCAACACCCTGAAGCTTCACGCCTTTTTAAGAAAGGCAATTATGATAAGGTGGCCCTATAGTTCCCCGACGCATTAAATGCATAGGTGGCCTAATTGACATGCTCTCCATCAGTGTCAATCAGTTAGCCCAGGTAGGATGCAAACGGCAGAAACCCTCAAATAGTTCCTGTCAGATCTTCCTGCCAATGATCCAGCACAGACTCAAGGGAGGGGCACTAATAAGGATGACCAAAAGCCACTGGACACTTAGAATAGACAAGCGATTAATCATGTATGGCGGCGAGAGGGCCCTACTGCCCTTGAGTCATACCGTGCCAAATAGCAAAAAGAAAATTCAATGACACAAGAGATAAGAAGCAAAATTAACACTTTTATTAAAAGTGTTCTTTACAAAGCACAAGGCTTACATCAACAACAGTACAAAAGAACAAGAAATAAAGAAAAGTACAAGAAGTAGCATAATAATGGCACCCCTGGAAAAGATCAGCCTGGAGCATAGCTGCACATCGCCTCCTTTGGAGGCATCAACCCCAGCACTGATTCCAATCTCAGATGGGCAGTGTGGATGTCGATCCCACGCTTCCGATGATATAGGTTCCACCATAAGCGAAGAAAAGGCATCTATCAGGAGTCCCACCGAGGTCGCGACTCACTCGCATGCAGCCCAATGGAATGCTGGAACTTGCCTCCTCTTTCAGGCAGCTCAAATGAATGGTCAGTCGCGGTAAGAGACGACGAAAGCATGGTTTTGAGGGAATGAAATCCCCTAAATAAGCATGATGGCCTCGCAATGATCCCCCTAGGTTAAGGATCTTGGCTAGCTGGAGAGGAGGCACATGACAACTGTAGAGTGGCCAAGCCTCCCTCGTTACAATAAGGAATCCATCTGATTCCTTTGCGAAACTCCATAGGGTGCAAGACAAGCCAAATAATCCACATTTCTTCACCAAAGAAGGGCTAAGAGTGAATCGCCCGAGTTGGGAACCCCTCAATTTATAGCTGTGTGAAAGCCTGATGAGCTCCTACAGAGGCGTGCCGCCCGACGGCCATCAATCGAAAAACAGGAAAGCCATCAATGCGAAGCCAATTCACAAGCAGCAAATCTTTCCCAACAGAGTATTGAATTCCTACGACGCCTCTAAAAGGCTGCATATTCTCATGGGGAAGGAACGACGTCCTTGAGAGACGAAGACCAGCGCATCTCAAGGAAGCCCACGTAGATAGACGACAATGTGATGACCTGAGTTCTGAAACATAATAATTGGGATGTAATTGAATTCATAATGATTAAGGATTAGGTATGTAATGTGAGGAAAATTGAATTCGGAAATAGAAAGATGAAATTAGGCCCTACAAGGTATCAACTTTCAAGATGTGGTTAAAATGGGTCGTGAGGTTTCAGATTTTCAAAATATAATAATTGGGAGATAATTAAGTTGAAATAGGTAAATTGTGGTCAAGGGGTACCGGTGGAATCAGATCAAAAAGTCCAAAGATCCAAAATTGGTAAATAGGGAACCAAAGTTGTAAACTGAGAAACGTTAATTTGTAGATAAGATTTCGGGCTTTAAATTGTGATAATCATAACCTATTAAGGTTATATAATCAAAATTATGGTCCAAGGATGTGAAAAAGTGGGTTAGAAGGGTCAAAACGAGTCCAAAATGGTGAAAAAACAAAGTAGGCTTGCTGCGAGCTCGATACGGGCATGACCCGCGCTCGAGTTGCGCTCGAGCACCAACCAGGTAAAAAAAATAGAACCTCTCGCTCACCGTGCGCCCAAAGGGCGCTCGAGGTGCAAGTTAGCAAGGTGGTGCACCTATGTAGTGCTCGAGCGGTCATAGGGTGCAAAAAACAAAACCTCTCACTCGTCGTGCGCCCGGAGGACGCTCGAGGCGCAACGTTGGCAAGATTGAGCACCCGACTGCCTATAAGAGGCCGTGCGCATTTTTCTCAGGGCATTTCTGGACGATTCTAGAGAGAAAAGAAGAGGGAGAGAGGGAAGATGAAGAGAGAGGAGGAAATCGAGGCCGCGAAGTCTGAATCTGTCTGAGAGCTAGTTATAAAAATGATAATACATGTCGAGGCAAGTGTCCTCATACTCACTACTCATTCTCTTTCAATTGTTACTCATTTTTATTGGGTATTTTTGTCTCGATACCCACCCTAAATGTGGAAATCATGAAACCAAGGATTAATGATCAATGAATGTGTAGTTATTTGTTCAAATCGTTGTCCGCTTCGTCCAGTTGGGTTCCGCTAAACCCTAACCCATGCGAGAATTGGGGCTTTCCATTTTTCCCACCGTATGTTGCTAAATTGACCTCAAAATGTGAATCACCACATCCCAATTATGTGTATATATCGACCGAACGTCCGATCTCACAAGAATCGACCCGTTTACGGCATCCAGAAGCTCTAAAAGCCCACTGTTACTGTTCACCCGAGATGAAATGGAAACTTTGTATGCTTTTACCTCTGTATTATGTTAAATTGTTCTTAAAATATGAATCACCACATCTCAATTATGTATTTATATCGACCAGACATCCGATTTTACAAGTTATGACCCGTTTGTGGTATCCAGGAGTTCTAAATGTCCCCTGACACTGTTCACCCAATATGAATGTATGAATTTGTATAATTTACCTCCATTTAATTGTTATGAAATTTATGTCTAAATGTTCATGCTATATTGTAAGCCCTGGAAATAAGAAATGGTGCTCCAATTGTGAAGAATTGTGCTTCGGAGGACCTCCAAGGTGAAATGGTATGTTGAGGTAAGAAATTTCTCTCTCCTCCATATGTTTAATGTCCAAACATATGAAATGTATTATCAAAAGACTTAAGTCCAAAAGAAAGATATGAATCGTACAAGTAAATGAAGAAAAATCCACAAAGTACGATATGAAGGATTTGATCTCCCGGATGGAGATATGTGATGGAAACGTGATCTCCTAATTGGAGAATGTAAATGGAACGTGGTGAATCCTCCCTCAAGGAAAGACTATATCCTGAAACTAGGACCATGGACTTATGTTCATTGGGTAGTGCTCTCTGATTTGTCACGTACATCATGGTGGGAACCCAAGAAATACTCCGGCAGCTCATGGGGTTGGGTGATATTCGTGGTACGCCTTAGGACACTACTATGGAAGAACGAGGATTACCCTAGTCCCCGGGGGATATGGGGCGAATTGTGATGGCCGAGTGCTACAGGCCTAAAATGTAGCCAATGGCCGAATGCTGCAGGCCTAAAATTTAGCCGATACTTTAGAATGTGTAGCGAACACATTTCTTTCCTCTTTCCTCGTTCTATCGCTTTGTTGGCTAGTACGACTTATTGGCCCTGATCTGCGAAGATTAATGAAAATAATAAGAATGTAATAAATGCAATTAATATGAACATGTGACCCAGGGAATCCTACATGTCCCCTTCCTCTCATGTTTCTATTTCATTGAAGGTGTATGTCATCCCCATCCATTTATTCTTTTTATTATTTATCTATCTATTATAGTGATGTATTATTACATTTGTTGAGCTACATGCTCACTCTTACTGTCTCTCTTTTCAGATGAGAATGCTTTGATACCCAACGAGATCGAATAGGCAGTAGGAGATTGATAAACAACTGATTTCAAGTGTAGAGCTTGAGGACGTAGTTGTTTATTATGTATGAAACAAGAACTTGTAATTAACTTTGAGTACTCAGAGAATTTATATTCTGCATCTTCTATGATGATGATTTTATTGTGGACGATTGTATAGTCATTTTTTGCTGTATATATTGTTATTATGCTTCCGTAAGTTTTTCTTATTGTGGTGATGATGGGTTTTTCTTTAGCTGGCATCCTTTCTAGCCGACGTTATACCTGAGTTATAATATCGATGCCACCACCTATGGTGTCGTGACAGTTGGAGATCCTATGAAATTGAGTTGTCTTTATTTGCGAAATTGTTGTAGATTATTGTACAGGGTTTTATTCAAGTGTTTGTATTTTGATAAATGTCCGACTTATAAATTAAACTCTACCCAATTTTCTACAAAATCCATAATATTAATTATGGGCTTAAGTTATGTATTTTATTAATGGAAGTTATTTAAAAAAAATAACCTAGTCCATCACAATTGGTATCAGAGACAATGAATGCCTTAAGTTTGATCTGAATCATATACAGAAGCCTAGGTTTGAGTAATATAGATTGAATAAAGTAGTTGAAGGCATAGGATGACTAAATAGGTCGAGTGGTCCTAGTAGCTAGAAGTGGTTGCTAGGTTGCGGTACTCTAAGTTAGTACCTTAGTCAAGATAATTGGTTAACTTAGACTAGAACTAAGCTAAAATTTGGTGGGTAAGTGGGGTAGTCTAACTTTCACTATCCCAGTTTGTGTTTAAGTGGTGAGCTAACATATATTATTTTTGTCCCAGGAAGGATATCTATTACCAATCGAACCACCTGGGCGAGAGGGTCGAGACGTTGTAGTGGTCGACCACGTGATGGAGAGGTCGGGCATCTAAATCTGTTGAATGATTTAGTGAGACTTGAAAGTTCTAGAAAGGCTTATCCGGACAAGAACCGGGAGATAGGATGTTGAAGGAGAATACCTTAAGAATTGACTTGTGTTGACCTTGGTATGAGGACTAGGATTAGGAATGCTCGGATAACATGATGAATGGGATGGACAATGTGAAATATTGGGCTTGAGATCCGGATGACTTGGACTTGATTTTGGTATTTGTAAATCCAAGAATGGTGAATTGTGACTGGTATAATAACGTCAAGTGTTTGAATTCTAAGTGACTCGAATTCTATGAAAGTTGAGACGTAGATCATAAGTATTAAAATGGTGTTTGTGGTAGCCTAATGCTCGGGAAGATAAGAGATATTGTAGGATATCTGCGTGGGTGTTCTTTTATCGATATGTATTCTTCTCAATGAGTTTTAGGAGCATGTTTCTGATTACAGTCAGTTCGATCATAGAATTGATGATTGTCCTTATCCATGGGTCAGACGGTGAAGAGGTCCAGTGTTTTGAATCGGGATTCTAAGGTATTAACACAAGGTGCTAAGTGTCGCCTATCGTCATAAAAGGTAAGGCTCTTGGGTTTGATATTGTAGCCTGATATCGTTTTGGGGGTTCTGAGCCTATGCTTTCATTGTGTTTTCAAGTTATGTGTAATTGGAGGATCTAGGCCTTACAATAGCGGCATAGAGATCTATGACATTTTGGGTCCATAGATATGATTGGTTGGGTTAATCTGAACCATTTTGTGGTGCCAATCTTGATGTGACATTAAGGATGACTTGGTCAGTAAGTTGTTGAGTTCATATAATTGGGTTGATAAGTACATTATGTCTTACAATCGAATTGTGCAATTTTGGATATGATTCTGAGTTAGTTAAGGTATCAATAAATTATTATCGTTTTACCTATAGGTCATGTTTCGAGGGATCTATGCTAGGTTTGTCTAATAATGAGGCCACACCTAGCAGTCATCTCGTGGTCAATAAAAAGCTTTGGTTGCATAAACATTTGAGAATGTTTCTTAAAGGAAAAGATTAGATTAGTTAATCTTGGATCAGTAGGTTAAGACTGTCAATATGCACATCGATCTTTGAGGACCTCATAGTTGAATCTTTTGATCTTTTGTAAGGGCTTGAAGATTCCTAAGATCGATCTGTGCCATAGCGTGGTTGATTGTGGATAATTGAGAATTGTGCCCGTGGCAGCAATTGAGATAAAATGTGGCCGTTGCAAGTTCTAGTGATGACATTGGGTTGTAGATTCATTAGAATATCAATAAATTTTATGGGTTAGATCTTTCGGCCATAATTGGGTCGGTTCGATGGCCTCATCAAGGAACTCAAGATTCATAGGGAGTGTGAACCTTGTTTGAGGGCTATGTCATAGGTTAAGAAGGCTATTAGTCGTGTGTTCAATTGGGGTTGGAACGTGAGTATAATTAAGAGAAATGTTATGTTGAGTGTATGATTTCTTTGAGAGCATGAATGTGGTTCCATAGGGCCCTGAACAATAGCTCATTTTGAGAAGGATTGATTGATGTCACGAAAGCATGCGTCTCTCTCTTGGATCTGAGTGATATCAAGAGGATATACGTTTAGTACTCCTTGAGGTTTTGTGATGTTCGCAGAGCCTTGACTTAGAGACGATCGGCATCCGTTAGAAATGAAGTGTGTAGGTATAACCTTCTAGATTTGAATGATAATTGTTAACCATGTTATTCGAGTTGATCCCTAATAGATCAAGTTTATTGTAGTAACTTGTGGTGCCTTGAGGAAAGATTTAGAATTTTGTTTTTCCCACATCCACCATAGGTGGTTGCCTCTTTCGATTATGTGGTGGTGAAACCCATGATTGAATTGCTCCAACTGTGGTATGAAGATAGCAATTGGGGCCGTTGCTTTGAGGGTGATAGGTTTACTTATGGATATAGTTACAGTCTCGCTAATCCTTAAGATCTGAGCAGCAATACCATAAAGAGGATATGATCATGCATTAGTGCAAATGAGTAAACCTGTTAGGAGATGAGAAGATGAATCCCTATGCTTTGAAGGAAGATGAGTCTTAGCACCAATAATATGATGATTGAGAATCTTTAGATCTGTGGTGCTATCTGTAACACCTCAAATAATTTTAATTTCATTATTTAGTTGAGATAATTATGTTTAGTAATTTTAGACATAAAATTTTAAAATTCAGGTTGAAAATATGAACATAAGGTATATGGACCGTTGAATTAGGTTTAGATATTTGAGTCTAATAAATTAGAGTATTTGGATCAAGGGTTTAAAAATAATAGTTGGGTCACTTAATTAAATTTAGAGTAATTTATGAAATTAATTTATAATAATATTATTATTATCAATAATAATAATAATAATAATAATCAGCCGAGAGTAAAGGAAAGAAGGGGGGAAAGAAAGGAAAGGAAAAAGAAAAAAAAGGAAAAGAAGAAGAAAGGAAAGAAAAGGAAAGAAAGAGGAGAGGAAGGAAAGGGTAAGAGAGGGGGAGAGAAGCGGCACTTCTATAGTGGTAAAGAAGGAGGAAATCGCATCCAAATAGAAATTTTGGCAAAATCCTAACTTGCATCTTCAGTATTTAAGGCGGTATTAGGGTTAGGGAAGAGAGGGAGGTCGAGCAGGGGGTGAGAGCAAAGAGAAGCTCTACTATTAGGGCTTATGGCATTTTGTTTTGGTGGTCTTGCTGCCGTGGCCGTGAGCGATGGCTGCTGCCGTCGCCATGATTATTGTCGCTGTCGTCGCCGTTGCTGTTGGGCCGAAGCTGATGCTGTTTCAACCTTAGCCGTGTTCAAGGACCGAGTAATCGGGCAAGTAATAATCCTAACTTCTGCAAGTGAAGTTCCTCAATAACAAAATTTATTCTTCCTTCATCCTTGTCAAAGTTGTATCTCTGATTTCATGCCTTTATTCAATAGAAAATTGTTGAAAATCGAGAGTTGTAATTTTGGGGGAAACCGAATGCAAATCTTCGGCTCGCGAAGAACGACCGACGCCTTTAGGATTAATAATGGATTGGGGCTTCGGGAATTATCTAATGGAGTCATGAAGAGTTGATTTCGAGCGTTGTACCCCTAAATGTTGGGAATTTTGGCATCGCCATGTTTCCCGTTTTCCGGCCGGGTTCAATGACCCGAAGGCAATGAGAGGGCTTCGACCCTTTATGTAGCAAGTAAACCTTTTCCCTCTTCATCCTTAGAGGTTACATTTTGCTTCGGGTAGAAATTTGGTGCCTATCGTTTCAAAGCTTTGGGGTAAAATGAGGAAATAGGAGAAAACAGGGCCTTCATGTCCGGCCGTTGGCGTCGTGAGGGATTCGGAAAATTGTTGACAAATGGGGACTCCGTTGGGTGCGCATGCACACCGTATGTTTGTGCGTATAAGTATGTATGTGTGTGTATGTGCATATATGGCGTGTGTGTTTATGGGTGTACGTACGTATATGTGTATATGTGTGTGGTAGTGCATGTGGCAGTGTGTATGTTGCGCGCAGTGGGTGGGTGTGTTACAGTGTGTTGTGTTGACAGGATGTGTATATATATATATACTGATTGATACATTTATATGTATATTTATAAACATATTGATATATTGATGGTAGAAAATATTTATATGGAATTATATAAGTATGTTGGCATGTTTGAAATAATATTAATCGATTATGTGATTATTCCTGTATCTCGTTGATAAAATCTGGTAAAAATATTCTTCACGTTAACCTTGTTGGTGTGCATATATTTATTGGCACTCTATGGTTAAATTGAGGAGTGTGTATGAAAATACTAAGGTATCGAGTCGAATGGAAGGCTACGAGACCTTAATGTAATATATACTTTTCTAATACTTAATCCATATTTTGAAGATTGAGGTCGTTAATGTTGAGAAGGGATACTTATAACCTAGTGACCATCATAGAGGATGATATCTGGGATATTATCTAGCGAGAGGTATCACGGGTGGTATCGACATCTACGGGTACAGCCTCTGGAACGACTATAAAGGTAGTTGGATACCACAGATAACCTCGTTGCATTACCCAGCCGTTGGGGGCGTAAATACGCGATTTTTGGTTCACTATGGTAGAATAAGGTCCATGGAGACTTCTGTCATTTATACAGTTGTGACCTCGTATTGAGCTGATGATCGAATTCAACGAAATCCATGTTGCTGCCATAATACTTAGCCGTTCACGTGGCCTTCGAGTCATGGACATGACATATTATTGAGTTTCGAACAGTGATTGATATATTACCTACTATTATTGATATTATTTATCGTATTATTGTCCGAGATGCTTAATTATACTCCTCTGTTGTTGATTATATTTACTTGTTGGGCATTCGGCTCACTCTTGTATTTTATTGGCTCCAAAGTAGACAGGTTGATATCAGAAAAAAAGAGATCGCTGTATAGACTCCAGGTAAATGTGATCTCGGGGATCAAGGCTTTCAGGACAGAAAGTTAAGATTTTTGTTACTTTAGTTACGGTTTGACTTTTATTAAATTTTTTATGAGGATTGATATTTTAGACATTGATGTCATTTATTGAAGTTATTTATTATTACTATAATGGATATTTAATTAATGGTATATTTATGAGGTTTATTGATGATGTTTTTAATGATATTGAGTTCATTGATGATGTATAATTGATAATTTTGGATGATTTAAGATTTTCACTGTAACAGTCCGGGTTGGGTACTGGGATCCGAGCTCGGGTCGTCACACTGTTTGCGTTCTTAAATATATGGAAGGTGAACCGTGGGTAGATTTCAATTCTAAGGTTAATGAGATATCGTATTTTGATTTGGGAGTCAGAATCGTATTCAAAGTATTGAAGTTATGGGATTGTGAGGCGAGAAGTCCTTATGATGTTGCTTCGAGATTTTTAGAATGATGAGAATTGTGGGAGTCTAAAAAATTATGGGTTTTCTTCTGAAGACGTTCCACTCATCTCTAATTTGGGTAATGCGTGCGAGTCATATATGTTGACTCGTTGGTATACCTATGGGATGATAAGTTTGCTGAGTATTAGGTTTCAAGACCTAGGAGGCAATTAGGGGTTGTGCCGAATTTTTGGGTGATTGTTTCAATTGTAAGTTATGAGTTAATCATGACCTAAGGATTAAAGAATTTACCTTGGTTGTATTGATATCTTTGAAATTTTCTTAGTTCTATAATTATAGTGCGGCCTAGATGTCTGATGTATATCATTGGATAATGACTGCAATTGATTTTAAGGTACTAGCTAATGATTAATCAAAGTAGCGCAGCGGTAGCGTGCAATCCACGACTTGGAGATTTTGGAATAGGATCGAAGATCCAAGTGATTAACCATTTTCGAGGCAAGGATAATCTGAGGTAGGAATTCATTAGATGCTCGATGTTTCGAATGATGACAGGACAACAGTGAGAAATTTTAGTTGCCTACAAGTTGGTGAACTATTATGAAATCTCCCCTGCATCGAGAGTTGGGGAAGTAAGCATATGATCAGGTCGAAACTTTTTGAGAATTAGATGCTTGTCTTGTAATATGTTCCTACCTAGATCTAATCAGGAAGCCTTAGGTATTAAGGTTTAGAGTGATTCTTGGGGCTAAGTTTCTCTAGGATAGATCTTTCTTCAAGGACGCGAAGTAGGAATCTGAAAGGATTTTTTTTCCTCGTTTGTAAATTTTGAGATTCGTTAAATTTTGGGAACAAAATTTCTATAAGTAGAGGAGAATGTGATGATCCAAGTTCTGGAACATAATAATTGGGATGTAATTGAATTTATAATGATTAAGGATTAGGTATAGAATGTGAAGAAAATTGAGTTCGGAAGTAGAAAGATGAAGTTGGGCCCTGTAAGGTATCAACTTTCAAGATGTGGTTAAAATGGGTCATGAGGTTTTGGATTTCCAAAATATGGTAATTGGGAGGTAATTAAGTTGAAATAGGTAAATTGTGGTCAAAGGGTACCGGTGGAATCGGATCAAAAAGTCCAAAGATCTGGAATTGGTAAATAGGAAACCAAAGTTGTAAACCAAGAAATATTAATTCATAGATAAGATTTCGGGCTTTAAATTATGATAATCATAACCTATTAAGGTTATATGATCAAAATTAGGCTCCAAGGATGTGAAAAAGTGGATTAGAAGGCTCAAAATGAGTCTCGAACAGCGAGAAAATAAAGTAGGCTTGCTGCAGGCTCGATGTGGGCCTGATCCACGCCTGAGTTGCGCTCGAACGCCAACGGGGTACGAAAAATAGAACCGCTCGCTCGCCGTGCGCCTCAAGCCCCCGACAGCCTATAAAAGGCCGTGCGCATTTTTCTCGGGGCATTTCTAGACGATTCCAGAGAGAAAGGAAGAGGGAGAGAGGGAAGAGGAAAAGAGAGAAGGTGGAGATCGAGGCCACGGAGCCCGAATCCGTCCAAGAGCTAGTTATAAAAGTGATAGTACGCGTCGATGTATGTGTTCTCATACTCACTACTCATTCTCTTTCGATTGTTACTCATTTTTTATCGGGTAATTTTGTCTCAATATCCACCCTAAATGTGAAAATCATGAAAGCCAAGATTAATGATCAATGAATATGTAGTTATTTGTCCAAATCGTTGTTCGATTTGTCTGGTTGGGTTCCGCTAAACCCTAACCCACGTGAGAATTGGGGCTTTCCATTTTTTCCACTGTATTTTGTTAAATTGACCTCAAAATGTGAATCATCATGTCCCAATTATGTATATAAATCGACCGGACGTCCGATTTCATAAGAATCGACCCGTTTGCGGCGTCTAGAAGCTCTAAAAGCCCACTGTTACTGTTCACCCGAGATGAAATGGAAATTTGTATGCTTCTACCTCTATATTATATTAAATTGTCCTCAAAATATGAATCACCATATCCCAATTATGTATATATATCGGCCGGACGTCCGATTTTATAAGTTATGACCCGTTTGCGGCGTCCAGGAGCTCTAAATGTCCCCTGACATTGTTCACTAGAGATGAATGTATGAATTCGCATGATTTACCTCCATTTAATTGTTATAAAATATATGTCTAAATATTCATACTACATTATAAGCCATGGAAATAAGAAATGATGCTCCAATTGTAAAGAATTGTGCTCCGGAGGACCTCCAAGGTAAAATAGTATGTTGAGGTAAGAAATTTATCTCTCTTCTGTATGTTTCATATCCAAGCACACGAAATGTATTGTCAAAAGACTTAAGTCCAAAAGAAAGATATGAATCATACAAGTAAATGAGGAGAAATCCACAAAGTACGATATGAAGGATTTGATCTCAAAGATGGGGATATATGATGGGAACGTGATCTCCCGATTAGAAAATGTAAATGGAACGTGGTAGATCCTCCCTTAAGGGAAGACTAAATCCTGAAACTAGGACCATGGACTTATGTTCATTGGGTGGTGCCCTGGTTTGCCACGTACATCACAGTGGGAACCCAAGGAATACTCCAACCGCTCATGGAGCAGGTATTGTTCTTGGTACGCCTTAGGATACTATTGTTGAAGAACAGGGATTGCCATGGTCCCCGAGGGATATGGGGTGAATTGTGATGGTCGAGTGCTGCAGGCCTAAAATGTAGCCGATGGCCGAGTACTGCAGGCTTAATATGTAGCCGATACTTTAGAATGTGTAACGAACACATTTCTTTCATTGTTCTCTCGCATTGTTGGCTCGTATGACCTACTAGCCCTGGTTCGTAAAGATTAATAAAAATAATGAGAATATATAGAATGCAATTAATGTAAACATGTGACTCAGACGATCCCAAATGTCCCCTTCCTCTTATGTTTCTATTTCATTGATGGTGTATGATTTTCCCCATCCATTTATCATTTTCATTGTTTATCTGTCTATTGTAATGATATATGATTACATTTGTTGAGTTGTACGCTCACTCTTGCTGTCTCTCTTTTCAAATGAGAATGCTTTGATACCCGACAAGACTGAGTAGCTAGTAGGCGCTTGATAGGCAGCTGATTTCAAGTGCGGAGCTTGAGGACGTAGTTGTTTATTATGTATGAAATAGGAACTTTAATTAATTTTGAGTACTTAGAGAATTTATATTCTACATCTTCTGTGATGATGATTTTATCGTGGATGATTGTATGGTCATTTTTCGTTGTATATATGGTTATTATACTTCCGCAAGTTTTTCTTATTGTAGTGATGATGGGTTTTTCTTTAACTGGCATCCTTTCTAGCCGATGTTATACATGAGTTATAATATCGGTACCACCTGTGGTGTCATGGCAGTTGGAGATCCTATGGAATTGAGTTGTCTTTATTTGCAAAATTGTTGTGGATTATTGTACAAGATTTTATTCAGGTGTTTGTATTTTGACAAATATCCGACTTACAATTGAAACTCCGCCTAATTTTTTTTGCAGAAATCCATAATATTAATTATGGGCTTAAGTTATGTATTTTATTGACGGATATTATTTAAGAAAAATAACTCGATCCGTCACAAACGACAAGACTCACCTTTGGCATGCCAGGCCCAGACAAAGGGCGGTCCCCAAGTATGGGCGGCAAGTGATAGGTCTAGCACGAATCTGGGCCAAAATCAGCGAGGCCCAACTGAAAGAAGGAGGGTCTGACTAGTAGAAGGGTCCATCCCAATAACGGCACCCTAGGAGATCCAAAAACATGGCCCACTTGGTGCCCTAAATGCGCAGCCAATCAACGCCCGTGCACCCACGTAGAGGTGACCGTAGGCATCGGTTCAGAAAATGTCAGCCAATTAGAGATGAGGTCAATGCTGACAAGCTGCAGTGCACGCCACCCCAATAGCCCCTCAACCAATCCAACCAAAGTCAGTAAGCCTGCGTTAGCCACACCCGACAATGGTCTCCTCATCTCTGCAAGGTGACAACTGACACCTCTGGCCACCGCAAGCACACAACGACCGATGAATCCCGGTAAGCCACTTGTCAAAGATTCCAACTCATAAAGCCTTCCTTGAGGAGCCTACAAATACCCTCTCCTATGGCGGAGAAAAGAGACCGATTCCAACTTCCCTAAAAAGGCCTAAGCGGTGACCTTAGATCACGCATTCAATCCTTCGCCTAGCACTCAAAGCTTCGAGGAGAAAGAACCAACTCTCTTTCCTTGAGCCACCGCCTCCCTACACGGCAATACTAAGCCACTCATAGTAGTGCACTCCACAGATCCTAAACCTCCTTCAAACATCCCACACACTCCCCTCATTCCTGCATCTCTATGTTCTCATTACGTTTACATCCACGCGTACATTTTTTCATCAATTGGGAAAGATTTCTAATTTTTGCGTCAGAGTATTTATGATTGGACTACCTCCCGCTGTCCTCTGACTTCTTATTTATAATCTATAGTGCGCATGGCTCAAGTTGAGAGACATGAGGACTAGACTCGTTCGCGATCCGACCATATTGAGAAATTCGAAGGCTCTCTAATCTGCATGAGAACTCAGACATAGTGACGCATCAAAGTTAAATACAAAATTAAAGAAATAAAATGTGAGAGTTTTTCAATATTTTATCAAGAAATTGTTCCCATAAGATGCTTATAAGAGGGATTAACCATTATTTTTTAAATTAGTATATTTGGTATTTTTTAACCTTTTTTTTTCTTTTTATCTGACGCATCATTGGATCCGAACTTCAAACAGATTCGACCTAGTCTGCTTGACTGGTTTTGGCTTCGTTCACCGAGTTGAGATCATGCACACCACTAAACAAACAGGAGGTTAGTGTGTTAGCGGGATGTTATCCCACCAAAAATACTCCGACGCTCAAGTCAATAAACAGCCTTCGAAATCTGGAAAGGTAACTGGAAATGAGAATTGAGAGGGAAAGTGTAAGAGTGCGTGGGTTTCCAATTGAAAGAGAGGCAATGCCGTCTCTTAAATTTGGATGGTAGGTGAAGGCAGTAGGCATCTGTCAACAGGAAGAGTGCCTGTATGCCTTTGATTTGTGTTCTTTCTCTCAGTGCGTTTGGATGTTTCGCAGAGAGAGAGAGTACGAGAATGTCAGAGAATGCATAGTCGAGAGCGTATGTTTTTTTCGTGTAGCAGAGAGTCGTAAGTCTGTGTAGTAGAAGGCATGGTAGTAGGCGTGCCTTGAGTGAGGACTTCAGGGATTATTTTAATGGTGGCAGGATGGTCTTCCTTGATTGGAAGGTGTGATCTCATGTGCCATGTTTAGGCGACCTTCCTTGCGAGGAAGGCACGGGTTACCTAATTAGCTGGGATTGCTTCCTTCTCTGGCGGGTAGCAGCTTTCGAAATTACCTGTCTTCCTTTCGTGTATATTATCGTTGGAAGGCTCCAATTGGCAGGAATTGGGAAGATCTGGCGCCTTCCTTATGGGAAATACACCGATCTTATGTTGGTTGGATTTATGGAACGCGCAAAGTTAGGAAAAGAGGCATTGCTCACCGCCTGTTGGAGCGTGAGCCCAAGTGGGCCAGGCCCGTGAAAAGTCTTTTTATTTTTGGCTTGTTGCTACAGTGATTCTGGTCAATGCATGGGTTGACCATCCTAAGCGCGAGTTGGCCGCCCGCTTATGCCTCAGTCGGTCAATGCTGGCGTTGACTGTCTGACGGTGCTTGGGCCTTTCAGGAATTCGGCCCTCATTTTCTATTGGGCCAATGTTGACCATCCAACAGTGGATCTGGGCGCCTTTAACTATTGGGCCAACCCATTTTTAGTATGCCCATCACTAGCCCCCCATGTCGGTGGCTAGAATTCTAGCCTCCAGCATGTTCATGATGGGATGCTCCTCAATGTCCTTCGTCGCTTGAAAATTCCAGAGAACTCCACGATGGTGTGAGACGTTGATTGAATCTGTTGACTATCTTTGGTCAGATCTTGGAGAAGAAAATTGACCGGATCAGTTGACCGTCTTTGGTCAGATTAGGAGAAGAGAGTCGACCGGATCTGTTAGCCGTCCTTAGCCAGATTCAGAGAAGAAAGTTGACCGAATGTGCTGACCGCCCTTGGTCAGATTCGGAGAAAAAAGTTGACTGGATCTGTTGGCCGTCTTAGGCCAGATTCCGGATAACTTTGTATGAGTCCTGAGTGACGCGTGGCCATTAGCCGGCCTGTCAGGTTAAAAGTGGACACGTGTCTTCACACGGTTGAACCACTATCCCAGCCATTAATGCGTCAGAAGATTTGTTCAAAAGAGGCCCATTTGGGATGTGACACATGGCAAGAATGATGGCGTGCCTTTTCGAAGAGGTTTAAGGCGTCCACACTTGCCCGTTAAGTTCCCTCCTTTACACTTAGTATTTTTTTCACGCCTTCTACTCTGCTTCTTCGTCTTCAACCTGCTTTGCCATCCTCCTTCTACAATTTCAGAAAAACCTTAACCTTCCTGCAAGTATGACTTCGACTTCTATTGCTGACATTCCCTATGTTCTTCGAGAGGGTAACGTTAAAGAGTTATGCATAGAGTTTAACATTCCAAAGGACATTGCGTGGAGGGTTCCGGAGAAGGATAACAGAGCCTTTGGGCTATCGGCGGGACACGTGACTATATACGAGGCCCACCTGAGGAGCGGCCTTCGTCTTCCTCTCCCAAACGATTTACAGTCGATCCTTCAAGCCTTGCGGGTCCCCATTACACAGCTTCACGCCAATGTTGTATGGTATTTGTGTACTTTCGGCATCTTTCTCCGTAAGCATTCTTGGCGGTTAACTATGCTGATGGTAAAGGGTCTGTTTAAGATCAACCATGGTGGAGAGTGGGTCTCCCTGGTTCCACGTAGTCGCCTGAAGGTAAATACGGCCATCTACGACTCGTTGAAGAACTGAAAAAATTGATTCTTCTTCGTGAGTGTGACCGAGACCTGGCCCCTGGCCAAGGATTGGGGCCAAGTACCCGACGTTTACACTGGGACATTGTCGGAGGCTGAGACAGTGTCCCTAGAGTGGCTGAGGAAGTTGCTCAAGACCCACATCTCTGATTTTAAGAGAAACTTCTTGGTCTCCTAGGCCGAGACCAAGAAGGTGAAATGGGGTCCGCCCTCTCCCGTCCAGAAGTTCAAGGCACCGTCACCGGAGGTCATGATGCGACTGGAGGATTCGAGGGGTCTAATTATCCGTCCCTGTCGGACTGACGATGACTTCATCGGCCCCAAGCCCAAGAGGATGACTGTGGAGATGCCCTCCTCATTGTCTTCGGGGCCAAACTACATCGCTGTCGGGATTTGCAGCGGTCCTGGCAGCACCACCGGGATGGAGAAGATGTTTGAGGACCTACCAAAAACTGAGGCCGGAGGCATTATACTGGCGCAGCCTGTGCCGCAGGTGGTTTTTCAAGCTGCGTCGATGGAGATTTCACTAGAGCCATCCTGTGAGCCACCGGTGGAGGCACAGGAGCAGTCAATCGGCTCACCAGCCATGCAGCTCCCAGCTGAGCAGCCGATGATTGACCTTGATCCTCCTATAGCTGTAGTGGAGGCTGTCGCTAGGAAGCCTGCCGCTGCCGCGGACGACATTGTTGAAGGGCTCCTGGAGGACATCTTCGAGGAGGTCGCCGCCAGCCCCGCTAGTGAGGGCATCGTTTCCAGCCCACCGCCGCTGGAGCCAGACTTGGAGGCCTGGCCTGATAGGCCCGCACGGAGAGTCTGGGAGGTATAATTTTCTATGATGCTTTCTGCGCAACTTCTCCTTTAAAGTCTCTGACTTGCTTTGTCATTTGGTGCAGAAGGAGAAAGTGCTGGACGTCATTGCAAAGACGATTGACCAGCGGGACCTGATGATCTCTGACAGGGAGGCAAAGATCGCCTGGCTGGACGCAAAACTAGCAGCTTCGTTGGCAGAGCACCGGTTGGATGCTGCTGCCTTGCAGACCATTCTGGCCGACACAGAGGCCAAGAACGCAAGCCTGAAAGAGGAGAATGCTCAGCTATGAGAGGAGAACGAACGGATTATTAGGCACCTTAGCCAACTTGGCGGGCAGTTGATAGAGCTGGAGAACCGCCTGAGCCTCTGGATATGCCCCCACGATATTGAGCAACTAATGTGGACACAGATGTGAGAAGGGGTCAACATGTATCGGCGTATCGTGTGACTTATTGACCCTAATTTTTCGGTGGACCTGCTTAATATGTCAAACAGGTCCGCCCAGTCCTGCGAAAGTCTAGTGAGGGATCCGCGAGACGGTCAAGCGCCGCCTCCCTAGATTTTTGTCGCTTTTTTGTCTTCCCTGTTTACTTGTATCATGTATAATATAATACATTTGATAGCAATACAATAAGAATCCTCCCAATCTGTGTCTATTTCTTTTCTTGCTCTAGCTTTGTATGTTTGCTGTACTAAACGGCCAACTGAGTTGGCTGACTGCCATTGTATTACTACCAATGGAGTGGAATCCTTAGGTTTTTTGAAGGCGGCTGTGTACGTGTTAGCCGGCCTAGTGGTAGTGGCTCGTGAGTTAAGCCTGGTGGCGCCGCCCAAGTGTTGACCTGGGTGGTCAGCCTTGGAGAAAAAATTTTTTTCCCTTCAACAATCGTTGACTGATCACACTAGCTCCCCGTGAAGGAGGTCGTTGCATGTGCTGCACTAGCCCCCTAAGATTTTGACCACTAATGGGCCACTTAGATGACCAAGGTTTAGATTCGACCACCTAAGGTTTATATTCGACCACCTATGGGTCGCCTGAATGACCAGTGTTTGATACGACCGCTAATAGACCACTCGGATGATCGAGGTTCATACTAGACAGCTTATGGGCCACATGGATGACCAGGGTTTAAGTACGACCGTTAATGGACCGCTTAGATGATCGAGGTTCACATTCGACCACTTATGGGCCGCTTGGTTGACCACGGTTTAGTAACGAGAGGGTGAAGACCCTCCCGACTTAGGGGCGGTCTAGGTCGGGTAAACTTGTAAGGAAAACACACACACATATATATATATGCACACAGAAAGGAGAAGGTAATATGCTTAGGAAACACTTATTTTGACAAATTGAAACAAGCAGGCGAAAGCGTACACCTAATAATGCAAGTACATACCTGGGTTCCTTATTGAAACTAGCGTTTGAGGTGGATGGCGTTCCACGTTCGGGAGACCAACTTTTCGTCCTGATTTCGGAGTTTGTACGCTCCGTTTCGCAGGACAGCGGAGACTAAGAAAGGCCCTTCCCAATTAGGGGAGAGCTTGTTGTAACCAACCAGTTTGCCTGTGGCCTCAACACCTCGTAGGACTAAGTCCCCAATATCGAATTGTCGTGCCTTTACTTTTTTGTTGTAGTATTGAGCAATTCAATGTTGGTACGCCGCTGTTAGTATTCTGGCAGCGTCGGGGCTTTCTCCAACAAGTCTAGGCGTTCCCTGATTTTTTGGAAGTTATCCCGTGGGTCAAACGATTCCACCCTAAGACTTGGAAGCCCAATTTTGACCGGAATTACCGCTTTAATCCCGTAGCAGAGACTAAAGGGTGTCTCGCACGTTGGCTGTTTTGGGATTGTCCGATAAGACCAGAGAACTGAGGGGAGCTCGTCTACCCAGAAGCCCCCTGCGTCTTCCAGCTTGGTCTTTAATCCGTAGAGTAGCGTTCGATTTGTGACCTCCACCTTTTCATTCGCTTGGGGGTATACCACCGAAGTATAGACCAGCTTGATACCAAGGCTAGCGCAATACTTGGTGAAGCATTTTCCCGAGAATTGGGTCCCATTTTCTGTCATGACGACCTCTGGGACGCCAAATCTGCAAATAATATTCTGGCGAAGGAATTCAAGAGTGTTGTGTTTTGTAATTTTCGCCAATGGGATGGCCTTGACCCACTTGGTGAAGTAGTCGATGCCCACGATGATGAAATTCTTTGGCCCCGTGGCAATAGGAAATGGGTTGAAAATATCGAGCCCCCATTGTGCGAAGGGCCAAGGGGCATAAAGCGACTTCAGGTCAGCGGACGGCTGATGGTGAAGGTTACTATGAAACTTGCGGTTTTCACACTTATTCACAAATTCAAACGTGACCTTTTTCACCTAGGGCAAGTAGTAGCCCTACCGCATGATTTTGAAGGCTAAATTTTTTCCACCAATGTGTGCTCCGCAAATCCCGAGGTGCACTTCGCCCAAGGTGTAGTTAGCCTCTTCGGGAGTTAGGCATCGGAGGTATGGGGTTTAGTAACCATGGCGATATAGCCGCCCATCAACCACAGTATACCAGCCGACTGTCTTTTTGATTCGCTTAGCCTTCTCTGCGTCTTTTGGCAATGATTCGTCAACCAAATAGCTAAGGTAGTGTGTCATCTAGTTTTTCACTTCGGAAATCTGCATCGCCTCCTGCTTCTCTATGCTGTGAGCATTCAGAATCTCCCTCATGTCCCTCGAGTACTGTTCCGAATTTTCGACTGCAGCGGCTCTAGCCAGCTGATCTGCCTTCTAATTTTCAGTTTTGGAACGTGAAACAGGGTTAGTTTGTAGAAACCCTAGGCGGCCTCCCTCGCCTTTGCCAAGTACTTCGTTAGGTAAGGGTTGCTTACCTCGAAGTCTTCGTTAACCTGGTTAACGATCAGTTCGGAGTAGTTATCGACCGCTAACCTTTTAGCAGAGCACTCATTTGCTAATCGTAATCTTGCTAACAGGGCTTCGTATTTGGCAATGTTATTGGTTGCCGAAAAATTGAGTCTGAGGGAATGCTTCACCTCAAACCTATCTGGGATCGTGAGGACCACTCCAGCGCCATTGTCGGTGTCCGCAGACGATCCATCTACGTGAAGTACCCATTTTGGAACTCGTTAAGCTATTACTGTGCTTTCTGCGGGCTGTTCTTTGAGAACAGGGATCGTGGTCTCAACAATGAAGTTGGTTAGAGCCTGCGCTTTTACAGCAGGTCTGGACCGAAATTTGATATCAAACTCGCCCAACTCGATAGCCCACTTCACGAGTCGTCCAGAAACATTGGGTTTCTGGAGTATACTTTTCAGAGGTTGGTCAGTGAGGACCACTACGTGGTGCGTCTAAAAGTATGACCTTAACTTCCGCGCAAAGAATATAAGTGCTAAGGCCAGCTTTTCTGCGCGTGAGTAGCACGTCTTTGGGCCGGTCAATGTTTTACTCACGTAGTAGACCGGTCGTTGAGTATCAGAGTCCTAACGTACGAGGACGGAACTAAAGGATACCTCTGACACTGCCAGGTAGAGATATAGATCTTCTCCACCCTTGGGCGACGCTAGCAGTGGCAGGTTCGCAAGATACTACTTCAATTCATTGAAGGCTATCTAGCAGTCTGCTGTCCATTAAAACCCGTTGAATTTTGTCCCTCTTAGGGCCTTAAAGAAGGGTTGGTACTTGTCGCTAGACTTTGCGAGGAAGTGGGACAACGCTGCTAGCCGTCTAGTCAATCACTGGACGTCCTTTACGCTTCGCGAGGGCACCATGTCTGCGAGGGCCTTGATCTTCTTTGGGTTTGCCTCAATCCCCCGTTGGCAGATGATGAAACCCAAGAATTTACTGGAGGCTACCCGAAGACACACTTAGCCGGGTTCAACTCCATGTGATGCTTGCAGAGCACCTCAAACGACTCTGCCAAGTCGTGAATATGATTACCGGTGACTCTGCTCTTAACAAGCATGTTGTTGACGTAAATCTCCATGTAGCGACCGATCTGTTTTTCAAACATCTTGTTAACCAGTCGTTGATAGGTTGCTCCAGCGTTTTTCAGTCTGAAGGGCATCACTTTGTAGCAGTAGGTGCCCTGATCCGTCATGAACGAGGTGTACTCCTCGTCTTCCGGACTCATCCGGATCTGGTTGTAACCCGAATAGGCATCCATGAAGCTTAGCAGCTCATGTCCGGCCGTTGAGTCAACCAGTAGGTTGATCCTGTGCAAGGAAAAGCTGTCATTTGGGCAGGCTTTGTTAACGTCGGTGAAATCGATGCACATCCGTCATTTCCTATTACTTTTCTTCACCAGGACAATGTTAGAGAGCCAATTCGGGTAGTGGACTTCTCTAATAAATCCTGCGTCCAGCAGTTTTTTCACCTCCTCCCGAATGGCGATCAACTTTTCTACGAAGTGGTTCCTCCGCTTTTGCCTGATGGGCTTTTGGCCAGGATCAAGCCCCAACTTGTAAACCATCACATCAACC
Organism: Nepenthes gracilis; assembly: GCA_033239525.1. NCBI lineage: Eukaryota > Viridiplantae > Streptophyta > Magnoliopsida > Caryophyllales > Nepenthaceae > Nepenthes > Nepenthes gracilis. Next base: position 17,158,380 of record BSYO01000007.1, read on the forward strand.
GGAACCCGAGGCATGTCTGTTAGAGTCGACGCAAAAATATTAGTGTTCCGTCGCAGGAATGCGATCAATTCATTTCGTAGTGTTCCGGCGAGTGAGCCGCCGATCTGTACACACCTTTCCGGTTCCTCTGGGTTCAGTGGGACTAGATCTGTGACTTCACTAGACTACGCTTGCTGTAAGGTTGTCTCGTTTCGATGATCGAGTTTCCCAACTATTCTAATGCTGTTGCTAGAGGCAATTTGAGACATGTAGGATGTCCGCCCAATAACTTGGTCTCCTAATACCTCTCCTACACTGTAAGGCGTTGGAAACTTCATCTTGAGGTGTGGAATCGAGGTAACTGACCCAAACGTTGTTAGGCACGGCCTGTCCAGTATAGCATTGTAAACAGATGGCAGGTCGACCACCAAGAAGGTGAGCATATGACTCGTTTTTTTAGATACGTGCCCAGGGTGACCTCCAGTTGGGTTATCCCTTAGACGAGCACTTGCTCATTGTCAAGGCCATACAGTGATACCATGAAAAATTTTAATTAGTTCTTTTTTAAGCCTAATTTAAAAAAAGTATCCAAATAAAGAAAATCCTTTAAACTACCATTATCAATAAACACTCGCTTTGGCTGGTAGTTAACACTACCGTCTGAAACGAGCACGAATACAACAAGGGGGTTAGGATGGAGGGACATTATATGAGTCAAGTTATCATCACTGAAGCTAATTGCGTTGTCCGCCGTGCGCTACTTCTTCCTCCTAGTCTGCTGCTCCTTGTTTTTGGCTGGATTTTTGACAGGTCGGGTGGTAACCATATTGACCACCCCTGCCGCAACCCGATTTTGAGGAGCAGATGGCTCTTGCCTTTCTCCACCGGCTGCTCCAGAACTCTGCCCTAGGCTCTTAACAAATCTGGTGAGGTGGCCCCTGCGAATCAACTCCTCGATCTTCATCTGCAATGTCTTGCAGTCTTCGGTAGAATGTCCAGTAGAGCGATAAAAATCACAGTATTTTAACTAGTTTCTGATATCCTTCTTCAGTGGTTTTGGCCATTTCAGAAATTTTTTCCCGCGGATCTATATAAGGACATTTGAGCACGTGTCCGTCAGAGGCATAAAGCTGATGGGCCCGTAATCTCTGCGTTCTGGCGGCCCAGTTCTGTGCTACTTCTGGCAGGAGTGATCATCGTCGCTATATTTTCTTTTTCCTTCTCCAGGAAATGGGCAAGGTTGGTCTTTGCCGCTGCGCAAGCCTAGGTGATTGATTCCATCTCCCGCAAGGTCTGGGCATTCTTGTGGGCCAGGTGCTTGAAGAAGTCCCCGTAGGTCAGCGTAGAGATAAAACTGCCTAGATTTATCTCTTCCGTGATTCGGGAAGTCCTCGTGGCCTCTGCCACAAAGCAGTCCAGAAATCTCCACGGGTTCTCTCTTGACTTCAGCTTGATGTGGAAGAGGTGCTATGGTTGATTCTCTTCCCATCGGCTCGAGGCATACTGAGCCAGGAAGAGATCTGTGAGCTCCCAGAAGCTACTGATGGAGCCTAAAGGGAGGTGATGAAACCAAATGCGGGCATCTCCCTTCAGCGTGAGCGGAAAACAGTGGCATATTGTTGAGTTTTCCAACCCTTGTAGACTTAGATGGGTGCGAAAGTGATCCAGATAGTCAACTGGATCACTGCTCCCATCGTATGAGTCAAGGGAAGGTATCTTGAACTTAGTTGGCATCGGAGGATTTAAGATCTCTGTTGTGAAGGGAGATTGGTCAAAGTCAACAACGTGCTCATCGTCCTTGAACACGCGATTCTAGATCTTTTCCACCTGTTGATCTGCGCGAGCAGTGTTAACAGATCTCTTAGAGTTGAGGTAAGCCCTCAACTTTATTTTGTCCCCGAAGGGTCCAGTAGTACTGCCTCCAGTGGACCTGGTAGTCCTAGAAGCTCGCTCCTAGCCTGACTTTCCATTCTCCATCCGGGAGTATCAGGAGTTTTTTCTTTTCAGACTTTCTTCCAGTGTTGTACTCCTAGAGCGCTCTTCAGGCCTGTTCTAGCCTGGGGCGCGCGAAAAGGCTGGGATCTGATCATTTGCCGGCCTTCTGGGCCTTTTGGCCGGCTTCTTTTTCCTTGGGCCACCTTTTCTGGTGGCCAGTACAGGGACTGCTGCGGGCGGAGCCCCTTACTGTGTGGCTACTCTTGCGGAGAGCAGAGTATTTGGAGCAATCGGTTGTTAGTCTGCATCTGCTCCATCAGTTGTTGAAAGAAAGGTGCAGGTGCCCCGCCTGTCGTCCCGTTGATCAGAGTACCAGCAGCGTGATCCTAGTCGGGAGAAGTGGTGTCTCTAGCAGGCTCGCTAGCTTGGACTCTTGTATTCACCATTGCGGATGAGTTTGACAGCTAAAAGAGAGTGTTCTGGGGGAGTGTGGTTCGCTTTTCGTAATCGCTTCTCACAGACAGCGCCATAATGCGTTCTTGGATCCGAGCTTCGAACAGATTCGGATTGGTCTACTTGATTGGTTTCGGCTCCGTTCACCGAGTTGGGATCCTGTATACCACTAAACAAACAGGTGGTCAATGTGTTGATAGGATGTTGTCCTATCAAAAATACTCCGATGCTCAAGTCAGTAAACAGCCTTCAAAATCTGGGAAGGTAACTGGAAATGAGAATTGAGAGGGAGAGTATAAGAGTGCGTGGGTTTCTAGATGAAAGAGAGGCAATGTCGTCTCTTGAATTTGGACGATAGGTGGAGGTAGTAAGTGTCTGTCAACAGGAAGAGCGCCTATATGCCTTTGATTTGTGTTCTTTCTCTCAGTGAGTTTGGGTGCTTCATAGAGAGAGAAAGTATGAGAATGTCAGGGAATGCGTAGTCGAGAGCGTATGTTTTTTTTCGTGTAGCAAAGAGTCGTAAGTCTATGTAGTAGAAGGCGTGGTAGTGGGCGTGCCTTGAGTGAGGACTCTAGGGCTTATTTTAATCGCGGCAGGGTGATCTTCCTTGGTTAAAAGGTGTTATCCCCTGTGCCATATTTAGGTGGCCTTTCTTATGAGGAAGGCACGGGTTGCCTAATTAGTTGGGATTGCTTTCTTCTCTGACAGGTAGTGGCTTTCCAAATTACCTGCATTCCTTTCGTGTATATTAACGTTGGAAGGCTCCAATTGGCAGGAATTGAGAAAATCTGATGCTCTTCTTATGGGAAAGACGCCGATCTTGTCAATATCTTTTTTTGGAGTTGGTTGGATTTATGGAAGGCGCAAAGTTAGGAAAATAGCCATTGCTAACCGCATGCTGGAAGGTGGGCCAAAGTGGGCCAGGCCTGTGAAAAACCTTTTTATTTTTTGCCTATTACTATTAGTGATTACGGCCAACGACCGGTTGGCCATTCTAAGACAAAGTTGGCCGCCGCGCTGTCGCCAATCGCCAACGCTTAGCGTTGGCCTAACGCGTGTTTGGGCTTTGAAATCGACCCTCATTTCGCCGCCAATATTATTACCCGTCAATAGTAGATTTAGGTAAATTTTTTGGTATATCGGTAACCCATTTACAATATACCCATCATTATCTATTCGTTTGTATCAAGAAATTAAGTATTGATGCCTTGCTTATTACAGCTTAGAATTGATGCAGTATTTATGAAAGTATATCTTTATTAAATTTTCATAAATCTAAAATTTTAAACCGTTAGTTATTTTTTATAAATAAAAGATAATGATGCTATTTAAAAATAAGTAAATTTCGATTATTTATTTTAAATCGATATATTCGCTTATAAAAACTTCACTATTTTTCCCAATATTCTGTAATATGAATTAAAATTATCATTTGTAGAAAATTTTTTGGATTACTTTTCATTTCGTCTCCTCCATCTCAATTACATCAGGCAGAGAAATGGAGAATCAGCACCACTTGTAGACTTGTAGTTCGAGCTTAAACCTCGTCATCTTCCCCGTTGTAACCTCTAATTTCACTCTCTCGTTGCCATCTTTCTCTGCTATATCTCACTTGCGATTAAATTCAATCGATTAAATTCTCTCTCTGTATGCCTTCGTTTATTGCGATCGATTACGGTTAATTTGCTGAATCTAGGTTTTTAAATCGATTGGATCTGGATACGTTTACCGGATTCGATTGTACTAGTGAATCGTTTACTCTAATATTATATAGTGCCCGAACCTGTTGTGTAATGAAAAGGAAATGGAGGTTGTTGTTGAATTTTAGGTGATTCGTTATACTTGGAAGATTTTTCTTTCTTCTCTTTTTCTTCCATTTGAAGATTGAATTTGTTTTACTCTTGCATTTTGAATCTTTTGATCTGTGTTGCAAGAAATTGGAGATTTCACGATTCAACTTGGTTGATCCTTAGCTTCACAGTTCAAACAAAAAAATTCGTCGATTGTTTTGGGCCGCTCAATTTTATCACAGGTATTGTGTTTCGCAGTAATGTTTGCATTTTTTGAGGTCTAGCTCCGGTTCATTTCAAGGTAATCATTGATCGTCACCTATTTCCACTGTCGTAATTGTGGGGGTTGTTCAGGGCTATGGAAAGCGTCGCTTGCTGACCATAATTTTAGGTAAATTCCAGTTTCTTGTGATAATTGAATTTCGTTTAGATTTCTGATTCCCTGCTAAATTTAGAATGAAGCACATTAATTAATTAGTCGTTTCAGATTTTGCAATATACTCTTCAGATTTGGCAATATAATGTTCTCACTCATTGTACTGCTATATTATTGATGCTATAAGCAATCATATCCGATGTGTCTTATCCTAAGTTCTTATCTGTTTCCTAACAAAAATATGTCCCGGATCCACGAAAAAAATTATTAGTAATTCAAATCCTTGAACTTTTTTATTTCATGTGACAAATGAAAATTCACCCATAAAAATTTCACGTCCAATCTTTCATATCAAAAAGCAGACATAATAAGAAAAAGAAGATTCACAGAAAAAGTAAAAGTAATTGGGGGATAAAATAAAATTTAACTCTTATAAGTTGGTATTGTGTATTAATCGGGTAGTCTTAGAGTTGTGTTTTTCCATTCATAATGCTGAAAATAAGACTAAGATAGCAGTTATTTGTTCACATATGTCAGGAGTTGGTAACTTGATCCATACTGCAGGCTTGTGCCCAGTCAATGCAAATAAGACTAAGATAGCAGTTATTTGTTCACATATGTCAGGAGTTGGTAGCTTGATCCATACTGCGGGGTTTTGGCGAGTAAAAGCAAACTGCTATTTCGTGCAAGGTTTTTTCTGGGACTTAAATTTTCTGCTCGATGCTCATCACCTTTGAAGAGGTTTTGCCTATTGACATTCACTATGTTGTGAAACAGAGGACCTTGTTAACTCATTATACTGAGCATCCTTGTCCCTGCCACTGTCACACCCTTCATAATCAGTCTGTGGAAGTATCTTATTGATACTGAGTTCTGGTATACTTCTCTGTAACGTGAAAATATAAAAGAAAGGATCATCCCTTTCTTTGCTAGAAAAGAGGGTGCTTGACACTTGCTTTCTTCTTTCCTTTCATTTATTGCAGTCTTAACATATGTTCGCCTAGTTGGTCCAACTTAGATTCAAGCTTGCTGTCCAAGTGAAGAAATGCCTCATCACATGCATACTTCCTAAGTACCATAGCAAAGTCTATTAACAAGCTCAAAAGAAGAGTCAGGCTGTGGATTTCACGGTGAATTCCTCTTATACTAGACCCACAAAAGCCTCTGCTAAAAGAAAGGATCCACTTAAAGGACAGCTCAAGTCATGTAACAATGAATATTTTTGTTCCAAATTTCTTTGCACATATAACACCAATTCACTTGTGTTAGGAAACTGATGCATTGTGCCGTCTAAAATGCAATTTTGAATGCAAAATTGATTCCAATTGCTCTTTATGAAGGCATCACCTTGGATTTGTTTTTCAAAAATCTCAGAGTGGTTATCTCCGAAAGTAGAGTTGTATCAGCATTGCCCTTCTAATCAATGTTCTTTGTTAAGTCTAGCATTCCATATAGGCAGCTCACTCTTAGTTTTCTGTCTAGGATGCTATATTTATGTTTTCCTTTTTCATGCTTTTGTCCAGGTAATCCCTCCAAGCTGTAATGTCTACTTGACTTCCAGAACAAATGTCCCGAGTATGTTGTCCATTGGACTGAACTAAGCACTTCCATCGACATGCCTGCATTTTAAAAGCAATAGGGAGGGGAAAAGCGTGCCTAGAAAAACTTGGAGAGATGTGCTAAAGAAAGATTTGACTATATTTCAACTCTCAAAAAATATTTCCATGAATTGGTCCACATAGTGGTGCTTGAGGATTTGTTGTTGTTGTTGTTTAATGATTTTCCGGTCCTAGTGCATCTCTGATGCTTCATTTGGGGTGGAGAAAAAGTAATCCTTTTTTTATAAAAAAAATTCTGATATGCTGGGAACCAATTTTAGGCAGTTGACCAAGATGATTGATACAGCAACCGAAGCTGAGAATACGAAGACTTTCAGATGTCGAAAGAATTCCCCTTCAGTGGAAGAGGCTGGCAGTGGTGGAAACTCATCTGGAGGATCTGCTCTGAAGAAAGGTCCATGGACATCAGCTGAAGATGCAATACTGGTGGACTATGTCAGCAAACATGGTGAGGGGAATTGGAATGCTGTCCAGAAACACTCAGGTCTTTCCCGCTGTGGGAAGAGCTGCCGCCTGCGATGGGCAAATCACTTAAGGCCAGATTTGAAGAAGGGTGCATTTACTCCAGAGGAAGAAAGTTGTATCATACAACTCCATGCTAAGATGGGAAATAAGTGGGCTTGCATGGCTGCAGAGGTACTTTTGTTTTAACTGTGTTCCTTTTTATCATTTCTAGTTCTTTGTTTATGTTACTTGTAGATATGCTTGGCAGGTTTCTTTCTAGATTGCAGGAATGCTACATTGTTAGTAACACTTTGACATGGAAAAAAGGTTTTTGCAGTGTTAACTCTATTAAAATGCATTACTATTGCATTTCTATTGATAATTGTGGCTTTTGTGACCCATTAATGCAACTGTTATTTTTAAGAAGTCCGGGCTTCTGAATCCTGTTTTCCCAGGAACCTAGTAGAGTACTTTTATGGAAGACTGTTTGTTGATAATCTCACAAGCTGCTGATCTGTGGCCTGTGGGCTCTGTTTTCCTGGTCTCCATTTGGGGCAGGAGTTAACAAGATGCCATTGTGAGCCGTGATTCACTTCAAACAATTTGGTTAGGCACCTTTGACAAGGTGATCTAGATGGTCCTTTGTGTAGAGAGTTCTTCTTGTTTATCAATAACGCTGCAAATCTATCCCCATTGTGTAGGTTTTTGTGGTAAACTCTGAGATGTCCTTTCTTTTAAGATAGTTCTCATGATGTCCCATCAGTTGTGCTTGCTCTCCCATTTTCCGATGCATCAAATAAGTGGTTATAGCAAAACTATTTTGAACTTTTCAAATTTTGGCAAATATATCTTGAATTTCTTTTGCTTGCAAGTCTATTGTAAATCTTGCAAATCTGAACACCATTTGCTTCCATTGTTATAAAATCCTAATTAGTATATATATCCCAATTGGTCCTATTTAGTACATTATTATAATTAAATCCTGATTACATACATTCCATGAATGGAGGTTCTATGAAGTGTATGAGTTATCATACGAGGACAAATTGATTTGAATTTAAATGAGATTCGAAATTATGTTATGTGTGAGAAAGTCAGGTGGCACTCATAGAAGAACAGAGCAAAACTGTTTTTGAAGTGGGTTAGTCATGCAAAGCGTAGACAGGCTAATGCACTATTAGGGTATGCAAGTGTTCAGAATAGTCCAAAGAAGAGTTTGAAAAAAAGTCATCAGGCATGATCCTGTAAATTTGGACTTAGTAGATGACAAGGTCTTCAACAAGGATGAATGGAGGCAAAAAATCCTAGTAGCTGACCAAACCTAGTGGAAAAAAGCTTCTTGTATTTATAATATTGCAAAAAAGAATCCCAATCATTTCCATCCCACTGATCAACCCTCCATTGGCCAGATCACTCTTCTGTCCGTATAGCTTGCTACAGGTCAACCCTTCGCCAGCCACCCCCTCTCCCATCAGCATAGCCATCCGGTGATTATCCTTCTCCCCCTTCGCACTCCACATTCTCGCCTTCACAAATTTCTTTTCATGTCACATGACACGTCAAAGTCCCTGAAATTGAGCTGCTAGATGCAGTGGTTTTCAGAGCTGAGATCTGGGAAATTAGATGCTTCTTCATTTGGTCAATATCAAGATATGAAAATTTGCTGTTGACAGCGAGTAGTGAGTCAACGGAGTTTGTTGTCTGGTTTTTGGTTTGTTTCCATTCAAAAATATCAGGACGTCAGGGAATTCAATGTCCATGGAAACGGAGGGGGTAATGGTCTATCACAGATTCAATCAATTTGAACTCAAATTCCATATTTGCTGCTGATACTTTGTGGGCCACAATTGATTTCAGATCATGGGCGGTGGCACTGCATCAGAGTCCAGATCTGAACATGGAATCTTAACAAAGAGAATTGAACTTGAAGGATAAGGCTGTTTATGTTACCCCAAAATGTGGGCCTCACCTACTAAGCCACCTTTTCTAATATGTTGGGGAAATTAAGGTAGCATGGCCAGCAATTTACTCAAGCAAGTAATCTGGTTCAATTCCCACCAACTCCCTCCGACCATTTACTTATTTTGGAAAGAGAATAATTGATTTGAAGAATACTGGTAGCCTGAGTTCTTGACATTTCTAACACATACTACTATCACAAAAATTTTGATTGCTTATTGTGGCTTAATGTGTGTTTTTTCTGTTCATCTATGGGTTTGAATGCATGTAAATGAAATATGCAACTAAGCTGTTGATCACACTACGAAATTTAATTTCAGGGCTACTTGAACAGATTTAATATTTAGCTTAAAAAGATAGCTTAAATGCATGTATCAGTATCCTGCTTTCTTTCTATTGAAGCAGTTGGTTATCTGTTTTTTCCTGCTTGGTTTTCTTGTTTTCTTTTCTGCCTTCTCTCGCTTATTTTCATTCTGAAATTAGTCTTGATCTGTTGATAAATTTTTCCTATCTGTTTATTTTTTAGCTCCCTGGACGCACGGATAATGAGATAAAGAACTACTGGAATACTAGAATCAAGAGGCTACAGCGTGCTGGCTTACCAATTTACCCCCCTGAAACCTCTGTGCAAGCTATGAAGGAATGTCAAAAAAGTCAGGACATGGGATCGTGCAGGGAAGGAGAAAAAAACCGGCATGATGCTTCACAGAAGAACTGTTTTGATATTCCTCACGAGTTCAAAACCTTAGAGCTTAATCAAGGACTTTTAAGTTGTCCGCATGCATTACTTGATTTACCTGCCAGCAGCATCCTTCAGAAAGGCGTCAACTCATCTCATAGCTTTGGCTTTATGTTCCAAGCAATGCATCCTCAAAAACGCCTTCGAGACTTGGAGACCCCATTCTGTAACTGTGTTGGAATCACCACTGATTCTTTTCCATCATTTGATCCGTATGAAGATGACACTTATGGGAAGCTTGGTCGAACATTTTGGTTGTCTTCACCTTATGATGCTGATTTGAATGTGAACAACCCCTCCATTGTTGATGTACTTCTTGGCAGCCATGCCTTAATAAATGGCAATTCCTCTTCTTCTGAGCCCATTGTGGCTATGAAGTCAGAGCTCCCTTCACTCCAATATTCTGCCTCTCATGGAGGTAGCTGGCCAATACCGCCTTCCCCACTGCCTTCACTTGAGTCTTTTGATACTTCAATCCAAACTCCTTTAAGAGACCAAAAACAGTCGGACTGCCCTTCCCCACGGAGCAGTGGCCTGTTGGAGGCAATAGTTTATGAATCGCAATCATTGAAGATTTTAAAGAATAAGTCATGCCCACAGATTTCAGAAACTTCTCCCATGGCTGGTTACACGGTAGAATCTTTACCCCAGAGTATAGCAAAATGGGAAGCTTGTGGTGATCCAATATCACCTTTTAGTCAATCTGCTGCATCTGTTTTCGGAGAGACTCTTATCAGCAGAAGTTCATCAGATGAACCCCTGTCAGCTGAAGCCATGCCAGGTGCCAATATGTTATTCTACAATATTTCCAATGATGGGCTTTTCTGTAGAGCTGTAAATAGATTGATTTTAGTACTGCATATTCCAGGGTAGCTCTTCCATTTAACTAGCTTAAGGATGAACTTGAGGTTGACTTGTTAAATTTCACAAAGTTTGATACTAGTCAAGTGGGATTGATTTAGGATCACGTAGGTTGGTTTATCTTCAAAGAATATTCAAATTGAGCGAAGTAGTAAACAAAAAAAGTTCATACCTTGCTCTAGACACATTGTGTCACTTGCCCGGGTTCTAATAAGTAAAATAATGGCATAAACAAAACATGGTCCAAAAAATACCTGAACGTGACCATACAACAAACACTACTAAATAAATTCAATTTAAACAAGAGTCTTAGGAACAAATAGCCACACTCCAAAAGTGACCTTAAATCAATCAACTTGCTGAACAATAGTCCAAATAATTAAAGGAAAGCATCAACTACTTAAAGCTAACCCTGTTGAGAACATATAATACATAATTTGAAGGCCCTGATCCATAATCATATGCAAAAAGAAAACCAAACAACTGTTTATAAAACAACTAACAAACTACAAATCTGAGAATATTGAAAGAAGGTCTTCTATCCACAATTTTGTAAGAGTATCCAAGCCCATTAATTTGAAAGTGTTGCAAAATATGGCAATAGTAAGCATAATACTTAGTAAAGTATGTATAATTTATATATGTGGATATACATAAATAAAATATGAGAAAAGACAATAATAAACAAATGCAAATGAGCTTATTAACTATATGTAGATATAAATGTGTGAAAAATATAAGAATCAAATATCAGGGAAAACCTCTCCGAAAAAGTCGAACATTAAAAACCAAGCTATAAATGTTTCTCTATAATCCTAGGCTATACACTATTATCTAAGAATTGTGAATGGGCCAACTACATATTATTTTTTATAGACCAGGAGAATTAAACATTACTTTTTCAACCCGTGGATATTAGGCTCAATCTTTAATTTGTAGATAATAAACTAAGACATGTCCAAATTCCATCAATAATCTATAATTGTTCTTATTTAATCAAAATTAAAAATTTTATAACGAATAACAAATATACAAACTTTTACTATCAGAAAAGCAAATAATTTTTACAAATTTTAAAGTGTAGTTCTCTTTGAATACTTATATAAAAATGGCATGCAATGTCAAAAATCTAAATATTCCAACATGCATAAGTTATATTACGAAATCAAATGCAAGCCTTTGAAATGTCAAGATCCTTAAATAAAATGGACGTATGTGCAAAACAAGGGTAACAAGGATATAAAGGATCACGTGCATGCATGTTTAGACGAAGATCTAAGTTAACAAATTTCAAAATTTTAATAATAAATAAAAGGAGAGCTTAAATGTACTAGCCTTAACCTGAATATTACCAAGATCTAGCACGAAAATACTTCAAAATTGACTTCCTTCACTTTCTTTCTCTTTTTTTCTATCTTCTCTCTTCTCTCTCTCTCTCCTATCTTGAATCTCAACTGAAAAATATCCATAATCTCAAAAAAAATTGATCATATAGGCAAACTAACTCACAAGCATCAGCTATGCACTCATTAGATGCAAGGAAAATATACATGCACACACGAACATGTTTCTATCATGCGCGAGCACCACCTCTTCTACTAAGCCATGCATGAGCATGCCTCTGCCACGGATATGCACTATCCATTATACTTTTTTTTTTTTTTTTTTTCGGTAAGTCACTATCCATTATACTAACCATGCATGAGCACACATTTACCACACACAAGCACTGCCATTTCTGTCCATCCACACACAGCACATGTGCTGGTCAAGCTCTTCTAAACACACAATTATTCTCTAAAATTACCTAACATAATTTAATTCTAATATCATGATACATAAATTGGGGATCAAGTATTACACATTAATTTTTTTCAAACTAGTTCATAATTAAGTCATCTTAAGTCACATATCAAGTATGGATGAAAATATTGGTATTTGTATCGATATCAATCACGATCATATTGTGTCAAATATATTGGACAATATATATCTATGTTAAATATATTAGAGAAAACAATTATAAAAATCATAAGTTGACAATTCCATATTGGCCAATATATCAGTCAAATATTAAATGTATTAGTATTGGGGGCTCCAATACCATTATTTTCCGATACAACGACTATAGCTTCATTTGTTTTTGTGTCAGTTATATATCACGATATATTAACCAATACAACTTTGCCAACTTAAGATTTATAGAAATGTTTTATCTGATACTAATACATGTTCAAAGTCAATATAACCACGAATGATGTCAATATGTTCATCTATGGTGGGCCTGATTTAATCCAGATTTCAAGGGCAAATGTCATCCGCACGAGGAGTGAGTGTCAGAATGTAAAACAATGTTTGGGCCTTGGCTAATAGCTTCAGGTTTTGCGTCAATTGATTCATAGTTTGGATTGTTCAACAGCTCTGTTCATCAACCGCGTGCATAGTAAGTGAATTTGATGTGATTTATGCAGGTTACAAAATCAAGCCAGAAGCAGTTGATTGGATTTCACTAGAATCTGATGAAAAGAAAGACATTTCATCTCTTCAATTAGAGTGCATGAGGCCCGATGTTTTGCTCGATTCGTTTTGGTTTGGGCAATGCATCTGGCATAACAAGGACCAGTTCATCACGGCAATGGATATGGGGCAACTTCTTGGTGACGACACAAATAGGTGCAACTAGGCGTCCCTTGTTCTGCATGGCATAACATGTTTGTCATAGACCAATTTTTCAAGGTGGGTTGAGTACTTTTCTGACTTTGAACTTCATCCCAATTCTCCAATTTTCCATTCTACTGAATCCAATTTTTCTTTCAGTCAAAAAATAATTTCACCCGTACGGTTTTTTGACCACAGTTGACGGTTATGCAATTTTACCCCACATTATCTCTCTCTCTCTCTGTTTTTTTTTTTTTTTGGCTGTGTGTGTGGAATGAGGACTGGTATGTTTGCTGTTGATGGTGTGTCTGATTTTGGAAGCAGCAAATGTTTTAGGACATTGACGAGATGGTACCAACCTGTCGTCTTTTTATTGAAGAACTAAGGCCACTGTGATACCGGACTTACCCTTTGCTCACAGTTCACAATGGGAATTGTCACAGGGTGAGCTTTGGCCGACGCTAAAGTCCATAGCCAACAGAAGCATTGACCACTGTAATCAATACCACCACTGCCGACATCACCAGTGCAGTGATAGTGGTGATGGCAATGGCCTCATTTGATAAACTGTTGAAGTTCAGTTAGTGAGGTTCTGAAGATCACTGGACCTTGACGTGGATGTTAAGAGTTTTGAGACTTACTATTTTAATAATAACGTTTTATTATGTCATTTTATTTTCGTGTATATGTGTGGAAAAAGGATTTACAGTGGTGTAGTTGAGGGACCCGTGCATGCTCGGGTTGGGCCGTTGTATTTAGGAGTTTTGTTAGATGTCTTATTTATTCATAATATATATATATATATGCTATGTAGATTTTATTGACATTTAAAAAATAAAAGGGAAAATTAAAAGGCTCTATATAGAAATAGTGGGTTATAGAAGAATTGTAAATGAGTGGAGGGTTTGTATTTCTCTTCATTTAAAGCTGGAAATTGTATTTTTTTTATGGAAATAATGATACTCTAAATTAAAATCCCTAATTTATATTGTTAGTGTATAAATTGAACATCATTGGACCAGGATCAGTTTCTTGTAAGAAATCATCGGATTATTATTATTATTATTATTAGAAAAACTGGTTGTTTTATTGTAAATGCTATGTATAAGGCTATTCTGTATTTTTATTTTGCTATAATATTGAAATCTTAAATTCGTTTATATTATTTTTTTATTTCTTTTAAAATATTAAGAATATTAGTTTTGTTTATTTATCTTTCTATAACTATTAATCACATAAAAAGACAATTCTGAATGGATATTATTCAATTATGTTTTAACTTTGTCTATACTACTCTAATATGAAAGCATAAATATTTCTAAAATACTTAAACTAATTTCACATTAACTAAATTTTCCGTATTCATATTTTCCAGGGTGGCCTTCCCTCTCTTTCACGTTGAATAAAGGGTTTTGCTTTATATTTAAGGAGTTATATTTTATAGATTTTAAAATATTTACATTATTACTTTTAGTATATATTTCAATGTTATGTTACCCCTGATTTTTTTACAAAGCTCAGAATATGAAATAATGCTCCAACCCCCCATTGTAATTTTCGATGGAATTACTAAATCACCGATCACATAATCATAAAATGTGCTCAAATAAATAAAAAATTTAAACATTTACGCTTACTTGAAAACACACACAAAAAAAAAAAAAAACCTCTCTGCTTTTTTTTCCCTGTAAAAGCTAAAGATTTACGCGTGTTATACTGACGTTGATGGTGTTTATCCTTTTTCCGTTTAATTATTTTTCCCTGCTTTGAATTTGTGGATGAGATCTCAATGGATGACATTAAGGTCTATGCAGCTGTGTTGGAAAATCCAGGTGATTTGTTCCCCAACGGCACCGTTTCCTCGCGTCTCTCGTCGAGGTCAGTAAACGGAAACTCGTACTGTTGATCCCGGCATTACTTGTTTGTGTTCATGTCTCGCGCCAAGTATTTGGATTTGTTTTCTGCCCTTCTCTACTTTTGTTGTTGGTTATGAGTCTCTCAGTTGCTGATGAGTAGTTTCAGTTGTACTGGTTGTCAGGGTTTATCCAGTGCCTTCCCAAATCATAGCAATTGGATGAAGTGCTATTCACATATCAGAGTCAATAATTTTATGTGTATTTTCACCCCTCAAGCTCTTGGGAAATGATGCCTTCCTTCGAGATGCCCACCTAATGGTTCTCCCTGTGCTAGCTTTCTTTTACCTTTCATGCTTCTATGTGGTGGTGTACGAAAATAAGATATGAGCCTTTTATTACAAGATGTAAGGTCAATCTTGATTTCATATTGGTCTCTCCTTGCAATTTTCAGTTTCTAATAAGAAAGTTAAATTCAAGCATTGCTGTGTTTCCATCTTGACTGATGGGGTTGTGTGGCTGCTATCATGCCGAGTGTGTCTGATGCACTCTATGAAGATTTGCTTTCTGGCTTGTTCTCTAAAATGACTTGTCTTTGTAACATTGTCATCATCAAACTTTCTTGGCTTCCCTGACAAAGCTTATCACAAACTCGAAATAAGTAGGTCGAAACAATAATCAATAAATTCCAACATAAATATTACAGATATAGCAAATCCCAACCTGAACTTGACAATAAATAGATCATAAAATCTCATCATTTAAATAATAATAATAGAAAAACCCAACAATTTATCATAGAACCTCATCGAATAATCGTCCGAATAATATAATACCTGACTATCTCCACAAACATCGTAAGGGGGTGACAATCAACCGCATCATGCGCATCATACCCAATATATAACATAATATCCCAACTGATCTTAATACATAATCATAGGCCTACACTCAACCAATCCCAATGCCTATAATATATCTTATACAAACTCAAATCATAATAAAACTAAACTCACCAAACAGGCGAACACTGGGGTCAGATCACGTCAAACTTCTGCACAGTATCCATACCGATTAACTTAAAGGAATAAAAATAGAAAGCGTAAGCCTAAAGTTCTACAAGTATTATATCTTATAATATAAACAGAAATGTCCAACAAATCAAAAGAATGGTCCATAACACATTCAAAACAGTAAATACACAATTCAAAAATCCGTTATACAAATTTGATGTCAAAAAGTTGATGGTAAACGAAAACAGATAACAGATACAAATCCGAGAGTAGATATCAAAAAACTACTGGTAACCAAAAACGGATAACAGATACAAATCCGAAAGTAGATATCAAAAAGCTACTAGTAACCAAAAATAGATAACAAATACAAATTTGAAAGCAGATATCAGAAGTCAAATTATCAAATATGAATATTAATCCAATATCTAAAAGTTGATGATAATTTCGTACTCAAATTGTATATGAGATTAAAATATATATCTAATCAAAATACAGTCCCCTCGAAACGTATACTAAACAGAAGTGATCCGAAATGCAATCAATTAAATAGAATCAAATTATCAGAATCACATCAGAATCGTACCAGAATCAGATAAGCAGATAATAGAATCCATATCAAAATCATATAAATAAAATTAGAATCCAAAACGAAATCGTCTAAACAGAATCAAATAAGTTTCAAAATGAAATCATATATCAGATAAACGGGACATACCAAATTTGATTTGTGAGGAAATCTGCGAATCTCAAATCAAATTCAAATTAGAATCTAAATGCGAATCTATGCAAAAATATAAAGTACGTATGAAATCAAAGTACCGAAGGTTTAAAAGATTAACTTGATGAATAGTTACATATACTCTCAGTAACCTTAATCCAAATCAACTGTTACTTCGACCCTTGGGTATGGCCAACTATGCACTCTACTCCCAAAAATAAGAAACGTATCACTATATTTTGCCACTTGTAATTTTGGATACAATTTTAATTTTATCTTGATATATTAGGACGTTTGAATATATATAAAATTTTTGTTCAAATTCTAAACAAACAGGGTGGGTAAACTATGAATAAAATTTTTTCCTACTAGTAAAAAAGGGATTTATAGATAATAAATATCCTTCTCGTCAGGAACTGGCCAAATAATAGATTACGTACAAATAACAAACGTAGTGACCTCTAACCCTGGGTAACAATACATGTAAACTAATGTACGGCCCATGCAAGTTTCATACCTATTTCTATACAAATATATTAATATATAAATATAGAGTATTAGATATTTTATTTATTTTCTATAAAAATAATAAAACCTTTAAATATACATAAATTCTGAACAAAACTCCCAAACAATCGGTAAAACACATGCATGCATGGAGGTAAAACAAGTAGACTAGGTAAAACTTACATGCACGGATATTAAGCCTCCAAAACAGTAGCAAAACATATCAGATATTGAAACATACCAAGGATAGGGATTATAAATACTTGTCTTAACCTTATACCAAACAAATTTAATAAAAGGATACTCTGAACTATCTCATCTCTTCTCCTCTCTCCTCTTCCTTCTCCTTTCTCTCTCCTCTCTTCTTATCCTCGTGCAAAAATGGTGAATAAGCACTACTCCCCTCTATATATACCCAAACCGATGTTGGAGCAAGGCCTCAAGCATGTCTTAGGCACCAGCTCTTAAAAAATGACACCTCAAGTGCCACTCGAGGGGCCCTCAAGCAGCCCTTCTCAGCAATCCATGCCTCAAGCACCCCTCGGGCATGTATTGAGTGCCGCCTACTGCTCTAAATTTCCTTTAAATTTTTACAAAATACAATCAATTTAAAAGCATCCCAAATATCCAAATGATAAATATTATCAAAATAATTCACATGGGAGCCATGTATTACAATTGTCTCATCTTTATAAAAATTTTATTCTCAAAATTTATATACCTCAAAACCACCTCAATCCTCAAAAAAATAGGGATATTCTTCTGGACTTCTTCCTTGCACTCCCGCGTTGCTTCTTTAATTGAAAGATTCCTCAAAAACATTATAGCCAATGGGATTGTCTTATTCATCAGCACTTGATTCTTTTTTATTCCAAAATCTGAACCAAAATCTCAACATAAAATAAATTTTTGCCATTTTTCAATGGCTCAAATCCATTTACATGTGAAGAATCATTCAAATATTTTCCTAACATAGAGATATAGACACATCATGCCAACCTGCCAAACTCGAAGGTAAAGAAAATCTATAGGCCACCTCACCGACCTATTGCACAACCTCAAATGGCCCTGTAAATTTCGACTTCAATTTACTTTTCACCCCAAATCTTCCTTTCCTCGAAGTCACCTTAGGAAACACATGATCGCCCATACGCTTTTACTGTACTACTCTAATTAACCATTTGACTGCGAATTAAATGCCATATTAGATTTACCTAGTTCCCAATTTTTTATGTTAACTTTTTCCAAACTTCAACACAAACCTAGGATCACAATTAGAAACTTCGAAGCTAGGATATCTTGCAACCCCACACTTTTATTTTACAGATGAGCCAACTTATCCCTTGAGATTGACATTTTGATTGGTAAGAAATGAGCCGACTTCATTAGCCTATCCACAATCACCTAAATGGTATCCAAATTCCTCACCATTCAAGGCAACCCTAAAATAAAATCCATCATTATATATTTTCACTTCTAATTAGGAATCAGCATAGGATGTAAAACTCCCGAAGACTTTTCATGCTCAACTTTCACTATTGTCATACAATATGCCTTGCCACAAAAACTGTAATCTCATGCCTCATATTGCGCCACTAAAAAGTCTTCATCATATCCTAATACATTTTATTCACTCCGAAATAAATCACTTACCTCGATCTTTGGGCTCCATTCAAGATCTCTTCCTTTAATTCCTTAATATTTGGAACACAAATCCTTTTCCCAAAAAAAAGAATCCCATATGCTCACACATTAAAATCTGCCCATGACTCATTACTCGAATCCCTAACAATCTCCAACAAATACGGGTTGCACCTAAAGACTCATTACCCAAATCCATCTCCAAAATCATAGGCTATACTTGGAGATACGATAACATTATCCTCAATCCTTGAGAGCACAACCGAATAACGCAATTCCTTATTCCATCTAACATCTTTCATTCCTTAATCATCAAATGCACCATCAAACCCAATGACTTTCGATTCAAAGTATTGGCAACTACATTCGCCTTCTCCGATTGATACTGAATCTCACAATCATAATCTCTTAACATTTTCATCATCTTACGTTGCTATATATTCAACTCCTCCTACGAGAACGAATATCTCAAGCTTTTATGGTCAAAATAAACCACAATTCTTCTACATACAAATAATACCTCTAAATCCTCAAAGCAAAAGTCTTAACTGTTAACTCCAAACCATGAGGTAAGCAATTTTGTTCATAAACTTTCAACTTTAGCAATTTCATCATCCTATGTTGCTGTATATTCAACTCCTCCTGTGAGAATAAATGTCTCAAGCCTTCATGGTCAAAATAAACTACAATTCTTCTCCATACAAACGATACATCCAAATCCTCAAAGCAAAAATCTCAACTATTAACTCCAAACCATGGGTGGGCCAATTCTGTTTATAAACTTTCAACTATTTTTACCCATAGGCAACCACTTGACTACGCTGTATCAAAATATAACCCAAACTTTCATTGAAAGTATCACAATATACTACAAATTCACTTGATCCATTAGGGATCGATCAAAATTGACATCGTCATTAACCTCCTCTTAAACTCCTAAAAACTCTTCTCACAGTCTCTAATCCAAATAAAACTATCCGCCTCTTCATCAATTAAGTCAAATGCACCATAGTCCTCGAAAAATTTTCAATAAATTGCCTATCATATTCAGCTAGACCCAAGAACAACATACCTCTGCAATAATTTCCAATATCTTCCAATTTGCCACCGCTTTAATCTTCTTCAAATTCACAAATATATCACCTTCAAAAATAATATGACCCAAAATAATATTTTCTCCAAATAAAACTCGCATGTCTTCAAATAACTATCTTTCCCTTAAGATCTGCTATGCAATCCTCAAATTGATTTCATACTCCTCAAAACTTTCTCGAATAAATTAAAATATTATTGATAAAATCACTACAAATTGATTCAAATGCAGCCGAAAGACCCGATTCAAATATCCATAAAAGATATCGATGCATTTGACAACCCTCAAAGGCATCACCAAAACTCATAAGAGCCGTATTGCGTCTCGAAAGCTATCTTAGGCACATTCTCCCACTTAATCCTTAATCAATAATACCCAAAGTTCAGATAAATTTTAGAAAACACCGCCCTCGTGTAATTTATTGAATAAATCATCCATCAATTCCCTATAATCACCCATCGGACAAATGATTCATCCTCGGGAGGGGATACTTATTTTTGACCATTATCTTATTCAATTCCCAATAATCTACACATAACCTTATCGATCAATCTTTCTATTTTGCAAAAAACACCAGAGCACATTACTGTGAAACATTGAATGAAACTTTTCTCCAATAATTTCTATAATTTCTGCTTCAATTTTTTTAATTCAGATGGGTCATTCTATGCAAAATCCTCAAAATCGGTGCTAGTCTTGGCAAAACCTCAATAGCAAACGTAATCTCCTGATCAGAAGATAATCTAGACTAATCCTCCAAAAAAAACATCCTCGAATTCACATACAACTAGAATATCCTTAATGGCCATAGAATGACTATCAAATGTGGTCACATATGCTAAATAAACTCGGCACCATCTTCATCAAACAACTTGTATGCAAAATCAAAATTAATTCTGTCGCCTCCCTTCCAACTTTTCCCTAAAATTCAAAGGACTCATGATCTGAGATGTAGAATAGAACAAACTTGCCAAAACAATGGACATTGGCGCAATAACACACCAACCAATCCATCCCTAACATAACATTAATGTTCGACATATCAAACAAAATTAGATCCGTCAACAATCCATATTCACAAACCCAAACTAAATACAAAGGACACACAACATCGGCCTTTATCAAATCAAATTCTCCCAAAATCTCCAAAATTGGCTCACTCTAGAATCGATTAAAGGGCATTCCACCTATCAACCATCCTCCTCATAGCAGCTGCATTCTCAATCTGTCACTAGATCATTTAATCCATTATGTCGCTCATGTGACCCATTATTACTAGATAATCGTCATTCCGATTTGAACCTGGACCTCCACAACCCGAATTTCTATTATCCACAATAAAATTACTTATCATATAGAATATTCGATTAATTATCAATTTTACAATTGACCTAAAATTGACCAAAAACACTTCTCTGTACTATTTTTCTTATACCACTTTTGTTATCAACCCGGAACAAGCAAGTCTAAATAATAATCAATAAATCGCAACATAAATATAACAGATATAACAAATTTCAACTCAAGTATAATAACAGATAGATCGTAAAATCTCATTATCCGAATAATAATAATAGATAAATCCAAAAATTTATCACAAGACCTTATCAAATAACCATCCGAATAATATAATACCTGACTTGCTCCACAAATATCATAAGAAAGGTGACAATCAACCATATCATGCCCAGTATATAACATAATATCCCAACTGATCTTAATATATAATCATAGGCCAACACACGGCCAATCCCAATGCTCATAATATATCTGATACAAACTCAAACCATAATAAAGCTAAACTCACCAAACAGGTGAACACTGTGGTCAAATCATGTCTAATTCCTGCACAGTATCCAAGTCTACTAATTTAAAGGGATAAAAATAAAAAAATGAGTCTAAAATTTAACAAGTATCATATCTTGTAAAATAAATAGATATATTCGACAAATCAGATGGAGATCCATAACACATTCAAAATGGTAAAGACACAAATCTGAAAACCTGATATACAAATCCTGTGTCAAAAAGTTGATGATAACTGAAAACAAATAACAGATACAAATTTGAAAGTAAATATCAGAAAGGTAATGGTAACTAAAAACAGATAATAGATACAAATCCAAAAGCAGATATCAGAAGTCAAATTATCAAATTCAAATCGTAGTCCAATATGTAAAAGTTTATAGTAGTTTCATACTCAAGACATATATCAAATCAAATTATAGTCCCCTTGGGAAGTATACTAAACAAAAGTGATTCGAAGCGAAATCAAAAAAATAGAATTAGATGATCAGAATCGTATCAAAGTCAAATAAGTAGATAACAAAATATAGACCAAAATAATATAAAAAGAATCAGAATTCAGAAAAAATTGTATAAATAAAATCAAATAGGTTTTAGAATGAAATCATATATCAGATAAACGAGACATGCTAAACCTATCTGTGGGCAAATCTGTGAATCTCAAATCAGAATCTAAAAATAAATCTATACAAAAATACAAAGTATATACGAAATCAAAGTATCGAAGATTTATAAGACTAATTTGAAAAAGAGTTATACATACTACCAATAACCTTAAACTAAATTAACCATTATTTAAATCTACGGGTATGGTCATCTTTGCACTCTTTCTCCCATAGATAAAGAACTTATTCATTATATTTTATTACCTGTAATTTTGGGTGCAATCATCATGTTTATCTGATATATTAGGACGTCTGAGTATATATATAATTTTCATTCAAATTTCAGACAGATGGGGTGGGTCAACTACTAATAGAGTGTTTTTTATCAACGAAAAAGAGATTTATAGATAATAGACATTCTCCTTGTCGAGAGTTGGCTAGATATCATATCAGATATAGATAACAGAGGTAGGGACCTCCAAGCCCAGGGAACAATACATGTTAACTAATATACGGCCCATGCAAGTCTCATATCTATTTTCATACAAATATATTGATATAAAAATATACAGTATCAAATATTTTATTTATTTTTCATAAAAATAGTAAAATCCTAAAATACACATAAATCTAGAACAAAACCCCTAAACAATCAATAAAACACATGCATGTACGGAGCTAAATCAAATAGGCTAAGTAAAACTTGCATGCATAGACATTAGGCCTCCAAAATAGTAGCAAAATATATCAAATATCGAAACATATTAAGGATAAGGTTTATAAATGCTTGCCTAATCTCATACCAAGCAGATTTGACAAAATGATACTTCGAACTACCCAATCTTCTCTTCCTCTCACTTCTTCCTTCTCCTATTTCTCCTCTCTTCTTTTCCTCGTGCAAAAATGGCGAATAGGTGTTGCTCCCCTCTATATATAACCAAACCAGTATTCAAGCGCAGCCTTGGGGTGCACCTCAGGCACCATCTCTTGAAAAATGATGCCTTAGGCACCACTTGGGTGGCCCTTCTTGACAATCCATGCCTCAGGTGCCCCCTGGGCACCCCTTGAGCGCCTCCCGCTACTCCGAGTATCCTTTAAATTTTCATGACATACAATCAACTCCGAAGCATCCTGAATATTCAAATGGCAAATATAATCAAAATAATTTACATGGGAGCCGGGTTTTACAGAGCTATCAGAGTGAGGGTTGATGTTCATGCTTCTCATATTTATTATGAATCAGCATAGGAGAACAAGGTTGATTTTTAGCTCTTCTTCTTTTTATTTTCATACATGTTTTTATCTTTTTCATTTTGGTAAGTATACAAGAATTTTGTATTCCTTTCTAAAGACACAAGAGGAAGTGGATCAAAGGGCTGAAGACTCAAAATTGGAGGAATTGAGAACCGGCATTATAATCTCAAAATATTAATCTGTAAATATGATTTGACTTTTAAATGATGGTAATCTCAGGGTATTAAATTAATATAATCACAATTAGGCTCGAGGTATGTGAACAAAATATGTTTTAGTGTCGAATCAGGCAAGCGATGCCGGGCAGATTGTTGGGTGCAATGCCGAGTAGGCCGGTGCCTACCAGGCGCTCGAGCGCCCGCAGCAGGCACAGAATCAAGTGCTGGCGTGCCTGTTGTGCGCCACGGACGGCGTTCGAGCGCCGGTCCGCGTAAAATCTGGCTCCGGGTTCTTTTAACCGTTCTATGATGTGGTTTTGGGGAGAGGAAAGTAAAGGGTTCGGGTAGAGAGAGAGAGGGAGAAAGAAGAGAGAGAGAAGAGCAAACGAAGGCTCTCAGGTTCGATCCAGACTTCAAGCTAGTTGGAAAAATTGTAGATTGGGTCAAGGCAAGTATTCTCATATCCTTTTCTTCCGTTCTTTTTTATTTTTATTCGATTTTCTTCTGGTATTATTATCCCGATACTCGACCCATGTATGTATTTATGATACACATGCCTTGATTATACATATATATATGGATTTTATGTCCTAATTTGTGGATTTCGACCGGTTTTCGTATTAAAACCCTAACCCCATGCCCGGGTGGTTTTAGCTTTCGATTTCTGGGACCTTTGCATAAATTAGGTCTAAAATATCGTTACCCATGTTATGTATATGTTAATTACCGGTTGGATATCCAATTTGATGGATTTATATGAAAATTCGTTCGTCGGAACCCTAAGATGCGCCTGGACCTCATTTAAGCTTTAATTTTGAATTATATGCACAAATTGGCTTGAGATTATAATTACCCATGTCTTGAATTTAGCAATTTACTCAATGGATGCCCAACTTTCTGAGAATTGTCTGATATGTACAATCGTGTATTGTTCTCGCTTGGATACTATTCACTCGAGCCTCTTTGGTAAATTTTACATAAATCTCACATTGTTTAATTATTAATTAAGTTGCCTATATATTTGTATATGTTTAATTGTGTAATTCAAAAAATATTGTCGTTAAGCAATCGTGAAGATAATCATTATTCAATGCCATAAAGTTAAATTGGGCTCACGGTGGTAAGAGTTTCCCAATTTCCTATGCTAAATGATGCTTATGCATATAAGTTAAGTGTGTAAAGATTTAAACCCATAAGAAATATGAGAATTGCATAACATATGGAGGGAATGCAACAATTTGATATATGATTGATTCGTTCTCCCGGAATGAAAACTATGTAAAAGAAATTTGATGGACCTTCCCTAAAAGAATAAGAAATCAAAAAACTAGGATCACGGATTTATATTTAGAGGGTAGCATCCCCTGGCATGCCATTGATATTACAGTGGAGACTCAAGGATTACCCTAACCACGTATCCTAGCCGCTTATTGGAGTGAGTGATATCCTTGGCACGCCTTTGGATACTACTATGGAAGGACGATGACTGTCCGTGGGCCCCCGGGGTACATGTGGGGGCATATGTAATTTATTTGGCCCACCTCTAGGTAAATAATAGGAGCGTATGACCTTAGATCATGAGTTGTCATAATCCTTTTCTCGTTCTCCCGCACCCTTAGCTAGTAAAGTTTATTGGCCCTAATCTGTAAATATAAGTAATTACGCATAATTTACATCCCAAAGAGAAGAAAAATAAAACGTGAAAAGTTATTTGTGTTCCAAAGGCATGTTCGATCACATCTTATGTTTACACATCTTCGTTATACTCGTATATCCCGCTTCTACTTTATTTTGCTTATATTGTTTATCGTCTTGATTACATTGTACTTGTTGAGCTTTTCACTCACCCATACTTCTCATTCTTTTCAGATTAGCACAAGTCTGTTATACCCGATAGGATAGTATAGAGATTCGAAGTAGGCTAAGTTTTGGACTTGGAAGATATTATCGAAGATTTCTATGTGTAGTTTTGATTATGCCATGGGGAATTGTATATATATTTATATTCAAATTGGAAATCTTAATGTATATTGTATATATAATTGATTATTAGATAGTTTAGTTTTCGTTATATTTTGATTTATTTATACTTTCATGGGTTACTGTGATTTGTAATAAGTACTTAGTGACATCTCTCTCTTTGGCCAATGTTTTGTTTATATACACAATGTTGGAGCCACAACTAAATGGTGGAATTTAGATCCTGTGTAGTTTGGTGTGCTGTTGTATGTTGTATTGGGATTATTTGGATGTATTTTGTGTATTGCATATGAGATTATACAGGTTTTGTATCAACTTGACGGCCATATTACAGACAGAACTCTACCGAATTTTTAACAAAAAATATGATTCGTCACAATTTATATTAGAGAAAGAGAGATACCATAGGTTTGATTTGAATCGTATGTAGAAGTTTAGGATATATTAAGATTAATTGAAGAAGTAGAAGTAGGTATAAGACAATTAAGTTAGATTGGATTTAGTTATCCTAGATGGTTAGCTTAGGTTTGAACTAAGTTAGAGTTCGGAAATGAGTTTGGTTGTCTAGCTTACGTGTCTTAATTAGTGTCCTAAGGGTGGCCTAACCCTTGTTATTTTTATTGCAGAAGGGTATTAGCATTGGCTCTTAAACGAGGGATTACTCGCGATAGTGGCTGACCGTGAGGTCTAGAGGAGCTGTAGTGACTTGATTGGTGCTTATTTAGTGTTTGAGTTGATCTATATTGATTCAAGGCCTAGGTTCATCGATTTTGATTTGAAGTTTAGGTTTGATCAACTCTAGATTGAGGTCCTCAGGGTAGTAAATTGTTAAGAAGAGATGTTTCAAGAAAATGATCAAGTATGATGAATAAGGTGGAATCGATGGCTTAAGGCTAGAATAATTTAGAGTCAATTCTAGTGTAATGAGTTTTAAGATGTCGATTCATAATCAATTTAATGATGCCTAAGCACCTAAACTTTTGGGTGGCTCAGATCCTATAAAGGTTGAGATGTAGATCCTGAGAATTAAGATGATATTGCGGTCATCCAAAACTCGAAAGAAATTAAGATAATGTTGGCCCATGTAGGATAAGAGGTGAATTCGACCTTGGGTGGTTGATGTGAAAATGGGTCATGGGTCTTGGGGATAAAGAGATATCGTTGGATATATTCATGGATGCTTTATGAATGAATGCCTGATTTCGGTGGGATTTTTGGGAGTATACTTCAAGTATGGATAGTTTGACCACATGATTAGGGATTGCCCTTATTCCTTATGTTAGACAATAAAGGAGCCCAATACCGTGGATCGAGACTTCACAGTGATGGCAGGAAGTATAGAAGTGTCATCCATCGTGGCAAAAGATAATATTCCTGGATCTTGATATCTCGATATATGTGTTACTTTGGGATCCAGAATCTATATTTTATTGGTATTCCTAAGTTTATTTGTTTATTTAAGGATTGTAGGCCTTATACTAGTTGTATTGAGGTCTAACATTTTCTGGATCTGTAGATATGATTGGTTGGGTTGATTTAATTACCTTGTGGTGTTAAGGCTTAATATGATTTTGAGGATGATTTGGTTAGTAAGATGTCATGCTACTGTGAGCTATGATGGTAAGGATATGATACCTTGTATCAGATGGAATGGTTTGAATATGAGGTATCGTTGTTTACGTGGCGACGAAATTAGTATTGTTTCACCTGCAAATCATTTGATTAGGATTTGTGCCAAGTTTAGCTAACATATAAGACCACAATTTGGAGTCATTTTGTGGTCGCAAAGGTGTTTGGATAGTGTAAGTGTTTGAGAATGTTTCCTAGAGGAAATGGTCAACCCAAACCATCTCCTGATCGTTGAATTGATGATCATTGTAGAGTTGTGCCAGGTTAGCACCAAATTTTAAGGACTCTGTATTGAACCAATAAGTCATCGGCTGAGTATTTTATCATAAGATGTTTCAGTGCTTTTGGGATGGTCTCATTAATAAATTCTTAGAGTCAATAGGGTGTGAGAACCCTATTTGAGGATCGTATCATGGATTGCGAAAGACGGTTAGCCGTATGCTCAATTATAAAAGGGATGAAAATTTGGAAGAAATGTTATGCCGGGCATGTGGTTTCTCTAATAATAGGAATACAACTCCTTAGAGTTTGGAGCGATAGCTCATTTGGATAAAGATTGGTTGATATCTCGAAAGTGTATTGCTTCTTTGGGTCTAGCTGAACCCGGAAGGGTAAACCGATAAGTGTTTCTCAAGATTGCAGCGCAGTGAGGCGTTTGGCTTAGAGATGATTAGTATCCATCGGAATGGGTCATGTGAGGGTAGCCTTTGAGGAATTAAGGATTAGTTGATGACCTTATTGTTTGGGTTGATCCCTGATGGGTTTAGTAAGTTCAGTCTAGTGCGATCCTTTTAAGGAAGTACTATGATTATGTTTCTCTTGACTTTCCCTGGATTAAGAGGATGTAAAGTCTATAGCCAGAATTACCTCACCCATAGTTTGGGGTTAGCCATTGAAGTCCTTACTTTGAGGATTTATAGGGTTATTTATAGAGATAGTTATTGTTCAATAAACCCTATGGTCTTAGAGGTGGTCTCGCGGGAAGAGATAGCCATGCAACAATATAAGCAAGTAGATTCCCTTGAGGATAGTAATGGTGAGTTTCGATGTCAGTTTTGAAGGGTCGATCAAGTAGTAGCGTAGATTAGTAAGGTTGTTAGAGGGTTATGCTTATGAGGTGCATCATCAGTTAAGAAGAATATTTTTACCGATAATTGAATGATGAGAATCTTCAGATTGGATATGTCTTGGTGTATCATAGGAGTTCTTGTAGGGTGAATCTCAAGTAGCTGCTAATATATAAGCGAAGGAAGTGCTCTGCATTTGGTTTTAGGAGGAAATGTTGTCTCCTACATAGTAAGGCCATGGGATTATGAGATAAGAAGCCCTCATCATTTCGGTTTTGAGGGTTTTAAGGGCGGTAAGAATTAGGGGTACCTTTTGGATATTGTAGAATTGACAGACTAGGAGAGCCCATTTATCATGAATTTGGGTGATTCGACTAGAATATATAGGTTAGCTCGTTGGTATACTAACAAGACGATAAATTTGGTAAGTATTTGAGTTTGAAGCTTTTGGATGATTGCTCAATTGTGTTACCTAGGTTGATTGTAATCTAGAGATTTGGACCCTACTTTAGTTGTATCGATGTCCTTAGGATTTTTCGTAGGTTCATAATTGTTAGATAACCTAGGAGTTTGATATGAATCAATGAGTACGAGTTGCAAGAGAATTCTTAATGTCTTGGTATATAGTTAATCAGAGTAGCGCAGTAGAAGCATTTTGGACCCTTGGCTCAGAAATTTTGGAATGGGGTTAAGGTTCCAATGGAAGATCATTCTCAAGACGTAGGAGGTATCGAGGTGAGGGCTTATTAGTTCGTTTGGGATTTTGTATTAAGTTGGAGAGGTAATTAATAATTAGGCTTACCTTTGAATTTGAGTAAATTATCGTAATGTCTCATATGTACCGATTAATGAGGAAGTAGGTTTATGATTAAGTTTAACCATTGTGGGAGGTTAGGAATTCGTTTTATAGTGAGGTTTCAATTTTAATTTTTTTGATAAAGGGCATTAGACGTTAAGGATCAGGATGATTCGAATGATTAAAGTTCGTTAGAAATAATCATCTCTCTAAAAAAGTGATTCGGGAGTGTGTAAGCGAAATCTGAAAGGTTTATCCCCCTATTGTTAAGTTTCAGGGATCGTTAAATTTCGAGGATGAAATTTTTATAAGTGGGGGAGAGTTGTAAGGTACCAATTTTTAAAACGTAGTAAATATGAGTAATTAAGTTAAAATAAGTTGATCGAGGTCTAAAGACACAGGAGAAAGTGGATCGAAGAGCCGAAGACCCGAAATTGGTGGAATTGAGAACCGGTGTTATAATCTTGAAATATTAATCCGTAAATATGATTCGCGATTTAAATGATGGTAATCTTGGGGTATTAAATTATTATAATTACAATTAGGTTTGAGGTATGTGGGAAAAATATATTTCGGTGAGGAATCAGGTGGCGATGTCAGGCCGATCGCTAGGCGCGTAGCCCAGCAGGCCGACGCCTACCGGGCACTGGAACGCCCATAGCAGGAGTCGAATGCAGTGCAAGTGCACCCACTGCACGCTGCGGATGGCGCTCGAGTGCCGATACACATAAAAGCCACGTCCAGGTTCTTTTAACCGTTGCTACGATGTAGTTTTGGGGAGAGGAAAGTAGATGGTTCGGGTAGAGGGAGGGAGAATAGAGAGAAAGGAGCAAATGAAGGCTGTCGGGTTTGATTCCGACTTCAAGCTAGTTGGAGAAATTGTAAATCATGTCGAGGCAAGTACTCTCATACCCTTTTCTTCCATTCTTTTTAATTTTTATTTGATTTTTCTCAGGTATTATTATTCCGATATCCGACTCATGCATGTGTTTGTGATACATATACCTTAATTATACATATATATGAATTTTATATCCTAATTTGTGGATTTCAACCGGTTTTCACATTAAAACCCTAACCCTGCGTCCGGGTGGTTTCGGCCTCTGATTTTTGGGATTTTTACATGAATTGGGGCTAGAATATCATTACTCATATTATATATATGTTAATTTACTGGTTAGATATCCAATTTGATGGATTTATGTGAAAATCCGTTCGTCGGAACCTTAAGATGCGCCCGAACCTCGTTAAAGCTTTAATTTTGATTTATATGCATAAATTGACTTGAGATTATGATTACCCATGTTTTGAATTTGGCAATTTACTTAATGGATGCCTGAATTTTTGAGAATTGTCCGATATACACAATCGGGGGACTGTTCACGTGCGGGTACTGTTCACCCGAACCCTTTGATAAATTTTACATAAATTTTGCATTGTTTAATTATTAATTAAGTTGCCTATATATTTGTATATGTTTAATTGTGTAATCCGAAAAATATTGTTGCTAAGTAATCGTGAAAATAATCGTTATTCGGATACCCTAAAGTTAAATTAGGCTTATGGTGGTAAGAGTTTCCTCCTTTCCTATACTAAATGATGCTTATGTATATAAATTAAGTGTGTAAAGATTTAAACCCATAAGAAATATGTAATTGCGTAACGTATGGAGGAAATGCCACAATTTGATATATGATTGATTCGTTCTCCCGGAATGAAAACTAATTGAAAGAAGTTTGGTGGACCTTCTCTCAAAGAATAAGAAATTATCAAAGTAGGACCACTAATTTATATTTAGATGATAGAATCCACTGGCATGCCATTGATATTATA
The DNA here is from genome assembly GCA_033239525.1 of Nepenthes gracilis. NCBI lineage: Eukaryota > Viridiplantae > Streptophyta > Magnoliopsida > Caryophyllales > Nepenthaceae > Nepenthes > Nepenthes gracilis. The sequence goes on from BSYO01000007.1 coordinate 17,189,149, forward strand.
GTGGAGACTCAAGGATTACCTTGGCCGCATATCCTAACCGCTTATTGGAGTGGGTGATACCTTTGGTACACTTTAGGATACTATTATGGAAGGGAGAGGACTGCCCCTAGACCCCAGGGGTAAATGTGGCGACATATGTAATTACGCATAATTTACACCCCCAAAGAGAAATGATAAAACGTGAAAACTTAATTGTGTTTCAAATGCATATTTGATCACGTCTTATGTTTACACATCCTCATTATACTCTTATATCCCTCTTCTATTTATTTTGCTTATATTGTTTATCGTCTTGATTACATTACATTTGTTGAGCTTTTGGCTCATCCTTATTTCTGCTTATCTCTAAATTAGTACGGGTTTGTTATACCTAATAGGATGGCATAGAGATTCGAAGTGGACTAAACTCTGGACTTGGAAGATATTATCGAAGATTTCTATGTGTAGTTTTGATTATGACATGGAGAATTGTGTATATATTTATATTCCAATTGGGAATCTTAATATATATTGTACATATAATTGATGATCAGATAATTTAGTTTCCGCCATGTTTGAATTTATTTATACTTCCACAGGTTATTGTGGTTTGTAATAAGTACCTATTAACAACTCTCTCTTTGGCCAATGTTGTGTTTATATACACAACGTTGGAGCCATAACTAAGTAGTGGCATTTGGATCCTATGTAGTTTGGTGTGTTATTGTATGTTGTCGGATATTGGGATTATTTGGATGTATTTTGCATATTGTATAGGAGATTGTACAGATTTTGTATCAATTTGACGGCTGCATTACAAATGAAACTTTGTCAAATTTTTGACAGAAAATACGATCTGTCACATTTCTTGAAAGCCACCTTACTTTTTTTAAACCATTTTTTTAAAATGTCAAAAAGTGATAAAATTTTGAAAAAGGTGTGTTATGTCATAAGGATTTACAAGGAAAGAACAAAACTTTTTTTGAATGCTGCAAAATAAGAAACAGTTCCTTTTATTTATAAAAGAGAAAAAATTCAATTTAAATAATTAATTATAATTTTTAAAATTTAAAATCTCAAATAAATTTAATAAATAATACTAAATTTTAAAAATTCGAATGTGATAAACCAAATATATATAACTGAATAAATTAAAACCTGCATAGGTTCTTATCGGATAACCATTCGGACAATATAAATATAACTTGCTTTACAATCATCGCAACAAAGATAATAATTTAATCAAAATCATAATCAGATATAACACTATCTAAACTATTCTCAAAATATAACTATAGACCTATATCCGACTAATTTTAAAATTCAGTCACATCAAATATCAATTTAACCTATAATGGAACTAAAACTTACCAAATCGGATGAATAGCAGGCAGATTACGTCCTTTCTCCTACAATATATTCGAACCATTTACTTGAAGAGTAAATTGAATTCTAGCATTTGGGTTAAGAAAAGATTCTTATAAATTAAAAAAGAAAAAGATTCCGTAATGTACTTGTATTCTCAAAGGTAATAAAAAATGATAGGAGGAAAGAAAGAGAGAGATTTGCCTAGAAGAACTCAGAGTGATTCAGTAAAAAAGTAGTTTAAATTATTTGTATTATGGATAATATTGCATCAAATTGAATAAAATACCACAAGCAGATTCATTTGGTAAAACCTCTCTTAGTAGTTCATATGACTACCGTTATTCTTATTGTATTATATAATGTTGATACATCCCTAAATTTGAATTGTTATACCGATTAGGGAGCAATCTAATCTTCCGTATTGGCTCGAATCAAAGTGGGTCCGATCTCTATCTCTGATAACCTGAGTTTTGCACAATACAACTAAAAATATGAGGTCAAAGGATTGGCAAGACTCACTAATCGATTTATTCATGAACACTCAAGTCAAGAATCTTTCTCAATTGATAGAAAAATGTAAAAATGTCAGATATGCGTGGATGGATACAATGAGGGATTGAGTGAGAGTGCGTCCGATTGAGAAGCGGCTCAAAAGTTTCCTGGCTAGGGGGTGGCTTAGAAGTGTTCCTGACAGAGGAACAGCTTAGTGATATGCTCGGCTAGGAGGTAGCTAAGAGGTGCGCCTAACTTAAGGGTGGCTTTAGGGTGCGCTCGGCTGAGAAGCGTCATTGAGGTGTGCCGGCTTAGGGGTATCTTTAGGGTGCGCTCGACTGAGGAGTATCTTAGAGGCGGCCGGGCTTAGAGGCATCTTAGTGTTACACCTGACTTAGGGGCGTCTTAGAGGTGTGCTCAGCTTAGGGGCGTCTTAGAGGTACGCTTGGTTAAGGGGAGTCTTTGAGGTGAGGAGAACTGAGCTCCTACTAAGTGTGCTCGTCCATTGGATGTTTCAAGAGATGGAGGGATACCATGGGAGAGTGACTACCGCGAGGAAGAGCATAGTGCTCCCATGAGGGGGGGTGGCTGAACAGAGGTGGGAACGACTCTTGGGTGATGATGGTGAAGGCAGGAACTCTGTAAAGTCTTCCTTAGGCAAAGTGGCCCTTTATGCCTTACTCTTTGGGTCGACTCCACCGATCTTGCAGTGTGAGGATTCGAAGCGGGTGTGAGGTCTTCTTAGACACCGGCAGGAGCAGGAGAGCAGAACATCTCGAGTGATTGGGAGCTAGCGTGCTTTCTGAGTCTTCTCCTTGGTTCGTTCCTCGCAAAACTTTTCTCTTCTCCCTTCTGGTTTCTAAGCTATGCAAGCCATTAATAAGGCCATCAAAGGTGGTGGCTGTTGAGGGTAAGTGGAAGGCTTGGTTCCAATAGGCGCGCTTGATGGAGAGCGGCTTGAGAGAGGGAGGAAGAATGATTGCACTGGGGTCTATGACCTCGAGAACAATGAGAGCTCTTGGCTTTTTTGTGTAGTCACGGGCAAGAGTCATTCCTCCCTTGGCCTCTCATCTCTATTGCTTTCTTAGGGTTTCTTCCTTATATGCTCAGGGCTCTCCCTTTCCTTCTACAAGGGGAAAGAGATACATAAGGTGAAAGCTACTTGAGTGCTAAGGCTCGTGGGTGCCTAACAAAGCAATCAGGGATGTTAGTGAATATCCTTTCCTTCTCTAGCCACAATTATGATAACTACCTTTTGAGAAAGATTGCGTTGAGCTAGCGGATATTCTGTGGGGATTCGTCATGTTGCACTGTAATCTACTACAGCAGTTTGTCTGCTGATGTTGTCGTGTCCACACACTGGCATATGGGCTTGCTTTCTAGGTCGGAGCTGCTGAACTATCTGGCCATCCTTGGGCTAAGCAGTGAGGGCTGTCCATCTGCTGTGATTTGAACTTTGGACCAACCCACGATACTGGACCCATCACTAGTTCCCAATGTCAGGAGATTTGAAATTTTAACTCTTGGCATGTAATGATGGGACATTGTCATGCAAGTCCATACGTGTGTTCCTTTTCCATATGTCCTACAAACTTTTGCTATTCTTGGCGAGATTTGGTGGTGATTCAGCTCTCTGAACTTGTCGATTCTTTGCGGATGGCGTTGGTGGGCGTGATCTTCTACAATACTTGCTTGCTAACCTTCTCTCTCAGCTTTAGATGGAGAGGCTTCCAACACCTCGTTGTACGAATCATTCTCTTGTCATCCAAGTAATGCGGGAGATCGAAGTAAGCATGGACCCTGTGGTGCCATTGGTTGGGAATGAAGGAAGTTCTGAGAGACTTGAAGATGCATTTCAAGTCTACCTTGATTCCCTTACTTTGATCGGTGTCAAGGGTGATAAAGGTGGCCCAAGTATAGGGCCACCGTCATATGCTTCTCCCAGCCCGCGTCTCATAGTCCTTGTTAGAGCGGTTTAGTGGAGTGGTGGTTCGGCCTCAGTGGGGAAGAGGGTCTCTTCTTATTCTTCTTATCGGGGCAGATGGACACTCCATCTGTGGCCCTCATGAGACTACCGGCACCTGTTTGAGGAGGAGCTCTCTAGGTCAACCTTGGGTTCAGGCCATCGTCACCACACTAGATCTAGTGCAAACTCTAGTTTACACAACTATGGGCTGCCTTGTTGGATGATCTCTAGTGGTTGCCTCCCAAGCGAGAGCGGATAGATGATCCCTGGTTCTTGCTAGAGAGGGCTTCAACATGCGCTTCCTGCTTCAACAGCTTGAGAGAGGTGGCATGCAAGAGCTTGATCTTCTCGACCATCCAGAACATGGTGCTCTGATTACTGAGATTCCATTCTAAAGTCATGTTCCTATTTTCCCTGTGGGTACCTCACCCAATGAAGTAGGGTTTCAAAAGTCGGATCGTCATTTCACACATTCTTTCCTCTGAGTTGTACATCCACCACTGCGGACTTTGTACTTTATAAAGGGAACTGATGAATGGAGTTACTAAGCGTTCTTTGACTTTGTTGCATGGCTCAAATATTCTCATAATATGAAAAAGATTGAAGCATTTAGATGGTGCCTTCGGCTGCTCAGGCTATGCCAGTTTGGCAATCTGGCGCTCTGAAAACTCATTCTTCTAGCGATTTGACTCACGGCTACGCCTCCCCACACTTGGCAAAGACAGGGGCCGGTGAAGCTTGCCTCGAGCTGATTAGGGTTGAGCACCTTCCATCACTTGACTTTTTGATGACTTGATGTTTGGCCGGCTGGCGTCTTAGTCTCCCTGTGATCCAACTCACAACAATTTGCCCTAATTCTTGGTTAGGGCAAGGGTCAGTCAGATCAGCCTCGAATCTATCAGGGCCTAGATCTATTGGCTTGCCATCCTTAGAAAATTGTATGCCGGGGCATCACTGGTTGCCAACGGGTTGCGCTGGGAGGTGGAGCTATTTTCAGGAACTGTGACATCCCCGAGCTTCGTTGTTCCTAGTCAACTCGATTCAGGAAGCTGAGGCTCCGTAGAGTCGAGAGCGAGGCACTGACTTTGACAACGAGCCTCCAAGTCTTAGGCGAGATCTAAGAGCTTGCAGAGGGAAGAGCTCGGGCTTGGGATCAGATCATGTCATTGCAAGGTCGTGCTTTGAGAGGCCGAGTGGCAAGAGAGATGGAGAGCCGAGTGAGGATTGCTATTGCCAAAGCTCCAAAGTCATGAACGAGCACCGCTGGCATTGACTATGAGCTATCCGAGTCTCAAATGCGATCCAAGAGCTCACAAAGGAAAAATCTCATGCTTAGGATCAGATCGCCTCGTTGCAAGGACGTGCTTCGAAAAGCTGAGTGGTGAGAGAGATGGAGAGACGAGTGAGCGTTGCTGCTGCTGAGGTTCCGGAGTCATGAGTGGGCACCGCTGGCATGAATCGGGAGCTGTTCGAGTCTCATGAGAGATCCAAGAGCTCACAGAGGAAACATTTTGGGCTCAAGATCGGATTGCCTTGCTACGAGGACACGCTTCTAGGGGTTGAGTGGCGAGAGAGATGGAGAATCGTGTGAGCCTACTGCTACTGAGGTTTCAGAGTAATGAGTGGGCGTCGTTGGCATCGATTGTCAGCTGTTCGACTCTCCGACAAGATCTAAAAGCTCACGGAGGAAAAATCTCGGGTTCGGTATCTGATCACCTTATTGTGAGGACACACTTTAGGGTTGAGAGGCAACTTGCAGACTTCCAAAGCAATTATACTTGAAGAGGCGAAGGGCTGAGCATTCAGCTTTGCCTGAAGGAAGTTTGCTGATCTGGATTTTCCTATTAGCGCCTCTAATTCGAGGGGCGCTTAAGCTCGGTACTGATCTGAATTGTTCAATCTCTTGGAGATAGAAAGGAAGCCTTCACCACGTTCTCCTGGGGGCTTTTTGCCTCAAGATATTCAATCATTCAAGCAGTAGGAGCAAGCTGCACTTTGCATTCCTTGGAAGGGTCATTCTTGTCATGCATTGCTACTAGCAGGTCAAGCTACTATCGAGGATGACTTGGGCGTGCGTGTTGGATTGCGCTCACTCCTGTCAAGAGGAGGTCATGGCACAGGTATACCCTATTTTTGGCTAAACACAGGGAACCATTGGTGCCTAGCTTGTCTGGATGCATCTGGTTGGTTGCACTTTCTCATGCCGAGAGGAGGTCGTGGTGTTGAGAAAAGGTGGTTATTGTCAGGCTTTGGCGTTGCCTGGGACGTCACCTGTATGTACCCGTCGGCACTCGGTCTCGCTAGAGGATGTTATAACTTTCATGCATTTGGTCCTAATCTTCCAACCATTGTAGACTGATGGTACTCATACCTATTGGGGGAAATCGTCGCATACATGTTGAAAAGCCCCCTGAGATTTTGAGTTTGATGGCACATGGGTCACTCGGTGACGAGACTGAGGTTTAGATTTGACCATGCATGGGCCGCTCGGTATGAAATCAAGGTTTAAATTCGACCACGTATGGGCCACTCGATACCGGACCGAAGTTCTTTGACCATTCGTAGGTCGAGTTACATGCAAATGAGTGTTCTCCTAATTTATGGGTAGTCTAGGTCATTTGATATTACGAAATGGTATGCAGGCACTCACATGAGCAGATGAAACGATCATTTTATTAATAACAGTATAATTCAAGCAAGCAGTATGATACATGTAAGATTTACCTGGATTTAGCATGCAATCGTCGTCGGTGTATGTGGTGGATAGCAAGTTATGCCCTTAGGAGTGGTCAACCGTCCCTGGTGCATGGCTAGCATGCACCGTTTTGGAGGGTCGTTGAGGCACTTTGGTAAGCACTTTGGCCTATGGCCTCTATGCTCCGTAAGACTAGGTCCTCCACCATGGACTAATCGGGCAGTACCTTGTTGTCGTGCTTGATGGCCTACAGGCCAATGGCACAGGTTTCGTTGTTGGCCGATACGACCTTGGATAACCTGAACTGATATAGTGCTTTGCTGGATGATGCCTGCTGCGATGTGACGGGTAGCGGACCAAGCATGTCGATCCCCCACTGCGAGGATGGCAATAACTTCTGTGGGGTTCACTGCTATCTAGTAGGCTAATGAGAGGCATTACCATGGGACCAGTCTTCTAGCCTAGAGTCGTAGCTGGTGCACCCTGCTCTAGAGGATCGCTGAGGCTAGGTGTGGTCCCCATCAGTAGGGGGACCAGCCACTAGCGTCGGCTGTCTCATGTCTATGGCCTCTACACTCCAAAAGATGGGGTTTGCCCAATTGAGGTGGTCTGGCATGAAGCCAGCGTCTTTTGGTGGGGGACACCATATGCAGGGGATTAAGTGCTCCACTACACTTGAGGATTTCTAGCCTATTGCCTACCTTGCTCAGTGCCCCAGCAGTATCTTCTAGTGTAGTACGTAGCGTGCAGGGGGCTAAGGGCACTACTGCCCTTGATGGCATTCTAACTTGCTTCTAACAATGTGTTGGGAACTTATGAGGCCCTATGGGCCTAATGAAGCATTGAAGTAATCCAGGTAGAGTATCGGATCAAAACTTTAGCCACAGTGGCCTCAAGTTTAGTTCCCAGATGCTGCGAGGGGATGGAGACGTTCGGATCTGTGTCATAAATGGCAACCTTGTTAGGTCGATGAAGTGTCTTCTGACGCTACGTGGAGTTCCTCCCCAAGAAGGGGGCCTTCTTGCAGCACTGGAGTGGGGCGGGCTGCATCACTCTAGGCTTTCATCCACGCTTCATGGCTTGGTCAATCCTTTAGCCGCTATTAAGCCCTATCACTCATGGCCGCCTGGGCCACAAGGTCATCAAGCCACCGAATCTTCTGTAGATGCTGGTCCACTCTAATTGCTTGGGAGTTGGAGGCTGGAACCCCTAGCGTAATGCCTTCGGATCGACGCATGTGGTCCAAAAGGGGGCACTGATCCATACTCCGAGTGCCTACACGCTTTGAGGCCGATTGTTCATCAGCATGGCTACCCAATGAGGGGTTGTCACCATGCGAACGTTTTTAACTGGTGCATTGGGTAGTGAGTTGAGTATGCCGAGTTCCCATCATAAGGATCATGATAGCTTTTACTGGATTTGTTGCTCTACACGGGACTAATGAAGGGCACTACTGCAGGATCAACCTTGTCGAGCCCGCAAGTCTAGCCTCTTACTCCAATGAGGCCACTCGCAAGAAGAGGGATAAACACTCTGAAGGCTCCCTCTGGTTCAAGCATCTTGCCCCAATGTGAGAATGATAGAATGCCCGTTGGTGCTACAGAAGTCTTCTTTACGAGCGAAAGGTTGTCAGTCATCTCAGGAGTAGTGAAGGCATCGTTGCTTTGGGCTTTTTCCCTACACTCCGAGGCCGGGTGGTACTCTCTTCTAGGAGTGGGCCTGATCACTTGGATGCTCCCATATATTGAGATGGTCAAGCGGTTGAGATTTTCTCTTTGGTGGGCTATCTCTTCCTTTGGGTGCTAGCATTCGTGCATGAGAGAAAGGAACCCCCAGCCGTAGTTCATCTGGACGAACATGATGCCCTATTGGGCGATGAGTGCATGCTCGTCAAGGGTTGGTCGTGTGTCACCATGGCTACCCGAGGGGTCATCGTCGTGGAAGGTGATGTCTCTTGCCGATGTGTTGGATGGAGCATGAGCATTAATTACACTCGTTTGTTGATGTGTGACCCGTGGGTGCTGGAAGGAAGAAAACCTTGGTCGATAAGTGGGCAGCATCTTCTAGCATAGGAGGACGCATGCAGAGGCAGAGCTTTCTGCACCTAAGGGCGTCCTAGCCTTCTTCCTGCCTCTAGCGACTTGGTCAGCCATCTGACTATAGTTGGACCCTGCCTTGAGGTCGTCAAGCTTCTAAATCCTCTAATGATGTTGACTTTTTCCAATCATCTGAAAGTTGAAGGGTGAAGCCCCTAGCATTATACCTTTGGATAGGTGCAAACAGTTTAGAGCTGATAAGATCAGGGCATCCGACCTAGCCGTGAATGCCTCCACGTTGCGAGTCAGTCATTCGTCCACATAGCTACCCAAGGAAGGGTCATCACCATGGGAGCGACATCTCCGGCTACTACGTTGGTCTATGCTAGGATCGTTGATCGTGTTTGTTCTAGGAGTTGCGGTGGTCGACTTTTCAGTCGTTCCCACAGGTGGCACCAATAATGTGTCTCTAGATTTAGGTTGTTGTATGGATTAAAGAGCCACTTAATCTTTCGTGTCAGGTTAAATTAAGGTGGGTCTGGTCTCCATTTCGATAATTTGGGTCCTGTGCAACACAACTAAAAATAAGATGTCAAAAAATTGATGGGACTCACTCCCCGATTTATCACTCCCCATTTTATCACTCAAGTTAGAAATCTTTCTCAATTGATAAAAAGATGCGATGATGTCAGATATACGTGGATACATGCAATGGAGGATTGAGTGTGAGTGCACCCGACTAAGAGGTGGTTTAGAGATGCGCCTGGTTAGGAGACGATTTAGATGTGCTCCCGACTAAGAGGTGGCATAAAGGTGCACCCGGCATAGGGGCATCTTTAGGATGCACCTAACTGTGTGGCGTCTTAAAGGTGCACTCAACTGAGGGATATCATCAAGGTACACCTAGTTGAGGGGCACCTTTGATGTGCGTTCGATTTAGGGGCAGCGTTAGGGTGCCCCCGGTTGAGGGGCATCTTGGAGATATGCCCAACTTAGGGGCATTTTAGAGGTGTGCCCTGTTGATGGACGTCTTAAATGTGTGCCCAGTTGATGAGTGTCTTAGAGGTGCGCCCAATTGAGTAACGTCTTTGAGGTGTAGAAGATTGAGCTCCTACTAAGTGTGCCCATCCATTAGGCGGCTTCGAGAGACGAAGGGCTCTCGCGGGAGAGTGACTACTGCGAGGAAGAGCATAGTACTTCCGAGGGGGGTGGCTGACCGGAGGTGGGAACAACTCCTGGGCGGTGACGATGAAGATAGGAACTCTGTAAAGTCTCCCTTAGGCAAAGTGACCCTTTGTGCCATACTTTTCGAGTTGACTCCATTGGTCTTGCGATGTGATAATTCAGAGCGGGCGTGAGGCCTCCTCAGACGCCGGCTGGAGTAGGAGTAGGAGCAAGAGAGCAAAACATCTCGAGTGAGTGGGAGCTAGCGTGCCTTCTAAGTCTTCTCCTTGGTTCGTTTCTCGCAGAGCTTTTCTCTTCTCCCTTCTGGTTTTTAAGCTATGCAAGCCATTGACGAGGCCGTCAATGACGGTGGCCACTGAGGACTGGTGGAAGACTTGGTTCTGGTGGGCGCGTTTTATGGGGAGTGGCTTGAGAGAGGGAGGAAGAAGGATCACACTAAAAGCCTTGCGACAAGTATGTCCAGAGCTGCGACATTGTTGCTTTCAACGCGACTTAATTTCTCTTTGACTCAGGCTCAGAATTCTTGAAGTTCTAGGCTTCATCTTTGTGTGCTGTATGTCCTATTTGTCCGGTTTGCTGCTGCGGTCTTCAGAGATGAACTTTCTATTTTTGGCAACGAGCTGTACGAGTAGAACGTATTTCTGCTACGCCACGGGGGAAGGAAAGGGGAAGGGGGAAGGGGGAAGGGGGAAGGGGAGAGATTTTCCATGAAATATTGATGTTCTTTTCCTCACATTGCTTTAGGAAGTTCAGATAGAATTTCCTGTATAAAATGCTTCGTGATAATGACTTACACAGCAGTCATGCATTATTATTGAAAATAGATTAAAATTATATAATTCACACTTATGCATTATTGTTGAAAATAGATTAAATTTATATGACTATTTTTTTTTTATATAATTTACATCAAAGTCGTATCAAATAGCCCTTTTACAAATTTGGTCTAAGCAATATCGTGACGGGCACCATTATATCCACCATTCAGTCTTGATGTCACGGTTGGAATTTTAAGATTTTTGAACCTTCTAGGGTATATAAAATGAACCAATAGTATTGAAATGGACAAGAAAGTCCCTAATCACTACTCGTTTCGACCATTTTTCAAATTGCGAAATGAAGAACACACACACATATATATATATATATATATATATATATATATATATATATATATATATATATATTCAAATCTAGATGAATTAAACAATCAATAAAATATAAAATATAATCATGATAAGTAACAATAATCAAGACAGGATTTTAGTGGCGAAGGAAAATTTTGACAACCACGATTATTGAATAAAATCCTCCAAGTTTCTACTGCCAGATAAAAGTATATACTAAAAAAATTAATTTACAGAACAGGTAATACAGACATATTAACTTAGTTGACTTATTCCCCTCTTATAATCCCTACTAAGGAATTATTTGGATTTACCATCGACAATGGAATCGGACACCTTTTGATCTTCTTATCAATTTTGCTCTACAAGCCGTCAAATCTCCGAACACCGCTAGATTCTAATTTTCACGCAACCCAACGTCTTTTACAAAAGTAAACAAGCAAAAAAAAATGTATGTACAATAAAGTAGATGGAATGAGAAAACTCTAGAATTAAAACTCAATAAGCAAAGGTGAGTTTTCTCAAAAAGGAGGAATTTATAAGCATAAAAGTGAGAGCTTTTTTGCATAGTAGCAATCCGAAATGCTTCACAATAAGTCATTTAACGAAAAAGAAAAGGTTGGTATATATCGAAAAACTCCAAAATTAGGTTAAACAATGTGGTTGCTTAGAAATGTGAGCCCCAGCATTCAAGCGCAGCTTGGGCACACTACAAGCATGCCCAGGTTGGCACAAGGATTGCACCTCAATGTTCGAGCTCGTCTTGAGCGCGCACATTCATTAAAGGATACTTCGGGTGCATTTCGAGCATACATCAAGTACACAAATTTATAAAAGAGCACTTTGGGCGCACATCAGGTGCACTTCGAGTATGGGCCTACAGGAAATAGCACTTGTACGTGGGTCAAGTGCTGGGCAAATGTAAATATTAGGAGTTGCTCATTTTCGAACCTCGAGCGTGAGATAGAAGCAGATCTTCATAACACTAAAAAAAAATGCCAACAAATAATTAGATACAATTACGAAATATATAAGCACATAATATGCCTAACAAGTATAATTGATAATGATGAATTTAAAAAGCCATTATTTGACCCATGATCATAAGTTTGTGTACGCTTTGAAAATTTTATAGTATATGATATTTATAGATTGCAGGCAAACTTAATACAGTTTTTATTGATTACATGTATGCCTTAATAGTCGCAATATTACCCTTAGGATACTTTGTATGTCTATTATAACAACTTACTTAGAAGTAACTGTGATGTATTCACATTCAACCTCTACTATTAATTAGATCTAACTGTAATGTAGATTATAACAAATAATTTTAAATAGATATTCAACCTCTACTATTAATTAGTTCAAATTCTAAACCTGATCGTTGAATAGATTTGGAGCAAAAAATCGTAACAGCATCAAGAAGGGAGACGGGGTTTCAATTATAAGTGACAAGGAAAAAAAAAAATTGAGAATGTAAGTCGTTTTTTGAAATCTGTCTGCACTAAGCCTCCATCATCCACTGGTGTTAGTTGTAGCTGTTCTATCATCATGCACCAGCTTAACTTTGACACCACAACAACTCTTCTTACAATGTTCTTCTCCCTGCACTTGTCTTCCGCGGCAAGTCGCACCATTTTCTTGAGCAACATTCATAAGCTCCAACCTCCTCTCCATAAACTCTGAGTTCTCCTTCCAAACCTCTCCATTAGCATACACCTCCTTCTTCCAAATCGGAACTGTTGCCTTGATTTCATCAATCAAGAACTTGCAGGCATCAAGTGCATCAACACGATGAACAGATGAGATACAAATAAAGACACTTGTTTCTCCTACAGGAACAGGTCCCAATCGATGTGCGACAGCAATAGAATTCAGGTTCCATGTTGATCGAGCAGAGGAACATATGGATTTTATGCATCGTATCGCCATAGAGACATATGCTTCGTACCTTAGCTCCAAAACTGTTTTGCCTTCAAAAGTATCCCGTGTCGTACCGGAAAAGGTAGCTATGGCACCACATCGAGAGGCACGGACATAATCAATGTACTTGATTATATCAACAGGGGCATGCTCTTCAAGGATTTCAATCAGGGTTTTCTCATCCTCTTCAGCCATTCAATAAATATCCTAGATCTTCAGGCCTGCAAAGAAGGTTTATTCACCTATGAGCGGTGGGCAGTTCAAGCTCTAGACATTGCAATAAAATCCATGTGATCGCAGCAAAATGTCACATCAACGACCTTGTCAGAGTGATGCAACCTAAGGGAAAAAGAAAAAAAGAATGCCAACTTTAAATGTACATCATATTGAAGGGCCATTTGGTTCTTGGGAAGTTGTAGAGGCTTCTTGACCTCATGAAGTCGATCAAGCATAAAATATTTTCATCCCGGCTTAAGAGTACCATTTACTAGGGATTCAATTATCTCAACCACAGCCAATTACACTGCAATATGCATGTTTAAAAAAAAAAACAGAGGAAGATTGATAAAGATGAGAAACACTAATTATAAAAAATGAGACTTTTTTTTTTTTCAATTATGCAAAAAACATAGGCCAATTGATATACTTGAAAATAAGAGTAATCTGATCGAAGAAGTAGGTTGAGATAAACTGGAAGCGAAGTTGTAAAACAAGATTTTAGTGCACTTCAACCGTTGGAGAACACTACTTCAACTCACGCTAGAGAGAAAAGGAGGATCCATATCCATGAACCCATGAAATTGGATTACAGGCTTAATAGATATTGATGTTGTCATGACATTTTTCCCTTTCGTATCATGGCTGGTGCATCACTTTACTTGATGCGTCCCGGATCCAAGCGTCGAACAAGTTTGGGTCAAGTCGTTTGTCTGAGTCCCGCTCCAATCATTAAGCCTGGATCCTACACACCACAACTACAAATAAGAAGTCAAGTGACAGTGAGAGGTTTCCCCACCGAAAACACTCCAACGCTCAAGTCAATAAATAGCCTTCGAATTAAGAAAGTGAAAGTAACGGATGCAAGGAGAACGCTAAGAGTGTTTGTGATGTTAGAGTGCTCTCATTGAGAGAGGCTTGGGTGGCTCGTGAAGAACGTTGGCTCTAAACACTGTGTTTGCTGGGAACATAGTGACAAAGAGAGAGAGTATTTGTATTTTAAAAGTGTGTAAGCTTTACAATGTAGCGCTGTTATGGGCAATTGAGAGCGTCTTTTAGGCCAATGAGAGTCTGCCTTAGAGTGAGAACTCCATGGCCTTTTATAATCGCTGTGCTGGGCGGCTTTCCTTATGTAGAAAGGCTTGATCCCCACGCTCTACCAAGCTCGCTACCTTTTCTGGCATGGAGCTTTTATGATAGTGATCGCTGTTGACTTGATTACTTTCCTTCTACGTTCTATAACCGTTAGGGTTTTCTGGAGACAGAATGAGGATTCTGGTGCTTTCCTTCAGGGATGCGCGTCAAATCTGCTGATGATTGTTACAATTGAGATTGCCTTCTGTAGGGAGCGCTAAATCAGGGAAGATGACCATTACTGTCGAGGACGAACGTGTGGGCCAAACTGGGCCTGGGTAGTGTGAGGCCTGGTCTTCAACTGGTCATGCTTTCGGTCAATGGAAGTATTGACCATCTCAAGAGCAAGTTGTCCGTCCTGCTCTTGGGGCTTCTTTTGGCTCACTTAGCCTTTCGTCCAATCAACGGTGGGTGTTGATCTTCCGGACGCAAATGGACCGTTGTGGTTCTATACTGTTCCTCCTTATTGGGCCAGCCCATTACTGACATACCCATCACTAGCCCCCCATGTTGGTGGTCTGAGACTCCGACCTTCAGCATGTTCAAGTTGGGTTGCGAGCGGCTGGGTTCTCTCTCGTGAGGTGACCTGGTGAGGAAACTGGTGGAGACTTTTGGTCTGATGATCGCATCGCTTGCAGTTGCTGATCGTAAAATCAAGATCAGGAGAACTGGCTTAGAAGATTGTTGACTGGATTCGTTAACCATCTAGGTCAAGATTTGGAGAACTTCTGAAGGAAGAGTTTACTGGACTCGTTGACCATTTAGGACAAAGTCCGTAGGGCTTTTGAAGGAAGCGTTGACTGGAATCGTTAACCGTCTGAGTTTGAATCCGGAGAACTTCTGATGGAAGCATTGATCGGATTTGTTGACCGTTTAGGTCAAGATTCGGAGAACTTCTGAAGGAAGCGTTGATTGGGATCTTGACCGTCTAGGTCTGAATTCGGAGAACTAGTGGGAGTTGAAACGACGTGCCATCATGTCGTTGGTCTGTCAGTCAAAAAGTTGGCCATGTGTCTACATACGGTGAATTTGGGATCCCAGTAATTAATGTGCCGAGGATCCGATTGAAACTGCTCCTTTTTAGGGAGCGACATGTGTCAGAAATGATGGGTGCACGATTACGAGACAGTTCCTCTTCTCCGACGTTCACTTTCCTTTAAGTGCTCTGTCCGTTGCTTTTTAAGTTTCCCATACTTTTCTTCGACTTTTCTTCCTGAAAATTTCTAAGTGTCCTCTTCTCTTCCTTCTTTTTCGTTTTCATAGTGCCTTCTGTTACCCAGATTGCTTTGGTGATTAAAGCCAGTGAGGTGAGGGAGTTGTATGTTGAGTACAACATTCCTGGGTCGATCGTCTTCAGGGTGCCCGACGAGGGAGACAAGGCGTGCTCCCCTCTCGAGGGCTGCATCACCATATATGAGGCCCACTTGAAGAGTGGGCTACGCCTCCCAATTCCTAATGAGCTGTTTGATATTTTGACCACCTTTCATATTCCCATAGCATTATTCCATGCCAATGCTATGCGTTACTTGTATACTCTTTGCGTCTTTTTCCGCCAACATTCAAAGCTGTTGATGATGGAGGCGGTCAGAGTGATGTTTCAGTTCGTCCAGGGTGGAGAGTGGGTGTCCCTATCCCCACGAAGACTCCAGATCAGTAGTGCCATATATGAATCCCTGAAGAACTGGAAGAATCGGTTCTTTTATATTAATGTTGATACGACTTGGCCTTTGGCTAGAGATTGGGACAGGGTACCCGATATTTACAATGGGACGCCCACCGAGGAGGAGATTGCTGCGATGGAGCCGCTTCTGGAGCTGGTAGAGGAGCACCTCTCAGAATTCCTAAGAGACCACTTGGTTTCCCATGCAGAAGCCAAGAAGGCTCGATGAGGACCGCCTTCTCCGGTCCAGAAGGTGAAGGTGCCTTCCCGTAAGAGAGGCTGGCGCCATCATTATCGAACCTGCTAGCGCGCCTCCCATCAAGAAAACTCCCACAAGTCTAAGGCAGAAGAAGGCGGTAATGGTGATGCCTTCTCCTTCTTCTTCCACAGAGTCAGAGTGTGTTTTGGCTGGCCAATTTGCTGGAGTCAGAGATAGCTCTGGCGTGGGCGGAGTTAAGGCTGCCATTGAGGCATTTAGGGCCGAACTGTGCTCCCCTGTGAGCAGCGCTGTTCTTGCCCTGCCACAACCAGAACACCCGGTGGTGCCAACGGAGTTACCCGTGGAGTCTTCAGTTGAGCAGGCTGTTGAGTTGCCTGAAGAGACATCTGCCGGAGAGCTCCTAGAGGCGCTTGCAGAGCTTCCTGTCATGCAGGTTACGGGATTATCTGAGAAGCCTCCACAGGCGCCTGAGGTGCGAACCGCGGGAGTGCCTCAATTGGCGGTTGGCATCAGCACTAAGCTGACAAAGGAGCCTACCGCCAAAGGGCCTGCTGAGGCGGTGGGCTTTGTTGCGGAGATACTAGAGGAGTCTGTCGTCAGAGAGCCTGTTGAAGCAATGGTCCTCACAGTGAAGTTTCCAGAGAAGTCTACGGTGGAGGGCACTGTAGGGCTTACTCAGGAAATCACCATTTCTAGTCCTCCGCCACCTGGGCCAAGGTCTCGCAGCAGGCCAGTAGGCCGGTGCACAGAGTCTGGCAAGTAAACATTCGCAACTTTCCTTCTTTTTCTCCGTTGTTGGTATGTAGCATTTCTGTAGGGGGTAAAAATTGCGGGTGCAGTCACGAAGGGACAGCACCAATGGGACTGGTGATCTCCAGACCAGGATAAGGAGATCACCTAGCTCGAGGAGGAGATAGAGTTGTTGAGAGCGGAGCACCAGGAGGACACGACTGCTCTCCAATATGTGCTGTCCAGTCTGGAGGTGAAGAATACCAGACTGAAAGAGGAAAGCGTCCTATAGAGAGAAGCTGTGCTGTTAAGTCTCAAAGATGAAAATGCCAAACTGACAGAGAAAAAGGTCTGGCTGAGAGAAGAGAATGACCGAGCAGTGAGGCGCATCGACCAACTCACGAGATAGATGACGTCGCTGGAGAACGAGTTGACTACTCGTATACATCCCCATGAGGTCTCTGATATGCTAGTGGCACGGTTATGGGAAGGTGTCAACCTTTACTGATGCATTGCACGGTTGGTTGACCCCAACTTTCCAGTTAAGTATCTTGACCCATCGAACCGTTCTGCCCAGTACCGCGAGAGCCTCGTAGGGCAGTCTCAGAGTGGTCAGGAGTTGCCACCTCCTCAACCTGGGAGCTCTGTACCTCCGTAGATTTTGTACCTTTTGCTTTTTGAATTTGTTGTAATTGTACATGCACATAATAAGTAAAATGGTCATTTTACTGATGTTATGTGTCTTAGCCTTTGCTGTTGTTTTTTCATTTACTTATGGTTGTTTGTCTGGCCGACTTGGTGCGTTGCACGCAAGTTGGCCATCCGCCTGCCTTGAGATGTTTGTGGCGCTTTCTGATGCACTTAAGTCAAGGTGAATTTTGATGTCGGATCAAGCTTGTTCTACACCCGTGAGCAGAGGCTTGGTGGTATTGCCCAAACGTGAACTTGGGCGGCCCCCCCTCTTTTTTTTGGACAAAATGCTTTTACTCCTGTTGACCATAGTTGACTGACCACGCTATCTCCTTGTGTAGGAGGTTGTTGCGTGTGCTGTTTGAGCCCCCTAAGATTTTGACCGCGAACGGGCCACTTGGATGATCAAAGTTTAATCCAACCGTTAATAAACCGCCTGAATGATTTGGATTTAATTACAACCACTCATGATCCATCTGGATAACCAGGGTTTAGTTACGACCGCTTATGGGATGCCTGGATAACTAGAATTTAGTCACGAGCGGCTGAAAACCCGCCCGACTTAGGGATAGTTTAGGTTGTGTAACCCTGTAAACAGACACACATGCATATGAAAAAGAAAGAGAACACAGTGCAAGGGAAAGAATATTCTTTTATTAATAATGAACACTACATACAAGCATACAGATGGACAACCTACTTATGCCCTTACTGGAAGCAGCAATTAAGGTAGATCGCATTCCATACCCGTGGAACCAACTTGCAGTTCTAGGTCCAGAGTTTGTATGCTCCATTCTGCAGAATGGCGGAGATTAGAAAAGGGCCTTCCCAGTTAGGAAAAAGTATATTCCAGTTGGTGGTTTTTACCGTGGCCCTGATGCTTCGCAAGACCATGTCCCCAATTTCGAAGTGCCGCGCTGTTACCTTGTTGTAGTAGCAGACGATTCATTGTTGGTAGGCTGTTGTCCATATTCTAAAAGCGTCGTGGGCTTCCTCAAGCAAATCTAGGTGTTCCCGGATTTTCAAAGAGTTACCTTGTGGGTCGAAGGACTCGACCCTAAGACTTGGAAGTTCAATCTCAATCGGAATTACTGTTTCAATCCCGTAGTAGAGACTGAAGGGCATCTCATGAGTTGGCTCTTTTGGAGTCGTCCGGAAGACCATAGGGACGGAGGGTAGCTCGTTGACTCATGAACCTCCTGCGTTTTCCAGCTTGGTTTTCAGACCGTGGAGTAGTGTGCGATTTGTAACTTATACCTGCCCGTTGGCCTACGGGTGTGCCACTAAAATGTGAACCAATCTGATACTTAGATTGGTACAATACTTGGTGAAGCGTTTTTCGGAGAATTGGGTTCCATTGTTAGTCACGATGACCTAGGGAATGCCAAACCTGCTGACTATGCTCTGGCGGACGAATTCTAAAGCATTGTGCTCAGTGATCTTGGCCAGCGGGGCAACTTTTACCTACTTGGTGAAGTAGTCAATACCCACAATGATAAATTTTCTTTGCCCCGTCGCAATGGGAAATGGACTGAGGATATCGAACCCCCATTGCGCGAAAGGCCAGAGGGCTTGGAAAGGTCTCAACTCAGTGGGCGGTTGATGGTGAAAATTATCGTGGATTTGATAATTTTTACATTTCTTCACGAAGTCAAGGGCGTCCTTCATTGTCGACCATTAATATCCCTGGCGCACGATCTTGAATGCTAGATTTTTGTAGCTGATATGTGATCCGCAGATCCCAAGGTGAACTTCGCTAAAGGCGTAGTCTGCCTCTTCAGGAGTTAGGCATCGGAGGTACGGAGTCGAGTAACCATAGCGATACAGCCGTCCCTCAACTATGGTGTACCAGTCGGCCGTCTTCTTGATCCGCTTGGTTTCAACCACGTTGTCTAGTAGTGCTCCGTCAACCAGTAATCACTAGTAAGGCGTCATCCAACTTTCCGTGTCGGAGATTTATATTGCTTCCTGTTCCTCCGTGCTAGGGCTACTCAGGACTTCCCACATGTCTCTCAAATACTGTTCTGGATTTTTGGCCGTCGTAGCCCTACCAAGTTGATCGGTCTTCCAATTTTCAGTTCTTGAGACGTGGACCAGGTCTAGCCTATCGAACCTCCGGATGGCGTCATTCGCCTTAACCAAGTATTTGGCTAAGTGAGGATTGCACACTTCGAAATTCTAGTTTACCTGGTTAACAACCAGCCTCGAGTCGCTGTAGACGATTAGCCGTCTGACAGAGCACTCTTTTGCTAGTCTTAACCTGGCTAACAGGGTTTCGTATTCGACAACATTGTTGGTGGCCAGGAAGTCGAGTTTGAGGGAGTACTTCACCTCAGACCCGTCTGGGGTCCTCAAGACCACTCCGACGCCGCTGCTTGATTCCGTAGATAATTCGTCCACGTTGAGAACCTATTTTAGTTCTTCCCTGTGTAGTCCTGCGTCCTCAGTGGGCTGTTCATCAGGGATTAGTGTCGTGATCTCGACGATGAAGTCGACCAGAGCCTACCCATTGATGGCTGGTCTAGGCCGAAAATCAATGGCAAACTCTCCCAATTCGATGGCCACTTAACCATCCGTCCAGAAACGTCGGGTTTCTGGAGTATATTCTTCAGTGGCTGGTCGGTCAAAACAACTATGTGATAAGCCTGGAACTAAGATCTCAGTTTTCGGGCGAAGAAAACAAGTGCTAAGGCTAACTTCTCTACACGCGGGTAGCACGTCTCTGGGCCGGTCAACGTTTTGCTCAAATAGTAGACCGGCCGTTGAGAGTCGAAGTCCTGGCGTATGAGGACTGAGCTAAGGGCCACCTCCGATACTGCCAGGTATAGGTATAACTCCTCTCCGTCCTTAGGCAACGTTAGCAACAGTGGATTGGACAGGTACTGCTTCAATTCGTCGAAGGCTACCTAACATTCTACTGTCCACTGGAATCCGTTAGCTTTAGTCTCCTTAGAGTTTTAAAGAAAGGCTGGTACTTGTCCCCCGACTTGGCCAAGAAGTGGAACAAGGCTGCTAGTTGTCCGATTTACCTCTAGACATCTTTGACATTCTGCGATAGAGTAATATCTGCGAGGGCCTTGATCTTTTTCGAGTTGGCCTCAATCCCTTGTTGAGAGACGATGAAACCCAAGAACTTCCCTGAGGATACTCCAAAGACGTACTTAGAGGGATTCAACTTCATGTGATGCGCACAGAGCACCTCGAAGGACTCAACCAGATCGCGAATATGGTCATTGGTGGTATTGCTCTTGACGAGCATGTCGTCGACATACACCTCCATATTGCAATCGATCTGTTTCTCAAAAATCTTATTTACGAGCGTTTGATAAGTGGCACCCATATTTTTTAGACAAAATAGCATGACCTTATAGCAGTAGGTGCCTTGGTCTGTCACGAACGAGATGTGCTCTTCGTCTTCTGAACTCATCTGGATCTGGTTGTAACCCGAGTATGCGTCCGTGAAACTCAATAACTCGTGTTCAGATATTGAGTCCACCAACAGGTCAATTTTGGGTAAATGGATGCTATTTTTTGGGTAGGCTTTGTTAACTTTGGTAAAGTCGACATACATTCATAATTTCCGGTTGCTTTTCTTTACTAGGACAATGTTAGAGAACCAATCCGGGTACTAGACTTCCCTGATAAAGCCAGCGTCCAGCAGCTTCTTTACCTCCTCTGGGATAGCGATTAGCTTCTCTACAGAGTGGTTTTTTCACTTTTGCTTGATGGGCATGCGGTCAGGGTATGTCAGCGTTCTATCGTAAGAATGCGATCAGCTCGTCGTACAGTGTCCCAGTTAGTGAACCTCCGATCTGCACACACCTCTCCAAGTCCTCCGAATTTAGTGGGATTAGATCGGTGGCCTCACCAAACTGCACTTGCTATAGAGTCGCCTCGTCTCGATGGTCAAGTTCTTCTATCATCTTGGCGCTGCCACTTGATGTGATCTGGGACATGTAACATGTCCACCCATCCGCTTAGTCTCTTAGCGGCTTGGTTACCCAGCACTTCACCAATATCACAGGTTGTTGGAAACTTCATATTAAGATGTGATATTGAAGTGACTGCTCCGAACGCTGTTAAGCACGGGCAACCGAGTATAGCGTTGTACACAAAAGGCAGGTCAACGACCAAGAAGGTGAGTGCTCAACTCGCTGTTCTTAGATACGTGCCCAGGGTGACCTCCAACTGAATCGTTCCTTGGATGGCTATTGGCTCGTTGTCAAGGCCATAGAGTGGGCCTTCGGCAGGTTTCAATTGACTCTTTTTTAAATCCAATTTAAAAAACGCATCAAGATAAAGCAAATCGCGGGAACTTCCATTATCTATGAATACTCGTTTCAGTTAGTAGTTGACGCTATCATTCGAAATGAGCGTGGATGTAACAAGGGGATCTGCATGGGGAGAGATTACATGGCTCATGTCATTATTGCTAAAACTAATGATGTTGTCTTCTGTACACTATTTCTTCCGCCCAACCTGCTACTTCTTCTAATCCGCTGGGATCTTAGCCGGTCGGGGTTGTGATTATATTAACTACTTCCGCGACCTTATTTTGTGGTGGAGAAGGCTCTGGTCCTTCCCTACCTGAGGCGCCAGAGCTCTGCCCAGGGTTCCTAACGAACCTGGTGAGGTGGCCCCTCCGGATAAACTCCTCGATCTCCCACTAAAGCGTCTTACTATCTTCCAAGGATTGTCCGAGAAATCGATGGAAATCGCAATATTTGGCAAGATTTCCTCCTTCGCTTTTTTTAAGTGGTTTTGGCCACTTAAGGAACTCCTCCCCACGGATCTGCATGACGACATTAGAGCGTGTGTCGGTCAGGGGCGTTAAGTTGATCGGCCCGTAATCCCTTCGTTCTGGCGCTTTGGTCCTATGCTGCTTCCGGTGGGAGTGATCACCGCCGTTGCGCTTCCTCTTTCCCACGGTTGGGAAAGAGTGAGGCTGTTCAGTCCGTTCGGGAAACTTAACCTCGTAGGCCTCTTTTGTTACTACGTAGGCCCTGATGATAGATTCCGCCTCCCAGAAGGTCTGCGAATTCTTATGTGTCAGGTGCCTAAAGAAGTCCCCATGCGTTAAAGTAAAAATGAAACTGCCAAGCCTCATCTCTTCTGTGAGCCTAGGGATTCTTCTCGCCTCAGCTACGAAGCGATCTAGGAACTTCTCCGGATTCTCTCCCTACTTCTGCTTGATATGGGAGAGATGCCAAGGCTGCATCTCCTCCCGACGGCTGAAGGCATATTGTGTCAAGAAGAGGTCAATAAGCTCTCAGAAGCTTCGGATCGAATCAGACGGTAGATGGTGGAATCAGATGCAGGTGTTTCTCTTCAGCGTAAGAGGGAATTAGAGGCACATGACTGCGTCTTCTAACCCTTATAGGCTCAGATAGGTGCAAAAATGATTGAGATGATCCATAGGATCAACACTCCCATCATAAGAGTCAAGAGTTGGCATCTTGAACTTGGCCGGCATGGGACGGTTCAAGATCTCCGTTGTGAAGGGGATCTGTCCAGATCTATGACGTGTTCATCTTCCTTGAACACACGATTCAAGATCTTCACCCTTGAGTATGCCCAGGTGGCGCTGCTAAATCTTTTAGAGTTAAGGTAGGTTCTCAACTCCGCCCTTTCTCTGGTTTGACGAGTAGCCGGCCAACTACTGTTACCAGTAGATCTGACGATCCTAGAGACTCCCTCTTGAGCCTGATGCCTAGTCTCCGCCCAAGAGTATCGAAAATTCCTCCGTTCTGAACTCTCCTCCGGAGTCCAGCTGCCCAAACATCCTTCAAGCCCTGGACAGCTTTGGGCATGTGAGGCCTCCGAAGCTTGAGTGCCGGCCGGCCTCTTGGTCTTCTTGGCTGATTTCTTCTTCTTCTGGCCTCCTCTCCTAGAGGCCAGAATAGAAAATGCTGCGGGCGGAGCCCCCTACTGAACATTCTCTTGATAGGCACAGAGCAATTGGAGTACTCTATTCATGCTGCTCATGTGCTCTTCCAAGTTATGGAAGAAGGGTGCTGGCATCCCGTTGACCTAGTTGCCAACGGTGTGGTCCTAGTCGGATGAGGTCACGTCTCTAGCGGGCTAGCTAGCCTGCGCTGTGGCGTTTACCATTCTGGCTGATGGAAGGTAAAACTGGGGGAGATTGTAGAGCAAAGTGGTTGGCTTTTTGTAAGCTTCCCACACATGGCGCTAATGATGCGTCCTGAATCCAAGCGTCAAACAGGTTCGGGTCAAGTCGTTCGTCTGAGTTTGACTCTATTCACCGATCCTGGATCCTACACTCCACAACTACAAATAAAATGTCAGGTGACAGTGGGGGGGTTTTTCACCGAAAACACTCCGACGCTCAAGTCAGTAAATAGCTTTCGAATTAAGAAGGTGAAAGTAACAGATGCAAGGAGAATATTGAGAGTGTTTGTAATGTTAAAGTGCTCTCGTTGAGAAAGGCTTGGGTGGCTTGGGAGAAGCGGTGGCTCTAAGCACTGTGTTTGCTGAAAATATAGTAGCAAAAAGAAAGAGAGCATTTGTATTTTAAAAGCGTGTAAGCTTTACAGTGAAGGGTTGTTATGGGCAATTGAGAGCGTTTTTTCGGCCAATGAGAGCCTACCTTAGAGTGAGGACTCCATAGCCTTTTATAGTCGCTGTGCTAAGCGGCTTTCCTTGTGCAGAAAAACTTGATCCCCGCGCTCTGTTAGGCTCGCTGCATATTCTGGCAGGAAGCTTTCATGGTAATAATGGTCGTTGCTTTAATTGCTTTCCTTCTACATTCTATAATCGTTAGGATTTTCTACAGACAGGAGGATGATTCTGGCGCTTTCCTTCAGGGATGCACATCAAATCTACTGATGGCTGTTATAATTGAGATTGCCTTCTGTAGAAAGTACTAAATCAGGGGAGAGGACTGTTGCTGGTCAAGGACGAACGCGTAGCCCAAACTGGGCCCGGATCGCGTGAAGCCTAGCCTTCTACCGGTCATACTTCTGGTAAATGGAAGCGTTGACTGTCCAGCTCTTGGGGCTTCTCCTGGCTCACTTAGCCTTTCGTCCGGTCACGGTGGGCGTTAACCGTCCGAGCGCAAATGGACCATTGTGGTTCTGGGCTGTTCCTCCTTCTTGAGCTAGTCCATTACTGACGTATCCATCATTACTATTTTAACATTTGTTGAACGGCTTCTCACCAAGTGTTCATTACGTTAGATGATGTTTATCAACCTTGAAAGAAAAGCACTAATAGGCTAAAATTTCACCATGAACATCTCAATAAGATACAACATCATAAAGAAATCCTACACTGTACTAACCCAAAAAAAAAAAAAAAAAAAAAAAAAAAAAAAAAAAAAAGAAGAAGAAGAAATACCAAACTACATAGAAAATCAGAGAAAACAATGGAGGTAGTCAAGAAGAACATGCATCACTCTTTGCATACCAGCTGATTCTAATTTCAGCAAGTGAACGCTGATTTAATTTAATTCAGCCAAGTTGCAATAACAGGAAAGGAAAAAAGGGCTTCATCTTAGT
Source organism: Nepenthes gracilis (assembly GCA_033239525.1). NCBI lineage: Eukaryota > Viridiplantae > Streptophyta > Magnoliopsida > Caryophyllales > Nepenthaceae > Nepenthes > Nepenthes gracilis. The sequence continues at coordinate 17,214,089 of BSYO01000007.1, forward strand.
TGTGTACAGTGGTTAATTCACAGAAGAACTTCAACATCATTTGATTAACAAAAAAAAAACACTTCAACATCATAACCTTACAATAAGCTGGTTGGCTAAACCTGGAAAACACAGAAAATCCAATATCCAATTCGACAGCCAAGTCTCTGATATTGACGCAAAACTTAGAGAGAGAGACAGAGAGGTGATTAAAAAACAACCTGCTTATGTGCATTCGAATGAATAAAACTCAACAAGGCAGAAGATTGAAATTCTGAAGACGACTATAAACTACTCGACATGAAATCCAACAGCAATCGAGAGAGAGAAAGAGAGAGATAAGAAAGAGACCTGAAGTCCGGTACCTCCGGTTGAGACGCGAAGAACTCTGAGGGTTGGAATTCCTCAAAGTCAAAAATGTCGCCGCCAATCAATCCTGCGTCCCCGCCGCTCTCTATCTCCGTTATCGATGGTCAGCGTGAGACTGCAGTTTCAGGCATCTCAGCAGAACCGGATACCGGGAGTGGGCCCTCACTGATCAGAAAATCGAAAGAACCAACCGACTGGAAAGTTGAACTGGACTGTTGGCCCGCGGGATTCCTGCTTATCTCGTTTCCGAGATTGAAAAAAAATTAATGGTTTGAATTTGAAATATTAAATAATATTATTCATATAAATATTTTTATTATTTTTTTATATATTTAATTTAATATTAAACATATATTAATATTATAAAAATAAAAAATATATATAATTATTTTTAATATATTTTAATTTTAAATTTTTATCATTAAATTTAATTTAATAGTCAAGAAGAGAAGTAGATTTTTGTTTTTTCTTAAGAAAAGTATGAACCCCTGCTCTGGACTCTTGTCTAGGAATCGGGTGCTTGCCATCCTTTGAATCTCGAAAGATAGGATTTGATTTAACCTAAAGGAGATATAAATCAATTTTTTTCAATCATAAAAAAAAATTGAAAATTTGAGACTTTCCTTCACCTTGCTTCTAAATTTGACAATTTCCATGTTATTTTCCATAATTTTTGGGATACCCATCATTTAAAAAAAAAAAAAAGCGCCTATCATTATGGAAATTCTAAGGAAATTTAGATTTTGAGAATTTCTAAGTCCAATACACAAATATAGAGAGTTATTGGTGCGTAGAAGATTCAAAACCATGCCAAATAGCCACTAATGGCATCAACGTGCTCCACCAATAATAATGGAAGATTAGTATTTTTATTTTTATTATTATTTTTCTTATATATGTTAGATTAGTTCAAATTTAACATAAAACATGCATATTATGAAAGAAACAATTATCATATTTTTTTTTTTTTAAATGAAGTCTTTAATAAAAATGAAGTCAGATTAAAATGTAACAAATTTAGCAGCATCGAAGGTGTTTCGGTTGTCAGGAATGCGCGTGGTCAAAAAGGGCAGATTCCCATTGTCTGATAATATCCCCAACAGTGACGCCCCCTCAATCTCAACGAACTTACCATCTTGACCTTCTCTTTTATAATTATTTTTAATGTGTATTACCACCCAATATTTTAGAATAGTGCGATGTATTGTTGAAAGGGATACTTTTTATTACTTTAATATGTTTAAATATTTAACAACCAAAGAAACAACTTTCGTGGTATTAGAACGCCACCCAAAGCTCAAATCCAAAGCATATCAACGCCAGTTGCTCTTACTGTTGACTTATTATTAAAACACAGAAATACGTTTGGACTCCACTAATAATAAAATGTCCCATATATCCGAATAAATTCTAATAGTTGGAATATAAAGACTCTTTTACAACTTAATGGTTTCACAATTCCAGCTGCACCATGATAGTTTAATATGCTCCTAGAAAGCTTTTGCTACAACAGCCAGAAAATGAGACAAAGTCATAATGTAGCATAATTTGACATGAAACGAAAGGTGCAATTTGACATCATAATGGCGGAGAACTGATAGTGTGCATAATTCCCATGGCAACATCGACACCCGAGTGCATGTGCTCAATGGCAAAAGTTGCAGCATGAGTCAGCGTATTGTCGACACAGATACTTCACGACAAGTTTAAGAAGCTCTCCACCGCCTCTTTGCTAATCTCTTCATACACCTGACAGTAAGCAAAGCAAAATATTTAACATATGAATTCCACGTAACAGAGTTCCGAGATGATGTGATGAACTCTTTAAGATATTCGAAGAGACATACAAGTTTCCGATAAACATGTCGGAAGGCATCACAAAACTTTTCTGCCTCTGCGGCACCAACCTATAACACAAGAAAATCAGCAATAGTCAAGCAATATCTGAGGAACAAATGTGACACCTGATAAGAAAATCATCAATAAACTCATGGGTGTCTTCCCCCCTTAATGTGCAGTAGGAGAGATTTACAGGAAACAAACTGAGGCAACTAGTCAACATCATCAACAACCAGACACAACGTGCCCAGCAACTTTGCTCTACCCCTTATGTCTTAAACCAGACCAACTGAACCTGATGTTTTCTATTAGCACCGACTGCCCCATCTAACTACAAATCCTTAGAAATCACCCCACATCGCATACCACATATTCAGTTATTTACTGAAATGATTAAAAGTTACAATCTCGTATAATTTTGTTATATTTTATTAGAAAAGTTAATTTCTTAATAATGTTAGTTTTTTATTGAAAGAACGATATTTTTTATAATTAAGAAATCAACCATCTCCGTACACTATAAATGACAAAATCTCTCATCATTTGTTAATGATAATTAGTGGCAGTTTTCTACATTATATAGGGCAGTTTTCAAATTTGAATTGGAGGAAGTTTCTTAACTTTCAATTATTTTTGAATTTAAAAAGTAATTCAAAAAAACTATATATGATTGAACTCTACGAATAAAATTCTACGAACTCTCATAAAAGAAGAGAGATAACAGTGAAATGAGAGAAAACCAGTTCCAAGTTCTTTGGGAAAAGAATGTTATGCATGAATTCGGGTACTTAGTTTAACTTAGTTTACATATCTGCACTGGTTCAAACTCAGTGATGTAGACATCAACGATTATGTATATGACAAATAAGGTACAACTGTCAATTCCATGTGACAATTAAATCAAATTCCCAAATATCCTGCATGAAATGATGACAAGAACCACTTCAAGCCCTTTACAAGAAGGCAAAAACTATCCATATATGAAAAAGACAGTCAAAAAATACATCCATAGAAAAACAGAAGTGAGAAGATCACTTTGCATGCAAAACATAGCCCAACAGCATGGGGCAGGAAGGAGGAGGAGGGGCCTTCAACTTCTGTAAATTGTTATTTCATCCCCAAAAGTGCCCAAATAACAAACGATAATGAATCCCAACACAAAAGCCTGAAGATGCTTACCTTTCTCTCTGCAGCTGATCTCAGTTTACCCCAAAAAGCATCTGTTACAACACATCCATTTATTCAGATCCTTGGCAAATTTGAACCATTAGGACAAAAACACATTAAAATAGCCTCAAACTCCCCATTGGCAAATTTAAAGAAAAAACTTCAGTGGTCCAATCAATTACTTCTCGGAAATGCTAAAAAATGTCGAGAATTCCTAATCAAAAGGCTGTCAATGACATAGCCAAAAACTCCAACATAATGCCCCGTTATTGAAGTTATCCTTAACTAGATAAGGTATATCTCATGCAGCACTAAACAAAGGTTACAACATACCTTGAGTCTCAGCCTTTTTGTCCCCCTCATCCCAGGCATTTTGCCATTCCTTTACCTGAAGAGAAAAATGTCCATATGGGAACACAGGTTGGCACTAAATAGATATGGTTCACTATAATGCAAAACTTTCAGCAAATCACCTCGTCCTTCGCTGGCAGAGAAGTTGCCAGGCTTGATGATTCTGAGTCAGCCTAATATTATTGCTCCAGATAAATTAACAGGTCAGTAAAAAAAAAGGAAAAAAAGAAAGCTAAATGTGGGATGAACATCAATGTTCACACACAATCTATCTACTAATTCAGATGACGATATCCAAAAAAAAGCTACTTGCAAGAACTCAGCTGTTAACCGCCAAGACTCACAACTCACAAAGATAAATGCTTAACAGCTTATGCACTGCACAATTAGTAATTATCAAAACAACTCAAAAGGGTAGTTATTCTGAAAGTTGCAAAGTGAAAATAGACCCAATCTCTTGGTAGTTCCTTTTTTCCTATTTTAGATTCGAACCACAATAGTCAAATACTAAATCAGCATCACCTAACTAACGGAACAAGCAAAAAATTTGACATTATGCTCCGTGATACTAGGCTCCTTGAATTAATTTATTGGCTTGTAAAGCCACTAATTTTCACTAAATGGGAAGAGCTAAAAATCTGACAAAATGATTTTTATGATTCCCAAACCTAGTCTATCTCTCATGCCTTTAGGCACCCATGAATCGCAATTCAACCAGAGAAACCATCCCCGTTGTCCTCTTATTTTTAGCATTATTCTACTGCAGTACGAAGACACTAACACAATGTGCCATGAATTGCTCTATAATGGCATCCACTGCCCCTGCCTTTTCTTTAAAAAACAAAAAATCTCAATCCGGTGGGTGCGGGAGTTCGCCGAAAGAAATTACCACAAAAGCCTCAAGAATAATGCCGATAACTCATTCACATGAAACTTAGCAAGCCACTTAAACTGAACCGATACTAAGTGTTAAACTTGAGAACAAAATATTGAGAACGAGAGAGGGTGAAGAGTGAGCTACATGGTAATTGCGCGATCGAACGACAGGGAAGAGATTAAGAAGGCGTTGAAATTCTTGCTCATCCATTTTTTCTCCGAACTACAACCCGTCTCCACAAACTGTTCATCCCAAATAAAAATGAAGACAAAGAAACAAAGAAATTGAGACGTAGGAAAGAAATTGGAACGTGGAGGGCGAGATAGGTAGATAGAGTACCCGGACAGTGATGGATTCGCCGGCGGTTTCGCGACGAAATCGCCTTGTAGCTTGATCGATCGAGAGAGAGGGAGAGGGAGAGCGAGCGAGCTGAATGAGCTCTACGGGAGAAAGTGTGACGTCCGTAGATTGTTCAACCGCCCTAGCGTCTGAACTCGGCTGCTCGGCATAAAATCTAGAAAATATTATTTTTAACTTTTTATTTTATAATTTTAGTTTAAATTATAAAATCTTGTTATTTTATTCCCAATTTATATTTTTAAACAAAATTTATTATATATAATATTTATTTAAAAAAATAAAAATGATTGTCAATTGTTAAACCTTTGAAATGTTTTTAACATCACCTTTGTATTATCATATATGATGGGTATTTTTGATAAGTTTAGATGACTAATAATATGGCCCATTTAACCTGATTTTTTACATAAAAATAATACTAAAGTAAAGGTTAAAATTAAAATTAATAACATTTAAAATTCATAATAAAATTGTAAAGCTCTGAATATATTTTCCTACTATTATCTATTAAGTTTTTTTTTTAATTTCTGCCTATTAAAATACCCTTATTATATAAAAATAAAACTAAATAATTAAAAATAAAAATTTTGAATGCACCGTGCGATTCATATTAGACAGGTACAAAGCGGGACCATACAATTTATTGAATATCAGTTATACTAATTTATAAATATATAATCTGTAAATTTAATCTTTTGGATTAACATAGAGTCCGACGTATGTGAGTAAAAATAAATCCTATATGTGTTTGCAAAAACGATGCATTGTTGATTATACTTTGACGATCCATCAGGCACCATAGAATGGGAGTAGTTTTTCAATTGGTGGTTTAGTCGGCATCCTCCCCGATCGACGAGCTTCAATCAATGGGAGTAGATTGTCATCGGTGGTATGGCTGGTGCTCCTCTTGAACAGCGATGGCGTCTGACAAATATGAATAAGCTCTCAAGAATTCTCTGTGCCACTCGCGCTCGAGAAGTCCGGAAGCTCTGGAATTTCATTGAGGTCTACCATTCATGGAATTATTCGTCTTTTCATTTATATTTTTGAAATTCTTTATTTAATTAAATTACGATAAAAATTAAATACAAAATTTTAATTTTTTAATAGATTTGATAAGACTAATTAAAAATAGAAATAGTCAATGATTCAATAGATTACTTGTCTTACCATTTTAATCTGCTGCATTTATATTTCTTGTATAGTAGACAATATCATGCGTATAGTTATATACTTGATTTTGTGAAATTTTTGGATTTTAAATGAGATCTATGTCCATAATTTTTCCACCGTCTAATTCTCTAGCACTCTTGTTGCATCGTCTTCTACGGTGCAGTTAGTATTTTTTTTTTCTTTATTTTAATAACCCTTGTTGGGGTTAAGGGAATGGCTCGTCAGACAAATCCGAGTCAGATAAAATGATAACCACGTAGCGGAAAATTCGAACCCTCTCGGTCGGCCGTCAGCTACCAATTTAGTGAGTTCAAGGAACAAAAGAATATATAACGTTTTTAACATGAAAACCCTTCTCGACTAAGGAAAAAACTACGGGATAAACTCCGAATAAGTTTCCTCTATATAAAATCGGTTATAAAAACTCCTGAGACAGAATACCCATAACACACCCTAGATAAAATAAGAAAAACAATCTCTAGAATTAGAAAACTCTCCTACCCTCTTATCTCTCTATTTTTCTTCTCTCATTCCTCCCATTGGTAGTATACTCTACTCACTGATTTTACAAGTGTGGCAGCAAACGGTGAACAACGAGAGCTTCCTTCCATATTTTGTTCCGTTCCACTCTCATTTTACGTTCTACCATTATTATCCTGCCGCTCTCATCTTTGTTTGAAGCGCCCGGTGCGCTCTTATAAAGACCCTGACTCCAAATCCTACCTGCTCACCTGGCCTGATCTTGCAGATAATTTATCGCACCAACTTTGTCATTTATTGCAACTTCACCAGTTCCCGTGCTTTCCCAGACAGCGTGCTCTGCGGGTCAATCTACTCTACTCAGATAGTGCATGTCCTACAGATCAGTTACCTGCTCTGTAAAACTTATCAACTCTAGGAAGTCAACTACTCTACAAGTCAGCTACCTGCTTTACCAGATCATTTATCTAGAAAGTCAACTGTGCACCACTCCAACCCTTGGCATCACTCCTACAAAGTCACTTTGGAAATCCACTCCGGGTTTCCACTCCGAAATTTTTTCTCGGAAAAACCATATCGGCAATTCCATATAGGTAAAACCATACCGGTAAATTTCATACCGACAAATCCATACCAATAAATTCTATACCAGCCAATTTCATTTCGGCCACTCCACTTTGAAATTCCAAAGTTTTAGACCGAAATTTCATACCGAAAATTCTTCATTCCGAAATTTGCCTTCTCCAGCAAACGGTCATTCTGGTCATTGTTACAATTAGTTTACATCACTCCGAATATCATACAAAATCAGTACGATCCTCCGATGATGTGTCCATTTGTTAAGTTATCCACAAAACAGTAACCAAACCCAACAACTCTTAATACCCAATTGCTTCTAAAATGCAATTACCACTTTATATAACTCATCTGTAATACCCAATTGCCAAAACCATCTTATAGGAAAAGGCATGAAGCTGAGCAGCTAACGCAAAGAGCTGATATGTTTTCTTTTTTTCTTAGAAAAACAAAACTACAGGGCATAATTAGATTTAACTGAGTGCATGAGAGGATATAAAAACATCAGTCAGCATATAAAAGAAATCGGTACAGTACAAATGCAGATAAGGGCCCAGGAACAAATAAAAAATTAAACAACTGAGACCAACTTTCACAGATTAATTCAAATTCTTGCAGAAAATACATTGCTTAAGGGTGGCAATGCCCGCAATACAAGCAACAACAGCAAATAAAGAAATGAAGGGACAATAGCAGCAATAGCAGCAGATTGCCTAGGCTCCAAACGATCCATTTACTTATTTTGCCGGGAAAGAACAAAAAAATAAACATTTTTCTGTTTCATCAACAATTTCTGATCTATTTCAGATGACATAATTTCATTAAGCTCCTGCAATTGGCCTCCTTGGCAGCACTGAGAGAGGAAAATATAGCTTCTTTTGCCTAAGTAGTAGGCTTGAAAGCTTCATCCACAACAACTACAGGAAAATTCGACTGGATGCTTCCTGCTGCCAGAAGTCTCTTAACATTTGAAGAAGTACATGGATCTTCAGACAGTTTAAATATAGCATCTTTGAGAAGTGAATGATTCCTATCCACACGCTCGGGAAACATTTCTTTGTCAACCATTTCTTTCAATATACCAAAAGCCGCATGGGGATTTGTGTTTGATAAAAAGGCACCCATCAATGCTATATAGACAAAACTGTCAGCTCTCAGTCCCTTTTTATCCATATCACGTAAATAAACCAAGGCTGCATCCGGCCTACCGTTCTTGCAAAGGCCATTGATCATAGCCATGAAAGCAATGCTGTTGGGAGTGCACCCTTTTCTCTCCATTTCAACCCAAAGCGTAGCCGCATCATCTGGTCTTCCATCATTGCATAAACCATCTATCAAAGTAGTGTAAGTGACAACATTAGGTTCTCTTTCTTCCCCACACATTTTAGAAAAGCAAAGCAGAGCTTTATCGATATCACCATCTTTGCACCATCCATCAATCAGCGAGTTATATGTTACAACCGAGGGGACAAGCCCATTACTCAGCATCTCATTCAAGACATCCTGGGATTCTGACACTCTCTTGGCTTTACAGAGACCATTAATTAAAATGTTGTAAGCAATGACATCAGGTCTATAACCACGAGCACAGATAGTCTGAAACAGCTCTAAAGCACGATCCACTTCTTTGATTTTGAGTAAACCATCAATAGCGGCAGAGTAAGGGATTATATCAAGGAAGAAACCTTCTTCAACCATGTCAATGAGAAATTTACATGCTTCGACTGCCCTCCCATGTTTGCAGAGCTGTTTAACAAGTGATGTAGAATGTTTTATCCATGGTTCATGCCCATGAAGACGCATCTCCTTCACAACATTAAGGGCTTCAGGAACGTCCTCCCTCCTACAAAAGTACCCATATACAGAGTTGTATGTGAACTGAGTTGGCTGAAATCCAGAGTTCTTCATCTCACCTAAGAGATAAAGAGAGTCCTCAAATCTGTCTGAATTGTTCATGGCATCAATCAAGTTATTGTAAAGTGTAATATCTTTTCTCAATGCAATTTGATCCATATCCTTGAAGAGGTCCAGCGCTTCATCTAACCTGCCACTTTTGCATAAACCATCAATGATAATATTAAAGGAAGTGGGATTCGGCCTAATAATCCCGTTAACCTTGAAAAGCTTCTCTATGCCTGTCTCACAATCAAGTTTGTCCCCTATCATACTTCTGAACACACGGTAAGCTTTTTCAATGGAGCCATTATTAACAAGAGCACTCAATATAGAGTTATAAAGCAAAATTGTGGATTCACCATCCAGAATTATGCCACTTTCCTCAAATAATTTTATAATTTCGTCTTCATCAGGGACACATGATATAAGCTTGGTGAGTATGCCAATATCAGGAACAATCCCAGCACTTTTCATTTGTGAATACAAATACAAAGCTTTCTCAGGCTCCTTAGTTTTGCAGAGCCCTCCAATCAGCACATCATAGATTCCAGTATCAGGCAAAACACCCACCTTGCACATTTTCTCGAACAGTTGAAGGGCTTTATCCACCCTAGATGCAGAAACAAATCCATGGATCAGTACATAAAAGGTCTTCTCGTTCAAACTCACATTATAATTCTCCATCCTCTCAATCAACTCAAAAGCCTTATCCACTTCTCCCCACTTGCTTAGTGAGAGCACTAAGATGCATAACACATGAGCATCCACCCACCCCCTTGTGTGAATTTGATCAAAGACAGCCCAAGCCTTGTCAAACTTTCCAGCATTGCAATAAACTTTCAACATTGGTGTCAAGACAAATTTATCAGCTTCCCACCCATTACTAACCATTTCATTCATTCTCATCTCAGCTAAATTGATTAAATCTGACTTGGAAATGGTCTCTAACAAACAACTATAGGTATAATTATTCGGAACACAGAGGCCCATCATCTTAACTTGATCAAAAAGAGCGCTAGCCTCTTCCACCAATTTTACACTACCCAAGCACCTAATTAAGAACCCCAGAGCCCCTGGAGTCATCGAGCATCGAGAATTCACCACATCAAAAGCTAATTCTTTCAAAGGGGCATTTCGTCGAGCACGTGATAGGATTGAAGCCATGGCGTTGTAAGTGTAGCAAGTATGGTGGTACCCAGATTGGCTTGTGGCCCATGTGAAGAACTTGTAAGCGATTCTCCAATTCTTTATGCCTGCTAATACAGTTTCAGCAATCTCAGTTGTGAGTTTTGACCCTAGGTGACTCAGTTCTTGGTTTTCTAGGCCAAGGGGTTTATTGGTGAAGATAGAAATCAAGCCGTCAGCTATCCTTTTGGCATCTGGAGAAAGCTCTGCTTGATAAATTTTGGTGCAAATTGACCTTCCGAATCGTGAAATGAAAAACGAGTTCATGATTGACAAAAACGTGTAGGGTGTGCATTGGATAAAAATTAAATTAAAACAAAAGCATTCAATGGTGTGATTGATTTGAAGAAAACTTTGATGACTTTCGCGAGGCTGATAACACGATGGGAACTCGTCGATTGCATAGCATTGCGCCACCTGGCTGTGCACTCAAAATTCTCCACCACCGCTTGGTGGTGTTGGTGGTTGTTGCGGTGGTGTTGATGGCGACAGAGAGGGAGGCTTTGAATCTGGTTCGGAGGGAAGCGTCATTGAAGTGTCGTAGTTCAGTATGAACTTGCATTCATTTTTATACGTCGAACATATAACAAATTAGAAAACTTTTGCCCCCCAAAATTACGTTTATTACAAAAACCACTCTAGCTTAGGCATGCTGAAATAGCATTTGAGCATCAACCCATTGTGAACGATCCAAAATAATCAATATCTGAGTCGTATATTAATTTACATAAAATTTTATAAAGATAAAATAGGGGTGGGTCTACAATTATAGTTTTTATGAGATAAGTTAGATAAAACCTTTTACTTAAATTAGAATTGATACTAAATTAAAATTACTAAACCTTATGATTTATCACAAATGGACGAGGGTATTATGGGGTTTTTCCCCTTTTTCTTTTGGGGGTTTGCTAAAACAGTGGTTCTTATTACAATCGAATATGGCTAACGTAAAATGAAATAGCTGATATTGATTTTTAATTCCTCCCATTTTTTTAGATTTTTATTATAATCATACGACACGATATTTAATTATATTTTTTAAGTTGTCACCTCAACGTGATTTCTCCATTCAGTTCTTTAAAGTATGCTCTAATCGGCTAAAATGATAATAAAGCAAATCTTATTTAAAAATATCCGGAACAGTTCATATAGTTCAGCCAACTTTATTAGAAAATCAATAAGAAACATTCAAATTATGTGCGATTAAAAAACCATTTACGTTAAATAGAACTTCAACCCACCAATGTATTAGTTATAGGTGCATATCATCCTTCTGTGAGTGAATGAAGATAGCAATAGCAATGAAAAATTATATATAATTCTGAGTAACATTAAGAAGACAGCATTTAGTTAACTCCTTAAGTGCTCCCACATCTCATCTATACGGTGAATGAAGATACTAGTAGCAATGAAATATTATATACAGCTATGAGTAATATTAAGAAGATACTATTTAGTTATCTTTAAGATAATAACTTATTAAATTGTCAGCATTAATAGGGGATGTTGGGACACCCTGCCTGAATTAAGAGATGATTACTTGGTAACAACATACCTGCAGTAAGGGTTACTGCTATGCTTTAGCAGATCACCGAAGGAGCAATAATAGCATTAGCTCTCAGTTTCCTCATTATTCCTGTAATTGATCATCATAATCTACACACCCCCACACAAACGACGGACCTAAATGCGTGGGATGTTGACCTCCGGACAGCTTCGAGTTTTCCATTGATCAATTAGAGGTTAAACCTCAAAGATTTCCCCATATCCTAGAGGCATCAGCTGCTGCTCGGCTCAAGGCAATGGCCGTTTTTGAACCAGAAGAGCGGCCCAAATGCTTGCAGATGAACTCCCCGGTGGGCAAGAGCTTCCCGAGATTGACATTCGTTTTGATGCCGAGCCCATTGAGCATGTACACGACGTCCTCTGTGGCAACGTTCCCTGAGGCTCCCTTGGCATAAGGGCATCCTCCCAGGCCCGCAATTGATGAATCCACTGTGCTTATCCCCATCTGGTGGAGAAAGAAAAAGGAAAGAGAATTCAATCACATCTTGCTCATTCCAGCTACAATGCAGGAATGCTGCTGGTTTGATTCAAGAGTTCCTACTCCCTAAGGAAAATTGTATTGCTTAGGAACTTACCTCGCAGGAAGTACTTCTGAAGTAACAGAAAATGTCAATGTTTGGTTCTCATATTTACTTCCCAGAGGGATTTTACATAAATAGGCGCTGCTAAAGTCTTATCATATTTCCAACGATGAGAATTTTTAAGAATCTAACATTAGAAGATGGATCCAACACGTTTTAATCTGTAGTCATAATTTTGGCTGTCCTAATTACCGGGATATGAGGAGGATAAAAGACGGGAGCATCCTAGCAGGATTCCACTTCCCACATCACTCAGTGAGGAAATCTGTGCGGCCAAAGGGAAGTTGTAAGCTTCCCTTTGAATATTTCTTCCACCTTCCACCATCAAACATGCAGCTTTTCCTACTACCTCAGAAGTTACGCTTCCATTTGATGTTCGCTTCTTGGTAAGGTGGGGCCGGGTAGGAGGCCACAGTTCATGAGCTAAGTTCCTTCAAACCAAACAGGGCAGACTTACAAAGATCGATGACAGTGATTGCCACAGTGAAAATAATAAGCTGAGTAGCAAATATCAAATACTTGCATTCTGTCATATCTTTCTAAGGAAATATGAGTAGCCTTAGTCAGCTTCAAGTCTGTATTATATAAGAAATTGCACATTCAGTGCATAAAGCTTCAGCGCAGGAGCTTTCACTGTTCAAGATAATGCAACTCACTTGGAGGGAAACTAGAATATTTGGAAGAGATTGGCCGTATGTGTCATGGAAATGCACTGCAAGCTTGTCAACGGGAACAACAGCCATTACAGCCCCAAGCATGGGAATAATGGTACCTGCATGAATCAACACAAAAAAATAATGTACGAGGTTTGTACAAAGGAAAACATGATCATTATGCCTTCTCTAGCACTCAAGCACAATTCTGTAGATCATATTCTTTCACCCAAAATTCAACTCGATAAAATTCCTGCATTTATACGATTTTATTATGAGCTTCTATGCATTGTCCATATCTCATAGACAAGTTTCCACAAATGCAGGCATGGAAAGCTTGCCCACTCCACAAAAAATGATGTCCTAAGAAATAAGTTAATAGAAGCAGACCATTGGAAAGGGGAATATAATAACAGGAGAGAGCTTTAGACACCTTGTAAGTCCTTCATGTATATGACATGCTATAATAACACAAGCCACGGATTTACCATAATCGAACTTCAGGGAAGGTTGGTGAGTAAGGGGAGAGTGAAAGACAGCAGTTAAGAGAATTACCGGGTGTACCAACTCCAATAGTGTCACCAAGGGAGATTTCAAAGCAACCCATTTCGTAAAGTTCTTTTGCTACATATACCACTTTAGAAGGATGAACTGACCCTTCTTCTGGACATCCAACAACACACGATACATACCTATCAAAATATTTTTATTTGAGCATCAATAAAGATAATGAATTACATTATCCAGACTGTCAATGGATGTTGCAAGGTTAATATGATACATGTCAACACAATAACAAAAGGAACAAACTCAGGCAACATGCCCACTTTTTCCAGACATTTGTATGCCACCATATGATAAATCCTACAACTCAACATGAATCCTCCAGATTCACTCAAAGTGTGTGCATATATCTAAGTTCCTATCGCATTCACAAAGCAAATTTATGCAGGTAATTTTCTATTGTCCCAAACCAAAAGCAAAAAGACCATAATAAGCTTATCTCCAGAAGGTATAACTCAACATTAAAAGAAAGAGAACATACCCACGAACAGGAATAGACAGCATTTTAGCCGCATGGGTAACAGCACGATAACGATTGAGACTCTCCTCAATGCTGCAGTTTATGTTGGACCTTGAGAAGGATTCTGAAGCTGATGCGAAAATAGCCACTTCCTTAGCACCAGCTGCAATGGCTGCCTCAAATCCCTAGCAGCTCACAAGACAAAGGATAAATTGATAAATTCCTGCTAAACATTTCTTATCTGATGTTCTGCTAGAAGTACTACTTACTCTCATATTTGGTGTCAAGACAGGCAATCGAGCACCCTCCACATGTTGAACTCCTTCCATCACATCTTTTGCATCAGATAGCTGTAGAAATAATTAAAAGCTGGATTAAAAATTATGATTTTAGTTGGTTGTAACAATCAGGAGAACACGAATATGAAATTTGAGGAATAGTTGATGCATAATGACAGATTCTTATCCCTAAGAAATTTTGGTTCAAAGATTGCTCTGCAGAATGCAAGTAATTTGCAGAGGCCAAACAGGGAGAGTGACAGAAGAGGCACATCTGGCTCTGACGCTCGGTGCAGGGCACATTAAAAAATTTTCTCCCCCAGCCCCAGAACCCAACAAGTATAAAAAGAACAAAAGTGAAAAACAAACAAAACGCAAAAGAGGACTCTATTTGCAACTTCATATCTAAATATCCATCAGAAAGTAAAACAGGAGCAGATCTCCACCAGGAGTAAAGAGACATGAAAAGGGAAAAGGAGGTTTCAGTAGAGAGAGAAAAAGTTACCTGAGGCACCCATTTTGGTGAAACAAAACTAGTTGCCTCAACAACAGACAATCCAGCAGAAACTAGTCTATGGATCAATTCAACCTTTACACTTGTAGGTACAGTATTCTTCTCATTTTGTAGCCCATCTCTTGGACCAACTTCCACTATCTTCACAAACTTCGGAATGCCAGATAGAAACTGCCGAACAAGATAAAACAAACGAAAGAATAGTTTATGACCAGGACATGGACAGTTAGAAAAAACTTATAACTACAAATATTGAGTGCATGGACAGCCCATCAGTGTGCATGATAATGAGCTAAAAAATGCCATGACGAAGTTGATACACAAGAACATCAAAACAGTGATTCTACAAACAGAAGAACTACACTTATTTGACAATGAAATTACCTTACTTCTTTTGACAATGATGCATTTGTCATGATTTTGGGTAGCACACTGCTGATCTGACAAGCACCTTGAATCACAACAACTTCTATACATCGCATGATTCTTGCCAGGGCTCCAGCTCCTTTGATGAAAGGAGTCACCTTTGGACATTTCTTTTGTATTCCTTCTCCATGGTAATGCATCCCCTGTATAGTCATCACAATCCTCTTCACTGCAAATAAAAATGAATTCCTCAAGAACACAAAAAGAAATAAATTGGATAACATAGTAGTCAAAATAGCAATACATTCAGTATTTCAGTGACAAAAAAAAATGGAGATATTTGATTCTGAAAATGTACATAATCTGCAGAAATTATTGGAAATTGAACATATTCTCCTTCAAACATGCTGCAGATTTGATATCCCTTTTTTAGTCCTGTTACAGATATATTGACCACAAAGGAAGAGTAAAAGACAGCAAAATTCCAATCTAGTGGCCTCTTTTCCTTCACCACTTTTCACTGTGTCGCTTTTCTTATCCTTTCGTCATTGACATATAAATGTCATATGTAAAGGGTACGTGCACAATATGCCACCTGGCTTGCAGCTTATTACACAGCCTCCCTGACAATAGAGTAAGCTAATTGATGCAAAGAAAGGAACCATGGACCACAAAAGGAGAAAACCTTAAACGGGAAAAAGAGGGAGATAAAGGCACACAACAGAAAAAGATAAATTATAATGAATAAATCGAAGATTTTACTTCTTCCCTAAATAGAGAAAGGAGTAAAGACTCCGATGGAACACAGAAAGGGCCTCCATGATTTCACTATTGAGAACATGAATATCCCTACTAATGGAAAGAAGTGAAAATGCATTCACTCTTGAAACACTTACCTGCAACTGTTAGATGTATAGCAAGTCCTCCCTTCGATCCAGCAGTTTCCCCATCCCAAATCATTTCCACTTGAACTGCAGGCACTAGACGAGAACCTTCGAATTCTATCAATACTGCTTGTGCAAGGAAGATTGTCAAGGTGAAGCGGCTCCTGCAAACTCGACATTCTAGAAGTAGATGCCAATTAGAAAACTGACACAAATGTTGAAAACCATTAGTTTTCAGCCCATTAGCACTTGAATGATGCCACAATTGCAAGAGAGATTGATCAATATTGCTCACGTTACATTTGACACAAAAGATGGAAAAAAGAAGATTTTTAGGCTTTTTCTGGAAAATCACCTTTTCTGTAATTTTTCAATGTCACAGCATAATTTTATGATGTCATCTGTGTCTTGCCTACTCTAATTTCTGTTATGATGTGACATAGAAAAACCGAAAAAAAAAAAGAAA
Organism: Nepenthes gracilis; assembly: GCA_033239525.1. Classification (NCBI taxonomy): domain Eukaryota; kingdom Viridiplantae; phylum Streptophyta; class Magnoliopsida; order Caryophyllales; family Nepenthaceae; genus Nepenthes; species Nepenthes gracilis. Next base: position 17,230,673 of record BSYO01000007.1, read on the forward strand.
CAGGAAAAAGCAATAGACAAATAACAAACTCGAAATAGTTGTGTGGTCTTTTGGTTGAAAAATCCAACATTATATTTTAATAAACCAAGTATTCAAGCACACAATGATGTGAAAAAAAAAAAAAAAAATCAAAGAGTGACATCTTTCACATTGGAACAACACCATGCTTTATACGCATAAGGTTATATATGTGAGCTGTTATTAAGAAATAAACTGCTGAGAATTCTCAGCCCCCTAGTAGGAGAAATGTAGGTAGTCAACTAACATATTTTAACAGTGAAACCCAAAAGAAACACCATTCTGGAATATCCAAGGGAATTTGCATAAGAAATAACTAAACAAGAGATTTATTTGTATGTCATTGCGCAGTTCTCCTCAACTCTGTTATCATGACCTTATCAACAGCTTTCCAACTGCTTTAAGAAGTCTATATACCCAATTGCCAAAACCCTAACCCCTAGTTTACATACTGATGGGAGCTTCCCTCATTCCATTTATCAAGCATAATTGGAACATGAAAACATGACTGTATTGGTCTTAGTTATTTTTTAGGACGGAGTGGAAGAAGCGAGGAGATTCTAAAACTTACAAAGTTTTCTTTTGAAGATCCAAGAAATTCCAGAGTCTACATAAAACTATCAGACTTTTTTATCCTTTTAATTAGCATAGACCCCAATTTTTTACTAAAATGAGTAGATGATGCATAGGTAATGGTCAAGATAGCTCAGTTGGATGAGCAGAGGAATGAAAATTCTCGTGTCATAGATTGAAATCTAGTTCCTTGCACATGTAACAAAATGGTGGAAATGGAAGGAATTATAGCTTCAGGTTTTGGATTACCTTCTTTACCCTAAATGAATGATTGATGAAAACATAACCAAAAAGAGACACTAGTAAACCTAATATTACTTACTGTACTTTTTTTGGTTTCTATTCTAATGATTAGCAAATAGAAAAGACGCAAGATTCAAACCCCTATCAAACACAAATATATAAAAGGATCAAGTGCCAAATGTGCTTCCCATATGCAAAAGAAGAAAATGCATTCACATCTATTTTTATTAACATCCTTTTCACTTCATTTTCGACCCAATTACTTGTAAGTTATTCTCAATGCAAAGAACTGAAATGTAATGCAAAAAGAAAGGAAACCATCTTTTATGCTAGAGAAACACGCAAACAATAGAATATGAAAAGGTTGTGTATTTCCTTATATCTTTAATACAATGAATGACTATATATGGAGTAGATAATACAAACTAAATAGGAAAAGCAACAAATATAAAGATACAGACAATATTTACAGAATATTCTAATTCCTTAATGTTAAGACTATGAAAACTTAATATTATAGAAGATTACATTATCTTATTATAATTGACATCCCCCCTCAAACTTGAGTAGGTAAATTGGAGACTAATTTGAGTTTGTAAACTAGATTTTGAAATTGTCCTGTAGAGTAAGACTTAGTAAAAATGTCTACGGGTTGTTCAATTGATAAAATGTAATAGAGTTGTGGACTGTCTTGACGAATGTATTGACGAAAAAAATAACATTCATTTTTAATATGCTTGGTGTGCTTATGAAATACATCATTGTGGGCAATTGTATGGCACTTTGATTGTCACAATGTAAGATGACTGCACTAGGATGTGGAACTTGTTAGTTTTGGTCGCTCCCTTGTGGGTAATTCAACAAATGGACAAGTCGGAATATCGCACAGGATTTGTGCGAAATTCAGAGTGGAAAATGCCGAAATAGAAAATATTAGAATGGCATTTACCGAAGTGGAAAATGCCGGAGTGGAATTCCAGAGTGATTTTGCTGGAGTGATGCCAATGTGAGACAAAAGGCCAGTTTGGATTAAAAGGCCGGAGTGGTGATGCCTGAGCCGACTTGAGGCAATTACTGGTGTGAGGCAATTGCCGGAGTAGAATTGCAGGGATAAAAGCAATTCCAAAGTGGCTCTAGGAGCCGGAGTAGATGATGCTGGCCAAGGTCGCTATGTGATAGTGGCCGAGGACTCTGTGATGGCCAAGGACACCACGGGCAGTTGTGCAAATAACGACCGAGGACACTGATCCCAGCAAGGGCCGAGGACGCTGTGGAAAGCGCAGGAACTGGCATGCACCGAAAGTTGTCTGTAAGTCCAGAGCAAGCAGAGAGCAAGTCAACTGTACAGGTTGTATGCATGCAGGTGGCAGGGTTTTTAGCGCACACAACCTAGTGTGCAGAGCATGCGTGTTGTGGAATTTGGGCCAGACCTCACTACAAAGTGCACTAGGCACTGGAGAAGTATTGAGCGTAGCAGCATGGGGCAACATTAGTGGAGCTGTGTAGCTGCAGTGGAGAATGCAGAACGGGGAGGAGACTAAGTGCAGAAGAAAGCCTTCTCCGTTGTTCACAGTCCACACCACATTATGTAAAATTAAAGTGAGCTGAGTGCACCACCAGTGAGAGGAATAAGAGAAGAAAAATTGAGAGATAAGAGGGAAGGAGAGTTTCCTTTCTCTGGAGTTATTTTTCTTATTCTGTCTCAGGTATGTAGTAGGATTTTGTCTTAGGGGTTTTTGTAATCAATTTTACATAGTGGAAGCCTTATTTGGAGTTTGCCCAGTGGTTTTCCCCTTCGCTTTGTGAAGAGTTTCCGCGTTAAAAATGTTGTGCATATTTTTGTTCCTTGTGCCCATTAAATTGCTAGCTGACGATGACAGGGGTTCGGGCTTTCCGTTGCACCGGATTTGATGAATCCGGATATCGAACTCCAACAGAACTCCCATGTCTTCAAGTAGCCACCGCAACCAAAGGAATTTAGCAGTTGTGTCAACCACAGCACAATATTTTGCTCCATTACTTGAGTGGGTTATGACAAATTGCTTCTTACTCTACCATGAAATAAGACATTAGCCTAGAAAGAAACACCATCTAGAGGTCGAACTTCAAACAGTGGAATCACTAGCCCAATTGGCATTAGAAAATGCACAGAATTGTAGAGACAAATGAGTAAAAAATTGAAGTCCATAAAATAAAGTTCCCTTAATATATCGAAGAATACGAAACACAGCTATATAGTGAGTGAATCGTGGTACAGTCATAAACTAGCTAACAAAATGAACTACATAAGCAATGTCAAGGTGACAAATAGTAAGATAAACAAACCTGCTACTAGATGTCAATAATATGTTAGTCTGGCAAATAGGAACCATCAGACAGACTAAGTTTAGCATTTGGTTCTAAAGGCATAAGAGTAGTCTCATTATCTAGTATGACAACATGAGCAAGCAAGTCTGAGCCATACCTAACTTGAGAAAGATAATATCCATCAAAATAAGAAGTTACATTCAAGCCCAAGGAAGTAACTAAGAGTACAAGAATAGTTCATCTCAAAATTATTTAAGTAGTTAAATTTTAATGGTCGGGATACCATCATGGTCATGCCCAATAATGATTATATCATTGACATAAAGTAAAAGAACGATGCTGGATGGAGTTGCATGAGTGAAAAAAGCCTAGTCATGAGCAATTATGTAAAGCCTAGTTTGGTAATAATAGAACTAAACTTGGTAAACCAGGCTCTAGAAACTTATTTAAGGCTTTATAATGCTTGAAGAAGATGGCAGTCCTTATTTAGAGGATGATCATATCCAGGTAGAGGCTATATAAAGACTTCCTCTGCTATGAAGGAAAGCATTCTTAACATCCTTCTAAAAAGGTTTCCATCGACAAATGACAGCAATTGTAATTAAGAAACATACAGAAGTGAGACATTCCAAAGGTGCAAAAGTCACCTTACAAACAATCCCTTACTTTTGGGTAAAGCCACGAACAACGAGACGAGCTTTCAAATATCCCACTGAGCTATTAAACTTAGTCTTGATTTTATATATCCATTTTCTTTCAACCACTGATTTTCCTAATGGCACATCAACCAAATTCAATGTGCAATTCTTTCAAGGGCTAAAAATTCATCAGTCACTACTTGTTGCCAAAATGGATGAGATTTGGCTTCTTGATGGGTAGTAAATTCATATAATGTAGCAAGAGCAAAAAAAACAATGAAAGTGAGAAAGAAGCTCACCTACTAGAGTAAAGTGATGAATAGAGACATCATATAAAAAGCAGAAATTTTTTGGTGGATCCACAGATGAAGCAGCCTCATCATAGACGAGTGTAGGAGGATCATCATGAGGATTTGGAACAGAACTATGGAAGGATGAGGTAGAAGGAATATAATCAGGTAATAAATCAAGTAACAGTTCGGTAAAAATTTTGGATTATGTCAAAGGGGTGGAAGGAGGGAATATAAACTGTTAAACATTTTATATTCCCAAAAGATGGCATGGTGAGAAATACAAAGTCTATTTGAGATAGAGTCATAACATCGATATTCATTCTTTTCAATGTCATACCCAAAAAAGCATAACATTGATATTCTTTCTTTTCAATGTCATATCCAAAAAAGCAACATAGATAAGCTTGGGGTTCTAATTTATTTCTTTCAAAAGATTAAACGAGAACAAAGCATATACATTAAAGATATGGAGAAGATCATAATGATGTTGTTCACCAAAGAGACATACAGGATTTGATTTTAGATGGTTAAGGATGGAAAACGATTAATGGTATAAGTTGTAGTAAGGACAACTTCTCCCTAAAATTTTTCTAAAAGAGCACCAAAGATGAGAAGTGAAAAAATACTGTTAAGAAGATGTCTAAACTTTCATTCAATATGACCATTTTGTTGAAATGTGTTCAGACAAAACTTTTGGTGGATAGTGTTACGTGTTTTAATGGCATCAATAAATGATGACTAACAATATTCTTTAGAATTGTTAGATTTGAAAGTTTTGATTCGTTTTGAAAATTACATGTGTACACCATGTTGCAAAATTCTTGACATACTCTTGGCAAGTTAAATCAACGATAAAAAAAATATATCCATGTATAGCATGAGAAGTCATCAATAAAAACAATAAAATATTTAGATTCCCCATAGTAGGTATGAGAGTAGGACCCTAGATGTTAGAATAAATAAGAGCGAAAGAAGTACAACAAATAGATTCACTAGAATTAAAAGATAATACTTTATATTTCCTGAGTTGACAAGCCATATAATTGAAAGATTTATCATTAATAGCTAATAATACAACTTACATGGGATAGAACATTGCTAATAATTACCTCAAGATCCTCAATAGATAGAATAGAAAATGATGTTGCAAAGTCTGACTTGATTGATTTAGTGTCAGTGATGCCAGCTATATGGAAGGAAGAGGACATTCGATTCTGATAGAATCGCCTCTTATTGGGACAATTGAATTTTGTATGACCTTTGGCATGGTATCTGCATATAGAATTAGGATCATAGAATCATTAATTATTTGGTCCGGAGGTATGATGTGAATATTTTGAATTAGGTGATTGTGAAGGAACTATAGGGATTGTCTCTATATGCTAAGACTTCTTGGTTTGAAGTCTTGTTTTTTCAAAAATAAGCGCAGCAACAATAATGCCAAGTAAGGGTCGAAGTTTCCTATGTAAGAGTGATAGCTTGGTTGATTCGAACTCATCACGAAGAGCTATGAGAAATTGAGTGAAGTGTAGTCCATCACGATAATCTACAAATTTAACTTTGTCGGAAACTCCCATTGTGGTTCAATAGATGCAAGTTGATCCCATAAGTAGGACATTTGAGAATAAGAATACTTATTGATTGTCCATATTCTTAATATTTATAATATAACTTGCACATAATTTAATATTGATGTGCAAAATCTACAAATGACTATCACTATTGAAGAAAGCCCATATATCTTGGACGATTTCAAATCATTCAAATAGCATGTTGATAGATGGAAGGCATTAGCAAACCATAAAATAATTTTGTGGTTAATGTGTAACATATGAATTCAGAAAAGGATTTTAATGATCCTAAATTTAATTTAATTGATGAAATTTTCAAGATTAATTGTAGTTTCGGTCAAAAAAATTAAATATTAGACTGAAATAAACTAGGTTGAGTGGTGCCTAATATACGCCTCATCCACGTATGAGCATGTTTAGGGTAAAATACTAGCACATAGGGTGTGCATGAGTGGTACTTGTGCATGTTTGAACCAAAATGTTGGTGCTTGATGGACGCTTAATGGGCGCTCGTGTGTAGTATGAAATTAGTTTTTGCACCTAATTGGCACAAATGTATTAGTTTTTAATAAATAGGTCCTCTGACCGATTTCGGCTCATTTTTGTTAAAAGTTTAAGAGAAGATAGAGAAAGAAAAAAGGAAAAGAGAAGGAAGAAGAAATAGAATGAAAGCGAAGGTGAAATCAAGGAAAAATCAAACAATCTTTTGGTTATTCCAAGTGAGGGTAAGTACATATAAACTTCTTCTTCATTTATTGCTGTTCTTTTCTAAAATTCCTTTAGCATTTCTCGTTTCAGTACATATACATATGCTATTATCGTATTTTAACCGATTATATTTTGCATGTGAATCTATTTCCATATCATGAAATTTAATAAAGTCAATATCTTGAATTTATGAAATCACATTTAAGTACCAAATTTTCTATACAAATGTTCTCACATGTCTTCAAATTCCATATATATATATTTTTACATGTCAATAATTTCAACACCATTATTTCCACATATCTTTAATTTCTACATATTCATTCTTGCATGTTATTTATTTGCATGAAATTGATGCAATTGTACAAACTATGTTAAATTTCTCAAATATCGGTATAAATTGTTTTTGTATGTCACTAAATTACACATGTAAGTTCATGCATGATAATAAATTTTACTTCATTATTTTTGCATGTCACATTTTTGAAGGAAAAGTTAATGAAAACTCTACTTAAACTTTTATGAAAGAATTAGTTTCTCCAGAGTTGTATTTTGTACAAAGTTTTCAATTTTAACCAAATAAGGACGAGTGTAAAGAATTGACAGAATATATTCAAACATGTCGCAATATATTATTAGTAAATCCAAGGTCAAATCTAACATTTACAGGTTGAAAAAGTGACGTTTGATATCAACTATAGAGAATAATATATAGTCACCCCATCTACGGGTCGTGAATAGTGGCATATGGCTTCTGCTATATGAAAATAATTATAACCCGAATTTTGATATTTATCCATTATTGATAAGATCATTATCAATCATTGGTTCTTATATGTCAGTGGGATTTTTATATATTTCATATTTCTAAATGATTTTGAGTATTTATACAATTTTGAGGATGATTTTTGCATTTGTATAGCTTTTGACACATTCGATTATTGTATACTATTTCTGCATGCTTTATTAGAAATTTGACATTATCAGTATTTTAGATTTTAATCGTAATTATCAGGTTCGTGTATAAATTTTGGGAGAACTTACATTGGGAGTTGGTACCAATTTGAAATTTAGTATGGCTTATCATCCTCAATTAGACGAGCAACTAGAATGGATGATCCAAATTCTAGATGACATGGTGAGAGCTTCAGTTTTAAAAACAAAAAAAAATTGGGGCAACTACTTGTTGCAAGCCGGATTTGCCTACGACAATAGTTATTAAGCAAGCATCGATATGACACCTTTTAAGGTGCTCAATGGAAAAAAAATGTCACTTCCTAATTCATTGGGAAAAAAAAAAGAGATAAGAGATTCTTAGAATCAAAAGTGATTTAGGAGACGTCGGATAAAATTCATTTGATCCAATGTCATTTTAAAGTTGCTCAGAGTTGATAGAAGAGTTATTCAGATTGTAGAAAGTCCAAGTTAAGCTTTAAGGTAAGAGATCATGTATTTTTAATATATCTCCATGTAAGAGAGTCTTTTAGTTTGGATTGAAAGAAAAATTATACTCAAAGTTTATTGGACCGTCCAAAATCTTGAACAGGATTGGAAAAGTAGCCTATCGATTAACTTTACCACCAAACTTAAGAGATATCCTTAATGTCTTTCATGTAGCAATGCATTATAAATATGTCCACGACCCTTCGCACATCATTGAATATGAACCGTTGAAGACTAATAAAGATTTTAAAAGTAATTTAGATGGGTTGAGAGACATCATTTTGTAGAAACGCAACATTTAAGGTGACCCGCTACGATGAGTTCTAATATATGAGGTGCATGAAGCACAGCATTTCATGATTGAGATGGTCCCAACTGTGAAGAAGACAACGATGTGTTTTAAGAAGCCGATGAGACAAAGGCTGTGTTTTGTGTCCACTTTATCCCCAAGCAAAATTTATGTGGTGGCAATGGTGACAGAGTAGAGAGATTTCAGTGGCGATGAACTTATGGATACACGATCAAAACTGCAACACTGTAATGAAGCAAAGTCTGTTTATGTGATGAAGGGTATGGACCAGCGGAACAGCAGGAAAGTCAATGGTGATATCGGTGACTCCCTTGAAATGAGATCTGAGTTCCAGAGAGATTTGAATTCCAGATCCAAGTTTTGCAGATGGCGGAGCCAGAATTTTGAGTTCACAGGGACATGGAGGACATACACGGAGATGAAGGACACAGATCTAGCTCTGATACCATGTTAGAGAAACACACAAACAATGGAATATAAAAAGATTTTATGTTTCCTCATATCTTTACTCACAAGGAGTGACCTTATATAAAGTAGATAATACAAACTAAATTGGAAAAAGCATAAATACAAAGATATAGAGAATATTTGCATAATATTTTAATTCTATAATATTAAAATTATTGAAACTTAATATTATAAAATATTACATTACCTTATTATATTTGACATTTAACAAACATGTTATCGCACCACAATTTAATTCCAGCAGCTCACACTAGAACTACTAACCGTTTATTCAAATGCAGGATAATAGTACATTAAATTCACGGGAACATTGGGCCGGTGTGTGCAGATGGCAGTGGCATTGTCCGTTGATGCAGTACTACAACCAACCCCGATTTCTACCATCTTTTACCGAAGTCATGTTACTTATTTCGCCAAGTGTCAAATTATTCAGCAACAAATGAAAGCACACTAAACACTGAAAGAGAATCCAGGGAAAAACTCTAGCCCAAAACGGTAACCCCTTACCACATAAGAATCTCTTTTGCTTGTGAATGTCGACCGGGAGTCTTTATTATTATCATTTTTTAAGTAATGCATAGGAGGAAAAGACAATCGAAAGCAGCAGAAGAACAAAATTCTCTCAAAATAGAAGAATCCAACAGGAAGTCTTATGATATCCAAGGACCCAAAAAAAAAAAAAAAAAAAAAAACAAGAACAAAAAAAGAACAAAAGCAGTGGATACACAATCAAACAGAATTTGGAGTAAAGGGCAACCGCCCAAGCAAGGAAGCAACAAAATGTGAATGCCTCCAATAGATTAAAATGAATTAACAAATTAGACCCTAATTTATGTTGCGAGAGGAAAGAACCAAAAAGGAAAACAGACAGCGTCAAAACAGGAAAACTGCCCAAAATAGATGCTTTCATCGTTAATATAAGATATCGAAGAGAATGAAGTCAAACATACCTGAAATCGAGAAATTTCTTGGGTTCCTGACAATGTGAGCTGGAAGCCCTAGAATCACGGGAAGTACTTTCGCTCCAAGAAGTTTGCGTTTAAAGATTATTAAGTTTTTGCGGTGTCTATTTGGTTGGGTGTGCAAAGAAGAGAAGGTACCCGAAACGTGAGGGAGCAGTTCGCAAATCTTCGTCGGTGTTTGGTGAGGAGAGAGAGAAAACGATTGATATTCGCTTCGTATGGCAGTTAGCGAGCGTGGAGTCTGGTGCTCGTCATTTTGGTTCAGAGGTCAGCATTCACCACGTGGGTCCTCCCAGAAAGAGAGAGAGGGAGGCTCGGTAGGTGGGTAGCTTACAGTTGGGAATATTGGTCATTTAAAAAAAAAAAAAATTGAAATCAGTTATTTTCTTATTACTTATGCAAAAATTTAAAATAAAAAAGTACCTATTCTTTCTCTCCTTTTAGTATATAACATTGCTTGTGCCAGGTATGGCCCAGGCATAATCAGTCCAACCCAATTTGAAAACAAGATTCAATTAAGCTGATTGTCCAATTGTCCAAACGATTAAGTGACAAAAAATATGTAAGGTCGATATAAGTAATGATCTGGTAGAGTAATAAACAAAATGTTTAATCTTGACGAACGATCACATTCAATTAAATGATAATAATTCACATGTAATAACCTGATTTGATAATAGTTAAATAAAGGTCAACCATTAATGATAGTACGGTTATTAAACCAACTCAAATTGCAGTTACACAATAATAGTAACGATTGACATTTAATATAATATAACGCATTTCATTACAAATGATAGTTTTGAGCTGACAAACTAACAGGAGCGCTAACAATAAATACATATCTCCAACTAAGAAAGAAGACAAGCAATTTTGAGACATACAAGTGCTCATAGTGTGGACATTCCAAGCAAGCCTAATTCTTCATACTCACAAAGACTCAACATTTGTCCCCTTTTCTATTTCTTTGTTTTTATATCTTTTTATTTTATTAAGAAACATTTTTAGCTTGAATATTTAAGGATATACCTGAAGTAAGTCCAGTATATTTTGAACCTCTCGTTAAATTATGGTAGTATGTAAGATTAGGATTTTTAACTATGAAGACCAAATCCAAAGCCTCTCGGATTGATTAAAGATTTTTCCTGACTCTTTAATTTGTACAATAATTCGCTTTTGAGATATGCATCATTGACGTCGAATGTGGAAATGTGATTAAGCCGTCTGTTTTTACCACAAACCTAAATCTTTGAAGAAGAGCCTTACTCACCCCTTCGAAGGAAGCAAATATAATGAATGCTAGGGCTCGCAGTTAAACAAGCGTCCCACCCAAAGACAACATGCCTCACAGCCACGATTCCACCGAGTATAGCCACGAGGATGTTCGGCTGACAAATATAAACATTGAGTCCTTAGTAGTGCAGGTTGACACTATTTCGAGAATATTTAAGTCCCTATGGGACAAGTATGAGGGGCATGCATTTGGCATATCTTCTCCTAGTGCTCAAGCATCGACCTCCAAGAGGAAGAACAAGCAAAGAAAGCCTGCATCCAAAGGGGAGCCACAGCAGTCACTAATCCCAAAGGGGCAAGAAACCTCCCTCCGAAAAAATCCATCTTTGTTCAAATGTCAGATTAACTTCGAAGCCAAAGAGGAAAGTCTCAAGCAACAACATCCGTGATACACTCGGGATACAGGGCAACCATCAGCATGAGATAAATCATAATGCAGCAGCCTTCCAAAGAATATCCCAAGCAAACAAGAGCCTCGCATATCAATCAACCACTCAGATAACATCAATGATAACAGAATTAGTAGATATAGCAAGTCAACATATAACAGCAATAGCAAATCTCCCCCGAACAAAAGTAAGAACATATCGCCCTAACAATAGCAAATCTCCCTCTAACAAAAAATAAGAACATCTGGCCTAAACTCCCCCTATCAGCATGCACCAAAAAAGAAACCTCAATCTCCCGCTTTTTGTCACGAAGAGTCAAAGAGAGGGGATCACTCGAATCCGCTGGGAGGTGGAGAGCCATAATGTCGCTGCCAGCGTTGAAACGCAGCCTCCTGAGTAGCCAAACGAGCATCCAACCGCTCAAAACCAGCATCCAACCGTTCAAAACCAGCAAGCATGTGGAATTGGAGTTGAGATTGAGAAGCAAGAATCCGCTCTTGAGAGGAATACAGACGCTCAAAACGGTCAACAAGGTGAGACATCTGACCCATTAGAGCGGCCGAGGAAGAGGTGGAGTGCCGATACGAAGTAGACGGGCCAGGACCCGAGGGGTCAGGAAAGGACGAAGCTGAGCCAGAGGGGCCTTCGTCCGGCCGAGGAGGAGGCACGTTAGGAAGAGGTTCATCGAACAGCTCCGGGGGGTCAACAGCAAAACGACGGGTGTGAGACCGACTCTGAGCGAAGGTGGTGGAGATGATGGGTCGGCCGAGCGGGAGGCGAGGATAGTCAGCGAAGGGGTGACCGAGCCCAGCAAGCAGTCGCTGAATAAGGCACCTGAAAGGTAGGTTGGCCTCTTTCCGGCCGGAGAAGTTGTCAACAATGTGAGTGATAAAATGGGATGGTAAATCAATGGGCTGACCATTTAAGAGAGCATACAAAAATAAGGCCTTCTCCTCGGAAAGGGACGAGAAATGGGAAACAGGAAATAGGTTCGTGAGCATGATACGGCTCACGACCAGTCGTCGAGAGGAGAGGTACGAGGTCTGGAAAGCTTTGTCATTCCACTCCAGAGGGGCATCGTGGAGAAAGGTGGCAATCTCATTAAAACTAGGCTGGGAGAGCGCCGAAGAGTAAGGGTAGGGTGGGTTGTCGACCCGAGAGATACCAATAACGCATGCAAGAATATCAGCAGTAATGTGAAGACGTGCCCCTCGTACGAAGGTGGAGAATGAATTGTAGGTAATCGCATGAATGTTGGAGTAAAACTCCTGAATAAGTACAAGCGATGGAGCAATCAAACCGGCGAAGATTGGCGCCCAACCGCGGTCAGTGAAGAGAGAGGTGATGGATGGATCAACTGAATCAAAACGAACTTCCCGTTCCAGGGAGAGTTGACGATGCGACATGTGGGTGTTAAACAAAGTCTTGGCCTCAGGACTGATAAAGCGATCAGGAGCGGAGAGCCCACTCGGTCGAGTGCGTTTGCCACTCGACTTACGTGACAGAGACTTTCTTAGAGCTGACATCTGAAAAAAATAAGAACACCCCAATATAAAAAATATTAGATTGTTGAATATATATATATATATATATATTTATGAAATTTCGAATTATTGGTGAGGGAAGGCTGGGCACGTGACTGAAGCCATGAACAGTGCGACATGTGGGTGTTAAACAAAGTCTTGGCCTCAGGACTGATAAAGCGATCAGGAGCGGAGAGCCCACTCGGTCGAGTGCGTTTGCCACTCGACTTACGTGACAGAGACTTTCTTAGAGCTGACATCTGAAAAAAATAAGAACACCCCAATATAAAAAATATTAGATTGTTGAATATATATATATATATATTTATGAAATTTCGAATTATTGGTGAGGGAAGGCTGGGCACGTGACTGAAGCCATGAACAGTGCGGCGACAGCCGGTGGCTGGAGCTGTTCCCTGTTGGCGGTGGCGTGAAGAGCCACGAACGGCGCAAGGCAGGCTTTTGCCACTTACGGAAACGCAAGCCAGAGGTCACCGGAGCACCACCTCCGGCACCCACGACACCGGCAGATTTGGAAGGCAGGGAGGAACACCCACACGGTGCCTGGCCAGCGGTGTGGGAGAGAGCACAGAAAACGCCATGAACTGCCGTTGGCAAGGAGGGTCGAGGATTCACGGATCCATAGACAACGAACCAAATCCACGCAAGAACCGGTGGATTTGAAGGAAGGAGGAGAGCAAATTGAGATCCGTGAAGTCAGCCACCTATAAAGGAGGCCAATTTAGGGCCGAAACCACCATGAACGGCGGCGGTTGCACAGAACCAGAAACAGAGAGGAACGAGGGTGGAGTTTACCTTGAGAGCGCCCAGAATCGAGAAGGAGTGAAGATCTGACCGATCTGGTGATGGGGAGAGGGAGAGAAGCGGCCGACGCAATGAGAGAGTAAGAGCAGCGAAGATAGTGAGGGTTTGTGGGCGGCGCTCGCTGCTTGCTCGAAGATAAAGGCAGGCAACGAGCGCTCGAGCGCGCAGCGAGCGAGCGCCTAAATGCGCCTTTTTTATTTTATACCTAAGGGGTAGGCGTCATTGAACAAGAATTTTCTTTAGGGAATTTCAATTCACTTTTCTTAACCCAAATATTTCTCCTCGAATTCACTTTCTGGTTTAATCTTTGTACTTGTTCATTAAGTTTCTGAATGTGATCAAAGAGTTGATTCATTTTTGGCCATTTTCTTTCGTTGTACAAGGAATTCATAGTGTAGTATCGAGGACGAATGTAGCCTATTTTTCCACACGCATGACAAGTAGGGACAAATTTAGGTATGGTGGAAGGTCCATAGATCTTTGATTTATATTGATAGAGGACTTGAACGATTTTGATGATTGATTCATCATTTTTTGATTAGGTAGATTTCGCAAATGGGTTGAGTCAAATGGAGTAGCCACACGTCGAGCTGGTTGCTTAGTAACTTTTGATGTGTTAATGTGTTGGTGTGGCATTTTCTTGGTGGGAATAAAAATTGTTTTAGGGTTTACTTCATTTCAGAACATATTCTCAACATATCCCAACCCATATTTATTTTCTTCAATTTTACCCAACCCAAGCATATGATCAAGTTTTGCTGACCCATTTAAGAATTGTTTCAAATCTTTTCTCGTGGCCTCAAGTTCAGATTCCAAGGTCGTGATTTGTTTAGAAAATGAGATTTTCAGATTCTCAATTTCTTGGCTTTTAGTGTCTACCTTGGATTGTAGAGATACGTTTTCCTTTTCCAAATTTATGATCCTATCATTTAGGGTTTTATTTAATTTCTTTATTTTTAAACATTCCCTAAACAGTTTATCATATGATTTTTGAAGGCCATCAAATTCAGCTTCTGATTTGACCTCAGAGTTATCAGATTGATTAATATTCTCGATAACATTGTCGCACATTGTGGTCACAAACGCCATGTACTTGACAGGGTCATTTTCATCATCTTCTTCTTCGTCATCGCTTAAGGTCACTTTAACTTTAAAGGCTTGACCTTGTTGACGTTTAAGGTTTAGGCATTCAGCCCGATAGTGACTGAAACCTTTACATTCATGACATTGAACTCCTTGAAACGTTTTTGATTTGGGATCCTTGAGTTTATGTCGGTCTTTCTTCTTAAATTTTGGTGAGCGTTTTGAGTTCACATCAAATTTGTTTGATGAAGATCTATTTGTCTTCAAAAACTTTTTAAAATTCTTAACAAGTAAGGAAAATTCACCATCGCTACCCGATTCTTCATCAGAATTCTGATTTCTCTCTTCCCTACTCGATTTTAGAGCAATTGAATTATTTTGCCTTGACTGAGGTAATGTATGCTCATAAGTTTGTAAGAATCCTACAAATTCTTCGATTTTTAATTTATCTAAGTCTTTACTTTCTTCAATTGCAGTTACTTTTGGTCTAAATCGTTCAGGCAAAGATCGTAAGACTTTTTTAACAATTCTATTTTTCGGGATTCGTTCGCCTAAATTAAACGTGAAATTTACAATATCATTTAATTGAGCATAAAATTCATCAAATGTCTCATCATCTTTCATTTTTATTTCTTCGAATCTAGTGATGAGCATTTACAATTTTGAATTTTTAACAAGTTTCGTGCCTTCATGAGTAATTTCTAAGATGTCTCACGCATCTTTAGAAGTCTCACACATTGAAATACGTTTAAAATCATCGGGAGATACAACCATAAAAATAGCATGTAGCCCCTTACTGTTCCAATTACATGCATCGAGTTCCTCTTTGGTCCATGAAGATAAGGCTTTTGGTTCGTTACTAGAGGAACTAGTGGGTGGAGTCCACCCAACTTGAGTACTTGTCCAAACACGCTCATCTAGAGATTTTAGGAAGGCTCTCATCCGGACCTTCCAATATGCATAATTACTCCCATCAAAGAAGGGAGGAACGGAGAGCGATCCACTCGTATACATCTAGATCGAGGGTCGCGGATCGAGGTAAGTCTCTGATACCAATTGAAAAAGCACTTTTTGTGCTAATGTGAACAATCAAGTTTCGACCCCGAAAAATTATAGCGGAAGCAACAATAAATAAATATCCAATACACGTAAAGAATATTTAATACTAGATGCTAACGAGATAACAAGCATGCACAATATATATAACGATAAGCAATAAAGATAAAGGCACGATTTTTGGTGACGAAGTGAAAACTCGATACCCACGGTAATCGAGAAAAATACTCCGGGCTTTAACGGCCAGAGAAGCAATGCACTATGAAAATCAACTTACAGACCGAGTGGTAACGACGTGCTAACCTAGCCGACTTACTCCCGTCACGTGATCCCTACCAAGGAACTCATTGGATTTGCCCGCGGCAACGGAACCGGACACCTTCCGGTCTTCACATCAATCTTCCCTCGAACCACTTGAATTGCCAATCACGATCGAGTCTCCTTCTTCACGAACCAACGTCTCCAAACGAAGGTAGAAGGCAATATTTCAATGGTGAAAGAAAGTTGATGAGAAAACTTATGTAAGCATGAAGAGCAATATTATAATATTAAGTTTTCTCAAGAGAAGTGGGAATAATGGAGCATTAGAAGCTTTCTCCAAGGAGGCACGAAAAATTCAGTCAAATGATGATTGGGGTTGCAAGAACTTAAGGTATGTATTTATAGAGGGCGCTAAAAATCGTTCAAAAATTTTACCCGTTGCACTAGCGCTCGAGCTTACGTAGGGTTTCGTGAGAAACCCTGCGGGCGCTCAAGCGGCCAGAAGGCAATCAGCGAGCGAGCACCCTTCTGCATTTTCGGCTCGAGCGGATATCGAGCGCCTGGCGAGCCGGATAATTTCTGGATTTTCGGCTTGAGCGGGTATCGAGCACCAGGCGAGCTGAGTACTTTTTGGATTTTCGGCCCGAGCGGGTATCAAGCACCAGGCGAGCGCAGGGGCTTCGGGCGGCTCGAGTGACTAGAAGGCGGAACGGACAGAACAGACTTTAACCCAACAACCCACAACCCGACATCGATACAATAATACATATGGTCACGGAATATGTCAATTAGACAAATGTCTCTAACAAAACCTATTTCAATAAAAGTTGCCACATCATGTAATGTCATAAACTATCATTCTAAATCTATTTCTACCATTATGAACCAAAAGCTATATATTTTTACATCCGTTAAACCTAACACTAGGAAATTTAATATGCGACAATTCCCTTCATCCAATCTAGATACAGGAATTGTTCTTTTAGACACCCTTCCCCCAATCCGGGTATAAGAATCAATGCTTATTTTGATGATTTCCTTCACCCAATTCAAGCATAGGAATTGATCACTTAGATTCTCTTAACCCCTTTAGGGTATAGGAATTAACATCCATCTTGCCACTTCCCTTTGCCCAACACGTATATAGGAATGGCCCATTTGGATTCCCTTTGCCCATTCCAAGTATGAGAATCCTAACTAGTAAATATCGTATCAAAAGGTGTTGAGTTTAATATGTGAATTTGAGATAAACTATTCTGTACCTCGTTTGGACGTAACTCTCAACTAAACCATGGAAATATAAGCGTAGCATACTATATACTTACCCTAATGGGAGAGTGAGAAAACTGCCTAATGGTGCTAAGTTAAATACTTGTACACCTCAATTGATAAGGTATCATAAGACCATAGATTTGGTTTCTTATCAAACTTTATAAATATCAAAACCTCTTAGATGTTATCCAATCATCAATGTGGGGAGCATAGTCATTCATTCACAGTAATATAATAAGATCTAATGAGATTTTCACAAATATCTTATACAATGGAAACCTTAGTTGAGATAGGTTTGATAAAACCTATTGCATTCGATAGAATCCTAGTTGCACTCATGATGTTTGGTTTATATGGAAACTCATGATAGTTATTCTTATAACTTTTGAGTTATAGTTGCAACATTACATTGAATCTTAAATAGTTATTTTTTTTTTGTAAGTAAAATATTATTAAAATAAAAAAATTATAAAATAAAACTATATTTTATCACCAAGTGTTTTGCCAACTTGGGTACAGAACATAAAAGTTAAGGCATTCCCTGAGTATCACATGCAGTGACAATGCATAAATAACACCGAAAAAGGATATAGATATAGACATTAACAACACAATCAACATGCAAAATATCAAAACCATGAGGAAGAAAACACAGCCCAAATCATCGTCCTTGATCTTGAAGTAAGACTCTATCGCAGCCAAATGCATCTCGCCAGTTAGCAGAAATCACAGCCATAAGCAACAAGGCATTGTGAGAGAGAAAATGCCGGCTTGGGAGGGACCGGCTGATATGAGAGAGGAAGTGCCGATTTGGTGCAACGATCAACAGGGGCTAGGCCTTGCAAGGAGAAGAAGTGTCGATTTGGCACTACGCCCGGCATTGTGTGAGAGGAGGTCCTGGAATGGAACTGCGATTGGCATTGATGAGAGGGGGTGCTGGTACAACTGCATCCGGGTTTATGTGAGAGGAGGGGCCAGTATGCACATTTTTTTTCAAAACCAGGCAAAGAAAAGGCATACCGTCTGGAATGCATCTCGGCCATAAGCAACTAGGCATAGTGAGAGAGGAAATGCCGGTTTGGGAGGGACTGGCTAATACAAGAGAAGAAGAGCTAGTTTGGTGCAGCGACCAGCTGGGACCATGCCTTGCAAAGAGAAGTACAGATTTGACACAATGCCCGGCAATTGTGAGAGGAGGTTCAAGAATCGAACTGCGACCGACATATATGAGGGAAGGTGTCAGAACAACTACATCCAGTTTTATGTGAGAGGAGGTACCGGTATGCACAACCCACCCCTTTTTTTTTTCAACATGAAGCACCAAATCTTCATACTGGGCACCACTATACAAGATCTACCATACTGGTACAAAGATGTATACCAAAAAGATACAAACTCTATAGCAATGAAAAAACAAAGTATAACCAACAACCCCCAATCCTATGTGGCTCCCTGTCTCAGCCAATACTTCGGTAAGCACTTTTATCTATAGAGCCCTTAGAATTCTTAGAAGTGGATTTTCGATATATCCGAGACTTGGCTTTCTGCCAAGATCCTGCCAGGTCGGAAGGAGGAGTGGAACCCTGATTCACCATCTTTTTAGGGGCAGATTCATCAATATGAAGGCTTGCCACTAGGCTACCCAGCTGGCTAAAACAACAGTTCAGGAATTCAATCACCGTTTTCAAGAGAGAATCCAGAAAACCATAGATTACCTACCTCCCATTCAGGGATAAAGAGGTAATGTATGGCCGTGTAGTCTTAGCTAGCACCAACATCCGGATAATATCAAACAATGTACCTGGAAGACTATCCTGATCCGCCACAACCCGAGGAGAAGAGGTGGATGATACTTCAAATTCAACAGACAACATTTGTCCAGGAGACCACTCACAGTCTGCAGCCCATCTGGAATTAAGGATGCTAGATATGCCTGAGTAGCGTTTGCCTCCAGCACGATCCGAAGAGCAACAAGATTGGGATCGAAAAAATCCTCCTGATCTTCCTCTACCATAGTAGGCGCCACAGGCCCTATCGACACCTCATCGTTTGGCTTCTAAGGTAACGTCGGATCCTGTTCCCAACCCACCCGTACTCCATCCAATGAAAACCCTTGGCCTACACAATCTGGCCCATCATTCTTGCAGCACTGAAGCTCAGCTGTAATGGTCCAAGAAGCATCTTGAGGGTATTTACATGAGAGTTTTGAGATAGAATTGGGTGTTAAGTCACAAAATCCTGCACCATTGACCGAGAGCTCCGCACTCGAGGATCGAATCTCATGTACCACCTCAACCAAAGCTGAAGCATGCATGGGACTGCAAGGTAGGTAATGTTGGCAGTCTGCATCAGTAGAGAGATGATCTGCATTTGGGCAGCCATTGGTAGTAGATGGATCTGACTTGTCGCCCACCTGATCGCCTAAATTAGACTAAGTAACATCCTGTAATTAAATAGTATCGTTCTCCCTTTGTAGCGCATCAAATTTGTTAGAGCAAGAAACTATAGGACTAGACGCCAGGCACATATGAGTCTCTGTTGGTTTTATGGGGTCTGGATCTACCTTCCCTGGACTCGCAAAAACATGGTCATTCGAATTACCCCTGCCATTGGTGGTATGTGGTTTGGAGTCCTTCATAAATCTGCCTGTGGAGCAATACACTTTAACAGGTTTACACTGGGTGTTGGAGTGTCCCACCCAATTGCATTTACCACATCGGATGGGCTTTCATTGGTAGTCAATTTTAATCTCGGTGAATGCTGGATGGGAATGCATTTTAGAGCATCCAAGCCTTACACGCACTATGGATGGTAGAGAGGCGTCTGCAGCAACCTCCACACACACTAGAGCAAAGCTCATGCGTTCCATCTTCTCCGTAGTAGGGTTGAGCTATAATGGCTTACCCACTGCACTCGCTAGCCAGCTCAGGTCCAAGGGGGTCCAAAATTTCACAGGGACATTAAACAATGTAATCCAAATGGGAAAAGATTTGTGTTCCTCTTGTGAGAGAACCATCCCCGGTTTCCACTTCTTCAGGAATAAAGGAAAATCAGCAAAGGTCCAAGGGCCTCCCACAAGGCATTTATCCATCATTTTACAGGAAGAAAATTGGAAAAAGAAAAAGCTCTGATCAGTACTCGCCACATGCTGCAATTCAAAACGGGCCTAAATCTTCCTAACTATATGATTTACAGCATGGAAATGCAACGGGTTGTCCGAGAAGTAACCCACCAGGGTGTTACCCCATATAATCTCCCCTTAGTTAATGACTTCAGTGGGAGGGGTTAAATCCACTATATCTCCACCCCATGCTGTTGAGGAAAGTGTTGTAAGAGGGGCTTACCTTCAAATGTTGCTTTCTGAACCACCTCCGACCAGGGATCTGGAAAGGTTCTGTGCATCGACCCCATCGAGGCTTTGAATTAGTCGAATCCAATAGGACCTTAAATAGTTGATTGCTAATTGCATATTTTTATTGCTCTTGATATTTGAAATTATTATTCAAGGAAACTGAAAGCTGAGTGAGACAGCGCTAGAGGGCTCGAGAGAGATTAAGAACTTCTGAGAGCCTGAAATTTCTTAAAGGCTTTTTGCGGGCGTTTTAGTTCATATTTTAAATTGTGCATTTGAAGGGAGCTTTCACGGTCTTTTATAGCCATAACCCTGAGCTGTCTTCCTTACGCAGAAGGGCTAGATGCCCGTTCTCTGTTAAGGATTATTGTCTTCCTTGGTGCAGGCGTGAGTGTTTTTCTGGCTGTAACGGTCTAAGAAAATAATTTTCTTCCTTCTATGTTTTGTAATTGTTAGGATTTCGAGCAGACAACTCACAGATTTTGGCGCCTTCCTTCCAAGATGTGCACTGATTTTAGAATGACTGTTATAATGGAGCTTGTCATCTTAGAGATGCGAAAAATCAAGACAAATGACCGTTGTGGTTCTGAGATTGACACGTAGACAAATTACTGCTTAGGCTGCCCGTGTCCTAGGCCCCAGCCCGTCTGCTAGCCACCTCTCCGGTCAACAGAAGCATTGACCGTTCTAGGCTTTAATGGGCCGTCTTGCTTTTGGGTCTTCGCCGACCCACTTGCCCTTCATCTGGTCAACGGAAACATTGACCGTCCAGGCAAAATTGGGCCGTTGTGGATTTGGGTCATTTTCTCCTTCGCGGGCCAGCTCATTACTGGCATCCCCATCAAGGAGATTTCTAGTAGATGCGATTTTAAAGTCTAGCAGCATTAACATTGAGAGATGGCGACAGTTCTTTTCTATTTTATTAGACGTTGGATATTTGTTTAGACTACATTTTTCTGAATTTTATTTTTATAATGGGTATTTATATTATCTTTCATTTTGAGAAATTTTTTTTTTATAATTGATCTTTTATTTATGATAAGCATTTAGAATTTGAGTATTTCAAGTGATCGGTTCGTCTTGGTCAAGTATTTCGGGTCCAGGTCATCATAGTTCTCATGCATAAAGAGCAGCTCCTTGAATTTTGACTGACATGTCATATCCCATATTCTTGAAATTTGTCAGAAATTGTATAAATATCAGCATGCTCATTGGAATTAAAAATGGTGATAGAGTAATATTTGCTCGGGAAATGTTCAAGAGGGTTAGGATTAGTTATTGCAACAACCTCCTCCTTTGTGAGAATACCTATCAAATGCATCTGCTTGCTCTTCCCTTCTACAAGTAATTATCTACCAATGTGGAAAACGTTGACCTCAAGGGTCATGTTCCCTAATGTTAACTTCATCAACCCATTCCTACAATTAATAAGAGCATTGTCAGTGGCCAGAAATGGTCTACCCAAAATGATAGGGATCTTTGAGTTAGAATTAACAACAGGACACTGGTTCGAAATCAAGAAATCAATAGGATGATATAATTTATCAATTTGGACCAACACATCTTCATCTATTCCTCCCCATCTCTTAACAGATCGGTCTACTAACTATAGAACCACCGTTGTGGGTTTTATCATTTCACCTAATCCCAATTGCAAGTAAACCAAATGAGACATGAGATTGACACTAGCCTCTAGATTGAGCAAGTCCTGCACAAACTCATATTCCCAAATAATACAAGAAATCGTGGGACATCCGAGGTTCTTATATTTAGGTAGGATTTTCTATTTAATCAAGGCACTAATTTATTCTATAAGAAAAGTCATTTTCTTAATATCGTCTTCCTTTTATAGTTTATAAATCTTTAAGAACCTTTACATAAGTAAGAAGCCTTTTAATCACGAGTAAGAGAGGAAAATTGATTTCCACTTGCATTAGGTTCTCTAGGATTTCATTATTAGAACCCAGCATCAGCAAATTAGATTTAAGGCTTAAGGTAATGGTGTGCTAACTAGGCTCTTAATTGTCTTGTCTTCTTCAAGCAAGTCAAGACAATGGCCACATGAGTTTTTATTAACATCCTTAGGCTCCTGAGCCGTTTTTGGTATGTCTAGAGATTGAATCCTTTGAGTAGTTATCACTTTGACCTCCTCTAGATATTTTTTGAAAGTGGAGGTTTGTGCCATATGTTGACCTTAAGGATTAAGTTGAGTTTGTGATTGAAATTTTCCTTGCTTATTCATAGCTAAAGAGTTTGTCAACCTTGACATGTGACCTCTTATTTTTTTATTTTCTTCAACCAATTGAGAAATCAATGATTCAATCTTTGATTTGTTCAGTTCAAAAGTTCAACGAATGCTTGCATTGTGTCACCTAAAGAATTTCTAGAGTGAGATGGTGTGCAAGGTGCCTGGTATCGTGATGCAAGATAGGTCTTAGAAGGAGGTGCCATTGAAGGATGTTGTGGATTAGACTTTCAACTAAATTTTGGATGGTTCCTCCAATGAGGATTACATGTGTCTGAGAAGGTGCAAAAGGTTTCTTATATATATTGAGAGCATTGAAATGTTCTTTATGCAGCCCTCTCATTTGAACAAGTACAGACAATCCCATACAAGGTGGTCCACTTTTTGACAAACAACACTAGTCCTATGGTTCTCACTATCAAAAGAATTATGCACAGCTATAGTGTCCATATTCAGAGTCTCTAATTCCACAGTCAAACTTTCTAATCAGGCCTTTTAAACTATATTTTCCTCTAAAATGATAAATCTCTCTACTTAAAAGAACGACCATGGGTCTTGATGTATCAATGTTGTCAATAGCACTAGATTCCGTCTATATGTGAGCCTTTTTAACTAAATTATTTAAATATTTAGTAACTTCTTCGGGGTCTTCTCACAAAAACTTATCATTATACATCATCTCAATAAATTGGCATTCAAAGTGTAAGTCTTTCGTAGAAATAATTCATAATATACCAACTCTTATAGCCATGGCGGGGGCAACAATTGAGCAATTCCTTATATCTCTCCCAAACCTGATATAAAATTTCACCATCTTCCTAAGCAAGTATAGAGATTTACCTCATCAAAGCATTTGTTTTACAATGAGAAAAGCATTTGCTGAAGAATGCTTGAGCCATCTCACACCATGATCCAGCTTAATGTGGTCTTAGTAAATATAACCAGCTTTTTGCTCGATCTTTCGATCAGAATGGAAAGGATTTGAATTGGAGAATATCAACGATGCCAAGTTGACTATATAAAAAGTCAAGATTACTTCTTCATACTTTCTAATATGGACGTACGGATTTTCGTTTTCCAAACCACAAAGAGTGGGAAGCAGTTGAATCATGGATGGTTTAAAATCAACGTGTGATTGATTTGGTGGAAGCATGATACAGGACGGTGTGCCTATGCGTGCAGGATGGAAATGCCCTTGCAGAGTTTTATTGGGTTAGTCCTCGTCATAGCTCATTGTGGATGTTGATTTTTCTTTAATAGAAAGTACATTTGAATCAAGTGGCATATTAAATGAATTTTCGAAGAGGTATCAATATCAATTTTAGATCTCCATGCAAAACTATCTAATTCATCCCTATAACGATGCATAAACTACTATGCAAATTAAAATTAACAGCAATTCTTTTTTTTTTTTTTGGTAAGTAATTAATTGTATTAAATTAAAGTAAAATTGTACGAAGAACTATGTTTGTTACCAAGTATTTTGCCTACTTGAAAAACGAAATATAGAAATAAGGGGGACCCCTAAACCCATTACAAAAGTCATTAAGAAATAAGATTACAATAATAAACGATTACTGTAAAGGAAAAACTCATCCGGACCTTGCAGCCAATCCACTCCATCCTAGGAGCCAAGAAAGCACTCCGGCTAAAAGACAACTGCATTCCGGGAGTACGAAGAGAAGCACTCCGTCCAAATAGAGGAATAACACTTCGGTTAAGCCACTTCGTCCAAGGAGCCAAGAAAACACTCCGGATAAAGGGAACACATGTACTACGGAAGCACGAGCCAAAACACTCCGTCCATAGTGATAAATCACTCCGTCCAGAGTGAGAAAAAAACACTCCGTCCAAGGAGACAAAGAGAGCATTCCGGGAAGGGACAAATACACTCCAGAAGCACTAACAAAGAGGCTTCGCCCAAAAAAAGATAAAACAGACCAGCCATCTCATTAATTAAATTTTTTTTTTTAACAGCAATTCACTATCTCTAAAGTTTCTGAAAAAAAAAAATGTAGTAAAATATGTGGTTACTTTAAAAGAGTAAATAAATAAACTAAATAAGAATAAAATAAAACAGAGTAGTAAACTAATACGGTAACAATTTCTCAAAGGTAATTGTAATTATAAAAGTAATTATTATAACGAACGTTATTATGAAAGTAATTATAATCATACTAAAATGATTATTCAAAGTAATAAAAAAATATAATTATAACGATAAATTTTTTTAGGTTAAATTAAAAATCAAAATGTGAAAATGAAAGTAATATAACTAAGCTTTGAAAGCGGCGGGGCATTTGATATTTCTCACCTGACTTTTATATATGTATTCATACCTGTTCAATTAGATAGCTTAATTAAGGATCGTAAGACCTAATTTTCTAATCAGAAGATATAATATTAAAAATCAAGGCTACTTACAGTATAGAAGCTTGCAGTTTAGAAGTAGACCACCTAACACCATTCTTGCAATCCACCCAAGGCCACTTACATCAGCTCTCCCAGCAAACGTGAACCCAAACTCTTTCAGAGAATGGACACTTAAAACCAGAGGTGTAAATGAGATTCCGAAGAACCCTTGTAGAGAACATAATAAAGACTTTCCCTGCGAAACGCAGATAAGATCCTTGGTTTAGAGACACTCCCTAATGGCTAACCATTGAATAAAAGAGTGCATCGCGAGGCAAAACAAAGCCCAAATAAGGGGAGCTCAATTGACTTCAGTACCCAGTGGCTGGAAAAGGTCCAAATGATCTTATCCTCCTCCCTAAAATTGCAGGGGCTATATATAGGCAAGTTTGAGAGAGTTAGAGAGAATGCAGTAGTCCTCATTCGGCAAGAATCACTCCTCCGCAAAGATAATGGAAGAGACTTTCTCTAGATGTCGAAGGTCATCTAGTGCACAGAAAGACCCTGTATCCAACTGGCCAGGATCCCAAACAGATGCCAATTGTCAAGCTAGATGAGAGTCTTAGCCTCATTCCCAGTGTGATGAATGATGGAGTGCTTGATTTTCCCTCTTAAGTTGGAGGACTTTCTTCAAGCTCCATGGGATTATATGAGAAACTAGACATCCCAGAAACATCTACCTCTAATCCCACAGAAATTAAACCACTCGACCCAAACAGAGGAAGGGAAGGAGGTCGCAATCCTCCAAATGTGTCTAAAAATGAGAGCTTTGTTCTAGACGCTTAAATTCCTTATGCCAGGGCCACCTACCCATTTTAGGTCTACTGATCATGCTTCAAACCACTTTGGATGAATTTTTATCCTCTAAACTGTTGGGAAAAAGATCCAGTCAACGAACATACATGCACACGGCAAAAAAAGGGAGAGAATTAAAATATATAGTTTTACGTGAAAAATCTTTTTTTAAATAAGAAGGAAAAACTACGAGACACTTAATCCACAAAATCATACTATAAAATTTTGGTTATAAAAACCCTGGCTACACAAGCCCCTGAAGCATAGAGAACAAGAGTAAAGTACTATTCCTTTATTTTTTTATATTTCTTCACATTTTTCACTTTTTTAAAAAAATACAGCAATGTACATATATATATATACGAATGCACTAAGCTACACCTATTCTGCGAAACGATCGCATGCATAGCAAAGCCTGCCACCTATTCTACAAAGTTGCATTCCTGCCCTAAACTTTGCAATTGACCTACTCTGCAAGGTCGGCTACCAATTCTAGAAGGTCAGCTATCTGCTTTGCTACATGTACTGACTTTGCAGGTACTTTTCGGTGCATGCCAGATTTGTCCACTTGCCATCTCTACTACCAAAAATCCTTCCGACATTGTGTACCACTCCGAAAATTCTACTACGAAATTTCACTCTGAGAATTTCACTCTTGCAATTCCACACCAGAATTCCAACCCGGTCATTTCACACCGGAATTCAACTTGAGGCCAAATTGCCGCACGCCCCCCTCACGACCGTGGGGGAATAAAATCCGTCAGTCCAACTATACTGCAACAAGCTTCAAGCTTCCCCTTTGGTAGTACATTGGTTATCATGTCTGACGCATTCTCCTCGGTTCAGACTTTTTCCAGTGATAGCAATCACATGTCAATAACATCTCTCACCCAATAATATCGAATATCAATATGATTCGATCTTGAGTGAAATGAGGAGTTCTTATAAATGTGTATAACACTTTGGCTATCACAAAGTATCACATACTTTTCCTGTCTAAAACCAAGTTTCCGGATGAACTTTTTCATCTACAACATCTCCTTGCTGGCATCAGTTACAACAATAAACTCTACCTTAATAGTTGAAAGAGCAATGCATTTCTGCAACTTCGACTGCCAAGAAATAGTCTTTCCGCCGAACTTAACCGGGTATCCCGAAGTAGACTTTCGGGAGTTAACATCACCGACCATATCAGTATTAGTGTATTCTATCAATAGATGCTTGTCACTTTCAAAACACAAAGACATCTTGAAAGTCCCCCGGAGATATTTTAGTATCCACTTTATTGTTAACCAATGCTACTTACTAGGATTCGATAAAAATGGGATAACTAAGCCGACAGCATGTGCGATGTTCGGCTTGATATAGACCATAGCATACATTAGACTTCCTATGATCGACGAATAGGGTATACTTCTCATGCTAGCTTTTTCATCATTTAAGATCGGACATTGCCAATTGCTTAATCTGAAATGACTCGTCAGCAGAATGCTTACAAGTTTAGACTTATCCATATTAAAGCGTTGGAGCACTTTCTCCACATAACTTTCCTGGGATATCCACAATCTCTTTACCTTGCGGTCACGAAATATTCTGATACCCAGCATTTACTTCGCCGGCCCCAAGTTCTTCATGGCAAAGGATTTTCCAAATTATTGTTTCAATTCGATGATCCAAGAGACATTACGTCCAACGATCTGCATATCATCCACATAGAGTAGGAGAATGACAAAATTATCTTCAGAAAACCTCTGAACAAAAATACAATGATTCGAAGTAGTCATCCGGTAACCTTGATTTACTATAACAGACTTAAATTTTTTATACCATTGCCTCGGAGCTTGTTTGAGCTCATACAAGCTTTTCTTCAGACAACATACTAGGTGTTCCTTCCCCTTAACCCGTAATCCCTCTAGCTACTCTATGTAGATCTTCTTCTAGAGATCACGATGTAGAAAAGCCGTCCGCACATTCAACTGTTCCACCTCTAAGTCAAGGACGGCAACCAATCCAAGTACCACTCGGATAGAAGACATTTTCACAACAGGGGCGAATATCTCATCAAAGTCGACCCCCTTTCATTGGTTAAATCCTTTCACCATCAGTCGCGCCTTGTATCTAGGTTGTAAGGTACTCTCATCAGTCTTCAAATGGAAGACCCACTTGTTCTTCAGAGCTCTTTTCCCTTTCGACAATTCAACCAACTCGAATGTATGGTTCTCATACAATGAACTCATCTTATGTTATATGACTTCCATCTATTCCGCATTATGTTCGCCTCCCACAACTTCTCCCAAGTTTTTAGGCTCCCCGCCATCGGCAAGCAAGACGTACTTATTGGGCAACAGGGGAACAGATGGCCATCAATCTCTTGAAGATCGTCTAACAAGAACGATCTCGACCAACTCTGCAACGTTTTTGCCATCCTCATATTCGTCCAGCATTGGTATCTTTTCATTGTCTTCTCTGGCCACACCTTGGCCGTCAACCTCCTATTGAAGAGGTGCCGGTCGGACAATATCAACACTTGTCTTATTAGTCCGACCGGTGTTAGACATGGCTTTCTTTTCTCTGCCGATATCAGTAATAGTTTTGTCCTCAACAAACACCACGTCCCCTGACCTGATAAACTTTTTCTCAATTGGGTCATAGAGTCTAAATCCCAACTCTTCTTCCCCATAGTCTAGGAAGATACATTGCACTGTCTTCGACTCCAACTTTATTCTTTCATATTTTAGAACGTGGACAAAGGTCTTACACTCAAATATCTGGAGGCGGTCATAGAACGCTTCTTTCCGGGATTATATCTTCTTTGGGACTTCTTCATTTAGTGGGTCGGACGGTGACCTATTGATAACGTAGGCAGCGGTTTTTAAGGCCTCTGCCCAAAATGTTCCGGGAAGTTTTACTTCAGAGAGTACACATCTAACTCTCTCCATCAGCATACAGTTCATCCGCTCGGCCACCCTATTCAACAATGGCGTTTTCAGCAGTATCTTCTAGTGCCAAATACCATAAGACCGGTAATACGCATTAAAAGCTCCAATGTACTCGCCGCCATTATCACTTTGAATGCATTTCAATTTTCTTCCCATCTGTTGTTCAACCAGAGTATAAAAATGCTCAAATATTCCGAAGACTTAGTCCTTGGTCTTGAATAGGTAAACCCACAACTTTTTCAAGTAATCATTAATGAACGAGATAAAATATTGTACTCCTCCAAATAACTTCTCTTTAAATGGCCCACACACATCGGTGTGCACCAGTTCAAGTGGGTCGACGTTCTTGGTAGACGAGTCTCCTCAGAATAAGACTCGTTGCTGCTTCCCCACTATACAGTAAGGACAAGTTCTCAGGCCAGTCTCTTTTACTCCTGGAATGAAGCCCTTCTTAACCAAGTTGCTCAACCCTTTTTCACTCATGTGGCCTAGCTAATGGTGCCACAAATCTGAGAATCCCTCACTATTAGTAACATTCACTTCTCCAACCGCAACAAAGACTTGCACCACATACAGGCCGGATACCATCTTTCTACGGGCAATAACTAGAGATCTTCTAGTCAATCTTCATACTCCTTCACAGAAGGTATTGCAATACCTTTAATTGTTTAGTTTATCGGCTGAAATTATATTCAATCGAATATCAGGCACATGCCATACGTCTTTCAGCAACAACCTCGTCCCATTGTTGGTGACAAGCGATACGTCACCTCTGCCAACGACCGGGGACATTACTTCATTTTTCATCATTATCACTTCAAAATCTCCTGAAGTGTAAGATATGAACAGTCCTCTTCTGGATGTGGCGTGGAGTGAAGTACTTGTATTTACTACCTAGTTGGACTCATGATCAATCAACTTTACCACATCATCTATGTCACAAGTCAACAGGAGATCTCCTCCAGTGACGATTGAGACCGAGGCCTTCTTCTCATCTCGTCCCTTTTCGGCTTTATTCTCCTTACCTTCTCCATTATTGTCAAGTTTTCACTTACAACAATGTATCTTAATATGGCTTTTCTTTCCGCAATAATGTTACTCAAGATTTTGGTGTCTCGATCGGGACTTGTTGCGGCCCTTCTATCCAGATTTTGGGCCACACCCTTTACTCCTTCCCCATGATTCTGTGACAAGTAGGTCGAAGTGCTGAGAGGAGGAAGAGGGCTGTGACCGACTCCTCATCACCTCGTTTAGCACAGCTCCTTTTGTCATTTCCAGAGTCATCATGCCATTTAGAGCAGTATTGGCTATGGTGATCTGTATCAACTCCCAAGAGTCCAACAAAGTCGTTAGAAGCCACAAACCTAACACTTCATCTTCAAATTTGATGCCCATACCATTCAGCCAGTTAATGCACCATTGAAATTTATTTTCGTGGTCGACAACAGGCATTCCGTCCTTTTACTTTACTTGCATCAATTTATTCAAGTGAAACAACTTGTTGTTGCTAGTCTTAGAAGCATAGAGGGTTTCTAGTTTCTATTATAGTGTCTTCGCATCCGTCTCATTTCGGATGTGATTGTACACGTCATCGTTCACAAATTATCGAATGTAGCCACAAACCTATTTGTGCTCAAAACCCCATTCTTCCTCTAATTTTGCCTCAGGCTTTTACGCAGCGAACACTAGAAGATGCATTGTCTTTACAAATAGCAGGTCGGTCATCTTATTTTTCTAAGTATCATAGTTTGTGCCGTTCAAACAGATTATCTTATTTCTCACCTCCATCGGTTTCAACGAACTTTAACACCGGCACGAATAACCTCTCTCTGATACCACTTTTTGGAAAAGGGATGCTGATCGATCAGTAAAACTGAGAGGACAAAGATGACAAACGTACACGCACATAACGAAAAAATATCAGAAAATTGAAACACACAATTTTAAGTAGAAAATCATCTTCTAAATAAGAAAAAAAAATCACGGGACACTTAATCTACAAAATCACACTATGAAATTTTGGTTACAAAAATCCTAACTACACAAGCTCCCGAAGAACAGAGAATAAGAGTAAAGAACTACTCCTTTGTTTTTCTGTATTTCTTCACACTTCTCACTTTTTAAAAAAATACAACAATGTATATATATACATATATAAATGCACCGAGCAACACCTACTCTGTAAAATGATCGCAGGCACTGCAAAGCCTGTTATCTACTCTACAAAATTGTCTTCCTGTCCTGAAATTTATAGTTAACCTGCTCAATAAGGTCGGCTACCAACTCTAGAAGGACAATTATCTACTCTGCTTCATGTATTGATTTGCAAGTATTTTTCCGCGCATGCCAAATTTGTTTACCTGCCCATCTCTGCTATCAAAAATCACTCTGGCCTTATGTACTACTCTAGGAATTTTACACCGAAATTCCACCCCAGGTGATTTCACACCGGAATTCCAACCTGGTCATTTCACACTGGAATTCCACTCGAAGCCAAAATACGGAAGAGACCTAAAATCCCAACATAAACAATGTGCCAAAGGAAGCATCTCATTAATGATTCAATTTTACTCAAGGACCCCTTTTGGATAACAAAATTAGAGACCCAAAAAGAGTGGACATTTGATAGGATAGAATGAATGAGTTAAAGTCGGCCTATGAATGACAAAAGCTTATCTGCCCATGAAGCTATCCACTTAGCCACTTGGCATACAATCGGTTGTCTTTAGCCTAGAGGTGGTGAGAGGGATGCCAAAGTACCAGACAAGCAAAGATCCTAGTGGAAAACCAGTGATGGACCGGATAGCCTCCTTTAGAGTGGAGTCTTTAGAGTAGATAAAAACTTCTCTTTTGTTATAATTGACTTTGTGGCTAAAACAATTTTTGAAGGTCAAGAGACTCATAGTTAAAGAGCCGACAATGAACTTCTTAACTTCTGAAAAGAGAAGAATATCATTAGCGAAAGCAGTATGGTTATTTTGGTCTTTTGGCATCATCAATAGTACTTAAAATTCTTTTCAGCCCTTATTGTATTCATAATAATGCCATGAGGACCTCCATAATAAAATCAAAAAGGTACGGTGAAAAAGAATCCCGTTAGTGAAGTCCTCAAGCACCTTCAAAGAAGCCATTACTTTCCTAAGTTATCACAATTGAGTAGGACCATGACGTGTGCTTTGATCCCTTTGTCAGCCGTGTCGTAAGCCTTATGGAGGTCCAGCTTTATTGTGCTTCTCACTTGGCACTTCCTGACATGGTAACAGTGATGTGTTTCTTGTGCAAGGAGGATATTATCTCCAATGCTTCTCGTAGGATAAAAGGCAGTCTAACAGTTATGGATAATGGAAGGCAAGGTGCCTCTGGTCCATTAAGCAAGCAACTTAGGGATTATTTCATAGATAACATTGCCGTGAGCAAAAAGCCAGAAGTCTATGATCTTGGCCACTGCAAGGACTTTGGGATTCAGGCATACAGGCTTTGAATTTATTTGTTTAAAAATCTTCCCCAATTTGAAGAAATTTAAGATGGCTTGAGAGATTAAAGGGCCATCTATGACCCAGGATTTCTTGAAAAAGCATGTCATAAACCCGTCCGTCACTGAGGTTTCAAATTTACTTACTTACCCAAAAAAAAAAAAAAAAAGTCACTAAGGCTTCAAAGTCAACCGATACTAAATAAACAGTACCTAAGCTTGTCCATAGAAAGCAAAGCCAAGATGGAGCCATGCATAGCGTCCAACACAGTTTTATCAATATAGGAAGTACCAAGAGCAAACTCTAAAAGGAGGAATCTAGAAAAATACCAGAGAACGTCTGTTACGGTTACGGGGCTTCTCAACGACTCTTCAAGCATATGCCGACAACAGTCTACAGCTACACGACGAATCACTCGAACTATCCGCGAAACGGAATCTATTAATTCCGCGATTATATTTAATTCCTACACTGTGTTAATTTGGTTTTCTTCCCCTACTCATAAATTATTAGGAATCTATTAATTTGGTTTTCTCTGTCCTTAATCTGTTAACAGATTATAGTTTATTAATCTGTTTGGACCACGTGCTTTCTGCACTGCCCTCCTCCCCTTTTTTCCCCGATTTGTTAATCTGCTAGGAATGTGTGCTTCTGCTGGGCCACTTGAATTTAGCCCATCACTATGCTGGGCAGAAGGATATGAAAAAGCATATTGTCTTCTTCCCTTCTCGTCTTTGCTCTCTGTCTCCCTCTTTCTCTTTCTCTCTCTCATCCTGTCCTTTCTATCTCTTGATCTGTCTTTTTCCTTCTGCCTCTCTCACTTCCTCTCCCTTTTTCCCTCTGCTTGATCTCCCCTCCCCTGCTTTTTCTCCGTGATTTCATCTTCTTCTTGCATTACACAATTAAAGCACGCAACAACGTTGCGGAAGGTCTCAGCTTCCTAGTGGACTTCGTCAAAATTGTTCATGGGGGATCCATCCTCCTTAAAGAGAGAGAGAATCCTTTCCTTATTCTTTCATTAAGTGACAGTATTCTAGAAAAGCCTAGTACATTGATCTCCCTCATTCTGTCAGTAAATCTTAGCTCGCTGACTGAAGGAAGATTTTTCCCTTGTACATAGTTGAAAATTGCAAAGAGTCTTTTTGGCAATAAGGTCCCTCTAAAAGGGAAATGAAAGATTTCTTTTTGGCATCAATCAGGTGCTTCTTTGGCAATAGCAACACTAATGGAGATGTCTCCAGCAACCACATTGAATGACTTCGAGGCTCTTTTGACTGCTTTAAGCTTGGGAACCACTTTGGACATGGGCTAACTAGAGACTAGCCTATACCACACATTGGAGACTGCAGATGAAGAGTCAGGAAGATCACAAAGGATATTATTGAATTTGAAATATTACTTTCTTGTATTTCAAGCATCACCATACATGATAACAGACAGAGAGTGGTTAGAGATGTCGGATGGAGGGAACATGGCAAAGGAGTTTTGAGCACTGGCTCATTTTTCATTGACAAGTATACAATACAGCCTTCTGATCGTAAAAAATTGGATTCTCTTCTGTTGCACTAAATGAAAAATGACCCCATAGTGCTTAGGTCTGAAACCCATAGTTTATAAACCATTGATCCAAGGACTTAGTACAGATGCCATCAAAGCCACCCCCTATGATTTCCAAAAGGGATATAACAGCACTGAAATCTCCTAATACAGCCCAAAGCATTGACAGGATGGAATTAAAGATAGTTTCAATGGATCGCCCAAGGGCTTTGCATCTGATCTCTTAGTTGTCCCCATAAACAAAGGATATGAAGAGATTTTCAAAGTTGATCCTGAATGTGACCATACAATGGATAATTTGGCTGTCATTTAGAACAAGTTAGAGATTGACATCCTCTTGGTTCCAACCTACACAAATACGACCCATGCAATTCTGGTGGTGGTTTATCACCTAACACCAACCTTCCACTACTTTGGAAGAAATGTTAATAACTACGAATCTTAATCTTAACAATCCTGCAAACATGAAGTTTACACTGTTTGAGGAAGTATTTCACCTTCCTAATTTTGAGGAGTCCATTGTGGCCCCTAATATTCCAGGAAGCAACATTTTTGAAAGGTAATTCTTTTAGGCCCCCTTTTTGGAGTTGAAGTTGTGCTTGGGAAACTGAGAGATAACCTTAATTGACTGGCTAGTCGAAAGCATCTCCTGAATACGACCACCACTGTTATAGTAATTCTCCATGGGGGTAGAAGATTGGAATGATTCTCTGTCCCCACGTTGACATAAGATAGCCTCTTTAAAAAAGTGATAGGGAGCCTTTTTGCCAGCAAGGGACTTTAGCAAGATGACATTTACAGGCTCCCAACTTCGGATGTGTTCCACCAATTTGTTGGAGTCCAAGCACTCTCGACCTTGATCCTTAGGCAAAGCCACAGGAAGGTCCTCTGTAATTAAAAGAGGCCTTTGGTTTATCCACCATGTAAGCAGTAGGGATTAAGGCATCACCATCATCCATAGTCTTCTTTTTACAGGACAAGTCCCAGTGACCATAATTTTCGTAGTCAAAGCAAAAGGAAGGCTTCCACATATATTCAACTCTGATAACTGTTGTGATTTCATTTCTAGAGATAGGGTCACCACTGATAACTAATTTCATTATGAAAAGATAGCTTTAACCTCCACTTCCATACAGACTCGAGCAAAACCGATTCTGGATAAATTATCAGTTTGTGAGTCAGCAAATAACAAAACTCCAATAGTGCTAGCAACATACTTGAGGCCCTCAAGGGTCCAGAATTCAACAGATAGATCAAATAATTTCACCCAAATGGGAATGCTCTTGTGCATATCCTGTTGAAGGATCATGCCAGGCTCCGCACTTCTAGGAAAATGGGGCTTCCGGCAAAATTTCAAAGACCACTTTTGAATTCTTTTATCAAGTTCTCCATATCCAAAAATTTGAAGAAACGGAATCTATTAGGGTTACATAGCACTTCAACAAGCTCCAGATTTTTCCAATTTTTTTTGGTTAGGGTGTCCACCCGTGGAAAACAAGTCCTTTTGCTGAGGAAATACCCCACTAAGGAAGAATCCCACCATTTAGCTCTTTCAATGGTGACAAAGGGAGGGGGGGGGGGGACAACGACCCGTTTGTCACCGCAACCACAAAGGGAAAATATGAAAGGTGGTTTCTCTGAGTTGTTCAGAACCAACCACCAACCCCACTAAGGAGCCACAATCGGGTTTGGGCAGCAAGCTGTTGGAACCCGAGGGGCTCACCAAAGGAGGTAAAAAAGAAGGAAATTTATATCATAGAGGAGGAGGTTGAGAGTCACCGGCCGCTTCCACGTCAGTCGGAGTGGCAACGACGAGGCAGAAGAAGGAAGGAATGGTGGGCGATGTACACTTTGTTATAGGACTTTTTCTAGTTGATTTTTAACCAAATATATTCATTCCGATTAACCGCATTACGATAATTCTCAGTAAAATACATATTGGATAGATTATCTATTAATAAAGCTTTTTACAGTTGACAAAAGACAAAGTCATAAGTATTTTTTTTATTAAAAATATAGTTTTTTTATCAAAATATATATATATATTATATTATCTATTTATTTATATTAATAAATTTATATAAAAATAAATAATATTATATTATTAAAAATACTTAAAAGTTGATATATAAAACTATGTGATAGATAAGTAAAAGACACAAAATAAAAGGTCGTTTAAAAAAGCTTTATTTAAAATATATTTCATAATTTAAAACATTATTATGCCGTTTTTACTGTGGCCTCATGTTTAATGTGGCAAATAAAAATCACAGGTGGTCGGCGAGCAACGGACGGCACAGATTAGACGATGCCCCTGTTTTTCTCAATGAGAAGCAGGATCCTGCTTTTCCATTTTTAACCATTAGATTGAAAAACATCCAATGGTTAAAATTTAACTATCATATAATAATATCTAAAAAATTAATTTTTAAAAAAATATTTTTAATTTTTAATTTAATATTTAATAAATATTAATATTATAAAAAAATTTTAAAAAAATATAACTATATTTAATATTTTTTATTATTTTAAATCTTAGTCATTGGATTAAAATTTAATGGCCATAAAAAGAGAAGCAGGATCCCCAAATCTCCCTCCCCAGCCATGAGAGAGAGAGCTCGAAAGAATGGCATTCAAAAGACAAAAATAATCCTCTAAATATTTTTTTAAAGTTTTCTACGTATTTAAATTTAATATAAAATAGATATTATATTACAAAAATATTTAAAAAATAGCCATTCTAAATGTATTTATATGATAAAACATCCGTATTAAAATATTAATCTTATTTTATAAAATATTTAATTTTTATATGCAATGGATATTACATTATAAAAATATATAAAATAAACAATTTAAATATATTTATATTGTACAATATCCATCTTAACCCCTCGTCCCTCTACAAAGTCTGCGTGATCTAGAATACCAGCCATCAATAGATAAGACTGTCACGTATTACTTGAGCATCTTTGGAATATAAAGTATGTTTCTTGATGTGCACAAACAAGGACTCTCCAATCGAAAAGCCAACCACCACCGCCGCTGCCACCGATCACCAATGAGGTTACAACACCGCCCACACTGCCACCATTAGCATTGCCACTGCTGCTGCTATGGGAAAGTCTATATAACTGTGTTACTTCTAATTTTTCACTAATAGCTATCTCATTTGGAAAAATCTAACCAGATAAAGAAATAATTTTTCCAAAAAAAAAAAAAAAAACCGGGATGGACTGATAGATACCATCGGAAAATAGAAATGACAGTAGAAAAGGGGAATTTAGCATATCAGTGTCTCAAATGCTACAAAAGTGATTTAATTCCAGAGGCAGGACACGAGAACGAACAAGCCCAGAAGAACTATTCACAACCTGACTGTGCAGGTGCTCCGCCGGTCTTCAGATTGTTCTTCGTTTCGAGCTTCTACCCATGGCGGCTCAAGATACGGCAGTTCCCGAGAAGCCAACTCCCTGGGAAAGAACTGTAACCAAATTTTGTGGAATGCATGATCCATTTGCCTTCATTTTAAGGCCTTTTCCATAGGCAGCAATAAGTAACGCCTCAGCTCGACCTGTCAAGTATCAATGGCCCTCAAGCAGTAAGCCAGTAGCACAATCCATTTGCTAAAAGATAAACCATTCCTCTTGAATTATTGGATTTTCTATCTTTTCCTCATTGTCTTGCTGTTTGGAATTTTCCTCCCATTTGCATTTTGGGGCTAATTGCTTGTACAATTAGAAGCTCTTGTACACAAACACATCAACTCATATGACTGAATCTCATATGTTGTATTTTGTTTAAAAAAGGAAAAAGAACATTCATCGAAGGTGCCAGGAGAGGGGTGGAGGAATTATCACACAATTAAACTCATGGTCACCGCTGAAGTAAAATACCATTTGCTCATTTTCTATCTATCTTATCTAACCTCAACATAACCCATGAGCCTGCTTAATAGGCTTACAGCCCACCAGGGACAGCTTAACAAGAGACCTGTCAACATTTCCTATCATCTAAGCCAAAGCAGCGAGAGAAATTGGAGCCCAGGTGTTACATATGTATTCAGTGTAAAGGGTCTCGGAAATTCCAGGATATTTGTTGCAACAACAAATGATCACTTGTGGCATCATAGAGAATAACAATGTCGCAATGGCAGGTCTAGATGGCTACTAAGTCTATTTTCATGAGAAAGACTAGAATTTAGTGGGAGATACCATTTGTTTTCCTGACACTATACAATAATGAACAAGGAATTTTCAGGATTCCAACACACTCTCCTATGGGAAGTGTCATTCTTACTCGTTCTTATGTAGAGTGCTCCATGAGTACTAAGAGCATGTTTATCTCCTAAGAATATTCAAGAAGAGGTGCAAGTAGAAAGGGAAAAAAAAAGGTGCACTCAAGAGTGATTCAAAGAAAAAGATTACCATGGTCTTTCTTCCTCTTTAACATAGGACTCAAAGATGGGAATAATTCAGATGCAAGCTTCCTGCTATCATCCTGCCAAAGTTGAACAAATAATATATCTGAATTGATATGGGAATATTATGCATATTTTGCACGACAAGAACTCCATGATCATATCTCCAACCCTCTTCATGGTAAACCCAAAAAACAAACAAGATTTCCAACACTACATAAAGTTTCTAACAATGTCGACCATATATAGCAAATAGTAAGCTGACAAACAAGCATATAGACAACTAAATCAAGCAGCAACTCCCCCAATGGTGATAAGAATGACACTGCAGCTCATTGCACCCAACTCTCTCTTAAAAAAAGGAAGAAAGGATAGATAAATATAAAAGATATAAAAGGAGAACCTTGCCCAACAACTTCTACTCAAAATCGGCTCATGCCAAAACGTTTGATTGGGTAGAACAAACCTTATTTGCATGGTTCCCAGCGAGTTCAAACCCAGTCTTCCAAAGAAGAGATGGCACAGGAACAACAGAGAATCCAGAAGCAACCAAGATCCCAATCCATAAGCCATAACCAAAGCCTCCACTCCACCAACCCTATTTCTTAGAGTTAACACAGGTCACAAGAATTAGTATGATGATGTATGAAGTAAGTTGCAAGTACCTTATTGAATAAACCACCAAACAAAAAGGAAAATATGTTTTTTTTTTTTTCCCAAAAAGTTATGATAGTAACAAATTTTGATAAAATCACACAATATTGGAGTATAATAAAGATATTAAGAGAGGACTATTGAACAATAAAATTAGTTCTGGAGAAGTTCATTTGTGACGCAATGCAAAATCACATGCCATTTTAATCAATAATACTAGAAAGGCCATGGCAACGCTATGTAGAGAAGTAAATAAACAAACATTCAACCTTATATGCTAACATAAGTAAAAAAAAACCAACCATTCATGTGAACAAGCACAATACCAGGAAATAGAAGTCACAGTCTTATGCCTGATATAACCCTAATCCAACCTTCTGTTGATAGACTATCCACGCTCACCTGCTTCCCATCTTGAGGACAAGGAGTTGATTGTTCTATGTATGCGGTGGTACCTGACAGGAAAATTGGCCCATTCATTGAAGAGTATTCCTGGATAGAACCCTAAATCCAAAACTCACCCCACCCCCGACAACCCAAAAAAAAAAAAAAAAAGGCTGCCAGAGGGAAAAGGGAAAGGGCCAATAAAAGAATATACATAATGCCCTTGTGGAAAATGAAGGGACAAAATGATGTCTAGAAACAATACAGGACACAGTCAATACATGAGTGATACTCAAAGTGACAATAAATCATAAAGACAATAAACATGTCCAAAATATGGGTTCCATACCAACTGGGGCACCAAAACTCTGAACCAATTGAACAATAGATTTAGTATCTAAACGTCTTCGCACTCGTTTCCCAACTAGCACTTTCAAGTGAGGAGAATCAAACACCTGTAAGAAGGAATACAAATGTGTAAAATTTTGGTGACAAGAATGCATATTCAAGATTTCCAGACGTTTCCTCCGCAGCATACCCAAAAATAAAAATACTTCAACAATGTTTAATAGTTCAAGTACCATCGTGTATATTTAAACCACAAATAGTGCATATATTGCTATCAATATTCAGATATTCACAATGAGCGCCTTTAATCCATTGTAATACTTCAATTACATGTATTATTAAATTCCACGCTAATACAGAATTAGCCAGCTACCTGCGCAGAACACCCCAAACAATCGGTTCTCAACAGTGCCAATGCACCCGAAACATCCGGGTCAACCCCGATTATCCATTCATACCCAGCATTGTTTCTCGGCACGTCTTCCTTGATACACAAGTGGTCGAATTTTTCAGAAAAAGGACAAGAGAGGGAAGCCAACCAGTTCTCTTTAAGTCGAACATCAGAAACTCCAGCCCTAACCCTAGCTCTAACCCCATTTCTCAAAACACTGGTT
Source organism: Nepenthes gracilis (assembly GCA_033239525.1). Taxonomy (NCBI): domain Eukaryota; kingdom Viridiplantae; phylum Streptophyta; class Magnoliopsida; order Caryophyllales; family Nepenthaceae; genus Nepenthes; species Nepenthes gracilis. The sequence goes on from BSYO01000007.1 coordinate 17,271,102, forward strand.
TTGCCACTAGGAACTCGAATTACCTCGTGCTTATCGCCCAAATCCAATGAAGATGTACAGAGAAGTCTGAATTTAGCCGAAGACAGAAGCATGCTGGGTTTAAATTTAGACGACACAGAAACAGAGTTCATATAAATTGGCGGGAGGACTTTGGATAATTGTTTTGTGGGTAGTTGGATTCGGAGATATTCCATCAAAATGTACAATGAGAGAATGAGAGAGAAATAGAGGAGATGCACCTAGTCTCAGAAGGACGATGGATTTAGGAGGGAAATACAAAAGTTCTTTCCATGATTTGGTGATTGTCTTTTCCTCTCCGCAGTGCAGTTCAAAGGGATGGACAGTGAACTTACGCAGGTTAGCGATGGGCTTCTGGAGCTAAACGGGCTGGACTCAGTTTTCCATTGTTGATATAACAATGGCAAAACAAGTATACAAAAGCAAGTTTATCACAATGAATTAAAGAATGGGCCAACACAATAGAAACTCACGGCCGAAACCACAAGAGAAACACAAAAATTAAAATCCAAGACAGAAACATCATCAGCCCTAAAAAGCCGACCCATAACACACCCAATGGATCGAAAGTCCTCTTCAAAGAAATCATAACAAAAAAAACTCCTTGAATTGCCGGCTTAAAGCCACCAGATTGTCGGGCCCGAAATTCTGCATATAGATCGAGAAGTTGACTAGGGAGAAGGCAATAGATGAGGAAAAAACATTTGGGTTAATTTGAGCACTTCCAATATAGATCAAATGAATTTTTTATAAGGGAATACAAATTGATTATAGTTAGAGAAAGTAAATGAAGGAGTGGACCTTGATTTACCAACTAATTGGATCATGATTCTTCATAATTAATCAATGCACTCAGTTATTTAAATGATATCTTACCCTAAAATATAAGGTAACGAATGACAATATTTTTACTATTTAAAGTTATAATTATAAAATATGAGATAAGATAATAATATTTAACGTAAATTAGGCACTTAAGTATCAATTAAAAAATTTATTTGTAAAGAAATATGAATTAATTATGATCAGAAAGACGAATAAAGAGGTAAACTTTGAAAATTATTAAGTGACATACTGAAAAACGATTTAGAAATATTTATCTTACTCTAGTCCTATCTATTTTTTAATGTTTTACAAAATCTCATACAAAAAAAAAAAAAAAAAAAAAATCCATTTTTGATAAGATTGATAGAAAAAGTGTTAGATAATATTATATAAAATTAAGTAAAAAGATGAAAATAAATTTATATATACTATTCAATCTAATAATATTTAGGTTTTATCATTATTATTCTCATATAATTTTTTTTAATGTAAAAATCTTGCTAAAATTTTTAAACCTATTAAATAGGTCTTTGAAGACTAATGTCTTGTTATCGTGCTCGTCATATTCAATGGTCATCTTTTCAGATACCGCCAATGGAAAAGAAGGAACAAAAAGGAATATAGAACAAGGTAAATTACAAATAGCAAACAATTATGCGAAAGAATTTTGAATTTTTATAATTAAATTTAATTATTTACTTTTTTTAAAAAAATTTCAAACTTATATGTAAGTCCATTTTGATACTACTAAAAATATTTTATCACAACATTTTTAATGTCATAAGATATGCAAAATATTAAACTTGACTATAATTTATCCGTCTTATTAATTCTATCCGTTTTATCTAAAATTTAATAAGATATAGTCTAGACATATTAGTAAAATGGTCAAAATTTTGGCAAAATTATTATTTTTTAGATTAGATATGGTTAATAGTAAAAATAATAAGCCTAGCATCCTTATGATTTTTCTTTTTTAATTGTAAATATCTTTTTTAAATTTGAGATAAATATCAAGTTTAAAATATTTTTAGATCATTTTAATAAATCATATTATTTATGTAATTAATACATTTTCATATAAAGGTCATCATTTAAAATGCTTTTAGGTAATATTTTGATATATATAACATATTCATTGAAAATTTTTATTTTTTAGGTAATGTTTTTATAAATATAAATTTATAAATATGACGCGTTCTTAGATCTAGATTGATGTACGAATTAGGGAGCAGTTAGGTCTTTCGTGTCAGGTCGAACTCAAGTAAGTCTGATCACCGTCTTTGTGAACTTGGGTCCTGTGCACTATAAATAACGAATAAGCGGTTTGAGAATTGGCGAGACTCACTTTCTAATTCATCATTCGACACTCAAATCAAAAATCTTTTTCAATGGATAAAAAGATGTAAAGTGGATGTAAAAAAATATATTAATACACTTGTGTGGGGTAAAGTGAGATTTGTGGAGGAATGGACTTCGTAAATGCACTCAATGGGGAGTGGCTTTGAGAGCTAATAGAGGGTTAGGCTCCAGTGGTGCACTCGATAGAGAATGGCTTTGAGAGCTAACGGAAGGCTAGGCTATGGTAGTGTGTTCGATGAGGAGTGACTTTGAAAGCAGACGGAGAACTAAGCTCTGATTGTGCGCTCAACGGGGAGTGACTTTGAGAGCTATAGAGAGTGAGAGTTGTGTGATCGAGAAGAGTTTGATTATTTTTAAGCTCTTGCACGTTGATTCGGGTCCCTCCTTCCCCTGTGATGGTGAAGTGTATTTGTAATACTTTGTAGCAGTGGCATTTGGCGTCAAAGCTCATGACAATTGTCTCGTTAGGATTCGTTGACCTGTCCCGGAAATAGTCGTAGTCAGCGTGTCAATTGTCGTCTTGCAGTGGTAGTGCGACAGTGAATGGTCCTTACTGACATCCACTTGACCATTTCGACAGGTGATTCACTGAGGCCTACTGATGGTGGCAACGGCCTAGCAGCAGCATTGCCTTTTCTGATCATTGACAATGGCCACCAATGGCAAACATCTGTGTTGGCGGCTTCTGCACCGGCTAGACTGTTGCTACTAGGTTATAGGACTCCTCCATTGCGATTAGTCGCGTCGCAGGGGCTGCTTGATGGGCCTGACTGATCCCTCTCTCATCGGCCTACTATGCGTTGCCAAGTCTGGGCTTGTCGTTTGGGCCTTCTGGACTTCAATTCTCATGGGGCCTTACTTTATGGGTGGATCTAGCTTGAACTTGGGCCAATTTTTTAGCATACCCAGGTTAGGTGACTTGACTTCATTAGCTCCCAGCATGTCATGATGGGTTGCTTCCAGCTGGCCTGCTCATGTGTCCCTTCCTAAGGCAATACTTCACCTGTTTTCGAGGGCTATGCTCCTTTCTCAGGGGCCTTGTAGGTTTTCATATAGGGTCATAGGGATTTACTACTCTGTTTGGAAAGATCACGTCGTTGATTCGAGGCCTAGCATCGATTCCTTACCGGTTCCTGGTGGTCGATGCTAACATACGTGACTTCTCACTTAAGGCTCGTCGATCTCCTCCATTGACTATAAATGGAGGGGCTCCTTACTCTTTTATCCATGGATCATCTTCACCCAGTTGAGTAGTGTGGGAGTTTAGAACCGTCATGGGTCCTTTGTTGCCTCCCACTGGGATCAAATGGAGTTATGTGAGGTTCAAAGAAGTGATTGAAGTCTGCCGTGATACTCTTCCATCAACTTCCTTGATGTTGTAATGAGGGCAGTCTGATCATAGGTCCATCATTACTTCCCTTCTCCATGCTAGCATCTGGTGGTGTTGCCTCTGGAGGAACTTTGAGGCATGATCGCTTCGCTTCCACTGTCTTGGATATTGGGGGAGAGCTCAGCCTTCAGTTTCTTTCGCTGGAAGGTTGCTTCCGTAGCTTGTTAGGGGGTGCTTCTGTAGCTCAACTATGGGTTACCACACTAACGCCGCACTAGCTCAGTCATCAGCCAAAGGGCTACGGTCAACCTCGGTGGAGGATCTCCGAGCGTGAAGCTTCTCCCGTGAGGGCGACAGCATCTCAACTTCCTCCTCGTTAGAGAATTGCTTTCCATTCACCTTCTGTAGCCCCTAGTCTCTAGTCTGGATGCTTCCACAAGTAGGTAGAGGGTGACTTCTTGGTGCTTCAGCCATGGCTGTCTTCCCCGAGCATATCTTTCCAAAACCAGTTTCCAGGCGAGCACTGTAGGATCATCGTTCCATGGATTTTATCTTCTTTCTTTTACTATGTATATTCTCTGATGTAAGCTTTTGTACTTTGTAAATGAAATTAATAAATAAAACTTCTAAGCATTGCTTTGTTTCTTGCCTAATGTCTTCTAACTTTTTCGCGCAACTTTGGATGGTTGGAATGCTTGTATGTAGTTGTGGGTTGCTCTAGGTCCACTAACTTGACAGTTTGGGTGGCCGGCAGCTCAATCTTCTAGCGATCTGCCTCTCAGATGGACTCTTGAGTGCTTGGCAAAAGGGCCTACCAGGTGAATCAACCTTGAGCCTGCCAAGGCCGCGTGCTGTACGTTTGGCCTTAGAAAAAGGCATGTCGGGGGATTGTTGACTGCACCATATGCCGTCACTTCAATCAACCATCTCAGTGCATTGATTGTGTGGGGAAGTAAGGCATCAGTCATCATTATTGCACTTGCGAAAAGATGCACTGCAGTTGACTCAGGGGAGGGTGTGTGTCACTGCTACTGCAGGGGGCACACCGATTTGCTTCCCTCGAACGACGCCATCCCTGGCGGGGTCGTTGCTTATTTAAGCACTAGCCCCCGAGCCATTTATTACATCACTCTCAGAGCATCTTCGTTTTAACTTGTTGTACTTCTTGTTGATTTGTACAACATTTGAATGGCTTCTTGGGGCGTCTCCAATATTCGATCGACCTTGCTCAATAGGGATGTGGAGCTTTTAATTGGTGAGGGCTACATTTTTGGCTTTGCCTCTTTCACAGTCCTTGGTGTCGGTGGCACGGCTTGCTCTCCTCCTCTAGGGTTCGCTACTATTTACAATGAGCACCTATGCGTTGGCCTCCGACTCCTACTTCAAAGGCAACTGCACAAGATTTTGGTGTCCCTGGGAATCCCTGTGGCTTGCCTGCATCCAGATGCAGTTCGATATTTAGTTACTTTGTTTGCCTTCTTCTACGCAAGGAGGCTCACTCTGGACGCTTGGTCCTTGAAGGTGCTCATCCGGATCAGCTAGGAGGGTGATTGGGTTTCCTTTGTTCTTCACGTACAATTTCAACTAAGCGGGGCGAGGCTCGGGTCATCAGAAGGCTAAAAGTCTTGCTTCTTATTTTTAGAGGTTGACCCGACTGGCGGGTCCCAAACAAATGGGACAGAGTCAATAGCTTCTACGCTAGAGATCTCCTACCACATGAGAGGCAAATGGGTCAACCGCTAACGGCATTGGTTGAAGGGCACCCTGACGTCCTTTGCAATATCGAGGAGTGGCTATCCCGTGGCACTCTAGAAGGCGGGTCGGAGGAGGGCTCGTCAGAAGAGCATAACTCTTCTAGCTCATGGGCCACCTCATTGCCAACTTTGCTCTTGGGGCACAGGAGGACTGACATAGCCATCACGGCGGGACGTGCATCTACCTTTGGAGGGCCGTCGAGGAGGCTAGTTGTTGGGATGAGGTACCGAGAGCTTTTAGGGGCCCACACTCAGGCTTTGGATCAAATAGCTTTACTTGAAGACAATCCCTAAAGGACTCAGTGAGAACTAGTGTACCTCCAACGTGAGAATGCCTAGCTTAGGGGCGAGCCCTAGCCATTCGCGCTACAAGGGGATGGCCAAGGATCTGTGTCAAGCGGGTCAAGAAGTCAAAGATCCCGAGGTGGCCATTCTAGCAAGTTGTAAGCATGGGCTGGATCTTCTTTCTTTCCTTTTGTACTTCAAGAATGATAGTTGCCTTCGGATGCACACTTTGAATTTTTCAATCAAACATACTAAACAATTTTGGTTATTGTCGCACACTGCATGTGATTTGGATGTCTGAGTGTCATGCCATGCAGCTCGTCAGCTACCAATCTAAGTGGTACAAACCCCTGGTGGCCCACTCTTCTGGCAATCCAGTCGTGGCCGTTCGTTTCAAACACTGAGCTAGGATGAGGGATGGTCAAACTTGCCTCCAGCCTACATGGGTCGTGCGCCACTAGTTTACCACTTTGGGAAGTGGTGGCATTAGGGCTTTGAAAACATAGGATTTTCTCTGTCTGTCGACAATCTTGAGTTTGCCAGATTATCATTACTGATGTCATTTGGTTGACATTCTATGGTGCCTCGATGAGGGGATGCGTGTCGTTGCCATTATGACTGGTGACTTTTTGCCCTCCTTAATGTGACACCATTTGGGACCTGGGCTCTATCTATTTAAATCCTAGGCCGCATCGCCATTTCACGTATTTTCCTTCTACTTTCGAATAGCTGTGAACAACTTCTCATCTACTTTCTCCCCTTGCTACACCATTCATGGCTTCCAGGGAGGTTAAATTGATTTGATCATCCTCATCACTATTGACGTTCAATAGTGATGTATAATCACTATTCTCCCAGTTCAAGATTGCAGGGAACATGGCGTTCCTATTAATGGGTGAAGACGGCAGGGCTTGCTCTACACCAGAGATATTTATCATAGTGTACGAGATTCACTTGTAGGGAGCACTCCGTTTTTCGGTGCCGCCAGAGTTGTACACTATCTTGATAGCTTTGGGAGTTCTGGTGGAGAGGCTTCACCCCAATGCCATCTGATACATGGTGTCTTTATGCATCTTCTCTCATTGTCATGGCTGCCAATTTAGCCTTAGGTCGATGAGGGCAACTTTTTGCTTCACCCAAACCACAGATTAGATTTCATTGTCTCTGTGCTCAAGCTTTAACTTCAAGGGGGCAAATGCAGATTCAATGAAGAGCTAGAAGAATCGTTATTTTTATTTGGCAGTCTCTTCTGACAGGGCTATTTTCAGCGAATGGAGAAACGTGCGGTCTAGTCTAACTAGGTCCTTGGAGCGCCATGAGGAGGCCCTGGAGAAGTAGTTGATGTACCTTATCCAGGTGCACGCGAGTACTCTGTGGGAGAGAGGTTACTAGTTGACCCCATAAGCCTTCGCTACCACCGCATGGGAGCTTGGCTCCGAGGTGTTTAGTGTTGCGCCACTGCCACACCCCAAAGGAAGCCTGGGGTGTTAGTTATTCATTAGCACTCCAGTCTGTTGGCCAAGCAGCAACACACCTCCTCTGTCCATACTTCTTCCAATTCTTCCTTCTCCTCTAGGGAAAATGATGCCATGCTAGAGCAAGTGCATTGGTCCAAGAGGTCTTCAAGGATGATGGCTCTGGCCTTCATTTCCTCGTTGGGCCAAGCGTCCAGAGTTGCCGAGTTGGTAGTGAGTGGCAAGCCTTTTGGGCATCTTGTGTTGCCTATGGGTGACCAAGAGGGCACTCTCGAGGGGCAGGTTCCAGCACCTACTCTAGCTTAGTATGGTGTTCCTATTGTTGTAGTGTCTCCATGCGAGGAGCCCGTCTAGTGTCTTCCCACTGCTGTTGATGAGGAAGTTCATTGCAGCGATTAGATGACTGACGTGCCGGTGGGGTCGTCCAACAAGGGCCACGAGGTGGCCGATTTTGTATCGATGGGGCTTGGCACGACCGTAGGGGCTGAGGAGGCTGCTGGAGCGCACTCCCTTGAGTCTTCGAAATTTGAAGCTCTAGAGGCTGTGAAGGTTGCCGAGACTGAGGAGGCTATGAGGGACCTTGTGTCGGGCCCTCAAAGCTTGGGACTGAGTAGAGGCGAAGGTCAAGCCCTCTTTTGGTGTAGATGAGGAGGATGTTGAGGAGGTCACCGAGGAGCCTTGATCTGAGCCCTCCTACGCCAGTGATTTTGGAGGAGTGCAAGGACATCATGGAGACCTTGGCTCCAGAGGAGCCTACATCAAGTTGCCTGCCCTCTGAGGGGTCATCTCTTCTTGAGGAGGTTTCTTGTGTACATTTTTGTTTCTTTTGTTTACTTTTTACATCACTTCGACTGACTGATTTTCTGCTCCCAACTGCAAGAGAGAATCTGCCAACTGGTAGCCTTCATTGACCGCTTGGCCCAGGCCCACATTGACCGGAAGGAGTTTAGAATTACAATAGAGCAAGCCTCTCATTGCAAATATGAGGTACCTGAGGACAAGGTGAGGATCTCCTCCGTTGAGGATTCGCTTTGTGAGTGGGAACAGGACTGCGCTCACTTTTAGGGCAAGAACCTTTGGCTCAAGATGGAGCTTTTGACCTCCCTCAGCTCGGACAAGATTGGGTGTGCTTTGGAGCATAGGTACTAGGTCAGCATTGACTTGTGCCACCGCATTGTAGATCTGGTGGCTCCGAGCTTTCTGGTTTCATTTTTTCACCTGAGGAATGCCAGGCTTGGTGGCAGTCAGATCTAAAAGACTCTTCTCATTTTGCCACTGGGCCTCCGTCCCGTCCGCAGGAGAGTCCCTAGCCTCCAAATCACTCTCCCTCCGGGCAATAGATCAATTTTGTATTCTTCTTGGGCGAATGGCCCTTTATATATTTTTGATCTTTATAATAAAATTAGGCAAATTGTTGAGATCTCCGTTGTTGCTTGTTTATATCTTCATGTGAAATTATTTTCCTTTATTTTGCCAGCTAAGTATTACTACTATCATTACTGGGCTTATATTGGGCGTGTTTTCCCAATCGTGCTCGTTCCCTTGTAGGAATGTCGTGGCACTTTGATTTTGTGGGGTGCTTATCCCATGAGTGAGATGTCATCGCATGCTTGTGGGTGAGCCTCATTAGGGTTGGTTGGGCTTCACGACCGTAGCCGCCAAGTCTTGGTAGAGTCATAAGCCATCACCCGCATATTACAGCATTGGTGTTTGGTCCTAACAATGGACTTCGTAGCTTGTGCACATCTAATCCTAGTCCGCCGACCGTCATCGACTGATGGTACTCTTATCCGTTGGAAGGAGGTCATGACATGCATACTATAGAAGCCCTCTAAGGTTTTAGTGGTAGCTTGATGATGTGCTCCAAGATCCCTCAAGCCTAGGTGTTCAACCGCCAATGCGATGCTTGGTGACAGGACCGAGGTTTAAATTCAACCACGTATGGTTGTTCGATATTGGACTAAGGTTTAAATTCAACCATCTCTAGACTACTCAATTACTAGAATCGATGTTCAAATTCGACCACGTATGGTTGCTCAATGTTGGACTAAGGTTTAAATTTGATCGTCTCTGGGCTACTCAATTACTAGAACTAAGGTTCAGATTCGACTGTCTATGGGCCGCTCGATTGCTAGAATCAAGATTCAAATTGAATCACCTATGGGTTGCTCAATACAGAGCTAAGGTTTTGTAACAGGTGAATATGGATTCTAATATCTCAAATCTCTATTTAGATTATTTTAATATTAATTATGATTTTGAATAATTTAAACGTAACAATAATTAATTAAATATTATAAAATTTTAAAGGATATTTAGTATAGTTGGGCTGGCACCCGAGGTGCATCCGTATTGTCGTCTAAGTATCGATTTGGATTATGAAGTAAAAGAAAAGAAAAATATAAAAAATATAATAATGATAATAATAATAATAATAATAATATATAAAAAGAGAAAAAGAAGAAAATAGAGGCAATAGAGTGTCAGCGAGAGAGACAGAAAAGGAGGAAAGGAGGAAGAAAAAGAGGAGAGAAAGGGAATTGACGTGGGGCTGCCATTGCCGCCATCGCTGAAGGAGCCGACACTAGGAATGGAAGCCGGCGAAACCTTCTCCATGATATTACCCTCCATTTTGTGTGTCGGTGTGAGTAGAGAAAGAAATCGTGAAACGAAGTAGAACAGCCACCACCGTTGTCACTATCACCAGAGGAAATGGATGAAATTAAGGCAATTAAATCCTTTCCTTCTCTGTGTAGATGCCAATTTTGGGATTACATATACCGATTTTGAAAAAAATCGGTCAAATTATGATAAAGATGGGTAAATGTGGCGCGATGGAAAGAAAGAGAGAGTCATCGGCTTGCATGCGTCGTCGTTCGATGCCAGGTTACTGCCATCGTGGTTGCCACCGTCGCTTGTATTGAAGCTGTCCTCGGCGAAGGAGGAAGGCGAAGAGAGGCAGAAGTGTGTTGTGATAGGAGAGAGAATGGGAGGAGAGAGAAGGGTCATGTGCGAAGCAAGAGAGAAAATGCCCAATTCGGATACCTTGGAACATCTTTTTGGCAAATCTGTTTGCAATAAAGTTGAAGCAAGTGTCTGTGACCCATCTTCTTGATCTAATTTAATATCTAATATATTTTATATACTATTTAAAATTTTTATTAACATGCATTATTTTCATACACTCGAGTTGTTTATTTTAAACATGCATGTATGACTTATTGGCTGATTTTGTGATTTCTGGTACAGGCTTTATGATTTTTGAGATTTTAATATTTTTTTAAAAGTTTAAATAATTTATTGGATGCTATATATATTTATATCAGCATTTATATATGAAAATGCACATAAAACTTTGTATAGGATGTATATTTTCACAATTATGCATCAGGTTACGGTCATCACATTTGGATTTATTATTAGATATTTTGGTCAGCTCTTGATGGAGAGATATTTATTATTTAAAAATTTCTTTTTGCCGACAAGACAAGTTTGGAGTGGATGATTTGATTCAACCATATAACATATTCGGATATCTTAATATATTTGACAAGATTGAGAATCACACCCAGTCACGGGTGGCAAAATATAATGAGCAACATTACTCATGGGAGATAGTGTACATGGGTGGCTAAGTATGCTGGCCTAATTGTCATTTGATATGGATAAAATAGTCTTTAAATAATCGAAATTTAAATTTAGTGTATAATATATTTTTTTATATTGATTTGTATTGGACTTTGATTTGAATTTAGATTTTAGATTTTGATTTGAGATTCATCAATTTTGCTCATAGATAGGTCTTAGTATGTCTCGTACAAATAATTTTAACTATATGATTTGATTTGAAACTTTGGACTATCTATCGTATACTGCTTTGGTTTGTGTGCATGCTATTAGATAATTCGATTATCAAAATTTTATCCCAAATCACGAGCTGACCAGGCCTTAAACTTGGACTTAGATTGAATATTGGCTTATTGAAATCTATTCGGATCACTTATATATATATATATATATATATATATATATATATATATATATATATATACATTTTAATAAGGACTGTTTTCTGATTTTAATATTTGTTTTAGATTTAGATATTTAATTTGAGTATGAAACTACCATTAAATTTTAAATTTTAAATTTTTATTTGATTTATTATATCAATATTTGGATTTAGTCTGTTATTTAATTGAATATTTATTTATTTGACCATCTCTTTGATTTATTGGACTCGTTTTATTTAAATATAATAGTTGCTAGGTTTTAGGCTTATAGTTTATATTTTGTCTCTTCAAGTAGATGGTTCGGATATATTGTAAGAGAAAGGACATGATCTGCCTACTATTTATCCGATTTGGTGGGTTTTAATTCCATTATAGGTTAAATTGATATTTGATGTAATTGAATTTTAAAATTAGTTGGATATAGATCTATAGTTATATTTTGAGAATAGTTTAGATATTGTGTTATATCTGATTATGATTTTGATTGAATTGTTATCTTTGTTACAATGATTGTAAAGTAAGTTATATTTATATTGTCCAAATGGTTATCCGATAAGAACCTATGCGGGTTTTAATTTATCCAATTATATATATTTGGTTTGTCACATTCAAATTTTTAGAATTTAGTATTATTTATTAAATTTATTTGAGATTTTAAATTTTAAAAATTATAATTAATTATTTTAATTGACCTACTTGATATGAGTTTTTAACAAAAATAGTATCATAAAAAAGTTATAAGGAAAGGTATCGTGGGTCATTTTGGTTAAATACTTGATTAAATATTTAGGTATGTTAAGTACTGCCTTTAACAAATAATAAAAAATTTGAGTTGTAAAGGCTTAAATTTGAATCGGAAAGTTGAGTTGGGGAGTCTTGGGTTTGGATCAGAAGGATGATCATCCGATCGTGATGAGTCACACGAGTGACATAATGAGTGGATTGATGTTGTGAGGTTTCGGGTCTAAAAACTTTATAATAATGAGGTGATTAGTATGCTAATAAGTAATACTAGGCCTATGGAACGAATAAGGTTGGGTATCGAAAGAAAAATCGAGAAGAATTTGGGTTCATGCTGCTGAAGCGCCGCCAGCAGGCTTGCGCCTGCTATGTGCTCGAACCGTGGCTCGAGGGCGATTTCCAGAATTGCGCCCCCCCACTGGCCGCTCGAGCTTAGCGCCCGCCCGATGCTTGCTCGAGGAGTGCTCGAGCGGTGGCACCTTTTTAAGTCGCAGCTGCTTCTCTTTTCCTCATTTTTCCCATGAGCCAGAAGCTTCTAGAGAGAGAGGGAGTGCCAGTTTTAGTGAGAGAAAGGTGGAGATCGAGGTCGTGGAGTCCGAATCCGTCTGAGGGCTAGTTATAAAGGTGAAAACACGTGTCGAGGCAAGTATTCTCATACTCACATCTTATTCTCTTTCAATATTTTATTTGATTTGATTGGGTATTTTGTGTCTGTACCCATTATTAATGTTAGAATCTTGAAACCCATGATTAATGACCAAGAAAAATATAGTTAGTTGTTCAAATCGTGTCCGATTCACTCGGTTTGGTTTCACCGAAATCCTAACCCACGAAATTGGGGATTTTCCTTTTTCCTTTCGCGTATCGTGAAATTAACCTCAAAATGTGAACCCCCACGTCCTAAATATGTATATATGTTGGCCGCGAATTCGATCTCGCACGTTTCGACCCAATCGTTGTGTCTGGGCCTCTAAATTGGCCCTAACACTGTTCATCCGAGTGTAAAGGGGGAAATTACTTGTTCCCACCTTCGTTGTATGTTGAATCAACCCCAAAAGATGAATCACCATGTCCCAATTGTGCATATGTATCAACTGGACGCCCGATTTCACAAGTATCGAACCGTTTGTGGCGTTCGGATGCTCTAAAAGAGACCTGACACTGTTCATCCGAAAATAAATGGGAAATTTACATGCTTTTCCCTCGTTTAATTGTTATGAAAGTGATGTCTAAATGTTTCAATGTAATGTAAGCCCTGAAAAGGTGTATCCGTGTACCGGAAGCTAGGAAATGAGCCCCGAAGGCTTCTAAGACAGTATTTGGCTATCGAAGGTATGAAATTCAAAATTCTCTTGTGAATGTGAATTGAATGGTAAAAAGAAAATTGAGTTCCACAGAAAGTTGTGAACCGAGCAAGTGAATGGAAGGGAATCCACATTGTACATTGTGATGGAATGATCTCCCGGATAGAGATGTATGTGATGGGAATGGGTTTTTTTGAATTGTGAATGTGTATGGCAAATGTGGATTTCCCTCTCCAAGTGTTGGAACTAATCTTGAAACTAGGACCATGATTCATAGGGGTAGTAACCTTTGGCTTACCATGTACATCACGGTGTGAACCCAAGAAATACTTGACCACGTATTCTAGCCGCTCATGGGATCGGGTGATATTCATAGTACGCCTTTGGATATTACCATGGAAGAACGAGGAACTGCCTGGTCCCCGGGGGATATTGTGACGGACCGGCCTTATTCCACCGCATAAAGCCGCTGTTAAGCCTAAATTCCTTCTTTGGAATACATTTAATAGACAATAATTAGGTGGACATAAAATTTTTCTTTTCTTTTACACACAGGATTTCATGATCCCGAACTACAAGAGATGCTTTCTAGACATATCAATCCCAGTATCCAAAATAATCACGGAAACATGCTAACATTCATAGGTTCATAATGGCGGAATAATTTTACAAATCTTTTCAATAATTAAAGCTCTTCATAGATCAGCTCCAACTAGCTAAGTCATTTGGCTACACTATAATGTTCTACTCAACTTCATCCTCTATAAGCCTTTTATCATCTGAAAAGTGGCAATAATGAGTTATAAAACCCAGCAAGATACTCACATGCAGAAAACAGAAAACATAAACATATATATAAGCGGATCAAAACAGATATTCATAACATAACTTAGCATACGAAAATCATCATGTCATTTCTTCTTTATTTCTTATTATTATTATTTTGTCTTCGGAAAATCCATAGAACCATTCGTAATTCTTATCATCTTTAGGAACCAGACGGGAGCGGACAACATCGAGGACGGGTTGTGTGTAACCCCACAACCTAAAGTCGTATCCTCTCATTATGCTCCCCAAGGCGGGAGATAATGCCCTTAACCCGGCATACGGGGCTGTAGTCCAAAAGTCTTATGCCACCAAAAAGTTTCCTCCCGTGGCCCAGGAGGTAATCCTCGAGTGTCACTCCAATATCCTTCATCCATCTTTAACAACAAGTTTAATGGAGACTCGGTTCATAGTTCATATCTTTTAATGGCCATCGATCATAGTTCAAAAGTCGGAAGTTATAGAGTTCCACTTGCTATCCGGATTACATATATTTTTCTTGTTCTTATAGCCTTATTCTTAACTTCATCAATTGAAGTCCGTATAACCTTTCCTTTAATCATCTTAAAGCCAAGATTCTTTGATCAAAAGTCAAAAATCTTATTTGTCAAAACAGGAAGTCTTTTCCTTAAAACCGGAGTGCTTTATAAGGGCGGAGTTATTCTACAAGGGCGGAGTTCTTCTAGAAGGGCGGAGTTCTTCAAAAAGGCAGAGTTCTTTAAAATCCGGAGTTCTAAAACCGAAGTGATCTTTTTTTAAAATCCGGAGTCAGTTTTCATCGAAGGAAATCCGAAGTCGTTTTTCATCGAAGGAAATCCGGAGTCGTTTTTCATCAAAGTAAATCCGAAGTCTTTTTTTTTATCAAAGGAAATCCGAACTCGTTTTTTTTTTATTGAAGGAAATCTGAAGTCATTTTTCAACAAAGGAAATCCGATTTTGTTTTAGGCTAAGGGAACCGGTTTCGTTGTTGTCATGCAAAAAAGCCGATTTCGATTTTAAACATGCAAAGGCCGATTTTGATTTTTAATGTGTGAAAGGCCGACTTCGATTTTCAAGGTGCCAAAAGCCGATTTCAATTTTAACGTGTGAAAGGCCGACTTCGATTTTAAGGTGCCAAAAGCCGATTTCGATTTAAACCGTGCCAAAAGCCGATTTCGATTTTTAAGGTGCCAAAAGCCGATTTCGATTTTAAGGTGCCAAAAGGAAGGTTTGGCGGTTTCCGTCTTTGTTCTGTGAACTCCGAATTCCGGAGTGTCTTTTTGTTCGCTGGTTTCCGGAGTGTTTTTGGATTTGTGTACTCCGGCTTCCGGAGTGTATTGTGCGCTTCTTTATCTGGCGCTCTTGAGGATTCCGGTTTCCGGAGTGCTTTCGCTGCTGCTTTTGAGGATTCTGGATCCATCTTAAGGACTCCGGTTTCCGGAGTGCCTTTGCTTTTGCGAACTCCGTTTCCGGAGTGTTTTCCTTCGTTCTTTTTGTGTTTCTAAAAAAAAATGAGGGTTTTGTCTTGGCTTTGAGGATTCCGGCTTCCGGAGTGCTTTTGCTGCTGAGGATCTCCTGTTCGGAGCTTTTCCATAAAAAAAAAAAAGAAAAGAAAAAGTTAGCGGAGTCGCTGTTCTAATGAACTCCGAATCCGGAGTGCCTTTTTGTTCGCTGCTTTATCCGGCGCTCTCGTGGACTCCGGATTCCGAAGTTCGTATTTGTTCGAGCTTGGCTGGAGTGCTTCCTCTTATCCGGGATCATAAAGCCGAATCAGCTTTTTCGGATGTTCATAAATCTAAAGTGTCCAACCTGCGAGCATTCCGGAGTCCATTTGCTTCCCTAATGGGAAGGACGGAGTGGCTTGTGCGCCTTGCTGGCCGGAGTACTTGATGCTCCCCTTGGACAGAGTGGGTTTTCTTGGCTGGAGTGACCTCTTTGCGATCATTTTTGTAGTTCCATTGCCTCACCAAATGGTGGATGGAGTGGCCTATACTCCTTTGCTCCTTTGATCTTTTCTTATGGACATGCTGACATGGCATGGTTCGACTAGTGCTAAAGTAGCGTCCTCTGTTCCAGTACTGCTGGCAGTTGTGGTTTTGAGTCCCAATGGCTGTTTCCTTCTATGTAATATTTTATTTAAGACTCCTGTGTTATGGTTTTTTGGATTTTCTCTCTTTCTATGTCTCTTTTTCCAAGTCGGTAAAACACTTGGTAAAAGTAAAGATCTTTGTACAGTTTATTTACATTTTAATACAATTAATTACTTACCAAAAAAAAGACTT
Source organism: Nepenthes gracilis (assembly GCA_033239525.1). NCBI lineage: Eukaryota > Viridiplantae > Streptophyta > Magnoliopsida > Caryophyllales > Nepenthaceae > Nepenthes > Nepenthes gracilis. The sequence goes on from BSYO01000007.1 coordinate 17,287,292, forward strand.
TGATTTTTAAGATACCACAAGCCGATTTCGATTTTAATTGTGTGAAAGGCCGGCTTCGATTTTTAAGGTGCCAAAAGCCGATTTCGATTTTAACCGTGTGAAAGGCCGACTTCGATTTTTAAGGTGCCAAAAGCCGATTTCGATTTTAACCGTGTGAAAGGCCGACTTCGATTTTTAAGGTGCCAAAAGCCAATTTCGATTTTAACCGTGTGAAAGGCCGACTTCAAGTTTTATGTAAAATGGACCGATTTCAAATTCAACATGAAGATGCCGATTACAAATTCGACATGAAGAGGCCGATTTCGAATCCAACATGCAAAAGGGCCGATTTCAAATTTAACAGGGACAGGCCGATTTCAATTCAACTTAGGGCCGGTTTCAAATTCAAATACTCCTGGCCGGTTTCAAATTCAACTTAAGGCCGGTTTCCAATTCAAATACTCATGGCCGGTTTCGTTGTTAAAGGGGGCCGATTTGGATTTTAAACATGCGAAGGGCCGATTTCGATTTTAACATGCAAAAAGGCCGATTTCGATTTATCATGCACAAGACCGATTCTTCTTTAAATCAACAGAACAAACATCATATATAAACATATCAGATATACTATGCATAATCATGAACTTTAAAATAAAGGTGAGTACCCTTGCCTGGATTCCTTTTTACTTTGCCTTGAACTTTCGATCTTTCTATACTAACAACTTTTACTGAGTGCCTTTTTCTGATACTTCGCTGGTCCTTATTTATAGCCCTTAAGTTTGGTGGCCTTCATTTATAGCTCTACATTTTTCAAAGAGTGTCATTTATGCCTTTATATTTTCAAAAAGTTTCATAATTAGCTAGATTATTTATGGTCGTGCATTCCCGAAGGCCAGAGTCATTAATTTGTTCTTGACCGGTTTAAGCTTTTCTAACATTATCACTCCGGCCTTCAAGGCCACTTCGGCATCACTTCACACAAGGCCGGACCGGTCTTGATTTTCAAGGCTGGAGCCGGACTCGTTTTGCACTAAGGAAAATCGGGACTCATTTTATACTAAGGGGAAAGTCGAATTTCTTTTCATCAAGCAAGGCCCAAACTTGATTTCATCTTAAGGTCGACTTACTTTTCTTATTATATTTTTCGGTCAACTGGTGTTGACCGAATTATAAGGACTCGATGACTGGAATTTCTTATGTTCTAAAATCTGGGCCGTTACAGATATGGGACGTGTTGAGGTGGCCGAGTGCTGCAAGCCTAAAATATAGCCGTTGGTTGAACGCTACATAGTGGAGATGTAGTCGTTCGTTGAGTGTTGCATAGTGGAGATGCAACCGTTGGTCGAGTGCTGCGGACCTAAAATGTAGCCGTAGCTTTAGAATGTGTAGCGAACACATTCCTTTCCTCGTTCTCTCACATCATTGGTTAGTATGGCCTACTAGCTCGGGTCCACAAAGATGATATAATGATGAAAATAAATAATGCCTAATCGATGTAACCGTGAGAATCCAGTTATTCCATATGTTTTCTGTTCCCTCTCCTGAATCATGATTATTGAGATTGCTTCTATTCCCCCCCCATTCTAGTTGTTCTATTATTTGCCTACGAATATTGAGTATGATTATATTTGCTGAGCTATACGCTTACTCTTATTGTTTTTCCTTCCAGATGAGAACATTTCGTCGACGCCAGATTAGTTAGAGTAAGGATAGAGACTTGCATTGAAGGGAGTTGCTGAAGATCGACGCTTGAAGATTGGGTTATGTTTATCATATTAGAATGTAAACAGCCACTCATGGATGGATGTGACTTTTTGTTATATTATGATTTTGTTATGCTTCCGCAGGTTTTAATGATCTAGTTATGCTTCCGCATTTGTGTTGATGTTTCTGAATTTTGTTTCTTCCTAGAGGGCATCACTCTAGGTCCGATTCTGTAGTCGGGGATACTGTGACTAGAGCCATGGATGATATGGCTGATTATGTGATCCTGTGTATTATGTTGTAGGCTTTGTATTGATTATTTTGATTAGATGTGTGCTTGTACAGAATGTATTTGAGCAGGTTGTATTTTTAGTTTTCGTCCAGTCGCGAGAAAAATTCTGCCCAAATTTCTATAGAATCCATAGGTTAATTATGGGCTTTAGTTTGTGTTACCATTGACAGACGTTATTTATTAGAAAAATAATCCGATCCGTCACAGATATTATGGTAGAAGGAGGATTTTGTTTGGCTCCTCTGGATAAGTGGAGGTTTTGTTGGGTTTTATAATTTTAGAGGAGAAGTAGCAGCCTTAGGTTGGGCCCGTTTGAAATCTCACAGGGTAAAAAGAGATTTTAGCGAGTAAAGGGGTAGGTGATGGAATGGGTCGGTCTGAAATCTCATGGGGTAGAAAGAGGTTTTGGCTAATATATGGGTAAGTGATGGAGTGGGTCGATTTGAAATCTCACGAAGTAGGAGGTTTTGGCTGGTCGAGAAGTAGACAGTGGAGTGGAGGTGATAAAATGTAAGAATGAAAGTATGTGTGCAGGATTGTGGTAGTTCGAGACCTCGGGTGGGTCGATATGTAATAATGATAGTCGAGAAATTGCAAGCAAGCTGATGGTAAGACTTTCAATGCCTTATCTTGGGCCAGTAGAATGAGATGATCGCTTGAAATGTCTCTTCGAAGACATTCGATAAAATTAGAATGATACAGAGGAGATTAGTGTGCCTCTCCGCAAGGATGACATGCATAAAACGAGAAATGATCGTTGTTTGCGAGTGAGGGACTAAAGACTCATCAAGATTGGAAGCTGCATATAAAGATGAAAAAGGACATGCCAAGTCAACTTGTTTCTCTTTGTAAGAGAAATTGTGGAGTTTTTGATGGACAACCTATACCAAAAGAAATGACAATGAGTGTAAGTTTAATTTTGTTGGTAGCGATAACGCTGATTGTGTAGGAGTTTGAAGTTATGACAGGAGCGAGAGGAAAATTCAAGAGTTGTCCATTTCCACTCATCGCTGTGATCAAGTAGATAATCATCCCGACAAATCTTTCATCGTTGAAGAATCGATGAACTAAGAGCTTGAGGTTAGGCCTCCTAAGGCAATACTCAAGAAGATGTTGAAGAATTTGAAAGATTTGTTAAAATAGGATAGTTATTGAGGACTTTAAGATTTAATTTGAAAGCAGTCAATGCTGTTCCGACTTCGAACTCATCGCAAGGAGCTAGACTAGGCTTTATTGATCAAGCAGGAATAGCTCTAGGAGAATTCTTTTTAGAAGAAATTAGAGCAACAAGATCAGAACTCAAAAGATTGATTCATTTATCCCCCAAAGGATAAACTAAAGGAAAGTTAGATGAAGCAAAGTCTTCCTCCCTAAGGTTCTAGTTTGTGAAGTCAGCTAGCAAATTTTGTGGAAGAAGTATGCAAGACAAGTATGCTTTTGTTAGAATAGAGTCTGCTTTAACTGTGGTCAAATATGTCATTTGTTAAAGGATTGTTCGAATTTTAGGTGTTCAGATTCTAGAGGTCCAGATAGGAGACATATGGTTCTAAGCAGAGCATTTGTAGATTCAGCTCATGAAGTTGGAGCTGGATCCTTTGTAATATCCCGAATCCTTGAATTATTATAATATTTATTGTGATTTTGGGATAATTTAAGAATGTCAAAAATTAATTTGATATTATAAAATTATAAAGCAAAATCAAATTTGTGGAGTGGCACTAGAAGTATGTCTGAGTATTGGTGGGATATCATATATATACATACATATATACATACTTTCTTTCTTTTCCCTCTGCTACTTTGCACTATGCTACCAGACTGCTATTAAATTTCCCCCCTTTTTTCCCTTACTAGCCGTGGGTTTTCCACCCATGGTTTTCTTCTTCTTCTTATATATACATACATATATACATACATACATATATATATATATACATATAAGAAGAAGAAGAAAACCATGGGTGGAAAACCCACAGCTAGTAAGGGGAAAAGGGGGAAAATTTAATAGCAGTTTGGCAGCGTAGTACAGAGCAGCAGAGGGAAAAGAAAGAAAGAAAGATAAAGAAGGAAATAAAAGAAAAGGAAAGGAAAAGAGAGAGAGAGTGAGAGGGGGAAGAGGGTTTCGTAGGGGTAGAAGGAAGATGGAAGGTGGGCGGCGACACTAGTGGGGAAATCGCGCGGGAGGAAGGGAAGAGAGAAGAGATTGGCACAGAGGAGCACTCGACAAGTAGCGCGGTAGAGCTGTGGCAATGGTGCCGGTAAGGAGATCCCCGCAAGTGGTCGGAGGCAGCCGTACGAGGTAGCAGGGGGAGAAGGAAGATGGAAGGTGGGCGGCGACACCAGTGAGGAAATCGCGCGGGAGGAAGGGAGGAGAGAAGAGATTGGAACAGAGGAGCACTCGACAAGTAGCACAGTAGAGCTGTGGCAATGGCGCCGGTAAGGAGATCCCCACAAGTGGTCGGAGGCAGCCGTACGAGGTTGCAGCAGAGGTGTGTGCGAGGTTGGTGGTGCACGTGAGGCAAAACCCATGAAGAGATACAGATAGGGTGAGCAACGACGGCAAGGAAAGAGAGAACTCACCAAGGAAGGTCAGCGGCCGTGAGAGGAGACAGCATCGGCACGTAGGTGAGGTGGCAACAGTCACGGGCGAGCCAGCACAGCACGGAGGAGAGAGAAGGCACACTGGTAGAGAGAGAAGGGGCATGACCAGGGAGAGGAGCACGTAGTTCGAGTGCTTCGGAGTATGATTTCTTCAAATTTGCTTGGAGTAAAATTGTGGCAAGTATCTTCTAACCCTATCTTTGGTCTAATTTTGTATCTGATAATGTTTTATAACTGTTTGGAGATTTTATGAGTATGCATGTCATTTTTATACACTCTATCTATGTAATCTATACATATATATATGTTTTATCGGACGTCCTAATATGTATAACTAAACTTAAGATTATACTCAAAATCATTGGTGGTAAAATATAGTGAGCAAGTTTCAAATTTAGAATAGACAAAGTACATAGATGGCCTTGAGCTGTTGGCTTAAATCGTAGTCTAGCCTTAAGCTGCTTACCTAAAACGCAATTGATATAGCCATAGTTACCGGACGAGGGTAATGCTTTCTCAAGTTGATCTGATGACCTTTGGTTCTCTAATTTCATGCATACTTTATATTTCTGTATGTATTTTGGTAGACTGTGATTTGATAAACGTGGATTAACCTATGGATAAGCAATAGGAATGTCTCATACGTATCGATATATGTTAAGCCCCGGAATGTATTTTATATTTATCTTTTTAGTTCTTGACCGTTGATTTCAGCATATGAGATATAAGCTTTAGATCCAGACAATGGTATGTGACCCATGCGAATGTGGTGACGACTGTGGTTATGTGATATTGTATCAGATCATATGATATGATATCGTCTATGAAATTTAACCAAATTACTGTTTATTATGATTATATCCCAAATAGACTGTTTGATACGGACGATAATTTAGTATAAGATAACTCAATTTTAGGGATTTCACAGGACATTGTGTTTGTGTTATATGGTTGTTTTGTGATATCCCTTTCTCTAATTTATATGTACTATTTTACGACAAATGATGCTTGCCGAGCCCTTAACTCACATTTTCATATTTTATCCCTTCAGATTAATAGCTTGACTATGATTGTAAGAGTTTGGATTCGATCAGAAGCAGTGTTGCTTATCTGGTAAGTATAGATAGTTATGCCTATTAGGTTTTTGACCTCAGGGGGTATGTTTAACTTTTTGTTGGCCGGATGTAAGCCGTGCATCATGTATCGAGAATTGTAAATTATTTACGTTATGTAGATGAGTTGTTATTTTGTGGATATCCTCTTATTAACTTTATAGATTGCAGGTCTTATATTATATTGTCCGAATTTATATTCGATGAGATCTTATATGAGTTCTATTATATTGGGTCCTATATATGTATGGATTGTCACCCCAGGGTTGGGTTTATTATTATAGATGTTGAAATTTTATACTATTGTGGATTATTGTTATTGACTTGCATATATCTTCCTGTCGTGACGGAAGTGGTATCAGAGAGATGTCAAAAGCGGGAGTCATTTTGGGTCCCATTGAGTTGTCTAGGTCAACTTTGGGAAGATGGTTGATTTGATCTTATGTTTGATAGGTGTTTGATATGGCAAAAGATAGGTCTTCTAGGGATATAAGATCGGTTTCCAACCGAGATGAGGATAGTAGAAGAAGGACTCAATAAGCCATTATAGGAAGGAGATTGGTCTCTAGTCGCGAAGATGATTATCTGGCAATGATGGGTTGCATGAGTGACATGATGGATCAAATAATTCAACATCAAGATAGTGATTTAAAAACCATGAGGAGAATGGCTCAGAGACTATGAGGAGGATAGCCTAGCAAGACTATAGCAGGACTTCATTTGATTGATTCAAAAGTGAGCAGGTCCCAGAGTTTCAGGAAGAGTTTGATTTCGTGAAGGTAGAAAATTGGCTGTAGAGGATGGACGTGGTGTTCGAAGTGATTGCTTGTCTCGAGAAGGATAAAGTTAAATTTGCCGCTTATAAGTTGGAAGGCGAAGCTAGACAGTGGTGGGCATATCAACGCCATGCTTTAGGGCTCGGCAATGAAGTGATCTCTTGGAATGTGTTTCGTGAGGTATTCTTAGATAAATTCTTCCAATCCAGCACCCAAGATATCAAGGCCGATGAGTTTGGCCGGTCGAGGCAAGGGAACCTGTCGATGATCGAGTACAACACACAATTCACAGAGTTGTCCCTATTTGCACTTCATGTGACGGGAGATGAAGCTTTGAAAGCTCAAAAGTTCTTGTCAGGGCTGAATGATCAGATCAGGAAGCAGTTGGTGCCCTTCTGATTAAAATTGTACAGCGAAGTTTTGGATTGAGCCTTGCTGACAGAGTAGGAGTAGCTCAGGGAGTAGTATTTTGTAAAGAAGTCGCAGCATGGAGGCCAAAGTTCCCAAGGTGAAAGCTCGCATTTGAAGTCCACAGGCAAAGATAAAGGAAAGGTGTCCAAAGAGATGCCTTCCCCTCCCAAGTTCCATTTTACGAAGTCTGCTTGTGAGCAGTGTGGAAAGAACCTGCGTAGGCAAAATGCAACAAATTTCAATGTAATGTGGTTGTTATGCCTCAATTTTTGGAGAATTCTTTGATGATGTTGACCTCAGTGGGTGAATCATTTCTAATGGAGATTGTATATCCCTGATGTCTGATTTAGGGATGCGGTTATGAATTGTCAACAGATTTGATTTTTCTATATATGTCAAAATTTGATTTTATTTTGGGAATGGATTGGTTGGCGTGCTATCACGCTACTGTGGACTGCTTCCACAAATCCATATTATTTTGCATTCCAAGGTTTGATTCCTTTGAATTCTAAGGTAGGATTGGAAAGGAGGCCACAAGATTGATTTCGGCTCTTCATGCAAGCCATTTGATACGAGAAGGATGCCAAACTTTTTTGGTATATGTGACCACTTCCGAGAGTCATTCAGTGGTCATTAAAGATATTTCTGTTGTTCATGAGTTTGAGGATGTGTTTTCACAGGATTTGCCTTGTTTGCCTCTCAATCGAGAGACAGAATTTTCCATTGATGTGGTGCCAGGGTTTGCGTCGATTTTAAGGGCTCCTTATGGGATACCCCTGTCCAAGTTGAAGGAATTGAAGCAACAGTTGTAGGAGTTGTTGGAAAAGGGTTTTATTCGACCGAGTGTGTCACCATGGGGAGCTCCGGTGTTGTTTGTAAATAAGAAAGATGGGTTTTTGAGGTTATGTATGGATTATAGCGAATTGAATAAAATAACCATTAAGAATAAGTATCCTCTACCAAGAATCGATGATTTATTTGATCAATTGCAAAGTATTCAGGTAATTTTAAAAATTGATTTGAGATTGGAATATCATCAGTTGAGAATTTAGTAGAAAGATGTGCCCAAGACCGCATTCAGAACGAGATATGGTCATTATGAATTTCTCGTGTACCTTTTGAGTTGACCAATGAGCCGGCATTGTTTATGGATTTGATGAATCAGGTCCTTCAGCCGTATTCGGATCAATTTGTGATAGTTGTTGTTAATGATATTTTGATTTATTCTAGGAGTTTTGAGGATCATGAAGTTCAATTGAGAATTGTACTGCAGATGCTAAGGAAAAGACAGTTCTTTGCCAAATTAAAGAAGTGTGAGTTTTGGTTAGAGGAAATTTCTTTCTTGGACCATATTATTTCGAAAGGTGGCATGCCCATGGATCCAAAGAAGGTCCAAATAGTGATTAATTGGGAGAGGCCGTCGAATGTTGTAGAGGTGCGGAGCTTCTTGGGTTCAGTCAGTTATTACCAGCAATTTGTTGAAAATTTCTCGAGGATTGCAATGCCATTGATCCTGTTGACACGTAGCAAGCTGCATTTACCTGGGATGATTACTGCAAAAGCAACTTTTAGGAATTGAAGCAGAGATTGACTTTGGCGCCAAAGTTATCGATCCTGATAGATCAAGAGGATTCGTAGTTTATTGTGATTCTTCTAGGAGAGGTTTGGGCTATGTCTTGATGTAGCAAGGTCAAGTGATCGCCTATAGATCAAGGCAAGTGAAAGTGCATGAGTAGCATTATCCCACTCATGATTTGGAGTTGGCCATAGTGATTTTTGCCTTGAAAAGTCGGAGGCATTATTTACATGGAGAAAAATTGTATGGTCTATTCTAATCATTAGAGTCTGAAGTATTTGTTTTCCCTAAAAGAGTTGAATTTATGGCAGCAAAGGTGGATCAAATTGTTAAAAGATTATGACTGTAAAATTCAATATCAGGTAGGGAAAGCTAATGTGGTTGTTGATGTATTGAGTTGGAAGTATTTTGGGTTGATAGCTTATTTAATGATTAAGGAGTGGGAGATGTTGAATGGGGTGAATAGCTGCATTGTTCGTTTGCACCCCAAAGGGTCGAGGATGATATTATCGTATCTCCAGGTGTAGTTAGTGATCATGGAGAAAATCATAGAGAATCAGATAAATGACCCTTATTTGATAAAAATTGTCAGAGATTTAGGTAATGAAGCTCGAGTGGACTTTAATGTACGGGCTGATGGAATCTTTTGTTTTTGGGATAGGATTTGTATCCCAGATGTTAAGGAGTTAAAGGAAGAGATATTGAATGAGGCTCATCTATCAAGGTACACAATTCGTCCCGGAGTTAATAGGATGTACCAAGATATGAGGAAGAATTTCCGGTGGAAAAATATGAAGCGAGAAATTACAACTTTTGTAACTCAGTGTATGGTGTGCCAGCTGGTGAAGGCCAAGCATAAGAAACCCCCAGGATTATTGTGTCCTTTGCCAGTTCCCAGCTGAAAGTTGGAGTATATCTCGATAGACTTTGTATCAGGGTTGCCCAAGACCATGAAGAATATGGATGCAATTTTGGTAATAGTGGATAGGTTGACAAAATCAGCTCATTTCTTACTGGTCTGGATAGCATATTCTCAAGACAAAGACAAGTTGGCCCATTTTTATGTAAATGAGATCGTGAGGTTACACAGGGTTCCAACTTCAATTGTTTCGATTCGGGACCCAAGGTTCATGTTGAGATTTCGGGAAAGTTTACATAGAGAGTTGGGTACCAAGCTCCAGTTCAGTTCAGCATTTCATCCACAGATGGACAGCCAATTCGAAAGGACTATCCAAATATTGGAGGATATATTGAAAGCATCAGTTCTAGAAATAGGAGGCTCGTGAGTTAGCTTTTTGTCTCTCGCTGAGTTCTCCTATAACAACAGCTATTAATCAAGCATTGGAATGGTTCTGTTTGAGGCTTTCTACGGACGAAGGTGCATATCTCCAATCAATTGGGAAGAGGTCAGGGATCGTAGTTTGTTGGATCCCAACATCATCTAGGATTCATCTAAAAAGATTAAGATCATTAGAGATTGGTTGACCAAAGCCCAAGGTCACTAGAAAGACTATGCAGATAGGAGGAGATCGGATCTAAAATTTGAAGTGGATGATCATGTGTTTCTAAAGGTGTCTTCGTGGAAAGAAATTTTGAGATTTAGAGTTAAGGGCAAGTTGAAACCAAGGTTCATTGGTCCTTTTGAGATTTTGGAGCAGATTAGAGAGGTGGCCTATAAATTGGCTTTGCCTCCAAACTTGGCAGGTTGTTATGATGTCTTCCATGTTTTTATATTGAGAAAATATGTGTACGACCCTTCTCATGTGATCGAATTTGTACCTTTGGACATAGATGAGAATTTGTCATATGTTGAGACCCCCGTTCAAATTTTGGACTGAAGGGAACAAGTGTTGAGAAATAAGGTTATTCCACTAGTCAAAATGCTATGGAGAAATCATTCAATTGAGAAGCCAACTTGGGAGTGGGAGGATGAAGTCCGAGAGAATTTTTCTTATCTATTTGGCGATTGAGATATGTAAATTTCAAGGACAAAATTTTTGTAAGAAGAGGATAATATAATATCCGGGATCCCCACTTAAATTATTTTAATATTTATTATAATTTTGGGATAATTTAAATGTGTCAATTTAATTTAATATTATAAAATTATAAAGCAAAATCAAATTTGTGGCATGGCACCCGAAGTGTGTCTGAGAATTGGTGGAATATTATATATATATGTGTGTGTGTGTGTGTGTGTGTGTGTGTGTGTAAAAAAAAGAAGAAGAAAATCGTGGGCGGAAAACCCATGGCTGATAAGGGGAAAAAGGGGGAAATTTAATAGGGGTCTAGTAGCACAGTGCAGAGGAGTAGAGGAAAAGAAAGAAAGAAAGAAACAAAAGGAAATGAAAGGAAAGAAAAAGAAAGGAAAAGAAAGAGAGAGTGAGAGGAGGAAGAGGGTTTTGCAGAGGGAGAAAGTAAGAAAGAAGGAGGAGGAGAAGAGAGAGTGAGAGGGGGAAGAGAGTTTCACAAAGGGAGAAGGAAGAGGGAAGGTGAGTGGTGGTGCCGATGGGGAAATCGCGCAGGAGGAAGGGAGGAGAGAAGAGATCAACATGGAGGAGCGCATGATAGGCAGCATAGCAGAGCTGCGACAACGGTGTCGATAAGGAGATCCCCGCTTGTGGTTAGTGGTGGCCGCATGAGGCAGCAGAGGCGATACGTGCGAGGATGGTGGTGCGCGTGAGGCAAAACCCGCAAAGAGATATAGGGTGAGCAGCAGTGGTAGCGCGTGCAGTGAGGTAAGAAAGAACTCACCGGGGAAGGTCGGTCACCGAAAGGGGAGGCGGCGGCGGCATGCAGGTGAGGCAGTAGTAGTCACGGGTAAGTCGGCACAGCGCGGTGGAGAGAGATAGCATGTTGGTAGAGATAGAAAGGGTGCGGTCATGGAGAGGAGCGCGCAGTTCGAGTGCTTCAAAGCATCATTTTTTAAATTTACTAGGAATAAAATTGAGGTAAGTATCTTCTAACCCTATCTTTGGTCCAATTTCGTGTCTGATATTGTTTGATTACTATTTAGTGATTTTTTGAGCATGCATGTCATTTTTATACACTCCATCTATTTAATCTATACATACATGTCTGTTTTACTAATTGTCCGGTACTTTTACACTGATATTCGTGATTTGAAAGATTTTCGAACACTTGAACAGTATATATGTATATTTGTGTATCCGTATATTGTGGAATCATGAACCATGCCTTACATTAGTCCACATACATGCTACCGTGGGCAAGGTCACTACGGAACCATGGTGGTTCGAGACCTAAGGGATCAATTATGTGATCCGAGGCATTAGGTTTTGACGATACTACTCTCGACGGGGAGGCTTAGTCCCGACAGGACCGTAAATGATATGTGGCCCCCTTCCCACAGTAGGAAGGTTGGGCGTGTTGTAGTTGACCTACCCCACTATGTGTTTAAATAAGAACCATCGTAAGGAACAAACAAAAATTGATATATTCGGACATCCTAATACACATAACTAAACCTGATGTTGCATTCAAAATCGCAGGTGGTAAAATATAGTGAGAATGTTTCTAATATATGGGAGGCAAAGTACATAAATGACCTTAAGCTGCTGGCCTAAATTATAGTCGGGCCTTGAGCTGCAAATTGAAAACATAGCTGATATAGCCATGGTAACCGGACGAAGGTAACCCTCCCTCAAGTTGATCTAATAATATTCAGTTCTCTGATTTTATGCATACTTTGTATTTCTACATGCATTTGGATGGACTATGATTTGAGATTCGGGGATTGGCCCACGGATAGACAATAGGAACGTCTCGTATGTATCAATATGTATTAAGCCCTGGGATGTATTTTATATTTATATATTTTGGTTATGACCTTTGATTTCAGCATATGAGATATGAGTTTTTAATCCGGACGATGGTATGTGTCCCATACAAATGTGGTGACGGTTTTAGTTATGTGATGTAATCTCGGATCATATGATATGATATCGTATATGGAATTTGACCGGATCACTATTTGTTATGATTATGTCCTGAAGAGACTGTTTGATAGGACAATCATTTAGTATGAGACAACTCAATTTTTAGGATTTCACGGACCTTGTGTTTGTCTTATATGGTTATTTTGTGATATTCCTTTCTCTGATTTAATGTTCTGTTTTATATAATAATGATATTTACTGAAACTTCAGCTTACGTTTTCATGTTTTATCTCTTCAAATTAGTAGCTTGGATATGATTATAGGAGTTCGGACTCGATCGGAAGTAGCGTTGCTTATCCGGTGAGTATAGATAGTTATGCCTAAATGTTTTTGTTCTCGGGGGTGTATTTGACTTCATGTTAGCCAGATGTAGGCCATGGATCATGTATCGGGAATTGTAGATTATTTACGTTATCAAGAATATGATAATCAGTATCTGTATCCAAGAATCATACAAGTTATGCAAAGTATATGAAGGGAACGCCACAATTTATTATGTTTAATAATTTGTTCTCCAGGGAGTGAGAATTTTGTATAAGAATTATGGTGGAACCTTCCATTAAGAATAAGTAATCATAAAAATGAATCAAAGATTTGTATTTCAGATAGTAGCATTTCCTAACATGCCTTAAGTTACTACAGTGATAAATCGATGAACTGCCTCTCAGCCACGTGGGTCATGGTGGTATAAAAATAAGGACCATTGGCCCAATATATCTAGGATTATAGGTATACTATCCACCACGGGATGTTAAATTCGTGGTCCGTGGGTAGTGCCTTAGATCATGTGAAATAACATGATCATTTTCTCAATTTGACTACTCCGTTAGCTGGTAAGGCCTATTGGCTCTGGTCCATAAAGATAAGAAAATTTCTACATATTTTAGAATTAAAAGGAATCAAAAGTAAAATAGAAAAGATAAATGTGTTCCAAAAAGTATATTTGATCATATTTCATATTTATGTATTCATATTATGCTTCTATTCCATTTCCTTGCTTACTTTGAGTATACTGTTTATTGTCCTTGTTATATTGTGCCTTGTTGAGTATTTGGCTCACTCCTTACTATTTTCTTGCTTCCAAATGAGTACGAACTTATACACGATGAGGTAGAGTAGGGATAAGCTATTGGTTAGGCTATGGATACGAAGGAATTATTTTGTAGATTTAGATTTTGTGATTTAGTACCCTACAAAGTGCTTCTGTATATTTTAGATGGACATATACTTGTATATTGATGATGGATAGATAGTTTAATTTTTGCTATATATTGATGGATGTAGATACTTTCAAAGATTATTATAGTTTGTTATTTAGGTACCTAGTGGCATTTCTCTGTCCAACGTACTGTCCAGAGACGCGATGTTGGAGCCATTAATATATTGTGGTATTTGAATCCTATGTTGGTTGTTGTTGTGTTCTGTATATGTTGTGCATGGATTTTATACAGGTTAATATTAGTATGACAATCATTTTACAGTCGAAATATTACCGATTTTTAGTTGGAATTTTTGGAGTCGTCACAATTATGATGGGAGAAGGAGTCATTTTGGATTATATATTTCTTAAGGTGACATTTGAGAATCCGAAGAAGATGAAAGCAATGACAAATTGGAAAAGACCGGCTAATGTCGCAAAAGTGCGGAGTTCCTTAGATCTGATTGATTACGATGAAAGATTTGTTGAAAATTTCTTGAGGATTGCAGTGTCATTGGCGTCCTTGGAATAAAGGCAATCAGTATCTAATTAAAATGACACTTGGGAAAAACGTTATTAGCAATTGAAGAATAGATCATTATCGGCATCGATTTTGCCAATCCTTGATGGATCAGAAAGATTGGCAGCGTTCAATAATGCCCATTTTGGATAAGCCATTAGGAAGTTGGACACAATCGAGCCAACAGTTTCGAGCCTACTATACAAAATGCTTTTTCATTGCACATTCTAAAGGAGGTATGGCTTTGAGAATTCTCTCATTAGAGTCTCAACTGATTGGATGAAAACTCAGAAGCTAATTGGATGGAAGTTTGGGAGCAAATGATGTCATCAATAGTTATGGTTGAGTGAAAGTTGTCCAAGTTTGAAGGGAATGTCGAAGATTCTCCACTTAACAGAGTGGCGAGTCAATAATATGTCTCGTGTCTAAAGGAAGAAGTAGAAAAGAAGAAACTTTCGAGATTTTATTTTGGGTCTGCCTTGAATAGTAAAGGATTTGGTAGTCATTTGGATGAGAATGAGTTAGCTGATGAAGATGGTTCATTATTTGCCTAGATTTGAGGTAGACGATGAATAAGCTGATTAAGTTGACTCATTGCTTGCCTATCAAGATGTCATTCCCAAGATTGGCCATTGGCATATTGTTGGGATAAGGAGAATGCATAGTATCCCTATTTTGAAGCTTTTGATTATGATATGAGACTAATGATCAATCAAAGTGATACAACAGAAGCATGTAGACTTATGACTATTAATCACAAGATTTAATTTGAGGATTAAAATAAGATATCAAAATTACAACCCGATTTGAGGTTTAAGAAGAGTGGTTAGATGTTTCTGGAAGTATCTTGAAGGGAAGAATTTCAAGTTTTGGAGTTGAAGGGTAATTTTAAATAGAGGTTCATTGGGACATTTAAAATTTTCAACAAATCGGAGAGGCGGCCTATAGATTAGCCTTACTTCCAAATTTGATGGATGAATATAATATGTTTTATGTAAATGATCCTTTCCATATGCTTGTATTGGAGTCATTTTTTATCGACGAGAAGTGTTTTACAAGACTGTGGCTCCGATTTTTGGGATAGAAAGGATCTGGTGTAGAGGAATAAGATATTTTCATCGGCCATTATACTTTTAAGAAATCTTTCAGTTGAGGAGGTATTAAGGGATCTCGAGGACGAGTCTAAGAGAATATCCCTATTTATTAAGGATCAAGTAATGATTGAGATCTGTAAATGTCAAAAATGAAATTTTTCTAAGGAGGAGAAAATATAATATCCTAGATTCCCATTTAGAATTTTTAATATCAATTATAATTTTGGATAATTTAAATATGGTAAAAATTAATTAAATATTATAAAATTTTAAAAGATATTTAAATCAATTGGGCTGGCGCCTAATGTATGTATGTGTTGTCATCCGAGTATGAATTTGGATTACAAAATGAAACAAAAGAAAAATAATATATATAATATAAAAAAAGAAAAAGAAGAAAATAGAGGTGGTGGAATGTCTGGGAAAGAAAAAGAAAAGAAGGGAAGAGAGGAAAGGAGGATGAAAAAGAGGAGAGAGAGGGAATCGGTACGGGCTGCCGTTGCCACTGTCGCTACAGGAGCCGACATAGGGAATGGAAGCCGGTGAAGCTCTCTTCGTGATATTACACTCCAGTTATGTGCCAATGTGTGAGTAAAGGAAGGAATCGCGAATCGAAATAGAACAACCTCCACCGTCGCTGCCGTCACTTGAGGAAATGGATGAAATTAAGGCACATAAATGCTTTCCTTCTCATTATGGATGTCGATTTTGGAGTTACATATACCAATTTTGGAATAAATTGATCAAATCGTGATAAAGATGGGTAAATGAGGAGTGGTGGAAAAAGAGAAAGAGCCGCTGGCTTGCATGAGCTGCCATTCATCGTTATGCCGTCGCCGGTTTGTCGAGACTGTGGTCGCCGCCGTCGCCCATACTGGAGCCGCTGTCGGTGAAGGAGGAAAGTAAAGAGAGGCAGAGGCGTGTTACGGCAGGAGAGAGAAGAGGCACGCATGAAGCAAGAAAGAGAAGGCCCAATTCGGATACCTTAGAATATATTTTTGGTAAATCTGCTTGGAATAAAGTTAAGATAAGTATCTATAACCTATTTTCTTTGTCTGATTTAATATCTGATATATTTTAAATGTTGTTTAAAATTTTTATTAACATGTCTATATTTTATACACCCAATCTATTTATTTTGGACATACATATATGGCTTATTAGCTGATTTTGAGGTTTTTAGTATGGGTTTTATGATTTTGGGGTGTTTAATATTTTTATAAAAACCTGAATATTTTATCAGATATTATATATATTTATATCAATATGTGTATACAAAAATATGTATAAAACTTTGTATCGGTCGTACATTTTCACATACATGTGTTGGATTATGGTCTTTACATTTAGATTTATTATTGGATATTCTGACCAATTTCCAACAACAAAATATTTATTATTTAAAAATCTATTTCTGCTAGCAGAAAAGGTTTTGAGTAATGACCCTCCCCATTTGGATGATTTGATTTGACCATATTCAGATGTTTTAATATATCTAATAAGTTTGATAATTATACCAAAAATTACAGGTAATAAAATATAGTGAGCAACCTTATCTATGGAAGACAGAGTATATAGGTAGCTAAGTATGCTAACCTAATTTACATTTGATATGGCCTAAGGTTTTCGAAAATATGTGTAACCCTTTCGTCAAATTAATCTTTAAATAATTAAAATTTAAATTTGGTACATGATTTGTATTTCTGTATTGATTTGTATTAAACTTTGATTTGAATTTGGTTTTCAAATTTGAATTTGATATTCATCGATTTTGCCCACAGATGATTGGTATGTCTCATATAAATAATTTTGACTATATATTTTAATCTGAAACTTTGAACTATCTGTCACGATACTGCTTTGACTTCTATATATGCTATTGGATTATCCTAGGATTATCCGGCTATCAAAATTCTACCCCAAATTACGAACTGATCGGGCCTTGGACTTGGATTGGATATCAACTTATTGGAATCAGTCCGGATCACTTATATATATATAAATACACATCCTAATGATAACTATTTTCTAATTTAGACATTTGTTTTGAATTTGGATATTTGATTAGAATACGATACTATCACTAGATTTTGGATATTGGATTTAGTTTGTTATTTGATTAGATATTTATCTGTTTGACTATTCCTCTGATTTATTAAACTTGTTTTGTTTCAATATGATACTTATTAGGTTTTGGGCTTATATTTTATATTTTGTCCATTCAAAGTAGAATGTTCAGATACATTGTAGGAGAAAGAATGTAATTTGTCAACTATTCATCCGATTTGGTGAGTTTTAGTTTCGTTATGGCTTAAATTGGTATTTGATGTGATTGGATTGTAGAATTGGCCTGATATAGACACACGGTTATATTTAAAAAATAGTTCATATATTATGTTATGTCTGATTATAATTTAAGTTGAATTATTATCTCCTTTATGATGATTATAGAGTAAGTCAATTTATATTGTTTGGACCATTATCTGATGAGGTCCTATGTGAGTTTTGATTTGTCAAGTCCTGTATATTTGATTTGTCATACTAGAATTTTTAGAACTTAATATTATTTATTAAATTTATTTAGAATTTTAAATTTTAAAAATTATAATTAATTATTTAAATTAACCTATTTGGTCCAAATTCATGATATGGATTCACCCGACTTAGAGATAGCCTAAGTCGTCTGATTTTATACATTGTTATGTAAGCATACATTCACATGAGTAGGTGCATGTGAACAAACAATAATTACATTAAGTGTAATGTGATGCATTTTCAAGTATTCGAGATGATGCATGCCATCCTTACCTGGGCTCGGTTGAGGCTTATTGGCAGTAGCTTTTGAGGTGGGTGGCATTCCAAATCCTTGGGACTAATTTTTCGTCCTGTGTGTGTGGCTTGTATGCCCTATTTCAGAGGATTGTTGAGACGAGGAACGATCCCTCCCAGTTTGGGGAGAGTTTATTCTGTTGGGCAATATTTTTCATCGCCTCTACGCTCTATAGGACTAAATCTCCTACCTTGAATTGATGGGCCTTTATCCTTTTATTGTAGTATCATGCGATGCGGTACTGGTAGGCTGCCGTCATCAGGCGTGGTACATCTTGGGTTTCCTCGAGCAAGTCGAGTTGCTCCTAAGTCTTTGGGAATTTGCTGGTCGGGTCAAAGCACTAGACCCAAATGTTAGACAGCCCAACTTCAACTGAAATGACTACCTCTGTCCTATAGCAGAGACTGAAGGGTATGTCATGGGTCAGCTCTCTTAGCATCGTTTGGTATGACCGTAGCACGGACGGTAGCTCATCCACCTAGGAGCCCCCAGCGTTTTTTAACTTTGTCTTTAACCCATGCAGCAACATTCAGTTTGTTACCTTCACTTACCCATTGGCTTATTTGTAGGTGATGGAGGTGTGAACCAAATTGATTCATAGGCTTGCGCAGTACTTAGTGAATCATTTGCAGGTAAATTAGGTCCCATTATTGGTCACGATGACCTCAAAAATCTCAAATCGGCACACGATACTCTAACGAATGAACTTTGTTGTATTCTGTTCAATGGTTCGTGCTAGTGGGGTTGCCTCAACCTACTAGGTAAAGTAGTCAATGTCAAGTATGACGAATTTTCTCTACCGGGATGTTATGAGTAAAGGACCGAGTATTTCGAGCCCTCACAGTACGAACGACCAGGGTTCTTGTTAGGCATGTAACTGTGTGCAGCTGGTGGGTCATATTTTCGTAGATTTGGCAATTCTTACACTTCTTGACAAAGTTGATGGCGCCACGCTTCATTGAGAGCCAGTGAAGGCCCTACCACATGATCTTGAAGGTAAGGTTCTTACACAGACGTGTGACCCACAGACACCGAGATGTACCTTACCCAGCACATAATCTACTTCCTGTGGAATGAGCCACTTCATGCAGGGGGTTGAGTACTCGCGGTGGTATAACCTCCCATCATAGTGGTATATCAACCGGCCATCCTCTTTATGTGCTTAGCTTCCTCTGGGTTATCTCGTAGGAGGCTATCGGTGAGGTACGTCCTATATGGGATCACCAAGTTTTTGCCATCAAACACTTGTAACACCTCTAGCTCGGGGTCGTCAATGCTCGAGATGGATAGAACTTCTCGCATGTCTCTAGCGCATTGCCCCAGGTTCCCGATCGCTGCTACCTTTACTTGCTGGTCCGCCTTCAAGTTCTCCTCCCATAGGATGTGGATCATCTCGATCTTGTCGAATGCTTGGGCCAAACCCTTTGCTCTAGCAAGGTACCTCACAAGAAAGGAGTTCGATGCCTCGAAGCTCCCATGGACCTAGTTAATGACCAACTCTAAATCATTGTATATGACCAAAGCTTTGGCCGAGCATTCCTTCTTTAGCTAGAGTCCGGTGAGCAATGCTTCGTATTTGGCCACGTTGGTGGTGGCTGGAAACTTGAGGGTAATCGAGTACTTTATCTCTAACCAATCCGGAGTTTACAAGACCACATTGACTCCACTGCCTGTTTATGTTGATGACCAGTCGATGTGTGAGGTCCAAACTGAGGTCTCTGACCGGTCTGCACCAGTGGTGATGTCAAGGGAATCAAGAATCGGAGTTGCGGTCTCGACGGGAAAATCTACGAGGCCCTAGCCTTTCATGGCTAGTTGGAGTTGGAACTCCACGTCAAACTCACCCAATTCGATAACCCATTTGATCAGCCATCCAGAAGTGTGTGGCTTCTGAAGGATTTCCTTCAACAGTTGATCGGTTGGGATGATGATCTTGTACCCTTGGAAGTACGGGTGCAACTTTCTGGAGGAGTAAATGAGGGCTAGTGCGATTCTTTCAGTTTGCGGATAGCGGGTCTCGATATTTATCAGGACCTTGTTGACGTAATATACTAGCTGCTACACCCCATCTTGCTGTCAGACGAAGACTGAGCTTAGTGATGTATCTAAAACTGTTAGATATAGATATAGCTTTTCATCTTCTTGGGGTGAGGTCAGGAGCGAAGGGTTGGAAAGGTACTCCTTGAATTCCCAAAAGGCTATTCACACTCGACCATCCATTGGAAGCCAGTTGCCTTGGTTCCCCTCACGGCCTTAAAGAACGGCAAGCACTTCTCCGCAGACTTCGCTAAGAAGCGGGAAAGAGTAGTAAGCCTCCTAGTTAGATTTTGGACCTCTTTGACTGTCTGAGGTGGGTACATGTCGAGGATAGCTTGTATCTTCTCGAGGTTCACCTCGAACCCCCGCTGTGAGACTATAACAAGCCCAAAAACTTTCTAAGGTTACATCAAATTTTCTTGAGGTCACATCGAATGCGCATTTGTTAGGGTTGAGTTTCATTTGGTGCACCCAGAGAACTTCGAAGGTCTCATTTTAGTCGTGAACATGGTTATCAATGGCTTACTCTAGATGAGCATATCATCTACATATACCTGCATCTCTATGTTCTAACCGATTTGAGCTTCTATTATCTTGTTCACAAGATGCTAATAAGTCACCATGGTATTCTTCAGATCAAAGGGTACGATCTTGTAACAATAGT
This sequence comes from Nepenthes gracilis, assembly GCA_033239525.1. NCBI lineage: Eukaryota > Viridiplantae > Streptophyta > Magnoliopsida > Caryophyllales > Nepenthaceae > Nepenthes > Nepenthes gracilis. Next base: position 17,308,045 of record BSYO01000007.1, read on the forward strand.
TCTCCTAGTCGGTCATGAAGGAAATACGCACCTTATCTTCCGGGCTTATTCTAATCTGGTTATAGCCTGAGTAAGCGTTCATAAAGCTGAGCAACTCGTGGCCTGATGTGGAGTCTACCAGTAAGTCGATCCTTAGCAACGAGAAGCTATCCTTTGAGTAGGCTTTATTCACGTTGGTGAAATCGATGCACATCCGTCATTTCCTATTACTCTTATTGACAAGGACCACAATGGACAACCCATCTGGATACCGTACCTCCCTGATGAACCCTACGTCTAGCAACTTCTTTACTTCCTCTCATATGGCAATTAGTTTCTCGATAGAGTTATTCTTGCGTTTCTACCGAACGGGCTTATGATCAAAATCGAGACCCAACTTATGAATTATTACTCATGTTGGTATCCTTGGCTTGTCAGCGGGCGTCCATGTAAAGATATATTAGAGTTTTGCCTGAGGAAGGTTAGAAGTTGGCCGCACAGGGGACCCGGCAGGGAACTCCTAATTTGCACATACTTCTCAGGGTCGCTGGGGTCCAAGGGAACTTGGTTTGTTTTTTCCCCCGACTGGGCTTGTTGCAAAGTGGTTTCATTGCAAAAGTCGAGGTCTTCGATGAACATGTCAGGAGCCGCTTGTGTGATCTAGGACAAGTAGCAGGCCATACAGGGTTAGGAACTTCATCTTCAAGTAGGGGATCAATGTCACTGCTTCAAATGCAGTTAGGTAGGGGCATCCCAAGATTGCATTGTAGATCGAGGAGAGGTCCACCACAAGGAATGTGAGCATCCTAGAGGCCGTGCACAAGTGCATTCCCAACTCGACCTCCAATTGAATAGCCCCCTATATAGGCAAGGTTTCATTGTTCAAACTGTATAGTGGTCCCTTGAGCGACTTCATTTAGCAATTTTTCAACCCAAGTTTAAAGAAAGTATCAAGATATAACAAATTTCGAGAACTTCCATTATCAACAAAAATTGTTTGAGTTAGTAATCTACCGTACCATCTGAGATAAGAGTGGATATAACCAGAGGGTCTGAATAGGGAGCTATTACATAAGTTATAACATCATTGCTAAAACTAATGACGTTAGTCCTAACTCCTACCATTGGCTTCTTGCTACTGGAAGCGGTCTTCAGGCAGTTCGGGGTGTTTCCCTTAGCCGGTTTGGTTGTCACCATATTGACGACCCCAACCGTGACTCGGTTGCTCGACTGCTCTTGTATGTCTTCTCTTGTCATCGCGAGAGCCTATGCCAGGTTTTGCAGGAACCTGGTTAGATGTCCTCGGCGAACCAGGTCTTCGATCTTCTTCTACAGTGTCCAGCAATCTTCTATACTATTCTTCAGAGATCAATGGCAATGACAGTACTTAGTATGATCTCCTCCCTCTGGGTTCAGAGATTAATCGTAGTAACAATACTTAGTATGATCTCCTCCCTCTAGGTTCTTTAACACATTGGGCTATTTTAGAAACTTTTCATCTCGAATCTGTATCAGAATGTTTGTGTGAATGTCATTCAATGGAGTCAGGCTCAAAGGCCTATACTCTCTTTGGACACCCGGCTCAGACCGTGGCTGCTTTAGGGGTTCACGAGAGCAATTACCATCCCCATTCCTCTTCTTTTCACCAGCCGACCCCTTGGGGGGTCATTCCACGTGCTCAGGGTACTTCATCTCATTAACCTCTTCGGCCGCAATGTAGAGCCAAGAGATGGCTTCAACTTTTCTGAATGTCCGAGGGCGCTAGTAGGATAGGTTTTTAAAGAACTCCCATGCCTCCAACGTGGCAATGAAAGCGTTCAGCCTTAAGTCATCAAAGAGCTTTGATATTCCACAGGCCTCGATGGTAAACCAAGCCAAGAAGCACTTCAGACCTTCATCCTGCTTTTGTCGAAGGTGGACGAGATGTTACGGTTACTTCTTCTCCCTCCAACTGGAGGCAAATTGGCATAGGAAGCAGTCAGCAAGTTCATCGAATGACCAAATTAAGTTTTGTTGGAGGCTGTAGAATCGAATTCATACGTCTCCCTTGAGAGTTAGGGGAAAACATTGGCACATGGTGGCCTTGCCTAGGCCTTGGAAGTTTAGCAGCGTACGGAAGTAGTCCAAGTGGTCTATCATATTAGTATTCCCATCGTACGCGTCCAGGGTTGGCATTTTGAACTTGAGGGGGAGTGGCTGTGTTCGGATAGCCATCGTAAATGGTGATCTCCTTAGATCAAGGGACTGTCGGCTGGCATCACCCCTGAATACATACTACTAGATTTTCTCCACCTTCTCCTCCATTTGAGGGGAGGACGCGCTCCTCTCGGCATTAAGGCCTTGAGCTCTAAAGTCTCTGGACCAAGGTGCAAATCACAGCGACAGCCAGCCTGTGGTGATTGCATATTACACAAGACCTCTCCTTTTGTCGTGGGCCTCCTATCATTACAAGATTTGTAAGGGTTCCACTGCTTGGAGCTTTCCTTGTGCATCTCACGACTTGGTTGGCCCTGCGGCCACATTCGAACCCCACTGCTTAAGGCCACTTGGACCTCGATATCGTTGGGTCACGGGGTCTTCATGGCTAGGTGCCTCTATGTTTGGTTTCTTCATCTCAAGGGTGAAGCCTGGGTGATGGGGGGAGAGGCCCCAATTGCTATCCATCCATGCGAGCGAAGAATGCATGGAGCGTCTACTTCATGTCTCTCACCCCAGTGGCGAGTTCACGTACGTCGAGCTTAGGTCGCTAGTCCATTTGGCTACCCACTGAGGAGTCGTTGTCATGGGGGGCGGCGTCCCTTGCCAACATGCTAAATTACACACTGGTGTTGACCATCGTTTCATCTAGAATATGAATGTGGTAGTTGGTAGTTAGACTTTTAAGTTGTTTTCACAAACGGTGCCAATGATGCATCTATAGATCTGGGTTATTGTACGAATTAGAGAGCTTTTGAGTCTTCCGTATTAGGTCGAATTCAAGTAGGTCCAATCTCTATCTCTATGAACCTAGATCTTGTACACCACAAATAATGAATAAAAGGTCAGAGGATTGGTGGGACTCACTCTCTAATTTATCCTCTAATACTCAAGTTAAAAATCTTTTCCAACGGATAGAAAGATGCAATGATGATTTAAGAAAATATGGTAATACACTTGTGTGGGGAAAAGTGAGGTTTGTGGAGGATTGGGCTCTATGAATGTGCTCGATGAGGAGTGTGCTTGATGAGGAATTGCTTTGAGGGCTAAGCTCCGATAGTGCGCTCGACGGGAAGTAGTTTTGAAAGCTAACAGAGGGCTAAGCTCTGATTGTGAGCTCAATAGGGAGTAGCTTTGAGAACCGAAGAGAGTGTGTGAGAGAGCTGTGTGATCGAAAGAGAGTTTGGTTCTTTCTTAACTTTTTTATGCCGATTCGGGTTCTCCCTTCCCCTGTGATGGTAAAATGCATTTGTAATACCTTGTAGCAGTAGCGTTTGGCGCCAAAGCTCAGACAAGTGTTCTGTCAGGATTCGTCGGCCTGTCTCGGAGATGGGTGTGGCTAACATGTCAATTGTTACCTTGCATTGGTGGTGTGACCATGAATGGTCTTTACTGATATCCGGCTGACCATTCCGGTAGGCAATTTGTTGAGGCCTACGGATTGAGGCAGCGGCCTGGCAGTAGTAGCATCTTTTCTGATCGTTAACCATGGCCACCAATAGCAGGCGTCTGCATCGGCGGCCTTTGCACCAGTTAGACTGTTGCTGCTAGATTGGAGGGCGTCTCCATCTGATTGATTGTATCACAGAGGCTGCTTATTAGGTTTAGTCGGTCCCTATCTCCATCGGCCCAATGTGCGTTGTCGATTCTAGTCTTAACATTTGGACTTTCTAGGCTCCAATCCTTGTGAGGCCTTATTTTGTAGATGAATCTGACTTGAACCTGGGCTGATTTTTTAGCACAGTTAGACCCATCAAAATAAAAATATTTAAAAAATATTTATTTATCGGCCTAAATTGACCCAATTATAATTATAAACGAATAAGGTTACAATTTTTAACACTATTAACCAGACTTGATTTAATTTAATTTGATTTGTCAATTATAAAGTTTTTATTTAAATACAATGCCTGATTTATGTGGATGCCATATCTGATAGTCTCGGTCAAACTGTCACAAATAGACCCGATAGAAACTGACTGGCAAACACCATGTGAACGAAGCTGTCATTCTCAGGTATCTTGGTCAGTTGCATGGATCTTCTTGCACTATTACACATTGATCCAGCACCAGTTGATGAAGATAATATAGCAACTTTCTTGCATGTCCCGGCCAAAAAACTACCACCTCAAAAAGTGCTTGGACCAGGTATTGAGTACTCTTACTTCATGTTAGGTTAGAAGAATTTGGATGAGGAAAATCACACCTGCCCTTGGCAAAATGAGTGTCGGAAAATCAAATAATATATGTAGAAATTGAGAGTGATAGAGATAAAGATATAATATGTTTAAAAATTATGCCCACAAAAGATAGATGAATAGATGGTGTTAATAATTATTTAAATACTAAAAGTATAAGTCAGAAAATAATCTTGAGAAAACAAGAATTAATTATAGTTAGAGAAAAAAATAAAAATATTTAAATAAAAAAACTTAAAATGATATAATAAGAAGTGATTTAAATTTCCTTCTACTCTAAATAGATATTGCATTAATTTGAATAAAATAAAAAAGTAAATAAATAAAGTCATGTAGCCAAGTCTACTCAGTGGGGCATAAAATTTTGTTATTATTGTGACTATTATATATATGTCTAGCAAACCACCACGGGCACGAACAATCCTGCCAGTACCCACACCAGTCCTCTACCACCATCTCTCATCGCTCCTTCAGCCACCGTCTTACTAATTATTCTGATCTTATGATATTTGTTACAAACCAAATAATATAAAGTTTATTCTGATATTATCTCAGATAATACTTAGACGCAATGAAAATTTTTTATTTCCTTCCTGCAACCAAACAACATTAACTTATTGTTCTAGACCTATATGTAAATATACTACAGACAGCAAATCTTCTACACTGCATATTGTACACAATCAAAGCAAATGAGAATTAAGTCTCGGCACAGAGGAAGCAGAAGTGCATCCAAAGAACTAGGATGAACTTGACAGAAATAGTAGGAACGACTGATAATCTAAATCTAGAAGATAGAACAGAGCAGCCACACCGCTTACCATCCATTGATAAACAGGCCAACTAACTACGATGCCATTGTTTTACAACAACGTTAACGCAAGGAGATACTGTACAAGGGGTAGTGACATAGCTTCTGGGCTTTCCAGAGTACTCCAACATATCAGTATCACTTTCTCCCAAACCTAACCAAATGCTGCTGGTGCTTTGCCGCTGCTGCCTTATCAGCAGCTTCACGCCTCAGGGCCCTCTTTGCCCGGCGCCCCACTATCTCCTTACTAACCTCTTTCTTCCTGGGCTCATGTGACGAGCCAGCACCTGAGTCCTGGGGATTGGACCTATATATAGGTCTTGCCTCCTGGCGGCCTGATCTAACGTACCCATTGTCTCCCCACCTTCGGTTACCAATCCGGAGACTTGATGAATTATTGAAGTAAGCTTCATCCATACTATCATCCTCATCCTCGTATTCATATGGGTAGAAGTCATCTAATTCTTCGTCCAAATCATCTTCTTTATGTGCAACAATCAAAGGCTCAAACCATGTAGCTCTCAAAAGCAGGCATACACTCTCTTCAAACATATAGTCATGGATGCTGTCACAACAGAAAATAGCATACTGTGAAGGACTTCTTCAAATGGAACATGATAAAACTATGAGACAATAAAACGTTGGTTTTAACAATCTTGTCTAACCTATAAGCTACCGTGACCAACTCATAAATATTGGTATAAACAACCACCCCTCATTTTGACTAACAAATGAAACAGTAACTTCAGCCGGTCAATATTGCACATCTTTCCAAGCCAAAGGGATGAAGTATGTTTAGCACAAACTAAATGAGATGAGTTGCAATGTACCTGCCATCAAGTGAGCGATGAACATTAAGAGATTCAAATGGATGTTTGCACTGGGGGCATTTGGGATGCTCATTGTAGGAAGCCCATCGAAGGATGCATATCGCACTGAACATAAGTAGAAACAATGAGAAATATAGCAGTCAAAACAACATCCTCCCATCACTTCCAACAAACAATACAGAAATGAATATTTCATCTAGTCATCCCATATTCTTTGGAAAATAACTATTTCTGATATGTACAATGTCAATAGGCAATGGAGGCTAAAGCCAGCACATATACATGACAGAACAACTAATGGCCCACAGGATGCCTGCTTACATCTTGCTGTTGTCTGACGAGATAAGAAGTGCATGACCCAAATTACAGAAGTAATGATCAAGATGCAGTCATGATGTTAAATATGTGGAATTCATTGTGGCTCACAATGTCCATTTCAAATAGCAAAAGACATACTTGGAAAAAGTGAATGCAATTCAATATCAACCAGTTTTGCCTCAATTTTCAGGTACTAGTTTTTGTTGGCTCAATTAACAGACACAAGCAGTTTCCAGACATCTGAGAAAGAAGTGTCCGCTGCTTTCCCCTTTTTTTAATCTTTTTTAAATTAAATCATCTCTTGTTACTTGCATGCTCTGACACTGGCGGCCTGTTATAATGTTTTATTTTCTGTATCCAATTTTCTTTTCCTTTTCCTGTTTTCAATTTTCAATCTTTTCCAGGACATCATATTTGTTCAAAAAGCAATTGAAAAATGATTTAAATGTAGAAGATGCAAAACACATTCGTGTGGTGGGAATTACTTTCTAATTGAGTGGAAATTGAAAATCATATAGAAAGTTTAAAAACTCCTTTTCACATTTGCTTTCCATCGCACTCAAAATTGAATTTGGGTCTTGATAAGTTCCAAACATTTCTATCAATGATATATCACAAAAATGCTAGCATAATGACAAAACTGATAGCATTCATTGAAAGATCAATATTGCCTTTACAAAAAGAAAATTACTCTACAAAAAAATTAAGGGATTGATGCATAGTTGTATACATACAATATAGTTTCATCAACCCATCAACATGATCATATTACATGTGTCATATAATATATATATATTTTTTGGTGTCTAAATTAACAAATCTTGCTTTCAGATTATATTCGATAATATTAAGAGATTTGGCTGGCTCAACCCCAGAAAATACTCAATTTCATTCCTGCCTTTATTTTCATTTTCCAAGCATTTCTATTTAAGAAAGAGGTGTAAGCACTATATCTAAAGACTGAGAGGAGCGTAAATGGTAGGTTGATACTTGCACTATCTGTAAAGGAAGACCAGATGAGAAAATAAAGCCATGAAAGGGTGAACATCAACCCCAAAAGAAAAGGTAAAGGAAAGGAGAAAGAAGCAGCTGGAGGATCACACCACACCTGTTGAACCAGAGGGATTTCTGTTACTAAGCTAGCAAGAGCATGAGAAGAGAAAGGGAAAGAAAGAAACAGACGGCTTTTATTTAAAGGACGCAAGCTCCAGCTACTTTTAATGAGGATTGTCAATAATATTTAGAAAAAAAAAAAAAAATCCTGTTTTCCAAACCAGTTACAACTTTAAAAACTGGACAGCCGATTTTCCATTTTTCGGTCAAGAACAAAGATAAGTCTCCACACCTTTTCCTAATTTTCCGTTTTGTTGGAATTTTTTTAAGAAAATAACTCTTCCCTGATTACAGAGGGCCTTAACTACATGATAAATAGCTTTTCCTTAATGAATAGCATCTTGTTTCCTAGGGACAACTAATCAAGTTCTACTAATTTCAACAAGATGAATGCTCACGACACGAAGTTGAAACAAAGTCGACCATAGGATTTATATGCGATACACACCACACATGATAATATCACACCGATGAGATATATAAAACATTGAGCAGAATATTGGCCCAACAACTTATCCTCCATGTGCCATTTCCCTTCTATTGGGCTCAAGAACAACCCACTGAGGTCCTCAAACTTCCCAAGTATCTCCCGTGGAAAAGGATTGTCCCCTTAGCAATGGCCCGCATTCCACCCTCTTTCTATAGAACACAAAACAACCCTTATTTGTGCAACATAACCTAATTTCATGAAATCGGCAACTAACCCATAAGAATACCTATTCATAGCACATAGTTTGCGAAAAATTCTCTGCGTTCGACAAAGAAACAATGATCCTAGTCTTCACAAAACAACCTTTATTTCTGCAACATAACCTAATTTCATGAAATCGGCAACTAACCCATAAGAATACCTATTCATAGCACATAGTTTGCACAAAATTCTCTGCGTTCGACAAAGAAACAATGATTCTAGTCTTCATTTGCCAATCAACGGAAGAGACAACAACACACAAAGAAAAAAAAACCATTGTATCTTAAATGCTAGCCAGGTCTACTTATCAAACTATCTAATTAATTAGTAACTTGAAAATCATGCGTAGTACAACAGAAAAGCAGAGATAAAAGCAATGACAAACCAGTAAGCATGCTCGCAACCTTTTACAAGAGCGATCTCCTGGAGCACTATCCTATCCAAACATATCGCACATACGCCATCACGATCCTCGATCGTCGTTTGACACTCTTTCTCCCTCTCCATCACAACCTTCATTTTCCCCTAAACAGAAGAAATGGATAATCAACTACTAACCAAGAAAAGGCAAAATCAATACCAAACCCCAATCTACCAACACTACCAATCGATTAGTGCCAAAACACCAAGATCTACTTTAAAAATCATCACATCAAATCAAACCCGAAATAGAATTTTATACCTGATCTTGGATGACCAGATCGTTAGCACCGTTAGTTAGCTGATCGTCAACAAAGTCGGCGACTGCAGACATTGTTAGAGAACAAAGACAGAAATCGAAAAAAAAACGGGAGGAGATAAGTAAACTGTACAATTTTTTTTCCGGGGGAAAGTAGAAAAATAAACAGGGAGAGATGATGAGAGAAGATAGAGACAGATGCGAAGGGGATAATTCTGATTCCGTGTAGCCAGGAAGAGAAGGACACGGACACATCCCCCTCCGGGGCACAATGCCCTTGATGCTCTATTTATGTTGAGTGAAACGCAAGAAAATTGAATAAATTAAAAAAAATAAATAAAGTCTATTCCATTTGTTGAGTTATACAATTATAGGAAGAAATGAAAAAAATTAAGAAAATTTAAATAAAATTAAATTTATATTCCATTTTTTTAGATTAAAAACAATTCCACCAAAGTTTTGGATACAAATGAGAAAGAAAATACTTTGAAAAGTTTGAAATTTTTAGCCTTTATTATTAAGATTCTTTCTTCCTATAATATACATTAACAGTCACCCTTAATTTCTATAATTTTTAAAAAGTTTGATAGATTTTTTTATTTCATTCACTTGTTAAAAATTTTTAGAGTCTTAATATTTTTATTAAAAAAATAAAATTTAAAAATTATCTGATTTTATTAAAGATATTATGTTAAGAATCAATTGAAACTTGATTTTGTAAAATGTGCTAATATCATCTCTTTTATAAGAAAATAATAAATATAATAATTTTAATTTTCTTTAACTTATAGTTAGGCATCCAAATTCTCAATCTCTTAACATTTTCAAACAACTTGATTAAATCTTATTATGGCACATATCATCTCATCTTCAACAACTATCTTCTAAGACGACGAAAGAACAAATTATTTTATCTTCTATGGGTTGAAATAAGGCGATTTGTTATTTTCTTACCTATTCATTCCTTCTATGAAAGGCTATCCCAAGTTATTAATTTTGATGTGACTAAGGAAAGATGAAAGGCTGTAAAAGTTTATAATAAGAGCCATTCCTTCTTATTTACTTTTTGCTAATGACATCCTCCTATTCATTAAGGCCAACAAGAAGAAAATTCTCATAATTATAAAAATTTTAGACTTTTTTTTTCTTTACATCGAGACAAAGTATCAAATTTTTCAAACTTTACATGAGCTTAAGTTAGCCTATGACTTCAAATTAGTTAAAAATCTAAGAAATTACCTAAGATAAAAAATTATTTAAGAGCGATACTCTAAAATACATAATTAAGAAATGATTAATAAAATTAACCCAAAGCTCCTTGATTAGAATACAAATTTTCTCTCAGTACTTGATAAAAATTATTTAATCCAATAAGTGATCCAAACCATCCGGACGTATCCCCATGCAATTCCATGCCCTTTCGAAGGGACCTATAAACTCATTGACCAGTTGAACATGAACTTCTCATGGGGAGAAAGGGGAAACCATTTTATGAGTTAGGATGAAATCTGCACCACCCTTAAAAGAATGGGAGGCCTAGGCTTGAGAAGAGCTAGAGACAACAAAATTATGCCCCTTGGTGAAGAGGTTGGGGAACTCAAGAAAGGATCCAAGCAACTCTGGGCCACTGTGCTTCAAGTGGAATACCTCAAGAATTGCACATCCCTAACAGCTAAAGCTATGCGGGGGAACTCCATCACCTGGAGAAGCCAACTAAAAGTTAGAGACTTCATCGACAACAGGACTAAGTGGTTTATTGGTAATGCCAAAGCTATTACTTTTAAAAGACAAGTGGTTTCGAGACAAATCTCTTATATATGGAGTCAAGAACCCTATTCCGAAAGCTCCTATCAATCTTAAGGTGGCAGATTTCATTCTCATTGACAGCATATGGAAATCGAACTCGATTGAAGGTTACCTTGACGAAAGTGGCTGCTTCTTTTTTAAAGATTTTTAAATTTTTACAGCTTAAGAATTAAAAGATAATCTTATTTAGGATAACACCTTAGGAAATTATAAGGTCAGTGATACCTACAATCTTCTTTAGGAATACATGGTGCCTGAGTAAGTAATTTGAAGTAAACTTCAAAAGTTTAAAATTCCTCCCAAGCTGAAAATATTTTTTCTTTGGTTAGTTCTAAAATACGAACTCCTCACAAGCATTGAAAGGAAAAGGGGGAAAATGTATCATTCGGAACAATGCTACCATGGCAGCTGATTGGAATCCACTAACCATATTCTGAGGGACTATTTCAAAGCAATTTACCGATAAATAAAGTCCTTGAATGAGATTACAAAACATACTAGACAAAAGGTAAGACCATTGCCTCCTACACCTATATTGCTTGTATATGGACCTTGTGAATATTGAGGAACAAAGTAGCTATTACTAAGAATTATGTTGTTGGAGTTGAACCCAGACACACACACAACTTGATGTGGTAAAAAAAAATCCAAACCCCTTTGTCAAACGTCAATTACTAAACTCGTAAGTTTAAAAAATACAAAATACACAATACTTTTAACTTGAAAAATTCTTTTCTACCAATAAAAAATTACATGACAAATCCCAAACAAATTTATTATAATAATAGTGTTAGTTACAAGTAACACCCCCTCCAAAATACCTTTACTATAATCTCGAGTGAAAAATGGTTGATTATAGCCCCCTTAATACACCTAACAATTTATAAGAAAAAGTACAATAAAAAATAATAGTAATCAAACGAAATACGCTATAGAAATTCACTCTAAAATAACGTATTCGATCTTAATAAAAAACAAAATTTAAATTAGATCTCAATTGAATGTCGAACAATTTCCTCTTCTCTCTTTTTATCTTTTTTTTCTCTATGTGGTGCTCATTGTGTAAGAAATAATTTTTGTTTTACCCTAAAATCGCGTCGGGCGTGATTTTATACTTGGTGAAGTGCTTGCCGTAGCGTTCGAATGCTCAGTGGCTTGTACCCACTGAAATCGATGCATAAACGCCCATCACGAGCGCGCCACGCACGCGACTATTATATTTCGTGCACGAGGGCTCCCTTGGGCACGCCTCAAACAACCCTAATCTAGAATCGGCACACAGTCGTGTATCAAATTCTTGTCATACGCCACTCTACAGACCTTCGACTTATCCTTAGTCGACCATCGCACGAATATTGTCTGATTTTTTAGTATGTTTTATTACTTGGATGACTATCTATTTATTATGATATCCATAATAGAGTAACCAAAATTCAACACATGTTGAATATGGAAACCCCTCTAGGAGAGTGTTTACCTTGTCCTCCCAACTAAATAGGATTGAAATTCTTGACTACTTTATGGATCCAAATTATTCTCTCAACAAACCCTTCCAATGGAAACATCTGCGCGAAGAATTGGTGCAAAATAAATGCTGATACAATCTATAACAGTGAAAAAACGGCTAATATTAGTCGTATTGACGGAAACATCAAAGGTAAGTGGCTACTTGGCTTCTTCGATTTTCTAAGGAAACGCAACATCCTTGGCGTTGGATTCAGGGCTATTTATTGGAGCCTTTCATGTAGCTTGATAAAAGTGTATCAAACGAGTTATAATCAAGTTTGATTCTCACTCAACTGTTCAAAAAATTCTATCTTCGATTGTTAAATGTGACCCCAATGGATGTCTACTTGCCGCTTGCAAAGAGCTCATTAGGAGAAATTGCAACTGTCAAATCGTCCACCCATACCAAGAATGCAACACCATGGCAGATAAACTTATCAAGATGGGTCTTTCAACTAAATGTCACATCCAGATATAGAGCTACCCCTGCTGTATTGTCTGAACTCACCAACTCTGATGTTAGTTCCCTCAAAATTTTTATGGAACCGTATATCTATCCGCTGACTTTTTTTTCTGTTTTTTAAGCTATGTAACCAAAAAAACCTCATTACAATACTTATTTTATTGATGACTTTGGGCCAGAAGTGGTGTTGTTGATTTAGTATTAATGGGCCACAGATCTCTCCCAACCTACTTTTTCGCAGCTTTTAACCAGGACCTTTTTTCATGAACATATATAAGTCCAACGGAAACGACAAAGCCCAGTTCAGAAAACATATAGAACAGGAAAGAAACGAGTACGGCAGTTCTCCATTCCCTGATTTGGAAAAGAAACTAATACGGGCAGCAGATAAATGGGCGCCGAGGCCGCTGAGGCAAATCAGGCGGAGCAGTTCACGGCGGAAGAGGTGGAATTGTTACTTGAGGTACATGCATAATACTATCTCTCTTTTGCTGTTCTTTTTTCTTTCACTTCAGAAACCTCAATTGAGAATGAGAAAAGAGAACATATTGCTTCCTTCTTGTATTATCGCCAAGTTTACTTGATATGTTGAGATTTTTTTTTTTTCTTGTGATTGGTGCAATTTTTGTCATAGGACTCGGTGAGAATTCAACCTAGGCTGTTCGGTTGGGCATGTGGGTAGCCCAGGACTAGGGTATCAACGGTTACATGTTAGGACTTTTTGTTGGCATTTCCCATGATAAAGTATTGTATTCGGAATTGGATTTTGAGTGTTTTGGTATTGGCTCAATAATAAAAAAATCCGGCTGAGGACTTTGCTCGAGATGTGCTCGAAATTTGGCTCGAGCGAAAATAATTATTTGCCACTGTGCATATCTCTGCAATTAATTTGGCCGACCAGCGATTAACCATACTCACTAGCAAGTAGTTATCTCCCAATATATGTCTTTGCAACTATTTTGACTAACCGGCTGTGAATTATTGCCAAATAGCCACTTGTCTGATAAGACTACGCTCTTTATTTATTAATCACCGCTTAATTTCTTTGAGGTGTAGCTCAAATATTCAAAACTTGTCAAGAGCACTACCTTTTAAGAGTCACCAATGTTTGAGAGATTTTCATATGATGGGCATCATATATTCAAAACTCGTTGAGAGCACTACCTTTTAAGAGTCACCAATGTTTGAGAGATTTTCATATGATGGGCAGCACTTGAAGTTTATGAAATCTCTCCACAACCTTAAGACATTACTTGGCCTTCAATCTTATAGAGTTTTGTGTGTAGCTCCTACATAGAACCGATTTGTTTTCGATTGGAAGAGTTAGTTTGAAAATTCTCGAGTCATATGGAAAATGCCAAAATTTCGGAAGGAGTCTGGATCTGTGGCTTGGAGGGTAATTCGGAGGGTGGGCTCTTTGGTAGAGGTCATGTGTTAGAAACAGTCGAATAAGGAGTTTAGTGTGCATTTACCTACTACATTGTAAGTTGACTTTCTAGTGAATTTGCTTTTTATTGGCTTGGAAAGTCCAAGGTTTTTCTCTCAAACTAGTCTATTCCTGAGTTTCCCTTCCTTATAAGGTTGTGTGCCATTTGTATTGTTATAAATTTTAATTATCTTGTTTATGTTGTGGTTGCCCCAACTCTAGGTACATCGCGTTTGAAAATGGTGGGTCTAAATCATAGTTTTTCAACCAAATTATTCAAATTGAAATAAAGCTATTCCATGCTGCCTAGTATTATAGGAGGAGTAAAATACTGGATGTGCTATATCTATAAGCTTCACCTTTTATGCTAACCTTTTGTTCATTACTTTTATATACATCTTTTTGACCATTTTTCATGTACATTTGGCAGGGCTTTTGGAAAGACTAGCCAGATAATGAGGATTATTATAATCTATAGGCTTCATGATTAGATAAATTCTGCAGTAGTCAAACACGATGGACTAATGGTTTTCATGCTATCAATATCATCTTACAGAATTGTTAAACTATTGGTATCATATTGTGATTTGAGCCCACTTTCTTGGACACCATATTTGCTCACTATGTCCCTCTCGGGTCCAACCTATGAGTAAAATAAATTTCAAAAGAGTTTTTGCTCATATTTGGGATCTAATTATCAACCAATTAGGTCTTAGCCAACTATTAAATGAATGCAATTATTGCAAGAACAATATAGTCTATCTATACATTCTTTTTAATCACATCTTTATCCCAATTTTTAAGAGAAAGTGAGTCTTTATATTGTTATCTAGAGGCCACGATTTCAAGCAATAGAAAGAAACCAACTTAACCCGGCATTGCAAGAGTGTCTATATACATCTAACCACAATCCCTATGATTTCAGAGTTTTGTATATTAGGCTAATTTTTTCCCCCTCAATGTTCTTTGTCCAAGGCTTAGGGTCAAATTATGTAACCTGTTTGGATATGGATATAGATGAAGCTACTGCTGCATTCATACAATCTTAAGATTTTTTTTCCTCTACAACCATTTTTGTTGCCGATTTTGGCTATCTAGTGTATGCCTTGAATATCAGTTTTTGCACAAATTGTGACCATTGTCACCCAATTATTTGACAATTTCATTTGTCAACTAAAAAAAAAAAAAGTGTATGTTTTGAATATGGCTGTACTTCGTCAGCTGCTTACCATATTAGTCCCACCCACTCTCTGTCTTATCTTCCTCTACATCAACCATTTCTAGCAGTTGTATGATTGTGTCTCTTGAATTTAAAGGATAGGCTCCTCCTTCTCCATCTCCATCTTTTCTTTTGTAGCTTCATGAAGAGAAGGTATTCCTATCTTTGCCAATAAATGATCATTTTTAATTTTAGCAGGCTGCTAGATATGATGATCTTGATGACATCAAAACTTTTGAGTCAGCTGGGGTTCCTCTCAATTCTAGGGATCCACAAGGCCGAACAGGTAACCATATCTAAAACTTTAATAGATTTTGTGGATGGTAGTTCCTATGTTGGTTGCATTGATTAGCTCAAGTATGGCTGTGATTTGCTACATATTCATGAGTTCTTACTGTTCATCATTGCACATGTATGTCTACACCAAATTTTCCAATTACTTTGCTTATGAGTTAGATGGGATCCTCATGGATTTTCTATCAAGTCAACTATGTGATTACATTTGGGTGCATCATGTGCCAAAACCAAGTGGAATTCATTTTTGTCCCATATTACTCCAGCCTACATTAAATGAAACAGATACAACTCATTTTTAGGAAAATTTTCTAGTAGATTTACATGGTCTTTATAGTAGGAATCATCTCTCAATACAATCGTTATATAACAAGTATATCTTTTTATCATATAACTATGTCCTCAGATTTGTGTTTAACTGAGTTTTATGTATCTTTGTTTGTAGCTCTTCATATGGCCGCTGCTAATGGACATCTTGACATAGTTGTCTACCTCATAAGTAAAGGAGTGGTAAGGAGATTTCTTCTAAGCACCTACTCTGGGTTATTGGCTTCATGATGTCTGTCTGTGGATTTCTATATAATTTCCCTTGAGGATTTGTTTTGCTATACACTCCTGAAGTGCTTGTTGGCAATCAAGTCTTTCATTTGTTCATCTATTTGAACAGGACATAATTTCATTAGAAATGTTCAAGCATGCGGAGGCTAACAGAGTGCTGGCAGATCCTTATTTAACACCCTTGAGATAAAAAAAATGGCTAGAAATTACAACCAGTAGGGACTGCTTAAGTTTCTCCTCAATGACTTGCAGTTGCAATAAAAGAATTGCCTTCCACCTGCAACCCCTTGCCAAATTTGCTATACACAAAGCATCTAACGATCTGCTACAAATGCTAGAGTGCTATCTATGAAGCTAAAATTAGTTCCTCCTAGCATTTTCTTCATTTGTTTTTTCCCCCAAAATTATAATAACTATTTATTATTTTGCTGGCCAAACTGATTGCCTACTTGCTTTATATTCTTTTTTATTTTATTTTTTTTGGCTTTTTTGGGGACCTTCATTTGTTACAGCATTTAATGTGAAAACCTTCTCATGATTTCCTTTTGTAAATGAATTTTGAATAGCTGCTAATAACTAACAATTTACACATCGGGGATAATCTTCCCCATAGGTCAGTGGAACTGCATTCTAGGGCTTGATTGCCCCTTTCATCTATCTAGAGCAATGAGGTAGTTCATTCAATAGCGGTAACCCTACTATGAGCTCTCTTTGGACAAGAATGTGTGAGATAGCATTTTCAAATAGAGTAATATAGGACACTATCATTATCCATTAAGGAACTAAGCTATGCCACGGATTTCACTCTGGCTGGACTACCAAGACTGATTGAGAAAAGAAGATAGAAAGTGAAATAAAAACACATAAGGAAGCATTCGACTACTTGGGATAGTAATTACATACCTTGATAGAATAGTCATTTCATCCCAAAAGCTAGATCAATGGCAGGAAACCTTATGTAAGTAAAATTGCTGGGAGAAGAACTACTAGCATAAGAAGTACCTTTTAACTAGCCGTAGATTTTCCTAAGAATGGTCTATATAATAGGGAGTACCCTCTCACTGACAAGGGATTTGATATTAGCCTATTCATTCACATCTGTTTCGACGCTTTTTCTTTATAGACGACTAATTAACTTGGTAACCTTAACGTACTTATTTTTGTACTATTGTAGCATGGGCCTTCATCGGGTTTTGTGTTTTCGCCTATAGGCTAGGCTTGACTTTGCTATCGTTTATGACTTTGTATAGAGTCTATTTAGTCAGTCTTTCCATTGGAATGCCTATGTAGTCGTAGTCTGGTGAAAGAAATTAGCCAATGAGATCCGGCTTTGTGAGCTCTTGGGCAAGGCTTTCACATTCAAAGCTTTCTCGTTCAACTAATACCTTTGAGAAAAGATATAAATAACTTTTTTTTATATAATATGCACAATTATCAAAACTGAGCTCACTTAAGATGGAGATGTTGATTGAGCGAGTGTTGAAATTGCCTGAGTTTGATTAGCCATTTTCGGTTGAAATTTTCATTTCTAGCAAAGACCTTGACGATTGATTGAGAACTTGACCTGATGGTGATTCAATTGACAAGTGCACAGCAAATCTTGGTTGAAGACTCAAGGTTGTGGCCTTGGTAAAATCAACCAAGTTGGCTGAGAGCTCAAGCGTTAATCATCTCCTCCCTTTTTCTACACATTTCTTGCCATATCTTCAAGAGACTTCAATCCATATCATTACCGTCACAATGTTTTTTTTAATATTGTATCTGTTTGTTGTTTCTTTTTTGTTGTCTTTCTTTGTTTCTGTAATTCAAATATTATACACAAAGATGTATAAAACTTATATCTTCTCATGTAATTCAGTGGGTGAAAATATTCCCCTTATTTTCCAACTCAAAATGTTCATCACCTTTGTCTTCCAGAAGTGTGACGGACCACGTTTTTCCTAACCGGAATCCGGCAGAGTTCCGGCAGTAAAACGGCCGTCAAGCTGATACAACCTGTACAAAATCCTATACAGTAAACAATTTCCAACAAAATAATCACAACACATGATCCACATGGCTAAGATATATCCGTGGCTCCAACGTCGTGTTTCCGAACACAACATCGGACAGAGAAATGCCATTAGGTACCTGTTATACAAATTATAAACAACTTGCAGAAATATATACATCCATCAAATACAGCGAAAACTAAGCAATATGAACATCACTATCTTACATATACATCAATATACAAAACCATCTCAAATATAGAGAATACTCCATAAAAAGGGGAACACTTATACAAAAACTAAGTCCTCAAGATTAATCCTCGAAGTTTTTAGCCTAGCAAACTTCTAATCCTCTACCTCGCCAAATCGGGTATAAGTTCATGCTCATCTGAAGGAAGAAAAAATAGTAGGGGTGAGTCAAATGCTCAACAAGTGCAATATAATCAAAGGTAATAAACAATATATGCAAAATAAAGTAGAGGAATGATATATGAGTATAATGAAGATGCATAAATATGAAACGTGAATAAACACATTTTCGGAATTCATTTGTCTTTCCCATTTTACTTATTCTTTCTTTAGGTTCTAAAACCTACAGAAATTCCATTATCTTTGCGGACCAGGGCCAGTAGGCCTTACCAGCTAGCGGTATGGTCGAACAAGTAAAGGAATGTATTTGTTTCTACACATTCGAAAGCGCAACCCACACAATTCAACACCTTGTGTTGAGCGATATACCTTTAACCCAATATACAGAGCTATATCATATATGCCGTCATATCTCCCATGGCTTAGAGGCAGTCCTTGTACTTTCACAGTAATATCCTAAGGCATGGCATGGAATACTACTATCTGAAATATAAATCCGTGGTCCAGGTTTCATAATTTTTTATTCTTTTAAGGGAAAGTCCGTCAAACTTCTTTCACAAAGTTCTCACTCCGGGAGAACGAATCATAAATATATCAAATTGTGGTATTCCCTTATACTTGTAAATCTTTCATAATTCTTTGATACAAATACAGATAATTGTTTCTTATGCATTTATGTCTTTACATGCTTTCAATTATATGCATAAATCAACATAAAGTTTTGAACATGTAATGAATTCTTACCACAAAGCGCTAGACCTAACTTTAGAGCTTCTGGACAACAAATCCTTTTATAATTACATGCAACATAATTTTCGGAACATATATAAAATAACATACGAAACGGACATGTAGATTATTATCTTAATTCACATCCGAAAATATTCCCAGAACACGTAAAATTAATATATACAAAATATATGTACATAAATGCCAAATAATCAGAATAGCCACGTCCATGAAGCTAGGATGTCCAAGTTCTAAAACCAAATCATGCACAAATCCTAATTTTCGTGGTTAAAGATGCCGGGGCATAGGTTAGGGTTTCCAAGTGTACGAAATCACATAAAACTACTAAATCGGACATCCAATCGATAAATTAACATATACAAGGTATGAATATCCATATTCTAAAGCCAATTCATGCATAAATCTCAAAAATAAACGGATAAAATCATTCCGGGCGCGGGGTTAGGGTTTCGGTATGAAAAACCGGTCAAAACTAAGAACTCTGACATGAAATTAACATATATACATGTTCAAGTCATGAGTAACACAATATATAAACTCAATCGGGTATCACAACAATGATACCTAAAGAGAACGGAATAAAAGTGTAAAGAAACGAAAGAGGAGGGTATGGGTGCATTTGCCTCAACCAGATTTACAACTTCTCTAGCTAACTCCAAGTCGGAATCGAACCCGAGGGCTTCGATCTCCTCCTTTTCTCTCTTCTCCTTCGCGTTCTCTCTCTCTTTCTTTCTTTCCTTGCGTGAATGACGCGTAAAAGAGCCGTTGGGCTTTTATATCGCAGGCTGGCACTCAAGCGCCTGCCGCAGCACTCGAGTGCTTGCCGCGGCACTCGAGCTCTTGCTGCGGCACTCGAGCGCCTGGCAGGCGTCCCCCGCTGCTACTTCCAACCGCTTCTGAAACCTAATTTTTTTCATATATATTAAGCCTTATTTTGATTATATTACCTTAATTATCTGAAATTACGATATTCGAAAAACCGGTACATTACAACAAGTCTCTCTTCTCTTGCCAACTCTCAAAACTCATAATTTTCTCAGACAAGCAATATCTTTTTCTATGAAATTGAATCATAATAAGTATCTTTCATAAGAGGCAGTTCCTCCTCTTAAGTTTGATGGCTTGATTGTGATTCATTGATGAATCTATAAAGGCAACACCTAAAGAGTACGATGGTCCAAGAGGACCGAACTCTCTTATAATGTGGACGTTTCCATCTTGCACTGAGTCAATCCTGCTTTGTATAAATAGGATGTGCATTAGCTATTCATTCGGGTTCATTTCCCATGCAAGAAAACATCTACATCAGAGCGTTAAAAAGGGCAACAGTCTGTTGCTCGATATTTACAAATAGCAAAAACGTCTGAGTGATTAATGGAATAAGTGGTGGATGACTTTGCTGAAATGCCAGAGTTCAATGCCATTGTCAACTGGGGACTTGGACCAGATTTTCACAATATATTGCTGGTTGATCGTACTTACAGACCGACCTTTTG
Organism: Nepenthes gracilis; assembly: GCA_033239525.1. Taxonomy (NCBI): domain Eukaryota; kingdom Viridiplantae; phylum Streptophyta; class Magnoliopsida; order Caryophyllales; family Nepenthaceae; genus Nepenthes; species Nepenthes gracilis. The sequence continues at coordinate 17,328,738 of BSYO01000007.1, forward strand.
TGAATGGCATGGGCAATTGACAGCCCATGAGATAGTTTGTAAGAGCAAGTCATGCCACTCTTCCCACTACAAAACAAAACACATCATTATGGTTGCTCTTTTAAGGACCTAGTAAAGATGCTTTTTCCAGTGAAAATTGTACCTCATAGAATCAGCTTCTGCTTCTATGAACCTGAATTGTCCATCCGCAAAAAAAGGGGCTCAGGATTTAACAATTTTTGTAAAACTCAAAAATCAATTAAAATCAACTATGTTAGATTTTTTAAAATGGTTGTAGTCTAGCCTTTCATTTTCAGACAGACAGCTGATATTGAAAGAAGTAGGGGATGCTTCTCCCTCAGGAAGCATCCAGTGTTCCATTTTCCACCCGATCTTTTGAGCCCAGGTATATCTAGTGATTATCATGAGAACGATTGCCTTTGTCTTGGCAATTGTCGGTATTAAGCAAACAGATTCTTCTGTTCTATTTTCCATCCTCGTGATGTTTTTTTTCTAATATTAATACGCATCTGCATTCAGTTACAAAAATTACTTCCGAGACTTGTTCTCATTAAGGATCAAGTTACTTATGACGACTGCTCCTCAGTTGACTTCAGAAGACTAGCTTCGAGATATATTACTGGAAATTTTATGCTTGCGTTTTCCATGAAAACAGGATCTTAACACTCCCAACGAGGAGAAGAATACACCTCTGCACTGGGCTTGCCTTAACGGGCATATAGAGGTAAGATTGTTTTGCTGTATTGCTGGAGTTGTCGTTGCCTGTTTATGGGATTCCATTTTTGAAGCTTGCTCTGCCATTTTAGGTGGTTAAGAGCTTGATTCTGGCAGGAGCAAATGTATCCGTTCTGAACAGGTACGAGAAGTGAAACCTCAATAGTGTTTTGAAAACCCAATATCCCACTTCTTTGCTTTGGAGAGATTGTAACCAGCTATGTCGATGCTTAGCCATGATCGGACACCGGTGGATGAAGCGATGAGTAGGGGAAAGATGAACGTTCTTGATGCAATTAATGTAGCTTCTTCTCAGTTGGAGCTCACTCGGTCCAGAGTCTCGTGATGTGGTGAGATATGCATAGGAAGTGAAGGAGTTTCAGTTCAAATGTTTCCATTGTCCCAAATCTTTGCCTTGGTGACATGAAATGGTGGCAGCTTTGCCCCGTTTTTTTTGGCTGGTCACTATCATCTTGTGGTGAAGTATTTAGAACTGCGAAAATAACGGGAAAAAAATGAAAATATGTTAAGTATTATAACAAAATTTCCACCTCTTTTCTTAATATTGTCCACTTTCTCATTCGCCCTAATCATTTGAAAAATTCTTGATTTTTATGTTAGTTTATGTTTTATTTTTGTATTTGATGTGCCCAATGAGAAATAATAGTTAGTTTTTCGTTATACCGTGCATGGGCACTATTCAATGGAAATGGAGATTTTACTTTTTCTATGGAAAAGTAGAATTTTACTTTTTTTTTTTTTAATAAGATTATTAGGTTAAAATTTAATGGTTAAATTTAAAAATAAAAAGTATTAAATATAATTAAATCTTTAATTTTTTATTTATAATATTTATGCCTATTGTATTTTAGTTTTATTGTTAAAATTTTTTAGTAAAATTAACTAATTAAAGAATATTATTCGATATTTAAATTTTAAAAATGGGGTCTAATTTCTCCTCCATTGTGACAACCCAATACAAATCGATAGGGCTTTACTAGATTTGGGTAAATTTTCAAAAGTAATAATTGGCTTTTAGGATGTATTAAGACACAATTCTTAAAAAAATATATATTTAAAAAAAAATTATCTAATACAAAATAAAATAATAACTTAATGATAATATAAGCTTAATATTTACATTTTACGTTGTATAAAATACTAACCTAATCATACTATACATTTAATAAATATGTCCAATTTTATTTTATAAATGTATATTTTAAGTTTTTTACATTGTATAAAAACCTAGATTTTTTAAATTACTTAAATACTCTTTTCATAAAATGTTAGACATATTGAGAAAATAAATTTTCTAATAAAATTTAATAAAAATATAAAAAATTATAAATTTTAATTATTTTAATAAATTACTAAATATATATAATACTACATAAAATAATTTTAACATTTATATCATTAAATATTCATTTTATGTGTCTACATTGGTTTTACGGTGGCATTCAAACACAAGACTATGTTGATGCTTTAATATGGTAAGATTTTTTTATGAGCTTGTTATATGCTCTTTTGTTATATATATAACTCCGAATGGTATGTTATATTAACCATATCTATGATGGACCTGACACATTCCACCACATGCGGCCGTCTGTCGACCGTAACAGATCATTCATTCTAATTAAAAAGGATGGACTTAAAATTTTTCCTTTTTTTTAAATATATATACAATCGCGTGCACAGGATCGCATAAGGCCCAACTTCGTGAGTTGGCAGCTAGTGGGTCGTGGTTTCTCTCTTGTCCAGTTAAAACAAGGTTGGCCGGACTTGAAGGTTTCGAAAACAAACTGAGATGCAACTAAGAATCAGAATTTACTCGAACCATAATATTGTATGGAAGCATACTAATATTCATTAACTTTCAGCAAAAAGAGAAAATTTACAAATCATTTTCCAAAACATCAAAATTGAAGACATCAGTTTTGCTTTGCTGCTTAAAAATTCCGGCCAGCTATCCTGCATATTTAGACCATCGGACCTCATTCTTTTTCGTCCGGTATAAGCTCATCATCATCGTCATCTGAAAAATATAAGGGATGAGTTAGAGAGCCCAGCAAGGTACTCGTGCATAAGTCATGCATAATCATAAACATGCAGGCATAATATAATAGAGACATATATATATGCAGTTTCATAAAATATGGTCGGAGTTGATGTAAACAGATTCCAAAGTCATTTTCATGCAATTTAATTCTCAAAAACATACTTATGTTTTCAAATTCATTTCCGTCAAAAACCAGCTACATTTAAGGTCTGCAGTTACTCGACCATCATATCTCAATAACGGCTACATTTAAGGTCTGCAGCTATTCGACCCACAGAATCATATAACGCTACATTTAAGGTCCGTAGTCATAACCCAATCAAACGGATACATTTAAAGCCTGCAGCTGTTCGACCATCATATCTCAATAACGACTACATTTAAGACCTGCAGCTACTCGTCCATCAAACACTTAGATTCACAAATCATACTTTTCCAAAAATTACAGTCAAATATGCAATTAACCGGACACCATAATGTCTTTCTTTTAATGTCTTAACACCGGAGATCTTCTTAACAAGGCCGGAGGTCTTTTCAACAAAAACCAGAGTTCTTTTTATCAAAGACCAGAGTTCTTTTTTTAATAAGAGTCGGAGTTCTTTTTCTTAAAACCCAGAGTTCTTTTTCTTAAAAGTCGGAGTTCTTTTCCTTAAAAATCGGAGTTCTTCTTCTTAAAAGCCAAATTTCTTTTTCTTAAAAGTCGGAGTTCTTTTCCTTAAAAGTCGGAGTTCTTTTCCTTAAAAATCGAAGTTCTTTTCCTTAAAAGCCAGAGTTCTTTTTCATAGAAGTCGGAGTTCTTTTCCTTAAAAGTCGGAGTTCTTTTTCAACGAAAGTCGAAGTTCAAAAGTCGGAGTTCTTTTTCCAATAAGAGCCAAAGTTCGTTTTATCAAAAGTCGGAGTTCTTTTTACTGAAAGCCGGAGGTTATTTTACACATGCAATAACCGAACAACTTAAAACATGGCTAGATTTCATACATTTAAGTAAAATGTCCAAACAATCATGAAACAACCGGTACTTTTTCAAATAACTAGTCATCATCTAAATCATGCCATAATCAAACTTCATGCATTCGAATATCATGAAATAATTGAATATCATTAGTTATACTTGCATTAAAACATGAACTTAAAGCGGTGAGTACACTTGCTTGGATTGGATCTATGAACCTTTCACTTGGTTCTGGCTCGAAGTTCTTAACGCTTTCACTTGGTCGTTTGCCTAGCTTCCTGTCCTAACTCATGGGAAGGGACATTACTTATAGGCATTGGGGTTTATGGTAGTACATAGGGTAGATCAACTTCTTGTATTTCTTTTCTATAAGGACATCAGGGTAGTTGGGAGTAGGTTACCTACTCAAGTATGGTCATTCTGACTTTACTTTTTGTAAGAGCTTCCTTACTGGTGTTGCAGGCATGGTTATTCTGACTTTACTTTTCGTAGGGGATTTCTTTATTATTTTCGGTCAACTGGCCTTGACCGGATTTGGGTTTCTCTTTCGCGTTTTCGGTCAACCAGTATTGACCGGACTTAGTTGTTCCTTCCTACACATTCTGGTCAATTTGCCTTGACCGGATAAGGTTTCCTTTACGTTTTTCAGTTAATAGACGTTGACCGAATTACTTCCTTTTCCTCATGTTTTTCGATCAACACTTGTTGACCGGATTACTATCCTTACTCATCTTCTTGTCAACTGACGCTGACCGAATAGCCATTAATTTTTCTCAACTCCGTGATTATATTGACTCGATGTCGAAAATTTTTTATATTTTAGGATCTGAGCCCTTACAATATCTGAGATTGATGTTCACTAATTTGATATCAATTTGTGTCTAATTTGATTAGAAAACTTTAAATGATAATTTAACGAAATTTGGTAGGTAAAGAATAACAAATATGAAAACAATTTAAAAAAAAAAAAAATCCTGCGTACTCAGAGCATTTAAGGCAGCGAAATTTCCTGCATAATACTCAATTAAAAAAATTCCAAAAGTCAATATTGGAAAATAATATAATATTCAATATGAATGATTTGATTCAATGCATTAGATAAATTTGAAATATTTTTTTTATAAAAAAAATTACTATGATTTTTACGATAAAATTTTTATAACACAAAAAAACAAATACTTTTTTTTTTTTTTTTTTTGGGGAAATCGGGCTCTCGTAGCGGGATTTCTTTGAAAGAAATAACTTAAATCGTATACAATGCAGCTAATAATTTCCTTCTATGCATAAAACCCTTTTTTACCCAAAAACAATATATTGAAAGATATTATTTAAAAAATCATTAGATAATAATTCAAATAATGTAATATTTTATTTATGTATTAATAGAAATAACTTGTATAGAAATTAACAAATAAATAAACTACTGTAGCAAACGGTATCCCGACTGTGTCCAATGACAGTATTTTCTGTAAAAATGCTAACAATTACTAGAAAATAAGCAATAATTTTTAGTTAATAATTAGACCACCGACTCTCCAAAGCCACGTTTACGAGTTATCAATTCATTGTGTTACCATGCCGTAGACCTCCAAGGGGTTAGACGCCGGGAGAGCCATAATCATCCCGTGGGTCAAGCAGCGGGGATAACGAAGAAGCCCCATTCCTTCCCCACCTCCACCTCCACCTCCACCGCGTATGCTGCCGCCGGAAACAGCGGCTCCACCCAAATGCAACCCGGATGCTTTCGGGGAACCCATCTCTGATTCATGCCCATGATTGTTAGAACTGTATGCCCTAGAAAAACAATCATACTGGATGAGATAAGACACTATTTCTGTACAGTCTGTCTTAATTATTATTAAAATATGTTAATGTTTATCATATTTATATGTATAATATATTTATGTGATAAAATTTCTCAATTTAAGTAATATAATTACGGAATTATGATGAGATTATACTCTTGAATTTCGGTTGCTTAAAAAGATCAAATATTAAATATTTTTTATTATAAAATTATTAAGATAAGATATTAACAATATTAGTTAGATTAGTAAACATTATACCAGCTAATCAAAAAAGGTAATTGAACTCATAATTACTTGCTTAGTTGGCATTATAATGAATAGGAAATATTCATTAGAGAATAAGTTTATTAAAATGGCTCAAAATAAAGAATCTTGTATAAAGTTTTGTTAAATTTCAAATAAGGGTTTTATATAAAATTTATACAAATGGCCTTTAGAGTCAAAACATTATTTTATGTGCATATTATTATATTTTGATATTACTAATACACATTCAGTAAAAGAATATGTAGAGGTAATTATTAGATACAATTAAAAAAACGCAAAAGTATAAGAGTGGTCAATAAATAATTTATTACTTCTAACAAAGTAGTAGAGATATTCTGTGTGATTTATTGAATTAATAATTAATAAATTCTTGGTCAAGGTGGATTAAAAATTAAAAATAGATTTCTAATTTTATTAGTTACACTATTCATTTAATATCATTATAAGATAACAAACTAAATAGGTATTATTATTTTTTCACATCCTAAATTTATTTGAGACATAGATGGTTAGAATAATTAAATCTATATGATAATTTTTATAAAAATATTTAATAAATAATATTTATTTATTTATTTTATCTAAATAACTATAACATATTATTTTGTATTGTTAATAATATATATGTGCATATATATTTATTTATTTATTGGAAATGGTATTTATAATACTCCATTGGCCGCCCTCAAATTTGAAAATGAAGCGGCATGGAAATTAGAGGGTGCTGTTTGGCGTATTCATCTTCGCCGTCGTCAACAGCTGTTACCCGTACGCATTCGAATGCCGCCGGCGCACGTACTTTCCTGGTAACCTCCTCGAAACTTGCGTCCACGAAAATGAAACATTGTCTGATTTCTTCAGCGCAACTACGCCGGATCGGCATGCTTTTGAGGAAGGAAGCAGCTCTCGTACAAATTTTATTTTATTTTATTTTTTTCAATATAAACCAAAGCAAATAGTTTTAAAGTTAATTATAAATGGTTTGGATCCAATAAAGATAGTATCGGATCCCCATGGAGGGCGGACCCACAGAAAGCTTACGGTCAAGAAAAGATTTCTAGAGATGAACTTAAGAATTGGCTGAAATAGCCAAACCTTCCCAACTTGAGGCCCAACAAGGATTCACAGCACGGTTAATTGTTCGAATCGCACAATGAATCTTGAGCCACGACTCAAGGAAGAAGCTGAGCGTGCCATAATTGCTCCTTATTTTTATTAAAAGCTTTTCATTATAAACCTAATTGGAGAGCATTCCGACCTCCATAAAAACCAAGCATTTTGCATTAAAAAAAGAGGGATGAACCCTTTTAAGAGAGTTAGAACATATGATTTTGATCTATAATTATCATTGGATATCTCGAAAACTCACCGAGTCTAGAGCATAGGACCACGTGCCCGTTATTGTAATCCAACGGCTATATGAGATATTTGTATAATCTTCTTCATCTTATGTGTCATTATGATCCAACAACTACGTACCCATTACTAATAGTTGGGTGCACTCCACAAGCATTTGGTGTTTATAAATTTGACAAGCAATTAACTATGTGATCTAATAATATCTTATAACCTGTAGCGTATAAGTATCGAATTCAATTTAAATGAATAATATTCTTGTTATTCCCTCAAGAATAGTCCATAATATGCTTTGTATGTGTATTCTCATGGTCCAATTAGAATTCAAAACCAAACGAGATATAGAACACTCAATTTTTAATCATATGTTAAAACCTAGTACCCCTAGGTACGATATCCAAAGATATCTCAATGCATATTTGATGCGTCTGAGAATTCAAATTGTTGTATGGGTAAGTAGATTTTTGAGATTGGTCCGTCGGGTGTTAAGTCATGCTCGGTCTCCGTACCTCTTTAATTTGAATCATGTACAATCACAAGACAAAGTTTAAATGATTAGTGAGACTCACTCTCTGATATATCTTCCGATACTCAAATCGATTATTTTCTTAAACAAAAGAAAAGATAGAAAATGCAAAATGTATATTTTTGTCCGAGGGTTTGTCCTCTTACAGTGGTGTCTTAAATTGATAGAGAGAATGTGCGCTCTTGGCGTCTTTTTATTGTCTATATTCTCTACCTGAGAAAGTATAAAGTGATTCCTTTCTCCTCTTTTTGGTTGGAGAGGATGAATTTTTATAGAAGTTAGATGACGGTTAACTGTTGAAAAAACTGATGGACGGATAAATTTTATCCCGATGACAGTTTTAACTAACATCCGATATTGTTAGAAGATGAGAGAGAATCGCTTTAGCCGTTAAATTGATCTCGGTCATATTTGCTGAAATGGGATGCACGGCCGTTTTGAACCTTTGAATTTTATCCTCTGACTTGAAATCATCTTAGGTCGATTTCTTTGGGCAGTCAGACATAATACTCATCACTAGCCCCCCATGTTAGGAGACTTGAAATTCTACCTTTTAGTATGAAATCCGAAAGTATCTTTTGTCCGAGGCTGAAGTCTTATTTAACAAGCTTTATTAGCTAATTGGACAAAACTTTCAATTCAAAGGCTTCTATCGGACAAGGACAATTAACCCAACGACCTCTATCCTTATAGTCAATCACTGCATTAAATGCGCGTCTCTTCAGATACTGGATGGCTCATTGGAAATGCACAAATCATCATTATTGACATCGGACGATTTGACATTTGGTAGAGCAAATGGGCGGTTAACACGTATCAATGTCATAATGAGGCACAAGTTTTGAATTTCAAATTCAACGGTGTCGTTTCATGCCTTCTCCTTTGCCTATAAATAGTCGGTTGAGCACTTATGAAATATTTTTCAATTCCTTTGCTGCCAATTTCTCACTTGAAGTTTCCTCTCACCTTTCTCGTTTACTGTTGGAGATTTTTCATTCCCATGGTTTATGGAGTTAAAGACATTCAGTCGATCCTAACCTCTGCCGACATAGAATACCTTCAAGCTTGGTACAAAATCTCAAGTTCTTGGGTTTATTTTTTACTCAGAGTGAGTGCATGAGCTTCTTCTCTACCAAAAGGCTATATTACTATGTATGAGACTCATCTGAAAGGTGGTCTCAGATTTCCATTGGCTCCAGAGTTCTACAAAACAATGGTGGAGCTTTATATACTGATCACCAAACTCCAGCCAAATGGCATGAGGTATCTTGTTTCCTTATGTATTTTTGCCCGAATTCACAACTTGACTTTTAACACCACGGCTATGAAAGGTTTGCTCCGTTTTTAGTGCATCCAAGATTGGATTACTATTTCTCCTAAGCCAGAATTTGGTTTAAGTGAACGAAACCTTGATTTCACAAAAAGGTGGAAGGATTGATTTTTTTTACTTAGTAATTCATTCTGTATGGGAACTTCACAATCTGTGGGGTTGGGTTTCTACCTCTTTTCAAACCGATGTTTTTAAACATGAGAAGACCGCAGTTTAAGTGCTGACAGACCTTATTCGGGAAAAGGCTGCAACCTTCAATGAGAATAAAAAGAATCGTTACCTTTTTGTCGAATCCCTTGCACAAGCTAACTGGGAGCTTGTGGTTGAGAGCTCGTAGGCTCTTGCAAGACCATTGGTCTGTAGGAGGAAGCATAAGAGAAAGGCCAAGGTCCTTAAAATAAAGGAGTCCTCCGCTAAGGTGTCCGAGGACAAGGAGGCCTTAAAGGAGAAGGCCGTTCAAACAAAGGAGCCGTCGACTGTAGCGCCTAAGAGTAAAGAAGCCTCGGCCAAATCTAGTTCTGAGGACGAGGCCACCGTCGAGGAGTTAATAAGGCAAAAGCACCAATCGGTCATATTAGACCCAACTTCTACATCTTCCTCGGCCCAAGTTCATGGGGCTATTCGGCCAGTTGAAGGCAGTAAGCCTTTAGAGTCCGTTGCTAAGGAGGTGGCCAAAGTTGCGCTGATCCCTACCCCACTTCTAACTTCATATGAGGTTCTGACTGTTCTGCTTCCGCTGCCCAAGGAGCCCCTACCTGACATTTCCACTACTTTTGCTGAGGGTACTTCTTGGATCAGTGAGACTTAGTTTGGTAAGGTTGGGGGGATGCCACTACTTGAGTTCTCTATGACCAACACGACTAAAGTGGTTACTTTAGAACTTCACGCTGATATCACAAATAAGCATTCTTTCAAGCCCCCAGCGCTCGAGGTCCATTTTGAAGGCAAGATCGAGGGTCAAGTTGTTGTGGCAGACGTGCCACTTTTGGAGGATCTCACGGCTGAGGTTGAATCTGAAGCGACGCTCGTACCAATTGTTGGAGCATCTGGTTCCGACCCTCAGGTGCTTGTATCCAAGGGAAATGTTGTACCTGAAGGGGTTTAGGAGAAGGTAGAGGTGGCTGGCTCAGAGTCTCTAGACCCTGAGGTTCAAGTGGTTTCAGAGACTCCTACAAGTGATGCAACTCTTGGGAGCATTTCCATCTCCGAGATACTGTCTAAATTTTTCTTTAACTTTCACATTATTCTTTTCATATTTGTTAACTTGCCTTATTTTCTTCACAGTTTCAAGATATGGCTAATTGTTTTACTGGCGCTACGAACTATTTTGCTCATAACTACATGGAGAAAGAGAAGCTTCTGATTACCGACTGAGGAGCGTGTCTCTATACTTGAGCATGAAATGACTGATATGAAGAAGAAGTACGTCCTCCTTAGAGACTAGAACTTTAAGATTGAGAGTGAATTTAGGACTTCTATTTGTCCTGAAGACATCACAAAAAATGTTAAAGTGCAGCTACTAGGAAGGCGTTAGCATATGCCGACATATTGTCTAAATGGTGGCCCCTAGTGTTCCTATTTCTGCACTTCATCTAAAGAATGCCAGTGCTCGCCATAGTTCTGATGTGTTATACCTTTCCAAGGACGATGAGGACTTTTGGGAGGCTCTGCCAGAAACTCCTAGACCTCATCTTTCTTCATAAGAATCATTTGTATTATTTTTTTTTTACTTGTAATTAATTTCCAATGAATGAAAATTCTTTCTTCAAGTTGGCTCTCTCTTTCTTTCTAGCATGTTTTGCTAGTCAGACATTTTATATGTCTGACTTTAAAACATTATTTGAATTATTATTAACTCATGGCTTTTGTCCTTTATTTGAAGGGTGTCAAAGTATCCGTGCGTCTAACTTAAATTTTTCTAAGACTATGTTTAGTTGACAATACTACCTTGAAAATCTTTGCATTCGTACTTCCAAGGAGGCCCCCAAGTTTGTAGTCCTCGACCTCATGTGGGCCACTTGATAGCATGACCAAGTTTTAATCAACGACCTCGTCCGGGTCTCTTAGTTACATGATTGAGTTTTACCGACCACTAGGTGTGGTTTACAGTACAAGTGAATGGACTTTACCTGACTTAGGGATAGTTTAGAATATACAATGTGATGAAAAACAAGTAAGTGCAAGAATGAGTAAATAACTAAAATTTTATTAATAAAATTTTACTAAGTTACAAGCACTCTTTATGATGCAAATCTTACCTGGTTGTACATTTAATCATTAATAGTATTTTTTAAGGTGAGAGGCATTCTAAGTCCGAGGAACTAGTTTGTCATTCTGGGTTTGTAGTTTGTACATCCCATTTTTAAGAATGACTGAGAATAGGAACCCTCTCTAATTAGGTGAGAGCTTATTCCGATTGGTATTTTTGCCACAGGTTTCAATGCTCCATAACACTAAATCTCCCATATCAAAGTGCCGTGCATTTACTTTCTTGTTGTAATACCTAGCAATCATTTGTTGATAAGTTATTGTCCGCAACCATGCCTTGTCTTGGACTTTTTCAAGTAAATCAAGTTTTTTTCGAAGTCTTTGTGAGTTATAACACAAATCGAAAGACTCAACCCGAAGATTAGGGAGTCTGATCTTTATTAGAATAGCAGCCTCGGTCCCGTAGTACAAAGTAAATGGAGTCTCACAGGTTGGCACTCTAGGTGTCGTCTTATATGACCAAAGGACGGATGAGAGTTCGTCCACCCATGAGCCCCCAACATTTTTAAGCTTCGTCTTTAAATTGTATATTATTGTGTAATTAGTAATTTTCACTTGTTCATTACATTGTGGGTAAGTTGCGAAAGTGTAAACCAACTTTATCTTCAAATTAGTACAGTACTTTGTGAAATGTTTGCTAATAAATTAGATCCTGTTATCAATTATAATAACTTTGGGTATACCAAATTTACATACAATATTTTATTAGACGAATTCGGTTGCATTCTATTCTGTAATTCTGACGAGTGGGACAGCGTCGACCCATTTTGTGAAGTAATCTATCCCAATAATTATGAACTTTATTTGTCCTGATACAACTGAAAGTGGTCTGAGGATATCAAACCCCCATTGTGCGAATGGTCATAGCGAGTGCAGAGCTTGAAGTTCTGTTTGTGGTTGATGGTAAGATTTCCATGCATCTGGTAGTTTTCACATTTCTACATGAAGTCTTGGCATCGTGTTTCATGGTAGGCCAATAATATCCTTACCTTATGAGTTCAAAAGTAAGGTTCTTACCTTCATTGGGGGATATACAAATATCGAGGTTTACCTCTCCGATGGCATGTTCAGCCTCTTCTAGCGCGAGATACTATAGGTATGGGATTGAGTACCCAAATCAGAACAATTTTTCATTCATAATGGTGTACCAGTCTGTTGTCTTTTTTAGATGCTTAACTTTATCCAAGTTCTCTAGTAATATGCGGTCGGACAGATATTTTACATAAGAAGTCATCTAGTTGTTGGTATCGGTTATCTGCATGATTTCTTACTCTAGGTCATTGATGCTAGAAATTTCAAGGATTTCACATATTTTTCGTGCATATTGTTCTGGGTCATTGGTTGCCGTAGCCCTTGCTAGTAGGTTTACTTTTTTATTTTCTTTTTTTGGAATGTGGATCATTTTAACATTGTCAAATATTGAAATCAACTTTTGGACCTTAGAGAGGTATTGGGAAAGTAGTGGATTGATAGTATCAAAATTTCCTTGGATCTAATTAATAACTAGTTTCTAGTCATTGTAGACAATGAGGTTCATGGCTGAACACTCTTTGGCAAATTTTAATCCAGCAAGCAATACCTTGTACTCAGCGACATTATTTGTCGCTGAAAATTCGAGGGTCATTGAATACTCTATCTTTGACCCATCAGACGTCCTTGACACCACTCCAACTCCACAACCAACTTGCATTGAAGAGCCGTCCACGTGTAACGTCCATGTTGAAGTACTTTGGAGGCTGTCGGCCATAATAGGATTAAAGGTTTCTAGACTTGGGGTCATTATTTCAACAATAAAATCTGCGAAAGCTTGACCTTTTAATGGTGACCTTGGTCGAAATTTCACGTCAAATTCTCCCAACTCAATGGCTCACTTGACCAGTCCTCCTGACACATTTAGTTTTTCTAGAATTCCTTTTAGATTTGGTCATTCAGGATAATAATTTTTTACGCGTGGAAATACGGTCAGAATCTTTTGGTGGAATACATAAGTGCCAAAGTTATCTTCTTAGCACGGGAATAACGAGTTTCAGAGTGGATCAAGATTTTGCTGACATAGTTATAGGCCGTTGCCTGTCAAACTATTGTCGAATCAAGATTAACTCACAGCAGTTTTAGATACAATCAGATATAAATATAACACATCGCCCTCTTGTAGAGAAGTTAATAGTGGCGAGTTTGAGAGATACTCCTTAAGTTCTTAGAAAGTAACTTCACATTTGGTAGTCCACTAGAAGCTGGCGGCCTTTGTTTCCCTTAGGGCCTTAAGAAAATGTAAGTATTTCTCGACTAATTTAGCCAAAAAGTAGGAGAGTGCTGCTAGTCTTCTAGTTAATTTTTGGACTTTTTTCACTATCCGAGGTGGATTCATATCCAAAATTGCTTTAATTTTCTCAAGATTTGCTTCTATTCCTTGATGTGAAACAATAAAACCCAAATATTTTCTCGATGTTACTCTGAACGTATACTTGGTTGAATTAAGCTTTATATGGTGTACCCTAAGGACATTGAATGCCTCGTCCAGATCGCAAATATGGTCGTTGAACGCCTTACTTTTTACGAGCATGTCGTCTACTTATATTTTCATATTTCGTTCGATCTGTGCCTTGAACATTTTATTGACAAGTCGTTGATAAGTTACACTAGTATTTTTTAGACCAAAGGGTATAATTTTATAACAGTATATCCATTGGTCAGTCATAAAAGCTGTATGCTCCTCGTCTTCTAGGCTCATCCGAATTTTGTTATAACCTGACTATACATCCATAAAACTAAGTAGTCCATGTTCAGATGTCGAGTTTACAAGTAAATCAATCATTAGTAATGGGAAGCTATCATTTGGACAGGCTTTGTTGATGTCGGTGAAATCAACGCACATTTTCTACTTTTCATTACTTTTCTTCACCATGATCACATTTGATAACCAGTTTGGGTGCTGAACTTCTCTGGTGAATCTAGCTTCTAGTAGTTTTTTCACCTCCTCTAGAGTAGTAATTAATTTTTCAATCGAGTAATTCTTTGTTTCTATTAGACGGGTTTATGATCGAGATTTAGGCCCAACTTATAAACTATTACTCTAGTTGGTATCCTTGGATGTCGCTAGGTGTTCAAATAAAGACATTGAGATTCTATCGAAGAAAATTGATAAGCTGACCTCAGAGTGGTTTGGACAAAAAACTCCTAATTTGTATGTACTTTCAAGGATCATTTGGGTTCAATGGAATTTGATCTGTTGACTCTCCATATTGGGCTTGCAACAATATGGTCTCATCACAGAAGTCAAGGTCTTTGATTGGTTGGCTGGTGGGCATCTGCGTTACTTGGGATAGGTAACATGTCTGCCTAGCCATTTGACCACCTAAGACTTCTCCAATGCCAAATAGAGTAAAAAACTTTATTTTTAGATGCAGAATTGAAGTCATTGCATCGAATACTGTTAAATAGGATCGTCCAAGGATGGCATTATAGACCGATGGAAGGTCTATAACCAAGAAGGAAAGCATCTTGGTGGCCATCCTCAGATAGGTACCTAGCGTGACTTCTAGTTGGATAACCCCTTGTACGGGTACTGATTCATTATTCAGTCCTTATAAGGGTCCTTCTGAGATCTTTAATTGGCTTCTTTTTAATCCAAATTTGAAGAACACATCAAGATAAAGCAAATTCTTAAAACTTTAATTATCAATAAATACTCATTTCAATTGGTAGTCTATACTACCGTCAGAAACGAGTGCATTTACAACTAAGAGGTCGGAATATGGAGACGTTATATAAGTTAAGTCTTTATCACGAAAACTAATAATATTATCTTTATTTTCTATCCTTGGTTTTTTGTCGCCAAGGGATGCGTGATAATCATACTTATGATGCTAACTTTCACTCAGTTCCTTGGATGCTCGGTTTCATCTCCATCTACTCTTTCGGAAGCTTGTCCAAATTTTTGAAGAAATCAGTTGAAATATCGCTTCCGAATTGACTCTCCAATTTCTTTCTACATTGTCCCCAGTTTTCACTACTGTGACCACCGCACTGAAGGTAGTGACAATATTTCGATTGGTCACCTCTATCAAGATTCTTCAATACTTTCGGCCATTTGAAGAAATTTTCATCCCGAATCTGTATCAGGATGTTGGTGCGAGAGTTATTTAGGAGAGTTAGATTTTGATTTTTGAACTCCTTTCTAGGTGCTGACTCGAATTTCTACTATTTTCTTGATCCTCGGGGACCCATGCTGTCCTCATTTTTCCTCTTCTCCTCTACCGTCTTTTGGTGGGATTGGTCTCTTTGTTCTGGTCGTTTTGCTTCATTAGCTTCTTTGGCAACTATATGGGCTAGAGCAATGGTTTTGGCCTCTCTGAAGGTCTGCGGATTCTTATGAGCCAAGTGTCTAAAAAAGTCGCCGAGCTCCAACATGGATATAAGAGCGTTAAGCTTTACTTCTTCGATGAGCTTC
Organism: Nepenthes gracilis; assembly: GCA_033239525.1. NCBI lineage: Eukaryota > Viridiplantae > Streptophyta > Magnoliopsida > Caryophyllales > Nepenthaceae > Nepenthes > Nepenthes gracilis. The sequence continues at coordinate 17,344,471 of BSYO01000007.1, forward strand.
GAAATTTTCCTAATCTCGGCTGTGAATCTGGTCAAGAAATTTTTTCCACTTTCATTTGGCCCTTGCTTAACTCGAGCCAGATGCCATGATTGTTTCAATTCCCCTCCTGCTAGAGGCGAATTATGACAGGAAGCCGTTGGCCAGATCCTGAAAAGTTCTAATAGAGTTCGGTCGAAACTGGTAGAATCATGTTCAGGTGTCTCTTTTTAAGGTCAGGGGAAAGTAGAAGCACATTACTATCTCATCTAAGATTTGAAAGCTCAGAAGAGTATAGAAATGGTCTAGATGATCAATAGGGTTAGAACTTTCATCATATTGATCCAGAGCCGGTATTTTGAACTTATGCAGGAGCGAGTGTGTATGGATCTCCATTGTAAATGGAGATCTCCACATATCAACAACTCTTCCACCGTTGTCTTCTCCAAAGACACGCTACCAAACTCTTTCAACTTTTCCTCCATTCGGGGAGGAGCCGTCATCCTCCTTTCATTGAGGAAAATTTTCAATTCAGAGGGATTTTGCTTAGACTGAGACACTGAGCAGCTCGTAGCCATTGGAGGATGTTCATTATGAGAGGGTCCTTCTTGGAATGTCGGCTCCCTGTTATCACCAGAGTATCGAGGGTTTCGCCTCTTAAGGTTATCATCTTGAACTCTGAAACTTAGGCAACCTTCATGCCATGACAGAACTTTATTGCTCAAGGCTACTTTAAACCTGAGATCATCTTGTTGGTCAATCTTCTTAGATGGGTGTTTTCTTCCCCTATTCTTCCTCTTAGAAGTAGCGGTTTAGGAGGCCGAAGATGGGACCCCTTTTAGTTGCTCGTCGAACCGTGTGTAAATTGTTTGGACAACCTTAGAGATGTTGTCCATTTTCATCGCAAGCACACTTGCACAAGGGTCGGGATAGTCATCCATTTGATTGACCACAAGAGGACAGTTGCCATATGAAATGGGATGTCTGACGGGTGCACTGACTTGTACTCTAGTGTTCGTCATATTTTTATCAAGATTGTAGTTTTTGGATTTTTAGCGATACTTCTCGCAGACGATGCCAATAATGCGTTTGAGGACTCAAATTATTATAGGATAAGTAGATCTTGAGATTTGTCCGTCAGTTGTTAAGTCATACTCGATTTCTGTATATCTTTAATTTGAATCCTATACAATCACAAAAGAAATGTCAAAGAATTGACGGGACTCACTCCTCAATATATCCTCCGAATAGAAGAAAAGATAAAGAATGCAAAATGTATATTTTTGTTCGAGGGTTTGTGCTCTTATAGTGGCGTCTTAAATTAAGAGAGAGTGTGTGTACTTTTGGTATCTTTTTATTGTCTATATTCTCTGCCGGAGAAAGTAAAAAGTGATTCCTTCCTCCTCTTTTTTGTTGGAGAGGTCAGACTTTTATAGAAGTTAGATGACGGTTAACCGTTAAGAAAACTGACAGATGGATAAATTTTATCTCGATGATGGTTTTAACTAATGTCCAATGTTGTTAAGAGATGAGAGGAAATCGCTTCGGCCATTAAATTTATCTTGGTCATATTTGTTGAAATGGGCCGCGCGAACGTTTTGGGCCGTTGAATTTTATTCTCAGACCTGAAACCATCTTGGGCCAATTTTTTTAGGTCATCAGATATAATACTTATTAATATTATTCATAAGATTATAAGTATTTCTTCAAATCACATTGATCCCCCTGGGATTTGAAAGTCAGTATTAAACAATTACAGACTATATCATAATATCGCAAGTTTTATATTTTTTAATATCATAATATATTTATATAATTTTATCTACCTTACTAATAGATTATCAAGAAAACGATGCACAAGAATTAAGTTAACGTCAAAACATGAATACCAAGAATATCAAAAAAAAATATAAAAATAATTAAGTATTTGATGGTCCCTTAAAATTTTACCAAATCCTACCAAACTTATTAGTATATTAATATCATTTTTAAGACTATAAAAATATATATTTTATTTTATCACTGCCTAATAATGCCCATGAATTAAGACTTTTTCTCAAACTAACGCAACTGATTATGATGAGTCCTAACTGAGATAATAAAATATTTCAAGTATTATCTATACATTAAACATCACTTAACCCAAATTACATCACCCAAAATTTTAGTACTCTTGTCATATGTTCGTCTAATGATTTTCATGTCTTCAGATAACCGAAATTACATTTTATCAACATAATATTAATTTTTGCATGTCAAAAAGTAATAACGGTAATATTACGATCACAAATATATATATTTATTTATTATGTAAATAATTGGTTTAAATATAGTTCATCACACAACCACAAAATCTAGAATTGAATTTTGTAATTGGCAAGCTATTTCGTCACTTATTTTTATCACTTTCAGAAGTCAAAATGGAGACTTGACAATATAATTTAAACTATGCAACGTATAATTTAAGAACAATGATCACCTATTATTTTCACTCACATTTGCCTTCTTCCTGTCTCCTTGAGTGTATCTTTTTGCCTTTATGCCTTGTCTTCCCCACAGTTCCTCCCCGGATCTTAGCTGAAGATGGTGTATTTTCTTTTACTTTAGCGGTGGCTGGTTATGCTTTAGGGGTTGACTACTTGAGGTTGCTTAAACACTTGATTGGGTGAGTTTTAGTTGAACTTTCTGTTAGTTCTTGGATGTGATTATGTTTTTTCAAAGCAAGCAGCCAAGAAAATTTGAGTTTGTCCCGCTCACGTTCCTTAGGCCCTTTGGGGAGGCGTGCAAAACGTATAAGTTGCCGTCAACTCAAGCTTATGAGAGAGGTGATTCTTACCTCTTTCGATGAGCCAATATTTTATGTTTCGGGAACTCATGCTGACTAACCTAATTCCCCATCACTATTATGGGTACAAGATTCCATACGAATATTGACAACATTAACCGATCAAAGTATTCATTTTTCATGCACATCCGTGGGCGCTCTTTTCCCGTTATACCAATGTTGTCTCTAGTGTAATCAAAATTGGGAACTCATGCCATTCCTTTCATTATTGTTCAACATATTCACGTTATAAGCAATATAAGTTATATACAGGCTAATTATCCTTCTATCCAATATTACCATAATAACTCCTAATGCTAATCATCTCACTTTTTTCTATATTATGATATATTAGAGTTGATTATCTTTTCTATTTTATAATTACTTAATATAAAGATGGTTGATGGTAGATCAGTGGGGACGACCTCCGAGATTAAATGACAGTTATATATGCCAGACTTCTTATATGGACTTCAATATTATTATTATTATTTTTTAGCAAACAAGGAAACCTCCCACCTAATTTATATATTTGAATTTGGGCGTTTGATTTTGTCTTATACAATTAAATATCAACTAAATTTTAAATAGTAAGATTTATAATAAAAACAACGCACTTTTGTAATTACTATTACTATTATTTGTGGATATCGTATCTTGACGTACAAATTATCATTAACATAGCGATTGTTTACATAAATCGGCCATACATAGATGGGCACGTCGTCAGATCTGTTAGCATAGGAAAAGTGGCCAGCTAGCAATGGCACAAGACAGAGAAACACCCGTGTCATTGATTGCCCACACGAGCTCAATAAAGAGGCACCACTTTAATTAAAGAAGGGGAGGACCAATAATTCAAATTTGAAAAGCAATTGAGATACTTTATTTTTGATTTTTTTAAAAAAATATTTGCTCAGTAGTCTTTTTATTTATGTATTTCACTAATTTGCTTATACATAAAATCATTTTATATTATATCAGTCAATAATATCTAAATGATATAATAAAATTTCTTACTTTGAAAAAAATATTTGGGATACCTTATTGAAATAGTTTGGTCCCTTTATCACATTTTCATTATCTATGCAAAACTTTTCTTTTATTTACTTATAGTGTTGGTAGTGGCATTTAGCTTGAATGAAACATTTCCATAACCATTCATATGATGTTTGTATGTAACAATAGTTTAAGCAAGTTATTTTAGAGTTAATCTATGAGCACAAATAGGGCTTGATTGAATGACTTTTAAAATTATTTTGTGTAATGTTTGTTCAACAAGTCTTCAAATGAAAAACTTTCCAAATGATTTTATACTAGGCTTGATCGAATTTTTGGTTGATTAGCCGACATGGGTATGCATAATTATGCAATTTATAGGTTAGCCATCTATTTTTTGTTAACACATATTCAAACCACAACAAACAAACAATATATATGAAAAAAGGGTAAAGAATTTATTATCGATTTAGGTTACTATACGCATTCTGTTCTTTGTCAATCTTAAATATATTATTCTAATATTAATATTTTTATCAGTAATTTTTATCATATTTATTTTTTCTTTGTCCATTATTCGAATTGCTTACTTACTGTGTTGGGTTATCTTTTTCTTCATTTCAACACATTTTTTCGCATAAAATTTGCGAATTGTGTACTTTATTGGTGTGAGGATATTGTTATATAGTAAAAGACCTAGTTAGCCCCTCCACTGACTCAAAAAATTCCTATCGTATTCCTCTCACTTTAGATTTATGTATGTAGGGAAGGGAACAAAGTCTTATAGGGGAAGGGATACTATTCCCATTTGGTGGTCTACAGTTATAGCAATTAAAACTCTTAATTGACTAGAAAATATATATTTATTTTACACGATCAAATTCACAAGGGTATATAATTATAAATACAGATTAGAGGAAGATTTGATTATCAAATGTAGACTAATTAACATAAGTAAAGGAGATTTTTTAATACTATGATTATGCAAATTAGTTATTATAAACACAGATTAGAAGAATAATAGAGCATCATGATACGAGTAAATGAGATTTGGCCAATACTATAAACATGTGATATATACACCTCATGCATATTGTTGAATTAGCTCATATACTCAATGTATAACGGACACATATGCTTTGATTAATAAAGTATGTCTTAATGATAGTTAAATTTGTCAAGGTTGCATGGTGTTAGGTACCTATTTAGAGGGTATTCACTTATCGAGATCGGGATTAATCTTCTATAAAGGTATCACAGTATCAACGATATTTCATCTAAATAAGAATTTTTGTCCAATTATTTTTTACCAAACTATCATTTTAAATATATATTTATTTAAGTAAAATATAAATATGGCCATGACAAAGTTACAAATAAAGACAGATCTGATTAGAACTTTATAATCCAAGAATCTATTCATATTTGAGAGATAAGAGCGGAAGAAAATGAAATTGATGGCACAGGGAATTTCATGGAATGGATGAATTTGTACACATAACAAAGTATAAGCATATACACTACCTTGTTTTAGACCCATAATTCTTGTAGTGCATTAACCCCAAAATAGTTATGAAATTTGGAAAAAAAAAGGTAAAATAAAGTACATTATACTGATATTATTGTCTTATTTTTAGAAGATTTAATATGAGTTGAGTCATGAAATTTAAATTTTAAAATTTAAAAGTTTTTATCTTAATTAATCTTTAAGTGTTATATTAATGGTGGCCATATATTATAAAAAAAATCAAAAAATTGACTACATTTCAATAAAAATTTTGATTTTCTCTTCTCTATCTTCGCCATCAGTTCTCACTTGTGTTTCACGATCTATGGATTTTTCATCACTAATTCATCAATTGTCTCTCTCGCTCTTTCTCTTTGCTGGTTGGTCCATCGAAATCACACAAAGGGTCTCTCTCTCTCTCTCTCTCTCTCTCTCTCTATACTGGGTCTGAATCCTTGTTTCTTGCTTGTAGCCTATGCGAGAACTACAGCGTCTCTGACAAAAGCGTCGATCAGGTGAACTAGAAAGGCGAATTTGTGCTATGTCACAGAATCTCTGAGTTTTTGCATGCCAAATTAACATAGATTTAGCATTACTTAAGTGGGCTTAATATTAATATCAAATGGGCTTAGTAGTTTATCGATCATCGTATTCTTTTTTTCAGACTTCTTTTAGTTGTTTTGTACACATCTACATCGTACATGAGCCAAAGACACTTGATTATGCATTTGGTTACTTACTAAAGCAATGCGTATCTCGGATTCGAATGATCATCAAAATAAAATTGGATTGGTCATTCGAATCTTACACGTTATAACAACTAATAAGAAGTTAAATGGTATAAGACTTGTTATTCGAAATACCCTCAAATATTTAAGTTAAAAATCTTCTTAAGAAAATAAAAGATAATGAGAGGTTAAGAATTGGAGAAAAAACAAGAAATGGGGGACTTGGTTCTGTATTTTTGAGATTCATAAGTGTATAGAAAATTAAAATTTCATACTTGCTATTTTTATAAATGATTTAGATTCGATCCCTTTTTTTTGAAAAAAATAGATAAATTTATAACGTTATTACCAACCAGTACATCTTTTATGAAGAGGTAAGATTGCACATTAGTGGAGAAATTACATTGGTTAGAATCTAAACGGTTTAATCGTTATATAAATTCTGAATTTAATGTCTATCCGTTAAACGTATTAATTGTTCATTTAATTCGATCATTCATTCTTTATTTCACATAATCGTTTGTTAGGATTAACCATTTTAATTTGTTAATCGGGTAGTCATTCAGTACTTCGATAATTTGTAAGACCATCAATTCGGTTATACGTATATTTGATAGTTCGGTTGGATTTTTTTCTATTACTAATCTGATAATTCAGTTAATTTATATCTTTTTATGGGCTTGCGATTTGTGTTTCTTACATAATAAGGGGTTCAACCATTCTCATCTTAGACTGTGTTCAACAAAAAGCTATTTTGATATATTCGTAGACTAGATTTTGCCAGTGAATGTGATAACAAAAAAAATACAACATTAATGTGATGATTAATAAGAATTTGGCTGGGAACAAACAATTAGTTTTACTTAGGGACCATAACCCCCCTCTCAAGTTCCACAAACAAATAAGGAGAAGTCAATTTAAATTGATTTTATAAGAGATTCATTGAAGAACGAATATGTTTATTTTTTAAACCTAATTCGCATCAAAATGTTAGATCCAGTATAAATTATATACCCCATGATCTGTAAACAATATATTTATATACATATATTTACATTTATATGTATGTATGTATATTTATATATAGCACCAAGAATACCCAATCTTTCCGTCGATATTGTCTGTTTCCGCAGGAAGAACAAGAAACATTAAAAACAAACGTCCGTGTATCAAATTCATAATCAGCAATCAACCTTCTCTCTCCTTTTGCTTCAATTCCAACCCTATAAATCTACATGGTGAGAGCCTGACATTATACTCGGAAATGGTCGCTAGTTTTGGGGACCATACCTGCTCTTTAGGCCGAACAAGCTGTTGGTATTGCTTTCTTAACTCCGGCGTACTACAAATCAAAGGGCTACTACTACACGAACCACTATTTCTACTTAAATCCTCACCGTCGGATAGGAGTCTCGTGATAAATTCCGGCACGACCTTGATCAAAACTCCACTGCTGGTTCCCCTGATGTACTCGAATGGACTCGGATCGCCGGTCCTAGCCATGGGAAGAGCCCTAGGGCTTGAGCTAGGGTTCATGAGCGCCGGGAGCGAGGAGGGGGAGAGGATTGAGTTTGTGGGCAGGCGGTCGATGGGGAGGACGAAGTAAGTGTGCCCCATGATAAGCTCGTCTTCCACAGCGAGCGCCGGAATCCGGTGGCCGATGAAGAAGGAGTCTGCATGGAGAACCATGCAGTCCGGGAATTCGAACATGATCTCCCCGGCGAGCTTTTTTCCCGTCAGGGTCCTTGTTGTTCCTTCGGCGAGGATGAGTTTTGCTGTAAGTTTACGCGATGGTTTGCAGCATGGATTGAGCCAAGCATTTCCCATGGAGAAAGAAAGAGAGATAGAGAAAGAGTGTGGCTATGGCGGAGGGGAAGAAATTAGATAGAAGACAATTTAAGGCGTAGGATGCTCCAACGAGGCAAGTTGACCAAGAGAAAAAGTAAATGTTTGTTTTCTTGTAGATATTTAAATGAAGATGATGATTGGATCATCGAGTCACCCATGGCTGCTAGCTATCTTTGAATGAGAAACAGCATGCATGCCCAAATGCATTTAATTAAAGCGGTAACGTCGATGTTAATTGCCCTTTCATACTTGATATTATTATCAAAATACCCTTTGACCGGTCATTGATATTATTATCAAAATCTCACCACTTGCCAACTCTCAGCAGTAATAATGCACAAAAATATTATTTGTACATTAAATTATATATTTAATTATATTAAAATTATTACAAATAGATATAAATCTTATTTTATTTTAATTTTTGCTATATTTTTTTAGTACTAAAAATAATAATTTTAATATAATTAAATATATAATTGAATGTATAAATAATATTACTCATTAGTATATGCATTGAGGGTGGCAACCCTTGCGATAGCCTACCGTGGAACCCTTATATGTTTTAACTCTTAAATCTTTAAAGTTTAAGTCATTATATTATATGGAAATGGGTTTGACAAAGCGCGGGTGAGCCCAAAGCTTAGCCCACAAGGGTAGAAGCGGCTCTACAGACATTTTCCAAAGGCCAAGCCCTAGGAGATGCACCGATTGACAGTTCAGCCTACCGAAAGGGGAAGAGCACGAAGGATGACAACTCATCATGCGATTTGTTGAACCAGAAGCCTAGGCAGCGGAGCGAATGACTCAGATGGGTCGACCCATAACTGTTCAACAGATAGTGGGTGATTAGAGTTGTGCACAATGCCACACTCGTGGTTGCCTCTCGTGTGTGGCCACCGACAGTCCCGACAGCACAACATTGGCTAGTAGGCAAAACCTGCCATAATGCAACCACAATAATTATCCCAATAACCTAGCAAATATACGCCCATAGAATATTCATCCATACGGCGTATCGCTCTAAGAAGCAAGTGCAGCTTGGCACTGTTTTCGAAAAAGACGACGGTTACCATATGCGCCTCACACATGATCATTGAGACAACTCAATGGGTTTGACAGGGCAACTAATATCAGCTACATTAGCACAAATTTTACAAATACCTCTTCATCTCTACGGGGAAGGGGACAAAAAAATCCCAACCCTTGAGCATCCTAGAAGGATCAAAAAGCTTCCACTCTATCTCAAGCTACTCAGCTCATGAGTATAAACTCTTCCTCGCGCCACTCTACCCACGAGTGCTGGCTCTCTCAAAAGCCGCTCCCTACCGACAGCATCCATCGTAGCCTGATGCTGCAGTCTACGCTCAAGCTTCCTCCTACGTGCATCCACGTAAATTGTATCCTTTATCTTTTAATTCTGTGTAGAAAGATTTTTGACTTGAGTATTGAAGGATATATGTGTGAGTGAGTCTTATCGTCATTTGACATCTTGTTTATTTATTATGGTATGTAGAACCCAGACTATTAGGAATAGAGATCGGATCTACTTTAAACAAACATGTTGAAAACGATTAAGAGACTGCTTAATCCATACAACAATTCGAATTTAAGGATACATTATATGATTAAAAATAACTTATTTTTAATTTTTTAAAATATTAAAATATTCATATTATAAAAAAATTACTTAAAAATACAACCATAGCTATAATATTTTAAATATTTTTAAATTGTATCTGATCAATTTTTGTAAAGGCCAAGAAATGCAATTCTGATCGGGAAAAATAAGAACAAGATATATTTATAGATTCTAAAGATTTATTTTTATAAAAATTATTAGCAATTTATTTAGGATAGAGAAGGTTTTATTTGGGGCTTTTTCATATTTCATATATTTAAATTAAATTATTTTAGCAATATATATATGATGCGTCCTGGATCCGAGTTGCTAGCGAATTAGAATGACGCTTGATCTTTGGGTCGAATTAAAACAAGTCTGGTCTCTATCCTCTACGGTCTGGATCCTACACACTATAACTAGAAAATAAGAAATCAAAAGATTTGTATGACTTATTTTTCGATTTATTTTTCAACACTCAAATCAATAATCTTTATCAAAAGATGGAAAGATATAGGGATGAGGAATATGTGTGATGATGCAAGAACAAGGATTTTGTGTTTGATTCGGAGGTTGGCTTAGTGTGTAGCGACTTTGATATTGAGGGAGCAAAAATCGTGGAGAGATTCTTTGGAGGCTCTTTGGACAGAGAGAGGTCTCTCTGGAGCTCTTGAATGTGGGTTCTTGCGGGTGTGTCTGAGTGTAACTGTGATGGTATGTGTGCATGAACATGCTCTTTGGAGTCTACCTCAAAGGTTTTTATAACCTTTGGGCCAGGTCAACTTTATTTGGATGCTAAGGTTGGTCAGCAGCTGGCTGTGCAGATTTGGTAGGCAGACATAGGGATCGTGGGTGTCGATTAGGGTAACTGTGATCAATTAAGAGGATTGCTTCCTTCTTCGAGGAGATATTGGATGTAGTAGATGTTGTAGTTGTCGTTACGAGAGATTCGCTGAGTTGGAGTTGCCATTATGAGAAAGTTTGTGATCGGAGGAAATATTTAAAATGCCAAACTGGTTAAGACAAGCAATATTCAGCATGCAAGAAGAGGATTGTAGGTCGTCCGGATTGGGTTGAGGCCAACTTGGGCTGTCTAGCTAGCTGAGACACTGTTTTAAGTCAACGGAAATGTTAATTGACCCCTTGAACCTGAGTTAGATGCCTTTTGGGTTCACTGTTGAGTCCATGGGCTTTCGTGCTCAGCCAGCCCATTCCTACCATCCCCATCACTAACCCCCATGTTGGGGGATTTGAATTTTCAACCCCTAGCATGTTCATCGATTGGATGGGACGTGACGTGTCTTATTATTTTTCCCCTTTTGCTCTTTCCCGTGGCAATCCTTAGATTCTCTACCTTACCATTTTTGGCGTGATTCTTTGCACCCGTGATTTTTTGTAGATTTGTTAGGATGGGAAATCTCTAGCATTTACTGGCCTCGTGATCCTTTCGCACACTATAAATTGAGGGCTCATTGTACCTCTTGCATTAAATCTTACCATCATCAGTCAAGTGGCTTGGGAACCCAAAATCACCATGAAGCTTGAGTTGTAGGCCGCTGGGATCGATGGGAGCTCATTCTATGTTCAAAGGCATCATCTAGGGATGCACTGAAGTTCTTCTTTGGTCATCCTTTTTCACGTGAGAAACCGCTTTGGTCACCCCTGTTTATGTTTGTTTTAGAGCCATGTTTATAGCTGTCTCTGAGTAGGGTGAGACTTTCCTTTCACTGTGCCTTTGCCTTGGGGGTTGGTTTGCCTTCGAAATGGGCTGCTACTCGGACTTCTTGAAAATTGATGTCTCCGCAAGCAATGCCCTACTGCTGGTAGGGTTGGCAAAGGGTTCCAGGTTTGAGGCCATTTCCTGCTTATTACGGTGCGAGACTTTCCTATCGCTTTGTCCCTGTCTGGATGGTGGCCTCTTTTCGTGAGGAGCCTCTATTCTGACTTCTCACGAATCGCTGCTCACACGGATCACGATTTGCTGTCTATCAGAGGCTTCACCAGTCTCTTGCTCAAGCCCCTCTCAGTATTCGTCTGTCTGGAAATTCGTTGCAGTTGAATTGAGTTTTTCTTTGTAGTTAGATTGTTGTTCCATGTATTATTATTATTATTATTTGTAATCATCTTCTTTGTTGTACGTTGGCCTCTGGAGGTTTTGTATTTTGTAAAGGGAGATTAATAAATGGAACTAGTAATTACTTTTGCTCACATCATTTCCGTCTTCGGTTTTACCGGGTTCCTTAGTTTGGGCATCGGATTAGGTTGTGCATTCGTTTGTTTGGCTGGAGGCCAGAATGGATCGCACGCCTATCAATCTGACTAGAGGCCGGATTGGTTTGTTGATTTGTTTGGAAAGCCGGACACTAGACTTGATTGTTGACCAGTCAAACAAGCTAGACACTGGACTGATTGCTGATCAGTCAAGCAAGCCGGATTTTGAATTGGATTGTTGACTAGTCAAACTGGCATGATGCCAGACTAGGTTGTTGATTAGTCCGGCAAGTTGGATGCTGGATTGGATTGTTGACCAGTTAAATCGGCATAACACCAGATTGGGTTGCTGATCAGTCAAGTAAGTCGGATGCCGGATTGGATTATTGACCAGTCAAATCAACTTGACGCTAGACTAGGTCATCAGCCTGTCAGTCTTGTTCCTAGTTCATCATATTTACTCGCAATTGATATATTGTCCTCGAGAAATGAAGTGTGGTGGCTTGAGAGGTTGCACCCCTCTGACTTCTGACCCATCCCAACCTGCCACATGTTCCTACCCGCAAAGCAGTAGGTCATCATTAATGGTGCCGGTCAATTGACGTGCCTGGTCGTCCTTCGATGCTAGCAGATGTCAGGTCATCATGCGCATGCCTTTTCAAGGTGCCACCTCGAATTTCAAATGATAGCCTATATATAGCAGTGCCTCTTCATCATTTTTTTCCCACTCTTCTTCTTCCTCTCTAATTGTTTTCTCTCTCATTTCTTCATGTCTGCTACCTTCTCATTCCCGTGGCTTTCGGCATTGGTGCGATCTGCTCCATTCTTACTGCTGCTAACATCAAGGCTCTATATTTGCTAAATAATATTCTAACTGCAATTTTGTTTGTTGTACCAAGGGAGCACGATACGGCATGTTTTCCTCCGAACGAGTCCATCATTGTTTACAAGGCACACATATAGAGCGGTCTTCGCTGCCCCCTCCTAGAGGAGTTGATAGATTCTTGGTGGCGCTGGGAGTTCTGATCGTGAGATTCCATGTCGACACTATTAGGTATTTGTGCTCCTTTTGTATATTCCTTCATCTCCACGAGAGGATGTTGAACGCAGTGGCTGTGAAGGTAATCTTTCGGTTCTGCCAAAATGAAGACTGGATCTCGCTGTCTCCACGAGACTTACACATAAGCGGGGTGATTCCCAAATCTGTAAAGAACTGGAAGGATCAATTTTTCTTTATCAAAGTCACCTTCGACTGGGGCCTTTTCAATGAGTGGGCCTACGTGCCAGCTCCCTTTATTGGCAAGACCTTGTGCAAGGTGGTGCAGTCTATCAAACTACTAACGGAGCTGGTTTGGGTGAATACGGGCAACTTCAAGAAGGACCTTCTCCTGTCTGTGGAAGCACTTGCACTGGCCTAGTAGGGTCTTCCCTTGGTGGGTACGGGAGCCACCAAGGCGTTCATCTCAATGGCGTTCAGTGTTGTTATCAGGATCTTCTTCTTCCGTTGTCTAGGGCCCGCCGATGACGGAGCAGATGTGTGGCTTAAGCGAGTAGTCGACCCTCAGATGTTGGAACCATTGAGTTGGTGTTGGAGCTGCTGCGGCCGGTGGGCCCCCTACTCTTGCTACAGGCACATCAAGTGAGCCAGAGCTTGGGGACCGATTGGGCCAATTTGTCTGCCAGCCTAGGCCTTGCAAGAGGCCAAGTAGGCAGTCCAGCAGGTGGCCCAGTAGGAGGTCCCTGCAATCGTTTCTTTTTTGCCAAAGCAGACGGTGCCCGACCATTCTTTTGTGCAAGCTAGAGAGGGTTCCAGTGTGGTCCAGCCAGTGAAGGCTCAATCGAGGGGCGATGCTAAGGCAACGGTGACCATGGAGGCATCTTCCCATCTAGAGACTCCAGCGGCTCCTTTGGACCGGCCTCGACTGGACTGAGTGTCTACCCTAGCGTCTTCATTGAGGGTGCACTTGAGCATTGCGGCTGCAGAGCTACCCTTCATCTAGGAAAGTGTCTAAGAACATTTTGCTTTACCGAGAATTGCCAGACTAATCTCCTTTTCTTCCTCGACTTGTAAGATGACAAGATAGTGCAAGTTTTGCAGGCATGCTTATACCAGTGGTGAACCAAGATTCGTCAGCTGGAAGGGGAGGTTCACTGTCTGGTCTAGATGCGGGTCGACCCATGTGTGGTTGAAGAGATACCGGGCTAAGTGGATGCCGCAACCTCCGAGGCCCAACAGTGCTGGGGCAAATCTCCAATCTTGAGCTTTAACTGTAGGGAAGAGTTACAGAGAGCTTGGGATGCTTTGTAGGCAATCGAGCAGTACCTTGCCGATCTTTGGAGCGAGAATGCTGGGCTAGGAGCGGATTTGACGACCTGGTTTAGCCTTGAGGAGGTGGGTGAGACTCTAAACACGAGATTTTTAGATGGCAGTCACTTGTGCCGGCGGATCGATTCCCTCATCAACCCTATTGTTCCTGCCTGCTTTTTTGACCCAAGGAACAGAGGTGATCGGTGTCAGTCTAATCTAGCCGATTTTGATGACATGGAGGAGCCCTCATCCCATCCCTGGATGGCCCTCAGCCTTAGGGAAGCCTTCTTCTTCCCTTTTCATTTTTATGTGTATATAACGTGGGCACGCCTGTACAATTTGACTTTGTAATAAATAAGTGATAATTTTTTCATTCATTGTCTTGACTTTTTATATTTTTGTACAACTTTATTTATGTACCATTGTTTGTCAGCTAAGCGTCATCACTATCGTGGCCGGGTTTTGGAGTGGTTAGGGCCGTTGTTTGCGTGCAATAATTTAAGATCGTCTCCCTATGGGACATCGTTTTCATGCGTTGGATCCTAACTTGTCAACCATCGTCGACTGATGGTGTTCATCCCTTTTGGGGGATTTGCCGGACGCATGCTAAAAAACCCCCTAAGGTTTTGGTATCCAACCGTGTATGGCTCGCTCTGTGGGGGATTGAGGTTTAGTAATGGGTGAATGAGAATTCGTCCGACTTAGGAGCATCCTAAGTCACTTAAATTTATACAACGTTACATAAGCATTAATATGGAAAGATAAACAAGTAATAATAATCAACAATAATTAATAAACAATCAAACAAATCATTTTATTAAATGTGACACACTTCTACAAGCACGTTTGGTAATGTATGTTAGACCTATCTTGTTTTAGTAAGATATTACTGATAATACTTTTTTAGGTGGATGATGTTCCACGTCTTTGGGACCAATTTGCCGTTCTAGGTTTGAAGCTTGTAAGCACAGTTTTGTAGGACGACTGAGACAAGGAATGAGCCTTTCCAATTTGGAAAGAGCTTGTTCCTATTAGCATTCTTACCTATGGCTTCTATACTCCGTAGGAAAAGGTCCCCTATCTCGAATTGGTGAGCCTTGACCCATTTGTTGTAGTACCGGGTGACCTGCTACTGATAGGTGGCTGTGCGCATCTTGGCCACGTCTCGTGGTTCTTCGAGTAGCTAAAGATATTCTCTAAGTCACTGAGAGTTGTTGAGTAGGTCGAATCCCTTGACCCGAAAACTAGGCAGTCTTACCTCGATTGGGGATGATAGCCTTGGTTCCGTAGTACATACTGAAAGGCGTCTCACGTGTCGGCTCCTTTGGTGTCGCCTGATCTGATCATAACATGGAAGGTAGCTCATCCATCTAGGAGTCCCCAGCCTTTTCCAGTTTGGTTTTTAGCCCGTGTAGTAGGGTTCGATTGGTAACCTCCACCTACCTGTTTGCTTGTGGGCAGGTGATCAAGGTGTGGACCAACTAGATGTCTAAACTCGTGTAATATTTCGTGAAGTGCTTCCTAATAAATTGGGTTCCATTGTCAATCACAATGACGTCAAAAATCATGAATTTGTAGATGATATTTTGCCAAATAAACTCTATGGCATTTTGCTCAGTAATCTGAGCCAAGGGGGAGGTCTCGACCCACTTTGTGAATCGATACCTATCATTATAAACTTCCTTTGCCCGGATGTGATGGGGAAAGGGCCGAGTATGTCGAGCTCCCATTACGTGAATGACAAAGGGGCTTGAAGGATCCTCAACTTCATGGGTGATTGATGGGGTAGCTTGCCGTGGATCTCGCAGTTCTCACACTTTTTCACGAAATCCATGACATCCTTTTTCATGGTCGACCGATGGTTGCCTTGGCTCATTATCTTGAAGGTAAGGTTCTTGGCCTTGATGTGTGACCCACAGATACCAAGATGCACCGCACTTAACATGTAATCGACTTCCTCAAATGTGAGACACCGTAAGTACATGGTGGATTATCCTTGATGTTATAGCCTCTTGTCTATGATGGTATTCCAACCGATCATTTTTTTCATGCATTTGGCATCATCTAGGTTCTCCGGTAGGGTATCATCCGTGAGATACTTCCAGTAGGGTGACATCTAGTTCTTATTGTCGGAGACTTGTAGCACTTCTTGCTTAGATTCTTTTATGCTTGGAGAGGTCAGGACCTCTCGCATGTCTCTCGAGTATTGTTTTGGGCTTTTGCCCACGGCGGCCCTTACCAGCTGGTCAGCCTTCTAATTGTCTTTCGTGAAGATCTGCACAATCTCGACCTCATCAAATTCCTGGGCCATGCTTCTTGCCCTAGCAAGGTATTTCACGAGCCAAGGGCTCGACAATTGAAAGTCCTTGTGGACTTAGTTGACGATCAGCTTGGAGTCGCTATATATGGTTATGTGCCTTACCAAGCACTCATTCACCAATCGCAACCCAGCGAGCAAGGCCTCGTATTTAACAATGTTATTTGTAGTTGAAAATCCAAGCTTCAACGAGTACCTCATCTCTAGCCCATCGAGGGTTCTTAGAATCACTCTGGCACTACTGCTGATGTGCGTCGAGGATCCGTCTACATGGAGGGTCCACTTCAGTGCCTCAGGCTAGCAGTCGGTCTCGCCAAGGTGATCAATATTTGGAATTGAAATCGTGGTCTCGGTGACGAAGTCTGCCAGGACCTATCCTTTCATGGCCAGTCTAGACTTGAATTTTATGTTGAGCTTGCCCAATTTGATGGCTCATCTGACTAGTCATCTTAACATATTGTACTTCCACAGGATTCCCTTCAAGGGTTGGTCGGAGGTGGTGTGTTGAGCAGCCCGTGCTCAAATGTGGTGTCAACGAGTCGGCCGATTTTGAATAGTAAGAAATTGTCTTTCGGGCATGCCTTGTTCACATTAGTGAAGTCGTCATTCATCCGCCACTTTTCATTACGCTTATTGACAAGGACCACGTTGGAGAGCGAGTCCGGGTGTTGGAATTTTCTAATAATGCCAGCATCGAGTAATTTCTTTACCTCCTCCCAGATGGCAATGAGTTTTTCGATGGAGTGGTTTCTCTATTTCTGCTCGACGGACTTCTAATATAGATCGAGATCCAACTTGTAGACCATTGCTTCAGTCGAAATCCCAGGCATGTCGGTAGGGGTCCATGCGAAGATATTAGAAATCTATCGGAGGAAGGTGATTAGCTGGTCTTGTATGGGCCTGACAAGTGAGCCTCTCATCTGCATGCATCTCTTCAGATCACCGGGGTCTAGAGGAAGGTGGTTAGTCATCTCATCGACTTGGGCCTACTGCAGAGTTGTTTCGTCTCTGTGATCGAAGTTGTCCATCTGCCGGTCCGAAGTGGTCTGGGTGAAATGTGACACATAGCACATCCGGCCTGTTGCTTGATCGCCCATGACCTCCCCAATGTCGCAGACCGTGGAAAACTTCATCTTTAAGTGTGTGATTGACATTATGACCCCAAACACGGTCAGGTAGGGCCGGTTCTGCCAGGCCCTTATTCTGGGTGTCACAGGAACTTGGTCTGATGTCCCTTCCTGATAGGCTCTTCAATATTTTTCTGCAAAGTCCAACATGCCTATATACTGTGACCCGGAGATCAATGGTGGTGACAGTACTTGGTTTGATCTCTTCTCTTTGGATTTTTGACCGACTTTGGCCACCTCAAGAATTCTTTTTCCTGGATCTGCATGAGAATGTTGGTTCAAGATTCATTTAGTGGTGTTAGGTTCAAGAATCGAAACTCCCTTTCGGGTTCCTGGCTCTAACTTAGGCTGCTTTCTCTGATCACGAGAGTTGAAGTGGTCTCCGTTTCTCTTTCTTTCCCCCAGTGCTCCCTGGTGGAGGTGGTCCCCACATTCTAGATGGTTGGCCTCGTTGGCCTTTTCAACTACTAGGTAAGCACAGGCAATGGCTTTAGTTTTGCGAAAGGTTTGGAGGTTGTTGTTGGTCAAATATTTAAAAAACTCACCTGACTCTAGAGTCGATATGAAGAAGCTCAACTTCATTTCGTCAGTCAGTTGGGGTATTTAGTTGGCCACGACAGTGAACCAGATCAAGAAGCTCCTCAGACTTTCGTTTAACCCCTACTTGATACAGACGAGATGCTAAGGTTGTCTTTCCTCCTTCCGATTAGAGGCGAACTGAGTTAGG
Source organism: Nepenthes gracilis (assembly GCA_033239525.1). Lineage (NCBI taxonomy): Eukaryota > Viridiplantae > Streptophyta > Magnoliopsida > Caryophyllales > Nepenthaceae > Nepenthes > Nepenthes gracilis. The sequence goes on from BSYO01000007.1 coordinate 17,362,664, forward strand.
AAGCTATCGGCGAGCTAGTAGAATGTCCAAATTGAATTTGGCTGCATACGGTAAAATCAAATTCGGGCATCCTCCTTAAGCGTCAATGGAAAGTATAGGCATATAGCGGCCTTGCTCTGGCCCTAGAAGTTCAGCACGGTGTGGAAGTGGTATAAGTGGTCTATCGGATTAGTGTTTCCATCATAGGGTTCCAGGGCCAGTATTTTAAACTTCTGAGGGAGTGGCTACGTCTGGACCTTCATCATGAATGGTGATTGTCTCAAATTTGCAGGGCGTCTGCCAGCGTCTCCTTTGAATACGTGTTGACATATTTTTTCCACTCGTTCGTCCACTCGAGGGAAGACTGCAACTTTTTTCGTGTTGAGGTAGGTCCTCGACTATAGGTGGTTTTGCGAGCGATGTTAGGCCGGCTAGCTGCTACCACTTGTTGGCTAAACGTTGCATGAAGTCCCTACTCGGGTCGAGAGCCTCTACTTGTCATGTGAGTAACGAGGATTTTGCCACTCCAGGCTTTTGTCTGGTATCTTGCGACCAGGCTGGCCCTCTAAACGATATTGAACCCCGTCGCTCAAAGCCGCTTCGGCTACGAGGTCATTTGGGCATCCTACCTTCTAGGCTAGTTGCTTCATACTTTGGCCTTTTCGTTTTGATGCTGAAGTGAGGGTAGTAGAAGAAGGAGACCTTAGCCTATGCTAGTATGCACAAAGGGTCTTGAGCATTTGGGATATGTTATCCACCTAGTCATTAAGCGTCTGCATGAAGGGCGCCGATCGCTCCTCCACTTGGCTACCCACAGAGGGGTCGTCACCATGGGGGATGACGTCCTTGGCTAGAGCACTCGTGTAGGCTTTGGTATTGACCATGCCTACTTTAGTGCGGATGGTGGTTAGGCTTTCCGTTTGCCTTCCCATAGATGGCGCCATTGATGCGTCTTGGATTCAAATTGTTGGCGGATTAGGATACCACCTGGTTTTCAGGTCGAATTAAAGTGGGTTAGGTCTCCATTGTCTATGGCTTGAATCTTACATACCACAGCTAGAAAACAAGAGGTCAGAGGATTAGTGAAACTCGCTCCCCGATTTATCCTCCAGCACTTAAGTTAGTAATCTTCCTCAAAAGATGGAAAGATATAGGGATGATGGATATGGGTGATGATGAAAGAATGTGAATTTTGAGTCTAACTTGGAGGCTACTCTCGGTGTGGACCGACTTTGATATTGAGGTAGCAAGGATCGTGGAGGGAATCTTTAGACACTCTTTGCATAGAAAGAGGTCTCTTTAGAGCTCTTGAATGTGGGTCTTTGTGGGCGTGTGTAAGTATAAGTGTGAGCGTATGTGTATGTGTACATGAGTGTGTTCGTTGAAGTTTGCCTCAAAAGTTTTTATAGTCTTTAGGGCAATTCAGCCTTACTTGGGCACCAAGGCTAGCCACTAGTTGGCTGCGCAGATTTGGCAGGCTGGCACGGGGATTGCAAGCGACGATTTGGGCAATTGTGATAAATTAAGAGCATCCATCTTCTTTGGAGAGATACTGGATGCGACAAATGTTGGAGTTGCCGTTATGGGTGATCTGCCAAGTTGGAGTTGCCATTTTGGAAAAGATTGCAATCGGAAGCAATATTTGGAGTGTCGAGTTGGTTAAGGCAAGCAATCTTCAACACGCGGGAAGAGGACTGTGGGCCGTTTGGATTGAGCCGAGGTCGACTTGGACCGTCTAGCAGGCTAGGGCATTGTTTTAGGTTAACGAAAATATTGAACGACCTCTGGGCATGTAGGCCGGATGTTTTTTAGGTTTGTTGTTGAGTCCGTGGGCTTTCATGTTAGGCCAGCCCATTCCTACCGTTTCCATCAATATATATATATATATTTATTTATTTATTTATGGATTCTAATGATTTTTTTGATAAATATTATTACCAATTTATTTAGGATAGAGAAGGTTTTATTTGGGGATTTTTCATATTTCATATATTAAAATTAAATTACTTTAGCAATATATATTATGGGTACGCCAGTCTTAGGTTGGCCCAGAATGGAGTGATGGCCAAAATTGCTATGGCCCATTTATGCTAGGACGGTTAATGTCCCACGTTGACACGTCGGAAGCCAAAAAAGACGGAGAAATCATGACGGCCAACTTTTAAAATGGTCAACACTTTTGTTGACCGGAATATTAATTACTTGAAGACCAAGCTTAACGCGGCCCAAGCCCAAGTTGGCCCATGCATCTGTCCACGACCAACAACGGTCTTCTCTCCTGATTGTGTGCTCCTCACGAAAGGCAATCCATTCAGTAACGATCATCAGTAGATCCATTACGCATCTCTAAAGAAAGGCACCAGAATCCTCTCCTTGTCTGCTGCTAATCCTAACGGTTATAAGAATGCAGAAGAAAGGTAATCAAGGCAGCGACCATTATTGCCACAAAAGCTCTCCGCCGAAAGAGGAATCAATGTCAACAGAGTACGGGAATCAAGCTCTTCCACACAAGGAAGGCTACCCAGGACAATGCCTATAAAAGGCCAGAAAGTCTTCACTCCAGGGCACACTTGGAGGGACACTGGGAGGCTTTCCGGGATGCTTTATGAGACGCTTTCAGACACGCTTGAATTCACTCACATACACTTACGTACTCCAATGATCTTACGCCCACAGTTATTCCCTCTTACCCATAAGAAGCTATCTTTTGCAAAGCTTCCACGCTTTCAGGAGTACAATCATCACTCTCTCTACTACGTTCCTAGTGAACACGGTACTTAGAGTTCATGCTTCTCATGGGCCTGAAAGTCTCTCTCAATGAGAGCACACACCCATCTCAGCACTCTCGCATTTTTATCGCTTTTGTTACTTTTACCTTCCAAACTCGAAGGCTGTTTACTAATTTGAGCGTCAGAGTATTTTCGGTGGGACAACCTCCCATCGACGCCTGACCTCTTATTTTTAGTTGCAATGTGCAGAATCTAAACTCGGTGGATAGGGATAGATTCAAACGATCTACTTGACTTAAATCTATTCGAAACTTGGATCCAGGATACATAATTGGCGTCGTCTGTGGGAAGCTTGCAAAAATTCAACCATTCTCCCATGTAACTTCAGACGATCTCACTCTCTCAGCTTCTCTTTCCATCAGCCAATATGGTGAACACAAGAGTGCAAGCGATCGAGCCCATCAGAGATGTGACCTCGCCTGACTAGGGCCACGCCATTGGTGCCCAGGTTAACAGGGAGGTGAACGATATTACAACACCATTTTTCCAGAACCTGGCAGAGAACATGAGCAATGTGAATAGGATGCTCGAGATCCTTTACGCCCCCCAAGAGAACGCTTAGCAGGGGGCTCCGCCTGCGGCTCCCCTTGCTTTGGCCTCCAAAAGAGGAGGGCCAAGGAAGAAGAAGCCGGCCAAGTAAACCAAGAGGTTGGCCAACGTTCCAGTCCCAGAATCCTCACAGGCCTAAAGTCGACTAAGGCCTGAGGAACATTCAGGCAGCATGACACTGGAGGAAAGCCCGGAGCGAAGGAACCCCCGATATTCTCGGACGGAGTCTAGGCCACAAGCCCAAGAGGGTGTCTCTTAGACTATTAGATCCACTGGTGGCAATAGCCGGTTGGCTATTCGCCACACTAGATAAAGGACAGAGTTGAGTACATATCTTGACTCCAAAAGGTTAGCCAATGCAGCTCGAACAGATCCAAGATGGGAGAAGATCTGGAACCGCATTCTTAAAAACAATGAAGACGCGGTGGATATTGACAGATCTCCTTTAGTGGCGGAGATCTTGAACCATCCAATGCTGGCAAAATTTAAAACGCCAACCCTTAATTCATATGATGGGAGCACTGATCTCATGGATCACATCAATCACTTCCACACCCATATGAGTTTGCAAGGGTTGGAGGATGCAGCCATGTGCTACTATTTCCCGCTAATCTTAAAAGGTGACGCTAGCATTTGGTTCCAACATCTCCCCTAAGATTTTATCCGAAACTTCCGAGACCTCTCCGACCTCTTCCTGGCACAGTATGCCTCCAGCCGCTGAGAAGAAAGGCAACCGTGACATCTCTCTCATATCAAGTAGAAGCAGGGAGAAAGTTCACATAGGCTTCTGAATCGCTTCGTAGAGGAGGTGAGAAGAATCACCAAGCTAACAGAGGAGGTGAACTTTGGAAGTTTTAGTTTTACATTAATGCATGGGGACTTCTTTGGGCACTTGGTGCACAAGAACCCATAAACTTTCAGGAAGGCGGAGTTAATCACCAAGGCCTACGTAGCAGAGGAGACCAACGAGGCTAAGCGTCCCGGCAGACCGAACAGCCTCGCCCTTTCCCAACTTTAGAAAAAAGGAAGCATAATGGTGGTGACCAGTTTCACTGGAGGTAGCACAAGGTTGGAGCACTAGAGGGGAGGGACTACGGGCCGACCAACCTGGTGCCCCTGATGGACACACGCGCCAACGTCCTCCTGTGGATTTGTGGGGAGAAGTTCCTTAAGTGGCTAAAGCCACTTAAGAAGGCGGAGGAAGGAAATCTATCCAAATACTGTGATTTTCATCGATCTTTCGGACACTCCATAGAGGACTGGAAGACACTCCAGAGAGAAATCGAGGAGCTCATCCGTAGGGGATACCTCGCCAGGTTCGTCAAGAGCCCGAGTCAGAGCTCGAGGACCCTAGGCGGGGAATGGTCGAGCCTTTCCCACCACGGCATCAGGTAGTGGTTGGGTGGTCAATATGATCACTACTCGGTCGGCCAAGATCCCAGCGAATTGCAAGGAGAAACAAAGTGGGTGGCAGAAGCAGCGTATGGAAGATAATGTCATTAGCTTTGGCGACAATGACTTGAGCCATGCAATCTCCCCCCATACTGATCCCCTTGTTGTATTTGTACTCGTTCCTGATCGTAGCATTAACTACCAGTTGAAATGAGTCTTCGTTGATAATGGAAGTTCCCGTGACTTGCTTTACCTTGATGCGTTTTTTAAACTTGGTTTAAAAAAGAATCAATTGAAACATGCTGAAGGTCTACTCTACAGCTTGGACAACGAACCAATGATCGTCCAAGGGACAATCCAACTGGAGGTCACCCTAGGCACATATTCAAGGATGGCAAGCCTTACGCTCACTTTCTTGGTCGTTGATCTGGCCTCTGTGTATAATGCCATTTTAGGCCGCTCGTGCCTAATTGTGTTAGGAGCCGTCACCTTGATACCACACCTCACGGTGAAGTTCCTAATCGCATATGGCATTAGTGCGGTGCTGGGCGACCAAGTCACTGGAAGGACATGCTATTGGTCCCAGATCACACCGAGTGGCACCATAAGAGTGGCAAGGGAACTTGACCATCGAGACGAAGCAACTCTGTAACAAGTGCAGTTTGGTGAAGCCACCGATCTAATCCCACTGAATTCGGAAGACCTAGAGAGGTGCGTACGGATCAGGGGCTCACTCACTGGTACACTGCGTAACGAGCTAGTCATGTTCTTACGACAGAATGCTGACATCTTCACATAGACAGCCGCTGACATGCCTGGAATTCTGGTCAAAATAATGGTCCACAAGTTCGGGCTCGATCCTGACCGCAAACCCATCAAGCAGAAGCGGAGAAATCACTCCATGAAATAGTTGATCGCCATTTGGAAGGAAGTAAGAAAGCTACCCGATGCCGACTTCATCAGAGAAGTCCAGTACCCAGATTGGCTCTCTAATGTCGTCCTGGTAAAAAAAGCAATGGAAAATGGCGAATGTGTGTCAACTTTACTGACGTTAGCAAAGCCTGTCCAAAAACAGCTTTCCTTTATCTAGGATCAACCTCTTGGTGGACTCGACATCCGGACACGAGCTCCTGAGCTTCATGGATACTTACTCGGGTTATAATCAAATCCGAATGAGTCCCGAGTATGAGGAACATACTTCGTTCATGACAGACTAAGGTATCTACTGCTATATGGTAATGCCAATCGGCCTAAAGAACGCGTGAGCAACTTATCAGTGGCTCGTGAACAAGATGTTCAAAAACCAGATTAGTCGTAATATGGAGGTGTACATCAACGACATGCTCATCAAAAGCAAGACCACCGATGACCATATCCGTGATCTGGCTGAATCCTTCGAGGTGCTCCGTGTGCATCATATGAAGCTCAATCCCTCTAAATGCATCTTTGGAGTATCTTCGGGAAAATTTTTGGGTTTCATCGTCTCCTAACAGGGAATCGAAGCAAACCCAGAGAAGATCATGGCCCTTGTGGACATGACACCACCTCAGAGTGTCAAAGACGTCCAAAGGCTAACAGGAAGACTGGCCTCCTTGTCCTGTTTCTTGGCTAAGTAAGGAGACAAGTACCAGCTATTCTTCAAGGATCTAAGGGATACAAAGGCAAATGGATTCCAGTCGACTACAGAATGCCAGGCAGCCTTCGATGAATTGAAGTAATACCTGGCCAGTCTGTCATTGTTGACGTCACCCAAGGATGGAGAAGAGCTGTACATCTATTTGGCATTGTCGAATGTGGCTCTCGGCTCCACCCTCGTCCGCCAAGGCTCCAACCCTCAACGGTCGGTCTACTGTGTGAGTAAAACGTTTACCGGTGTAAAATGCGCTATCCAGGCCCAGAATAGTTAGCCTTGGCACTTATCTTCTCTGCCCAGAAACTAAGACCCTATTTTCGGGCGCATCGTGGGTTGTTCTAATCGACCAGCCTTTAAAAAATATTCTCCAGAAATCCAATATTTTCAGATGGCTGGTAAAATGGGCAATCAAGTTGGGTGAGTTTGACATCAAATTTTGGCCCAGACCAGCCATCAAAGGGCAAGCCCTAGCCGACTTTATTGTCAAGACCACGACCCTGATTCTTGATGAACATCCCCCTGAGGACACAGGACTACACGGGAAGGAACTGGAATGGGTTCTCAATGTAGACGGATCGTCTATGGATTTAGGCAGTGGTGCCGGAGTGGTCCTGGGGACCCCTATTGGGTTTGAGGTGAAGTATTTCCTTTGACTTGACTTTTCAGCCACCAACAACGTTGCCAAATACGAAACCCTGTTGGTTGGGCTAAGACTAGCTAAAGAGTGCTCTACCAAGTGGTTGACCATCTACAGTGACTTTGAGCTGGTCGACAACCAAGTCAATAGGAATTTCAAAGCATGCAATCCCCACTTGGCCAGGGTAAAGGACACCGGCTGGAGATTTGGCAAAGTAACCCTTGTTCACATTCCTAAAACTTAGAGCTGGAAGGCCAACCAACTAGCGAGAGCAGCGGCGGTCAAAAACCCAAAACAGTACTCGAAGGATATGCGGGTGGTCTTAAGCACTTTCAACACGAAGGAATAAGAAGCAATGTAAATCTCTAATGCAGAAAGCTGGATGATGCCTTACCAGAGGTACCTGGTAGACAAATCACTACCAGACGACATGGACGAAGTAAAGTGGATCAAGAAGACGGTCGGTTCGTATACCATGGTCGATGGAAGGTTATATCACCGTGGCTACTCGATCCCTTACCTCAGGTGCTTAACCCTTGAGGAGGCAGACTACGCCTTGAGCGAAGTCCACCTTGGGATTTGCGGGTTGCATATTGGGGGGAAGAACTTAGCATTCAAAATCATGCACAAAGAATATTATTGGCCAACAATGAAGAGAGATGTGCTCGACTTTGTGAATAAGTGCAAAAATTGTCAACTTCACGGCAATCTTCACCACTAGTCACCCGTTGAATTGAGGACTCTCCAAGCTCCTTGGCCTTTCACACAATGGGGGCTCAATATTCTCGGTTCGTTTCCCATTGCCACCGAGTAAAGGAAGTTCATCATCGCCGACATCGACTACTTCACGAAGTGGGTTAAAGCCACATCGCTAGCAAAGATCACAAAGCACAACGCTCTGAAATTTATCCACCAGAACATAGTCAGCAGATTTGGCATTCTCGAGGTCATTGTAACTGACAACGGAATCAAATTCACAGGAAAATGTTTCACCAAGTATTAGACCAGTTTAGGTATCAGATTGGTCCACACTTTGGTGGCGTACCCACAAGCCAACGAATAGGTGGAGGTCACAAACCGTATGTTACTCCATGGTCTGAAGACCAAACTGGAGTACGTAGGGTGCTCCTGGGTAGACAAGCTGCCCTCCGTCCTATGGTCTTATCGGACCACTTTAAAGGAGCCAACTCGTGAGAAGCCTTTCAGTCTCTGTTTCGGGACTGAAGCAGTAATTCTGGTCGAGATAGGGCTTCAAGCCTTAGGGTTGAATCCTTCGATCCGCATGGCAACTCTTAGAAAATTTGGGAGCACAGAAACTTGTTAGAGGAAGCCCGCAACGCTGTCGGATGTGGACAACCAACAGTGAATCGATTGTGAAAAAGCACGTTTCGGTGCTTACGTGTTTCGACCCCGTTAAAGATATAGCGGAAGCAAAAATAAATAAATTAGATATCCGATACACGTAAGGGATATTTAACTCTAGATGTAAACGGAACTAATAAGCATGCATAATATTAACAACAATGAGCAATAATAATAAAGGAGCAATTTTTTGGTGACGAAGTGAAAACTCGATACCCACGGTATCGAGAAAAACACTCCGGACTTCAACGACCAGGGAAACAATGCACTATGAAAATCAACTTACAGCCCGGGTGGTAACGACACGCTAACCTAGCCGACTTACTCCCGACACGTGATCCCTACCAAGGAACTCCTTGGATTTGCCCGCTGCAACGGAACCGACACCTTCCGGTCTTCACAATCTTCCTCTCGTGCCACTTGAAGTGCCAACCACGATCGGATCTCCTTCTTCACGAACCAACGTCTCCCACGAAGGTAGAATGATGTAAGAGTTTAAATAGAAAAGAGAAACGAAGAGGCAAACCGTTAGAACATGAGGCACAATGTTATAGAGCGTAGTATGTTCGGTTTTCTCTAATGGAGCAAGATGAAAAAGGAAGAAGAAGCTCTTCTCTCAAGTAAAACAGCTCCAACCCTCTCAAAGGCAGTTCTGGCGTGCTTAGGGTTTGAAGAAAATAAGGTGCGTATTTATAGAGGAGCCAAAAACCGCGTTTAAAATTCTGACCGTTGGGCCGCCGCTCAAGCGGGGCTCGAGCGCGCGGCGAGCGGCCGTAGGGTTTTGGCAGAAACCCAGCGGGCGCTCGAGCGGGTGGAGGGCGAGCAGCAAGCAGGCGGCATTCTGGTTTATTGGCTCAAGCGACAGCGAGCATACAGCGAGCGGCCCCCATTCTGGTTTATGTGCTTGAGCCGCTAGCGGGCACCAGGCGAGCGGGCGGTCATTGGACGAGCTCGAGCGCGTGGAGGGCGGACCGAATGAATTTTAAACCGACAACCCACAACCCGACATCAATAAAATAATACATATGGTCACGGAATATGCCAATAAGACAAATGTCTCTAACAATCTCCCCCTTTGGCAATTCTGTGACAAAACCCAAAAACTAAATAAATAAAGAAATACAAGAGAATCACGGGTTCAGACACCACCGAGATAAAACCCGTGTACATGAAAACCTATGCCTAGTGATACAAGAGAGATACATAAAAAATGTAAATATCTATGGAGAGCTGCGGAGGCGATGTGATGAAAACTTGTGGGAACAGCCTGTATACTTTAGTGCCCTGGGCAAGAAGGTTAGTACCAACAAGGCAAAAAAAAATAATAACAATATAACAGCATGCATGGTACATAAGCAGGAGACAGGCATTAACACATGCAACAATATAACATCCAACAATCCTCCCCCTAAACAAAAATAATCAATACTCCCCCTCAAGTACTATTAACTTGTACTAATATGCAAATAACAAAACTCTCCAAAAAAAATAGATGGCACCCCTAATCTCCCCCTATCAAACTCCCCCTATCAAAGAGATCAAGTCTCCCCCTTTTTGTCACAAATAGCCAAGGGGTAGTTTAGTTCACTTTTCTTAATCCAGACTTGTCTCACGGAATGTATTTTTGCGTTCAACCTATTAACTTGTGCATCCAAATACTGAAGGTAATCAACAAATTTATTCAATTTTAGCCCTGGTCTTTGGTTGTGCAAAAATTTCAAGGTGTAACACATTGGGCGAATGTGACCAACTATCCCACATGCATGATGTGGCACAAACTTAGGGATGGAAGAATTGTTCATGGCCTTGTGATTGCCTAGATTAGACGGGCCAAATCTGTTATTATTCACACGTTGAGGCACGGCCTTGATGACTTTGGGTGTGTGGGCATGATTATGTGAAATTTTCGTGTGCGGGAATAAACACGCTTTAGGTTCCACATCAGTTTGTACAAAGTTCGCAACATACTCCAAACCCTGTTTATTTCTACCAATTTTTCCCAACCCGAGCATATGATCTAATTTTGTAGACCCATTTGAGAATTGTTTCAAATCTTTTCTCGTGGCCTCCAGATTTCCAAGGTCGTGATTTGTTTAGAAGATGAGATTTTCAAATTCTCAAATTCTTGGCGTTAGAATCAACCTTGGATTGTAGAGATATTTTTCTTTTTCCAAATCAATGATCCTATTATTTAGGTTCTATTTAATTTCTTAACTTTCAAACATTCCCTAAATAATTTATCATAAGCTTCTTGAAGGCCATCAAATTCAGCAGCCTGATTACGCCTCGAATCATCGGATCGATTAATGTTCTCTGCTGCACTGTCACACATTGAGGTCATAAAGGCCATGTACTTGACCGGCCCATTTTCGAGCATGTTTCACCCTCTTCTTCTTCACACGCTTAGGGTCACATTAGCTTTAAAGGCTTGACCTTGTTGGCACTTAAGGTTTGGGCATTCAGCCCGATAGTGGCCAAAGCCTTTACACTCATGACATTGGACACCTTAGGTAGTTTTCGATTTGGAGTCCTTACTCTCACGTCGGTCCTTCTTCTCAAATTTATGTGATCGCTTTAAATCCACATCCAATTTTTCCGATGATGAATTATTTTTCTTTAAGAATTTTTAAAATTCTTAACAAATAAGGAAAAATCATCATCGCTACATGATTCTTCATTGGAGTCCCGATTTCGCTCTTCCCTACTTGATTTTAAGGCAATTGTTTTTTGTTTCTTTGATTGAGGCAATGTGAGCTCATACGTTTGTAGGGATCCTACCAATTCTTCGATTTTCAGATTGTCTAAGTCTTTACTTTCTTCAATTGCTGTTACTTTTGGCCTTAATCGTTCAGGCAAGGATCGTAAGACTTTTCTAACAATTCTATTCTCAGGGATTCGTTCTCCTAAATTAAACGTGGAGTTTACAATATCATTTAACTGGGCATAGAATTCATCGAAGGTCTCATCATCTTTCATTTTTATTTCTTCGAATCTAGTGGTGAGCATTTGCAATTTTGAATTTTTCACTAGTTTCGTGCCTTCGTGAGTAATTTCAAGAATATCCCATGCATCTTTAGAAGTCTCACACATTGAAATCCGTTTAAACTCATTGGGAGACACAGCCATAAAATAGCATGTAACCCCTTACTATTCCAATTACATGCATCAAGTTCCTCTTTGGTCCATGAAGATAGGGCTTTTGGTTCGTCAGTTCGAGGAACTAGTGGGTGGAGTCCACCCAACTTGGGTACTTGCCCAAACACGCTCATCTAAAGATTTTAGGAAGGCTCTCATCCGGACCTTCCAATAGGCATAGTTACTCCAATCAAAGAAGGGAGGAACGGAGAGCGATCCACTCATATACATCTAGATCGGGGGTCGCGGATCGGGGTAAGTCTCTGATACCAATTGAAAAAGCACGTTTCGGTGCTTACGTGTTTCGACCCCGTTAAAGATATAGCGGAAGCAAAAATAAATAAATTAAATATCCGATACACGTAAGGGATATTTAATTCTAGATGTAAACGGAACTAATAAGCATGCATAATATTAACAACAATGAGCAATAATAATAAAGGAGCAATTTTTTGGTGACGAAGTGAAAACTCGATACCCACTAGATCGAGAAAACACTCCGGCTTCAACGGCCGGAAACAATGCACTATGAAAATCAACTTACAGCCCGGTGGTAACGACACGCTAACCTAGCCGACTTACTCCCGACACGTGATCCCTACCAAGGAACTCCTTGGATTTGCCCGCGGCAACGGAACCGGACACCTTCCGGTCTTCAAGCCAATCTTCCCTCTCGTGCCACTTGAAGTGCCAACCACGATCGGATCTCCTTCTTCACGAACCAACGTCTCCCACGAAGGTAGAATGATGTAAGAGTTTAAATAGAAAAGAGAAACGAAGAGGCAAACCGTTAGAACATGAGGCACAATGTTATAGAGCGTAGTATGTTCGGTTTTCTCTAATGGAGCAAGATGAAAAAGGAAGAAGAAGCTCTTCTCTCAAGTAAAACAGCTCCAACCCTCTCAAAGGCAGTTCTGGCGTGCTTAGGGTTTGAAGAAAATAAGGTGCGTATTTATAGAGGAGCCAAAAACCGCGTTTAAAATTCGATCGACTGGGCCGCCGCTCAAAGCGCGGGGCTCGGCCGAGCGGCCGTAGGGTTTTGGCAGAAACCCAGCGGGCGCTCGAGCGGGTGGAGGGCGAGCAGCAAGCAGGCGGCATTCTGGTTTATTGGCTCGAGCGACAGCGAGCATACAGCGAGCGGCCCCCATTCTGGTTTATGTGCTTGAGCCGCTAGCGGGCACCAAAGTAGCGGGCGGTCATTGGACGGGCTCGAGCGCGTGGAGGGCGGACCGAATGAATTTTAAACCGACAACCCACAACCCGACATCAATAAAATAATACATATGGTCACGAATATGCCAATAAGACAAATGTCTCTAACAATCTCCCCTTTGGCAGTGCAGACAAAACCCAAAAACTAAATAAATAAAGAAATACAAGAGAATCACGGGTTCGGACACCACCGAGATAAAACCCGTGTACATGAAAACCTATGCCTAGTGATACAAGAGAGATACATAAAAATGTAAATATCTATGGAGAGTCATGGAGGCGATGTGATGAAAACTTGTGGGAACAAACAGTATACTTTAGTGCCCCGGGCAAGAAGGTTAGTACCAACAAGGCAAAAAAATAATAACAATATAACAAAGATGCATGGTACATAAGCGGAGAGATGGCATTAACACATGCAACAATATAACATCCAACAATCCTCCCCTAAACAAAAATAATCAATACTCCCCTCAAGTACTATTAACTTGTACTAATATGCAAATAACAAAACTCTCCAAAAAAATAGATGGCACCCCCTAATCTCCCCTATCAAACTCCCCCTATCAAAGAGATCAAGTCTCCCCCTTTTTGTCACAAATAGCCAAGGGGTAGTTTAGTTCACTTTTCTTAATCCAGACTTGTCTCACGGAATGTATTTTTGCGTTCAACCTATTAACTTGTGCATCCAAATACTGAAGGTAATCAACAAATTTATTCAATTTTAGCCCTGGTCTTTGGTTGTGCAAAAATTTCAAGGTGTAACACATTGGGCGAATGTGACCAACTATCCCACATGCATGACAGGTAGGCACAAACTTAGGGATGGAAGAATTGTTCATGGCCTTGTGATTGCCTAGATTAGACGGGCCAAATCTGTTATTCACACGTTGAGGCACGGCCTTGATGACTTTGGGTGTGTGGGCATGATTATGTGAAATTTTCGTGGCGGGAATAAACACAGTTTTAGGTTCCACATCAGTTTGTACAAAGTTCGCAACATACTCCAAACCCTGTTTATTTCTACCAATTTTTCCCAACCCGAGCATATGATCTAATTTTGTAGACCCATTTGAGAATTGTTTCAAATCTTTTCTCGTGGCCTCCAGTTCAGTTTCCAAGGTCGTGATTTGTTTAGAAGATGAGATTTTCAAATTCTCAAATTCTTGGCGTTTAGAATCAACCTTGGATTGTAGAGATATTTTTTCTTTTTCCAAATCAATGATCCTATTATTTAGGGTTCTATTTAATTTCTTAACTTTCAAACATTCCCTAAATAATTTATCATAAGCTTCTTGAAGGCCATCAAATTCAGCTTCTGATTCTGCCTCAGAATCATCAGATCGATTAATGTTCTCTACAGAATTGTCACACATTGAGGTCATAAAGGCCATGTACTTGACCGGCCCATTTTCAGAGCATGTTTCACCCTCTTCTTCTTCGTCATCGCTTAGGGTCACATTAGCTTTAAAGGCTTGACCTTGTTGGCACTTAAGGTTTGGGCATTCAGCCCGATAGTGGCCAAAGCCTTTACACTCATGACATTGGACACCTTGGGTAGTTTTCGATTTGGAGTCCTTACTCTCACGTCGGTCCTTCTTCTCAAATTTATGTGATCGTTTTAAATCCACATCCAATTTTTCTGATGATGAATTATTTTTCTTTAAGAATTTTTTAAAATTCTTAACAAATAAGGAAAAATCATCATCGCTACATGATTCTTCATTGGAGTCCCGATTTCGCTCTTCCCTACTTGATTTTAAGGCAATTGTTTTTTGTTTCTTTGATTGAGGCAATGTGAGCTCATACGTTTGTAGGGATCCTACCAATTCTTCGATTTTCAGATTGTCTAAGTCTTTACTTTCTTCAATTCTTTGTTACTTTTGGCCTTAATCGTTCGTGCAAGGATCGTAAGACTTTTCTAACAATTCTATTCTCGGGGATTCGTTCTCCTAAATTAAACGTGGAGTTTACAATATCATTTAACTGGGCATAGAATTCATCGAAGGTCTCATCATCTTTCATTTTTATTTCTTCGAATCTAGTGGTGAGCATTTGCAATTTTGAATTTTTCACTAGTTTCGTGCCTTCGTGAGTAATTTCAAGAATATCCCATGCATCTTTAGAAGTCTCACACATTGAAATCCGTTTAAACTCATTGGGAGACACAGCCATAAAAATAGCATGTAACCCCTTACTATTCCAATTACATGCATCAAGTTCCTCTTTGGTCCATGAAGATAGGGCTTTTGGTTCGTTGCCCGAGGAACTAGTGGGTGGAGTCCACCCAACTTGGGTACTTGCCCAAACACGCTCATCTAAAGATTTTAGGAAGGCTCTCATCCGGACCTTCCAATAGGCATAGTTACTCCAATCAAAGAAGGGAGGAACGGAGAGCGATCCACTCATATACATCTAGATCGGGGGTCGCGGATCGGGGTAAGTCTCTGATACCAATTGAAAAAGCACGTTTCGGTGCTTACGTGTTTCGACCCCGTTAAAGATATAGCGGAAGCAAAAATAAATAAATTAAATATCCGATACACGTAAGGGATATTTAATTCTAGATGTAAACGGAACTAATAAGCATGCATAATATTAACAACAATGAGCAATAATAATAAAGGAGCAATTTTTTTGGTGACGAGTGAAACTTTCGATACCCACGGTATCGAGAAAACACTCCGGCTTCAACGGCCCGGAAACAATGCACTATGAAAATCAACTTACGGCCCGGTGGTAACGACGCGCTAACCTAGCCGACTTACTCCCGACACGTGATCCCTACCAAGGAACTCCTTGGATTTGCCCGCTGCAACGGAACCGACACCTTCCTATCTTGGCCAATCTTCCCTCTCGTGCCACTTGAAGTGCCAACCACGATCGGATCTCCTTCTTCACGAACCAACGTCTCCCACGAAGGTAGAAGGATGTAAGAGTTTAAATAGAAAAGAGAAACGAAGAGACAAACCGTTAGAACATGAGGCACAATGTTATAGAGCGTAGTATGTTCGGTTTTCTCTAATGGAGCAAGATGAAAAAGGAAGAAGAAGCTCTTCTCTCAAGTAAAACAGCTCCAACCCTCTCAAAGGCGATTCGCGTGCTTAGGTTTGAAGAAAATAAGGTGCGTATTTATAGAGGAGCCAAAACCGCGTTTAAAATTCTGTTGTTGGCCACCGCCGAGCGGCCGTAGGGTTTTTGCAGAACCCAGCGGGCGCCGAGCGGTGGAGGGCGAGCAAAGCAAGCGGCAAAGATTCTCGGTTTTATTGGCTCGAAAGCGACAGCGAGCATGCACAGCGTCCCCATTCTCCAATTTATGTGCTCGAACCGCTAGCGGGCACCAGGCGAGCGGGCGGTCCTTGGACGGGCTCGAGCGCGTGGAGGGCGGACCGAATGAATTTTAATGAATTTTAAACCGACAACCCACAACCCGACATCAATAAAATAATACATATGGTCACGGAATATGCCAATAAGACAAATGTCTCTAACAGATTGTTATTACAATAAGAAAGTAAAAGCGTGACATTTTAATGCAGGGGACTTGGTCTTGTGGAGCAACAAAGTCACTGACAAGGTTACCAACCAGAATAAGTTTTCCCCAAACTAGGAAGGGCCTTTCTTGGTCTCTACCGTCCTGCGAAACAGAGCATATAAGCTTTGGACCCAGAAAGGCAAGTTGGTTCCTCGAATGTGAAATGCAATTCACCTCAAGCGCTATTTTCAGTAAAGGCACAAGTAAGTCCACCATATGCATGCATGTAGGAACACTCTTCATGTTGTATTTCTTGTACCACAACACGGTAGACTTCCTTTCCTTTCTTTTCCATATGCATATATATGTCTATTTGCAGGTTTACACGACTTAGACTGCCCCTTAGTCGGAAGGGTTTTCACCTTCTCGTAATTAAACCTTGGTCATCCAGGTGACCCATGAGTAGTCGTAATTAAACCCTAATCATTCAGGCGGCCCACAAGCGGTCGTAATTAAACATTGGTCATCCAAGCGGCGTACTAACGGTCGAACTAAACCTTGGTTATCCAAATAGCCCATACACAGTCAAAATCTCAGGGGGTTCAACTAGCACGCGCCACAACCTCTTTCGCTAGGAGCAAGCATGATCAGTCAACAACGGTTGTTAGAAGCAAAGGCTCTCCGTCCAAAAGTCGGCCGCCCCAATTCGCACTTGGACAACGCTGCCAAGTCTCTACTCATGCATGAGCGTAGAATAGGCTTGACCTGATATCAGGGTATACCTTGTGTCTGCTTTAGAACCTAAGTCCACTAGAGAGAGCAACAAACCTCCTAAGCAGCATGGATCGGCCAACTTGCGTATAATACACCAAGTCAGCCGGCCCATGAAACATCATGCAAATTGGGAAACCAAAAACAAGAACAAAAGTGCAAGAAAGAAGATGCATACTGCTATAACAAAATGACGCATCAGGGCACTATTTATTAATGTGTCATCAACATACAAAGCGCATACAACGTTCTTCATAACATCTTGCAAAAAGAAAAAGGAGCAAAAAGAGTCCAGACAGTGCCGCTGCAGCCGAGATATCATGTCTCAGCTTGGTGGCTTCCCAAGGCTGACGAACCTCCCCTAGAATTACGTCGGGACCTCCGACTTTGATCGCTGAAGTACCACACCAAGTCGGATCTCTATGTGGCACCAGCATTGTGCGAATCCAGGAACCTGATGGGGAAGCGAGGATCCACCAGGGAGGCAATCCTGCGGCTGAAGTGGATCCCCTCCTGAAACCGCTCCTCTAGAACAGGCACCACCTCTTGAAGGTGAAGCCTTGTCCTCATCTCGCCCTCAAGCACCGCAATCTGTTGCAAGGCCCGTCGGTGTGCCTCTTGATCATCTTGCCCATCGTCGTTAAAGGTCGGGCTCGAATAAATGGAGCGCTCCTTCTCCTGAGTCGCTTCTCCTCCTCTGAGGACGAAATCTCGACCGGATCGCCTGCACCTTGTGAGGCTGGCAAACAAAAGGTTGTTAGTAATGGGAATACAAACTGTTACAACAAAAACCCTAAAGCCGGATGATAAAGGAAGTACTTGGCAAGAAGGTCTAGGGCGGTTGGTACAGGCGGCACAGAAAGGCTTTGGAGAGTTATCAAAAAATGACCACCCAGAAGAGAAACCATGGGAAGGGCTAGGTGTATTGTCCGTACCCCAGTTGAGGAGAGTGGGAATGCTTATCATATTCTCATAAGGCATGAAAATGAAGGAAAAGTGCAAACACTTAGAATTTTTTTAGAAAGATGAAAAAAAGTGTGGGAAATTTAAAAGTGAAACGGACAGATAACCTAAAGGGTAGCGCGAACACCAGAGAAGCTAACTGTCTCATAATCGTGCGCCCATCATTGCTGATACGTGTCGCTTCCTGAAAGGGAGCAATCGAATCAGATTTTCTGGCGTATTAATTACTAGGATTGCAAATTCACTACACGCGGACACTTGGCCAACTTTCGACTGATAGGCCGGAGGCGTGATGGCACGTCATTTTAACCACCATTTCCTTCACAAGTTCTCCGGATTTCATCCTAAACGATCAACGATTTGGTCAACTTTTCTTTCACAAGTTCTCTGGATTTCATCCTAGACGGTCAACGATTCAATCAACTTTTCCTTCGTAAGTTCTCCGGATTGCATCCTAGACGATCAACGATCCAACTAGCCAGCTCTATGGAGATTGACTTCATGACCAATGGTTGCCTCGAGAAGACTGCCCATCCACTCGCATCCCATCTTGAATATATTGGAGGCCAAAGTCCCATGCCACTAGTATGGGGGTTAGTGATGAGTATGCCAATAATGGGCTGGCTCAGAAAGGAGTGATGGCAAGAATCGCTACGGCCCATTTACGTTAGGACGGTCAACACCCCTCGTTGACCGGTCAGAAGCCAAAGAGATGGAGAAATCAAGACGGCCAACTTTCAAGACAGTCAACACTTCTGTTGATCGGAATCTTGATTACTTGAAGACCAAGTTTAACGCGGCCCAAGCCCAACTTGGCCCATGCATTTGTCCACGACTAACAACAGTCTTCTCCCTTGATTGTGCACTCCTCACGGAAGGCAATCCATTCAGTAACAGCCACTAGCAGATCTAACGTGCATCCCTAAAGGAAGGCGTTAGAATCCTCTCCTTATCTACTTCTAACCCTAATGGTTACAAGAACGCAGAAGGAAGGTAATCAAGGTAGAGACCGTTACTGCCACAAAAGCTCTCCGCCAAAAGAGGAAGCAATCCCAATAGAGTACGGGAATCAAACCTTTTCGCACAAAGAAGGCTGCCCAGGGCAATGCCTATAAAAGGCCACAAAGTCTTCACTCCAGGGCACGCTTGGAGGGATGCTGGAAGGCTTTCTGGGACGCTTTTCGAGACACTTTCAGACACGCTTGAATTCGCTCACAAACACTTACGTACTCCAACAATTTTACGCCCATAGTTATTCCCACTTACCCATGAGAAGCCATTTTTTGCAAAGCTTCCACGCTTTTAGGAGCACAATCATCATTCTCTCTACTACGTTCATAGCGAACACAGTACTTAGAGTTTATGCTTCTTATAGGTCTCAAAGTCTCTCTCAATGAGAGCATACACCCATCTCAGCACTCACCGCATTATATATATATATATATTAACAAAGTATTATAATCTTCACAGTAGGATAGGTTTCTTTATTGTTTTGAGTAGTGCTGATATTATCAGCAATTTATTTAGGTATTTAGGGTTTTTTCATATTTTATTTATTCAGAGTTAACGTACATCACCATTTAGATATACATTGATAATTTATTTCGTAATATTGATATTAGAATAGATTTTATGCATACTTTAAATACTCATTTTTATCTGACATGTTATTTTCTATTTATTAATAGAAAACTAAAATATTAAATTATTTAAAAATATGTATAAAGTATTTAAAAAATATCATTTAAATATGTTTATTCTTTTAAGGGGATTAACTGAATAGAATTGAGGGGGGCTCCGATGTTCTTTATTTTTTTCTATCTTGATTGTTATTATTAAATAAATAAGTATTATTTAATTATTTTAAAATAAATAATTTTATTTAATTTTTAATTTTTTAAATATAATTAAATTATAAAAATCTATTTTAAAATATGATACTCCCTTCACCAGTATATTTTTTAATATTTAAATTAGTAATCTTTTTATGTTAAAGAAAAGGATAGGAGAATGAAAATGTATGAATGTAAGAGTGTTTGAAAATTGAGTGAATAGTTGAGGATTGGACTCCTTGGGCACGCTAGATGGAGTGAGTAGCTTTTGGAAGAGATACACTTGTGTGTTTGAGTAGTTTTCGTTTGTCTGAGCGTTTGTCTGTTTAAATATTCTTGATTGGGGTCCTCCTTCTTCTATAGAGGAAAATGTATATTTATAGTATGAGTACCGATTTGGCCATCCATGAGCTTTACTTTTTTATAGTTATGAGGAGCGTTACTCATATAATTGCCGCATTCATTGAATGTTTGGATAATTATAACGGATACTACGCTTGTAACAGCCGTCTACATTTATTGACTAGGTTGATACGGTTTTTGACCATTAAATTTGGTATTGTAATCGTTGAAATAGTCCGTTAATTATCTATAAGGGCCCATTTATTGTCAAACGACTTCTGGTTAAATCGCTTGGGTCAACCACTGCAGATTTTGGATCTTGAACTTGGAGGATTTTCTATTAGGCCGTCACTATTTTGAGGATTTTGTACTTTTTTTTTAAGATTTAAATATAATAATAAATATAAATAAATAAATAAAAATTATATTATTTAAAATTATCTATAAAATAACTTAAATAATATTTGCTGAATGTGTATAAAATTAAAAGGACGACTTGTGGCCTTTCCTGAATCTCCGAGGCAGTTGCGTCTTCCTCGGTAGAATTTAATTCACACTGACACTGTTGAAACTTTGAAAGCGATTGTAGTTTTCATTTTCTTCAGAGAAATGATAGATATTATTATTATTATTATTATTATTATTATAAAATTGTATAAAATTAATTTTTTATGCGTTAGCAATTAGGTGGGTCGTATTGAATTTTTTATTATTTTTTTCTTTTTTCTTTTAAAAAAGTCTCTCTATCAGTATATTAAAAATTAGTTATACAAAATTGTATATTGGCAACTCATGTCAGCAAAATTCAACTTGATCAGGAAGTCCATGTCACCGGCCAAGCGATCTGATGCAGCTCGAGTTGACAAAATCATTAAAAATATATATATATATATATATATATATATATATTAAATTGGTTTTTAATTTTCATTAGGTCCAAATGTCAATAGTTTGAATTGAATTAGTATATCTTCCACGCAAAACTACAAAACTAATAAATATGTACCTAAAATTTAAATTTTAGTTGGAAGAAATTTAGATCTGTTTATCAAATTATTTTATTTAGAATCTACACATTAAATAGATAATAAAAATTTTAAATAAATAAATACTCAATTTTAAAAATATCTTTTGATATTTAAGTTAATAAATTTTTTAAAAAATTATAATATAGGAGAGATTGAGAGATAAAGGAGAATAAGTAAAGGACTTGGATCCACATGTTTGTGAAAGAACAAATAGCTAAAAGGCTACGCTATGTGTTCTTTGTTTTTCAAACTTTATCTGCCTTTTTAAGGAAAAAAATGTGTATACTTATAGTTATGACGTGAATTGTTGGTGGTTTCTTGAAGAAAAATAATTGGTTATGATCTAAGTGACTAACCCAATTAAAAACTAATTAATTTAATTGTTATTTATGTATTTTTGATCGTAGGTTGATTGGAGATAATTGACGTCTAAAGATTAAACTGATGGCAGATAAGTGATATTTGTCTGTTCAGAAACCCTCATTTGGGCTAAACGTAGAGTTGACAAACTATTCAGTTAGACAAACCATTTTGCTAAATACTTAGATATGTAGTCTTTTGGACATATAATTCAATCTAGTTTATATTCTTTTAAATAACTATTTGATCACTTACTAAATATTAATTTATCTTGACTAATAAGATTGGACACTAATTTCTTCGGACTTGAGTTTAATAGATTGGACAATACTCTTTTTTTTTTTTTTTCTATTTTGGGCCTATCAACCATGTGCTTGTTAGACTGATGGATTAGGTTATCCCGATTAATCTTGCACACAACACTTGCCCCCATGCTCTAGGCTTGGGCCTAATAGGTTGGACAAAACTTTTTCATTTTTGGTTATCTTGAGCCTATCAACCATATGCTTGTTAGGTTCATAGATTGGGGCAATCCGATTAAATCTTGCACCTAACACTAGTCCCAAGTTGAATTTGAGTTCCAAGGATGCCTAAGAGAATGAAAAATCAAATCAACCCAATCTTTAAATTGTTCAAATGTTCCTTTCCAAGCACTTAAAGTCAGTGAGTATTTTCTATGAAGTAGTTGTGTCAATTACGTAATCTAATGCCCTATTCCTTCTACAGTGATTCTTTGATTGTTGATTATATATTGTTGCATCAAAATACTTCATTTTTTTGCTTGCTTTTCAACTATGAAAGGAACTGATCTTATTCATCCGATTTTCATGCCTTAGCCATTAATAGGGTTGGCTGGAGCTTTCAAGCCTATCTTCGTTTAGTAGATCATATATTCCAAACAAAATAGAGATGATCTTGGTGCCAAGATGTCCTACCAGGTGCTAGTGAAAATGCGGCAACCCAAATCCGATTAACGATCATAGACCTAAACTATCATACTAATTTTTAAAATTATATAAATTATCACCATAAACTTCATAAATGAAGCATTAACAATAACCATAATCACTCATTACATAAATAATAGTAAAAATAATAAAATTTATCATATATCGCCATTAATAATGGAAATACAACTTTTCAGAATAGTCTCTCAGCTAGCAATATCTACAAAAATAAATAATAACTAATTCTAATATAAAATATTTAAATTTTGAGATCCTCATTATGCAAGCAACTTAATTAAACTCGATTAGTCACTAACTCTATTCGTTCTATACTAATTTGGAGCCAAGAAAATATAAAGAGCAAGCCAAACACTTAATAAATAATATAATCCAATAAAAAAGATAATATCAATAATAATAAATATCAGGTTAATAATAACAATGCTATGAAAGTAATAAATGCAATAACATTACTCAAAATGACAATGCTATTTAAAAACCCATCAACTCAGTCATAATATGAGTCAAATATGAATCTCAATAATAAGTAAATTCCCAAATCCAAATAGTAACAAGAATAATATAGATTCTATTAAATTTGGATATCAACAATATCAAACTTAAGAAATGATATGAATAAATAATATTCTTGATATAAACTAAATGAATAATCTCGATATCCTAAAAAATATCTACTATATTCAGCAAATCCCGGTAATTTTTATGAGGACTCAAATTATCCTAGATACTAAGGTCTTCACATGAATTTTTCAAAACTTGATTCAGCACAAGGTCACAATTATAAGAAATAATAAATATTCTTAGGAATCTTATTCCGTTACTGTGAATTAAATGCCATATATTTACACCTCCAATAATTAGGTGAATATCATGAGGCTATCGATATCCATAACATGTAATTACCTCTACAATCCTTCTAAAAGTTATACTCGTAGCTTGACCCATACCAACTTGTAATGTCCATCATAAGTGATATCTCGAATATTATACTATCCGATGGTATTAAAACTAATAAGTATCTCACCTTAAGATCGAATGACATCAGCCACTATAAATGGTTTGTGTATCAAAAAAGTATTGAATATCCTAAGGTCACATAAATTTTTATTTATTTAAATATCTTAAAATTTTTATACACTTTATTTTAATTAGCCATGAAACAACAATTGGATGGGAAACCATTTAAGATCCTAACTCAGATAGGAGTTTGATTGGCTTGAGTTCAAAATAACAGGATGTTATAGAAAAAGTCCGTATTGGTTTCCTTTTTAGAGAGGAAGCCATCTTGATTCAACTATTTTATGCAGTATTACTAACCGAATAGATTTTTCACCTGAGTAATCACTGGTAAAATCTTGTACCTCTAGGTGCATCCTAGTTCATGTGCCTATCTTTGATGGGACTAGTATATGGGCCAAGATGCATCCCTCATGGGAATTCAGTTGCCCAACATCATTTCACAGTCATTTCACTGGGTGTTGCTTTTTCTCCTTCCATTTGGATGAATTCTCATTGGAGGAATGCATAATAATTTTTCTACTACAGATAATGATCATCACCATAATATTTTTCCTTTCTAATAAGCCAATTGGTTTCAACATTTTCATCTTGTAATGTAACTTATACATATTTGCCACTAAGAATGAATAAAAAACTGATAGTTTTTCTTCCCATGTTCGGATTGTGACATTTAATCTATTCTTTTTATAGTTGGACTTGTGTATATTCGTATGGGTATATAAAATCATAAAATATTTAAATTAATCAATAAATTTGGACAAGATTTTTTTATTCTCCTTCTTAAGGCTTGATAATATGTTGGGTAATAATTCAACAACTATTTCTAAATTTTGATAGAATCTAACAACTAGGCATTCTAACAAATTGGAGCCCTTAAGCATATTGAACAGGAATTTGAAGAGCTTAACTTAATTGTCTTTTTCAAACTACCTATAGTTCCATTTCGTTATGTTCAACTAGCTAGTTGAATGGCAATTAGAATGACTTCATTGTCGTTGTGCTTCTTGTGACTAAAATGATAAGTTGGTGACGCAGTTAATGTTGCATTAGTTGGTGTTCGTCACATGGCATGCTTGCTTGACATTTCCTTTTATTGATTATCAATGCACAGCGTATTAATTATTTTGAATGGAGCAAAAAATGTTTCTTTAATGTAAGAGGTTTTAAAAAAAGACAAGTCATCTAGATAAGCTTTTCTCTTTAAACATGTCGTCACTAAGCATTGATAAAACTTTCAAATCCTTCTTTGATGTTTCCCTTACTTCCATTTAAATTCTAGTCAAATTGAGTTTCTTGCCTTTATGCTTTGATTAAATGAAATTTCAAAAATCCTAAATTTTTAGAGCTTCATAATCTTATTTCTTACGGTTATCAATTGGGTCCATGTAGGACTTGTGGTTCTTCCCTTCAAAGCATTGCTAATAATGCTTCTTCATTGTCATTAGTCGACATAGTAGAGATCTTCGATAAGTATGACATTGTGACTACAATTTCATATGTTGTTCCTTTGCCAAAAGATAGGGTGTCATCTTCTCGTGATAATTTCATTCCATCTATGAGGCCCATTTGAAGAACATTCTATGTAACTCAATAGTTAAAGAATTTGTAGAGATTATGCATGCCTTGTAGATTTCTATCACACAGCTCTATCCTAATGTTGTCCGGTACCTAATGGCTTTGTGTGATTTCTGCTAGCATTACGAGTTCAAGATGGATGTCGAGATGATTAAAATTATTTTCTGATTTAATCAATAAAATGACTAATTTCATTGACTCCATGAAGAACTAGAGAGATTAGTTCTTCTATTTGGAAGTTTTAGCTAATTAGGTGTTGTCAAATGATTGGACTAATGTGAATCTAACCTACTCCAAATCGGTCAAAGAAAATAAGTTTTTTTATCCTAAGCCTCACAAGGATGTCATAAAACAATATTCCGACGAGCTGTGCAAGACTGACAGCTTCATTAGCGCCAATTGCTAAAACTTTGGCCACTTAAGCAACCGTTCAATAACTTCTTCATTTGCTTTTGTCATTGGTGAAGAATCAAGGGAGATCAATACTACCTAATCAAGTATAAGACCAACGCAAGAGCCGAGAAGGCCACCTAGTCTTGGACTCCAGTCCCTATCTCTTCTCCTATAAAGCCTCTAAGGGGATGCTCATTTTGTATGTTGACTAGAGGATTCCATTTGCGGTGCTAGATAATGAGCATGATTCTTTACACAGACTCGGCCCAAACAAACCAATATCATATGACAATAATATTTATCGATGCCGCATAAGTATATGGGTGACTTGATCCATGTGATTGATTACTTGTTGTTCAAACAACAACTAGTACGTATAGATGGTTGCCAGAATAATACACTTTGACACAATGTAATTCTAATGAAAGTTTGTAGGAAATAGCACACTAAGAGAGAGGTGATGTCGGAGTCAGATAAGGAATTTAGGGAGAAATATCACATTTGTTTGGGGTATAAAATACATATTTTAAGAATAAAATTCTTTAAAAGAAAAATTATTGTAGCATCTTAATATTTTAACTTAGATTTATTGAACACTAGACCCAATATTGTTATTGATAAAGGTAATTAATGCACTATTAATTACAGATGAGTTTAGATTAATTTTGTGTTAAGACCAAATGTGTTAGATTTATGAAAATATCGAAATAATAATTTAATAATTTCTCATTGATAGTTAGAAAATATTTTCAATTTTTTTGAAATTATAATTTAGACTTATAGTGATAATAATAGATATTTACAAACTTATGTGGGTGTGACTAATGAAATGAAAAATTTTAAATTAGTTTAATTAATACTTCTTACAAAATAATAATTATAATAATACTAAAATTAATTCCCCCTTCTTCATCTCGATCAGCCACCATGCCTGACTCATGAATGCCAAATTCAGCCCCCTCTGTTCTTCTTGCTCTTCATTTATTATAGTTGGCCATTTTTCTTCCTTCTCATTCACTCAGTTGATCACTTGCCTCCCTTCATCAAATGTCGAACTGCCTTCCTCCATTCTCGTTGCTCCTGCATGAATAAAGGATAGATTGCGTAACTTATATTGAAGAGAGTCGTAGAGAGAAAGAAGTCAACTATCCCTGTCCTATGTTATCGTTCTGCTATTGCCGCTACTGCTACCGCTGCTGCACAGGGAGGAGAACTGTGGTTGTGTTGCTATGTTGCAGAGGAAAATAAAAGAAAATCCAGGAAAGTGGAAAACCATCCTTTTCTCTATAATTTTTATACCTTTTTATCACCTGGGTGATGTCCAAGTATTGCCAATATAGTAGTATAACTTGTTCTACAAAAATCTTGGCCATCCTAAAGCATTTTGTATACTCTAAAATGTCTACAATTCATGCGTGGATAGTGAAACTTGTTGGGGAAGGAGATGTACAGTGTGCCTTGGGGGGATTTCCTTTTACTTTTGGGTTAATCGTTATAATGTTTTAAAAAAATACATTGATAACAACCAATTGTATTTATACCAAAACATGCACAGTATATTTTTTTTTTATTGATGGAACAGCATTTTGATTTCTGAAGTATTGTTACTTAAGTGCAAAATTGCTTTGACAAACACCGAAATTCGCCATTCTAGTTTTAGAAGTGATGACAAAAATTTTTTTACTTGTCTATTTATATCTTAAACGGATGCATTTTACCTTTATGATTGTGATTCTTAATCCATATAGTGTGTACTTCAGAGTAAATTATTGGTTTTTAGTTTTGATTTCTGAAGTGATAGAAATATAGTGATGATGGAAACGTTAGTAGTAGGCTGGTTTAATTAAGAAAATAGTCCAAATCTACAGCGGTCCATTTCTACCAGAACAGTCAACGCTGTTGTTCACTGGACAAAGAGCAAGTGGGATGGTAGAGGCCCAAGATTACAAAGACCCATCTAAGCACAGGACGGCCAATGATGTCGTTGACTGGAAAGTGGAAAATAGGCCGGCCACGACCCATGATGAACACGGCCCATGTCTAGACTGGCCTATGTGTCCATCTTTGAGCCATAACAGTCGTTTGTCGTACTTTATCGCATCTCCAAAGAAGCTAAGTTTCACTGTAACGGTCACCTTCAGAATCAAAGCATATCCCAGGAGGAAGGCGCCAGAATCTATGCATGGTCTGCTGGAAATCCTAATGGTTATAAAACGTAGAAGGAAGGAGATTAGCCTATTTGACTGTTACAGCTAGAAGTGCGCTCACACCTACGCAGGAAAGACAACAATCCCCAACAGAGTGAGGACATTAAGCCCCTCTTCATAAGGAAGGCATTTCGTGGCCATGGCTATAAAAGGCCATGGGAGCTAACGCTTTTGATCATACTTTCTTCTGCCCAAACAAGCTCTCAAGCAGTTACAAAACTCTCAGAAGCTCTTCTACTCTCTTGAAAACCATACACTCACTCTCTCTCTCTACTACTAATTCCCAACGAACTCAATACTTAGAAAAATTGCTCTTCACGAGCAATTACAAAAGTCACTTATCCTACAAGTGCACTCCCACTTACAAACACACTCCGTGCATCCATTTCTGCATCCCTTGCATCCACTCTCTAACTTTAAAAGGTCGGTTACTAACTTGAGCGTCGAAATATTTTCGGTGCGATCAAATCCCACCATTACCTAACCTCTTATTTGAAATTGTAGTGTGCAAGACCTAAAGCTCAGCGAACGGAGACCGAAACCCGATGGATTACTTGACTCGAATTTGTTCTAATTTGAATCATGACGTATCATTGGCGCCGTTTTTGGGAAGCCAATGAAAAGCCAACCACTTTCATCTTCATAACCACTCTCATTTTCAAAGTTAGTGCCATCAATTAAAATGGTGAATACCAGAGCCCAAGTTAGCCTTCCCACTAGATATGCTGCCTCCCCTGACCAGGACCACTTTACTGTTAACCTAGTCGGAGGGTTACTCGCACCGTTTTTTCAAAACCTGGAGGATCAGATGAGCAATATGTTCAAAATGCTTCAGATACTCCGCACTTGCCAGGGCAAGAAGAAGCAGGGAGCTCCCCCCTCATCAGTTGTCGTTCCAGCCTTTAGGAGAGGAGGTTAGAGGAAGATGAATCCGGTTAAGAAAGTTACGAGGCCAGACAACTCTCATGCTCTGGAGGCCTCCAATGCCTAGAGCCGTCTAAGGCTTGAAGGGTGCTTGGGCAACAGGACTCCGGATGAGAGTCTAGAGGGGTGGAATCCCCGATACTCTTGGGAAAAGCCAAGGCCTCAGGCTCAGGAAGGAGCCTCTAGGATCGTCCAATCCACTAGCAACAATAGCCAGCTGGCTACACATCGCACTGTTGAAAGAACGGAGTTGAGGATACATTTCAATTCCAAGAGATATGGAAATGCCTCTCGAGTGGAGGAAAAAGTCAGGAAGATCTGGAATTGTATGTTCAAATATGACGACGAACATTCCGCTTATTTGGAGAGATTTTACTTCACTGCTGAGATCTTAAACCATCCATTACTGGCTAAGTTCAAAATGCCAGCACTAGATTCTTACGATGGGAGCGCTGATCCCATGGATCACCTAGATCACTTCTACACCCATCTGAATCTCCAGGGCTTGGAGGATTTGGCAATATGCCGATGCTTCCCTCTCACTATGAAGGAAGACTCCCGGATCTGGTTCTATCGGCTCCCATCAAACTCAATCCGAAGATTCTGTGGGCTTACTGATCTTTTCTTGGCTTAGTATCCTTCCAGACGCTGGGGCCATCTCACCAGGTTCGTCAGGAACCCTAGGCAGAGTTCCGGCACCTCAAGCGGGGAAGGACCAGATTCGTCCAACTACAAAACCGGGTCGTGGTTGGAGTGATCGACATGATCACAACCTAACCAGCCAAGACTCAAGCCGATTACAAGGAGCGACAAGTTGAGTAGAAGAAGAAGAGAGTGGAAGAAAATGTCATTAGTTTTAGTGATAGTGACATGAATCATATAATTTTTTCACAGTTGATCCCTTGTTGTATCTACACTCGTTTCAGATGGTACCGTGGACTACCAATTGAAACGATTTTTTATTGATAATGAAAGCTCTAAGGATTTTATCTATCTTGATACTTTCTTTAAACTTGGACTTAAAAAGAATCAACTGAAACCTGTCTAAGGGCGACTGTATGGCCTAGACAACGAGCCTGTGACTGTCTAAGGAACAATACAGTTGGAGGTCACCCTGAACATGTACTCCAGAACGGCGAGTCATGCACTCACCTTCCTAGTCGTTGACCTACCTTCCTTATACAACACTATCCTATGCCGGCCATGCCTAGCAGCGTTCAGAGCTGTCATCGCAATACCATATTTAAAAATAAAGTTTTCAACAGTATGCGGTATCGATGAAGTGTTGGGTGACCAAATAACTGGTTAGACATGTTACATGTCCAAGATTGTACTAAGCAGTAACGTACAGCCAACAGGAGAATTAGACCATTGAGATGAAGCAACCTTATAGCAGGCGCAGCCCGACGAGGTAACGACCTAGTTTCACTGAATCCGGAGGACTTGGAGAGGTGTGTGTAGATTGGGGGCTCACTCGTCGAACCCTTGCGTGATGAGTTGATAGCGTTCTTGAGACAGAATGCTGATATCTTCACGTGGATACCCACTGACATGCCTAGGATCCTGACTGGAGTAATTCCCAAGTTGGGGCTCGATCCTGGCTGTCAGCCCATCAGGTAGAAATGGAGGAACCACTTCGTAGAGAAACTTATAGCCATCCAAGAAAAGATGAAGAAACTTCTAGACGCCAGCTTCATCAGAGAAATTGAACGCCAGAATTGATTTTCCAACATCGTCCTAGTCAAGAAAAGCAACGAAAAATGGCGGACGTGCATCGATTTTATCGACGTCAATAAAGCATGCTCAAAAGATAGCTTCCCTTTACCCAGCATCGACTTGTTGGTGGACTCGACTTCGGGACATGAGCTGCTGAGCTTTATGGATGCGTAGTCGAGCTACAACCTAATCCGGATGAGCCCAAAAGATAAGGAGCATACCTCGTTTATGACCGACTAGGGCACCTACTACTATAAGGTCACACCCTTCAGTCTAAAGAACGCAGGTGCCACTTATCAAAGGCTCGTGAATAAGACATTCGAGAAACAAATCGGTTGCAATATGAAAGTGTACGTCAAGTGTACGTTGACGACATGCTTGTTAAGAGTAAGACCACCAGCAACTATATGTGCGATCTGATTGAGTTCTTCGAAGTACTCTTCACACACCAGATGAAGTTGAATCTTTCAAAGTGTGTCTTCGGAGTTTTCTTGGGAAAGTTCCTAGGTTTTATCATCTCTCAGTGAGGGATCAAAACAAACCCAAAGAAGATTAAATCCCTCACGGATATGTCTCCACCATGGAGCGTCAAGGATGTCTAGAGGTTAACCGGACGACTAGTGGCATTGTCCCGCTTCTTGACAAAGTTAGGGGACAAGTATCAGCCTTTCTTCAATGCTCTGAGGGGGACTAAAGCAAATGGTTTCTAGTGGACTATGAAGTGCCAGGCAGCCTTTAATGAGTTGAAACAGTACTTGGCCAATCCACCGTTGTTGACGTCACCTAGGGATGGAGAAGAGTTGTACCTTTGTAGTATCAAATGTGGCTCTCAAATCTGTTCTCATACGCTAGGACTCCGACTCTCAGTGGCCGGTCTACTATGTGAGTAAGACATTGACCGGCACAGAGACACACTACCCGTGTACAGAGAAGCTTGCTTTGGCACTTGTCTTCTTAGCCTAGAAGCTGAGATGCTATTTCCGGGCCCATCACGTGGTCGTTCTGACTGACCAGCCATTGAAGTGTATCATCTAGAAGCCTGATGTATTCGGCTAGTTGGTTATGTGGGCCATCATGTTAGGAGAGTTCAACATTGAATTTTGGCCCAAGCCAGTCATCAAGGGGCAGACCCTGACAGATTTCATCATCAAGACCATGACCCCCTATCGTCAATGAGCACCCTAATGAGGATGTGGATCACCACCCAGAAGAGCCAGAATGGGTCCTCAACATGGACGGATCGTCTGCCAACTTGGGTAGCGATGCTAGAGTGGTCCCAAGGTCCTCGGATGGGTTTAAGGTGAAGTACTCTCTTAAACTCAATTTTTCGGCTACCAATAACGTTTTCGAGTACGAAACCTTGTTAGCCAGATTACGACTAGCCACATAGTGCTCAGCTAGGTAGCTAACTATTTACAGCAACTCTGAGCTAGTCGTTAACTAGATCAACAGGAGTTTTGAGGCGTGCAACCCTTTCTTGGCTAGATACTTGGCTAAGGCAAAGGATGCCATCTAGAGGTGTGACAAGCTGAGCTTGGTCTATATCCTCAGAACTGAGAAATGGAAGGCTGACCAACTTGCTAGAGTAGCGGACGCCGAAAATCCAGAGCAGTACTCGAGGGACATGAGAGAAGTCTTGAGCACTCCCAATATAGAGAAATAGGAAGCAATGCAAATCTCTAATTCCAAAAACTGGATGACACCGTATTGGAGATATCTGACGGACGGATCACTACTAGAGAACGTGGATGAATCCAAGTGGATCAAAAAGACGGTCGGCTGGTACACCATAGTCAACGGAAGGCTCTATCACTGTGGATATTCAACTCCGTACTTTCAGTGTCTTACTCTTGAGGAGGCCGACTACGTCTTGAGCGAAATCCACCTTGGGATATGTGAGTTACACATTGACAGCAAAAACCTAGCATTCAAAGTCATACGCCAGGGATAATACTGGCCTACAATTAAGAAGGATGCCCTGGAGTTTGTGAAAAAATGTGAGAATTGTTAACTCCATGACAATCTTCACTACCAGCCGTCTGCGGTGTTGAGATCCTTCCAAACTCCTTGGCCTTTTGCGCAATGGGAGCTCGATATTCTCAGCCCATTTTCCATCATAATCGGGCAAAGAAAGTTCATCATCATGGGCATAAACGACTTCACAAAATGGGTTGAAGCCGCCTTGCTGGCCAAGATCACCGAGTATAATGCACTAGAATTCGTCCGCCAGAGTATAGTGAGCAGATTTGGCATTTCCGAAGTCATCGAGATTGACAACGTAACCTAATTCTCAAGGAAGAGTTTTACTAAGTATTGCACCAATCTAGACATCAGATTAATATACACTTCGGTGGCATACACCTAGGCAAACGAACATGTTAAAGTCACCAACCGTACATTATTCTACGGTCTGAAGACCAAGTTGGAGGACGCAGGGGGCTCCTGGGTCGACGAGCTTCCCTCCGTTCTATGGTAATACCGGACAACTCCAAAGGAACCAACTCATGGGACACCCTTTAGTTTCTGTTATGGGATTACAACGGTAATACCAGTTGAGATTAGGCTCCCAAGCCTCAGGGTCGAAGCATTCGATCCACTCGACAACTCTCAGAAGATTAGAGAACACCTAGATTTACTTAAGGAAGCCCGTGACGCAGCCAAGATGTGTACAGCTGCTTATTAGCAGCGAGTCACTCGCTATTACAGCAAGAAAGTGAAAGTGTGGCAATTCGAAATTGGACACCTGGTCTTGCAAAATATAGAGGCTACGGGCAAGACAACCAACCAGAACAAGCTTTCCCCAAATTGGGAAGGTCCGTTTCTAGTCTTAGCTGTTTTGTGGAATGGGGCATACGAGCTTCGAACCTATAACGGCAAGTTGGTTCCATGGATGTGGAACATGGTCCACCTAAAGCGTTACTTTCAGTGAAGGCATAGGTAGGTCATTTGTATGACATGAGGCATGCTTGTAACAGTCATTGTAACTAACAAAAGAAAGTTCCTTTTTTCATTTGCATTGTGCCATACTTTTCTTTTTTTTCTTTTTCTTGTGAACGCTTGCTTGCAGGATACATGAAAAAAATGACCTAGACTCTCCCTAAGTCGGTTGGATTTTCACTCGTTTGCAATTAAACCTTAGTTATCCAGGCGACCTGTAAGCGGTCAAATAAAACCTTAGTCATCCAAGTGGCCTATCTGCAGTCTAATTCTAAGCCTTAGGGGGCTTAAACAGTACATGGGACAACCTCCTCCAGTAAGAGATAGCGTGATTAGTCTATAACGGTCAACAAAGCAGGAGAAAAGTACTTTGTCTAAAAGTTGGCCACCCTAGGTCCGGGCAGCGCCATGCATTATGAGGGCACAAAACGCTAAGGTATACTCATGTATAAAAGCAATGTCTTGAGGGTCAAGGGCTCATCTCTGAGCAACAAGACCTTGATGGTCAATGCTCTAGGACAACTGGCCTAGAGGCCACTCGATAGGATGGCCGGTCAACATACATATAAAGTCAAACAAACAAGGAAAGGAAAAACAAGGCAAAGAGACTAATCTGTGACAAGAATACATTTTTTCATTAATACACTTAAATATACAAGAGGAGGTCTAAATAAAAAAATACAAGTGTACAACTAAGAAGCAGAGCTCTTAGGAGGGTGTAGGAGAGGCCCTTTGTAGACTCGTGCAAAATCAACAAGATTCCCACACAACTGTGCACCATGATTAGCAGGCTTAAGGATGCCGGTTGGAAAATTGGGATCCATGATCCTAACAATGTGGTGACTAATTTGGATGCCTTTCCAGAGTCTAGCCCACAGCACCTGGGTGACCTATTGAGGGTGCAGATGGAAGGCGAGCTCATTCTCTAATTTAATGACTTTCACTATGAGCTCCACCGTAAGCCTCTCTGCCACAGAAACCCTCTTCTCCGCCTGAGAAGCTCTCTCCTCCGCTTGAGAAGCTCTCTCTTGATGGCCTGTTGATCGTGCCCTAAGCTCCAATAGATCCTGTTCAAGTGCAGCTTTCCCTACCTGGTGCTGCTAAACTTGGGTGTCCAGCTGGTCCATCTCCTTCTCTATCTCGGCAATCTCCTCGTCGCGGTTGCCTTTGTTCCAAAGGATCTTTGTTCCCTTCTTGGCCGTCTTCGTGACCTCCAAGAAGAACCTACTAAAGATGGACCTAAGGTGGGCTCCTCCCAACCCTGCTCCATAGAAGCCTCACCTGCAATCTCCTCCGCCTACTCAGCGCTGATGTCCACCGCCTCAAGTAGCTCTCTGGTGACTGGCTCATCTGGAGCTGCAGACGGCTTCATGGTTAGCTCTTCTGACTTAGCTGGTGGCTCATCAGCCGGCTCCATTCCGGCGGCTCCAGGGAGCGGCTTCGGGCAGTAGCTCCATCGGTGTGGTTGGCACTGCCAAGTCTTTTGATTGCGATAGTGCAGTGGCATGCAACATGGCCTTGTACTCCTCCACAGCAGCCTCTACTCTGGAGCGCTCTCCAACTCCAACGAGTCATCTGGCCGTTATGTAGTCTGGCTCTGTGGAGGATGACAGAGAAGGCTTCATCGTCACAACCCTCTTTTGTCTTGGATTGCTAGGAGCATCACCGGTGGAAGATATGCCGACCGCATCAATGGCAAGAGCGCTAGCTTTCCTCTTGTGCTGTGGGGCCGCCGATGGTAGAGATCTAATCTTCTAGACTGGAGAAGGAGGTCCCTAATGAGCCTCCCTAGTTTCCTCCCTGGAAACCAGGTGATCCCTCCTAAACTCGGAGAGATGGTCCCTCACCAGCCACAACAGTGGCTCCACGGCTGCCACTTCTTCCTACTTGAGTTTCCTGGTGAATGCACTGGGAAACTTGCCCCAATCCCAGGATAAGGGCCATGAATCAGAATCATGCACAAAAAAACAATCCTTCCAATTCTTGAGAGAATCATATATTGCGCTACTAATGTGGAGCTCTTTGGGGGACAATGAGATCTAGTCCCCACTCTAGGTGAATTGAAACATCATCCTCACGGTTTTCGCTGTTAGCATCCATGGGTAGTGGCGAAGGAAGATACACAACGAGCAAAGGTACCGCACGGTATTGGTAAGGAGTCGTGCGATAGGAACCCTAAGAACCGTGAAGATGTCAAGTAGCTCCTTTGAGATAAGGGTACGAAGCCCACTCATCAGATGAACCTCATACATAGTGATGCAGCCATCAGGAGGAAAGCAGGCCCTATCCTACTCACTAGGTATCACAAACACAATCTCACGTGGAATGTTGAACTCAATATACAGTTCTCTCACTTTACCATTAGAAATCACAGAGGTAATTTCTAGAACAAAAAGAGCCATGGAAATGGGAACAAGAGGAGTAGGAGAGACTTAGAATTTTCAGAGAAGGAAAGTGTGAAAAATTTGAATGGATGAACAGATTTTATAAAGGCACACAGCCGTTAGAGTAAGGTAGCACATCAAAAATATGTACCCATCATTACAAACACGTGTCGCTTCCGGAGAGGGCGCAGTTGAATTAGATATTCTGGTGAATTAATTACCGAAATTGCAAATTCATTGCATGCTGACATATGGCAAACTTTTTGACCGATAGTCCGGCGGCATGATGGTGTGTTGATTCAATCCCAACCAGTTCTTCGGATTCTTATCAGGACAGTCAACGAATCCGGTCAACGCTCCTCACCTTGCCCAGTTCTCCAAATTCTTATCAGGATCGTCAACGAATCCGGTCAACGTTTCCCTTTAGCCAGTTCTCCAGATTCAGACTAGGATGGTCAACGAATCCGGTCAACTCTCCTCCGGCTTTGCTCTCCGAATTTTGGCTTTACGGTCAACAATCACGAGCATCGTGGTCAACAGACAGAGAGCCACTACTTGTTCACTCATCAAATTGTCTCAAGTTATGTAGTTAGACTCTTCCCATCATGAACATATTGGAGGTCAGAGTCCCGAGCCACTAGCATGGAAGCTAGTGATTGGAACACCGGTAGTAGGCTGGCCCAGAGGAGGAAATGGCCGAAATCCTCAGCCAGAACAAAGATAATCAATACTGTCGTTGACCGAACAAAGAGCAAGTGGGCCAGAAAAGGCCTAAGATCACAAAAGCCCATCTAAGTCCAAGACAGTCAACGATACCATTGACCGGGAAAGTGGAAAGTAGGCTAGCCACGACCCATGTCCAAATTGGCCCACGTATCTATTTTCGAGCCACAACGATCTTCTACCCTAATTTTTCCCAACTCCAAAGAAGGCCAGTTTTATTGTAATAGTCACCTCCAAAATCGAAGCACTTCTCAGGAGGAAAGTGCTAGAATCTACGCACGATTTGTTGAAAAACTTAACGGTTACAAAACACAAAAGGAATGAAATCAGCCTCTTTGACCATTACAACTAAAAAGGCGCCCACGCCTATGTAGAAAAGGCAGCAATTCCCAACAGAGTGTGGCCATTAAGCCCCTCTACATAAGGAAGGCATCCCGTGACTATGGCTATAAAAGGCTATGGGAATTTATGGTTTCAATCATGCCTTTGCCTGCCTACAAAAGCTCTCAAGCAATTACAAAGCTCTCAGAAACTCTCCTACTCTCTTGAGCACCCTATGCTCATTCTTCCTGCTACTAGTTCTCAACGAACTCAATACTTAGAGAAATTACTCCTTACGAACAACTATAAAAGCCACTCATCCTACAAGTGCACTCCCACTTACAAACACACTCCTTGTATCCATTTTCGTATCCCTTGCATCCACCCTTTAATTTTAGAAGGCCGATTACTAATTTGAGTATCGGAATATTTTTTGTGGGACCAAATTTTACCGTCACTTGACCTCTTATTTGAAGTTGTGCTGTGTAGGACCCAAAGCTCAGTGAATAGAGATTGAAACCCAGTGAACTACTTGACTCGAATCTGTTTAAATTTGAATTCAGGACTCATCAAGTGATAAATTTGTATTGACAATCACAAAAATTTAATTTTACATATTAGTAGCTGTATGGCGGGTCATATTCGGATCAATTGTTTACATAATAAATAAATGTATTTGTGACCAAAGTTCTACCGATAAGACTCTTCATCATGCATACTTTAATATTATATCGCTAAAAAATAATTTCGATAACCCAAAGATATAGAAAATGAACAACAAATACGTGACGGTGCACATAATAATATGGCCATTGTTCTTGAAGCAGAAGGGATGCATGAGTAAGTATTATCCCTATTCTGTGAAGTTAGAAGTTGAAAAATGTGAAATTTGGGGCAATTTATTAAATTAAGGCAAGTTATAGGGTGGATGATTTAAGGTATTGTTAGTATCGGGTCATATTCAATTAACCAGAATTTTGCAATTTCTATTCGGTTGTGATAAAATGGGATATATATGGCCTTAGAAATAAGAATAGTACATCAGTGAGATTGGTAATGATCGAATAAAATTTTAAGGGCTGATTACATAATTAGTTATTCATTAATTTTTCTTGTATTCTTAGTAATCATTTCTTCACATTAACTTTGTTTGTGTATGGTTTTTTCTTAGTAGTTTATGGATAATATAGAGGGAGTTATATAAAGACAACACAGTATTAATAAATATGATACCTATGGTATCACATTATAGTCTTCAATTATTCATTACTACTTTCCATACACGAGAGGATTAAGGTCATTTGAAAAGATATTTATAATCTTATGAAGAAAATATATTGATATATCATTTACCCTAAAAGGGTAACAAGAATATTATTTACCTAGATTGAGTTTGATATTTGTATACTATAGGTATTAAGATATTATGAGATCATATAGGTAGTTACTTGTCAAATTTATAAGTATCTGTACCTTGTGGATTTACCCAATTGCAGGAGGCGAGTGTGTAGTTGTTGATTTTTAGAGATATAAAAAGATTATTGAGATATCTCATATTGTTAAAATATCTATTTAAATAGGTTTGATAAAATTTATATCCTTGATAATATTCAGATTCAATAGAATTCTAGTTGCAGTCATAATATTTTATTGTCTTATAGCCTTTGAGTCGTGGTTGCAATATGACATTAAGTCTTGGATAGTTGTTGGTTTATCATATATTATTATCTTTGTATATATTTGATATTATTATATGAATATGTTATTATTTTCTATTATTGTTGATTTTATTCACTTGTTTGGCCTTTAACTATTTATGAGTCCTTTCACCAAGAATCAAATTAGTTAAATAATTATCTACCCCATTACCCTGCCCACTATCAGGCGGTTTCCAAAATATTCCACCATAACCAAACCACCTTGCAGTTAACCATCCATGCCAACTCCGCAAACCATTCCTTCCTAAAGTTTTATATTGTTAGGGTAATTTTTATGATTGTCATATTCAATGACCCTATATAATTATGTGTCGATATCGGATTGTGTTTCATCGAAATATATTTCTATACCTGTCCATTATGGCTTCCAAGAATATTGTGCTGCCATGAGCTCACCGTGAGCTCGAGCCCAAAATCTCAAAACCCTGTGCTCGCTGCAAGCTCGAGCCCAAAATCCCAAAGTCCTGCGCTCGCCATGTGTTTGCCACGAGCTCGAGCTCAAAATCCAGAAACCCCCTGCTAGCTGCGTGCCTCCCCCTCGCTCGAGCGTGCCGAGGGTTTCACGTGAAACCCTACGCACTCGCCGTGCGCTTGAGCCGTGCTCGAGCGCCGCAGCAACGGATAATTTTTTTGAATACGTTTTTCGAGCCCTCTATAAATATACACCAATAATCAGTTTCTTTAATGATTGATTGATGTATTTAGAGTCGTCCCACTTGAGAAAAACTTATTTTTTACTTTTTAATCTTGCTCCAAATTGAGAAAACCGAAACTACTACGTTATGCCTCATGCTCTAACGGATTTTCTCACCACTTTCTCTTTATCGGTCCATCACCTCTACCCTTCTATCTTCGTTGATGACGACGGTACGTTGAAGAAGGGGATCCGGTCATATTTGGCAAATTCAAGTGGCACGAGAGGGAAGATTGACGTGAAGACCGAAAGGCGTCCAGTTCCATTGTCGTGGGTAAATCCAAAGAGTTCCTTGGTAGGGATCACAAGACGGAAGTAAGTCGGCTAGGTTAGTGTGTTGTTATTACCAGGTCTGTAAGTTAATTTTTATAGTACATTTTTTCTCTGACCGTTAAAGCACGAAGGGTTTTTCTCGATTACCGTAGGTATCGAGTTTTTCCTTCATCATCAAAAAGATTGCTTTATTTTTATACCCATATTACACGAAATATCTAGATATAAATATTCTTTACGTATATTTAGTATTTAATTTTACACTGCTTCCACAAATTTATTACGATGTTGAAACCTTATCATGCCATTTGGGACGAAAAGCCCTCTTTCATATATAATAAGCCTTCCCACACAGAGCCAGCACGCCTCATTCTTCTCAATTATTGCAATTATTGCCTTCAGTTGCAAAAGAATTTGCTACGGAGAATCGCCCCACGTGAGGGAGTGAGGGGGGAAGAGAGCACAGAGATCTGAGAAGAGAAAGGGAGGATAGGGAGTATTGCGGGGCTCTGTTTTTGCAATTGCTGTTGTAGAAGTCACAGTCGCTGGAGCTACTGCGTGCTGCTGCTCCATTTTGTGTTCAAGGGGATGAAGTACAGTGGAATATCATTATGGAGCTGCTGCTATTGACACCGTAAACATTGGGTTTTGATCATTTTTTTGTGAGTGTCACAATAAATAGACTGTCATTAAAAGGTTATACGAGGTTCGTGCGATAATTAGAGTACTGTGAGCGGTCAAGAGGTAAGGCTGAGTTGATGCACTCGAAGCTCACTTGAGTGGAGCTCGAGCACAAATTCCAATTTTCTTGCCAAGAAACCATGCTTAAGGCTCGCTTAAGTGGAGCTCAAGCGCTGATGCCTATGTTATTCATACTCGAGTTGTGCCTGCCAAGTGCTCTAGTACGGCTTAGTATTATAAAATTGTGTAAACGCAATTTTAGGGTTAAATTTCAAAATCATTCACAAACAAGAAGTATCGCACATAGAGAGAGATGAGACCAGAAAAGAGAAGAAAAAGGGATTCGACATCCGGATGAAATCTGATTTGAGTTTCATTTTTCGCCAATGTTGGGTACATCATTAAATAGGTGATTTCTAGAAGTATATTTTCGTTTGATTACTCTTATTTTTTGTTATATTTCTATTGTGAGTTATTGGGTTTGTTGAGAGAATTGTGATCAACTATTTTTCACTCGAGATCGTAGTGAAGAGATTTCAGAAAAGGTTCTTATAACTGACACTTTTGTAGTGGATTATTTTGGAATTTATCCCATGATTTTTCTCTTGGTTGAAAAAGATTTTCTACATTAAAAATATTATACATTATTGTATTTTTTTATACTCACTAGTTTGATAGGTAACGTATAACAGTTGTTCGAGTTTGTTCCATTACACTAGGCTGTGTATATCTGGGGCGAGCTCTGCCAGTAACCTGCCGTGCTATTGTGCCATTACGCATTATTACTGCTGCGGTATACTCTGTTTTGCCATGAAGAAAGAACCATGACAGGTGGATTCCTATACTGCTCAATATTTCATCCTCTTGCAAATGTTTTCTGTCTTCTTGTAGATGATGGGCTCGTTTTCATGATCCTCCATTAAACTCCAAACCTAAGTTTTCATCTTATGCAATTTGTCTCCCATTTCGTGAAAACAAAACATAGTTATCTTTGCGTTAAACTCAAATTTAAGGCATAATTAATCGGGCTATTTTTTTTTAATGTAGTAGAAATCGGTGGCTTACAATTCAGGTAGTTTTCATTTGAAGAATTTGAGACCTGTAAGTCTCATGAACAGTGGCAAAACAAAATGGAGAAAAAGATGAACAATATCGAAAAAAGAGAAAGATGAAATTAGATGATAATTTGTTGTAGGAATCTTATGATTCATGCTTTCCATGTAAATGCTGTTATTAGGGTCTTGTTGATGAAATCTGCGTATGGAATTTCTCTCTAATTTAAGCAACAGTAACAGGCAAGTGTACGTTATTTAAACCGTGAGGTGCAGTGGAGTTGCTACTGCTCTCTGCCATGAAATGGCTTTCGCGCAGAGTGTTTATTTTATTTTATTGGGGTAAAATTAGTAGCTCGATAGTTTCTATTTTATTATGTATGATTCAGTAATATTTTGTTGATGAAATAAAGTATAAATTGTATAAACAGGGAAACAACAGCTTGCCTTTCTCTTGAAAGAACAGCTTGCCTTTCTCTTGAACAGGGAAAGAACAGCTTTGTATAAACAGGGAAAGAACAGCTTGCCTTTCTCTTGAACAGAAGATTTCCATGCTCTTGTGGCTCTAGGCCGGCGCCTGAACCTTTGGATAGATTTCAAACAAAAGTGGTATTTCTCGGATATTTGATAGTAATAAAATAGAGTTTATTTTATTATTTTATAGCTTTAGAAGTAAAGTTAATAAAATGACAAGGTCAGTAATAATCAGATAAAAATCTTACAAGTCAATATAAGGAAATATGGGGTAAATGTTTAAACATTAGAGAATTTGGGTAAGTTTTAGTCTAGTATTGAACCTAATGTGTGGCGGTATCGTCTTATGAGTCATATGGCTTCGTGGAACATAATGGGCCAATGAGATGCTAATTGTTGAATACTTAATGTATCCATAGATTCCTTGGCATATAAGGAAATATGGGATGAATGTTTAAACGTTAGAGAATTTGAATAAGTTTTAGTCAAGTATCGGACTTAATATGTGATAGTGTTGTTTTATGAGTCGTATGGTTTAGTGGGACATAATACGTCAGTGAGATGCTAATTGTTGAATACTTAATGTATCCACCAATTCCTCTCATTTTTTCCTAGTGATGACCTTCTTTATATTAGTTTTGATTACGTAAGTGTAGTCTTTATCAATAATAAATGTCACTTTTATTTTTGCAAATAATCATATGAGTATATTATTGGCTTTTTATAGTTAATACAAAAAAATTATATAGAAATATTGTGATTTTAAAGAATATGAAAACTACGAAACTTAATATTATTAATAGTAATCCGATACCAAATTTCATATCATAATTATGATTGGATATATTACTTAATCTAGAATGATATTTACAACTATATGATCATCAGATAGTGTGATACCGAGAAATGTCATAATAAGTGACATTAGGTTTGATATGCCAGGGCAATTCCCATACCCTTTTTGAATAGAGAAATTCTAATTATTGATCTTCCTATATCCTTTGAAGGCAGAGGAAAATTAGACGTGGTTATTCTTGTATCCTTTGTGAGTGGATGGAATGCATACTAATGAGATGTCTATACTTTGTTTAATAAAATCTCTATAGATTATAAATTTAATTATATGTCAAACTTAGAAATATCAATTACCTTATAGTATATACCTAACTAACGAAGGTAGACACATGCAACCTTTTATTCATAATAGTAAGATAAAGTTTAATAAATTTTTATAATATCTATTTATGATTGTTACCTCTTGAATTTAGAATTTAGTGAAATCTATAAGTTATATTTAGTGAAATCTATGAGTTGAATTTAGTGAGATTTGAATGTTATCGAATCTGTGATAATTTATTGTTATTTAGATTTGGAGCATTCAAGTCGTTCTTTTTGATATTCGGATCAAAAAATTTCTATCTTCTCGTGATGTTGGACTTTAAGAGATCCCCAATTGTTATTGATGAGATTTAAAATAAACAGAATCCTTTCATCTTCATGATATACAGATTCAGTGAAATTTATTTTTACTATTGCTTTTGAGTTATAGTTACAACGAATTATAAAGTCTAAAATAGAGTTTATTATTAAACTTTATATTATTATTACTACTTTCATATATTTGATATTATTTATCTAATATGATTATTAATTGTTATGTATTATCATTTGTTATTACTTATTGATATTTTAACTTACCATTGTATTTCATTCGCCCTAGATTTGAGATGAGCACGTAGTACTAACTAGGGATCTTTCATTTGTTGCGAGATTTTTAGACAGTGAGGATTTCTAATATTAGTAACTATTATTCATTTAGTGATAGACATAATATATTGTTATAGAAACTTGGTAGTAACTTTCTATTGGGTTGCATTCATTAGCACTTAATAATTCTTATGATTAGTTATCTATACGATATAATAATAATAAATTAGTTTTATATTGATAAATATTTAAATTTATAATGGATATTTAATAATTTATATGGTTTGAGGTTTTCACATGAACAATTCGGACTGAATTTGATGATTTAGACTCAAATTGTCACAAAAGTTTACTCAATTGAATAGGGAAGTAGCACCGCTTTTCCTATTGATAATAGGACTTCAACTTTTAA
The DNA here is from genome assembly GCA_033239525.1 of Nepenthes gracilis. Taxonomy (NCBI): domain Eukaryota; kingdom Viridiplantae; phylum Streptophyta; class Magnoliopsida; order Caryophyllales; family Nepenthaceae; genus Nepenthes; species Nepenthes gracilis. The sequence goes on from BSYO01000007.1 coordinate 17,406,302, forward strand.
GCAAAATTTCATAACTATACTATCAGATAATAATGTAGTATATTTTATCTGATGCTCACCAGAAGATCTCAAAGAATTAGAAAAGCTCCTCAGTACCTAAAGGAATTCCACTGTCAGCAAGTTTAACTGAATAATCTCAGTCAACCCCTCCTCAAAACTAAAGCAAATGGTTTGGATATCTATTTTTCCTATTAGTGACTCCCTCTCATACCAAAGACTCATCCTCTTCTCATGCTTTTTTTTACATCAATATCATCAAATATTGAGCCCAACACATATGACCAAGACATTAAAGATCCCAAGTGGTGCCGAGCTATGGAAACCGAACTACAAGCCCTTGAAGCCAACAATACTTGGATTCTAGCCGTTTGCTGGTTGGAAAACATATGATTGATTGTCTATATGTTTTTAAAATGAAATATAATCCAGATGATAGTATTGAAATGAAGTAAACCAAATTGGTAGCAAAAAGATAAACTTAAAAAGAAGAAATAAACTATCATGTGACTTTTTTTTACCCATGCCAAAACTTGTTACTGTAAAGTGTCTTCTCTCTATTGTAGATATAAAGAAATAGATCCTATAACAATTTGATTTAAATAATGATTTTTTATGAAGACTTGAATGAAGAAATTTACATGCATAAACCCCAAAGTTAAAATAGAGAGGATTCTATCAAATTTAAAAGTTGTTTAAAAGTTTATATAGTTAGAAACAACTCTCATAACAATGGTATTTAAATTGTTATTGTAAAGTATCTTCTCTCAATTGTAGATGTGAAGGAATAGATCCTATATCAATTTGATTTAAATAATGATTTTTTTTACGAAGACTTGAATGAAGAAATCTACATGCATAAACCCCAAAGTTAAAAAAGAAAGGACTTTATCAAATTTATAAGTTGTTTAAAAGTTTATATAGTTAAAAACAACTCTCATAACAATGGTATTCAAAATTTTCTATTTCTCTTGTTGAATATGGATTCAAACAATTTAAAGTTGATTATAGTCCTTTTAACCATGAAAACCGATAATTCCTTTTATAACCTTGCTGTTAGAGATATTTGTCTTATTGGCATATTCCGTGACCATATGTATTATTTTATTGATGTCGGGTTGTGGGTTGTCGGTTTAAAATTCATTAAAATTCATTCGGTCCGCTCTCCACGCGCTCGGGCCCTTCCAAAGGCCGCCCGCTAGCAGCTCGAGCCTAAAAACCAGAACCTTCCCCGCTCGCTTCCTGCTCGATGGCCGCTCGAGCCGAAATCCCAGAATAGGGGCCGCTCGCTGCTCGCCCCCTGCCCGCTCGAGCGCCCGCAGGGTTTCTGCCAAAACCCTACGACCGCTCGCCGCGCGCTCGAGCCCCGCTCGAGCGGCGGCCCAACGGGCAGAATTTCAAACGCGATTTTTGGCTCCTCTATAAATATTGGCTTATGTTATTCAAACCCTAAGGACGCCATATGCTCTCTGTCAGATTATTTTGAGCCTCCATTTGAGAAGAAAGCCTTCATGCTTCAAGATCATTGTTTCTTCTCTTGAGAAAACTAACTACTACAAGAGTTTCTACATGTTCATAGAAGTTTTCTCACCCACCTTCTTTAATCATTGAAAATTTACTTTCTACCATTGTTGGAGATCCGTTCGTGAAGAAGGAGATCCGTTTGTGATTGGCAATTCAAGTGGCACGAGAGGGAAGAGTGGCTTGAAGACCGGAAGGTGTCCGGTTCCGTTGCCACGGGCAAATCCAAGGAGTTCCTTGGTAGGGATCACGTGTCGGGAGTAAGTCGGCTAGGTTAGCGCGTCGTTACCACCCGAGCTGTAAGTTGATTTTCATAGTGCATTGCTTCCCTGGCCGTTGAAGCCCGGAGTGTTTTTCTCGATACCGTGGGTATCGAGTTTTCATTTCGTCACTAAAAATCGGATCTTTATTATTATTGCTTATTGTTGTTTATGTTGTGCATGCTTATTAATTCCGTTTACATCTAGAGTTAAATATCCATTACATGTATCGGATATTTAATTTAATTAATTTATTTTATTGCTTCCGCTATACTTGTAACGGGGTCGAAACACGGTAGCACCGAAACGTGCCTTTTTCAATTGGTATAAGAGACTCACCCCGATCCGCGACCCCCGATCTAGATGTACACGAGTGGATCACTCTCTGTTCCTCCCTTCTTTGATGGGAGTAACTATGCCTATTGGAAGGTCCGGATGAGAGTCTTCCTAAAATCGCTTGATGAGCGTGTTTGGGCAAGTACCCAAGTTGGGTGGACTCCACCCACTAGTTCCTCGGGCAACGAACCAAAAGCCCTATCTTCGTGGACCAATGAGGAACTTGATGCATGTAATTTGAACAGTAAGGGGCTACATGCTATTTTCATGGCTGTGTCTCCCGATGAGTTTAAACGAATTTCAATGTGTGAGACCTCTAAAGATGCTTGGGACATTCTTGAAATTACTCACGAAGGCATGAAACTAGTGAAAAATTCAAAGTTGCAAATGCTCACCACTAGATTCGAAGAAATAAAAATGAAAGATGATGAGACCTTCGATGAATTCTATGCCCAGTTAAATGATATTGTAAACTCCACGTTTAATTTAGGAGAACGAATCCCTGAGAACAGAATTGTTAGAAAAGTCTTACGATCCTTGCCTGAACGATTTAGGCCAAAAGTAACAGCAATTGAAGAAAGTAAAAACTTAGACAATCTGAAAATAGAAGAACTTGTAGGATCCCTACAAACGTATAAGCTCACATTGCCTCAATCAAAGAAACAAAAATCAATTGCCTTAAAATCAAGTAGGGAAGAGCGAAATCGGGATTCCGATGAAGAATCGTGTAGTGATGACGATTTTTCGTTATTTGTTAAGAATTTCAAAAAAATTCTTAAGGAAAAAGAACTCTTCGTCAGAGAAACTAGATGTGGACTTAAAACGATCACATAAATTTGAGAAGAAAGATCGACATGAGTTTAGGGATCCCAAATCAAAAACTACTTAAAGAGTTCAATGTCATGAATGTAAAGGTTTTGGCCACTATCGGTCTGAATGCCCTAATCTTAAACGCCAACAAGGTCAAGCCTTTAAAGCTAATTTGACCCTAAGTGATGACGAAGAAGAAGAGGGTGAACCATGTTCTGAAAATGGGCCGGTCAAGTACATGACTTTTATGACCTCCATGTGTGGAAATTCAGTAGATAATTTTGATCAATCTGATGACTCTGAGGCCGAGTCAGAAGCTGAATTTGATGGCCTTCAAGAAGCTTACGATAAACTGTTTAGGGAATGCTTGAAAGTAAAGAAACAAAATAAATCCCTAAACAGTAGGGTCATTGAGCTGGAACAAGAAAGATTAGCTCTTCAATCCGAATTAGATTCTAAATCTCAAGAAATTGAGAATCTGAAAATCTCATTTACTAAGCAAATAACAACTCTAGAATCTGAACTTGAGGCCTCTCGAAAAGATTTGAAACAATTCTCAAATGGGTCTTCAAAATTAGATCATATGATTGGGTTGGAAAAAATTGATGGAAATAAACAGGGTTTGGGGTATGTTGCAAACTTTGTACAAACTGATGTGAAACCTAAAACTGTGTTTATTCCCGCCACAAAAATTTTACATAATCATGCCCACACACCCAAAGTCATCAAGGCCGGGCCTCAACGTGTGAATAACAGATTTGGCTCATCTCATCTAGGTAATCACAAGGCTGTGAACAATTTTTCCATACCTAAATTTGTGCCTACTTGTCATGCGTGTGGAAAAATAGGTCACATTCGTCCACGGTGTTACACCTTGAAATTTTTGCACAACCAAAGACCAGGGCTGAAATTGAATAAATTTGTTGATTACCTTCAGCATTTGGATGCACAAGTTAATAGGTTGAACGCAAAAATGTATTCCGTGAGACAAGTCTGGATTAAGAAAAGTGAGCTAAATTACCCCTTGGCTATTCGTGACAAAACGGGGGAGACTTGATTTTTTTTGATCTTTTTTTGATAGGGGGAGCTTGATAGGGGGAGCTTAGGGGTGCCTCCCATTTTCCTAAGGGGGAGGATTATTATTTTAGGGGGAGTTGTGTTATGTGCATATTAGTTCAAGCTGTTTATTTTCGTTAGAGGGAGGATTGTTGTCTTTTATATTGTTGCATGCTGCGCTGCCTGTGTCTCCTGCTTATGTACCATGCATGCTGTTATATTGTTATTATTATTTTTGCCTGTTGTTACTAACATTGCTTGCCCAGGACACTAAAGTATACAGGCTGTTCCCACAAGTTTTCATCACATCGCTTCAGCTGCTCTCGTTTAGCTACTTAATTTTCCTTGTATCTCTTTTGTATCACTAGGCGTAGGTTTTCATGTACACGGGTTCTATCTCGGTGGTGTCTGAACCCGTGATTCACTTGTATTTATTTATTTTCTGAGTTTTGTCACGGAATTGCCAAAGGGGGAGATTGTTAGAGACATTTGTCTTATTGGCATATTCCGTGACCATATGTATTATTTTATTGATGTTGGGTTGTGGGTTGTCAATTTAAAATTCATTAAAATTCATTCGGTCCGCTCTCCACGCGCTCGGGCCCTTCCAAAGGCCGCCCGCTAGCGGCTTGAGCCTAAAAACCAGAACCTCCCCCGCTCGCTTCCTGCTCGATGGCCGCTCGAGCCGAAATCCCAGAATAGGGGCCGCTCGCTGCTCGCCCCCTGCCCGCTCGAGCGGCGGCCCAACGGGCAGAATTTCAAACGCGATTTTTGGCTCTTATATAAATATTGGCTTATGTTATTCAAACCCTAAGGACACCATATGCTCTCTGTCAGATTATTTTGAGCCTCCATTTGAGAAGAAAGCCTTCATGCTTCAAGATCATTGTTTCTTCTCTTGAGAAAACTAACTACTACAAGAGTTTCTACATGTTCATAGAAGTTTTCTCACCCACCTTCTTTAATCATTGAAACTTTGCTTTCTACCATTGTTGGAGATCCGTTCGTGAAGAAGGAGATCCGTTCGTGATTGGCAATTCAAGTGGCACGAGAGGGAAGAATGGCTTGAAGATCGGAAGGTGTCCGGTTCCGTTGCCGCGGGCAAATCCAAGGAGTTCCTTGGTAGGGATCACGTGTGTCGGGAGTAAGTCGGCAGGTTAGCGCGTCGTTACCACCCTACTGTAAGTTGATTTTCATAGTGCATTGCTTCCCGGGCGTTGAAGCCGGAGTGTTTTTCTCGATACCGTGGGTATCGAGTTTTCATTTCGTCACCAAAAATCGATCTTTATTATTATTCTTTATTGTTGTTTATGTTGTGCACGCTTATTAATTCCGTTTACATCTGAGTTAAATATCCCTTACGTGTATCGGATATTTAATTTAATTTATTTATTTTATTCTTGCTTATACTTAGAATCTTGAAAATGACTTTGAAGACCAAACGTGCCTTTTTCACTTGCTTTTATATATTGATGATATAATTATATCAAGTAGCTTAGCAACTTGTGTTAACACACTCAAAGGATTTCTTCACCCCTTTTTCAAAATCAAGGACTTGAGCTCCTTATAATATTTCCTTGAAATCGAAGTCATTCATTCTTTTAAAGTGATTTTTATTAGTCGAAGGAAACATGCTTTGGACCTCTTAGCTAATATTGGAACACTTGCATCTCATTCTTCTAAACTCCCCATGAATCAAAATATAAACTTTAGTAGAGAAGTTGAAACTATCCTGACAGATCATTTAAGTCATAAGAGACTGATTGTCTAGTTATTATACTTAATTATAATCTGTTCAAATTTTAGTTATTGAATCCAAGTTTCAAATCAGTTTATGAATAAGTTATCTAAAGCAGTTTCCAGGACATTGACTTTTATTATTATTCACAATATCTCTAAATCTTTAAATATATTGCGATTCAAATTAAATTTCTTATCTAGACATTTGTCAATTAATTACAATGTGTTATATTTTATTGGGCATATTTTAAGTATTTTTGCCATTGAAGAAATACTCTATTATATCTAGGTCCTCAACCCAATCATGGCCATAAATCTGATTGCGCTATATTGTCTAATTACGGTGTGCAGCATCCTCGGGCGACTAATGTAAATTGCGCTAATTGTGCGATTCTCTACATTACAGCAAATCTGTTTTTAACAAACGAATAAAATACACTGAGATTGACTACCACTTAATTTTTAACAAAATTCAGGATGGCATAATCCCTGCAACTCATGCCCTTCTTCTTAACTTTCAGACATCTTCACTAAAAGGCTTTGCCATCCACTGTCTTCAAGGCTCATTTCGGCAGGATGGGATAGAAAATATTTACTTTAATCTTGTTGGATTGGGGACTGTTGCGAAATGAAGTTGTTCATTACGAGAAGGATGTGCAGAGCAGAGGAGGACCCACAACTGTAACAAACTTTTTGTTTCCTGACCGTCGATTCCGATCCATCCTTCTGTTACAAAATCAGATTTTTGCAATTACTTGTAAATGGTGGGTAGAAAATATTCTTTTTTTTTTTTTTTTAATTTCTTTGCAAGTAGTAAAAGTTGTAATAATCTATAAATGGAGCAATAAAATCAATGAAAGGGATTCAATTTTCCCTCTCACCTTGCGGAGCTTCTTCTTCCTGCTTCTTCAGCTTCTGTAATTTTTGCTTCTTTTCTGCATATCACCTTATTTCTTGTGATTCTTACAACCGGTATACTAAACGAGAGAGAGAGAGAGAGAGAGAGGCCAAAATTAAAATGGGTTGGAAGCAAAACATGGAACCCAGAGGATGCCTTGCCTCTCTCTTTCTGCCTTCCTGCCCAGAACTCTCTCTCTCTCTCTCTCTCTCTCCGTGATTCAATATTCCATATATCATTGCCTATTTCTCTCATATTTGAAATAAGGATTCTCTGGTTGATCCCACAAGACAGAAAGAGAGACAGACCCTTGTAATTCTCCGTACATACCCTGGAAGGCGTGGGACATTTCAGTTTCAACCCTCTAGTTTTATTTTTAATTACCTAAAAATGCCCTGCTTTTTGATCGATTCACCAAGTCTGTGTTTTTTTTTTCTTCTGTTGATTCGATGGATATTTATGTTGATGATCTGTCTAATTTCTTGATGCGATTTGGATTCCCATGGTGGGAAACTTCGTTTTTCGTGGAAAATAGAGGGTTCTGTATGCTTGGTGGTTGTGATTTCGCTTGCTATAAAATACTACGAGATCATTCTAATTTATCGTCTAATTTATCCAACGTTCTATGCTGCTACCATGGTAATTTTGTTGGCCTTTACTTTTTTGTCCTGTCTGCCTGCCAGTTCTTGGGTTAGGCTTAATAGTCCGCTATTGTTCTAGCGAGGTAGGACCCTTTCCGGTCCGGGTGTGATATTCAGATTGCATTTGTTTTTCATTTCTAATTCTTCTTTCTTGTGATCGTCATGTTTAAGACTAAGAAAATGAAATTTATATGTTGAGGACTATCGGTAGTTATCATATTTCATTGGAAATGAAAAATGTGTAATTATGTGATTTTGGACGTATGCATTGATTGCTTAATTTCATAGAAGCTGTAAATAAATTTACATACTATGTAATTTATCTATTGAGTTACGTTACAGGTAAATATTTTATTAAGAGGTTTTTAGTTACTCAGAAGGGCAAAAACTTTTAGACGACCAAGGGCTGGTACTTAGTTTCTCTCCCCTTTGCTTAATTGTTGAATTATCCTCTTTCTGCAAGGGCCATTGATGAGCTGTTGTCAATTGCCACTTGGGCATTAGGTTTTGGACTTCACCGAGTGGCTTGGGTCTGTTAACCAGTTCATTGGTTATCTATCAAAGAGAAATAATATTCACATAACTTATTTTCAATCTTCTTACAACTATATTCCCACATAGAGGTATACAGGTGGATCCCTTGTGATTTTCTCTTTTTTTTTTTTTTTAAATGTATTTCTTTATGTATATGAAAGGAGTTGTTTATAATTTGTAAAAGGGTTGTGTAAGTATAGAGGTTCATGTATAAAATAACATGGATTATGAGTGGGCGTGCTTTCTTTGCTAGAACTTTATGACCAACTATGATGGTGTGCACATCTTTTGTGAAAACTTCTGTTCGTGCCTGTACAAGTGTAAGGGAGGATTTTCAAGTTGTTTGGATGCAGTTGGATTTGAGAAAAGCATACTGGCTAGTTCTAAAAATTATTTTTGAAATAATTTGAAAGCCAACCAAATAACATATTATGAATTATACAAGTCAAGGATTTAATTAGTGATTTCTTTCCAATCCATTTGGCCATATAGAATAGTGTAGTGGAAGGATAGAAAAGATATTTGTTATATGTGAAGGGATTTGATCATTAATCTCATTTTCTTGGGGCTGATCAATTGCAACGCACTGATGGATATAGTAGTAACTTATAGAAGCCCAAAAATTGGAATTTATGATTATAAGCAAATTATTAAAATTTTTAATTTTAATCCTATGATAAAGAATTGAGATATATAATGTCACATCATGGCCTAAAGTTTCTCTGAAGGCTATAAATAGAGTCTTGTGTTTTTTTCAGAAAGAAAGAAAGAAAGAAATGAAATTTTTCTAGAGAGAGAAAGTAAAAGAGAAGCCAACAGGAGAATTTGAGGAATTCTTTATTGGAGATCAAGAAGATAATCTTGAGACTTTGATAAATTTTCCTCAAATCAAGCATTGATTCAGGTTTAGAATCAATTAGCATAACAGCACGATTTGGACACAGCATTGGCACAAAAGTGATTGAACGTTGAGTTCAGACAGATAATTGGATGAATTGCTGGTTTCAGAAGGTTAAAACTTGGAACAAGTGTGGATTGAAGGCGTAGTTTGTCCGTTTATTGGGTCTTTAGCTGGTTTATCAAGTTGGGTCCTTTGAATCTAGAATAATATTTGTGTTGAAGCTAGGAATGCATATGGCTGATTTTAGTTGACTGCTTGGGCTCTTCTGATGTGGGGCTATTGACTGTTTGCATTACAACTGTGAAGTGTGCTGACGATGCGACAGTCTTTGGCAGCAGTTTTAGTGTTTCCATAGGGATGCCATGGGATGGACATCGTGGTATCACTGTGTGTTTGTCCATAACATGGATTAAAATATCAGGACAAACCTATCAGTTTTGATTGTATTGGTATTAGCCTTATGGTATGCAAAATGTTTTTGGCAAATGAAATCTAGGTGACGAATGTCAGCCGATATATCGAAAAATATCCAACAGATTATGACCTTGTTGTTGTATCGAGGTGTGCAATGCCCATATAGATTGGCCAATATTTTACATATTAGCTGATATTTCATTACAGGATCCATGGTTACACTGGTAATTGACTATCATATGGTGTTTGGCTGTGCAACAAATATTTGGTGGCTTTTGCTTCTGGGTGTTGCCGATTTGTAATATTTCTGGTGTGACCTTAGTTGTGTGACCCAGGTTTTCAAGGTGGTAGAGTTTGTATGACTTTGCCTTTTTGGTGGAAGTTTCTAGATGGTGGTTCTGACACAAGTGATAGAAAAGTGCCAGCTGACGGGCAGATCATTTGGATATTGTACCAAACTGATGCTGGACGGAATCTGAATAGAAAACTCATATAAAACTAACTATAACCCCAAAAAACAGTTTTAAATATGTCTCAATTAGAGGCTGATTTTCTCATTAGATGAGAAACTTGATTTGTGAATTTAGACGCCCTTTTTTTTCTGTTTATACCGGATAGGTCTCCCAGTTAGACCAGAATACAAAATTTGTACTTAATGGATCCACAATATAGCAACCATTGATCTAGGAAACCCTCTTAAAAGTTTAAAAATGCGTAACAAAGATAAGGATAATCTATAATGGTCAAAATTTGACAACAATATGCACATGATTTCATAATGGTTTTAAAATGCTTAATAGGGGATTGTTTCATGTGGTAACAGAAATATACAGTTCCATTAGAGGCAATTTGCTTTTTGTGTATGCACGACAAAAAGGGAGTTTTGAGCTTATATTCATTATGGAACTAAACTTGGCACCACGATAGTCAGAGTACTGAGGAATTATTTTAATGTGAAGATATCGGTGGGCTGAGTTTGAGATATGTCGAGATTTTTATAGCATATTGTACACTGATGAGTGTTGTCTTAGCTTCTAAGTTTGATACAATATACTACTAAATTGGTTGACTTATACAAAGGGGGTTGTCCACTGATTAAACTAGTTTTTCATACTGATTATTTCATGCTTGCAACTCAATTCTTATTGTTCTGCCCTCATTCTAAAATATGCATGTTTTTGAATTGGATCAAGGTAAGTTCTGATCATTTGATAGGCACACAGGGCTTGAATTCCCAATGTCGAGACCCAAAACACAAGGGTCTTAGATGAGTGATTGCCACTGAACAGCTTGGCAAAAGGCCTGCCATGGCCTTAAAGACTTGAGCCTAATTTACTGCATGGGTCACTATCCAGAGTCCTGCAATTAGTTCCAAACTCTTCTCACATCCAATGTGGTTCACGGTGTCAATTTCTGCTAAAAGAATGATGCCTCTGCTCCTGGTGTCCTTATTGAGTCTGGCAAATAATTTGTCTTAAAGGATATTTGTGGATTTTGGAGTGACTGGGATTTTATTTTGTTCTTTTCTGATTTTTTTTTTTTTTTGGCTCAAGCTGCGATTTTAGTGATCTTTAGTAGTGGTTTTGTTGAGTTTAATTGCTATTAGAAATTAAAATTGTGTTTCTCTCGTTATTTTTCCTGCAGAATGTTGAATCCGTATTGTTTCTCAAGATGAATCAGGATCCATACGTGGAAGCCACATACTTGAGACCCTTGCATGGATTTGACTAGAGCAATAGCTCCTACCTCCGCCCCTATTTTCGCCAAGTCATAGCAATGTTTATGCTTTCCAATTCTTTCTGCTTGGAATGCTGCTGTCGAAGCCTCAGTTAGTGGTAGGAGTATATGGAAAATGTTTTGGAGACATTATTCTAATACTATTGAGTGATATCCATCTATGATAGCAGGCCATAGCAGAATTGATCGATCGATTGGATGCCAAATTATAATAGTTGTCTAGAGGGTAGTCTTGCAAGTTGTAACATTACTTGACATATACATATACACACACACATATACATACATATACTATTATAATGTTAGTCGATTATTTCCAAGATCTAATTAAGTTTTTTCTTATATAGTGGAAATGCCTTCCAATCTAAAGTTTCTAAGCATGACCTAAAAGGCATGAGACCAAACTCCTTCCCTAACTTTGATGGATACTAATAGTGTGCTTGGTTCTAGGAAAACTCAGTTCCAATTGAAACTATTTTTCCTAACCTTTTTTATTTCGTTGACAGTTTCCTAAGTCCAAATGAACCATAATTTTCTGTCCCGGAAAAACTTTTGGTGAACAGGACAAGCCATTGACTCATAATTATGATGATATGATCACTGATTCTCCGAAAAAAGGTGTATTTACAATCCTAACCCTAAAATTTTGCAGTTATGTGAAGAGATTCCCTTGGCCTCTAGGAAAGCGTCCTATCTAGTAGGATAGCAGAAGTCTGATCATTGGCATATGTGTCACTCATTTTTGGGTCAACTTCATGTTTAAATTGAATTCTTCAATCTCCTGAATTGAAGGATGAAGAACTGTATGGATAAAGAAGAGCATTAAGAGAGCATAAGGATCCAATTGGAGTAAAGACAACAAATCATTAAATCTTACTAAGTGAGATTGGCTTTATGAATTCACCTTTGGTCTTCCACTCAATTTTGTATGATAGCATAATGAATTTTAAATTATTTTTTATCAACTTGCTCTAAGTTTTCTAAGTCTACCTCTTTATTTCTTTCATTAAACTAAACTAGTTCATTTTTCCTTATAGGTGCTTTATTTAGTCTATATTTTAAATATCTAAACTGTTGGGATAGGTTACTTATATGTGAGTTCCATGTCATTGTATATCCACATTCTTTGATTCATTAGTACACATATAGAGCTTCATGTGAAGATCGCCCAAAGTATGCTCGAGTGAGGGAAGTCTTCGATGAATTGTTGGAGTGGCGCTTGACTCACACATAACCTACGCACATGCATATTTAAGGTTATAAAAGCGCACATGATATGCATCTGAAGGATACACATATACGGATGCTAGAAACTCCTCGTGATCTTCTACACATGATACACGCACTTGATATGCCCCAGCCAGGTGCTTATGCACCGTTTATAGTATAAATATTTGTTCGATTTTTAGGGTATTTATTGTGAGCATTTGAGACACTTTTAGCAACGGCTCAATAGAAATATAGAGAGAATGAGAAGATTGTTGCTAACTGTTTGTGCTCCAAATCTTGTTCCGACCTTCACTATCCTTAGGTACGTTGTCCCATTTGTTGTTTTAGACATTTTACTAATGGTTTCTTATCTAATTTTCATCTATTGTTTTATTCAACTCAGTTTACTAACATTGTAGTGAAACCGAAAAGTATTGTTGGAGTTTGTGTAACCATTTTCACAATCTTGGTGGATTTTATTTATATGGATTCAAGGTCTTGTAGTTTTACTCCTTCCATTTATAGGGGGTTTTCTTGTAAAATATAAGTGTCTTGCTTTTACTTATTATTATGGTTGTTTTTGTGATTACTTGTAGATTGTCATTAAGTCTCCTCCGCGTTACCTACCAATGGCTTTGTTTTCTATCTATGTAGAGATTTTTTTCTCAGATCGGTAATGAAAATTTGTGTCCCGAGCACAACATGAACTATTATATTAAACGTGTTTCCTCGTGTTATATTTTATAGGTATAATTTTTAAACGGTTACCAAGTATTAAAATCGGTGTAAAGATGCACCCAAAAATTGAAATTAGTGTCTGTTTCTGTTCTTCATTCTACGCCTAATATTGTTTTGTTGTCTTTCTTGCTTTCTTAGTTGTGTGTCTTTCCTACATGTATCTTTAAGCTGGCAACAGAGGAAGAGGTGAACCTTGGAAGCAAAGAATTATGCTTCAATTGCATCTTTTTCAGAACTGCCAAGGTGGCCAAGCCCACTAACGGTAAGTGAGATGGCTTCTCATATCACCACCCCACCATCACCACCACCATTATATTGGTTTAAGTGACGGTGGGTTGGCAGTAGTGTATTTCCTCCCTCCCTTTTTCCCCGGAATCCCTAGTCTATCCAAATATGGGAAATGGAGCTTTTTTTAACTCTGTTATTAGCTTATTAGATCTATGAATTTATGGAGTCCCCAATTCTATTTTTCGGATTCATCTGTATTAAGTTTGATCAATTTGAAATAATTGATAGGCAACTATTACTTTCAGAGGAAACTTTGTCTAAAACTACATATAGGGGTAGGGTTGAGTCATCTGTATTTTTTGCTTGAGAAAAGGACAGGGTATTATTTGCATAGTCATTATAACAACAAGATTTGATGATAAGTACAATTATATAAGATGATGTTTTTCTCTCTTGTACCAAATTGAACGCCAGTGGAATTAAGACAAAGAAAGATAAGTAGCATCAATTAATCAATGGCACCTAAATCATCGAACCGACATCCTTTTAAACTGCCCTAGGACCCGTCTCTGTTTGATTGTCTAAGTGATTATAATTTCTTGATAGGGACGTCTAACTCCTAGAAAAGTCCTTTATCTTGTTCTCATATTCCATTTGAATTCCTATTACTCATCTCAAATACCGTAAAAATGTGCACATTTCATTTGAAGTTGAAGTTGAAGGCATAGAAGAAAGGGGGGAAAGTACGAAGGAATCCCGTATCCTTCAAGCGATGCAAGTCTCCTGCTACTGAGAAGGATATTCTGACCCAATAACAACTATATTTAATCTTTTAAAGGATGTACAAATCTGCTGCAGAGTTGCCATCTAGTTTGGGTGGAGATGAAACTGCAAATTTAGTTCTTCTGTCGATTGAGGATTCCTGATGTAGACGAATGGTGGTAGGGCTCTTAGAGGTATCAAGATCACTGCCCGTGATTCAGGTTTTTTGCCACTGTACAGTCAGAAACAGTTCACCACCATTATAAATAGCAGCAACATTGATGAGAACTTTGCTGTTAGCTAATGCAAGTTTCTATTTTGTTTCCTGTTCTTCTTGTCTCTTTTTGCATGGATGTATCAGTGAGTTGCTGCTGCACCATATAAGGGTTTCTTTTTTGGTGATTTAGTTCACAGTTTGCTGTCCATATTTACACTGTAGAATGTCTAAGAAACCACATTTATTTTATTTGTTTATTTTATTATACCTACTCCCATATTTGATAATATCTTGAAGATTTACGAAATTCTATTATTTGATTATATTTTTTATCAGTAATTTCTTTATTTTATGCCGTCGTCTATTCAGAGAATCCTAATTAATACATGAATGGCATGTCTCTATATAATATGATAATTTTATTATCTGAGTAGTTAATTAATGAAATTCTAAGTATGATTTTTATCAAATTATCTTTCCTTTTCCCCTTTCTTCTTCTTCCTCTTCCATTTCATCTGCCTCTCCCTTGCCACTGTCCTGTCCAAAGAATCAGTATTAAAGGTGGGGACTGGTGCAACAGATTCCCATATTGTGGTAAGGTAAAATATATGCAGTCTTACATTTGCTTTGCATAGAGACTGGTTGTACCGTGTGGAAATGTATTGTTTAGGCTATAATGAGTAAACCTTACCTTTGAGTTTGGATGTAATATTCTATGTAAAGAATGACTTCTATTTTTTTCTTGTTTTCACTTCCTAAGTTTTTTCCCATGCAACTGAATGTGTTTGATAGAAACCAAATGAGACTCCAAACCCCAAGATGACTATCATCGTTTTAGGCTAGTGACTTTATGAATAAAATAATTGACAGTGTGGGGGTGTCGATCGAGCTGTGGTCTCTTAATCGGTAAGCTTTTTCGAATAAAATCTTTGAACCTGGAAATGTGAACTTGAATAAGAGGGATGAAGAAAAGAATACTTGTGAAGTCATCTTTTAAGATGGTTACAAGCATTATGTGAAAAAGCGGGGCTTGGGAAAGGGCACTTGGCTTTTTGCCTGAGGGGCAAGTTTTGTGGGGAGGGTGGGGGGCTGCAGGACCATCTGTACCAAGGACAAGGGGCTGAGAATTAATGATTGTGGCCATCTAACTTTATGGAGTCTTATTAAGATATTTATTTTTTGTACTCTCAGATTTTACCTAATAGTTTGAACAACCGTGTTTATAATCAATCATACACTAAAATACATTGGATCTATTTAAATTATAACTGTATAAATTTTTTTGATAATTTCTTTTTTTTGTTGAAAATATAAGAAGGTTTTAACAATTTTATCTTTATAAAAGAAAAGAAAGAAAGAAAGAAAGGAAGTGGTGGCAATTTCTGTAGTTTGATCGTTGGGTGTGAAAGGCATTGCAAGTTGCCCGTTCTGGCATTGTCAAGTCACATCCACTGTGCACATGCTTAGTTCTTGTTGATCATTACAAGCATTGGTCAATTCCCATAGTGTAGTTATGGTTCTCTTTATGATGCACTTCAAATCTCACGAATTCACTTTAATGAAAAGCATGTAATATTTACAAAGTGGGATTGAGATTTGGTCGGTTCAGACCGATGGTGATTTGTACGATGAGCGGCAAATTTTGTATGAGCTAATTTATGTTAAGAAGGTGAATTTATCGGTCTAGGCCTTTAATTTTTTTTTTATAGGTTTATTGACATTCTTATTTATAAGAATTTTTTACTATTTTGATAATAATTTAATAAATTTATTGATATAAATAAATAATTGCTTTTATTAGGAAATCATAATGTCTTTTTATAGGTTTGGTGTCTCTATATTAGCTTCTTTGTGATGAACAATTTGGTGGATTGGGAGTTTGAGTTTTTGGATGCACTTCCTGGTAATCGAGGTGATAAGATCTTAAGTTTGATTTTGTAGCTAGAACCTCTATATATAAGTGAGACTATATTTTAGAGAAATGTTTAGAAATATTCTTTATTTATTTATAAATATTTTTAAATGATATAATATATATTTATTTATTTTTATATGAACCTATATATATATATAACATGTCATCAATGATACCTTAGGATGGTTAAAAGATATTTACTAATATATATTTCAATGTAAATTAAAAAATGATATCAGGAGATGTCATTTAATTATTTTTTAATATTTTTAATGATATAATATTTTATTTATTTATATCTGTTAATAGGCCTGTACACCAAAAAAAAAAAAAAATTGGATACTTGATATCTTTTTAATAATGTTACTAAAGTCATTAAAGGGTGTTTTTAAAAAATGCTTAATTTAGGAATATGAACAATACTTAGCAACCAAAAAAAAAAAAAAAAAAAGAACAATTTGAATAGTTGAGTGGAGTTACAATAAGTCCCTTAGTCAAATGCTCAGTGTGTGAAACGAGACTTATACAAATCAAGTTCAATTTCAACTAAACATGATATAATAACTACTACCTGGTGTTTAGGTGGTGTAATACGTAACATTATTTAGGAATAGTGATGTCAAAATTAGAATGAACACATCGGCTGAATAAGTTGAATGGATTCCTCATTTACTAAGGAAAACCAAATAATTGTGTGATGGGTCATACAGCGTTTTGAAATCAAGCAAATATATAATTTAACTGCGATTTTTACGGATTTAGGATCGATCCTATGAATTCACCGGTTTGAAGTGGCCAATTAGATCAAACTATAACTTATTTGTTTTTAACCGGTAGGTCAGTTAGTCAAAATAATCTCAAGACAATGAAAAGAGTCCATACTAGGGCTGAAACTCAAGCTAATATGGCACATGTCAGTGAACTAAAAGTAGGCCAACGGTAGCTAATGGGAGACGTCCCTCACCTTACTTGCCAGCCACTAGCACATCGAGCCAAAAACCTTACGTAAAACTTCCAGAAGGTGGTCAGATGGCATTACCTAATTGGATGCTTTCATGGCACCTGACAAGGACCATTGATAATAGTACAATATTCCCTATCTTTGGGTGTGCGGTTAATGGGCGCTTGTCCAATGGCTCACCCAATGTAAAATACATGCCTTCACCCCTCATGCAAGATATCCGATTTGGAGAAAGTGTTATTACTGTGGAAAAATATCTACTCATTCTAATATTTAAACAAAATTACCTAAATATCTACTCTGAAAAAATATCTACTAATTTTATATTCAGATAAAGTTATCTACATACTTAAAGTTAGGTGTTTACTTCATTAAGAATATTATGCGATTAAAACACTTTGTAACGAGGCTAGCACTCCTTTCAATCAGGGTCTTTTTAAGATCTTTTTGTTTTCTAAAAATAAGATAATGCCTCTAACACGAAGAACACAATAATTTAATATCACATTTATTATGTGAAACTCGAGGAGTTTTAGTGTGTATAATGACCCATTCGGGGATCCTTGGATATTGGCACCTGTGTTGAGCATTATAGATGCATGAACACACTAAAAGGGAGATGGTACACTCATCGCATGCTAGTGGATTGCATAAGCGCAGGATACGGTGGGGGCAAACCTATAACATGCACGATGCATGCCTGTGGACCCCATGTGTGTGAAATGCAATGGGAGCTAGCCCAATGACATGCACCATGCGTATTTGTGAATAGCATATGCGTGGAATATAATATTTTACTAGATATTAAGCCTGTAAGGCATATGTGCACCATTGGGTGTGTAGCCCCTGTGTCTAACAAGCACCTGATTTGTGTACCTATGTTGTTTTTTTTAGGTAGATTTTTTCTGCACATATATAATATGTATTTATGAATTATACATATATCAAATAAGGTAGCTCTCTTGATGTCAAGCCTGTAAGGTATATGTGTACCATTTAGTATGTAGCCCTGGGTCTAATAAACATCTGATTTACGTATTTATATAAGTGTTCTTAGATAGAATTTTTTGTAGAAAATTTAATCTTAATTATATATATATATATATTAAACCTTTAAAATTATAATGGGTAGCCATGTATGGACAAATTGATAAAAATCTTTTTGAAAATTGATTGATTTGATCTTGGTGCTAAAATGCTTACTTTTTTGAGAAGATTATATTTTGAAAGCAAGTGTAGATCATGCATCATTAGTGTAAGACGATTTGGTAACTATTTACCATTGTCGTAATTGGAAGGCTAGGAGAAGAAGATTCATGTGAAGAAAATGCCTGAGTGCATTAGATCCATTGTCAAAAAATAGATCTAAAGAGCTGTTTTAGAGGAGTCATGAGCCTTTAAATTAGTCAACTTTTGTATTACGTTTAACTTATCATTAAACATTTTATAGTAATTTTTTATTTAATTTATCTAAGAAATCTTAAAATATTTTTAATTTATGTTTTCCTCTATTATCAAAATTGGTACTTGATTTAGTTGTTACTTTTTTATTTCTAGTTGAATATATGAGTGTGACTCTTTACTTATTTAGTTAGTGAGATATATAATATACTATCCATTGTCACACAGTTCTACTAAATTTCATATATCCACCCCTTTTAGATGATAAATGGTCTAAATATAGGAATTCCATACCTTAAGAGCCATATGGCATTCATCCCGAGGAGAACACTCCACCAGACTTCTTCACTCGATGATTAGAGTTTTGTATCTTTCCTAGCAAGTCATACATGAAACATATATTGCCATCAGGCAAAAAGTATCATATATATTGACGTAATTTTTTAACCGAGCTCCATTCAATTGCCTGATCCCGTCTTAATACCTAAAATAATAATCTTATTGCTTAGGGTTAAAAGAGTAGGTAACTGAGGCGCCTTTGGATCTGAATTGTTATACGAATTAGTGAATCAAGAATTGTCTATTTTGTTTGAAACAGGTTCGATCTCCGTACGCTTTATTCTGAATTCTGTATAACACAATAAAGTACAGTCAAAAAATTGGCATGACTCATTTTTCGGTATATCATCTGACACTCAAATTAGTATTTTTCTTTAAGGAAAGAATAAAAGGATGCAAATGTGAATACTTGTAAATGTAATTTTATTTGTGGTCTGTACTTTTCAGAAAGCGTCTTAGTGAAAGAAAGAGATAGTACGCTTGAAACGTCTTAAATTTATTTTAAGATTAGTTTTTACTTTGTTGAGTATCGTCCCCCTTTTCATGTTGAGAAGGAATGGTTTTTATAGAAGTCAGAAGCAGTTGATTTTTCGTACCAACCACCTAAGAAATCATCGGATGAATGAGACGTCATTCAGTTGGCCATTCCAACTGACGCCCGAGACCATTGAATCTAGATAAAAGAAGGAAACCGCTTCAATTGTTAGTGGTAGTTTCGTCTTCCTTCAAGGAGTAAACCGTTCAAATAGAGCTGATGGGTATGCCCACCGATTTTGGGCCGTATGGGTCGACTGGATCTCCATTTTTTTATAGGCTAAATCATTGGATAGACTCTTCCTCTTGATCCATTAACAAATATACCCATCACTAGCTGCCAATACCAGGAGGCTTGAAATTCAACCTTCTAATATGATGTCCATGGATAGTTATATGTTCGATGAAATTCCGTTTCATTGAACGTCCAGACGATGGATCCTAATCCGGCAGACTTCATCCGTATCACCAGTAACAATATTAAATGCGAGTTTCTTTGAGTCCCGTACCGTTCTTGAAATTGCACCAGTCATCATTACTGATTTTGGGTGATTTGACATGCTGCACAACCTACGGGGTGTTAACACATATCACCGTTATGACGAGGCATATCTTTTTGAATTTTCTTCTACACGACATTATTTCGACTCAAAACCTCAGTTATAAACAAGTTTAAATCATTCGTTTCCACAATTCTGAAACCCTTCATTCTTTGCGTCTCTTTCAAAACCCTTTTGTCATCTTCTTCATCATCTAAAACCCTTCACCTTCTCCAATGGCTCCCAGCATAAATGACATTTAGTCGGTCCTCGAGAACCGATGTGGTCTCCATTCTTCCTCCTTTCTTCCACCGTTCTCTAACAAAAATGGTCTACACAGCCTAACCGTTTCATTTCATTGGCCTCTTCAGTTACTATGTAGGCTCAAATAATAGCCTTGGCCTCTATAAAAGTCAGTGGGTCCTTGTGGGTCAGATGTTTGAAAAAATCCCCAGGCTCTAAGGTAGATATGATGGCACTCAGCTTTACCTCATCGGTGAGCTTGTATATTTTCTGAGCCTTGATCGTGAATCTAATCAAGAATTTCTTCAAACTTTCATTTGGGCCTTACTTGATCCGGGTAAGATGTTATGGTTGCTTCTCCTTCCTCTGACTGGAGGCCAATTGGGACAAGAAGCCGTCATCCAAATCATATAACACCCAAATTGAGTTCGGCTAAAATTGATAGAACCATACTTGGGCGCCCCTATAAGAGTCAATGGAAAGTATAGATATATTGCTGTTTCGTCCAGGCCGTGAAAGCTCAGGAGAGTATAGAAATGGTCTAAATGGTCCATCAAATCAGTACTTCCATCTTAGGAATACAAGATCGGTATCTTAAACTTGTGAGGGGTGGATGGGTTCAGATCTCCATCGTGAATGGAAATCTCCATAAGTCAGCGATTCGTCCTCTGGTGTCTCCACCAAAAATATGATGTCATATTTTTTTTTTACTTTTTTCTCCATTTGAGAAAGAGCATCTCACTGAGGAAGATCCTCAATTTCGAAGGGTTCTACAACTAAGAGGTTGGGCGGCTCACAATCTTTGGAGGGCGTGTATTGTGAGAGGCTTGTACTTGGTACGAGGTCTCTCTATTGTCACGATAATAACAAACATTTTGCCTCTTAGGGCTATCTTCATGGGTCCTGTAACTCAGGCAACCCTCCAAGCACGTTGGGACTTTGTTACTCAAGGCAGCTTGAGTTCTAAGGTCTTCAAGCTGTCAGTCCTTATTAGTTGGGCACTTCCTCTCTACCTTTGCTTGGAAGTCGCTGTTTGGGAGGGGAAAGATGGAGCCCCCTTTGGCCACTCATCAAATCATATGCAAATGTTTTGGACAACCTTGAAGATGACATCCATTCTCATCACAAGTGTTCGCACACTGGGGTTGGGATGATCATCAACTTGACTGCCCATAAGAGGGCAATTGCCACATGAGGTGGCATCTCTAATTGGTACACTGACTTATACTTGTGAGTTTACCATGTTGGCTTTTACAGAGTGTGGCAAGTGGACTTTTTTAGCCGCTTTCCACAGATGGTGCAAATGATACGTCCTCAGATCTAAATTATTGTACGGATTAGGGAGTCAAGAACTATCCGTCAAATCTGAAGAGGGTCCTACCTCCGTACGTGTTTAATCTGAATCCTTTGTAACATAACAAAGTACGGTTAAAAGATTGATGGGACTTACTCCTGAGTATAGCCTCTGACACTCAAGTCAGTATCTTTCGTTGAGAAAAGAAAGGGAATGATGCAAATGCGAATACTTGTAAGTGTAATTTTGTTTGTGGTCTGTGCTTTTCAGAAAGCGTATTAGTGAGAGAAAGAGAGTGTGCACTTGAAACATCTTAAATTTGTCTTAGGATTAGTTTTGCTTAGTTGAGTGTCATTCCCCTTTTCTGTTGGGAAGGGGGTTTTATAGAAATTAAAGGGTAGTTGACTTTTTCTGCCAACCATTTAAGAAACTATCAGGTGGATATGACGCTATTTAGCTGATGTTTTCAACTGGAGCCCGAAACCGTTAAATCCAAATAAAAGAAGAAAATTGCTTCGGTCGTTAGTATTAATTTCGTCTTTCTTCAAGGAGTAAACCGCTCGGATAGAACCGACGGGTACGCCCACCGATTTTGGGCCATATGGGTCGATTGGACCTCTATTCTTTTATAAGTCAAATCCTTCGACGAACTCTTCCTCATATGTCATTAGTAACTATACCTATCACTAGCCCCCAATGGCAAGAAGTTTTATATCCAGCCTTTTGGTATGATGTCTGAGGATAATCATATGTCTGAACCGATACTCTTAGTCTAATGGACTTCGTTGGCTGGCAGGACAAGGACTTTTAGTCCAACAAGCTTCATCGAATGTCCAGACGATGGCTCTTAATTCGATGGACTTCATCTGTCCCGCTAGTGGCAATATTAAATGCAAGTTTTTTCGAATCCCATGTTGTTCTTGGAATTACACCAACCATCATTGAAGCTAGCTGTGGAAGGATAGCTCCACATAGCTAGTTAGCAAGTTGAGGTCTCGTTCATTAACAAAATTAACTAGACAAATTGCTCCACCAACTAAGAACGGTCATACACCACCACCCATAGAATCAAAAAAGAACTCTCAGTCCACCAATCCTTACTATGTCAATCATTATGAAATAGAATTCACTAAGTGTTAGAGTACTCGTCGACCCTATCCAAACAGTACTCGTCGACCCTATCTAAACAGTTTACTCCTTGAAGGAAGACAGAATCAATACTAACGATTGAAGCGGTTTCCTTCTTTTATTTAGGTTCAACGGTCTCGGGCGCTAGTTGAAACCGCTAATTGAATGATATTTTATCTATCTGATGGTTTCTTAAGCGATTGGTAGAAAAAGTCAATTGCTCCTTAACTTCTATAAAAACCCTTCTTTTCCAATAGGAAAAGAAGGACGACACTCAACCAAGCAAAAACTAATCTTAAGACAAATTTAAGACACTTCAAACGCACTCTCTCTTTCTCTTACTAAGATGCTTTCTGAAAAGCATAGACTGTCACAAATTCAAACTAAGCAAGTCAATTTAAATAATTAATTATAATTTTTAAAAATTAAAATTTTAAATAAATTTAATAAATAATACTAAGTCCCAAATATTCGAGTGTGACAAACCAAATATATAATATCCAATAAATTAAAAATTCACACAAGACCTCGTCGGAGAACCGTTCGGACAAAATAATCATAACCTGCTCCAAAATCATCGTAAGAGAGATAACAATCCAACCAAAAATTATAATCAAATATAATATAATATCCGAACTATTCCCGAAATATAATAATGAGCCTATATCCGATCAATTTTAAAATCCAATCATATTAAATATTAATTTAATCCATAATAAAATTAAAACTTATCAAATTGGACGAATAGATGACAAATTACGTCCTAACTCCTGCAATGCATTCAAACCTTCTACTCTGAAGGGATAAAATAGAAAATATGAGCTAAATGCTCAACAAGTATCATATTAAAACAAAAAAAATCTAATGAATTAGAGAAAATATCAAATGGATAAAAATCCATTCAAATGACAGAATAAATCCAAATCGTCGATAAAATAAATTTAATAGAAATCCAAAATCTAATTGTAGTATCGTACTCAAATCAAATATCCAAATCCAAAATAAATATCCAAATCGAAAAACAATCCTCATCAGGACGTACATATATATATAAACAAAACAAAAGTGATTCGGAACGATTCCAATAGGCAAATAGACTATTCCAAAGTCCAATCCAAGTTCGAGTCCAAGTCTAAGTCTAAATTCAAATCCAATGCCCGATCAACTTGTAATTTGAGGCACAATTCGATAGTTGGATGATTCAATAGCATGCGTCGAAGCCGAAGCAGCGTCATAGCCGAAGCAGCGTCATAACAGATAGTCCAAAAGTTCGGATCAAAATATATAGTTCAAAATCATTTGTACGAGATATATCTGTGAGCAAAATTGGCAAATCTCAAATTCAAATCAAAGTCCAATACAAATCAATGCAAAAATACAAATTATGTATCAAATTTGAGTTTTGATTATTTAAAGATTACTTTGAGGAAGGATTACACATAATTTCAATAACCTTAAGCAAAATTAAGTACAAATGAGGCCAACTTGTATGGTCACTTATATACTATGTACCCATGAATAAGGTTGCTTACTATTATTTACCACCCGTGGGTTTATGTATAATTTTTAAGTTTGTCAGATAAATTAGGATGTCCAAATATATTATAAAGTCGAATCAAATTATCCAAATGAGAATGATCACTATTCCAAATCTTTTCTACCAATGGAAAGGGATTTTCAAATAACAAATATCTCCACGTCGAGAACTGGCCAGAATATTTAATATTTAAATTCAAATGTAGTGACCACAACCCAACATATGCATGTGACTGCATATCCTATATAATATTTCATGCACATTTTCATATACAAATACTAATATAAATATATCCAGTGTCCAATAAATTATTCAGGCTTTCAGAAAAATATTAAACCCTCTAAAATAATAAAATCCAATCCAGAAATATCCAAATCAGCCAATAAATTACATATGCGTGTCTAGAATAAATAAATTGAGTGTATAAAAATGCATGCATGTTAGTAAAAATTCTAAATTGTGTCCAAAATATATTAGATATTAAATTAGACCAAAGAGGAGATTTAAAGATACTTGCCTGGACTATATACTTCACAAATTTAAAGAAATGATGTCCCGAAATGTCCAAATTGGACACTTCTCTCTCACTGTCGGTGTGTCCTCTTCTCTCTCCCCCTCTCTCTGTTTTGTACCTCTGCCTCTCTCTTTCATTGTCGCCTTCGCTGGCGACGACTCCAGCAACGGTGACAAACGGACTGTGACCACGGTGACAGCGAACTCGGCAACGGTACGGCGGTGAACGAAGACGCATGCGAATCATTAGCAGCTCTCCTCTCCCCTCTGCGCCTCTATCACATAATCTACCAAAATTTTAGCTGAGTTTCATGTAATACATACATGCAACCCAAGAATCGATATCCACAAAGAGAATGAAAGGATTTACTTACCTTGATTTTATCGATTTCCTCCAGAAACAATGGCAAATGGATGGCGACCGTTTGGCTTCGCTCGAGATTTCTCCCCTCTACAAATACCGATAGACAAAATAGATGGTAGCATCATGGAGAGGGTTTTGTCGGCTTCTATTCCCGACGTCGGGACCCCCGGCAATGGCAGAGATGATGGCAATGGCCCGCACCGATTTTCCTCTGTCTCCTCTCTTCTCCCCTCTTTTCTTTCTCTCTCGCCGAATTCCCTTCTCTATTTTTATCTTCTCTTTTTCTATTATTATTATTATTATTATTATTATTATTATTATTATTATTATTATTATTATTATATATTCCGTTACTTTGATTCTAAAACACAAATTGATACTTGAACAGCAATACAGGCGCACCTCGAGCGCCAGCCTTNCAATTGATTCAAATATCCTTCCAAATTTTATAATATTAAATTAATTTTTTGCTACGCCCAAATTATCCAAAATTATAATTAATATTAAATTGATTCAAATAAAAATTTGAGATATTACATTATCTTCTCCATATAAAAATTTCATTCTCGAAATTTACACATCTCAATTATTACATCAGTTATCATACAATGAGAATATTCTTCCGAAATTTATTTTCGATCTTCTCAATAAATTTCATCGATCAAATAATTTCTCCAAATCAGATCTTCAACAAATAGGGATATTCTCCCAAACTCATTCTCAAGATCTCTTAACACTTCTTCAATTGGAAAATTTCTCAAAAGCCAAATGGCCAATAAAAATTTCGTATTCCTCTACACCAAATCCTTTCTATCCCAAAAATCGAAACCATGGCTTTAAACTAAAATACTTCTCATCGATCAAAAGTGGCTCCAACCCAATCACATGCGAAGGATTATTCATATAAAATATATCGTATCTATCCATCAAATTCAAAAAGAAAGCCAACCTGTAAGCCACCTCTCTAATATACTGAAAACTTCAAATGTCTCAATAAACCTATACTTTAAATTGACATTTGACTCCAAAATTCAAAAATCTTCTCTTCAAGAATTTTCCAAACATATTTGACTACTCTTCTCAAACCTTCAATTGAGTTGCAACTCCGATCTCCTACTTCAACCTGAAATCAAATCTTGTGATCGATAGTCACGAGCTTACATGCTTCCGCTGTGCCATTCTGATCGATCATTAGCCTCAAATCAAATTAAATGTCTCGAAGTAGGAATACCTTATAGTCTTCTTATCTCAAAATATGCCAACAACTAATCTTGGGAATAATATCCTAATAGACAAGCGATAAGCCGACTTTATCAGCTCATCCATCATCTGCCTCAAATCTTGGCAACCAATGAAATGTCTTCATCAGCTAAACCACCATTAGTTAGCCCAATCTTATCCAAATGACTATCAAGTCCTTTGCTATTTGAGGCAGACCTAAAACAAAATCTCGAAAGCTTCTTCTCACATCTTCCTTTAGGCACGAGACACAACTTGTCACGGCTTGTGATCAAATTGCGATCAAACTCTCTCTCCACTCTTCTAAGTACAGAGTCTTTGACGTTTTCATCGAACTTGGACCACTTCAACTCAAACGTAGCTACTGATGACATTATTTGCTTCTGAGCTTCTATCCAATTAGCTTCCAAGCTTTCATCCAATCAACTAAGACTTTAATAGGAGAATTCTCAATAGCATGCTTCCTTTAGTACATGCAACGGAGAAAACAATTTACATCGTAGACTCGAGTTTGCTGGCTTGATCACATCCAACTTCATGATGGCTCGTCCAAAAACAGACTTCACCTCTAATCTTCACAAGAGCTTTTCTCACAAGTAGAAGTTTCATTCGAAATCCAATCCAAACAGTAAAGATAGAATATCCCTCTGACTCAGTCTTTCCAGTGGCATGCTCGACATAGCACCTCCACGCAAAATCCTCCAAATTACGTAGCATCCTAAACTTTTCTTGGATAATGCGCCTAACCATACTAAATTCATACATATTTAGATCTTTCTTAGGAGTATTACTGAACGCTGTCAATCCTTTTGATCCATCAGGGATCAATAAAATCGATATTGATGACAATCTATTCTTCAATTATTGAAAACTTTCCTCACAAGGATCACTTCAAAGTTTCTATTCCAATGGCACCAACGACGCTGTAATTCTCAAGGAATATCAACAAATCTGTCATCATGACCAACCAGATTCAAGATGATGCCTTCTCGAGCTACACTTTATATCACGATCTAGGAACACAATATACGCAAGTTAAAAATAAAATTAATAATAATATTTTTATCAATCATAAAAACCCAACTAGGGTGTGATAGTCATACACATATAGGACTCGATATAATAAAACTCGTACAAGATCTCATCGGATATAAAATCAGACAAACATAATACATGACCTACTATCTATAATCGCAAGAGAGGTATTGAATATAATAATAACTCATCGATATAATGCAATAATTTTAATATATCACATATAAGGATTAAGGCCATCATCCGGCTATAAATACATCATATCACATTCTCAAGATCTGAAACATACCCAATATGAACATCTCTATTCACTGATAGAGATCTGCCGCATCAAATCGCGTCCAAACTCCTACAAGCGTATCCATGCCACTAATCTAAAGGAATAAAATATGAAAACGTGAGCATAGAGCTCAGCAAATATCAACATCGTATAAAAAGTACACATAAATCAGAAGAAGGGATATCATATTGTAATCACGTAAAATAAAATACAATTTCTGTGAAATCTCTGAAAACCGATGAGATGTCTCGTACTAAATTATCGCCTGTATCAAACAATCCCTTTAGGACACAATCATAATAAATAATGATCCGGTCAAATCTCATAGATGATATCATATTATATGATCCGAAGTCACATTACATAACCGCGATCGTCACCACATCCGTGTGAGACACATGCCATCGTCTGGATCTAAATCTCATAATGCAGAAATCGAGAAAAGACCACCAGAACCAAAACATAAATCAAAATATGTTTCGGGTTTATGACATATTTACATGTACGAAACATTCCTATTTCCCAACTGCGGGCCAATCAGTGTATCTTAAAATCATCCTCCATCCAAATACATGTAGAACTACAAAGCATCCATGAAATTGGATAACCAAAGATCAATGATATCAACTTGATAAAAGGTTACCCTCATTCGATAATCACGGCTATATCGACTACGATTTAAGCCAGTAGCTCAATGCTCGACCATGGTTTAGGCCAGTAGCTCAAGGCCATCCATATACTCTGTCTCCCATAGATTAGGAACTTACTCACTATATTTTACCACCTGTGACTTTGAGTGCAATTTCAAGTTTTAGTTATATATTAAAATGTCCGAATATATTAGTTCCGTCAATTCCTTACGATGGTTCACAATTAAATACATAGTGGGGTAGGTCAGCTACTAAACGTCTTAACCTTCCTTCCTGCGGAAGTAGCCATATCATATACCTCCCCATTAGGACTAAACCTCTCCGTTGGGAGTGGTACCAATATCTCATACCTCGGATCACATAAAATGACCCCTCGGGTCTCGGACCGCCATGGTCCCATAGTGACCCCACCCCGACAGCATGCAAGATTAATGTAAAGCCGGATTCATGGTTCCACAACATACGGATACATAAATATACATATATACTGTCCGAATGTCCAAAAATTTTTCAAATCATAAATACCCATGTAAAACCACTGCACGACCAGTAAAACACACATGCATGTACATGATTAATGAATTTGGGGTATAAAAAATACATACATGTTAGTAAAATCTCCAATAGTAGTCAAAACACATTAAAAATTAAATCAGATAAAAAATAAGGTTAGAGAATATTTGCCTCAACTTTTTACTTCATAAATTTGAAGAAAGGATATCCTGAAGCACCCGATTTGTACCATTCTCTCTCCTTCCTCACGCACATTCCGTGGCTGCCCTCTCCTTCTCTGCGCACAGCCTCAGTCGCACCGCTATCGCGCCTCCTGCCGCCTCAAACGGTCGTGGTCGGCCTTCTCGGTGACCACCGTTGCTGCCACTGCCTCCCGTCCGACCGCTGTCCTCTCTCTCGTGTGGCTTCTCTCCTCGTGCGGCCCGTCGTCGATCTCTCTCCCCTCGGACCGCTCGCACTGCTACTGCACGCTGCAGCCTCTGCAGCCGCCACTCCATCATCGTGCCGCCTCACGTGGCCGTTGCCAACCTCCTCCGCCTCACCCAGCCGGCACCGGCGCTGTCTCCTTTGTGCTGCTACCTCTACTCTTCTTGCATGGCTCTGCCGCTAATCTCCTCAGCCCATGACTACCGCGAGCTGTCGATGACCACTAGCCTACTGCTATCGCTGCCGACCCCTTCTCCTCTCTCCTCCTCCTTCTCCTTCTTCCTCTGTGTGAAACCCTAACCCCCTCTCTCTCATCTTCTCCCTCTCTCTCCCCGATCCCCTTCTCCTTCTACTGTTTTCCCATTCTTCTTTTCTCTTCTTTTTTATATATATATTATATATAATAATAATAATAATTATTATTATTATTATTATTATCACACACACACACATATATGTGTGTGTATGTTTTATATTTATAATTGTACTTTTCTTTTATTTTCAAATTTAACACGGTATTTGGACAACAACATAGGTGCGCTCCGGGTGCCACTCCGAAATCTCGATATTCCCAAAAATTTTATAATATTATAATTTATTTTTACCACGTTCAAAATATCCAAAATTACAATAAATATTAAAATAATATAAATTTGAATCTGGATATTACACTTCACACTCTTCAAAATTCTTCAAATAAATTAAACCATCATTAACAAAACCACCACAATCAACCCAAATACGGTCAAACATTTGATCGATAATACCCATAAAAGAAGCTAAAACATTGGACAACCCAAAAGTACCATCAAGACTTCGCAATGGCCACACCTTAACCTGATAGCTGTCCTATGCACATTCTCCCACTTAGTTCTCAACCAATGGTACCTCGAACACAACTCAAACTCTAAAAAAATCCAAATTTCTCAGAATGGATCAAAAATCTTCGAACCTTGAAAGTTAATACAAATTTGATTCCCAAATAATCCGAATATAAACCCATTGATTTATCTTTCTTCACTAGAGAGCACTAAAGCACCCAATGCCAAGTCACTAGGCCGAATAAAATATTTTTCAACAAATTCTGCAATTTCTATCTCAATTTTTTCAATTCAGACAAGACTACCCAATACGAAGCCTTTAAGATAGACAAAAATCTAAGCACAATATCAAAAACAAGTTTAATCTTCTGATTTGAGAACAATGCATGCCGAACCTCTGGAAAAGCATCTTCAAAATTGCATATGATCAAAAGGTCTTCAATGGTCACAAAATAACTCACAGATGTGACCAAATATGTAAGATAAGCTTGGCACCCATCTTTCAACAAATGACTTGCACGTAATATCGAAATCAATTCTTGAGCCTTTTAATTCTTCCTTAGAACTCAGAAGACTCAAATCTCGAAATGTAGAATAGAACAGTATTAACAAAATAGTCTTCCATGACCGAAGATCCGGCTCTAATTTCATGAGCTGTAACTACAAATGTTTCGTCTAAAACTGTTGACTCCTATTTGGACGTCTAGAATCCATATGCCTGGGATTCGAATGATCCTTTTGACAAATGACATATCTGACCGCATTTAAAGCAGACTCCATTCCGACGACGAGTGTGAGATCCTGATCCCAAAAACATAAAAATTAGAAAGTACACGGTAATAAATTGGTAAGACCAAAAATGTGTGATGAGCTTATAAGAGCCAAAGTAGGAAGAGCCAAGCTTGAAGGCCAAAGTAGCCTTATGTCCTCTTGAAGGCCGAAGTGACTTTGTGATCTCTTGGAGGCTGAAGTGGTTTGTGAGCTCTTGAAGGCCGAAGTGGCCTTATAGCCTCATGAAGGTCGAAGTTGTTTGTGGCCTCATGAAGGTCGAAGTGGCCTTGTACCCCTTGAAGGTCAAAGTGGCATTGTGCCCTCTTGAAGACCGGAGTAACTTTGAAGCAAGATGGAGGCCGGAGTGGCCTTGTGACCTCTTGAAGGCCGAAGTGGCCTTGGGACCTCTTGAAGGCCGAAGTGAATTTGAAGGCTTAAGGGAGGCCGGAGTGAGTTGAAGGCATGAGGGAGGCCGAAATGAATTGAAGGCATGATGAGGCTGGTTTGAACGGAAATGAAAGGTTGGCCGGTTGATGTTGAAAATGAAATGTTTGCCGGTTAGAATTGGTGATGAGTTGTTGACCGGATTTTGGAAATATTGACCAAAGTAAATAAATGGTGTTGAAAACTAGAATAAATTCTAAAATAAAATGCCAAAGTAAATTTTGAAGTAATATTTCCGGAATAAAATGTTTTAACTAAACCTGCCAATGAACGGAGTAAATTGAAATTGATAAAGACCGACTTTGTTAAATGGTCGGAGTAGATTCAATTACTTCAATCTAATCAGAGTAAGTAAACTTGCCTATCTACTCCATTGACCTTCTAGAAGAAAAGTACAAAGTAGGTAACTTACCCTATTTACTCCCAGCTAACCCATCTTTTATAAATACTAACCTCCATAATCTAGACAGGAGTTAGAAAATCTGCGAAGGAAGGGAGGAGTAGGAGATGAAGAAAAAGGGGGTCGTAGGCCAGGTTGAAGTAAGGACTTGGAAAATCAGGCAAGTGTACTATCTATTTTAAGTTCAGAATGTTTTAATGCAAAAGTACTTTGAACTTATTTTCTATGTCATTGCTTTGGTAATTATGTTCTAAATCACATTTCCTGAGTTTCATTATGAAGCATGCATGAGTTTTATGATTCATGTCTTAATTTTATACTCTACAGATCTGAATAAAGGATATCCCTAAGCACCCGATTTGTGCCTTTCTCTCTCCTGCCTCACGCACAGCCCACAGATGCCCTCTCCTTCTCTGCGCACAGCCTCGGCCGCACCACTATCGTCGCTTGCCCCCTCGAACAGCCATCACCGGCTTTCCCGGCACCACCGTCTCTGCCACTGCCACCCATCCGACCACTGTCCTCTCTCTCACGCAACTTCTCTCCTCACGCGGCCAGTCATCGATCTCTCTCCCCTTGCACCACTTGCGCTGCTACTGTACACCGTAGCTTCCGCTGCCACCGCGCCGCCTCACATGGCTTTCAGCGGCCTCCTCGGCCTCACCCAGCCGGTGCCGGCGCCGTTGCGCAGCCGCCTTTGCTCTTCTCGCGCAGCTCTGCCACTGATCTCCTCAACCCGCAACCACCACTAGCTGCCGACGACCACCAACCCACTGCTATCGCTGCCGACCCTTTCTCGTCTCTCCTCCTCTCCCTTCTCCTCCTTCTCCTTCTTCCTCTGCGTAAAACCCTAACCCCCCCTCTCTCCTCTTCTCCTTCTCTCTCTCCGATCCCCTTCTCCTTCTTTTGTTTTCCTATTCTTCTTTTCTATTCTTTTTTTATATATTATTATTATTATTATTATTATTATTATTACTATTATTACTATTATTATTATTATTATTATTATATATATATATACATGTGTGTGTGTTTTAAATTTATAATTTTACTTTTCTTTTATTTTTAAATTTAACTCGATATTCAGACAACAGCACATGTGCGCTCCAGATGCCCCTCTGAAATCCCAATATTTGTAAAAATTTTATAGTATTATAATTTATTTTTATCACGTTTGAAATGTCAAAAATTACAATAAATATTAAAATAATCCAAATTGGGATTTGAATATTATATTCTCCCCTACTTATAAAAATTTCGTCCTTATCAATCCTTGAACAGATAAGGATAAATTTTCCGAACTTAACCTCAATCAAAAGATTCATCCAAAAATTTAATCCTCAATACCTGATCATTCTATCCCAATATCGAAACTCAAAACCCCAACATATGATAAATTCTTGCCAATTTTCAACGACTCAAACTCAATTACATGGGACGAATTATATACGAATTTCTCAACCAAAAGATTTTCCAAAATTATCATAATCAAAATAGTTGTCTTATTTCTCAACACTTGATCTCTTCTGCTTCACAAATCTAAGCCGAAATTCTAACATAAAATAGCTCATCGAAATCAGTAATAATTCACACTCGATCATATGCCAAGGATCAATCCATATTTCTCTCAACAAATATACACAAAATACATCGTCACGATCCGCCAAACTCTGGGCAACGCCAATCTGCTGGCCACCTCCCCAGTTAGCTGCAAAACCATAAAAGGCCAATCGATCCTCAATCTTAATCTATCATTTGCCCCCGAAATTTAAAATTCTTCTCTTTATGATACTTTCAGAAACATCTAATCAATGTTCTTGATCATCCAATTGGGCTACATATCTGATTTTCTACTTCAATCTTCAAATCAAATCTTGTGAGCGATAACCGTGAATCCACACGCTTCCACTGCTCAACTCTGATCAATCATCTACTTCCAATCGCAATCAAGGGCCTCAAAATTAGAATACCTTGCAACATTCTCATCTCGATAATGTGTCGACGACCAAACTCGAGAATGACTTTCTGATCAGCAAGCGATGAGCTAACTTCATCATCATCCAAATTGTCACCGAATTCCTCGCTGTCCAACGCAGACCACAAATAAAATCTCGAAGGTTTCTTCATATTGGCTTCTGCCTTTAGGCACGAGACGCATGATCGACTTGCCACTCCGCTAGTGAAGAATCTTTGACGCTTTTTACGCTCTTAAACCACTCCAACAGCACAAAAGATGCTGACAACTTCAATTACTCTCCGGGCTTTCATCCATCAATTGAGGCTCTGCTTGATCGCGTCCAGCTTCATGACGGTTCGACTAAAATGACTTCATCTCTGATCTTCACAAGAGATTCTTCTGCAATTAGGTGCTTGGTTCGGAGCCCAATCCTGACAGGGATTATTCACCAACTCTATAGCTTCTCCACTCAAAACAAAGACAGAAGACATTACAGCACAAACTCCTAATACAACTCTGACCCAAACGGCAAGCACATAGGCTAAGAATGGATCTACCTACCTATCACTTTGTCGGCAAAAATCTCCTTCTGTTCCGTGACATTTCAGACCGATCAAATCGAAGTCGCCACTTCTCCAAAATCACAGAATTCAACAAAGCATCCACATAATAAAAGTCCTCAAGCCAGATTTCAAATCAAAGTTTCTACCTAAAAATCCAAATCGAATCTTACAACCAAGGGCTATATATCCACATGCTTCCGCTGCACTACTCTGATTAATTACCAGACTGTGAATTATCGTCACATGATTAACTCCTTTTTTGAATTAATTTCTTCAAACCTTTATAATCAAATTGAACCATAACTATCTCTATACAAATAACGTTTCTAAATTCTCAAAGTAAATGCCTCAACTGCTAAGTCTAAGCCATAAGTGGAGTAACCTTGATCATAAATATTCAACCACCGTAACCCATCGGCAATCATCCAAATATACTGCATCAAAACACAACCTCAAATCTTTCTCAGAAGCATTACAACCTACCACAGATTAACTTGATCCATCTGGGATCGACTAAATCGACATTGTCGATAATCTGCCCTTCATTTCCCTATGAAAGCTCTCCTCATAATTCCAACAAACACCCATCGCTCCTAAGCCAAATGTCCCATGGAAGCTACAATTCTGAATGAATCCTCAACAAATCGCTGAATAGATTCAACCAGACCCAAGAAATCACGCATCTTTGTGACAAACGATGGTCTTTCCCAACTGGCCACCGCTTCATTCTTCTGCAAATCTACATAATGGCCATCGAAAAAAAAAACAATACACCCAAAATAACTCTACTTCCAACCAAACTCGCATCTCCTTAATTGGGTAAACCACAAACTACCCTTTGTAGCTATGACACAGTCTTCAGAAGGACCTTATGGCCCACATAAATACTTTAAATAAATTAAAATATCATTAATAAATCCATCACAAATAGACCCAAAATATTCAATTCATAAGATCCACAAAAGATGCCAACAAAAACACTAATCCAAAAACACCACCGAAGCTCACAATGACCGTACCTTTATCTTAAAGGCTATCTCAGATATATTCTCCTAGTTATCCTTAATTGACAATACTCCGAATGCATATCCAGTTTAGAAAACATGAAGTCCTAAACATTGGTCAAATAAATCATCTATCAATTTCCAACACTTGCCTATCAAATGATTCATTTCCCAAACGACTTAAACTTTTCAATAATTCATAAATAACCTTATCGATTCATCTTTCTCATCCCAAAGGTATTAAACACCCCACGGCAAAGCACTCGGCCAATACCTCATCGATTCTATGCAGGGTCCTCAAAATCGATATCACTCTCGACACAACCTTAACAACAACCTCAATTACCGATCGAAAGACAATTCTGGCTCATCCTCCCCTCTAAAAAATTGCCTCGAATTCCAATACAACTAGATAACCCTTTATGACCACATAACGACTCCCAAATATAGCCTTATAAGCCAAATAAATTCGGCATATATTCTCATTAATTAACTTGTATGCACAATGATACCAATTTCATCGCCTCTCGATCGACTCTTCCTCAAACTCAAAATTCACAACCCATATAATAAATTAGAATATTATTACCGAAATTATTTACACTAATGTGGTGACTTGCTAATCAAATTATTTCTAATATCACATCAAAGTCCGGCACCTCAACTAAAAATCATATTAGTCAATCATTTATATCTACTGACCCAGTTTGAATGCCGGAGTCCACAATTTTAGCAGACCAAGGTTTACCCATCAGGGGTAGACATCCTCAAAGCTCATTTTAGAAATTAGAAAAACATACAATATTTACATACAATTTCAAAGGCCACAGACTTATTTTCGTGCCTTTACCAACTAAATTCATCTTTCTTATTATCCTGAATGCCAAACAGAGAGTGATTCTCTCAAAATTGCCTCCACAAAATACCACAAAAAGTGGAATACGGCACTGAGAAGCCCACCACCGACTTACCTCACTCTCCAACTTATGGGCAGTACACCGAGCTTCATCTAAACAACCAAAAACCTCAAATACATCCTTTACTTTCTAAAGCTCAATTTAAGCCTTAATTGTATAAAAAATTCTAAAAATTTTTAAAACTGGCTCACTCTTAATCATTCGAAGCATGCTCCATCTTTCCCTTAACAAACCATCTTTCACATAGCAACCAAATTCTCATATGGCTGCTAAATCGAATCACCTATTATGTCACTCACGCAACTCATCACTGCCTATATATTGACTTCTTGAATCAAATTCAAACATTTACAACTCAAACATCCATTCTTCACCATAAGCTGTATTTATCGTGCCAAATATTTAATCAATTTCTTCCCCAAAATAACCCAAAAATACCTCTCCTTACGACCTTTACTCTGATACCTCCTCTGTCACTACCTAGGAGCATAATATACGCAAGTCAAAAATAAAATCAATAATAATATTTTTATCAACCATAAAAATTTAACCCAAGTGTGACAGCCATACACATACAGGACCCGATATAATAAAATCCGCATAAAATCTCATCGGATATAAATCTGGACAAACAAAATACGCAACCTGCTATCTACAATCGCAATGGAGGTATTGAATATAATAACAACTTATCGATATAATATAATAACTCCAATATATCCCATACAAGGATTAAGGCCATCAGCCGGCCATAAACACAATCATATCACATTCTCGAGATCTG
Source organism: Nepenthes gracilis (assembly GCA_033239525.1). NCBI lineage: Eukaryota > Viridiplantae > Streptophyta > Magnoliopsida > Caryophyllales > Nepenthaceae > Nepenthes > Nepenthes gracilis. The sequence continues at coordinate 17,442,873 of BSYO01000007.1, forward strand.
AAATATACCAAATATGAACATCTCTATTCATCGATAGAGATTTGCCACATCAAATCGTGTCCGAACTCCTATAAGTGTATCCATACCACTAGTCTAAAGGAATAAATATGAAAATGTGAGCCTAGAGCTCTGCAAGTATCAACATCGTATAAAACGGTACACAAAAATCAAAAGTAGAGATATTATATAGCAATCACATAAAACAAAACATAATGTCCATGAAATCCTTGAAAAATGAGGAGATATCTCATACTAAATCATCGTCCATATCAAATAGTTTCTCCGGAACACAATCATTATAAATAATGATCCAATCAAATCTCATAGATGATATCATATTATATGATCCGAGATCACATTACATAACCATGACCGTCACCATATCCGTGTGGGATACATACCATCGTTCAGATCTAAATCTCATAATACAGAAATTGAGAGAAGACCGTCGGAATTAAAACATAAATCAAAATATGTTCCAGGTTTCTCACATATTTACGCGTATGAGACATTCCTATCGCCCAACTGTGGGCCAATCAGTGTATCTCAAAATCATCCTCTACCCAAATGCATGTATAACTACAAAGCATGCACGAAATCGGATAACCAAAGATCAATGATACCAACTTGAAGAAAGGTTACCGTCATCTGGTAACCACGACTATATCGGCTGCAATTTAAGCCAGCAGCTCAATGCTCGACTACGGTTTAGGCCAGTAGCTCAAAGCTATCTATATACTCTGTCTCCCATAAATTACGAACTTGCTCACTATATTTTACCACCCGCAACTTTGGATGCAATCTCAAGTTTTAGTTATATATTAGGACGTCCGAATATATTAGTTCCGTCAATTCCTTACGATGGTTCTCAATTAAATACACAGTGGGGTAGGTCAGTTACTAAACGTCTCAACCTTCTTTCTAGCGGAAGTAGCCATATCATATACGTCTCCGTCGAGACTAAGCCTCCTTGTCGAGAGCGGTACCAATATTTTATGCCTCGGATCACATATAACGACTCCTCGGGTCTCGGACCACCATGGTCCCAAACTGACCCCACCCCCGGCAACATGCATGATTAATGCAAGGCCTAATTTATGGTTCCACAATATACAGATACACAAATATACATATATACTGTCCGGGTGTCCAAAAATTTTCCAAATCATAAATACCCATGTAAAACCACTACACGCCAGTAAAATACACATGCATGTACATAATTAATAAATTGGGGGTATATAAAAATATATGCATATTAGTAAAATCTCCAATAGTAGTCAAAACACATTAAAAATTAAAACAAACTAAGAATAGAGTTAGAGGATATTTACCTCGACTTTATACTCCACAAATCTGAAGAAAGGATATCCCAAAGCACCCAATTTGTGCCTTTCTCTCTCCTTCCTCACGCACAGCCCATGGCTGCCCTCCCCTTCTCTATGCACAACCTCGGCCGCACCGTTGTCGCTGCCTGCGCCTTCAAACGATCGTCGCCGGCCTTCCCTGTGACCACCGTCGCCACCGCTGCCTCCCGTCCGACCTCTATCCTCTCTCTCGTATGGCTTCTCTCCTTGCGCGGCCCATCGTCGATCTCTCTCCCCTCACACCGCTCGCACTGCTGCTGCACGCCGCAACCTTCCTTGCCGCCACTCCACCACCGTGCTACCTCACGTCGCCATCGTCGGACTCCTCAGCCTCACCCAGCCGGCGCCGATGACGTCGCCATTGCGCAACCACCTTTGCTCTTCTTGTGTGGCTCCGCAGCCAATCTCCTCAGCCCGTGACCACCGCGAGCTGCCGATGACCACCAGCCCACTGCCATCGCCGCCAACCCTTCTCCTCTCTCCTCCTCCTTCTCCTTCGTCCTCTGTGTGAAACCCTAACCCCCTCTTTCTCATCTTCTCCTTCTCTCTCTCCGATCCCCTTCTCCTTCTTATGTTTTTCCATTCTTCTTTTCTCTTTTTTTTATATATTATATATAATAATAATAATTATTATTATTATTATTACACACACACACAAACACACACACACACACACACACACACATATATATATATATGTATGTTTTATATTTATAATTTTTCTTTTCTTTTATTCCCAAATTTAACACGGTATTCGGACAACAGCATAGGTGTGCTCCGAGTGCCACTCTGAAATCTCGATATTCCCAAAAGTTTTACAATATTATAATTTATTTTTACCATGTTTGAAATACCCAAAATTATAATAAATATTAAAATAATCTAAATTGAGATCTGAATATTACACTTCACACTCTTCAAAATTCTTCAAATAAATTAAATTATCATTAACAAAATCACCACAATCAACCCAAATACGGTCAAACATCTAATCGATAACACCCATAAAAGATACTGAAACATTGGACAACCCAAAAGTACCATCAAGACTTCGCAATCGCCACACCTTAACCTGAGAGCTATCCTATACATATTCTCCCACTTAATTCTTAACCAATGGTTCTTCGAACATGGCTCAAACTCAGAGAAAATCAAAATTTCTCAAAATGGATCAAAAAATTTCGATCCTTGAAAGTTAGTACATATTGATTCCCAAATAATCCAAATATAAACCCATTGATTCATCTTTCATCACTAGAGAGCACTAAAGCACCCCACGCCAAGACATTAGGTCGAATAAAATATCTTTTTGACAAATTCTACAATTGTTATCTCGCTTTTTTCAACTCAGACAAGACTACCCGATACAGGGCCTTTAAAATGGACACAAATCTAAGCACAATATCGAAAATAACTTTAATCTTCTGATTCGAGAAATATGCATGCTGAACCTCTGAAAAAATATCTTCAAACTTGCAGATGATCAAAAGGTGTTCAATGGTCACAAAATAACTCACAGATGTGACCATATATGTAAGATAAGTTTGGCACCCATCTTTCAACAGATGACTTGCACGTAATACCGAAATCAATTCTTGAGCCTTCTAATTCTTTCTTAGAACTCAGAAGACTCATCTTGAAATGCAGACTAGAACAGTATTAACAAAATAGTCTTCCCTGACTGAAGATCCGGCTCTAATTTCATGAACTGTAATTAAAAATGTTTCGCCTGAAACCGTCTGACTCCTATTTGGACATCTAGAATCCAGATGCCTGGGATTCAAATGATCCTTTTGACAAATGACATATTTGACCGCATTTAAAGCAGACTCCATTCTGACGACGAGTGTGAGATCCTGATCTCAAAAACATAAGAATTAGGAAGTACACGGTAATGAATTGATAAGGCCAAAATAGTCTGATGAACTTATAAGAGCCAAAGTAGGAAGAGGCAAGCTTGAAGGCCGAAGTGGCCTTATGGCCTCTTGAAGGCCAAAGTGACTTTGTGATCTCTTGGAGGCCGAAGTGGTTTGTGAGCTCTTGAAGGTCGAAGTGACCTTATGGCCTCATGAAGGCCGAAGTTGTTTGTGGCCTCATGAAGGCCAAAGTGGCCTTGTGCCCCTTGAAGGTCGGAGTGGCCTTGTGCCCTCTTGAAGGCCGGAGTAACTTTGAAGCAAGATGGAGGCCGAAGTGGCCTTGTGACCTCTTGAAGGCCGAAGTGGCCTTGGGACCTCTTGAAGGCCGGAGTGAATTTGAAGGCTTAAGGGAGGCCGGAGTGAATTGAAAGCATGAGGGAGGCCGGAATTAATTGAATGCATGATGAGGCCGGTTTGAATGGAAATGAAAGGTTGGCCAGTTGATGTTGAAAATGAAATGTTGGCCGGTTGGAATTGGTGATGAGTTGTTGACCGAATTTAGAAATATTTACCAAAGTAAATAAATGGCATTGAAAACAGGAGTAAATTCTAAAATAAAATGCCGAACTAAATTTGAAGTAACATTTTCGGAGTAAAAATGCTTCAACTAAATCTGCTAATGACCAGAGTAAATTGAAATTGATAAAGACCGACTTTATTTAAAGGTCGGAGTAGATTCAACTACTTCAATCTAATCAGAGTAAGTAAACTCACCTACCTACTCCGCTGACCTTTTAGAAGAAAAGTACCAAGTAGGTAACTTATCACACTTGCTCCCACCTAACCCATCCTCTATAAATATTAAGCTCTATAATCTGGAGAGGAGTTAGAAAACCTGTAAAGGAAGGAGGAAGTAGGAGACGAAGAAAAAGGGGGTCTTAGGCTAGGTTGAAGTAAGCACTTGAAGAATCAGGCAAGTGTACTCTCCATTTTTAAGTTCAGAATGTTTTAATGCAAAAGTACTTTGAACTTATTTTCTATGTCATTGCTTTGGTAATTATGTTCTAAATCCCATTTTTTGAGTTTCATTACGAAGCATGCATAAATTTTATGACTCTGAACTAAGTTCCATATTTTGAAAACCTATAATTACTGACTCTGATTTCATATTTCAGCACATGTTTTATTGTTCATGTTACAATTGGAACTGTGTTGCATGAAAATAGCTCTTGACTTGATTGTTATATGTTGGCTCATGTTGCTATTCATTTTATCATCGAACTACCTTATATGGAAATCCTGTATGAAAATTGGAACGTTAAAAATGTGAAGGCATTTTTAATTTGACCGGAGCTTGAAATATGTAAACTTTGATTCGGCCCTAGAATATGATGAATTTTGTTTGAACTTTGAATAAGTACTTCGGACCTAAAATTGAGATATAGTCAGATAAGGTTTCTCGACATGCCTTAGAAAGTTACGGTGGTAATCAAGGTTAACTCTATCCATGGAGTGATACGTGATCCGCCCCTCCTCGGGACATGAAGAGAGGACAGAAATATGGAACTTGGACTACAGATTCTAAATGGAAATGGAAATGGATATAAATTTGGAACTATGGCCTTTGATTGTGTGGAGTGAATACAATCTACCCTTAACTACTCTCCCCCTTAGCTAGTAGGGTCTACTAGTCTAGATCCCTTTGAACAATAGAAATGACATTGCATTATGGACTTCAGAAATTTGGCCCTACACATGAACTTCAAAAATTAATATTGCTTTGTGAACTTTGGATTTTAATGCTGGACTTTGTACTTCCGAAAAAAAATTGACATTAAAATATGAAATTTTGTACTCTGAAAAATTACATTGAACTGTGAACTTCAAAAAATGGTATCAAATCAAGAACTTCGGAATCGGTATTGATCATGAACTCCGGTATTTTTATGACTCCTGTGTTATCGCATCCATGATTTGTATTGCATGTTTTTAGTACCTTACTGAGTTTCGACTCACTCTGTTATAATTTTTTTCCATATAAGATTATAGAACTGGTCCCGGAGGAGTAGGAATAGATAAAGTATAGCAAGGAGGAATTTCGGAATCGGGAAGCCTATTGAAGATTTTTGAGGATTTTGATAGTCTTAAGTGTAATTAGCTCAAATTGTGAATGAATGAATGACTATGCTTCCACTTGTATATATTTTGGAATAGATTTGCTTCTGCCATTAACTTTTGGTTATAATCAGGTTTTAGAATTACATTTCTGTACGAATTTTGATTTAATAAAATGAAATGTTAAAAGAGTTGGAGCCGTAAATATTACATTGCGTTAGACGATCCTATGTATGTATTGTGAATATATATATATATAAGTTTATATTTTGTACACTTGCATGTGTTGGTCCAATCTGGACCATCTCCCTTGACTATTTCATCTTGGGACTTAGCTTTGGACAAATTTTGACAGAAGGATTTTGAAGTGTAAAAAAAAAAATTTGCTCTGTCACAAAGAGAACTCGCCTCATGTACTTCTTCCTACTAAATTTACAGGCTGACCTTACAAACTTGAACTTAGGGGAGGAAGACAATGTTTCATCTGGCTTTTCTCCGCTTGTCCTTTGGAGGATAAAAAGAGTCCATCCTTTGAGTTATGGCTCCAGTGTTATGATTTCGTCTGGAAACGCTTCTCTGGAAGCTACTCCTACTCGATCAATAGAGCCTAGTCCAACTCCTTGCCATAAGTCCAAAGTCAAAAGGCACCGACTACTTCCAAATTGAGCCTTGAAATGCTTAGCTAGTATCATGTTTCAACAAATCTTTCAGATTCTTCAACATCTTCCTAAGCATTGCTTTAAGAGATTGAACCATGAACTCTTTGTCCTTCAATTCTTCAGCGATGAAAGATTTACGGATATGACTATTCACCTAATCACAGCAATGAGTGGGAATGGACAACCCATGAGTCTTCCTCTCACTCTAACTGTAGTTTCAAACCTTTACACGATCAGTATCTTCGCTGCTAATAAAATCAGACTGTACTTCATTGTTCTATCCTCTGGTTGAGGTTGTCCACCAAGTCTCCATAACTTCTTTGGCAAAGAGAAACAAGTTGACTTGACATGACCTTCTTCGTCATTATCTGCGGCTTCTAATCTTGAAGAACCTTCATTTCCTCAATTGAATACAATGATCACTTCTCACTTTGCACGCGTGCCATCCTTGCGCAGAACCGTGCTAATTTTCTCTATATCATTCCAATTTTATCAGATGTCTCCGAAAATACATTCCAAGCATGTCTCCAAAGAGACATTCAAAGTGATCTCCTCATTCTTCTGGCCCAAGATAAGTCGTTGCCATTGGCTCGCCTGCATCTACTTAACCATCTTTATCACATATCGACCCACCCAAGCCTCAGACCACCACGGTCTAGCACAAATACTTTTACTCTTACTCTCATCATCCCAAAACCACTGCTTACCTTTCTTCCGACAAAAATCTCCTTCAACTCTACGAGATTTTAGACCGACTAGTTCCATCATCTACCTCCCTACCGACCAAAATCTCCTTCTACTCCTCGAGATTTCAGACAATCCAGTTCCATCACCTACCCCTCTACCAACCAAAACCTTCCTCTACTCCACGAGATTTTGGACCAACATCACCAAAGACCACTACTCTTCCAAAATCACAAAATCCAACAAAATCTCCACAAATCTGTAGAAATCAAATAAAATTCTAATTTAATTGTTATATTAAACCATACATTATGTCGCTTACGCGACTCATTATAATCAGATGATCATCCTTCCAATCTAAACCCAAACCTCTATGACTCGACCTTCTGATTTAACCCCAAATCTTCAAAACTTAAATTTTCTATTATTAGTCAAAGACAGTACTTATCATACCTAAATATTCAATCCATTATTTACCTAAAATGACCCAAAATACATCTCCGTATGATTTTTCTCTGATACCACTTCTATCACGAATCCGAATTAAATAGGTCAATTTAAATCATTAATTATAATTCTTAAAAATTAAAATTTTAAATAAAGTTAAAAAATAATACTAAGTCCCCAAAATTTGCGTGTGACAAACCAAATATACAAGATCCAATAAATCAAAAATTCACACATGACCTTATCGGATTATCATCCGGACAAAATAATCATGACCTGCTCTACAATTATCGTAAGGGAGGTAACAATTCAACTAAAAATTATAATCAAATATAATATAATATTTGAACTATTTTCAAAATATAATAATGAGTTTATATCCGACCAATTCTAAAATCCAATCACATCAAATATCAATTTAAAACTTATCAAATCGGATGAATAGTTGACAAATTACGTCCTAAATCCTACAATGCATCTGAACCTTCACTATAAAATGATAAAACAGAAAACGTGAGTCAAGCACTCAACAAGTATTATATTTAAACAAAAAGAGTCTAATGAATCAGAAAAGATGTCAAATAGATAAAAATTTGTTCAAATGATAGAATAAATCCAAATCATTGACAAAATAAATTCAATAAAAATCCAAAATCCAAAATCTAACTGTAGTCTCATACTCAAATAAAATATTCAAATTCAAAATAAATGTCCAAATCGAAAAACAGTCCACATCGAGACATATATATATATAAGCAAAATAGAAATGATCCGAATCGATTCTAATAGACAAATAGCCAATTCTAAAATCTAATCCAAGTCTGAGTTTAAGTTCAAATCCAAATCCAATGCCCAATCTGCATGTGACTTGGGGTAGAATCCGATAGTTGGATGATCAAATAGAATACGCAGAAGTCGAAGCAGTATCGCAGCAGATAGTTCAAAGGTTCAGATCAAAATATATAGTCTAAAATTATTTATACGAGACATACCAAGGCCCATCTGTGGAAAAAAATCAGCAAATCTCAAATCTAAATTTAAAATTCAAATCAAATTTCAATACAAATTAATGCAAAAATATAAATCATGCATTAAATTTGAGTTTTGATTATTTAAATATTAGCTTAAAAAAGAGTTATATATAATTCTGATAATCTTAAGCAAAATCAAATGTAAAGTAGGCCAGCATGTATGGCCACCAATGTACTCCGTACCCATGGATAATGTTACTCACTATTATTTGTCATTCACGACTTTGGGTGTAATTCTTAAACTTGTTAGACATATTAGGACGTCCGAATATATTATAAAGTCGAATCAAATTATCCAAATGGTAATGATAACTACTCTAAGCCTTTCCTGTTGAGGAAAAGAAATTTTTAAATAACAAATATTTTTCCATTGGGAGTTGGCTAGAATATCAAATATCCAAATCCAAATATAGTTACCACAATCCGGCATATGCATGTGACTGCACGGCATATGTAATGTTTCATATACATTTTCATATACACATACTAATATAAACATATATAGTGTCCGATAAATTATTCAAGTTTTTATAAAAATATTAAACCCTCTAAAACATAAAACCCAGTCCAAAAATATTCAAATTAGCCAATAAACTACACATGCATGTCTAGAATAAACAAATCGGGTGTATAAAAATACATGCATGTTAGTAAAAATTTTAATCTGTATTGAAAACATATCAGCTATTAAATCAGACTAGAGATGGGGTTTATAAATACTTGTCTGGATTTCATACTTTGTAAATCTAAAGCAAAGATGTCTTGAAGTGCCAGAATCGGATGCTTCTCTCTCATTATCGACGCGTCCTCTTCTCTCTCCTCCTTCTCTTTGTTTCGCGCCTTTGCCTCTCTCTCTTTCACTGTCGCCTTCGCCAGCAACGGTGGCAAACGAACGGCAACCACGGTGGTGGTGAACCCAGCGATGGCACGGCGACGGACGACGATGCATGTGAGCCGTGTATTCTCTCCCCTCCGTGTCTCTATCAGACAATCCATCAAAATTTCAACTGATTTCCACATAATACATACATGCTACCCAAGAATCGATATCCATAAAGAGAATAAAAGGATTTACTTATCTTGATTTCATCGATTTCCTCCAGAAATAGTGGCGAACAGACGGCGACCGTTTGACTTCGACTCGAGATTTCTCCCTCTACAAATATCAGTAGACAACATAGAAGGTAGCATCATGGAAAGGATTTTGCTGGCTTCCATTCCCGACGCCGAGAACCCTGGCAATGGCGGTGGCTGCCTGCACTAATTTTCCTCTCTCTCCTCTCTTCTCCCCTCTTTTCTATCTCTCTCCCTAAAAACCCTTCCCTGTCTTTATTTTCTTGTTTTCTATTTTTGTCTTTATTATATATTATTATTATTATTATTATAATCATTATTATTATTACATATATATTCTGTTACTTTTATTTCAAAACCCAAATCGATACTCGAGTGGCTGCACGGGTATACCTCAAGAACTAACCCAATTGATCCAAATATCTTTCCAAATTTCATAATATTAAATTAATTTTTTGTTACCCTCAAATTACTCAAAATCACAATTAATATTAAATTAATTTGAATAAAAATCCAGTTTATTACATAAACCACAAACAAAATTACATTTATAAGTATTCGCATTTGCATCCTCAAATTTCTTTCATCAAAGAAAGATACTAATTTGAATGTCGGATGATATATTGGGGAGTAAGTTTCGTCAATCTTTTCGCTGTACTTTATTATATTGCACAGGATTTAAATTAAAAGCATTCAGAGACTAGACCCTCTTCACATTCGACGGATAATTCTTTACTCACTAATTCATATAACAATCCGAATCCAATGATACATCATTAACATTTTTTTTCGTTAAGCTCGTGGGAATTTCAACATCATTTTTCTAAAAATATAACTTGAATCCTTTTACTTTGTTTAATTTGTTGATTACAAGATCCATCTAAAAATCAGCTATCCAAATTGAGTCCCACTTTGAGTCATCTTTATTCCGAATGAACTGTTGATTTACGAAAGCACTACTTATCAAAAAAAAAAAAAATTATGTGAGCACCATAATGAGTTGTTTGAATGGTAATGAATCATAGCAGCATACAAATTTAACCGTATTTTGTATAACGGGTATTTGTATTTTTTTAAATATTTCTTCAATATAGTAAAAAGTAAATTTTAACCCACATATTTGAAATTAAGCTTGCAATTTTGAGATGTAATTTTGACTCTACATTTTAAATACGTGAAATGATGGGGAGATTTTCATTACCCAACTCTAAACGATCCATATTTTAAAATCTATATAAATAAAATATTACATTATAAAAACAGTTTAAAATAATAAAAAATATTCTGCTATTATTATTAATTTTCAATTATACATATTTTTAAAGAACGTACAAAACTTAAGCAAAAGTCGGTAAAAATTATCTTATTTTGTATTATCCAGGGTCCTTGGTTGTCGTACGGATTAAAAAACCTTTAGATTCCTCATCGTCTGGAAGTGATCACGAGCTGGTTCGGTCTCGTCGCTGTTGACTTGGAACCTGCACAACACAACTAACAAATAAAAGGTCAGAGGTCGGCGAAATTTCTTCCACCGAAAATACTCCGACGCTCAAATCAGTATCATTTCGCAATGAATGGAAAGGGGGGACACACACCTAGAGGTGCGTGAAAATATGATGAGTGTGCAGTGGGAGTGTACGAATGTGAGAGTTGAACTCAATGAGCGGTTGGTGGGAAGCCTGGCTCCCTGTGTGCATTGCGATTGATGGCTAACTTTGGTAGCCTGTGAAAGGCTATGGCGGATGAGAGCTGGTCATAAGTCTGAGAGCAAGAACTTGTGGAAGTGTATGTCTCAATGCTAGGCTCAGATTTCAAATTTGGAATCGATCCCTTCTCCTGTAGAAGAAGAGAGAATTTATAGGCTCCAGGGAGTGGAGCTTTAGGCGCGAAAATCCTTTCTACAAGAATTCGTCGGTCGTTGACCTGCTGGTGGCGGTCGATGGTATTAGTTGTCGCCTTGTGACGGTGAGGAGACCGTCATGCTTTGATGGCCACACTTGGTCTGCATCTCACATAAGGATTGGCTGGTCAGCTGTAGAGAATGGCACTAGCTGCGACTAACAGGTTGACCTATCTCTCATTAATTCGCCTTGCTGCCTCACCCATGCCGCTTGCAGCCGCATTAATGAGTGGCAGGGAGCGCTAATTGGCTATGAGCATTGGGCCACCACGTAGGCTACTTGGAGTTTTGGGCTGAATAGTCGATTTGGGCTTCTGCTTCCTAAATTGGCCTTACAAGTTCTGGGCTCCATCGGGACTGGACCCAACACTAGCCCCCCATACCTGGGCCGACTCATAGTCAGGGCCTGGCATGTCCACGAGGGTCGAGTTAGTCACCACGCGTCCTCCCGCAAGATGTGCTGGACTTTGTCCTTATCTTGAGTCGCGCCTTCCCAAGGCGATCACATGGGTTCCCTGAATGCACCGCAAAGATTCAATGCCCTGAATGGAAGGATTTGCATGCCAAAATTTAGGACAACCCTGAAAACTTTCCTATTTAGTGATTGACGGTCATCAGACGGGGCGCCTCGCTAAATATGAGCAAGTCGCCGGCTCCTCTATAAATAGAGGAGTTCTCCGATTGTTGAACATTGCTAGCAGACATCACATCCATCGGATTGTCTGATGCATTAATTGCGTGGGAGATCATGGGGCGTGACGTCATAATAACTCACATTGAAAAGGCGCGATGCTTTAGGGATCTGCCACGTGGGAGGAGCCGGTTGGTTCCCCCTTAAAGCGCTTCTTTCCTAGGGTGACGTCATTTCACTGAGAGACTTCTAGCTATAAACGCCTGAATTCCCTCCAAGGACTTTGTGTCCTTTAGTAACTTCGGGAGTGTGAAACGTGCACTGTCCTTACTCTTTTTCGATCCTGATAGAAAGATTACCGTCCTTGTCAGAATCTGAGTCATCTCTTGGTGGGTTTGCAAGGTATACACATGCCTCACGTATCCGCAACAATGCTGCACCTGGTGCTGCTGTGGCAGAAGGTCGTGGTTTAGAGGCCTCTGTCGTAGGGCCGATGAGATTTTTAAGGGTGCCACCAGGCTTCAAGATGGATGGGACGTCCACTTCCTCGAGGTGTCGTAGGCCTAGGAAGGTGGATCTTGCGTTTCAACATGTAGTCCGCGCTGTTGAAGACTTTGAAGCCAAGATGCAGGTTGCGGTCGAAGAGATTGCGCAGACAAGAGCTCGTGCCACACACTTTTAGAGGGCGTGGGTGGAGTCGAAAGCAAGGGTGTCTAGGCTTGCTGGCACCAATATGTAGGCTTGAGATCGCATTTTAGCTCTTCAGGAGGAGTTCGAGCGATTCTGGGTGCACTCTGGAGAGGAACACGCGCTGTTGGAGGTCGAATTGAGGTCAAGGCTCAGGCCGGTGGTGGTGGCTCCTACATTAGAAAGAAGGTTCTAGGGCGGTATTCGTCTTAGCTAGGGGCTAACCAGGCTGGTGGAGCCAAACTTCTGCATCGGCATTCTGGACTCTCGAAACTCAGGCATTTGGACTCGTGCACACCTAACTGAGTTCACCGCTCCGGATCCTTCGGGGCCTAGTGAGGGCAACTAGTTGTAATTTGTGGCTGTTGACTGCCTCCTATTGTAAAAAGAATTTATTAGTGTATCACGTAATAAAACTTTTTACTTAACCGTGTAGTTTATTCATTACTGTCCATCGTATTGGAATGATTAACTTGTTCTTCTAGAAGCGTGTTCTTGATGCCTTTCTGCCACTAGTTCTAATGGTTAGAATCAGTATTTAATGCTGGCATGACAACCGGGATTTGGAAGGAGGCTGAAGTGATTGTGATCTAGCACGAGCCATGATTGGCTGCCATTTAGAATTAGAGGCATTTCTGTTGAACGGGCATGTGACCTAGCCATCAAGTGAAACGCCAATTGAGTTTCCCACGTATTGGCACCCTGTTGCCTATTTAAGCGACGCTCTTCACAGATTCCCTTCTTCACACTTCCTTGCACTGTGTATCCATAACGCTTCCTTGAGAAAAAGATGGCGAAGAAGAATTCTCCTCCCTCCTCCCGTGTCTCCCGAATAGTTTGACATGGGGTTGGCAACATTGGATCTGTCCTGACCACCAGTGTCATCGCCGCTTTGATGGTGGATTTCGGGATTCCAAAGGACATGGAGTACCTTGCTCCTGGTTTGGATGGTAGGGCCAACGCCCCTCCAGAGGACTTCATTACAGTTTATGAGCATCATCTGAAAGGGGGCTCCTCTACCCCATGCTGTGCAACTTGTATATGCTTATTGAGGCATTGGGTGTTCCAGTGGCGCGACCTCACCCTAATGTTGTCTGCTACATGGACTCGTTGTGCATCTTCACCCGTCTTCATACTGGCGCATTTGATGCGAAGGCGGCAAAAGTGATCTTCCGCTTCATTGAGTAAGAGGATTGGATCTCTATGTCTCATCAATATGGCTTTCACTTTCGAGGGACAAACCCAAACTCAGTGAAAAACTGAAAGAATCACTTCTTCTTCCTTCAGCAACCTTCTGATTTGGAGCTCTCTCATGAGTGGGGTCCAATCCTACTGTTCTTTCGCAGAGATGTGTTTATAGAGGAGGTCAGTGAGGCGTCAAAGTTGGTCACCGCCATTAGATCTCATATGAAGACATTCTCCATCCAAGGCTACTATCTAACGTCCCATGCTTTCGCTACCAACAAGTGGGGTCCTAAGTCTGGCTGGGCTGTAGCTGGCCCGAGAAGAAAAAGTCTGGGACCATTGTACTTCTCGAGCCTTCAGGGGAAAAGACTGAGGAAAGCTGCTCACTGCTGGAGACGTCCTTAGATGAAGAAGTTGAGGATCCTCTAAAGAGATTGAGGGAAGTTGGAGGCACCTCCACTTGGAGGTCACTGAGGCTGGCTATGGGACCAGCCGTGTGAGCCATGAGCCCCGTTCCAAGGCAGACGCCAGACATCGAGCTAGGGAGGGTGTAGTCGAACATTTACCAATTTCTACCATGCGTTAGCTGAGTACAGTGTCCCTATGGTGGAACTGCACTCCAGGGAGTGGACCCCTGCAGGTCCCTTTGTCGACCTGGAGCTACCGGAGGTGGCTGTTAAGGGCGCGCCGATTGTGGAGGTCAGCACGTCAGCTCCTAAGGAGTTGGAGGAGGTTTGCATTTTGGAGCCTGTGCCAGTCTTGGCAAGGACTTAAGAGCTTGTTGGATTGCCTGCCAGGTCACTCTTGGAATTGTGCATCCAGGAGAGTGCGGCCGTGGGGGTGGAGGCTAAAGCCGAACGAGATGCCAGCTTGCCCGGTGCCGATCTAATCCCAGGGTATGTCATGGCTAGGATGGCTCAGGAGCCGAAGCCCCCAAGCGTTCCCTCATCACCTGTGGCTCCAGACCTTCCTATCTCCGTGGAGGTCACAGCTGAATGCGAAAAGCCTCCAGGTTTGCCTGCGTTAAGAGATGGAGCTTGTCATCCGGATGCATCCTTTGTTCAAGTATGATCGTCCAGATTTGAGCATTCCTCTACTGACTGGAACTTTGAGATTTTCTGATCTTCCGTTCTCCCTTGCAGGTCCCTAGGAGGTCAACTCTTTCAACGCGCTAATTGCTCAACTGCACGGATACTTCAACCGTGTCAGGGAAGAGTTCAAGTAGGAGACGGCTTAGTGTGTGGGAGTTGAGATTACTGCCCTCTAAGAGGAAAACGAGCAGCTAAGGGGAGAGATCGGGCAATTGAAGGAAGAGAACAGGCATCTGAAGGAGGAGAGTAGGCAACAGGCATAGGAAACCGTACGTCTAAGGCAGGAGGCTAAGTAGCTGAAGAGAATGGTCACTACTCTGGAGGACAACAACTCCCGCTTCTCCAGAGACCTGATGGGGTGGCTCACTTTAGAGGATGTGGCCCTCGTACTGGAGCGCAGGTAGTGGGATAGCATTTGTCTGTGCCGCAAGATTGCCTCCCTTGTGCTTCTAGATGTCTCGGAGGGCGTCTTTCATCGAGGCAACTCCGAGGTCTGCAACAGGTCTTGCCTGAGAAACTTTTTTGAGGAGGCGGGCCTACCAAACCCGTAGGAACAGCATTGCTTGTACATAGCTTATTTCCTTTTTGCTGTTTGACAATGCCTTGTATATATGTCATGGATGAACAACAGCATTCTTTCTTGTACTTAGTGCCTTTGATTGTATGATATAATTTTGGAGGTCATAATTCCTGTTTTAATAGCTAAGCTTGTAAAGTTATTGTCGCCAAGGCTCCAATCCGGCGCCTTCTTGTGCTGTACTTGTCCTTCATCAGAGGATGTCGTTGCTTCCTATACGTTATTGGGAAGCACAATCCAGTAGAGTGGACGTCGTCAGAAGCCCCGTTGAGCCACACCAAGGGCCAGTTGGGTTTTCAGGTCATGGCAGCTGGACTCCGAGTCTAAGGACTTTTCGCACACAATACCTGTATTAGGTGCTCGACCCCGCTTAAGGCGTCGTCGCTCCGATGTGCACGGCCCTAGCCCACGACCATCGTAGACTGGGGGTGCTCTCTTCTTCAAGAGAAGGTCGTCGCACGATTGTAATTCTCGCCCCCTAAGGTTTTAGTGGCCGTACGTTGGGAACTTTAAAAGCCCCAAGGCCTAATGTTTTTACCGCACGGGTCACCTGGTATGAAACCAAGGATTGCTGGGCCGCTTAGGCTGTTTCAACTCGGTGTCAAAATTTTGAGGTGGCCGCTTTTAGGTCTCTTGGCACGGAGCCAAGGAATGAAGGGCTACTTAGGTTGTTTCAATGTAGGGTCGAAATTCTGAGGTGGCCGCTTTCGGGCTTCTTGGCACGGAGCCAAAGATTGAAGAGCCGCTTAGGGCATTTCAACACGAAGTCAAAATTCTAGGATGGCCGCTTTTGGGCCGCTTGGCACCGGCCCAAGGCTTTGCTTTACAAACGGATGAAAATCCTCCCGACTCAAGGACCGTCTAGGTCGTTTTGTTTCTTGGAATGCCATGCATGCAAACCTCATATGAATGAACACATAAGATAACAAATATGACCAATTTTATTAAATGAAAACACAATACATGTACAAGCATTCCTCATGGTGCGCGTGTATGCCTTACCTGGGCCAATGTTATCCTACTGATAATATTTCCTGCGGTTAGCGATGTTCTAGGTCCACGGCACCAACTTGTCATCCTGGGTACGTAGCTTATATGCTCTATTCTGGAGGATTGCTGAAAAGAGGAACAAGCCCTCCCAACTTGGAGGGAGTTTGTTCCTGCTTGTGGTCTTTCCCGTAGCCTCTACACTCTAGAGGACCAGGTCTCCAATCCTTGAGCGGGCGTGTCTTCACCCGCTTGTTGTAATACCGTGAGATACGTTGCTGGTAAGCTGCAGTCTTCAGGCCGACCGTGTCACGAATTTTCAGGAGCAGGTCAAGGCATTCCTTGAGTTTCTGGGAGTCAATGGCCAAATCGAAGCATTCAACCCACAGGTAGGGAAGTCCCACTTCAACAAGGACAACCGCTTCAACTCCGTAACAGAGATTGAAGGGTGTCTCTCTCATTGGTTCCTAGAAGGTTGTTCGATATGATCAGAGCATGGAAGGCAACTCATTGACCCATGAGTCCTCTACGTCTTCCAACTTGGTCTTCAGTCCGTGTAGTAGCATGTGGTTGGTGACTTCGACCTATTCGTTTGCTTGGGAGTACACTACAGACATATGAACTTGCCTGATGCGTAGGCTTCCATAGTACTTTGTAAACCATTTGCCCGTGAATTGGGTTCCGTTGCTAGTCACTATGACCTTGGAAATCCCAAAACGGTAAACAATATTCTGATGGAGGAACTCCATCACGTTATGGTCCGTGATTCGTGCCAGAGGAACTGCCTCCACCCACTTAGTAAAATAGTCAATGCCGACAATGAGGAACTTCCTTTATTCGGAGGCCAGAGATAGCGGTCCTAGGAAATCAAGCCCCCACTGCGTGAACGGCCATGGAGATTGAATGCTGCGCAGCTCTGTGCAAGGTTGATGAGCCATGGTCCCATGAACCTAACAGCTTTCACACTTCTTCACGAATTTTAGGGCTTCTCATTTAATCGTGAGCCAGAAAAGACTTTGCCGCATAATCTTGAATGTGAGGTTTTTTCCTCAGATGTGCGAGCAGCATATGACGAGGTGGTTTTCACTCAGTGCATATTCAGCTTGCTCAAGAGCTAGGCATTTTAGGTAGGGAGTGGAATACCCCAACCGGTATAGCCTACCATTGAGGATTGCGTACCAGCCTACTGTCTTCTTGATCCGCTTGGCCTCATCAGTGTTCTTAAGCAGTGTTCCATCCATTAGATACCTGTGGTACGGTGTCATTTAATTGTCGCCTTTGTTAACTTACAGTATTTCTTGGTCCAGACCATCCACACTAGGTGTGGCAAGGACTTCCCCTAGGCTCCTGGCATACTGCTTCGGAGATCTTGCTGCTGCATCCCTAGCCAACTGGTCAGCTTTCTAGTTTTCAACTCTTAGTATGCATTCGATTTTGAAACGTTCTAACTCTTGGATCTGGGCTTTTACTTTCGCTAGGTACTTTGCCAGTTGAGGATTTGATACCTCGAAGGTTCCTTGGATTTGATTGACCACAAGCTCCAAATCACTACACATGACCAGTGACTTGGCGTAAGACTCCTTTGCCAGACGAAGTCCTACAAGAAGGGCTTTATATTCTACCACGTTATTAGTGGCATGAAAAGTCAGCATAACATAATACTTGATCTCTGTCCCATTTGGAGTTCTAAGCACGACTCTAACTCCGTTGCCTGTTTGGACAGATGATTCATCTACATTCAGAATCCACGATAGAATGTCTGGCATGTTCAAGCTCTTCGGCCTACGTGGGTCGTCTAGAGTTGGGGCTACCGCCTCAACAATGAAGTCCGCTAGTGCCTGGCCCTTAAGAGCGGGTCGTGGCCGGAACTCCACGTCAAACTGTCCCAGCTCTATAGCTCAGTTAACCAGCCACCTAGAGGTCTCCAACTTTTGTAGGATCAACTTCAAGGGTTGATCCATTAGAACGATGATCCGGTGCGCTTGAAAGTAAGGCCTTAACTTCTGCGCTGAATAGATGAGGGTCAGCACAATCCTCTCCACATGCGGGTAGTGAGTCTCCACGTCCATCAACACCCTACTCACGTAGTACATTGGTCACTGTGCGCTCTTGTGCTCTCTGACGAGTATTGAGCTGAGCACCGTATCCGACGTGGCCAGGTAGAGGTACAGGTCCTCACCCTCGGATGGTGAGCTCATGAGAGGTGGGCTAACAAGGTACTCCTTTAGCTTTTTGAATGCTTCCTCACACTCATCCGTCCACCGGAATCCGAACGCTTTCGTTCCTTTAGGCACCTTGAAGAAGGGAAAGTACTTCTCCGTAGACTTAGCCAGGAGCCACGATAGGGCTGCCAGCCGTCCTGTGAGCTTCTGTACTTCCTTCACAGTCCACGGAGGGTTCATGTCAAGGATGGCTCTGATCTTCTCCAGGTTTACTTCTATGCCACGTTGGGACACAATAAAGTCCAAGAACTTCCTGGAGGTCACTCCGAACACACATTTGGCCTGGTTGAGCTTTATCATGTGAGCTCGGAGTACCTAAAAGGTTTCCTCTAAATCACGAACATGGTCGTTAGCTAGTCTGCTCTTCACGAGCATATCATCGATATACACCTTCACGTTTCTCCTAATCTGGGTCTCGAACATCTTGTTCACAAAGCGCTGATAGGTTGCCCAGGCATTTTTAAGGCCAAAGGGTATTACCTAATAGCAGTATGTTCCTTGGTCAGTCATAAAGGATGTGTGTTTCTCATCATCCCGGTCCATCCTAATCTGGTTGTAGCCTGAGAAGGCGTCCATGGAGCTCAGGAGCTCGTGCCCGGACGTGAAATCCACCAATTAATCAATCCGAGGGTGTGAGAAGCTGCCTTTGGGACATGTTTTATTCACATCGGCGAAGTCCACGCACATCCACCACTTACCATTACTTTTTATCATGAGCATGACGTTGGATAGCCAGTTTGAATACTGGACCTCTCTAATAAATCTGGCGTTCAGCAGTCTCTTCACTTCCTCCCTTATGGCTATTAGTTTCTCAACGGAGTAGTTCCTACACTTTTACCTGACGGGCTTATGACCGGAATCGAGGCCTAGCCTGTGGACCATTATTCCAGTCGGTATTCCGGGCATATCGGCAGGGACCCACGCAAACACGTCGGAGTTCTTTTGGAGAAAGCTAATCAGCCGATTGTGGTTGGCTGCAGTGAGAGAGTTGTCGATGTGCATGCACTTCTCTGGCTCAATAAGGTCCAGTGGTATCAATTCTGTTGCTTCTCCTGATTGGGCTTGCTGTAGCGTGGCTTTATCACGGAGATCTAAGTCTCCGTCCATGAGGTCTGGCACTGCTAGAGCGACATGGGATAAGTAGCATGTCTGCCCCATCACCTGATCACCGATCACCTCTCCTACACCGTACAGTGTCAACAACTTCATCTTTAGTTGAGGAATCAAAATAACAGCCCTGAAAGTCGTGAGGAATGGTCTACTTAGGATGGCGTTATAAACGGACAGCAGATCGACAAGGAATGTCAGCTTTGACGTTGCAATACGTGAGTGAGTTCCCATCGTGATCTCTAGTTAGACTACTCCCTGCACAGGTATAAGTTCGTTGTCCAAACCGTATATGGGGCCATTGGCTGCTTTCATCTAGCTTCGTCTCAATCCAAGTTTAAAGAAAGCAACAAGATATAACAAATTTTGAGAGTTTCTATTATCAACAAAGACTTGTTTCAGTTGGTAATTAACCGTATCATCTGAAATGAGGGTGGATATAATAAGAGGATCAAAATGTGGGAAGGTTACATGAGTCATATCGTCGCTGCTAAAACTAATGACATAACTCTTATCCCCTATCTTCGCTCTCTTACTGTTAGAAGTCTACTCGGGTTATGCTTATCTGCTCCTCTTGGCTAGCGCGGTTGAGATCATACTGATCACGCCAGCGGCTGTACAGTTCATTGGAGGCTCACTCGCCTCACCTTCTGAGGCTGCAGGGGCCTACCCCGAGTCCTTTACGAACCATTTGATGTGTCCATAACGGATCAGATCCTCTATCTCCTACTGCAGGGTTCAATTGTTCTCCGTGGAATGTCCTAGGCAGTAGTGGTACTGACAGTATTTCGTCTGGTCACCACCACTCGGGCCGTTCGACACTTTTGTCCACTTGAAGAACTTTTCATCCTAGATCTGCAACAAGATGTTCGTGCAGGTATTGTTTATGGGAGTTAGGGATGTTGGCCTATACTCCTTCCTAGATCTCAGTGAAGGCCACGACTGCTTGTGGCATTCCTAGAAGCCGCTACTGTCGCCATTCCTCTTCTTCCCGACAGCTAGCTTTGGCCCTTCTGGATAGCTATTCACGCCTTCGGGATGCTTTGTCTCATTGGCCTCCTCTACCAAGATGTAGACTCGGGCGATGGCCTCTGCTTTTCAAAAGGACTAAGAGCACTGATGCGACAAGTGTTTGAAGAAGTCCCTTACCACCAACATAGCAACGAAGGCGTTGAGTTTCAGCTCATCAGAAAGATGGGGGATCCGACGCACCTCAGTGATGAAGCGATTGATGAATTACTTCAAGCTTTCGTCCGTCCTCTAGCGGAGGCAAACCAAGTGCCATGGCTACTTCTCTTCCCTCAGGCTGGAAGCAAATTGGCTCAATAAGCAATCCGCAAGCTCGTCGAAGGAGCGGATGGAGTTTGGCGGGATGCCATAGAACCAAAGCAGCACGTCCCCCCTAAGGTTGATGGGAAAGTATTGGCACATCATGGCCTCACTCGCTCCCTGAAGGGACAGATGAGTGCGGAAGTAATTAAGGTGGTCCATTGGATCCTTACTCCCATCGTACCTATCCAGTGTTGGCATTTTGAACTTGCGGGGTAGCAGCTGGGTCCGAAGATCCATGGTGAAGGGTGACCTTCATAGGTCAGGGGAAGACCGCACGGGCATCTCCTTTTCCAGAAGATCCCAGAGCACCTTCACATTTTTCTCCATCGGTGGTTCGAACTCGCTTCTCCGCGCATTGATGACATCGCGGAGCTCCGTGTGACCTTGCTGGTGCCGCTGAGCTTGCTAGTTGTGGCGGCTTTCTACATAGGGCGGCCGCACGCTGTATGAATCCATAGCTGTCTGCCTCCTCTCGCTATGGGAGTCACAAGGGTTACGCAGCTCTGGGCTCTCCTCCCGCTCGTCCTAGCTAGGGTGGCTTCTAGCCGCAAACTAGGCCCTACTGCTAGAGGCTGCTTAGGTCTTGGTGTCGTAAGGCCGATCTAATCTACCCCTGGGGGTTCTGGCGAGATGCCTTCCCCACCTGAAGGATGACGCTTAAGATGTTAGGGGAGCAGCCTCCATCCACGGTGTGCCCATCAAGTTGTAGAGGGCCTGAACCATCAGCCTTATGTCACCCATATCGGTGGCTAGGTGGTAAATGTCAGGCTGCAGATGGACGTCAGCATAGCTACCCGTCGTCGTGGCGAGTGGCTGGACCTCTTGTTGGGGCGCTGGCTTGCGCCCGAGTGTTGACCATCTTGTCGTAAAGGAGTAAATGTTGAAGGGAGATGCTAGACTTTTCATCGCGTTCCCATAGACAGTGTCCATGTTGCATCCCGGGTCCCTGATTATCGTCGGATTATGGAACCTTCGGATTCCTCGTCGTCCACAAGCAAGTCCAGTCTCCATCGCTATTAACTTGGAACCTGCACAACACACCTAACAAACAAAAGGTCAGAGGTCAACGGGATTTCTCCCACCAAAAATATTTCGATGCTCAAGTCAGTAGCCTTCTACAATAAACGGAAAGGGGGGACGCAAGCCTAGAGATGTGCGAAAATATGATGAGTGTGCAGTGGGAGTATACGAATGTGAGAATTGAACTCAATGAGCAGTTGGTGGGAGGCCTGGCTCCTTGTATGCACCATGATAGGTGGCTAACTTTGATAGCCTGTGAAAGGCTGTGGCGGATGAGAGTAAGTTGTAAGTTTGAGAGCAGGAACTTGTGGAAATGTATGTCTCAATACCAGGCTCAGATTTCAGATTTGGAATCGATCCCTCCTCCTGTAGAAAGAGAGAGAACTTATGGGCTCTAGAGAGTGGAGTTTTGGGTACAAGAATCCTTTCTGTAAGGATTTGTCGGTCGTTGACTTGCTGGTGGCAGTCGGTGATGTTAGTTGTGACCTTGTGACGGTGAGCAGACCGTCATGCTTTGCTTGCCACACTTAGTCTGCCTCTTGTATGAAGATTGGCTAGTCAGTTGTAGGGAACGACGCAAGTCGCGGCTAATAAGGTTGACATTTCTCTCATTGGTTCGCCTTGCTGGCCCCGTGCATCCACCTATAGCCGCATTAATAAGTTGTAGGAAGTGCTAATTGGCTGCAGGCGTTGGGCTGCCACGTAAGCTGCTTGGAGTTCTGGGCTGAATAGTCGATTTGAGTTTCCGCTTTATGGATTGGACCTTGTGAGTTTTAGGATCTACCGAAACTGGACCCAACATATTTAAATATAAGGATGTTTTTTCAAGAGAAAATAATTTAATTCTCAAAATAAAATACTTAAATTATTGCTTTTGACGCATCTAATATTATTTTCTATGGGAAATAATTGGCTATCAACTTTCGAAAATTGCGAGCATAATCATTCGCTGTTGTGTTACTGTAGTCACCACACTTATTTTTTGCTGCGTTCATGGCCATAGACGACGATTAGACGGCAATGTGCAGAGGTCATGTTTTTTTTTTTTTTTTTAATTTAGTAAAATTTAAAATAGCTAAAAAGAATTAAAATAAATCCTACCCATAAAAATAATAAATTACAAAATAATTATAATTGGATAGAATAAATAACATTTAATTTTATTTTAATATCTTTTTTTTCTCGTTCTGTTTCCTTTTATTTTTTTTATAATTTACTGTTTGTCAATAATGGTTGAAAGTCGACTGGCTGGTCCTCCCCATCCGCGCTCTCTCGCCCGTGAGATCAGTCCGGAATACCTCCTCTCTCTCTCTCTCTCTCTCTCTCTCTCTCTGAGGCTCTTTCTTTTCTGAACCTTTGCAACTGTTTTCAGATCATTTACTGCAACATTCTCTCTCTCCACTTCCTGCCCTTGCGGCTGTTTCTCACTCGTACAGGTACACCAACCTCGAGCTGAGCGATTCCTCAAATCATCGAACTCTGAACTGTTTTTTTTGTTGTTCCATTGGTATTTTGTTTTTTTTTTTTTTGGTACGAAATTTCAACGCTTTACTGTTTTTTCCAGTCCTCGCTGTTTGACTTTCAAAGACTTCACACTCTCGCTCTACTACTGAATTTTATTCGGATTCGTTAAAATTACTGTTGCTGTGATTCAGTTTGCATGATTGGAGTGACATTGAGCGGTGGTGATGTCGGATTCGTGGTTCGACGAATTGTTTGGGGAATTGAGATTTTGAATTTACGACGAAAATGTGAGTCTGAGAGGTTTCGGCAGGAATCCGAAGTTGTCGGGGTGAAGTGATGTATGGAAGGGTTTTATTTTGAGAACGGATAAGCTGATTTTGGATTGGTGTTTGGATTCGAGTTCTGTTGGAAACGGCGTGTTTTGATGTCGAAGATGGATAGAATGACTTCGGATCTTAACCGGAACGGTTCCGTAGAACGGGACATTGAGCAGGTAATGATAAATGTAGACTTTTCGTGGAATATTTACTCTATTGATTTGATTGATAGCTATAATTAGTCATTGTATGCCGAATTATATTCTAGAATTGGCGTTCCTGTTTAAAAGTGTTGATATGTATGTATATGGTAAAAGATTGTGCTAAATTGGCACAGCCAATGCACCATTTTTGCACCGAAACTGTATTTTCTTTTCTTTTCTAAACCTAAGATAAATTGAATCCACCAACGCTCTCCCATTGTTAATTGAAAATATGGTTACTTACACGTGGTCTTTCCGGAGGGAACAAAATCTTCTGGAGGTATACTGAGCATAGGAAAATTTTCTGCTATGTGGTTTGTCTGATTAGTGACAAGTCTAGAACAAAACCAAGAGAAAAAAAAAAAAAAAAGGAACCTAATCCTTGGTTTGAAATACTAGGTTCTGCTATACGTACCAATGGATTCTGAACTGCAGACTTCTTCTGTCTCAGTTATCTGTCGGTGTATACTTGGTGTTTGATGAATCTGTATTCTCATAAAAGATGTCCCTAGGGGACGTTTGTGTATTCTAACTATATGAGGCTACAGATGTTCGAGAATTTTAGGCATGAGGCGGGGGATCATTAGAATAAGGAACTGTTGTTGGTTGTGGGGGTCATGATAGGGTCAGAGTGCCATTTCTAACTAATTTTATTCCAAATGTAACTTTCTTATGGATATTTTGAGATGAAATCTTGCAATATCATCATGTTAGTATGTATGTAGTAGCAAATTCAAGTGAGAGTTATCAATTTTATAACTGATCTGTTTACATAAAAGGCAATATCAAAATGCTGAATGCCATGGTATTAAAAACGGATTTCCCATTTTAGTTTAAAAAACTTGATTATGAAAGAAGATAAGTAAGTTTTGAGGTGGAGGATGAGGACTCAGCCAAGCAGGACTTTGAACAAACTTCACAGGCTAGGAGAACAAAACAATTTAAGATTGCCTTTGAACCGTGCTAGATAAAAAAGTTTGCTTGTCATGAGGTTGCCATTTTCGTGTTTCCATTTCCCGGTTATCACCATGGTGCCTTCTTGAATGTATTCATGAATTGCACTGGCATTATTTGTACGATTAAACATGCCAAGATACATAATGTTATGTTCTATCTAGTCATAAAATCCATACTAAACTATTTTTGTTTGGACATTAGTTGATTGCTATGAAGCTAGAGTTTCCTTGTCCACGAGTATATCTTCTACATATTTATTCATACTCTAAAATGATCATACAACAGGCAATTACTGCTCTTAAGAGAGGAGCAACATTGCTCAAGTATGGAAGAAGAGGAAAGCCAAAGTTCTGCCCCTTCCGTCTGTCCAATGTGAGTTTGCTTCTATTTTTCTTAACTTTTCTAACTGCTGTTATAAGCACTCATATTGTTTATTTTACTCTATTTGTCAGCCTCCATTTTTCATTTTATGGAGATCAGCCAATCAAAATTTTGAGTTGATATGAATCTTGTTACTTGTCTTCTGGTGAAAATTGTTATTCCATGCGTCATGCTCATGCATACAACTAAATCAAATTAGAACCTTTTTCCTGAAGTTATTTCCCCACTCTTCTGAAGCACCTTATTGCAACGTTGTAGCTGGAACAGAGGCAAATGGGTTCTTCTAAACTCTAATGACATTTTTGTTTCAGTTTATGATAATTTACCACTATAATTGGACTTTCTACCTTTATTGAACTTGTTTGTTATGATGATTCTAAGGCATATACGTGCTTACTGATTTTCTTACTTGTGGAATATATCATATCAATTATATCAGCTTGTGTTCTCTTGGACCATATGTCATCATATTCATTGGAGACTTCTGATAGTTTCTTATCCATGTTTCCATCTCTGCAAACATCTGAGAGTGTGAGAGGATAGCTAAATCACTTAGCTTTGGACTGCACTAAAGACATCTTAGCTTTGGACTGCACTAAAGACATCCATTGTCCATGAAGGCAAAACTTCTGGCAGGACATGGTTTTCTTACTCTCTTCCACCCACCCTATAAGAAATGGGTTCAAAGGGGCA
The DNA here is from genome assembly GCA_033239525.1 of Nepenthes gracilis. Lineage (NCBI taxonomy): Eukaryota > Viridiplantae > Streptophyta > Magnoliopsida > Caryophyllales > Nepenthaceae > Nepenthes > Nepenthes gracilis. The sequence goes on from BSYO01000007.1 coordinate 17,468,860, forward strand.
GCCGGGTGTATGAAGTCCCCGTCATGCGTGGGTTCAGGGAAGAGTTGAACCCTTTTGTGTGTATAGTTCGTAATCTTACCTTACATTATATAAGAGGATATTTCCGTAACAAACCCGTGACTATTAGGTCACACGGTAACAACTCCACCGTGCACCAGGACTACCTAGAAATGGATAAACAAAACAGGAAAACAGAAAACTAATAACCTATAATATCCACTTTAAATAATGACAGAAAATGTTACTCCATGTCTTGATGCATGGGTTGGCAGACATTCTCTTTTTAACCGTGACATTGTATTTCTTTTACCCTCTCATTGAACATCAAAGCATGCAGTATTTGTTGGCTTCTCTGTGTTTTGTTCAAAATAGATACTGCAACTTTTGGCTGATGTTTATGTTGGGGACATCTTTCTAATTTAGTTTTGTATGTTTGCACTGTTGATTTCAGGATGAGTCCATTTTGATATGGTATTCTGGGAAAGAGGAAAAACACCTTAAACTAAGTCATGTGTCCAGAATAATATCTGGTCAGCGCACTGTAAGTCTTTTCCTTCAATGTTTTCCAATAATTCATGAATTGTATTGTCTCCAAAATATGTGTTGAGTCTGCAAAAAAAAAAAAAAATTGTAGATATAAATTCTGCACGTCTAATAATTTTGCTCTGTAATCTGGTGGTTAAAGAGTGATAGTCTGATTCTAGAGGATTATGTTCCATAACTTGACGGATAAACCATATTCAAGATTTATCTATATTCAAGATTTTATTGTGCTGAATGTGTTTGGGAAGAAATCTCTTTGCTTCTGAAGGGAAATCTTTTGCAACCTTTTTCTTTCAGTGAAGCTGCTATTGTCCTTGTTCTCTTGCCTTTTTGCCCAGTGCTGCTGGCATGTTCACAAATTTCAAAGTTTTTTTATTTTCCTTTTTCTACTTTATGTTATGCTGATTAATTTTATTGTCTAATGCAGCCAATCTTTCAAAGATACCCTCGTCCTGAGAAGGAATACCAATCATTTTCTCTTATATATAATGACAGGTCACTGGATTTGGTAAGAATTTTCTTTGCTGTTGTTAATAGATCTGATTTATGCTTGATTTGATTTGCAAGTGCATGAATTTGTACTATCCCCCTGTTTCTGCACTTTCCTTCATATTTCAGTCCTTGACATTTTTATAACAGTCATGTGACCCTTTTGTTTAGATTTGCAAGGATAAAGATGAAGCTGAAGTATGGTTTAGTGGTCTGAAATCATTGATTTCAAGGGGTCGTCACAAGAAATGGAAAACAGAATCAAGGAGTGATGGGGTTTCATCTGAAGCAAATAGTCCGCGGACATACACACGGCGAAGTTCTCCCTTGAATTCCCCCTTTGCTAGTGCAGATAGCTTGCCGAAGGTAAAATGATTTCCTTCTGTTTACCTTCCACCCCTATCTTCAATATGAGAGGTTTCAGTTACTGGGATATATTTCAATTGAATTCAGGATGGCACTGATCACCATCGCCTTCACAGTCCATATGAGAGCCCTCCAAAGAATGGTATGGACAAGCCATTTTCCGATGTGATTTTATATGCTGTTCCTCCCAAGGGATTGTTTCCTTTGGATTCTGCTGGTGGTTCTGTCCACTCAGTGTCATCAGGTGGTTCAGATAGTGTTCATGGTCACATGAAGGGAATTCCTATGGATGCTTTTAGAATGAGTCTTTCTAGTGCCGTTAGTTCATCAAGTCAAGGTTCTGGTCATGATGATGGAGATGCATTGGGTGATGTTTTCATCTGGGGAGAAGGCACTGGGGAAGGTATTTTGGGTGGTGGAACTCATAGAGTTGGGAGTTGTTTTGGTGCCAAGATGGATTCTCTGTTGCCCAAGGCGTTAGAGTCTGCTGTAGTCCTTGATGTTCACAACATAGCTTGTGGTGGACGGCATGCTGCTTTAGTTACCAAGCAAGGGGAGATCTTTTCCTGGGGGGAAGAATCTGGAGGAAGGCTAGGTCATGGTGTGGATTCTGATGCATCACAACCAAAGCTTATTGATGCTCTCAGCAATACCAATATTGAACTTGTGGCATGTGGTGAGTACCACACTTGTGCTGTAACACTTTCTGGTGATTTGTACACTTGGGGTGATGGCACTTTTAGCTTTGGACTTCTTGGGCATGGAAATGATGTGAGTCACTGGGTCCCAAGAAGAGTGAATGGACCATTAGAGGGTATTCATGTTTCTTATATTTCTTGTGGACCTTGGCATACAGCTGTTGTGACCTCCTCCGGGCAATTATTTACCTTTGGGGATGGAACTTTTGGTGTTTTGGGCCATGGTGATCGAAAAAGTGTTTCTACACCCAGGGAAGTTGAGTCCCTAAAGGGGCTCCGAACTGTGCGAGCTGCCTGTGGTGTCTGGCATACAGCTGCTGTTGTGGAAGTTATGGTTGGGAATTCAGGTTCCAGCAACTGCTCTTCAGGGAAGCTGTTTACTTGGGGTGATGGGGATAAAGGTCACCTTGGGCATGGTGACAGGGAACCAAAACTTGTGCCTACATGTGTCGCTGCTCTTGTAGAGCCTAATTTTTGTCAGGTTGCATGTGGACATAGTCTAACAGTTGCACTTACCACCTCTGGTCATGTTTATACTATGGGCAGTCCTGTTTATGGTCAACTAGGAAATACACAAGCCGATGGCAAGCTACCAACACGTGTGGAAGGCAAGCTCTCTAAGAATTTTGTGGAGGAGATTGCTTGTGGTTCTTATCATGTTGCCATCTTGACTTCAAGAACTGAAGTCTATACTTGGGGAAAGGGTTCACATGGACGCTTAGGTCATGGAGATGCAGAAGATAGAAATTCCCCAACACTAGTAGAAGCTTTGAAGGACAAACAAGTGAAAAGTGTTGCTTGTGGTACAAATTTCACTGCAGCTATTTGCCTGCATAAGTGGGTCTCTGGTGTTGATCAATCAATGTGTTCAGGCTGCCGCCAGCCTTTTAATTTCAAGAGAAAACGTCACAATTGTTACAATTGTGGACTTGTATTTTGTCATTCATGTAGTGTTAAGAAGTCACTAAAGGCCTCTATGGCACCAAATCCAAACAAACCTTATCGTGTTTGTGATCATTGCTTTGCTAAACTAAGAAAAGCAATTGAGACTGAGGCTTCATCTCACTCTTCTTCTAGTAGAAAAGGGGTTATGAGTCAGGCGTTTAATGATCTAAATGAGAAAGATGAAAAGTTAGATTCAAAACCTCATGCACAGCTTGCAAGATTGTCTTCAATGGAGTCCTTCAAGCAGGAGGAAAGCCAAGCGTCCAAGAAAAATAAGAAATTGGAATTTAGTAGCAGCCGGGTGTCACCTGTACCAAATGGAGGTTCACAATGGGGGGCACTTAATATCTCGAAATCTTTTAATCCTGTATTTGGATCATCAAAGAAATTCTTCTCAGCTTCTGTTCCTGGATCTAGAATTGTTTCTCGGGCAACATCACCAATATCAAGACGTGCTAGTCCACCTCGTTCAACAACACCTACCCCGACTCTTTCTGGACTTATGTCTCCAAAAGTTACTGTGGATGATGCCCAAAGGATAAATGATTGTCTTAGCCAAGAGGTTATTAGATTGAGAGCACAGGTATGAGTTTTTCCTACTCTTTAGTTTTGTACTTGCATTGTGGATAGTATAGGAATATTTTTCATCATATTTTGAAATTGTAAGGTTTCCAGTAATATTAATGGATACTGTGGAATATAATCGAATCAAGGTTATGTTCACCTTCGCACTGGTTGCCAAAGCTAGCTTTGGGTTATGCAATATTCAAAGTTGCTTGTCCATGAAAGATATTATTTTAGTTTCCACGTCCATGAAAGATATTATTTTAGTTGCAACGTCTTTAAAAGATTTTTTTTTCTCTGATGAATTGTTCACCCTTCTCGCTGGAGTTTTCGCAGTCCCACAATCTCTGATATTGCCAGGTGAGAACAGTCTTTCCTCCTGTTGATGCATAGATTTACAAGGTTTTGACTACGAAGCCACAATAGCAGTATTCTCAATAAACCTATAGTAATATTTTTATGTAGTGTGTTAATTTTACACTAATCTTCATACCACAATTGATAATGTAGACCTTAATGTTGATGATTTTGATTAATGCAACAAAAAAAATTCAATAATGAACTATAGGTTTAATCTCAGGTACTAATCTTAATTTCCATCCCTTGAATATTCCTTTTGCCTAGCAAAAAATATTCTTATGATTGATTAAACGAGAAGGGCTCTAAAATGCATTGTGCAATGATTTTTTTGCCTTGTTTGTAGTCAAACTAGCTGAATTTACCAAAAGAAATGATTGCGCTCCAATTTAGCTTGTGACTGCCATAATGCACTGTTCTCTTTAACAAGATCATGTAGTATAAAGGTCTTCTCAAACCCATTACTGAAAACCATTGACCCTTTTAAAATTCCATGGTATATCACAAAAGGTGAAGAGTATTATGCTAACCTTTGAAGTTTAAATCTTTTAAACTAATAAAGAAATGTCTTAGGAAAGAACAGAGATATTCTTGCTAAATGAGCACAAGAATTTTTTCAAATATAACTCAAAAAAAAAAAAAAAAAAAATTACAGCAAGATCTGGAGAGGTTGTGAAAAAACCCATCTTGCTCCTCGATCATGGTCCGATTTCAATAGAGTTCTGTACAATTTATCCAGCTCCCATTTGCCAACTCTTCTCCTTGTAAAGTCTTCAAAGTATGCATCCCTACCTCTTTTCTTAGAGCTCCTAAGCATGATTACGACTGTTTATTATATTCCTTCTTTTTATTTGGCTATGACCTTAGTGAGAACAAACTTCATTTTTTCACTAGTTGCTAATAAACTGTCTCCTGTACATTGTTACTTATCTTTTGTGTTTCATGTATGAGTTCAATGAATCGAGGGTAGCTTGGTGATGGGATATCCACTTGCCCAACCATTTGCTTGGAGTTTCTCATGCATGAGAAGCCTTTTAAAGTTCTTGGAATTCACATATAATAAGACCCTCCTAGAAATCAAATACACCAGCAGCCCAGGGCAAGACATTATGCTCGATATATCTCGTCTTCCCAATGGGTTAGATTCCCTCCTAAAGTGATTATTCCCTTGAGAAGGCTCTTGGCTGAAGTTTCCCAAGATCCAAATCATGATATTCTTCCTTTCCACTGGTGACTAGTCCATTGGTAACACAGTAATGGAAAAGTACACCATATTTGCTTCCTTATCTTGCTTATTTGCCCCAACTTTGCTGGATTGGACCCACCTCTGCTGGATCACCTTCTGCTCTCTATCTCTCTCTTCTTTAGGATGAGATACGGGGTGGTCAGATTAGCCGCTTTACTTTCTCTAAAGCAAATGTAGGTGAATGGTTGTGCATTAACCTTGCACTTCTCTGATGGTATATCTTGTTTAAAGGATTTGTCGAACTTTGTGGTAGTCTTGGCAAATGGACCTGCACACTTGACACTTCTTGGGGCACCTGAAATGGCGTGAAACTCTGTTAAAAGGGTTGGTGCTTCATGTTTGACTTAAGGTATTATCTTTCAGGTGGAAAACCTCACACGCAGAGCCCAGCTTCGAGAAGAAGAATTGGAAAGAACAACAAAAAAGTTGAAGGAGGCAATAGCGATTGCAGGGGAAGAGACTGCAAAATGCAAAGCAGCAAAGGAGGTGATCAAATCACTTACTGCACAGGTAATTCATGTGTTCTATACTCCTCAGATATCTTCTTAGCATCAGAAATTAGAACGTGTTCTGCTATGTAGTTCAAGTATAGCCTATGCATTACATCATAAGGGTGGTCAAATTCAAGATTCTTTTTTTATTTTTTTAAAAGGAAATGTGATATTATTTTCATTGACCAATATTTAGTGTTCTACAAGACTGAAGAGGTTCTGATGAAATTTTCGTATAATGCTACCACATTATTTTTCCTCTCATGATAGTTTATTTGCAAGAAACTTGAAAGTTATGCTGTAAATGAATTGTTCTGTCTGTAAATACTTATTCTTCCCTTGCTTTGTGGAATAAATCCAGATTTCTTGAATTTATTGTGAAATTTTAGTCTTCTGTTTTATATATACTAAATTTCAGGTCTTTGGAAATGCAACTGCATAGGCTCCTCTGTTCTATCTGAACTCTGAACAAACTTTAGTATTTTCAAACCTCACTGTAAATTATTTTTAGGTGGATAGTTATTTTGGAATTCATTCTTAGCTCAATATATGTTAAGTAACTTTGACAATGATAAATTTGTGGCATGGTATTGATTACATTCACGTTGTTTTTTGATCAATATTGATACTTATGAATCAGTTGTATGCCTGTGATGGCTTATTTGTTGAAAGTGCTATGGAAGTGCTTATAAATGATACAATGGCTGCTGGATATTTCTTATAGAAGTTGCTCTTGCTATTGACACCCTTGGTATCTCCTTCTGTAAGCAGTTGAAAGAGATGGCGGAAAGACTGCCTGTTGGTGCAACCCGAAACAGCAAATTACTTTCTCCACCTGCGTTGGCCTCGAATCCTGCTTCTGCCGAGGTTTCCCATGTTTCAATGGACCAGTTCAGCGGTCAGATGCCTTGGCTACAATCAGATTCAAATGGTTTGGATAGTCAGGTGCAAACTAACTGGTCAAGCACCCCGAGTACTCGTAGTTCTGTTATGAACAAATCAGTTTACTCTGAAGCAACAACCAGAATTGGGAGCAGAACAAAAGAGGGTGAATCTCGCCATGAGAACGAGTGGGTTGAGCAAGATGATCCTGGTGTTTATATTACATTTATCTCTTTACCAGGAGGTGTCAAAGATCTGAAGCGCGTTCGTTTCAGGTATGCATATGCTCTGGGCTTCTGAATCATTGGGCTGTCTATTTTTCTTTCTAGTTTGGTTTCCACGGGTCACTTTCAAAGATGAGACTAGGGACGTATTACTTCTAACATATTTGGTTGTAGGAATTGACTCCGGTAGGAATAAAATAATCTTTTACTCATAATAGAATAAGGTGAGAATAGCTTTGAGAAATAGTCCCATGTTTAGTTGGTCACCTCTTATATCTGAAAATTGAATTAGGAATTAATTTTTTAGTGTTTTGTTTACAAAAATAATTGGAGGAATAAATAAAATCGATAAAAAATGATCTTCTATGATCTTACGAAAAAAAAAAAAATCCAGTACATCATTGACACATCTCCACCCAACCCACCATGATCATGCCATTGCCGCCTCCATAATGCCGCCATCATGTAAGAAAAATGGTCTTTTGATTTGGATTGTTAAGAAATATGGATACGAAAGCCCATCACAGAGCACGAGTTGATTTATTCCTTGGAGTTACTCTTCTATAGGAATGGTAATTCCTGGCTATACACTAACCCAAAGAGGAATCCCTATTCCGCTGAGACTGAGCTTTGAATGGAACTCCAATTCCATTCTAACAAACATGGTGTTAGTATTTATGTATCTGTTTCTTTGATGGTAGTCGGAAGAGGTTTAGCGAAAAGCAAGCAGAACAATGGTGGGCGGAAAATCGAGCTAGAGTGTATGAACAATACAATGTGCGCATGGTTGACAAGTCGAGTGTTGGTGGTGATAGCGAGGATGTGACCCGCTGATTAACAGAACTCGATCATCTGGAAATCAAATGCCGCCCTTTAGGCTCTTGCTTACATATCATATTGATCCACGGTTTTGTTGAATGCTAGGATTGTTACCGAAGGAACAGGCAATCTATAGTGTAGAGGTTTGCTTTCTCTCTCTCTCTAATTTTTTTTTTTTTTTGGGAATTTGATTTTTGTAATTTGATTTTAGTTTTCACATCTGTTTCACTAATTGTACCTTGTGGGGGAGGGGCTGATGGTGAGTGAGAAATGTAAATTCATAGTAGGTGATGGCTATTGATAATCAGCTGCCTTGTAAATTCATAAATGAAAGGGTTTTGCATTTCCCCCCTTTCCCCGGTGCTGTTAGGATCCTCCCATTTTGAAGGCTTGCAGTTTATCCAACAATTTATAATAGAAATTAAATAAATAAATAGTAGATATCATGTTAAGTGATTTAAATAAATATTTAATCTTCATCGTATGTCTATTAAACTTCAAATCTAGACAATCGGATAGACATAAGAGCCTCTTTACACAAGGGCTGGATGGTTGGTACTCGATAGGAGATGGGATCTACTACATGCAAGTAGTGTGAATACTGACTATGACCCTATCCTATTGCTTTGTGTAGAGTTAGGATTTAAGGATTTTTAGGGCAAATATGCAGTATAACGAGCTGAATAATGACTCATGGCTATCTTTGTTTTGACCACTCGATTATTATGAAATGAACCAACAGAGAGCGGGGAAAGAGATGCATTTGAGTTTACCGAATGTCTCTGTTACCGGTCTGATTAACAGTGATGCTCTGGTTGTTCGGAAGAGTACCCGGGCCTCTCAAGCACCGATGCAATTACGGGATTATATCCGGGATTGACTCGGATATTTATCACATGGATTCTGTTTCTGTTATACTGCCCCGCTCTTGTTATATTGTTGTTATGTTTCTGTTATGCTTCTGTTTCTTTGTTTAGCACCACGTGCAGCTTACCGCTTCTATTTCTTGAATTGCTTCTCGTTATATACTGTGTACGGATCAGTACAGGGAATATATGAAAAATCCTACTTCTGCTCTTCTGTTCTCTCGCCCGACTTCCCTCTTTTTCTCTCTCCCTTGCTCTTCTTCTACTTCTCCTTACTCTCTCCCTCTGTCAGATCTCCCCTACCCGTGTAATACCCATTTCCAGAGCTCACTCGCAGCTGCCGATCCTCTCCAGTGCGTGATCGTATCAATTGGTGCTCTCATTGAGACAAATGCAGAGGGAATGACTACCCAGTACAAAGCTCTGGAAGACGCCATTGTCAGCGTTGCACAGGAAGTCAAGGATCATTCTGAGCGATTCACCCTCCAATCGACGACTAACGAACAGATTCAGCAAACTCTCCATGAATTCCAACAATCTTTCAGTGATATTCAGCAATCCCTAAATCGCCTAGAGCGCCATTCTTTTTCCTCACCCAATCCCCCATTATTACCGACTCCTTCTTCAATCCCTCTTCCTCCCTCGAGTTCTTTCATGTCTAACGCTCAATTCGTCAACCTACCCCAATTTTCACCTCCACTGTCGGACACTTTCCACGTACCATCAGTTCGATTGCCCAAATTAGAGGTCCCCTTCTTCGCTGGCGAAAATGTGGTGGGTTGGCTGTTTCAGATGGAGCATTTCTTCCTGTATCATTATACTCCAGCCGACCAGAAATTGACTATTGCTGCGTTTTACATGGCTGGACCTGCTCTTCAATGGTTCCACTGGATGCACGCCACCCGCCAGCTATCCTCTTGGGAGGTATTCTCTAGAGATCTCGAATTGAGGTTTGGTCCTTCTTCTTATGTGAATCATGAAGCTAACTTGTATAAGCTTCGTCAAATCACCACGGTGTCGGCATACATGATTGAATTTGAAGCCATTTCTGCACGCACTACTGGGCTCTCTGCCAATAATCTTCTGAACTGTTTCCTCTCTGGGTTGCGGGATGACATCCGACAAGAGCTGCTGCTGTTGAAGCCGCAGACGTTGTCAGAGGCTATTGGCATGGCCAAGTTAGTGAAGGAGAAACTAGATAACAGCCGTACCTTACACTCTCGTCCCCCAGCTACCAAACCCCAACCCAATTTCCCTCAATCATTCCCTAAAATGTTACCACCAGCCAATATACCCAACCGATTGCCCATCAAACGCCTCACCCCTGCAGAAATGGCAGCTAGACGGGAAAAGAGCCTATGCTTTAATTGTGATGAACGATTCACGCCGGGTCATAGATGTAAACCTCCCCAATTTTTATGTATGATGGTGGAGGAAGGCAGCTTGGATGAGCTGCCCGCAACCGCAACAGAGACTTTGATAGCCAAAGGAGGGAATTCAGCAGATCCAAGCCTAGAAGCTAAACCCCCGTGGCCGTCCCCTGCTCATGCTCCCACCATTTCCCTGCACGCACTAGAGGGCCGCTTTGTTCTGTCACGTCCCGAGACCACAATATACGCAGGTCAAAAATAAAATCAATAATAAGATTTTCATCAACAACAATAACTCATCCCGAATGTGACAATCAAACATATGCAGGACCCAATATAAATAAAACCCGCACAAGATCTCATCGGATATGAATCCGGACAAATAATACATGACCTGCTGACCATAATCGCAAGGGAGGTATCCAAATTTACAACTCATCCACAATACTATAACTTCAATATTTCTCATACAATGATCAAGGCACCATCCGGCCATAAATAATAACCATAACATATCCTCGAGGTCAGAAATATACCAAATGTAATATCTCCACTTGCCAAAAGGAATATCCGAGCCCGATCACGTCCGGAGCTCCCCGCAAGCGTATCCATGCCACTAGTCTGAAGGGATAAAACATGAAAACGTGAGCCTAGAGCTCAGCAAGTATCAAGAATCGTATAAAACGGTACACATAAATCAGAAGTAGGGATATCGCATAGCAATCACGTAAAATAAAACATCATGTCCGTGAAATCCCTGAAAATCGAGGAGATGTCTCGTACCAAATCGTCGTCCGTAATAACTCATTCCTCCGGGACAAAATCATATAAATCACGATCCGGTAAAATCTCGTAGACGATAACATATCATATGATCCGAGGTCACATACGTCGCAACCGTCACCACATCCACGTGGGGACACATACCGTTGTCCGGATCTAAAACTCATAATGCGTAAATCAGAAAACCATGGGAACTAAAACATAAATCAAAACACGTATCGGGTTTATCACGTCAACGTCGCATTTGTACATTCCTATCGCCCATCCACGGGCCAAACCACGTATCTCAAATCGCAGTACACCCAAATACGTGCGAAAATACAAAGCATCGCGAAATCGGAGAATCAAAGATCAATGATACCAACTTGAGGAATGGTTACCCTCGTCCAGAACTAACCACGACTATATATCGGCTCACGAATTAGGCGATGAGCTCAAAGCCATCCATGTACTTTCTGTCTCCCATAGATTAGGAACTTGCTCACTATGTTTTACCACCCGCGGCTTTGGGTACAACCTCAAGTTTTAGTTATATATTAGGACGTCCGAATACATTAGTTTTCCGTCAATTCCTTACGATTGTTCTCAATTAAATACACAGTGGTGCAGGTCAGCTACAAATACCTTCCTTATGGCGGAAGTAGCCTCAACCTCAATCTTCCTTACGGCGGAAGTAGCCTCATTCTTCCTTTCGGCGGAAGTAGCCTCAATCTCAATCTTCCTTACGGCGGAAGTAGCCAATGCCTCGGATCACAAATCGACCCCTCGGGTCTCGGACCACCATGGTCCCGTAGTGATCCCACCCCCGACAGCATACATGGTTAGTGCAAGGCCTGGTTCATAGTTCCACAATATACGGATACACAAATGTACATATATATCGTCCGGGTGTCCAAAATCCCTCTAAATCATAAATACCAGTACAAAATCACCGCACAACCGATAAAACATACATGCATGTATACAATTGATAAATTGAGGGTATTTAAAAATACATGTATTAGTAAAATCTCCCATGAGTCAAAATGCATCGGAAATTAAATCGGACCAAGAATAGGGCTAGAGGATACTTGCCTTAACATCATACTCTGCAGATCTGAGAAAGGATGTCCCAAGCACTCAATCGAGCCTTTCTCTCTCCGCCTCTCGTCTTGCCCTCTCTCTCTGCTGCCACGGCTCCTCACGCTGCACTGCATGGCTGCTGCCGCCACTCCTCTGCCGCGCGAACCACCGTTTCGTCGGCCTTCCCAGCGACCACCGCCATCGTCGCTGCCTCCTGTTCGGCCGCCATCCTCTCTCTCTCGCGGCTTCTCTCCTCGAGCACCCGTCGTCGATCTCCTCCGCACCACGCCACTGCCTCACGTCGCGCCACCGTGCCCAGCCGAGCGACACGACCACTGCACACCACCGAGACCACCGGTTTCGCCGCTACCATCCCGAACGGCTGCCATCGACTCTTCCGGCACCGATTTCCTCACCCAACGCCGCCGCCGTCTCAACCCGTAACTGCTGCAACAATCGCGGCCACACCCACAACCACCATCGACCACCGATTCACCTGTGACGCCGCCGCCGTCGCCGCCCTCCTTCTCCTCTTTCTCTTCCTTCTTCTTCCTCCTTCTGCAAACCCTAATCCCCATTTTCCCCCCTCACTTTCTCTCTCCCCGACACTTTCTCTTCTTTTCCCATTCTTTTTCTTTTCTTTTTACTTTTATCTTTTATATTATTATTATTATTATTATTATTATTATTATTATTATTATTATTATTATTATTATTATTATTATTATTACTATATATGTATATATAATTTTCTTTTATTTTAAATTCCAACTCGGCCTCCGAACAACATTACGGGCGCACTCCGGGCCCCACTCCGCACCTCCAATCATTTCCGAAAATTTTATAATATTTTAATTTATTTTGACCACGTTCGAAATACCGAAAATCACAATTAATATTAAAATAATCCAAATGAGATCCGGAATATCACACTCTCCCGTCCTTTTAAAAATTTCGTCCTCGAAATTTACGCATATCAATCCTTGAACAAAATAAGAACAATTCTTCCGAACTTAACCTTGATCAAAAGATTTCTCTAAAAATCTAATTATCAACACCTGATCTTTTTATCCCAATATCGGAATCAAAATTCCAACATAAAATAGCTTCTCAAAATCAGCAACAATTCACACTTGATCACATAGCAAGGATCAACCCATATTTCTGTCAACATACATACATAAAACACATCATCACGATCTGCCAAACTCGGGACAACGCCAATCTCTTGGCCACCTCTCCAGTCCATTGCAAAACCTCAAAAGTCTTGTCGAACCTCAACCTCAATTCACCATTTGCCCTCGAAACTTGAAATTCTTCTCTTCATAACGCTTTCAGAAATATCTGACCACTCTTCTCCATCATCCACTCAAGCTACAAATCTGATCTCATGCTTGAATTCTCGAATCAATTCTTGTAACCGATAACCGTGAATCCACACGATTTCGCTGCGCAACTCTGATCAATCATCTTCTTCAAATCGCAATCAATGTCTCAAAATTAGTATACCTTGCAACATTCTCATCTTGATAATGTGTTAACGGCCAAACTCGAGAACGACTTTCTGATCAGCAAGCAAGGAACTGACTTCATCAACTTATCCCTCATCATCCAAGATGCCACCAAATTCCTCGTTGTCCAACGCAGACCAAAACAAAATCTCGAAGGCTTCTTCTTGATTCCTTCCTTCAAGCACGAGACGCATGATCAACTCGCCACTTCGTTGATAGAGCATCTTCGAGGTTCCTTATAAACTTAGACCACTGCAACTCCACTACAGCTGCTGACAACCTTGACTGCTCCTCGAGCTTTCATCCATCCACCGAAACTCAGCTTGATCACGTCCAACTTCATGACCGCTCGAAGAAAAGGAACTTCACTTCCAATCTTCACAAAAGCTTCTTCCGCAGAAAGAACTTTGTCCAGAGCCCACTCTTGGCAGGGGTTATTCACCGATAACACCACAGTTTCTCTGGTCAAAATGAAGATAGAAGACATTGCTACGCAAACTCCTAATACAACTTTGATCCTGAACGGCAAACTCATAGGCTGATCATGGATCCACTTACCTACCACTTCATCGGCAAAAATCTCATTCTACCCCATGAGATTTCAGACCGATCAAATCAAAGCCGCTACTTCTCCAACATCACAGGACTCAACAAAAACCACCACCAAATCAAAGTCCTCAAACCGACATTCAAATCAAATTCTCTATCTAAGGATCCAAATCGAATCTCACAACCAAAGGCTACGGACCCACATGCTTCTACTGCACTATTCGGATTGATCACCTGACTGCGAATTATCGCTATAACAAATTTCGACCCAAAACATTGTCAATAATATTCTCCTTCTCTAAAAAATGATTTTCTCAAGCCTTTATAATCAAATTAAACAACAATTATCTTCATACAAATAACATTTCTAAATCCTCAAAGCAAATACCTCAAGTGCTAACTCCAAGCCATAAATGGAGTAATCTTGATCAAAACATTCAACCGCCATAACCCATCGGCAATCACCCAAAAACGCTACATCAGAACACAACCTCAAATCTTCCCCGGGAGCATCACAACCTACCAAAGATTAACTTAATCCATCGGGGATCAACCAAATCAACTTTGCAGACAATACGTCCTTTATTTCTAGAAAGCTCCCCTTATACTCATCATTCCAACGAACACTGATAGCTACTAAGCCCAATGTCCCACGGACTCGATTCTCAAGGAATCTCGACAAATCGCTAATGATTTAAGCGGACTCAAGAAATCACGCACCTTCGCAACAAACGATGGCATTTCCCAACCGGTCACCGCTTCACTCTTCTGCAAATTTCACAAACATGCCATCGAAGAAACAATATGCCCAAAGTAACACTACTTCCAACCAAACTCACATCTCAATTGAGCAAACCACAAACTACCCTTTGCAACTATGACAGTCCTCAAACGGACCTCATAGCCCACATAAAATCCTCGAACAAATCAAAATATCATTAACGAAGCCATCATAAATAGATCAAAATACGACCGAAAGATTATAAGATTCATATGACCTACAAAAGATGCCAACAAAATCACTAACCCAAAAATACCACTGAAGCTCACAACAGCCGCACCTTCACCTTGAAGGCAACCTCAGGCATATTCTCCCGATAGTCTTAATTCACAATACTCCAACTTCAGATTGATTTAGAAAACATCGAGTATCAACCATTGATCAAACAAATCACCTACCACTTCCTAACATTCGCTTATCAAATAATTCATTTCCCAAACTCAAAATTCACAACCCATATTATGATCAGAATATTCTTACTGAATAATCCATACTAATATGGCGACTCGCCAACCGAGTTATTCCTAATATTACATCAAAGTCCGGTTTATCAAATAAGATCAGGTCAATCAATTATTGATATCAACAAACTCAAACCGGATATCAAAATCTACAATCTTAACAGATCAAAGGTTTACCCATCAGGGGTAAACATCCTCGAAGCTCATTTTTGAAATTAGGAACGCATAGAACATTTACATACAAGTTCAAAGGCAACAGACTTATTTTCGTACCTTCATCAACTAAATTCACCCTCCTTACTATCCTGAATGCCAAACGGAGAGTAATTTTCAAAAATTGCTTCCACCAAATATCATAAAAAGTGGAATACGGCACAAAGAAGCCCATCACTAGCTTACCTCACTCTCCAACTCAAGGACAAAAGATCGAGCTTCATCTGAACTATCAAAAATCTCAAACACGTCATCCTCTTTCTGAAGCTCAATTTAACCCTTAATTGAGATTAAACATCCCAAAATTTTTCAAATCGGCTCACACTTAATCATTCGAAGGACTCTCCATCTTGCCTACAACAAACCATCCTTCACAAAATAACCAAATTCTCATCTGGCTGCTAAATCGAATTACCAATAACGCCGCTCGCGTGACTCAACACAGCCAAATAATCGACTTTCCGAGTCGAATTCAAACATTTACGACCCAAACTTCCATTATTTACTAAAGGCTACACTTATCATGCCAGATATTCAATTAATTTATTGCCAAGATGACCCAAAATCACCTCTCCTTGTGACCTTTTCTCTGATACCACCACTGTCACGTCCCGGGACCACAATATACGCAGGTCAAAAATAAAATCAATAATAAGATTTTCATCAACAACAATAACCTATCTCGGATGTGACAATCAAACATATGCAGGACCCAATATAAATAAAACCCGCACAAGATCTCATCGGATATGAATCCGGACAAATAATACATGACCTGCTGACCATAATCGCAAGGGAGGTATCCAAATTTACAACCCATCCACAATACTATAACTTCAATAGTTCTCATACAATGATCAATGCACCATCCGGCCATAAATAATAACCATAACATATCCTTGAGATCAGAAATATACCAAATGTAATATCTCCACTTGCCAAAAGGAATATCCGAGCCCAATCACGTCCGAGCTCTTGCAAGCGTATCCATGCCACTAGTCTGAAGGGATAAAACATGAAAACGTGAGTCTAGAGCTCAGCAAGTATCAAGAATCGTATAAAACGGTACACATAAATCAGAAGCAGGGATATCGCATAGCAATCACGTAAAACAAAACATCATGTCCGTGAAATCCCTAAAAATTGAGATGTCTCGTACTAAATCGTCGTCCGTAATAACTCGTCCCTCCGGGACAAAATCATATAAATCACGATCCGGTAAAATCTCGTAGACGATAACATATCATATGATCCGAGGTCACATACGTCGCAACCGTCACCACATCCACGTGGGGACACATACCGTCGTCCGGATCTAAAACTCATAATGAAGAAATCAAGAGAAAACCTCCGGAACTAAAATATAAATCAAAACACGTTCCGGGTTTATCACGTCAGCACGTACGAGACATTCCTATCGCCCATCCACGAGCCAAACCACGTATCTCAAATCGCAGTACACCCAAATACATGCGAAATACAAAGCATGCACGAAATCGGAGAACCAAATATCAATGATACTAACTTGGGAAGGGTTACCCTCGTCCCAGTAACCACGGCTATATATCGGCTCTGAATTAGGCCCGATGGCTCAAGGCCATCCATGTACTCTGTCTCCTTAGATTAGGAACTTGCTCACTATGTTTTACCACCGCGGCTTTGGGTGCAACCTCAAGTTTTAGTTATATATTAGGACGTCCGAATACATTAGTTTTCAAATTCCTTACGATGGTTCTCAATTAAATACACAGTGGGCGAGTCGACTACAAATACCTTCCTTACGGCGGAAGTAGCCTCAACCTCAATCTTTCTTACGGCGGAAGTAGCCTCATTCTTCCTTACGGCGAAAGTAGCCTCAATCTCAATCTTCCTTACGGCGGAAGTAGCCAATGCCTCGGATCACAAATCGACCCCTCGGGTCTCGGACCACCATGGTCCCATAGTGATCCCACCCCCGGCAGCATACATGGTTAGTGCAAGGCCTGGTTCATAGTTCCACAATATACGGATACACAAATGTACATATATATCGTCCGGTGTCCAAAATCCCTCCAAATCATAAATACCAGGTACAAAACCACCGCACAACAACCGATAAAACATACATGCATGTATACAATTGATAAATTGAGGGTATTTAAAAATACATGCATGTTAGTAAAATCTCCCATGAGTCAAAATGCATCGAAAATTAAATCGGACCAAGAATAGGGCTAGAGGATACTTGCCTTAACATCATACTCTGCAGAGATCGAAAGAAAGGATGTCCCAAGCACTCCAATCGAGCCTTTCTCTCTCCGCCTCCCGTGCCCTCTCTCTCTGCGCATAGATAGCGCCTCCACAGACTGCCGGCCGGCTGCTGCCGCCACTCCTCTGCCGCCACGAACCACTGTTCGCGGCCTTCCCTGGCGACTACCGCCATCGTCGCTGCCTCCCGTTCGGCCGCCATCCTCTCTCTCTCGCGGCTTCTCTCCTCGAGCACCCGTCATCAATCTCCTCCGCACCACGCCACTGCCTCACGTCGCGCCACCGTGCCCAACCGAGCGACACGACCACCGCACACCACCGAGACCACCGATTTCGCCGCTACCATCCCGAGCAGGCTGCCGTCGACTCTTCCGCACCGATTTCCTCACCCAACGCCGCCCCGTCTCAACCCGAATCGCCCATGACAATCGCGGCCACACCCACAACCACCATCGACCGCCGATTCACCTGCGATGCCGCCGCCGTCGCCGCCCTCCTCCTCTTTCTCCTCCTTCTTCCTCCTTCTGCAAACCCTAATCCCCATTTTCCCCCCACTTTCTCTCTCCCCGACATTTTCTCTTCTTTTCCCATTCTTTTTCTTTTCTTTTTACTTTTATCTTTTATATTATTATTATTATTATTATTATTATTATTATTATTATTATTATTATTATTATTATTATTATTATTATTATTATAACTTTCTTTTATTTTAAATTCCAACTCGGCTTCCGAACAACATTACGGGCGCACTCCGGGCCCCACTCCGCACCTCCAATCATTTCCAAAAATTTTATAATATTTTAATTTATTTTCACCACGTCCGAAATACCAAAAATCACAATTAATATTAAAACAATCCAAATGAGATCCGGAATATCACATGTTCCCTCTACCTTGCGGCTGCAAGGATTTATCATGGGCCACCCTGTCATCATTTTGGTGGACAGTGGTTCCATCCACAATTTCCTTCAAACACGCATGGCCAAACATTTGGGAGTCCCAATTGAACCATCCCAACATCTCAACGTCACAGTGGGAAATGGTGATTCCCTTCACTGTGTAGGACTGTGCACCAATGTCATTACCACTGTGGGCGAATCTAAGTTCAAAGTGGATCTCTATTTGCTTCCTATATATGGTGCTGACATCGTGTTTGGAGTTCAATGGTTAGCCTCCATTGGACCGGTGCTCTTTGACTATAAGGCACTGTGGATGCGCTTTCAGCATGAGGGAGGCTCAATCACATTACTTGGGCTACCGAAGGCAACCATGGCCACCATGACACTCGGCCAACTGCGAAGAGGAGAAGTTACTCAGTCAATTGCCACATATTTCCAACTCACAGTCCAGATGACTACTGAGGAAGTGCCGCCTAATGACTCGAAGGATATCTTCTCTCAATTTAAGCTTCACTCACAACTTTCCACAGAACAGGCCAAAATCCTTCAATCTCTCCTCTTATCCTTCATAGATGTGTTCTCTACCCCACATGGCCTACCTCCCTACCGAGCAGCAGATCACTGCATCCCCCTCCAACCAAACTCTTTCCCAGTTAATGTGAGGCCATACCGTTACCCCCATTTCCAGAAAACTGAAATTGAGAAACTAATCCATGGCATGCTGGACGAAGGCATAATCCAACTGAGCACAAGTCCCTTCTCCTCCCCTGTCCTACTGGTAAAGAAGAAAGATGGCAGCTGGCGTTTCTGTGTTGACTACCGAGCCTTGAATGCGATTACCATCAAGGACCGATTTTCCATCCCAACTGTCGATGAATTACTGGATGAACTTCATGGTGTAAAATTCTTCTCCAAGCTGGATTTGAGAGCAGGCTATCACCAGATGAGAGTTCATTAGGAGGACATACACAAAACGGCATTTCGGACTCACGAAGGCCACTATGAATTCATAGTCATGCCGTTCGGACTCTCTAATGCTCCTTCAACGTTCCAGGCCGAGATGAACACCATATTCAGATCAGCCCTCCGGAAATTCATCCTAGTATTTTTCGATGACATTCTAGTCTATAGCCCATCATGGGAGCATCATCTTCACACCTCCAAGTGGCTTTTACAAACACTGCGGGACAACTCCTTCTACGCCAAACCATCGAAATGTGAGTTTGGGTGTTCTTCTATAACTTACTTGGGCCATGTGGTGACTGACCAGGGTGTAATGGTGGACCCAGCAAAGATTGAAGTAGTAAAAAATTGGCCACCGCCGGTAAATGTCAGGCAGCTTCGCGGGTTTTTGGGGCTGGCTGGTTATTACCGCAGATTTGTAGCTCGCTATGCTCAAATTGCCTCACCTCTCACTCAATTGTTATGGAAATCGGCCTTTGTCTGGAATTCAGCAGCGGAGTTGGCTTTCCAAGCTCTTAAGGATGCCCTCACTACTATCCCAGTTTTAACCCTCCCTGACTTTACTCAGCCCTTCACCATCCACACTGACGCCTCCGGCATCGGTATTAGAGCAGTTCTAACACAAGCAGGCCATCCAATTGCATTCTACAGCAAGCAGCTCTCTGCCAGGTTGTAGAACTCTTCAACCTATGTCAGGGAACTTTGTGCAATCGTGGAGGCAGTTAGAAAATGGCGCACCTACCTTCTGGGGTCCAAGTTCATCATACAAATCGATCACCAACCCCTTAGAGCTCTGTTAGCATAGACAATTCACACTCCGGACCAGCAACGCTGGATCGCCAAGCTCTTAGGCTATGACTTCAACATCATTTACTGACCGGGAAAAGAAAACGGACCTGCGGATGCCCTGTCTCGATGCCAAGATCCATCTTACCATGCTCTACAGGTTGTCTCCCAACCGATAGTGGCACTGCTAGAGGCGCTGCGCCATTTTCATCAGCATAACTCTACCTCCAGCAACCTCATCACTGCCATTCAAACCCAGCCAGGCGTCCATGCTGATTATTCAGTAAAGGAAGGGCTCATCTTCTACCCTACAAAAATTCAGTGCCACAGAATCGGCATTGCAACACCTTATTATGCAAGAGTACCATAATTCTCCCAATGGGGGTCATGGCGGTTTCCAGCGCACCTTCACCCGCATTGCCCACATTTTCTATTGGCCCCAAATGCGCCGGGATATCCGTGAGTTCATCCAACAGTGCTCAACATGCCAGCAAGTCAAGCCCTTTACTACCGCACCTCAAGGTTTACTGCAACCCCTTCCTATCCCAGGAAAAATTTAGGAGTCAATCTCCATGGATTTCATAACTCACTTGCCCCCTTCTCACGGAAAAACTGTGATTCTGGTCGTGGTCGATCGCCTCTCCAAATACTCTCATTTTTCTCCATTACGCACCCAGTTTACAGCACAAGAACTTGCTGAAGTCTTTGTCCAAGAAGTGTGCCGATTACATGGTTTTCCCGTTGAGTTGGTAACCGACAGAGATCCTCTATTCATGAGCCACTTTTGGCGTGAGCTGTTCAAACTTCAAGGGACCACGTTGGCCACCAGCAGCGCCTACCATCCGCAAACGGACGGGCAAACGGAGGTTGTGAATCGATGTTTAGAGGACTACTTACGCTGTTTTGTGGTTGACCACCCTACTTCCTGGATTCAATATCTTCCATGGGCTGAATGGAACTACAATACCGCATGGCACTCTTCAATTAAAATGAGCCCCTTTGAGGCGGTCTATGGACGATCACCCCCTTCCTTGCTAGACTACACACAAGGAACTTCTGCAGTGGCAGCAATCGATGAACTCCTCACCGAACGAACACATCTCATCACTGCCCTCAGGGCCAATCTGCAAAGGGCCCAGCAGCGAATGAAGCAAAAAGCAGATGCTCACTGAACCGAGAAGGTGTATCAAGTGGGCGATTGGGTCTGGGTAAAACTACAGCCCTACCGCCAATCCACTACAGCTCACCGCCAATCCAACAAATTGGCTAAACGATTCTATGGACCCTTCCGTATTCTCGACCGCATCGGCCCAGTGGCTTATCGGGTTCAATTACCCGACAGTTCAAGAATACATAATGTTTTCCACGTTTCACTACTAAAGCACTTCAAGGGTGATCCTCCCTCTGTCCCAACCGATCTGCCGCAGGAGGCCCACGGCTCCCAACCGCTCCTATATCCTGCTGACTTGCTAGGCTTCCGGAAGGTCCTTATCCATGGCTAATTTATTCCCCAGTTTCTGGTTCAATGGCAAACACAATCTCCAAGTGAGGCTACCTGGGAAACGGCGATTGAATTCATGCATGATTTTCTAGAATTTAACCTTGAGGACAAGGTCGTTTTCGATGGAGACGGCAATATTACCGGTCTGATTAACAGTGATGCTCCGGTTGTTCGGAAGAGTACTCGGGTCTCTCAAGCACCGATGCGATTACGGGATTATATCGCGATTGACTCGGATATTTATCACGTGGATTCTGTTTCTGTTATACTGCTCCACTATTGTTATATTGCTGTTATGTTTCTGTTATGCTTCTGTTTCTTTGTTTAGCACCACGTGCAGCTTACCGCTTCTATTTCTTGAATTGCTTCTCGTTATATACTGTGTACCGATCAGTACTGGGAATACATGAAAAATCCTACTTCTTCTGCTCTTCTGTTCTCTCGCCCGACTTTCCTCTTTTTCTCTCTCCCTCGCTCTTCTTCTACTTCTCCTTACTCTCTCCCTCTGTCAAATCTCCCCTACCCGTGTAATACCCATTTCCAGAGCTCACTCACAGCAGCCGATCCTCTCCAGTGCGTGAACGTATCAGTCTCCGGTGCTGATACAAACAGCGGTGGGTAGTCGTTTTTTATTTTGTAACGTAGTACCCTGTGGGAGATTTTCCCACTGTGCTGTAGGGTATAAATATATATTGGAATTTTGGATACTTTTTTTTATTTTTAATTTGAGAACATTGAGTTGAAATCAAAATTATGTATTTGTCTGGTTTAACCTTTTCCTTAATAAAAGATTTCTCGTATATTACAAAAAAAAAAAAGAAAGAAGGAAAAGGGGTAACCCATTTCGGTTCTCAGGGTGATAAAACAAAAAATAAAAGCTTGTTCAAGCTAGTAGCAACCGTTAACTGCAATGCGCTTTGTTGATATTTTATTTAGAAGTTCACGCTTCAAAAATTTCACATCCTACTGCCTTGAAGTTTTACTTTATCAATAGATTTCATTATGCTGGGATTTGTTGTCCTATAAAGTATATGGAACTACCAAAATGGTAGGTATGACATCTCATGAAAAAATTTTATTGCATGTCATGTCAAATTCGGTATCCCGATGGAGCTTTAACCTAAACAATAATTGATGTGATTTGTTTTTAACTCAACTATTTTCTTGAGATATTAGTTTGCTATTGTGTAAGTTATTTAGTCCAACAATGGTGGGACCAAACTCTTACCGATAGCCCTCAACATAATTTTCTCTTTAAAGTCAAGTAAGCTCACAAAGAAGGAAAAAAAAAAACATCTTTAGGTGGTAATCATTAGTTTAAAATGTCTCTCCCACAAATATTGGTAAGTCATAAGAAAAATAGTAAAATATGTACTTTTCAAAAAATTTATTATTTTTATGTGCATAGTTTGCCAACTATTTAGGAGAAGTTGGTTTACCAAACAACAATCTCAATTGCATTAAAGAAAAAAGAAGTTTCTGGGAGAAAAATGAAAATTTTTTAATCATTTGATTATCTTTGAGATATTCAAAAGGTAAACTCAGAAAGGTAATATCGAATTGTGATTTGTATCAATGTTATTTAATGATGTAAAACGAAATAAAAATGCTGCGTGTCCACGTCTAAAAATTTCTACCATAAGTATTTTAATGTTTATAAATTATTTTTTTAGTTTTTTTAAAAAAAATGAGAAAAATTTTTAATTAATTTTTATAATATGAGTATTATTATATTTTAATATTCTATAATTTTTTTAAAAAAAATATTTTATATTATTTTTAATAAAATAAGATAATGACAGTTAGAATTTTAGAAATTCAATTATGAAAAGCAAGAAGGGCTTTGACTTTCCCGCAGGCCGCACAGAACGGATTCAGGGGGGGTCCTTTTTCCTACATCAGCCGTCGGATTAAAATTTGACGACTTTTTTTTTTAAAAAAAAATTGTTAAATTTAAAAATAAAAAATATTAAAATATATATTTTGATAATCAAAAACAAAAAAAAATATTATAAAAAAATAAAAAATAAAAAATTTATATTTTTTATGATAAAAAAATAGGAGCCGTCGAATTTAATCCGACGGTTGATAGTGGGAGAAGGAGGGTCCTTCTCCACAGGGGAGAAGGACCCCCCCTGGGTCCGCACAGAACATTGCAAGGGATTGCTGGGAATTGTTCAATGACGCCATGCAGGGTGCCCCTCCTGCGAACCTAGAAATTATCCTGCGAAGCTCCAGCTTCGCAGCACAAAGTAGTCTTGTGTTGATTGCTGGCTTTGGCTATCACCTTTAGCCTTTCCCGTTCCCCCTCCTGGATGCCATAACATCAACATGTTGAATGGACGCTGCAAAATTGCTGCGTCTCATAAGGTCATGCATCGTTTCAAAGTCATTGAACCATGTCAAGGCCATCCACCAGAAGATAATCACGCAAGGCTTGCAAAACCATATTGCCTTGTGCAAAAACCTTATCAACCTCTATTTTTCTTGCCATTCATTTAACTATGCCGAACATGTTTTTCAAAACATGGATTGCCCATTGGAGATCACTCTGTGGAATGGCCTCCTAGCAGCTCATACCAAGAGCTTTATGTTCCTTGAAGCTCTTGAGCTCTTTGAAAAGTTGCTGCATTTCCCTCATCTCAAGCCCGATAGTTACACATACCCAAGCGTGTTGAAGGCTTGTGGTGGATTGGGCAATGTTGGCTATGGTAAAATGGTTCATTCCCATGTTGTAAGAAGTGGGTTTCTATCGGACGTGGTCATCACAAACTCCATTGTCGGTATGTATGCAAAGTGTAATGTTTTTAATCTTGCAATTCAACTGTTCGACGAAATGCCCGAAAGGGATGCGGCTTGCTGGAATAATATTATTTCTTGCTATTACCAAAGTGGGAGGTGTAAATGGGCATTGGAAGTATATGAAGAAATGAAAAGTTTTGGGTTTGAGCCTGACTCGGTGACGTTAACAACTGTTATCTCCTCTTGTGCCAGGCTATTGGATTTGGAGAGGGGGAAGAAGATTCATTGGGAATTGCTGCAAAATGGGTTTGTGTTGGATGAATTTGTAAGTTCTGCTCTGGTTGACATGTATGGAAAATGCGGTTGTCTAGAAATTGCAAGAGAGGTTTTTGAGCAAATTCCAAGAAAGAGTGTGGTTGCTTGGAATTCTATGATTTCGGGATACAGTTTAAAAGGTGATTGTAGTTCATGTATGGAACTTTTTAGAAGGATGAATGATGAAGGAACCAAACCCACCCTGACTACTCTTGGAAGCTTATTAACGGCTTGTTCGAGGTCAGCTACTCTAAATTATGGGAAATTCATTCATGGATACATAGTGAGAAACATTTTGCACACTGACATCTTTATTAGTTGTTCACTCATAGATTTGTACTTCAAATGTGGATCTATCAAATTAGCTGAATATGTTTTTCATCGTATGCCCAATACTAATGTAGTTTCCTGGAACATTATGATTTCCGGATATGTGGCTATGGGGTTCTTTTTCGAGGCTCTTGGCATCTTCAGGTGCATGAGAGAAGCTGGTGTAAAACCGGATCCTATTACATTCACTAGTATATTACCTGCTTGTTCGCAATTAGCAGCTGTAGAAGAAGGTAAGGTAATTCATAACTGTATTATCGAGAATAGGCTTGAAAAAAATGAGATAGTCATGGGGGCTCTCCTTGACATGTATGCTAAATGCGGCGCTATTGAGGAGGCGCTTTGTGTTTTCAAGCAGCTGCCAGTGAGAGACTTGGTCTCCTGGACTTCAATGATCATGGCTTATGGATCTCATGGCCAAGCCTTTGAGGCGATAAACCTATTTGACAATATGCTGCAGGTGAATGTAAAGCCAGATAGAGTTACCTTCCTCTCTGTATTATCTGTATGCAGTCATGCAGGATTGGTTGATGAGGGATCTTATTATTTTAATCAAATGGTGTCGAATTATAATATCGAGCCCACAATTGAACACTACTCATGCTTCTTAGATCTTCTAGGGCGTGCTGGCAGATTGCATGAAGCTTATGAGATTCTGCAAAAAGCACCAAGTATCAGAGAAGACACAGGGCTATTAAGTACATTATTTTCTGCTTGCTATCGCCACAGGGAAGTGCAGCTGGGACAGGAAATTGCAAGATTTCTCATTGATAAGGATCCTGATGACCCATCAACTTATGTTGTCTTAGGAAACATGTATGCATCCCTCGAGAAATGGGACGAGGTACAAAAGGTGAGATTGAAGATAAGAGATCTTAGATTGAAAAAGAACCCTGGATGTAGTTGGATCGAAGTTGACAAGCAGATCCAATCTTTCCTAGCTGAAGACAAATCACATCCACTGGTGGAAACAATATATGATTGTCTAGCAATCATTGCAAGTCACATGGAGAAAGATGAAATGATTGAAGTAGAAGCTGAATTGTGTCATTAAAGAAGCAAAATTGCATCTTTCACAACAACAATTGACAGTGATTTGTAAAATTCACTGATTAATCAAAGATAATTTGAGTTATGCATTTTTTATTTGAGTGGCTTTTGTTCGTTATCTATATATTCTTACATGGAAAAGTTAACCTTATATACTTGCATCAATTATTGCCTTAAAAAGGTGAAGATTAACTATTTACCAGGGAAAGTAATATAAGGGTTATCTCTGTTGTTTATTGTGACAATGATGTTGGTTAGGCTGCACTCAGGGCAAGACTTAAAAGAGCATATTGAACAATTCAACTTATCTGTTTTCCTCTTAGCAAAAAGGATAATATGATGTATGTGAAATAACTTTTCACAATGGCAAGGTTTCTCCATCATGACACGGAAGTCATTGATTCAAGCTGCAAAAAAAGAAGCTTTTATGTAATATGGGATGAGGCTGTGTATATCTTGCCATCCCTAAAATCTACAATACTCGAAAAAATTGTATACCACGTGACCTTAATAGAAATGATAAACAGAAGAAGATGATTATGGTAACATTAATATTCTCCACAGCTGATTGGGAAGTCAGTTGTCTTGATTGACTTATAAGGTAGAAGATGGCTTCAACAGCTCACTATGATCCCAGTGCAGAGGATGATCCGGCTTATGAGTTGTGGGCCAGACTGATAAATAAAAGGGGATTATCACTCCATAGTAGGCCTATTGCTCCATCATTGAAGCAGGAACCAAGAGTGTGTATGTGCCCAAGGGATATAGGTATAACTGATTTGGAGGTAGGCCAAGAGCTTAGGAAAATGAATTGCAATGGGATGATAAACGCTTAGTGTATGGAAAATGTTTCCAACAAGCTAAAGACTACTTTGACATGGAAAATGTCGTATTGGTGGTCAATTAGCCAAACGAGAATTCTTAGCTAAAATTATCAAGGTATCAGGAATTCTCAAAAAGTTAATGAGCTTCACAACATAGCTGAATGTTTGATCCCAAAATTCTCTGTCGTTCAAATGAGGCCTTGAGGTTCATTCTTTGTACAATGGTAATGTTGCTCATTTTTTACCTAGATAATAGAAGTTCAAGTTACAAAAACAGTTTTCATACGACATAGGAGTAAGCCTGTGCCGATGTGATTTAGACACATGATGTAGGACCCACAGGCACCGAGTCATCGTCTTATTGAAAGGAAGGCTTGTGGTCAGAGTATTTCGTTTCTTAAGAATAAGTTTTAGACCATATAAGTTCTTTGTGGGACCATTGGGAAATCAACATTGGGAAAATCTGGGGAATTGCTCTGCTTCGGGATCACAGGGTTGAGTTACAGTTGTCTAGTTTCTCAAAGAACTATATGGATGCTAAGATTACATATTACGGAGGAAATTTTCTGAAGATAACAGGTATTAAGCTGAGCCTGGTGCAAGTAGGAGAAGCCAGATGTGGTGTCTTCTTCGTAGGCTTGCTTCTAATGAAGTTCTCGGCAGGGAAGAGGCCTCTGGCGGTGCATTGTGGTCATGGTATCTCATGCAAGCTTATCAGGATATTCTTGATGAATGTTAGCTACGAGAAGTCAAAATGGGGAATCATGTTTCATGCGGATGTGCAAGATACTGCAGAATGAAGTGATCACCTCAAATATGGTCTTGTAGTAATCACTTCAAATTTGGATACAGCACTAGTGAAAATAAAGTGGAGTAATCACTTCAAATATGGATGTTCTTCCACGTGTCATCTCTGATCAGAGCATTTCAGTGATCAATGCAGCTTAGGAAACAGCCCAAACCAAGGTGAATCCAAATAAGAGATTTCAGTTAGATGCTATGCTGGTTAGGGATGAAGATTGTGGGGCCGGTGGTTAGAGATTCACAGGGGCAAGATAATGGTTCTGTGCACATGCTGCGGGTCATTTTGTAAACAAAGTCCAGCAGCTTAGGTTTGCAACAATGGAACACGTGAAGTTTTGACATTTCTCTACAAACTGCTATTGTATTATTTTTTTTATTTTTCCTTTTTTTCAGATTTGATCCCACTCTCACTAAAGTGCATATCGATGCTAAGATGGGTTAGAATTGTATAGAGTATCTGAAAAAATATCTTGGGAACTAATTTCATCTTAATTAGAGCATAAGAAACTTCAGAATTCTAGAATGAAGTAATGAAGATTTTTGTTAAAGAGTCACTTTTGATGCGATTTATTTCCTAAGATAGAGAAGTTTCTTGTCGGAAAAGTTTCAACCCCCACGAAAGGTGTAATGCAAAGAGGTCAAAGAGATGGATGTAGAGATGAAGATAATCTCGATCACCGAGAAATAATATGGGTGCAACACACATGAATGATGGGGGTAGGAACATAGCATTTATCTATAACTGAGCATTAATAGAATGAGCAAGAATAATGTAAGTGGTCAGGAGGATGGACAAGGAGTATTGTTTGAGGAGTGATAAGGCAACTTTGGAGGCTATAGCAGTGGGTATTATCAGGAAATCTTTAAACCTACCAATTCCACAGATCTAGAGGCTTCATTGTTGGCTTTTCGGCCATGCTTCATGACAGAAATGACTGAATCCGACTCCAAGGAGTTCACTGCAGAGTAGACAATAAGTTCTTTGTTTCAGATGTATGCCATCAAATCTCTCGATCTTTGTGGTATGCAAACTTTTTATTTCCAAAAATTTTGGCATATAGTTGGGACTGATAGTGTTAATTCTTCTCTAGATATCTTGGACAGTGGTATCTATGTTGATAAAATAAAATTTTGTCATATCTATTTAGTTCCAACAGTAACACCCCCACCACACTTAAATATGACTCACTCTCTTTAGTCCGATTAGCTTGTGTTGTGTTGGTGTCAAATAGTTTCTGCTAACAGCCTTGAAGATGGTAGCTCACATCAGTGGTTTATAAAGGTCCACCTTCCATCCAACAGTTAGATGTTAACATGGCAGAAAATCTGTCCGTAAACCTTAATTGAAATATAGTCTGGTGGCTAAATTAAATAAAATAGTTGGTGATTATGTTAAAAACTAATAATAATAGTATTGATTTAGTAACAAGTGTAATTAAAACCTGGTGGTTATTGAAAAAAAGTATACAAAATAAATAGATAGTAGGTTATTATTCAGTACTAGTCAAGGTGTTCTTTATATTAATAAATGAATGAGAAACGTTTCAATATCATCAATGCAATATGGAAAACTGATCTGGAAGGTATTTATGACATATCGTTGCCATTATATAAGGGAAGAAGCTGCAGCTTTGCTAAAATATAATACAGAAGGACAAGACAGAGGAGGTGCAATGGCTACTATCACTGCTCCAGAGCATGCCTCTCTCTCTCTCTCTCTCTCTCTCTCTCTCTCTCTCTTCTCTTTCTTGATCTTTTAACCAGTATCTAAAAACTGGGTGGCTTACATGAGCCTCCTACATTTTGGGGTTTTGGGAGTGTTGCATGTACATTGCCCTATCTGATATTACAGATTGACTGTTTCTGTAGCTTAAACTCATGATTTCTAGGTTTCAAGCAAGACTTGCCCTCTATTTGCTACAATTCAACTAAGTTTTGAAAGTTTTACAATTTGATTTAATGTAGTTTAGTTGGTTGATATGAATTGAAAAAGAAACTGTGGAACAACAAGGAATTTGTTCAGTTCTGCAAACTATGCAACATGGTAATTAGGAGTATTCTTGATAAGACTGCTGATTAGGATGGGGAACAGATGAGAAAACACTAATCTCAGTCCTGGGGCACGAAGGGCGATTCAATTGAACCAAATAAGGCAAGCATATGCAGAGATCTACCAAGCGGATCTCATCAAGCAACTTAAGTCTGAGCTTTCAGGCCACTTGGAGGTTTGTCTTTAACATTTGATCTATTGTTTGAATGTCCCAATGAAATTTCTTATAGCCCTTGAGAATCGGAAAATCCTTAAGGCTGATTGAATCAAGTTCAGAAAAAGGCATGATAAAATGACAAATACTATGCCACTCTGAATCCTACAAGGACAAGTGCATTGAAAGCCTGTGGAAGAGATGCCCTTCACCAGGGAATGGTAACTTCATGTCTTGTGTCAACTTTATCATATACATCTGGGGAGAGATAGAATGACAGAGACAAATTTCAGTATTCTATTGATTTTTTTTCCAAAGGTTGTGCAGGTGCTACTGAAAAAGATGATTAAAATCCTTGTTCCTTGTTGCCTTAATGATTATAAGGGTGAATTCAAAAGCATTTCAATACCCATGAATCAAGGATGTTCGACCTAACATAAGGAAATTGATTAGTAATTCACAAGGTTATAATGAAGCATGCCAAAAATTCACAAGGCTATTAAAGCCAATTAAATGGACTAAAACGTCATCTGCTTGGTGAAGTATTGGATAATATTTAATAAAAATCACATTTACGAGTTTTCTTGATGCAAATTTATAGGCATGCTGTGTTGTGAAGGAAGCTGTGCTAGACAGAATATATCATGCATTGGTGTCGTTTTTCTTTTTAATGATGCCATGGTTGTTGACGCTTCAGTTTTCTAGCTTCAGTTTTCAACTGAAGGCTGATGAAATTCCATCTCCTCATTTGCTGCTTTGAAACTGAAGCATTAGTGGTCCATGATGGCTGATAATTATTCATTGATTATCTCCATTAATCTTCTTCTTTTGTAACGCCAATTGAGATAGTTGATGGAACTATCTTATATAATTGACTTCTATTTTATCCTTGGGCATATTATTCTCTCGAGTTACACCATTAATTGAGGGAAAAAGCAGTGCCTGGAAGCACACAACCACAAAATCAGATTCGAAAAAAACAGATAAAGCAAATGGCGGGAGGTTAGTACACGATTCTTTGTTTCGCTTTCGTGATTATTTATGCCACATAAATTGCTAACATTTGGTATCAGAGCCATGTAGTGCCTCTGCCTTTGCTATTCTGCGTTTTTTCCTTTTTTCCCGATTTTGAAAAATTATTAAAGTTTGCGTTTTTGTGATGATTCGGTGAAAATGAGTGCCGAAAATCGTTGGAAAATTTAATTTTCGACATTTTCATATATTTTTCATCAATTTTGGTGTAAAAATGACGTCGTTTCAACCGGGTCATGAAATCTGGTCAAATTGGGCAAATTAGGGTTTGGACGAACCCGTTGGAGGTTGAAGACGATTTGAAAGGCGTCGTTTTGTCTGTTGCTACAGTGTCAAAAACGTTGTCTTTTTGTCTCCTACATTTAATTTAAAAAAAAAATGGATGGGATTTGGGCCGCTTCGTGCGCGAGCCCAAATCCTGCGTCTGCAAGCAGTTTCCTGCGCCGTTGCCCTAGGTCGATGACAACACGGCCCACTTGCATGTGCGGCCCGCACGCGACTCCAGGCCCATTATTGTAATAAAATATCGGAAAATCGCGGCGGCCGGGATTCAAACGCGGGACCTCCTGGGCGAGCGCAGCATTACCGCTGCGCTGAACGCGTGCTTGGTTAATTATAAAGGATTTAATTTCTTTTAAATGATATCAATATATACTGTAGCGTAATTGGAAAAACGATGCATGCATGCGCGGCTGCCAGGGTTCGAACGCGAGACGCGGCAGGCAGCGGCGAAGGCTTCTGCAGCTGCACTGCCACGTGCCTTTGTTAAATATAAGGGAGTTTATTTCCCTTTATACAATATCAGTATATATAGATATACATATATATATGTATGTATGTATATATATACGTATATTTATATATATATAATTATATTTGTTATTATACATAAAGATTAAGATATAATGTTCAAAATATAATTATATATATGTGTGTATAATATCTCATGATTTATATAATTTAATCAATTAGGGATTGGTCATAGCATCCTTAATTAATAAAATTCTATTTTATTATCACATATGGTACACGAACATTAATTGTGGCTAATTATTTTTTATATAATAAAATTTATCCCATTAAAAATTTTATTATATTAAATTAATTAATCGAGAAAAAATGTCAAATTATTTTCTTAATTTGCATACAAGAATTAAGAATTAGAATATAATTTGATAGTTTTATCATGAAATTAGACATTAATCGACTTGAATTAAAATTTTAGCCCATAGGTAATTTTTATGTCAATTAATTCATGATGTATGCTTTACATTGGTAAAATATAATTCTGTATTTATTTGTTAGCCTCATTTATTATTTGTTAAACATGTATTTAATTTTCATACAATTATTCAATATGTTAATCTTTTCGATATAAGATGTGAAATTTTTGAACTGAAAAGTGATAATTATAAAGTATGGACGGAGAGAATTCTTCTTCATTTAGGGTGGATAGGTATAGATTATAATATAAGGAAAGACGAACCACCTACTCTTACTGTAACCAGCATTCCGGTTGATGTAGCTCTTTATGAACGATGGGAGCGATCTAATTGCCTCAGTCTAATGTTCATAAAGACTAAAATTTTTGTTAGTATTCGTGATTCCGTCGATCAGTATAATAAAGTACGGGATTTACTGAAGGCTATCGATGAACAATTTAAAATTTCAGATAAATCACTTGCTAGCACCCTAATAATTAAGTTTTTATTTTTAAGGCTCACCAGTGTTAAGGGTGTGCGTGAGCACATAATACAGGTGAGGGATATAGTGGCTCAATTGAAAAATTTGGAGGTAAAAATGTCTGAATCTTTCCTTGTACATTATATTTTGAACACGCTTCCACCACAATACGGACATTTCGAAATATCTTATAACACACATAAAGATAAATGGTCAATCAATGAACTGATGACCATGTGTGTTCAAGAGGAAAGAATGCTCATGATGGAACAAAGTGAAAGCGCATTCATGTTCAAAGAAGAAAAATTCAAGAGTCAAGCCAAAAAGAAGAAAAACGGTAAAATACCTCCTCAATCAGATATCAAGAAAGAATCCAAGTGCTTCTTCTATAAAATAAAGGGACACGTCAAGAAGAATTGTATCAAATATCAAAATTAACTTAAGAATAAAGGTAATTCATTCTCTTTCGTATGTTATGAATCTAATATGATTAATATTTCTCATAACATATGGTGGATTGATTCTGGTTCTACAATCCATATTTCGAACTTCTTGCAGTGCTTGCAAAACCTAAGGAAGTCAGTAGGCAGTGAACAAAGCATCATGGAGGCCATTGGAATATGTAGTTTAATTTTGAGTAGTGGTTTTGTTTTGAATTTGAAAAAAGACCTTTTATATTTCAAATTTTTCTAGAAATTTGATATCGATTTTAAGACTTGTACTATTCGGATATTCCATTTTATTTTCAGACTCATCTTTCAGTTTATATTATAAGTCTGATATTATTGAAAATGGTACATTATCTGATGGTCTTTATTGTTTAAACTTAAAAAATAATACATCTTACAATACTGTGCATGTTAATACTGGCATTAAAAGATGTGTTATGGATGAATATTTCTCTATGTTGTGGCATAGGAGATTAGGTCATATTTTCATTAAAAGAATCAAAAGATTGGTAAATGATGGAGTACTTAGTACTCTAGATTTTACTAATTTTAAAACTTGTGTGGACTGTATTAAAGAAAATCAGACCAACATGACTAAGAAAAATGACAAGAGGAGTTCATACATATTAGAAATCATACATACTGATATTTGGAGTCCTGATATTGATTCATATGGACCAAAATATTTTATCATCTTTATTGACGATTTCTCATAATATATGTATCTCTACTTGTTTCATAATAAGAATGAAGCCTTAGATGTTTTTAAATTATTTAAAATAGAAGTAGAAAAATAATGTAAAAAATAAATTAAGATTGTGAGATCAAATAAAGGTGAAGAATATTATGGGAGATATACTAAAGATGGACAAATGCCTAGTTCATTTGTAAGGTTTCTTCAAGAACATGAGATTGTTACCCAATATATTATGCCTGATTCTCCGGACCCAAATGGTGTAGTAGAAAGAAGAAACCGAACGTTATTGGATATGGTGAGGAATATGCTTAGCAACTCCGATCTTCCAAAATTCTTGTGGAGTGAAACTCTTAAAACGGCGGTATATATATTAAACTGGGTCCCAACAAAAACTGTTCCAAAACCTGATTTTGAGTTGTCGAAAGGTTGGAAACCGAGTTTACGCCATGTACGTGTATGGGGATGTCCAACAGAAGTAAGAGTTTATAATCCACATGAGAAGAAGTTGGATCCAATGACTATTAGTGAGCATTTCATTGGATATGTTAAACGATCCAAAAGATAAAGATTTTACTGTCCATCTCACAGTATTAGGATTGTGGAATCAAGAAATGCAAAATTTCTTGAGAATGACTTAATGAGTGGGAGAAAGCTATCTAGAAATATGATTTTTGATAATAATCATTTGGTTTCTCAACCTTCCACTTCAAATGATAGGTTGATTGTTGTACACAATACTCCTCAAGATGAAATTGGAGTTGAATGACTAATTAATGCCATTCCACAAAATACTGAACCTATTCCAATTGACTATGAAATTTAGAATTTATCTGAAATAGTTGTACAACATACACCTGTTGAGAATGATAAACAATATTGAGAAGGTCTTCCAGAATGAGAAAGTCAGCAATCCCCTATGATTATATTGTATATCTACAGGAGTCTGACTACGTTTGAGTCAAAAATGATCCTAAAACGTTTTCACAAGCTATTAGTTGTAATGAGTCACAATTATGGTATAATGTCATGAAGGAAGAGATGAATTCCATGAATTGTAATAGAGTCTGAAATCTTATTGAATTGTCTAAATGAGCGAAAGCCATAGAGTGTAAATGGATTTTTAAGATAAAAAAAGATTCATTAGGTAATATCGAAAGATATAAAGCGAGACTCATTATTAAGGGATATACTCAAAAAAAGAGAATTGATTACACGAAAACTTTTTCTCTTATATCTAAAAAAGATTCTCTTTATATTATTTTGATATTGGTTGCTCATTTTGATATAAAATTATAACAAATGGATGTAAAAACAGTATTTCTAAATGGTGATCTAGAGAAAAAGGTTTATATGAAATAACCAGAAGGATTGTCCTCTAGTGATGGTGAGCAATTGGTATGTAAATTTAAGAAGTCCATATATAGATTGAAACAAGCCTCCCGTCAATGGTATTTAAAATTTGATAATGTTATCTCTTCATTTGGTTTTGAAGAGAATATTTTGGATCAATGTATATACCAAAAGGTCAGTAGGAGTAAGATTTATTTTTTTATTTTATATGTGGACGATATTTTACTTGCATCCAATGATAAGGGCTTGTTGTATGAAATGAAACAATCTCTCTGATAAATTTGAAATGAAAGATATGGGTGATACATCTTATATCATTGGCATTAAGATACATCGAGACAGACCACGATGTGTTCTAGTTTGTCTCAAGAGACTTATATCAATAAAGTTTTATAAAGATTTTAGATGAAAGATTGTTCACCAAGTGTAGCACCCATTATGAATGGTGATAGGTTTAATTTGAGCAAATACCCGAAAATGACTTTGAACAGGAACAAATAAAAAACATTCCATATGCTTCCGCTGTTGGAAGTTTGATGTATGCTCAGGTATGTACAAGATCTGACAGCGTATTTGCAGTTGGAATGTTGAAAAGATTTCAGAGTAATTCAGGTATGAAACACTAGAAAACTGCTAAGAAAGTGATGAGATATCTCCAAGGTACCAAAGATTACATGCTTACATATAGACGGACCGACGATTTGAAAGTATTAGGGCACTCCGATTCAGACTTTACTGGATATGTTGATTCACATAAATCAACATTTGGTTACTTATTTATATTTGCCAGTGAAGTTGTATCCTGGCAGAGTGCAAAGCAGTCCTTGATTGCTACTTCCACTATGGAAGCCGAGTTCGTTACTTATTTTGAGGTTACAAAGCATGGTGTATGGATGAGAAATTTCATGTCTAGGCTTAAAGTGGTTGATTCCATCTCAATGCCATTAAAGATATATTACGATAATTCAGTTGCTATTTTTCTAGCTAAAAATAATAAAAGTAGTAGTCGAAATAAACATATCGACATTCAATTTTTAGCCATAAAGAAGCGCATTAAAGGAAAGGAAATTGCTATTGAGCATATTAGCACTAAATTGATGATCGCTGATCCTTTGACGAAAGGCATGCCACCATTAAGATTCAAGAATCTTGTAACAGAAATGGGACTAAGTTCTATTTTGTAATTTTTATTGTATGGATAATGATATTTAATAAAATTCCTATTTATTTGTTGTGATGTTTCTCAAAATTTTGTGTACATATTGGTTGATTTGAGAATATCATCAGTTGTTGGACAAAATAAATATAAGGTTTATTCATAAAGTAACGTTACAATATTTGGATATATTTTGAGAAATATAATATATTATAATACATAAAAGATATTTATTTCTTAAAATTGAATATTGATGGATTTGGTTATCACATTAAGAAAACATAGACCAAGTGGGAGAATGTTGACGCTTCAGTTTTCCAGCTTCAATTTTCAACTAAAGGCTGATGAAATTCCATCTCCTCATTTGCTGTTTTGAAACTGAAACATTAGTGGTCTATGATGGCCGATAATTATTCATTAATTATCTCCATTAATCTTCTTCTTTTGTAACGCCAATTTAGATAGTTGATGAAACTATCTTATATAAATGACTTTGGTTTTGTCTCTAGGCATATTATTCTCTCGAGTTACACCATCAATTGAGGGAAAAATAAGTGCCTGGAAGCACACAACCATAAAATCAGATTTGGAAAAAACAGAGGAAGCAAATGGCGGGAGGTCAACACACGATTTTTTATTCCGCTTTCGTGGTTGTTTATACCACATAAATTGCTAACAATGGTATCTTATTATGATCAAATGTTTGAACTTACTGGATCTGAGTGACAGAGAGCTATATGTCATTGGGTGATCCTCTTGACCGTGAGGTTGCTCTAGCTGACGAGGCTTTGAAGAATGCAATGCCTGATCACTGGGTAATCTTGGAGATTTCATGTACCTAAACTCCGGAAGAACTCCTAGCAGTTAAGCGTGCATATCAGCTACGGTACAAACATGCCCTTGAGGAAGATGTTGCCTCTTATTCAACTGGAAAGACTAGAAAGTTAAGGCATTCATTTTGAGAATCACTTCACATTTCTTCATACATACATGCCCCATTGTTTATAGTTCTACAAAACAGCAATTGTTGAATGACCGTGGCACCTAATGGCCACCAAAGGAGAGTATAAATAGTAGCAATTTTCACAAATGAGTAGTACATTATGCTCATTGCAATTTTCTGGT
This sequence comes from Nepenthes gracilis, assembly GCA_033239525.1. Classification (NCBI taxonomy): domain Eukaryota; kingdom Viridiplantae; phylum Streptophyta; class Magnoliopsida; order Caryophyllales; family Nepenthaceae; genus Nepenthes; species Nepenthes gracilis. Next base: position 17,506,240 of record BSYO01000007.1, read on the forward strand.
TTGATATTTTTATTGCAGCTACTGGTAGCAATTGTAAGTACCAATAGGTACCATGGCGAGGAAATTGATGAGCTCACAGCACATTCGGAAGCAGTTGCTCTCCATGATGAAATCCATGATGGTGAGTCTAATCATGAAGAGATTATGAAAATAATCAGTACAAGGAGTAAGCAGCAGCATATGGCTACTTTCAATCATTTCAAGGACATCCATGGTACTTCAATCACAAAGGTAAACTATACCTATCCTCTACCTCAAAAACCTAGTTCTAGAATGTCATTGAGTTCTACTATATTTTATAACACATCTATTAGATTCGCTATACTTTATGAATCAAAATGTTAGACAATCAAACTACAATATGTACAAAAAGTTAGTATTGTAGAGACGAGAATACTAAGATGGTTTTGTGGCATCACACTAAAATATATGATAAGGAATGACGATATATGTAAACGTCCAAAAGTTGCACCTATGATAAATATGATAAAAGAAAGACATCTGAAGTGTAGTTTAGACACTGAAAATATAAGATAAATAAAAGACATACGAGGAAAGATGAATTAATTGTGGTTAAAAGAAAGGAAAATGTAGATCTAAAAATATTAAAATGATGTGATAAAAATTATTTAAAATTGCTCTGAGGATAGTACACTGAATCGTATAGAATGATAAAAACAAATTCATAACGGACCCCATTTAATGGAATTTAAGACTTTATCATTGTATAAACTTCTGCTGTAGGTATTGAAGCAAAGAAAACGACTTTATACAATAACAATATTATTCACAGCCGAAACCTGTTTATATAGTTAGTGTTGTTGGACCATGACCACCCTGCAGCTACAATTGAATAGAATTTCAAACACACTGGTAGTTATCAGTGCATTTAAGCCCAAAATTTTCACACGAGAGTATTTGTGGCATGCCAGTAGTAGGGCTTGTGGGGTGATGGGAACAATGAATTTTTTTGCAATGGTGAGAGTTGCCATCCGATGCATCAAGAACCCTCAAAAGTATTTTGCAAAGGTTCTACACCATTTGATTAGACGGCTCGGAACAGATGAAGATGATCAATACTCCAGGCTGAAGTTGACTTGAAGAAGACAAAAGAATTATACTGGCGGGAAACAACTAACCCTGGAAGCAGCAGTAAATGGGGATACAACAGGAGACTAGAGGGCATTTCTCTTAGCCTTACTTGGAAATGAAGAGTCATGGGCAGTTGCTAACAATTTTTCAAAAGGGTCGTTTGAAATAGCTTTGATAGATGTCCTACCAGTTTGCAATATACTATTTTTGGGTAATATTTATCAGTTCTGAAATTGTCAGCTTTTCGTATCGTAGTGTTTTCATTTTTTAACGTATGGATTTTTTATTTACTATTAGCTTGGAACACAAGTCATTATGTGACGATTCTGTATGGCTCCCTCCCTGTTTTGTTTATTGTTACTTTGGATGAAATCGATTTGGGAAATGATGACTGGTGAAATAGTTGTTGGATGATTTAATGATTATGAATTCGAATTGTTATAATTTAAGACTTCATAATATAAATTCAAGAATCCTTGGTAGATTGAACTAGAATTCAATCAGGCAAGGATGAAGAGGGAATGGAAAAATGAAATCCATGCTTCCTATCATGAATAAAACAATTGCCCCTATCATGCGGCACCCCTATTTCCCATCTTTTGTGGCTCCAAATGCAGAAAAAATCATCTATCATAATCACAATGAATCTAACACATTGTACAGAGGCCTCAATCCGCTGGCTTCATGATGGAAGAACCCAACCAAGTGAGGATCGATCAACCACACAATCACCAACATTTTTGAGTTTCTCACTAATAAAATTTCTTCTTTCCGAGGGAGGGCCAGGATTACCCTGCTGGCATCTCTCGTCTAAAATTGTAGTACTTGTTGCTTCATACTCGGTTGTCTTCTCAAAGCAAGCTTCCTCCATGATTTCACATGTCTTCGTCATCACACTTAATTAGTTCACCATTTTCGGTGTACAGTCGTGCTGACAGCGCAGGGGAAACAGGTTGGTAATCACCTACAAAAGATCGCCATTAAAATAGGAGACAATCACCAATGATTCAAAAAGCGGAGTCTACAAATTTATAATATACATTTGAAAGATGGGAGTCCCTCGGTCCCTTTTGTCATATGCAACAAGATTGTTCCCGAGAGAACAACAATGAAGCCGCATATCTCCGATACGATGCTTGCTCCGCTTTCACCGTCCCAATCCTGAAATATGTTTCACCACATAAATGAAAAGTTTGTTGTCGGTTCATTTTATTCTTTTGGCTGGGAGCATGAGAAAACAAAGGTGGTAAATATGTTCAAATTAGCAATACCTTGAACAAAATCACACTAGCAAATATGGTAAGCGTTGTGAACATGACATAATATATAGGGGACACAACCACAGTGCTGAAGGTATCAAGAGCCTGAAACATTACCAGCAGTGTTAAGATAGAGAAGGGAAAGTAAGAAATATTGTCCCTGAAGCATCATCTTCATACCAGCTCTGAATAGAGAAACGGCCCTTGTAGTGAAAATAGGATACAAAATATGTATTTAAAACACTAATGCCAAACATCAATGTAGAGAGTTTCAAAAGAACTGTAGAACTACAGAACAACACTACTCGTACTATACATTTAGTACAATTTTACCGAAAAGAACTATGTTACACTTATTATGTGTGCTCACTCAATAAAATAATTAATAAAAAAAGAGACCTTTAATTAAGTGTGATATCATTTCTTTTAAAATTACAGCAAACTTGTAGTAAGAGTTGTATTTTCTATAGCTAAAAACCGCTTTCACAAATCCACCATAAAATGGGCATACATGTAGAGGGGAACCACCAATTGTCGAAAATCCTAATTCGCTCCGTTTGGTTGGACTGAAATTTATTTATAGATAAAACATTTTTCAAACCAAAAAAATCTTGCAAGGGAAATAATACTTCTAAATTTCTTTAATTTGCTTGCAACAGAAAATCATTTTCCCTGGAAGACAGTAGATTTGGTTACATGGCTTTTGGCTTGGTGGTAGACATGAATACTATGGGCGGCATGGAGACCATGGTCATGGAAGAAGACTAGGTGGTGGTAGTGGTGGCAGCGTTAGTGTTGGAATTGACGGGAGTGGAGGTCTTGGGTGGGGAATTCAGAGCTAGGGGTGATGTAGGTGACAAGTGGATGAGGTATTGTTGGGGAAGGACTTGGTATGGTAGAGGTGGTGTTGTTGAGCAGATGGTGGAATAGGAGGTCTTATTGCTGGTGGTGGAGCTATGAGTGGAGGAAGTGATGGCCGCAACAGGGATGAAGGAGATAGTGCAACAGGAGGTTTGGCCATGGAGGTAACTTTGGTGCAAAAGGGGGCACAGGAGGCAAGGAAAATGGGGGTGATGATGGAGGATATTGTGGTTTTGATGGGGGTGGAGTAGGTTCAAAGAAAATTTACTACTGCCATTGATGTGTGGAAGATAATTTTACTGTCTAGAGTGGCACAAGATTTATCATCTAGACATTGCCCCTTATCACACAACCAAAAGATAAATAACTAGGATAAATAGCATTCTAGGGGAAAAAAAAATTTGGTTATTTCCCTCAAAATGGTTATTACATCATTAACACAGTGACTAGCACCATAGAGTTAGAATATAAACCTTGTTGAGATAATTCATTTGAGTGATAACACATGTCATCACAACCGTCATAAAAAACCATGTCTCCGGGTAGATTAATTGGTTATTTCCCTCAAACGTCAATTTCAATGAAATTCCAAGAGCTTTCACACTCATCACCTGCAAACCAGGAAACATAAAAACATAAATTTGCAATAGTATGGATAATGGATATCAAGATCTCAGAAAATAGCATTCAATGGTATTCATCTCAAAGCTGAAGATCAACGAACACATATGATCAGAAGATCTAATTATCCAGTCCATCACCTAGCCACATAACTTCCACCAATTCAGAATCAGCAAAAACAAGCCTTGCCAAAGAAAGTTTATACAAAATAGAGAATTAATGAAAGAGTGGCGTTTGGGGCGTACCGTTGAATAATGTGACATCCCATTTATCCATCTACACTAACAAGCCTACAAAAAGAAAGATCGATGGATGGACGACACATCACTCGAGGGTGTGCCCAGACATTTCTCTTAAAGGAATATGAGTTAATTATGAATCCTATACAGTTTCACCCGCCTGAAATTGCTATATCATGAGTTGATTGTCAGGATGAAATGAAGTTCAGGAAATTTACCGAGAGAGAACCCATCAGAGAACATATTCCTGTGAAAACCAACACATTTGTGTGTCCACACAGTGGGGCCAAATGGATTGCCAGAATGAAGACCAACACTATCACCGAGCCAACATAAAGCAGAAACACTGAAAAATAAAACACAACATCAGTCAAATATTTCATATTTTAGCAAGCATAAGCTCAAGTTAAGTGAAATTAAATGTGAACTCATTACCTTTTTGAGTAGCCATACTCCATATTTCTTGAACTGATGTAATATTGCGCTCTTGTGGCGCATGAATGACGATTATGACAGAGCCTACAATACACATTAAACAGCCCAGGATCCCTAAGTTGTTCAATTTCTCCTTCAAGATAAAATGAGCCAACACGGCACTGCACAATATTGCTAGGAACATCAGTGAAAAGATGCATGTTACCAAATGAATATAAGGGAGCAATACATTCTCCCTTGAAAAAAAATCCTGACACAAACCAAAAGCACCTGACTATAATGCTCAATGCGCCTAATGGCGTAACAAGAAGTGCCGGCGCAAATGCATATGCCACAAAGTTTGCAACCTCACCAACAATCACTGCAGAAGGAAGATGCTGCATATAGTCAGCCGAATACCTAAAAACCATATATTGATTCAAACTCAATTTTAAGACCAAATTATTGATACCAAATTAGACTGATAAACCACATTCAAGATAAAAACAATTGAGCAGAAATTAAGTTACTATGAACACATGAAGAAGAGAAAAATCAATGAGAAACAGTTGACATAGAATGCAGAATTCAGACCACGTATATTATTTAACATCAAAATCTAAAAATCATAACAGATTTTGACAGATTTTTTTTTTTTTTTTAAATTCCATATACATGGACACAATGAAATGATTGTGGAAATCCAGGGGAACTAAACATAAACAGCAGAATTAAGAAAAATTCACAACAACTGACATAATTTGGCGAGAAAAACTAGACAAATAAAAGGAATGGAAATTACTTGTAATCATGCCAAGCCACCATAGGGGCTCCAAAAGATATGAATATCCGCCAAGACCTACAATAACATCAAAAATTCAAAAAAAAAGAAAAAATCACGTACCCATAAAAAATATCAATAACCCAGAATCAGAAAAATAGTGAATTAACTAAAATGTGGGGTATGGGGGAATGCAAGCATGAGATTGAGGAGATGGAATTGACCAGCTCTGACCCCACAAGCAGCAGCTTTCCGAAGCCCTTTCTTCTTGACAATGAAGCTAGCCCCAATGAACCCACTTGAGCAGAGAGCCAATACAAACCCTATCAGATTGTCTTTGGAGAAAGCCATTAGGGAATTTCCGCTTTCTTTCTCAAATCTTCTCTGCTCCTATTGTTCATTGAAGTCCTCCAACCATTGTCTCTCAGATGGTCACCCTCTCGCACAATCGGCAAATTTCAGTTTTCTAAATTGGAAAACGACCATGCGGATCCAGGATGTCCGTGTGCCAGAACAGCTACAGCGTGTGCGATTCAAACGCCGGTCAGCTGCCTTCCTTGATCCCAGAATATCGCCATAGACCCCCAAGGTGGAATTCTGAGTCAAATATGAACTGAATTTTGATAAAAATTAATAATCGTTAGGTTGAGTAGGATTTATCACGTCGGTTCAATAATTATAATTGTGTTTGTATATAATTTAAATTGGTGAATTTTTTTTATTAAGTATTTAAATTTAAAAATTTATATTTATATAAAGAATATTTAAAAATATTGGACTTTCACAAATTAAAATACTTAACTTAACATACTAAAATAAAAAATCTCACATGAAAATTCATATAATTTATTAAAATATTTTTTTCAAACTTAATATTTATTTAAAATAAATATATTTTTATAAAAAAATTATAATTTATTTTGAACTAAATTGATTAATTTTACTCGTAATTATATCTAACTTTAAAATTAATTAAATTTAATATTTTGAATGCCTATATATAATATTGACATATATTAATTAAACCATATAAAATTTTAAATCAATCAAATGGACAGATCAAATAATTTAATTTTGAACTAGTCTAATACATTATTGAAATGGTGGGGGGGTGTGGAAATCTCAAAATTTTATAAGGCATAAATGTATATAAACTTGTGTAATATATCCATGATATTCTTTAATTATATTTTAAATATTTTTAATAATATTATATTTAATTAATATATATTAATTAATGAGCTAATTTTATACCAGATAAATAGATGGGTGTGTGTTTAAATTATAAGTAAAAGTGTTCCAAAACATTCATTTATCAATTTTACGTGTAAGAGGTTAAAATCTTATGGACTAACATAAAAGAAACGATAAATATCAAAAAAAAAAAAAAAAAAACCAGGTAAGTGAAAACCATCTCTTTCCTCCATAGTCCTCGCATTCTTTAATTACTAGACAGTTGTTTGGATATTGTATTAAGTTAATGTATAAGCCATAGAGGAAGTAAGCTTCCATGAAAGCAAAATTAATAGCCTACAAATTGATGATCAGTAATGGTGAATTAAGGAGGAAGATGAACATTGTCACTGAGAGAGAGAATCTACTTCTAAACTAGTCTTAAATCAACCGTTTATATATTATACTAATATATTTATGTCAATAAAATTATTATTTACATATTATAAAATACGTAATTTAATCTTTTATTGATAAAATGTAATGGTATGTCACAAATGATGAATTTTAGAAGAAATTTCTAATTCTATTATTCATCATAACTTGGGTTAATTTATGTTTTATAGTGGTTAATACATTGATAATATTTGAAATATTTTATTTTGGTTGGATCTTATTATAATTAGCCTGATGTTTTGGATATAACTAGTAATTTGAGAATCTTTATTTGGTATTAATAAAATAAGATATATTTTTATAATCTTAAAAATAAGATTAGTCTATCAATGATTTTAAAAAGAATTGGATAAAATTTTTAAAAATTGGTCAGATACTTCTTTAATTTAAAATTTTTCTTTATTATCTCAATGATTGTTTTTTATGTTAACTTAAATTGTAAGCGTGATTTTCATTTTATCTGTAGTTAAGGTAAAAACAATTATATGAAAGCACTACGATATTATGAAATATGAAATATATAGAACCTTGGTGCAATCTATGATACTAATTTTTAATACTTTTCTCTTCGATTTTCTTTTATTCCTATCTTTTATTTATGTTTTATTAATCTAAAGTTATTAATATTATGTAGATGAGTTGATGAGAATATATAAAAATATTAAAGTATTAAGATGTATGAACTCTAAAAAATCTTAATATAGTCTATATTTGTTTAGTATCGATTCTGCATCTGATGGTTTGAGGTCTTTTGATTTTTAAAGGGACACTTATGTCCTATAAATAATGTGTATTGATATATCGAGAAATATTGTGGCTAAAGGTATTGAATTTGACATATTGATTTAGTATCTTACCTTTGTGGAAGAAGATCCTGCATGCACCTTAGGGTTACGAGTATCCTACCTTTGTGAGCAAGGATCCTAAGTGATCGTGGGGACACAAAGATGAAGTATATCAAACCCTTTATGGTTGTGAATTCCGATTAGACCATAAAAAAATGAACATGATATATCAAAGATATGATCTTATGAATTGAATACGATACTTATATATAACACTATATAGTTGATCACTTGTCAAATATGTGAGTATCAGTACCTCATTGACATTGTCGAACCATTGGTAGCGAGTTCATAGTCATTGATTTATAGTGACAAAATAAGATTCAAGGATATTATTATAGTGTCTCATGTGATTATAACTTCTATTAATACATATTTGACAAAACATATATTCTTATTGATACTCGGATTTAGTGAAATCTCGGTTGTATTTCTAATATTTCAATTATATTAATAGTTTTTGCGTCGTAATTTTGATATATCATTGAGTCTAAGATAATTATTGATTTTTTTACATATTATTATTAATCTTGTATATATTTATTTTTATTATTTGTGACATTTTATTATATTATAATATTATTAATTATAACACTTGTTGAACACTTGATTCATCATTTCATTTTCTTAACTCCAAAGTATAGCAAGTTGATAGCACACTAGTAAAATTCATTTATTTGCTGTGAAAATTTTAGGTAAATACAATTTTAGAGTTTAAAAGTTTAAATATTGAAAGATTGACAAGATTTTTTTTTATTATTTTATTAGCTTTTGGATATTTTATCGGAATTGTTTTTTTAAAAGTTTATGTTATCTTGAATGTTTATAATATTTCTCATTTCAAAGAGTTTAATATTTATTATGAATATTCTATTTATAATAAAATTATGAAGAGTATTTATTATTTTAGTTTTTGTTTTTTTTTTTTTTTTTGTGGTAGGTTTAAAACAAATTAAATAATTCAGATCCAAATCGCCACACTCTCCAAAATGATACTTGCTTGGAGAAGGATTGTCCAGAAGATACATGTTAAGGGAAAGGTGGATTCCCTACTTATAAGCCATAGTTTTATTTTATCAACATAAGATTTCTAACCCCCTTATCCAGCATCTAAAGAAGACATAGTTATGGTGTTATGAGAAAATATTGGAAAAATTTTTACAAACAATTACTTTCTCCCTCACCAAACTGATTTCAAATATTGAAGTACTTAATTTCAAATATTGAAGTACTTAATGCAATGTATTTGCTGTTAGTTTTTTCCTCTCTTACACATATCAAGGCATTTACTTTGGTACAAATTTATTTGATATTACTTAAAAGTTTTTAATTTGTAAAATACTCTTAACTAATTATTTAGCATTTAACAGTAGCATCCACCAACACTTAAAACCAAGCACTAGAAATTTATATATTTAACATCAAAAGCAACAGCAAACATCAACAGCATAAACTCGGCAACAGCCTAAACCAAATAGGACCTTGGTGGTCTCAAATTCAACATGCTTTACCAGTAGGCTCTATAGCATTTCAAGTGCAGGTAACAACATTGAGCTTTCCAAGCCTGTTATGTCAGAACAAGGCTAGCATATTTGATCCTCTGAAACCCTCAAAATGCAGAAAGCTTCATGAACTAATGTATGTGAAATTTTCTTTCCCTCCTCGGGATCCCCCAAAAGAGACTGTAAACCACTTCAAACTATGATAGAGGAAACATTAAGCTTGGATTAGAAAGAATTATTCAGATACAGAATAGCACAAAGGCATGTTTTGAGAAGGGTCTCAAAATAGAGCGGGCAAAATGGAAAAATAGACATTATGTCTTCTATGCAGAACAGCAGCAGCCAAGAAACTGCAAAGGAAAGGCAAAGGGTATTTATAATTATCAGATCCTGGAAGGGATCATTGGGATGGTGTTCTGCAAGTAAGCACAGGCAGCTGCAACACCGCTTCCAAGCTTAACTGGGTAACCTACATCCTTCAGTATCATTTCCACACCAGCCAAACACCCCAGCAATTGCAACTGCAAATCAAAATAAACAAATGGCATTTCAAACTCGGAGCCATACTCGTCTGGTTTTCGATTGGACAAGCCAACCAGAACCAAAGCCTGGTCACAGTAGACCAGGCCTAAGGAAAAGGCATTTTCTAAAATTGACCCAAGCATGGATGAAAATATCAATATTGGTCGCAGTTGTATTGATGTCGGACGTCGTATACGTAAATAAATCTCCTCATGACGACATTACAAGTGAGTATAATACAAAAACTTAATCATCTTTAATTATCTTTACCTATTTGACCAGTCTTAGTTAATTTTATTAAAACTAATCTCGACATCCTTCTAGGCCATTAAAAAATAGTATATCCAAAAAACGTGTGGATTTATTATACTTCTTAGAAAATTTAAGATTTTAGATACACTTAGAACATGTGGATTTAAACTTCCAAGAACAAAAAGAAGCCAAAAAATGGCTCTACATATTAGACAATATATCTGATATCACCAATACAATAACACACCCACATATTTTCTTGGTATCATAGCCTCCAGATAGCGATAAATAATCGCCGATATTTTTATCCACGGGTGCCCAAGTGTTGGTTTTGCACACTTGGGCATGGGTTAGATAGGCCATCTGCGTGCAAATTGAACATCTGAACGGCAGCAAAGTATAAAGAATAAAGTGAGTACCTCATTAACGTAGCCGAGATGTCCTATTCTGAAAACCTTGCCAGCCACTTTGTTGAGGCCAAGACCCAAGCTTAAGTTGTATCTTTGCCATGCCCTTTTCACAATCTGAGAACTATCAATATATGGAGGAACAACAACAGCAGTGACTGTGTCACTGAACCATTCCTCTTTCTGGGCACAGTTCTTCAAACCCCATGCCTCTACAGCAAGTCTGCATTATTCAATATGCTAAGCATCCAAATTACTGAAACCTCCAAGAATTATTGTCATGGATCACACCAATTACAGAATACACTCCTAGACATGCTAGTGAAATAGTCCACCAACAGTGAGTTTTCATGCTGCCGAACGGGAAAAATGGCTTACCTTGTTGCTTTTCCCAGACGGCCGTGCCTGGCTATCACGTTGTCAAGCCCCTCCTCAAAAATGAGATCGAGAGCAGCTCTAAGCCCATATAGAAGATGGATTGAAGGAGTGTATGGCCAATATGTCCCCATTTTGTAGAACTTCAAGTAGTCTTTCCAGTCAAAGAAGACTCTCAGTGATTTGGCGGATTCGGAGGCCTGCAAAGCTTTGGGACTAGCACAGACAATTCCTATTCCAGTAGGAAGAGAAAGAGCCTTCTGTGACCCGGTCAAAGCAACATCTACTCCCCATTCATCCATTTTAAAATCTAGAGCACAGATGGACGATACTCCATCAACAAGGAGAAGTGCCGGATGACTATAGTGATCTGAAATATGAAAAAAAATATCTTGTGGAGCTGAAATGAGCATCAAAATTACAGGAAGAAATAAATTTTCTAAAAGGGAACATGAAATGAATACTCAATGGATCAGTTAATGGCAAAAGAAACCTGCGTAAGGTGCAGCATCAAATAATACTGGCCTTGCTTAGTATCACCACTTTTCATCACTTTTTTTTTTAAGCATGAACAGTAATCAGTGGGGTTTAGTGCCACTGATTTTCTCACAATACCGTAGCTTATTTTTCCTGTAGTTCTCAACTTCCAGCACTCACTTTACCACCTTCACTATGCACAAAAAAATGCCTGATCTTTTTTCATAATCCATCAATGAAAAGAAAATACACACCACACATCACTTGTTTAAAAGAAAATTTCTAGAACTTTTTAATGGATCAAGAATCGATTCAATCCATAATCCATCAAAAACGATGAGACTCATATAGAAGTGAAACTATTACACGATTTGTTTTTAGTTACTCTCATCTTTTGGACTTTTGGGACGCTAAACTGCACTTTTGAAAAAAAAATAATAATTCCCTACTTTTAGCTCTTGTTTTCGCACTTATCAGTTTCAAATCTGAACAAACCCATCCAGTTAATTAAGGCCCAAGTCCATGTAGTGTGCCCTAGGAAGAAGTTTACCCAATATTTTCCTAACGGTAGCCAAATTGTTGGTGACTCCGGTTGCCGTCTCATTATGCACAATGCATATGGCCTTGATTGTATGTGAAGTATCAGCAGCAAGTTTCGATGCCATTACTTCAAGATTGGCACCTTGGCCCCAGTCGCTTTCTATAACATCAACATCAAATTTGAGGCGCTGCTGCTGATCAATCCAGAGCAAACTGAATTGCCCAATCAGGAAAGATATTATCCGGTCTCCAGGAGAAAGTGTGTTTGTAAGTGCACTTTCCCATGCACCAGTACCTGGGTAAGAGTGACACCATTGTAACTTGTCTAAAAACAAAGTGACTTAGAAAAAGAAATGAAGTGATGTAAACAAGTCTTTTGCATACCAGTCAGTGGAATGAAAATGAAAGAAACAAGCGAAACAAGAACATCAGTTGATTTTGCTTCAGCTCAGGCTGGGCCAGCATGGAAATAATGCCTGATTCCACCATTTTCTTTGTTTGTGAAGCGTGCACCAATGATTAGGTGAACATATAATGAAGTATTGGCAGATATATATCTATATCGAACTCCCCAATATCGCAAAAAAAATGCAATATTATGTTATCATATCGGCGATATATCAGTCGATATTTCCTCATGTTCCAATTTACAAAATTTTACGTGTTCAATAGTGATATGCCAACGATTGATATGGATATATATTCATGAATAGGTCTGATCTCAATATGCGGTACGATGAAAGGTTAAACACGAGAGATAATGGGAAAAACAAACATTCAATGGATCAAACATCAGTTTGGTGTCCAAGTAGTTCTGAAATAGCTGATATGAACCACAGAGGAACGGTGCATGACAGCAATCCAACACCATGCTTTTTTACCAATCAAAAGGTAAGAAGAGCACATTTGGCCCACATACCATCTAAATTGTTTAAGGGCACTTTAAGTGCTCATAGTAGTACCTGTTGTGGGGATCAAAAATGGGGTTCCAGAAGTAGTCTTGAAAATCTTTTTAACATCTTCAATAAGTGCTTTTGTCAATGCTGGAATTGCTGGAGAGCGGTAATCTTCATTGTTCCGGTTCATGGCTCGAAGGACAGATTCTGGAATATTGACAGGTCCAGGAACAAACAGATGGTTCCTCCCAGGTCCAAAAACGTAATCCATCTTCCCCCTCTTAAAAATAGATCACCAATACTGATGATATTTGATAAATTTCTGCACTTCACAGCATCAATAACTTAGCCAACAAAAAATACTGAAAGGAATAATTTCTTTAAATGAACCTTAGTCCAGCCAAAGGCATGCTATTTTATCAGAGAATTAGGTATTAAATATGCAACAAAATCCATGAATGAACTACTAAATAAGCAATGCATGCAAAGGACCCCCTTTGTCCTAGATGAGAACATAACACTCACTCAAGAAAATTCTATATTGCTCTTCTAACATAAGCGAATCAGGCTAAGAAGTTCATAGATTAGAAGTATGTACAATGAATATAATTCTGTTTCTCTTCATCTCCTTGTGAAAGTATAGATAAATTCAGCCAAAAGTCAATAAATTCAGGAAAAAATTAAGGAAACAGAAAAATCAACCCATAACCAAAGGGCACATAGATACTACAGCTCACCAGAGTAGCAGCCCATCCACCAAGCTTAAGGTGACACGCGTCCAACATCATCTAGCTATACCCCAACATTAAGGTGGCACCTTACCCCAGGTCACACGAGGTCATCGTCTCAAGCTCTGTGCCTCCGTTTACTATTCTCACGCTCAGATCCCTTATTGACTTAAAGATAAGAATATTTTCCTAAAGACCCCATAGGGATGCACTCTTCTTGTTCCCATATCCAGCAAAAGTAAAACGAAAACCTGTGAAAGTATACAGTCTAGCTCGACTGTGTTCTCCATACCAACAAACAGAAATTAAATTGCAAGCATTTTTCACCCTCCCTTCCTCTCGGAGAATAATATAGATGGCTGAGCATATCCCGAAACACCTCTTTCCCCCATTTGTATTCAAGTTAAGCATATGTATAGAAATTCATATTAGCAGGATTTTCTTTAGTAAAAATATCACAGACCTTCCAGCAGACTACAAATCCATGACTATAAAAATGACAAAGTATGCCTTACATACCAAAAAAAAAAGAGAAAATAATTCATTATTGTTTTCCTTAAAGAACACCAGCTGAACTAAAAAAAAAATTCCTTAAAGACATACTCAAACCATTGTTTCTTATCCAAATTTCAGGAGTCCAAATAAAGCTTATGTTACCTTGAACAAAAGCAAGAATTCTACTTTCCCAAGATCGAGCAGCAGTGAGTTTTTTTTTTTTTTTTTTTTTAATTTTGAATACAGCAGTGAGTTTAAATTTAGGCATCAATAGAAGACACCAGTTGAAACAAACAGATAGGCACAACCTATCAAACCCACATCAAAATGAGGGAAATAAAGATCATAAGCAAAGTAAAAGGCGCAAAAAGTCTAGAAAAACCACTTGGGAAATTAAATTTCCAAGAGTCTAAAAAGGGCGCCATTGGAATCAAATTCACAGTGAAAGTGGTACTGTAAAATTAAAGCAGAAATCAATAAAAGAGAAATATCGACACAATAGTATCAAAGTAAACATGCAAATCAGCAACGGCATATCTTAAAAGCAGACTTCAATAGAATCAAGAAAGAGCAGATTACCGTAGAGAGATGGAGAGAAAATTTCTAATATGTGGCAGAGTGTTGAGTCCCCTGAACTTGGGGACTGGAAGGAATGATACATAACAAAAGGCTAACGTCTGTTTCATTTTTATAAGAGCGCGGAAGACTGGTTAACGAACCACACGGCTCCCACACCTCTCACACTTTGCAGATAAGGATCCACCCAGCTTCACCCCTCTTTCAGCCATGAATTTATCCCTTCCCCAAACTAGCCAGGGAAAGAAGATATGATTGAAACACTAAAATATTTATTAACTTTTAAAATATATTATTAGATATTATTAAATAATCAATTTTAGATATTAATATAAATTTTAAAGACTAGTTAACAGTAGGATGAACATGAATCAATTTAGTATAAATTATATATTATGATTTGGATTTTTATAAAATCAAATTAAACTGCCAGTCAAGTCATGACAAATTGTTCAATTTATGAATATGCCATTTGGTTTAATTTAAATAATTTATCCCATTTAAAGCTTTGAGCTCATTAATCTAAAAATCATTTTTTTCAATTTAATATATTATCAAAAATATTAATACATTGATAATGATATTTTGAATCTATGCTAAAATAATGTAACAAATATATTGATAAGAAAATAAAAACATAAAACATAATATTCTAAGTGAAAAAAAAAAAATTATCGACATGTGAAGTATTTTAATATTAAATATAAACTTAATTTATAATACTCAAAAATATACTATTTAGTAGAAAATATAATATCAAAACAATTAAATATTATATGACGTTATTTTATAAATTTTTTAATATCGCCTAAAACATTGCTAATATTATGAATTTTCTTTTTAAAATGCGATGTCAAAAATAAACAAAAATATAAAAATTTAGATGAGAATATCAACATTTGGGAAAATAAAAAGTAAAAAACTAAGATTTTGCCAAATATGTAGAATCGTAATTACAGATTTGTACTTAATTACGGAACAATGGATATGTAGATTTGTGGAACATGAAGGGGCAAACAAGGGAACCAAATATTTCTTTCATATCTGACAATATTTCAATTATGTATATTGGAAGTATGAGGTTGAGAAAATGCAGTGAAAGATAACCTGATAATGAGCTCTCGACCACAAGCTTTCCTGGGAGCCATGGCCACACGAAAGGTTCGTTTTCCTCTTCAGATGCTTCCATTTTTTTTTTTAATTTTTTTAAAATTTTAATGGGGTCCTACAATTCTGTGCGTATAGATCCGTTGACCATCGAGGCAAGGATCTGGAGAACTGGTGGGAATTGAAAAAACGTGCCATCATACTACCGAACTGTCAATCAAAAAGTTAGCCACGTGTCAACATGTAGTGATTTTATGATCACAGTAATTAATATGCCAGAGAATTTGGTTCGACTGCAGCCTCTCTGGGAGCAACACTTGTCAACAATGATGGGTGTACATTTTCGATGCACTGCCCTTCTCCAACGTTCGTATGCCTTTACATATTCAGGTCGTTTGTTTCGATTTTCCCACACTTTCCTTCTGAAAAAGGTTTCTAAGTGTTGTGCTCCTTCTACTCTTGCTTCCATTTCTATGACGCCTTCTGTTGCTCAGGTTGCTTCCATCATTAAGGCCAGCGAGGCAAAAGAAAAAAGAGTTATGCATTGATACAACATCCTGTAGTAGATTATCTTCAGGATGCCCAGCTCGGTGGACAGCGCCTGCTTCCCTCTTGAAGGCTACGTCACTGTGTACGAGGCCCACCTGAGAAGCAGGTTACATCTTCCAATTCCTGATGAGCTGCAAGCCATTTTCACTGCCCTCCAGGTTCCCATCGCACGGCTCCATGCTAATGTTGTATGATATCTTTGCTCATTTTGCATCTTTCTCTGTGACCATTCACGACTACTGATGGCGGAGGCAGTTAAGGTGATGTTCAAGTTCACCAAGAGTGGGGAGTGGATCTCCTTATCCCCTAGGGAGCTCCATATTAGCAGTGCCATTTATGACTCCTAGAAGAACTAGAATGACCGATTCTTCTTTGTTCATGTTGACAAGTCTTGGCCCTTGTCTAGAGACTGGGGCAAGGTGTCCAGTACTTTCATTGGCAAGCCTTCGGAGGAGGAGACAGCTACCGTGGAACCACTTTTGCGGCTGGTGAAGGATCATCTTCTGAGTTCCAGAGAGATCACTTGATTTCCCGTGAGGAAACCAAGAGGGCCCATTGAGAACCACCTTCTCCAGTCCAAAATATAAGACTTCCATCCTCTCGGCGTAAGAGAAAGGCCGGTTCCATCACCATCAAGTCTGCCGAAGCGCCTTCCACCGAGGAAGCTCCTGGAAGTCCAAGGTAAAGAAGACGGCGACGGTGGAGCCTTCTTCTTCGTCCTCCACAGAGCCAGATAATATTTTGGCTAGTAGAGTCACTAGAGTCAGAGAGTGCTCCGGTGTTGAGGCTGCTATGGAGGCGTATAAGGCTAGGCTGTGTTCTGCTGTTAGTGGCACTATTCTTGCGCTACCGCCACCGGAGTACTTGGCAGTGTAGTTGGAGATGCCTGCGAAGCTATCAGTTATGCAGCCTGTTGAGCAGCCAGCGAAGCCAATGGTGGGGCTTAAGGACTCAGTTGCCAGAGAGTTTCTCGAGGTGCCTAATGAGTCAACTACAGGTGATGAGCCAACTGCAGAAGAGCTACTCAAAGCGCCTGATGAGCCAACTGTCGGAGAGCTACTTGAGGCTGTTGGCATCCACATTGAGTTGATGGAGGAGTTTACTACAAAGGTTAATTTAGAATGTGCTTAGGAGGCAGCTGCCTCCAGTCTTCCGTTCTCAAGATCAAGGCCACAAAGTAGGCTAGCGAGGAAAGAGCGCAAAGTCTGGCAGGTAATCCTTTGAAAATTTTCCTCTTTTTTCTTCCTCCTTTGCCATTACTTAGCATTTTTTACTCTTTGCAAGAGGAGAAAATAATAGGCGCAGTGAGTAAGGGACTGTGTCAGCGGGACCTGGTGATCTCAGATTGTGATGAGGAGATCACCTGGCTCGAAGAGAAAGTGGACCTTCTCAGGGTGGAGTACCAGAAGGATACAGCTGCTCTTCAGTTAGAGTTGTTAGATTTGAGAGAGGAAAATGTCAGATTGAAAGAAGAAGGTACCTGGGCAGTGAGGCACATTGATGAGCTCCAAGGATGGATAGCCTCGTTGGAGAACCAGTTATCCACTTGTATACGCCCACAAGAGGTTTCTAAGATGCTGTGGGCACGGTTGTGGGAAGGCATCAACATTACTCACCACATTGCATGGCTGGTGGACCCCACTTTTTCCATTGACATCCTTGACCTAGCAAACCACTCTTCCAACCGTCGCGAAAACCTCGTGGGCCAGCCCCGAAGTGATCAGGGTTCTCTCCTTTCTCGTCCTAGGAGCTCTACTCCCTAATAGATTTTTGTACCTTTGTATTTTTTGTATGTAATTGTAAATGAATATATATTATCAATAAAATTGTCATTTTATTGCGCTTCATATCTTCACCTTTAATCGTCGTTCCTTTATTACTTGTCCTTGTATTAGCCGGTCGACTTGGCACTTTGTGCATAAGTTGGCCGTTCGTCTCACTGTATTGGAGACGTTTGCTGTGCTCTTAGACAGACTTAAGTCCATGAGGAGACATCAGGGTAAATCCTGATGTCGTATCAATCTGTTTTTATACTCATACGTGAGTTGAGGTTCGATGGCGCTGCCTGTGTGCAAACTTGGATAGCCAGCTTTTGGACGGAGCACTTTGCTCCTGTTGGTCGTCAGTGACTGACCACGTTATCTCCTAATAAAGGAGGTTGTCACGTGTGCTATTTAAGCCCCCTAAGATTTAGACCGCAAACGAGTCATTTGGATGATCAAGATTTAATTCGATCGCTTATAAGCCGCCTGGATAATTAGGGTTTAATTCGACTGGTTATTGTGTGCCTGGATGACTAGAGTTTAATTCGACCACTTATGGGCCGCCTGGATGATCAGGGTTTAATTCGACTGCTTATGAACCGCCTGAATGACTAGGGTTTAATTACAAATGAGTGAAAATTTGGCCGACTTAGGGGCAGTATAGGCTATTTATTTGTATAATCCTGCAGACATACATGTATATGGAACAGAAAAGGAAAGAAAAGAAAAGCATGACACAAAAGAATTCTTCTTTTATTAATGAAAACATATGTTTACAGATATGTTCATATACACAAATGACCTACCTGAGTCTTCACTGGAAGTAGTGTTTAAGGTGGATCGCATTCCACGTCCGTAGGAACAACTTGCTGTTCTGGGTTTGGAGTTTGTAAACTCCATTTCGCAGAATGATTGAGACTAGAAATTGATCCTCCCAATTCAGAAAAAGTTTGTTCCAGTTGGCGATCTTACCCGTAGTCTCTATGCTTCGTAAGACCAAGTTTTCAATTTTTAATTACCACGCTTTCACTTTCTTATTATAATAGCAGGTGACTCATTACTAGTAGGCTATTATCTGCGTCCTGGCTGCGTCGTGGACTTCCTCTAGCAGGTTTAAGTGTTTCCTGATTTTCTGGGAGTTACCTAGTGGGTCGAAGACTTTAACTCTAAGATTTGAAAGCCTAATCTCAATTGGAATTGCCACTTTAGTCCCATAGTAGAAATTAAAGGGTGTTTCGTGAGTTGGTTCCTTTGGAGTCGTCCCATAGGACGGAGGATAGCTCGTCGACCCAAGTGCCCCCAACGTCCTCCAGCTTGGTCTTTAGACCGTAGAGTAACATGTGGTTGACGACCTCCACTTGTCCGTTTGCATGTGGTTATGCCACCAAAATATGAACCAGTTTAATGCCTAGATTGGTACAATACTTGGCGAAGCATTTTCTATGAATTGGATTCCGTTGTCTATCACGATAACTTCGAGAATGCCAAATTTGCTCATTATGCTCTGGCGAACGAATTCCAAAACATTGTGCTCAGTGATCTTAACCAATGGGGCGGTTTCAACCCATTTGGTAAAGTAGTCAATACCCATGATGATGAACTTCCTTTACCCAGTCACGATGAAAAATTAGTCAAGAATATCGAGCCCCCACTACACGGAAGGCCAAGAAGCTTGAAAAGATCTCAGCTCCGCAAGAGGTTGATAGTAGAGATTGCTGTGGAGTTGGCAATTCTTACACTTTTTTACGAAGTTCTGGGCATCATTTTTTATTGTTAGCCAGTGATAACCCTAACGCATGACTTTGAACGCCAAATATTTTTCACCACTATGCGATCTGCATATCCCAAAGTGGACTTCACTCAAAGCGTAGTCAGTCTCCTCAAGAGTAACGCACCGAAGGTACGGAGTCAAGTACCCACTGTGATATAGCCGTCCGTCGACTATGGTGTACCAACTATTCTTCTTGATCCACTTGACTTTGTCTACATTATCTGACAGTGATCCATCCGCCAGATACCTCCAGTAAAGCTTCCAATGTCAAATACTTGCATTGCTTCCTATTCCTCAGTACTTGGAGTATTCAGAACTTTCTGCATGTCCCTCGAGTACTGTACTGAGTTTTTGACCGCTACTGCTCTAAAAAGTTAGTCAGCCTTCCAATTCTCCATTTTGGGGACATGGACCAAGTTTAGCTTATAGAATCTCTGGATGGCATCCTTTGCCTTGGCGAAGAAAGGGTTGCACTCTTTAAAACTCTTATTAATCTAGTTAACGACCAGTTCTGAGTCACTGTAGATGGTCAACCATCTAGCTAAGCATTCTTTGGCTAGTTGTAGCCCGATTAATAGGGCTTTGTACTCGACAACGTTGTTAGTAGTTGAAAAATAGAGTTTAAGGAAGTATTTCATCTCAAACCCATCCAATGTCCTTAAGACCACTTCGGCATCGCTGCCTAAGCTAGTGAATGATCCGTCCACATTGAGAGCCCATTCTGGCTCTCATGTATGGTAATTTGCTTCCTCAGTGGGATGCTCATTGAGGATTGGTGTTGTGGCCTTGACGATGAAGTCGGCCAGATTTGCCCTTTGGTGGCTGGCCTAGGTCGAAATTTAATGTCTAACTCTTCCAACTTGATGACCCATTTGACAAGCCATCTGAAAATATCAGGTTTCTCAATGATGCTTTTCAATGGTTAGTCGGTCAAAATGACCATGCAGTGAGCCTGGAAATAAGGTCTTAACTTTCGGGTTGAGAAGACAAGTGCCAAAGCAAGCTTCTCAGCACACGGATAGCATGTCTTTGTTTCAATCAACGTTTTGCTGACATAATAGACCGGCCACTAAGAGTTAGAGTATTGGCGTATGAGGACAGAATTGATAGCCGCATCTCACACTGCCAGGTAGAGGTACAACTCTTCTCCGTCCACGGGTGACGTTAGCAACGGTAAACTGGCTAGGTATTACTTCAACTCATCGAAGGCTACCTGACATTCCTTAGTCCACTGGAATTCATTTGCTTTAGTCACCTGCAGAGCCTTAAAAAAAGGCTAATACTTGTCCCCTGACTTTATCAAGAAGCGGGACAGTGCTGCCAGTCGTCCGGTTAGCCTTTGAACACCTTTGATGCTCCGTGGGGAGACGTGTCTAAGTACCTAAAATGAATTTGCAGAAGCATATTTATAGCCTCACAAAATCTTGTGGAAGCACTCTATGTCATAAGGTTAATTTACATACCATAACATGCATCTTCTTGTTTTCATGATCTAACTATCCTCTAGCTATACTTTATATCTATCGATCTCATTAGGCTTTGGCTTAACAGTACTATTTGAGAGGGGATACAAAAACAGCAAGCGTGAGCTTACTAGCTCAACAATGTACCATCATAGTAAAGTATGTAAATTTCCATATAAAATATATTTATAATAGAAAGAAACATTGAGAAAGGGGCATGAACCAATTATGCAACTGAATAATGTAGAGCAGGTACGTGAAGACATAACTTTCCTTCATTCGATAAATTTGTTAAAAGCTTTCATACATATGAAAGAGGCAAAAGCATGAAAACGATGCATAAACTTATACTCATGGGCAAAATCTTGTCTTCTTTACCTTCTTATTATTATATAATTTCTTTTTCTAATTTCTTAATCTTCAACACTTGCTGGATTCATGAATAGCTTAGAACTTCTTTAAATTTTTTTTATTATCTTGAGGGACTAGAGTTGGTAAACCCTACCAACTAAGGGAGCGAATAATCGATGATAGATTAAATTCATTTCACACAATCAAAGGCCTTGGTTCTTATACATGTATGTCCTCCTCATCATGAGGACAATATATCATCATAGTTCCTCCTTGTACAATGCTCTAGGGATGGCAGAATCATATCATTTCCTCCATATATAATGTCCCAAGGACGGCAAAATCATATCATATCATTTCCTACCTGTAAACTCTCCGAGGACGGTGGACAAACCTATCATTCCATGAACGAAGTTATCCTCGATTACCATGGTAACTTCCTAAGGCTTGCCAAGAATATTTCTCGCTTCACTTAAGTGGCCAGGACACGTGGCTAGGGTATCCTTGGGTCTCCTCCGTAATATTCATGGCAGGCCAAAGAATATTACCTGTTGAACATTCGTTGGTCCAATTTTTTACTATTTTTATTTAACTTGGAAATCTTGATTTTTATTTCTTAACCTTGAGTTTCATTCATCAGTGGTCATTTTATTGGAGTTCTTAACCTTGGAATCACAGTTCTTGCATTCTTAGTGTTGGCTCTTGTTTATTTACGACCACTTTAACTTCTTAGAAAACCATTCAGATATTCTTGTCATACTTGATGTTCTTCACATTTCTTAATTCTTTGATCCTTTTTCATTAGTGGCCATTCCCAATTCTTAGGTTTTGTTCATCAATGCCTTTTTTAATTTCTCTTCATTTGTATTTCTTAAGGATTATTATACAAATAAATCCTTCGGAATATCCTTTATTCAATTGCAAACAATTTCCTTTAACACATGCTCATGTTTCATGACATATTATCACTTCTCAGTTTTTCAGATAATCTTGGTAATTCTTATCAGCATTACTATTAACAACCTTTTAGATACAATATTTCATATATTCTTAGATCATAACTTATTCTTCATCATAGATTTTCCTATTTTTCGTTTCAAAATTTGGTGAATAGTATTCAGACATAATCCGGACATGTAATACAAATTATATACCAAAAACAAATTTATCAATATTAATACATTTACTTAATCATGCACTTTATTAATATTTTTGTAAAATAATGAGAAAACATTCATATTTGCATTACAAATCTTTACAATAGAGACGAAGAGGAGAAAATGCAATAATATGAGAAAGCATAGTATAAGGTACACTTGCCTCCCTTCCTTGCTACTCGTGTTCATGTTGTCTATCCCCCTTTTGCCCTTCTTCCCAACCCCCACGTCCAATATTTATAGGCAGTGGGAGTCGATGAGAGTAGTCCTAGAAAGTTCCAGACATTTCCTTTCGAGAAACTTCCAGATACACGGAGCAGTTTCTCTACACAGGCTTGGTCGCTCCAATTATTTTGCTTCCTTAAGTAACCGGCCATTTTTGCCTCAAGCCAACGGCTTCCAGCGGCTCAACATCCCACGGCTGCTAATTGCAGCCGGTTTTCCCATATGGCTAAAGTAGCTGGTCTTCTCGGCTGTAGAGCAACATCTCTCATATTCGCCGGTCAATGGGTGTTTAACCGGGCATTTTCCTCTCTACATACTTTGCATTTTATTCGGTTGGCACGTTGATCGGACAATTTTCTTTTATTGGTGACAGATCATTTTGCCCCTTGAAAGCCAGCCGATTTGTGCCTTAGCCGTTAGCTATTCTCGGCTGCTGAAGCAACGGCTTCCCACGGCAGCTACGCGGCTCAACATCCTTCAGCTACTAATGCGGCTTATCTTCCCACAGTGGCTAAAGCAACCTGTCTCCATGGCTGTAGCCGGTAACAGTTTCCCATTTTGCCGGTCAACAAATATTTGACCGGACAGTTTTTCCTTTGTTTTGCATTTTATCCGATCAACATGTTAACCGAATAACCTCCTTAATTCATTTTTACCGGTTAATGAAGTGTTGACCGGTCATTTTTCTTTATTGGCGGCTAGCCATTTTGCATATTAGAAGCCAGCCGAACTTAATTACTGAAATTTGTCGACTGAACTATTTTCCAAATCAAATTTAGTTGGTCAATAGTGTGTTGACCGTCTTGCTTCCTTAATTCATTTTATTCTAATATTAATCTTACTTGTATTAATTTAATTACTGAAATTTATAATATTTTTAAAAATTAGTACCTTACACCGGCGTCCAACAGCTTCTTCTCCTCCTCCCAGATGACAATGAGTTTTTCCACAGAGTAATTCTTCTACTTCTGCCTGATAGGCTTGCGGCCAGGATTGAGGCCTAACTCGTTGATCATTACTCCAACTGAAATTTCGTATATGTTTGATGGAGTTTATGCAAAAATATCAGTGTTCTGTCGTAAGAACGCTATCAGCTCATCAATCAATGTCTCGGTGAGTGAGCTCCTAATCTGTACGCACCTCTCCGAGTCCTCCGGATCCAGTGGTACTAAATTGGTTGCCTCGCTAGAGTGCACTTGCTGCAAGGTTGCCTCATCTCGATGGTCTAGTTCTCTTGCTATCTTTGTGCCGCCACTTGGAGCAATCTGAGACATATAATATGTCCACCTATTGACTTGGTCACCCAACACTTCACCGACACCGCATGTTATTGGGAACTTCATCTTGAGATGCGGTATTGAGGTGACAATCCTAAACGCTGCTAGGCACGGCCAGCCTAGAATAGCGTTGCATGTGGTAGGTAGGTCAACGACCAAGAAGGTGAGTGTACGACTTGCCGTTCTTGGGTACGTGCCTAAGGTGACCTTTAATTGGAACATTCCTTGGACCGCTACCGACTAGTTGTCAAGGCCATACAGAGGGCTTTTGGCAGGTTTCAATTGACTCTTTTTTAGATCAAGCTTAAAAAAGTCATCGAGATAAAGCAAATATTTTGAATTTTCATTATCAATAAAAACTCGTTTCAGTTGGTAGTCTACACTACCGTCAGAATTGAGAGCAGATACAACAAGGGAATCAGCATGGGAAAAGATTACGTGATCGATGTTATTATCACTAAAACTAACGATGTTTTCTTCCACTCGTTGCTTCTTCCGCCTACCGTGCTACTCCTTGCAGTCTATGTGAGTCTTGGCAGGCCGGGTTGTGATCATATTGATCACTCCGACTACAACCCCATTCCGTGGCTAAGAAGACTCTAGTCCTTCTCCACCTGAGGTGTCGAAACTCTGCCCAGAGTTTTCAATGAATATGGTGAGGTGACCCCTTTGGTGAGCTTCTCGATCTCCCGCTGGAACGATATGCAGTCCTCCATGGAGTGTCCGGGAGATTGATGAAAATCGTAATACTTAGTTGGATTTCCTTCCTCTACTTTTTTAAGTGGTTTGGGCCACTTTAAGAACTTCTCTCTATGGAACTACATGAGGACATTGGAGCGCATGTCAGTCAGGGGAATAAGGTTGATCGGCACGTACTCTCTCCGTTCTGGTGCTCCAATCCTGTGCTACTTCCTGCGGTGATGATCGCCGCCACCGTACTTCCTCTTTCCCTTGGCTGGGAAAAGAGCGATGCTAGTCGGTCCTATCAAGATGCTTTGCCTTGTTAACTTTTTTGGCCGCTGCATAGGCCCTAGTGATAGATTTCACTTCCTGAAAGGTTTGCAGGTTCTTATGCGCCAAGTGCCTGAAGAAGTCCCCTTGTGTCAATGCGGAGATAAAATTGCCAAGCTTCATCTCCTCTGTGAATTTGGGAATCCTTCTGGCCTCTACAACGAAACGATCTAGGAAATTTCTCGAATTCTCTCCCTACTTTTGCTTGATGTGGGAGAGATGTCATAACTACTTCTTTTCCCGGCGACTGGAAACATATTACATCAGGAAGAGGTCGATAAGCTCACGAAAGCTCCAGATTGAGCCTAATGGGAGCCAGTGGAACCAGACACGAGTTTCTCCCTTCAAGGTAAGAGGGAAGTAATGACACAACACTGCATCCTCCAAGTCTTGGAGACTCAGATGGGTGCAAAAATGATCAAGGTGATTCGTAGGATCAGTGCTTCCATTGTATGAGTCCAAGGTAGGTATCTTGAACTTTGCTGGCAGTGGATGATTCAAGATCTTAGCTACAAAGGGAGATCTATCTAGATCGATGGTGTGTTCATCATCTTTAAATATGTGGTTCCAAATCTTCTCGACCCTTTAATCCGCCCGGGTGGTGGTGCCAGATCTTTTAGAGTTGATATAGGTTCTCAACTCCGTCCTTTCTTCGTCATGGCGTGTAACCAGCCGATACTACCACCAGTGGATCTGACAATCCTGACGGCTCCCTCCTGAGCCTGGGGTTTGCGCTCTACTCGAAAGTATCGGGAGTTCCTCCGTTCTGGGCTCTCGTTCGGAGTCCTATGGCCCAAGCGACCTTCGAACCTTTGATGGCTTTGGGCATTGGAAGCCTCTGGAGCTTGAGTGTTGCCTGGCCTCTTGGTCTTCTTTGTCGGCTTCTTCTTCTTCTAACCACCTCTCTTGGAGGCCGGAATAAGAACTGTAGAGGGCAGAGTCTCCTGCTTCGTATTCTCTTGGCAGGCACAAAGCATCATAAGCATCGGGTTCATATTGCTCATTTTCTCTGTCAGGTTCTAGAAGAATGGTGCGAGCGTCCCGTTGATCAGGTTACCAGTAGAGCGGTCTTGGTCAGGTGAGGTCGCATCTCTAGTGGGACCGCTAGCTTGTACCCTGGTATTCACTATTTTGATTGATGATATTGCCTGTGAATTGAAAGGAAAAGTAATTGTGAAAAGTGGTAGGCTTTATGTAAATGTTTCAATAGACGACACCAATGATACATCCTGGATCCAAGTTTTGAATGTATTCGCGTCAAGTCGTCTGTCTGAATCACGATCCGTCCACTGAGTCTGGATTCTATACACCACAACTTCAAACGAGAGGTTAGGTGATGGCAAAATATTATCCCACAAAAAATACTCCGACGGTTAAATCAATAGACAACCTTAAAAGGTAAAAGACGGATGCAAGGAAATGCAGTATGAATGCGAAAAGTGTTTGTGGAGAAGGGATTGCTCTCGTAGACTGAGAAGTTTTGGTTGCTCGAGTATTGAAAGTGTGGGAGCTTTGTACTTGCTTGAGGGCTTCTATGCTTGGAGAGAGCGATTTGTAGGCTAGTGAGAGCATGCCTCAAAAGTGAAACTTTCTGGCTTTTTATAGCCACGACACCAGGCTACTTTCTTTGTGCAGAAGGGTTTGATATCGGCGTCCTACTGTGATCGTTGTCTTTTCTTGCGTAGATGCCTTTATGACTATAACAGTCAATGGATTCATGTATAGTTATAGAGATTCATGCATTCTTCAACTTATAGAGAATATATATATATATATATATATTCATCTTTAGACAAAATTTATTGGTCTGGGACTTTGATGTGTATATGCTCTCTAACCTGGTCCACAAGCTTTGCTATCTAGTTTTTTTTTTTTTTTTTTTTTTCCAGTATACTATATTTGACCTCTAATATAAGAACCAAACTGATTGTACTTATAGCTTTTCACTGGGACACTTAGCTAAACTTTCTCACTCATTCCTTCAAGTTTTTTACTCTTTGATGCCTTGTCAAAACTTGATTGTACCAAGAGGTTTTAAAGTGTACATTGTCACAAAATAAAATTATTATTATTTATCTAATAAAGAAATTTTAAATTTAAACATGCCTTGTAATATAGTGATCAATGTTGTGTACGCCAAATTTGACAGCCTCTAGAACAATCTTTCAATTTGACATCTCATGAATATTCGTCTCTAACACTATTTATTGGGATTTTAGAATTTCACTCATAAAAATTTTTATCAACATAATAACATATAAGAATTTTTATGTGAAAAATCTCTCTAAGATTAAAAAAAAAAAAAACTACATATTTGAAGTCCACTAAAAAAGTCTACTGCAAACATTTTACAACTTATAATTTTAAAAAAATAAAAAAGACCGTAAAAACTCTCTCAAAATCCCATCCACAAGATTCTATAATACCCGTCTCTTAATAGCATATCGCTAACTATTTTTGGATACTAATAAAATTTGAAATAATTATAAATTCAAATAAAATAATCTATTTATAGGAATTTAACCAATTATATTTCTTTTACTTAAGCAGTGTAAAACTTTTTCATAAAATAATTTACTCTCATTTATAAGATTTAAGGATGAATCCAACAATCAAACCTCAAATGGATAGTAAAGGTTCCCATTCTTCTTTAACTCAACTAATAATTCACATAGATATTACACAAAAATCCTACAAAAACACTCCTGCTAGAATTTTATCTTAAAAAAACAATATTTACAAAACTAAAATCTAAAATAATCGAAACAATAATTGCTTCTTTATTTCACATGCAGAAGACATCATATTAAATCGGTTCTTAAATCCTCTGCAAATGAACAATTGTTAGGGTTAGGTTTACCTTTCCTTGCTCCTCTCTCATGTAGACTTTCAATGGAACAAACCATCAACTTATCCTCCTCTTGTAAGAATATGATTTTCAAAAGGTTGTGTGGAGAGAAAAGTGGACCAAGCTTATATTGTAAATTCTATTAGCCCCCCATCAAAATTAAAATCCTAATTTCCTATATGAAGATTTATTAACTATATAAAATTTTTTAGCTGATATATATATATATATATATATATGCATATATAATACCATATTACACATATGATTAAAACCTTTGCACATAACCCAATCAATATAAATAATCATATTTCTATGTTGAGTTAGCTGTATTACATTTATAAATTATATATTCAACATATTTCTATAAAATTAGAAAATACAATCAATGTGAACCCACATAACGAAAAAGTTTTACGTTTTATTCAAATAAAAATTCGTACAAACATTGCACAAAACCTTTTTCATTCTTTTGGCATTGGTGTTAGAAAGAGAGGGTGATTTCCGAGATTAGTAGCTGCAAATCCCGTGCTTTATTTTCATCCTTGTCTAAGTTTTGGAGGTATACTTATGATATTTTTAAATGATATGATATCTTATTTATCTATTTATAATTATAAATTTATATAAGAATAAATAAATAAATAACATAACCTTTTAAATGCCTGTATGGTGTTTTTCTCATAAAAAGTATGATGAAAACTGATATATTTTTAAGAATATTATATGCTTTTCTAATTTTTGTTTAGTTTTATCTTCCTGCTAAAATTAAATTTATACTCAATAAATTCAATATTTTAAAACTATACTCAAACAAAAATGAAAAAAAAAAAAAGATCAAACAATATCTTTTTGAATAATCTAATTGAATTTGTAATAACTTTTTACGTGGTCTCACTCTACCCCCATCTAAAATTCACCAAACTTCTGTTGAAAGAATCCAATCCATGAAAGCTCTCTCTTTTCTATGAGTCTTATAAGGTCTATTAATGATTTTTACAATTTTTCATAATTATTTTATGAATTAGGAAAAATATTATAGTATCTTATTCAAATAAAATATAATTAAAAGTTTATATAATTTTTATACATTTTTATCTTTTGTAATTTTTTTCTCTACTTATCAATTATGCCGAACTTTGATAATTACTAATTTTTTGCTATCTTGACCCAATTTTATGAACTATAAATGAGGAAATCAAATGTAATGGAGGGTCATTTTTTCTAAGTGACATTTAGATAAAAATATTGTTATAATATTTTTAAATGTTATGATATTTTAGGGTGTATTGATATCAAACCTCTAAAATGTTCATTGACTGAATTATTTTTGTCCTAATTAATTCATACCATTAAATCTATATAAAAATAAATAAATGAATAAATAATATTAAAAAATATCCCAAAATATATATAGTAATTTTATTAACAAGAATAACAAGACCCTCCAAATAATTGTGGAGATGAAAATAAGGAAATGAGAATCCTAATGGTTTTTTTTTTTTTTTTTTGGAGAGAATTAGGATCGTATTTTTTAGGAGATAATTACATTAAAATTTAATAATAAGAAATAATTATATTTTTAATTTTTTAAAATATAAATATTTATTAAATATTAAATTTAATATTTAAAAAATAATAAGAGAATTTGGATATCCAAGCCCATATAGCAATGGCAGCCGAATAATAGCTAAAAGGGCGGAGTAACAGATAAGCAGCGAACAGTATTTTATCATCTGTTCCGCTCCTCCGTCCGCCTTCCTCTCTCTCAGACATGGCGCAGGCTCTTCAAGCTCCGGCCCGCTTCTCTCTTTGCAAGCCGAAATCCTTTGTAGCCTCTCCATTCCAACCGAACGTTCGTCTCTACTACACAACCAAGCGAAGACGCAAGTTCGTAGATTCAACCGTCTTGAGAATTCGTGCAACTGCTGCTCTCGACTCAGGCAATGGCGTCGTCATTGTTCGATCTGACGATACTAAAAACGCTTCTTATGGCCGACAGTTCTTCCCGTTAGCTGCTGTCGTTGGACAGGTCCCTTCCCTATCTATATGGAGCTTTATTTGTTTAATTTTGCTGTTATTTATTGTTAATTAGTTCTTTTGTTCTTGCTCAATGCGGTAAGCGATTGGTTCTTGGCTTCTTGCTCAATGCGGTGCTTAATTTCTTGAATTACATGCGGATCGGTTGGTAAAATTACGCTCTTTTTTCTCTGATTATTGAAGGATATGGACTATTAATTGTTGAATTTTACGTTGCTTCAACGGTCAGTTTAGTTTTGCTAGTTTTGGTTGTTACAATTCGTAGGATTACATACGTGTTCCCAATGGCTGTTCGGTTCTGTCCTACTGATGGGTTGTTCTCGTCCTCTGAACTCTTGATGGAGTCATTTTTTGTGGTTGGAGTTGGAGTTAATTGGAATTTACTTGTCATGCTAGCGATATGTGCCTTCACTTTAGAAAATCCAACAAGATACAGTTTAAATATTGGGAGATTCCATTTTGTTAAAAATAATGTGGTAAGCCACGGCCCTGTGCTTATGTCAAGCTCATTCTCGGCCCTCACCTGGTAGTATAAGATTTTAAGATCAGTGGTGATGAGTACCAAAGATTTGGATTTCGTCCCAAGAGATTCCAGATTAGACTTTTAGACCTTCAAACCCAGACCTTGCACACCACAAATCAAAATGAGAGTGTTTAAGGATTTGGATTGGCTTTCCGGGTTATCATCAAATACTTAAGTTAGTAATAGCACCTAATGAATAAGATAGTGAGAGAGAGTAGATGATTGTAGGGCAAAGCTTCAAGGGAATTCTTTATGGGAAGGATGGGGTGTGTTGGAGGGCAAGCTCTGGACCTCGATTGTGCAAATTGAGTATTGTGGGACTTTGTCTTAGAGATAGTGATGATCAGCTAGTGACCAGTTACTCTAAGGGCTTTTGAGCTTGCAAGGTTACAAGGTGTTGATATCTTCAGGTTCTAGAGTTAGATCCCAATCCCTTTTTACATTAAGAGATTTGGTATTTATAGAGGCGTAGAAACTAATATATGAGCAGTTTCTCCATAGTGGATTACAAGCAACCACCTGGAAGTTGGGTTGGTTGCTGGCCATTCATGTTAGCCTCCAACACGCACATTTTTTGTTGTAAATCATCGCGGGAGCTCTTTGTGTTTGAACATGCAGATTGTGCATTCCTAAAGTATAGTTGGCTAAGTCATAGAATAATGGCCAAGTGTAGGGAGTCGACTACTTGGATAAGCAATTCGGTATCCTTTAACACCAATCTGGTTTATCGTTAATCATCTTAAGAAACATAATTTGGCTCTGAAGTCTCAATTGTCTAGTAACCTGACTGACTGGCCCTTGTTATCAGGACTACAGTTAGACTTTGCTTATTAAACTCCTTTTTGGGCTGTACTCCATTGGGTCACTATCGGGCTTGCTCTTGTTGTACTCCACTGCACCGCCATTAGTTTTGGGCCTCCTATCATATCCACAGGTAGGGTTGGCAGGTTCCAATCAGCTCAAAATTTTGCTGGTTCCAACAAGTGGTTCCTTTGTGGAGAGCATGAATAAAAAGTGATTATTATTTCTTACATGTTTGTGTATGGGAGACAAAAAATATATTTATTCTTATATTTTCATCGCTATTCCTTCCTAAGAAATGTAATATGACTTCTCCATATCCTTTTACATGGATAATAAGAAGCTTAACTTTTTGAACTTTAGTGCACTTTGGTATGATTCAATTTTCTACAGTTTCCTTGTAGCAGATACATAGGACATGATATCATCAAAGGAACCAATTTTCATCCCGCAGACCCGAAGAGGTCTTTCCTGTTTCCCTGAAGTACTGTATTTTTGAAAAATTATAGATTTTTTGACAGGATGCCATAAAAACTGCTCTCTTACTTGGAGCTATTGACCGTGAAGTAGGAGGCATAGCAATTTCTGGAAAGCGAGGAACAGCCAAGACTGTAATGGCACGTGGCTTGCATGCCATTCTGCCTCCTATTGACGTAGTTGTGGGCTCAACTGCAAATGCTGATCCAACTTGTCCAGAAGAGTAAGGCCACTGCATGCTTGTTATTGACTTGACTAGTTACTAGATAAAAAATAGTTATCGTTCTAATTTAATCTACATTCAATTTAGTAGCTAGATGTTGTAACTCTCGTATCATTCATTGTTGCTAGACTACTAGTTCAAGTGCCAAAATGTTGCTAGGCGAGATGCTTAGTTTCATGCACTCAATCTCACATAAAAATGCATGTATAAATATGCCCCTGTAAGTTTTGCTCCTGCATATTTCAAGTACTGCATCCTTCCCAGTGAATGAAGTTCAATGTATAGCTGTTTGTAGTTCACTTGTTTTCTCTCTAAATGACTGCTTAAATGTGTTATAACTCAGAAAGTGTTCAGATGTGGATCCTTCCATTTCTTTTCTGAAGCTTTTGATGGATGTGTGTGTGCTGGTGTCTGTGTGCAAGGAAGTGTTTGTTATTGAAATATAAAAGGAAAAAAGGGTAATCATGTTTGCATATAGTCAATGTCATCCTGTGGTTTTTTCTTTTGTGTTTTCTGATCTGTTTGAAAGTGGTCTTTTGCTAAGTGGAGATGTTGAGATAATATTTTGTGCTTAGCATAGTTGGAAGTTAGATTTGATATGGTATATTTGCCATTAGGGTCATAGTTTCAATATGCAATGTTGTGGTTGCGGCCGATTTCTGGTGCATAGTAATGATTGCAATAACCAAAATTGTAAATGGTTAGTAAAGACTAAATTGATATAGAAGTTCAAGAATTTGGAGAACAAGCAACCATTGTAAGACATACTAAAAAAGTTAAATATTTATTGATATTTATCATGAATTATTGATCCCTAGTATTTTTAAGAGAATTTTAAATTGTAGAACTTAAATAAATCATTTTTATATGCTAATCTGTTACGCATGAACATGTGATGTATGAATTATTGTAAGTAACCTTCATCATGTGTCCTACCACTAAATAATGACTTCCATGGCATGAACATATTTAAAGAAAATATTAAATTATTAAATTAATTAATCACGGACCTGTACCTGTATGGGTCCATATTGGTCTAAATGGCCAATAGCATGGCTGTATTGGTCCGTCTCAGCCTATGTGGTTGTAATTTGTACAACTTCCCTACTCAGCATCCAAGATGTATCGGCCAACGTTTGATATTATGAATAGGATTTTAGCCTTGCTGTCTTTTTGACACTGCCAGACAGTTGCCTCCATTGGAAGCCTATTTCAGAGGATTTAATTCATGCTTAGTGTAAAAAAATGTTGTTTATCAGAAATAATGTTCTAGTGTATGGAAATATTGTTGAATGTTGATTGTCATGATATTTTTGCTTCATCTAATTTATGTCCTCATCATTGCTTTTTTTTTTAACAAAAAAATAATTATGGTTAGGAGTATCACGTTCTTGGCTTATTTTATGTAAATGTGCCACTGGTTATGGATTTTGAAGGTGGGAAGATGGGTTAGCTGATCAAGTGGAATATGATTCTTCTGGTACTATCAAGACCAAGATTGTGAAATCTCCATTTGTTCAGGTAGCTTCTGTTTCAAACAGAACCTTATCTATTTAGATTGTTATTGCTGCTTTTCATGATTATCTGATTGCTTACCTGCTGCAGATTCCTCTTGGTGTCACAGAGGACAGACTCATTGGGTCCGTTGATGTTGAGGAATCTGTCAAGACAGGGACAACTGTTTTTCAACCAGGACTGCTTGCTGAAGCTCATAGAGGTGTCTTATATGTTGATGAGATAAACCTTCTGGATGACGGTATTAGTAATCTTCTGCTCAATGTTTTGACTGAGGGTGTTAATACTGTTGAAAGAGAAGGGATCAGCTTCCGGCACCCATGCAAGCCCCTTCTCATTGCAACCTATAATCCTGAAGAGGGTGCCGTAAGGGAGCATTTACTAGATCGCATTGCAATTAATCTAAGGTATTATTGTAGTTGTTATGCCATCTTGCTTCACTCAGAATTTTCTCTTTCCACTCCAATTGCTGAAGCTTTAAGATGCGTGCATGGTCTAAAAAAGCATATGTGTTCTCAACTGTATTGGCATCCAATAGATTATGATAATTCTTATATTTACTAAGCTGATGACATAGCCCTTCTGCAGTGCAGATCTTCCAATGAATTTTGAAGATCGTGTTGCAGCTGTTGGAATTGCAACTCAATTTCAGGAACAGAGCAATGAAGTATTTAAAATGGTAGAGGAAGAAACAGAATATGCAAAGACCCAGGTAATCCTACAGTCAGCAAATTTGAACAATTTGACAAGTCATTATCCACATGAGAAAAAGGAAAGGAGAAAAGAGAATATGGAGTTTGTTTATAAGGATGAGTATACCACTCTAAACATAAGGGCTTGCTAAATCTTCTAGTTGATATCTTCCCACCCCAGCCCCCCCAAAAAAGCTCATTCTTGTGTGTCCAAATGCAAACAATTCTTTGAGTATTGGTGATCTAGACTCTAGAATTTTTTTTGCTTTTAAGTGTCAAATTATGTGCACCGCAAGAGGACTTGAGATTAGTGTTTAAGTTACAACTCATTTTGAGACTGTAATTTGATCAACAATACTAATTTGTTTATCTTCATGCCTTTCAGATCATTTTGGCGAGGGAGTATCTAAAGGATGTTAGGATCAGCAGAGAGCAAATAAAATACTTGGTTATGGAAACTCTACGAGGTGGTTGCCAGGTTTTAAAATGTTCCCTTTCTTTCTCTCCCCCCCTCCCCCCCCCACCCTCCATTTGGTATAATGATCAATTCTCCTATTCTGTACCCTTTACATTGTACAAATGTTTAAATCTCAGTTTCATTTAGGAGGTCAAAAGTTGCATTTATTTTAGCTATTTAAATTAAGTAATAGTTTCTCATGCACAAGAGAGGAAAAAATCCCAGTCTTTCATGTCATTATTAGTCATTGAGTTCTAGTAATATTGAACTTTTCTTAACAGAAATTGCTTTGACAAACCCAATAATCATCTCATGACAACAAATAATTGATTGCTAATGTTAT
This sequence comes from Nepenthes gracilis, assembly GCA_033239525.1. Lineage (NCBI taxonomy): Eukaryota > Viridiplantae > Streptophyta > Magnoliopsida > Caryophyllales > Nepenthaceae > Nepenthes > Nepenthes gracilis. The sequence goes on from BSYO01000007.1 coordinate 17,541,344, forward strand.
TGGTTTCTGGTAATCATCCAAGTTTATGCAATTTCCATGCACTTTTAAAACTTTTTGAGTATTGACCTCCTTGTAAAGTTGTTTTACAGTTTCGTATCATGTAGCATAGGCTTGTTTTACTAATGTAGTTGAGGTGCAGTAACCGTTATTTAATGTCTATAACAGGGACACAGAGCTGAGTTATATGCAACCCGTGTTGCTAAATGCTTAGCTGCTTTGGAAGGACGTGAAAAAGTCGGCGTGGATGATCTTAAGAAAGCTGTTAAGTATCTGTATGACTGGTTGCTTATGTTACTATCAAGTTGTTTAATATGTAGATGATAATGGAAGCCTTTCTACAGTCACCACTTAAGCTAGGGCTTATACTAATTAATTGTCAGCCTAATGAAATTTACTCCATGTTAATTAATGAATTCCATGTAGCATGTAATTAGTAGTTTTGAGAAACTTTTAACAATTCAGTTAGTTGTACAGGTGTTAGATGCTTGACAGGAGACCGTACAGACCATTGCATCATTGAGAGGAAGATGCCTGGCATTTTTCGACACATTTAGAAATAGATTTTTTTCAGCCTCTTTTGTAGTAGTCAGAATGTTTTTTTCTTAGCAATCTTTTTCCTGTCCCTAATTTGGTTTCATAGTTTCCATTTTAACCCATGTGATCTTAAAATTTTGCTCTGTAATTCGGAGTTGAATAGAACTGAATTGATGAATGATATGGTTGGTGTTGATGAATAATGACTTCTTATAGGACATGATTGATGTGGTATTTCATTGATTACAGGTTGAACTGGTTATTCTTCCTCGTTCAAACATCAACAACAACCCCCCAGAGCAGCAAAATCAGCAGCCACCTCCGCCACCACCTCCCCCACAGAACCAAGATTCATCTGAGGAACAGAGTGAAGAAGATGAGGAAGAGGTTTGTTCAATGGTTTTTTATTGATGCCCAATCTTCCTTGGAGGAAAATTAAAAATATCTATGACTTTGCTTATAGGGGAATTACTTTCTTTTCTCAGGATGACAATGATGAGGAGAGCGAAGAACAGCAGGAACAAATACCTGAGGAGTTTATTTTTGATGCTGATGGGGGCTTGGTAGATGATAAACTTCTTTTCTTTGCACAACAAGCTCAGAGACGACGAGGGAAGGCCGGGAGAGCAAAGAATGTTATATTTTCAGAGGATAGAGGTCGATATATTAAGCCAATGCTTCCAAAGGTTTGTTCTCCTTAGTCATGTGCTTCTTCATTTATTTTTCCTAAGTCTGGTGCTTCTTCATTTTGTTATCATCCTCCATGTCAACGGGAGCACAGAGCAGCTTTTCTTCCCCCGTTCTCTTTAGTAAGATTAATAGAAAGAAAAATATCCCTGTATAAATCCTCTGCAAATTTTATCATCCAAATGACGGTTGATTGTGATTTGTAATGTTGTAAAAACTTCCTATTATTCATCTGTTATTGCTAAAGAAGTACCTTGTGCTAAAACAGGGCCCTGTCAAGAGATTAGCTGTTGATGCGACCCTTAGAGCAGCTGCTCCATACCAAAAGTTAAGAAGGGAGAAGGATTTGCAAACAGGTAGGAAAGTCTTTGTAGAAAAGTCAGACATGAGAGCAAAAAGAATGGCACGAAAAGCAGGAGCTTTGGTAATGTCTTTTTTAATGTTGGCTCTACTTATATACATTGCTTCTTTCTGGAATCCCAATATCTGTCAATTCACTACTACTTTTCCTTGTTATGTAATATAAGTAAAATGATTCATTTGCAAACTCGAATTATTTATTAGTTCGCATATATGACTGAAGTAGAGGAAAATAAAGGGATTCAAATTCCAAATCTTAAATGATATGAGTGGGCTGGATTGAATGAGAAGTGCCTTGTTTTGAAGGCATCATTGAGTTCACTTTAAATTTTGAATCTTACAGATGCAATAAATCAAATTGTGTGTCTAATTTTCATTTTGTTTTTGCCTCTCTCCAACCTTTTTGTTTCTCTTTTTCTTTTTTCTTTGATTTTTTTCCCGGGGGGGGGGGGGGGGTTATCCAAAACTGATTCAAATCCAATATAGCTTCTATGGATGCATAAGAAATGTATTGAATGTATTCTTTGTTATGAATAATAGATCCAATAGGCAAAACACAAAAGTCCAACGGAAGCAAATGCTGTAGTAGTGTGAAAATAAGTACTATACTTTAAGCTTTTTATATGGCTATCTACTGTTACTTCTGTAGATGTACTTAGACTTGGGAGTCATTGGTTAATGACAGGTAATATTTGTGGTTGATGCCAGTGGGAGCATGGCATTGAACCGGATGCAGAATGCAAAAGGTGCTGCACTGAAGTTGCTAGCTGAGAGCTATACAAGCAGAGATCAGGTTCTTCTATATGATCTTATTTTCTATAAATGAACAAGCATTGCGATTTAAAGAGGTGGTTGCAGTCCTCTGTCACAGTCTCACTTGTAGGCATGCTCCTGCATCATCCTCCAACCAACCTATATTAAAGTTCATACTCTCCATTTGCAGAAAAACGTATTTTCTGGTCACTCATTCCACTCTCTTATCCCAACAGTTCTGTTAATAAATATATGCTGTGTAGTTTCATCTTTTTTGGCACTGTTTTGAATCCTGTCACAAGAGAACTTCTGGGGCATTGGTGTTATTTAGGATTATCTTCTAAATCAACTTTTTTATTCAAATTTTCTAGTTGAAGAAGTAATTATCATTTAAAATTATTGTAGCAATGGCAAATGCACGTCAATGGAACTTGATTCTGATGTCAATCTGGAATTTTGCACAGGTTTCCATCATTCCTTTTCGTGGTGACAGCGCAGAGGTTCTTCTGCCTCCTTCCAGGTCTATTGCAATGGCTAGAAAACGTCTTGAAAGACTTCCTTGTGGTGGAGGCTCTCCTCTAGCTCATGGTCTTACCACGGTCCGTGATTTTCCTAGTTGCTCTCAGCAATTGACCTTTCTTTTCTGAGTTTGTTTAATCTTCTGAATTTTAGCTTATTTTCCTTGTCCACTTAAGTCTCTCCACCTTGCTATACTGTGTAGTTCTACTGGTCCCTGCCATATTTTCAACCTTTAAGTATCACATAAAATGAAATATCAGCCGACATATATCGATATGAGCCTCCCATATTGATATTTCCAAATACTATGCCAAGCTAGTCATATCGTCTTATCAGTTATAAATCGGCCATTATTGAAAACATCGACCGATACACTGTATATTTTTTAATATAGTCCGATATTTTCCTTCAGTTTTAGATTTGTAAAAAGAATTTTGCATCCAATATGCCCCATACTGATATTATCAACCGATATGGGCGATATCGATATGGTTATTTTGCTTTTTTGTTAATTAACTTATATGTTCTCCGGGACAGATTGTCTTTACCTACTGGTGAGCCCTAATGCTAAGGCCTTGAGACAAAAGATCTCAAATGCAATACCCTATTTCTGCACCTTTACCTGTCGAAAAGAAGAAACTGTCAGTACCTTCTGATTCTTCTTGGCAGTTCTCTTCCCGGCACTGATTCTACACAAATATTCTTAGGCTGTTCGGGTTGGGCTAAACGCTGAGAAAAGTGGAGATGTGGGACGTATCATGATTGTTGCAATCACAGATGGCAGAGCTAATATATCACTCAAAAGATCTACTGACCCTGAGGCATCTACTTCAGATGCCTCTAGGCCTTCGACACAGGAGTTAAAGGTACGTTAGTGAGAGCTGCCTCTGAACTTTTGGCATTTTATCCACTGTTTGATCTTGCCTGAATTGCTCACTAATGGTCATTATCATATGAAGAAAGCGTGTGTATAGCTGGTGTTCGGTTGGCTCCCTGCTAAATTCTTTACCCTAATCAGATCTCAAGACTCATAATTGATACTGATCTGCCGTGATGAGTCCCCTGCCTGATATGGACCTTGCTGATTTCAGTAGATTTAGGGATCAACTATTCTTCTATTTTTCACCTATCTATAATGAAGAAGAAGAATAAGAAGAAGAAGGCGACCTATTGACTATGGAATAACATTCTCCTGTCCCACACTGAAATAGTACTTTATACTTAGATGTCTAATCAACTGTTGTACATCAATACATTTTGAAAGAGAACCGGCTAACTTTGGATTCGAGCAACATTTCCCCACATTACCGCAACTTATCCCCTGATTTCAAACCTTTTTATCGGAACTTATGTACCAAAAATAATGATATCTCCAATTATATATATATATATACTGGTTTTGTAAAGGGCTTAAAGAAATTAAACAATGGACTATCAAGCTTGAGTTCTGTGACAAGTTTGCACTCTTAAAACTAGACTGCTTTGTAGTTTTAGTTTAAATGTGCAGTGTGCCATCGTTGCATTAAAACTATACCTAGAAAACATTATTGGTGGTTTGAACACTTAAATTGTAAGCTAAATAAAAACATATGTGAAGAAATATAAGTTAGTTATGGTTAGGAAAAAAAAATGAGATAAACTTAGGAAAAATTGGAATGAGGTGGTATAAAATGATTTGAAATTGTTTTCATTATCGGAGGATATTGTATTAAGTGGATCAAAATGACAAAATCGAATTCATATAATCGATCCCACATAGTGTCTCCTGAGGCTTGATTGTTGTTACTATAGAGATTATATTGTTGGTTGATTAAACAAGTGATATAGCAAGCGAAATCTAAAACCTTCCTATTCGATCCGTAGCTCATTATTATGTTGTGAATGACTAGCATGAAGTAAACTCTAATAACAATGAGTTCCCTTGGACAGAAAAGTCCATTACCGAGTCAAGTGGTGTGATTTTGTCTTATTTTATCAAGACTGTTCTTTTTCGAGTCTGTTTAGAATCTTAGATTTGCTCCATAAAATTTCCGGATAGACTTCTTTTTCACATAAAATCTCCCGTCTTGGCATGATTAGGATGAGATTCTTGAAGTAGCTGGTAAAATATACAAAGCGGGGATGTCGCTGCTTGTCATCGACACGGAAAACAAGTTTGTGTCAACTGGTTTTGCCAAAGAGATTGCCAGAGTAGCTCAGGGTATGCTTTAAAACACTCTTTAATAGTTGATGATTCCATCAATGGTTGGTCTGTCCTTATCTTCTTCTTGCTTAGATTTGAAAATGTATACCCGTGCAGGGAAATACTATTACTTGCCAAATGCTTCAGATGCTGTCATCTCCGCAACAACCAAGGAAGCTTTATCAGTCTTGAAAAACTCGTGATTGTTCCAACCCTTTTAATATTTTCTATTTTTTAATTTCTGAAAATGAAAAATACATTGCTTTTTTTTTATTATTAAATTGTGCATATGGTGCATGAATTGTTTTTGGCAGCAAGGTATCCATGCTTGACCTTTTATTAATTTCACCCATTTCTTTTTTTCTTTTTTTTATTTCAGTTTGCTATTTCATCCTTTTATGATGCCAAGGTTGTTATTGTTATATTTATGATTGTTGGGTTCCAATACCCGGGGCCCATAAAGCACGGCCCAAACGGACAGCTGCAAGGCCCAAGAGGGCTAAACTGCCCGAGACCCTGCTTCAGCATAAGCAGCCCAAGGACATCAAACACTCATATGGGCCCAGATTAACCCAAGAGGTCAATGTTTGACATAGACCCAAGGACTTTTCACAATGAACCATGGATTCTTCAATGATTAGGAAAAGCAGTTGACGTGCGAGAGCTATCTCCCTCAATGTGTCCGCCTACTCATAAGGATACAAGACATGTAGCTTAAGGACGAAGACTATTTCATAAACGGCCGAGAGCGCCAGCTCAACATTTTTACTATTACCAAGGAGCACATAGCATCTGCAAAACGCTGCCTCCGCAGTGCATAATGACGCTCGAAGCATGCATTGTTACTTCAAGATTGACATTAAGGGCCTGTACGCCTGACACGGTAAGGCCCAATCAACTGCGTCGGCGGCTTGCCTCTCGGCACATGCCAGCATGCCTGACACGGCTGGCGAGCAGGTGGGCAGTCTCTCAGCATGCCTGACACCGCATAGCCCGGCTAGCAGGACAGGTGGACAGCCTCTCACCATACGCCGACAGCCACGTGGACCTCTCTTAAGGGACAATCTCCCTACTATAAATACCCAGCCAAAACTCTGAAAAAAGGAGAAAAAAAAAACAAGATCGAAGAGAGTTTTCTAAGGAGAGAGAGGCTAGGAAGAGAAAGGGAAAATAATCCAACAACTTGAACTTGTAACTCTTTCACCCATAGTGAAGCATTCATCAGGCATTGAGTCTCGTGGTTTTTTCTTCTCATTCAAGTGGAGGTTTTTTACGTAAATTTCGGTATTTCTCCCTCCATCTCTTCATCTTTCCACGCTCAAATATTTGTGTTACAACCGGAGGCCGGAATTTGGGACGCAGCAATGGTAAATAAAATACTATTTATATATTAAATTATACATTCACTCGTATCGAAATTATCAAAAGTAACTATATGTCCCTTATTGTTTCAATTTTTACTCTTATTTTTCTCTCTCCACATTAAAAATGACAATTTCAACTTAAGTGGGTGTAAAGTATTTATGTTATACATTAGTACCGTGTACTCATTAGGGGTGACATTAATGTTTACTTGCAAAGCAATTTGTAATACTTAGGGTGGGAGTCATGGTATTATGAGCATAAAAACAAAGCTTATGATATTAAAGACTAAGTGAATTACAAAAATATGTATGTTATGTTAGGTTAAAAATAAAAAATTTAATTAACTGTGAGAAGCCACTGTAATATTTTGTTTTACTTAATTTTTTTTTATAAAAAATCTTATAAAAAATAGCTGACACTTCTCAAATTTTTTTCTAAAAAAAATAAATTTTTTTTTTCAAAAATTAAAAACTCATCCGATTAAAAATTAGACGACAGGGCGCCTCCTCCCCCCACCCCCATCACAATAGGCATATTTAATCAAAAGGATGAGACATTAACCAACGAACAAAAATAGTGATTGTCAATCCATCATCATCCAACTCTCCCAACTACTACCTGGTAGAGGGTCCTTTTTCTGAGGCCTATGCTGTTGGCGGCTTGTACAGTTTTTCAACCATTTTCCTGTACTCTGCAATTGTAGGGAAAAACGGTAAGCCTATATCACAAATGCCTCTTAACATCAGCTAGATAGACAGAACATATTCTCTGTTTTGTAGGGTGTAAATGTAACGCAAAGCACAACAGAAGATAAGTGGTCATCTCATCTCGTATGACCAAATTAGAAACGATTCAAACCCAATTTGAAGCTGTCATGGGAAATCTAGAAATGACAATGTCATGATACTTTCTCCTCTTCTAATCCAAAAATGGCATTGATTTCAATCAATTGATATTACTCGGACTGAAAGAAAGTAACCCCCACGATCCCCGTTTTGATGGGCGTAAAGCACAACAGAAAATTTCTGTCATTTTGTATGGTATTCTTCATTCAGTTCCCCCGGACAAGCAATGCCAGAATAGCGATGGGATCATTAAATTATAGCATGACCACAATTGACGGTGCTAAGAGAAAAGGAGAAACAAAAAGGAAAATCAACCAAAAAACTAACCTTCTTGATTGCCCCAAAGTGCAGCTGCTTCGTTATTTAGAGGGGAGCTAATGTTTGGCTCTGTATGTCAACAGAAAATGTGAATATGTCGCATAAGAAATGGGATGACAACATTACCGAAAGGGTGTTCTTGTTGACTCCTTCAAATGGGAAACTCAAGAGGAATCAAATAGTAATTTACCTCCAAGCAAACTTTGAATTGACAGCAGTATGGTTCCCACGTCGTAAGCAGAAGACCATTGATCCTGCAAAAGAATTAATTCAACCACGTGTCTATTGCACTAAACTGTTACTACTGGCGAAAAGATGAGCAGGGCTGAATTTAAGGTACCTGAAGAATGTCTAAGCAGATGTTACCATAGACGTCCACATTGGGATGGAAGCAACGCGTATCGAACTTTACCTTCGGAGGCTTGAATGGATAATCAGCCGGAAAATTAAGGGAAAGCCTGTATTCTGTGCCTTCAAAGACTGTATCTTTGCTTCCATGGATAGTTCCTTTCCACTTCAATATGTTGTCCTCCTCAGGGAATGCAGATATCCCTGGATCACCGCTCATCTATCCAAAACATTCCATTTATGATAGGAGACTAATTAAATTGCTGGTATTTGATGGTAAGCAAGAGGTAAGATTATATATCGGAAAATTGTGATAAAGGTTTAGATCTCCAGTTTTTGTTACCATAAGGGCCATCAATTCGGATTGCAACCTGTGTTTTTTGAAAAAATATACGTATCAGCAAAAACAAAATGCAAGAAAATAAAATTAGAGATCAAAGAAACTGGTATCACAATGAAACCTAGAGATCAGAATAAAACTAAATTCAAGATCTGTTTCCATTGATGAAACCGTAACAACAATCAAAACAAATTCAAGTACACAAGGTACCAGGAGAGAAACTACCTTTTCAGAACTGATTGTGTGTCGGCAATCTTTTCCGGCGGGAGAGGCTTTTTGGACGACGAAACTGCGGGCACCGGAGTGTTGTCTTGGTAACCGCTGTTCATGGTTGCCATCTTTTCAACAAATATTTGAAAAGCAGGAACAGATTAGTTACTTCAATCGGTGCGCAGAGAGAGAGAGAGAGAGAAGAAAGAGTGTATGTGCTGCGATAGGGAGAGAGTGAGGAAGACTTTAGGATTGCCCGGAAAATAAGGAAGAGAATCAGAAGTCTTCTTCCTCTCCTCAGAAATCCTCGCAGAGAGAGAAAGTGAGTGAGAAGAAAGCAGAGGCGAGAAATATTGCGAGTTAACAAGGACGACGAATCGTGCCCGTTCAAACTTTAAGGAACGTTGGTACGGCATGCTTTTTAAAAAAAAAATTATGCCAACGGCTAGTTCCTATTTAGGAGAGAATCAGAAGCATTCAACATGATTCCGAGTAATTTTATTTTTTATAAAAATAAAAAGATTTATTTTTTTTAATTTTAGTAGTTTATTTTTAAATAAATAATTAAAATTAATTATTTTAAAATAATTATTTATTTTAAAATAGACTATTTACACATAAAATTAAACTCTCTATATTTTTAAAATACAGAGCCCTCATCAATCCATATTTAATATAAAATTTGTTATTATCCTTGTAAATAAATAATTTTCTCACATTCTCAACTATTAAAATTTTTATAATAAAAAATATAATTAAAGTAATATATTAAAATATTAATTCAACCTTTATAATTTATCACTTTTAAAATATATATTATCGTTAAAGAGGATGAGGAAGCCTCCAACTTGAAAGGGTTACAACATGCTGCGTTGATCTCGAGCTAGGAGATGCAAAATAGCATAGTTTATATTTGATTCCTATAATGTTCTTTTAATTATGGTTTGAGTTTTATTTTCATTTAATTTAGTAATTATTAGCCTTGTTAAAAAAATAATATTATTTATACGTTTACTTATATACCTATTTATATTTAAATTATTAAAAATAGTTTTGTGGCCGACTTTTTTTAAAAAAAATCTTTTGTCTCTCTTATCTCTCTCCACACTAGTTTTGACAATTTTAACATAAATAAATAAATATATATATATATATATATATATTATTTATCATGGAAAAAATATGGCATAGTTGTTGGACTTCTCATATTTTAAATGTCTTCAAAATTACAAATTACTAATACTGACGATCTAATTCTAATAAATTAAGTTAGGATCTTAAAACAACTCTAACACAATTTTTTTTTAATTAAAAAATAAAATGGTCCAAAGAAGACTCCAAAAACGGTGCCGTTTTGAGTAAAATTTGACCTTTTTACAAGAATTGATTACATTTGTCAATATTTAATCGAGGGTTTTTATATTTGGGCAGCATATGAACTGGGGAAAAAGATTATGTAAGGCAATTTTTAATATAATCAACAAAATAGTAAAAATACACATATCACGTAAACCTAGTTATTATTGATATGGCATTCTAGGATGAAGAAATATTAGCGGCAAGGAAGAACCAATGAAAAACCTAACTCATGTGAATCTGTGATTAATACAAGTTGGGACACCGGAGGATGTGCATCGATGGTGCGGCTAGGAGTAGGAGCATATCCGAGCCCCATGTTCAATTAAATCAAATCTAGCAGCACTTATTACTGAGGCAAAAGAAGAAAGTAACATACGGCTAAATATTTAGGGATTCTCACACATGAATAAGTGTTTGCCCGTAGTGCGCCTTTCACCTAGTAAAAAGTGTTTTTTTTTATAAAGCGAGAAAGCACAGTTATACGCCTTTAAGTATATGAATCATAGCGAGTTTGAGTTTCAAACTAGCGTTCTAAATTCCAGTCTCAAGATTTGAAAATTGAGAGTGTAAGCTTTTAGTTCATTTTTCCTTAGGCATGCATCGAGCATGAACATACTGTAAAGTGTGCTTGAGCTCTAGTTAGGAGTCTGTTAGGCACAACCTCTTTGCCCAAAATATGTATGTACATGCGTCAAGTATCGATCAAGTATTCTTTAACTCGATGTGACCCAATCCAAAACTGATCTTGACAAAATTTTCTTTTTCTAACCTTAATTTTATTTATCTTAATTTAATGAATTATAATTAAAATTTAAAATTTAAAACTCGTTCTTTACACGAGAATAACGAAGTGAAATAGCTACAACACTCAGATTACATGTACCAACTGGTGTCTAATGGATAGAAGAAGATAAAATGAGACAACTCTTTCACTTAGGATCACATAAATTAATAGAGAACTGAGTTGGACGTTCACAAAGATTATAGACCGCTAAACCTCACACCAATAAATGACACCCGAGGAAATGTTTTGATTTAGATGCATAATAAGAAATTTCTAAAATGGTTAAAGCCAATTAAGAATTCAAAAGGAGGTGATTAATCTATATACTATGTCTATTATTGATTCCCAAGGCATAGTACAAAATATAATAGATGTTGTAGAAGAAGATTGAAGCCCTAATATAAAATGGTACCTTAATAAATATTTGAGAGACCCTGGGTTCACCCTAGGTAATGATAAAAATGATGAAAAAAAGTCATAGCAACCATGTAATCTGAGTGGTGCCTAGAGTTATAAATATGATATTAACAAGTCCCCCTGATAATAAGGTTCCATATCATCCTGAAAGGACTTTCACTAGCTAGAGATAAAAACTAGTGGTAGAAAATAATATTCTTAGTTTTAATAACAATGATATAGCATATGTAATCTTTTGTATTTTGATTCTCTTGCTATATTTATACTCATTTTCAATAGAGCCCGTAACTGTTAATTAAAATGAATCTTTATTGATAATAAAAATTTAAAAATTATTTTTTATTTCAATATGTTCATTAAATTAGGGCTTAAAATAGTCAAACAAAGCCGTTGGATTATGAGCTTGAAAATAAAAAGGTCCAAGTAGAGAGAATAGTACGGCTGAAAGTTACCAGGAAACAATTTCAAAAATATCCTCCTATATGCCAACTTTCCTAGATGTAAGTCTCTCTTTGATTTATAATGCAATACTAGGCCTGTCGTGCTTAATAACTATTAGAGCGGTCGCTTTAAACTCACATCTAAAAATGAAATTTTCAACTAGATACGGGATTAAAGAAATTAGAGGAGACTAGATTACCGAGCAAAGTTGTTATTTAATGAAAATAAATAGCCTGAATCCTCAGTCAGTTGAAGAATTTAATCTTTAGGATAAGAACTCACTTCAACAGGCACAACTCGGGAGTCACATTTTCAAATTCCTCTGAATCCGGCACACCTAGAGAAATGTGTTTGGCCTACACTCCAAGTGGCATGTCAGGTATACCAACTAAAGTGACGGTTTGCAAGTTGAGCCTTACATCAAAGCACAAACCAATTAGGCAAAAAAGCCAAAAGTACTCCATAGATAAGTCATTTCCATCCACGAAGAGGTTAAAAAATCGACTAATACTCAATTCATTAGAGAGGTGAATTATCCAGATTAATTATCTAATATCATGCTTGTAATAACCTGAACTCAAAATTTATAACTAATATCCAAACAAAAAATTAAGTCTCAAATGCACATCCACAACTTATAAAATATAAGTATAATAATCTAATCATCCTCGGATCATCGATAAATCTAGGAAAATACATAATCCAAATATCCCAAAAATGATAAAGCAAAATATCAAAATGGAATTTCAGAGTATAAATTCAATACTATCTCCAGTTGGGTCTCAATCTCTCTCATCACAACTCTTTATCCAACTTTAGAGTTATCGTCATCTAAACTTACTATTCTAAAAGAAAGAAAAAATAACAATAGTGAGTCAAATACCCAATAAGTAATAGAAAATCTAAACAAATAGGAAATGATAGTAACAATACATATGGTATGACAAAAATCATGAATAATATTATTATATCCAATAAACAAATATGTCAAAGGAAGTGCATTTCATCATATTTATGAAACCAATACATAAGCGGATCACCCCAACTCTGATGTAACAAAAATAACAAGATTTACTAATAATAGATGGAAACTCCTTAGAATCCGATCTTATAAGAAAATAAAAAGGGATTTACTGATCTGAATATCAGCGTGAACGATTTGAATATCCAATAACCATAAAAAACATGGATTCCACTGATTCTGGATATCGTAAAATCTGACATATTGATTCTATCAAATACAACATGTGGATTCAATCGAATCCTAAACTCATGAGGTATAATCAATAATGAAATATTACAATGAATCTTCTTAGACTTTATTCTATCACCATGAACCAAAGGCCACGTATTTACACCCCCAACGATTGGGTAAGTGTAACGAGGTTATCCATGATATCTTCAATATCCCTACAATCCTTCCAGATACTGTACCCGTAGTATGCCCATACCATCCATGATACCCTTCGCCAAATGATATCCCTAATATCATCTTCTACAATAGTTATAATGGTTATAAATATCCGTCCATAATAAACAATATACCTTATCATCACCATGATACGAAAATCAGTATTAAATAAATATAGATTACGTTAAGGTGTCGTAACCTCTCATTCAATTAGATACCTTAATATTTTCATACGCTTTCTTTAACCTTAACGCAGGAAGCGAATAACTCAACTACTCATGCAATCAAGTATAACACAAAGAAAGTTTTACAATCTCAATGAAATAATTGTCGTTCAGTACTGATAAAAACCATATATGCATAATTCAAAGATGACGCAAATAATGTCATTATCGGAAGGAAAGTAACAGTATCAATAATAGTTTAAATACTCGATCGAATACTTTAATATTTATTAAATCCTTTCTAACTCATTTAGGGTTTCAAAATTACCTCTTAGGCCACAAAATATCATAAATTTTATCATTATCGAACTGACCCACGATTCTCATCTTATTCAACATCCCAATTAATTCTACAATAATTTCATCGAAATAATAGTTACTAATGACCTTCTCCTAAATTAATTAACGATTTCAATATATATACATACATACACACACCTCAACACGCACAAACACATATGCATACATATAACCATACACACATACTGTACACATACCCACCATTAGGCTTCTTCAAACTGCCTATCCGAATATGTATAATTATTTATGTATTTTTATACATACAATATATATAAGGATATATATTTATATTCTTATATATATATATATATATATATACACACACACACACCCATACTCAACCCACACGACAGCAGCACACACACAAGCTCTCACACACGCTGCTTTATACTACCAGCACATTTCTTCCTTTACATACACTCCATACACTCAGCTACACACACTCACACAGACGGTAATGCACGAGTATTCCACACACACTCACCTAATTATATACATACATACAATATGTATACATATATTCATATACCTACCCACACACTTATACGGCTACTCACAGCCACGTTGTCATATAAGCCATTGTCAAAACCGCTTTGCAAAACAGAGCAAACCATCTGTTAATACTATCTCCACCATTTTCACGTCACGGAAACAGAGCATGTCTAATTTCCATCGAAATCCAAATTTTTTGATCTCCAATAGGACAAACAACAATTTCAATTTGTTAACTCACAAGGTTTTATCTCCTAATTTAACATTAATTCCTCGAATATGTGTTCCCTTTTTACAAACTGAACCGAAGTCCTATTTTTCACAATTTTTCACCAATAGCCCAATTTAATTAAAATTTTCCAAAATTCACCCACATACAATAAATTCTTTTATCATCTTGATACACAAATAATAGAAATTGACATAAAAATTAGAGAAGGAAGGTCACCGACTATTACAAGAAACTCAAATCAACTTGGCTGAATTAATGAGAAATACCAACGGCAGCGACTTCAACAATCCCGGCGATCCTTCTTGACAGTAGCAGCAATGAAGACCTTTGACTATGCCTTTCTTCCTCCTACTTTCCCTGTTTCGCCCGTAACCATTACCAAAGAAGAATTAGCCCAAGAAAAGGAAAAACAATGATTTTTAAAATGGGTTGAGGTAATTAGAAGAGCGAAAATGTGGCTGGCGAATTGAGAGAAAGAAGGGAATTTGTGACTCTAACTGATCTGCAGAAGAGGGAAGGGTCGTTGGTGCAATTTCGGCCGGCCACTTTCTGCCTCTTTCCTCTCCTTCTTCTTCGTTGTTTTGCTTTCCTATTATTCACATTTATTATTATTATTATTATTATAACCCTTTTTTCCCAATATTTATTATTTAAATTATTATTAAATTTAAAATATTCGGGATGTCACAATGCTTGTCAAGAATAGTAACTGATGGGTACAGCAACATATGGGTTGATTTAACATAGAAGAAAGGCCCACTGAAGACGGCCCATTGGATCATGGAGCCATTTGAAAACAAGTAAACCTCTGCAGTTAAAAAATCACGTGGGAAGAAGCATTCATGGTAACCGATCATAACGGAGCAAAACTGATTTTTAAACTGAATAATCTGATCAGACGTTCCTTCAAAAACTAATATAAAGATCCCGTGTTGGGAATAGAAGAAAAAAAAATGATCCATGTAAATTTTGTATTTACCAAAATCGTCTCGAAATAATAAGAATTTTATACTATTTCTTTTCTGCATTCTCTCAATATTATGGAAGAATGATGAATGATTCGAGTTGATAGAAGAAAATTTTGAGTTAAACTTTAACTTTCTCTCAATCTTGTATCTATTTAGTTGTGATGTGTAGATTTAGAATGTTAATAGTTAAAGCCGCATTTATTCACAAAATCGGCATTGATTAAACTTGTTCAAATCCTGAATCCAAGTCACATCATTGGCGCCTTCTGTGAAAAAATCGACAAAAAGCCAACTTGTCCATCCCATTCTTCAAGAAATGGTCAACACAAGAACCCGAACCAATGCCCCTACGAGAGATGCTACCTGTCATTCAGACGAAAAACTGGCAAGAGGAGTTAATGCAAGCATTCAATACTCAGATGGATAATATGACAAAAGCAATTCAGAATCTCTGCACACAGTTTGGACAAAATAAACTTGCCATCCCGGTTGGTCATATTATAACCAACAAGAGAAAAGGCCGCAAGAGGAAATACTTGATCCAACAAGCAGACCGACCGATAGTTCAATAGCAAGTGGCCTCTAGCAATGCGGGAGGTCGGTCACGATTAGAGGGCCGATTAGGCCCCATCTTACGGAACCAGAATTCGGACCGTCAAAATCGATGACACTCTCAAAGTGGACAAAGGTCACGTGAGTATGAAGTTGCATCCTGTAATGTACAACCGGCACATGAAAATGTTCATCCTGCCCGACCAGAAACATCACCCATGGAGTTGAGTACGTACGTTAATGCAAAGAAATCTACTGTTGTTCCTCTAGTGGAGGAAAAAGTAGAAAAAATTTGGCAGCATGTGTTTGGAGGAAACACGGAAGGACGCTCTGTCAACTTACGTGGGTCATCATTCACAATGGAAATCCGTACACGACCTCTCCCACATAAATTAAAAATGCCAACTTTGAATGCTTACGATGGAAGTGCAGATCCTATGGATCACCTAGATCACTTCCGAACCCTCCTGAGTTTCAAAGGTCTAGATGAAATGACGATGTGCCAATGTTTTCCCTTGACTCTCAAAGGAGACACTCGGATCTGGTTCTACCGACTACAACCAAATTCAATTCGATCGTTTGAAGAGTTAGCCGATAGTTTTCTAACCCAATTCGCTTCCAGCAGAAGAATTGAAAAGCAGCCTTGGTATCTTGCCAGAATTAAGCAAGGTTTAACCAAAAGCCTGAAAAATTTCCTGGCTCGATTCACTGAAGAAGCTTAGCAGATCCCACAAATAATTGATGAAATAAAATTGAATACTTTTATATCGACATTGGAGCCGGGAGAATTTTTTGAACATTTGGCACACAGTGATCCCCAAACCTTTCGTGAAGCAGAATCTATAACTCGAGCATACATTGCGACGCAGGAAGCTAATGAAGTAATAAAGCCAGTGCAATTGGACCACAATCAACGGGGACCACCCAATGGAAAGAAGAGAAACAATGACCGTTTGGATTCTTAAGAAAGAAAGCAACCCAGAACAGGCCCTGAAGTTCCTAGGGAGTTCAAACCCTTGAACCTAACCCACCTGAACGACTCTCGAACAAATATCCTTATGCAAATAAGGGGTGAAAAGTTCCTCAAATGGCCGAAGCCGCCCAAAAATCAAGAAGGAGGAGATCAGTCCAAGTATTGTCATTATCATCGCTCTCCGGGACATAGCACAGAGGATTTTCGAACTTTGCATAGGAAAATTGAAGAACTCATCCGGAGAAAATATCTGACAAAATCCCCAAGCAAAGAAGAAAGGCAACAACAACCACCAAAGAGCCGAGTTGTTTGCAGCGTGGTCAACATAATTGCGAGCAAATCATCCAAAGCACATCAACCTGATCAGCTTAAAGATGTTACGAAAAATAAAAAGCCAAAAAGTGAGGTTAGGGACAATGTTATTAGTTTCGGCAAAAATGACATGGAACATGTACAATGTCCTCACTCCAATCTTCTAGTTGTATCAATACTTGTTTTAGATGGTAAAGTGGACTGCCAACTGAAATGGGTTTTTATAGATAATGAAAGTTCAAGCAATTTACTTTATCTTGATGCCTTCTTTAAATTGGGATTAAAGAAGAGCCAATTACGACCTACCAAAGGACCCCTTTATGCGCTAGACAATGAACCGATTATGGTACAAGGAATCATTTAATTGGAAATAATTTTGGAAACATACCCCAAAGTAGCATCTTGTATGCTCTCATTCCTCGTAGTCGATTTACCTTCAATTTATAACTCTATATTAGGCCAATCCTGCCTATCAGCGCTTGGAGAAGTAACATCAATACCTCATTTAAAGATGAAAATTTTAACCGCATGTGGTATTGGCGAAGTCTTAGGTGATCAAGTAATTGACCAGTCTTGTTATCTATCCCAAATCAGTCAAGCAGTTCCTGAGATATCAGTCGAAGATCTCAATTACTAGGATGAAACTTCATTACAGCAGACCCAGTCTGGAGAAACAACAGACCAGATTCTTCTTGACCCCAGCAATCCGGACAAATTCGTACAAATTGGGGCTTCACTCTCCAAACTTAAACATGATCAATTGATAACTTTTCTTTGAAAAAATTCAGATTTATTTGCTTGGTCACCCACAAATATGCCAGGGATCTCAACTGATATGATGGTACACAAGTTAGGCTTGGATCCCAGTCATAAACCGATTAGGCAAAAACGAAGGAATCACTCTATAGAAAAACTCATCGCTATTCGAGAAGAAGTAAAAAAACTTTTGGACGCAGATTTTATACGAAAGGTTTAATATCCTGATTGGCTTTCCAACGTGGTCTTGGTGAAGAAAAGTAGCGAAAAATGGCGAATGTGCGTAAACTTCACTAACGTAAACAAAGCGTGTCCAAAGGATAGTTTCCCGCTACCCAGAATAGACTTGTTAGTGGATTCAATATCTGGACATGAACTATTGAGTTTTATGGATGCTTACTTAGACTACAACCAAATTCGGATGAGTCCGAAAGATGAGGAGTATGCCTCTTTCATGATTGACCAAGAAACTTACTGCTACAAAGTTATACCATTCGGTCTAAAAAACACTGAAGCCACGTACCAACGACTCGTGAATAAAATGTTTCAAGCTCAGATCGACAGAAATATGGAAGTGTATGTGGATGATATGCTCGTTAAAAGTAAGGCCGCGAGAGATCATATTAACGATCTTAATGAAGCTTTTAAGGTACTCCGAAAATACCATATAAAATTAAATCCAACCAAATGTGCTTTCGGGGTTTCCTCCGGGAAATTTCTAGGCTTCATAGTCTCTAGACGAGGAATTGAAGCCAACCCTGAAAAGATAAAGGCAATTATCTACATGAGCCAGCCACGAACGGTAAAAGACGTTCAAAGGCTCACTGGAAGACTAGTACCGCTCTCCCGATTCCTATCCAAATTGGCAGAGAGATATTTACCTTTCTTCAAGGCCTTAAGAGGGACTAAGACGAATGGATTCATTTGGTCCTGCGATTGCCAAAATGCTTTCCAGGAACTAAAAGAATACTTATCTAGTCCTCCTTTATTGGCATCACCAAAACCAGAGAAGAATTGTTCTTGTACCTGGTGGTTTCATCTGTAGCGCTCAGTTTGGTCTTGATTCAACAAGAAATGAACGTACAACAACCGGTCTACTATGTAAGCAAGACCTTAGTCGGTGCTAAGATTCGATACACGCATGCCGAAAAGATTGCCTTGGCTCTTGTTTATTCAGCCAGAAAGCTACGCCTTTACTTCCAGGTACATAAAATAATTTTGCTAACCGATTAGCCCTTGAAGTCAATTTTACAAAAGCCTGATATGTCCGGGCGGCTGATAAAATGGACAATCAAATTAAACGAATTTGACATAGAATTTAAACCAAGACCGGCCATAAAAGGACAAGCCACGGCCGACTTTGTTGTTGAAACTATGACGCCAATTCAAGATACCCCTGAGGACGACCCTAGAATTGAAACGGCATCGGTTTGGATATTGCATGTGCACGGATCATCAACGCAGTTCGGCAATGGAGCAGGAGTGGTCCTGAAGACCCTTGAAGGAACAGAAATAAACTATTCATTGAGGCTCGCATTCCTAGCAACTAATAATGTTACAGAATATAAAGCCTTTCTCGCCGGATTTTGGTTGGCTAAAGAATGCTCAGCAAAACGTATAATTATTTACAGCGACTCAGAGTTAATTGTTAATCAAGTCTTGGGAAACTTCGAAACCATAAGCCCTCCTCCCTTAGCGAGTTATCTTGCTAAAGTGAGGGATATGATGAAGAATTTTGACAAGATAGAAATAGTGCATATTTCAAGGGAAGACAATGGAAAGGCCGATCAACTAGCAAAGTCTGCAGCAACTGAAAATCCTGAGCAATACTCAAAGGTTATGCGTGAAATTCTATCCACCCCCAATATTGAAGAATTTGAACAGAAAATTCTACAAGTTTCTGCTAGTGAAAATTGGATGTCTCCTTATTGGAGATACCTTAGGGAATGAGCTCTACCAGAGAGCCTGGAGGACAGAAAACGTGTAAAGAAAACGGATGGATGATATGCCATAATAGATGGAAAAAATGTACCGGAGGGGATATTCAATCCCATATTTGCGTCGTCTTATTCCGAAGGAAGCCGAATATGTGTTGAGTGAAGTACATTTAGGAATATATGGATCACACATAGGAGGCAAGAATCTTGCATTCAAAATAATGCGTCAAGGATATTACTGACCTATTATCAAAAGGGATGCCATGAAATTCGTCAAGAAATGCGAGAACTGCCAATTACATGGCAATATAACTCATCAATGACCCACAGAGATGAAATCTTTACAAGCTCCTTGGCCATTTTCACAATGGGGGTTCGATATATTGGGTCCTTTTCCTGTGACAACTGGACAAAGAAAATTCGTTATGGTTGGCATTGATTATTTTACCAAGTAGGTAGAAGCTACTCCATTAGCTCGGATAACTGAGCACAATGCTATTGAGTTCATCAAGCACAACGTCATCTATCGATTTGAAATTCCCGAAACAATAATTACTGACAATGTGACTCAATTCACTGGAAAACGTTTTACCCGGTACTGTGCTAATTTGAGCGTCCGACTGGTTCATACCTCAGTGGCCTACCCCTAATCAAACGGACAAGTAGATGTTACCAACCTAACTCTACTACATGGGTTGAAAAAAAAAAAATGGAAGACACTAAGGGCTCCTGCGCAGATGAACTACCGTTAGTATTATGGTTATACCGTATGACACCGAAAGAGCTCATACGAGAAACACCATTCAACTTATGTTTTGGAACTGAGGCAGTCATACTGGTGGAAATCGGGTTACCCAATCTTCGAGTTGAAAGTTTTGATCCGGTCAGTAATGCCCAAAAAATCAGGGAGCAACTTGATTTGCTTGAAGAGACAAGAGAAACGACCCAAATTCACATGGCTATTTACCGACAACGAATCACTCAATATTATAACAAAAGAGTGAAAGTTCGCCAGTTTGACATTGGAGACCTGGTTCTGAGGAGTATTGAAGCAACGGAAAAAATGATTAATAGAAACAATTTTTCTCCAGACTGGGAAGGCCCTTTTATTGTCTCGGCTGTTCTCCGGGATAGCGCTTATAAGTTACGTATCCAAAATAGTAAATTAGTACCAAGGACATGGAATGCTGCCCATTTAAAGAAGTTCTATTCGTAGTTCTCACCTCGGATCCTTACAGGTATCATGGATGCCTTAAAATATGTATCTCTTTTCGACATTGATAAAAAAATCTTCACTATTTCTCAACTGACCATTTAGATTCTTTATATAATGTTACATGATTGCTAATCGACCTAGGCTGCCCCTAAGTCAAGTGGTCAATCACTGCTTGCCTACGGACCCACGAGCGGTCTTGAAAATAATAAAAACCTCGGTTCTATATCGAGCGACCCTTTTTGTGGTTGAATTACAAGTGTTGGATCCATTCCGATTGGCACGCAAGCGGTCAAATATGCTAAAACCTTAAGGGGTTATCCAGCATACGTGTGGCAACTCCAATATATAAAGATGAGCACGTTCAGCCTACGATGGTCAGTGATATAAACATCAAATAGTTCTAGTGATAGTCAAAAATTTATGCATATAAGAGTTCTATTGATGCATAGCCACTAAAAAAATAATATATATATATATATATATATATACATCTATGTTAAGGGGCTTCCAAGAGGACGTGATGAGGATTCGCCTCTATCAGAAAAGTCCCTCAAGTCAGATCGGCGCTGTACACCCATGTTCCTTTGGTCAAAGAAATTAATTGGGAATTGGGAATCAATCAACAAAGCTATCTTCTGACACAAACGAATGCCTTCTTGAAATCTAGCATTCAGAGCCGATCCCACTTCTTCTGGTCTGAGTTGGGTCAGCAGTTCAGAACTTGAATGGGCTAACTCACTTTGAAGGTTCGAGAGGTGAGGCTTAATAGTTGGTTATCATCTTTAGTTTTTTACAATTCAGATTCAAGAGTAAAAATTTGGTCCTTGTATTGCTAAGCTTCTACAACAGTCCGCCTCCTCTTTTTTCTCATTTCTTCTAGCGCTTTTGCGTCAACCCGGTTTCGAGACAAGCTCAAAACCTCTTGCTGAAGTGCCCAATCCAAAGCCTCTGTTGATGAATCCCAATTTTGAGAATTTCATTCAGCTTTTCATTCTGCCAAAAAAAAATCAATCAAACCGTCCCCAAAGAAGTGGAATATTATCTAAAACTTGCCTGAATAAAATGCGTATTTAAAGTAGTCTCATTCAGAGAAATCCTTAAAGCAGGAGTAGATGTGCGATCTAGATGGCCCCCAGGACTAGGATGAGAAGAAGAGGCAGGAGTATTCATCTAATCTGGACGAATCCTCTCCTGAACATCCATTGGGTTGGATGTTGGAATTTCTCGACAACGTATTTCATTCTCTAAACAGGGTGGGTTGACGACAGGCTGTGGTTGAACCTTAGCTGGTCCGATGGAAGGATTGACAACATCCTCAGAAGATGCCTCAAAAGCAGGAGCAACTTCTTGAATCCGATCTTGAAGACGGACCGATTGAGTGGAATCACTAATCACTACAGCTCCTGAAGCCTCCTCAATTCTGGGCTCAATAGAAATTTCAGAAAGAGCTGGGAGCCCACTAAATATAGTCAATTTTGATCCAACATTCCTATCCGGAATCTGAACACTGGAGGTCGATTTTGCTACCTCCTCAATTACCTGCACACGGGGGGCTGTAGAAACTGAGGGAATGACAAGTTCTCCTACTGATTTTCTCATACCCGTCATTTTCTCCGGTATTAGTAACCCAGTATTAGTAGTAGAAGAAGAAGGACTGGTCAAGACCACTCAACGGCGAGAGGATGAACTTTTAGTTTTTGATTATTGAGTTTTCCTCTTAGGACGTCTCAAAGTTTGACTACTTACTGCCGTGGCCACAGATCAAGACTCCCACTTGGCCAACGTCAAAATTTTGGGAGAAAAAAGGCGCTCCTTGTCACAAAACAAATCGAGGTTTTTCTGAATTAGATCGATGAATGGTCCAACTAATTTTTCCTCGTCATCTTCGAATTTACCCGTAAAAGATGATAGAACGTTACCCCAACCAACAGAAAAACCCAAATCGAAGCTAGCTTTCAAAAAGAAAAACCCATCTTTCTTGTTTTTAACTAACTCGTAAATTACCCCACCAATATTTAATTCTCGGGGTGTCAAAGAAATCTAGTCTCCACTCGAACTGAATTTAAAAAGCACTTTCACGGTTGTAATATTCAGCGAGAGCCCACGAAGTCGGAAAAAGATGTAAAGATTGCAAAGGTACCTGATCGAGCTAGCATGAAACCTGGCAATGGGGACTCCAAGTTCTACAAAAATTTGACGCAACTCCAAGGCAATGGGAATTCACAGACCGTTGTTGAAATGGGTTTCGTAAACAGTGATATACCCCTCAGGAGGAAAGCAAGCCCTATCATTCTCAGAAGGCACCAAGAAGGGTATTTCTTTACAGATTTTGAACTTAGTATAAATCGAATCTATGTCAGTAGAAGAAAGAACCGATCAAAGAGCTTGAACGCGAGGAGCCATGGGGAAAATAAAAAGTGAAGTGAAGAATTTGAAGTGAAACGACAAGAAATAAGAGGAGAGCGCTGAATTTATAATTGGTTTCAAATTTCGGCACCGATTCCAAACGGTTGCAAGGTTTCATAGGTATGATGACTAACTGACATGCCTGTCACAATGACGTGCAAGTGGCGAACCCGGATAGGTTACTTACCGATATGTAATTAAGATTTAGCCCATCTTCATAGGGAACCTGACAAAGGCTTTAACCGATTTCGATCCAAATCGGCAAGAAGAAATGCCGATTTTAAATTCAAACCAGCTGGCAAAATAGCCGACTTCAATCCAAATCGGCAAGAAGAAATGCCGATTTCAATTCAAACCAGCTAGTAAAATAGCCAAATTGGCAAGAAGAAATGCGGATTTCAAATTCAAACCGGCTGGTAAAACAACCGACTTCAATCTAAATCGGCAAGAAGAAATGTCGATTTCAATTCAAACCGGCTGGTAAAACAACCGACTTTAATCCAAATTGGTAAGAAAAAATGCTGATTTCAATTCAAACTGGCTAGTAAAACAGCCGACTTCAATCCAAATCGGCAAGAAGAAATACTAATTTCAATTCAAGTCGGCTGGTAAAACAGCCGATTTCAATTCAAATTGGCTGCAGAAATCCAAATCGGCATTTGAAGGTGTCAAAGCCAATTTCAATTCAAATCGGCTAGAAGAAATGCCGATATCAATTCAAACCGACTGGAAGAAATAGTCGATTTCAGTTTAAATCAACTAGAAGAAATACCGATTTCAATCTGTATTGGTTAGTGGCTTTGCCGATTTCAATCTAAACCGGCTAGTAAAGACTATAAAGCCAATCGATTGTTAAGATGACATTGCTGGTTTCGATTCAAAAGTCTGCTGAGGAAGTCAGTTGGGAAGGATATTTTTTCCGTTTTCAAATAAGTTCGGCCCCAAGAATCCAAATCGGCTAGTAGAAGTTCTATTGTCGATTCGAAGTCCAAATCAACAGGACACTAGAAGAAGCGTACCCGAGTGTCCCATCAGAAAGAACATGCCGGCGGTCGAAAATTCTAACCCGCTGACATGGGGAGCTAGTGATAAGTACAGCAACATATGGGTTGATTTAACATGGAAGAAAGGCCCACTGAAGACGGCCCATTGGGTCATGGAGCCATTTGGAAATAAGTAAACCTCTATAGTTAAAAAAATCACGTGGGAAGAACTGTTCATGATAACCGGTCATATCGAAGCAAAACCGATTTTTAAACTGAATGATCTAATCAAACGTTCCTTCGAAAACTAATATAAAGATCCCGTATTGGGAACAAAAGGAAGAAAAAATGATCCATGTAAATTTTGTACTCACCAAAATCGTCTCAAAATAATAAGAATTTCATACTATTTTTTTTCTGCATTCTCTCAATATTATGGCAGAATGATGAATGATTTGAGTTGATAGAAGGAAATTTTGAGTTAAACTTTAACTTTCTCTCAATCTCGTATGTATTTAGTTGTGATGTGTAGATTTGAAATGTTAATAGATAAAGCCACATTTATTCATAAAATCAGCATTGATTAAACTTGTTCAAATCCTAAATCCAAGTCGCATCAGTAACGAGAAATGGAAGATATATATCAATTTTATTAATGTGAGTAAAATATGTCTGAAAGATAGTTTTCCTCTACCAAAGATCGATCAGTTGGTGAACTCAATGTCTAGACATCAATTGCTAAACTTGGTAAATGTGTACTTTGGATACAACCAGATCTAGATGAACCTAAAAGATAAGGAAACAACCACATTCATGATAGGTCAAGTATCTACTGCAACAAAATAATGCCATTTGGACTAAAGAATATTAGGGCAATATACCAAAGGCTGGTGAATAAAATGTTCAAGCAACAGTTCAAAAAAATATAGAGGTATATATTGGTGACATGTTTATCAAAATCATACTTGCCAATGACCATATTAAAGATTTGCTTGAGGCATTTAAAGTACTCAAGGCATACCGAATGAAATTAAACCCAACTAAACACATATTTATGGTGACTTCTAATAGGTTTTTGGGGTTCGTTGACTCTTAATGAGAAATAGAGGTAAACTCGAAGAAGGTAAAAGCCATAATAAATATGGAGTTGCCTTAGATTGTCAAAGAAATCAAGATGCTAATTGGAAGACTCGTTGTCCCATCCCAATTCCTAGTTAAGTTAGTCAAAAAAATCTCTCTCATTTTTCAAGGTATTGAGAGGAGTAAACGCAAATAGTTTCCGATGAATGAAGTAGTGCTAGCAAACTTTATGAGAGTTAAAGGAATATTTAAAAATCCACCACTACTGACTTGCCCCAAGAAAAATGAAGAGTTATATCTCTATTTGATCGTCTTAGAAATAACATCGAGTACCTTTCCATTCATGGAAGAGATAGAGATTTAGCAACTGACATATTATGTTAGTAAGATCATATCAGATATGGAGATTTGGTATGTGCGAGAGGAAATGGTTTCCTTAGCCTTGGTCTTCACCTCAAGGAAGCTTTGACCTTATTTGATCATGGTTTTGACTGATTAACCATTAGAGGGAATTTTATAAAAATCAAAAATGTCCAAATATTTGATCAAATAATCCATTGATTTGGATGAATTTGACATAGAATTTAGAGCATAACCTCTATAAAGGATTAAACACTCACAAACTTTATTGTCGAAATAATAATCCCAATCTTTAAAAAAAAAAAAAAGATGAATACAAGCAAGCAATCCTAGAGAGAGCATCACTCGCATGGATGTTGCATGCTGATAGAGTATCTATACGGTCAGGAAGCCGAGATGGGATAGAACTGACAACATCTGATGGATTTGAGGTCAAATACTCGTTAATGCTCACGTTCTAGGCCACAAACAATGTGGCAAATATAAGACTCTGCTAATAGGTTTGAAGCTGGCTCAAGAATGTTTTGACAAGAATCTAGTTATTTATAGTGATTTTGAGAAGGTAGTTAATTAAATATTGGCTAATTTTGAAATGTCCATCCAAGACTTGGCAAAATACCTTCACAAATTATGTGGTCTCTTGTCATTTTTTAATAAGCAAGAAGTTATCCATATCTCGAGGGTAGATAATTGGAAAGCCAATCAACTTTCCAAGAAAATAACATTTAGTTGTTCTAAACAGTACTCGAAGATATGAGAGAAATACTTCAAAAGTATAGCATCAAAGAGTCAGATGAAACTCTCCCAATATTTCATGAGATAACTTGGATAACCCTATATCAAAAGTATCTTAGAGATGGAGCACTCTCAAACGATCCCATGGAGGCAAAGTGCATTACAAAAATAGCCAATTGGTACACTTTGGTAGACAATATACTGTACAGGAGAGGCCACTCGGTACCTTACATGCATTGTCTAACTCTTACGATAGTTGATTATACAATATGCAAGGTGCATCTCGACATATGTGGAGTGCATGTAAAGTTAAAAATTTAGCATTTAAGATAATTGATAGGGCTACTATTGGCTAACCATAAAAAAAGACGTGATGGAGTTCACTAAGAGATATAAGAATTGCCAAATCCACAATAGTATACATAGGCAACCACACACAAAACCCCATGCCTTGTAAACTTTCTAGCAATTCGCATTTTTGGGTCTAGACATGTTGGGTCCACTTTTAGTAGCGACTAAGCAAAGGAAATTCATAGTCATTGCGGTGGATTATTTCACAAAATGGGTAGAAATATCTCCAATGGCTAAGATTATATACCAAAATGTGGTAAAGTGTGTGTGCTAAAATATTATTTTCAAATTTGGAATACTAGAGGTCATTGTGACTAATAATGATAGCAAATTCATTGATAAAAGGTTTATAAAATATTACTGTCATGCCTCAAATTTCAATCTCAAAATTAATTCTTAATCAAATTATTATTAATTATCCATTTTATCTTCTAATTATATTTAGACATGAACTCCATGTCGATACCCTAACTGGCCACAATTAAATTAACATAGTATTGCACATCGAACCCAAAACACGTGCCATGTTTCATGTAACTTCGACACTGACCCAACGGTAATGTAGAACCTTACATAAAGAGCAATGCTTATCCAATACAAGTATCAGAATATACAAACTGTAAAATTAAATCATAAACCATAATCTAACAGCCAACAACCAATCATCTGACAATCCAAAATAATTATAAAATTACAATAAATATTAATCAATAATTTACTGTTTGACACTCAACATTTTATCTTTTTAGACATCCCAAAAACTATCTTAAAAATTGATACAACATACTAGACATTCTAAAACTGTCTGAAAACTAGATTGCAGCAATCTGAGTAACATAATATCATCTGAAACTAAAATTCGGGCTAAAATACAGCATTTAGATACATTAATAATTGTCCGAAAATATTAAACAATGTTTAACATTAATAAAATCTAATCTAAACTCTCCATACCAGCTCGATTCTTTATTTCTATTCATCTGATAAGAAATTTTACATCTTATCTGAGGAAGTTAGTAAAAATAGTAGAGAAGTGAGTCAAGAACTCAGTAAGGTACATAATATATCAATAATCATATATACTTTATATTAAAAATATATCGTAAGGGTTAAAGATCATAATTGGATTCAATGACATGACATTTTTATAAGACTTATACAGAAAATTCAGCTTATATACTTTCAAAATTCTTATCATATTCTTTTCTAATTTAAATCATCGAATGTTGCTTAAATTTTAATTTTTCCTAGGGATCAAGGTTAGTAAACCTTATCGATTAAAGGAGCTGACTATTAAAACCCAAATTGTGTATACTTTCATACAACCAAATGTTATACGCTACAATTTAAGACCTGTAGGTAAACTGTCTATATATCACCCTATAGATAGAGTTGAACACCTCTTCTCACCTATAAATGATAGGTTTAGATACAATATACCACTATAATATACTAAAATATGTCATAATATACTACCCACTGAAATATAACCATGATTCAATGTGTATTCTTAGAAAATTTTACATTTTCTTCTTAGTTTCGTAATTTTCTTACTCCTAGAGAAAATGCTCATAATTCATATCTTAATTGTAAAGTTTTCTTTCATAATTTCATGAATTTATATTTATACTTTTGTAGAAACGTAGTCATGCTAAAATTGAAAGTATGAGATGCTAAATTTGTAGCTAAACATAAAAATTTTAGTAAAGTACATAATTCAATGTGTATATCCACATTCCAGGCTATTTTCCAACCCATATAAGATATATATTTGATAGTTTAAAGTATGTATAAACTCCTGTACGAATTTAAGACACATAGGAACTTAAACTTAGTAAAAGTTCAGCAAATATTAGCAACTTAAAAGAAATTCTGCAATTTAAGTTTAATAGCATATATACAAGACAATATATTTCTAAAATTATAAACATACAAGCTTATAATTTGAAGTTCAGAATATGCAGTGACAAAGTGTGCAAAATTCATTACATGTAAAGCTATTAAACCATAAATTTAAAACATGCATGCAGCCAAATTGTAGTATTCGAAACATATATACATTTATATAAATTTAGATGTGAGTTCTTATAAAATTTTGCTATAAAATCATAAAAAACTAACATGCATGCTCAATATAATCATTAATACTTTAAAATTATATCATAGTTGGGCAACAAAATAAGAATCATTCATAGAAATTAGAAAATAATAGCAATAATAGAAGGAAAAATATAGAATGTACTTGCCTTAACTCTAATTTATCAAATTTTAAGTTGTAATCCCATCAATTTGGAGTTATTTGGCCTTCTATCTCTTCCTCTCTCTCTTCTCCTTATCTGTTTCTTTCTTCTCACTCAAATTCTCTGAGAAAATGATAGATTTTCAACCGGAAGGTCCTATATATATTGAGTGGCGCTCGAGTGCCACTCGGATGTGCATCCGGTGCTAGTCAGGCATGCCTCAGGCGCATAGGCCATGGGTTGTGAGCACTCAAGCCACTTCTCAAGCATGTGTCGAGTGCTAACTCATGGCATTCGGCACTTAGGTGCCAGTCATGCGTCAATCATGTGTCTTTCCTCTTGGTCCAAATGGGTCCAAACTAGATTTTTGACTTAATTTTTATTATCATTTAACCTTAATTTTAATTATAATAGTTTAATTACTCATGATTATTATAAATTAAAGACTCGCATCTTACAATTACACTAGCCTGAGGATTAGATTGATCCACATCAATCTCTTACTCGGAAACAATTGGATAAATAAAAATAACAAATCAAATGATAGTAAGCAGGCTTAAAACAAAGCTAGATAAGGCTGGAGGCACCAAGGTAGATGAACTTCTATCTGTTCTAACTGAACGATTCTTAAAGAGCCCACTCGAAAAATATCCTTCGGTCTTTATTTTGGAATAGAAGCGGTAATTCTGATTAAGATAGAACTATCAAGCTACTAAGTGGAAAAGCTCACTCCTGGCCAAAATTCTTAGCTTCTGAGATAAAACTTAGATCTCCAAGACAAAGTTAGAGAAATGGCACGTATTCAAGTTGTAGCCTATCAGTAGATAGTCACTCAATACTAAAATAAAAAGGTGAAGGTGTAGACATCTAATGTTGAAGACTTGGTATTAATGAATATCGAGACAATTGAGAAGTTGGCCACGAGAATAAGTTATCTCTAACTTAGGGAGATTATTTCTAATATCAGTAATACTCAAGAATGGGGCATGCAAGTTACGCTTCTAAAACAAAAGGCTAGTCTCTCAAATTTAGAACATCCTTCACCTCAAAAAATACTTCTAATTGTGAGGTCAACTAGAAGTGTAGAGGTATGCCCTATCTTTCACATCAAAATACTTGTATGTTGCATTTAATTCCTTCAATTCATTAATAAAATTTTATTTTTTTTATTTCATTTCTTATCAATTTGTGTGTTTATATGTAATATAAATAGCCATGATTGACCTTGAGTTATACCATTGGTTTGAACATCTTATCTGTAAATGCATTGAATTATAGGAAATGATCATGATGTAGATTGAATATGACCACATAACCTTAAGCATGGTTATACTCCAACAAATCTAAAAGACAGAAATTTGAGAACCAAGTGTTCGATTACATTTTTAGAGGTCAAAATATAAGTTAGATAAAGTCAAATAAGACATGACTAGTAATAGTTGTTTGACAATAAAACCTCACGGATACTTCCTCGTATAGGTGTTAATATATCCTTCCACGGCGTACATACAATCAATCGAACATTCAAGGGCTAGGGTGATATCTAATTGACAACAATATATGAAAGGCTTACCCATCAATTTGGTTAACTATCTTGTGGTTACCTAATCTGGTTACCTAATTCGTGACAATAGTCTAAAGACTTAGTTGAAAACTTGGCAATCAAGCAGTCCAAAATTTGTAAGTATATATTTGAGAGATAAATCACCCAATTAGCATAAACAAAAGAACGATGTATATTCAAGGATGGAAGAATTTAAATATATACAATGAAAAATTAATTACATTATCCTCATTTAAAAGTATAGCATAGAGCAGTAGAATTTGGGGACAAAAGTGGCTTGATAATCCTATGATTAATACTTGAGGCTAGACCTCAAGGGTTGGGAGCTCCTTGGTTCCATAAAGTTCTTAACATATCAGGCTAAGGAAGCTCCAAAATTTCTAGCATTCAAGCAGCCTGTTAGAAAATGGAGGACAACCAAGGAGACGATCCTCTCGTAGAAAACGATTTCTTCTTTGAATTGTGAGTATGGTGAAGAGCTGATCTCTTCAGATTGGATACTCCTTCTTGATAAATCCTCAAGCCTTAAACATTCATCTCGTGGCCCCTTTATGATGTCGAAAGTTGTTGCCAATCAACTTTCAGTCTTGAGAACCCTGCCTTTAAGTGAGGTGGCTTGGTCTCCTACGATAATTATTTGATTGGCATAATCATGGGACCTATACATCCACTTAGCCAACTCGTTCTCAAATTGGATCGATCAATCATGAAAGAACGATGCTTTAACCTTAGCAATTAAAACTCTATATTCTAAAACTTGAATTGTAGAGGGATCAACATACGATCTAGGTAGGCATGCAATCTTCATACCTTGTCAATAAAACCTATCTTTGAACAAACACACTAGTTTTTGAGATAGCAAAAGCAGTAAGATTTTGAGTCAGTAATTAAAAGGATGAATGAATGGCTCGAATCCAAGATCTAAAAGATGCCTCTTGGGTTGGGCAACCTTCTCTAGATATAGAACCTGGAGATGATCCCATTAAATCAGGCCTTGAGATAAATGAATATCTCCAGTAAAAGAGAGGCAAAGATCTATGGTATAATGAAAGCGTAAAACCTGAGGTATCTTATGAAGTCAAAGAATCCACTATACTGTAGAGGGTGACGAAGAATAAATTGCGATTTCTTTAACCACATCAATATTATTTTTTTAAGTGGTAGTTCAAGTTATAAAAGGCATAATAACTGGTTTAGTCAATGATGAAGAGCATGGAAGGGCTAGAATACCAAATTCAATAATGATAGGAGTATTAATTGGCTCATCCTCATTTGAGGGTTGGAGTTGAGAAACTTACTATTCTCTCAACGTTATAATGGAAATCTTTTCTTATAAGTTAAAAGAAGGTATCTCCTCTGAGAATTGGGTAGTTGAAGAGGTAAAAACCAGGATTGATATGTGGAATGGCTATTTAGTACTCCTCTTAGCTATCTAAGCACAAACTGCATCGATAATTTTTAAAACCTCATCATCATTTGAATGTGGCTCTCGAGTAGCTACTACCTCAATCCCAAGCTAATCAATGTTAGCTTGAGGAGAATAATCAATAAAAAGGTCACCCCTTTTTCTTTTTAAGGGATAGGGTGGCATGTCAATGATAGCCTTTCCTCCAATAATAACATACCAATTGATGTCGTCTAAAGTATCAAGGGCTAAGAAACTACTAATTCTACGCAACTTGGTCACATTTTTCATAATGAGATTAGTTTAATTTAGTCATGAAGTGCTCATTGTCTAGAATTGGATTAGAAAATGTGGTGTTAATGTCACACCAATTATTAGAAAAAAAATTTAGTTATTGGAAACCCTAACAAAGAAAAATCTATCTTTTTAATTCTTCATAAAATCAAGTTCCCATTACTTATTTTAAATCCCTTCCTAAGGGCCACAAAATTGCAGTTGTTCTCCTGATTGAAACAAAAGACCACTTGATCATTGAATGTCTAATTTGAGACCCCATTGACCAAAAAAATGCATAATAAAATAATATATCTAATGGTGTTAGGGTATAGATGGACAATTGAAAATTTCAAAACTTTCATTATTTCAGCAAATTTTCTAGCAAAAGAAATTCTGATGCCATCTTTTAGATGAGCCTCATAGATAGCTATAAAGTCATTTCTTGAAGAGCAAGCTCTCTTCTTTAGGGAAGGAACCTCAAAAGAAATAGTAAAATAAATATTGTATTCGTTATAAATGTCCGACGCATGGTCCATGGCAAGATAGGAAGCAATGTCGGTGACACCCTTCAAAGCATTTTGTGGAGCTATTGAAAGCAAGATAGATGAAGGAATCAAAAATTTAGTAGTTGAGTGTAAGTCGAGAAGAGTACACAGAGTTTGAAATGAAAAGTAGGATGTTAAAATTTGAAAGGACAATTGTAGCGAAGAATGAAGTGTTTCGAATGTCTATGCTAATCCAAATGTCACATTATTCAAGTAATGACATGTTTCTCCACCTTCTCTCAAGCCTAAATGTTTCTTTTTGATCTAATCTAGAAAGGATAAAATTTTTGAGCCATCTGTTATGACATTAATAACAGTGCTAATAAGTCATTTCAGTAATAAAAGTGATGATGGTCCTGACATCATTGTTTAAAGTTAACAAAATTATGCTTAAGGAGTTCAATTCACCTTAGACTACAAATTTAGTTAACCTGGATAATTTGAACTTTCTATTATTCAATTAAAGGGCCTAAATTGTTAGAAAGCTGAACTTTCGAGAATCCAAATTGTTAGAAGACAGAGTTGTTCACATGCTCAATGAATGACTATCTATCAAACAAAAATTCAAAAAATGTAGATGTGTCAAGATGAGTAACAGAAGAAAATATTTGCAGACTTCGCGGCCAAAGAATTCAAAATTCAAAACCTTCTTTGGCTCCGGTAGGGATTTTCGGTGCCGCGATGGCCGGTGTTCCTATGGCGCCATCCGTCCCGTCTCTCTCCTCACCTCCCTCTTCTCCACTCCTGGGTCCTCCTTCCTCGACCACTGTTTTCCTCCCGGCATTGCCTATGCCTTTTGCTTCCTCCACCTAGCCATCTCCCTCTTCTTCGCTTCCCGTTCTTCCTCTAGCCCACTCCTCTGATTCTTTTCCTCCCTTGCAAAGAAATGATCTGGTTCAATCTCCTGTCCCAGGTGCTTCCTTCTTAGAGTGTACAAAGCCGTTGGAACAACGCAATCGTTACCGGACGGTGTTGAATGATTCTTCTCCTGTTCCTTCTGATGACGGGGCAGACAAGCGCCGGATTATGTCGGCAGAGGAAGATCGGGTTTCTCAGGAAAGCTCATGGGAGAAATCGCCTTCTATTGCTCAGGGGATCATTCAGAGTGATTCTAACTTTCCCCAAATGGCTCAAACTGATCGTACCCCTGGAGCACCGGTGGGTCACAAAGCTACGTGGGTATCTGTTGTTCGTAATGACATTTCAGGTACCAGTATTAATCTTTAATACTTTCCCCCTTGCTGTCATGGTAGCGTTGTAAAAATTTTCCCTCCCTGTGAGGTTATTCAACAAAGGAATGATTTGTGGGGCTCATCTCTGATGGGTTACTTTTATGATAAACCCCTAAATTTTCATGTAGAAAACCACATTGCCGGAAGATATGGGCAAGGTTTGGGCTTTCACACATTGCTAAATGTGGTAAGGACTTCTTTATTTTCTGATTTCAAAATGAATTGATGCTGATGAGATGTTTGAACTCGGGCCCTTGGGCTTTTGCTTAGCGAACTTTATTTCTTAAAAAGTGGAACCCTGTAATGGAATTAACAAAGGAGGAACACAAAAGTTTTCCTATCTGGATCAATTTGCTAAAAGTTTTGGTCCAGTTTTGGACCCCCCAGGACTTAGTTAGATAGCTAGCGCTATCGAAAAACCCATTCAACTGGACGCTTCCACAGCTAAAATGGAGCGTATGAAGTATGCTCGTGTTTGTGTGGAAATCCCAACATCATCTTCTCTTCCTGACAAAATCATCCTTCAATCTGGTGGCATTGTGGGGTTGCAGCATCAAGTTGAAGTGGAAGTGGAATACCAATGGAAGCCTCTCCTTTGTGAACTTTGTAAAATCACAGGGCATACCAATGACCAGTGTAAGTCAAACTTAAAATTCAGGCCTACGGGATGCATAATCCCAAATCTTCTTAGAAACCAAACTAAATCTACAAAGGAGGACAAGAAGAATCTTGAATATTCAAAATCTTCAGTGGTTGCTAGCTCTAAAGTGCCTGCCACCAACTCTTATGCCATTCTTCAAAATACTGCATAGACGATAATCAAATTCAGGTTGATGGTAGGGAGTATGAGGATCAAGTCCCTGATTGTTTAAAACTTAATTCTGGATTCAAAGATGGCTTGCTTGAAGCCGAGGAGGATTTTGATCAGCATCCAGTGGCTGGGAGTCGTTCTGAAATCATTCCACCATCCACTAACACCCTATTATACGGAGCTAAGGCTAATCCCTGCATATTGGTGCAGGAGGGTCCTGATCAACAGCAGATCGATGGGATAATAGCTTTGAAGCAGAACGATGAGGTTTCTGTAGGGCATGAAACGTCTACTTTGGTAGTGGATAATCAGGAAGATTTTCATGATCCAATGCTTGACGCCCTCTAGATGTTGCTGGAGGCAAACGCTACTCAGACATATCTAGAATCTTTAACTCTAGAATGGAGGCAGACTGTGAGCGATCTCCTGGTAAAATGTTTGAATGATGAAACAGAAGAGACGCCATTCTCTGTAGGAACTGTAGCAAGGGATAAGTTCAAATCATTTTCTCCTTTGGGTGTGGCGGATCAAGATAGTCTGCCAGGTTCATTATTTGATGCCATCAGGATGCCGATGGTAGTTAAGACTACTCAGCCATTCATTACTTCTTTATATCCCTGATGGGAGGCAGGTAATTTATAGTTTTCTGGATTCTCTTCTGATAACGGAGCCTGAATTTCCGAACTACCATTTTAGCCAGCTGGGTGGATTAGTGATGGACCTTCATATAGTTGATGAATCTGCCCCTGATGTGAGCATTCTTAGAACACCTGACTCCTCTAATTGCCCTACAAGGCTTGCTGACAAAAAGGAGGGTTATGCACATTCCCATCACACTTAGGTGGTGACGAATCAGGTTTCCACTTCTTTTCCTTCTAAGCAGCAGGTTCTTTGAAGTGAGCCAAGTCCCGAAATCATAAAAAATCCACTCCTAAGAAATCTAAGGGCTCTATAGACAACAGTGCTTGCCAGAGTATTGGCTAAGATAGGGAGCCACATTGGATTGGGGGCTGCCGGTTGTTCTTTGGCATCAGTGTCATCCTGATATGATGCAATGTTATGGCTGTCTCTTACTACTTTTCCAGTTTGGTGTTTGCTGCTTCATCTTCAGTCTCCGAAAAAGAGAGGTGGGGAAGTGCTGGTTAACTCGTTGACTGGCATAATGGCATTTGGCCGATCAGTCGTTGTCCGGCCTGTGGGAGAAAAAAAGGTTTTTTGGCCGGTCAACTAGTTGACCAGTAAAATTGGATGGGATTGGTTGGTCTTCTGTTATTGCATGGTATGATGAGTTTTGTCGATTTAGTGCAACTGCCGGTATGGAGCAAAAAAAAAATGAGGCATTCCGGTCAAAATGGTCTATTTTGCCAGTATGCATCCCTTTGTTAGTTTGGTCAATTTGGCCGGTATGCTCTCATTTTCGGCGTGGATGGCCTTCCTAGTATCCCCGGAATGCTTGGCTTAGGACAGTATGGAATCTGCTAGTTTGGATTGGACAAGGTGCTCGTGGACAACATACTTCACAACTATCTGATTTGACGATTGGCGGTTTTTTGCCGATTTGGCCAGTTTGGTGCATTTTGCCCAGTATGATGCTACCTCCCGATTTTTCACATCATACTGGTATGCCAAAAAAAAATAGTGGCATTCCGTCCGAATTGCTGTAATACAATTTGATTTGCCGGTATACGTCCCTTAGCTAGTTTGGTCGATTTGGCCGGTATGCTCTCATTTCCCGCGCGGATGGCCTTCTTGGTATCCCCAGAATGGATTGGCTTAGGATGGTTTGGAATCTGGTGGTTTGGATTGGATAAGATTCTCGTGGGCGGTTTGATGCGGTTTTGCCCAGTTTGAAGTTTTACTTTGCTTGGAGTAGCTGCTTCCTTTTGGTTTTTTCGGAGTGGTTGGCCTTTTGGTGTTCCCGGTCAACTCATTGACTTCCCGTGGAGTTTAATGGAGCTCGGATGGTCCGGTTTCAAATGATGGAGCGAGGTACATGAGGTGTCTGTTATCTCCTTCTTATCTAGCTTGTGTATCTGTATTTTGGACGGTTTGGTTGAATACAAATAACGAATGTCTCTCCGTTTGTTTCCTTCGGTATTTTTTTACTGTGAGTTCATGTTATGTTCCATGGTGCTTGGGGAATACCCTATCATCTTTGTTCTAATTCTAAATTGACAAAACACTTGGAATTAGAACATTGGTGTTTATAATTTTTTTTTATTTTATTTTATTACACTT
Source organism: Nepenthes gracilis (assembly GCA_033239525.1). NCBI lineage: Eukaryota > Viridiplantae > Streptophyta > Magnoliopsida > Caryophyllales > Nepenthaceae > Nepenthes > Nepenthes gracilis. The sequence continues at coordinate 17,578,405 of BSYO01000007.1, forward strand.
TATTTCCTTACCAAAAAAACAGAGGAAAATATTTCAATTCGAATGGTTTTATTGATCTAAATTTTCAACAACTTTCAATCACATATGGATAATGAAAGAAACATATTAAAAAAACTGTGACATGAATATGAAAAAAAAAAAAATTTCTTTATTAATATTCTCACATATAACGTACATTCTTAAAAGGTTGACATCTAAGTCATTTGACTCAAAGAAAAGTGAGAAACATTAGGGCAATCCAACAATCGAAATCTAAGGATGAAGAAACTCCAAAGGATGCCGCCTCTTTCTCTCAAATTGCAAACATTTAGTTGATCGGCTCTATCGTGCTATATTAAGACAAAGATTTCATTGAACAAGAACAGAAATATAGTGAACTAGCTAATTCTCTCTGAGCACACCATGCCTCCTTGACGATTCACAGAAGAACAGAAGGAGACTTTGGGAGTAGGCACACAGAAGGAAGACAACTTCAGTTCAAAATGTTGCATAAAAGGGAGAAACTAAAATGGTTTTTCATATAAAAGTGGATAACTAAGACTTCATGAATACCTTTGAAGGAGTGTGAAAGCACCTAAGAGAATTCTCTTTATAGATTCAACGAATAGGAACTCCACCTAATTTTGAGACATGAGACTTAGAAGAGGATCAGATAAGATTCTATTGGATGTTGAGATGGGTGTTTTTGTTGAAGATTGATCAAGAAAAGTCTGCTATTTATAGCAAAAAAAGGCTGCTAAATAAAGCGTTTTGAAGTTAATCAAGATAGTCAACCGGTTAAATAATCTTGGTTAATAAGGCAATGAATTAGATTTTGATTGACCATATTAATCAGTCATCAATTGGCATTGATTAAGAATCTTTTAGGAAGAAGCATTTAGACAATTTACCAGGTGCACTACCAGAGTTTCCATTCTAATACACTCGAACCTTCAGATTGTAAGCTTGTGGAGTAATATGAAACAATTGAGTTGTTACACTAAGAATAGATGAGGATCAGAAATTTGTCCAAACACTCAACCCGTAAAATATCCAAATAGGTAAATTGCTAACAAATACAAAAAATTGAGGAGACAAATGGCTTGACAGAGAATTAAAGTAGGCATAAAATTCTGACGAAATGTCACATGAATCAAAAGATAAATGTCCATATTAAACAGACAGTTATTTCCATTTAATAATATGTATCAAATTTTAAATGATTGCAAACTTATGCAATGGTTAGATTTCTAATTAGCATAACGCCTCAATTGTTGTATAGCCATGTTAATTCTAGAAAGACACACTGATTGATAATAAGGTTATAAATATGCAAGGAAGTTCGAATCCGGAGGAGAAAATGCAAGTGCAAAGCAACAGTATTAATGCACTTGTATCTTTCAATAATCATAGAGCTAAAGCCTCTAATTCTATTATTGTCTCACATTTTCTTATCCCACATCCTTATTATCTTTCGTTCTCATAAAAGGATTGTTGATTTAAATATTAAAGGATATACCAGGGAAAGAGTTTCATATCTTTTAAACTTTTATTAACTGTTGTGGTATGCTAAATCTAGACCAAAAGGTTCAAAGGTTCAATTCAACTTTATTCGGACGACAGTTCGGATCCCAAGTGCACATCAAATATCATTTGAAAATTTTGATCGATTTCTCACAATTCATTTCGGTCATTATTTATTCAATAAGTCCATAGTTATTATGATTTATGTATTATTTTGCATTTTAAAATTTTATTTTTTTTATTATCACACATATTACTTTAATCTTATTTATTGTTATTTTTGCTTATAATCATTCGTTGCTTTGATAAAACATCGTTCTTTTTAGTTATTTTTCTCCACAATTATTGCCGTATTTAGTTTCAATTTAGTGTTCATATTATTATTCATCAAATTTGCTAAACTTTTCTTTTCTAATCGCTAAATATTGAACTTATGAATGCATTTATAGCAACAAACAAAAGGATAACTTTTTTTGTTTATAATTCTCAGAACCGCTATATTTTTTAAATACTGTTATAATTTTATTGAATTGTTTTTTTAATTAGTAGGACACAAATCACTTAGAACATTCCATTGTCTGATATTTATTTTTTGAGCTTGTAGAAACAAAAATTCTAACTTTTTTCAAGCTATATGGCAAATCTTACATGTAGGATATCATTCTATATAAATAAGATTTCGACTTATTGGAAAAACTAGACGGTACTTTTATATACTTGTGTGAATCAATTTACATCTTTTGAGGTTAATTAGTTGTTAGGGAAGTTCAATTGAGGTTTGCATGAGGCTCACTTGAATGAAAGGTGGCGCCTGATTTGCAAAAGGACACTCATGTGCTGTCTATGCCGTTATTCACGCATGATGAATACATGAAGAGCGCTCGTACATGATATATACTATTTTTGCACAAATGATGGGCACCCAACAGGCACACTTGCGCTTGTTTTGAAAGACTCTACAATTTTTATGACAAAATAAGGAATCATTTCAACACAAAAAAGCATTGCACAGAGAGAGAAAAGAGAAAAGGGAGATGAGAAAAAGTTTAGCAACCAATTAAGGTTATTCGAGTTTCACTCTACATTATTATTGGATATGTTGTTCTAATATTACTTTTAGGACGTATTATCATTCGATTGCTCTTTTTCTAAACGTATATTTTTTTAGTAAATTGTTAGATTTGCTAGAATTATATTCAACTGGTTATTTATTCATGTTTAATTATCAAAAGCCCATCGTGCCAACCTCACCATGTTGGGAAAAATAATACCACCATAAATGTAAATCAACAGTGAAAAGTGAAATAATTAATGAGAAAATACGTGGATCTTGAGGTTCCTTCAATATAAGGCATGTCCAGAATCGATTCATTTTACTATCTTCATCAAGATTATAATTATTTATAAGAGACTGAAAAATCTCACAAATAACCAAAAATATTATATCTCACAAATGAAACTTATCATAAGGAAAAAATAATGAAAGCTTCAATAGTATTTGTTTTTGTATTTGGCTGTGAGGAAAATGATTCCAAATGATGTGTTTTTATGGGGAGATCTCCATATACGAATAATTGATTAACCTTTTTTCAAAATATGGGAGCCGGGGGGCTGGGACGCGGGAAACACGTCGCAGCCCGTACGGCGCGTGTTTGGCCATCAGATAGAAAATCCGACGGCCGATATTTTAAAAAAAAAAACTTAAAAAAATAAAAATAATAATAATCGTTTTTTTTAAATCAAACATCAAAAAAATTATCAAAATAAAAAAATAATATTAAAGTATTTTTTTAATATATATACATGCAGCCGTCGGTTTATTTCATCCGACGGCTGCGATGGAGATGTACAGGCTGCAACGCGGGAAACGCCTTGCAGCCCCCCTCGTCTCTTCAAAATATCAACTTTATTGAATCCATAATCATCAAATTTTCATAAGTTTGATGGGGTTTGTCGACAGCATGGATGAATTAAAAGAAGGGATTAACGATAGCGACACACAGCAAATAAACAATAATCACAAAATAAAAATATAAAATATAAGTAATTTTACGTGAAAATTCTCTTCTAAATAAGAGGAAAAAAAATCATAGGACGAGACGTCTGAAAATCTCCACTATATAAAATTAATTACACAAACCTCTCAAAAAAGAGGAGTTTAAGAGCTCGATACCTTATATCAGATGGACCTAAGCAACAATAAGGGCAAGATGAATCTCCTTATTCTCACTTTTCCCTCATTTCTTCTTTTTCTCTCATTGACGGTACTTTCTGGTTTGATTTTACAAAATAATATTTTTCGCTCATCTAATCCTAAAATGCATTGTCGCATTTTATAATGGTGGGCCATACTCGGGCACTTCTAGACTTAACACCCAAGTGTCCTTCGGCATCACCACCTAGTCACTTCTCGGACTTGACACCCAAGTGCTCCTTGGACTTAGTATCCGATTGCTCCCTGGACTCGACACCGGGTTACTCCTCAGTTCTGGCACCTAGTTGCTTCGGACTTAACACCTAGTCGCTTCAAACTTAACACTCGGTCGCTCCTCTGCATTGGTGCTCGGTGTTTGAGCACGGATGCACTCAACCCCTCGCCGTCTGCACAAACACTGCAATCCTTTGTCTCAGTATAGAACCCATATATGTTCAACCGAACCTCTGAATGGTCCAGCAACCGAGTATGCACACTTTATGAGTGTGCGCTAGTCTACTATATAAGTTATATCCGGATGATTTTTAATCATTTTCTACCCAATTTTAAAAGAGAAGAGAGAAGGAGAAGAGAGAGAAAGATAGAGAAATCTAGAGAAGACTAATTGAAGTAATTTCAAGTAAAATTTTAGTAAATTTGAAGTTAAATCATGTGGATCCCAAGCCATCCTTCCTTTATTATTGATCTTTTTTTATTTCATTGAGTATTTATTATTTTTAATATTTATGTATGATGCATTTTTATAGCTATATTGTTTAAACCTCACATGTATGAACTCTCACTCTTTTAATATTTTTGTAAAAAAGTATATATTTAGTTTATGTATATTAGTTTGTCAAGTTATTTCTCTATAAATATGTTATGCATTTGTTGAGATTCTAGTTTAAAACTTTAATATGTTATAAATTTTGTATAAAATATTCTTATATGCTTGAAACCACTAGGTATATATTTTACATGTTTTAAAATTTCATAAATTTGTCCATACATGTTTAAAATTGGTCTAAATGATCCATTAGATTAGTAATTCTACTATAGGGTCCTAGTATTGGCATTTTAAATTTATTAGGCAGGCAATTCCAGTCGATCTATAGGGTCCTAGTATTTTAAATTTCATAAAATATTGTCATTATCATCGCTCTCCGGGACATAGCACAGAGGATTTTCGAACTTTGCATAGGAAAATTGAAGAACTCATCCGGAGAAAATATCTGACAAAAATCCCCAAGCAAACAGAAGAAAGGCAACAACAACCACCAAAGAGCCGAGTTGCTGCAGGCGTGGTCAACATAATTGTGAGCAAATCATCCAAAGCACATCAACCTGATCGGCTTAAAGATGTTACGAAAAATAAAAAGCCAAAAAGTGAGGTTAGGGACAATGTTATTAGTTTCGGCAAAAATGACATGGAACATGTACAATGTCCTCACTCCAATCCTCTAGTTGTATCAATACTTGTTTTAGATGGTAAAGTGGACTGCCAACTGAAATGGGTTTTTATAGATAATGAAAGTTCAAGCAATTTACTTTATCTTGATGCCTTCTTTAAATTGGGATTAAAGAAGAGCCAATTAAGGCCTACCAAAGGACCCCTTCATGCGCTAGACAATGAACCGATTATGGTACAAGGAATCATTTAATTGGAAATAATTTTGGAAACATACCCCAAAGTAGCATCTTGTATGCTCTCATTCCTCGTAGTCGATTTACCTTCAATTTATAACTCTATATTAGGCCAATCCTGCCTATCAGCGCTTGGAGCAGTAACATCAATACCTCATTTAAAGATAAAAATTTTAACCGCATGTAGTATTGGCGAAGTCTTAGGTGATCATGTAATTGACCAGTCTTGTTATCTATCCCAAATCAGTCAAGCAGTTCCTGACGTATCAGTCGAAGATCTCAATTACTAGGATGAAACTTCATTACAGCAGGCCCAGTCTTGAGAAACAACAGACCAGATTCTTCTTGACCCCAGCAATCCGGACAAATTCGTACAAATTGGGGCTTCACTCTCCGAACTTAAACATGATCAATTGATAACTTTTCTTTGAAAAAATTCAGATTTATTTGCTTGGTCACCCACAAATATGCCAGGGATCTCAACTGATATGATGGTACACAAGTTAGGCTTGGATCCCAGTCATAAACCGATTAGGCAAAAACGAAGGAATCACTCTATAGAAAAACTCATCGCTATTCGAGAAGAAGTAAAAAACCTTTTGGACGCAGATTTTATACGAAAGGTTTAATATCCTGATTGGCTTTCCAACGTGGTCTTGGTGAAGAAAAGTAGCGAAAAATGGTGAATGTGCGTAAACTTCACTAACGTAAACAAAGCGTGTCCAAAGGATAGTTTCCCGCTACCCAGAATAGACTTGTTAGTGGATTCGATATCTGGACATGAACTATTAAGTTTTATGGATGCTTACTCATGCTACAACCAAATTCGGATGAGTCCGAAAGATGAGGAGTATGCCTCTTTCATGATTGACCAAGAAACTTACTGCTACAAAGTTATACCATTCGGTCTAAAAAACACTGAAGCCACGTACCAACGACTCGTGAATAAAATGTTTCAAGCTCAGATCGACAGAAATATAGAAGTGTATGTGGATGATATGCTCGTTAAAAGTAAGGCCGCGAGAGATCATATTGACGATCTTAATGAAGCTTTTAAGGTACTCCGAAAATACCATATAAAATTAAATCCAACCAAATGTGCTTTCGGGGTTTCCTCCGGAAAATTTCTAGGCTTCATAGTCTCTAGACGAGGAATTGAAGCCAACCCTGAAAAGATAAAGGCAATTATCTACATGAGCCAACCACGAACGGTAAAAGACGTTCAAAGGCTCACTGGAAGACTAGTATCGCTCTCCCGATTCCTATCCAAATTGGCAGAGAGATATTTACCTTTCTTCAAGGCCTTAAGAGGGACTAAGACGAATGGATTCATTTGGTCCTGCGATTGCCAAAATGCTTTCCAGGAACTAAAAGAATACTTATCTAGTCCTCCTTTATTGGCATCACCAAAACCAGGAGAAGAATTGTTCTTGTACCTGGTGGTTTCATCTGTAGCGCTCAGTTTGGTCTTGATTCAACAAGAAATGAACGTACAACAACCGGTCTACTATGTAAGCAAGACCTTAGTCGGTGCTAAGATTCGATACACGCATGCCGAAAAGATTGCCTTGGCTCTTGTTTATTTAGCCAGAAAGCTACGCCTTTACTTCCAGGTACATAAAATAATTTTGCTAACCGATTAGCCCTTGAAGTCAATTTTACAAAAGCCTGATATGTCCGGGCGGCTGATAAAATGGACAATCAAATTAAACGAATTTGACATAGAATTTAAACCAAGACCGGCCATAAAAGGACAAGCCACGGCCGACTTTGTTGTTGAAACTATGACGCCAATTCAAGATACCCCTGAGGACGACCCTAGAATTGAAACGGCACCGGTTTGGATATTGCATGTGCATGGATCATCAACGCAGTTCGGCAATGGAGCAGGAGTGGTCCTGAAGACCCTTGAAGGAACGAAAATAAACTATTCATTGAGGCTCGCATTCCTAGCAACTAATAATATTACAGAATATAAAGCCTTTCTCGCCGGATTTTGTATAAAATATTCTTATATGCTTGAAACCACTAGGTATATATTTTATATGTTTTAAAATTTCATAAATTTGTCCATACATGTTTAAAATTGGTCTAAATGATCCATTAGATTAGTAATTCTACTATAGGGCCCTAGTATTGGCATTTTAAATTTATTAGGGAGGCAATTCCACTCGATCTCTAAGTTGAAAGATGCACAACCTAATTTGATCACCTGACTAGCAGTGTTTTCCTAAAAATTTGCTATTTGATCTGCTTTATCCTCTTCTCCACTTCAGTTATGGAGGCAATACTTTTAACATTAAGAAATATTCTTAATTTCAAATGATTAGCAGATATATATGATATTTACTTGACCGAAAGAGTTTTAGACATGCTACTGCATGACTCTTTCTCCACGATTGATGGGCATCTGGAATCTTGAGTATATTGTGGATTCTGTTGCTCAATGATTTCTTGTATGGTTTCGAAGTTCAAACTTCCTTCGAGTTGAAAAGCATTAGCACAAAGGGATACCTCAAAAGCCATCGGAATCTTTGACCAATGATAGACTCCCATCAAGATAACCTTCTTTCCTCTTGACCTTCTCCTTAAGGTCAATAGCTACGAGTGGATGGCAGTTACTTCATGCATTTGGTTCTCAAACTTTATTGTATAGAGAGTTTAATATTTTTAACATGTTGTTGATTAGGGTCACCAAGTCTTCGACGTTTACATTTGTTGGTATGCGAGTATCTCCGTGACTATCCTCATTCGGGTTGAAGCCATGAGACGTGACATCCTTCGATGGCTAGCTGGCTGGCTTGACCCTGTGCCTATGCATTCACCATTTTACTTTAGTGAAAATGCAATGTGATTACACTAATAAAAATAATAAAGCTCTAAATCTAAATAAATGAAAGTAAGAAACTAAAAATTTAAACTAATCAAGATTATTTCTTCTTTTTTGTTTTGTAAAAATCTCTTACAAACTTCTTGAAAGTAGCCCCAAAAGCTGCTGCTCCAAACTCCCCCTCAAAAAAACTACCGTGCCTAGAAAGAAGCTTCTCATAAAAAAACTGCCATGCCTGGAAAAAAGCTGCTCATCCATAGACACCGCTCCAATCTGGCCATGCTGTTCTTTTAAGATTTCTCTTTAGCCAGTTTGCAAGGTTTTAGATCATTCTATCAATTATACCTCTATTTATACATATAAAATAAACAGTAAAGTTAGATAATTGAATTAAATTATATTACTACATAATAACAAAGAATAAGTGGAATAGAAATGTAATTTTTCAGTGCTTATCACACCTCTTATCTATTTATTGCTAATTCATTAGTAATGTAAAAAGAGAAAATATCACAATTTCTCCAAATCAAATAAAAACTCCACTTTTGTAGGTCTCATAACTACCTTTAGTAAACGCCATAAGCCTTTTAACTCCTAAATAGCCCTAATGAATAAGTGTAGTCTTGTGAGAACTTTCCGTTATAAACCCACGAACATCTCAAATTCCTTACAATATATTGCGTGAATTTCATGGTCTCTAACAATTAGTCTAATAAACAATTTTACATCTTAAACCCAAAAAACAAACATGTCTCGACCAATCTTATATCTAAAATTCTGGGAGTTCAACGATGTGTGTATAGTTTCATCAAGACTTATTTTATATTAATACATACAAACCTTACCTTTTATGCTCGACTTGAAACCTCACAAAATATGTACTCTAAAAAGAATGTTCGAACTTACAGGCTACTCTCATGAGTTGTGCATAAGAAAAAATAAATGTGTATCAAAATTAAAGTGGCACAATTCTAATATGAAAAATGGTATAACATGGAAAATAACTCGTCACAATATTATAAAAAATATTATACTTAAATCGAATTAAACTAAGCAAGTAAAATTAATTTATACATACGGATTATACATTTTTATCTTTTTTTTTTTCTTGGAAGAAAAACACTTACAAGAATATTCAAATTCTTAGACCAATGAATTTTGTGTTTTTTTTTTTTTTTTTGTGCCAGAGCACCAAAACATGGAAAAACTTTTACTTGTGTCACTTTTTCTTCACTTTTCACCTTTCGCTTTTTTACCTCTATCTCTCAATAATTAATGTATCACAAAGATAGAATAAGTGTATAACATGTCTACATCAATTTGTCATTGTAGGTGAACCCAAAAAAATGTGTAAAAATATTAAATTTGCCTACAAAAAGCTCAACATAATTCCAAGCGGTATATACACGAAGAAAAAAATATGCTTTAATTTAAAACATACAAAACTATTTCTTTTAGTCATCCACAAGGGGAGTGACAACAATCCACTTGTATAAAAATTAGATACCTAATTCTAATTAATTCAATCAAAAATACAAGTTCAAAATAGATATAATGAAATATTTAGTAGTTTAAGCTAAAAGAAAACAATCATCATAAAATAAGCATAAATGCATTATTAAATCAAGAATGGTCTTAAAATCTCACTCAAATATCAAATCTCCACCGTAACAAAGTAGAGACCTACATAACATTGCAACACATTGATGAAGACAAGACAAATGTACTTAATAAAGCTATCCCTCTTAAAATATAATGAAGACATCACAAAATATAAAAATAGTAGCATCAATACATGAATTTAGAAGTTCATAAAATTGTTAGCATTGAAGCTCTGTTTCATAAATAACTAGCAAAATTTAAAAAAGTTTTTGGATTTGCTTTTTTCTAATGTAAGAAAAAATATCTAATAGGTATGCATGAAAATGAATTCTCACCCCCGTCTAAATCAATAATCATCCTTGATGTAAATGCATCGAGCAAAAGTGTAAGTGAAAAGGGAAAAGAGTATACCTGAAAGCTTCAAATATTGTAACAATACTATTAGATGTGTAAACTAAATTAGACAGAAAGTTAGCGTATAAAATATATAAATAGATATAATAAATATAAACCTACTCCTACAAGAAAACATAAAAGAAAATCACTTAAGGAGTGGTGGATTTGCCAACTAGAATAACTCTACACTTGAAACATAAGGCTCGAGAAAAGGTTTTAATATATACCGATTCACTCTACATCAATTGCCATTCTTAGGATCTTCAATGACAATGGCACCATGCTCAGAAACAACAGTAATAATAAAATGTTATGTCCACTAGGATTTCTTCTTTTTTTAAAAGCAAGTACAAATGCGAATTATATATCATGATTTTCTTACTAGGAGAAGAATATTTCCTACTACTGTGCTGGTCGTGCAAGGCTTTCATCCTCAACACAGAAACATGAGCATCATTTCAAGCTCACAAAGTTGTAAACTTCCATTTATACTAGCATCCTTTAAATTTGTATTCAACTGTCAGATAGCCTAGTAAGCTTTATACTCAATTTCAATGGAAAAATGACAGGACTTTTCCTGGATCAACTAATAGGGAGATATCTCTAAAATTAACTTGTAAGTTAAACAATTTGCCCACCGGGCATTCAATTGCCGCAAAGACTAATCTTTTTTGTTGGGGATTAACATTCTTTTTGAAATCTTTTTAATGTCCCTACTTGCTAACTTTATCTATCCACTTGATTGGGGTGATATAAGATGGACACTCATGCACAATGTCATACTTTTTCATCAAAGAAGCAACTGACCTAGTCGTCACTTATGCACAATATAGGTTGGCCCCATTATCAATAATGACTTAAGGCATACAAAATCAAGATAAAATATTTTCTTTTGGATACTTGATTATTACCTATTAAGGCATACCAAATTGATATAAAATATTTTCTTTTGGAAACTTGATTACTACCTGGTGGTCACTGCTATGTCTAGCAGTCACCTCTATCTACTTGGAAATATAGTTGGCTCCCATCAGAATGTATTGACAACTAAAATAGATTAGGAAATGGTCCCATGAAGTTAATGCACCAACTATCAAATATCTTCAAAATAAGAATAGGGAATTGTAGCATCATATTTTTCTAGGACGAGATTACAAACCTTTGAAATCGATCACAACTAGTGCAATAAGAATGGCCATCTCAATTCATGGTCAGCCTGTAAAACCAGCACTACAAAATCTTTATAGTAGCCTTTCTATTTGAGAAATCACCACCACATTTGAGAATATAACAATAGGTAATAACAATTTGAATATCATCGTCCGAAATAGACCCTCCGACAATTTGGTTAGAATAATAATTAAACAAATATAAATCATCCTAGAAAAATGTCCTAACATTTTTGAAAAATTTTCGCCTGCCAAATTCAAATAATTTACAACATCTACAGACCAGGGTGCATGAAGATGCTTACAAGTCATGAAGTAAAACAAATTTTAAGGTATAAATTTTTAAATATAATTTTAATCATAATTAATTAAGTTAAGATAAAAAAAATTATTAGTGTCAAATAAAGATTTAGGTTAAACTTAATATTCTGACCAACTCATATTAAATTGAGTGACGCCCGACGAACGTTGAATGTGTGTGCAAGCGATTTTGGATAGAAATGATGTGCCTAAAGGACGTCTAATGTGCGCAACGTCTAATGTGCGCTTGATGCAAGTCTACTAGGCACATGTGCACCAATTTGCTATATATGACTCATTCGACTAATTTTTAATTATTTTTGCATGATTTTGGAGAAAAGATAGATAAAAAGAAAAGAGGAAGAGAGAGAATGAGATAGAAAAGGCTAGCAAAGGAAAATCCAAATGAATCTAAGGAAGTTTTTGGTAATTTTAAATATAAAGTAAGTGTATTCAAATCTCTCTTTCTCTTATTGTTGTCTTTTTCTGATCATTATGAGTATTCATTATCTTAAATAATCATATAGGTTATAATTTTACACCTAGAATGTTTATATCTCATATACATGTACTCTCATTCCCATTTCATATAATTTTTATGAAATTTATACCCTTATTTTTTATATATTAAATTTAAGTTGATTTTCTAAAATAATACTCATGTATAATCTAAAATTATATTTAAATACTTTTATATATTCTTAATTTTTATATATAGGTTCCTACATATCTCAAATCATTAAATATATATTTTGCATGACTTCAATTTACATTTAGTTATTCTTACATGCTTTATAATCGGAATAAAATAATGCAGTTACGCCAATTTTACTAATTTTTCAACAATACAAGCAAATAATAGTTTCTACGTATTTGAAAACTTTATAATATAGCTTTTATATATTTTAAAATTACATATTTATATTTCTACAAAAATTATAATGTATTGCATGCTAAGTATTTAAAAAATTAAGGAAACAAACTCTATATAAATTGAAAAATAATGGTATTTTTTCTAGTATGGGAAAATATAAAGAATTATTCATAATTACATAAAATTTTTCATTTGATTATATACAAAAACCATTGTAAATAATTAACGGTAATATATTATGACATATTATAGTAAATTATTGTGATAATCGAGATTTAAACCTATCATTCATAGGTTAAAAGTAGCATTTGACATTATCAATAAAGTCATATATATGATGTACTACCTACAACTATCAAATAGTAGATTATATAGCCTTTGATTGTGTAAAAATATGTATAAACTGAGTTCTAATAGTCACTCTTTTATTAGTGAGACCCCCATTAATGCTTAGTCTATTAATATTACATGATTTGAACATATTTTATTAATACACAATTTTTTTTAAAAAAAAAAAAAAAAGAATTTGATTATCAGCCATAAAATTATGCATAATATGTTATTAAACTTATATGTCGTTGCATCTGTTTTGATCATGTCTTATTCTGGCATCTTTTGATGTGCCAATAGGCTTTATTATAAAAATGATATGTATTATCGAGCAATTGGTTCATTTTTACTTTGATTTTTACTAACCTTTCAAATTAGAGAGTTTAGAGCATACATAAAATTAACTAAAATTAATGGAAAAAGTGTTCAAGGATTAGAATTACGATTTGGAATTGCAGATGGTGTATTATGTATCAAAACAATAGATTTAGGGTGTTATTTTGCTACAATTTAATGGTATTGTAATAATTAATTTATGACAATATTTTATCGATGATTTATTTTCATTTTGGTCTCATCTAGCCATATATCTAAGTCATGATTTTGCTCACTCTAATTTTAGTGAGGATGTCTCTATTTATAAATGTTTCATGGTCATGTATAATTGGTATTCGGAACTAATTTTAGGTCTAATATTTCTGATTCTATGATTGGATTAATTATTTTATTTAGGGTCAATTGATTACATTCGATATGTATTGATGCGTCTCTAGATTCGAACTTCGAACAGATTCGGATGATCCTCTTGTCGTGGTTCCGATTCCATTCCCTGAGTTAGATCCTACACACCACTAAACAGAACAAGCGATCAGTGTATCGGCGAAAAGTTATCCCACCGAAAATACTCCGATACTCAAGTCAGTAAAATAGCCTTCGAAAGAATCAAACTGTAAATTAAGAAAAAGAGAGAGACAGAGTGTGTTCCCCAGATGAAAGAGAGACGAGGGTGCCTTCTTGAATTTGGGAGGTGAGAAGGCAGTAAACGATTGTGAGAGGCGCGCTTGTTTGCCTTAAGATTTTTTTGGTTGCTTGTGCATGTGTTTGCGTAGCAGAAACGTTGGTAATTCTCAGAATTTCAGTAGTAGAGAAAGTAGGTCAATGAGAGCGTTTGTTTTATGTTACAGAGAGCGTGTCCTTGAATGATAATTCAATGGCTTATTTATGATTGAGAGGATGATCTTCCTTCTTTGGAAGGAGCGATTCCTCCTGTGATTCTTGGCTAGGTTGCCTTTTGGAGTATGCGCCAGTTGCCAAGCTAAGCGAGATAGTTTCCTTCTCAGGCGGCCAATAGCTTTCCAAGCCGGTTACCTTCCTTCTGTGCATGTTACAGTTGGAGAGCCCTAGTTGGCAAAGATTTGGAAAAATCTGGCACCTTCCTTATGCGAAAGGCGCCAATTTTGTCAATATTTATTTTGGGTGCCAGCTGGGATCGTGGAAAATACCTGAAGAGCCGTTGCTCGCCGCCTGATGGATCGTGGGCTTGAATGGACCAGGCCCGTTACTGTAGAAGAACATCTTTTGGGCCCAACGTGTAGCACAAAGACGGTCAACGTTTGAGTTGACCACCTGTGTGCGCATTAGCCACCCGACAGTCAACGCCAGCGTTGACCGTCCTGGGCCTTTTAGCTCTTGGGCCTGTTCTCCAATTGTGCCGTAAAAGTGTTGACCGTCATTTTGGGCTTCTGTTGACTTTTTGGGGATAGCCCATTTTCGGCATACCCATCACTAGCCCCCATGCCGACGGCCAGAGTTTTAGCCTCCGGTATGTTCATGATGGGATGCCTCCTATAGCACTTCGTCGTGTGAAGATCCTGTAGAACCCCATGAGAGGCACAGGGAAGTGTTTGACCAGAAATGTTGACCGTCCTAATCAATTCCAGAGAACCAAAATTGTTGACCGTCCTGGTTAATTCTGGAGAACCAGAATTGTTGACCGTCCTGGCCAATTTCGGAAGCATTTTTTGTTCTGCCCGCCATAATGGACGCGTGGCCATTAGCCGATTTACAGGGCAGAAAGCGACACGTGTCTCCCTTTGGTTAGGCGGACATCCTAGCCATCAATACGTCAGAGATCCGCCTTTTGCAGAGCCAAGTAGGGATGCGACATGTGGCAGGACTGACGGCATCCTTAATGAGGGGTTTCGTGCTTGGCGCTTAAGTTTGCCTTCCGTAATTTGAAATCATTTACGCCTTCAGCCCTTTGTCTCCTTCGTTCCCGTTCTTCAGAGACGTTCAGAAGCCCTAGTCCTCTGTGTTACCATGGCTTCTGTCAGTGATTTCGCCTCCGTCTTGAGAGAGAACGACATTAAAGCCCTATGTGTCGAGTTCAATATCCTAAATGAGATTGCGTAGAGAGTTTTAGGAAAAGACGACAGGGCCTATGCTCCACCGGAGGGGCATATTACTGTTTATGAGACCCACCTGAGGAATGGTCTCCGCCTCCCATTGCCGGAAGAATTGGAGTCGGTTCTGAAGGCCCTGCGCGTCCCCATCGCCCAGCTTCACGCCAATGCCATCAGGTACCTCTGTACTATGTGTATTTTTATTCGAAAGCTTGGCAAAAAGCTTAAGATGTCCACCGTTAGGGTTTTGTTTAAAATAAATCAGGGGGGAGAGTGGATATCGCTCATCTCTCGTACTAAAATAAAGATTAACAAGGCCATACATGACTCGCTGAAGAATTAGAAGAACCGGTTCTTCTTCGTGAGCGTAAGGGTGGCCTCGCCCATTGTGAGGGAATGGGGCCAGGTTCCGGAGGCGTATTTTGGGACGCCGACCACGGCTGAGACGGCAGCTTGCGAGTGGCTGTTAAAGGCAATAAGGGAGAACCCCGACGATTTTATTCGAGATTTTTTGGTATCCCGGACGGAGTCCAAGAAAGTAAACTGGGGACCGCCATCCCCTGTTCAAAATCCAAAACCTCCGGTGAGGATGATGTACCCTGAAGAATCCAGGGGCATAATCAGCCATACGCGACACACCGACGAAGGGTTTATCGGCCCACCATCTGAGAAGGTGTTGGAGATGCCTTCGCCGTCATCATCGATCGTTGATTACGTCACTGCTGGAATTTGCAGTGGAGCGGGTAGCTCTGCAAGACCAGAAAAGTCCCCCAAGGGTTGGCCTGTTTAAGCAGGAGGAGTCATCTTGGCGCAGCCCGCGTCACGAGTGGTTCCGGGCGCTGCGTGGATGGAGTCTTTAGATGAGCCAGTTTGTGAACCGGCGGCGGCCATGTGGACTTCTGCTGTGGAGCCAACAATAGGGCTCGACTCTTCAGCAGCTACTCCAGAGGCCGCCGAGGGGATCCTGTGGCAGCTACTCCAAAGGCTGCAAGAGAGGAGCCCGCTGCCGCTGCTCTGGAGGCTGCAAGAGAGGAGCTTGCAGCTGCCATGGGTGAGGATGATGAGCTCATGGAGCGCATTCTGGATGAGGCAGCTGCGAGTTTGGCTCGAGAGGGTGCTCCTGGTCCACCGCCACCTGGGCCAGGCCTGAGAGGCCCATGAGGATACTCTGCAAGGTATGGTCCTTATAATGGCCTCCTAGTACTTCTTTCTTTCTTGTATTGATAACTTACACTTTGTTTTTGTCTTGTGCAGTCAAGGAAACTGATCTCTTCCTTTTCCCATGAGTTGGCGCAACGCGACCAAATGATCGCGGACAGGGAGGCAAAGATCGCCTGGCTAGATGCCAGGCTGGCTGTTTCAGGAGGGGAGCACCGTGAGAAGACGGCTGCTCTCAAGACTGTCATGGCAGGGATGAAAACGGAGATCACCAACTTGAGAGATAAGGTCGCTCGCTTGAAAGAGGAGGATGACCGAAATAAAGCAAGCAAGAAACGGCTTGCCGACCGAATTATAGCCTTAGAGAATGATCTGACCCTCCGGATTCGTCCCCACGAGATTGAGGGCATGTTGCATGCGCGGCTGTTGGAGGGGATCAACGTCGGTCGGCGCCTCACGCGGTTGATTGATCCCGATTTTCTAGCTGAACTTATTAACCAGTCCAACAGAGCGGTACAGCACAAAGATGACCTAGTGAGGGAGCCTCCATGACAGCCAGAGACGACCGTAGCCTTTTCCTTTTTGTTTTTGTACTTTTGTGATTGTGTAATACAGTTAAAGAATTAAAAAAGGGAATTTTCTCCAGTTGGTGTCCATTGATCTTTACTGCTTTTTGTGTTTGTATACTGTGTCACATAGGGCGGCCAACTGAGTTAGCCGGTGACCGTTGCTGGGCTGCCTAAGGAGTTAAGTCCCTAGGCTTGGCAAGTGGTTGTATTAACCCGCCTGGTGACGCCGTACAAGTGATAACTTGGGCAGCCAACGTTGGAGAAGGATGCTTCTCCCTTCGACCGTCGCTAACTGATCACGCTATCTCCTCTGGAGGAGGTCGTTGTGTATGCTGCGTAAGCCCCCTAAGGTTTTGACCACTATCGGGCCACTTGGATGACCAAGATTTAGTACGACTGCTAATGGGCCGCTCGGATGACCGAGGTTTATATTAGGCCGCTTATGGGCCACCTGGATAACCAAAGTTTATAATAGACCGCTCATGGACCACCTGGATGACCAAGGTTTAGATACAACCGCTAACGGGCCGCTCGGATGACCGAGGTTCAAGTTTGACCGCTTTTGGCCGCCTGGATGACCAGGGTTTAACGAGAGGGTGAAAACCCTCCCGACTTAGGGGCAGTCTAGGTCGGGTAACCTGCAAAGAAAACATGCACACGCACAAAGGAGGAATGCTAAGTAAACACTTATTTTTCACAAACTTAAAACAAGCAGGCGAATACAAACAGTAATCTAGTTACATACCTGTGTCCGCTACTGGAAGTAGTGCTGGAGGTGGTTGCGTTTCACGTTCGCGGAACCAGTTTCCCATCCTGGCTCCGGAGCTTGTAAACTCCATTTCGTAAGACAGCGGAGATGAGGATAGGCCCTTCCCAATTAGAGAAGAGCTTGTTGCGGTCGGCCAGCTTGCCTGTGGCCTCGACCGCTCGTAGGACCAGGTCCCCCACATCGAATCGTCGCGCCTTAACATTTTTGTTGTGGTATCGGGCGATCCGATATTGGTAGGCCGTTGTCCGTACTTTGGCAGCGTCGCGGGCATCTTCTAACAAGTCTAAGTGCTCCCTGATTTTTTGGGAGTTAATCTATGGGTCGAAAGACTCCACCGTAAGACTTGGAAGCCCAATTTTGACTGGGATTACAGCCTCAATCCCATAACAGAGGTTGAAGGGTGTCTCGTGCACTGGTTCATTCGAGGTTGCCCGATAAGACCAGAGGACGGATGGGAGCTCGTCTGCCCATAAGCCCCCGACGTCCTCCAGCTTAGTCTTTAACCCGTGGAGTAACGTACGATTTGTGACCTTCACCTGCCCGTTGGCTTAAGGGTATGCCACCGAAGTGTGGACCAGCTTGATGCCAAGGTTGGTGCAGTACTTGGTGAAGCACTTTCCCGAGAACTGGGTCCTGTTGTCGGTCACAACGACCTCGGGGACACCGAATCTACAGACGATGTTCTGGCGGAGGAATTCCAGGGCGTTGTGCTCTGTTATCTTAGCCAGTGGGACAGCTTCGACCCACTTGGTGAAATAGTCGATGCCCACGATGATGAATTTTCTTTGCCCCATAGCAATGGGAAATGGGCCAAAGAGATCGAGCCCCCATTACGCAAAGGCCCAAGGGGCCTGAAGGGCCTTCAAATCTGCGGATGGCTGGCAGTGAAGGTCGCTGTGAAACTGGCAGCTTTCACATTTCTTCACAAACTCCAGCGCATCTTTTTTCATCGAGGGTCAGTAATAACCTTGGCGCATGACCTTAAAGGCCAAGTTCTTTCCGCCAATGTGCGACCCGAAGATCCCGAGGTGAACTTCGCCTAAGGCGTAGTCAGCCTCCTCAGGAGTTAGACAGTGGAGGTATGGGGTTGAGTAACCACAGCGATACAGCCGTCCGTCAACCACAGTGTACCAACCTGCTGTCTTCTTGACCCGTTTGGCTTTTTCCACATCATCTGGCAATGATCCGTCCGCTAGGTAGTTAGAGAAAGGCGTCGTCCGGTTTTCCGCTTCGGAAATCTGCATGGCAACTTGCTTCTCAATGCTGGGAGCGTCTATGATTTCCCGCATGTCCCTTAAATACTGCTCTGGGTTTTTTGCTGCAGCGGCTTTGGCCAGTGGTTTGCCTTCCAGTTTTCAGTTCTGGAAATGTGAACCAGGGTTAGCTTGTCAAAACCCTGGGCAACCTCCTTTGCCTTAGCCAAATACTTGGCTAAGAGGGGGTTTTTCGCCTCAAAGCCTCCGTTAACCTGGTTAACGACCAGCTCGGAGTCGCTGCAAACTGTCAGCCTCTTGGCGGAGCACTCTTTGGCTAATCATAAGCTGGCTAGTAAGGCTTCGTACTTGGCAACGTTGTTGGTTGCCGCAAAATTGAGCCTGAGGGTGTATTTCACTTCAAACCCGTCGGGGGTCGTAAGGACCACCCCAGCGCCACTGCCTGTGTCCATAGACGATCCGTCCACGTGGAGTATCTATTCTGGAACTCCGACAAGCATCTCTGCGCTTTCTTCGGGCTGTTCCTCGAGAGCTGGGATTGTAGTCTCGACAATAAAATCAGCCAGAGCCTGTACTTTCACAGCAGGCCTGAGCTGGAATTTGATGTCGAACTCACCCAACTCGATAGCCCACTTTACTAATCGTCCAGAAACGTCGGGTTTCTGGAGAATTTTTTTCAGTGGCTTGTCCGTAAGGACCACTATCCGATGGGCCTGGAAGTAAGGCCTCAATTTTCGCACAGAGAATATTAGCGCCAAGGCTAATTTTCCTGCGCGAGAGTAACGGGTCTCTGGGCTGGTCAACGTTTTGCTTACGTAGTAGACCGGCCACTGGGTGTCAAAGTCCTGGAGCACAAGGACAGAACTCAGGGATGCCTCCAAAACTGCTAAGTAAAGATCTAATTCTTCTCCGCCCTTGGGTGACACCAACAATGGCGGGCCAGCCAAGTATCGTTTCAGTTCATCGAAAGCGGTATGGCATTCCACCGTCCACTGGAACCCGTTGGATTTCATTCCTCTAAAGGCTTTAAAGAAGGGCTGGTACTTGTCACCAGACTTTTCAAGGAAGCGGAACAGTGCTGCTAGCCGTCCAGTTAGTCGCTGGACGTCCTTTATATTCTGTGGCGGTGCCATGTCGGCGAGCGTCTTGATCTTCTTTGGGTTTGCCTCGATCCCCCGTTGGGAGACGATGAAACCCAAGAATTTGCCGGAAGCCACTCCGAAGACACACTTAGCTGGGTTCAGCTTCATGTGATGCTTACGGAGCACCTCGAACAACTTTTTCAGGTCGCGTATATGGTCGCTAGTGACCCTACACTTAACGAGCATGTCGTCGACGTAGACCTCCAGGTTGCGACCAATCTGTTTTTTGAACATCTTGTTAACCAAGCGCTGGTAAGTTGCTCCAACATTTTTAAGTCCGAAAGGCATCACCGTGTAGCAGTAGGTGCCCTGATCGGTCATAAACGAAGTGTGCTCCTCATCCTCCGGACTCATCCGGATTTGGTTGTAACTCGAATAGACGTCCATGAAGCTTAGCAGCTCATGTCCGGCTGTGAAGTCAACCAGCAGGTCGATCCTGGGTAAGGGAAAGCTGTCCTTTGGATAGGCCTTGTTGATATCGATAAAATCGACGCACATCCGCTATTTCCTGTTGCTCTTTTTTACTAAAACGACATTAGAGAGCCAGTCCGGATATTAGACTTCTCTAATGAAGCCTGCGTCCAGCAGCTTCTTCACCTCCTCTCGGATGGCGATCAGTTTTTCGACAGAGTGGTTCCTCCGCTTCTGCAATCAAGTTTGGCCGAGTCAAGTCCCAACCTGTGGACCATCACTTCTGCCGGGATTCCAGGTATGTCTGCCGGAGTCCAAGCAAAAAGGTCAGCGTTTCGTCTCAGGAACGCGATCAGCTCATCGCACAGTGGTCCGGTGAGTGAGCCGTCGATCTGTACGCACTTCTTCGGATTCTCCGAGTCCAGTGGGATTAGATCGGTGGCTTCACCGGACTGCACCTGCTGAAGGGTAGTCTCGCCTCTGTGGTCGAGTTCCCCAAACGTTTTAGCACTAACACTTGGGGCAATCTACGACATATAGAAAATTCGTCCAATAATTTGATCGCCTAGCACCTCCCCGACACCGTAGGGTGTTGGAAACTTCATTTTGAGGTGCGAAATTGAGGTAACTGTCCCGAATGCTGTCAAGCACAGCCTGCCCAACATAGCGTTATATACTGAGGGCAAGTCGACCACCATGAAGGTGAGAGTGCGACTTGCTGTTTTCAGATACGTGTCCAAGGAGACCTCTAACTGGATGGTACCGGACAGGCTCGTTGTCAAGGCCGTATAGTGGGCCTTCGGTCGGTTTTAGTTCATTCTTTTTTAGGTCTAATATGATTAAAGCATCCAAGTAAAGTAAATCATGAGAGCTTCCATTATCAATAAATACTCACTTCAGCTGGTAGTCTACACTACCGTCTGAAACGAGCGCGGATACAATGACGGGATCAGCATGGGGGCACACTACATGGGCTAAGTCATCATCACTGAAACTGATAGAGTTATCCGTCATGCGCTGTTTCTTCCTCCCAGTCTGCTGCTCCTCGCTGCCAGATGGATTTTTAGTGGGTCGGGTGGTGACCATGCTGACCACTCCCGCTGCAACCCGGTTCCGAGGTGGAGTCCGCTCCTGCCCCTCTTCACCAGCCGCTCCAGAACTCTGTCCAGGACCTCTGACAAACTTCGTGAGGTGGCCTCTGCGAATCAGATCCTCTATCTCCCTCTACAACGTCTTACAATCCTCAGCTGAATGGCCAGCGGAGCGATAGAAGTCGTAGTATTTCGACTGGTTCCCAGAGTCCTTCTTCAGTAGTTTCGGCCACTACAGAAATTTCTCTCCACGGACCTGCATGAGGATGTTTGAGCATGTGTCCGTCAGAGGGCTGAAACTGGTGGGCCCGTAGTCTCTGCGTTCTGAGGGCCCAATCCGGTGCTGCTTCTGGCGGGAGTATTCTCCGCCGCTGCACTTCCTCTTCCCTTCACCAGGGAACAACCGAGGCTGATCAGTCCGTTCTGGAAGTTTCGTCTCGTTGGCCGGTTCTGCTGCAGTTTAGGCCCTAGTGATAAATTCCGCCTCTCAGAAAGTCTGAGGATTTTTGTGGGCTAGCTGCTTGAAAAAGTCACCGTAAGTTAGTGCCGAGATGAAATTGCCCAATTTTATCTCCTCTGTGATTTTGGGAATCCTTCTGGCCTCAGCCACAAAGCGATCCAAGAAATGCCATGGGTTCTCTCCCGATTTCTGCTTGATGTGGGAGAATGCCACGGCTGCTTCTCTTCCCGTCGGTTCAAGGCGTATTGAGCCAGGAAGGGATCTGTAAGCTCACAAAAACTGCTAATGGTGCCTGAAGGGAGGTGATGGAACTAGATTCTGGCATCTCCCGTCAGCGTGAGCAGAAAACAGCGGCACATCGCTAAGTCTTCTAGCCCTTGTAGACTCAGATTGGTACGGAAGTGATCCAGATGGTCAACTGGATCACTGCCCCCATCGTATAAGTCAAGGGACGGCATCTTGAACTTCCTAGAGAGTGGACGGTTCAGGATCCCCGCAGTAAAAGGAGATCGGTCCAAGTCGATAGCGTTCCTCATCTTAGAACACATGGTTCCAGATTTTGTCCACTCGCTGATCGACTCGAGCGGCGTTTGCTGATCTTTTGGAGTTGAGGTAATCCCTCAACTCCGTCTTGTCCCTGGAGGGTTCAGCAGCTGGTCGGCTACTACCTCCAGTGGATCTGGCAGTCCTGGAGGCTCGCTCCTAGACTACGTTATTGTCTTCCGTTCGAGAGTATCAGAGATTTTTTCTCTCCGAACTTTCTCTAGGAGACATTCTCCCGGAGCGTTCTTCAGGCCTGTTTTGGCCAGGAACGCGGGAGGACGCTGGAGACGGATTGTCTCCAACTTTTTCAGGCCTTTTGGCCGGCTTCTTTTTCCTCTGGCCACCCCTTTTGGTGGCAGGTGCAGGGACGACTGGTAGTGGAGCCCCTTGCAGTCGCTGCTCGTTCTGAGAGCAAAGTAATTGGAGCAGACGATTGTTGGCTTGCAACTGCTCCACCAATTATTAAAAATAAGCCGGTGGGACTCCACCCGTAGCCCCGTTGACCATGGCACCAGCAGCGTGGTCCTGGTCGGGGTTAGCAGCATCTCTAGCGGGATCGCTAGCTTGGGCTCTCGTGTTCACCATTGCAGAATCAGAAGGTGAAAGAGAGTGTTTGTGCAAATTTGTGGTAGGCTTTTGTAAGCGCTTCCCAGAGACGGCGCCAATGACGCGTCTCTAGATCCGAACTTCGAACAGATTCGGATGATCCTCTTATCGTGATTCCGGCTCCGTTTCCTGAGTTGGATCCTGCATACCACTAAACAAAACAGGAGGTCAGTGTGTCAGCGGGAAGTTATCCCACCGAAAATACTCCGATACTCAAGTCAGTAAAACAGCCTTCGAAAGAATCGAACTGTAAATTGAGAAAAAGAGAGAGACAGAGTGTGTTCCCCAGATGAAAGAGAGACGAGGGTGCCTTCTTGAATTTGGAAGGTGTGAAGGCAGTAAACGGCCGTGAGAGGCGCGCTTGTTTGCCTTAGGATTTTTTTGGGTCACTAGTGCGTGTGTTTGCGTAGCAGAAACATTGGTAATTCTCAGAGTTTCAGTAGCAGAGAAAGTAGGTCAATAAGAGCGTTTGTTTTGTGTTACAGATAGCATGTCCTTGAATGATAATTCAATGGCTTATTTATGATTGAGAGGGCGATCGTCCTTCTTTGAAAGGAGCGATTCCTCCTGTGATTCTTGACTAGGTTGCCTTTTGGAACATACGCCAGTTGCCAAGCTAAGCGAGATAGTTTCCTTCTGAGGCGGCCAACAGCTTTCCAAGCCAGTTACCTTCCTTCTATGCATGTTACCGTTGGAGAGCCCTAGTTGGCAAGGATTTCGAAAAATCTGGCGCCTTCCTTATACGAAAGGCGCCAATTTTGTCAATATCCATTTTGGGTGCCAGCTGAGATAGTGGGAGATGCCTGGAGAGCCGTTGCTCACCGCCTGATGGATCGTGGGCTTGAATGGATCAGGCCTGTTACTGTAGAAGAACATCTTTTGGGCCCAATGTGTAACGCACAGACGGTCAACGTTTGAATTGACCACCTGTGTGCGCGTTAGCCGCCCGATGATCAACGCCAGCGTTGACTGTCCTGGGCCTTTTAGCTCTTGGGCCTGTTCTATAATTGGGCCGTTAAAGTGTTGACCGTCATTCTGGGTTTCTGTTGACTTTTTGGGGCCAGCCCATTTCGGCATATACATCATGTATATTTATATTTGATATTTATTTAAGGTTTTATTTTATTAGTAAACTTTGAGTTTTAAAGATTAAACTGATTTGAATTAATATAAAAGATAAAATAAATTCAGCTTTAAGTTTTGGGACATGACACAAATGTTCATCAAGAAAGTGCCCATTTATAGGAAGGTCATCCCTCAACTGTTTAGTAATATTCAATTTAGATAAGAAATCAGCACTGTATTTTCGACTGCCTTCTCACCATAAATTTCCAAATGGAATTTTTGTAGAAGGGTCCACTTGATCAATAGTGGCTTGCCATCCTTTTTGCTTAATAAACAGTGATACATGAACTAATCATGCCACATCCTAGTTTTGAAATGTTGAGATTAATTTATTTTTAATTCATAATTATCTTAATCAAATTTTAGCCTCAAACCTAAAAATTAATTTTTTTTATTCACTAACTTCAATTCAAACCAACAAAAGATGTGAACTTATATCAAATGCCATTAAATAATCCAAATAATAATAATATAATGACAAACTATATGTTCCAAAAGCAATATACAGAAAAGTCAAATATCGACAATTAAATGACCTCAATTCATATACAAAAAAAAATATCACTAACTAAAAATTAAAATATATAAAAAATATATAATCAATTTTAAATATTACCATTATAATAATATCATTGGCCGGTGGCTGAAAACGGATACTAACCAAAATAAAATGCAATATCATCTGCTAAAATAAATTATTACAATATAATTAAAAGTATTCTAAACTAGTTTTCTAAAACATTCTCCCGAATTCCTAAACTTCCGATAAGCTATTTCGAACCCTCTAATTTACAATGTCAATAAAAATAAAAGTAAAAGTAAACCTAATACTCAATAAGGTATGTATATTTTCATACGGGGATATATATAAACAAAATATATTGTGATAATGACATAATTATAATTCTTGTCGGACCCCAGTATAGAGGCCCATAAAAACAAGGCCCAGAAGAAAGGCCCAGAGATACTCCTGCAAGCCAAAAAAGCTGGGCGGCCTGAGAGACCCAGAGTAGAGGCCAATGGCCCAAAGACCAAAACCACAGCAGAAGCCCAAGAAACCCCGTCCGCTCATAAGTAAGCTCGAGGACAACGCTAGCAATACCCGAGTACACAGACACAAAAAGGACCGAGAACTCTGGAAGCCCTGCTGAGTCTCAGAATCGCCCGAGAAGTCAAGAAGAGACTCCCAAACTTTTCCCAGAAGATCCTCCAAGAACAGCCTCCACTTACGAGTCCGCGATCTCACGAGGGGCTCCACTCAGGGACGAGGACTACCCTATGCTCAAGGATGCCAGCCAAGCGATTTCACCGATTCCCAAGGAAACCTACAACCACTGCCAGTCTCCATCTGAACAGAGCATGCCTGGTCAAATCAAGACTGACACACCTAGGCCTGCCAGCGGCGCTAGCCGCATGCCTTACCGCGCACGTCAGCAGCATTAATGAGGCCAGTAGAATGCTGCAAGCATTTGAGCCATCCGATAGCTGCCACACATCTTCTCTCCAACGGCCTGGTCTCCCCTATAAATACCCAGCAAAGTCCCTTTCTAAAGGGACCGGACTCTCTTTCCCCAAAATTAGCTCCACAAAGAAGGCAAAAAGGCTCACTTTATTTCGGCCCTAAAACTCTCTCCTCCCTGTGAAACGGAGCAAGAAGAGTTATAAAGCCTCCCAACAAGCGATCCCCCCTAAAAGCGAAATACCAATCAAGAGACAAGGAAAGGATTAACCCCAACACTTGTCTTTGTAAAGACTTCAACCCAAATAGTGAAGCACTTTCAAGGCCCTAAGCCTCGTAGTTTTTCCTCCCCATTCAAGAGGAGGTTTTCCACGTAAAAGATCCGGTCTCAATCTTCCTCTCGTGTCCAACACCACACTTACTTGTGTTGCTTGGAAACCACGGATCCGACTGGATGCCGTGGATCCAGAACGTAACATTGGCGCCGTCTGTGGGAACGGAAAGCTGACAGAAGCACACGAACTTCCCCCCTCAAAGAACAACCAACGCCCTAAAGATGATCAGCAAGCAAGGCAGTACTTTCACCCGGGAAGAGGAGCGCTACGACAGGTGCCTCCCGTCGGGTGGCAGAGTGAGCGGCGGCCCCAGCACTAGCGTACGCAAGCTAGTGCAGAAGGTGGACAGCCTCACAAGAGCCGTCCGCACCCTTCGAGAGAAGGTGGACGGGCAATCTAGAGGCCCGCGCCCTGAAAGCCCGCGTCCAACAGCGCCCCAATGGCAACACTCGGCGAGGACTCCTGGCTAGTTAAGGGACAACCTCAACAGGAAAAAGTCCATGAGCCAGGCCCCGACGAAGAAATGGCTCAAAATGCTCTGGAAGAAGGTCTTCGGGCCCAAAACCGGCGAAACAAGTCAGCCGGGAGGACGAGAAGACCCCCTGCCCCCGAGGACAGGGGAAGGAAAAAGGAGGGCGAGCGCCCAGCTGAGGATCCAAGCGCCGTCCGGGCAGGATGGGCCCGAACGGATGGTCCTTGGAGGAGAGCGGCCATCCAGCCCGCTGGCCTTCACTAACTCCCTCACCAACATCCTGAGGCAGATCAGGGACGAGGAGTTCCTAAGATGGCCCAAGGCGTTGAAGAACCCAGAGGGAGGCGATCAATGGGAGTACTGCCACTACCACTGTAGTCGTGGCCACGACACCGAAAACTGCCGGAAGCTCCAGGTGGAAATCGAGCTGCTCGCAATGGAGGGCTATCTCGACCGCTTCCTGCCACGACCCAGGTGTATCCGGTCGCGCCGCTCAAAGGGTAAAGCCATAATGAGCGCGGAGCACGCCTGACCACCTGCTGGGGGCGCCAATACCGGCAAGGCCAGCACCAAACGCAGCTGTCGCAAGGATCAAGGAGACGGCAGAAGAGGAGCATAAAGGCCCAAGCGCGCGGACTGTAAAAAAAATGAGAAAGAAAAGGCCCTGGAGGCCAGTGTAAAATATGTACATCAATGAAAACATCCTTTCATTACGCCTATTCTAAAGCATTCTCATGCTCCCTCACCAACAGTGAAGCAACTCGCAACACCGAAAAAAAACTCGGCCGCCAAGCCGAACGGCCCCAACGGTCGGACCCCAGTGGTCAGGCAATAAAGACTCGGCGCCAACCGAGTAGTGCCAGAGGCAGACCCCAGAGGTCAGGCAACAAAAAAACTCAGCCGCCAAGCGGAGCGGCCCCAACCCATCGGACCCCGAGGTCCTGGGTAATAAAGACTCCTAAGCCAACCGAGCGGCCAGAGGCGACCCCGGGAGGTCGTGCAACAAAAACTCTACCGCTGGCCGATCGGCCCTAGCAATGGACCCTGGTCGCAACAAAGACTCTAAGGCCAACCGAAAGCAGCCCTGAGGTAGACCCCAGAGGTCAAGCAACAAAAAACTCGGCGGCCAAGTCAAGCGGCCCCAGCGGTCGGACCCCAGTGGTCAGGCAACAAAGACTCGGTGCCAACCGAGCAACCCCAGAGGCAGACCCCAGAGGTCAGGCAACAAAAAACTCGGTCGCCAAGCCGAGAGGCCCCAGTTGTCGGACCCCAGAGGTCAAGCAACAAAGACTCGGTGCCAACCGAGCAGCCCCAGAGGCAGACTCCAGTGGTCAGGCAACAAAGACTCGGCGTCAGCCGAGCAGCCCCAGAGGCAAATCCTAGAGGTCAGGCACCAAGAACTCGGCTGTGACCGAGCGGTCCCAGAGGCCGGGCCCCAGAGGTCAAAACTCAAAAAAATTCGGCTGTGACCGAGCGGTCCCAGAGACCGGGCAATAAAAATAAAGCCAAAGAGTTAAAAGCTAGAAGTTCCTAAGAGGACCGCATACCCAAATTCAAGAAGTTAAAGGGTCGAGCACCTGAAAGAGGTCATGCACTCGAAACTAAAGAGTCAGATGTCGTACATCACGACGCAAAAAGAAAGGGGAAAAAGAGACACGCCCATGCAAACAAGACAAAAGGAACGTCCGAAGCTCTCATGTAAAAGTAGACGAGTCTTATTCATAAAAATGAATTTGTAAACAAGTGTAACAAACAAGAAAAGAAACAACGTATCAAGGGGGCGCCCCTCAGCTCCCTCCTTGAGCCTCTCGGGCTCCTGAAGATTTTGCCTGGTCCACCGAAACTGCCTCCTTGGGCGTAAGAGGTTCGCCATCAGGCCCTACCCGAGGAGGTCCAGGGAAAGGCCTATCAGCAACGCCGTATAAGTCTTCTACGCTCAAGGCGCTGGCATTCCTGGGGTCGAGGATGGCTATAGGAAATTGCGGACGGACCAGTCGCGCCACCCGACGGCACATACGAATGCAGTCCCAGAACTTGCCCTCCAACACTGGAGCCATCTCAGCAATCTGCAAAGACATCCTCAACCTCTCTTCCTGGCGAAGGATCCGATCCTGAAGGAGGCCGTGCCGAAGCTGCAGAAGCTTGACAGTGTCCTCCAAAGAAGTAATCTTCTCCTTAGCTTGAGCCAGCTCCGCTTCCACTCACTGCGCGGCCTCATGGGTAGCCCTCGAAGACCCCATTTTCAGGCGGGATTGAGCGGTCACTCCCACCAGTCCACTGAGGCCCCTGATCAGGCCCTGGAGCTGCAGCAGAAAGGTTCGTGAAAATTCGAACAGATGGGAATAAGGCAGGAAAGGAGACAAAGGATTACCTTAAAAACGAGAGGATCGTCCCCTGTGCCACACTCCCCATGGACCTCGGACTCCTGAAGACCACTCCTAGGCCCCGCAGGCGCCGCCTCAGACGCGGACTCGGCAGCTATAAAAGGCACCGATGAGCCTGCCTCAAAATCAGCGTCTCCAAAAAACTCGGACGACCACTCGGCTTCAACCACAGTAGGACGCTCAGAAGGATCGAGGGGCATGAGCTCATCGACACTTAGGTCCTCGACTTCCACCACTTCTAGGACCGTTTCAGCCGTCATCCCCCTCTCAGAGTACACCATGACGCTCCCACCTTCTATGTCCTCGGAAGGGTGATCAATCCTGTTCGAGACGTCACCAGGCAGATCAGCAGAAGCTCCGAAGACGGGATCATCACTGGGGGGCTGGACGTCCGAAAACTCCGCAGTCTAGATGGGCACCTCCACGGATGCAGCAAGAAGATTAGCAGTGGAAGTGAAGGCGAGACCTTCAAATCCCGAGGACCCCGGAAAAGAGATTCCAATTCTCGGCCTCTTGATTAGAGGAACATCATCATCATCGTCATCACAGAAGGGCTGGACGTCTGGAAGCTCCGCCACCTGAACAATTGCCCCCGAGGGATCAGCAAGAATAGCAGTGGCAGTGAAGGCGTGACCTCCAGACCCTGAGGACTCGGGAAAAGATCCAGTCCTCGTCCTCTTAATCAGAAGAGCAGCCACGTCATCATCGCTCAAATCATCGATGTCAAAATCATCATCCTCACCGGAGGAGGGCTCAACAACGGGACCACAGATCCCTCATTGCCCAGCTCTCATCCTCGGTCCTTCCTTGGCCTTTACGGAAGGAGCTATGCCAGAAGCCTCATCTCGCAGTCCCCACTTGGCTTCCTTGAATTTCTCAGGGGACAGCCAGATGTTGCGCTTGTTCAGATGAAAGGTCCACAGATTGGCCAGCACCAAGTGCGTATACACCTTCACATTCTCTCTGTCCTCCTTCGAAGGGTCAGAGCTGTACTGGCAAGCCACCTTCCCCCACTTAAAAGGGATGGCCCAGTGCTCGTGGACGCCAGGGAAGAAAAACTTATCCTTCCACCGCTTCGTGGAGTCCGGGTTACCTCCGCACAACAAAGAAAATTTCGGGCGGGGAGTCATTACAATCCAGTCAAGGTTCTGTGTAAAGCGGAACATCACCTTGACCGTAAGAGCATTCTAGAGCTTCTCATAACACCGAAAGAAAACGCACAAGGACACCGGATACCTGACTGCATTTGGCTGAAGCCTGGCAAGAGGCACCCCGAGCGCCCTCATAATGTCGTAGAGCTCCTCCGCAATGGGAAACTATAGCCCGCCTTTGAGGTAGACTTCGTGAACGGTAATGAAGCCATCCTAAGGGTACACTGCCCTATCGTACGACTCCGGAATCATCATGGCCATAGACTTAGGGATTCGATATCGAGCTCGAATCTCCGTGAGCTTGTTGAGCATCACCGTGGAAGCAATATCTCTCACTCCAGGTGCCACGGACGCCGAAAAACGAAAGAGAAGAAGAAACTCGAACAAAGAAAGAGCGAGAGGCCTCAACACTCAAAAGAGAAAACGAAAGAGAAGGCGCGAAGATGGAAAATCAGGGCAATGAGGCGTTTAAATAAACCCTAGAGTGCAAAAGGCGCACTCATTACCCTTGCCACGCGTCGACCCGCCATTCGTTTCAGAGGAATGATGGCCTTTCCTTCCCAAGGCGCCTATTAGCGCGTCACATCAACTAGGTACCGCATTTAATACTCCACAGGGAAGCGAAGCGGCGGCGGCGAAAAAAGCCTCGGGCCCAGGAGAGGTCCTGGGATCACCTCCCATCAAGCTCAACGCAGTACTCGCCACAACGACACACTTACTCGGACAGTCGGCTCCTCTAGCGTACTCACAACTTCATGCCAAACGGCCGAGAACTTCATGCCAATGGAGGGCTATGTTGGACCCCAATATAAAGGCCCATAAAAATACTGCCCAGAAGAAAGGCCCAAACGAGAGGCCCAGAGATACTCCCGCAAGCCAAGAAAGCTGGGCGGCCTAAGAGACCTAGAGTAGAGGCCAATGGCCCAAAGACCAAGACTACAGCAGAATCCCAAAAAGCCCCGTCCGCTCATAAGTAAGCTCGAGAACAATGCTAGCAATACCCGAGTACACAGACACAAAAGGGCCGAGAACTCTAGAAGCCCTACTGAGTCTCAGAATCGCCCGAGAAGTCAAAAAGAGGCTCTCGGACTTTTCCCAAAAGATCCTCCAAGAACAGCCTCCACTTACGAGTCCGTGAACTCACGAGGGGCTCCACTCAGGGATGAGGACTACCCTATACTCAAGGATTCCAGCTAAGCGATTTCACCGATTCCCAAGAAAATCTGCAACCACTGCCAGTCTCCATCTGAACAGAGCACGCCTAGTTAAATCAAGACTAACACACCTAGTCCTGCCAGTGGCGCTAGCCGCATGCCTTACCGCGCATGTCAGCAACATTAATGAGGCCAGTAGGACGCTGCACAGCATTTGGGCCATCCGATGGCTGCCACACGTCTCCTCTCCAACGGCCTGGTCTCCCCTATAAATACCTAGCAAAGTCCCTTTCTAAAGGGACCGGACTCTCTTTCCCCAAGATTAGCTCCACAAAGAAGGCAAAAAGGCTCACTTCCTTTCGGCCCTAAAACTCTCTCCTCCCTGTGAAACGGAGCAAGAAGAGTTATAAAGCCTCCCAATAAGCGATCCCCCCTAAAAGAGAAATACCAATCAAGAGACAAGGAAGGGATTAACCCAAACACTTATACTTTGTAAAGACTTCAACCCAAATAGTGAAACACTTTCAAGGCCCTGAGCCTCGTGGTTTTTCCTCCCCATTCAAGAGGAGGTTTTTCACGTAAAAGATCCGATCTCAATCTTCCTCTCGTGTCCAACACCACACTTACTTGTGTTGCCTGGAAACCACGGATCCGACTGGACGCCGCGGATCCAGAAGGCAACAATTCTAAAAAGCTGATAATATCAATTTAAGTTGCGATTATTTTAACATAATTAAATATCATACACCGCTATTCACGACTTGTAGGTAGACCAACTACATATAGTTCCTATAATTGGAGCTTAATACTACTTTTCTAACTCAAAAATGATAAATTTGATATTTGTTTTACTAATAATATACTTAAATATGTTCGAATATATTCTATTAATTTTTACAATGGTCCATATTTAATCAAATTAAAAATTCTACTCAAATATAGATACATTCTTATTTGTCTCATACTAGAAAAAAAATTCTTTCATCAAAATAAATGTAGAATTTTTCTTTATATTTCTTCAAATATGTAATATATCGAATAATGGAATAAAAACTATGGGTATATAAAAATTTTAATGCATAATTTAAAAAATATATAGGAACTATATTATTTAATTTAGAAACATCCAAAATACTTGTATTTTCAGAAAATCAAAATAGTTCATAAAATTTGTAACTTTTTTTTTTCAAATAGAACACATATAAAAAATATTTACATAGAAATTGAGAATGTGAACGAACGTGTAGAAAGAATTTAAAGACATGTAAAAATATTGAACAAAAATTTGACACTTAAATATGATCTATAAATATTTAAGATATATATTTTATAAACTTTTATGAAATGAAAGCAGAATTCTATACACGTAAGGCTTAAAATAGTCTAAGTATAAAATTAAAATATACACAAGATTTAAAATAAAAAAGCTCAAAAATTATGAAAAATATCAATCATAAGAAAACAAAAGGATTGATGCACCTGCATTCACCTAATTTTTATAAAATATTAATTAATTTTACTTTAATTTCTTTTCTTTCTTCATTTTCTCTCTTCTCCTCTCTCTTTTTCCTCTTCTTTTTCTCCCTCTTCTCTCAAAAATCAATTGGAGATGATCCATAATTGGTTAAAGGGCCTATTTATAGAAAATTAGCTCATAAGCACGATCAAATATTAAAGCATAAGACAATCACGCATGTGCATCTTCAAACACGCATCAAACGCCAAAATTTTTGTCTAAACGCACACATGCAACACTCAAGTACACTTCAAATATGAATGTTTTACCTAAAATACACTCATACATTGGTTAAGTACAAATTACCGACACTCTACCTAACCTATGCTAATCTAGTAGTTAATTTTTTATCTAAAATTTTAATTAATTTTAAAAAATTATCACTTTAATATGATTAATTATCATTAAAATATTCTTTTAGAATTCATATCTTACAAATCAAGTAGGATCTAAATATATTAAGTGCAAAAACTATAATAAGAAACCCTTTTTAATGATGAGATAGTTAATGCAGGCTTTATTTGGAGACTTAAGTGCACGGTAAAGGGCATGATACTTATTATCTCTCGTTTGTCGTAACACAACCCCAATGACATAGTCACTGGCATCACACATAAGCTCAAAAAGTAATGATTAGTCATGTATCTGCATGATAGGTGCAATGGTCGAAGAACTACTGTGTGCATCGAAACCACTCCGACACTTGAAGGTCTACCTAAAAGGGCCATCATGTATTTTTTGTCAAAAATCCGACAGAGCTTCCTCTGTAATACGGATATCTGTCA
Source organism: Nepenthes gracilis (assembly GCA_033239525.1). Lineage (NCBI taxonomy): Eukaryota > Viridiplantae > Streptophyta > Magnoliopsida > Caryophyllales > Nepenthaceae > Nepenthes > Nepenthes gracilis. The sequence continues at coordinate 17,611,993 of BSYO01000007.1, forward strand.
ATATAAAAATCTATACAAATCCCTATACTATACATAATATACCAACAATCCCAACATCTAATAATAGACAACAGTATAAAATTTCATAGGATCCAAATGCCACTACTTAGTTGTGGCTCCAACATTGTGTATTTATACACGTCGGCCTAAAGAGTGATGCCACTAGATACCTATTACAAACCACAATATCCTATGAAAGTATAAAGAATTTCAAAAGATAGCGAAAACATAAACTATCTGATCATCATTCATTTTATACAATATATATAGCGAAAAACTAAACTATCTGATCATCATTCATTTTATACAATATACATTAACAAACCCTACTGAAATATGAATATATACAATTAACTATAATCTATAAAAACTATAAAATATAAATCTTTCGACATGGTCTTCCGAGTCCAGAGCCTAGTCCACTTCTAGTCCCTACTTTGTCCAATCGAAAATATCAAGCCTGTACTAATCTGGAAGTAAGAAAAAGTAAGTGTAAGTTAAAAACCCAATAAGTGCATTATAATCAAGGGTGATAGCAATATAAGCGAATAAAGTAAAAGAGACATACAATCATAATGTGAATGCGCAATTATAAAACATGATCGAATATGCCTCGGAATGTAATTGATTCTCATATTTGTCCTTCTTTTCTTCGAAAGGTATGTTATGCATTATTACTGATCTTTGCGGATCAAAGTCAATAAGCCTTACTAACTAAAATATGCAGGAGGACGAGGAAGGATCATGATACCCCACATGATCTAAGGCCGAACAACGTAATCAACATCCAATAACAAACTGCCTAGAAAAGGCCGAACACCACGTGGCATAGTGGTATGCCTATCACTCGATCATATAGGGCCGATAAAACGCTACCCTAACCTTCCGCAATCTAGAGGCAATTCTTGTCCTTCCACAATAATATCTTAAGGCTTATCAAAAGTATCACATATTTCAATAAACGGCCAGAATATGTGGCCAGTATAATCCTTGAGTCTCTATTGTGATACCCATGTTATGCCAATGGATATTACCCTTCGTAACGCAATCCATGGTTCTAGTTCTCATGATTCCTTATTCATTTAAGGAAAAATCCACCACAATTTAATTTATAATATCTCCATCCGAAAGAACAATCCGATCACACAACACATTGTGGACTTCCCTCCGAACATATATACGATTATCATCTTTCCATCAGTCTTAAGCCTTTTCATGACTCATTTTGCATATACGAATATCATAAATATAAGAAAGAATAGATATTCTTACCACCGATAGGCGATTATAACTTTAGCGGCCTCCAGCTCATATTTCCTTCGCAATCGTTTAATAAATATGATTCTGGAATATCAATTAATCATATGCGAATGTACATACAACTTAATTAATAATTAGACAATGCAGAATTATGTAAAAATTACCAAAGAGCTCGAGTGAACAATACACGTTTGCGCGTATCGGTTAATTCACGAAATTTCAGATATCTAATGAATAAATTACTAAATTCAAGATATAGGTAAATATATTCCCAAGTCAATTTATGCATGAATTTCAAAATACATACTTAAATGAGGTCTGGGCGTGGGTCTAGGGTTTTACAAACAGAAATTTAAATAAATCCACCAAATCGGGTATTCAATCAATAAATTAACTTACCTAAGATATGGGCAATGATATTCTAATCTCAATTTATGCAAAAGTCTCAAAAATCGGGAGCCAAAACTACCCTAGCGTGGCGTTAAGATTTGAATACAAAAACCTGTCAATTTATACGAATTTGGACATGAAATTTACATATATACCTAATTAAACTATGGGTATCCCATATACATATATGGGTTGGGTATTAGAATAATAATATCCGAAGAGGATTGAATGAAAATCAAAGAGAACGGAAGAAAATGGTATAGATACACTTGCCTCGACCCGATCTTTGATTTTTCCAACTAGCTCGAAACCGGAATCCATCCCAAGGGCTTTCGTTTGCTCCTCCCTCTCTCTTCTCCCTCCCCTCTCTCTACTCGAATGCTCTATTCTCCTCTCCCCAAAATCGCATGCCCAACAGTTATAGAAGCCTGAATGTGGCTTTTACGTGGACCGGAGCTCGAGCACACTCCGTGGCGCATAGCAGGCGCGCTCGCACTGGAATTGATGCTCGCCGTGTGCTCAAGCCCACAAAGGGTGCGGGTCAAGCCTACATCAAGCCTGCAACAAGCCAACTTCGCGTTTTCGCCGTCTGAAGCTTGTTTCGACCCTTCTAACCTAATATTTCATATTTTTTTACTCTAATTTTAATTATATTAATTTAATAAGTCAAGATTATTATAATTTTAAACTTAAAATCATATCATAATTTACAACTTGGACTCTAATTTGGCTAAGTGGTCTGACTATAATACTAAAGGATTAAATAAAATGCTAATAAAACTTGGTATATCTAAGAAATGGCCTTACATCCTTGACTATCCATGAGATAGGAATGTTCATTATCAAGTCAAGTTTAGTCTTATCTATCTCAATTTCTTTAGATGAAACAATATATAACACTGTCCCAATTAACCATGAAATGACATTTTTTTTAATTTAAGATAGGGTTTCTTTTCTTACAAATTTCTAAGACTCTCTCCAAGTGCTCTAAACATGCATTGAAAGTATATTTATGTAACACCCCATTATTTTGATTTACTTTTATCGGACTCTTGACCCGAGAATGTCATTAATGAAAATAAATTAACAAGATAAGTATAATAATTAGGATAATTAATTGTAGGTGATATTATGCTAATATTGTTTTTTGGTCTCAGTATAGGGGCTCATAAAACACGGCCCAAAGGAAGAGCCCAAGTGAAAAGCCCAGAAATGTGTCCACGGACCAAAAGGACTGGACGACCCAAGAGGCCCAAAACCCAGGCTAGCTCCTTACGTTAGACTGGCCTAACAAGCCCGAGAACACGGACTAGCGTCCCAAAAGCCAAAGCTATGGCAAAGGTCCGAGAGCTCCCCTTAACCAATAGGGGCTCGAGAACATCACAAATAGCTGACGACATCCAGGACGCCAGAGAAAAGGCCCGAGAAGAAGAAGAAGCCCTCAAGTACGAGGACCAGAAGAAGAAGCCCGAGAACCTCAGATTAGTCCGAGAAGTCAAGAAAATGCCCGAGGACCCTTCACATGAACCAAAGATCCTTCAAGTCCTTCCAAAAGGCAGTTGACGCTCGAGAGCTACCTCCCTCGGACGGGTCCGCGAAATCACAAAGGGATAAAGCGTGCCACACAAGGACGAGGACCAACTCATACATGGCCGAAAGCGCCAACTAAGCAACCTTGCCGATTTCCAAGGAACCTGCAGCCACTACAAGACGCCGCCTCCACAGAACATGCCTAGTCAAATCAAGACTGATGCCTAGAGTCTACATGCCTGACATGCTCAGGCCGTACCAACGGCGCCAACGACGCCAGCAGCGTGTTTCCCTGCACAAGCCATCATTCCTGACATGGACAGCAGGGCAGGTAAACGGCTCCCTCAGGTGCTAGACGTGACCAATAGGACAGTGGACAGCCTCTCGGCCACACGCCAGCTGTCATGTGTCCTCTCCCCAATGGCACACTTTCTCCTATAAATACCCAACAGAGGCTCTTGCCTTAGGACCTTTTTTTCTGCCTCTTTCCCAGAAGAATGAACAAGAAGCAGGAAGAGTTAAGAAGCTTCCAAACGAGAAAGCCTTTCAAATGAGAGAAATTAAGGGAAGAAAAAGGAAAGATATTCCCAAAACTTGTATATTGTAAGCCCTCCACCCATAGTGAAGTATTTCTAAAAGGCTCAGAGTCTCGTGGTTTTTTCTCCTCATTCAAGAGGAGGTTTTCCACATAAAATCGGGTTTTAATCTCTCCTTCTCCACATCTTACACTTCCAAACACTTGTATCGCATTGGACCCCCGAAATCCGAAACGCAACAATTGTGAAGATGTTAGAAGAGTTGGATTCTTGAAAATATCAATCTAGTATTTTGATAATTTTTCACCAATAACTAGTAATTGTTTCAGTGCTTTAGAATATTAATTAGGATTTGCTATGACTTTGATATGTGTTTTTGTGTGTAATTAAAATATAGAAATTAATTAATTAAAGTATCAAATATTGAAAATAAAATCCTTATGTGAATTAAGTTAAGTAATTCAAACATTCAGTTCATATATGCCAAAGCTATTATATTTATGACACTACATTATTTGAGATTTCTTATTTTTCATGTCTTTAACTTATTTTTATCTTTCTTTTCATTTTGTTGTGTGTTAGGGTTTCCTTTTTCATTTTTCGGAAGTTCTTTCTTATTCTTAAATAATGTGTTAAAGTTCCTAACAAAAAGAGTGAAGTCTTCATCTCCAAACGATTCTATATTAGATCTATCATCTATTTTTTCTTTACTAGACTTTAAGATGATAGATTTATTATTCTTAAGTTGAGGCAATATATATTACTTAATTTACATGTAAGTTATTGTAATGAGATAAAATGTAAATATTTATGATCTTTATTATCATATTTCTGTACTATAATAGTCATATATATAATAAATTCAAGATATAATTATTGAAAAGTAATATATCCTTTCGCTCAACGAGTATATCTAAAAAGGATATATATATTCTCGAAAGAATATATCTATTAAAAATAACATATCTTTTTCATTAAAAGATACGTCTTGAATTAGTATATTTTTTAAAAAATTTCTCTTTAATATTATATAAACCAATAGGATTGTATTTATTTAATCAATTTAATAAATTAATAATTCATATAGCTTATCATGTTGAATATATTTTTAACATTCTCCTATTTAACTCATATGACAATAATATTTATCAAAATTGATTAAAATAAATTTTAAGTGTATAACATTACAATTCTTTAATAATTTAGATATCATAATATTATAATCAAGTAACCAATAAATGTAAGTTATGGTTATTCCTTATCATTATACAATATAGTTCCTTTCATATACCATAACACTTCTAAATTATATGATTAAAACCTTAAATGAGAAATATTTTTTCAATGCAATAATAATGTCGTAGTGAGAGACTGTTCTTCTTATCATTAATCAAAAATTTTAAATTTAAAAATATTAAAAAATATAAAATATCAGAAATATATTACATGAGATCTCAAATGTCAAAAATAATATCATTACATCATGGGTAACAATAAAGACACATACTATCAACATGATCTACAAATACTTTTGATGGTAAATCATTAGTTAATGGATTTACAATCATAAGTTTGATGCTAATATACTCTATTGACACCTTTTATTTTTAAATTTTATTTTTAATGGCAAGATACTAAATTTTTATATATTTAGCATCCTTTAAACACTTGTCATTCTTTGAGAAAAAAGTTGTTGTGAAATTACCACAATAAATTTTTAACAGCTTGGCTATACTATTAATAATATTAAGTCCTGAAATAAAATTTTATAGTCATAATGCATATATAGTGGTTTTAAAAAATATCACAAATTCTACTTTCCTAATAGACACAACTATCACAGATTACTTTATACTTTTTATAATATTGCTCCTTTTTTTTTTTGGTAAGTATTTATAATATTGCTCCACTAGTCAAAAGAATAATATATTCATATGTGGACTTTCTAATATCTAGACATCCAATATAATTTGAATCTGAATATCCTGTTACCTCCAAATGATCGGACTTTTTATAAGTAAATTTGTAGTCTTTAGTTCCTTATAAGTATCTCATTACTTTATTTTTAGCCTTCGAGTGATCTAGAGTATGATTATTTTATTATAGTTAGAGTATAATAACCACAAAACTTATCTCTGGTCTGGTGAAGATTTGTATATATATTAAACTTCTTACAATAGACACATAAAGAATATTCTTTATTTGATTTCGTTTCCATTAATTTTGTAAGTATTACATTAAATTAAATTTATCACCTTTCTATATTAGAGTAATATTGGGTACATAATTTTCTATCCCAAATCTCTCTAAAATTTTTTTAATAGATCTTTCTGAGACAATCCCAATAAACCATATGAATTATCTTAAAATATTTTTTATTTCTATCATATAAATTACCTTATACAAATTTTTATATCAAAATTTTTAGAGAGATAACTTTCAATGTTACGTAACAATCCAAAATCATTGCTTACAACTAATATATTATCAATATATAGAATTAAAAATATAAACCTGCTCTCACTGACCTTCATGTATATACACATTTAGATATTTTCTGTAAAATCAAAGGATAAAACGATATCATAAAACTTAAGGTACAATTATCATGAGGCTTGTTTAAATTTCTATATTGATTCCTTTAATTTGTAAACTAAGTTCTCTTATCTTTTAATTAAGAATCATTTAAGTTGTTCTATATAAATTTCTTTATTTAAATTTTCATTTGAAAAAGTAGTCTTTACATTTATTTGGCATAATTTTAAGTCAAAATATATTACTAATACCATTATAATTTTTAAAGAGTCCTTTGCAATTAAAAAGAATGTCTACTCACAATCAATATCACCACTATGAGTATAACCTTTGATTATAAGTCTAACCTTATATCATTTAATATTATTTTTAGAATCACGTTTGATTTTAAATACATATTTACAACCAACTGTTTTACAACTTTCAAGCAATTTGACGATATCTCAAATTTTATTATGTGCTATTGATTTTAACTCTTCTTTTATGGCATTAATCTATTTGAAAAAATTATTTTTTCCTATTGCTTGTTAAAAAAATCAGATATCATATATCTCTATATCATACTCAAATTCTTATAGATAAATCAAATAATTATTTGAAATAGTAAATCTTCTTTCTCTATGAGATCTTCTTAATACTACTTTTTATAGTTGTTTTATATTTTATTCAATGGTGACGTTCTCATTATGAAGTATAAAATTACTAATTTGTTATTCAATAGTAGTCGGAATAAAAAAATTTTTAAAAATTATAAGTATAGAACCTGTACTCTAATTTTTTAATCTTCATATTTTATAAAATATCACTCCCATTGATTTACTATTTTTAAAAAATCTAATATTATTGATTTCTATTATTTTCATTTTATGATTAGGACAGTAAAACCTATACCTTTTAATTTTTTATAAAAAATCAATAAAGTATCAACTAATAATTTTAAAATATAATTTTTTTTATGAATTATACTTTCTAACTTCTATTGGACACTCATAAATATGTAGGTGTTGAATACTCGAATTTTTACTAGTTCATAACTCAAAAAAATTTTAAAAATGTTGTACTAGGATCCCAATTAAGAATATATGCAGCAATCCTAATGACTTTCATATACAAAAATTTAGGTAAAGAGAAATTATTTGACATACTCCTAACCATATCTATTAAGATATGATTGCACCGTTCAACAATACTATTTTATTATGACGTTCCTGGTATAGTATATTATGCACATATGTCGTGATTTTCAAACATCTTAGCAAAAGGATTAGCACATTGCCCTAATTTATTATATTTATTGTAATATTTATTACCTCTATCAAATCAAATGGCTTTCATATTTTTATTTAATTATCTTTCAATCTCAATTATGTATATCTCTAAAGTATTTACAATCTGAAACTTTTTATATAATAAATAAATATAATAATAATGTAAAAAATTTATCAATAAAAGTGGTAAAATATTTTTCTCCATATAAAAATATAAAATTAAAAAGTTCACAAATATCTGTATGGATAATTTTTAAAAGTTTTGTACTTCTTGTGGCGCCATTATTTGTATATTTAGTTTATTTTTTTAATACAATTTACACATATATCAAGATCAGAAAAATTAATATTAAATAAATTTTTTTCTTTTATTAATCTTTTCATATGATATTTAGATATATGATACAATCTTTTATACAACCAAAAAAAAAAGAATTCTTGCTCATACAATTACATCTTGATCCTACATTATAAATTTAGGGTCGCAAAAGTTTTAGCAAAATTTTGGGCAATGTTAATTTTGTAGAGGCCATCAAACAGAGTTTCCCAACCAAAGAATACTTTGTTTATATATATGTTTATTTTTTTATTTTTAAATTTTAAAGAATAGCCTTAAATATCAAGTTTAAAAATAAAAATAAGATTTCTGAAAATTGAAAGTACATATAATATTTTTAATAAATTTAAATATAATCCAATATCAAGAAATAAATAAAAAATTTTAATAGTAAAAATATAAACTTTGACACCATTTTTCAAGACAATAAAATTTTTATTTTATTTTATGATTTGTGTTGTAAGAAATTCCTGCATTGTTTTAGAAATATAAACGTTAGATTCCAAATTGAACCACCAAATATTATAAGAAATTTTAATTAGGTTTGATTCAAAATAAATATAAACCAAATACCTACCTTTCCTTTTTTAACAAAGCCTTTCTGTTACACCAATCTTGTTAAAGTGTTTCATATTTTTATAAAAGTGACACATTCTATTATTTTTCTTCTTTTGAATCCCTGTATTAGAATGTGGCTCCTTTTCTTTAATGGTTGGGCATTAATGATCTCTATTTGTTCTTTTATTTACTACTATAGTTCATTAAATTTATTAAATATTTTTTTTATTATTTTAGTCTTACTTCGTTTTGAACCAACATACTTTTTAATTTATTAATATTCTGTTTATTTTTAATAATATCATAATAAATTTAAAAAGATCTATACTAAGAAAGAAAATAATTCATTATAAATTGAATAAGGAAATATTCATTCACATTCATACCAAGAGCTTTCAATTTTACAACCAAATTAATCTTTTCAAAAATATACTCATACATTCTTTGAGTACTATCAAATTTTATTGTCGTAAATTTTGCCATTAGCTTGTCGGCAAGAGACTTACCCGCAGACCAAAAATAATTTTTAATAATTTTGAGAAAACTCTTAGCATTTTTAGTTTCAAGAAGTGTTGACTTAATATTATTTTTTATACTCATTCTCATAAATATCATAATTATTCTGCTTGGTTTTTTCATACTCTAGAAGAGAACTTTTTTCCTTACTACTTGTACCAGTAATGGCAGCAAGTTTCTCCAATTTAATGCTATATTAAGATTTAGTACATCGAGATGACGTTGGATTTACTCAAGACAATTATAAAAATTAATTTCATTAAATATTAAAATAGAAGAAGTATAAGATGTAACGAAATCGGAATAGATACTGCAATAAAATAATATGCTTAACATTAATAATTTAAATTAACAAAATATGATAAATATAAAATATAAATAATATCATTAAAATTTACTTTCGGGTGTAACTATAATACACTAATTAACTATTATAGTAATTGTTAATTATTTACAGAAATAATTAATAATATTTCATAATTTAAATAAGTCTGTTATTTTTGGATATCTAAGATCCTATTAAAAATAAATGATACTTATTAATTATCTTATTTAATTAACCAATTACATAAAAATTGGTACACCTTTGGACTAATAATAATATCCACTAATGAAAAAATTATAATACTTTAAATTTATAAAGTAATTAAATTAATATATGAGATAACTATATTAATTTTTTCTTTCATGATTTAATATCTATAAAATGATTTATTCGAGCCACTTTGATGGCTACCAAAATATATCATTATATAAATATTCAATTGCAATTACTTCGTAAAATATCATAAATAATATCTATATAAATCTAAACACATAATATTTAACTATAATAACATAACAAACTTAAATTTCACATAAATGATTATTAGATATTAAATTTCATAAACATAATAAAATAAATCTATTATATTATATTATATCATGTCTTTCCTCCTGCTCCAGCGTGGTCTTCCTTATTTTTTCCGTTTGTTTTTCCTTTTCCTTTTGCCTGTAAGTGCAGACAATCAACGCGTCGTATCCATAGCCATCGCCCAGCACCAAAACGGTGCAACTGCCACCTTTCAACTGTATCCATCTACTGGTTTCAATTGTTGCCTATTAGACGGATAATGAACCGATTTTAACCGTCGGCGACCGACAACGCTTTCGTGTCGAATTTTGTCGCCAAATCCGGCGGATATTCATATCGGCCGGCAACAAAATAGCGATGGGTTCTATGAAAAGCAGTGGCATACCGCAGCAAACAAGATTGACCTTTGGGCATTTAGTTTTTCTTTTGAATATTTTTCCATGACCGTCGTCGTATCTTAGGCGGCCAATCGACTGGCTCGGCGAAAGGGGTCATGGATGGCAGCAAGCAGCGGCAAACGGCGGTAGGTATTTAATCCTCAAAACAGAATACAAAATTTGAAATAGCCGAGAAAGGAAAAATAATTAATGGAGTCACTATGCTACCACTGTTTTTTTTATCAGTTCTAATCAATGACAAATTTATCCAAAAATCATATATAATTATTTAGCCACATGGAAATGATATCATGGGAAGAAAATACGGTAATTAAAACCATATCTCTAATATCATAAAAAAGTTACTGTACTGAGATAAAATTTTAATATTAAAAATATTATTATTATATTTTTTTACTATAGTAATTATATATATAAATAAATTTATGTACATGAATCTATTCTCGTCAAACTTTCTTATGCCACATCGCTGTTATTCTTATCTTGAAAAATTGAGATATAATTTTTCTTTTTTCTTCTTATGATTTATAAAGACTTTATACAAATTTTATACGTCTTAAAATGATAGTCATTGACGTCCTTTTATAAAGAGAGAGATAATTATTTTCAAATTAACAAAATGTTCATCTTTTTGCCTAAAAGATACGTTTTAAATAGATATAATCATTAAAAAATGACACATCCCTTCACTTAACGGATATATCTAAAAAAGATATATCTATTCTCAAAAAGATATAACTATTAGAAACAACATATCATTTTCATTAAAAAATACATATTGAACAAGCGTATTTTTTAAAAGAATTTTCTTTAATATATATATAAATTAATAATATTATATTTATTTAATTAATTTAATAAATTAATAATTTATATACCTTATCATGTGAAAAATATATTTCTAATATTACAATAAACTTGTAAATGGATTCATAACATAAAAAAGGGACAACTTCTTTAGTTTATAATTCCCACGGCTATTACATTTTTCAAACACCATTTTCAATTTTAGCAAACCATTTCTTCAATTAGTTAGATGCAGATAGCTTCAACATTCCATTATCTGATATTTATTTTTTAGTCCATGGAAGTAAAAATTTTAAAATTTTCAACATATTTCATAAATTTTACATATAAAACATAATTCTCATAGGATATGATCCTGATTTATTGAATTATATACTTATAAGAATAAATATATACCTTTTAATATCAGTTAAATTTTCACATCATTACTTAAAAATTATTTATTTTTACATATTTTGGACACTTGGTCATGCTTTAATTATTGTAGGTGAACTCTCAACCGTCGGGGGAGCTTGCATTCCGTGTACCTTTTTTCTTTTTTTATTATTATTTTATTTGCTAAAAAAAAGTAAAACTAAAAAAAAATAAAAATTGCACGAAAAAAAAAATTAATCCCACTTATTATTTGTCTGTTGCAACATGAAAAGGTAGAAAAAAATCTGAACAAAATAATCCCTACTTTTTCTTATTTTCTTGCAATTTTTTAAAAAAAAATAAATTATTTGAAAAAACAAAAAACAAAAAAACCCCTTCTTCTCATTATTTGTTTAAAAAACCCCATAATAATAATAATAATAATTATTATTATTAAGTTGTTGTTTTTTAGATTAAAAATATATCTCCAAAAAAGAGCCGTCGTGCCAGAAAAAAAAAAAAAAAAAGCTGTCCTCCATAAACTCCTCTCCAATCTGGCCGTATGATTCTCTTAAAAGTAAAAGAGAATTTTAAGATTTATTGCTTTCTTTTTGTGACAGTCACATTTCTTAATTGCTTGATTTTCTTCCTTATTTATATTGCATTCTTGAAATAATTATTAAAAAGAATTTGTCATTTGCTTTCTTTGTTTAAGTCAACCTTTCTTGGATTTCTTTTCAGCCCATTTGCATGGTTTTTTTATCATTTTTTCAATTACATATCTTTTTATACCTATGAAATAAAATAGTAAAGTTAAATAATTATATTATATTAAATACTACATAATAACAATGAACAAATGGGATAGAAATATAATTTTTCAATGTTTATGAATAGCTTTGGAAGTAAAATACAATACTTTCAATTAGTATGATATTCACAAAAAAGTAAGCTAAGATTCAACAAATTTTTTTTCATAACCTTCTAAGGAAACTTCGTCCCTCCAGTGAGCTATTATCACTTCTTACCCGTTAGCAACTTCCCCTTTATAGGGATCCCAACGTTGACTTTCACAAATTTGAACGACATCTTCTCCCGCTCCGTCAAACCTACACTATTGCCACTACCATTTGTCAACTTCACCACATTGGTGATGCTCACCTTTGTACTTTGCATTCGCCTTCCAACCAACTTAATCGAATCTCCTATTAGCCACAGCGATGTAACTTTTGGCAACCGAAATCTCCATCAAGTGTTTACTTAATTGCTTACTTATCCTTACCACAGTCAGTACACTTTTGACAAGCTTCCATCAGTCTTTTTTGAGTGTTGTGCAAAACCTTATCAAACTTGCTAATTGAAATTAAATTTAGCCAAATATTTGAAATTTGTCACACGCCGATCAACATGAGCACCATCTCGTTAATTATTCACAAGCTAACATTCTCGATACCCACTATCTTCTACAAGCCATCATTACCCATATATAAAACCTAGTAATCTCCTAGTGTAGAAGAGGTGAAAAGGGATTTTCTCTATATCATATAGTGTGAGGATCCATTATCTATTACCTAACTCGACTAATGGCCCATGGAACTTCGTGTCTTATGTCAACAACTAGAAGGCCTCCATAGGTAATAATAGATGCTCGATTGTTGCTATCACGATCCATCCTCTCTTCTCACTCACTAATACCCTCCTCTAGATTTCACTTGAAATAATCTTACTTGAAGTGACACTTCTTACTATGATGACAATATTTCATTTCCTTAAATTTGGATCGACTATTACACTTTTCCAACTTGTTGCCTCTCTTCTTGTTCTCCCATGTCCCTGACCATTGGTGGGAAATAAGACACTTGACTCTTCCAAAACCTCGCTTTTTCTTCCTCCTAGAATTATTCATAAGCAAAGAAATGATAGCCTCATCAATGTTTAACATATTCTTACCAAACAATAGTATTGTAATAATATGATCATACACGATTGGCAACAAAATCAACATCATCAACACCTTATCTTTATCCTTAATTTTGTTATTAAATTTTGACATTTGTATTAAAATTCAGTTAAACCCATCCAGATACTTATCGAAACGTCTCTCTTTCGACAACTAGAGGCCATTTAATTGCTTCTTCACATACAATATTGGCATCAGGGACTTAGATTTATATTGACCCTCCAATTTTATCTAAACTTCAGCTAGATCTAACAAAATAATGACTTTTTAAAAAATATTATCCGTACGATATAACCTAATCATGTGATTTGTAAGACCCTCATATCTTGCCACTCCTCATATTTCATCATTTTCAATTTATCTTCCTTCTTATCAGTGTTTTTTCTGTTCTTTTATAGGATAAAATGTTTCTCACTTTTTCTCACCAAAAAATAAAATTATTTTACTTATTAAATTACGTAATATAGAATAAAAAGCTTTTCAACATTTATATCATCAAATAGTAGTATTACACCTCAGAGAAAACTACCTTCTGATATTACTTACTAGAATTCCCAGGAAACAAGGATATGCATACAAGCGGTATAGTGGAAACAAAAGTCTAAATCTTTCGCCAATTGTCGACCACTAAACACCATAAAAATACAATGAACTAAATATGCAATTAAGTATATAAGTTACACAATAATATTTGATGTAAAAGAATTTTCAATAAAAAAATTATGAGATAAATTCTGAAAAAATTTATTATAAAAATATCCAATTACATATATAACTTCCTTTGAGATCCTTCCACTACAACTCAAGTAAAATGACAGATTAAATATAAATCCAACACACTTAATAACCCACTAAATAAAAGCATACCAAAAAAATAAGTAACCAAATGATAATACATTCTAAATATAAGACTAGATTAATGCACCTAACCTTGATAAAAAATAAAACTTAAATCATATATCAATTGGATACCAAACCTCTTCTTCATCTTTCTTCTCTCATATCTCTCTTCATTCAACACTCCTTTATATTGAAATAATCACCTATTTTGCATTAAAAATCACACAGGACATTTTTATAACAGTTTCAAAGCAAGTGTGCCTATCGAACGCACATTATGCGTACAGAAATAGTACATTACGTGCATAAGTTATGCCTAATTGCCTTTCGTACAAGCATCAAGCGCCTACTTTCTTTTGAATGAATATCATACAAATCTTATGTGAACCTTCAATGAATAGTATCACTCGAGTAAACCTCATGTGAATTTGCTTGACAATTTCAAAAATAAAATATAATACTTCTAATGAATATGAAACTTATAAGAGAGAGATTTAAGATCCAACATATTCTATTAGACATGTTTATAATATTATGCATGGTGTTCATTATACAAGAAGATTATTCATCTACTTTGACCATGTCTTTTCAATACATGAACGAAGTCTAAATGAGTGATTTTTGTTTGGCTTTTCAGCTGTAGGTTCCTAATGATATCCTAAATTTTTTGACTCATAATTTCATTCATGATGGCATATGCTCTTGGTACATGAGTATACCTACGGTTGGAAAACAAGCTAACTCCTCAATGTCAATCCACTCAATGATTTTGTGACAATATACCCAAAATATATCTCAAGTTCTCCGATTTATCTTGCTTTCGAGGGCATGCACCCTGAGGACACAAGTGTTCTTATGTTTGGAGAATGAGCTAATTACTCAATGCCTTGAGAGGATACAAGTGCTCCTATGTTTAGAAAATGAGCTAATTACTTAATTCCATTACGGCATACTTTCATGAGGGGGGGTTGCCAAGAATGTCAACATTGGTCAAACCAAGTTATTGTTGGAAAACATGTATAAACTCAGTTGATGAATGTCTCAAAAATTTAAGTTGTAGTCTCTTATAAATATGTGTTGACTCATGATCTTGTAGCTTAAACTTTTAGGGGTCTAAATGGTATTCAAAACATATAAATAAGTTCTATACTTATCTGTTCATTTACACATATTCATAATAGATAGTGTGGTGAGTCTTTTCTCTTTCACTTTTCCAATGATCTTCTATGATAATTGAAGCATAAATTTCACTACGAAGATTTTGCACAACCAGAAGAACAAGTTGGGACATTTCCATCTTCGGGCTGGAGTTCATTTCTAGCTACATTCTTGAATGGGATGGTTGACACACGACACCATGATGTTTCGGAGCCATTTGAAGGCGGCACAACAACAGAGCCAAAGGAATGAAAGGCTACCTCTGGAGACAAGGGACAATGATCGATCAATGTTTGATCCTCCAAGGGGTTGGAGATAGAGCTACTTAATCAAGGTCATATGTGAACATCACATAACATTTGATCTCCACGGCCCTTTGAGCCATATAATGTGGATGTCACGTAGTTATATTTGTGGAAATTGAAACAACTAAAGAGCCAAAATTAGAAAGCATAATTCTATGCATATATTCTCTTTTTTTGTGTATATATTTGAATTTGAATATTCAATTTAAGATTGAATAACCTAAAGTTAAATAAATATCTGGATTTCATTTTTGAAAAGAGCAATTTAAATTAAATATAGTACATATTTTTCTAAATAGCTATATTTGTTCAGTTATCATACTATATTAATAAATTTATGATATATGCAGTCAAAAAAAAAAAGACTACTACATTACAAAACACTTCAATGTCAGGGGGTAATGTAAATTATAGCATACCAATTATATCTTCATATAAAAACATATAATTAAGGAGCAATAAACAACAATAATAAAATGTCCCTTTTTCTATATGAAATCATGACAATATAAAATCATATATATATGTTTTGGGCTTACTCTAAACTTATAAAAATCTAATCTTTATCCTTTAAATAAGTGAATAAATAATTATAAGAGTAAAATTTGATATGATATACAAAAAGCAGCAAATCCAATTAATAAAAATATAATTTTTAAAAAAAAAAAATTCAACCAAATAAAAAAAATAATAGATAAAATATTAATACTATGATCGGTCTATAAATAACTAAAGCTTTTCTTATTTATTCAGACGCACCAGGAGAGCTGAAAAAATACTCACATGATGTATAGCATATTTGCACAGATCAATTATTCTAAAGCACTGCTGCGACTCGATAGGACCTGTCCCCTGGTGTGGGGGTCCCACGTCTTAATTATTGGACCCCCAAAAATTATCACCATGAGAGGTAAAATTAAATAATCGTGGACCTTATTATAATAATAATAATTATTATTATATATAATTATTAGTTAAAATAAAAAAATTAATATCTATGTAGCAACATTGAAAATAATATTAGACAGATGTGATAAACACCTCCATTATACCTATTTATAGAAAAAATATTTTTAAATTCTATTTTATAGAAAAAATAAAATAAAATATTTTTAAATTATTTTAAAAAATACGTAGTAATATTAAAATTCACACGAGAATTGCCTTCCATTGATAGAAACTGAATGATAGATTTTGGTAGTCAACCTAGGCTATCAAGCTGCATCTTGTCCTCAGTGTTTTGGATTAAAAAACTATTTTAATTATTTAAAATATTATTTTTAAAAAATATAATAAAATAATATAATTATTACAATAAAAATAATTAGCCGCGTGAATGCAACACACGCATCTCGTCAAGAAGCCCGATGTCCATTTGGAAATTGGGGCAGCCCCATTTTTTTCAGCGTCGCCCCTCCGTAAGATAACATCCATGATGACCGTCTGGACAATTTTGGCCGTTGGATGAGTCGTGTGATCTTAAATCATAGCCCTATTTTACTTATTTTAATATGAATGTTAAATTCATATTTTGCTGTAATTAGTGCTTAATTCTTTTAAATTTATTATAGTTATAAATTTAAATCTTATGTTTACTTTGTTATTATTTATTAATTTTATAAATTTAAAAATTGTTTTAAATATGGGTTAGGGGCTTAGATTTATTGGTTGAATAAAATAAGTTTAAAATGACAATGTTATTATTTTTATTTAAAATTTTTCATAAAATTACTATCAATTTTTAGATAATGATTATTAATAAATATATAAAAATAATTAAATATTATTACAGTAGAAGGAATATTTATTATTATACAAATTTATAGAATAAATATTTTTAATTGGTCACTGTCATCGCCTACTAACTAGAAACATAAACAGTTATTCTCATCTTATGAAAATCTTAATCATAAATCTCAGTCGATTACTATCGTCGAAAATGAAAGGATATTCCTCTTTTAAAGAGGTATGAAAATTATTCTTCATATTTATACCATATATTTTTAAATAAATAATTATAATTTAATAATTAATTTTAATTTTTAAAAAATAATTAAATTAAAACCACCTATTTAAAATTAAATAACTAAAATTTAGAGAATAACCTCTCTATCTTTCATCTTCTACCTTGGCATGTAAACAAAAAAAATTAAAACTCTCTATTTCATCGTGGAGACTTTTTACCACCGTTCGATTGTCAAATTAAAAATTCAATTACCCATATTTTAAGTTAAAACTTTAAAAATATATATATTTTTTAAAGATATTTTATTAGCATATATATTTTGATGTTTTAAAATTATAAACAATTATAAAAATTATTTAAATATATTTTATAATTTTGAAATTATTTTAAAATTTATATGGTTAATTTTTTTTTTTTTAAGAAGATAGGGCCCACCCCAGCAAGAGAGAGAGAGGGAAGGCAACATTTAATGAACATGATCTATGGGGGTGGTGGGTTGGATGACTAGCTTAACTTAGCAAAGCTTCCAAAACTTGATTAATGAATAAAATTTTTTTTAATTATATAGTCAATGAAAATCAAAAAACACACAATCTTATTTTACATTTTATGAAAATATTTTTTAATTTTAATTCGTAATATTCACATTATAATAAAATAATTTTATCATATATTATATTAAAATTTATCATATTAAAAATATAAATATAACAAAATTGATACTTACTTCTATGTATATATAAACTTAAGTATCGCTCTCATTTATTTTAAAAAATTCCCACTACACAACTTCAATCAATTAAGAGAGCGGGGGGAAGAAAAAACCCATTAATTGTAAAGCTTTTCAAGTAGCATGGCGATAATAATTGATGACAGAAATCCATTTTTAAAAATAAAAGTAACAAAAAAGGGAAAAGAAAACCATCATCTCGTCATATACTTTAATCAAAACCGAGGCCAATGAAACGAGGAGGCTTCAATACGAATTAAAAGGCACTTACTCCAAAAATAAATAAATAAATAAATAAATAAATAATATTACCATTATTTTATATTTCTTCTATTCAGGAAAGAATTTGAGCTGGAAAAGTTCTGATAATTTATTTTATCAGATAATATATTTCAAATAATGCAGTTGAAATCTAAACTTACCCAAAGTAGAAGCAACTCGAATCTAATAATACCTAAAATAGCATGAAATTAAAGTCTTAGAACTCAAAATGAAGCAAACTTAGTGATATTTTTTTTAATATCTAATATAATTTAGAGTTTAAATTCGAACAAAAATATAGATCGAAAAAAGTCCCGAGATAGAAAAATTGCTTGACTTGAGCCAACCAAATTTACGTAACCACGTTAGGGTAGACTTAAAATTCAACCCGACCCAAAACAGCCCGGGACCAGATGTGACCCAACGCCCTACAACCCAGTCTGTCCGCTAACCACATATCAATCTAGGTATGACCACTGTTGTTTTAATTGTGAAAGGGGGTGTCCACATTGAAAGGGACCCTCATAGATGAAGAGCAATCTCACCTGACCAACTTTAAGATACCCTTTACTATTTTAATTTAGAATAATATTTAAACTTTTTATTTATTTATACTAATATGTAGTGATATATACAGATAGATTAAATCACATCGAACTGAAAAATATCCTAAAGATACCCGCGTATCATTTCTTAATTGATAAATGTTTAAAGAAGCTTTCAAATAACATAAACAAGATGCTAAATCATTTGTTATATTAGAAAAAGGCATGCAAAGAGTATTCCCATATATATATATTTATTTATTTATTTATTTATTTATGTCAGATAACCACGTGACATTGTGGCCCATCGTCCTCCATCACAACCTAAAGAAACCACAATATGAGACAAGAGAGTGCCCTAAAGTTGCCCTTTAATCACATCAAAAAGAAACGAACTTTTCTTTAACCCCGGGAAAAGAAATAAACTGTTTGGCTGGGTTTTGAAATTATAATGGATGACAGTAGTACAGCAACAGCAAGGACAATAATAAAACCACAAAAGTAGAAGAGGACACAGCCTTTTTTTCACACCCTCAACTTCAGTTTTACACTGTTAATCTTTTCCTTCCAGCGTCTGCACTCCTATTTCAACAGAGTAACTTACAGCGCAGAGAGGCCAAAGATATAATTTACCTTCTTCACTGACCACTCAACATTGATCAACAAATTCTTAACCACAAGGAAGAAAGGTGGTAAAAGGAAGGGTGGGGAAAAAGAAGTAAAAGATACAATTTTATACTATATACTAACATAAAGCTGCTGGTGTTAACTCACTAGGCCTTCATTTGTTCTGCTATTTGCTTTTGTGTGGTCCTGAACCCAGTAAACACATACAGAAGAGAGGTACAAAGTGGCCAAAAGACCCCATCCATATCAATTCAGCTTTTACGTTTACCCTAAGTATACAAGATATCTAATTTTTGTAAGTAGTGTAGTATTGATGATGATGACAGTGATCTCTGTGAGACCTCTAAAGATCTTCCTCTCGATGTGGGTATGAAAATGCTGTACAGCTTTGGGGATACTTCTTCCCTTGGTACATTGTTTTCTGAAAATTCCGCCATGGATAAGAACATCAATAACCAGAATTACTCAAATAAATCAATTATCTCAAACTCAGCTGAGTGATTATAACATTTTGGTTGGAAAGGGAAACAAGGGCAGCAAGTAAATAATTATCATTTCTCTGTGGCATCTCTAGGATTACTATTTGTCCCATTAACGGTCTCATTGCTGCCCCCCAAAAAAAATAAAATAAAATAAAACTTAACCTGAAAAGCAATCCCTTACCGAGCTTAGTCAAACCCCGATTTGTCGTTACTGGTTCTCAAACCTACACCCAAAGAAGTCATAGATAGCATTAGCTGCAATGCCAGAGACTGGGAAAGTATGAAAATCATAGGGTTGAAAGAAAGCAGTTAACAGGCATTTCTAAGACACATGATTTGAGAGGAGCAATGCTAAACGAAGAAGTCGTGGGCATTAATGGGTTACTGTTAAAATTTGCAGAAGCTGAGATGTTGCTGCCATCAACCTGCGATGGCACTGGAGAGAAGATTGATTGTGGTTCACCGGCTGATTTTGTAGGAGAAGAGAATAGGTTATCAGGCAGAATGTTCTCCAAGCTGCATTATTGACAAAGACATCATAAATTTAACGGATAAATTAATTAGCAGTGTAAAGTATGGGATTTGCCAATATAGGTGGCCCTCCAATTGAGAGTTGAAAGTCCTACCTTTCTGGGAGATTGCACTCTTTGGGGTTGGGGTCATCGTCGCTACTGCCATTGCTCTCAATAGAAGCTACATTCACTTCTTCTGGCAGCTGTCCAACGGGTGCTGCAGTTGGATTACCTTTGTCCTCTGCCAAATTAAAAAAAAAAAAAGTTAAACACCAAATTCAAAAAACTTTTAATTTCATGAAATACATTAATCTAACGACATTTTTAATCAGGTTGACCTTTGGAAGTATCTTGACTCAAGCCATTGGAAGGATGAGAGATACTGTGATTGGGTGGATAAATTGAACATCCAGCAGAGATTTCGTGCAGGTGCTGATGACAATTTTTCAAGTCCATTAATGGTAGAGTCATCAGTCTTCTGCCTTGAAGCTCGAGGGCTTGCTGCAAATCAGCTTGCTGCTCTAGTTTCTTTCTCCACGATATCTCTTGGGCATTACACAACATTCTTGCTCCTATACATAGAGAGGAAAAAGAAAACTTAAATCTAATAACATAAGGTTAAAAATAAACAAGCTTGCAGAATTTTTTACCAGATTGAAGGTCAAAAGGCTTTCTACAACCGAGTCCAGTAGGGATGGAATATGAAAAATATTCAGCCCTCTCCAGTTGTTGCTGCTGCAAGTCACCACTATCCAATTGTTGTTGTTGCTTCCTACAGTAATTTAATCCACATCAACATCATTGATATATGACAACTGCAAAATAAACTGAAATAGGTAGAATTGTTGTGCTACGTACTTGTCCAGTAGCTTCCCCTTCTCCTTGTAAGGCTTAACAAGAACACGGGAATCGCATACAAAATGAGGGTTCCCTTTGGCCAATATGAGCTTCACAGTCTCAGGGTAAACAAAGGTAACAAACCCAAACATTCTCTTCTGTTGGTATGGGATCCTTACATCTTGCACTGGTCCATACATTCTTCAAAACGCCATAAAAATGCAATCCTTAACAAAATTTCATAAGTTCAACTATGATTAGGCTCCAAAATAAGGGCAAACATTATTAAAATTACCTAAAGTAATTAGAGACGTCTTCCTCTCTAAATGTGCTATCAGCTGGGAAAGTTAGGTAGATCTGCCTAGAAGGATTGGTGTCACCGCCACCAATCCCTGAAAAATCATTCCTACCAATCCTGCACCTGTTGAATTTGTAAAATTCTTCACCCATCATCAATGCTGGCACAGCCGATCTACAATGCAGCACAAATCTAATTAAAACCACCAATAATCACACGCAAGACCTCACATATGAATCAAAACTACTAAAAATGGCTTCACAAATAATACTTATCAACTAAGAACTGTCAACAGACAAGAAACAGCCACTACCCACAAGCCCGTATCATCAATTGATTTCAAATCATCAACTTATTTGGGATCTTGATTTCAAGAATCTCAGTTGGAATTGTTAACCAAGAAAGCAGGATAGATTTTGCCCTAACTAGAACATAGATCAGAATATAAAAAATCAAAATGGATCAGTCGCCGTTACCTCTGTGCTTCACTTTGCAGAAAATTGGACTTGTTATAGGGGAAATTCACTCCATCCATGTACTGTGCTGCTAATCTTTGCTGCTGAGCAACCTTTGATCTCGCTATCTCTTGCTGGTACTGTTCAAAAGCATCAAACTTGCAAGGAGATCCTACCATGGCAGCAGAACCATCGCCTGAATTGGCAAACCCGCCCCCGTGAACAAACTTGCAGCTACTTCCATTCTTGCAAAAGCCTCTGGCAAAGTACAGACAAGGCTTATAACTAAACCCAGAAGTTGAATCATCAGTGCCAAAGCAAGCATCGTTAAATGAACAACTTCTACGGTGAATACGAGCACTATTTTCTGCGCTGTTCGAGCTATCCCAGTATGGGTATAGCAACGAATCGCTTCTACAACTAGGACTCATTGCTAAATCCAAAGAGTGATCGAAGAAATCAAGATTTTTTGACTGCACTGCCAGCGGGTCGTTTTGAAATGAAAGGTTTTGTTCCTGCAAGGGGCAGTCTTCAACGAGATTTTCACGACTGCTGCCACTAAATGCGAGTTGTGGAGAACTAATCGAGGAAGAGAAAGACCCATTAGTTGCACAGTTGCTTCCATTCACGACAGCGGCGTAGGACAGAGAGTGGTTCGTACTCAGAGGGTGGTTGTTTGTGCCGGAAATAGGCAAAATCGACGGCGACGACGGCGAATATGGGGTGAAGCCGTTGTTGACTAATCTAGGAGAAGTGACAGACAGAGAAAGCGGGCTGGGCCTAGAAATGGGGTTAGAGAAGGTGGTGAAAGGCGAAGGTGAGGATTTGATAGGGGTAGGTGCATATGAACTGCTCGATATAATGCCTAAATCAGTTTTAGCTTTGTTGATGACCGCAAGAATGAGACTTTCCGGTCCAAAGGCTAAGCGTAGCATCTCCTTCTCTCCCTGGCCTTGTATCAGTATACACCCCATGATTTTTGAGGCGTTTTCTGGATCTATGCTTTGTATTCTTGAAAATAATGCTCTTGTTGCTTCAGAAGAATCCATCATCATAGACAGCATAAAAACAAGAGAAGAATAAAGGAACTAACAGAGAGCGCAAAGAGAAGTAAGAGCAGGGGAGAGAATGGTTGAATCAAAGCGGTGAGACATGGGAAATGAAAAGGATACGTTTGTTAGAAATGGCAATAATATCAAAGCGTATTTATTCCAACAAATCCCGTATGGATATGGATGGTATTGGGGGAGCAGAAATAAAAGGGTTTTTTTTTTTTTAATTCTAAAACCCACACACACACTCTCGCTCTTTCTCTCTCTTCCTCGTACACATTTTCAGATAATAATGGTACCAAACAATCCCAGTTTGTGAATTGCTCTGCTGCTGCGTCTGCCGCTTTTTAGAGACCCTTTATACAAACAACCAGAGCTTTTTGGTAGCAGTGGTATGTATCTGCTGCAAGCAGCCGAAGAAGTGACACACACACACACTCTCTCTCTCTCTCTCTCTCTCTCCCCCGCCTCTCTCTCTCTCTTTCTCTCTCTGTCTCAACTTGACTATAGTTTTAGATCTCTATCTTGATCTTCTGCCGTGGGTTTTGAATTAGACAAAAAAGGACTGAATTAGTGACACCCTTCGATTCAATTCATGATCAAAAACTGTAGCATCCCCCCAATTTCTGTCGTTCGGGCAAATGAAATGGCAGCGCATTCATGGCAATTGGAACCAGCAAAATTGCTACTTCTGCTGGTTTCCTATTGACTAAACGGATGGCACTAATTAAATTATGGCGCGCTGATTACACTTATAGTCGAAAACCCAAAAAAAATAAATCTTTATTTTGCCTTCATTTGGTCTTCATTTGGAAGCTTTGTTATGTATTATATTATTGGCATTTTATCATTACTTGTGGTGTGATAACAGTGTTTAATGCAAATACTCATAAGCAACAACAATATTGGTTAACAAACTTTAAATCCCATACATATAAAAACTATATATTAATATTTTTTTGAAGTATTTATTTTTTAAAATTAATATCATTAGAAAAACAACCTTTAACTATTCTTGATATAAGTGACATTTTATATAATTATACACCTTGTTAGATACGGCCTACAATAAGCTGGCCCAACATATAATTAAAATAGATACAAATATTAACGGTCTAGATATAAGAGTATAAAATTGATCGGATTTTCTGAATAATAGCTATACTAGACATTAAACAGAGTATTTTAATTCTAACGAACAGTTACGGTCAACCATTGGATAATAATGCACCAATAAATAATCTAATTAAAAAATTATCGAAAATGATACCCATTTTAATAGTCAAATGATTTTTCAATTAATTTAAATGGTGATTATATTTCAAAAATAATATTTTTATCTATTGTCAAGAAAATACATTCTAGCATAAGTGACAGTTTCAGAACCTAACTAGTCAGTTAACATCTCACTATAAATTCAACTCTTTCCAAATAAAGGAAATGAGAAAAAAATTTAGAAAAGATACTCAAATAAATAGTGCACATCAAGATACTGAAATCGCATCCTCCTAACTCAACTCATTACCATCATCTTTCAATTCTAGTTTTTCTTCTACATCTTTCTACTTCTTTAAAAAATATCACTGATTTAAGCGTTGAAAGATATATTGGGGAAAGAGTCTCATATATTTCTACTTTTTATTTGATTTGTTGTGGTATATAGAATAAGAATTAATAATTATGAAAATTGGACCCACTGCTTGTTGGGGTCACTCCGTGGTATTTTTATCCACGGACTCAAAATGAGAAAATGGACGCGGACTCTTGGAGTGGTTCGAGAAGCCTGTCAAGACGGATGATGACTCCTTAAAGGAGACATGTTTGAGAGGTAGCTGAGGACATAGACGATGACTCTAAAAGTCCAGGCGTTGACTCTCTCTCTCTCTCTCCGTAGACCTGCTGTAGCCGCATTTTGCAGGTGGACAGTTGACCCACTTTGATTAAAGGTTGAGGCGGTTACAATTTTCAAGGGCGTCAGGCCTGTCACTCTTGCATGTCGGGCGTACATCTGCCATGGCAGGCCTAAAAGGCGTGGTCCTGCCACCCTACTGTTAGGGTGGCTAGTAGACCACTAGGCCTCATGTGTATATATAGGCTTGTGCCATTGCTGGAGAAGTAGAGTGCCGTGAAGTGTGAGAGGCAATCACTTGGAGTATGCTTTGAGAGAACTGTGGGCAAGCCTTATTGTAAAGATAGAGAGAGAAATATTTTTAGAGAGAGATTGAGAAATATGCACTTATGATTGTTTTTCTTTTGTTTGGGCTTTGTATAGCTAACATTCTTGTAAACAATCAACTCTTTATAGTGTATTATTTGGTGATTTTTTCTCATGTTGATAAGGGTCTTTCCACGTCAAAATCTCGTGTGTGTTTTTCTCATTTTTCTATCTCTACTTTTGGCCGTCCCTCCGAGAGCTCTGTTCTGTTGCTATCCGATTGATCCGTCCGTCCGGTCACTGTGCCTTCCGTGTTGTGTTAACAAGTGGTATCAGAGAGTTGATTCTTTGAATGGTGACCTTATTGTTGGCTGCTATGGAGGTAGGAAGCAAAATGACTTGCTTAAATGGAACCAACTTTGACACTTGGCAGAGTAAGATGTTAGACTTGCTATTTATGAAGTCCATGCACAATCCGGTTTTTGCCATACAAAAGCTGGCGGCAAAAACGGATGAGGAGTGGGTGTTGGAGCACAAGCAAGTGTGCAGTTATATCGCAGTTCGTGGACGATAACGTGTACAACCACGTTCCGGGAGAGACGAATGCCAAGGAGCTTGGGAGAAATTGCAAAAAGCTTTATGCCTCAAAGATCGGCAATAACAAAATCTTTCACCTGATGAAGCTCATGCAGATTCGGTACAAGGACGGCTCATCTGTCACCAACCGCCTGAACAAATTTCAGGGCTGTGTGGACTTGCTGAGTGGCATGGGGATCAAATTTGAGGATGAGGTGTTCGGACTCTGGTTCCTAGCAACCTTCCCGGACTCATGGGAGGTCATGAGAATCACCATTGCCAACACGGCTCCTAACGACATGGTGACTTTGGAGATGGCAAAAGGAGCTGTGTTGAACGAGGAGATGAGACGTCGGTCTCAGGGAACGTCCACCTCTCAGCACTTCGAGGTCCTTGTCACCGAATCTAGGGGAAGGAGCCGAGGACATGGCCCAAAGTTTGAAGACAAAGGGCGGAGTAAGCCACGTTCTCGGTACCAGAACATGGAGTGCCATCATTGTGGTAAGAAGGGCCACATCAAGAGATTTTGTTATAAATGGAAGCATGAAAACGCTGGAAAAGAAATGGGCAAAAAGAGACGTGGCGAGGAAGAGTCCTCGGTCTCTGCTGTCACAGAAAGTGACCTCCTTTTGGCCTGCGAGTCTGAGGACTCTGTGAGCGTGGCTGAGCAGGCCTCTGACTGGGTGATGGATTCTAGTGTATTCATACACGTCACCTCCAGGAGAGAGCTGTTCTCCACTTACACTTCAAGTGCCCCAGGAGTGTTGAAGATGGGCAACATAGAGACGTCCGAGATCATTGGACGAGGCGATGTCTCCTTGATGACAAACAATAGAGCCCGACTGATTTTGACGGACGTCCGACATGTCCATGATATTCGTATGAATATCATTTCAGTAGGACGACTTGATGATGAAGGCTACTGCATCGTCTTTTGTGACGATGGTTTTAAGCTGAAGAAGAGATCCATGGTGGTTGCCCGAGGAGGAAAGGCCTCAGGCCTTTACGTGCTGAAAGCCACGGCTCAGGTGGGTGAGGTAAATGCCATAAGATGTGTGGAGTCCTCAGGCCTATGGCATAAAAGGCTTAGACACATGAGTGATAGGGGCATGAGTCATCTGACCAAGAAGAGTCTCATCCCATAGTTAGATGAAGAAAGGCCGAGGATTTGCTCTCACTGCATTGCGGGGAAGCAACGGAGAGTCTCCTTTCAGGGAGACGCATCTTCCAAAAGGTCCGAGATCCTAGAGCTCGTCCACACAGATGTGTGTGGTCCCCTCTCGAAAAGGTCTTTTGGAAGAGCGCAGTATTTTGTCTCCTTCATTAGCGATTGCTCGAGGAAACTGTGGATGTTCCCACTCAAAACCAAGGACCAAGTTGCAGGAATCTTTGAACAGTTCATGTCCTCGTTGAGCGTGAGACCAGGTGGAGGTTGAAGGTAGTCCGGAGTGACAACGGTGGAGAGTACATGGGGAATTTTGATGTCTATTGCAGAGCTCACAATATCAAACATCAAAGGATTCCATTGAAGACGCCACAATTGAACGACGTTACCGAGAGGATGAATCACACCTTGATGGAAAGGGTTATATACTTGTTATCCGAGGTTAGGCTTCTGGGATCTTTTTGGGTCGAGGCCTTGAAGGCGGCCGCCTACGTGATCAACCGGTCGTCCAGTAAGTCTCTGAACGGGGAAGTTTCAAAAAGGATCTGGACCGAAAAGGAGCCAGCGTACAACCATCTTCGGACATTTTACTGCAAGGCCTTTGTTCATGTTCCGAGAGATGAGAGGAGTAAGTTAGAGTCAAAGACAAAGCAATGCGTCTTTCTGGGCTATGGCGAGGACGAACTTGGGTATAGGTTCTATGACCCAATTGAAAGGAAGCTAGTCCGGTCTCGAGATGTAGTCTTCGTTGAGGAAGAGACCATCAAGGATGTTGGGAAAGAGAAGTCTCAACCCAATACTTCCCAGACGGACAAAGTTAATATTGAAGTTGTCCGTCCAGTACCTCTTGAGTCCGATGTTGATAGACCAAGAGTGGCTGGCAACCATGTTGAGGCGATCCCAACGCCTCAGGAGAATCAGGTTGAAGATCTGGCCCCTCAACAGGTCAAGGTGGCCCCTGTGAGACGGTCATTCAGAAAAAAACGTTTGTCAATCCACCTGCCAGCAAGTGAGTACGTCCTCCTCACTGCTGCAGGAGAACTTGAAGATTTCGGTGAGGCCATGTGTAGCGCTCAGAAAGATAAATGGTTTGAGGCCATGAAGGAAGAAATGGCCTCTCTCCATGAAAATCATACCTTTGAGCTGGCTAAGCTGTCCAAAGGGAAGAAAGCCCTGAAAAACAAGTGGGTCTTCCGACTAAAGACGGCCGAGGAAGGGTGCAAGCCAAGACACAAGGCACGGCTTGTGGTGAAGGGCTTCAGTCAACGTAAAGATGTTGACTTTGATAAAATTTTCATACCTGTTGTGAATATGTCCTCGGTCTGTGTGGTGTTCGGACTGGCAGCAGCTTTGGATCTGGAGATTGAGCAACTGGACGTCCGGACAGCATTTCTCCATAGAGATATTGAGGAGAAGATCTACATGAAGCAACTAGATGGTTTTGAAGTTAAGGGAAAGGAATGACTGGTTTGTCGTTTGAAGAAGAGCTTGTACGGGCTGAAGCAAGTTCCGAGACAGTGGTACCGAAAGTTTGAGTCCATCATGATCGGACGATGATACCATAAGACTACTTCCGATCACTGTCTTTATCCATAGATTTTCAAAAAATGACTTCGTCATCCTCCTCCTTTATGTGGACGACATGCTGGTTGTTAGACAGAATAGTACTCAGATCAATGAACTGAAAGAACAACTGGAGCAGTCTTTTGCCATGAAAGACCTCGGACTGGAGAAGCAGATTCTAGGGATCAGAATATTTCACGACCGAGGGGACAAGAAGCTCTGGTTGTCTTAGGAAGGCTATGTTGAAAAGGTGTTTCAGCGATTTAATATGGAAAGCTCCAAGCCTGTCAGTACCCATTTCGCCAACCATTTTAGGCTGAGCAAGCAGCAGTGTCCGTTCTTGGACACTGAGAAGGAACGCATGAGTAAGATACCTTACTCCTCGACCGTTGGTAGTCTGATGTACACGGTTGTGTGTATGCGGCTAGACATTGCTCATGCGGTTGGTCTTGTGAGCCATTTTCTCTCAAACCCAGGGATGGAGCATTGGTCCACGGTAAATTGGATTTTCAGATATCGCCGTGGGACTTCGAAGATGGATTTGCAATTTGGAGGAGAGAAGCTTCAGCTGGTTGGGTACACGGATGACGATATGGCCGGGGACGTTGATTCTCGGAAATCAACGTCGGATACTTGGTAAAATTTACGGGAGGGGCGGTCTCTTGGCAGTCCAAGTTATAGAAATGAGTCACTCTCTCGACTATAGAGGCAGAGTTCATTGCCGTGACCGAGGCCTGCAAAGAAATGCTCTGGATGAAAAGGTTTGTCCAAGGGTTGGGTTTAAGGCAAGAAACGTCCGAGGTCCTCTGTGATAGCCAAAGTGCCATTCACTTGTGTAAAAAATTTCTCATTTCATTTCAAGTCAAAGCACATTGACGTGCGATATCATTGGGTGAGAGATGTTTTTGATGATGGGCAGCTATCAATTAGAAAGGTCTGGTCGTATGACAATGGCTCGAACATGTTAACCAAAGTTTTGCCAAAGGGAAAGTTAGAAGCTTGTTGTGACATTACCGGTCTAACTAACTTCACTCCCACTCGGTCGTGAGGGAAAGTTTGTTGGGGTCACTCCTTCGTGATATTTTTGTCCGAGGACTCAAAAGGAGAAAATGGACGCGGACTCTTGGAGTGGTCCGAGAAGCCTGTCAAGATGGACGAGGACTCGTTAAAGGAGACATGTCCGAGAGGTAGTTGATGACATGGACGAGGACTCCGAAAGCTTAGGCGTTGACTCTCTCTCCCTCCGTAGGCCTGCTGTAGCTGTGTTTTACAGGTGAACAGTTGACCCACTCTAATTAGAGGTTGAGACGGTTACAACTTTCAAGGGCGTCAGGCCTGCCACTCTGGCACGTCGGGCGTGCGCTTGCCATGGCAGGCCTAGGAGGCGTGGTCCTGCCACCCTACTGCTAGGGTGGCTGGCCGACCACTAGGCCTCATGTGTATATATAGGCTTGTGCCATTGCTAGAGAAGTAGAGTGTCGTGAAGTGTGAGAATCAATCACTTGGAGCATGCTTTGAGAGAGCTGTGTGCAAGTCTTGTTGTAAGATAGAGAGATATATATTTTTAGATAGAGATTGAGAAATATATACTTGTGCTTGTTTTTCTTTTATTTGGGTTTTGTATAGCTAACATTCTTATAAACAATGAACTCTTTATAGTGTATTCTTTGGTAATTTTTTTCTTTGTTGAGAAGGGTTTTTTCACGTCAAAATCTCGTGTGTGTTTCTCTCGTTTTTCTATTTCTACTTTTGGCCGTCCGTCCGAGAGCTCTGTTCTGTTGCTGTCCAAGTGATCTGTCCGCCTGGTCACCGTGCCTTCCGTTTTGCGCCAACACTGCTAACCGGATAAATCGAATAATTGACTTAATTCTTTAATTTATGTGACAATTCAGGCTATTTAAACATGTCAAATCTATATAAAAATAAATAGATAAGTATTTATAAGATTATTTAACAATATTTAAAAAATAATTTGTGTTATTTTTAAAATATTTTTCTAAATAATAAAGTAATTTGTAGAAAATTTGATTGACATGGTCTGCCCCAAAATACGTAATTGGGCATCTTTCTTTGTTTCTTTCTTTTTTAATAGTAATCCGAGTGGCGTGCTAGAAACGCGCTGTTGCGGCAAGTGGGAAGCTCGAGAACACTTGCCTCAATAAGTCGACGTTTAGCCTTATAAGCAGACTTCCCTGGTAGTGTTATATTGCTCTTCACGATCTCCGCCGTTGCATTTGTCTGAGATTAGTCAACGGCTGTGATTGCAGGAACACGTCTCGCCTAATGAATATTTTACTATGAGAAATATTTCACATTTTCATATATACTGTTTACTTATTCTTCAAATATTTTCAGATAATATAATATTTATATATTATTTATTTTTATATAAATTTATTAATATAAATATATAAATAAAAATATTATTGTTATGGTCCCTGATCCGATTCTACCGACGGACAGAGAGCCTTCGATTCCTGCTTACGCTGGGCTGCCGGCCGGCTTGGTCCGGTCTCCGTTTCTATAAACTCGACTCCGCACAACACAAACAACGAACAAGAGGGCGATGGTCCGTGATTTCTCCCACCGCCCACTCCGACGCTCAAGTCACAAATTCCCGCAACGACGAAATGCGCACGCTATGAGCGGTGGCGCGATTGATCTTTGGAAAGCGTAAGAGATGCTCGTGTAATGGTATGGAGAATGCAGTGAGTAGTTTGTGGAAAGCCTGGCTTCCTTGTTGCACCGCGGTGGGTGGCTGGTTATCCCGTAGTCTGAGTAGACGTGGGAGAGAGAATTGTGGTAGCTCGTATGGGGTCGACGGGCGAGTCATCCTCGCTTCAACTCGTTACTTTTCTGTCATCGAGTCGAGTAGAAGAAAGTTCAGAGTTGCTTGAGTTCGATTCGATATTGGGATCGGAATTTTGAAAGAGGAAGAAGAAGATCGAGGAGATGAAGCTCCTTTTTTCTGTGGGGCGCGAGGGTTCTTATAGGCCTCTCCCCGTTGGACTCTGGGTGCCAGAATGCCCGTTGCTAGGGCTTCTGCGCCGCTGGTCACTGTTGTGGACAGCCGGTCATGTCGGTTGTCCTTTTGCCGTGGCTGGCACGCTTCTGAGCGCTGCCAGCCACGCCCGATTTTCCCGTGAGCGGGGATTGGTTGGTTTCCTACAGGTTGCTGCGAGAGCCGTTGGTCGCGCTGCACCAGCCACTCCTCTATTGGCTAGCCTTTCCGTCTTTTTGCCGGTTTCCCGGCGACGTATTAAATGCGTTATAGGGTTCCGTTGCCTTTTGCCAGCATGGGCTCTGCACGTGTCTTCCGACTACTGGACTGGGCTCGCCATCTCACGTGGGCTTTTAGACTTTTTGCGGGCCACGAAATTTTTCATGGGTCAGGACAATAGACTCAACAATTATATTATTAAAATATCCAAATTTTAGCTAAAATTTAATTATTTATATATATGAACAGCACAAACCTAATAAGTATTTTAAACTTTAATATTAATTTGTTCATTACTTTCTGCATTTTAACAAAATCATTCCCTTATGGTACTTGTTAGTATGTGTTTTGGTTTCATAAGGGATGAAATAGGTGTCACTTCTTTATTGAATGTATTTATTCTGTCAAAATTTTTTATTTATACTATAGATAAAAATATTGATTATTACTTTAAATATTAACTAATAAATCTGATATTTATTAGTTAAATTATAAATTTTTTAAAATTTTTTTAATATATTCAATACTAATATATATTATCTAAAATATATCATATTTATATAGTTATAACTACTATCGATGCAAATATTGATATGTTTATCTATAATCGATGTACGTCATCTTGTTGAATATGTATTGATGTGTTTTCAAGTCCGGGTTACTGTGTGGATTAAAAAGCTTTCGAATTCTTCGTATCGAGTCGATCTCAAACGAGTTCGATCTTCATGCCTTTCAATTTGGGTTTTGGGTACCACAAACAATTAACAAGAGGTTAGAGGGTTTGTGAGACTCGCTCTTTAATTTACCTTTCGATATTTAAATCAGTAATCTCTCTAAGAAAATAAAAGGATGTAAGAGTGTAAAGGTAAACAAAATATAGAATATAAAGATGTTTGCGTGCAGGGGGGTGCGAGTGAAAATTAGAGGAGGCTTGGACTCCTTTTGTACATTTCGGAGAGTGGCACACTACGATCGTTGGACGAGAGTGACGGTTTTTTGAAGAAAAGAGAGTTTAGTTCTTTTCTCGTTTTTTGTGAATTTGGGCTTGAGTTTCGTATTTCAAACTTAACATGAATGATTTCTCTCTCTCTCCTCTCCTAGTAAATGAGGAGGATATTTATAGAGCTCCGTGGCGGAGGCTTTAGGTGTCAGAGTTAGTGACATGTGTTCTATCCGGGTTCACCATCTACTAAGCACTAGCAATGATAACCAGTGTTAGGTGTCGTCTTATAATGATAAGTGAACCATTGTTGGATGTGGTTGATATGGACCAGGCTACTTTTTACTGGGATTTGTTGAATCGCTATCGGTTGATGGGGGTAGCGGTCTGTCCGAATTGAGCGCATCTACTGTTGGTTGGTACTATCTGAGCCCGTGTTTTTGCGATGCGTCAAGAGTTGTTAGATTGGCCTTGGATCCACTTCATGTTGCTAGGCTTTGCACGACACTTTTTCGGTCTTACTGCCCAACTAGACTTCTTGGCAGGTTGTGCTTCATTCTAGATTTGTCCATGTGCATATTGGACCCATTATGTACAATTCTTCCAATCTATTCATACTCCAACGAAGAATACAATCTCAAATGACATTCATTTATATTCTTTATATTTAGCCCAATCAACTTAATATAAACTATCTAATCTTATTATCTATTTCAAATTTCATATTTAAAATAGTGATGAAGATTGAGATTAGTTGGCATCGTTTTTAGCATTTTGTCAATAGTTTGGGTATAAAAAAATGGTTGTAAGTACACGTTGTGATCGCTATATTACGTACAAATTACTTTTATATGTTTAAATTATTATAGAATTAAAAACTATAGTGGACTTGAAAATTTTAGACTTAGTTTTTTTTTATCTAAATTTTATATTTTCTACTTTATTATTAAAGTTTTTTTCAGGCAACAATTACTCAATTTATACAACTAACACCCAATAAATTTTTAAAAATTAGATTTTGTTACCGTCATTTCGATATTATTCTATCTTATTATTGTAATGGTAAAATATATCCTTATAAAAGACTAATATTAAATCAACATATTAAAATATTATCTTAATTTCTACTCTTAATTATTTATAAAATAATTTAAACATTAAAAAGGTAAACAAAAAAATTTTTAGAATGACTGTAACCAATCATGTAATCTCGAATTACATGCAAAACAATGTTAGTTTCAGGAGTGCATTTGGGCCGACTGGCCCATGGGCCTGTGCTGACAACTGCTACGGGAGCTTTTTCAACAAAGTCGGCCCAAAAATGAAGGCATCCGCATCGTCTCCCACTTCCCGCTTTTTGCAGCCCTTCTGCAAGTTTCAGAGGGCGAGAGAGACAGACAGAGAAACCAGGCTCTAGAGTGGAAGCAAGAGGAGAAAGGAGAAAGAAAAATGGCGGCGGAGGACGTGGAAGCAGTGGATTTCGAGCCGGAAGAAGATGATCTCATGGATGAAGACGGAGCTGCCGACGACGACGCGCCTAGATCTTCCTTCCCTAAGCTCAAGTCTGCCATCACTGGAGGCTCTTCCGCAGCCTTCGGTGGCCCCAAGAAGACCAAAGGCCGTGGATTCAGGGAGGAGGTCGATGCTGAACGCTCTAGCCGCCTAGCTGGTCGCGATTTCGACTCTATCGATTCCGACGGCGGGCCCGGCCCGCAACGATGTGAGCTCTCTCTCCCTTTCTCTCTCTGGAATATTTCTGATTGTTGAATTAGTTTATTAGGGTTTTTATTGTATCGTATCCGATTATTTTTTGGGTACTTTCTTAACCGTAGGTTTACTGCTTGAGGGTTTTAATTTGATCACTTTCCAATTTTCAGTGGCCTTCTGTTTTTGTTTGTCTAATTAGGCAGGCTAAATACTGGGAACTCTCTGAAGCATTGTAATGAATAAGCAACAAGAAAGCATGGCTATTAACCCCTTACGTGGTAAATTACTAAATATTTGACGAGTTCCTGAAGTAATAAGAGGAGGAAAGTAATGTTGAGGAATTATTTCCCCACCCCACGCCACCCTCACCAGCAAAGAATGTCAAATTGGACGAAATCCACACTTCAAATTCTAATTGGAGCGGTTACACGCTCCATTTCAGAGGAGTTGATTCTGCAATTTTGAAAATCAAATTGGAGATACTTATGTGGCAATCACTTTAGGCACCTTCAATCATGCAGAACTTTTGGGGATTCATTAGGTTTTCTTATCCTGCAATCAGCTTTAAAATGGAGGTTCGTGTGTGAAAACTGTGACTAGTGTATGTTGTGGGTTTTTGTTGATCTCAAGAAAATACTAGGTTTGTTGTGTGGATATGATGTGTGTTCCACATTGGGGAGTTTGAGGTAGAACCTCCAACTTATAAGTTTGAGGGGCTCTCCTCCCATGGGGCGTCTTTTGGGGTGGGCTTTCCTCCTGGACATGTGCACGCATCAATAGCGCTTTCATTGAGACTGGCCCCGGCTTGGAGAGGGCTACCTACGGAGGGGTTGACCTGTTGCCGGTGTGCCGGAGTGGAGTGAAGCGTCACAGAGTAAAAGCCGTCGAGTGAAGTACCATAGAGTGCAACCGCCGAGGTTTGTAGCTATTGAAAGGGGGAGGAATGATGCATGTCCCACATTAGGGAGTTTGAGGCAGAACCTCTAACTTATAAGTTTGGGGGGCTCTTCTCCTCATAGGGCGTCTTTTTAGGGTGAGCTCTGCCCCCGAACTTGTGCACGCATTAGGGTGTTTTCACTCTACACTGAACTGTTATTTGAGTCTCTATTAACAACTTTGCATTGTTTTGTCGTAATGAAAAATAAATTTTCTGTGAAATGACATGCCTCATTGATATTTTCTAAACTTAAAGCCTGCGGATATTTTTAACAAGTCTATCACTAAATAATTCCACTGGTGTAGTTTAGGCATGCAGTCATGTTTCTTGCTTTGCACCTCTTATGAGTTTCTAAATTCTGAGACATTCTTCAATCTTGCAATTTTCAGGCAACTTAGTTAGCTTTGTTCTTCATATCATCAATGCCAATCTCTAATAAAAAACGAAAGTTTCTTCTTTGCAGCAATTGAAGGTTGGATCATACTGGTCACAGGAGTTCATGAGGAGGCACAAGAAGATGACCTCCAAAATGCTTTTGGTGACTTTGGGGAGATCAAGAATTTGCATTTGAATCTGGATCGTCGTACTGGGTTTGTTAAGGTGGGAAATTGTGCAATGCGATCTTATTTCTGTACTTTTGTCTTGGTAAAAACCACTATTGCCACAGCTTTTCCATGCGTCATCAGGCCATAATAGTTGGACAATTTATGACAATACTGGATGTGCAATTCTCTTTGTGTCTATTGTGATATGCAGAACCTTTTTGCTAAACTACCACACTCAATTAGGCGCACAGAATATCCTTAATTGTTAGCAGTATTCCTTTACTAGTTGAATATTCATTGTTCCTTTTACTGCTTCAGTACTTATACCCCCACTGATAAACATCAGCAATATAACATTTAAGATCTATTAATATATATATATTTAGGCATCTAGGGGTGCTTATCTATATGTATGAATCGTTTCAATCATAAAAAAGTTAAAGTATTTAGAACCCTAGGTTGTGAATCGCAAAGGGCCTTCTTTTATTGTGGAGAATTTGTGTCTATTTTTTTTTTTTTCTAAAAATCTAGAAAATGTGTATAAATTTGTATGTTTTTGGTTTTTCAACTTTGAATTAAAGTTTGAAAAACTTTGAAAACATTGGAATGATTTTTATAAAAAATAGTCATTTTTTACAATGAACCATTTTCTATAGTATTTTAAATTTGGCATATATATCAATCTTTTTAGAATGCGTAATGTTAGAAAATTGTCTTATAAGGTTATAAATATATATTTATACCAAATTTGAAGTAATCTTTGTAATAAATGATGAGAACTAAATTTAATTTTGTAATCAATTCTTCTTTGTATTATCATGTCTTTATTCAATAGAATACGTAATAATTTTATGTAAGTTTTAAGTTATAAATTATATTTCTAGACATTGGCAAATATGCCTATATCACTTGATATGATAAGCTAAAGGTGTGGCCTTATTGATATTTGGGTTAGCGTCTAACTTTTTATGCAACTTGAAAAGTATATAATTCGTACATTATTAATTTAGTAACAAACTGTACAAGTTACATTTTTAGTAAGTTAAAAAATCATCATTATTAAGGACTTGAATGTTATGAGTAATGACACTTGACTTATTGATAATTATTTATTATGTGACTGTAAATAAAATGAGTGTTGCTGTTTTTTTTACTTGACTTGTTATTTTTGTGAGTGTATGATTAGTTTTGAGTTCCGCTCATTAACATTGAAGAGTTAATGCATAATGAATTGAGATTCAAAGTTTCTGAGTTTTCACAATATTCATCATATTATTAAATGAACATATCAAGTAATCTCTTGTTTATATTATACTCCTCTCCTAAGAAACCTCATAAAATAGACTTAAACTTATCTTGTTGAGCTTCAGGAGTTCAGCTCGAACAAGTTTTAATAAACGTTTTTACTGATTGCTGGGTTACTAACAGCTACTAATAAATATTTACTTGTGGAAATTTTCACTTTTTAAACAGAAATTAATGGACATATTTTGCTGGATGCTTTTAAAAATAAAAAAAAGTGGAAAAGGAAATAAAACTGAAAATGGAAAACAGTTTCCAAAAATGAACAGACCTAAATTCTATTTAATGCATTTATCATTTCAACATTGTTAACTTTTGAAAGAACTGATGTGATTATTAGGCAATGGATATTTACATGTACAATTTTCTAGTATATAACCTTATAATCTTATCAGTATAGTATAATGCCCTTGAAATTGTAATATGGGAGCATTCACTTGGCATTCCTTTTTGTCCAAGAATATTTCATTTTTTTGTAAGATTGGGTAAATGATTTTTTCCCTTCCCCTTGTGTGTATCTCCAGAGATGATTCAAAATTTTCAGGGATTTTTTTTCCCCCTTTGAGCTATTGCTAAAGAAGCTGTGGAAGTGGCTTTGGAATAGCCACAATCCTGTCATTGATTTTGGCTATGAAATCTTCAATTTGTTTGCCTATGACACAATAATGTTTCCTTTTGTCATTGTTACTGGATTATTCAATCTAGTGTGGTGGAAATAAAAGACTGCAATCCCTTTACCGTGTCATATACTCAGAAAATATAGGACAGCATCCCAGTATAGGCGGGTGAGCCCCATTGTTGCTGGTATTTTTAGCTTCAACATAGCCATTCTAGTGAAATTAAGGAGAAAAGCCCATATATTGCCTTGTTCAATGAGAAAAGAGTGACTTAGTGCCCAAGACTTCATATTATGGTTCTTGGAGATAGTCAAATGTAAATAGCCGTAAATCTGGATTGCAGATAAACCATTTTAATGGTTTGGATCTGTGACCTTCATATTACAGTCGGGCAACCTTTCTATTATGTCAAAACTCTCTCGGCTTTGGTCAATGAAATCATAAAAATAATAGGAAAGCAACAGAATTTGGTTGCTTCTCTTATAATGATTTTTTTGTTGGTGTTTGTGTAGCAGTCTTTTAATTAGAATTCTATCGTCCTTTGTCAACTCACAATGTTGCTTGATGCCATTTGAACTTCAGGGATATGCACTGATTGAGTATGAGAAGTTCGAGGAGGCGCAGGCTGCAATATCAGCAATGAATGGTTCTGAACTTCTTACTCAGATAATCAGTGTTGATTGGGCATTCAGCAATGGCCCTTATAGGAGGAGGAACATAAGGAGGAGGCATGTCTTTGTTATTGAAACTTCTTTCTTTGCCAAGAACTCTTGAATTTCCCAAGTTTATTAAAAAAAAAAAAAGATTCTATTGAAAATGATAGAATTGAATGGATATGATGTTGGAAATTACATTGTCGATGAACATTTATCTTCTTCAAGTTGTTCTGCCTTCCTGGAAGTTGAGAATATCCTTTGTTTTTGGTGGATAATTAAATTCTCTATAGTGGTGCCTGAGGTGAGATGTGCTTCCTCTTCCAGCTTCTGTGAATGGACTGGGGTGGCAGAAGCTGCTTGGACCTGTTAATTACCTGAACTAGGGGGGTATGGTTGGGTAACTTGGGTTTGAGATCGTGCTGGTGGTTGCAGACTACTGACTTTGTGTTTGGGTATGGGTCGTGGATGAAAATATCAGTATTTGTATTGGTTGTGACCATATCAAACAATACGTATTGGTATTGAGTGTCGAAATGGAAAAAAATTTTCATAAAATTGTAAGCTGATAGGGTTTTATCATTTAATATATCACAATATCTTGTCGATACGGCAATATATTATGATATTATTACAGTATTGGAAAATATCTGTATAAGGGACTCTGATAGCGGTACGTATCGGCTGATATTCTATCAATTTGGGTTTAAATGCTGTACCTGATGGGTGAAAAGAAAGTAGAAGAGGATTTAAAGTGGATAATGAAACTAAAGTAGTTTTTCAACCATCTGTCTTCATTGTCCTGTTCTTTCTTCCTTGGGCCCTGCCCTAACTAATAACTAGTGAGACATAGGCCTTAGGGCTGAGCTGATGGTCAATTGTGATTTGTAAAAGGCGGCCATCCTTTCCTGTCAGTGAAGAAATCCCACTGGCTCCCATTTCCTCCTCTCTTGGGAGGTCATTTTGGTTTCTCTTATTCGCTGCAGAAAAAAAAATTGGATTTCGTTATTTGGTTTCCTTGTTTTGATAATCGATATCTTTGATGTCATTGTTCTTCAGTAGCAGAGAAATGCATTAAGTAGCAGTCAAAAATCATATGTGATCAGATTGTGCGGCCTTGTTAGCTTTGTTTTTCAGAATCTGGTTTTCATAGTCGTCTACATTATTCAAGATACCATAGCCCTTTCTTTTGCTGTATATATTCTTGGTTTGACAGGCATTTCTAAATGTTTATTCTTGGTTTGCTTTCAATTTATTTGCAGAAGATCACCACCCCGTGGCCCTCGATCAAGGACTCCTCCGAGGGGGAGACATTGAAAAGCCAGTTTGAACTTCTTGAGCTTCCCTATAGAATTTTCAATTTAAATGTTTGGTAAGTATTTAATTAGCATAGGTGACTCCATTATCTGGATTCTGGTTCTTTTCTGACAACCCTTATCCCATGAGTTCTGTATAGATCTTCCTCTGTAAACTGCTAGGTTTGCTGAGCTGCGATCTTGTGCCCGTGGACATGTAATATTTATTTTTCCCATCATATGATCTAATGTTCAATTGCATTCTGCTTGCAAAATACTTGTGATGTATGGTTAATTCCATGTCAAAATTGTAGTTTTGCCTGCACTTCCTCACCTTTGTGGAATCATTCTCAACGTTCAAAAGACAAATCTTTTAGCCTGTCCTCCATGAACTCTCGAAATGTACTCAATAACGTGGGCTTTCTTCATTTATCTATTCTTATTTGGACTTGTTATCTTTAATAAATGGCCAGAACAATACAGTGCTGTCCAAAAGATGCTCAACGATAATAACATTATAAAAAATGGCCCCTCCCCTCGACTGCCCCACCACCCACAACAGAAAGGAGGAAGAAGAGGATTGAATCATTTTTGGGCTGAATTTCTGTTTGTTAAGCTTGGCATGTAATTTCTGATGTGGGAGTGTTGTTATGGTCCTCTCATCGAAACGGGCGTCTAACATTAGCTGAAAGATGTATCAATTGAATAGATAAATAGGTAAAATTATATTTAAATAATTATTTATTTTCATAATTTATCTATTTAATTTTTTATCCTGATTATTAGATGTATGTGAAAGCCTCCCTGATAGTTGAAGTGTTTGAGATTTGCAGAAGGATGTGTCATCGGATTCAATTTTACTACCTTTAAAACCAGAAACATCCGGCCATCCATGGCAGTCGAGCAT
Source organism: Nepenthes gracilis (assembly GCA_033239525.1). Taxonomy (NCBI): domain Eukaryota; kingdom Viridiplantae; phylum Streptophyta; class Magnoliopsida; order Caryophyllales; family Nepenthaceae; genus Nepenthes; species Nepenthes gracilis. Next base: position 17,652,945 of record BSYO01000007.1, read on the forward strand.
ATTGCTGTTTAACTGCAATATCAAAATATTATCACAATATTTAACTATAATTGTTTATATTTATCTATAATATTTAATTATAATTGTTTATATTTAAATAGCCGATTGTGACCAAAAAAAAAAAAAAAAAAAAGAAAATTTAAACCATCTCTCTATGAAAAATGTAGTCCCCCGACCTCAGGTATTAATGGGCGGTCCAGTGTGAGAAAGATGGCACCTGAAGCCGGCAGTATTAATCAATAATTAGATAATATGGCTCACCTCTGTATAAATTTTTTTTTTTTCGATTTTATTAAGAGAGATGAGAAAAGACTTATATCTGAATAAATAAAATTAACTCTAATTTTTTTAAATATTATTTGAATTATTAATATATGGGCGAGTAAATAAATTTATTGGGTTTATTTAGATATAAGAAAGTTTTGTAATCTTTCATACAATCTATATATAAAATAATATTTTTTTTCTCATAGTTATGAGCCTCACTCTAATTTAACTTTTACTTTCTCCATTCTTTCTCTCTCTCTCCACAAAAAATAATAATTTTGACATATATCTAAGCCAACCCATTGAAGATGATAGCAATGCTCCTCTTCAATACATAAACACACTCTCTCTACTTTTTACATTTTGGGTGAGGAATAATCTATTGCAATTTCATGATGCAATCCACATCGATGTAATAAAAATAAAGAGCTTCCGAGAATGATCAAGGACCTGTAATAATTTAGAATGATGTTGCGTCCTGCCACGGCCATTCTGCATTTGACAGGGAGTCTTGGATTCCTAAGCACGGACGCGTTAGGAGGAAAGGGTGGTGCATCTCTGTGAACTGGGACTCTGTAACACAAACAACAAAACGGTAGGTCGGGTGTCGGGCAGATTTCTCCACCGAACCGCTCCGACCCTCCGACGCAAAGAAATTTCATAATGAAACCAAATGGCACACACTAAGAGCGTGTCTGCGATTGAATCTTGTAAAAGCGTAAGAGATACGTAAATGATGGTGTGGAGAATGCAGTGAGCAGGTGATGGGAGGCCTGGCTCCTCGATCTTTCGTGGGTGGAAACTTTCCTGTGAATGGGAAGATGTTGGGGAGCAGTAACGAGCTAGCTTTTGCCAAATGGAAGTGAGTCACTCCTCAATTCCAGCTCTTGCTTCTTTGCGCGTTTGTTCCGAGTGTTATGAGATCGGTGTCTGAGTCTTAATGATCGTGGCTAGAGATGGTTGGGATCGGAGTTGAATCGGGATCCTCTTCTCTGTGGGGTGTGGGAGCTCTTATAGGCCCCTCCCCGTTGGACTCTGGGCACCAAGATGCCCGTTGCGAGGCTCCTTTGCCGCCGGTTGCTTGTCGTGGACCGCCGTCATGCCCATTGTTGTTTGTGGCGTGGCGTGTGCTCCCACTCACAGCTGCCACGCTTGGTTTTCCCGAGAATGAGGATTGACTTGGTGTTATGCAAGTGGTTGCGTGGCCGTTGGCGCCTTACTTCTCCATTGGCCGCCTTTTTTCGCATTTTAAAAGCAGCGACATTAATGCATTGTAGGGTTTACGGTGCCCGCTAGCGTGGCTCGCACGCGTTCCTGATTCTTGTTTGGGCTAGCCATCTTGCGCGGGCTTCTAAACATTTCATGGGCCTCGGAGTTCTTCATGGGCCAGGTTATGGGACCCAACACTAGCCCCCCATGCCTGGGCCGGCCAGTGGTCAGGCCTGGCATGTCCCTTGGGCTCATTTCGCAACTTCACAGCCTTCCTCATGCCGCGCTATTTGTTTATTGTTTTTCGGGTTCGCGCCTTCCCTAGGAGGTGGGACAGGCTTTTCAGGCGCTGCCGTGACTCGTTACTTCACCGGGTGAGATTCGCACGTCTCGGGTTGCGTCTGACAAGGGGTCTTTCCTGTTTCGTGAAAGACGTCTGTCGGTCGCCGTGCTGCATTGGGCAAGAGGGTGGCTTGCATCTCGCCCATAAATAGGAGGGGTACCCAAGCTAGTGAAGTTCATCCCTTAGCAACCATCGGAGGGGCGATGAGAAGATCCTGGCCTTCCCTGCCCTTGGCGGGCGTCCGAGAAGGAGTTGGATGGTTCGGCCGAATGCTCGGAGTTCTTGATGAAGACCGTTGTAATTTCGGTGTTGCAGCTTGCTCCTCATACTAATGAGAGTGGCTCGGCCATTCTGCTGTCGTCGCGTACCCTCTCGTAGCCGTGGCTCTCCTAAACGCGGGGTAGAGTCTTGGCGGAACCTCTGCGGGTATGTCTCCTGCCAGCAGAGGCCTCCGCACATGTCCTTCCCACTCGTCAGGCTCGAGCATTGACCGTGGAGGGATCTTGAGGCCAGAAACCCAGCGAGGGAGTCCGGGGTCCCGCCCCTACTTTCCGGGAGGGCTTTCCTGGCCTCGGTGCTGATCCCACCCCGGTCGATAGCGCTTCAGCGGCTTCCAACGGGGGGTGCTCCTCGCCTCCAAACTAGTCCGCTCGGCGAACTTTCGATGGCTCCAGTCGTGGGGATTTCATGTAGATCACGTTTTGCGAGCTCATCTGGGGCATGGAAATGGAGCACACGGGGCCGTGCACCGTAGTCTTCCTTCGTCTTTCTCGTAGCCTTATTGTTGTAAACTTTATACTTTGTAAGAAAGCATTGATTAATAAAAGAAGTAGCCCCCTTTTGCCTTTATTTTTCTCTTGCTTTTGTGCGTACTTCTCTTTTGCCGGGCGCCTTCCCCTTGTGATTTGTTTTCGATTTTGCATAAGCAGAGGAGTTACTGTTGGCGGTCGCGTCCTTTGGCGTGATTGGTGCATTTAATGTCTGCGTGGTCAGGAGACGTTGCGTCGCGGAGCCTTGCCTGGGAAACGCGCGAGGCTTCATGGCCCTTCCACGTGTAAGATTCCTATTGGCCATGCTCTGGTGCCTTCTGCCCTTTCGGGACTGCTGTCTCTTCAGGAGAGAACTTGCCTATTTAAACGCGAGATTTTCTCCCGGAACCTTGCACTTCTTTGCGCTTGTGTGTTTATCGGTAGTTTGCTCTCCCCGTGCGTGCTTCCTTGCTGCAAAGTTGATGGAGGATTCCTCTTACGACTCGGAACGCTCTTCTGACGGGTTTGAGCTTGGCTCTCTCGCTCCCGGGACTTCGGGGGCCGGCACTCCAGGAGGGGCTCGCTCTGAAGCCACGGTCGCAGGTCCTTCTCAGAGTCGGAGAGCGCCTCCAGGCTTCGAGAGGGTTGAGTCGCGCCGAAGGGCGGCTGCAGCTAAGGTGGAGTGGCTGAGGGCTCGTGTCACACACCTAGAAGGTGCTTGGGCTGAGTCAGAGGCCAGTGCCACACGTCTCGATGGTGCCAATGTGGGGGCGCAGGCCCGCATACTGACCCTTGAAGGAGAGATCGAGCAGCTTAAACAACAACACGAGGTTGAGGTTGCTAGGCTGCGGTCAGAGCTGAGGACGAGGCTCCGGCCGGAGGGAGTGAACCCTGCTTTGGAGCGGAGTTATCTCGACGCCGTTAGGCTTTGCCGGAGGTTGGCCTCGTTGGAGGATTCAAACTTCCGTGTTGGCGTTCTGGACCCTCGCAACTCACATGCTCGAACTCGCGGCAGTTTAGTGGACTACGACGTCCCAAGCTCTTCCACAGGCCATTGGGACCATTAGCAGCTTTTGCTACTGTCGTACTTCCTCTTCTTTTTTTTGTAGCTGTTGTAATAGGGTCGGCTACTGTAATGAAATTTGTTATTTCACCGCACCGTTTTGTCTTCTGAATTTCTCGTCTCTTGATTGGTTTCTTCCGCTTTGTGCTATCGTGCGCCTCTTCATGGGCTTCACTATCGTGATCCCTAATTTAGTGCGGAGGCGCCGGTGTGGATCCCCGTCAGGCGGTTGAGGGGACGCGCTTGTCAGTCTGGCGTTTAGCCATGATTGCGAACGATTTCGGATCCTGCGGTGCGTTGTCGAGCCGGCACGTGTCCTGATCGTCAGTGCTGGTGTCGCTTTGGCTTCTCGCCTATGGGCTTTCCGTTGCCTATTTAAATCAGTCAGGGCTGCTTTCTCCTGCTGCTGAAATTTTTCCCGTGGCATACTTGTGTCAATAGAGAGAGAGACATGGCGAAAAAGAGTGAGAGTTCTTCTTCTTCCCAGGCTCCCAGGGCGACTCGTCACGGCGTCCATAACACCGAGTCCGTCCTGACTGTGGGCGCCATTGCTTCTCTTGTGGTCGATTACGGCCTTTCGAGCGATTGGAGCTATCGCGTTCCTGGTGCACTAGATAAAGCCAGCGCCCCCCTAGCGGGCTACATCACGGTGTACGAGCACCATCTGAGGGGGGGCTTCGTTACCCCATGCACTGCACGCTATACGCGCTGGTGGACGCGTCGAGAGTTCCGGTGGCGAGGCTTCACCCCAACGCGTTGCGCTATTTGGTGTCTCTGTGTATCTTTGCCCACCTCCAAGGTGGTTCTTTTGACTCCAAGGTAGTTAGGTTGATCTTTCGGTTCACGGAGTCGGAGGATTGGGTGTCGATGTCGCCGAAGGCGGGGTTCTGCTTTCGTGGGACCAATCCTGACTCGGTGAAGGGCTGGAAGGAGCGCTTCTTCTTTCTGCAAGAGCCCCCCGACTCTGAGCTTCCACGGGTGTGGTGCCCTATTTCAGAATTCTTCCAGGAGAAGCCGCCGGCTAAGGATGCCGCGGAGGTGGCGGAGCTGATTTCTGCCATCAAATCCGAGGAGGTGAAGTTATCAGTTCAGGGCTACTTCTTGACTTCCATCACGTTCGAGGCCTGCAAATGGGGACCTCCTTCGGGATGAAAAATTGCTGGCCTGGGCAAAAGAGAACCTGGAGATACGGCCACTCCTCGATCGTCCGGGTGGGACGAGGAGGAAAGCTGTTCGTGGTTGGAATCATCGACAGACGACGAAAAGGAAGAGGCCTCCTTAAAGAGGTTGAGGGAGGCCGGAGGGACTTCCACGCGGAGGTCCAAAAGACAAGTCGCCAGTTCTTCTGCTGTTGTGGGAAGTCCGGTTCCAAAGGTTGCCACGAGCGCGGGTCGTCGGGGGGAGGCTGCCGAGCCATCGCTGACTTCAGCCGCGAGACTGGCCGTTTGCGAAGCCTGCGAGATGGAGTCTCAACCCGCTGGGAGTCCCCTCGCTCGTTCTATTGCAGAGGAGTCCGCGGGAGTCGTCCCAGAGGCGAAGGATGACGTCGTTATTCTTGAGGATCCGGAGGGGTCACTTCCGGTTGCGCCTGTGTTGACATCGGAGGCCAGGGGGCCTGTAGAGCCTGCTGTGATCTTTGTGGAGCCCCTTTCGGAGTTCTGAGCCTTGGAAGGCGCAGCTCCATCACCTGAGGAAGGAGTCGCATTCGCCGCTGACTAGGTCCAGGCTAGCGAGAGGGCAGCCGGGACGTCCTTGTGGCAAGAGCCCCCGAGCGTTCCTACGGCCGCCACCCTTCTAGCCAGCCCGCTTCCGGTAGGCGAAGGAGTGGGTTCTCAGGGAGAGGCTCTTCCGGGTGATCTCGCACACTCTCCGGGTATCGCCCCTACTCAGGTATGGTTGCTTCAATCTGGCCCTCCTTTGCGGTTAGGTGCTTTGGGGAGTGTCTCTGACGTCACTTCTCGTGCAGGCTCCAGGTAGTGCTAACCCCTTTGATGAGTTGACCGCCCTCCTTCACGGGGGCTTGCAGTAGGTCATCTCCAGCGGAAGGGCCTGATTCGCATCTCTCGAAGAGGAGAACGGGCGCCTACAGTAGAGAGTGGCGCATCTGGAAGCCCTACTCGTCGCCACGGAGGACGATAATGCTCGGTTGATTAGAGACATGGTTGGTCTGCTTTCTCCGTCGGAGTCACGGCTGGCGCTGGAGGCTCGGTATTGGGACGGTATCCGCCTGTGCAGCAAGATTGCCTCCTTGGTGTCTCCCCACGTTCCCGAAGGAGTCTTTCACCTGGGGAACGCCAGGATACGGGAGGCATCTTGCCTGAGGAACTTTCACGAGGAGGCTACTCCGTCCTGCCTACCTGATTAGTCTTCATCCGCGTTGATTGTTAGGCTGCCTTTTACCGCCATCTCTTCCTTTCGTGTAATACTTGCTCCATGTGACTGAGTAAAAAGTGGCTATTTCTTCTTTATGCTTGTACTTCTTTTGGTGTGGCATGTCATTCGCAATCTTCGCTTATTGTGATATGTGAGATCACTTCCCATGCCCGAATGCTAAGCTCTTCAGAGCCATTGTTGCTAAGGCCCTATCCAGATGCCTTCTTGCGCGGTGCTTGTCCTTCGTCAGAGGATGTCGTCGCAGCTCACGCGTTTAGTGGGAAGCTCGATCCGGTGGAGCGGATGCCGTCGCAAGTCCCGTGGAGCCATGAAGAAGGGTCAGTAGGGTTGTCGAGCCACGCGGCCCGGACTCACGGTCTAGGCCTCGGTCACGTTTGATTGCGGGAGGTGTGTGGCCCCTGCTCAAGGCGTTTTAATCACCAAGTTGAGGTCCTAACTCACGACCATTGTAGACTGAGGGTGCTCTCTTCTGTTCAAGAAGGTCGCCGCACGCCTACAATTCTTGCCCCTTAAGGTTTTGTTGGCCATAGATTGGGAACTTCAAAAGCCCCCAGGCCTGATGCTTTGACCGCCTGGGTCGTTGGCGCGAAGCCTGTTTGACGGATCGTCTGGGTCCTTTCGACGAGATGTCTTAGCCTGCGAGTGGCTGCTTCCGGGCCGTCTGGCTCGGAGCCAAATCACAGGGGGCTGCCTGGGCCCACTGGCGAGGAGCCAAGTCGTATGGGGCCGTCCCCGGGCCATCTGGCTCGGAGACAAAGTCCTGAGACGGTCGATTTCGGACAGCCTGGTGCTGGGCCAAGGACTGGTTTTATGGACGGAAGTTTGTCCTCCAGATTTAGGGGCAGTCTAGGTCGTACAATTTAAGGATGCGATGCATGTCATCAATTCACACAAATGAAGATGCAGGATAACAGAAACAGTGAGTTCATTAATAAAAGATAGAACACATGTCCAAGCATTCGTTATGATGCATGTGCGTGCCTTACCTGGGCTGATGTAGCGCTACTGGTAGTACTTTCTTATGTTGGCGGCGTTTCGAGTCTGCGGGACCAGTTTGCCGTTCTGAGCGTGCAGCTTGTACGCTCCGCTTCGGAGGATTGCAGAGACGAGGAATGACCCCTCCCACCCAGGCGAGAGTTTGTTCCTGTTCGCGGTCTTTGCCGCCGCCTCTACGCTCCGGAGGACCAAATCTCCAACTTCCAAAGGGCGTGCCTTTACACGTTTGTTGTAGTACCGTGCGACGCGCTGCTGATAAGCCGCGATCCGCAGTCGTGCGGCATCTCGAATCTCCGAGAGCAGGTCTAGACTTTTCCGGAGCCTTTGTTCATTAGTGGCCGGGTCAAAGCTCTCGATCCGCAGGCTTGGCATCCCCACTTCCACGGGGACCACAGCCTCAGCCCCAAAGCAAAGGTTGAAGGGCATCTCTCTCGTCGGCTCTCGTGGGGTTGTTCGGTACGACCACAGCACGGACGGTAGCTCTTCAATCCAGGAGCCCCCTGCGTCTTCTAGCCTGGTCTTCAATCCGTGCAACAGCGTGCGATTGGTGACCTCGATCTGTCCATTGTCCTGAGGATACGCCACGGATGTGTGGATCAGCTTGATGCAGAGTCGTGGTAGTATTTTGTAAAGCGCTTGTCGGTGAATTGGGTTCTGTTATCGGTCACTACGACCTCAGGAATCCCGAAGCGGTAAACAATACCCTGACGGAGGAACTCCGTCGCATTTTGCTCAGTGATCTTCATGAGAGGGACAACTTCCACCCACTTGGTAAAGTAGTCTATGCCGACGATTAGGAATTTTCTTTGCCCAGAAGCCAAAGGTAGGGGCCCGAGTATGTCAAGCCCCCATTGCGCAAATGGCCACGGGGATTGGAGGTAGTGCAGTTCCATATGCGGCTGATGCGTCATATTGCCATGGACCTGGCAACTTTCACACTTCCGGATGAACTCCATAGCGTCTCGCTTCATGGTGGGCCAGTAGAACCCTTGTCGCATGACTTTGAATGCAAGGTTCTTGCCCCCAATATGCGATCCGCATAGTCCCAGGTGCACCTCGCTCAGCGCATAGTCAGCTTCCTCTTGTGTTAAGCATTTTAGGAGGGGAGTAGAGTACCCTCACTTGTACATCCTCCCGTTGAGGATTCCGTACCATCCCGCCATTTTTTTGATTCGTTTGGCTTCGTTGGTGTGGTTGGGTAGGGTTCCTTCAGTCAGGAACTTCACGTATGGCGTCATCCAATTGTTCTCTGCGTCGACCCGCAGCACTTCTTTGTCTTTAGCGTCGATGCTAGGTGCGGTCAGGACATACCTGGGCTCTCTCGCGTACTACTCCATGGATCCGGCAGCTGCATCCCGAGCAAATCGATCAGCTTGCTCGTTATCCGATCTTGGGATGTGTTCGATCGTGAACCGGTCGAACTCAGGGATCAGGGCCTTCGCTTTCACCAAGTACCTCACAAGCTGTGGGTTCGAGGCGTCAAAGTTCCCCTTCACTTGGTTGACCACAAGTTTGGAGTCACTGCGCACGACCAACGACCGCGCGGAACACTCCTTTGCCAGTCGCAGGCCCGCGAGGAGGGCCTCGTATTCCGCCATGTTGTTTGTGGCCGGAAAGGCCAACGTGATGGAGTATGCAATATCCATGCCTTCAGGCGTCCTCAGCACAACACCAGCTCCGTTGCTTGCCTGAGTGGATGATCCGTCTATATTCAGGGTCCATACAGGAGGATCGTGGTCTTCCACGCATCCCGGATTGTGGTCTTCTTCCTGTGCTGGTATCGCCGCTTCCACGATAAAGTCGGCCAGAGCCTGTCCTTTCACGGCTGGCCGGAGCCGGAATTCCAGATCGAATTCTCCTAGCTCGACGGCCCACTTTACCAACCCGTCCCGAGGACGTCCGGCTCTCCTGAAGATCGACTTCAGCGTGATCCGTCGATCTGACGATCGATGCGGCCGAAGTAGGGCCCGCAGCTTCGCCCGCGCCGCATAGACAAGCGCGAGCGCCGTCTTTTCTGCGTGCGGGTAGAGGGCCTCCACGTCCGTCAGCACTTGGATTACGTAGTACACTGGCTGCTGTCTACCTTCGTGCTCCCCAACTAACACCAAGCTGAAGGCCGCTGTCGACCCGACGTAGCCAAGTAGAGGTAGAGATCTTCCCCTTCGCACGGTGAGCTTATGAGCGGCGCGCTGGAGAGGTAAGTCTTTAATTCCCCGAAAGTTTCGTCGCATTCTTCATTCCAGCTGAACCCTTACAATTTGGTGCCCCTTAGCACCTTGAAGAAGGGCAAGTATTTTTCTGCTGACTTGGCGAGGAACCGCGAAAGGGCTGCTATTCGTCTGGTCAGCTTCTGTACATCTTTTATCGTCCGCGGTGGGTTTAGGTCGAGGATGGCCTTGATCTTCTCTAGGTTGGCTTCGATGTCGCGTTGGGACACGATGAAGCATAGGAATTTTCCCGAGGTCACTCCGAAGGCGCAATTGGAGGGATTGAGCTTCATCCCGTGCCGCTGGAGGACTTGAAACGTCTCGTCCAGGTCGTTGACGTGGTTGTTGGCAATCTTGCTCTTTACGAGCATGTCATCGATGTACACCTCCACGTTTCGTCCTATCTGGGCCTCGAACATCTTGTTCACAAGGTGCTGGTAAGTTGTGCCAGCATTCTTGAGCCCGAAGGGCATTATTCTGTGGCAATACGTCCCCTTGTCTGTCATGAACGAGGTGTGCTCCTCGTCTTCTGGGTCCATCTAGATCTGGTTGTACCCAGAGTAAGCGTCCATGAAACTCAGGAGCTCGTGCCCGGACATGGAGTCCACGAGCTGGTTGATTCTGGGGAGCGGAAAGCTGTCTTTGGGGCAAGCCTTGTTCACGTTAGTGAAATCGACACACATCCACCACTTGCCGCTGCTCTTTTTTACTAACACAACGTTGGACAGCAGTTTCGGGTATTGGACTTCCCTGACGAATCCGGCGTCCAAGAGCCTCTTCACTTCTTCCCTTATGGCGACTAACTTCTCGACAGAGTGGTTCTTCCGCTTTTGCAGAACGGGCTTTCGGCTCGAGTCAAGGCCCAACTTATGGACGATAACCTCGGCTGGTATCCCGGGCATGTCAGCGGGAACCCAGGCAAACACGTCGGAGTTGGCCCTAAGGGAGGTGATCAGCTGGTCGCGTTCTTCGGGCCGGAGAGATCTGCCCACATTGATGATTTTTTTGGATCAGAGGGGTTCAAAGGGACCGCCTCCGTTTTCTCTCCGAACTGGGCCTGTTGCAGCAAGGTCTCGTCGCGGAGGTCAAAGTCTTTGTCTGGGCAGCAGGGCATCGCGGGGTTGATCTGGGACAGGTAGCACGTCCGTCCCATCTCCTGATCTCCGAGGACTTTTTCCACACCCCACGGGGTGGGAAACTTCACCTTTAGGTGTGGGATGGACGTAATAGCTCCGAAGGTGGTCAGGAAAGGTCTTCCCAATATGGCGTTGTAAACGGATGGAATGTCAACGACGAGGAACACCAGTTCTCATGTCACAGAGCGCGGGTGGGTCCCCATAGTGACTTCCAGCCGAACTTTTCCTTGCACGGGGACTGGCTCGTTGTCCAAGCAGTACAAGGGTCCGCTGGCAGCTTTCATCTGGCCCTGTTTTAGTCCAAGTTTAAAGAAGGCAGCGAGGTACAACAAATTTTGAGAACTTTCATTATCAATGAAAACTCGTTTCAGTTGGTAGTCATCCCCACCGCCTGAAACGAGGGCCGATACAACAAGGGGTCGGTATGAGGAGAGGTTACATGAGCCATATCGTTGCCGCTAAAGCTAATGACATCATTCCTAACCCCTATTCTCGCTCACTTGTTACTGGAAGTTGACTCCGGCTGCTCGCGCCTGGTATTTGTGACGGCCTTGGTGGAAATCATGTTGACCACGCCGACGGATGTGTGAGGCCTCGGAGGCTCGCTGGCTTCACCGTCAGAGGTCGCTGGTTCCTGCCCTGAGCTCTTCACGAACCGCTTCAAGTGTCTGCGCCGGATCAGATCCTCGATCTCCTGCAGCAGGGTCCGGCAGTTCTCGGTGGAGTGTCCTAGACAGAGGTAGTACTGGCAGTATTTTGTTTGATCGTTGCTGTTGGGACCCTTGGGCGTCTTTGGCCATTTGAAGAACTTCTCATCCTGGATTTGCATCAGGATGTTCGTGCGGCTGTCGTTCAGAGGGGTCAGGGAGGTTTTGCTGTAGTCCTTTCTAGGCCCTGGCGGGGGCCGCTGCTGCTTTCAGCGCTCTGGGAAGCGCTGGTCGTCGCTGTCCCTCTTTCTCACACCAGATGCTCTGGGGGCTTCCGGGGGCAGGTCCGCTCGCTCGGGGCACTTCGCCTCATTAGCATCTTCGGCCGTGATATACGCCCGGGCGATGGCCTCAGCCTCCCAAAAGGTCTGAGGGCGTTGGTGCGACAAGTGCTTGAAGAAGTCCCCCGCCGTTAGGGTGGCGACGAAGGCGTTGAGCTTCAGCTTGTCAGAGAGCTGGGGGATCCGCTGCGCCTCGGTGATGAAATGGTTCAGGAACCACTTCAGGTTTTCATCTGACTTTTGGCGGAGGCGGACCAGGTGCCATGGTTGCCTCTCCTCCCTTCGGCTGGAGGCGAACTGACTCAGGAAGCTGTCAGCAAGCTCGTCAAACGAGCATATGGAGTTCGGGGGGAGGTCGTGGAACCAGAGTAATACGTCCGTCCTAAGGGTGATGGGAAAGCTCTGGCACATCAAGGCCTCGCTTGTCCCTTGCAAAGACTGTTGAGTACGGAAGCAGTTGAGGTGGTCCATCGGGTCCTTGCTTCCGTCGTATCCCTCCAGGGCCGGCATCTTGAACTTGCTTGGCAACGATTGGTTCTGCAAGTCCATGGCGAAGGGCGATCTCCGGAGGTCGGCAGAGGAGGTGGTGGGTTTCTCCTTATGCAGGGTGTCCCACAGCACTTTGACTTTCTCCTCCATCGACGGATCCGTAAAGCCTCTCCGCGCATTGATGACGTCACGGAGCTCCGTGTTGCCCTGGAGGTGTGGTTGGACTCGTCAGGGATGGCGACTCTCCGCCTGAGTGGCTCGCTCGCCGTTGGAGCATGCCGCGGTCGGCCTCCAGTTGCCGCGCGAGTTGCGGGGGTTATGCCCCTTAGGGCTTTCCTCTCGATCGTCGTGGGCGGGATGACTTTCCGCTTCGTTGGGATCATCTCTGCTTGGGTCCGCCTGGGCTGCGGCGTTGTCGAGCCGGCAGGCTCGCCTTCTGCGGGCCGCAGCTCGAAGCTTGGCCTTCTTTGAAGTGGATGCTTGAGACGCTGGAGGTGCAGCCCCCGGCCACGGGGCTCCCGTATGTTCGCACAAGGCGCGAAGGATCAGTTTGACGTCGTCTATGTCCGCAGCTAGGCGGTTGACATTAGGCGCTAGACCGTCGTTCTCCTGGTTTCTGACGGGGGGACCTTCGTTTTGGGCAACGACCTCCACCGCCGGAGCGCTGGCTTGCGCTCAAGTGTTCACCATCTTCTGGTATTCAGAAGCAGGGTGGGAAAGAGACACTTGGCTTCTCGTCAAATTTCCACAGACAGCGCCAATGTTGTATCCCGGGCCCGCGGTTGCCTTACGGATTAGGGAGCTTTCGGATTCCTAAGCACGCGGCGGCATCAGGAGAAGGGTCTGGTCTCCGTCTCTGAGAACCTGGACCTGCACAACACAAACAACAAACGAGAGGTCAGGGTCCGGCAGGATTTCTCCTACCGAAGCCGCTCCAACGCTCAAGTTAGCGAATTCCCGCAATGAACGGAAATGGCACACGCTAAGAGCGGTGCGCGGTTGAATGCTATAAAAGCGTAAGAGATGCGTGAATGATGGTGTGGAGAATGCAGTGAGCAGGTGATGGAAGGCCTGTCTCCCTTGATACTCCGCGACGGGTGGCTAACTTTCCCGTAATCTGGGAAGACGTTGGGGAGCAGTAACGAGCTAGCTTTTGCCAAATGGAAGTGAGTCACTCCTCAGTTCCAGCTCTTGCTTCTTTGCGCGTTTGTTCCGAGTGTTATGAGATCGAAGTCTGAGTCTTAATGATCGTGGCTAGAGATGGTTGGGATAGGAGTTGAATCAGGATCCTCTTCTCTGTGGGGTGTGGGAGCTCTTATAGGCCATCTCCGTTGGACTCTAGGCGCCAAGATGCCCGTTACGAGGGCTCCTTTGCCGCTGGTCGCTGTCGTGGACCGCCGGTCATGCCGGCTGTCGTTCTGCCGTGGCTGGCAGGCTCCTGGCGCTGCCGGCCACGCTTAGTTTTCCCCGGAATGAGGATTGACTGGCTGTCTGCAGGCAGTTGCGTGAGCCGTTGGCGCCATGCCAACTACTTCTCCATTGGCTGCCTTTCCGCCTTTCTGCCGGCAGCGCATTAATGCATTGCAGGGTTTCCGTTGCCTTCTGCCAGCATGGCTCTGCACGCGTTCCCCGGTTATTGGGTTGGGCTAGCCATCCTGTGCGGGCTTCTAAACCTTTCATGTGCCTTGGGGTTCTTCATGGGTCAGGACATGGGACCCAACAAATGAATTATGTATAAAAATAATCTAATTATATATTAAGTACAATTATACAGAATTAAAATTAAATTCGAAATGATGGACTGCAGACTTGGGCAACGGAAGTAATTGAAATTAATGTTATGTTGAATTAAAAAAATTCCAATCTAAAGTTATAATTTCTTGAAAATGAAATATAAATGGGATAATTTTTGTGATTTTTAAGGACAAAAAAAATTATGATTTTAAAATTAAAAATTATCTGCTAATTAAGTATGATTAAAATTAGGGAGCATAGGACTAAATTAATAGAATATTTTATATTATTTGGATTAGGTAGAGTTTGACTGTCATGTTTTTAGTTTTTTTTTTTCTTTTTTTTTGAAAATGACTTGAAATATTATCTAAAAGTATAAAATAATTTAAATACTAAATGTTGACTAAAAATTTTTCAAATGATAATATTAATTTTTTTTTAAAAAAAGATGAATTCAGAAAAACTTAGGCCAAATCTCTTGCTAATACTCGTATAGCATCTAAATCGGACCGAATTAGTCCATCCTAACCGGTAATATTTATTTAAAAATATTTTCCAAAGGTAAAAAAGAACATAAAACAATATCACTTATAATAAACAAAAATTATTATTCATATTAAATTATCTCATCTAAAATCTAATTATACACATTTTTTAATATTTTAAATTAATTTAAAATTTATGTCAAACTAAATATTTTTTTATTTTTATACATAAATTAAAAAATTATTCAGATCTGTTTTATTCCCCCGGAAACGTAATTCAATATATAATCCGAATAATAAAATACAAATTTCAACCAATTTCAATACCAACGAAATTAAAATTAAATGTATAATTATATCTTTCGGCTGTAATTTCATAATTCAGATGAACCCACAAAGATTTTTCTATGAGATTTTGTACATTTATTAAGGCAACCCAATAGCAGATTTTAAGTCTTGCCCAAGAAATTTAGGGGTCCCGTATCGAATTGTCTTCATTAAAGAGGTCATAGTGTCCAATCTGAACCGGCCCTCTCGGACAACCAATATTTCAATATAATTTATGATGACATTATTAAGTTCAATTGCATAAAATTAACACATGTAAACTCTTATGTAGACCCCATAGGGATTAAGGTTTCAAGTGGCAATGGCCATACATCTAATTTACTAAAGTTGAAAATCATAGGACTTTGTTATAGATATTGATAGGTCTGATAACCCATGAGCTGATCCAAAATTAGGCCCGCAAGGAAAAAGCGCCCCGAAAGCCGAGCGAGACGCTCTCTTAGCTTAAAGTCTAGCAAGTGCCAATACTGACTTAGGAAGTATAACCTGGCACTAATCAGCGATAAACGGGCAGTTAGGGCTAATCAGTGGAGGCTTTTCCAGTTCAGTGGCCATGATAATTGTCTTAACAGTCTAATTGATATCCGCAGGGCCTCTATCCACACAGTGGTTGGTCTCGAGATATCACGTGTAGTCCTCTGGTGTCCCCAAGAAAAAGTTATGATTACCACTATGATTTCTAGGCATATTTAAAGAGATAGTGGGGAGAGTAAACTTCAGCCACGAAGCCCAAGAAAATCTTCACCGATCCCAAATCTATAAATTCCTCTTCTCTCCTATGGGGAGGCAGATCCGGAGAATTCAGAGGAGGAAGAATTTCTACCCTCAAGTATCCATGAAGTATCAAACTATTTTCTCTCAAGCCACTTTACCTTTGAGTGCATCACTGTCAAGTCACTCACCCTGTGAGTGCACAAGCATCAATCTCTAAATCGCTCTCCAATGGAGCATACTCATTGAAGCCCAATCTTCCATCACTAAGCCACTTTCTACCGAGCACACTGCTGGAGCCTAGTCTTCTATCTCCAATCCACTCGTCAACCGAGCATACCACTGGAACTCAGTCATCCATCTCCAACCCTCTCCCCAGCTGAGCGCACCGTCGGAGATCAATCTTCAGCATCAAAGTCGCTCCCCATCCAAGTGCACTTATCGGAGTTTAGTCCTCCGCCTTAAAGCACCTCCACAGCTGAGTGCACTCACTGAAGCTCAGTCTTCTTAAGCCGCTCCTTAATCGAGCACACTCATCAAAATTCAATGCCCTACCTCAAAGTCGCGCTGCAATCGAGCATATTCATTGGAACTCAACCCTTCGTAAATACCCAATCCTCCGAAACATGTATCCGTACATTATTCATTCATCATTCTATTTTTCTATCTGTATAAAAAAGATTTTTGATTTAAACGTCGAAAGATATATCGGAAAGCGAGTTTCGATATCTCTTGACCTTTTATTTCTTAGTTGTGGTATATAGGATTTGGATTTAAAATAATGAAGATTGAACCTATTTCAACTTGACTTACTGGAAAGGCCAAGCAACTCTCTAATTTGTTTTGTAATTCAGATCTAGGGATACATCAGATATAATACTATTCAAATTATTATTCTTATTAACTTTTACATAGTCCATTAATTATGACATTATACATCATATATACATATAATAATAATATTAAATGATAAATAACTTGATTAGGCACACATCAAACCTTAGAGTAATAGACGGTTCGTACCGGTTTAATCGGGTAGCACACATCATGACCCACGAAGCATCATATGGTTATTGGATCTTCCCTATATTAGTTACTTTTTCTTTGTGATCATAAGGTTTGGTTCTAGGGGCATGATATTAGACATGACATGATAATGAGATACAAGTATAATATAAAATAAAAGGGTTTAAGATTATATTAGATAGATACATATTAGAAACTGGCTCAAATATAATGTCCGAGTCCTTAATTTATGATAATCTTAATTAATTAAGTTAATATAATTAAAATTAAAAAAAATGATAAAAATTTTATTTAAAGTGAAAATTTGATCGAATGATTCAACATCTAAAAGGAGTCTGACCCGCACTTGACCGCCAAAAGTTATGGGGTCAGCGCTTGATGTACGTCTAATGGATACTTGAGCACCCGTTGGTAGTAGCTATGTGCTCGAGGCACGCTCAAGTGTGACAGTTTAGTAACTCGGTGGCTGATGCACACTTGAGTAACACTCGTACACCACTCTGTATAAATAGGTGAGTCGGTTTATTTTCTGGCATCTCCAAAGGAAATTTGAGAAAGGAGAGAGCAGGAAAAAATAAAAAGAAAGAGAATGAAAGAGAGTGTGACGGAACGGGTGATAATCCTCTTATGACCTCCATCAGTGTTCATGCCAAGTGTGACGGATCGGAGCTCTATTGGATTATCCCACTCGTTCGTTCATAACACGAGGCAATGAGTAATGAGACGAACATAAATAATCATACATAATTTAAATATAGTAGCGTACACATGATCCAAACGGTCGGACTTCTTAAGTTGGCCACAACTTGGTCAGCCAAGATTCTTGGTCGGTTTTATCTAGGTTGGTCAGCTATAGAAAGGAGCCTTTAACGTATGAGATGCCGCTAGAAACCAAAATCACTCAACCATAAAATTCAGTGGAAGTACATAATTATTCATTGATACAGCGAAATCATTACACAAGTTCCCAAAATGACCAAAATACATCAAGTTGGCCAAAAACTGCTACATGAATCCAAATCGGTCATCCTACCTAGCTAGTCCGTCCGCTCTACTCTTTCTCATATGGCATGAATTCTTACTTGTTTGAATGTAAGAAAATAGTAAGGAGTGAGCAGATTGCTCAGTAAGGTACAAATAAACAAAGATATGCATAAATATAGCTTCAGGAATGAAATCAAAGGAAATGGAATAAGAGCATTATGCATATAGAATCATAAAACATAGGCCAAACAAAAGTCCATGAGAACGACTTTCCAAACCAAACAAAAGTTCAATTTCCTTCTTCAAAACTGGTTACATTTTAGGCCTACAACTACTCGGCCATCATATATCGAAACTGGATAAATTTTAGGCCTACAAGTAATCAGTCGTCATATATCAAAACTGGCTATATTTTAGGCATGCAGCTATTTAACCGCCATATATCAAAATTGGATACATTTTAGGCCTGCAACTACTCGGCCGTCATATATCGAAACTAGCTACATTTTAGACTTGTAACTACTCGGCTATCAAATATCAGATCTAATTTTCTTAAATCTTGGCTTCAAATGTTCAAAATTCTTAATGAGCAGATCTTAATTTTATATACGGTAAACAATAATGCAAACGAATGAGATAAACAAGCGGATATGGGTTGACAGTACTTAAACATGCAGATACTTGTCCGTGCACCATGGCTTAAACAGAAGGGATTTTAACAGTTTTCAAGTATGAATCGTGAGATATAATTCCACATGTAAAATATAACATATATACTGAACATGAAATTCTTTCAAAAAAATATGAAAAAGAAATTATCATGGCATGCGGTACGTAGAAATATAGTGAAGAAGGCATTAGAATAATAATACCCAAAGGATTTGAGTAAGAATTAACAACAATCAAAGATAAGTATAGGGTGCACTTGCTTGATCCTCTATCTATGAACTTTTTTACTCAAACTTGGCCTGGAACTCTTCCTCTCCGTCTTCTCCTTCGTGCTTCTTCCAAATTTCAAACTCTTTTCCTAACTCCCAAGTTTAGTCTTTATAGACAATGGGTTAGGTGAGAGTAAGTGGGGATAAATTACCTACTTGATACTTCTTTTCTTATTCCAATTTTCCTTCTAGAAGGTTAACAAAATAGGTAGGAGCAGGTCATCTACTCTGATTTGGCCAGTCGGACTCTAATCAAAGCCGGCCAACAAGTCAATCCGCTCAATTCTCGTAACGGGTCAACGATTCATCCTTGTTATCAATCTACTTTGGTCATCTATCCAGTCCGGTTACTATCTCTCGTTCTCACTCTTTGAGTCATCGATCTCTATCTAATTCCCAAACAACCTTGGCTTTTGTCTAATGACTTCGGCCTCTTTTTGACGACCTTGGTTTCTTTTTGATTGTTTACAGACTACAGTTTTATAGTTATTCTGGTTAACTCTTAATTTCAGTCAACTTCTTTTAGCAAGTCAACTTATCGTGGCTGGTTAACAATTCAATCCGGCTAGTCAACAATTCAATCTAGTCGGTCAATATTACATTAAATCTGGTTAACTTTTACCTCGCTATCTCAGCCGATTTCCATTAAGATGGTCAACTATACTTATGGGTCAACTTTTCTAGCAGGTAAACTCACCCAACCGGTCTACTTTCTAGTATGGGCAACTATCTATTCCAGTCGACGATTTAATTTGGTCAACAACTATATCTGGTTGGTTAACAATTCTGGACCGGTCAGTCAACAATTCTTAACCGGTCATTTAGCTATCTAGGCCAATTTTTTTCTTTAAGGCTGCAAAAGACTAAGTCCTAGGAACCCGATCTTTACAAAGAGGATGTTTTAGAAGTCCAAATTATGTTGATCAAAATTAAAATTTGGTGAGAATCAAGTTAAGGTAAGTGTAATCCGTAGTTTTTTTTTCTTTTATTGCTATTATTTTTTTTATTTTCTTGAATAATTCTTATTTCATTACTCATATATGTCATGACTTCGAAGCCATGATGATATATTTTAAGATGCATGTTAATTTTTCTCATTTTATTGGAAAAATATATGAAATTCATGTCTAAACTCAAATAAATGATATAATCTTACCAATTTCTGTAGTTACCCTTTTATACATGTCCAAAAACTTGATATTATATTTCTGCATATTTGAATTTCATGCCCAATGTTCTTGCATGACTATAAAGTGTTGAGTATAAATTCATTCATGTTAGATTATATGATAAATATTCTGAAATTTAATGAGAAACTTTGCATACTTGATAATTTTTGTAATAAGTTACTAAAATATTTACTGTATGGGCTACTGTTGATTTCTATGCTAAATCATACTGAAGTTTGCTGCATTAAGCTCTAGGAATGGTTCTACATGGTTAAAGACATTATAATTCAGTGTTTTAAGTTAAAAATTATAAAATTATATGAAAAACTCTACAATTATGTCAAGAAATATAAATATTTTTCTAGTAGTGGAAAAATTATTAATTAATAAAAAAATTATAGAGTTTTTCTATGAATAAGTATTGGACAATAATTATAATTTAGCGACTAGTATATTATAACATGTTTTAATATATTATAGTGGTATATTGATATTTAAACCTATCATCCACGGGTGAGAAGTAACGTTTAGTCCCATCTATGGGATTATAAGTATAATGACCCACTTATGGATTATAAACAAAAGTGTATGTCTTTGATTATGTGTAAATAAATATAATTCAAATTAAATTATCTGTTCTTTTAGTCAATAAGACCTATTGGCCCTGATCCTTAAAAAAAGTCTATATTTGAATATGATTGTTGATATGAATTGAGAAATAATATGATAAGATAAATATAAAAATTCTACATAAGTTGATTTATATAATTGTTATGAAATTTCATAATATATCATTGAAATCTAATGTATTAATCCTTTCAATATATTTTTAATACAAAGATATATGTTTTATTTTTAAATTATATATCTTACTGAATTTTTGACACATTTATTACTGTTTTACTAATCATTTAGATAAGAGGCTTGGATACCCGCCGAATGAATAGGAACGAAGGATAATCTTGTTTGAAGAATTTAGAATCTTAAATTTTGTTAATCTGATATTGTCTAATGATTTTGGACAATATTTAACATATTGAATGTTATATTCTAATTGATCAATTACTTTCAGAAGATAATATTTGATGTTTAGGTTATTTAGATTGTAATATTTCAGTTTTCAGACAATTTTAATATAGTGAAATATTTTCAGACATTTTAGATTATGGTATACTGTAACGTGGTTTTTGAGATAGCGGTTAATGTATTATGATGCGTTGTCGGACCGTAATTAATGTATGCATGATGATTGGACAATAGTTGGTTAATCATGAGATGTATGTTGGTATACTTCAATACAATGTCAATGTGATTTATATCATGATTGGGTTATTTAGTTATTGGTGTTGGTTAATGGACAGTTTAATAGTTAAGAATTTTATTATGTAATTTGTATACTATAAGTTTATTTATGACAGGCATCACTCCTTGCATAAGGTTTGACGCTATGATTGGATTGGTACTGAAGCCTCATAAGATGTGGCATATATTTGACCCGGTGTATGATTTAACTTATTTTATTTTGGTCGGTGCAAATATTAATGTAAAATCTATGTCCAAATGTTATTAAATCGGTTAACTAATATTTGGTTAGGTGTGAGTCATGATAGTTTTATATCATTATCGACATGGTTTCTTTCATATACCATAATGCAAGCAAACAAACTTGTCCATAGTCTACAATAAAATGTACACATAGGATCTAATAATAATGTCTTTGTCAAGTATTGTTTCTATAATTATTCATCCATAAACATAATTTTTGAACATAATATAGTAATAGAAAATATTAGAAACTCATTTATAGATATATCAAATGTCAATAGATATACCATAGTACAATTCAAGTTACATTAACGTTGCAACAAAAACATATACTATCAATATGAATATAAGATATCTTTATCATTAATCATTTCATTAATGCATATGCAATCATAAGAACTATGCTAAGAGTTTTATTAACGTGTTTTGTTTTTAAATTTTATTTTTAATGATAAGATGTTTAATTTATATATATTTAATATATTTTAAATACTTGTCATTAAAGAGAAGATGACTACAATGAAATTATTATAAAATTTTTCATGGCTGGTTTATACCATTAACAATCACAAAATCTGAAATAAAATTATGCTATCATAATGTATGAATAGTATGTGATTTTTGTAATGTATGAATTTTAAATTTATAATTTAAATATGATTAATTATGTTCAAATAAGAAAATTATTGAGATCAAATGAAGATTTAGGTAGAAATTAATATTTTAATTGGGTTATATCAAATTAAGTGATACTTGACCAGCGTTTGAGGTATGCACATACATGTTTTAGTCAGAAAATGACGATCTCTGAATGATGCCTTTGGGTTGCTAGTACATATTTTAAGCAAATTATTCATACCCGACATATGCCTAAGAGACATATATACATATTTATGGTAGAATATATACATTTGATGTACCCTTAAAGGCCACTCATATGCCTTACAAATTCTATCTTGGCGCTTGATGCTTGTTTGATGTATGCCTGACAGGCGTACGTGTGCTACTTATCTGTATAAGGCCTATTCAGCCAATTTTCTATCATTTTTGCTTAATTTTGGAAAAAAAGAGAAAAAAAAAAGAGAAAAAAGAAGAGAAAAAAGAGGAAACAGAGGTTAAATGAGGAGAATTCAAGTAAATCTGAGGAAAATTTTAGTGATTCTAAATTTAAAATAAGTATATTTAAGCCATTTTTCTCTTGTTACTTTTTTTGCTGATCTTTAATGATATTAATTATCATAAATACTCATACATGTTATAATTTCATAGCTAAGATATTTATAGTTTATAAGCATATACTTTTATTATTATTTTATACAATTTTCATAAAATTTATATTCTTAATCCATATACATTGTATTTTTAAGTTAATTTTTTATACAAATACTCATACATGTTTTAAAATTATATTTAAATACTCTTGTATACTTTAATTTTTATATATAATACTCCTAAATATCTTAAATACTTAAATACATGCTTTATGTGCCTTGAAATTACACTAAATTCTTTATACATGTTTCATAGTTGAAACGAATTAGTTGAATTCCACTAAATTCCAGCACTTTTTAAAGTATACAACTTCTACATGTTTAAAATTTTTATAATGTAACTTTTGTATATTTTAAAATTATATAATCAAGTTTCTATAAAGATTATGATGTACTATATGTAAAGTCTTTGAAGAATTAAGGAAGAAAATTATATAAATTAAAAGATAAGGATTTTTTTATATAAGAAAATATAAAAAAAAATATGTTTGAATTTGAATAGAGTTTTTTATTTAGTTATACACTGACCATTATAAAGAATTAATGGTGGCATATATTATGATTTGTTTTAATATATTATGGTGATAATTGAAATACAAACCTATTATCCATGGGTTAAAAGTGACGTTTGGCTCCAATCTATGGGATTATTGGTATGATGGTCTATTTATAAATCTTAAATAGTAATATATCTCCTTTAATTGTATAAAAACATACATAATTTGAGTTTCGATTAGTTGTTTACTTATCGGTGAGGCTCTACTAATTCGTAGTCCACAAAATTTACATGATTTGAGCATACTTTAATGATACACAATTTAAACTAAATAATATTGATTATTAGTATGAAATTATGCATAAAATGTTAAGGAAATTATAAAACATTATATCTGATTTTAGATCATATCCATTGCAACATGTTTGATGTAAAGTATAACCAGAATTATGAAAGTTTTATATCTTATTGAATAATTAATTCACTTTTATTTTATTTTTTTTAACTAACATTTCAGATTGGATTGTTCAAAGTATATTTATAGATGATGGGAGTTAATGGAAAGGTTGTCAAAGGACTATAACTAAGATTTGAAATTTTGGACAATGTACTTGTTCTAGAACAATAAATCTAGGGTGTTTATTTGTTGTAGTGTTTTTTATTATAGCAATTAGTTTATGAAAATATTTTGTCAATGATTTATTTAGTTTTTGGTATTGTTTAACAGTATGTCTAATATACAATTTTGCTTACTCTGATTTTAGTTAGGACGTATCTCCTTACTTATGATTCAGGATTGTATATAGTTTGTCCTTGGAGCTGCTTTTAAGTGTAGTATTTTTGAATCTTGTGATTTGACTTATCACCCTATCTAGATTGTTTGTTAGTATTTGTCCTTTTTGTATCCACGTCTTGAAGTCACTGTATTAGGATTTTAGTCGGTGAATGAATAATGAATTTCAACAAAATTAAGGATAAACTTTTCAATTAGTTTAAACTAGGATCATTAACTAGTTTAATATGACCACAGGATTGGGACGTAATAGTTTTAAAATGTGCAACGAATTTTGTCATTATGGGTAACATATCAATCACAAATTATTTTGTGTTGTTTTTTTTACTTGACTACTCTTCTACTCAAATAAAGTGCATATCCAGAGATATGTTGTAGAAGTCAAAAATCTAATGGTGCAGCTTTAAATCATAGTGTACAATCAAAACTATAATGATTCTCATTCTTAAAAATATGAGAAAAGGTCTCTTAATTTAATTCTGCCTCTTAATTCAAAATCTTTAGCTATAAATTTAACTTTATATAATTCAATATTGTCCTTCGAAACATATTTGATCTCAATGATCAATTTATAACCACCTATTCTATATTATTAGATAATTTAATGAGATTTAAGACTTTATTTTTATCCATTTATTTTAACTTATCTATTATCATATCAATTCATTTAAAAGAATTTGTACATTTTATGACTTGTTTATATAAAGAGTATTATTAGTAGTCTTAATATCAAATTCTGAATCTTGTACATATATTATATAACTGATGCGTAATGGATCCAAATTTTGAACAGATTCGGGCCAAATTGTTCACCTGAATCTGACTCCGTCCACTGAGTCTGAATCTTACACACTATAACTTTGAATAAGAGGTCAAGTGGCGGCAGAGGTTGTCCCACCGTAAACACTTCGATGCTCAATTCAGCAAATAGCCTTCGAATTAAGAAGGTGAAAGTAAAAAATGTAAGAAAATATAGAGAGTATTTATGATGGGTGAGTGCTCTCATTGAGAGAGGCTTTGTTGGCTCGTAAGGAACGTTAGTTCTAAACGCTGTGTTCGTTGAAAACGTAGTAGCAAAAAAAGAAATGACGTTTGTAGTCTGAAAGCATGTAAGCTTTTCTGTAGAGAGCTTTTGTTGGCAAACCAGAGAGTTCCTTCGAGTGAGGACTCCATGACTTTTTATAGTTGCTGTACTGGGCGGCCGTCCTTGTGTAGAAATGCCTGATTCCCGTGCTCTGCTAGGCTCCCTACCTTTTCTGGCGTGGAGCTTTTATGATAGTAATGGTCATTGCCTTGATTGCTTTCCTTCTATATTTTACAGCCGTTAGGGTTTATTGCAAACAGGAGGATGATTTTGGTGCTTTCCTTCAGGGATGCGCATTGAATTTGCTAATGATCGTTGCAATTGAGATTGCCTTCTGTGAAGAGCGTGAAATCAGAGGAGAGGACCTTGCTGGTTTCGGACGATCACGTGGGCCAAACTATGCTTGGCCCACTTGAGGTCTGGTCTTGAGAGCAAGTCGTCCGTCCTACTCTAGGGCTTCTTCTGGCTCATTTAATCTTTCATCCAGTCAATGGTGGATGTTAACCATCAAGGCACAAATGGGCCGTTATGGATCTGGACCATTCTTCCTTCTTGAGCCAACCCATTATTGACGTACCCATCACTAGCCCCCATGCTGGTAGTCAATGACTCTGGACTCCAGCATATTCATGATAGATCGCGAGTGGTTGGGTTATCCGCCTGAGGTGACCTGATGAAGGAACTGGTGAAAACTCTTGGTCCGTTGATCGTGTTGCATGCAGTTGCTGATCATCAAGATTGGGAGAACTGACTTGGAAGATCGTTAGCCGAATTTGTTGACCACTTTGGTCGAAATCCGGAAGACTGGTGAAGGAAGCGTTAACCGGATTCATTTACCACATTGGCCAAAATCCGGAGGACTAGTGAAGGAAGCGTTGATCGGATTCGTTGACCGTCTAGTCCAAAATCCAGAGAACAGTTGAAGAAAGTGTTGACCGAATTTGCTAACCATCTAGGGCAACATCCGGAGAACGGTTGAAGGAAGTGTTGATCGGATTTGTTGACCATCTAGTCCGAAATTCGGAGAACAGTTGAAGAAATTATTGACTAAATTTGTTAACTGTCTGGGTAAAATCCGGAGGACCAGTGGGAGTTGAAACAACGCGCCATCATGTTGTTGGACTGTTAGTCGAAAAGTTAGCTACGTGTCTGCATGCAGTGAATTCACGATTCTGGTAATTAATGCGCTAGAGGATCTGATTCGACTGCACCCTTTCAGGAAGTGACATGTGTCAGCAATGATGGGTGCACGACTACGAGACGGCTCGTCTTCTTCAACATTCACACTCCCGTCTGTTACTTTTTAAATTTTCCATACTTTCCTTTAACTTCCTGAAAATTTTTCTAAGTATTTTGCCATCTTCCCTCTTATTTCCATTCTCATGTCTTTTTTTGTTATCCAAATTGCTTCAGTCATCAAGGCCAGTGAGGTGAGGGAGTTGTACGTCGAGCACAACATCCTCAAGTCGATTATCTTCAGGATGCCCGGTGAGAGAGACAGGGCATGCTTTCCTCTTGAGGATTACATCACAATTTATGAGGTCCACTTGAGGAGTGGGCTACGCCTCCCAGTTCCTGACGAGCTGTTGGATATTCTGACTGCCCTTCAGATACCCATAGCATGGTTCCATGTTAATGCGGTGCGTTATTTGTGTACACTTTGCATCTTTCTTCACCAGCATTCAAAGTTGTTGACTATGGGGTGGTCAGAGTGATGTTCCAGTTCGTCTAGGGTGGAGAGTGGGTGTCCCTATTCCCATGAGGACTCCAAATCAACAGCGCTATATATGATTCCCTAAAGAACTGAATGAACCAATTCTTCTATGTTCACGTTGATTTGTCCTGGCCTTTGACTAGAGATTTGGGTAGGGTGCCCAATATTTTTACTGGGACACCCACCGATGAAGAGATTGTTGCGGTTGAGCCGCTTCTAGAGCTGGTGGAGAGCCACCTTTCGGAGTTTCGGAGAGACCATTTGGTTTCTCACAATGTGGCCAAGAAGGCACGATGGGGACCGCCTTCTCTGAAGTAGAAGATGAAGGTGCCTTCCTGTAAGAGGAGGGCAGGCGCCATTACGATCGGGTCTGCCGGCACACCTTCCAGCGAGGAAGCTCCCAGAAGTCCAAGGCAGAAGATGGCGGCGACGGTGATGCCTTGTTCTTCTTCTTTTTCCTCTGGGCTGGACTATGTTATGGTTGGCCGTTCACTAGGGCCGAAGATAGCTCCTGTGAGGGCGGCCGGTCATTGATGAAGAAGGAGGCTACATGAGAGTGCAGCAGTGAGGAGACATTGGCGTTGTCATCATCATCGGTCAAAAATGCAGTGGTGTGAGTAGAGGAAGGAAATCACGAGCCAAAGGGGAAGCCACCACCATCGTCGGAGGATATGCATAAAATTAAGGCAAGCAAATCCTTCCTTTCACTTCGTTGATGTCGATTCGTTGCTTACATGTGGTGATTTTGAGAAAAATCGGTTGAATTTGGTTGTTGGGTGATTGAGAGCTCATGCATGCACAGTGTAGAGAAGGAGAAGGAGAAAGAGGGAGTGAGGTGAGTGCGGGGGAGAAGGAGAAAAAAGGAGACAGCGAGGGTGAAGGGAGTGGTGTGTCATGGGAGGAGGAGCATGTGGTAGAGAGGAGGAAGGGAAGAGAGAGAAGAGGCGGCATGGGTGTGAGGAGGGAAAGAGAGAGAAGCATAGGAGGAGAGAGAGGAGTAAGGGAGAAAGAGAGAGGGAGTGCGGAGAAGAAAAGGAGGCAATGGCCCACGGGAAGCAGTGGCGCGTGGGAAGAAGGATGCGCGCAATTGAGGAGAGATAAAAGTATGATTCGGATATTTCGGAGTATCATTTTTTTAAATTTTCTTAGTATAAGGTTGAGACAAATATCTTCTAACCCTATCTTTTGTCTTTTTTTCTATCTCATATATTTTGATTCTGTTTCGGAGGTTTTATACTCATGTGTGCACTTTTAATTAACCTGTTCATTTTCCCTATGCACGCATGATAATTTTACCGATTGTTTGAAAGTTTTATTCTATTTCTATTAATATTTGACGGTTTTGTCATTTTTTGGAAAAAATAAAAAATTTTTAAATACTGTATATATTTATATTAGTATGTGTATACAAAAATGTGTATAAAACTTACATAGGTCGTGCACTTTCACATGTATGTGCCAGGGTCATGGTCATTATTTTTGGATTTGTTATTTGATAATCTGTCGAACTCTTAACACGGAGATATTTATTATTGAAAATTCTTTTCCGCCAGCAATAAAGACTTAGACGTAGTGACCCTTCCCATTTGGATGATTTATTAAAATTCATAATATATTTGGACATCCTAATATATTTGACAACTTGAAGAATTATACCTAAAGTCGCGAGTAGCAAAATATAATGAGCAATCTTACCTACGGAAGATAGAATACATAGGTGGCCTAACATGTTAGCTTCACCTGCATTTAATTTGGTTTAGGGTTACTGGATCAGGAGTAACCGTTTTCTCAAGTTAGTCTTTAAATAATCGGAACTCAGATTTGGTGCATGTTTTATACTTCTACATAGATTTGGATATTTGAATTTGGATTTGAGATTTGCCAATTTTTCTCACAGATGGATTTTAATATATCTTATACATTGATTTTAAATACACGTTTTGGTCTGAACCTTTTGACTATTTATCGCGATACTATTTCGACTTCTACGCATACGATCGGATCATCTAACTATTGGCTTTTGCCCCGGATCAAGAGTTGATTGGGCTTTAGATTCGGACTTTGATTAGAATTTTAATTAGACATTTGTTTATTGAAGTCGGTTTGAATCATTTTTATTATATATATATATGTCTCGAGGGACTTTTTTTTTTTGAGTTGGATAATTATTTGGATTCGATATTTAATTTGAGTATAAGACTACCATTAGATTTGGATATTGGATTTTGTTGGATTAGAAAATTGAATTTTATTTTGGATTTGATGAATTGATTTTTATATCGGCGATTTGGATTTATATACATTTTATAGTTTGGTATTTATTCATTGACCTTTCCTTTGATTTATTAGATCCGTTTGCTTGTATATGATACTTTCTGAGTTTTAGGCATATATTTTATATTTTATCTATCGAGAGTAAAAGGTTCAGATGCATTGTAGGAGTATGGATATAATCTGTCAGCTATTTATTCGATTTGATAAGTTTTAACTCCGTTATAGTTTAAATTGGTATTTCATTTAATGATTGGATTTTGTGTTTGGCCGAACATAGGCCAATGGTTATATTTTAAAAGTAGTTGGGATATTATGTTATATATAGATCATGATTATGGTTAAATTATCACATCCCTTATGATAATTATAGAGCAGGTCGTATTTATATTATTTGAACGATTATTCGGTAAGGTCTTTTGTGAGTTTTGATTTGTTGGATCTTATATATTTGATTTGTCACACCTGAATTTTAAAACTTAAAGTTATTTATTAAATTTATTTAAAATTTTAAATTTTAAGAATAATAATTAATTAGACCTACTAAATTTCGTGTCGTGACAGAAAAGCTTTGTGATGTAATCTTTCCAAGTAGAAGCTTCAACATTTTCCGCTAGATAGGAAAAATTTTGTTATATGAAATATAGTGACTATTCCCTATTTTTATAATAACCATCGTAAGGAATTGAACGGAATTAATATATTCGAATGTTCTAATATATCAAAAAGACTTAAAGAATGCACCCGTTTCACTGGTGACAAAAGATTGTAGCTTTGTTCCCATCTATAGAAGATAGTATGTAGACAACCTTACTCATGGGTCTAAATAGTATTGATATGGTTCAAAGTTATCGGGAGTATAGATAACACTTTTTAAAGTTAGTTTTTCGGTCTTTGGTTCTCTAATTTGTGTATATTTTAGATTTTTGATATACTTTACTTACATTTAATTGTATTTGAGATTTTATTTGAGGTTCACATGTTTCACCAATAGTGGGGATTCAGTTAGTCTCATACAATTAAAACTTGAGATTTTCATTTGGATTATAGTTCGTTTGGATTATACTTATGATTGGAATATACTTTTAAATATGTGATCTTATTCAAATTTTCATTGACGGGCTTTGGGATTGTGGTTTTAACGCATTTTATATATGTTTGATATCTCTTTTTCTGATTTTGGACGCATTTGATGTTATATTTGTTGAGCTTTTAATTTATTTTTTATTATTTTATTCTTTTTAGATTAATGGGCTTCAGATATATTGTAAAAAGTTTTGATATATAGTCAATTGAAATCTCGCTTATTTTGGTGAGTATTAGTTCTGATACAGAAAAAAAATCTTGTTTTCTTTGCACATCAATGTATTATGCATTCCTCAAGTGCATGTATTCCTTTTTTTCCCCACACCTGCGTCATGTATGATTTAGGCATAGATATTTTGTTTAAGGCACATGTTTGCATCAGGCGTTAACTTTTTATTTAAGCCATGCATGACCCACATTAGGTGTCTATCACGTATGATTGTACAATTATTGTTCATATAAGAGAATTTTAAAACAGCAACATATGCATATAAAAGGTATACTAAAATTGAAATTAAAAGATCATAAATACATAATATACTCAAAAGATGGAGAAACATAACACAAATTTATAATGTGTATATGAAATTAGAATAAACATAAGGCAACGTACATTCATTCGTAGTTCTATGAATGAGGAAAATTGTAAAGATAATCAGAAGATTATCTAGGATGAAAATAAAATAATAATTTTAAAACATGCTTTGTTGCTACATGTGAAAAGTTTATGAGAAGAGATTATTTTTTAAATTATTGAATTAACACATTATTTTATAATATGAGATGCAAAATTAAATATTATAATATACATGAAACTATGCTTTTGTTGTTGTCTTGAATAACTTGTAAATGTTTTTTTTTTTCCCATAATTTTCTCACTATATTATGAAACTTACAAAAAAAATATTTTTTTGAAAAAGTCGTTGGAAGTTTTCTAGAGGGCACTAGAAAAGTGAAGAGGGGAAAAGAGAGGGTAAGTTATGAAAACATCCTTTATTTTGAAAATGAAAATGGCCTAACATCATCCAGAAAACTACTTTTTTATTTATATAATTAATGATGGGCAATCTTATCATTTATAGAGTTGAAAAAAGGATTGATCTCTTACTTGAATAAATATCCTTTTTTTAATCAAAAATTAGGCTAATTAATGAAGTAACTTCTCTAATAAAAATATAATAAAATCATATAGAAATATAACCTATAATTATCTCAATAAATTATTAAATATAAGTCATATTTGATGGGAGCAGTTAAAGCAACCCGACCCAAGACAGTAAACAAGCCAAGAAGGGATCGTGGCCCAATAGCTCAAAGGACAATCAATGCCCCTGTTGACCAGAGGAAGTCCTCAAGCGGCCGGAAGCGGCCCAAGCCAGATGGCCCACAAGTCTTCCCTCACACATAATGGTCATCTGCTCTGATTGGGTGCGATACAGGGAATCTTCCCAGATTGCAATCTCCTTTGTAAAAGAATCCCCCAAATCGGTGCATACCCAGAAAGAAAGCTTTTAAATCAACATGCGACTTATAGTGAATGTTTCAGCATTCACGGTATGCGACATCTCTGCGGGGGAATAAATCCTCTTTCTCGACCGTTGCAGCCTTGAATGGCGCAGTCATCCTCACGATAGACGAAAAATATCCCTTCAAATGGCTTGCAACCACCTCACAACCAAAGAAAGGTGGTGAAGCCCGACCGCTATAAAAAGCCATGGGGATGAACTCTAAAGGCATACTCTCTCCATTACTCAAGCTCGCGCAAGCAATTCCTCCTTCAAGCATCCAATTGCTATTCTCTTTCCCACTGCACGTTCCCAATGGACCCGGTAGTTTGAAAAGCAACTCTTCATGAGCGCATTACAACTCAAAGCCACTCTATGCCAAGTGGACCTCCGAACAATCCTCACAAATCCCCTTCCCAACGTCCATTCTTGCATACTCTATTTTATTTTCATCATTCTTGGAAGACAGATTACTGACTTGAGTGTTGGAAGATAAATCGGGAAGCAAGTCCCACTATTTTTCTCTGATTTTTCGTATTCTGTTATGTTATGCAGGATGCAGGATCCCAGGAGCGCAGGATGGAGATCGGACCCAACATCAGCATCAGATCACGAAGTAGTTAAACTCGAATTTGTTTTAGATTTGGATCGAGGATGCATCATTAGCGCTATCTATGGGAAGCTGAACAAAAGGCCTAACCACAATCTCATCTGCATCCAACTCATCAACAAACATGGTGAACACAAGAGTGCAACCCAACATTCCAGCCAAGGAGGTCACCTCTCTTGACAATGACCATTCCGCTACTAGCCAGGCAGGAGGACAACCCCCTCTAATCATCCTTGCAATAGCGGAGTAAATAGACAAAATGCCCAAGATGCTTCAGGCACTCTACACGTGCCAAGGCAAATAGAGGCAGGGGGCTCCCTCCTCTTTAGCTCACGCACCGGCCTCCAGGCCAGAGGTCAGAGAAAGAAGAAGCCGGCCAAGAAAGACGTAAGGTCGGGTAACTCCAGCATCCCGATGGCTTCAAACACCAGAAGTCATTCTAGGCTAGAAGGACTGCTTAGCCGCGGATTCTTGGAGGAGAGCCTGGAAAGAAGGAATCCCCGCTACTCCTGGGACAATTAGGCCTCCAATTCAAGAAGGAGCTTCTCGGGTCACCAGACCAACTAGCGGTAGCAGCCAGCCGACACTGCACCGCACGGCCAGACATTCAGAGTTGAGAACCTACCTCAACGTAAAAAGGTCTGTGACCTCTACACGGGTGGAGGAGAAGGTCCAAAAAATGTGAAACCGCATGTTCAAAGGTGAAGCTGGTGAACACTCGGCCAATCTGAGAAGATCTCCTTTTACCTTGGAGATCCGGACCCAACCACTGCCGCTAAAATTTAAGATGCCGGCCCTGAAACCTTTTAACTAGGGCACCGATCTAACTGATCACCTTGATCACTTCCAGACTTAGCTTCTAGAGGCTAGAGGAAGTTCCATGTGCCAGTGCTTCCCCCTCACTCTGAAGGGGGACGCTAGGATCTAGTTTTACCGACTCCCTGAAAATTCAATTCGGAGTTTCTTGAATATGCTTCCAACTACCACAAAGAAAAGCAGCTGTGGTACCTTGCCCACGTCAAACAAAAGTCAGGCGAGAATTTAAGGAAGTTCCTAGGGCGCTTCACCTTCGAGGACAGGAAGATATCTAAACTCATTGACGAGGTGAAGCTAAGTAGTTTCATTTCTACTCTAGGTCCGCGTGACTTTTTCAAATACCTTGCCTACAAGGACTCGGAAACCTTCTGGGAGGTTGAGTCCTTTGCTAGCGTTCACATAGAGGCGAAGGAGGCCAATGAGGTGAAACACTTGAAATGAGCCGACCATCCTCACTCCATGCCAGTGGATAGAAAGTGGAAGA
This sequence comes from Nepenthes gracilis, assembly GCA_033239525.1. Lineage (NCBI taxonomy): Eukaryota > Viridiplantae > Streptophyta > Magnoliopsida > Caryophyllales > Nepenthaceae > Nepenthes > Nepenthes gracilis. Next base: position 17,685,856 of record BSYO01000007.1, read on the forward strand.
ACGGGGGCCATGATAACCCCAGAAGGAAGTAGCCTAGAACCGAGTTGCATGCGCGAAGGGAGTTCAGACCCATCAACCTGACTCCATTGAATGACTCACAGGCAAACATCCTCATGCAGATTCAAGAGAAGAAGTTTGTCAAATGGCCAAAGCCAATGAAGAACCCAGAGGGAGAAGATCCGACAAAGTATTGTGATTTTTATTGATTTTCGAGCCATACCATGGAAGACTGTCGGACTCTATAAAGAGAGATCGAGAAACTGATTCACCGGGGTCATCTTGCAAAATTCTTGAGGATCCTAGGACAAAAATCTGGTCCCTCAGTCAAGGACCAGCCAGTGTAGTAGCAACAGAGGAACCGGATAACAGTTGGAGTAGTCAACATGGTAACCACCAAGCCACCCAAGGCTCACCCTGAGGATCGCCAGGAGAAACCGTCCGGGCACAAGAAACAGAGGGTGGGGATGATGTCATTAGTTTTAGTGACAACGATATGACAAATGTAATCTCCCCCCATACTAACCACCTAGTTGTATCTACACTCATTTCGGACAGTACCTTTGACTACTAACTAAAACAAGTTTTCATTGATAATGGAAGTTCCTGTGATTTGCCTTACTTTGATGTTTATTTCAAATTAGGATTAAAAAAGAGTAAACTAAAATCAGCGGATGGGCCACTATATGGATTGGACAATGAGCCAGTGACTATCCAGGAGACAATTCGGCTAGAGGTTACAATGGGTATGTACCCCAGGACAGCAATCCGTATACTTACATTCCTGGTGGTTGATCTTTCTTCCGTTTACATTGCCATACTCGGTCAACCATGCTTGGTGGCCTTTGGTGTTGTAATGTCGATACCCCATTTGAAGATAAAATTTTTGACAGCATGCGGTATTGGCGAAGTATTGGAAGACCAAGTAATCGATCGAATGTGCTACTTATAAGAAGTCGCTCAAACGGCATTTACCAGCCAGTAGATGACCTGGACCATCGAGATGAAACAACGCTGCAGTAGGCACAATTTTGCTAGGTCACCGACCTCGTACCCTCAAGTCTACATAGCCCGGATAAATGTGTGTAGATAGGAGGCTCGCTCATCGGACCCCTACATGACTAGTTAAAGTTGCTTCTTAAGACACTATGCAGATACCTTTGCATGGACTCCCACAGATATGCTTGAGATTTTGGTTAGAGTAATGGTCTATAAGTTGGGTCTCGACTCCAACCACAACCTATTAGAAAAAAAATAGAGTAACCAATCCGTGGAGAAGCTGATAGCCATTTAAAAAGAAGTTAAAAAGCTATTGGATTCCGGATTTATAAGGAAGGTCCAATACCCGACTTGGCTCTACAACGTCATCCTTATTAAAAAGAGCAATGAAAAATGACGAATGTGCGTTGACTTCATCGACGTCAACAAAGTCTGCCCAAAAGATAGCTTCTCACTGCCAAGAATCGACTTATTGGTGGACTCTACGTTTGGGCATGACTTGTTGAGTTTCATGGATGCCTACTCGGATTTCAACCAAATTTGGATGAGCCCAGAAGACGAGTGACACACTTCCTTCATGACCGATCAGGGGACCTACTGATATAAGGTCATACCCTTCAGTGTAGGTGCGACTTACCAAAGGCTTATGAATAATATGTTCGAGAAGCAGATCGACCGAAATATAGAGATTTACATAGACAGCATGCTAGTCAAAAGTAAAACCACCAACAACTATATTTGCGATCTCATCGAGGCATTTAGTGTATACCGATCACACCAAATGAAGGTGAACTTCGCTAAATGTGTCTTTTGGGTATCCTCTAGAAAATTCTTAGATTTCATCGTCTTTCAACGGGAAATCGAGGCAAACTCAGAGAAGATAAAAGCCTTAGTGGACATGACTCCTCCATGGAATGTGAAGGATATCTAGAGACTGACCGGGAGACTGGCAGCCCTCTCACGCTTTCTGGCCAAGGTTGGTGACAAGTATCTTCTTTTCTTGAAGGCCTTGAGGGGGATGAAGGTTAATGAATTCTAATAGATGGTAGAATGTTAGGCCGTCTTCAACGAGCTAAAAGAGTACTTGGCCAGCCCACCTCTCCTATCCTTGCCAAGAGAGGGCGAGGAACTGTAACTATACTTAGTCATTTCAGAGGTAGCGCTGAGCTTCGTCTTGATACGTGAGGAGCTCGACGCGCAGTGGCCAGTTTGTTACATTAGCAAAATCTTGACCGACACCGAAACATGTTACCCCCCGCCAAGAAGATGGCATTGGCACTCATTTTCTTGGCCAGAAAGTTGCTACCCTACTTCTATACTCATCATATAATACTCCTAACCAACCAACCATTAAAGAGAATTCTGCAAAAGCTCAATGTTTTAGGGCGGTTGTTCAGTGGTCCATAGAGTTGGAAGAGTTCGATATCGAATTCAGATATAGCTTGGCCATCAAAGGGTAGGCACTGACCAACTTTATCGTCGAGACTACGACCAAATTCCCAATGCGGGCTACACCAGCAATGACGACCACAGTACTGAAACACCGGAGTGGGTTCTCCACATGGATGGCTCATCAACAAATTCGGGGAGTGGGGCCGGAGTGGTTCTAAGGACCCTGACGGATTTGAAGTAAAATACTCATTGAAACTTGGCTTCCCGGCAACCAATAACGTGCCAGAATATGAAACCTTGCTCATCGAATTGTGTCTCGCTAAGGAGTGCTTAGTTAGGCACTTAACTGTCTACAGTGATTTAGAATTGGTTGTTAACCAGATCCACGAAAGTTTTGAGGCGTCCAACCATTTGCTAGCCAAATACCTAGCGAAGGAAAAGAGTGTAGTCCAAAGGTTCGACAAGTTCATCCTTGTTCACATCCTAAGGGATGAGAACGGGATGGCCGACTAGCTTGTAAGAGTAGCGGCGGTAGAAAATCCAGAACAGTACTCAAGGGATATGCGAGAAATCTTGAAAACTGTCAGCATAGATGAGTGAGAGGTGATACAGGTCTCTGACAGCTAGAATTGGATGTCGCTCTACTGGAGGTACCTCGTGGACGGATCCCTACCTGAGAATCTAGATGATGTCAAGTGCATAAAGAAGATGGTCAGCTGGTATGCCATTGTGAATGAAAATCTATACCGTCACGGGTACTCAATCCCATACCTCCAATACCTTATGCTGGAGGAGGCCAACTACGCTCTAGGAGAGGTCCACCTTGGAATTTGTAGGTCTCACATTGGCGGTAAGAACTTAGCCTTCAAGGTGATGTGTCAGGGATACTACTGGCCAACTATGAAGAAGGACGCCATAGATTTCATGAAGAGGTGTGAGAATTGCCAAGTCCATGGCAATCTGCACTATCAGCCGTATACGGAGCTGAGAACACTTCGGGCACCCTAGCCATTCGCACAATGGGGGCTCAACATTCTTAGACCGTTTCCCATCGTGTCCGAATAGAGAAACTTTGTCATGGTGGGCATCGACTACTTGACAAAATGGGTCGAGGCTACCTCGATGGGTTGAATGACTGAGCAAAATGCCACAGAATTTGTTCGGCAAAGCATAATTTGTAGGTTTGGGATTTCTGAGGTCACCGTACCCAATTCATGAGCAAGCGATTCACCAAGTATTACACCAATTTGAGCATTAGATTGGTCCATACTTCGGTGGTGTATCCGCAAGCGAATGGGCAAGTGGAAGTCACCAACTGGACACTATTGTACGGACTGAAGACCAAGTTGGAAGACATAGGAGGCTCCTAGGTAGACGAGCTGCCACCCGTATTATGGTCCTACCAAATGACTCTCAAAGAACCCACGCTTGAGACACATTTCAGCCTATGATACGGAACTGAGGCTGTGATCCTTGTCAAGATTAGTTTCCCAACTCTACGGGTCGAGGCCTTTGACCTACACGGAAACTCCTAGCGACTCAGGGAACACTTAGACATGTTGGAGGAAGCGTGGGATGTTGCTAGGATGCATACGGTCGCTTACTAACATTGAAGTGCCCCCTATTACAACAAAAGGGTAAAAGCGTGACAGTTTGAAATAGGGGACCTAGTCTTGGGGAGTATAGAAGCCACAGGAAAAACTCACTTCGAATTGGGAAGGCTTGTTCCTCATCTCTACTGTTTTGTGGAATGGGGTGTACAAGGTTCGAACCCAGAACAGTAGGCTAGTACCAAGGATGTGGAATGCCGTCCACCTGAAACGGTATTTTCAATAAGGTTCGCACTAGGTCCAGGTAGGTCATGTGTGTGTTTTAAAGTTTGCATGTGATAACTGTACTATGATTAATAAAATAATTTTTCCTCTTGCATGTTTCTGCATCTCAATTCTTTTCTCTTTCTCATATGAATGCTTGAGTGATATTGTATGGAATCTGATTATCTAAACTACCCCTAAGTTAGGCGAATTTTACTCGCTTGCAATTAAACCTTAGTCCCATTCCCAGCGGCCCATTAGTGGTCGAATTAAACATTGATCCTATACCAAGTGGCCTATAAGCGGTAGAACTAAACCTCGGTCCCACACTGAGCAACCCATTAGCGGTCGAATTAAACCTTAATCCTATACCAAGCGGCCCATAAGCAGTCAAATGAAACCTCGATCACATACCAAGCGGCTCATTAACGGTCGAATTAAACCTTGGTCCCATACCAACTGGCGCATTTGTAGTGGAACGCGAAACCTTATGGGGCTTTTATAGCACGCATGCGAGGACCTCCTCCCATGGGAGATAGCACCGTTAGTCTACAATGGTCAATGAATTGGAGCAAAGCTTGAGAAGACGCCGAACGCTCCAACAGTAGGCAAGGCGCTTGGAATTATAATCCAGCTGCCGCCATCTGAAATAGAAGCATTACCATACCAAAAAATAATGAAATACACTGCTAATATTTATTCATAAGAATGTACAACTCCTCTGGCAGCATAAAATGGAATAGATGTGCTTTTGGCAGCATTCAAAGGCCCCACTTGTACAAGAAATCATCTAAACCTATGACTCATCTTGATGACTATTCAGAGATGGAGGATGCCTTGGGGGACGACCGACAAGATATTTGATTAACTCTGAGCGACGAGAAGCACTAGTGTTCCTCGAATCTAAGAAGACAACAGGAAAATGGGGGTCTTCTAGGGAGACAATCCTTCTTTTGAAGTGGATCCCTACTTGGAACCGCTCCTCTAGGGTGGTACCCAACTCCTTAGGTCAAATCCTTGTCCGAAGCTCGCTCTCAAGTGCCGCAATCCTCTCCATGGCTTGTGCATGTGCGTCAGAGACCTCCTGCAGCCTGGCATCAAACTCCGACAGGGCCTAGTCAAGATAGTTGGCTCGCGCCTGATTCTGCAGCGTGTCTCAAACTGTAGCATTAACACGACGCTCCATTCCCTCCGCCATTAGATCGGCCTGAGCCTGCATCAGGCGAGAAATCTTGTCTCGCTGCGAAGACAAGAACTCATCCAACCTTCGAGGCCTCCTTGCAAGTTGACAAGTGAAAAGAAATCAGTGAAGGGAAGCCGCTGTCATCTAACCATGAGGTTACGCAACAAATATACCTAGTGAGAGGAACCAACATACTCAGGGCATGGAACTGTCCTCGAGGCACCCTGAGGATCGAGTCGTGGAAGGCTTGCGTGCTTCCACTCCTCAACGGCGACCGCAATGGCGGAGTCTTCATCACCACTCTTGGTTCGCGTCCTCCTGTCGTTGCTCCCCTCTTCGGAGGAGGATCCAGGCAAGGGAGAAGACGACGTCTACTGTCCAAAACCAAGTAAAGCTGGGATGTTAATCATTCCTTTGTTAGCCATGATGAAGGTAGAGGAACTACAGGAGTAGATGGTGAATCGAATCACAAGAGACACTACTATTAATAAGAAAAACTCTCGCCAAAAGTAGTGCCACTGCAAAGTTCGAAGGGTCGCATTGCTTCTGTGCCAGACGACGCGTGCCTTGACCCAATTGGACCTACCTGCGGCACCATAATGACAGACATCACATCGCATGATTGAGAAGCCCACTGCCATTTTGTGATGGTCAAAATAAAGCAACGACTGGCGTCACTGTACAATGACCCAAATGTAACATGGGTCTCGGATTCGACATTAAGCATGTCAGGCCGGCCAGCAAGCGCGAAAAATAGAACGACGCATAATCAGAGAAATTGACACACTTATGAAATGAATTTCCTTTCATTAATCTAGTGTTTTGTACAAAAGGCCAATGAGAGGTAGGAGATAATGATGCAAAAATACAACAACATCCCGGCTAAGTCAGGGGGCTCCTAGGAGGACATGAGAGAGGCTCCCCTTTGCCTTGGGAGAAATCGACCAGGTCATCGCTCCTAGAGTTCCGCAATTCATGGGGTTGAAAATGCTTACTGGAAAATCGGGAACCACCACCATGACAATCCATTTGTAGATGTGGATGTCCTCTTAGAGCCTAACCCGCAGCGCTTGGCTCACCTCCTCTGGATGCAGACAGGTGGACATCTCATTCTCAAGCGTGACAATCTTCGTTCAAAGTTTGTCCACCAGCTTCTCAGCTTTGGTGGCCCGATCCTCTAGCCTCCCCAACCACTCTCTCAGTTCAGTCAACTCTAACTTGAGGGCAACATTCTCCTCTCGATCCTGCTGGGCCTGATCACTTGATTGACTCAATTGCTCCCTTAGCCGGCAAATCTCTCCCTCCCGCTCATCGACATTTTGGCCCTTTGGTGTGGGTCCTTCAACATAGCACTAACAATTTTCTGTTCCTGCAAGTCTGAAAAAGAAGGAAAGTCAAACAACACCGGCGAAACAATAAAAGAAAAGAGCAAGTCTACTTCGAAAGCATACCGTGATGAACTTGCGCTTCTTCTTCCCTGTCCGACTAGGCTCCCTAGGGCTTTGATGTAGGAGGCCCTCCGGCAGGAATCGAAAGGCTAAGTGGGGCAGCCTCCAGGGGTTACCCCTTATTTGGTTGTAGGAATTGAGGGGGAATAAAATTTCTATTCCTACGGGAATATAAATTTTTTCATTTCGTTAGTGGTTTGATGGGAATTGTTATTCTCTAGTAATTTTTATTCTCAAATATGTGGGAATAATAATTCCCACATATTATTATTATTATTATTATATTTATTAGGTATTATTATTACATATTATTATTATTATTTTTATTATTGTTATTATTAATTATTAGGTATTATTATTATTAGATATTATTATTACATATTATTATTATTATTGCTACATATTATTATTATTATTAGGTATTATTATATTATTATTATTAGGTATTATCCTTACATATTATTATTATTATTATTATTATTATTATGTTTATTATTATTTATTAGATATTGTTATTATTATTACATATTATTATTATTGTTATTATTAATTATTAGGTATTATTATTATTAGATATTATTATTACATATTATTATTATTATTATTATTATTATTATTATTATTATTATATTTATTATTATTATTATTACATATTGTTATTATTATTACTATTATCATTATTATTATTATTACTATTCTTACCTTATTCCTCATACTATTCTACAAACCAAATAATGAAATATTAATTCCTACCTTATTCTATTTCAATAACCAAATATAAGAATAACAATTCTAACTCTATTTCCATCCTTTTTTATTCCCTAAAATAACTATTCTATTCCCACATTATTCTATTCCAACAACCAAACGTACTGTAAGTGAATCGCAAGATGACCCTCATCGCTTCCACTATCAGTATCCTCGAATGGTGGTGTAAGAAAATGCTGAGCGAGCACATGTAATGCACAACATTTGCATGAAGCCTTGCGATGGGGATGGCCAAGGCCTGGAAGACGTGAAGCAGCTTCTCAAGGACAAGAAGATGAAGCTCACTCCACAACTGAGTTTCATAAATGGCGATGTATCCCTCCGACAGTATAGAGGCCTATTGTGTGCATCTGGAACAGCAAACACGATGGAACACAGGATGTTATACTGCACGTATGGGGCTCTAATATCACTGGGACTAAGAATGGAACAAGTCACAGTTACAGTAGGCGCCATGGGAGCATGAAAACTAGGAGGCAGTAGAACAATACTCGAAGAGAAGCAAGAAAAGGAGCAAAGGAAATTTTGAATTGGCCCCTCAGATTTTATAATGTTCCTCATTGCCAAAACGAAGAGGCGCCTTGAAAGGCACAGTAATTATAACTAACACGCGTCGCATCACGAGAAGGTGTAGTCAAATTGAATCACCCCTCACATTTATTGTCGGGATTATGCCTGCCCTTTTCAACGACACATGGCAAGAAGTGATGGGTTACACAGAGAAGCGTGAGCCCCCAAGCAGCCCAATAACTCATTGATTGCTCAGCCGGCGCTAGAACCAAGCAATACATCACAGCTACTCCGTTTATAATCTGGATCCTAGCCGGTCAATAAAATTGGTTAACCGCCATTTCAGCTCCGCTTTACTCTCTGGATTCACGCAGTTCGGTCAACAAAGCCGATAACTGCTATTCTGGCTTTGTTTTACTCTCCGGATTCATGCAGTTTGGTCAATGAAGCCAATCAAACTCTTTTTTGGCTTCGTTTTACTCTCCGGATTCACGCGGTTTGGTCAACAAAGCCGATCAACCACTATTCCGGCTCTACTTTACTCTCCGGATTCACACGGTTTGGTCAACGAGGTCGGTCAATGGCTATTCCGGCTCTGCTTTACTCTTCGGGTTCAAGCAGTCAGGCTGATGAAGCCGATCAACCGTTATTCTAGCTCCGCATCACTCTCTCCCAAATTCAAGCGATTCAATTAACGAAGCTAGTCAATCGCCAATCCGGCTTTGCTATTCCTCCGGATTCAAGTAGCTTGGTCAACAAAGTTGGTCAACTTTATATGTTGACCAGCCCATCCCTACTCTAGAACAGCACCTGTCCCATATGACGGGCCGCCTGGCCAAGATCCCTAGCTCCTCCACTGTTCTAGAGCACAAAATAATAACAGCAACCAACGATATAAATAACAAGATATGCACAACGACGAAAGACAATGAGATAAACAGAAAAGTTATTTGTGTAAACGGATGCTATTTTTTCTCATAAACTTTCTCTTTACATGTTATACAGCCTTCAAAGGCCAACACACAACGGAACAGTAGCAATGGAGAGAAAGAAAAAAAAGTAACACGTGAGAAGGAAGCTTAGACATGAAGACCCTCTCGAGCAGACCCTCGAGCGAAGGAACTATACGCCAAGATGAAGCAAAGGCTTGTCACAAGTGACCAGAACAAGAGATGGACCAATCTCAATCAGAAAAGGAGGCACTAGTAAGGTAGGCAAAGGGTGGCCAAAGTAGCCACCTACACGAAGACCCTTCTCCATGCTGTTGAGGGAAGTGTCAAGATTTGAATACAGGTTTAAAATGCGTAAGATTTGAAAGTGGATTCAAATCTTGTCGACAACTACCCGCACGAAAAGGGGTGACCAAAGCGGCCACCCGGACGAAAAGGAGCGACCAAAGTAGTCCAAACACCATGACTCTAGACGACAACACCAGATACCACGAGCCACCTAAGCTTAGAACCGCCAGATAGAGCAACAAGCTTCCTAGCAGTGCCAATCGCCGGCACCATTTCACTACTCAATGAGGAAGATGATGCAGAGAAGCGTCGAAGGCTCCTGATTTATAACTCATAGGGAAGCAAATGGAACACTAAATGACAAGGAGTGACTAACCTGGCAAATCTGCAAAGAATCAGGGAACAGAGGAATCACGCCGAGAACAGTGAAAAAGGAATCTGGGTCAGGTTTGAGATAACATGGCCCGTTACATCCGGTCATGAGCATGCTGGAGGTTGAAAATTCAGGCTACTAGCATGAGGGGCTAGTGATGGGAGCATTTGAAGCGGCTTGGCCCAAAACAGTAAACCGGCCCAGAAGGGATCATGGCCCAATAGATCAAAGGACGGTCAATGTCCCCGTTGACCAGAGGAAGTCCTCAAGCGGCCGGAAGCGGCCCATGCTAGATAGCCCATGAGTCCTCTCTCACACACAATAGTCATCTGCTCTGATTGGGCCCAATGTGAAAAATCTTCCCAGATGGCAATCTTTTCTATAACAGAATCCTCCAAATCGACGCACACCCTAGAAGGAAAGCCCTCAAATTAGTGCGCGACTCACAGTGAAAGTTTTAATATTTACGACGCGCGACATCTCCATAGGGGAAGAAATACTTCTTCCTGATCGTTGCGTCCCTGAGTGGCACATTCATCCTCACGATAGATGGAAAATGTCCCTTTAGACGGCTTATAACCAGTCTCACACCAAAGAAAGGTGACGAAACCTGATGGCTATAAAAAGCCTTGGGGATGAATTCTAATGGCATGCTCTCTCTAGTACTCAAGCTCGTGTAAGCAATCTCTCACTCAAGTATCCAATCAATGAACCCGATGATTTGAAAAGCCGCTCTCCATGAGCGCATTACAACCTAAAGCCACTTTACGCCAAGTGCACCTCTGAACAATCCTCACAAATGCCCTTCCCAACGTCCATTCTTGCATACTCTGTTTGACCTTCGCCATTCTTGGAAGATAGATTACTGATTTGAGTATCAGAGGATGAAATAGGGAGTGAGTCCCACCGTTTTTCTCTAATTTCTCATCTTCTATTGTGGTGTGTAGAATCCCAGGCATACAAGACGGAGACCGTACCCGACTTCAGCACCAGATCACAAAGCAGCTGAATCCAAATCCATCCTAAATTCGGATCTAGGACGTATCAATATTATATAGAACATTTTTTATAATATATTTATCTTTAACAAATTAGAGCACTAAGCTGGTCTTAGCATATTGTTGGTTAACATTTCAAATTTTTATTCTCTGTGTGATTTTTGATGTTACTGTTAGATTTTGGATAACTCTCATGTGAAGCCTATGATATATTTTTGATGTTTTCGTTCATGACTCTTGTATTCGAATTATAACCTTGAATGCCATCTTTTCGGCATTGTTTCTTTGGTGCTTTTGATCAAGCATTTGAATATTGAGTTTGGCAATCATACACTTGATATACCATGAAAGGAAGGCTAATTTTAGGTCCAAGGGGAGTCATTTTAAACATAATGGAGCTTAATAGAGAAAAAAAAAATGAGAAAAGTGAAAAAAAGTAGAACTTTGATTATCTATTTGAGATCCTATTTGTGCTATTTTCTTCATCAATCATGGTTATATTTTTCTTACTCTTGTGAAAAATATATTATTGATATTTGGTTAATTTCTTGTTGTTCATAGTTAGGATTTATCCAGTTATATTATGCTATATAATATACTTATTTGTAATTAATAGTGTTGCGTTCTGAAACAAAACTTCGAATAGGTTCGGTTTACCAAGACAAATGAGAACTCAGGTGTTGGTGGGATATTATCTCACCAAAAATACTCTGACACTCAAGTGAGTAAAACAACCTTCCAATAATCGAGAAGGTAAGGGAAAGAGAAAAAAATGAGGAGAAAGACAGAGGGTGTTTGTGGTGACGATTTGGCTCTCGTTGAGAAAGGTTAATGTTGCTTGTGAGGAACGTTGATCCTTGTTTCAGGGTTCTTGGGAATCGTGGCGACAGGGGTGAAGGAGAGCGTGGGCGTCTTGTAAGCGTGAGAGCTTGAGAGGATGCTGTGTGAGCTCTAAGGGATTTCTCACGGAAAAAGGAACGTAGGCGTGAGAGCGATTGAATAGGTATGAGAGCATTTTGTTTGCTGAAAGAAGGCGTGTCCTGGAGTATGGACTCCATGGTCTTCTTATAGTTGAGAGGCTGGGCCTCCTTCCTTAGGCAAGGGCGCTTGATTCCAGTGCTCTGCTGGACCAGTTTCCTTTCCTGGCGTTGGCATTAATAGTGGTAATTGCTCCTTGGGAGGATTGCCTTCCTTCTGTATTTTGTAACTGTTAGGATTTACAGCAGACAAGAGAAAGAATCCAGTGCTTTCCTCATGAGGAGTACGTTGAATCTGTCGGTAATCGTTGCCATGGAGATTGTCATTTTTTGGTGGAGTGCAAAATTAGGGGAGAAGACCATTGCTGGTCGGGTGGGCCAAGTAGGGTTTGGACCGAGTTGAGCTTAGTCTTCAGATAGTCAAGATTCTGGTTAACAGAATCGTTGACTGCTTAAGTTGTCCATCCTGACTTTTTTTCCTTTCTTGGTTTTCAACCGATCAACGCATAGCGTTGACAATCCTGGTATAAAATGGGCCATGGTGGTTCTGGGCCGTCACTCCTTTCTGGATCAGCCCATTCCTAGCGTACTCATTACTAGCCACCCATATTGGTTGTCTGAATTCTGACCTCCAATATGTTCGTGATGGGTCATGTGACATGATATCTGCCAAGATCTACTGCTCTTGGGAAGGAAACATTGGCTGGAACCCTCGACCGTCAAGGATGAAATCCGGAGAACTTGTGAAGGAGGAGTTGACCGGATCGATTAACCGTCTAGGATGAAATCCAAAGAACTTGCGATGGAGGAGTTCACTGGATCCATTGACCATCTAGGATGAAATGTGGAGAACTTGCGAAGGAGGAGTAGACTGGATTCATTGACCATCTAGGATGAAATCTGGTGAACTTGTGAAGGAGGAGTTGACCATATCCATTGACCGTTTAGGATGAAATCCAGAGAACTGTGGGAGTTTGAAGGGATGCGCCATCACGCCACCAAACTATCAGTTCGAAAGTGGGCCACGCGTCTGCACGCAGAGGATTTGCGATCGCGAAAATTAATGCGCCAAGGGATCCAGATCGCCGATGCCCTTTTAGGGAGTGACACATGCCAATAATGATGGGCGTACCTTTATAAGACAATTTTTCCCTTTTTATGCTGTTCGCTTGCCTTTAAGAATTCCATCCATTGTATTTCAAACTTTCCACGCTTGCCTTCGTTTTCTCCTTCCTGTAAAATTCTAAGTTTTCCTTTTTCTCCTTCGCTTCCATGGCTTCTCAGTTTGCCTCCATTCTCGCATTAGTCGTTGTCTTTTCCGGCCAACTTAGTGAGTGAGGAGCAAGTTAGTTGTCCATCCCTCTTGGGTTGTTCTTGCAAATGAGACTAAGCCTTACGGAAGTTATCAGAGAGGATCTCATTGCCGGATGGGACTCGCTCTCCGTCTATGATTATGTTCTTGATGGGGCTGCCAAAACATAGGCTCGGGAGGCCAACTGTTGGCAGCTGGCATTCTGACGGTGAGCCTTTTTGGTGGTCATCTTTTGGCGGCCAGCTTGCCCATGGGATGCCGTCTACCTTTACCCGAGTCTTCCCCGTGTCCTTTACTCTTTCGCAGGTTAAGGGTTGCTGCTGTGACATTCAGACTGCCATCATAGATGCATGACGCAAGCGTTGTTGGGTTCCAAGATGACGTGATTTGAAACGACGTGATCCTTTGATTCACACGTTGCTCGTTTTAGGTGGGGAGTTTGGTTTATAAATTGGCTAGGGTTCTAAGGTTTTCCCTAGCAGTTTTCCCTTTCGAGTCTTGTTCCATAGCCGTTTTCCTCTTCTTGCTTTTCCATGGCTGACGAGAATATGACTAGCATTCATACTCTCCTTAACTCGGGCCCAGACGACACGCCTGCCCCTTCCCATAGTTCCTCCTCTGGGTGGTCATACTCTGAGAGCTCTTCATAGCCCTTCTGTGCCGCTTGTACCAATCGTTCTGGGCCTTCTCGCCAGATATTTGCTTTGTCATTTACCCTTAGGGTTTTCGTTGCGACGGTTTGTATTTTCCTTTGCTAACACCATTTTGTTTGTCAGCCTCATGAGGTGTGGGGCGATGTGGTTGAGATTTCCTCCCCGGAGGAGGATGAGGTGTCTCAAGAGAGGGAGTGCTCTATTTGTTTGGGCCCAATCTTCAACAAAGACGGGCGAGAAGATCCGGAAGCACACCAACGGGCCTTGGAGCAAATTGCGGCGCTCTAGGGCGAGCTAAGGACGAGGCTTCGCTTTGAAGAGGTGGCACCTGTTCTGGAGGAGCGGTTTCAAGAGGGAATCTGCCTCAACTGCAGGCTTGTCTCCCTGATGGATACTCGTTTCCCCATCGGGTTCTTGGAGTCTTGTAATGCCGGTGCCACGCAGATGACTTAGTGTGGTACTTCGGTGCTCATGGTTGGAGGTCCCAACATGACTCACGAGGAGGTTCATCAGTCTTGGGGAGCCGCAATGTTGAGTCATGATGTCTCAGCACCGTCTGAAGTCTCTTGGCTCCCTTTTCTTTTTGTGAGAGAATATGAAAAACGTTGTACACGTTTTGTGTTATGATGACATATTACTGAATAGTGCTCTGATGCACTGTTTTGTTCTGGCAGTTTGCATCTTCTTTACTACACTTTTGGTTCCTATTTTTCGTTTCTCGAACTGCATGTCGTTTCATGGGCCGGCTGACTTAGCGTATTGTACACAAGTTGGCCAGTTAGTGCTGCTTTAGAAGTTTGTTATACTCTCTGGAGCAGGCACAAGGTATACCTTGATGTTGGGTCAAGCCTGTTCTACGTTCTTGCATGAGTAGTGACTTGGCGGCATTGCCCTAGCATGAACTGGGGCATCCGACTTTTGGACGGAGAGCCTTTGCTCCTGACGACCGTCGTTGACTGATCGCGCTCGCTCCATGCGAAGGAGGTTGTGGCATATGCTGGTTGAGCCTCCTAGGATTTTGATCGAAAATGGGCCACTTGGATGACCAAGGTTTTGTCTAACCGTTAGTAGGCCGCCTGGATAACCAGGGTTTTATTACGACCACTCGTGGGCCGCCTGGATGACCAGGGTTTAGTTATGACAGCTTGTGGGTCGCTTAGATGACCAAGGTTTAGTTACGACTACTCTTGGGTCGTCTGGATAATCAGCGTTTAGTTACGATCGCCCGTGGGTTACCTGGATGACCATAGTTTAATTATGAGAGGGTAAAACCCCTTCCAACTTATGGCCGGTCTAGGTCATGTAAACATGTAAACAGACACAAACATGCATATGGAAATGGAAGGTAAAGGAATCTACAGTGAGGTGATATAAGAAATATAATATGCCAGGTGTTCCTACATGTATGCATATGGTTGACTTACCCGTGCCTTTATTGAAAGTAATGCTTGAGGTGGATCGCGTTCCACGTTCGAGGAACCAATTTGCTATTCTGGGTCTGGAGTTTGTACACTCCGTTTCGCGGGACGGTAGAGACTAGTAAGGGACCTTCCAAATTTGGGGAGAGTTTATTCCGTTTGGTGATCTTGTCTGTAATCTCGATGCTTCGCAGGTTCAAGTCTCCGACCTCAAAGTGTTACGGTTTAACCTTCTTGTTGTAATACTGCATAACCCGTTATTGGAAGGCCACAATTTGTAGCCTGATGGCATCGTGGGCTTCTTCTAGTAAGTCTAGGTGTTCCCAAATTTTTTGCGAGTTACCTTGCGGGTTGAAAGACTCAACCCTAAGACTCGGGAGCCCAATTTTGACTGAAATTACCGCCTCAGTCCCATAGTAGAGGCTAAAAGGCGTCTCACGAGTTGGTTCCTTAGGAGTTGTCCGGTAAGACCACAGGACGGAGGGAAATTCGTCGATGCAGGAAGCCCCTGCACTCTCCAGCTTGGTCTTTAGTCCGTGGAGTAGTGTACGGTTTGTGGCCTCCACCTGTCCATTGGCTTGCGAGCATGCCATCGAAGTGTGGACAAATCGATGCTTAGACTGGGTGCAATACTAGGTGAAATATTTTCCAGAGAATTGAGTTCCGTTGTCAGTAACGATGACGTCGGGAATACCAAATCTACTAACAATGCTTTGGCAGACGAATTCCAAAGCATTGTGCTATGTGATCTTAGCTAGCAGGGCGGTTTTGACTCACTTAGTGAAGTAGTCAATGCCGGCTATAATAAACTTCATTTGCCTTGTAGCAATGGGAAATGGGCCAAGAATATCGAGCCCCCTTTTTGCGAAGGGTCAGGGAGCTTGAAGAGCCCTCAATTCAATGGACAGCTGGTGGAGAAGATTGCTGTGGAGTTGGCAGTTTTCACACTTTTTTACAAAGTCAAGGGTGTCTTCTTCATCGTTGGCCAGTAATATCCCTATTGTATGATTTTGAATGCTAGGTTCTTCCTGTCGATGTGCGACCCACAGATCCCAAGGTGGATTTCTCTCAAAGTGTAGTAGGCCTCCTCCAGGGTTAAGCACTTGAGGTAAGGGATCGAGTAGCCACGGTGATATAACATTCCATCGACCATGGTATACCAGTCGGCCGTCTTCTTGATCTGTTTTGCCTCATCTGTGTCATCTAGCAGTGTTTCATTTGCTATGTACCTTAGATAAGGCGTCATCCAGCTTTCGGTGTCTGAGATTTACATCGCATCCTGCTCCTTCATGCTGGAAGCGCTAAGAATTTTTCGCATGTCCAGCGAAAACTGTTTCGGGTTTTCGGTCGCTGCCGCCCTGACAAGTTGGTCGGTCTTTCAGTTCTCAATTCTGGGGACCTGGACAAGGGTCACCTTGCCAAATCTCCTGCTGAACTCTTTCACATTGGCCAAGTATTTAGCTAGGTGAGGGCTACATGCATCGAAGCTCCCATTAACCTGGTTGATGACTAGCTCAGAGTTGCTGTAGACAGTTAGTCGTCTAACCAAGCACTCTTTAGCAAGCCTTAACCCAACCAATAGGGCTTTGTATTCGGCAATATTGTTGGATGCCGGGAAGTCGAGTCGGAGTGAGTTCTTTATCTCGAACCCATCTGGAGTTTTGAGCACTACTCCGACTCCACCGCCTGAGTTTGTATATGATCTGTTCACGTTGAGAACCCATTCCGGCCCCTCCTCGTGCTGCTCTGTGTCCTCGACGGGTTGTTCCTCGATAATTAGTGTCATAGTCTCGACGATAAAGTCGACCAAGCTTGCCCCTTAATGGCGGGGGAGGGCCAAAATTCGATATTAAACTCTCCTAATTCGATGGCCCATTTTATCAGCTGCCCAAAAATGTCACGTTTTGGGAGAATACTCTTCAGAGGCTGGTTAGTGAGAACAATCACACGATGAGCCTGGAAGTAGGGTCTCAACTTCTGGGCAGAGAAGATAAGTGCAAGACTAACTTTTCTGCGCCTAGGTAGCCTGTCACTAGGCTAGTCAACGTTTTGTTTACATAGTAGATTGGCTGCTAGGTATCGGAGTCATGGCGTACGAGGACTAAGTTGAGGGCCACCTCCAACACTACCAGGTAGAGGTACAACTCCTCTTCATCCCTTGGTGACGTTAGCAACGGTGGGCTGGCCAAATACCGCTTCAATTCATCGAAGGCTGTCTAGCACTCCGCTGTCTACTGGAACCCGTTCGCTTTTGTTCCCCTCAATGCCTTAAAGAAAGGCTAATACTTGTCACCTGACTTTGCTAAGAAGTTGGACAAGGCCGCCAGTCGTCCGGCTAGCCGTTAGAAGTCCTTGACGTTCTGCGTAAGGGTTATATCTACGAGAGCCTTTATCTTCTCTGGGTTTTCCTCAATCCCTCGCCAAAAAATGATAAATCCCAAGAATTTTCTGAGGATATTTCGAAGATACACTTGACTGGATTCAGCTTCATATTTTGCGTGTAGGGTACCTCGAAAGATTTAGCAATATAGCGAATATGGTCATTGGTGTCTCTGATCTTGATGAGCATATCGTCAACGTATACCTCCATATTGCGGCCGATCTGTTTTTCGAACATCTTGTTCACAAGCTGCTGGTAAGTGGCACTTGTGTTCTTTAGACTAAAATGTATGACCTTGTAACAGTAAGTGCTTTGATCTGTCATAAACGAGGTGTGCTCCTTTTCCTCTGGGCTCATCTGGATCCGGTTATAGCCTGAGTACGCGTCCATGAAGCTCAACAGTATGTGTCCAGATGTTGAGTCCACTAATAAGTCTATTCGGGGTAAGGGAAAGCTGTCTTTAGGGTAGGCTTTATTAACGTCGGTGAAGTCGACGTGCATTCACCATTTTTCATTACTTTTCTTTACTAGGACGACGTTAGAAAGTCAATCTGGGTACTGGACCTCCCTGATGAAGTTGGTGTCCAATAGTTTTTTTACTTCTTCTCGGATGGCAATTAATTTTTTTACGGAGTGGTTTCTCCACTTCTGCTTAATTGGCTTGCAGCTGGGATCGAAGCTCAACTTGTGGACCATTACTCTAGTCAGAATTCCAGGCATGTCTGCGAGAGTCCATGGGAAGATGTCGACGTTCTATTGTAAAAACACGATCAACTCATCGCGCAGTGTCTGGTGAGTGAGCTTGTCGATCTGTACACATCTTTTCGGCTCTTTCGAGTTTTGTGGGATTAGATCGGTTGTTTCTCCGGACTGCGCTTGTTGTAAAGTTATTTCGTCTCGATGGTCAAGTTCTCTGGCCGATCTGGCACTGCAACTTGGGGTGATGTAGAACATGTAACATATCCACCGAGTGATTTGGTCACCCAATACTTTGCCTATGCCGTAAGCTGTTGGGAATTTTATTTTGAGATGCGGTATTAAAGTGATGGCTCCGAACACTGTTAGGTATGGGCGGCCTAGTATAACATTGTAAACGGAGGGCAGGTCAACCACCAAGAAGGTGAATGTTTGACTAGCCGTTCATGAGTATGTATCCAGGGTCACTTCTAACTGGATTGTCCCTTGGACAGGCACTAGTTTGTTGTCAAGGTCGTATAACGGGCCTTCGGCAAGCTTTAGCTGACTCTTTTTTAAACCAAGTTTAAAAAACACATCAAGGTAAAGCAAATCACGCGAATTTCCATTATCAACGAATATTCGTTTCAGCTGGTAGTCGATGCTACCGTCTGAAATGAGGGCGGATACAACTAGGGGGTCTGCATGGGGAGAAACTACATGCTCAAAGCCATCATTACTAAAACTAATGACGTTATTCTCGATACACCACTTGTTCTTCCCGACATGCTGATCCCTATGGTCCACTAGAGTCGTAGTAGGCTGAGTCGTAATCATATTGACTACCCCTACCACAACCCGATTTTGTGGAGGAGACGATTTTGGGCCTTCACGGTCTGCTGTGCCGGAGCTCTGCCCAGGGTTCTTGATGAACCTGGTAAGGTGGCTTCTACGGATCGGCTCTTCTATCTCCTGCCGGAGTGTCTTGTAGTCTTCGGTGGAGTGTTCGGGAGATCGATGAAAATTACAGTACTTCGCTGGATTTTCTATTTCCACTTTTTGAAGTGGTTTTAGCCACTTAAGGACTTTTCACCCCAGATTTGCATGAGGACGTTTGAACTCATGTCGGTCAAGGGTGTTAGGCTAATTAGCCCATAGTCATTGCACTCTGGTGGTCCAGTCCTATGGTACTTCTGGCAGGAGTGATCCCACCACTATACTTCCCCTTTCCTTCAGTTGGGAAAGAGTAAGGCTGTTCGGTCCGCTCATGACGCTTAGCTTTGTTGGCCTCCTCTGCTGTTGCATAGGCCCTGGTAATAGATTCAGCTTTCCAAAAAGTCTGTGAGTTCTTGTGCGCTAGGTGCCTAAAGAAATCTCCATACATTAGCGTAAAGATAAAACTGCCTGGTTTCATCTCTTCCATGAGTCTGGGGTTCCGCCTAGCTTCTGTCACGAAGCGATCCAAAAACTTCCGCGGATTCTCCCTGTGCTTCTGCTTGATATGCAATAGGTGCCAAGGTTGCTTTTCCTCTTGGCGGCTGGAGGCATACTGCGATAGAAAAAGGTCAGTTAGCTCTTGGAAGCTTCGGATTGAATTTGAGGGGAAACGATGGAACTAGATACGTGTGTCCCCTTTTAAGGTAAGCGGGAAGCAGCGACACATGGCTGTGTCCCCTGACCCTTGTAGACCCAAATGGGTGCAGAAGTGGGCAAGGTGATCGTCGGGATCAGTGCTCCTATCATACGAGTCAAGGGTTGGCATTTTAAACTTTATGGGGATGGAATGGCTCAAGATCTCCGCTGTGAAAGGATATCTGTCCAAATCTATCATGCGCTCATAGGGATTCCAAATTTTCTCTCGTCTTAGATCTACTCGAGTTGGGCTGGTTGATCTTTTGAGGTTGAGCAATGTTCACAACTCCGTCATTCCTTTGATGTGGCCAATAGCCGGCTGGCTACTACCTCCAGTGAATCTGACGGCCCAGAAGACTCATTCTTTGACCCGGATTGTTGATTCCGCCCGAGTATATCAGGGGTTCCTTCACTCCGGACTTTCATTCGAAATCATACTACCTGAACACTCCCTAGGCTTTAGTTGGCTTTGGGCTTGTGAGGTCTTTGGCATCTGAATGTTGGCTGGCCTTCTGGATTTCTTGGCCGGTTTCTTTTTTTTTGGCCTCCACTCTTGGAGGCCGGTGCGGGGGTTTCTGTTGGCGGAGCCCCTTACTGTGCTGGCTTTTGGGGGGGTAGAGTATTTGGAGCATCTTGTTTGTACTATGCATAAGCTCCACTAGATTTTGGAAGAAAAGTGTTGCACCTTATTGATCGTCCCGTTAACCAGGGTACCAGCAGCGTGGTCCTGGTCGGGTGAGGTCACGTCTCTAGTGGGCACACTGGCTTGTGCCATCGTGTTCACCATTTTAGATGATGACGTGGATTCTGAAGGTGTGGTTGAAGAAAGTATATGAGCAAGGTGGTAGGCTTTTTGTAAGTGATTTCCATAAACGGTGCCAATGATGTGCCTCGGAACCAAACTTCGAACAGGTTTGGGTTAGTTGGTAGTTAAATTTGGCTCCGTCTGCCTAATTTGGATCCTGCACACCACTAGAACAAACGAGAGGTCAGATGTCGGCGGGATGTTATCTCTCTGAAAGCACTTCAACGCTCAAGTCAATAAAATAGCCTTCCAAGAATCGAGAAGGTAAGGGAAAGAGGAAAAAAATGAGGAGAAAGATAGAGAGTGTTTGTGGTGACGATTTGGCTCTCGTTGAGAAAGGTTAATGTTGCTCATGAGGAACATTGATCCCTGTTCTAGGGTTCCTGGGAATTGTGGCGATAAGAGTGAAGGAAAGCGTGGACGTCCTGTATGCATGAGAGCTTAAGAGGACGCTGTGTGAGCTCTAAGGGATTCCTCAGGAAAAAAGGAACGTAACCGTGAGAGTGATTGAAGTAGGTATGTGAGCGTTTTGTTTGCTGAAAGAAGGCGTGTCCTGAAGTGTGGACTCCGTGGCCCTCTTATAGTTGAGAGGTTGGGCCTCATTCCTTAAGCAGGAGTACTCGATTCATTTACTCTGCTAGACCAGCTTCCTTTCCTAGTGTTGGCATTAATGGCGGTAATGGCTCCTTAGGAGGATTACCTTTTTTCTATGTTTTGTAACTATTAGGGTTTACAGCAGACAGGGGAGAAAATTTGGTACTTTTCTCATGGGATATGCGCTGAATCTACTGGTGACTGTTATTATAGAGATTGCCTTTTTTTGGGGGAGCGTGAAATTAGGGGAGAAGACCGTTGCTGATCGCGTGGGCCAAGTTGGGCTCAGGCCTCGTTGAACTTGGTCTTCAAGTAGTCAAGATTCCGGTCAACAAAATTGTTGACCGTCTTGAAGTTGAATTGTTCAAGTTATCCATCTTGACTTTTCTGTCTTTTTTGGTTTTCAACAGGTCAACGCAGGGCGTTGGCCGTCCTGGTGTAAAATGGGCATTGGTGGTTCTAGGCCGTCACTCCTTTCTTGGTCAGCCCATTCTTGGCGTACCTATTCCAGGTCAGACTTGAGGGGATAACATGACCAGTCTCATTCCACCATTAACATGCCGGAGTCTGAGAAATTGGTCCACTGGCATAAGGGGCTTGTGATGGGTCTAGTAACAATGGGCCCAATGAGCCAGGCCCCACAGTAAGCTCACAATTCAATGTAATACTTTCAAAGTAAAAGTTTCACATTACTTTTGAAAAAATAGTGCATTTGTAAATTTTACTATAAAAGTAAGCACCATCAAATTTTAAAGAATAAGTTGGTGAAGCTCGAAGAAGCTCAAAAAGCTCCATGAGGCTTCAGATGGCTCGGAGAAGGGCGTAGCCGTTGTTAGTCAATCTCCAACGAGAGTGGGATGGCGATCAGGAGGCCACAAGCCTTCTTCCCCCAAGGAGGCTCTCAAGGCCAGCGGCCTTGAGGCTCTTAGCCTTTCTCCAGTCCGGAAGCCAGCGGCATTCCGCCGCCAGGAGTCTCTCTGCCCTCCTCCAGGACGAAGGCCAGTGGTCTTTCACCGTTGGGAAGCTCTCAGCCCTCTTCTAGTCCGAAGGTTAGCGGCCTTCTGCCACCAAGGGGCTCTCAGCCCTCCTTCCTTCCGAAGGCGCTCCTTCTCAGGAGCCCTCCGTCCTAGGAGCCCCTTGTCCTGGAGACAGAAGCATTCTGTCCTAAAGGCAAGAGCCCTCCGTCCCGAAGCCATGAGCTCTCCACCCCAAAGTCAGAAGCTTGTTGTTCAAGAGTCACCCGTCCGCTCAGGTGACTAGGATGTTGATCCACCGAGGCAGCTTAGTCATTCTCCTCCAAGCCGCCATTTGCGGGCGTATCTTTAAGCCGCTATTCTACTGGATGCACCTCTAAACTGCCATCTGCAGACACACTTCTAAGCCACTCCTCTGCCGAGCACACCTTTAAATCGCCCTCCCGGGCGCATCTCAAAGCCACCATATTGTCGGATGCACCTCTAAGCCGCCCTCCGCGGGCGCACCTCTAAACTACCCCTTTGCCAGGCGAACCTCTAAGTTGCCCATCTGTTGGATGCATTCATGGAGCTTATGCCACCCAATACATTCCTCTCACACTCTCCCCATCGCTACATCTTTGTACTCCTGCCATGTTTACCTTTAAATGTGCATTCCTCTATTTATTGTGAAAGATTTTTGACTTGAGCGTAGGAGTGTCAACGGGGGATAACTCCCCGTTAACCTCTGACCTCTTGTTTGTAATTTGTATTGTATAGGTTTCAAGTTATCAGCGATGAAAATTAGAGTCGATTTAGATCAACTTGTAGCGAAAGATTGGAAGGATCCCTAATCCGTACAATAATCGAAATTTCGGGATGCAATAAATAGCAATTAATATCGCATATATAATGTGTTGTGAACAAGTTGGCTGGAAATGATTATTTATAGCAGCATATCAAATATAGTGTAAACAATTTTAGACAAAAAGTTTACATTTTTTCTATGATTAAAAAGGTTTTATTATATAAATTATTTATACAATTCATGTGCTTGTGTCTTTATTGTTCTCTGCGACTTCAATCAAGTGAGAAGAATCATCTTATGGTGCCAAGGTTTTTCAAACAGTGTCATATATTTCTTATCATATCGCAATAAGGTGCTAAATATGTCTTATTATACCATATATATATATATATATATATATATCAAGTGAGAAGAATCATCTTATGGTGCCAAGGTTTTTCAAACAGTGTCATATATTTGTTATCATATCGCAATAAGGTGCTAAATATGTCTTATTATACCATATATATATATATATATATATATATATATATATATCAAATGAGTTTTGTACACGGTATCATTCATTTATTTGATATATCATACCTATATTTAGTTTACCAACTAAATTATCTATCGGGTTGTGGTCGTACTCTCGCATATTATGCCTTATTAATAAAATAATACCGTCGCATAAACATATGATCTTGACAGTCCTATTCGGTGATGGTCTTACCATAACATGTCAGTTCCTAATTGGCTAGGGGTTGGCGGGGGCCGATCTAAGCGTTCCTCTGTCTCGTCGTCGTCCGCCCCTCCTCCCAGCCGCCTGCAATAAAATCCCTCGACGGCCACCACGATCGACTAACAATTAGCATGTCCAAACGTCCCCTACTTTCTCTCTCTTCCTTTATGCATGTATAGATGGATAGTCTCTGCTGCTTTTATTCATAGCAGCGGCCACATTTAGTAGTTTAGTTGGGTTAGTCTTCACACACTCACTCACATGTGCTTCTTCCTCTTCTGTCCTCCCGCGTCCTCTCTGTGTTATCCTCTCGCATCCGGCTCATTTTCTCCCGCAGCTCATCACTATGGAGATAGAGGTGGCCGTAGATGCAGACTTGCACCACAGCAGCGGTGGTGGGGACGGCTCACGCGGCGGTGCGGGAGCGCCGGCGTACCTGGTGTGGGAAGATCTGACGGTGGTAGTTTCGAACTCCGGGAACGGCCCGACTCGGAGGCTGCTTCAGGGGATCAGCGGCTATGCTGAGCCCGGTAAAATCATGGCGATTATGGGCCCTTCCGGCTCCGGAAAATCAACGCTCCTTGATTCTTTGGCAGGTTTCTTCCCCACCTCCCTCTCTCTCCCCCACTCATGATTAATTTAAAAGAAAATTTGATTATTTACGCGCAGTCGTTGCCATGCTAATCATCAAGTTCGACGAGATTTTTATGAGTGTGTTCGTCATGAGAAGAACTATACATGCCCATGCTCTGCGCAAATTCTTTGTTTTTCGAAGAAGAAATTTAGATAATTATTCAGAAATTTGCCGGTTTATATGGATTAAACCACTTGTTTAAGTCGCATAGCACTGTCATTCATTTGTTTTTCGATTAAATATTACCCATCATAATGAGTTAGCTACTCCAAGAGGAGGAGCTCCTGCAACACCAAGTTAAATTATTTGGTAACTTTGATTTGTTGTTTTACAGAATACAAAATGGTCAAAATTTACAGGTGTCTTGGCTGATTTTTGTAAAAAAAATCGTAGATTTTTGCTGTTGACATGAATGCTCCTTTGGAAAAACAAATCTTGAAGCTTCCTTTTTATATTTTTGAATGTTGCCACAGCTTTCCCCTGCCTCTGGCATTTATTAAAGGTTCAGAAGTCAGAACAAGCGCTTGTTTTTTCTTTTTCTTTTTAAAATTAAAAAGTACTTGCAAAAATATTATATTATTTATATTCTCTCAAAAATACTGTCAAAAGTTCCTGTTTTTCAATTAAAAGTAGGCCACAGAAAATCTTAATAAGATTTTTACTAAAGTTCTTTAAATTTTCAGTCGTATTAAGCCACAAAACATCTATTCTTATATAAATTTATGATAATTTATTATTAAATAAAGTATTATATTATTAAATAATATTTAAGATATAATTAAAATATATATCTTTTAACGGTCCATAACACTACACATTTAGTTGTGGGTGTTTCTATTGAATGAAATTAATGGCCAACTACTACTACTGCTGCTCATCCAAAGGGTTTCATCCTGGGCATCCTTTTAAGCGTTGAAACAGAGGAAGATTTATTGCTTCACAGCGCCCCAAATAACACGGGGAGTACTATGGAAACATGCATGTCAGCCTTGTGAATTAGCCTATCTAGTTCAGCTTCTCTTTTCGACTTTACTATGTAAATCTATTTCATAATAGAAAGTTGGCTAGTATACAAGAACTCAAGGGCCCGTTTGAACTGATTAAATAATAATAATAAAAAAAACTATCTCATTACCGATTTAATGACCGATTTAACAGTAAAGGTACATTATTTTCACCAAAAAAAATTAAAAAAATAAAGTAAAAAGGGTAAGTTGTTAGATTTATATTCAATAGCTTCAACCTAATATACATGCAGGTATTATATCTAGGAGGTGAGATGTAGTTCCCCCAAATCCTTAATAGAGGACACCAAAGCTTGCTTAATTTAGTTGATAGCATTTAGGGTTTTTTTCCTTTGTCTTTGGGTTGGTATGAATAATGTTTAGTTGAATCCACGATTTAAAATTTACAGATAGTAAAATAATGTACTTTACCATTGTTTGTTCACATGATATTTTATCCATCCCAAAGATCTCCAAACCTACTTTATAGATCAGTGCCAGACATATACTTTTTACCCTTTTATGATTTATATATATAAAAAAAAGAGAGTAAATGTTGGCATTTTTTAATTATTCATTAAATTGATTTTTAATCCAGTTGAAATCCCTCTAAACCTACTTTAGATAAGTAAAAGAGAGACATTATGGGATATTTTGCCAAGATGTTGATTTATTTATTAATCATCATTAAAAATGTGATTTATGTGGAAGATTAATGCAAATTGAGATGATCGAACAATTAATCAATGGATACTTAATATTAATATTTATTTATTTTCTTGACAACAGGTAGGCTCTCTTCAAACGTTGTCATGACTGGAAATATTCTCCTTAATGGGAGGAAGAGGAGACCTGGTCGTGGTGGTGTTGTAAGCAACTTCTTATATATATATATATATATATATATATATAATCACATTTAATTTTGTAAATTGAAGTTATATTTATTAAATTCAATAAATTTAGAATAATATTTGTAATTAATAAAGTATAAAAACTATAAAAATATTGTGATGTTTTTTTTTTTAAAAAAAAAAAATTCTTGAATTGCACTCCAATAGGATGGTGCGTGGTGCCCTAAAATTTCAGGCATATGTGACCCAAGAAGATGTGCTGTTAGGGACGCTAACAGTAAGGGAAACGATCACATACTCCGCCAATTTGAGGCTTCCGACAACACTAAGCAAGGAAGAGGTTGATGGCATCGTGGAGGGGACGATCGCGGAAATGGGGCTTCAAGAGTGCGCCGACCGGCTCATCGGAAACTGGCATCTCCGAGGCATAAGCGGCGGCGAGAAGAAGAGGCTCAGCATTGCAATTGAAATCCTCACCCGTCCATCGCTATTGTTCATGGATGAGCCTACCACCGGCCTCGACGGCGCCGCCTCCTTCTTCGTCGTCCAGATTATCAGGAGCCTCGCCGCCGACGGTGGAAGGACCGTAATCACCTCCATTCATCAGCCCAGTAGTGAAGTTTTCGCACTGTTCGACGACCTCTTTCTGCTTTCTGGCGGTGAAGCTGTCTACTTCGGAGAAGCCAGGATGGCCATCGAGGTATGCTCCGATATGACGAATTTGTTAAGGTCCGACCCAGACACATATAATTCGACGCGGCATAATAAATTTGAATATTTGGTCAAACATTAATTATCAAATTAGTAAATATAAAAAATATAATAATATATAATATTTTTTAATGTAAAAAATTTTTATTTATTTAAAAAAATTATATAATAAATTTTAAATAAATTTATAATAATAATAATATTGGTAATAAATAATCCTTTTTAAAATACTTTTACTATAATCCCGAGTGAAAAAATAGTTGATTACATTTTTCTCAAAATATTTAATAACTCACAAAAAAAACTATAATAAGAAATATGGATAACCAAATGAAATATGTTATAGAAAATTACTCTAAAATAACGTATTCGACCTTAACGAAGAATGAAATTTAAATCAGATATCAATTGTATGTCGAATTTTTTCATATTCTCTCTCTGTGCGGTGCTCCTTCTGTAAGAAAATGATTTTGAATTATCCAAAAATCACATCTGACGCGACTTTATATCAGGTGAGATGATAAAGCGTTCGACAGAAGCGTGTCATGCACGAGCGGCACTCGAATTAGCATATAAGTACCCATCGGGCGCACCTCTCAAGTGGCCCTATTCTAGAATCGGCACTCATGTGTATAACAAGCACTTATCATGCGTCATCTTGTTGACCTTTAACTGATCATTTTTCGACTTTTATATGAATATCATGGATCCTTCAATATTTTTTACTGCTTGGTAGACTACCGACTGACATTCGATCAATTTTCATACAAACAGTACTTAACCGTTCAATAACAATTTATTTATTATAACATCGATAAAAAAAGGATCATAACCCAATAAAAATCTCCTGAGTTGTGATAATCCATGCTTATGATTTGCAGTTCTTTCGAGAAGCGGGATATCCATGCCCGAGCAGAAGAAATCCATCCGATCATTTCTTGCGTTGCATTAACTCAGATTTTGACAAGGTCACTGCCACATTGATGGGATCTTACGGGAAACAGGTATGTTATCTTTGTATATTCCAATTTTAATTTTGTTTTCGTTGTTGCCTTGGGGCCCATCAGAGCGCATCCCAAATGGTCTGGTCGTTGGATCCAACTGTAAATATTTAATACCTTAAAAAAAATATAAAAAAACATTATTATAATATTTTTATTTTATTTTTTAATAATATAAATATTTTAACATTAAAAAAAAAACTAAACACAGCTTATTTTATACAATTTTATGATATAAAATGAGGACCGTTATCGATAGATCCTTTATAGTACCAATAATTTGGTTTCAAAAAGGTTTTATCTCTCATTAGGATAGAGAAATTTATTATTTATATCTTAATTTTTATTTTTAATAGATAATTATAATTTAATTATTTTTAAAATATTAAAAAAATATACTAAAATTAATTATTTTAAATAATTAGATTATGATTATTTATTTAAAATAAATAATTAAGATAAAAAATAACTCTATTTATTTTTTTAAAAGATAAAGTTTTTCTCAATATCGAGTAATCCTCGTGTCTCTATTTAATTATTATACAATTTATTCATAATTTTTTATTTTTTAAATTATAAATTTCTGGTCAAAAAATTAATCCTATCATTTTTTTGGTTCAAAAATTAATTCTATTATTTAATCTTTTATAAAAATTAATTTGAATTTATTAAATTAGATATTGATTTGTCATGGATTTAAATTTTGAACAGATTCGGATTAAAATACTCTTTGGATTCTAGTCACCGTTCTGTACACCTAATATCCTACACACCATAACAAATAACAAGAAATCAGAGAAAAATGGTGGGACTCGCTCCCTGATTTATTCTTCAACGTTTTAGTTAGTAATCGGCTTTCTGTGAGTAAGAAGGTAAATGTAGAGGATGCAAAAATAAATGAAGGGTCAGGGATTTGAGAATGAGGTTTGGAGGTACACTCGTGAGGAGTGGCTTTGGTAATGTATTGCTCGTAGAAAGTGGCCTCTCTGAGTACGGAGTTTGCTGGTAACTAGTAGCAAAAGAGTGTGCAGAGTAATTAGATGCTTGAGAGTTTGGTGAGCTTTTGTTAGTTTAAATATGTGAGAGAGTGTGTCTATGGAGTAAGTCACTATGGCCTTTTATAGCTGTGGGCCTTCGTCGCCTTAGGTGGCGAGGTGAGATGCTTGCTCTCTTTGGAGATCGTTGCCTTCCTTAGTATGGATGCGGGTGCCCTTCTGTGTTGCAACGGTTAGAAAGGAGGATTTCTTTTCTTTTGTAGAGATGCCGTGTGCAATGACCGTTGAGGCTTCCTCTGAGAGTCGTACACTAATTTATGAGCTTTCCTTTTCAGATGTGCTTTGATTATTGGAGATTTCTATTACAGAAAAAATTGCCATTCTTGGATGTGCAGAGAATTAAGACAGATAATCGTTGAGGCTTGAAAAGATGCGTGTGGGCCGATTTTAATCTGGGCCACACTTATTTTAGGCTGCGTTTGGCCTACTTGGGGTGCTCTTTCGGTCAACGAAAACGTTGATCGTCTCAGAGATGAATGGGCCACTATAGAGTCTGGGCCACTCACCCTTTTGGTTCGGCCCACTACAGCCATCTCTATCACTAGTCCCCCATGCCGGTGACCTAGATTTTCAGCCTCTGACATGTTCACAATGGGACGTGACTGGCTATGTTTTCTCCTCAAGTCTATCTCAGATTCTCCGTTTCACTATTCTTGACGTGATTCTCCTACTTTTTGATTCTCTGTAGGTTCGCTAGTACTGCTACTTTTTGGCGTTTAGTGTATTCGCCTGCTTCCTCATGCGCTATAAATTGGGGGCCTTTGACGTTCCTCAGCGGTGCCTTCTACAATGCCTGGTGGGATGGCACGGGAGGTCGACTTTGCTGGAAAACGTGTCGCCCCAGTTGCTGGTTTAGAGTTTAGGCTGTTCGTATTCTCTGGCGTTACTGTTTTGAGTCATGAAACCGTAACTGCTTTGGCCGCCCCTTTTCGTGGGGGTGACTGTGCTCAAGATCTGAATCCAGGTTCGAATCCTCCCATGTTCAAGTCTTGGCAACTCTTTTTGAGGTTGCGGGCCCCTCATGTAATTCTCCTTTTTCCATCTGTACTGTCATGTATTGGCCTCTACTGGCTATATAACTTGTAAAGAGGAAGTTAATGAGAAAACTTGTAGTTGTTTCTGGCTTTTGTCTTTTGTTGCCATACATATTTTGCTATTTTTTATTTTGCACTCCAAAATGGATGTTGATCGGATCCGTTGACTGCAACGTTTGAATCCGGAGACCGGAGGGGGAATGAACGTTGACCGTAGTGCTTGAATCCGAAGAACGGAATAGAAATGGTTGTTAACCGGATTCTTTGACCATATCACTTGAATCGCGAGAACGGAACGAAGGTGGGTGTTGACCGGATTCGTTGTCCATAACACTTGAATCTGGAGAATGGAGCGAAAATGGTTGTTGACCGGATTCGTTAACTATATTACTTGAATCCGGAGAATGGAGCAAACGTGAATGTTGACCGGATTCGTTGACCACAACGCTTGAATCCAAAAAACATGGGTGGTTGTCTTCAACGCATAGTTTCATTATGCTGTCGGCTGGGCAATCGAAGAGTTGCAAGGCTGGTTGGGGACTCTGGCCTTTTTGAGCAACCCGTTACTTTTTGCCACGTGTTGTCACGTAGGGCGGTTAGAATCCCGACAATCAATACCCCAGAAGATACGACTTGATTGCGTCATCTCCGGAATCGACACATGTCCGTTATGATTGCCACGCCTTTTCGATGCGCTGCTTCACTTTGGCGGGGACGATCCTTATAAAAGTTACACAGCAGTTTCAAGTCATCTGCTCCTTCTTCTTCACATCACAACTCCTCAAGTCTTTGTCTTCCTTTCTGTTCTGCTTTCATGGTGCCCACCGTTAATGAAATTTCCTCCATTATCGCTCCTGGAAAAGTTAAGGAACTCTATGTGCAATATAACATCCCATCCTCCATTGTATTCTCAGTCCCTAGGAAGCTGGACAGGGCTTGCTCTCCTTCGGTAAGACACATTGCTATATATGAGACTCACCTGTGGAGTGAGCTTTATCTCCCGATCCCTGAGGAGCTACTCCGCATTGTCATGGCGTTTCACGTCCCTATCGCGTGGCTCCACACGAATGTTGTGTGCTATCTTTACTCACTTTGCATCTTTCTCTACTATTATTCGCGGTTGTTGACAGTGGAGGCCGTGAAGGTTATTTTTTGGTTTACCCAGAGTAGAGACTGGATTTTGCTCTCTCTTAGAGAGTTGCGCATTAGTGGCGCAATCTACGAGTCAGTTAAGAACTAGAAGGACTAGTTCTTTTTTGTGCGTGTATTTGATGATTGGCCCTTGTCTAGAGAATGGGGCAACGTTCCTGGAGTCTTCATCGAGAAGCCCTCTAAAGTAGAGGTGGATGCTGTAGAGCCTCTGCTATAGTTGGTGCGGGAGCACCTTCCCGAGTTTAGGAGGGATCACTTGGTATCTTGGGAGGAGGCTAGGAGGACTCGCTGGGGTCCTCCTTCACTTGTCCAAAAGCTCAAAGCTCCACCGTTGGCAATATTGTAGTCTAAGAGGAAGGCTGGGGCTCTTACCATTGACGAACCTCCCATCAGCCCTAGAAAGAAGTGGGCTACTCCAGCTGCGCCTTCTTCTTCTTTCTCCGCCAAGCTAGATTACCATATGGCTGGATGACTGGTTGGAGTTGGTAAATATTTTGTGGTGGAGACTCCCGCTAGCTTTTTGGATTTAGGAGTCATTGAGGGAGTTGCCACCGGGGAGCTCGTCGCCATGCCATCGCTTGAGGAAGATTTTGTGGCGTCGGTCGCGCCGGTGGAGTTAGCGCATGACGCTGGAGGGCTAGAGGAGCCAGCCATTGAGTTGCCTGCGGAGCCAGTGGAGACTAGTGAGGTCAGTCTCACCGTTGCTCTACTTCCTGTGGCCATGGGTGACGTCGAAGTTATTCCAATGGAGGTTCCTGTTGAGGGAACCAAAGCTGCAGCGGGAGCCATGATCGCTACGGAGTTGTTTCTTGCTGGTGCCACACTTAGTCTCCTGGCTCACCCATCACAGGACCTCCCACAGCAGAGCTTAAGGTTGCGGGGACCGGTGAGAAAGAGGAAGAAGAGCAAGTTCTTGGCGGTAAGCTTTCGAGGGAAACTTTCCCTTTCTTTCGATTCTGCCAGCTTGATTTGACTTATCATTACTTCGGCTTTGTTGGAACTACAGGACTAGAAGATACTTGGTGCAATAGTGAAAGACTCGCGCCAGCAGGTTGAAATAATCGAAGAGAAGGAGGAGGAGATTCTTTGGCTAATGAAGCTCCTGAGTCACTCGGATCCCATAGTTGCCGAGGTCCAAAGAGACAAGGAAGAGAGCACTGCCTAGGCTCAAAGAGACCAGGAGGAAAATGCCGCGTTGAAGTCTAAGTTGGTGGAGTTGAGAGAGAGGCTAGGGAACTCGGAGGCTCGGGCCACAAGGGTTGAACGACAGGCTGGCGAATTTTGAGGAAAGGTTGTCATGTTTGAAGCTGAAATATCAGTCCACTTGCGTCCAGAGGAGGTGAGCTCTCTGCTGAAGACTAGTGTTTTGGAAGGCGTCAACCTTTACAGGTGGATTGTGTGGCGGAACGGATTTTTTTTACTCCGCCATTCAGAACACAAGTTCACAGATGCCATCTAGGATCCACATATTTTAATCATAAAACGCATAGCGGAAGCCGACCTAATATCTTACAAAAACATTCATACTCATTCCATAACATTCATTTCTGAATAGGCACAAATGTCTAATTATACAAGTTTATGGAGTCAAACAATTCATTACACTAATTGATTCTCCGCTGCAATCCTCAAAAAGGTGCTCCTGAATCCTTACGAATCCTTCAAGTCGGCTTTGATCACTTCGTCTCGTCAGACACAAATTCTAGATTTCCATCTAAGGGGGGGAATAGAAGACGGTGAGTCGGAGCTCAACAAGGTACATGCAGATTTTTCATAAAACGTTCATACTGTCAACAGTTACAGATATATATATACATAATATCATTTGGCAGGAATCATGTAAAACACTTAGGACGGTTAATGCAGAAAATCAGGCATCGTATATACACATAGCATTTAGCCGAACAAAAGAAAATTGGAAGGTCAGAACAGATAATATTTGGGCATAACACAATGCAGATCATAACTTTAACTTCTTTTATTTGTTGCATAATGGAAAGGGGGCCTTAATCGAGGATAGATTGTGCACATCTCCTCACAATCACGGCAATACCTTCTTGTACAAAGTCCTGAGGACGGCTCTCACTTCCTCCTTGCACAAAGTCTCGAGGATGGCTCTCGCTTCCTCCTTATACAAAATCCCGAGGACGGCTATCACTACCTCCTTGTACAAAGCCCCGAGGACGGCTCTCATTTCAGTTATCCTCGATTATCACCTTAAGGTCCTAAGGCATGCCGGAGAACCTTATCTCCCAAAGCTAGAGTCAAAACTTATTTGTCTTATCATAAGGTCGGTTTCAACTTTCATAATAATATGTCAGGCTGGTCTTAATTTTATATGCAAAAGGAACCGAACTTGATCTCACATGCAAGGGTAAAACCGATCTTGATTTTACATGCAGGGGTAAAACTAAACTCAATTTCACATGCAGGGGTAGCCGGTTTCATTTTTATACAAGGAAGGCCGGTTACATTTTCTTACACAGGAAGGCTGGTTTCATTTTCTTAAAAAGGAAGGCTAGTTATATTTTCTTATAAAGGAAAGCTGGTTTAGATTTCATGCTTAAAATGGCCGGTTTAGATTTTCATACTTGAAGTGGCCGGTTTAGATTTTCATCAAGGAAGGGCTGGAGCTCTTTTCACATCAAGGGAGCCAGTTTCATTTTCATGATATAAGGTTGGCCAGTTGTGATTTCATGTGGTGAAGGCCGGTTCAGATTTTCATCTCACCAAGAGACCGGTTGTGATTCATAAGGTGGGAGGCCGGTTCATATTTTCATCTCACCGAGAGGCCGGTTTAGATTTTCTTCTCACAAGGCCGGTTTGGATTTTTCATCTTACAAGACCGGTTGTGGTTCATGAAGAAGGGAGGGCCGGTCTTGATTTAACAAGGGTGGCCGGTCTTGATTTACAAGGGGTGGCTGGTCTTGATTCACAAGGATGGAGCCGGACTTGTTTTGCACTAAGGGAAGGCCGAACTTGATTTCATCGTGTAAGGGCCGAACTTGATTTCATCATGCAAGGGCCGAACTTGATTTCATGCAAGAGGGGAGGCCGAACTTGATTTCACGCAAGAGGGGAGGCCGAACTTGATTTAGGCTTAAGGTGGAGACTGGTCTCAATTTTATCAAAAGTCGAGTTCACATTATGCATGCCGGTTTCGATTAAGGCCAATTTCAAGATCAGAGAGCCAATGCCGGGTTCAAATTACAATGCAAGGCCGATTTCAATTATTCTTTAGGGCCGGTTTCAAATCAAAGAGCTTATACGTTACTTTACAAAGCCGGTCTACTTCTTCATAATTAAATGACTGGTCATCATCTGAATCATGCAATGATTAAACTTCATGCGTATGAATATCATGAAATAATTGAACATCATTAAAAACATGAACTAAAAGGTGAGTACACTTGCGGCATTCTTAAAAACAAACTTAAAAGAGTAACGTCTGAAATACGCTTACAATATTATGAAGTTAAAAACAGAGTGTACACTTGCCTGACAGCCGTTTGTTCACCTTTGCCGACTGGAAGCTTTCTCTCCTCTACTCCTTACTGTTCTTCTCGCTTGTTGTTCGTGCTAGCTTCCTTGGTCGAAGCTGAGTATTTATAGAGGAGGGGTTTGGTGGAGTAAGTGAGGTAAGTCACTTGCTTCAGTACCTCTTTTCAGAGGGTAGGTTGGAGTAAGTAAGTTAGTTTACTTACTCGAGTGATTCTTCTCAGACTGTAACGAGGTAGTTTACTTACCTCATTTAGTCGATACTTGGTTGGATTCTAACTAAATATTAAAGTTGGCTTTTGGCTTTAGTTGCTATTAATTTATTCAGGTCAACTTTTTGATCAATGCTCCTTATTCTAATTAAGCTGTTTTACTTGTCATGTTTTATTTCTTTCATTGAAGATCGGTCAACATTTTTAACTCCAACTTTGAGCCTCTTAATTTTTGGACCTTACAGATTGTCTCTTTGGTGTCACACAGTTTCCCCATTGGCATTCTCGACCCACTAAATAGCGCAGCTATGGAGCGCGAGGACTTAGTGGATTACTCCTAGGTCGGAGGGGTGCCTCACCCTCCATGTGGACCCACGACTTAGTTTTGGACCTTTGTATTTTGTTCTTTCTGTTATGTAATTGTAAATTGAACCTTATTAATAAATAGTCCATTCCATCAATGCGTCGAGTATTATGCCATTTTTCAGCTTTCCTCTTTTTTTTTTCCCTTATTTACTTTGCGCCGGCTGGCTGGCCTACTTGTTGTGCACATACGGCTTCGCCGGTCATATTAGAACCTTGATCGTTGCAAACTGACTACTCAATGGTACGACGTGATATCTGTCCCAACATGCTGTAGGAGGGTTGAATCGGGTAAAGACACGTGTCGCCTTAAACAGAAGCGACGTGACCCTTCGAATCCCATTATGACGCCATTTTTGGCGGAAAGTTTTGTCTATATAACCGCGGCGTCTCTTGCGATTCGTTTCATTGCTTTGCTCCGTAGTTTCTCTACCTTCATCATGGTTGACGAGAATATGATTGATATTCCTATTTTGCTTGGTTTTGGGAAAGGGGTGTCCCCTCCTCTTACGCTGAAATCCTCCTCTAAAGGGGAGAGTAGCGATGGAAGGACGCGGTCCGAGAGCAGCGACGGAAGGACGCGGTTCGAGAACAGCAACGTAGACTCTGCTAATGTGGTTGCAGACGAGGAATGGAATCATCCAGGCCTCCCACGTCTCTATACCAGGGTGTCTCGAGGGCTACTCCATCCCATGGGCCTGCTGGCCCTTCTCGTCAACTACGCATGCTTAGTTGCGTAGTTGCACAGTTGACCATTTTCAGTTTTCCTTTGCTGACTTCTTTGTTCGTTTTTCTAGCCGGCAAGGAGGTCTGGAGAGTTAGACGAGTTCCTATCTTCGTAGGGAGACAAGATTGCCCACGTAATGCAGGCTCAAGCCGATCTCATGGCCGAAGATATGGGGCGTCGCATGAATGCAGTAGTTGGGGATACGCTGCAGAGCCGGGTGCGGGCCAACTATCTTGACCAGACGCTGTCAGAGTTTGAAGCCAGGCTACAAGTGGTTTTCGGCTCTTATAGCTCCGGCCCTAGAGGAGCGGTTTTAGGCTGAGATCGATTTCAGCCGGTGGATAGTTTCCCTGGTAGATCCCCATTTTCCAGTCGACATTCTGGATTCGACGAATGCCAAAGCTTCTTGTCGATCTGAGTATTTGGATATCTGATTGGTTGTGGCCGGAGGCCTGTGCTGCGTCCCCCAAGGGACCCTTCAGACTTGGGAAGCCATTAGGACGAGTCATAATAATTCTTTGTCTCTGTGGTGTTATATAAATTTCTTGCATATAAGCATACTCTTTATTAGCTGGATTGTGTTTTTGTGTTAAGTGGCGGTGCCCAGGTTATCATTCCGGGTGTCTTGCCTTCTGTTGGAGCGTTTGTTCTCTCATATTTTGCCCCGATTTATCGACTGTTGTAGACTGATGGCGCTATCTCCTGTAGGAGGAGGTTGCTGCACACGTGTTGTTTAAGACCCCTAAGGTTTTGTGTTCGACGACGAATGTACCGCTTAGGATGGATCCAAGATTTAATCCAACCACTTACGGGCCGCTTGGTATGGGACCAAGGTTTAATTTGACCGCTTATGGTTCGCTTGATATGGGACTAATGTTTACTTCGATCGCTTATGGTCCGTTTGGTATGAGATCGAGGTTTACTTTGACCACTTATTGGTCGCTTGGTATGGGACCAAGGTTTAGGCACAAGTGAGTAAAAACCTGCCTAATTTAGGAGCAGTTTAGGTCGTCTGTATTCATATAACTTACACGCAAGCATACATATAGGAAAAAAGAGATTTCCGTTACAGAAGATATTACCATTCTTGGAGTTGCGGAGAATTAAGGCAGACGACCGTTGAGACTTGGGAAGGTGTGCATGGGGTGATTTTAATCTCGGCCGCGCTTATTTTGGATTACGTCCGACTTACTTGGGGTACTTTTTCGATCAATGGAAGCGTTGATCGTCCTTAAGATAAATGAGCCGCTATAGAGTCTGGGCTAACTCACCCTTTGGGCCTGCCCACTGCAGTTGTTTCCATCAGATATAATATATTCATGTCTGAATTAAAAAAAGAAGTGTAAGAAGTTTTACAGTGGTGGCACGAAATTAGTATTTTCCTTCTGTGTGTTAGCGCATTGTTTATTCTGTTTGGTCTGCAGGAAATGCAAAGATTATCAGATCCTTTGATGACCGTGGAAACAGCTCGGATCAAAGCAGCGCTAGTCGAGAAATACAGATGGTCAGAATACGCCATGAGGGTCAAAGCTAAGATCAGAGAGATCTCATCCATTGTAAGAAACTCGCCATGAAGTACAAATTTGATCTTGACGCTCGATCAGGTGAACTTAATTGTTTTGCCTAACGATCATGTTTTCTTCGCCGGTGTTGCAGAAAGGACTTCCGACGGAAACAGAGGAAAGGAGCCAAGCGATGTGGTGGAAGCAACTCACGACGCTCACTCGAAGATCTTTCACAAACATGTGTAGGGACATCGGCTATTATTGGGCACGGTTAGGCATTTACATCATCGTGGCCGTCTGCGTGGGCACCGTCTTCTGGAATGTCGGCACGGGCTATTCCGCCATCTTGGCCCGAGGATCTTGCGGCGCCTTCGTGTCTGGCTTCATGGTTTTCATGTCCATCGGTGGTTTTCCATCTTTCGTAGAAGAATTGAAGGTAAGTATTCAGAAATGAACACGATCGGAGCTGCACCTCACCGTATAGACTTAAAAGTACAAGTTAAACGAAATAAACAGACCTAGAAACTTTTAAATTGAGATGATAAAATATAATTTGAAATCAGTCATACGAAAGATATGATGATAGATTAAGTAAACTAATAAAAAATAAATTTATATAGCCAGTCACCCCTCTTTAATGGACTTTAACTTTATAATATGATGGCAATCCTTGTTCAAACTTTTCATTCGTGACAATTTTGCATTTTGTCAACATTCACTGTTGGTTTTTTTTCTTTTTTTAACCGGCCTAACTCAGCTAAGCCACCGGCGGATAGAACAGCATCAAGGCATAAGGTAAAGATATTGTTTTCAAGAAACTAAGTCATCACTTATAATTCAAATGGATAGTGTGATGACTTATACTTGATTTGTCTTGTACTAATATAATCAAAGACAAACCTTACAATTACAAACATAATTGTCTAGAACTTAGGAAATTTCTCTAAAACAAACAAACTCTATGTTGAATCTAATACTTCTTTTATGTATTCTGTATCAATTGTCATATACATAACCGTATTTATAAATATTTGGCGATGGAGAAGTTAAAAAGGTAGGGGTATTGGGATTGAGGTGGGTTATATCTATTTCGGAAATGGAAATCTCAACTATTTAATTAAAAATAGAGGATATCAGTTATTTAAAATGACGAAATCATAACCATTGGTTTATAAACAATGGTAAAGATTTAGAGGTAGAGAGGTTTCATCTGTATTAGTAGTTGTTTATTGTTTTGTGGAATGCGTACAACATGCAGGTGTTTAATCGGGAGAGAATCGGGGGTTATTATGGGGTTGCAGTATACATTCTATCAAACTTCCTGTCATCGTTCCCCTTCCTGGTTTTAGTAACGGTGACTTCAACGTCTATCTGTTATTACATGGTGAAATATGGGCAAGAGGTCTCCCATTTCGTCTACTTCTGCCTCATGCTCTTCGGCTGTATCTCTGTGGTAGAGAGCTGCATGATGGTCATCGCGTCTCTTGTCTCCAACTATCTGATGGGGCTTATCACCGGTGCTGGAGTCATTGTAAGCACTACTTCTACTTCTCTCTCTCTCTGTCCAAATTCTTTTATGATTAATTAAGTACCAGTGATAGTCAGTTATTGTAGAAATTCCGAGTGTGTTACAATCTTACTGAACCCGACCCGACATGAATTGACCGGATTAGGGATTGGGTTTGGATGAAACCCGAAATTAACAATTGGTTGGGTTTACTATGCTGTATCTCAAACCTACCCACATATAATCAATACATTCATGATTTGCTTGGTATTTGAACAACTTCAATATAAACTTAGGAATTTGATTTTAGTATAAACTTAGCTTTAATATAAACTTAGCCTTTATAATTTATTTTTATAGTATATAATGTAGATTTTGATTTTGAAATAGCATACGCTTATAATTTGCTTGGTATTTGAATATATGTGGAGATATTTTGGATAATTTATGAATTTGAGATTTAGAATATTTATGTTTGTGTTATATGACTTAAAGCATAATTTATAGTTTTATATGAGTTATTTTATATTGAAATGACTATAAATTTAATTATTTGTTAGTACATTATGTTGATATAATTGGCCACAAACAG
Source organism: Nepenthes gracilis (assembly GCA_033239525.1). Taxonomy (NCBI): domain Eukaryota; kingdom Viridiplantae; phylum Streptophyta; class Magnoliopsida; order Caryophyllales; family Nepenthaceae; genus Nepenthes; species Nepenthes gracilis. The sequence goes on from BSYO01000007.1 coordinate 17,725,356, forward strand.
ACTAACACTACCAGCAACAATTGGGCAAATAAAAAATGTTAAAAGAGGCCTAAAAAGCTTGGGTAGAACTGAACATAAGCAAGGGATAAATAAACATTTTACAGTAAGAGAAGTAGCTCTGAGCTTTATACACAATCCGGGGTGATCAGAGGAGAGTCTCAATTAGTAGATAGAATTCTAGAGCCCCTTGAGGTTATCCTGTGCTTTACGTGGGAGAGGAAGCGCAATTCAGACCACCCATGTCTCCATTAAGATGAGACGAGGCTTGAACTGTCGCATATCTGTGAATAATTGGCTTGATACTAAGCTCAATCCAGTCTATCACATTTCAAACTTACCTGATTAATATAAGTAATAAGATTTGTTACACGGCTGCCATATAACTCGTGGTCGATTAATAATTAATGATTGGTATTGCAGGGAATAATGATGATGACCTCCGGCTTCTTTCGTTTGCTGCCTGATCTTCCTAAGCCATTCTGGCGCTACCCCATTTCTTATATAAGTTATGGATCATGGGCACTACAGGTAATCAGAGCTCTCTTCGAGCACAAAATTACTAAATCATCACACATTTCAATAGCAAAACAAATTCATAATTCATTTTAAAACTTGGTTTTGTTAGCAATTGTCGTGTACCATCTGATGACATATCAGGGTATGCATAAAAAGAGCAACCCAATATACAAAATTCTCACTACATGTGGGGGTTCAAAAAATAATATGATTATTTTTAATCTATTATATGTAATTTTATTTTATATTATATGTATATATATGGGTCAAATCATGCGATCGTAGCCACGGACTTTCGTGATGATTTGACACCTTGCATGGGGGTTTATTTAACCCATGGGGAATTGCAGGGCTCGTACAAGAATGATCTCCTCGGGCTTGAATTCGACAACTTTTTACCAGGCGAACCCAAACTAAAGGGGTCAGAGATCATCACAGATCTGTATGGCATCCAATTGGATCATTCCAAGTGGTGGGATTTAGCAGCAGTTTACGCCATCATCCTAAGCTATCGGATCACCTTCTTCCTCGTCCTCAAGTTTAAGGAGCAAGCATCGCCATTTTTGCGGATACTTCACACGAAGAAAGTGCTGCACCAGCTTAAGAAGAGGGCTTCATTCAGAAAGTCTGCTTTTCCTTCCAAGAGATACCAACCTGCACGCTCAATGTCCTCTCAAGAAGGTCTCGGATCTCCGATCCCTTAATCAGCGTTTCATGCACTGCAGATTTGGCCAAACACCCCCGAGATGAGAAATGGAAAGAACCACTCGCTCTTTATGTAATACTCATCACGAATATTTGTACGTACCAATATGACAATCATCTTCGAGATTTGTGCCTCGACTCACAGGAAACTGGAAGTCCATACTTCTGTTCTTCATAAAAATCACAAGAGCAATGACAACAAATCTTTCAACAATTCAAGCAACGCTGTCTTTTTACATGGATTATGACATGATTTTAAAGCCTTATTGAACAAGTAAACTTGAGTTTAATTTTGAAATTTTAAATTTCTTATAAATACTACTAAACCCATAAAATTGCAAGTTTCCGTAATATCTCGAGTGGTATCTATTAGGCGTAGTTTTAGTTGGTATATTTTGTAACTGTGTCAGATTGCTCGTTTGGTCTTCCGGCGTACACTTTCAGTTGTTTGGAAGCTCATCATCAGAATTCCATTTGAGGATTGTCATCGCACTTCTCTCAGTAACCATGGTTGCCCGTCGCCCGACCCACATTCAAGCACTTCTCATAGAGTAGTCGGAGCTCAAGGCATGCTCGAATCTCGCTCAAGAGCTGATTCCCGGGAAGCTGAGCTTGAGGCACACTCAATGCGTGCTCAAGCGCCATATCCAACAGTCTTCCACTCGAAATTCGCTCATCATCCGTTTGAGCCCCAATTCCAGTAGCTTCATGTCTGTTGCTCGCTCGTTGTGCATTCAAGCGCAAAAACCAATAACCTTGCACCCGAAGCTCGTTACTCTCTCACTCGAGCGCTTATGCATTTCCCTCTTAAAACCCTTAGTGCACTCGAGCGCCACGATAACAGTCATATTCTTAAACACATTTTTTGAGCCTCTATATAAATTTCTCCCATCTTTCAGTTGCCCTAACTCTTACTTGGGCTCTGGAACGACCTTGGAGTAGCTTGTACCTTGACAAACCTCTCATCTTTGTGCTCCATTATTGAGAAAGCTTCACTCTAACGATTGTGCTATATTGACAAAGTTTTTTCTCTACATCGTACTTTCTTATTTTCACATCTTCCCGCCTATTAAACTTCGTGGTGACGTTTGGTGGCGTGGATATTGGGCTCTAGTGGTGTTTGGCAAATCAAGCGGTTTGTGAGAACAGATTGACATAAAGACTGAAAAGCGTCTGGTTTTGTTACCGCGGGTAGATCCAAGGAGTTCTTTGGTAGGGATTACAAGACGGGAGTAAGTCAGTTAAATTAACGCGTCGTTACCACCCGATCTGTAAGCTAATTTTCATAGTGCATTCTTCTCTGACCATAGAAATTTGGAGGATTTTTTTCTATAGTCATGGTTATTGAGTTTTTCATTCGTCATAAAAAATTGTCAATTTTTTATTATTACTTATTGCTTTAATTTTTATACATGGTATTGTTCATATCATCTAGATTTAAATATTCTTTACGTGTATTAAATATTTGGACTTTTACTGCTTTCGCTAATTTATTGAGGGGTTGAAACTTTATTGTGTTTCGAAACGAAAAGTTTCTTTCAATTGGTATCAAACCCATATCAAAATCCGCGACCCCCGATCTAGATGTATACAAGTGGATCACTATCCGTTCCTCTTTTCTTTGATGGAAGCAATTATACCTATTGGAAGGTTCATATGAGAGCCTTTCTCAAATCGATAGATGAGCGCGTGTGGACCAGCACTTAATTTAGGTGGACTCTACCCAAAAGTATTATGGGTAATGAATCGAAAATTCTATCCTTATAGACAAAAGAAGAGTTTGATTCGTACAATTAGAATAGCAAGGGGTTACATACTATTTTTATGACTGTATTTTTGAAGAGTTTAAACACATCTCTATGCGCAAGACCTCAAAGGATGCGTGAGATATTCTTGAAATCACTCATGAAGGTACCAAACTTGTCAAAAATTTAAAACTATAAATTTTTACTATTAGATTTAAAGAAATCTGAATGAAAGATGATGAAACCTTCAATGAATTTTAAATTCAATTAAATGATATTATAAACCCCAAATTTAATTTAGGAGAATAAATTTCTGAACGTAGAATAGTTAAAAAAGTTCTTAAATCACTTCCTGAGCAATTTAGACCTAAAGTCACTGCAATCAAAGAAAGTAAAGATATTGATAAAATAAATATTAAAGAACTTGTAATATATTTCCAAACTTATGAGCACACACTTCCACAGTCAAGAAATATAAATCAATTGCTCTAAAATCGATTAGAAAAGAGAGAAACCATGACTCTGATGAAGAATTGTGTAGTGATAACGATTTTTTCTTATTTGTTAAGAATTTTAAAAATTTTTTGAAGAAAAATAAAACTTTATCCGATAAACTAAATGTGAATTTAAAAATATCACCTAAATCTGATAAGAAAAACTGACGCAAAATTAAAGACTCTAAATCTAAAAATATCCAAGGAGTTCAATGCCAAAAGTGTTATGGTTTTAGCTATTATTGTATTGAATGTCCCAATTTTAAACGCCAATAAGATCAAGTGTTGAAAGTTAATGCAATATTAAGTGATGAAGAAAACGTAGATAATGAAAGGTACGCTGAAGATGGCTATGTCAAGTATATGTCTTTTATGATATTAATATGTGAAAATGATTAACGTTTAGAAGAAACTCTTAATCAATCTAATAATTCTGAGAATGAGTCAGAAGTTAAATTTTATGGCTTTCAGGATACTTATAATAGATTGTTTAAGGAATATCGACAGATCAAGAAATCTAATATGCCGTTAAAGTATAAACTGACAAAATTTTTTTAAAAAAAATTAGCTTTTAAATCTGAGCTAGACACAAAAAATCAAGAAGTTAAAAAGTTGAATAACTCATTTACCGAAAAGATCAAAGTCTTTGAATCTGATTTCGACGCTGCCCGCAATGATTTAAAATAATTTTCAAATTGGTCCAAACAATTGAATTTTATGCTTGGTTTGAAAAAAATCTGAGGAAATAAAATTAGGTTGAGTTATTCCAAAAATTCATTGAAAGCCCATATTAATCCCAAAATTGTCTTTGTCCGAGCTATTTCGGTTCCAAGGCAAAGCTACGTAATATCTCATTGTAGTGATTGGCCAGCAAGAGTTTCTCCTCAAATTCGTGCCAGTGTTCAAAATTGTCATAATTTAAAAAGTAAGAAAACCCTGGATGCTACTCTCTCTGGGAAGCAAAGGTACAAATTTGATCTTAGTACTATTTTTGTCCCATGTGTCATGGGTGTGGCACTACTGGTCAAATTCGCCCCTATGGCCCTGTAATGACTTTTTGAAATAATTTTTAGCAAAATCCAAAGATAAAAAATCTCGTCAATCATATCAACTTTTTAAATGATCAAGTGACGAAATTAACTAACACTATAAAATATTGTAAGAAAATATGGATCAAGAAAAGTGAGCTCCATTACCCTTTAGTCATTCGTGACAAAAAGGGAGAGTAGATTTCTTCCTTAAGGGAGATTGTTCCTGTTAGGGGGAGTTAGGGGAAGAAAATATTTTTTTATTAGGGGGTGTTGGGGTTGATGGGGAGATTATCTTTATATTTGATTCATACTATATATTCATCATGTTTACTACTGTTAGTGGTTTTACTGCTGCTATTCTCCTGCATCTATGTATTTCTATACTAACTCAAATTGGTAGGACCAGCAGCTCTCATTCAGCAGCTAGCAGCTCCTTTTTAGTTTTATTTGTTTTTACTTTTTAGATCCTTCATTATTGTATTGTATCAGTTGTTTTTAGCGTAAATTTTTATATACACGGGCTCTATCTCATGGTATCTAAACCCATAATTATTTTGTACTTTTATTTCTTTTCTATTGTTAGTTTTGTCACGGAATTACTAAAGGGGAAGATTGTTAGGCATTTTTTTAGTTGGCACATTCCGTGATTGTGCCGGATTGCTCGTTTGGTCGTCCGGCATACACTTTCACGTGTTTGGAAGCTCATCATTAAACTTTCGTTCGAGGATCTTCATCGTACCTCTCCTAATAACCACGACTGACCATCGCCTGACCCATGTTCTAACACTTTTCACAGAGTAGTCAAAGCTCAAGGCATGCTCGAATCTCGCTCGAGAGCTGATTCCCGATAAGCCGAGCTCGAGGCATGCTCAATGAGCGCTCGAGTGCTGTATCCAGCAGCCTACCGCTCGATGTTCGCTCGCCATCCGCTTGAGCCCCAATTCCAGTAGTCGCGCGCCTGCTGCTCCCTCGCTGTGTGCTCAAGCGCAAAAACTAGTAACCTTGTGCCCGAAGCTTGCCGCTTTCTCGCTCGAGCGCTTATGAGTTTTCCTCTTGAAACTCTAAGTGCGCTCGCCACGCACTCCAACTGCGCTCGCCACGCACTCCAACTGCGCTCGAGCTCTTACAACGATCATATTCTTAAACATGTTTTTCAAGCCTCTCTACAAATTTCTCCCCTCTTTCAGTTTCCCTAACTCTTACTTGGACTCTGGAACGACCTTGGAGTAGCTTGTACCTTAGCAAATCTCTCATCTTTGTGTTCCATTATTGAGAAAGCTTTACTCGAATCATTGTGTTCTATTGACAAAGTTTTCTCTACACATTGCGCTTTCTTATTTACACCTCTTCCCGTAATCATCGTGGCGACGTTTGGTGGCGTGGATACTGGGCTCCAGTGGTGTTTGGCAAGTCAAGCGGTTCGTGAGGGGAGATTGACGTGAAGACCGAAAAGCATTCGGTTCCGTTGCCGCAGGTAAATCCAAAGAGTTTCTTGGTAAGGATTACAAGACGGGAGTAAGTCGGTTAGATTAACACGTCGTTACCATCCGATCTGTAAGTTGATTTTCATAGTGCATTCTTCTTTAGTTGTGGAAGCCCAGAGAGTTTTTCTTAATAGATGCGGTTATCGAGTTTTTTCTTCTTTACAAAAAATTGTCCATTTCTTATTATTACTTATTACTTTAATTTTTATACTCAGTATTATTTATATTATCTAGATTTAAATATTTTTTATGTGTATTGAATATTTGTGTTTTTACTACTTTTGTTAATTTATTGAGGGGTCAAAACTTTGTTGTGTTTTGGAACAAAAAGTTTCGTTCAGTATCTTATTTAATTAGCCATTTATCTTTCCATTTGATAGCGATATCTGCCTCTCATAAGAGCATAATTTCTTTATTTCTTATTATATTTTATCATAATTTTGGTATCACTCTAATAAAGGGTAAAACCTTAGTTAAAATAATAAAAATGACGTCAATTATTCAAGTTGGTTAGGAAAAAATACGGGGGAGCTAACAAAATCTAAAGTCACCTTCAGACCATCCAACTAGAAGATGAGACAATTCAAAGATAATACATTAAGCCTTTTCACCGTCCAAGGACCATAATAGCTGACATAGCGCAGAGCAGGAGCGGACCAACTGTTGGGTTTCAGGTGACCTCTGCATGAGCCATGACCCATTTTTTGATATTATTGTCCTTAAACAGAGAGTATCAAGGTGATATTAGTGCATGAGAGGCACATATGCTCAACTTAAATAGAGTGTCACGTTTGAGCATCAGACATTGGTATTGACATGTACCAACAAATTTTGATGTGTCATTCAAACATTACCTAGCGTGAGAGGTAGCATTTGAATGATAGATGAACTATAAAAGAGAGTTGATTTTTTAGGTCAAATCCACGTGAACAAGCCTCATTGTTCAAACATAAGTTGCACACAAAGAGAAGCGAGCGTTGAGAATAGGAGGGAAAGCTTTGGCCCTATCTATTTGAGGTTTAACTTTTGCTTTATTCTTCAACTTTAAACATGTTATTTTTTAAATGATTATCACTGATAATAATGACATGCACAGAGCGAAAAATAAAATTAACGCATGTTGAAAATCTGTAAGTTTTCGAATAAAAATTTGTAAGTTTCTCTAACCAATAAAATCAATATAATATCAAAGACAACTTAAAGTACGAGCAGTATAGGCACACTGTATAAGACCCGACTTACATCTGACTCGTGATACTTAGTAAGCAATTTATCGAATTTGACAGTAGCAATAGAATCGAATAACTTTTAGTTTTTTTATCGATGTTGCTTCACCAATTAGTTAATTTCTAAACGCTATTACAATCTAGTGTCTACGCCGTCAGAGGAACTACAGAGATTTGCAAGGTGGAATAAGTATTTACTAAAGATAGAAAGCTTTTATGAAGAAATAATTTTGGCAATTAATTCTTAAAAGTAATGGAAAGATTTTCTCCCAAGAAAGATCTCTTCCTATTCAATAATAAATTTTCAAAACTTAATTACTCAATTCGTAGAGGCTAGAATTAGAAGATTGGAAGTGTAAATAGTGTGGGCTGAAAGTAGGTTGACACAAATGCATCTAAGCAAAAATTATGAAGCGGTGAACATGCGTTGAACAGGTGCAATGCCTTAAGCAAGAAGTGCACGTGTGTCGCTCAAGTGTGAAGATACTAGATAAAATGTTCTCATACGTAGAATATGCATGCGGAGTAGGTGTGCTCATTTCGTGAGGAAAAATGCTCATTTCTTTCGGCGTGAATGAAAATGCTCATACGTGGAGCAGGTGTGCATTTGCTGTGAGTCTTTGTACATGTGTTGCTTGTGCATCCTTCAGGTATGAACCAGGTGATCGTTTTCTGATTAAAAAATATACAAATAAAAGATATTTCTACCACAAGTTTTGGTCTATTGCCATTGATTTATCATCATTGTCAAATGTATAGTAGTTTTTGTCAAATTTTCTTAAAATTACTAAATCAATTAAAGATCACGAGGAAATAAATACATTTTTCTAATTTCAATATGTTGATATTTGCATGAGCTAACTCAACTACTACTTCTGTGAAAAAAATAGTAGATGACACTATCACATGTTGGTTATATGTCCCTCCTAACAAACTCACGAAGGTTTAAGAGGAATTTATCATCTTTTATAAAATGTTCAATTTCAAAGTATTGAGATTAGAGTAAAAGAGTCAAAATATCTTTGTGCCCCGTGCAGATATTTGAAATCACGATTGCTTATGGATACTAATAGTAGTTTACTCGTGTATGTTAGATGCATATTTTGTTAATTTAAAAGGTATAAACCATTGGGTTACGAGTCAAACACAAATTTATAAGACATCATAATTTCTTTTAAATATTTTATATTAAATTTTACAGACTCACTCATGTTTCTAACAATACTATTGTCATGTTTGATTTCATTCATGTTCGTATTATCTATATCAATATGTATTTGTTTTGTATATATATAAGTATGTTGAAGGGTTGATAACTGACTAATATATGGGCACCATCTTGAACAAAAAGAAAAATCGAAGTTATTGAATTATAAATCGCTATAAATTTTTAAATAACTATAATTTTTTTTTAAATTTTAGATTTTTTTTAACCCACTCATAATTTTGACATCTAATTGGGTGATGAATCGATAACATGCTTGGAGCACAGTCATAGCAATATATATATTATATTATAATATTTCATGATATTAATTTAATTATTTAAAAACATAAAATTAAAGTTATTTTAATAACTAATCAAATTCATGACGTATTTTAAAAAAATTGTATATTTTAATATCATTGAATGATATAACTGGGGACTTTAAATAATGATGTATCCTGTATTCAGGTTTTGAATAGATTTGGATCAAGTCGATCGTCTGAATTCGTTTCCGTCCACTGAGTTCGGATTCTATACACCATAACTAAAAATAAGAGGTCAGACATTGGCGAGATGTTTTCCTACTGAAAACACTCCGATACTCAAGTCAATAAACAATTTTCAAACTTGGAAGGTAAAAGTAATGAAAGCGGTGGAAATATAGGGAGTGCTGAGATGGGTGTTTTGCTCTCAATGAGAGAGGCGTTGGTGCCTGTGAGAAGCGTCATCTCTAGGAACTGTGTTCGCTGGGAACGTGATAATAGAGATGGAGGGAGTTAACATTCTAAAAGCGTGAAAGCTTTGCAGAAGAAAGCTTCTTGTAAGCAAAGGGAGTGATTGAAAGCGTAAGAGCTTTGCTATAGAGAATGCAGAGTTCGCGAGTGTTTGTGAATAATTTCCAGTGTTGTCTAAATGCCCCCTTTGGAGTGAAGATTTTGTGGCCTTTTATAGATGTTGTCTTGGGCTGCCTTCATTGTGCGAAAGGGCTAGATTCCCGTACTCTGATGTGATTCCTTCCTCTTTTGGTGGAAAGCTTCTGTGGCAGTAATAGTCGCTGCCTTGATTATCTTCCTTCTGCACTCTTGTAACAGTTAGGGTTAGCAGCAGACAAGGAGAGGATCCTGGCGTTTTCCTTTAGGGATGTGCGTTAGATTTACTATTGACCGTTATTGAATGGATTGCTTTCTGTCAACGCGGGGCATTGACCGTCCTAGCGTAAGATGGGTCGTAGCGATTTTGGGCCGTTACTCCTTTCTGGGTCAACCCATTATTGGCGTACCCAAACTAGCCCCCCATGCTGGTAGTCCAGGACTTTTAGCCTCCAGCATGTTTAAGATGAGACGCTAGTCAAGGCAATCGCGAGGTCAATTTTCAGATAGCTGGCCAGTCGAATCGTTGACTGCCTATGATGAAAGCCGAAAAACTTGTGAAGGAGTTGACCAAATCGTTGACCGCCTAGGGTGAAATCTGGAGAACTTGCTAAGGAGTTGACCAGATTGTTGGCCGTCTGGGCCAAAATCTGGAGAACTTATGAAGAGGTTGATCAGATCGTTGACCGCCTGGGCCAAAATTCGGAGAACTTGCGGAGGAAGTGTTGATCGGACTTGTTGACTGTCTGGGCCAAAAATCCGAAGACTGTGCCAGTTGAAATGACGTGCCATCATGCAGCCAGATTGTTAGCTCAAAAGTCGGCCACTCGTCCACATGTAAGGGGTTTGTGATCCAAGCAATTAATGCGCCAGGGGATCCGAATCGTCTACACCCTTTTAGGGAGTGACACGTGCCAACAATGATGCGCTTGCTTTTACGAGACAGTTTTTCCTTTTCTACTGTTCACATGCCTTTGAGTATTTCGTCTGTTATATTTCAAACTTCCCGCGCTTTCCTTCGTCTTTCCTTTCCTGTGAGATTCCTATGTGTTTAACCATCTTTTTATTTGCTTCCATTTTCATGGCTTCTCAGATTGCCTTTGTTCTTAGTGTGAGTGATGTGTATGAATTGTTCATTGAGTACAATATTTCTAAGGAGATTGTCTTCAGAATCCCTAGTAAGGAGGATCGAGCATGCTCTACTCCTGAGGGTTGCATCACCATATATGAGGCCTACCTAAGGAGTGGGCTCCGTCTTTCGATTCCTCAGGAGCTACTTGGTATCCTCTCTTCTTTCTAGGTGCCTATCGCACGGCTTCATGCTAATACCGTACAATACCTCTACTCCATGTGCATCTTTATGCACCACCATTTTCGGATATTGACGATCGGCACAGTGAGAGTGATGTTTTTCTTTACTCAGAGTGTTGACTGGATTTCTCTGGTCCCAAGGGATCTTTCGATCAACAGCGCTATTTACGATTCACTTCAAAATTGGAAGGATTGCTTCTTCTTTGTCCATGTTGTAGAGTCGTGGCCCTTGTGCAGGGAATGGGGCAAGGTACCAAAGGAGTTTATTGGAACGTCTGAGAAGATGGAGATTGACACCATGAAGGAGGTGTTAAAGCTTGTGAGAAAGCACTCTGGGGACTTTAGGAGAGACCACTTGGTTTCTCGAGAGGAGACCAAGGGGGCCAATTGGGGTCTTCCTTCTCTAACATAAAAGTTTAGGTCTTCGTCGTCGAGGCTTTTCTGAGGAAGAGGAAAGCCAGAGTTATGATTGCCGATGAACCTTCCCCTGTTACTGCTCCTACCAGTCCAAGGCAAAAGAGGGCAGCAGCATTGGAGCCTTCTTCATCATTCTCTAGACAAGATTACGTAGTTGCTGGTCATTTTTCTGGTGTGGGGGATAGTTCAGGAGAGGAAATGGCTCCTGGAGACTTTGAAGCGGTGTGGCATAGCGGAGCGGGTAGTGCTGTGGTTTTGGCATGAGTGGCGCCGGCAATGGCGCCGCAGCTCGAGCTAGTGGAGAAGGCTCCTGGGCCGCTGCCTGAGACACTGGAGTTGGTCATCAAGCCGCAACCTGAGACAGCTTTTGAGTCATCGGTTGGGATGCATGAGCCAGCAGTTGAGCTACCGATTGAGCTGATTTCGGAGCCCATCATCGATCCGCTAGTTATTGAGCTGTTAGCTGAGCTACCGGAGTTGATTTTTGAGCCTCTTATGGCACCGGAGGAGCCAGCTGGTGGAGAGCTTGATGAGTCGAAGACTTGATGATGGAGCTTTTGGAGGAGTGTGTGGCGGAGGCAGCTGCTGGGCCCAACCAGGAGGTTGCTGTGTTCGATCCTCTGTCTCCAAAGTCCAAGTCCCATAGCAGGCTAGTGAGGCTAGAATGTAGAATTGGGGGGGGGGGTAAGTTTTTGTAACCCTCCTCCTATTTTTCTCCATTGTTGTTGTTTGACGTGTGTGGCCTTTGTAGGAGGAGAAAGTTGGCAAGGCAGTCACCAATGCGCTGCACCAACGGGACCTAGCCCCCTCCGATCGAGATAAGGAGATAGCTTGGTTTGAGGAGTTGGAGCTACAGAGAGCGGAGCACTAGGAGGAGACAACCACTCTGCAGTCGTGATATCAGACCTGGAGGCAGAGAACGCGACATTGAAAGAAGAGAATACTCTATTTACAGGAGCAGTGGTGGTCAGTCTAGAAGAGGAGATTGCCCGATTGAGGGAGGAGAATGTCTTGCTAACGGAGGAGAAGGACAGTGCTATCAGGCATATTAACCAACTCGCGAAGCAGATGTCATCATTAGAGAATGAGTTGTCTGGTTACATACGCCCCCGCGATGTTTCTGAGATGCTGACGGTGTGGTTGTGTGAGGGGGTCTACTTTTGCCAGCGCATAGCACGGCTGGTTGACCCCAACTTTCTAGTGGAACTTCTTGATCTCACGAACCGTTCCGTCCAGCGTCGTGAGAGCCTTATGGGACAACCACCTCCTCCTCCTGGAGGCTATGCTCCTCAGTAGATTTTGTAATCCTTACTCATTGTATTTGTACATATTTTTATCAATAAAATAAATATTTTTTTGATGTTTTCTGTTCTCGCATTAGTCGTTGCTTTTTATGCGTTGTTGTTACATTTTCTAGCCAACTTAGTGCGTCATGAGCAAGTTAACCATCCGTCCCTTTTTGGACGTTCTTGCGAATGGGACTAAGTCTTAAGGAAGTTACCAGAGTGGATCCGTCGCCAGGAAAAGCTTGCCTTTCGCTTGTGATTATGAGCTTGATGACACTGCCCAAGCATGAACTTGGGCGGCCAGCTTTTTGGTGGCCAATTTTCTAGCGACGGGCTTTCTGGTGGCCAACTTTTTGGTGGCCAGCTTTCCCATGGGATGCCGTTTGTCGTTGCCCGTGCCTTTGTTGTGTTCTTTTGTCTTTTCTTTTTTTTTGTGCCGTTGACCAGTTATGAACTTCTGCCACAAGCGTTTGACCGTCATAGATTGTCCTTTTATAAACGCAATGCATGCATCGCTGGATAGTGAAACGACGTGTCCCCCTGTGTTGTCTTTCAAGGCAGGAAATCTGGTTTATAAATTGGCTAGGGTTATGGGCTTTGCCTTAGCAGTTTCCCATCGAGTCTTATCCCATTGCCGTTTTCTTCTTCTTGCCTTGCCATGGCTGACGAGAATATGATTGATATCCCTACTCTCTTCAATTCGGGGCCAAACGATACGTCTACCCCTTCTCGTGGTTCCTTTTCTGGGTGGTCATCCTCTGACAGCTCTTTGCAACCCATCTGTGCTGCCTGTATCGACTACCCTAGGCCTTATCGCCAGGTACTTTCTTTGTCATCTGGCTTTAGGGTTTTTGTTGCAACGGTTTGTATTTCCCTTACTAACACCCCTTTGTTTGTCATCCTCACGAGGTGCAGGGCGATGTGGTCGATATTTCATCCTCAGAGGACGATGAGGCGACTCAGGAGAGGGAGCACTCCATTCGTCTAGGTCCAGCCTTTAATGATGACGGGTGATAGGATCCGAAAGTGCACCATCGGGTCTTGGAGCGGATCGCGACGCTTGAGGGCGAGCTGAGGACCAGGCTCCGCCTCGAAGAGGTGGTGCTTGCTCTGGAGGAGTGATTTCAAGAGGGGATCCGTTTTAGTCGCAGGATCGACTCCCTAGTGGATCCTCGCTTCCCATCAGGTTTCTGGATTTGCGCAATGCTAGTGCTACATAGAGATCCGACTTGGTATGGTACTCCAGCAATCGCGGTTGAAGGTCCCGACATAATTCTTGAGGAGGTTCGTCAGCCTCGGGGAACTACCATGCTAAGTCATGATATCTCGGCAGCGGTGGCACCGTCTGGAGTCTCTTTGCTCCTTTTTTTTCCGGGATATTATGAAGAATGCTGTATGCACTTTGTATAATGGTGACACATTAATGAATAGTGCTCTGATGCACCATTTTGTTTTGACAATGTGCGTCTTCTTTTTTGTACTTTTGTTCTTGTTTCTAATTTCTCGACTTGATCTTGGTTTTATCGGCGATTGACTTGGTGCATTCTATGCAAGTTAGCCGGTCAGTGCTGCTTTAGAGGTCCATTGCACTATCTGGAGAAGACACAAGGTATACCCGACGTTGGGTCAAACCTATTCTCCACCCACGTATGAGTGGAGGCTTGGCAGTGTTGCCCAATTATGAACTTGGATGGCCGACTTTTGGATGGAGAGTCCTTGCTCTTGATGACCATTGTCGACTGATCAAGCTCGCCCCTGGCAAAAAGGGTTGTTGTGCGTGCTGCTTGATTCTCCTAATATTTTGATCGCGAATGGGCCATTTGGATGACCAAGGTTTAGTTTGACCGTAAGTAGGCTACCTGGATGACTAGGGTTTGATTACAACCGCTCATGAATAGCCTGGATGACCAGGGTTTAATTATGACTATGCACGGGCCACCTGAATGACCAAGGTTTAGTTATGACCGCTCATAGGCCGCCTAAATGACTAGGGTTTAGTTACGATGGGGTGAAAATCCTCGTGAATTAGTGACAGTTTAGGTCGTCTAAACCTGCAAATAGACATATATATGCATATGGAAAAGAAAAGAAAGGAAGTCTACCATGCAATGATACATGAAATATAATGTGCAAAGTGTTCCTACATGCATGCATATAGTTGACTTACCTACGCTTTTATCAAATGTAGTGCTTAAGGTGGATAGCATTCCATATCCGAGGAACCAGCTTGCCGTTCTAGGTCCAGAGTTTGTACACTCTGTTTCGCAGGACGATGAAGATTAGGAAGGGACCCTTCCAATTTGGGGAGAGTTTATTCTGGTTGGTGATCTTGCCTATTGCCTCAATGCTTCGCAAGACCAAGTTTTCAACCTTAAAGTGTTGCGCTTTTACCTTTTTGTTGTAATAGTACGCAACCCGTTGTTGGTAGGCCGCTGTCCGCAGCCTGGCGGCATCGCGGGCTTCTTCCGACAAGTCTAGGTGTTCCCGAATTTTCTCGAAGTTACCCTACGGATCGAAATACTTAACCTTAAGACTTGGGAGCCCAATTTGGACCGAAATTACCGCTTTAGTCCTATAGCAGAGGCTGAAAGGCGTCTCACGAGTCGGTTCCTTAGGAGTTATCCGGTAAGACCATAGGATGGAGGGCAATTCGTCAACTCAGGAGCCCCCTGCGTCCTCCAGTTTGGTCTTCAGGCTGTGGATTAGAATACGGTTTGTGACCTCCACCTATCAATTGGCTTGTGGGTACGCTAGTGAAATGTGGACTAATCTGATATCGAGACTGGTGCAATACTTGGTGAAACATTTTTCGGAGAATTGAGTTCTGTTGTCAATCATGATAACCCTGGGAATGCCAAATCTGCTGACTATGCTTTGGTGGAAAATTCCAGAGCATTGTACTCTGTGATCTTGGTAAGCGGGGCGGCTTCGACCCACTTAGTAAAGTAGTCAATGCCAGCTATAATAAACTTTCTTTGTTCGATAGCGGTGGAAAATAGGCCAAGAATATCGAGCCCCATTGTGCGAAGGGTCAAGAAGCTTGAGGAGCCCTCAATTCAACAGGCGGCTGGTGGTGAAGATTACAGTGGAATCGGCAGTTTTTGCACTTCTTTATGAAGTCGAGGGCATCTTTCTTCATCGTTGGCCAGTAATATCCTTAGCGCATGATTTTGAACACCAGGTTCTTCCTGCTGATGTGCGACCCACAGATCCTAAGGTAGACTTCACTCAAAGTGTAGTCTGCCTCCTCAGGGGTTAAGCACCGGAGGTAAGGGATTGAGTAGCCACGACGATATAACCTTCTATCGACCATGGTATACCAGCCGGCCGTCTTCTTAATCCGCTTTGCCTTGTCTACGTCGTCCGGTAGTGCTCCATCTGCCAAGTACCTCAGATAAGGCGTCAACCAGCTTTCGGTGTCGAAGATTTGTATCGCTTCCTCTTCCTCCGTGCTGGGAGTGCTCAAGACCTCCCGCATGTCCCTTAAGTACTGTTCTAGGCTTTCTGCTGTCGCCGCTCTTGCAAGTTGGTCGGCCTTCCAATTATTGGTTCTGGGAACATGAACGAGGGTCACCTTGTCCAACATCCGGCTGGTATCTTTTACCTTGGCCAGGTATTTAGCCAAGTGGGGATTGCAAGCTTCAAAGCTCCCGTTAACTTGGTTGACGACCAGCTCCAAGTTCCTGTAGCTGGTCAACAGCTTAGCGGAGCATTCTTTAGCTAGCCTTAGTCCAGTCAACAAGATTTTGTATTCGTTAACATTGTTGGGGGCTAAAAAGTCTAGTCGAAGAGAGTACTTCACCTCGAACCCATCAGGGATCCTCAGGACCACTTCGATGCCGCTTCTTGAATCCATAGACGATCCGTCTACATTGAGAACCCATTTCGGTCCTTCCTCGTGCAGTTCTGTGTCCTTCGTCCGCTGTTCCTTGAGAATTGGGGTCGTGGTCTTGATAATAAATTTGGCCAATGTCTGCCCTTTGATGGTTGGTCTGCGCCGAAACTCAATGTCAAACTCTCCCAACTCAATTGCCCATGTTACCAACCGTCCGGAGACGTCGGGTTTCTGGAGAGTGCTCTTCAGAAGCTAATCGGTTAAAACTACCACATAATGAGCTTGGAAGTAATGCCTCGATTTCCGGTTGGAGAAGATAAGTGCCAAGGCCAACTTTTCGTGCATGGGTAACACGTTTCTACACCGATCATCATTTTGCTCACGTAGTAGACCGGCCGTTGAGTGTCGAAGTCCTGACATACGAGGATGGAGCCGAGAGCCGCATCTGATATTGTTAGTAGAGGTATAGCTCTTCTCTATCCTTAGGTAACGTTAGCAACGGGAGATTGGACAGGTACTGCTTCAATTCGTTGAAAGCCGCCTGGCATTCTACATCCTACTAGAATCCGTTCGTTTTCATCACCCTTAGGGCCTTGAAGAACGGCTGATACTTATCTCTTGACTTTGTTAGGAAACGTGACACAGTTGCCAGTTTTTCTGTTAGCCTTTGGATGTCTTTGACATTTCAAGGCGGTGTCATATTCACGAGGCCCTTGATCTTCTTTGGGTTTGCTTCAATTCCCTGTTGGGAGATTATGAACCCAAAAATTTTGTTGAGGATAGTCCAAACACGCATTTAGAGGGATTGAGTTTCATCTAGTGCGTGCGGAGCACCTTAAAGGACTCGGGTAGACCGCGAATATGGTCGTTGTTGGTCTTACTCTTAACAAACATGTCATCAACGTACACCTCCATATTGTGATTGATCTGATTTTTGAATATCTTGTTCACAAGCCGCTGATAAGTCGCATCTGCGTTCTTTAGACCAAAGGGCATTACCCTATAGCAGTAGGTGATTTGGTCTGTCATAAACAAAATGTGTTTCTCATCCTCAAGACTCATTCGAATCTGATTATAACCAGAGTAAACGTCTATAAAGCTCAGGAGTTCATGTCCGGATGTCGAGTTCACCAAAAGGTCGATCTTGGGTGAAGGGAAGCTGTCTTTCGAACAGGTTTTGTTGATGTCGGTGAAGTCGATGCACATTCCCCATTTCCCGTTGCTTTTCTTGACCACAACGACGTTGGAGAGCCAGTTTGGGTACTGGACTTCTCTGATAAAGCCGACATCCAGTAACTTTTTTACTTCTTCCCGGATGGCGATCAACTTTTTTACGGAGTGGTTCCTCCGTTTCGGCCTGATGGGCTTGTGGTCGAGATCGAGACTCAATTTGTGGACCATTACTCTAGCCAAAATCCCAAGCATATCGGTGGGTGTCCATGCAAAAACGTCAGCGTTCTGTCATAAGAACGTAACCAGCTCGTCACACAGCATTTTAGTGAGCGAGCCCCCGATCTGTACACACCTCTCCGAGTCCTCCGGATTCAGTGGGATTAGATCGGTGGCTTCACTGGACTACGTTTGTTATAGAGTTGCTTCGTCTCAATAGTCAAACTCTCCTGCCATTTTTACACTGCAATTGGGAGCAATCTGGGACATGTAGCATGTCCTTCTAGTGACTTGGTTGCTTAGCACCTCATTAATACTGTATGCTGTTGGGAATTTCATCATAAGGTGTGGCATTGAAGTGACGGCTCCGAACGCCATTAGGTAGGGTGACCTAGAATGGCATTGTATACAAAGAGTAAATCGACAACCAAGAAGGTGAGCGTACGACTTTCCGTTCTAGGATATGTGCCCTGGGTGACCTCTAGTTGGATGGTCCCTTGGACGGTCACTAGCTCATTGTCCAAGCCGTAGATTGGGCTTTCGGTAGGTTTTTAATTGATTCTTTTTTTAAACCAAATTTAAAAAATGCATCAAGATAAAGCAAATCACACAAGCTTCCATTGTCAATGAAGACTCGTTTTAGTTGGTAGTCGATACTACCATCTGAAACGAAAGCAGATACAATAAAGGGGTCAACATGGGGGGTGATTACATGGTCTAAATCATTGTTGCTAAAGCTAATGACATTATCTTCCGTGCGTGGCTTCTTCCGCCCAACTTATCTCTCCTTGTGATCTATTGGGGTCGTGGCTGGTCTAGTAGTGACCATATTGACTATTCCAGTCACGACCAGATTTTGTGGTGAGGAAGGCTCTGATCGTTCTCCGCCTGAGGTTTCTGAGTTCTGACGGGGGTTCTTGACAAATCTGGCGAGGTGTCTCCTGCGAATAAGTTCCTCGATCTCTCTCTAGAATGTCTTACAATCTTCTGTGGAGTGTCTTGGAGATCGATGCAAATCGCAATATTTAGATGGATTTCCTCCCTCCTTAAAAGGTTTTAGCCACTTAAGGAACTTTTTCCCATGGATCTGTATGAGGACATTGGTGCGTGTATCCATCATGGGCGTCAAGTTGGTCGGCCCGTAGTCCCTCATTTCTAGCACTCCGGCCTTGCGCTATTTTCTGTGGAAGTGGTCTCCGCCATTATGCTTCCTCTTTCCTGTAGTTGGGAAAGAACGAGGCTGTTTAGTCCGCTCGGGATGCTTAGTCTCGTTGGCCTCCTCCGTCACTACGTAGGTCTTGGTGATCGACTCTGCCTCCCTGAAGGTATGAGAGTTCTTGTGGGTCAGGTGACGGAAGAAGTCGCTATGCATTAAGGCAAAGATGAAACTATCAAGCTTCTTCTCCTCTATCAGCCGGGGGGTTCTCCTCACCTTCACCATAAAGCGATCAAGAAACTTCCGCGGATTTTCTCCCTACTTTTGCTTGATATGGGAGATGTGCCAGGGTTGTTTCTTTTCTCGGCGGCTTAAGGCGTACTGCACCAAGAAAAGGTCGGAGAGCTCTCAGAAGCTCCGGATAGAGTCTGTGGGGAGGCCGTGAAACCAGATACGAGCGTTCCCCTTCAATGTCAGAGGGAAACAGCGGCACATAGTGGCGTCATCTAAGCCTTGTAAAAGTGATTCAGGTGATCCATAAGATCAGCACTCCCATCGTAGAAGTCAAAAGTTGGCATTTTAAACTTCATCGGCATGGGACGGTTCAAAATCTGGGTCGTGAAGGGAGATCTATCGAGATTCGTGGTGTGCTCATCACTTTTGAGCATGCACCTTAGGATCGTTTCCACCCGCACATCTATAGGGACGGTGTGGTTGGTCCTTTTGGAATTGATGAAGGTCCTTAACTCCGTCCTTTTTCTGATGTGGCGGGCAGTTGGCCGGCTGCTGTCCCTGGCAGATTTGGCTACCCTTGAGGCCCCCTCCTGGTCTGGATGAGTGGCTTCTACTCAAGATTACTGGAGATTCCTGCGTTCCGGGCTTTCTTCTGGAGTCCTGCTACTCATATGCCCTTTGAGCCTTAATCGACTCTGGGCCTATGAGGCTTTGGGAGCTGGAACGCTGGCCGGCCTTTGGGCCTTCTTGGTCGGCTTCTTCTTCCTTTGTCCTACTCTCTTGGAGTCCGGAGCAGGGGGAGCCACAGGAGGAGTCCCCTGCAGAACGTTCTCCTTGCGGGCACAGAGGATCTTGAGCATCTTGTTCATATTGTTCATGTTCTCCACCATGTTCTTGAAAAATGGCGCTGGCACATTATTGACCACCGCGTTGACTTGGGCACCAATAGCGTGGGCCTGGTCAGGAGAGGTTCTGTCTCTGATGGGCTCGCTCACTTGTGCTCTTTGTGTTTACCATATTGGCTGATGGAAAGAGAAGTTGAGAGAGCGAGATTGTGTGAAGTTGTTTAGGAAAGTGGTTGGCTTTTTGTAAGCTTCCCACAGACGGCGCCAATGAGGTGTCCTGGATCCAAACTTTGAACAATTCAGGTCAAGTCGATCGTCTGAGTTCGGATCCTGCACACCACAACTAAGAATAAGAGGTCAAGTATCAGCACGATGTTCTTCCATCGAAAGTACTCCGACACTAAAATCAATAAATAGCCTTCAAGCTTGGAAGGTAAAAGTAATGAAAGCAGTGGAAATATAGTGAGTGCCGAGATGGGTTATTTTCTCTCTATGAGAGAGGCTTTAGTGCCCATGAGACGCGTAATCTCTGGGAACTATATTTGTTGGGAACGTGGTAACAAAGATGGAGAGAGTTAACATTCTGATAGTGTGGGAGCTTTGTAGAAGAAAGCTTCTCGTGGGCAAAGAGAGTGATTGAAAGCGTAAGAGCTTCATTGTAGAGAATGCAGAGTTTGCGAGTGTTTGTGTATAATTTTCAATGTTGTCTGAATGCCCCCCTTTGAAGTGAAGACTTCATGGCCTTTTATAGGCATTGTCCCAGGCTACCTTCATTGTGCGGAAAGACTTGATTCCCATACTCTGCTCGGATTGCTTCTTCTTTTGGCAAAGAGCTTCTATGGCGGTAACGGTCGCTACCTTGATTACCTTCCTTTTGCGCTTTTATAATCGTTAGGATTACCAGTAGATAAGGAAAGGATTCTGACGCCTTCCTTTAGGGATGCATGTGGATTTGCTGTTGACCGTTACTAAATGAATTGCCTTCTGTGAGGAGCGTGAAATCAGGGAAGAAGATTGTTGCTAGTCGTGACAGATGGTGTAGGTTAAGTTGGGCCGCATTACGCTTGGTCTTCAAGTGGTCAAGATTCTGGTCAATAGAAGTATTGACCGTCTTAAAGGTTGGTCGTTCAAATTGTCTGTCCTGATTTCTCCGTCATCTTTGGCTTTCAACCGGTCAACGCCGTCAACGCGAGGCGTTGACCGTCCTGGCGTAAGATGGGTTGTAACGATTCTGGGCCATTACTTCTTTCTGGGTCAACCCATTACTGACGTACCCATCAAATAAGAAATTAAAATTATAAAGTCAGACATGGTCCATAGAGACAAACCCATTCACATAACCCAAGCTAAACCAACTAAATTTAAATACAATTGTAAAATATATAATATTTTTAACATTTTTCATTTAAATTAATAAATCAACTAAAAATCATGAGAAAATAAATGTAATATATTTTTTTTAAATTTTGCCCTAGTTGAGTGGTTCTCACCCCACAAAAATTTTGAAGATTGCAATATTATTAATTTTTTTTATCTGAGTTAACTTGATTTTTATATTTGACTTAAAATAATTTGTATTTTATTTTTTAAATTTAATTTATTAAAATTTATATATCTTATTAAATAATTAATTAACTATTACTTTTATTTTTCTAACTTTTCAAAATAGGGGTTGATACTTTTTTGCAGATGATCGAATTAAAAGATAATTGTTTGACATTTGAGTTAAGATTTTCGAATCAGTTCATATATTAATATTAGAAAGAATGATAGTTTATATTATTAGTTTCAATTTATTTAGGATTAGTATTATATCTAGTCAACCACTACAACATTTTTAACATTTTGTGAGAAAATAATTTGTCATTATTAATTACAAAATTATCACTAAAAGATTTAGTGATGAAATAAAATTTCATCACTAAAGATCCATCATTAAATTTTTAGTAACGAATTTAAATTTTATCTCTAAAAGGTGTCTTTAATGACCCAAAAAAAAATTATCACTAAATAATATGTTTTAGTAACAAAAAAATTTTATCACTAAAATGTATATTTAATTTGTCACTAAATAATATGTTTAGTGACATAATTATGTCACAAAGAGTATATAATTTTATCATTAAAGCATATACTTTAATAGATAAAATTTTAACACAAATATCCAATTCGTATTGATAAAAATTCATACTATTATCACATCCATCCCATATGCACAAGAAGGAAAGAAAAACAACTATGTCTTCTTCATAAGTAGAAACAATCTCTGATCCAGATCAAATTTCGCAGCTGTGTTTGGGTCCACCCTTAACGGCATCAAAGGCCCTGCACATGAGACATAGATCTTCCTAGAGGCCAAATAAAACCCAAACCATTGTCATACTAAATTGACTATTAGGAAAGCTTACACTATCAAGAAGCTTATTGGGGAGAAAGGAGAAAATAATATTAATCTACTTGTTGTCTGTCTAAATGACATTAATTGAAACTTTAGAGAGTATGTTGATCTAAATTTTGGTAAAGAGCTCCTCTTTTTATCAGATGCTTAGGCATCAATTACAGATAGGCACCACTTGCGACACTCTCCTTGACTAAGCCTTATTGTTACAAGTTCCACAGTAAAAACATAATACTTTGTAGACCAACAAAAGAGACTGCTGTATTAAGATGCAAGCCAACAATATGGGATGCAAATGGATGAAACAGGGGAATGACAAAAGAAGAGTACAGTTGAAAATCCTACCATAGATTCTCAATTTAATGGCATGTTAGCCTCCTGTGTCATCTATTTGTAACTCGCATGAATTACACTGCACTCTATCTCAATCATTTACATCAAGTACATCTAAATGTAATTAGATTATAATTCCATCACATACAAAGCAACATATGGGTTCCATATACACCATAGGCAAAAGCTACAAAAATGTTATTTCAGAAAGACAAGGTCTGAAGTAAATTGAACCCTATCCACAAATCCCATACCAGAATAAATATTTTCAGCTGCTATCCCTCTTTTGCTTTCTCCCAATCTTTTTTTTTAATGTTTTTAATTTTTTTGGGTTTTTTTTTTCTTTTTAATTGGGGGGGGGGGGATTAGTTCACGCACATCCGAATGTTCATGTCAAAGGGTGAGGAAAGGAAGCATCTAAGACCGCTAAATGTCAATATCTGAAAAAAAAAAAAACATATCTTTTCACTTGATCTTCAGACCTATACTCACAGATACAATACAACCTCTCATGCATGATGTATTCATATCTGTCTGTAAGTGTCTCTCGCCTACCCTAAAATTGAGACACAGCTTACTGATTGGCATCCTAAGCCTAATAATATAACACATCATCAGGCAAACAATTCAACATGAAACAAAGGCTGAGGACAAATCCTACTCTTTGTTCTCAAAAATTTAATGCCATAGTAAATGCTATGTCATGCACACAAACTACGTGAGATAACATATTTGAAAAACAATTATCTACTCCCTAGTGAATCTGGTATAACTTTGGGCAGGGGGGGGGGGGAGGGTAGCTCAGTCTGCTATAGAATGCACCAGCAGTCAACTGTACATCCGCAACTAAATCACATTACATTGTAGCTCAATCTTACGCTCTTTTGCTCTTCAACTGCTTGAGGGTGATGTCACAAGGCAGTCAGTCAGACCAGATAGTGTCCCATAGATCGTTTCACAAAATTCCACATAAAGGATGTGCATGGCTCATATTTTGATTTAGCATAATTAGAGCATTAATGTCATTTTTCAGTGTAAACAATTAAAAATATAATCAAAAAAAGATAATTATAAACTTACCATTTTTTAAATTTTCATTGTATATAATTTTTCTTTAATCAAAGATGACATATCAAAATATATATCAGCTTTCAACTTGACAAGAAATTTAGAACGAAGCTCGACTTCTTTTTGATTTAGCAGATCTGCTAACCATCGTTATACTTCAGCCTCAATCTAAGCATTAATGCCATTTTCTAGGCATATAGGCATCTCACTACAATGACTTTCTAAATAGTTATTATCATTTCTAGTTGACCGAGTTAATCATATAAGGAAAATAACAAACCCAAGCTTTCTAGTTTGTTCAAATATTAGGTATTTATTATTTTCAAGGATTATGCACAGATTGTGCATCTCATTGATCTCTAGGAAGGTGGTTTCAAAACTTAAATCATATCCTATTACACATCATTGCCTATCCCTCAATCCTATTCTAGTCCTGCGCAATCCCTTAATTTTTTGTTATTACTGATTTTTTTTACTTATTTTATCCTTTATTTCTTTAACTTAGGAATTATTTTTTCAGGAACTTTCATTGGGAACAAAATAGTAGAACTCTTTATATTTCCATGTATTTCATTATAATGGAACTGAATTATTTGTGGGGATTCATCAATTGCAGTGTTTTCCAACATCAGGTAATCAGTTATAAAAAATATAGATTTTAATATTTATAACCACCACTAATTTTGATACTACAAATCTGTCTACATGACTATAAGTTTAATCAATAAAGCATACCAGCTCAGCATACTTTTATTTCTATTCGTTGGACAATTTAATCACCAAGTTATTAGAAAATTTGTTCAATGCATCTAGTATGCAAAACAAGAAAAACAGATGAAGACAAAAGTGTCAAACCCTTGGCTAATTACACAATCCCCACCCATCAGAGCCATTCTTTGAAGTCTCTCAAAA
Organism: Nepenthes gracilis; assembly: GCA_033239525.1. Lineage (NCBI taxonomy): Eukaryota > Viridiplantae > Streptophyta > Magnoliopsida > Caryophyllales > Nepenthaceae > Nepenthes > Nepenthes gracilis. Next base: position 17,749,817 of record BSYO01000007.1, read on the forward strand.
AAACTTACAAGAAGGAAACTAAGGGCAAAGGTAAATACTTACCACAATCCTAGAAGCAATTTGAAAAGTTTGCAGGTGGATCATTGGTTCACTTCTCTTCTTGGACTCCACTCGTTCCTTGGAAGCCCCCCTCACAGATTCTTTTTTCTCTTCACGTGTCTCTGATTATGATGCTATGATAGTTTAGTATTCCAAACATAGTGAATCCATTGTCATAGGTAGAAAATAAATTAGCCTAAATGCTGACATATTCTCTCAAAAAGTAAGGAAGTAAAATAAGATATAATACAAACACTTCTATCTAGCAAAAAATCTATATGATGTAGTCAAAAGCAAGAAAAGAGAAAGACATGAAGAAGAAAGCACCAGCCATGAGTTAACTGCCTAATTTTGAAAAAATTTCCTCTAGTGGAGGAAGATTCAAGAATGTTATCACTATAAATAATTCCAACATGTTCCTTTGAGGCAGCAACAGATTTCTGTAAAGTCAATCGAAACGTTAAGATGAAATTCCACTCAGAAAAACGATTAACACAAAAATGTTAGTTATCTAAAATCATTTGACGAGATCCCGTAAAATTAAGTCAAATGATACCTAAGGAAGCAGGAATAATGTTATTCCTTTAAATTTCTCCCCCCAATTTAACGAGAAATGCTCAACATTCTCAAATCCTTCGCTATCAAATCCAAGCTTTGTTTTCCTCCAAATTTACCTAACGGCAGAAGACAACCAATTTCTTTCAAATCTCAGTATACAAGAAAGAGATCTAACCTATATAAGAAGAAGGAATGACCTATTTGAAGAACACGTGAATATTAGAAGAAGAATAGTGAATTACTTGCAAAATCATAGTTAATGTACTCGTAATAGAGAAAGAATTTACTTTCCAGGCTTGAGATAGTTAATAGCCACGACAACAAGAAATAGTGGTGATAGCAACAGTGGCTTTCTCTTCGACAAAGGTAGGCGACAACAACGACAGCGGTTCACTACTTTGTGACTTCGTGAACCCATAATGAAGAGAAAGAAGATTTAAGGGAGGAAAAGAACAAGAAACAGAAGAAGAAGGAAGGTAAACGGATGAAACGACCAAATAAGTAATGAACGAAGAAACGGACAGAGAAGAAGGAAGGAGAAACGGCAGAAGAAAAAGAAAGAGAGGAGAAGGAAAAAGTGAATGATCGAGAGAGAGACGAAAAGAGATAAAGGAGAGTGTGGAATGATCCAGAAGCACAGAAAAAATAAAAAGGAGAAAAAGTTATTATTATTATTATTGTTTATTTTATTATATTAATTATTAATAATGGTAAAAATATACTTATTACTAATTTATCAGCATAAAAATTTATTTTTAATAAATTTTAATATTTTAGTGATAAAATTATATTCTTGCCACTAAATTTATATGTTGATTATTAATAGTGACAAAAATATATTTGTCATTAATTTTTTATCACAAAAAATTATTTTTTTTTGTAGTGAACGATGATGTATGGTGTCGATGTTTTGAGTTGGTTTTGGTTTTCTTTAGTAGTTTTATTGAATTATATAATTTTGGTTACTTTAATTTTAGTATAGATATTTCTCTTTATGTATATTTTGAGGTTATATATTATTAGTATTTATTTTAGGATGTGATATAGTGGGTTCTATGATTTGACTTATAATTCTTAGGATATTTATTTGTATTTGAATTTTTTAGGTTCATTTCATGATATTATTTTAGATTTTGATTAGTAAAATAAATAATAAAATTTTAAATAATTAAGGACAAAAATTTGGCTTAAACTAAATAATTAATAATTTAATAATCAAACTTTGAAATTGGGACTTGACATAGGTATCCATTATGCAACCTAAAATCTATTATTATACTATCCGTTGGTATTTATTGGCATCATGTAAGAGTCGGCCAAATGTCTTCCAAGTAGTAAATAATGCTAAAGGGTCATATGTTATTCATGCGAGGATCGATTGAGGGTTAGTTGAGGGTCATCCGAGCGACAATATATGCTAAAAAGTTATATGATATTTGTACGAAGATTGAAACTACTTTAATAACCAATTCAAATCATTATCATATACTACAAGTGGGGATTCGGAGTAAGAAGCTAAAATTATCAAATTAGATATGATAAATAGTCACAAACCTATAAATATATAGCTGTTATGCATAAATCTAATCATGAACCGCCATTTAATAGCTTGGCGCTCGGCATATCGTACTTGTTTTGGGATCACAAGTTTAATAATTAATTAAAAAAAGATAAAAATTAAACTTATATTAAATATAAATTTATGAAAATTAAATATTTAATATCCTATTCTTACGTTTCAGAACTTATCATATTGTAGCTTATTTTTACAACTCCATTTCAATTCTGTTATCATAATTGCAAATTGTCAACCCACATAGCTAATATTTAATTGGGGAGGCTACCCTTATAAAAGATGATTGATTCAACTTCTCTTAATAATAATCATTTAATATTGATTAAATTTAAGGCCTCCATTATTAAAAGTAATTTTCAAATATATAATACTTTCAAACATTTCTCCTTTAAATTATTAAATCAACTAAAGATTATATGGAAAAATAAAATATAAATTTTCATTTTAATATGTTAATCTTAGCATAAGCCAACTCAACTATGACTTCAAAAAAAAAAAAAAAGATAAATATCCTCTAGTCTGATATAAATAATTGAAAACTATTGGATATGGACGGTTATAATTTATACTAACTACGTGAATGTATAGTTAAGACTGAACCTGTCATATTATTTGTACTATGTAAATACCTATTAGTTAAATAGAACTTGTCACCTACTCTAAAAGATTTAAGAGGAATTTATCATCTTCGACAACATTTTCAATTTCCAAGATTTGAGATTAGCTATGGCTATCCCTTGGGCCCATATAACTAGATGGAATTGCAATTACTATTGGATATAAGCAATTACAAGATTTACTCATATATGTTAAATGTATACCATGTTAAATAAAAAGGGCTAAACTATTAGGTTATGATGTGAGGATCAAGCATCCTCGGCCCAAAACCCTAAACCTTCTCTCATTAACGTTGAATTTAAACTCTATTTTAAGACCCAAATTACACGCCTACTTGACTAATTAAACCCAACTAAACACTAGGATTCAAATCTGCAACAAATACCATTTAACAGTTTAAATATTAATAAATTATCCAAATTTAGAATCCAAAAATCATACTCGAAAGTGATTCCAAATATTTGTCAACTATTTAATTTAGACTATAAATAAGAAAATGCATCTTAAATCAAAATCAAAATATTTATCAGTAAACTTCAACATGTAGTGAAATCAAACATTGTCCTCAGCTAGTAGTCATATATAACATTTTAGAGCCAAATAGACAAACTGCTAATCTAAATATTTATATTATAATCTCAACATCTAAAACATCCTAAGCTAGTTCTTTTGAAAAGTCTTTCCATCGTTCAAAAATTTCTATAAGTATATCCAAACCTACTAATCTCAAAGGTTAGTAAACATGTTATAAGAGTAAACTTAATATTTAGCAAATTATGTATAAATATTATATATATATTGATGGGTGCTGGATACCCAAGGCCTACTCTAGGATCCATTTTTTAGGAATTAGGCTCTGATACCACAGAGGCCCAGCAGGCCCAAAGAGGCTCAAGAGGTCCAGGCGTCAAAGTCGGCCCACGTGGCATAGTGGACTCAGAGTCCACTTAGGCTTGTGGACTCAAGATAGGCCTCAGACGCCGCCTCACTTGCAGAATTGACGCATTAGGGATTTGGTGGCTGATCTATCAGAATGCAAAAGGAATGATAGTCAGCAGAGCACACGACCCTACAGAAGAAACGTTACATAAGGTGGGCATGCACACAACCTTCCTGATTTGGCAAAAGGGACTTGCAGAATTGGTGGCAGAGTTCCTTGTACACGCCAGCGTCACGTGGATTGCTCTCATGGAAAACTCAACCACTATAAATATATTAACTGTTTACAAAATAAAAGATCCTAACATTTACTCTTGCTAACAGTAATAGAGAAAAAATGAGGGAATGGTTTGTGTTGTAAGAGCAACTCCTAGAGTTTTCATACACTAAGTCTCCAGTCTCTCGTACTTGAGCATATCCTGTAATCTCTTTGTAACCAAACACAAGATAGTGAAAGCAGTTCTCGGTCTAAAGCCTCGTGGTTTTACTTTCTCATTCAAGAAAAGGTTTTTCACGTAAAAACTCTCTGCGCATCCGTCCTCATACTCTCTCTCTTTTAGTCCTCGTACTCTCTCTTTATTTTTTGCACGAGCAGTATTTGGTGTTGCTGTCGGATCCTTATCCTGATCAAAGCAAAGATCCAAGGACGTAATATTTGGCGCCATCTATAGAAAACATGACGAAAGGTCTAGTGTTTTGTTTTGAACACTCAGCCCTTTACACAAAAATGGTAGGCACATGAGCCCAAGCAAGTGCATCCGTCCAAGATATGGCATCCTGCAGCAACTGCCTCCCAACAGGCAGTAGGATGGGCAATCATCCAGGCCCTTGTGTGCAGGCACTAGCGGTAAAAGTGGATGATCTTTCAAGGGTCGTCCAGACCCTTTGCTCAAAACTAGACGGGCAGTCAATGGGAGTGCCACCTAAAGCCTCCCAGATCGAAACCTCTTAGAAAAAAAGGAAAGGGAAAGAAGCATCCCAATAAGCAAGATAGCCAACGCAAGGACCCAAGGACACAGGTTACCTTGAGCAACGAAGTCCCACTGCGACTTGAAGATCGCCTGGGTCCAAGAAGGCGGCTCAGAAAGGCCAAATCCTCATCACTCTCGTTGCGATTGAGAGAGCACCTTTCAGGAGGGATCCTCTTGTAGAGGGGTCCTTGGAAAAGAAAGGACCTACGCGAAGCAAAAGACTATGCAAACTTCTTGCGAGTTGAGGAATTATCTCAACGAAAAAAAATCCGCAGCTCAACCACAAATGAAAAAGAAGTTTAAGAAGATCTGGAGACGGATCTTCGGAGAAGAGACCAACGAAGCAAAGAGGTCTAAAGGTGAAAATGATTTCTACCTGAGGAGGGTGGAAGGGAAAAGAAAGAGTGGGGACCTCTAGGATTCTCGAGGATCATCAAAGCAACGCAAATATGTGCAGGTTGTTCAAGGGAAGTCCAAGCTTTCAAACCTGACTCTCTTGAACGATTCGTGTTCCAACATTCTGAGGCGAATCTAGGATGAAGAGTTTCTAAGGTTGCCTAAGAAGTTAAATAACCCAGATGGGGGTGATCGAACAAAATACTGCCACTACCATCAACACCGAGGTCACGACACTGAGAGCTACCGAACGCTGCAGGTGGAGATTGAAAGGCTAATCAGTCAAGGCTACCTTAGCTATTTCCTGCAAAGATCTAAACAAGTTTTCGAAATAGAAGGAGATGGTGACATGGACTTGCCAAGGCAGGGAATGCCATAAACGTGATATCCCCTGAACCAACCCGGGCGGCAGCGCGCAAAAGTTTTGAGAAAGCCTAGACGTGCTTGAGGAAACTTAAATCATGGCAAGGCTGCAGAGAGCCGCGTACCAACGGGGAGCAGCCGGATACACCTACAGTCAGGTAAGAGGACCGAGCACTTAAGTCTGCGAGGCCCATGAGGCTAATTTGACCCGAAGGACAAAATTGGCATTAGAGGCTCGAGGATTTGGATCTGAGTCCCAAGAGGCCCAAGAGGCTGATTTGACCAAGAGCCTAAATCAACCAAGGAGGCTCGAGGACTCAAATCCACATTCCAAGAGCCTCAAGGAGCCGACTTAACCAAAGAGGTCAAATTGGCCTTGGAGGCTCGCGGACTTAGGCGCTCGTTCCAAAGAATGCCGCCAATAAGTGAATGTGTAAGTAGCCAAGTAAGGCAAAATGTATCATCCGATATGCTGTAACACACTCTATTGATATAATGGAATTCCTTTTTACTTATTTACTGCCTTATATTGCATTGAATGTTTGCATGTCATCTCATTAACTCACAAGACCTAAACTGCGACTAAGTCAAGTGGATAGGATTCTTGTCACTTGTTATGAAACTTGGATGTGTCTAAATGGCCCAAGAGGTCGTATCTAAAACTCGTCTTTGTCCAAATGGCTCAAGAGGTCGTACTTAAAACTTGGTTGTATCCGAGCGGCCCAAAAGGTCATATCTAAAACTCAACGTGTCCAAGTGGCCTAAGAGGTTGTGCTCAAAACTCGGCTGTGTTTGAGCGACCCAAGAGGTCGAACTTAAAACTTGGTACAATACCAAGCAACCCTAGAGGTTAGACTAAAAACTTTGAGGGCTTAAAATGTCAAGCATGTGACGACCCTAGAGGTAGCACATTCGGTCTAAGATGGTCAAAAGGTTCAGACATTAAGTTAGTATAAGACTAAATTCTTTAACAGCATATCGTGAGGGAACCAAGTGCTTGAGAAGTTCGAGAAGATAAATAGGATGTTTACACTTAAGTGATTTGAATTTTATCCAAAAAATCAATAAGTGTACAATAGTGTACATACATATAAAAAAAAAATGTGTGTACGACAAAATAAATTATGCAGCTGAAGGTCCCGCCTGCTCTGAGGACCTCGGTCGTCTAGAGGACCCTGGCCGGTCAGACGGCCTCGAATGTGAAGACACGAAAGACCTCCAACATGGTGGGAGGCCAATCAAGTCGTCCTTGTGTTGGGCGCTGGAGTTCCTCTGTTCAAGGAGAACAGTAGGAAACCTCGGGACCAATAGCTACATGATCCGTCGGCACATATCAATGGCTTCCCAGTACTTATGCTCGTGGGCCAGAGTAATGTTCTCAGGCTTCAATGAAGTCCTGAACTCCTGTTCCAATAAGAGATTCCTCCTTCAGAGGACGATGTGCAGCCTCTCTTACTCCTATAACTGGCCCTCCAGGGAAGAATGCGCCTCTCAACCTTAACAAGTTTGAGCTCTAAACTCTGGATGCATTCCCCCAAGGACATGGAAGTTTTGAGCTCTGCGTAAGCCTAGGAAGTCTCGCTGATGATGAAGTCAAGGTCGCCCGCCATATCCTGAAGCTGCAAATATAAGGTACGTCAATAGGACATCAATAAGATGAGGCAAAGTCAGAAAGGGGATAAAGGAATACCTTGGTCATAAAGGAACTCTCGGGAGTGCTCTGCTCTCTGCGAGCTTCTGGCTCCGCAGGTTCTGTAGTTGCGGCCTCCTGTACTACTAAAACCTCAGCCCTAGCCTCGGCCAAGGGGTCCTCAGAGGCTGCGGTCGACGCCATCACTGGACTATAGATTTGGATTGCTAGGCAAGGGGGCTCAGTAGACTTTGTAGCAGGTTCTGTAGCAAGCTCCACAACAGGCCGCTCAATGGCCTTACTCTCCGTGACCTCAGCAGCGTTAGCAGTTATTGCCATCATCGTCATCACAGCTTTATTGGTCCGCGTCACCTCAACCTTCCTCGCAGCTTGCTCCACAATGGTGTCCTCGGATGGATTATCAATCCAGTCCGAGACCTCACCAGAGAATCCGAAAGGGACGCCAGGAATTGACTCGTTAGGGATAGGTTGGATGACAAGCAGTTCCGCGAGCTGGAGTGCAGTCTCAGAAGGTTGCCCGGGTGACTTAGCAGAGGCTGAAGGTTTGACATCAGTAGAGTCTTAGACAAAGGCTGTTTGTGGAGGTCTCGGCCTCTTGAAGAGAGGCGCTATCACAGCATCATCATCACCAGACGAGGAGCTCACAATGGTGGTCACCAGACGCTTTGAGGCTTCAATCCGGTGACTCTTCTTTGGCTGCTCGGATGGCTTCTCAATCCTTAGAGCCTCCTCCTTTCTCCTCAACTTCTTCTTCTTCTTCTGAGAAGTAGCAGCAACACTGGAGCCTTCGCTCTGAGACCCCCCCACTTAACTTTTTCTAAGTTCTCAGGTCTCAGCCAAATATTCTTCTTATTTTCATTGAAACCACCAAGGTTAGCCATCACCGAGTCTTTGACCTCCTTGGCAGCCTCTCTTTTCTCTTTGGAGGTGTCCGAGTGGGGCCGCTCAGCCACATTCCCCCAAGTGTTGTCAATAGCCCAGATCTCTCGAAAAAAAAAAAAAAAAAAACTTATCTTTCTACCTTTTGGTGGAATCGAGGTTTTCACCACTCATACCAACAAACACAGGGCATGGAGTCATGGTGATCCGGTCTAAGTTATGAGTGAAGCAAAACATAACTTTCACCGAAGCAAGTTCAAGAACTTTGTGGTGACAACGTGCAAAAACATAGAGCGAAACAAGATATTTGATAGCATTGGGCTATAGTCTCGCGAACGGTACTCCAAGGGCCCACATAATGACATAGAGCTCCATGGGTACAGGGAAGGAAAGCCCACCCTTGAGGTGGACTTCGTAGACAGTAATAAACCCATCAGGTGGACTACATGCCCTATCACTAGACTTAGGGACCACAATCGCCATGGAATATGGAATATCATACTTCGTACGTATGGCGTCAAGACCAGCCAGGGTCAGGGAGGATGCTGTTTCCTTAACTCCAGGAGCCATGAAAGCTGGAGAAAAGGCACGAAAGATACAAGAGGAGAAGTGCATGAGAAAATGGCAGCCAAAGGTTTGAGAGAGAAAAAGTTTTAGGGTTGTGCAAAAGAAAGAGAAGGCTGGAAATCATATTTGAAACGACTAAAAGCCGCGCCCATCATTACCCTTGCCACACGTCAATCACTCGTACGCTGCCAGAGATAGTGAGCCTTACGTTTCCAAGGCGACGTCAATCTTATTAATTGTGCATTTAATGCGCTTTGATGGCAAGAATGGTAGCGCAGGCCAAGCTCTCAGATTATGAGGGAATTCTCGGATTCAAACACGTCTCAAAGTGTTCAGACGCGCTCTCGTAAAAGCCTGCATTATTCGAGGACATCTTTAGGTCTCGGGCAAGTGCACAATGACCGCGATCACTTATGAAAGCCTAGTAGCGCCTAAAGCCCAACAAGTCATCGACCGCTCTACTCAATCTGTAGATTGAGAATTTCCTCGAACATTTTCGACAAAGTGCAAGCTTCAGCAACCTCTCGGGCATTTTGGTCGTGTGTCCCTAGGCTTTTGGTTCCTACCATATCTGCGGACATATACAAGAGCCAGGGGCACAAGTGGATTTCCATGAAAGGAACCTTCACATGAGACTGGTTCGCGGCTGCTAGACATACCAAATGGCCAAAATACTTAGACTCTTTAGCATGGGGGGCTAGTGATGGGTACTGGATACCCAAGGCCCACTTTAGGATCCATTTTTCAGGAATTGGGCTTTGATACCACATAGATCCAGCAGGCCCAAAGAGGCTCAAGAGGTCCAAGCGCCAAAGCAGGCCCACGTGGCATAGTGGACTCAGAGTCCACTTAGGCCCATGGACTTAATATGGGCCTCGGACACCGCCTCACCTATAGAATCAACGCGTCAGGGATTTGGTGGCTAATCTATCAGACTGTAAAAAGAATGATGGCTAGTAGAGTACACGACCCTACAGAAGAAACGTCACATAAGGCAGGCGTGCATGCAACCTTCTTGACACGGCCAAAGAGACTTACAGAGTTGGTGGCAGAGTTTGTTGCACACGCCACCACCACGTGGACTGTTCTATTGAAAAATCCAACCACTATAAATATATTAACTATTTACCAAATAAATGATCCCAACATTTACTCTTGCTAGCAATAATAGAGAGAGAATGAGAGAAAGACTCGTGTTGTAAGAGTAACTTCTAGTGTTTCTATACACTAAGTCCTTAATCTCTCGTACCTAAGCGCATCCTGTAATCTCTTTGTAACCAAGTACAAGATAGTGAAATCGATTCTTGAACTAAAATCCCGTGGTTTTACTTTCTCATTTAAGAGAAAACTTTTCACGTAAAAACTCTCTATGCATCTGTCCTCATACTTTCTCTCTTTCAGTCCTCGTACTCTCCCTTTATTTTTCGCATGAACAGTATTTGGTACTACTGTCGGATCCATGTTCTGATCAGAGTAAAGATCCGAGGGCGCAATATATATATATATGGATATAACAAATAAATATGAAAGAAATGATAATTATGATAAAAAAAACTAAAAGGTTGATAATATTATACAAATGTCAAAATATCAAACATGCCAAAATCATGTCAGTGTTTAAAATTGAACAACATCCGAAAATCAACCAAACGTGTAAAAATACGAATTATACAAAAATATTTCAAATGTATAAGAACTAAGAATTGGTAATAATTTAACAAATAATTGTTGAATACCAAAGTTTGATCTCTGATTATTTTTTCATATAGTTAAACGTCATACGTCATTATTTATAATTCATATATGGGCAGATTACATAATATTGGCTATAATCAGAGTCAAATACACTTTTCTGACTCATAAATTTTAGATTTGATCTCTAATGTATAAATAATATATTAGGGTATATCTAAATATATTTCGTCAATTTTCTACAAGTGAATTAATTATATATATATATAAGTTTTTTATTTTCATGTTAGAGAAACCAATCATTTTCATCAAAGTCAATGTACGATTTCATCACTTTTTTTTATAAATAATTGACGTGCAGTAATATTTGTATGAAAATTGATAAAATATTGAAATATAAGTATGAAACTCAGTGACATACAAAAATATATATGTTAAAATATCAAAAATTTAATATAATTTGCATGACTTTAGACATCAGCTTCATAAAATTTCATGAGATAGTAATATATTGACATGCATGTAAAATAAATTAGATAATATATACAAATATCACATAAATAAATATTTGATCAAGAAATACTCAAAAATCTTTTAAAGATTAACTTATTTAAATATACTTATTTTCACTTTAATTTATGAAAAGTTAACCTAAATTCTGTTCAAATTTACTGTTTTCCTTCTTCCTCTTTCTTTTTCTCTATCTATTCCTCTTCTCTACCCTCTTTTCTATCAAAATTTAGTAGAAAATCAGTTAAAATTGATCAGAGGCCTCATTTATAATAATCTGGCATACGTACACCCGTTAAATATGATTTAGACGGCAAATTCTATACTACACATGAGTTTCTAATAGACTTGCATCAAGGGCTAAGATTCTTGTCTAAACACACAAACATTATTCAAGGGCATCTCAGGCACCTCTCGAGCCTAGCTGCTTAGGTCAAATATTTAATTTTTGATCTAAATTTATAATTAATCTCAAAATTTTATTAGTTTATTTAAATTTAGTATTATTAAAATAATTTTTGAAGTTTATACATCACATATGAACAAAGCATACTTTTATGAGACTAACAATTTCTTCTAAACCATTTATGTGAGCTTATTTCTAATTCACACATATTTCTAATAGTGTTGACTTCATACATGCTTTCATCGATGACGTTCACTCCCCCTGAATACTAATCTCATAACATTTTATCCAATGACTTTTTGTCATCCGACTAAGTGTTCACATGCTTCATTCATGCAGTCAATAGCATCACTTGTTGAGACAAGGAGCCAAGAAAGAAGTCGGCATACAGTTTGGACTTCTTATATAAATATATATTAATGTTAAATATATGTATATATGTTAAATTAATATTTTAAACCATCTTAAATAAAAAATTAAAGTTTTTGGATTGTAAACCAACAAATATTATTAAATAAGTTTCTAAAATTTTTCATGTCATATTGTTTTCAATTAACTCATCTTTTTGACTTCAAAACGGATGATGAATAGATTGCGCGGAGGCCCGGGCGGCGAAATCACGACGTCACGCAACACGTACGAGTAACACGGAACACGGAGACTTTTATGAGTTAGCCAAGCCACTAGACATAAAGTTGACATTAATCCGCACTACGTGCTTGACAGAACACTCTCATGATGACATATCAAGCGTCACAAGACGGACAGGTTTTTTAATTGGCTTACCTTTTGATAGGTTGAGCTCCAATGAATGAGCGGAAGGCCACCCTGTTGGGTGGTTGACATGAATGCATCCGACAATTTTGTGGCCGGTTAATATATAGAACTTTTACCTGTTTCGGTGGATTTGAAAGAAATTTATCTTTTTCTGCAACATGTTCAATTTCTAAGATTTGATATTGGTAATGAGATTTTGGTTCTCATGTATAGATGGAATTGCAATTATTGATGGGCATCGACAATTATAAGGTTTATTCATATATATCAAATGTATACTGTGTTGAATTAAAATCAATAAACTATTGGGTTATGTGCTAAGCACATATTTATGATAATTTACAATTTCTTCTGAATATATTATGTGAGATTATTTTTAATTCGGACATATTCCTAATAATATTTCAAATGATATGTGACTTTATCCGTATGGTTTTCTTTATTGAAAACAGATCTTATAATATTTTATTAAGGGACTTTGCATTCATTCGCTAAGTATCCATACGTTTCTTCTAAGCAATCACTGTCAACAGAATCATCGACTCTGATATCTCTTGTTGAAACAGGGCAAAGTCAAGGAAGAAATCGTCATATTATTCACACTATCTATGTAACACGCGTTGTTACAGGATATATGCAGGTATGTTAAGATAATTATGTGTATCATCTTGAATAAAAAATAAGATATTAAATTATGAACATATGCATATTTTTTATTTTTATAATTAATTTTTTTGTTTTTATGTGAGATTTTTTTTCAACTCAGGCACCTTTTTGACAATGAAATGGGCGAGAATTGATTGCATGTATCAGTGATTGGGAAGACTCTAAGTTGTAATCAAAGCTACTTTGGTAACCAATTCAAATCATTACCATATAGACTTTAAGTAGGGATTCTGGGTAGGAAGTTCAAATTATCAAATCAGATATGATCAACAGCCACAAACCTATAAATATATAGCCATTGTGCATAAACCTAATCACGGACCGCCTGTTTAGTGGCTTGGTGGCCGGCCTATCATACTTGTTTTGGATTTATAAGAATAATAGTTAATAAAAAATAAGAGTTAAACTCATATTAAATATAAATTTATTAAAGTTAAATATTTATTGTGCCATCCTTATGTCTCAAATCTGCCATAATATAGCTTATTTTACAACTCCATTTCAATTCTTGTTGTCATCACAATTGCCAAGTCTTAATCCACACAACTAATATAAAGAAGAAATTTAAGGCCTCCATTGTTAAAAACAATTTTCAAATATATAATATTTTTAAACATTTCTTCTTTAAATTACTAAATCAACCAAAGATTATACGAAAAAATCTAATATAAATAATTATTTTAATATGTTAATTTTAGCCTAAGCCAACTCAACAGAGACTTTCAAGAAGAAAGAAAAAATCACACAAGATATATAGACCTCCTCAGCACTCTAAATTTAAAAGGATTTTATTATCTTTGATTAAAATATATTTTATCCTCAGCACTCTAACCATATATTTGTTATGATTCGATATCCTAATTCACATACAATCTAAATTTGGTACAGCGAAAAATCCAAACCCCCCGTCAATCAACAATCACAAATTTAGTAGGATATAAGGAACAAAAAGATATACAATACTTTAAATATAGAAACCCTTCACAAGTCGAAGGAAAAAATTATGAGACAAACTCCGAACAAATTTTCACTATGTAAAATTGGTTACAAAAATTTTTGAGATAGAGTATTCGTTATACACTTGAGACAGAATAAGAAAAACAACTTCAGAGTAAAAAAACTCTCATTCGCTCTTATCTCTCTATTTTTCTTCTCTCATTTCTCTTACTAGTAGTATATCCCACTCTCTTTAATTTTATAAGTGTGGCGGCAAGTAATGAACGGTAAGAGTTTCGTTCCACTCTCCGTTGCACTGTTACTATCCTGCCGCTTTCTCTCTTTTGTATCTGTCTGTCTATGACCTTGAAACCCTTGGTGTACTCTTTATAAAGATCCCGGTATCAAATCTATCTGCACACTTGACCTGATTCTTACAAATAATTTGACACACCAATCCTATCTTTTCTTACGATTTTACCAGTTTGTTCGCTTTCCTAGACACGTGTGCTCTACAGGTCGATCACTTTGTTCAGACGGCACATGCCCTGCTGGTCAGCTCCTACGTTGCAAAACTTATCCACTCTGAAAAGTTAACTGCTTTGCAAGTGAACTACCTACTTCGCACATCTTACCAACTTTGGCCCTTGGCATCATCCTGCAGAAGCACTCCGGAAATCCGGAGTGAGTTTCCTCACCAGTAAGTGCTAAACCGGCAATTCCATCAATTGCCAAACTGAAATTGCCACCACCAGCAATTCACTCCGACTCTTAAATCCATTTCAACATTTGTGTCTCCTAGCAAATCCACTATGGCATTGCCTCACACTGGCCTGGGCATCACTCTGACAAAATTACTCTGAAAATCCTCTCCAAAGAATCCACTCCGGTAAATGCATCTCCGCATTTTCCCTCTGAAAATCTTCTCCGGAGGATCTACTCTGGAGAAATCCTCTCCAAAAATTCATTCTGAATTTCCTCTTTGAAAAATTCAACTCCGGAATTTGCTATTTCGAAAATCCACTCCGGATTTTTTACTTCGTGATTTGCTACTCCGACAAATGGTCATCTTGATCATTGTTGCAATCAATTTACAGCACTTTGAGTTTTGATAATTTGTTTATTTGTTGAACTACCCATAAAAAAGTAATCAAACCTAACAATATTATATTAATTATATATATATATAAATCGACAGCATGTACTTGAGGTGCCGGGGTGGGGTAGACTAAGTTGGTTACTTGCTGAAAAAACTCAAGAAGACTTTGGTGAGTTGGCAAAGCTACATGCTAATAATAGCTAGGGGCCACCATCGACCATCATTTAAATAGCGACCGGACCTATTATATTTTGACATTTGCACAAAAATTAAATCTATTAAAAATTAAGCTTAATTATGCTGCTTTTACGTATCTAAACCTATCATGTAGCTTATTTTACTGAATTTTATTGAATGATATTTATCATATACAACATCTACACTTTTATAATTTCAATCAAATCTTTTCTATTTAGAATTTAGTGTTATAATGGAGATGTTAATGATATTTATATGTATATATATTTTAGTAAGAGCAGCGCAAGTTATCTTTTTAGTGTTTGGTATGGTTCAAATGAAAATACTCTGACTCGACACGAATCTGAGCTGATCAACTAGATGTGAAGTCAGTTTGAAAAATGACCCGATTGAAGGTTTATTCAACCAATTGAGTGATTGGGTAACCAAAAGTATGCAGCCTGGTAAAATAATAAATAGGATATTTAATCCTGACAAATGCTTACATATAATCAGAGAGGAATAGCTACATTAAAATAGTCTGTAATAGTTAAATAAATGTCAAAAATTAACTATTGAATGATTACAAAATTAATATAAATGAAGGTTATAAAAGTAATGTAATCGGCTACAACTTTATACAATGTACCATTTTAGACAACATCATACCCATTTCGGACAGGCAAATCAATTGACATCCAAATTATAAATATGGGCACCTAGTCAGGGTGAGAGGCATTGTCACGTCTTAAGTTTCGATTATGAAATAAGCATTTGATCAGTTATTTATTATCCGATTAACAACTTAATTAACTAATTGATTAAACGTGAACATGAATTGCATGTCGATATTTCGATCGATCAATTAAAATAATATAAATTATACACAAGATTTAATAAACACCACATCATTATGTGACTCCGACACTCACCTAAAACGTGATGTCGAACCTTATATAAGGAGTGATACCTGTTCAGTATAAATATAAGAGTTTATAAACTATAAAAATAAAGTATAAACCATAATTTGATAACTGACCACCAATCACTGGACAATCTGAAATAATTTTAAGACTTTAATAATAATAATAATCCAAAACATAACATGTTGTCTAATCATGCATTGCGCATCATAATATAATAACTATTGTCCAAAAGATTATTCTACAGCATGCATCAATCTGGACCTGACCAATAACACAATACAATATTTATAGACATCCCAATGCTGTCAGAAATGTAATTAGATGCTGTCCAAACTCAACACAAACATTATCTATCATGCAAAAGCTATGATACAACGTTTAGACCCATTAACTACTATCCGAATTTTATAATACATCATTAACAACTATTTAACATTAACTGAAAACTATAATATAGCAACATAATAAACATTAAAATTTTTAACTAAACTCTTCAAACTGATTTTTTCTCAATACTTGGTCATCTTTCATATATCTGAACATCTTATCTGAACGAAGTTAGAAAAATAGTAAGAGAATGAGTTAAAAACTCAGCATGTAACTAAATAACAATAAACATGTACATATCTTTATATTAAAAACATAACAGAAAGATTAATATATTAGATTTCAATAATATGTCATAAATTTTTCATAACAAATATATGAATAACTTATACAGAATTCAAATTATTCATATCATGTTCTTATTTATTTAAATTATTAAAACATGCTTAATTCTGATTTTTTTTAGGGATCAAGGTCGGTAGATCTTATCGATTAAAGAAAAGGATAATTAAAACTTGGGTTGTGTATACTCCTATACAATCAAATGTCGTACGCTTATAGATGGAGCGGGACACCCCTTCTTAACCAGCGGTTAAATAGGTTTGAATATCAATATATCATTATAATATATTAAGTTATAGCATAATATACTATTTGCTAAACAATAACTTTGGTTCAATATAATTCTTAAGAAAAACTTTATATTTTTCTTCATAATTATTAATTTTCTCACATTTAGAAAAAATAATCATTTTTTTGACATATTTGTAGAGTTTTCTATTAATTCTTGTAATTTCATATCATGAAGAACTTCTACTTCCTATTTAAATCAAATTATGATAAATTTTAAATATATGGGATGTTAATTTAACATATAGTGTAGAAAATTTTAGTACAAATTGTGCAAGAACCAGCAAAATTCAACAAAAATTCAGCAATGTATGCTTTCAGCAAATGTAATAAAATATGTAGGAAGTTTTAGCCATATTTCAAAACATATAGAATATAATTCGACATGCAAGAATTTAGGTTTAACAATTTATAACCATGCGAGAATATTACATACAAAATTTAGACGTGCAGAGGATTTTATCATATTTTCAAACATGCATAAAAGATAAAATACAGAATTTAGTAAGGTTAAGTGATATAATTGAGTTTAGATATGAAATTTATATACTTTTATAACAAATTTAAGAGAAATACACATGTATGTTAAATAATATTACTATAGCTTTGAAAAATATGACATGTATAACTAATGGAACAAGAATTGCTCAAGAAATTAGGCAAAAAATAGTAATAAGAGAAAAAAAGCTCGGTATGCACTTGTCTTGATATAATTCTACCCAAAAACTAGTTTGGATAAATTGAAATTGAATTCCATCAAGCTTTCTCTCTCTTCTTCTCATTTCCCTCTCTATTTTTTTAAAATTTGTCTAAAAAAATGACTGAAAATAAGCTAAAGGTCGTATATGTACAGAGTGGAGTTCGAGCACCATTCAGGACGCATGTTAGGTGCTACGCTACCGGATAGTTGTGCTTGAGCGCAGCTTGAGCATGCCTCAAGTGTGAGCCCACAAGTTATCGGTTCTCGAGCCTCTTCTCATGTGTGCATCAAGTGCTAGCACACGACATTTAATACCCAAGCACTAATCAGGCGCCCTTCCCTCTTGGTCCAAACAGGTTCAATATTTATTTTTAATATAATTTTTATAATCATTTAATCTCAATTTTAATTATATTAATTTAATTAATTATAATTATTATAAATTAAAAACTCAGGCCTTACAGGCATAATATACTTTTGCAAATAATTACCTTCTTGCGAGTATAATCAAATTATTGGAGTATAACCATCCTAACTTAGTTAATTCCATTTTCATCCTTTTTTTTTGTATCTTTTAATTTTTTTTAAAAAGATTATTAATTTAAATATTAGATGATCCATATATATTTTCTTTTATTAAATTATTGTGATATATAAGATTAAGATTCATAACCACAAAGACCTAACCTGTGATTTTTCAGACTATTGTCTAATAATTAGACAAAAAGCTAAGAAATAATGATTTATTTAGCAGGATGTCTTTCACATCCAATTGTCCAAGTTACCGTAACCAATTAATTTTTTAATGGCACACAACAAATATAGCCAAAACTTAGATACTCCCTAATTTAAATTGAAAATTGTCACACATATTATTGAAATCAAAACATTAACACCTGTTGCGTTCTGGTTCTATGGGCCCGAGAGACGCAAAGGTCGGGGACGTCCCGTCCGGTCCGCGGAGTCAGGCAACACAAGTGAATGAAGTGTTGGACACGAGATGAGGATTGAGACCGGATGTTTTACGTGGAAAACCTCCTCTTAAATGGAGAGGAAAAACCACGAGGCTCAGGGCCTGTAAAGAGCTTCACTATATGGGTTGGAGATTTTACAGAGTACAGTTGTGAGGGTTAATCCCTTCCCTATCTCTCGTTTTGTATTTCTCTCCTAAGGAAGCTATGCTTGCTGAGAGTATTTTCTACCCTTCTCTGAGGAGTTAAGCGTGGAGAGAGAGTGCCCGGATGTTGCTTTAGGGCTCTGTGTTGTAGAATCTGGAAAAACCCCCATTGGAAAGGAGGTTTTGCTGTGTATTTATAGTGAAAATCGAGTCGTTGGGGAGTAGACACGTGGCGTCCATCCGGCGGTTGAGGAGCTGGTCCACTGGCTTCCTTTAATGCAGCAGATGTGTGGAAAGTGGCACGCGAACGGCGCCGCTGCAGCATCTGAGCGTGTCAGGTGTACAGGATCTGGATATCAGCCTTGATTTGACTAAGCGTGCTCTGTTGATTCGGCGACTGGTAGTAGTTGCAGGCTTTCTTGGAAATCGGCAAAATAGTCTAGCTGGCATTCTCGGCCATGAACGAGCGGTTCTCGTCTGGTTATGAGATTCCTTGTAAGCTCGCGGGCTGGTGAGGAGGAACAGCTCGTGTGGGGCCCTCTGGGGAAAAGTCTGAGAGATTCTTCATGGCCGCTCGGGCAGTTGTGAAACTTCTTGGGCTCTCGGCCCTTGCGCCATCTAATCTCCTTTACTTATAAGAATGTCTCTGGGCTTCTTTATTTGGGCCGCGCTTTTGTGGGCCTTCATACCGGGGCCCAACATAGCCCCCATGCCAAGGGACCCGAAGTTTTCGGTCGTTTGGCATGAAGTCGTCGGTCTGCTGGAGATGTTGGTCGTCCGAGAGCGTGCGTCCTGGTGGCGTGCTCTGTGTTGACCTTGACAGGTGGTTATCCCCGGACCTCTTCTGGGCCGCCGTTTCACTTTCCTGCTGGAGCATTAAATGTCGTATCCTGCTGATGTGACGCGCTATCAGGCGCCTTGGGAAGGAGAGATCGCCGGACTTCTGAGGCGAATGGTCTGTCGACGCGTGGCAAGGGTAATGAGTACGTCTTTCCGTACTCTAGGGTTTATTTAAACCGTCTCGTTGCCCTGATTTTTTATCTTCGCGCCTGTTTCCATCTTCTTCCTCGCTCGAGCATTGTCTTTTCCTTTGTTCTTTTGGTTTTCATGGTGCCTGGAGTAAGAGACATTGCTTCCATGGTGACGCTTGAGGAGCTTGCGGAGATCCAGGCTCAGTATCAGATTCCTGAGTCTATGGCCATGATGATCCCGGAGCCACATGATAGGGCGCTGTACCCTCCGGATGGCTTTATCACCGTCTATGAGGTCCACCTTAAAGGCGGGCTACGGTTTCCATTCCAATGGAGCTCTATGATATTATGAGGGCGCTTGGCGTGCCGCTTGCCAGGCTTCAGCCGAACGCGATGAGGTATCTGGTGTCCTTATGTGTCTTCTTCCGGTGCCATGAGAGGCTTTTGAATGCTCTTACGGTCAAGGTGTTGTTCCGCTTTACGCAGAACCTTGACTGGATTGTGATGACTCCCCGCCCGGAATTCTCTTCGCTGTGTGGTGGCAACCCGGATTCCACAAGGCGGTGGAAGGACAAGTTTTTCTTCCTTGGCGTTTACGAGCACTGGGCCATCCCTACCACGTGGGGGAAAGTGGCTAGCCAGTACTGCTCTGACCCTTCAAGGGAAGACCGGAAGGAAGTGAAGGCGCACACGGACTTGGTGCTGGCCAACATGTGGACCTTCCATTTGAACAAGCGCAACATCTGGTTGGCCGCTGATAAATTCAGGGAAGCCAAGTGGGAACCACGGGACGAGGCTCCTCGCCCAGTTCCTCCGAGGATTGGGGGACCCGCCGCTGAGCGCTCATCGAGTGATGATGAGGACTTTGACATTGAGGACATGAGCGATGATGACGTGGCTACTTCTCCGCTCACGAGGCCGGGGACCAGCTCGTTTTCAGGGTCCTCGAAGCCTGGGGGTCTCGCCTTCACTTCCACTGCTAATCTCTCGGCCGGGCCCTCAAGAGCTGTTACGCGGAATAGAGAGCTTCCTGGGGCCCAGTCCTCTTGTGATGATGATGATGATGACGACATCCCTCTGATCAAGAGGGCGAGGACTGAAGCTTCTCTTCCGGGGCCCTTGGGATCTGGCGGTCTCGCTTTCACTTCCACTGCTGATCTCCCTATTATGCCTGCGGAGATTCTTGCTCAGAGTGCGCGGTCCTTGGACATCCAGCCCCCCAGTGATAATTTTGTTCCTGACGCTCCCGTTGCTTTGCCTGGTGAAGTCTCGGACAGGGTTGATCACCCTTCCGAGGACATAGGAGGCGGGAGTGCCAAGAGGGATTATGAGTGGGGAGTGTCGGCTGAAATGATCCGAGAGATGGTGGAGGTCGTGGATTTGAGTGTTGACGAGTTCGCGCCTTCTGATCCTGCTAAGCGCCCTGTTGTTGTTGAGGCCGAGTGGTTGCCTGAGGTCCTTAGAGGCGCTGACTTCGAGGTAGGCCTTCCAGCGGCCCTCGTAGCTGACCAGTTTGTGTCTGAGGCGGCGCCTACGAGGCTCAGGAGCGAGCTGTAGGAGTCCAAGTCCCACGTGGAGCGTGTCATAGGGGATGACCCTCTTGTTTCTAAGGTAGCCTGTCGCTTCCTTTCTTCCCTTGCTTTTCATTGTTCATGCCTTGACGAACTTTCCTGTTGCAGCTCCAGAGCTTGATAGCCGGCCTAAATGGATTGGTGGGAGTGATCGCTCAGTCCCGTCTGGAAGTGAGGTCCTCAGGGGCCGCTCGTGAAGCTGCACAGCGGGTGGAAGCGGAGCTAGTTAGAGCAAAGGAGAAGATTGCTTCCTTGGAGGCTACTGTCAAAAATCTGCGGCTCAGGCAGAGCCCCCTTCAGGAGCGGATCCTTCGCCAGGAGGAGAGGTTGAGGACGTCCGTGCAGATTGCTAAGATGGCTCCTGTGCTGGACGGCAAGTTCCGGGACTGTGTTCGCATGTGCCGCCGAGTGGCGGGATTGATCCGTCCGCGGTTCCCTGTGGCCATCCTCGATCCCAGGAATGCTGGTGCCTTGAGCATGGAGGACTTGTACGGCGTCGATGGTAGACCTTTCCCTGGCCCTCCTCAGGCAGGGCCAGAGAGTGAACCTCTTACGCCTGAGGGGGTAGTTCCGGCGGAGCAGATGGGATCTTCGGGAGCCCGTGTGGCTCAAAGAGGAAGAGACCGAGCGGCACTTCCTTGACATGCTGCCTCCTTGTTTTCCATTTTATTATTTATTTTTTTTTTCTTTGTTTTGTCATACTTGTACAAAAAATCTTTTTTTTGTGAATAAGACTTTGTCATTTTCGCTTCAAAGCTTCGGACGTTTCTTTTGTGTCTTGTTTGTACGTGTGCTTTCTTTTTTTTTTTTTTATGGCGGCGCGTTGCCCAGCACCTAACTTTTTGTTCCAAGCCGGGCGACTCCCTTTAGGCGTCTGACCCTTTGCCTTTTTGGACTTTGGGCGTGCAGCATCCTCAGGGACTTCTAGCTCTTAGCCTTCTAGGTTTATCCTTGTCGCCCGGTCTCTGGGATCGCTTAGTCGCGGTTGAGTTTCTGAGTTTCGACCTCAAGGGCCCGACCTCTGGGACCACTCGGTCACAGCCGAGTTTTTGTAATGACCTCAAGGGCCCGGCCACTGGGACCGCTCGGTCACAGCCGAGTTTTTGTAATGACCTCAAGGGCCGGCCTGGGAGACCGCTTCTCGGTGTCACGGCGTAGTTTTTGTAATGACCTCAAGGCCCTCGTTCATGACGTCCTTGCCCTTCGAGCGGCGGATCGGCCGCTTCTCGCCGCTCGGGGCCGCGCCCGGTCTTCGCAGGGGAAGGGGTCGAGATATCCTTCCGTTGCCGCCCGCCGAGTTACGCTTTGGAGCTTTTGGCGCCCCTCGGTGTCGTGGCCGCGGCCGCCATGGTAATGGCGAGATTCCCATTGTCACCTCCTCCGGGTTCTTCGACGCCTTGGGCCATCTTAGGAACCTTTCGTCCCTGATTTGCCTCAGGATGTTGGTGAAGGAGTCAGTGAAGGCCAATGGGTCTAAGTGTCTTTCTTCCCTGAAGACCGTCCACTCGGGTTTATCGTGCCCGAACGGTCATTGGGTCTTCTGGTGGGCGCTCGCCCTTCTCCTTTCTTCCCTTGTCTTCGGGGGCAAGGGGTCTTCCGATGCTGCTGGCTGAGTTGCTTCGCCGGCCTTGGGTCCAAAGACAGTCTTCCAGAGCCTTTTGAGCCCCCTCCTTGATGGGGCCGAACTCATGGACTTCTTCTTGTTGAGGTAATCCCTCAACTCGCGGGCCAGGCCCGCGCCGACCGATCATCTTCGGAGCGCCGCCGCGGCGCGGCTTTGAGCGTGGGCTCTAGAGTGTTCGCCTTCCTTTCGTTAGAGGTCGCGACGGCCCCTTGTGAGGTCATCCACCTTCTCGCGCCGCCATGCGCACGCTGGTGCCGGGGCCGTCGCTTATTCTGCCGCCCGACGGGAGACACTCGTCGTGGCGGTCTTCTCCTCGGGTGGACGTGCTGCCTTGTCTGCTGAACATCCTTGGGGCGTTGCTTGTTGTTGGGGGGTGGGAAGCCGCGAGTTTTTTGTTCTTCCTTCCCACAGACGGCGCCAATGTTACGTTTTGGTTCCACAGGCCCGAGAGACGCAAAGGTCGGGGACGTCCCGTCCGGTCCGCGGAGTCAGGCAACACAAGTGAATGAAGTGTTGGACACGAGATGAGGATTGAGACCGGATGTTTTACGTGGAAAACCTCCTCTTGAATGGGGAGAAAAAACCACGAGGCTCAGGGCCTGTAAAGAGCTTCACTATATGGGTTGGAGATTTTACAGAGTACAGTTGTGAGGGTTAATCCCTTCCCTATCTCTCGTTTTGTATTTCTCTCCTAAGGAAGCTATGCTTGCTGAGAGTATTTTCTACCCTTCTCTGAGGAGTTAAGCGTGGAGAGAGAGTGCCCGGATGTTGCTTTAGGGCTCTGTGTTGTAGAATCTGGAAAAGCCCTCCTTGGAAAGGAGGTTTTGTTGTGTATTTATAGTGAAAACCGAGCCGTTGGGGAGTAGACACGTGGCGTCTATCCGGCGGTTGAGGAGCTGGTACACTGGCTTCCTTTAATGCAGCTGATGTGTGCAAAGTGGCACGCGGATCAGCGCCGCCAAAAGATTCTGAGCGTGTCAGTGTCAAGAGATCCGGATATCAGCCTTGATTTGACTAAAGCGTCTTTCTGTTGATTCGGCGACCGATGGTTGCGAACTTTTCTTGGAAAGCCGTGAAATAGTCTAGCTAGCATTCTCGGCCATGAACAGGCGGTTCTCGTGCAGTTATGAGATTCCTTGTAAGCTCGCGGAAGTGGTGAGGAGGAACAATCGTGTGGGGGCCTCTGGGGAAAAGTCCGAGATTTTTTTCACGGGCAGGCAACAGAAAACTTCTGAAAACTTTGGGCTCTCGGCTCTTAGCCATTTTATTTCTTTTACTTGAGAATGTCTCCTGACTTTTTATTTGGGTCCATGACTGTGCCTTCATACCGGGGCCAACAACACCATTTTTTTTTCTTTTTTTTGAATTATCATCGGGAAGTAAATTTAGACAAGTAGGTCTCCCATAGCTATGTTCTTTCGTATAAGCGATACTTTTCGGCTGATTTTCCTCCATAGCTAAGATCGGAGCTGACGTCATTGATGGCCACACTACTTAATTTGTCTACAGGTGCCGTACAGTTTTGGTGCTGGCAACTCTTTCTCACTCTTCGATTATTATATAATATCTTAAGAATATGCGGCTAAAAATTATTATTTTATAAATTTATAAAATATAATTTTATTTATATAATAGTATTTTAATAATATATAATTATAAAATTATTATTTTATAAATTTATAAAATATAATCCTACTTATATAATAATAATTTATAAATTTACATAATATAAATAAATAAATGAATATATATATAATAAATGATAAAAATCTGACACAATTTATATTATATTTATTTATATTTTTAATTTTTTATTTGAGTAATTATTTTATAAAAAATAATTAAATTAATATAAATTATATTTATATAGTAAGAAGTATATTTAATAAATATTTAAATTATTATTTCAAATTATAATTATTATTCTCTTTTTAATTTTATAATAAAATAAAAATATAAAACGAAAAAAAACAAATTAAGCGGCGCAGCCGCCCGGGTGTATTAATCGATCTTTTTGTACACTCAACGACTGGTCGTTCGGACGGCGGAAATTCCACAGACGGTCGAGACGGACACGGAGAAGAAATGAGCGCAGGAGGAGAAGGGAGGAAAGTAGTGTGCGTTACGGGGGCCTCGGGATACATAGCTTCATGGCTCGTCAAGCTCCTACTTCTCCGCGGTTACATTGTCAAAGCATCTGTTCGTGATATCAGTCCGTTCCCCTCTCTCTGTCTCTGTCTCTCTCTCTCTCTCTAGCTTTCATTTGTCAGCGCGATTCATTGATTTTTTTATTGCTACTTGTAATTGATGCTTTGAGAAAGATTATCGTCAACCGGCTACGGTAGAGAATGAAGCCGGTGCGCCATGGATGCATAGGATCTGTTAAAAATATCTTGACATATTTCGTAATTTAGTAAACGGTTGTTATGAAAGATTTTTAAGTATCAATTAAGACCAGTGCCAAATATACACCTTTTCTATGCAAATTTTAATTTCCACATCTGATCTGCCCTCAACTGTGAACGAGCTTCTTTGGTCCAGTATACCTGTGCTCAATGTATGCTTAAGCCGTACATGAGTGCATTTGATCTCGTATACCGCGCATGATATGCGCTTGTGTGATGTACGTGCACTTCTTGTTGATGCCTTTGCACCTTATGCGAACCTATGCAGTGCACGTGTGCTGAGATACTGCTTTGTCAACCACCACGAAATTTGACCTAATTTTTAACCAACTCTACAAGTATCTCTCTTCTTCTTGATTGAAAGACATGAATAGAGAAGGCAAAAACAAATGTGTTCCCATTGCTTAACAAGAAGAGATTCATTCAAAGATAATCAAATTCCTTTACTCTTGGATAAGTTGTTCATTGTTTTCTTATCCAACCTTTTTCTCAATTGTGTATGTTGAGTTTTGGTCATTCCATTGTAGATGCTATAACAAACGGAAGGTTATTAGAAGGTTGTGCGAGGTTCAAGCAAGGATCGGAGTGTTTACGCCTGTGATTAGTGGCTTGAGGCGGCTGCGCTTGAGGTGCGAAATCTAGAGAGGGTGTGCTCGAGGCACACTTGAGTGCGATTCGCAATAAAAGCATTTTAGGGTTAATTCTAAAATTATTCTTAAACAAGAAGCGCCGCACAAAGAGGGAGAAGAGAAGAAGAGAGAAGAGGAAGAGGTTCGGTATCCGATAGTGGTCCGATTTGAGTTCTGTTCTTCGCTAATGTCGGATACGTTGTTTTAGAGGCGATTTCTAAAACATATTTTCGTTTGATTGCTCTTATTTCTTATTGTATTTTTCTTGTGAATTAGGTGTTTTGAAGATAGTTATAATCACACATTATTCACTCGGGATTGTAGTGAAGGGATTTTGGAAGGGGTTCTTGTAACTGACGCTTTTATAGTGAATTAATTCGGAATTTGTCTCGTGATTTTTTTCTTAATTGAAAAGGGTTTTTCACGTTAAAAATATTGTACATTGTTGTGTTTCTTGTATTTACAATTTTGGTTGCTGATGGTTGACAGGGGGTTTAAGTTTTGTTTTGCTACGTCGGGTTGTGTGTATTTGGATCGAGTCCTAGCAGTATACACACTCATTTCAGCCAGTAAACCTTCGTTGGTGCGTTGATAATATGGATTAAGATTTAGTTTTGTGTGGAGATTTACTAGCAAATAAAGTTAGTTCAATAAAAAATTTAGAAACTCTTCGATTCTACTGCTGTAAGCAAATTCCATAAGTTTCTTGGTAGAAATTATAAGTCTGGAGTAAATTGGTTAAAGTTTGATGTGTTTGTATTACCCGGGTTGTAAGTTGGCTTTTATATTACGTTAGTTTCAATGCCCAGAGAAGATTAGATGCTTTTACTTGATAACTAATTGGTTATTAATGTTTCTTTTTATCACTTAAATTTGTGTGTTATATTTCTATATTATTTTATATCTATTTTGGTGATATCTTTTTTTTTTTTTTTTTTTGTGGAAACCAATTTTTATTTACATCTAATTGTAAATATATGTTACATATTTTATATATTCATACATATTTTACTTTTGCTATTTTTATAGGGTCTAAACGAATCGTGACTAGGGATTCCCTAGTCTTTCAGGATTCATTGATATAAATATCGACCAATATGTATTTATATTAAGTCTCTCCAATACCGATATTTTTTGATATTCTAATAATATCTCGATATATTTATCAACGATATATCACATATATCAACCAATATGACATGTTAGTTTATAATTCTTGAAATTTTTTTCTTTCAATATATCCGATACCAATATGTATTGTCTGATATCGATATGGTTGTAGCAGATATTTTCATCCATAGTAGGGTCTTGGATCTAAAAGCTAAAAATTGGGTTTTGGAGGTACCTGCCCCTGTTAGCTAGTGATTGATGTCGATGCGACCGCATGAAACTCATTGTAAAACAAATTCATCGCCAAGATGGTGAGAATCTTCTCACCATGTCCATGCATTCAATTTTATAATGCGTGTGGGTTTCAACCTTTCTTAGAGTCTCCTTTGCATTATTTTGCATGTGTTTCCTTAATGCAAACGCATTTGTTGACCACAACATCATGGGATCAGTGTCTCTGTAATATAAGAATAAAGATACGTATATCTAATCTATTTTACACCTTATAATGTGGGAGTCTAATGTACCGAAATGCTCCTTATTCATATCTACTGTCAAACAATTTGTATACTAAACTCATCCTTAAAATTCCTTTGGACAGGCCTACTGCCATGCAACATGAATGCTTAATTGGTCTTAAACATGTCCAATAAAACTACAAGTATTGCAAGTGGTGTATTCTGTGCTTGCTCAATCCAGATTGGGAAGACTGAGTGTATCTCTTTTCTAAACCAAAATGCAGGAGATTCGAAGAAGACAGAGCACTTGCTTGCACTTGAAGGTGCTAGGGAGAGGCTTTACTTGTTTGAGGCTAACCTTTTGGAGGATGGTTCCTTTGATTCTTGCATTGATGGATGTGAAGGCGTTTTCCATACAGCATCTCCCTGTACCTACTCTGCCGAAGATCCCCAGGTTAAGTCCCCTGTTACTTTGGCATGTATAGTTTCAATGCATCACTCCTTGACTATCAGTTTATGACATCCGTGCACACATATGGTGGTGATGATATAGCCCTGATCTTACTTCATGAAATAGTAAAATACCATTTTGTGGGGATCCAGGGCCCCTCAACACCATCAGCTACCCTTCCCTCCAAATTGAACCACAAAGGACAACATTACACACAATCCAGCACACAAAATGATTACCGTATAAATGAAGGCAAATATTGCATAAAACTGCTTCCCTGTCATCATAGGAACCAAACTATGACCCCCCCCCCTCACACACACACACACACACACACACACAAACAAGAACTTGTCTTCTTGAAGTTTCCTTTTCCTCTATTTTGTTCTCTTCACCACACCATAGTTCGATAATGTTCCACAAACACACAGAACCAGTAATTGGTGCCAATCTTACCCATGATATGAAAATAACCAATTTCTGGAGCAGTTTCCCTGCACATAAGTAGTAGCTAACTCTTTCCTTTCAGGTGGAGCTCATTGATCCTGCAGTCAAGGGAACGCTTAATGTTCTCAGTTCCTGTGCAAAAGTTCCAACAATCAGAAGAGTGGTTTTAACATCTTCAATGGCTGCAGTGTTATATGATGGCAGACGTGAAACTCCTGGCGTTGTAGCTGATGAGACTTGGTTTTCTGATGAAGAGATTATGAAGGACTTGAAGGTGCGTAAAATGTGCCCCAATGCCCACAACTCTTTAGAACTTCAACCCCCCACTTCCAAGTTTCATGGTTGAATTGAACACTGCTGACTACTTACAATAGTTTAATACTACCAATCCCAAGATAGATTTTCCCGTTGCTAGGGATTGATGATATTTGTAACAATAACGATATATTTGATTTCTAAAATGGAATAAGATATGATTAAAATAAGTATTCTCATGTGAAAAAATTAAATAGTTCAAAATGACTCTATTTTAGATCTTTACAATTCGGAAGCACAAATTTCATAAATATTCAATCAGTGTAAGGAATATTTTTTTCTTGATACTACGAAGACAAATTGCTGATCCTATTAATTCATCGTCACCCATATCAACCTAAATAATGTGTAGAAAATAAATTAACGCAGCATATGGTTGTGAAGGAAAACTATAAAAACTACGTAGTTCTTAAGTGCAACATTCGAGGTTTTTTAAAGCATGTTAAAGTAAATCTATGATGAAAAAGTCAACTTATAGAATAGGTGATATAGACGTACTAACCCTTAGATGATTTACTCTTAACAAATGACCCCTGTCAAAGAATTCCTAAAGTTTGTTCCATAATACCGATATCAGACACCATATGTTTTTCTCGCAAACTTTACTTCACTGTATTAAGCTGTGCAATACTTTTGGAACTCCGGTTTTTAAGCTACCAATGAAATTCCAAAGGTTTACGGATTAGAACAAGTGTTTGATGATGGTTGAGGGATTTTGAATGAGAAAAACAAGCTCTTTGGGTCACATATAACAGAAGCGGCTTTCTCTTTTTCCTTCATGCTTCTGTAGATCTCTTTCTCTTCAATATTCATCAAGGTGATAGTTAGGTTAGGGGTAAGATGAGTATATATAAGTATGGCTGAAAACTAGGGTTAAAACGTGAAATTGGTGAAAATCCTTGCTATCGTTCAAGCGTTGGCTCAAATGTCAGTACATATGAGTGTCCTTCATGCACACTTTATCCATAGAGCTATTGGAAAGTGACCATATATACTTTTCATGCGTGGAGCTGCTAGAGCCCTTCATGCGCGGAACTACATTTCCAAATATGTGTATATTTTTTGTACGGTCAATCCTTTCCGTATTCAAAGAGCTTGTCTAAATCACAATTCAGTATTATTAATAAATAGAAAAGCTCAAATGCGACTTAATTAGAATCAAGCTTTATCATGAAAATAAGCAAATTCAATGGATTTATCATCAAGAAATGAAATGATGTGATAATAGAATTAATAATTATTATTATCTTATTTAGTTAGTCACTTAAAATAGGCAAAATATACTAATTTTCTAGTGTTTAGTATGAAGTAGCCAAGAGAAATTCGTATAAAATGACTTTTAATTTTACAAAAAAAAAAATATATATATATTCCAAGATACAATCAAATATTTCATAGTATCCCCATAAACTATTTTTAGCCAATCGTCACGAGCTATTATAAAACCAAGAAAAAAAAATACTCAAATTTAGTATAATTAAAATAATAAATAAGAAAAAAATAATGTATGCAACTTGAGTTATGAATTTTTTTGTAAATATATATTTTTATTTTAAATAAATACCAAATTTGAAAAATTATTTCAATTGATTATATTTTTTAAAAATATTATTTTTTTTACATAAAAATTGTTAATTCAGATATATTTTTTATTTTGAAATGTTATAATTTTTTAAAAAATTATATTTTTAGGTATTTTTATGTCAATATGAATTTCTAAATAAAAGTACTTAAAAATTAAAAAAAAAAGTTTATGGATTGTCCTGAACCGGCCTAATTTGTA
Source organism: Nepenthes gracilis (assembly GCA_033239525.1). Classification (NCBI taxonomy): domain Eukaryota; kingdom Viridiplantae; phylum Streptophyta; class Magnoliopsida; order Caryophyllales; family Nepenthaceae; genus Nepenthes; species Nepenthes gracilis. The sequence continues at coordinate 17,780,101 of BSYO01000007.1, forward strand.
TTATGGAATGATAGAGTTATAAGTTTTAGCCCTCGTAACTTGGGTATTTTCGGCTTGGCTTGACTTCGTGGTCATAAATTTTCACGTGAACCCGACACATATTCGATACAAACTCGATTTTGATCAGGTCTAAGAGAGATTAGGGTTTAGCGTAAGGATAAAGGGAAACAATCTTGGAATGATTATTCTCTGGGAGAAAAAATGCTAGGGGTACTGTTTTTTTTCCTTGTTTCAAATGAACAATAATTCCTTTAACTTTAAACGTTATATACATATAGGCAAAACTGATATAGGTCCATTATCTCCATCAAAAATTCATTAAGTTATACTGTGAATTTTTCGGAGTGGATTTTCAAATAGGACAATTGCACAAAACGAATTTGGGTTATATTTAATACTAGTAATGCTCTCTACATCATAATAGGTATTAGTAAACTTGTTTCACGATTACTGATCCTACTTTCTCTCTACACCCTCTCGTTTAGTGATCTGGATCCAATGGTTTGATAGTGGGATTCGTTCATGCCGTGTTGTGCTTCTCATGATTATAGCACACTACTGCACCTCTAGCTCTATAATCACTGCTGCATCTTAATTGACTTTATGTTTTCTTTTTCTGGATTTATTTTCCTTCACTGTGCGTGTTTATATTGTTCTTGACCTCGGCAGCTATGGTACCCGCTTTCCAAAACATTGGCTGAGAAAGCTGCCTGGAAATTTGTGAAAGAGAATGGTATGGACATGGTTGTAATCAATCCGACAGTGACCATTGGTCCTTTATTACAGCCCACACTAAATGAAAGTGCTGCTGCAGTTCTGAAATTAATCAATGGTGGGCTTTCTTTTCAACCTATTCTCATTACATAAATAGGGTTACATTTTTTTATTCAATTTGAAATCTGATTATTCTACAGTTATGCTTGTATTTGTTCATAGATTACATGCATTTTTGTTGGAAATTACTCCCGTGTAAAAGTCCTTGTGGCCAGGAGACTTGAATGGAGCACGTGTGTGCTACTTTAAGAGGAAGAAATTCCGGTCAACTACGTTAACCGGAACCCTCTGGACGATCAACCTCTGCCGGTTAATATGTTGACCAATAAAGTTATAAGACGACTGACTCTACTAAAGAATCGGGACGGACTAATTTGACCGGTCAACGGTGTGATTGACCGGTGAAGATAAGAGGATGGTCAATAGAGTTGATCGACTGAATTTGAAAAGTCTGAATGACTGTTATATCTCAAAAGGTGTACAATTGACCTATCCAATTGGATAGTTGGTAGACATCATTCTTGAGACTCCAAACGCTGATCGGTTTGTAGGAGCAGGCATGCGCCGCTTACTGCAGAACAGAGCATGCGTATGCACACATGCAGACATTGGAAGTTGAGTACCAACTATCAGCTGGGTTATAGTAGGGGACGCATGTATATCTGTGTGTGTATATGCACACAAAAGGTGCGAGGTAGCTGTGAGAAAAATAGAGTGAAAGTAAAATGAAAGAGAGTGGTGGGTGAAAATAAAGTGTTGAAGTTTTTGTTTACCTTTGCTCTATTCTTATTTTCGCCTCTTATAGTTTGTAATAAATTCTCATATCTAGTGATTTCTGGTAGATTTAGTGTCTCGTGATTTTTTTCTTATTTCAGAAGAATTTTTCACGTAAAGCATTTGGTGTTTATTTCTCTTCTCCTGCTTCTACTTCAACTTGTGTGTGCTCTTATTAGTCGGCCGCCCATTCCGACCAACAAGAGATTGTTCCTACATTCTTGTCAGAAAGCAGCCTATTGACACCAACAAGTGGTATCAGAGAGAGGTTGAGAATTCTGTCTGAATGACGTTATCATCCTCAAAGAACTCGTCGTTCAGTGTAGAACAGTTTAATGGGTATGGTAACTTCATCCTCTACTAGGAAATGGTGAAGAACATCCTGACTAGAGAATGAACAATAAAAGCACTGAAGAAGAAGGAAAATAAGTTGAAAAACCTATCACTAGAGGACTGACAAGATAAACGAGATCTTGCCAACTGCACTATTAAGTTATGCCTGACGGACACCACGCTCCATGAGATCATCAACTTGACTGATCCGGCGGAGGTTTGGGAGAAGTTGGAGAGTCGATATAAGTCCAAATTCCTAACAACCAGGTTGTACGTGAAAAAGTAGTTCTATGGCCTGCAATTGTTGGAAGGAGGGAGTTTTGCAAAATACTTGGACGAGTTCAACCGGATTGTGACACAGATGGCAGCCCTTAACAAGAAGATTCAGGAGGAGGACAAGGCGTTGGTTTTGCTGGCGTCTTTGCTAGCTTCTTATGACCATATTGTCACTACGCTGCTGTTTAGGAAAGACATTCTCAAATTGGACAAAGTCATTGCTTCCTTACTCATGAATGAGTTAAGGCAGTCACAAGAGGCCTTAACATTTTCTCATAGTGAAATACTTGTGACCGAGCCTATGGGAAGGAGTAGAGGACACAGCCAAAAGACTGGAGAGAAAGGACGCAACAAATCTCGATCAAGGTATCAAAATTTTGAGTGTCATCATTGTGGCAAAAAGGGTCACATTAAGAAGTAATACTTTAAGTGGAAGTGTGAAAATATGGAAAAAGAGAAAGTAGAAAATGGACGAGGTGAGGACAAGTTCTCTGTCTCAGTGGTCACAGGAAGCAATTTCCTGTTGACATGTGAAGAGAATGTGGCAAACCTGATGGACGAGGAGTCCGGCTGGGTGATTGATTCTGGTGCTACCTTACATGCTACATCTAAAAGGGGATTGTTCATATTTTACACTCCAAGAGACTTTGGAGTGATAAAAATGGATAACGAAGAAACATCCCAAATTATTGGCAAAGGTGACGTACTGGTTACCAATAATGGGACAAAGCTGTTGTTAAATAATGTTCGACATGTCCCTACTATCAGACTCAATATCATCTCAACTGGTCGGTTAGATGATAAAGGTTATTGTAACAACTTCTGTGAAGGTGAGTGGAAACTGACCAGAGGATCTTTGGTAGTGGCAACAGGAAAAAAATACTCTGGCCTGTACATTATGAAGGCGTCCGCAACTGCTGGAGACGTAAACGCTGCAATCAGCAAGGAGACCGAAGATTTGTGGCACAGGAGGTTAAGCCACATGAGTGAACGCGGACTGCATCATCTAGCTAGGAAGGATCTTATTGCAGGAGTAAAGGAAGACGGACTAAGGATGTGTCCTCACTGTTTAGCCAGCAAACAAAGAAGAGTCTCATTTTACGGAGACTTGTCCGCTCCAAAAGTAGAAATACTTGATCTCGTTTACACAGATGTGTGTGGACCATTCAAAGAGAAGTTGTTTGGTGGAGCCCAATATTTTGTCTCTTTCATTGATAATGTTCCAGAAAATTGTGGGTCTACCCATTGAAAACTAAGGACCAGGTCCTCGGTATATTTGAACAATTTCATGCTCTTATTGAGCGACAGACGGGGAAGAAAATGAAGGTCGTCCGAAGCGATAACAGCAGTGAATACATATGGCCTTTTGATACCTATTGTCGGTCACATGGTATTAGACATCAGAAAACACCTCCAAAGACACCACAGTTGAACAGAGTGGTTGAGCGGATAAACCGTACACTTCTAGAAAGAGTACGATGTATGCTCTCCGAAGCTAAGCTTCCTGGACACTTCTGGGCCGAAACATTGAAGACGGCGACCCACATCATAAATAGGTCGCCCAGTAAACCCTTGAAGGGTGAAGTCCGGAGAAGATATGATCGAACAGGGAGCCATCTTATGATCATCTACGAGTGTTTGGATGTAAAGCCTTTGTTCATGTCCTAAGAGATGAAAGGACAGAGTTTGGTGCCAAAAAAGATACAGTGCGTCTTTCTGGGCTATGAGGAAGATGAGTTGGGTTATAGATTTTATGATTCAGTTGGGAGAAGACTTGTCCGATCAAGAGACGTAACCTTTGTTGAAGAAGAAACGATCAAGGATATTGGCAGGAAGACCAAGTGTGATGTCGAGTAGATGGACAAAGTAAGTTTCAAAGTTGTCCGTCCGGTATCTTTGGAAGATGACGACAATGATCCTGAGGTGGTTGAGTATAATGGAGAGGCAATTATGGCACCTGATGAAGACCAGGATAAAGTCATCCTTCAACTAGCCGAGCTCTTTAACGATCCTCACGAAACAGATAGGCATCTGTCCGTCTGTTACCCAGTGAATATGTTATACCCACTGATACCGGAGAGTCTGAAAGTTATGAAGAGGTTATGGAAGATGAGAGTAAGGAAAAATGGCTGGAAGCCATGAATGAGGAAATGAGTTCTCTTCATGAGAATCATATATTCAATTTAGTCAAACTTCTTGAGGGAAAGAATGCCCTAAAGAACAAATGAGTTTTTCGGTTGAAAACAAATGAAAATACCATGAAGCCGAAGTATAAGGCACAGTTAGTGTTGAAAGGATTTAGCCAACAAAAGAGAGCTGATTTTGATGAGATTTTTGCTCCAGTGGTGAAGGTGCCCTTCATATGGGTTGTATTGGGCTTGGCAGCGGTTTGGAATTTGGAAGTGGAGCAAATGGATGTCAGGATAGTATTTCTTCATGGTGAACTAGAGGAAGAAATCTACATTGAACAGCGAGTAGGGTTCAAAGTTAAAGGAAATGAGCAACTAGTCTGTCGTCTAAGGAAGAGCCTATATGGATTGAAACAGGCTCCCAAGACTGGGTATAAGATGTTCGAATCAGTTATAACTAGTCAAGGATACCAACGAACTACTTGTGATCACTGTGTTTTCACACAGAGTTTTTCATAAGATGATTTTGTTATCCTTCTCCTTTACGTGGACGACATGTTGATTATTGGACAAAACAGTGCTCAGATAAAGAAGTTGAATGAGCAACTTGGGCAATCCTTTGCTATAAAAGACCTCGGACCGGCAAACCAGATTCTTGGTGTTAGAATCGTTCGCGATCGGGAAGCAGGGAGACTATGGTTGTCTCAAGGAAACTACTTTGAGAAGATACTCTAATGATTCAACATGGATAATCTAAGCCTATCAGCACTCCACTTGCAAATTATTACAAGTTGAGTAGTCGCCAGTATTCATCTTCGGATGAAGAGAAAGCGTACATGAGAGACGTTCCCTACTCCTCAGCCGTAGGAAGCCTCATTTATGCTTGGTTGCACCAAGTCGAACATAGCACATGCTATCGGCGCAGTCAGCTGGTTTCTGTCCAATCCAGGAAAAGAGTATTGGGTCACGGTAAAGTGGATTATGAGATACATTCGAGGAACTTCCAAGAGGTGCTTGTATCTTGGAAGTAACAAGCCTCAATTAGAGGGCTACTTGGATGCTGATATGGCCGGAAACATTGATAGTCGTAAGTCTGCTTCAGGATACTTAGTAAAGTTTGTTGGAGGCACAGTTTTCTGGCAGTCCAAGTTGCAGAAGTGCGTCACCTTTTTTATGATAGAGGCCGAGTATATTGTCGTGATAGAAGTTTGTAAAGAGATGTTGTGGATGAAAAAGTTCATTTAGGAATTGGGCCTCAGACAAGAAAAGTATGTGGTACTCTATGACAATTAGAGTGCTATTCATCTCTACAAGAACTCCTCACTCCATTCCAAATTAAAGTATATTGATGTGCGATATCATTGGGCGAGAGATATTTAGAAGCCGGTCTACTGTCTCTGGAAAAGATTGACACTGAAAAAAACGGGTCAAATATGATGACCAAGATTCTACCCAATGGGAAGAATGAAGCATGCTGCAGGCTGGCCGGGATGATGGACTTAATTTCCTCATGGTTGTGAGGAAAAGTTTGTTGGGAATTACTCCCGTGTGGAAGTCCTTATGGCCAGGAGATTTCGACAGAGCACGTGTGTGCTATTTTAAGAAGAAGAAATTTCGGTCAACTATGTTGACCAGAACCCCCTGGACAGTCAACATGTGCCAGTCAATATGTTGACCGGTAAAAGTTATAAGACACTGACTCTGCTAAAGAATCGGAACGGACTACTTCGACTAGTCAACGGTGTGATTGACCGGCCAAGATAAGAGTATGGTCAACAGAGTTGACCGATTGAATTTGAGGGTCTGAATGACTGTTTATCCCAAAAGGTGTACAGTTGACCTACCCGATTGGGTAGTTGGTAGATATCATTCTTCGAACTCCAAATGCTGATTGGTTTGCAGGAGCAGGCATGCGCCGCCTGCTATATGATAGGGCGTGCGCATGCACACATGCAGACCTTGAAAGTTAAGCACCAACCACCAGTTGGACTATAGTGGGAGACGCATGTATATATGTGTGTGTATATGCACACAAAAGGTGCGAGGTAGCGGTGAGAAAAATAGAGGAGTGAAAGTAAAAAGAAAGAGAGCAGTGGGTAAAAACAAAGTATTAAAATTTTTGTTTACCTTTACTCTATTCTTGTTTTTGCCTCCTATAGTTTGTAACAAATTCTCGTACCTAGTAATTTTTAGTGGATTTAGTATCCCGTAATTTTTTCCTTATTTTAGAAGAATTTTCTACGTAAAACATTTGGTATTCATTTCTCTTCTCCTACTTCTACTTCAACTTGTGTGTGCTCTTATTAGTCGGCCACCCATTCCGGCCAACAAGAGATTGTTCCTGCATTCTTGTCAGAAGGCCCCCTATTGACACCAACATTCTTTACTATCTGTTCTGGGTTTTTGATTAGTTCATCCAGTGCTTGAAATATTAGCTAGATGATGTTTTTATGATCATAAGAGTGACAACCATGCCCGGAGATTCTCCTTCGACCATTTTACAACCCTCCTCTGACCTTGAATGGAAGTGGGATTTCATCCCTGCTTTGTGGGAGCCGTGCCCAGAGATCCTTGAACCCAAGCCGCCTGGGGGCTGGGGGCGGGTGGTGGACAGATAGTTAACTACCAGATGATGAACTATGTACTTCATTGACATAATGACAGGTGCAAAAACGTACCGAAATGCGGCCTTTGGATTGGTCCATGTCCAAGACGTTGCAAATGCACATATTCAAGCGTTTGAGATCCCTTCAGCTAATGGAAGGTATTGCTTGGTTGAGAGGGTTGCACATTTTTCAGAAATTGTAAAGATCTTAAAGGAGCTTTTCCCTACTCTCCAACTCCCGGATAAGTGAGTTCTGTCTTTACTATTTACATTCCTTCTTTTTCCACATTCATTTATCTATACGATAAAGCCATTTACCTCTCTCAGAGCTTTCTGTAGAAGTGATATTCAACAAATATTGTAGGGATTCAAGAGATTAGTAGCACTAAACTAATAAATTGTAGCAAAATGAAATACCAGGTTTACGTTGAAATCCTCCAAAGGAAAAAGAACCACAGGTAAAATATTAGATGTTTCGCTACCTTTAAAAATAAGATTACAAGATGTTCCTATAAATTTGTACTTAAAAAGCTCGTAAATAATACTAGCGCAAAGTTATATATTGAAGGGGGGGCTAAAAATAATAGTGCGGCCTGGTAATAGTATCTCATCACTAATATTCATTTGAAATTTATATTAAAATGCTCTATAAATTTTTTAGGCCGAGTCTTCAAATGGGCCAATCAAAAAATCAATATGAGTCACATTTCACAAAGTGGATACCTGATTGTTCTTCGGGTGGGGCCACCCACTGCCCTGTCCCCTTGCAGTGTGGGGCACAGGGGTACCCGAAATTGTTTTAGATGTATCAATACACAGAGTGATTTAAGATTAACTTTTATTTGACACTTCGATAATTTAACTAATTTTTTGACATAATGAATTTATAGCAATTACGCTATTATTTTTGGTTAACCAATCATAAAAATCTGACTAATCACATATTACTAAGTAGATTATAGTTGTCAATAAATAAATTTAAACTTATTTATGAATTATATGCAGGTGTGAAGATGATATGCCGTTAAAGCTAACATCTCAGGTCTCCAAGGAGAAAGCAAAAGGCTTGGGCATAGACTTCATTCCGCTTGAAGTAAGCCTGAAGGAGACTGTGGAAAGCTTGAAGGAGAAGAAGTTTGTTTAGCTTTCGTTTTCTTCTTGTTAGCAGGTGACGAAGAGCCTTCCGATGGAGATAAACAGGCCTTAGTTACTTATAAAATAAGTACGCTTATTATTATTGTTATTATTGTTATTGTTTAAAAATTTTAGCCCTACGACACGGGGCGTTATATCTCTCCTAGAGACGAACCCATATCTAAAAATTGGATTTAATAAAATTAAAATAATTAATTTTAATTAATTTTTAATTAAAAAATAGTTAAATCACTATCATGATATTTTAATGAATTCGTGAGATTGAGATATGAAATAGCGCTATCTCTGTGGGAGATATAGTCTACCTTAATCAAGAAGAAATTCGTGCCAAGAAATATATTAGAATATGAAATTATTGTTAGATACTTAAACAAAGTAGTAAAAGATTAGCTTAACTTATTTAAGTTAAAATGACAGAAAAATTATAGTAGAAGTTTTTTGTTTAATTCGATAGATATTCCTCAAAAATATAGGGGAAAAAAAAAACACTAGGGGTGTAAATTCTGTGGGTTATAAATTTTCATAAAATTTTGTGCATTTTTCAAAAATTAAAGAAAATGTAAGTAAAAAATAGGTATTTCACGTAGTAGAAAAAATAGGAGGTCTTATAGAAATAAAAAAAAAAAAAGAGTTTATTTTCTGTAATTAATTTTTTCATTGATCAAATTTTTATATGATCTTTACTCTCTAATCGGTATTTCACATAACTTGTGAAGAATGTATATGCCTTTTTTATTAATATAATCGCGTAAATTATACAGATTGAGTATATTATTATTTTTTTAATTTAGAAACATCTTATTATTAATTTAATTATCTCATAATTTCAGTTTGATAGCAATCTGTTTTCATCTAAAATGCCTTTTAGATTATATTTTTATCCATAGGATCACATTCTCTAATTTGTTTTAAAAAATAATTTATATTCATCTAATTTAATAAATTTAAAATAATATTTATAAAAAAAGTAAAAAAATATATTTTTGATACCTTGATCTTAATATGTAAATTATATTGAATATAATTTCTATTTGAAGTTATATATATATATATATATATATATATATATATATACACGTTTTTATATTTTTTTTTATAAATATTGTTTTGAATATGTTGAATAATATGTGTGCAAATTTAATTTAAAAAATATGTAATGGATTGTAGAGTAGTTGGATATATGGCAAAGCTCTTTATGAAAAGCCTATACTATTTTAGTTTTATCTTTATTTTTTATTATTTAATTTAATTAGCTTAACTTTTTACATTTTAAAATAACCAAAAAAATTTAGATTTTAATAGAAGTGATTATTTGAAAATTTTATTTTTCCATAGATGTAAATAAAAATAAGTTGTCATTTAGATATGTTGAGTATAGTCTCAAATGAGATTGATCTGATCCAATAAAATACGAGACTTACGGATTGCAAGTTCATAGAAAAATATTAAATAATTAAGCAATTTGATCTGAAATGAAAGAGAATAAAAAATTTTTCTATACACTCAATCTACAGACCGAGACAAATAATAATTTGATAAAAGATTAAGTTTAACATTAAATTTTTAGTTATATCAATTGAGGAATAATTAGCTGCCTTAAATAGATAATTATAGGTACTAAATGATAAACGTTAAATATTGAGCGGTTACAAATTTTAAGCAATGATTTGGTCATAATCAGTGTAATGTTTCAATTGAACAATCATGCCTATTCCAGAAAAAATATATTAATTGCAACCAGGCTATAAATACGTCAACTTTTCTTAGTTGAGAGAGGACAAAAGAAAATCCACAAAAAGAAAGGACGCAAGAGCTGAGTTCTAGTCTTAAAAAATATTCACGTTTTTCCATAATGGAGCCAAACCCTTCAATCCAAATACAATCTCTCCCATATATTTCACTGATTGCTAACCCCTCTTAATCATTTATTCTTATAAAAAAGATTTCTCTTTTAAGTGTTGGAAGATTTATCGGAGAGTAATTCTCATATTTTATTATTTCTTATAAATTATTGTAGTGTGTAAGATCCAAATTAAATAATTTAAAGGTTTAATTAGACTTTTTTGAATGGCAATCCAAATCTCAAATGCTTATTATTGGCGTTGTGTGTGAGAACATGGTTAAGGCTAGATTAATAACATATCCAAAACTCGACCCGGAGAAGCATAGTCACAAAGATGTTCACTTGTCAGCGAATTCAAATGTCAAAGTCTTCATGACCTAGATCAATAACATATCCAAAATGTTAAAGTCCTTATGGAATAGGGTTAAAGGCCAAACACACATGACAACAATCCTTCACTCACAAGTATCAACCTCAAAAAGAAGGTCAAGAGGAAACAAGGTTATTTCAAAGGGTGCTCCTCATCAATCAAAGATTCTAACTACTCCTAAGGCATCCGTCTGAACTATCTCTTCTAGTTTCAAAGGATTCTTTAACTTTAAAGATAAAATAAAAAGGTTTCAAGCAACAAACCATGGAACCCCTAAGATCTCGAACACCTAGCAGTCCCGAAGTATGGACCATATAGTAGCATGCCTAAATCCCTGTCGATTAAGGAGGTAGCATATGTATTGGTTAATCACTTGAAATTGAGTATGTTCCTTGACACCAAAAGACTTGTCTCCACAACCGAAGTAGAGGAAAGAACAAAAAGAATCAAACAATAGGTTTTCAAGGGATACACCACTGGTTAAACAATTGAATTGAGCTGTACACCATTTATCCTAAATATCAAAAGGCACCGGTTCATTTATAAATTTAAAATGCAAATATTGGAGCTTTATGATTGAAACATTGATTCAGTGGATCATCTAAACCATTTCATCCATTACTTAGCTTTGAAAACCTTGAGGATGTCACATTGTACCTCTATTTTCCTTTAACTTCAAACGGAGATGAGAGAATTTGGTTCTATAAATTAAGATTGAATTCTATTGATTCTTTTAGGAGTTGGCTTACCAATTCATATTATAATTTGCCTATGGTCAAAAGAAAAAAAATTAGCACAGGCACCTTATTAGGATCTAATAAGCTCCAAATGAAGAGTTTGAAATGTTTTCTAGTCAAATTCAATATAGAGGTTAGAAGTATTTTGAAATTCAATGATGAAGGGCACCTTGTTAGGATCCGACAAGCTTCAAACGAAGAGTTTGAAATGTTTTCTAGTCAAATTCACTGTAGAGGTTAGAAGTATTTTGAAATTCAAGGATGAAGTAAAGTTGAAAGCCTTCATAGATATGATTCAACTGTATGTCCTTTTTTAAATATTTAATCTAATAGGAATTAAAGACTTTATTAGAGGTAGAGACTATTGCTCATATATACATCACAACTGATGAGGCCATCAAAGACAAGTAGGTAGAGTGCTTAGATTATGAGTAACAACTGGTGTCAAATGGTAGAAAGAAGAGGAATGGCAACCATTCTTCCACTGGGGATCACAAGAAGCAGAATAGAACTGAGTTGGGCATATGCAGAGTGTATAAGCCACGGAATTTCATGCCACTAAATGTCATCCGGACAAATGTTCTGATGTTGATATAGAACGACAAGTTCCTGAGGTCAACCAACCCGATCAAGAACGTGAAAGAAGGTGATTAATTTAAATACGATTTCTACCATGATCTTTGGGGTACAAAACCGATGATTGCCGGATGCTATAGAAAAAATTGAGACCCTAATCCAAAAACGGGTTACCTCAATAAATATTTACATAACCAAGTGTCCATCCAGGAAATAATAAATTTAATACACAGCCATTAGAGTGTCCACACAATCGGGTAGCGCCAGAATAATAAACATGGTGTTAATAAGGCTCACTGATAGTAAGGCTCCTGACCATCCTAGGAAGGTTTTCACTAACAAGAGACAGAAATTATTGGTATAAAATAATGTCATTAGTTTTAATAACGACGATATGATATATGTAATATCTCTCCATTATGATCATCTTATTGTATCAGTACTTGTTTTCTATAAGTCCACGACTATCAATTAAAATGAATTTTTATTGATAATAAAAATTTAAAAAATATTCTCTATTTTGATATGTTCACAAAGTTGAAACTTAAATTTATGTTGGGAATATACTCTAGAATGGCTTCCCATATATTAACCTTCTTAGTTATAGTTTTTACCATAGTTTACACTGCTATATTGGGCTGACAATTTTTGATAGCTTTTAGAGTGGTCACTTTAATTCTGCACCTACAAATGAAGTTACCAACTAGATACAAAATTGGAGAAGTCAGAGAAAACTAGATCATTGGAATAAGTTGTTATTTAACACAAATTCTATGCCCAGCTCATCCTCAACCGGTCAAAGAATTTAATCTCATTTCAATAGGTTTAACTCAGCAAGTCATATTTTTAAATTTCTCTAAACTTAGTGGGCCTAGATTTGGATAAATCTATCCAAATCAGAAGTTCGTTGGGTTTAGATTTGAAAAAAGGTCAATTGAATTTTTACAGAACAACTCAAATATTTTTTTGCCTAGACTTTCGTTGTTATGCCTGGTATACCGCTTGAAATGATGGTTCATAAGTTGAGCCTTATATCAAGATATAGACTAGTTAGGAAAAAAAATGTGAAACTACTTTGTAGAAAAGCTCATTACAGTATGCAAAGAGATCAAGAAATTGAACAACATTGTGTTCATCAGAAAAGTGTACTATCCAATTTGGTTATCCAATGTCATTCTAGCCAAAAAGAATAAAGAAAAATAGAGAATGTGTATTGATTTCACTGATGTGAATAAAGTATATCCAAAAGATAGATTTTCGTTGATGAAGATCGATCAGTTGATAGACTCAATCTCCGGATAACTACTTTTCAGCTTCATGGATATTTATTCTAGATATAATTAGATCCAAATAAATCTAGAATATAAGAAAATGATCTTTTTTATGATCGATCAAATAACTTATTGTTATAAAATAATATCATTTGGATTAAAGAATCCTAGAGCGACATATCAAATGCTGATAAATAAAATATTTGAGTGCCAAATCAAAAAAATATTGCGATTTACATAGAAGACAAACTCGTCAAAAGTGTACTAGCTGATGACCATATTCACAATCTGGTAAATACATTTGAAGAACTCAGAGGATATTGGATGAAATTAAACCTGACTAAATGCATATTTTTGGTAACATTTGGTAAGCTTTTGGGATTCATTGTCTCACAACAAGAAATAGAGGTGAACTTGAAGAATATCAAAGCAAAAGACTTGTCGCATTATCTCGATTCTTAATCAAGTTTGCTGAAAAATACCTCCTATTATTCAAGGTATTAAGAGGAGGAAAAATAAATGGTTTCTAATAGACAGAGGGGTGCTAATAAGCTTTCCAAGAGGTGACAGAAAATCTAACAAATGCATATCTATCGACTTGTTCAAAGGAAGGAGAGGACTTACATTTTTGCCTCGCTATCTCGTAAATAGTTTTGAGCACTGTAATTGGTTAGGAAGAAACAAATATTCAGTATTTAGTATACTATATAAGATCTTATTATACATATAGATTCAACATTCTTGAGCAGAGGAGGTTGCTTTATCCTTAGTCTTCACTGTAAGGAAGCTCTAACCATATTTTCGGGCCTATAGGCTCATAGCCATGACCTATCAGCCATTAAAAGGGATCTTATAGAATCTAAAAGTATCTGAAAGCTTGATCAAATGGTTAATTAAATTGAGTGTGTTTGATATAGAGTTTAGAGTATAACTCTCCATAAAAGGTCAAGCCCTTATAGGCTTTATCGTTGAAATAATGACCTCAATCTTAAACAAGACGAATAAATACTGAAGAATAAGCCTAGAGAAAGCACCTCTAGCATGGACGTTACATGTGCATGGAGCAGCTTCATAATCATGAAGTGGAATTGAGATTATATTGAGAACACCCTAAATGTTTGAGATCAAATACTTGATATCGTTTGGGATTCAAGCCCCGGATAATGGCTAAATATAAAGGTCCATCAAGAACGTAGTCATCAATAGTGATTCCAAGTTGGTAGTCAATCAAGTACTAACTAATTTTGAAGTATCAAACCTAAACCTAGCGAATTGCCTTCACAAGGTACGAAGTCTCTTGACATTCTTTAAAAAAGTCAAAGTTAATCATATTTCGAGGGAAGATAACTAGAAAGTTGATCGACTATTCAAGATGGCAGTGCTTGGTTGTCCAAAATAATATGCTCGGGGTATGAGAGACGTACATAAAAAACCTAGCATCGAGGAGCAAGATAAAATGCTCCAAGTATCCGACAAGGCGACTTTAATGAGTCCGTATCAAAGGTAATTTAAAGATGGAGCGTTTCCAAATTACCTTGCAAAGGAGTAGTAATTACAAAAATGATCTGATGGTACACTATCATGGATGAAATACTCTATAGGAGAGGCTACTAGACTCCTTACATGCATTGTTTAACTACCAGATAAGTTGATTACACCCTCTGTAAAGTCTATCTTGTCATATATTGAGCACATATAGAAAGTAAAAAATTATCCTTCAAAATCATATGATAGGATTATTATTGGCCAATCATAAAAAAAGACACGACAAAATCATTAGAAAATATGAAAATTGTCAAATCTATGGCAACATACAACCTTATATAGAATTTTAAACTTTGTAAGCTTCCTGGCCATTCGAGTAACGGGGCCTGGGCATATTAGGTCAATTTTCAACAGCTACCAGGCAAAGAAAATTCATTATCATTACAATAGATTACTTCACGTAATAGATAGAAGCATCCCATTGGCCAATATTATAGCATAGAATATAATAAAATTTATGCACTAAAATATCGTCAATATGTTTGGGAAACTAGATGTCATAATTACAAGCAATAGTACCCAATTCTTTAGTAAAATGTTTATAAATTATTACACTAGTCTGGACATTAAATTAGTCCACACATCAATCTTCTACTTCAAAACAAATGGGTAAGTAGAGATAATGAATTGGATAATAGTGAATGGACTACAGACAAAGTTAAGTAAAGCAGGAGGTGCCTAGGTATTCATTCTATGGGCTTACTGAATGACTCCAAGAAAGATAACTTGATAAACATTCTTTAGTTTTTATTTTGAGACAAAAGCGGCATTCCTAGTGGAGATTGAATTGTCGAGTTATTGAGCAGAGTACATTATTCTGAGCCAAAATTCTCAACTTCTAAGATAGAATTTGGATTTTTTAGATGAAGTTAGAAATAGGCACATTTAATTGGCAGCTATAAATAAAGAGTCGCTCAATACTACAAGAAGGGGTGAAGGCATGGAGTTTTGAGGTTGGTGACTTAGTATTAAGAAATATCAAAGTAATTGAAAAGCTAGCCCATAGGATTAGCATTCCTAGTGTCGGCAATACACTGTAATGAGGTGTACAAGTTACGTATTTAAAACAATAGGCTAATTCCTCAAACTTCAAATGCTCCTTACCTTAACAAATATTACTAATAGCAAGGTCAACATAGAATTATGGGGGTATGTCCTATTCTTCACTTCAGAACATTTGTATGACGAATTTAATCATTTTTATTTGCTAATAAATTTGTATTTTTTACAATTTATTTACTATTAATTTTTCTGCTTATATATAACTAACATGACTACAACTAACCCTGAGTCGAATAGTAAATTATATACTCTATCACATCCTTAATCCCAAAAGTTTCATTTATCTTATATTAATCTAATTATTATCTTAATTCATTTTAAATTTAAATATTTGAAATATTTGCTAACAAATTTTTTCATCCACAATTTTTTTTTTGATAACTGACATGAAATAAAATAATAAATTACATTATAGGATCCGAAATACCATACCAACAAGTGACTCTAAAAACTTATCATAACTTGATCTAAAAATATTTATAAGGATAAGTACATTATCATTATTAGAGTACTTGAATAGCACGGCTCAACTGAACTACTACAAAAAATCAAAATCACTCGAACATTAACATCATACATTGCAAACTCTATAAGTTATAGTAAGAATATCTAAATAACTAGAACTAATAATATAAATTATTATTTTTGTTGAATAATAATTTATAAACTAAACTAAAAATCCTAATCTAGCTCTCCACTAGTAACAATCCCAATCTAAACTTTTGTAAGTAATCCAAATCGGCTAATCTGAAGAGGGTTAGAAAAAATAAAATTAAGAATGATCTAATTACTCAATATGATTTTTAAATTTTTGTAATCAAATATATAATTTATATTAAAATCATGTTGGGAGGAACATAGTCAAAATTAAATGTAAAGTCATACAATTTTCATAATATTTACACATAAATTTTCAGCCGAGTAATTTATTTTCTTCCTCTAACAATGTACCATTAAAATCAAGTTCAAACATACAACTTCTTATAAGTTAATGATTAGTAGGGTCTTACTGATAAATGAGCGGGTAATTAAAACTTAAGTTATATATATTTTCACACAATTAAAGCTTTTGAACTATTATTCAAGATTCGTAGGTGGGCCGTTATATCTATAATCATATGCATAGGGTTGAACGTCATGTTTAATCTACAGATGATATATTTACACCTCAATTATTATTAAAATATATAAAAACATGTTATAATACATCACAGTCAATTTCTACAATGGTCTATATATAATCGAATAAAAAACTCTACACAAATACAAATAATTATTTATATTTTCTTATATATGAAAAAATATCATTATTTTTTACAAATTATAGAGTTTTTTCATAATTTTTCAAATACTTGACATGTAGTGTAATGAAATTTATACAGGATCTTGAATATTTTGAAACATGTAAAAGTTATATTATAAAATTTTTAAATATAAGGAACTATTTTCAACAAGAATTGTAGAAACATTAGCAAAATTTGTGGTTTCAGCTTTTTATTTTGATTTTCAAGTATGTAGGGTCAATTTAAGTATGAAATCAATATATATATAACATATACTTGAATGTTTAAGACATATGGGAGTATTAAATACAAAAATAATCATATAAGAGTATTTAAGTATAATTTTAGAACACATATGAATGTTATTGTAGGAAAATCATTTCAAAAATGCAAGGTACAAAAAATACTAGTATGAATTTCGTAAAAGTTTCATAAAATGGGAGTAAGATCATATGTATACAATGTATAAATTCTTTAACTATAAAAATATCATATGTATGAGTATTTAAAATAATAAATATTTAAGAAAGTAAAGAAAAATAGGTAATAAAAGAAAGTGAGTTTAGATTTACTTACCTTAACTTGATTTTATCTAAAAATTGATTGATTTCTCTTTGATTTTTACTTCTCCTACTTATTCTTCTTCTCTCTCTTTTCTTGGAACCTATTTCTCGTCTCTCCCAAGGGCCAGCTCAAAACGATTCAAATTCAACTAAAAATGTGTTTTTATAGTAAGCTGGTGTGTCAAGTGCGGCCAGGTGTGGAAAAAAATAGACTGCACATGACTGCTAATTAGACACACATCAAGTGCCAAGACAGAAGATAAATGGCATGTAAGCATTCCTCAGGCACATATTAGATGTTGGCAATTTACTAAAGTTGTGCATGAGCACTTTTTGAGTGTAAATCAAGTGTGAGCAATTGACCAAAAGTATGCTCGAGTGCTTCAGAAATGTCATTTATGTGCGACCCTTCTATCCAAAATATGTATGTATACACATCAAGTACTAATCAGGGGTCACACAATCTGCTATAACCGAATTATAATGTTAACTTTAACTTAATTCTTTATTAGACCTCAAAATTTTTCGTCTCTAGATTTAATTAATCATCATTAAAATTACAAATTAAAACTTATACCTTATTACCAAATTTGTAAATGCCGATCCTAGGGAATAGTCATGGCATAAGTTTAATTGAATCATACAGTTATCACTTTCCAAAATTAAATTTCTTATTTTATTTATATATTTGTATAGCTTTAATATTCAAAATATTTTCCAAAATCCATTTTAACCCCAAGCTAAATCAAACATGAACAAACCAAACCCAAAAGGATAAATACCCTAACTCATAATGGGCACAACATCAAATCCAAACTACTAGTATTGTCTCTAAATGACAATATAAAGTTTGATGAAAACACAAATCATGCTCGTAAAGAAAAATATTTAATAAAAATTTAAATTATTATAATAAGCCTGTCATATTCAAAGTACAAAAAAACTTTGAAATAAAAATTACCAAATAAACAAATAATACAACATCCTCAATAAGTATGTCCCAATACAAATCGAATAAAAATTCTGATATAATTCCAAATACTAATTAAACTAACCTTGATCTTTGAGAGATCTGCATTCGATACCTGCAAGTCTTCAATTCTCTCTATTATGAAAAGGTTAGAAATATTTATAAAATGTAATTTGAAACTCAATGAGTATCAATATATGTATGCGATAACTAGTATTGGTTCAATAGATTAGAATGAATGATCAAAAATAATAAAATATGTCTGAAATCTAATACATGTCAAATATTTTAATTATCGAATGTCCAAATCCATCGAATATTTAAATATGATTTCATAAGCAAATTTATAATCTAAATACAAATACCAAATAGTTTGATTATATGAATCATTCAGAAGTCTGATATCGTAAATCCAAAGGTATCAAAGTTCAACATCCAACCCAAATCCAAATAAATTCAAATAACGGTCAAAACTTACAGTTCTCAAAAGTCAACCATCTTGAATATCAAACTAGATGCTAATCTAAATCTCAAAGAGTACAAAACATGCTAAAGTTTAAAAATTAAGGACCAAAGGACAAAATTTAAGAAGCAATTACACATACTATTAGTAATTTTAAGCCAATTTACTTCTATATGTAAGTAAGCTGTTTATATATTACTCGATATAGAAGGTGTCAAATACCACTTTGTTTTACAACTAATGGATTATAGGTACAATCGGTAAGTCTATCTAAATATACTATAACGTGTAAATATATTATTCTATTTAATTTTTTATAATGATTCTCAATAGCTATTAAATTAGAGAACTCTATTACAAATATTTAAAAATTTTCATCTTTGTGAAAAAAGTATTAAAACTTTTATGTCTAAATAACGAATACAAAACTTGTTATCATATGAAAAAGTACAAATGCAAATTAAATAACAAAATAAAATTTAACCCAAAGTACATGTATGAACTACCATATATAAGGTTAAATGTATATTTTTTTCATAACTTTTATTTTATAAATATTTGTGTATATAAATATAATATTTTAAATATTTATTTATTTTGTATAAATCGGACAAAAACTTATATATGCAGTAAAATCAAAGCAAAAAACCTCAAAATAATATGTAAAACCACACGCATACACACATATTAAAAGTAGGAAAAATAAAAGATAGTATACATGCATGATAGACTACCAAACGTAAACAAAACTAGAAAAAATATGAAGTAAAACAATATTTGGATTAAAAATACTTACCTAAATCTTCAAATCTAATAGATATAACAAAATATTGCTTCAAAATTACCTTTCTGATCTTCTTCTCTTTTTTTCTCTTCTTTTTTTCTCTCCTTTTTTTTCTTAACTATAAAACGTACTCGAAAATAGTATTAGTGCCACTTATATAAATGAATTGGCACCACACAAGGGGCACTAAAGGGGCACATTTCAAGCACCACACAATCCGCACAAAACACATTTGAACACCCTAGAGGTGCTCTTTGGATACGCACATTTGCTAAAATACACGAGTGTATGTTAGGCATACATCAGGTATTAGGCTTGATGCTTATATCTAATTTTTATCAAACGTTTATTATATAATTATTTTTAAATTAATTCAAAATATATTGGTAACATCAAAATTAATAATTAAAAATTGGGCATTACTATGGCTCTAAGTGTGGTCATATGCCAATAATTTAGGAAAACTTAAGGGCTTAAAAACCAACCATTAATTTTCTTGTTGAGATGTTAAAATATAAGTAAGATAAAGTCAAATGAGATTAGACTAATAATAATTGATTGACCCACTAAGTCCCAGAGATGTTTCCATGTGTAAGTGCTAGTACACCTTTTGACAGGATACACATGATTAATCAAATGGTTAGGTATTGGGTTCCAACTTGCTTGGTGACAATGGTCAAATGGCTTAGCTTGTAAAACGTTCAATCATCTTTTGGTTACCTAATTAGAAATGATATGCGAAAGATTTGAATGATAATTCGAACATCAAGTGGTCTAAAATTTCGTAAGTATACAATCAAGGGACTAAATCGTCCAATCACATAAGCAAAGTCAAATGGTATATTTAATGATGAACAAGTCTGAACATATATATATTAAAAAAAACAATTATACTTATCTAGTTTACAAGTCATGCAAAGAACTATGAAATTCGAGCATTATGGCATGGCTATCCTATAACTGGTGTTTAGGGCTAGGCCTCAGTGGCTAAGAGCTATCTGATTCCATACAATCTTTAACATTAGAGGCTAGTAAAGCCCTAGAGTTCTTAGAATCCATGCAGCAATTGAAAAATCACGAGTAACCAAGATTATGATCCTCTTGTAAAGAGGGATTCTTTCTTCGAATCATGAGTCTAACAAAGAACCGATATTTTCATGTTGAATACTTCTCCTTGATAACTCCTTAAGCCTCAAACATCCAGCTTGGAGTCCTTCAATATTGACAAATGCCATTGCCAATCAACATTTGGTCTCAAGCACCTAACCTTCAAGTGAGTTGGCTCGGTGTCCTAAAATGGTTGCCTAGTCGGCAAAATCCTAAGGCCTGCTTATCCACTATGTTAGCTCACTCTCAAGTTGGTTTGATCGATTGCAAAAAAAATGAATCTTTATCCTTGTAATATTTCAGATTTTATTCAAATTAATTTAATATTAATTATGACTTTGGATATTTTAGATGTGGTAAAAAAATTAATTTAATATTATAAAAAAATTTAAACAAATATTTGAATCAATCGGGCTGGCGCTTAAGGTACGCCCCTACTATCGCCCGAATATCAGTTTAGATTTTGAAATAAAAGAAAAAAGAAAAAATATATATATATATTAAACGAAATGAAAAAAAATAAAACAGGAAGATCAGGATTGGGTGGCTCGGGTCTGGGGTTGGTAGAATAGGAGAGAGAGAGAGAGAGGAAAGAAAAATAGAGAGAGGAAAGAAATGCAGAGAGAGGAAAAATCGAGCGCCTTGGGCACCATTGCTGCTCTATGCAAGGAAGAAGGAGAAACCGGTGACCGGCGATGGTGGTGTGCAGCTTAGTTGGCGCTATGATGGTGGTCATCGGTGGTTAGAGCTGGTCGGTGTCTGGGTGACAGCACCGCATAAGAGAGAAGTGCGCGGCTGAGACAGGGGAGCTCAGCGCAGGGCAGAGGTGGAGCGGCGGTGTTCGAAGGCAAAGTAGTGGTGGTTGACGGTGGTCAATGGTGGTTGGTGGTGGCACGCCAATGACTGGTGACTGTTGTTGGGGAGCTATAGTGTGCGCAGAAGTTGCACAGTGAGGGAGGAACTCGGGTTTGTCGGCCAGCGTGCAGCAGTGAGGGAAGAGATGTGCGTTTTGATACCCCGGAATATCTATTTTTTTGATTTGAGAAATATAAGGTCAAAGCAAGTATCTCTAAACCCCATCTTTAGTTTGATTTAATATTTGATATATTTTGGACACTATTTAAAATTTTTACTAATATACATATATTTTTATACACCTATTTTATTTACTTTCGACATACATATGTAGTTTATTGGCTAATTTTGGAGGTTTTGGATATTGATTTTATGATTTTAGGGAATTATTATTTTTCTGAAAACTCAAAAAATTTATTAGACAAAATGTATATTTATATCAGTATTTGTAACAAAAATGTGCATGAAACTTGCATTGACCATGTATTTTTACATGCACATATTAGATTGTAGTCACTACATTTGAATTTGACTTATTAGACTCTGGTCAACTCCCGACGGAAAGATATTTTTATTGAAAATCTCTATCCGCTAGCATGAAAGGTTTGGAGTAGTGACCATTTCCATTTGAATATTTTGATTTAACCATATAATATATTCAGACGTCCTAATATATTTGACAAGTTTGAGGAATATACCTAAAGTCGCGGATGAAAAATTATAGTGAGTAACATTATCTATGGGTACAGAGTACATGGATTTTGGCCTAAGGTGATCAAGATTATATGTAACCCTTCCTCAAACTAGTTTTTAAATAATTAGAACCCAAATTTGGTGCATAATTTGTATTTCTATATTGATTTATATTCGATTTTGATTTGGACTTGAATTTTGGACTTAGATTTGAGATTCACTGATTTTGCCTTCAGTTAGACCTTGTTATGTCGTATACAACGATTTTAATTATATGTTTTGATTCGGACTTTTAGAATATTTATAGCGATGTTATTCGGCTTCTATGCATACTATTGGATCATCCAACTATCAGATTCTGCCCCAAATTACAAATTGACCGGGCATTGGATTTGGATTTGGACTTGGACAGGGACTCGGATTGGACATCGGCTTCGAAATTGGTTTGGATCACTTCTATTTTGTTTATATATATGTCCCGATGAAGACTGTTTTTAAAATTTGGATATTTATTTTGAATTTGAATATTTGTTATGAGTACGAGATTACCACTGAATTTTAGACTCCAGATCTTGGATGTCTATTAGATTTATTTTATTGACGATTTGGATTTATTTTATAATTTGATTGGATTTTCATCCATTTGACCTTCCATTTGATTCATTAGACTAATTTTGCCTATATATAATATTTTTTAGGTATTTGGCTCACATTTTACTATTTTGACCATTTAGAGTAGAATGTTCAGATGCATTGCAAGAGTTATGATGTGATCCATCAGCCATTCATTTGATTTGGTAAGTTTCAGTTCTATTATGGTTTAAATTGAGTTTTATGTAATCAAATTGTGAAATTGGCTGGGTATAGGCCAATAGATGTATTTTGAAAACAGTTTGATATTATTTTATATTTGATTTATAATTTTGGTTGGAATTTACCTCCCTTACGATGATTATAAAGTAGGTTGTACTTTTTTATCTGAACGATTGTCCGATGAGATCCTGTGTGGATTCTGATTGATGTTGGGTCTTATTATTGGTTTGTCACACCCAAATTTTGGCACTTAGAATTATTTATTTAAAATGATTTAGGATTTTACATTCTAAAAATTATAATTAATTATTTAAATTGACCTATTTTGGTCTGAATTTATGACAGAAGTGGTATCAGATAAAAGTCATAAGGAGAGGTACCTTAGATCATTTTGGGTAAATAAAGAACTGAACTTTTGGACGTGATAAGTACTGTCTTTAATAAATGGTAGAAAATTTTGGTTATTGAGGCTTGAATTTGAATCTGAATGGCGAGTTGTGGAGGTTTAGGTTTAGATTGGAAGGATAATCACCTAATCATAATGAGTCATGCGAGCGAAATAATGTATGGTTTGATATAGCAGTCGAAGTAGAATTTTATTGGGTTTTTGCATATATGTGAGGTTTTGTTGGAATTTGCAATTTCGGAAGAGAAGTTGCAGCCTTGGGTGTTGTCGGTCTAAAATCTCGCGATGTAGAAGGAGATTTTGGTTGACAGAAGGATAGGTGACAAAGTTAGTCGGTTTGAAATTTTACGGGGTAGAAGGAGATTTTTGTCGGTAGGAAGGTTAGCGGCGGAAGTAGAGATGAATGAAAGCTCGTTAAGATTAGAAGTTGCAAATAAAGATGAAGAAGTTTAAGTCAAGTCAATTTATTTTTCTTTGTAAGAAAAGTTGTAGAGTTTTAATGGACAACCTCTACCAGAAGATAGAATAATAAAGTGCAAGTCTCAATTTGTTGGCATCGAAGATGTTAGTCGTGTAGAGATTTGAAGCTATGGTTCAGATGAAAGAAAGACTCAAGGATTGCCCATTTTCACTTATCATTGTGGTCAGGTGGATAATCGTCTCCATAATATCTCATCATTGAAGAATCGATGGACAAAGAGTTCAAGATTCGGCCTCTGAGGCATTACTCGGGAAAAGGTTAAAGAATTTGAAAGATTTGTTGAAATATGAGAATAGCTAAGAACTTCAAGATTGAATTTAGAAGCAATCAGTGTTAGAATCTAGACTAGGCCCTGTTGATTGAGATGTAGCTTCGGGAGAAGCGTTTTCAAAAGAAATCAAAGTATTGAAGTCAGAATTGGAAGGATGGACATGCTTATCCTCAAGAGGACGAGCTAAAGGAAGTCAGATGAAGTAAAATCTTTTTCCTCAAAATTTGAGTTTGCAAGGTCAACCTGCAAGTTTAGCAGGAAGGTGTTCACGAGATGGGTTTGCTTCATCAGAAATGATGCCTGCTTCAAATTACAGCCAGATATGCCATTTGTCAAGGGATCGTTTGAATTCCAGGTGTCTGGATTCCAGACGTCCAGATTGGAGTCAAACGGTTTCAAGCGAAGTATTTACAGATATAGTTCATGAAATTAGAGCCAAATGCTTTGTCATGGAAGACTGTTTTAGTAAGTCTATTTATTCTCTAATTTAGGATATAAGTCCTCAAAGTTTCAATGAAGAATCAGTAAGAAGGTTTAAAGGTTAATTTTTGACATTACAAGCAAGTCATCTGTTGAGAGATGGGTGTTAGTTCAACTGGCATATATAGTCACATCTAGGAGTTATTCTGCGACAATTGATGACATTTTGGTCATCTGTGAGTTCAAAGATGTTTTTTAGAGGATTCAATTGGATCGATCCTGGATCAAGAGATCAAAATTATTTTTAATATTGTGCCTAGATTGATGCCTATTTTGAAGGTTTCGTATGAGGTAGTCTTATTTGAGTTAAGGAAATTGAGACAGCAATTGCAGAATCTGTTGAGAAGAGTTTTGTTCGGCCAAATGTCTTGGCTTAGAATGCTTCAATATTCTCTGGTGAATAAAGTTGGATCGATGAGTTTATGTTTTGATTATTTGGAAATTGGATACGTATCTGCTCTCAAAGTTTGAGGATTTGTTGGATCCATTTGAAGAAATTTAGGCTTTCTCTAAGATCTAGCTGTACTCGAGGTATCTTTAATTGAGGATTCAGTGGGATGATGTGTATATGACAGTTTTCAGGTTAAGGTGTGGCTATTGCAAAGTTTTGATGGTGCTTTGGGTTATTGAATGTTGTAGAGTCTTTTATGGATATTATCGATCGAATATTTAACTGTATTTAGGTTAATTGTGTTGGTTTTGTTAATGATGTTTTAAATTATTGAAAAAATTTGAGTGTAAAATTATGGTTAGAGAAGGCATTATTTTGGGTTATATGTTTCTTAAGGTGATATTTGACGATCTGAAAAAAATGAAAGCAGTGACAAATTTAAAAAGACCTGCTAAGGTTGCAGAAGTACGGTATTTCTTTGATCTAGTTGGGTATGATGGGAGATTCATTGAATGTTTCTTGAGGATTACAGTGTCAATGGCGCCCTTGGAATAGAAGCTTTAAAGTGATAATTGTGAGAAAAGTTTTCAATAATTGAAGAATGGATCATCGCTAGCGTTAGTTTTGTCGATCCTTGATGGATCAGAATAATTGGTAACGCTTATTGATACTTCTATGAAAGATTCAAATATATTTGGATTCTGCATATCAGGTGTCCTATCTAAGAAATGTTTGGGATCAGTCTGAAAGATTTTGTATGAAGATTATACATCGAGGATGCTAGAATGAAAATTGGGCCAGAGAGATTTCCTATCTTTATTGTTGGGATTGGATTTCGAACAATCAATGGTGATGTCCTTTTTTGACGAGCCGTCTTGAAGTTAGAAGCATTTGAGCTGACAATTTCAAACATTCTGTACGAAGTGTTTTCTCCATCGCACATTTGAGAAGAAGCATGTTATCGAGAATTCTCTCATTAGAGTCTTGGCTAATTGGATGAAAGCTTGGAAGCTGATTCCATAGAAGCTCAGGAGCAAATGAGGTCATTTGTAGTTGTGATTGAGTTGAAGTTGTCCAAGTTCGACGAAAATATTAAAGACTCTCTACCTAGCAGAGTGGAGAGAGAGTTTGATGGTGGTTTGATTACGAGCTGTGTTATGATGTATCTCATGCCTAAAAAAAGAAGTTGAGAAGAAGAAACATTTGAGATTTTGTTTCGAGTTTGCCTCAAACAGTAAGTAATTTTGATGATCATTTGGATAAGGTTGAGCTAGCTGATAATGGTTTAGATGATGAAGATGGTTCTTTGTTTTCCAAGATTTGAGGTAAATGATGGATGAGCTGATGAATTGGCCTATTGCTTGTCTATCAGGAAGTCATTCTTGAGATTGGCCACTGGCATATCGTCAAGATGCGGAGATTGCAAGGTATTCCTATTTTGAGGCTTTTGGTTGAGATCTGAGACTGTTGATTGATCAAAGTGGTGTAGTGAAAGCATATAGATTCATGACTATCGATCACAAGATTTGATTGGAGGTTTAAAGTGGAAGATTAGTTTTGTAAACTGATTGGAAGCTTGAAAAGAGTGGTTAAATATATCTGAAAGTATATTAAAGAGAAGAATTTGAAATTTTGAAATCAAATGGTTGTCAAAAGTGGAGGTTCATTAGGATATTCAACATCTTTAGCAGATTAGATAAATGATTCTTTGTATGTCCTTGGGTTGGGAGTCGTTTTGATTGACAAGAAGTATTTTAGTTTCAGACTGTGGTTTTGATTTTTAGGATAGAAAGGATTTGGTGCCGAGGAATAATATGTTTTCATTGGTCATTATACTTTTGAGGAACCTTTCAGTTGAAGAAGCAATTTTGAGGACAAGTTTGGGAGGATATCCGTATCCATTGAGGATCAAATTCGGAGAAATCATTTGATCGAGAAAGTCTATTGAGAAGACTAAATATAAAATTTAGAAGAATATCCTCATTATATGATAATTAAGGTATTGATTGACGTGCGTAAATTTTGAGGCTAAAATTTTTGTAAGGAGAGGAGAATGTAATATCCCAAATTTTATTCGAATTAATTTAATATTAATTGTGATTTTGAGTATGTTAAACGAGGTAAAAAAATTAATCTAATACTATAAAAAAATTAAACGAATATTTGGATCAGTCGAGTTGGTACCCGAGGTGCGCCTGCGCTATCTCCCGAATATCGGTTTAGATTTTGGAATAAAAGAAAAAAAATAGAAATAATAATAATAATAATATATTAAACGAATGAAAAATAGAAAAAAATAAAACAAGAAGATAAGGATTGGGTGGCTCGGGTCTGAGGTTGGTAGACAGGAGAGAGAGAGAGAGAGAGAGAGAGGAAAGAAAAGTAGAGAGAGGAAAGAAATGCAGAGAGAGGAAAATCGGGCGCCTTGGGAGCCATTGCTGCTCTATGCAAGGAAGAAGAAGGGGAAATCGGTGACTGGTGACGACGGCGTGCAGCTTAGTTGGTGTCGTGATGGTGGCCGTCAGTGGCTAGAGCTGGTCGGTGGCTGGGCGGCAGCACTGCGAAACAGAGAAGAGCGCAGGTGAGAGGGGGAGCTCGGCGCAGGGCAGACGTGGAGCAGCGGTGTTCGTAGGCGAAGCAGCGGTGGTCAACTACAGCCGGTGGTGGTACGCCGGTGACCAGTGACTGCTGTTGGGGAGCTGTGGTGTGCGCAGAATTTGCATAGTGCAGGAAGAACTCAGGTTTGTCGACCAGCTGCAGCAGTGAGGGAAGAGGCGCGCAATTCGGTACCCCAGAATATCCATTTTTCAGATTTGCAGAATATAAGGTCGAGGTAAATATTTGTAAACCTCCTATTTGATCTAATTTAATATTTGATATATTTTGGATACTATTTAAAATTTTTACTAACATCCATTTATTTTTATACACTCGTTATGTTTAATCTGGACATGCACGTGTAGTTTATTGGCTAATTTTGGAGATTTTGTATATGAATTTTATGATTTTAGAATTTACTATTTTCCTAAAAATCTAAAAAATTTATTAGATATAGTATATATTTATATCAGTATGTGTAACAAAAAAGTGCACGAAACTTGTATTGGTCGTGTATTTTTAAATGCACGTATCGGGTTGTGGTCATTACATTTGGATTTGAGTTATTGGATTCTAGTCAGCTCCCGACGGGAAGACATTCGTTATTGAAAATCCCTTTCCTTTAGTAGGAAAGGTCTGGAGTAGTGACCCTTTTAATTTGGATAATTTAATTTGATTTTAGAATATATTTAGACATCTTAATATATCTGACCAAATTTAAAAATACACCTAAAGTCACGGGTGATAAAACATAGTGAGCAACCTTATTTATGGGTACAGAGTACATGAATTTTGGTCTAAGGTTACCGGAATTGTATGTAACCATTCCTAAAACTAGTTTTTAAATAATTAAAACTCAAATTTGGTGTAGAATTTGTATTTTTATATTTATTTATGTTGTATTTTGATTTGGACTTGAATTTTAGATTTAGATTTAAAATTCGCTAATTTTGCCTTCAGTTAGGTCCTGATATGTCTCGTACAATAATTTTAATTATATATTTTGATTTGAACATTTGGAATATCTACAGCGATATTACTCAACTTCTACACATGCTATTGGATCATCCGACTATTGGATTCTACCCCAAATCACAAGTTGATTGGGTATTGGATTTAGACTTGGATTTGGACATGGACTCAGATTAGACATTGATTTTTGAATTGGTCTGGGTCACCTCTGTTTTGTATATATATATATATATATGTCCCGATGATGATTGTTTTTAAAATTTGGACATTTATTTCGAATTTGAATATTTGCTTTAAATATGAGACTACCGTTGAATTTTGGACTTTGAATCTTGGATATCTATTGGATTTATTTTATTGACGATTTAGATTTATTCTGTAATTTGATTGAATTTTCATCCATTTAACCTTCCATCTGATTTATTAAACTCATTTTATCTAAATATAGTAATTGTTAGGCATTTGACTCACGTTTTTACTGTTTTGATCCTTCAGAGTAGAAGTTTCGAATGCACTGCAAAAGTTTGGACGTGATCCACCAACCATTTGTCTGATTTGGTGAGTTTTGATTCTATTATGGCTTAAATTGGTTTTTGTGTGATCAAATTGTGGAATTAGCCAGATATAGGCCGTTATATGTATTTAGAAATAATTGGATATCATTTTATGTCTGATTTATAATTTTGGTTAAAATTTACCTCCCTTAAGATGATTATGGAGCATATCGTACTTTTTTTATTTGGATGGTTGTCCGATGAGATACTGTATAGATTCTGATTGATGTTGGGTCTTATTATTGGTTTGTTACACTCAAATTTTAGAATTTAAAATTATTTATTTAAAATTATTTAGGATTTTACATTCTATAAATTATAATTAGTTATTTAAATTGAGTTGTTGTG
The DNA here is from genome assembly GCA_033239525.1 of Nepenthes gracilis. Classification (NCBI taxonomy): domain Eukaryota; kingdom Viridiplantae; phylum Streptophyta; class Magnoliopsida; order Caryophyllales; family Nepenthaceae; genus Nepenthes; species Nepenthes gracilis. The sequence goes on from BSYO01000007.1 coordinate 17,809,583, forward strand.
TTTGAATTCGTAACAATCCTTAGCAATCACAGCTCTAAATGGCAAATCCCAGATTACAAAAGGATCAATGTATTACTAAGACAAGCACATAATCTTTACCTCCTAACCATAAAGCCTACCTTTAATCTAACATATCAAATTCTAAGACTGTAGAAAAATTAAGTTTCAAGTCAAAAATTTAAATGATAAATTAAATAGCTTAGAATTAACTCTTCGGTGGGACAACCTCCCTGGGTGTAGAATATGGTGATATTCCTCTTAGGCTAGGACATAGAGTAGGTAATGGTTTTCAACAAATGAAAGGTAATGGTTGTTGGAAATATCTCCCGTGAAGAAGTTTCAGTCAACGGGACGTTGACCGGTCTAAAATGAGAAGGCAGTCAACGAAGTTGACCGTCTCATTAAGGCAACACAGAACGCCTGTTGTGTCTGAAATGGGGTATGTTAACCTGCCTGTTTAGGTAACCTTGAAAACTCAAGACAATAGGTCTGTCTTCTGATACTGCAGGCATGCGCCACCTGCTCCTAATCTGATAAATACTTCTTGGGAACCGTGCACCAACTATGAATGACGATGTGGTGGTCCAGCTGCTGCCAAGTCCTTTGTATATTCTTGTATATATATATATATATATAAGCAGGCTGGAAGTGGGGGTGTGGTCGTAGAGAAAAGTTGTTGTAAGTAGAGAGAGTTGAGTAGAGTGTGTGTGTGAGAGTAAGAAAGAAAAACAGAAGAGAGAAAGAAGACCCAATTGTGTGTGTACGTGTATTTTTGCCTCATGTTTTGTAATCTCTATCTCATATATAGTGTAGTTATTCGGACTGAAAGTCTCGTGATTTTTTTCCTAATTCGAAAGAATTTTTCATATAAATATCGGTTGTCAATATTCTTGCTTGCATTCCTTCTCTTTGATTCCTTTGTACCTGTGTTGGTAGGCCGCTCCGTTTTGGGCCAACAATGGTCAATGGTATAGTAGAGTCTCAAAATTTAAGGAACTTTTTGAAACCTTGGAATCCACTGGAACCACCGAGGGTGATAAGAAATGATATGGGGTCTCCTTTGCGACATCAATATTATTTTTCAAAGTGACAACCTAAATTGTTGTAGATATAAAAACTGGCTCACTCGACACTAAAGTGCTTGCCATAACTAAAATCTTGAGCTTAGCGATTATAGGAGCATCAACGGGCTTATCTTCATAAAAGGAATGAAGCCAAGTATTATGCTCCTTCATTAAGGTGCAAATGAGAGTCCTTTCTTCCAAATTAAAGATAGGCATCTCCTCCAAGAATAAGGCAGTCAAAGGGGCAAAGACTAGGGCAGATCTATAGGAAGATCCTTCAGCACTCTGTTTAACTATCTTAACTCATACAACATCAATAATTTTATGAATCTTATCATTGTCGAAATGAGGTTCTGGAGTAGTTGTTGTTTCAACCTCAGGATTATCAATATCAACATGCAAAAGATAGTCAATAAAGAGGCCACCCCTCTTTCTTTCCAGGGAAGGAGATGACATGTTGGCGACAACCTCTTTCCTAAGAACGGCATACCACCTAATATCGTTTAAGATATCATATGTTTAGAAATTACCAGTTCTACATAACTTGTCTGCATTTTCCTTAATAAGGTCCATCCAAGATTAGGGCATGAAACTCTTGTTATCAAGAATCGGACCAAAAAATGTAAGATTGACATCACTCCAATTATTAGACAAGATCCAGTTGTTTGGAACCCCTAATAAAGAAAAATCTATCTTTTAAAATCTTTACTGAGTTATGGTTCCATCCATTTATATCAAACCCTTTCCTAGAGGTCAAAGATATCCGGCCATTCTTTTGGTTGAATTGAAAAACGTTCTTAACCATTCGGGTATCTAGTCTAAGATTTAGTCGATGGAAGAAGATACATAACGCCACAATATATTTGATAGCATTTGGGCAAAGGGCAGCAATTGAAATTTTTAAAATTTTTATTATTTCTACAAATTTCCTAGCAAAATAAATTCAGAGACCATTATTTAAATATGTCTCACAAATAGCAATGGAGCCATCCATCAAATACTAAACCCTGTCCTCAAGCAACGAAAGTTTAAAGGGGATAGCAGATAGAATATCTTATTGTTCATAAATGTTCAATACAAAATCCATAGAGAAGTAGGAAGCTGTCAGCAACACCCTTGGAAGCATTTCATGGAGCTATCGAACAAAAGACAAGTGAAGAAATAAAAAAATCTAGAGCTGGAATGAGGGTGAGGGTCGATACAAAAAAGACAGTTAGATTTGGGATGAAGAAGACATTAAAATTAGAAAGGGGTGCCAAGATTAAAAATAAAGCATTTTAAATGCCAATGTGAATCCAAACAACATGTCTCTCCGTCTTTTTTCAAACCTAAATATCATGTTTAGAAAAAAAGAAGGTCAAAAAAAGCATAGTTTTCAAGCTGTCAATCAAGACACTGGTAGTACAAAGATAATGATGATAGTGCTATCATTACTTCTAGATTGATAAAATGAGCTTTTAAAGATACAGTTACTTTTAAGAACTTATTTAGTCAACCAAAATAATTTAAAATTACCTAATTAGAAGTTTTAATTTGTCAGATATTTAAACTATTAAATTATCAAATTATTAGAATTAAATTATTCAAAACCCAAATTGTCATAAAATAAGACTGTCCACGTGCCAAATAAATGACTCATTTGTATACAATAACTTTGAAAACGTTAAGATAACAATGTCAATAATAAAAAAAATATTTTTTTAATAATTTTATTAATTTTAATTTTTAAGGACTTATAATTCCATATGAGTAAACTACAAGTCCAATAAAAATAACTAATTAAGAATTATGACTTAAATACAAAAAATGAAAAAAATAAATTTCTTCTTATTAATACTATGATATACACATCATATTCTTACATGGCATCAAACAAGTTGTTTGGCTCAAAGAGAAAAAAGAAAAAGAAGTAAGCGGGCTGTCAGGCAATTGAAAATTGAGGATGAAATAAAGCTCAATGAATGCCATCGGTTTCTCACAAAATGTACCGTCTGATCGATTGTCTCAATCATGCAAAATTAAAAAAATGTCACTGACCAAAATACGAAAGACAGAATTGGCTGCTACTGCATCCTGAATCGAAAGAGTCTCCCCGATTTAGGATATTGTGTAAAAGCAAAAAATTAAGATAGTTTTTCATATAAAAGTAGTAACCAAGTTAGACTTTTAGAATGCCTTTGAACGTTTGCGATATCACCTGAGAGAACTCCCTCTTCAAATTCAGGAGGCCGGAACTCTAGCAGATATTTAGACATAAGACATAGGAAGAGGCCAAATAAAGCTCGCTTGGATGTAGAGACGTGTAATTTCATCGCTGATTGATTAAGGGAAATCCTCTATTTGTAGCCAAAAAAAAGGCAATAATACGAGGCACCTTGAAGAGAATCAATCTAATGGTTAAAAAATCTTGGTCGAGAAAGTAGGAAATTAGATTTTGGTTAACAAAATCAATCAATCATCAATTAGCTTTAATTGTGAATATTCCGAGAAGGCACATGTGAATGACTTGTTAGATGCACCACTTGACTTTTCATTTTAATATACTTGAATGTTAAATTCAACCTCTAAATATAGAGGTTATTGTTAGGTATGGTCTAAAATAATATCTGTCCAACCCAATGAATTACGGGATCCATATATTGCAAGCTTATAGAGGAATATCAAGTAACCAAAGTATTTGATCAGAAATAAAAGAGAATTAAGAATCTATCTATGCACCCAATCCATTGAAAGACCAAGTGGCTAAATGGATAAATGTACTAAAGACAAAGACAATAAGCTTTTAGTAAAAGATTGTGTATGGCATTAAATCTTTACAAATAATTACATGAACCGTAAGATAACTAACCATATTAAACATATAATTATAGTTAGCAAATAATAAGTATTTGATATTAAACAATTATAAAATTTAAGCAACAATTAAGTCTCAACAGTATAATTTCTTAATCGAACAATCATGTAAATTCTAAAAAGACATGCTTATTGACAATCAAATTATAAATACGCCAACATCTCTCAGTTGAGAGAGAGGAAAAAATCCACAAAAATAAAAGATGCATGAGCTAAGTTCTAACCTTGAAAAATGTTCACATCCTTTCATAAATATATAGCTTAAGTCCTCTAATTTAAATACACACTCTCTCTTACATTTGATTGATCCCCATTCCCTCTCAGTCATTTATTTCTATAAAAAAAATTTTATTTAAGCTTTGAAAGTTATATAGAAAAATGGGTTATGTATTCTCTTATTTCTTACTAATTGTTATAATATACAGAATTCAAATTAAGGGATTCGAATATTTGAATCGACATTTTTGGATGACAATTTAGATCTTAAGCACATATCAGGATATAAAATATATCTAAGTATTTTTAAAATAAAACAATATTACATAAATTGTAATTCATTTCAAAAGCTCGTTATTGAAAGCAGCTTTACTCGCATGTGTGCACTTTTTTTCTGTTCCCCACTTTGGAAAAGTAAAACCCACTGGACATTCATTATTATCATTGATGTTTCTATATATATATATATATATAAAGCTTATTAAATAAATAAATAATACATGAAATAAACTCCATATGTACAGAGTTATAATAAAGTACAGGAGATGAGAGCGTTGTGTGTGTGGAAGCTGAATTGGTGCATGTCCTACAACACACCGGCTGCTAAACCATTCTCGTTATAAATGATGTATAAAAATAATAGAGCATAATGTAACAAAATTTATAGACAAAAATATTACTTATAGTTCTAGGATATCTAAGGTCATAATAACTAGCAATTGTACCTAATTCTCCGCAAAAAGCTCACAGAATATAACAATAGTCTCAAAATAAGATTAATTCATAATTCAATCTTATACCCACAAACAAAAAGACAAATATAAGTAACAAATCAAACAATAGTAAATGAGTTAAAAACCAAGTTAGACAAATTTGGAGTAGCTAGGTAGACGAATTTCAATCAATACTCTAGTCATACAAAATGATTTCAAGAGAGCTTACATGAGAATCACCCATCACTCTATGTTTTGGAACGAAAGTGGTTATCCAAGTGAAGATAGAATTATTAAGTTATCGAGTAAAAAACTTTGTTTAGGATCAAAACTTTCAACTTTTGAGATAAAATTTTGATATATTAAAAGAAATTAGGGACATAGCACGTATCTGAGTTGTAACCTATCGGTAAAAAGTTGCTCGATACTAAAATAAAAAGATGAAAGCATAGACTTTTGAGGTTGACAACTTGAGATATTAGGGAATATCAATGTTGCCAAGAAGTTAGCACACCGTAATAAATTATCCCCATCTCGAAAAGGACCAATCATAATCGGTCATACTCTGTAACGCAGCGTATAAACTACAAATTCAAAATAAAAAACTAGTGCTTCGAACTTGGAATAACTTTCATCTTAAAAAAATACTATCAATAAAGAGGTTAGCCTAGATACATGGTGTGCTTGCCCCCCACTTTAGAATGCTCATGTGTTGTAATTTGCTCTTTTAAATCATTAATAAATGTGATTTTGATTCGTTTCTTATCAATCTATATGCTTATATGTAATTAATGTGAACATTACTGCCCCTATTTCAGATAGTTTAAATATCCTGGCTATAATATGCACCAATTTAGAAAAACAGTCAAAGTGTAGGTTTAATAGAATATATGATTATAAGCATAGTCACACATCAAAATTTTTAAAAGACTTAGGAGTTTGAGAACTAAGCGTTTAATTTTCTTTTGAAAGGTTAAAAGACATATTAGATAAAGTCCATCGAAAATTAACTATTAGTTGTCTGACATATTATATCTCAGGGATGCTATAAACATATAAGCGTCAATTAACCTATTAGAGAATATACACAATCAGTCAATTGGTCAATTAACTGGTGACAATAGTCGAAATGTTTAGTCGACAATTAACTCAACTATCTTATAGATACCTAACTAGCAACGATAGTCAAATTATAAGGTTCAAGTTCAAATTTTATTATAATCATGATTTATTAAATTAAGATAATTTAAATTGAAATCAAATAATGATAAAAATTGGGTCAAAAGTTAAAATTAGATTAGATTATATCGAACTGATAGATGCCTGACTAGTGCTCGACGTGCGCCCATATGTGGGATGGATAGTGAGTTCAAGCTTGATGAATGCCTGAGCACACTTTCCAGTATGTCAACACTCATAACACACCCGAAAGACGCCTAAAGCACACTATCTCAAATATTGTGTGCTTGAAGTATACCCGAGGCAGCACTCATACGTCGTAGTATTGAGCAGTTGCACCTAACAACTTTCATTCCTTTTATAAATAGCAAGTCCGACTAATTTCAGTCATTTTTTTGCAGAATTTGAGAGAAGAAGAGAAGAGAAAGAAAGAGAGAGAGAAAGGTAAAAAAACTTAATATAGGTGAATCCAAGTAATATTTTGGATAATTTAGAATTAAGGTAAGTACATTCCCAACCTTCGTTTTCTTATTATTATTATTTTCTTAATTTTCTAAGTATTTTTTATTTTGAATACTCTTACATAATATATTTTCATAGTTAGTTGTTTAAGGTTTACTATGCATGAACTCCCACTCCCATTATTTGTGAGTTTTATGAAGAATCATGTCATTAGTTCATATACTTTAAATTTAAGCCAATTTCCTGCGGCCATTTTAAATGCATGTATTGAATTCATAATTCAATGACTTTATATATGATGAATTTCGTATGTCTTGTATGAATATGTTCTAGACTTTTAAATATATATTTACATGTTTTAAAAATTCAATAAACTGCCCTGCATGTTTGGCCAAGAAATGAAATTGCTAAGGTATTTCAATGTTGCTGATTTATCTACACTATTGTTAAATTTTTCGGATCATCTAGCAAATTTAGCATTCCATATTTTAAAAATTATCATAGCTAAATTTCTAAAGAAGGTTTAAGCATTGCATGTTATAAATTTATAGAATTTAAAGAAAAAAAATCTATAATTATATTATAAATTATAAATATTTTTCTCTAAAATGAGAAAATTAAGAAATATAAAGAACTGTACAGAGTTTTCATAAAATTAAGTACCAGATTATGGAATAAGTTCAATAAATAGTATATTATGACATGTCTTAGTATATTAAGTGATAATTAATATTTGAACTTATTATACGTGGGTGAAAGTAACATTTGGCCTCGTCTATAGAGTTATATATATGACGGCTCACCTATATATTTTAAATAATAACGTACAACTTTTGAATGTATGGGGGCAGGCCAACCAGAAGGTTAGAGAGAGATGCTCTCGCCTCTCTCCTCGTTCAAATTTCATTTTGAAATTTGAACGTGTTTTCTGCGGTTTCTGAGCCCGCGTCCTCCTGCGTCGCTCCTCCTCTGGCCGGGCGGCGCCGGTGCCGACCTCGGCCGGTCTCCTGGATGCTAAGCCCGGCTGCTTTCCACCATCCGACCCCTGCCCTCTTCCTTCCGGACCTCAGCTCTGGTTTCGCCGGCGTCCTCTGAGGTTTCGTCTTTGGTTGAGTGCTCGTTCTCTGCTGAGTCAGGTTCCCTGACGAAACTTTTTCGGCCAAGATTCGATTGGGGTTTCTGCTGAAGCCAAGATCGCATCTGATGCGTCTATTTCCGTTTGGGTCTCTGCTTCTGTCTGGGTCTCTTCTCAGGCTATGGGCTCTCTTCCCCTTTGTCCCTCGATTGATTAGGGTCTCTCGCATCCGGATCTGCCTGGGATTCTATGCTCTGACTGCTGTGACCGAGAGCCCTGTCTCAGGGTTCCTTAAGTAAGCTACGGCTTTGGTGCTTCTGGTTTACGCTGCGTTCCTTGATTTCGGGAGCAGATGGCCGAATCTATTGCTACTGTGCTGCTCGCTGGGTTTGAAGCTGACGAACGCCCTGAGCCCGTTTTCTGATGCCTCTCTGCCTGTAAGTTCCTTCCTGTAAGTTGGGTTGGGGGGAGCCTGGTTTCCTTTGGTCTGGAATTATTGGCTGGAGTGTCTAAGAACTGGGTGTGGGCTTGTTTCGACGCTGAAAATCCTTCTGATGCGGTAGGTGGATTGCAGTTGTCGTGGGCTGCTGTTATGAGGTGATTACCTCATTTTTATTTGTATCTTTGAGTCTTTGGTCAAGAAGTAGCCTTGGACTCTTTTCTGGCTCTGTCGCAATCAATTGCCCATCTTCTTTGCTTTTGGATGAGCCTCGGCCCGGTGTGTCCTTCCCGCTGGATGTGATGGGGTGCCCGTGCAATCGCTTAGGATGTTTTGGTTGAGTGGCTGGAGTTGCTCCCCGCAATCCTATTACAATTGCTGAATGCTACGTTTTGGCCGCAGTGTGCTTCACCGGTCTACTAAAGGTTATCTTTGTCAAAATGTTGGTTACGAAGCGTGTGCTGCTCGGGATGTCGGGAGAAGCCGAGCCGAGCTGACAATTAACACTGGGTTCTTGCTTTGTCAGTGGAGGTTCTCATTAGTTGGGCTCCATCAACTGGGTGCTTTGCTGATGACAGCAGATGGACTTTGGCTGAGTTGATGTTCCTTCCGGTGGAAGGTTGTATCTTTGCAATTATTGCTGCTGATTTTTTGCCCCCGAAGATAATGGTCTTTGTGCAGCCGGCTATTTGTCCCCACTCGATGGATGTAATTTGGAGTATGATGCTCCATTGCAATGGCTCACCCGCTATATCGTGAGGTGCTTTGCTCTCGACCTGGATGTGCTGCTGCTCTTGTTGCGGCGGTGTGCCTGATGCAAACTAGTGTATCTCGAATGGAGATTTTGATGCACTGGTATCTAGGATACAATGCTTCATCGGCGGGTTGCCGATGAGGCTGGATGATGATGGTGGACGCCGCGAATGGCTGGGTGCATCTTTTGCTCTTGGTGCCATATGCTGGTCCCGATGCTTACTTGGCTGCGTGAAGGTGGAGTGGCTGAAATCCGTGTCCCCGCTCATGCGATGTCTTTGATCTCGATGGAAGCCCCCGGAATGTGCAGCTCTTGCTCGATTTCTTCTTGTGGCCCGAAGTGGTGTAGCGTGTTGCTTCCAACTCGCCGGAATACTTGGAGTGCATTTAGTTTTTGCTTATGTATAATGACTCTGTTCATTTTCAGTCTTTTAGATTAATCCTCTTAGAGGTTTTTTTGAGATATCCTATGATGTACTAGTTGCTCGGGGTATGCCCTAATTTTTTATGTTCTAACTCCTAGTCAAAAAACTTGGAGTTATAATATAGATTTTGTAAATTTTTTTCTCCCTTTAATCCAAAATACACACTTACCTACCAAAAAAAAACTTTTGAATGTATAAAAATAAATATAACCCGAATTTTAATTATAAACCTACTCTTTAATCAATGATACTCCATTGGCCCTTAGTCCCTAAGAAAAAAATATATTTCAGTATGATTTGATGATATTAATAGAATAAGAACATGATAAGTAAATTTGAAAAGTTGTGAATATGGACAATCATAGAATTTCATAGTATTGTATTGAAATCTGATGTATTGTTTCTTTTAATATGTTTTAATTATAAATTATATATGTTTAATTAAAATTTATGTCTTACTAAATTTTTAACTCACTCCTTAATTTTTTTATTTTATTAACCTCTTCAGATGAGAAACGCAAATACTTATATAATGTTCAGGATTGAAGGAAGATCTGTTGAAAAAAATTAGTTTAAAATTTGATAAATTCTAATATTGTATTTATATTTTTAGATAGTAGTTAATATTTATATTATTCAAACAACGATTATGTATAAGAATTAATATGTGATCATGGATGGAGCTATGTTATTTTATGGTTGTAGTGTCATGAAACAATGGTATGTCCAACAATTGGACAGCTTTGAAATTTAGACAAATTGAGCAGTTTACTATGATATTGATTTTGGTTAAGACAAGACTCCTTACGTGTAGTCTGATATTACAGTTTGAGACAATGTCGATGTTATACGGTGACGTGGTATATTTTGGATCCTGTGTTTATGTTATATTTTTTATTGGTCCAGTTAAGATATCGATATAAAATTTACATCTATAGTTAATTGAATGGTTAATTGGAATGATAAATAATTATTAATATTGGATAATTATTAAGTTCAGGATTAGAACGTGAGACATGACACAAATGACTTAATAGGTTATCATAGTGGCCATCTAATGGCTAAAAACTTCTAGGCATACACTCGAATGCTAATGGCCCAAACAAAATTGGTTAATGAGCAATTTATTTGAGGATGAAAATCTAAATATATGTATTGAAAATTAAATTATATAGTCCTCATTCACAAATACCACAAGAGGTTATGAAATTGAAGGACAAAAACTACTTAACAGTCCTACAGCTTATGGTTAAGACTATGCTTTGAAGCTGGAGAGCTCCCTTATTCCTCAAATTTTAGGACATCAGAAGGTGAAAAAATTTTAAAATTCCTAACATCCAAATAACTGGTAAGGAATTCAAGCACTACCAAAAATTTTGATTTCCTTTTTGAATCAGGATTCGAGTAGAGAGTCAATTTCTCTGAATTGGATACTCCTACTTAACAGCACCTCAAGTTTTAAGCATTGATCTCTTAGTCCGTCCATGGCTCCGACAACTATTCCTAAGCATCATTCAGTGTCAAGAGCCCTATCTTCAAAGGAGCTGGCATGGTCTTCAAAAATGGAAACTTGTTGAGTATAATCATGGTACCTGCTCATTCATTCAGCTAACTCTTTTTCAAGATAAATAGCTTGATCCTCAAAGAACAATACCCTAACTTTAGTTATCACGGCCTTGAACTCTAAATCTCAAATTATGGAAGGATTTGTGTATGCCTAAGACTGACGATTAATTTTAATATCCTAGTTAAAAGAGCCTCTCTATGATTAAATGTTCCAGATTTATAGACTATAGGAGAAGAAGTTACGGGTCAACAATTTAAAAGCAAATGAATGATTCAAAATTAACAGCTCTGATGGGTAGGCCCATAGGTGGCAGGTACAATAAGAAAAACGGTCTAAAATCGAAAAAAATCAGACGCGTATTAGACAGTCTACGCTAGCATTGACCGCGCGGAGCGCCAACAAGACGACCAACGCGCTCCCTCAAGACGGTCAACATTCATGTTGACCGGAAGTACTGTAGCAGCAGGCCGTAAAAAGACATAAAACCTAATACGGGTTAGGTCCAGTTTGGCAGATGTTTTTGTACACGATAAGCAACGGTCCTTTCCCTGATTTCACGCCTTCCTCGAAGCCAATCTCCTCTAAAGAATGCATTAACTGATTCAGCACCCTTTCCATGAGGAAGGTGCCATATTCTCTCTTCTACCCATGATGGAACCTAACAGTAACAAAAGTACAGAAGGAAGGCAAATGATCTGGAGACCTGTTACCCACTCAAAAAGGAAACAATCCCATCAGATTACGCCAATCAAGCCTTCCTACTCAAGGAAGGCCGCTCAACACCAGGTAGGGATCACGCCTTCTTGGCCAAGGAAGGTTGCACTCCACACCGTCTATATAATCCCAGAGTCTCCACTCAGGAGGGACATGATCTGAGACACGAACACAGACACAAAAATACACGGAGTGCTATTACAAAAATCCTTGAGCATACTTACGCTCAATCGCTTACTTTGCCAATAGCACTCCAAGTCTCCAGATTCCAGAGACTTTGCCTGCTCCCTGAGATCCGTCCTCCTAAGCTTCCACGCTTTCAGGACGTAACTTTCCACTCGTTCCTTGTGAACATTGAGTAGAAAAACCATACTCTCGATAAATCACGGGAACGTCTCTTACATCTGTGAGGTTTCGGGTATAAAAATATAATAAATACGAGAAAATCAACGTGATAATAATTAGTACTAGACCTATTGAATGTTTAAGTATGCGTATCGGAAGGAAAATTAGGTTGTGAATTGATGAAATGCTGCTAGCTAACCATGCCTACTGTGCGCTCGAGCGCAAAAAGTAGTGTCGCAAGCAGCAGGCCGCGCCTGCTGTGCGCTCGAGCGGTAAAATCCAGTAGCTCCCCCGCCCGCTGAGCATTCAAGCCCGCTGAACGCCTGTATGCACTCAAGTGCGGGCCTGCAGTGAGGTCGCACTCGCCGCTTGCCCACCCAGCGCTCGAGTGCCCCGACTGATATAAAAACGCGACCTACTTTGCGTTTCTTTCACTTTTCTCATTTTCAGAGGGTTTTTGGAGAGGAGGAGAGAGGAAGAGAGTCGGTTCTAGAGAGAGAAAGGAGAAGACTGAGCCATAGAGTCTAAATCAACTCGGGAGCCAGTTATAAAAGTGATAGCATGCGTCGAGGCAAGTGTTCTTATACTCACTAACTCTCCTCTCGATTACTGTCAGGAGCCGTAAAGAGGCAAGTGTTTTTCGGTTACTGTTGGGTATTCTCATCTCGATACCCATCCAAACCATAGAAAATATAATACCCGTGACTTGAGACCAAGAATTATGTAATTTATTATCTAATTTACTCACCGATCTGACTGGTGGAGTATCGTCAAACCCTAACCTACGGGAAATTGGGGGTTTTCCATTTTTGCATCTCGTTTCGTTAAATTGACCCCAAAATATGAATTCCCACGTCCCAAATGCGTGTATAAGTCGGCCACATGATCAATTTCGCGCATCTCGACCCATTCGCGGCGTCCGAGCCCTCTAAATGGGCGCTTAGACTGTTCACTCGAGACCTAAGGGGGAAATTTCATGTTTTTACCTCCATAAAATGATGAAATGACTCTAGAATAGGAATCCTCGCATCCCAAAAGTAAGTATGTGTTGACCGGACGACCGATTCCTCAAATTTTGACCCGTTCGCAGTGTCCGAGCCCTCCAAAAGTAGCCTAACAATGTTTATCCGAAATTGGAAGGTAAGTGTACACGCGTTAGCTCTCTTCAATTGTGATAGAACTCATGACTAAATGTTGTGTTAAATTATAAGCTCTAAAATATGTAATTGTGCACCGAGAGCAAGGGGATGCATCCCGGAGGCTTCTAAGATGGTGTTTGACCCACGAAGGTAAATATAATCAAACGCTCTTACGAGTTGAATATATTAGTTGAAAGATCTAAGTTCCAAATGAAAGAAAGAAACCGAACGAGTAAATGGAAAGGAATCCACGAAATATAAAGTGATGGATTTGGTCTCCCGGTTGGAGACAAGTGATGGGAATGTGATTTCTCGATTTGAGAATGTTTATGGCAATGGTGGATTCTCCTTCAAGGATTAATATTAATCTTAAAACTAGGACCATGGATTATAGGGGTAGTACCCTCTAGCTTACCATGTACATCACGGTGGGAACCTTAGGAATATTCTGGTTGCTCCTGGGGGTGGGTGATGTGCAAGGTACGCTTTAGGATACTGCTGTGAAAGAACGAGGACTGCCCTGGTCCCTGGGGGATATAGGGCGACTGAGATGATCGAGTGCTGCAGGCTTAAAATGTAGCCGATGGTCGAGTGCTGCATGCCTAAAATGTAGCTGACCTTAGAATGTGTGGCAGACACATTCCTTTCCTTGTCCTCTCACATTGTTGATTGGTACGACCTACTAACTTGGGTCCGCAAAGATTGATAAAAGCAATGAAAGTGAATGAACGTAACCAGAACAAACATGTGAATTAAATAATTCCCGATGCTCCCTCTCCTCGCATGCTTTCTTTATCCAAGTTATATGATTTTCTCTACCCAGTTACTGTCTTTCCTGTATATTGCTGTAGTTAGTATTGTATAATTTTATTTGTCGGATTGTACGCTCACCCTTGCTATATATCTTTCAGATGAGAACACACTGATACTCGACGAGACAGAGCAGATCATAGAGATGCGATAGACAGCTGATATTGCACGTAGGGCTTGGGACTGGGACTTAGCTGATTTTGTGTATGAAACAGAAATTTTGGCTATATTTTGTAAACTATGTAAAACATGTATAGTGATGATATATGATGTTTAGCATAGATGAATGATGAATTAGTTCGGCTATATATTGTGGTTTTTATATTCTGGCAGTCCATCTCATTGTGGTTATGATCGAGGTTCCTAGTTGGCATCATTTCTCTCCCAGCATTATATTGGAATTATGATGTCGGCGCCATCTCGGTTGATGCGGCAATTAGATCCTGTGTAGTGTGTTGAACAATAAGACTTGTAGTTTTGTGGATAGTTGTAGACTGTTATGCAGGGTTGAATTGTAGGTATTTATATTTTGGCAAACGCTCGATTTACAAATAGAACTCTACCCAATTTTCTACAGAAATTAATAATTTTAATTAGAAATTCTAGTTTATTTTATCCTTGATGGAGGTTATTTAAGAAAAATAACACGGTTCGTCACAATTGGTATCAGAGAAGGGATGCCTTAGGATGAATCTGAATTCATGCGGAAGCCTGGGATAGTATGGGTTAAGGCCGAATGAGTGACCGAAGAAAAGATAGGATAATTAAACACCCTCATTTCGAATGTTCTCTTTATTTGCATAAGTGTTATCATATATGGTAATGTCATTGGGGACGGTTAAACCTTTAGTTCAACCTTTGTTGTTTCTTTTTCAGTGGTGACTTCTAAAGTTGATGATGCCACCTAGACGTTAAGGTTCGCAAAGGGATGAGCTACCCCGAGATCGAGAAGCTGAGTATTTAAATTTATTGGGGTGTCTCACGAACATCATTGAGAATATGGAGTAGCGACATCTAGCCCCTGTTCCCGTTCCGACTCCTGTTCAGGCTCTTGTTAATCCGGAGCCATCTACTTATGATCACTTCATTCAGGAGCGAGTGCCGGCATTTACGGGAGAGCCTGACCCACTTAAGGCAGATTCATAGTTGGAGATCGTTAAGAGGGTATTTTCTGTTATCTGATGCCCAGTAGAGGATCGGGTGCTGTGCAAGTCTTACCGACTAGAGGGTAGGCTCACCATTGGTGGTAGATGAGGAAAAGAGCATTGGGGGTACCAAAGGCTGAGATTACCTGGAAGATGTTTGAGGATGCGTTTCTAGAGAAGTACTTTCTATCTAGCCTCCGTGTTCAGAAAGAGGAGGAATTTCTCAAGCTAAGGCAAGGGAACCGGACGGTGGTAGAGTACGATGCCAAGTTTTCAAAGTTGTCACAGTTTGCTCCCTATATGGTCGAAGATGAAGAAAGGAGGACTAGGAAGTTCTTAATGGGCTTGCGGGATGACATTCGCAAGCAGCTGGCGACCCTCAAATTGGCCACCTATGCTGATGTACTAGATCGGGCCTTGATTTATGAGCCAACGGTACAGGGTAAAGCTTTTGTGGTGACTGCTAGCGAGGCCAGAGCATCAGATGAGGTGGTGGAAGGTATACTTCCAGTTTGTGGTATTTCTTGCTCAGTACCTTTTGACTCTGGATCCAAGCACCCATTTATTTTTCCCCGGCTGACTTGTTGTATTGCACCCTCCCCCGTGACCTTTGATTTTTCTTTGGTTGTATCCACACCCATGGGGTCCTCTATTGTGACCGATGTGTCCTATCCAGGGTGTGTTGTGGAGGTGAAGGGGTTTCTTTTGGCCATTGTTTTGATTCTTCTAAATATGCGTGATTTTGATGTTATATTGAGTATGAATTGGTTGTCTAAGTATCACGCCACTATTGATTGCTTCTACAAAAGGGTGGACTTTGCTATTCAGGAATACGAACCCTTCTATATTCAAGGAGTTCGGAGGGTGGACCCGTCTAGTTTTATTTCGGCTCTATAGGTTCGCCATTTATTGAATAGTGGGTGCGAAGCCTTTTTGGCTTATGTTAGTGTGGTGGAAAGTCGGGATTTGTCATTAAAGGACATTCCGGTGGTATGTGAATTTGAGGATGTGTTTCCCGACAAGTTGTCTGCCCTGCCACCACATCGTGAGATCAAATTTGGCATTGATCTCGTGTCGGGATCGGCACCCATATCGAAAGCCCCCTACCACATGGCTCCTATTGAGTTAAAGGAGTTGAAGCAGCAGTTGCAGGACTTGCTAGATACAGGTTTCAATAGACCCAATGTATCGCCATGGGGCGCTCCAGTCCTATTCGTCAAAAAGAAGGATGGGGCCTTGAGGTTATGTATAGATTACCGTGAGTTGAATAAAATTACAATCAAGAACGAGTATCCTCTGCCGCGGATCAATGACCTCTTTGACCAATTGCAGGGATCCTTAGTGTATTCCAAGATTGACCTTCAGTCGGGATATCATCAGCTTCGTATTAAGCAGGAGGATATTGCAAAGACGGCTTTCCGAACGAGGTATGGTCACTATGAATTTTCAGTGATGCCGTTCGGGTTGACTAATGCTCCAGCTGTGTTTATGGACCTGATGAACCGGGTCTTCCAACCATTCTTGGACAAGTTTGTTGTGATTTTCATTGATGATATTTTGATTTACTCCAAGGATCACACTGAGCATGAAGGGCACCTAAGAATTGTGTTGCAGACTCTTCGGGAACACCAGTTGTTCGTGAAATTGAAGAAGTGTGAGTTTTGGCTTGACAGGGTGGTGTTCTTAGGCCATCTAATTTCTCATAGAGGCATCTCAGTGGACCCACAGAAAATTAAAGTGGTGGTTAATTGGAGTCGGCCGACGACCGTGTCTGAAGTTCGAAGCTTTTTGGGGATGGCTAGCTATTATCGTCGTTTTGTGGAGAATTTTTCTCGAATGGCCTTGCCCCTTACTTGTCTGACAAAGAAGGAGGTAAGTTCCGCTTGGACCGAGGAGTGTGACAAAAGCTTCCAAGAGTTGAAGGATCGGTTGACAACTGCCCCGATTCTAACTCTTCCTGATAACTCCGGTGGGTTCGAGGTGTATTGCGACGCATCTAAAGTGGGACTCGGATGTATTCTTATGTAAGGGAGAAGGGTAGTTGCTTATGGGTCTTGACAGTTGAAGACTCATGAGAAAAACTATCCGACCCATGACTTAGAGTTGGTCGCGGTGGTTTTTGCTTTGAAAATCTAGAGATACTATTTTAATGGAGAGAAATTCCTGGTGTACTCTGACCACAAGAGTCTCAAGTATTTGTTCTCGTAGAAGGAGCTAAATATGAGGCAACGGCGATAGATTGAGTTTCTAAAGGACTACGATTGTGAGATCCAGTATCGACCGGTGAAAGCGAATGTGGTCGCGGATGCCTTAAGTCGCCGAACTTGTTTAGTAACGACCATGCAGATTAAGCAGATGGAGTTGCTAAACTGTTTGAACTCTTGCGATATCCAGCGCTACGCTAAGGGTAACCGGATGATGTTATCCTTTCTGCAGGTACAGCCCGAGATCCTTCAGAGGATCAAAGAAGGGCAGGTGAGTGACCCATTTCTGATAAATATTGTGGGGGACCTCAGTAGAGACTCTTGAGTTGATTTTAGTGTGCGTGCCAATGGAGTTTTGAGATTTCAAGAGCGGCTATGTGTACTAGATGTTAAGGAACTGAAAGAAGAAATAATGAAGGAGGACACAGACTCGGTATACGATTCACCCGGTATAAACAAGATGTATCAAGATTTGAGGAAAATGTTCTGGTGGAGAAACATGTGGAGAGAAATCGTGGCTTTCGTAAATAAATGTCTCGTTTGTCAGCAGCTGAAGGCTAAGAGGAGAAAGCCTTCTGGATTATTATAGCCCCTACCCATTCCCAGCTGGAAGTGGGAGGACATCTTGATGGACTTCGTGTCAGGATTGCCTAGAACTCTAAAGAATTATGATGCGATCTGGGTCATTATTGACCGGTTGACGAAATCTGTTTATTTTATAGCCATTCGGACTACGTATTCCCGCGATTGTCTGGCACAGTTGTACATCAACGAGATTGTGAGACTCCATAGCGTGCCAGCATCGATTGTGTCCGATCGCGATCCACGGTTCGGTTCTAAATTATGGGAGAGCTTGCATCGGGAGTTAGGGACGAACCTGAAGTTGAGTACAATGTATCATCCTCAGACGGATGGCCAGTCGGAGTGGATGATCCAAATACTAGAGGATATGCTTCGAGCTTCGGTATTGGAGTTCCATGGAAATTGGGATGATTTTTTAGCACTGGCCAAGTTCGCTTATAACAACAGCTTCCAAGCGAGTATCGAAATGGCTCCTTTCTTGGCACTTTTTAGTAGGAAGTGTCGATCTCCCATTCATTGGGAGCAGACCGGGGATAGGTGGTTGTTGGGCCCGGATGTTATTCAAAAAACGTCGGAAAAGATAGCAGTGGTTATAGAAAAATTGAAATTCGACCAAAGCCGATAGAAAAGTTATGCTGATCAAAGGATATCTGAGCTCAGATTCGAGGTTGGAGATTTCGTCTTCCTTAAGGTCTCGCCGTGGAAGGAAATTTCCAGATTTGGCATAAAAGGGAAGCTGAAGGTGCGTTTCATTGGGCTGTTTGAGGTTCTTGAGCGAGTTAGTGAGGTGACGTACTATCTAGCTTTACCACCGAGTTTGGCCGAGGTGCACAACGTCTTCCATGTTTCCATGTTAAGGAAGTACATGTATGATCCATCTCATGTGATTGATTATGGTCATTTGGCTATCGATGAGGATTTAGCTTATGTAGAGGAACCGATGGAAATCTTAGATCGGAAGGACCAAATTTTGCGGTCCAAGACGATTCCTCTCGTGAAAGTTTTATGTAGGAACTACTCCCGCGAGGAGGCGACATGGGAAAGAGAGGACGGAATCCGAGAAAAGTATCCCTATCTATTCCAAGGTATGTAGCTTATTCAAGTTTTGGATTCGTTAAATTTCGGAATGAAATTTCTATATGTGGAGGAGAGTTGTGAGGATCCAGGTCTAAAAATATAATAAAAATGGGGAAATCAACGTGATAATAATTAATACTAAACCTATTGAATATATAAGTATATGTATCAGAAGGAAAATTGGGTTGTGAACTGATGAAATGCTGCCAGCTGACCGCGCATGCTGTGCGCTCGAGCGCAAAAAGCCGTGGCGCAAGCAGCAGGTCGCACCTGGCACATGTGACACCGAGTTGCACAGGCAAAGAAGGATCGTGATCTTCCCCACCACAAAACTGGGTTGCGGCAGGAGTGGTCAACATAATCACCACCCGGCCGATCAAGAATCCGGCAGACAATAAGGACCAGCACGCAAGGAGGAAGAAGTAACGCACTACTGACACCGTCATTAGTTTTAGCGACAATGACCTAGCACATGTAGTTTCCCCCCATGCAGACCCCCTTGTTGTATCTGCACTCGTTTCTGACGGTAGCTTTGACACCAGATGAATCGAGTATTTATTGACAATGAAAGTTCTCGCGATTTGCTTTATCTCGATGCATTTTTTAAACTTGGTTTAAAAAAGAGTCAATTAAAGTCTGCAGAAGGCTCATTGTATAGTCTTGACAACGAACCGGTGCCTGTTCAAGGGACGATCCGATTGGAAGTCACCCTAGGAATGTACCCAAAAACGGCAAGTCGTACACTTACCTTCTTGGTAGTCCACTTGCCCTCTGTATACAACGCAATATTGGGTTGGCCGTGCCTAACAGCGTTCGGGGCCATCACTTCAATACCACATCTCAAAATCAAATTTCTAACGCCATACGGTATGGGCGAAGTACTGGGTGACCAAGTCACTGGACGGAATGCTACATGTCCCAAATCGCACCTAACGACAGCACCAAAGCGGTATCAGAACTTGACCATCGAGACGAAACAACCCTACAGCAAGCGCAGTTCAGTGAGGTAACCGATCTACTCCCACTGAATCTGGAAGATCCAGAACAGTGCATACGGATCAACGGGTCACTCACCGGTTTGCTGTGCGAAGAACTGATCACATTCCTACGATAGAGCACTGACATCTTCGCATGGACTCCCGCTGACATGTCTGGGATTTTGAACCGGATAATTGTCCACAAACTGGGCCTTGACACAGACTAAAAACCCATCAGACAGAAGCGAAGAAACCACTCAGTAGAAAAGCTGATCGCTACCCGGGAGGAAGTAAAGAAACTACTGGATGCCGGATTTATCAGAGAGGTCAAATACTCCGATTAACTCTCCAACATAGTCCTTGTAAAGAAGAGCAGTAGGAAGTGGAGAATGTGCTTCGATTTCACCGACGTTAACAAAGCATGTCCAAAGGACAGATTTCTTTTACCCGGGATTGATCTGCTAGTAGACTCGACGTTCAGACATAAGCTGCTGAGCTTCATGGATGCCTATTCGGGTTATAACTAGATCCGGATGAGTCCGGAGGAAGAAGAGGATACCTCGTTCATGACAGACCAGGGGACTTACTGCTATAAGTTGATATCATTTGGACTGAAGAACGCAGGAGTCACCTACCGGCGGCTGGTAAACAAAATGTTTGAGAAACAGATCGGCCATAATATGGAAGTCTATGTCGACGACATTCTCGTCAAGAGTAGAATCAAAGGCGACCATATTCGTGATCTGGCAGAGTCGTTTGAGGTACTCCGTGAGGATCAAATAAAGCTGAATCCGGCTAAGTGCGTCTTTGGGGTAGCCTCGAGAAAATTTCTGGGTTTCATCGTCTCCCAACGAGGGATCGATGCAAACCTAGGGAAAATCAAGGCCCTCGCAGACATTGCTCCCCCACGAAGCATCAACGATGTCCAGCGACTGACTGGACAATTGGCAACCTTGTCCCGCTTCCTACTGAAGTCTGGTGATAAGTATCAACCATTCTTTAAGGCTCTAAGGGAAATAAAATCAAACGATTTCCAATGGACGGCAGATTGCCAGGCTGCCTTCAATGAGTTGAAGTAATACTTGGCTAGCCCGCCATTATTAACATCATCCAAGATTGGTGAAGAGTAGTACCTCTACTTGGCGATGTCGGAGGTGTCCCTCAACTCCGTCCTCATATGCCAGGACTTCGATACCCAACGACCAATCTACTATGTGAGCAAAACACTGACCGCCCAGAGACGTGCTACCCGCACACAAAAAAGTTGGCCTTAGCTCTCATATTCTCCGCCCGAAAATTAAGGCCCTACTTTTAGGCACACCGCATCATTGTTCTCACCGACCAGCCTTTGAAGAGTATACTCCAGAAACCTGATATTTCTGGACGGTTGGTGAAGTGGGCTTTCGAATTAGACGAGTTCGACATTGAGTTTCGACCCAGGTCAGCCACAAAGGCACAGGCTCTGGCCGACATTACTGTGGAGACCACGACCCTAGTTCTTGAAGAGCAGCCCTCAGAGAACGTGGAACAGCACGTGGAGGCTCTAGAATGGGTAATCCATGTAGACAGATCATCCACAGACACGGGCAGTAGAGCAGGGGTGGTCCTCATGACCCTTGACGGGTTTGAGGTGAAATACTTCCTTAGACTCGATTTCCTGGCCACCAACAATGTGGCTGAATACGAAGCCCTGCTAGCCGGGTTTAGATTAGCGAAAAAGTGCTCAGCCAAGCGACTGGATGTTTACAGCGAATCAGATCTAATCGTTAATCAGGTTAATAGGAACTTCAAGGCAAACAATCTACACATGGCCAAATATTTGACCAGGGCAAGGGAGGCCACCCGCAACTTCGACAATCTAACCTTGGTCCATGTTCCCAGAATTGAAAATTAGAAAGCCGATCAGTTGGCAAGAGCAGCGGCGGCCAAAAATTTAGAACAGTACTCGAGGAACATGATGGAGGTTTTGAACACTCCTAGTATAGAGGGACAGGAGGCAATGCAGATCTCCGGGACAAAAAATTAGACAATACCCTACCTTTGGTATCTAGCAGATGAAACATTGCCAGAAGACGCAAAAGAGGCCAGACGAATAAAGAGAACAGCCGGCTGGTACACGATAGTCTACGAGTGGTTGAATCGCTGTGGCTACTCGACTCCGTACCTCCGTTGCCTAACCCCTGAAGAGGCAGACTACGTCTTGAGCGAAGTACACCTTGGGATTTGCAGATCGCATGTCGGCGGCAAAAACCCAGCATTCAAGATCATACGGCAGGGCTACTATTGGCTCTCGATGAAAAAGGATGCACTCAAGTTTGTAAAGAGGTGCGAAAGCTGCCAGCTTCATGGCAATCTTTGCCACCATCCATCCGTCGAGCTGAAATCCCTTCAGGCACCGTGGCCCTTTGTGCAATAAGGGCTTGACATTCTTGGCCCATATTCCATTGCAACTGGGCAAAAAAAGTTCATCATAGTAGGCATCGACTACTTCACGAAGTGGGTTGAGGCCGTCCAACTATCCAAAATCACAGAACACAATGCACTTGAGTTCGTCCGCCAGAACATCATCAGTAGATTTGGCATTTCAGAAGTCATTGTGACTGACAACGGAACTCAATTCTCAAAAAAACGCTTTACTAAGTATTGCACCAGCCTTGGGATTAGGCTGGTCCACACTTCGATGGCATACCCCCAAGCAAATGGACAGGTGGAGGTCACGAACCGAACGCTACTCCACGGGCTTAAGACCAAGCTGGAGGACGCAGGGGGCTCCTAGGTAGATGAGCTCGTTTTAGTCCTTTTGTCTTACTGGACAACTCCAAAGGAACCAATACGTGAGACACCCTTCAGTCTCTGCTACGGGACCGAAGCGGTGATCCCGATTGAAATCTGGCTTCTAAGTCTTAGGGTGGAATCTTTTGACCTGTAAAGTAACTCCCAAAAGATCTAGGAACACCTAACTTGCTAGAAGAAGCCTGCGATACCGCTAGAATACGGACTGCAACCTACCAATATCGAATCGCCTGCTACTACAACAAGAAGGTGAAAGCGAGGCAGTTTGATGTCAGAGACTTGGTCTTACGGAGCATTGAGGCCATAGGAAAGGTGGCTGGCCGGAACAAGCTCTCCCTGAATTGGGAAGGGTCTTTTCTAATCTCTGCCGTCCTACAAAACCGGGCATACAAGCTCCGAAACCAAGACGAAATGTTGGTCCCACTGACGTGAAACGCAATCTACCTCAAACGCTACTTCCAATCGGAACCCATGTATGTATTCTGCATAATTGTATGTGATCATTTGTGTGCACGATTCAATTAGTAAAATAAGCGTTTCCTTAGCATGTTATGTTTCTGTGCTATGTATATATATGTGGTTTTCATTGCAGGTTCGAAACGACCTAGGCTACCCCTAAGTCGGGAGGGTCTTCACCCTCTCGTTACTAAATCCTGATCATCCCGGCGGCCCATGAGTTGTCATATTTAAACCCTAGTCATCCAAGCATCCCATGAGCTATCGTATATAAACCCTGACCATCCAGGCGGCCCATGAGCGGTCATATTTAAACCCTGGTCATCCAAACAGCCCATGAGCTGTCGTATATAAACCCTGGTCATCTAGACGGCCCATGAGCGGTCGTATCTAAACCTTGTCATCCAAGTGGCCCATTAGCGGTCAAAAAAATCTTATGGGGCTAACACAGCACACACGACAACCTCCTTCACAAGGAGATAGCATGATCAGTCAACGATGGTCAACCAGAGCAAAACACTCAACCAAAGTAGGTCGTCCAAGTCTGCACCTGGGCAGCGCCACCAAGCTTTACTCACAGGCGATTACTAAGCCGACTTAACATATGCGACGGACTAGAAAACGCCATGAACGCCCCAAAAACAAGGCGGGCAGCCAACTCATAGGAATCCTACCCAGTTGGCTGCCAAGAACAGCAAAGAAGCAAAATACAAAAAGCAGTTGTAAAAAGTAAGAACGTGTGACTTGTACAAAAATATTTGAATTATTGCTAAATGGTAAGATATATCATTAAACCCAAAAAAAAAAAAACTACAATCACAAAAAGTTACGGAGGCGGCGGTGGCCCCTATCTATCTCGAGGCTCTCCCACGACGCTGTCACGACGCTGCGCTGACCGATTTGACAAATTGATAAGATCCATAGGGAAGTCAGGATCAACCAACCACACAATACGCCGGCTAATATTGATCCCTTCCCACAACTATACCAGCGTCATGTCCGCAACCTCGTGGGGACAAATATGGAGGCTCAGGTCATTCTCTAGGGTAGCCATTTGCCCTGCAAGCTGATCAAGGTGCCCTTTAACACGCTCATTCTCTTCCTTCAAATGAGCAACCTCTACTTTCAAGCTCAAGTTCTTCGCCTCCATGCCCACCAGAATAGACTCTAGGGAAACCGCGTCCTCTCGGTGCTCCGCTCCCAGAGCCTCCAGCTTAGCATCAAGTTAGGCGATCTCCCTGTCCCTATCGGAGATCACCATGTCTCTCTGCCTAAGCACCTTGGCAACTACATTGGAGACTTTATCAGCCTGCACACACAAAAAAGGGGGGTTAGAAAAGGCAAACCAAAAGACAGGACGAGCAATGACTCCAACATTAAAAAACAAGCGCATCCCATCATGAACATGCCGAAGGCCAGAATCCTGACCATCGGCATGGGGTGCTAGTGATGGGTAGGCCCATACCTGGCAGGCCTAATAAGAAAAACGGCCTAAAGTCCAGAAAAGTCTAGACGCATGTTTGACGATCAATGCTAGCATTGACCGCGCAGAGTGCTAACCAGGCGGCCAACGTGCTTCTTCAAGACGGTCAACATTCCTGTTGACCGAAAGTATTGTAGCAGCAGGCCACAAAAAGACATAAAACCTAATACAGGCCAGGCCCAATTTGGCAGACGTTTTTGTACACTACAAGCAACGGTCCTTTCCCTGATTTCACGCCTTCCTCAAAGCCAATCTCCTCTAAAGAAGGTATCAACTGATTCAGTACCCTTCCCATGAGGAAGGCGGAAGATTCTCTCTTCCTACCCACGATAGAGCCTAACGGTAACAAAAGCACAGAAGGAAGACAAATAATCTGGAGACCCGTTATCCGCTCAAAAAGGAAACAATCCAATCAGGTTATGCCAGTCAAGCCTTCCTGCTCAAGGAAGGCCGTCCAACACCAGGCATGGATCACGCCTTCTTGGCCAAGGAAGGTCGCACTCCCTACCGTCTATATAACCCCAGAGTCTCCACGCTAGAGGGACACGATTTGAGATACGAACACAGACCCAAAAATACACGCAGTGCTATTACAAAAACCCTTGAGCATACTTACGCTCAATCGTTTACTTTGCCAATCCCACTCCAAGCCTCCAGATTCCAGAGACTTCGTCCGCTTCCCGAGATCCGTCCTCCTAAGCTTCCACTCTTTCAGGATGTAGCTTCCCACTCGTTCCTTGTAAACATCGAGTCGGAAAACTATACTCTCGACGTGTCACGGGAATGTCTCTTACATCTACAGGCCAACACTCCTACCAATCTTAGTCTCGCTCTCTCTTTCTTTTTACTTATCAGTTTACCTTCTTAAAGTTCGAAGGCTTGTTGCTAACTTAAGCGTCGGAGTATTTTCGGTGGGACAATATTCTGCCAACACCTGACCTCTTGTTTATTGTAGTGGTGTGCAGGGTCCAGACTCGATGAACGGAATCAGATCCAAACAATCAAGCGAATCCGAATCTGTTCGAAGTCGGATCCAGGTACGCATCAAGCTCAGAGAGTATTTTTTGGGTTGGACAACCCCCTCTAGGTGCAAAACCCAATGGTGATCTAGCTAAGTTTGAATTTAGAATAGATAATTGTCTCCAACAAAGAACAGGCAAAGGCATATGATGTAGGAAAATTTCAAAACCTAGGGCTCATTGCGAGGCTTTAGAATCCACGGGAACAAGACAGGATAGAAGCGAATGAATAACAAACTCTTTAACAATATCCACTTTACTCTTTGATCTAAATAAAGCAATGGGAGATGCAAAAGAGCTAGGCAAAGGCATAGTCAATACAAGAGATCCAAAAATGATAGGAATTTTGTACTCTACAATTATAAGATTATCAAATGGCACAACCTTGTGTGGGAAATGATGCATAAAACCATCCTCCTCTCTCAAAGAAACAGTGGGGATCCTTTCTTTAAAATTAGAGGCAAGCATCTCCTTTGAAAGATTGGCTAAAAAGGGGATGATGGTCGAAGTTGCAGGATGGGTATATTCTTCATCTTTCATCTTAGCTAACTCAACCCAAGCCTCCTCAATAACCCCTAAAATTTCATCATCGTGTGAATGAGGGGTTGGTGGTTGGACATTGGGTTGATTAAATACAAGTCGGTGGGAGAATCTGTAAAGGTGCTACCCATCCTCCTTTAAAAAGGGCGGGAAGGCATATTTGCAACGTCTTCTCCCCTAAGTATAACATATTAATTAATTGCATCCAAAGCCATTTGGGTCAAAAAATTGCCAATCCCACACAAATAAGTCACATTTTCTTCAATTTGATCAAGTCATTACGTGTTCACTATCAAGAGTCAGATAAGAAAATATATTGTTGACTTCACCACATTTATTTGACAAAATCTAATTCTTATAAACTTTGACGTAGAAAAATCTGCCTTTCCAATTACTCATTGAATAGAGGTTTATACTACTTATTTTAAACTCTTTCATGGGAGTAAGAGAGATCTAATCCCTCATTTATTAAAGCAAAAAATTACCTTAACCATTTAGGGAGATCCCATCAAAGGAAGAACACGGACAATGCCATGATATATCTAATGGTATTGGGATGGTGACAGACAACTAGAATCTCTAAAATTTCTATTATTTCTATAATTTTTCTTTTATGGATTAGACATAATTCCTTACGTATAATTCGACGTCACAGTTTAGGTCAATATTAGAGTCATATGATGATGACATGACATCTTTCAAATCCTATATTCAAGTTATATTATTTTATTTGATCGGTCGAGGTATCAACATAAAGTTTACATCCACGAATAATCATATTATAAATTGAATAATAATTATTGAGAATAATTATTAATGATATGATCGAAATTTGAGACGTGATACAAACCATGAGCCCACGACGGGATATAAATTAACTAAGTTGTTAGTATTGGAATGACAAAAATTTAACCGAACTACTAGATATCCGAATAGTCAGAATATTGGTAATACAAGGGACTTAGATGTTGGACAACAGCATGGTTAATAAATTCTAACTGTTAGTCTTGATGAATGATTATATTAATTGATAGATAAATGATCATGCTAAGTGAACAATTAATGAATAGGCGTTAGATTCAAAATTTATATAATAGTTAAATTGTTTATTTATTAGCCAATGTAACTCTATAATTAATTCGCAATCATACCTTTTTAGGAAGGATATGCATCGGAGGATATTCCATTGAGTAAGTCCCACATACTTTGATATCTTATTAATTATTATGGTGTGCAATGCTTCGAGTAAAAAGTTCAAAGAACAAACTCGATTCTTCTCGGACGATCATCTAGATTCAAGATATATATCAAATATAATTACAGTCTCTAATTTGTTTTAAAAAATAATTTATATTCATCTAATTTAATAAATTTAAAATAATATTTGTAAAAGTAAAAATATATATATATATATTTTATACATTGATCATAATATGTAATTTATATTGAACATAATTTCCATTTGAAGTTATATATATATATATATATATATATATATATTCCCCCACGTTTTTATAATTTTTTATAAATATGTTTCTGACTATGTTGAATCATATGTGTGCAAATTTAATTTAAAAAATATATAATGGATTGTATAGTAGTTGGATGTATAGCAAAGCTCATTATGAAAGGCCTGTATTATTTTTGTTTTATCGTTATTTTATAATATTTAATTTAATTATCTTAACTTTTTTTTTTTACATTCAAAATAACAAATAAAAAAAATTAGTTTTTAGTAGAAATGATTGTTTTGAAATTTTATTTTTCCATAGATGTAAATAAAAATTAATTGTAATTTAGATGTAAAATATATCTAAGCGTTTTTTAAATAAAATAATATCGTGTAAATTGTTGTTCATTTCTAAAGGTCATTATCGAAAACAGCCTCATTCTCGTCTGTACCCTTGCTTTCTCTTTCCCACTTTGAAAAGTATATCTCACCGGATATTTATTATTATCATTGAAGTTTCTATATATATATATATATATAATTCATCTCCTACACCTTATTTATAAATATATATTTATATAGGGTTTATTTTATTTATCATCTGTTTATTTAAAATTTTAATAATCTTTACATATGAAAAAATTTATAGATAGATTATAAGGATGAGAAAATTAGTATTTTATTTATACGTATATTTATATATTATAGTGGAAGCTGTAATGGTGGGTGTCCCACAACACCCACGCTGGCTGCTGTACCATTCACGTGATAAATGATGTATAAAAATGACCGTCCAAGTAATATCAAAATTGATATTTAGAAAGATATCCTTGTCACGAATGATACATATCTTATTTCTCTATTTTAAATTATTAACTTAATATAAGAATAAGTAAATTAATGTAATGACATTTATGTCCCAATGGTATTATTGATGCTTCCAAAATATCCTTTTCTAAATTATATCTTACTGTTTATATTTTAGATTTTATTTTCTGAGTCGTTAACTTAAATATGTACAATGATTTGAAGAAGAAATTAAAATAATAAAAATTATATAACTTAGGGAATAAGAAATCACTGTGCATAAGAGTAAGTTTTTTTTTTCAACTCACGTATATTTTTATTTAAAGAAAAAAAACATAAAAATTATCTTTTGAAATTTTTAAATAGAATAAATAATAGAGTGATTTTTTGAATTGACGAAGAAAAATATCATATTTTGTGATAGGAGATGGACTTCAAGTAGGACAAGAGACCATACATATGGTCGATATTAATCTGTGTACCCTAAGTATTAAGAGATTTTGGCATGCTTGGACCACCATACATTTAATATATCAAAAATGTTATATTTTTAGCTTTTTATTTGTAAATAATAATTACTACTATTTCAATTATTTATGAAATTTTATATATATTTTGAAAAAAAAATTACATTTTTTTTTTTTTTTGTAATAATTGATGGTAATTTGCTATTCGTACAAACAAAAGCAGTGGGTTAGAAATTAGGATAAAATAATTATTATGAATAACAGGTCTCCCACAAAATATGTACAGACAGCTGTTGTGCATAAACGTAACCATGCACCACCATTTAATGCCTTGTGGCCGGATCTATCAGACTTTCTGTTTTATTTCGGACAGCTAATAACTGATAAAGCTAACAAAAATAAAAATTTATATTTCTAATAACTATCTACCAGGAGATTGTTGCTGCTCATGGTCTGGAGCAGTCCCTTTGCCTTGGGTACGGGGGTGTTATATCCAACACTCTATATGCTTATTTTTTAAAAGAATTAATTTTTTAAATAAGAAAGTAAAAACAATATACTAAAGTACGTTGAATTCATATTTAACGCTACCAAATTTAAGACGAATAGGCTGTGCCTTAGAGATGAGACACAACTGCTAATTTATTATCAAATATATGTATTTTTAAATATTTTTTTACCTGAATTACTAAACTAATTACAGATCATGAGAAGGATCGTTTGCGAGCCTAAGAACTTGCTCAAAGTGATGGGCAGTGTCGGTTGGATGAGCCTCCACCCTTGGCCGTTCCGGTAGGACCCATCGCCCCTCAATGTTCCGGACCATCCCTTTATTTTGATCCTGTCGCCAAAACGGTGGCACTCCATACGTGCTATGCAAGAAGTCGGAGTCCTTGTTTACGAGCGCGATGTCTCTCTTGGTTGCCAACTTGAACTTTCGTTTTGGACCGTGGTAGCCGTCAACGAGATGCAAAAGGGCCTCGAGGTTGTGAGCACAGCCGAGATCATTTGTTGGGCTTAAGAAAGGCGAATGGCTTTGGTCGAGTGCAAGCTCCGTTCCAACATGGGCATAGCTCCATGGAAAGTGAACCTTCTCTTCTAAATATTTTTGGTATTTGAACTTTTCATTAGCAATGAGCCCCGGTACAGTAGGAACTTTGTCATGAATATTAATAATTCTTAGCACCTGTTTGATGATGATGATGATGATAACAATGTTATATGATATGAGATAAGTTGATTAGAAGTTAGATTAATGAAACTCTATAGAAAAAGCTAGGATTTTCATATACTAGGACAATAAGGTTTGTCCAAAAGCCTCCAAAAGTAATTGGACGAATCTAAAATGGGGAAAAAGGACAGACAACCCAGCCCGGTTATCAAACGTCCCTCCCTCTGTAAAACAACAAGGTGGCATTGTACTAAGTGTTGTAGAACATGTGATCCTGTAATGCGAAACATGTGTTTTATATTTTTTTAAAATTTATATATAAAATTTGTTTTAAAAAGAGAAAAAAAAGCCAAATTAAAAAAATAAAATAAAACACATATTTTTCATTGTAGGATCCTCGTTCTCTTATTATGTACAGACCAGCCAAGTCCGTGATATGAATTTTAATGACTACAATGTATTTGTAAAAAAATAAAATAACATTATCTTAAAAAAAAAATAAAATCTAGTGGCTGGCATTGAATTTAAGATTCTACAGCTATTTCATGTGATGTTGCATTGGATTGAGGGGAGTTTCATCTTCCAAAGAGATGAAGAAAATTTCTCTTTTAATTTAGGTTATTTATTTTTAAATATATAATTACAATTTAACTATTTTTTATAAAATAATAAATTAATTAAAATTAATTATTAAATTATAATCATCCATTTAAAAATAAAGAGTGCAATCCCTTCCCCCATACATGCCCTTTAAATACTATAAATTTGATATTTTTGAAACCCATGTTATTTTTTTAAAAAAAGTGCATTTCAAAAAAAAAAATCATACTTCCAAGTAAAAATACGATCTTTTTTATTTAAGAAAAAAAAACTTAAGTGAATTTTTTTCCTACAAAACATTGTTTCTTACAATATATATATATATATATATATATATATATTCGTTATTTTTTAAGGATAACCCAAAAATATTTTTTATGATTATATTAAAAAAACAAATACTTTTCAAAATAAACAATAATAAATTAATTTATTTAAAGAAAATCTCTAGAGACCGTGAATCCTATCTATGTTTAATATTTTAAACCTATGGTCTGATGGACCCAATGGAAAAAAAAAAAAAAGGCTAATTTGAATTAGAAATAATAAAAATAAAATTAGCATGTCCGTACCTTGACTCCGAGCTCTTCGCATCTCTCCTTGAACTTCAGGTTTCCCACCCTGGGACTTGCGAACGAGAACACGGTGATCGGAATTTTCTTCGCGAAGCTCTCCTCTCTGACCACATTCAATCTCATCTCAGCAATATCATACGCCGTTAACAGCGCAAGCGCCGCCCCTAGGCTATGTCCGGTGACCGTAATGCTTAGCTCCTCGCCATTGAATCGCTCAACCAGCCGTTTCACTTCGGCCAGCACCTGCTCGCGCGCAGAGAAGGAGCAGTAGTTGCATTCCTTCTCCTTTGTGGTGTACAGATCATAGAACCCAGATTCGATTTGGATGTCCGGGTTGTCCCTAAAATGGGCCGGGCAGAGGATGTTCTTTAGGTCGTGGATCCACTCGAGGTATGTGACAGTGCCCCGCCATGAAATAACGATATCGCGGCGGCCCAGCCTCCTGATCTCCTCCTCGTCTGTGGCTACGGCGATGTAACCCATCCAATTTGCGTTGGGACTCCATATGCTTCTCGTCTTGGACTTTTGGAAAAAGTTTGGCAGGTTTATATTTGACGTTGCGTATAAAAACCTGTTCCAACATTAAAAAAACAATATATATATATATATATATATATATATATAGCAAAATATTGATTAATGAATTAAATTATTGTTGGGTTTCGGCTTCAAGTTTAAATTTCTGGGATTTGTCAATTTATTAATTAGTTCTCGGTATAAATGGCCAACTTAGGATTGGATCGCCATCCCTTTTATCCGGAATTGGTAGGATTATACCTTGAACCTAACCATCCGGACTCCATTTTAAGTATTAATGATTGTTCTTGTCTTCTTCACACCAATCGATCATGTTTTTCTTTTTTGGGGAGGGGGGATAACTCCAATGAACCTAATCGGCACATCTAAACCTATAAGATATTTGTAGAAGAAATAATTGCTCGTGGCCTTATAATAATTGAGACTATGGTATCCTTTGACTTCTCTAAAATAAAAGAAAAATTTATTATCTCAAGTTAACTCCATAAAATGATTTGATTATAGCCTATAATTCAAACCATAAGAACATGAGTTTTGAAAAAAAATTAAGAGTTAATAAATAGTAAAAAGATTAGACAGATATTTAATACTTTTATGATACGATAAATGTATTAGAGAATAAAATTGGGGCTCCATTGATAAATTCAACTCATGTTGAGTCTAATGTTTTATATGCAGGAGCAAAAAAAGTTCTATTTTTTCAAAGAGACGGCGGGTTTATTCTCTACTTTGATGCGTGGATTTGTTTAGGTATCCCTGAAATTAGCGAAAATTTAGAATGATTAATAGATAATTAACTGCACCTGCACATACTGTAGCCATAGTGCGCCATCTCCATCTTCTCAAAGAAATGGGCTCCTTGATACTTGCACGAACCACAATACTTGGAATGAGGATCAAAGTCAAAAGAATCATAGCACGACTGAGCAAACTCGCCGTACCGGAGAATCTCCCGCCGGAGATAAGAGTTCATCGGATCTAATAGACCTTCCCAGTTGCTACACCCTTGAATTTCCCTCCAAACTTCTTGGAGATCAGGCTGCCGGTCATCATCTTCTTCTTCTGCAATGTGTTTTTGATGATGCTGGTTGTGCTCTTGGAGTATTGACTCTATGCGGGAGCCTTCCGTGACTGAAGATAAACTTGACATAGATGAGCATTTGATTTTGTTTCTCATCATTTTTCTTGGACTAGGGCAGAAGGGTTTTATGGGACGGTGAAGATTCCAGGTTATGTGGAGATTCCATGGTCGGGAGATCATGATCAGATGATGATCAGAATGAGTTTTTGATGGCAGCTTGCAGTTGGGTTTGTGGGGAGATAAGAGAGAAACCATCATCGATCCGTATCCCTAATTCCGATTCTCTGTGGTTAGTGGAAATTGCGTGGAGACAGCGAGCGGTCGAGCCAGAGAATCTTCTGGCTAGATAAGCCGTTCCACGGCCAACGTTGGAGATGACTTTTCAGTCATTCCAATGAAGTTATTTATTGTCATTCAATAATTCAATTTACTTGATTAAAAATTAAATATCAAAATCAAGTCAAATTTGTAATTATTATGTTCTATTAAATCATAAATTGTTTATATGTATATGTATATGTATATGTATATGTATATGTATATGTATATGTATATGTATATGTATATGTATGTACATGTATATATCTAGATACAAAACAGTTTTTTCACATATTATCACAAGCATATATTTTTCTTAGGGACTATATCGCATTAACTTTGATGCGTCCTTAGATCTAAGTTATTGTACGGATTAGGGAACCTCCTGATCTTCGACGGCGGGTTGAACTGAGATGGGTTCGATCTCCTTCTCCTATAATCCGTATCCTACGCAACATAACAAATAAATAAGAGGTTAGAGGATTTGTGGGACTCACTTCCAGATATATCTTCTGACATTTAATTTAGAACTCTTTCATAAAGAAGAAAAACGAGAGATGATGCAAGGTGTAATGATGCACGAGTGAAGGAATTAAGAGCAGTGGCGGATGTTTTGGTTCCGACAGTTGCACTCGGTGAGGAGTGGTTTTGAAAGAGAGAGTGGTGTGTGTTCCCTCTAAGAATCGGCGGCTTCATGAGTGAGAGCTCTTTGTTCGTTTTGGACAATTTAGAGTAAGGATTGTTCTCTCTCTCCACTAGGGGTGAAGGGATATTTATAATGTTCACGTTGATTCAATTTGGCTTGGGTACCAAGGTTGATGACAGCTACCCTGTGAGGGTTCGTCAAGCTATCCAGGTGATCCTTGTAGTCGGCAATGTTAGTTTTCCTTTCCGGAGTAGTCACGTGATCGTAGATGAGCCTCCTAGAGCTTTTGCTAGGCTTCCTCAACAGATATGGCAGATGCCTCCCGCATACGTGTGCTGCTCTAATCAAGTTGTCGGCCACTGAGCTAGCAGGCTCCCTGTGCAGTGATTGGTTGGCTCATATGGGGCTATCTGTTGCACCTACTTGGTGCTCGTCTTTACCTGCCCACCATGCGTTGGATTGTAGTTGGGCTTGCCGCGACACCTTCTATGCTTCGCACCTCACGAGATCTCATTGGACTTCAACCCCTTGGGCACATTGACGGATGGGCTTGATATTGAGTTAGCCCATAAGATTATAAGACTTATCACTAACCTCCCATATTGGGTGGTTAGGCTTCACTAGCTCCCAATATGTCTGATGATGGGACGTCTCCTGCAGGTGCTGTCTCACGCGTTCTTTTTTGATGTGTTTTGCACCCTTCTGTACAACAACTCAGTGATTTGATACTTTATTTGGAAAGATTTGAGGGTGATCTTTCAGATCTATTGATTCTCTGCTGATTCTCTATGGGTGGTGTTGGTGGTCGTGATCTCTTGCAATAATGGCTCACCGATCGCCTTCTCCGGCTATAAATGAAGGTGCTTCCTATACCTTGTCTCACGAACCATTCTCCTATTGTCTAAGTGATGTGGGAAATCAGGGTGGGCAAAGAGCCTACATTGTCATTTGTCAGGATCGGAGGAAGTTCTAAGAGATTTGAAGATGCTGTTAAAGTTTGCTGTGATTTTCCTACTTGGGATGTTTTCTTACTGTAACGAAGGTGGTCCGAGCATAGGGTCACTATTATCTTCTTCTCCTAGCTATCACTGCATGGTCCTTGCCGAGGCGCTCAAGGGGAAGGTGGTTCAAGCACCAAGAGGGGAGAAAACGGCCCCTTCTCTCCCCGGCAGGGTGAGCGGCTACCTCATCTATGGCCAACGTCTCTTGTAGGGGCCGTGGGTGCTTATTGGAGGAGGAGCTTCCCAAGTCCTCCTCAAATCTAGGCCGTCATCATTGAATTGGGTCCGGCGTAGACTCCGATTTGTGCAGCTATGGGCTGCCTCCGTGGAAGGTCTCAGGTGGTTGCCTCCTAGGTGAGAGCAGATGGATAATCCCTTGCTCTTACCGGGGAGGGCCTTTGCATGTTCTCCTTGTTGTGATACATTCTTCCAAGGGGATGGACAATAGGGAGGCCGGTCTTCAAGAGGACAACGGCTGCATTTTTCCTTCCAATCATAGTTGTCTTCCGCGAAGCTATGGGCGAATGCCGTCGGATCGTTACATCATATATTTTATTCTCTTATGATGTTATACATCTGCCATCGGAGACTTGTACTTTATAAAAGGAATTAATAATGGAACTACCAAATATTTCCTATTTTCATGTTTCATGACTCCAATATTTTTGCATGATATGAATGATCAAAGCATTCGGATGTTGCCTTCGGCTGCCCGGGCCTTGCTACCCTGACAGTTCATCCCCCTAATAGCTCGGTCCTCTGGCAGTTTGTCTCACTGCAGCTTGCCCTATCATTCAGTTGGGCCATGGCCGGTTGAACCGGCCTCGAGTCTATCAAGGCCATGCATCATCAGTTCGTAATCTTGGGGAGTGATGCGCAAGGGCAACATTAGTTGAACTACACCATTGTCACATCGATCGCAACATCAGAGTACATTAATTGTGATGGGAAGTGCCACATCACACAACATAATGGTGCTAACAAAAAGACGCGCTACTTCCTAGGCCAGGGTCATGGCTATTTAAGCGTTAAACCCTGATGCGTCTCGGGATCCAAATTTCGAACAGATTCGGTTGATCCTCTTGATGTGGTTCCAGCTCCGTTCCCTGAGTTGGACCCTACACACCACTAAACAGAACAGGAGGTCAGCGTGTCGGCAAAAAATGGTCCCACCGAAAACACTCCGACGTTCAAGTTAGTAAAATAGTCTTCAAAAGACTGAAACTGAAATTGAGAGAAAGAGAGCGACAAAGAGAGTGTTTTTTTCAAATGTAAGAGAGACGTAAGGCCTTCTTAAATCCGGAAGGTGGGAAGGCAGTAAACGATCGTGAGAGGCGCGCTTGTTTGCCTTGGGGTTGATGGTGAATTGGGCAGTTTTGTGAGTTCCAATGTCAGAGAAAGTCGTTCACTGAGAGCACTTGTGTTTCAAAGAGCGTATGCAATTGAGAGAGTAATAGAAAGCTTGATTGAGAGTGCGGTTGGAAGCATTGATGAAAGCCTCCCCTGGATGGTGAATCCAGGGTTTCTTTTATGGCGGAGAGGGTGATCCTCCTTCTTTGAAAGGAGGGATTGCCTTCGTGATCTATTGGCTGGCCTTCCTTTTGGGGATGATGTCGGTTGCCAAACTATGAAGGATAGTTTCCTTCTAAGGCGACTGACAGCTTTCCAAACCGGACACCTTCCTTCTGTGCATGTTACCGTTGGAGAGCCTGGGCTGGCAAAGATTTGGAGAAATGTGGCGTCTTCCTTATATGGGAGGCGCCAATATTGCCAATGTCCTTTTTGGTGCCAGTTGGGATCGTGGAATATCCTTGGAAAGCCGTTGTTAGCCTTTTGGTGATTTGTGGGCCTAAATGGACTAGGCCCGTTACTATACGCAAGACTCTTTGGGCCGAATGCGCGTAACACGGACGGTTAATGTTTGAGTTGACCGTCTGCTAGAGAGTTGGCCGCACGGACGGTCAGCACCATTGTTGACCGTCTTGGGCCTTTCAATTCTGGGCCCGTTCTGGGCCGCAAGAAATGTTGACCGTCCCTCTAGGGCCTTTGTTGACTTTTTGGGGCCAGCCCATTTCTGGTGTACCCATCACTAGCCTCCCATGCTGGTGGCCAGAAGTCTGGGCTCCAATATGTTCATGATGGGACGCCCCTTATTGTCCAGAGGGTCCCATGGGGTTTCATGAAAGGCGTGGAGGAGAGTTTGGCTAGAATTATTGACCGTCCTGGTCAATTCCGAAGAACCAGAATTGTTGACCGTCCTGGTCAATTCCGGAGAACCAAAATTATTGACCATCCTGGTCAATTTCGGAGAATCGGAATTGCTGACCGTCTTGGTCAATTTTGGAGAACCAAAATTATTGACCGTCCTGGTCAATTCCGGAGCACCAGAATTGTTGACCGTCTTGGCCAATTCCTAAAGCGTTTTCTGCCAGTCTTTAGCCGCTTTACAAGGCAGAGAGCAACACGTGTCTCCCTTTGGTTGGAAGGAGATCCTGGCCATTAATGCGCCAGAGATCCGTCCTTTTGCAGGGTCAAGTAGAGAGGTGACACATGGCAGGACTGACGGTGTTCTTAATGAGGGGTTTTGTGCTTGGCGCTTAAGTTTTTCTTTCGTAATTTGAAATTGTTTGTGCCTTCAGTCCGTCGTCTTCTTCCTTCTTTTTTCTGGAAAACCTAACTCTCCGTGTATCCATGGCTTCCGCCGCCGATTTTGCTTCCGTTCTGAGAGAAAATGACGTCAAAGCTCTGTGCGTCAAATTCAATATTCCAAAGGAGATTGCCTGGAGAATTTCGGACAAGGACGACAGGGCTTATTCTCCACCGGAGGAGCACATCACTGTTTACGAGGCTCATCTGAGGAGCGGCCTCCGCCTGCCGTTGTCGGAGGAGCTAGAGTCAATTATGAAGGCTCTGCGAGTACCCATTGCTTAGCTCCATGCCAACGCTATGAGGTATCTCTGCACCATGTGCATTTTTGCTCGAAAGCTTGGCAAGAAGTTTAAAATTTCTGACGTTAGGGTTTTGTTTAAAGTGAATCAGGGGGAGAGTCGATATCGCTCTCTCCCCATACCGGAATAAAAATTAGTAAGGTGATTCACGACTCGCTGAAGAACTGAAAAAACCGGTTCTTCTTCGTGAGTGTGGGGGCCAAATGGCCGCTCGCGAAGGATTGGGGCCAAATTCCGGAGGAGTACTTTGGGGCGCCGTCTCGGACGGAGTGGGCGGCCTACGCGTGGCTGACGAAAGCAATAGCGGAGATTCCGGATGATTTTGCTCTGGATTTTTTGGTTTCTCGAGAGCAAACAAGGAAAGCGAACTGGGGTCCGCCCTCCCCAACTAGAAAACCTATGCCGCTCGTGAGGATGGTGAACCCCGATGAGACCAAAGGGGTAATTATCCGTATGCGATGTCCTGACGAAGGGTCTATCGACCCGCTGCCTGAGAAGGTGACAGAGACACCCTCGTCGTTGTCGTCGCTTATTGATTATGTTGTCGCGGGGATCTATGCTAGGGCTGGCAGCACCGCGGGCCTAGAAAAGACCTATGAGGATTGGCGGGCGGACTCAAGAGTCGTCTTGGGACAGCCTACGCCGCAAGCGGTTTTCGGTGCTGAGTCGATGGAATCTTTTGAGGGGCCAACTTGTGAGACGGTGACGGCCATGCAGACTTCTGCTGTGGAGCCAACAGCGGGGCTCGACTCTTCAGCAGCTGCTCCAAAGGCCGCCAAAGAGGATCCTGTGGCAGCTATTCCAGAGGCTGCAAGAGAGGAGCCCACAGCTACTGTGGACGAGACCGATGCATTCCTGGATCGCATTTTGGATGAGGTAGCCGTGAGTTTGGCATGGGAGGATGCCCCTGGTTCATCATCTCCTGGTCTACCGCCAACTGGTCCACTGCTAATTGGGCCAGGTCTAGAGTCCAGGCCCATGGGTCCTTGAGGAAGACTTACGAGGTATGATTTCTGTAATGGCTTCCTTGTACTTCTTTCTTCCTTGTGTTTGTAACTTACACTTCGCTTTTGTCTTGTACAGTCAAGGAGGTTGATCTCAGCCTTCTCTCGGGAGGTGGAGTAATGCGATCGCATCATTGCGGACCAGGAGACTGAGATCGCCTGGCTGGAGGCCAAGCTGGCTGTCTCAGGAGGGGAGCTCCGCGAGCAGACTGCTGCTCTCGAGGTTGTCATGGCTGGCATGGAGGTGGAGAACGCTAAGCTGAAAGCCGAGGTCGCCCGCTTGAAGGAGGAGGATGATCGACATAATAAAGTCAAGAAGCGGCTTGCGGACCAAATCATAGACCTGGAGAATGATCTGGCCATCAGTATCCGTCCCATCGAGCTTGAAGGCATGCTGCATGCGCGGCTGTTGGAGGGGATCAACGTCGGCCGGCGTATCGCGCGGTTGATTGATCCCAATTTTCCAGCCGAACTCATCAATCAATCTAACAGAGCGGCGTAGCGCAAAGAAGACCTTGTAGGGGATCCCCCATGACAACCAGAGACAGCCGTTGTGTTTTCCTCTTTGTTTTTGTATTGATGTAACCATGTAACACAATTAAAGCAATAAAACGGGAATTATCTCCAGTTGGCGTCCATTGATTTTTACTGCTTTTTGTGTCGGTGTGTGTTGTTGCATGGGGCGGCCAACCTAGTTTGCCGGTGACTGTTGCTTGGTTGCCTAAGGAGCTAAGTCCTTGGGCATGGCAGGTGGTTGTGCTAACCAGCCTTGTGGTGTTGTCCAAGTGGTTGCTTGAGCAGTCAGCGTTGGAGAAGAAACGCTTCTCATCGTTGCTCGATCACACTACCCTCTCGTAGAGGGGGTTATTGCGTGGGGCGGCCAACTCGGTTGGTTGGCTGCCTAAGGAGTAAAGTCCTTAAGCTGGACAGGTGGTTGTGTTAACTAGCCTGGTGGCGCCGTACAAGTGATGACTTGGGCAGCCAATGTTGGAGAAGAAATGATTCTCCGTTCGACCGTCGTTGACTGACGTTGCTACTCCCCGTGAGGGAGGTCATCGTGTGTGATGTACTAGCCCCCTAAGGTTTTTGACCGTTAATAGGCCACTTTGATGATCAAGATTTAAGACCGCTTATAGGCCACCTGGATGACCAGGGTTTAAGACTGCTCACGGGCCACCTGGATGATTAGGATTTAAGACCGCTCATGGGCCACCTGGATGACCAGGGTTTAAGACTGCTCACGGGCCATCTGGATGATCAGGGTTTAAGACCGCTCATGGGCCACCTGGATGATCAGGGTTTAAGACCGCTCATGGGTCACCTGGATGACCAAGGTTTAAATATGATCGCTAACGGGCCGGTTGGATGACCGAGGTTCAAATTCGACGGCTTTTGGCCGCCTGGATGACCAGGGTTTAACGAGAGGGTGAAAACCCTCCCGACTTAGGGGCAGTTTAGGTCGGGTAAACCTGCAAGGCAAACGCAGTTTATATGTATGCACACAAAGACTAGGATTCTATATGCTAAGTAAACTTATCATTTTACCAAATTAAAACAAGCATGCGAATGAATGCACACAAACGGGTGAGTGCGTACCTGGGTTCCCTATTGGAAGTATCGTTTGAGGTGGATCGCGTTCCACGTTCGTGGGACCAACTTTCCATCCTGGTTTCGGAGTTTGTATGCTCCATTTCGCAGGACGGCGGAAACCAAGAAAGGCCCTTCCCAGTTAGGGGAGAGCTTATTCGCGGCCAAGAAAGCCTATGGCATCGACCTTCCCAACGAGACCATCAGACCTTTTATTGTAAACTTGCCCACTTTTTTTCACCTTGCATCATCGACGCCGTAGGACCAAGTCCCCAACGGTTTTGGTAAGTACCGGGCAACTCGGTGTTGGTAGGCTGCTGTCCGTATTCTGGCAGCGTCGCAGGCTTCCTCTAGCAAGTCTAAGTACTCCCTGATTTTCTGGGAATTAGACCGTGGGTCGAAAGACTCTACCCTAAGACTTGGAAGCTCGATTTCCACCAGGATTACCGCCTCAGTCCCGTAGCAGAGACTGAAGGGTATCTTGCGCATTGGTTCCTTCGGGGTCGTCGATAAAGACCAGAGGACGGATGGGAGTTTGTCAACCTAGGAGCCCCTGGCGTCCTCCAGCTTACTTTTTAACCCATGGAGAAGCGTACAGTTCATAACCTCCACCTGCCCGTTGGCCTGGGGGTATGCCACCGAAGTGTGGACCAGTCTGATGCCAAAGCTAGTGCAATACTTAGTGAAGTGCTTCCCCGAAAATTGGGTCCTGTTGTCGGTCACTATGACCTCTGGGACGCCAAACTTGCAGACAATGCTCTGGCGAAGAAATTTCAATGCGTTGTGCTCCGTGATTTTTGCCAGCGGGACTGCCTCGACCCACTTGGTGAAATAGTCGATGCCCGTGATGATAAACTTTCTTTGCCCCGTGGCAATGGAAAATGGGCCGAGAATATCGAGCACCCATTGCGCGAAGGGCCAAGGGGCTTGAAGTGACTTCAGGTCAGTAGACAGCTGATGGTGAAGGTTGCCATGAAGCTGGCAGCTTTCACATTTCTTCACAAACTCAAGCGCGTCCTTTTTCATCGAAGGCCAGTAATAGCCCTGCCGCATGATCTTGAAGGCCAGGTTTTTTCCGCCTACGTGTGATCCGTAAATCCCGAGGTGGACCTCCCCAGGACGTAGTCAGCATCCTCAGGAGATAGATAGCGGAGGTACGGAGTCGAGTATCCACGGTGATACAGCTGCCCATCGACTACCGTGTACCAGCCAGCTGTCTTTTTAATTCTCTTAGCCTTTTCGGCGTCCTCTGGGAGTGATCCATCAGCCAAGTACCTAAGGTAGGGCGTCATCTAGTTTTCCGTCTCGAAAATCTGCATCGCCTCCTGTTTCTCTATGTTGGGAGCATTCAGAATTTCCCTCATGTCCCTCGAGTACTGTTCTAGGTTTTTGACAGCGGCGGCTCTAGCCAACCGGTCTGCCGTTTAATTTTCAGTTCTGGAAACATGAATCAGGGTCAGCTTGTCAAAACCCTGAATAGCCTCCCTTGCCTTTGCCAGGTACTTGGTCAAGCAAGGGTTGTTTGCCTCAAGCCCTTGTTAACCTGGTTGACGATTAGTTCAGAATCACTGTAAACTGCCAACCTCTTGGCTGAGCATTCCTTTGCCAATCGTAAGCCAGCTAGCAGGGCTTGGTACTCGACGACGTTATTGGAGGCCGGGAAGCTAAGTTTGAGGGAATACTTAACCTCGAATCCATCAGGGGTCGTAAGGACCACCCCTGCTCCGCTACCATTGTCCGTGGACGATTCGTCCACGTGGAGTACCCATTCTGAAAATTTGTCTGGCTGTTCTGCATTT
The DNA here is from genome assembly GCA_033239525.1 of Nepenthes gracilis. NCBI lineage: Eukaryota > Viridiplantae > Streptophyta > Magnoliopsida > Caryophyllales > Nepenthaceae > Nepenthes > Nepenthes gracilis. Next base: position 17,851,604 of record BSYO01000007.1, read on the forward strand.
TCTGCGGGCTGTTCCTTGTGAATTGGGGTCGTGGTCTCAACAATGAAGTCGATCAGAGCCTGTGCTTTTATGGTAGGTCTCGGCTTGAATTCGATGTCGAACTCACCCAATTCGATAGCCCACTTTATCAGCCGTTCAGAAATGTCGGGTTTCTGGAGTATACTTTTCAGCGGTTGGTCAGTGAGAACCACTATTCGATGCGCCTGAAAGTACGGCCTCAACTTTCGCACAGCGAAGATAAGTGCTAGGGCTATTTTTTTCGCGCGCGGATAGTGAGTTTCTGGACCGGTCAACGTTTTACTCACATAGTAGACTGGCTGCTGGATATCGGATTCCTGGCGCACGAGGATGGAGCTGAGGGCCACTTTTGACACTGCCAGGTAAAGGTTCAGCTCGTCTCCGTCTTTGGGTGACGCTAGCAACGGTGGGCTGGCCAGATACTGCTTCAATTCATCAAAGGCAGCTTGACAGTCAGCCGTCTACTGGAATCCGTTAGATTTTGTCCCTCTCAGGGCTTTAAAGAAGGGCTGGTACTTATCACCAGACTTCGCGAGGAAGCGGGTTAAAGCCTCCAGCCGCCCAGTCAATCGCTGGACGTCTTTGACATTCCGTGGGGGGGCCATGTTAGCGAGGGCCTTGATCTTTTCTGGGTTAGCCTCGATCCCCCGCTGGGAGACGATGAAACCCAAGAACTTTCCTGGGGCCACCCCGAAGACACACTTGGTTGGATTCAGCTTCATTTGATGCTGGCGGAGCACCTCGAATGATTCTTCCAGGTCGCGTATGTAGTCACCAGTGACTTTGCTCTTAACGAGCATGTCGCCGACGTAGACCTCCATGTTGTGACCAATCTGCTTTTTGAACATCTTGTTGACCAGTCGCTGGTAAGTTGCTCCAGTATTTTTCAGTCCAAAGGGCATCACTTTGTAGCAGTAGGTGCCCTGATCTGTCATGAATGAGGTATACTCCTCGTCCTCCTGACTCATTCGAATCTGGTTGTAACCCGAACAGGCGTCCATGAAGCTTAGTAGCTCATGTTCGGCCGTGGAGTCAACTAGTAGGTCAATCCGGGGCAACGAAAAACTGTCTTTCGGGCAGGCCTTGTTGACGTCGGTAAAATCTATGTGCATTCACCATTTACCGTTGCTCTTTTTAACCAGGACGACATTCGAAAGCCAATCTCGATACTAGATTTCTCTTATAAACCCAGCGTCAGCAGCCTTCTTCACCTCCTCTCGGATGGCGATCAATTTCTCTATGGAGTGGCTTCTCCGCTTTTGCTTGACCGGCTTCCAGCCAGGATCAAGGCCCAACTTATGGACCATTACCTCAGCTGAAATCCCGGGCATATCTGCGGGAGTCCATGCAAATATGTCGGCGTTCCATTGTAGGAACGCGATCAGCTCATCGCGCAGTGGTCCGGTGAGTGAGCCGCCGATTTGTACACACTTTTTCGGATTCTCCGGGTCTAGTGGAATTAGATCGGTGGCTTCACCGGACTGCGCCTGCTGGAGGGTAGTCTCGTCTCTGTGGTTGAGTTCCCCAATCGCTTTAGCGCTGCTGCCTGGGGGCGATCTGCGACATGTAGCAGTTCATCCAGTAATTTGATCGCCTAGCACCTCCCCGACACCGTAGGATGTTGGAAACTTGATTTTGAGGTGTGGAATCGAGGTAACTGCCCCGAATGCCGTCAGGCACGGCCTGCCCAGTATAGCATTGTATACTGAGGGTAAGTCGACCACCAGGAAGGTAAGTGTGCGACTTGCTGTTTTTGGATACGTCCCTAAGGTAACTTCCAATTGAATAGTCCATTGAACCGGCACTAGTTCATTGTCAAGGCCATATAATGGGCCTTCGGCCGATTTTAGTTGGTTCTTTTTTAGGCCTAATTTGAAGAATGCATCCAAGTAAAGCAAATCACGAGAATTTTCATTATCGATAAATACTCGCTTCAGCTTGTAGTCTACACTACCGTCTAAAATGAGGGCAGATACAACGAGGGGATCAGCATGGGGGGACACTACATGGGCTAAATCATCATCACTGAAACTGATAGAGTTATCCTTTGTGTGCTGCCTCTTCCTCCCAGCCTACTGTTCCTCACTGCTAGATGGGCTTTTAGCGGGTCGAGTGGTGACCATGCTCACCACCCCCGCTGCAATCCGGTTTTGGGGTGGAGTCTGCTCCTACCCCTCTTCTCCAGCCGCTCCAGAGCTCTGTCCAGGACCTCTGACAAACTTCGTGAGGTGGCCTCTACGAATCAGATCCTCGATCTCCCTTTGCAGCATCTTGCAGTCCTCAGTCGAGTGGCCAGCAGAACGATGGAAGTCACAGTACTTTGACTGGTTTCTTGAGTCCCTCTTCAGCGGTTTGGGCCACTTCAGGAACTTTTCTCCACGGATCTGCATGAGGACGTTGGCGCGCGTGTCCGTCAGAGGTGTGAAACTGGTGGGCCCATAGTCTCTGCGTTCTGGGGGCCTAGTCCGGCGCCGCTTTTGGCGGGGGTGTTCTCCACCACTGTACTTTCTCTTCCCCTCACCAGGGAATGACCGAGGCTGATTCGTCCCCTCTGGACGTTTTGCCTCGTTGGCCTCTTCTGCTACAGCGTAGGCTCTGGTGATGGACTCTGCTTCTCGAAAAGTTTGAGGATTTTTGTGGGCAAGGTGCTTGAAAAAGTCACCGTAAGTAAGCGCAGAGATGAAACTACCCAACTTCATCTCCTTTGTGATCCTGGGAATCCTTCTAGCCTCCGCCACGAAGCGATCCAGGAAGAGCTGTGGGTTCTCTCCCGGTTTCTGCTTGATGTGGGAGAGGTTCCATGGCTGCTTCTCTTCCCGTCGGCTCGAGGCGTACTGAGCCAAGAAGAGATCCGTGAGTTCACGGAAACTGCTGATGGTGCCTGAAGGGAGGTGATGGAACCAAATTCGAGTATCTCCCTTCAGCGTGAGCGGAAAGCAACGGCACATCGCTGAGTCTTTTAGCCCTTGTAAACTTAGATCGGTGCGAAAATGATCCAGGTGGTCAACTGGATCACTGCACCCATCGTATAAGCCAAGGGACGACATCTTGAACTTCGTCGGTAGTGGACGGCTCAGGATCTCTGCAGTAAAAGGAGATCGGTCCAAGTCGATAGCGCGCTCCTCCTCTTGGAACACACGGTTCCAGATCTTGTCCACCCGCGGATCGGCGCGAGCGACGTTTGCTGATCGTTTGGAGTTGAGATAATCCCTCAACTCCGTCTTGTCCCTGGAGGGTTCAGCAGTTGGTCGGCTGCTGCCTCAAGTAGACTTGGCAGTCCTGGAGGCTCGCTGGATCTTGTCCACCAGCAGTTGGTCGGCTGGACTGCGTTGTTGTCTTCTACCCGAGAGTATCGGGGGTTTCTTCTCTCCGGGATTTCTGGTGGAGACATGTTCCCAGAGCGTTCCTCAAGTCTGTCTTGGCCAGGAACACAGGAGGATGCTGGAGCCGGGTTGTCCCCGATTTTCACGGGCCTCTTGGCTGGCTTTTCCTTCCTCTGGCCACCCCTTTTGGTGGCAGGGGCAGGGATGGCTGCTGGTGGAGCCGCCTGCAGTCGTTGCTCGTTCTGAGCGCAAAGTAACTGGAGCAGGCAATTATTGGCCTGCATCTGCTCCACTAGTTGTTGAAAATAAGGCGGTGGTACTCTGCCCGTGGCCCCATTGACCATGGCACTAGCAGCGTGGTCCTGGTCGGGGTTAGCAGCATCTCTAGCGGGATCGCTAGCCTGGGCTCTCGTGTTCACCATTGTAAAATCAGATGGTGACAGAGAGTTTGTGCAGATTTTTGTGGTAGGCTTTTTAAGCGCTTTCCACAGACGGTGCCAATGATGCGTCTCTGGATCCAAACTTCGAACAGATTCGGTTGATCTTCTTGATGTGGTTCCGGCTCCATTCCCTGAGTTGGACCCTGCACACCACTAAACAGAACAGGAGGTCAGCGTGTCGGTGAAAAATGGTCCCACCGAAAATACTCCGATGCTCAAGTTAGTAAAACAGTTTTCAAAAGAGTGAAACTGAAATTGAGAGAAAGAGAGAGACAAAGGGAGTGTTTTTTTCCAGATATAAGAGAGACGTGAGGCCTTCTTGAATCCAGAAGGTGGGAAGGCAATAAACGGCCGTGAGAAGCGCGCTTGTTTGCCTTGGGGTTGATGGTGAATGTGTTTGGAGTAGCAGGGAGCTTGGGTAGTTCTGTGAGTTCCAATGTCAGAGAAATTCGTTCACTGAGAGCACTTATGTTTCAGAGAGCGTATGCAATTGAGAGAGTAATGGAAAGCTTGATTGAGAGCGTGATTGGAAGTGTTGATGAAAGCCTCCCCTGGATGGTGAATCTAGGGTTTCTTTTATGGTGGAGAGGGCGATCCTCCTTCTTTGGAAGGAGGGATTGCCTCCGTGATCTGTTGGCCGGGCCTTCCTTTTGGGGTGATGTCGGTTGTCAAACTGTGAAGGATAGTTTCCTTTTGAGGCGACCGACAGCTTTCCAAATCGGACATCTTTATTCTGTGCATGTTACCGTTGGAGAGCCTGGGTTGGCAAAAATTTGGAGAAATCTGGCGCCTTCCTTATATGGGAGGCACTAATATTGCCAATGTCCTTTTTGGTGCCAGCTGGGATCGTGGAATATCCTTGGAAAGCTATTGCTAGCCTTCTGGTGATTCGTGGGCCTAAACAGACTATGCCCGTTACTGTAGGCAAACCTCTTTGGGCCCAACGCGCGTAACGCAGACGGTCAACATTTGAGTTGACCGTCTGCTAGCGAGTTGGCCGCCCGAACGGTCAACGCCATCGTTGACCGTCTTGGGCCTTTCAATTCTGGGCCCGTTCTTGGCCGCAAGAAACGTTGACCGTCCCTCTTGGGCCTTTGTTGACTTTTTGGGGCCAGTCCATTTCTGGTGTACCCATCAAACCCTAACTGTTTTGACACTCTTTGGCTTTACAAGCATCTCGGCTTGAGAATTGCCATCTTTCCTTCTTGCTCATTTTGCTTCCCAAATGGCTCAAGAAGGCGTCATTGATATCCCTGCCTTGCTTGCTTGGTCGCCAAAAGTATCATCTTCCACTAACCCCTCATCCTCGACCCAGAGGGAAGCCGTGGTGATGAGTAGACAAGTACGATTCCCACTCAAAGGGGGCTGGCGCAGCCCCAGTGCCGCCTGCCATGCCTACGAGGTGACCCGAGACGCTGCAAATGCCGAGACTCTCTTGAGAAGGTGGCTAAACAATGGGCAACATTATCTGGTTCCCCCTCTCCAGATGACAGTCAGCCTATAGCAGAGTTAGGCAGAGTGTCGGTGGGTCTTTGAGGGGGACGGCCACCATGCCACCTCCATCTCTCCAGGCTTCTGGGACTACCGGGCCCGTTGAGGGCGAAGAGTCTTCCATGCTTCCTACTCTGGCCAAGGGCGGGCCAAGAGTCGATATGGAGGGCGCACCGATCCTTGCACCGTCCCTGACCCAGTATAGGGTCCCTGCTGTCATTGTCTCCCTGAGTGAGGAACCCATGCCTAGTCTCCTCATTGGTTTCATTGAGAAGGCTTCTTGCAACGAGTGGATCGCCAAAGTCCAAGCCAGAGAGGCTGGTGACAATTGTGAGGTGGTGGGAATTGAAGCGACCGTTGAGTCGTAGGAGGCGGCTAAGGTGCCTCGTTTTGAGCCTTTGGCACCTATGGCTCGATAGGGGTACAAGGCCATCAAATCTGTGGAGGAGGAGCTTCCTGAGTCCTCCTCGAATCTAGGCCGTCATCATTGTGCTATGTCTGGCGCAGACTCCGATTTGTGCAGCTATGGGCTGCCTCGGTGGAAGGTCTCTAGTGGTCGCCTCCTAGGTGAGACAGATGGATAATCCCCCGCTCTTCCCGGGGAGGGCCTTTGCAAGCTCTCCTTGTTGTGATACATTCTTCCAAGGGGATGGACAATAGGGAGGCCAGTCTTCAAGAGGACAACGGCTGCATTTTGCCTTCCTATCATAGTTGTCTTCCCGGTAGCCGTTTGGGCAAATCTTGTCGGGTCGTTACTTCATATAATTTATTCTCTTATGATGTTATACGTTCGCCATCTGATGCTTGTACTTTATAAAAGAGATTAATAATGGAACTACCAAGTATTGCCTATTTTCATGTTTCATGACTCCAATATTTTTGCATGATATGAATGATCAAAGCTTTCGGATGTTGCCTTCGGCTCCTCGAGCCTTGCCAACCTGACAGTTTGGCCCTCCTGACTGCTCGGTCTTCTGGCAGTTTGACTCACTGCAACTTGCCCTAACATTCGGTTGGGGCACGGCTGGTTGAACCGGCCTTGAGTTTATCAAGGCCATGCGTCATCAGTTCATAATCTTGGGGAGTGATGCGCAAGGCCAACATTAGTTGAACTGCACCATTGTCGCATCAATCACAACATCAGAGCACATTGATTGCGATGGGATGTACGACATCACACGCCATAATGGTGCTAACAAAAAGATGCGTTGCTTCCCAGGCCAGGGTCATGGCTATTTAAGCGTTGAACCCTAACTGTTTCGACACTCTTTGGCTTTACAAGCTTCTCGACTTGAGACTTGCCATCTTTCCTTCTTGCTCATTCTGCTTCCCAAATGGCTCAAGAAGGTGTCATTGGCATCCCTGCCTTGCTTGCTTGGTCGTCAAAAGTATCGTATTCCACTGACCTTGCGTCCTCGACCAGGGGGGAAGCCGTGATGAGCAGACAACAGTGGAAATCGAAGAAGATGATTCAGAAAGTGTGGCTGCCGCCGAGGAGGGGCGTTATTCAGATGCCTCAATTCCTGGGCCCTGGGGTTCGGCGGGTCCCACTCGGCTTTGAGTCTATTGGATCCTCTCTTCCTTTCGTCCGCTTTACGGTAAGGAAGTATTTTACAGATTTCTGTACCTTGAAGTTATGCTTTTTTGCTATTACCTTTGCTTAACCACTTCCTTTCCATTTTGGCAGCCACGGAGGGTGTCCCACGTGGTGGAGGATCTAGTGCGACTGCAAGATTACAACATTGCTCAATTACGGTAGGTGTGTGATGAACAGGGTGCCGAGTGGGTGGAGTGCCAGGCTGATGTTGCTGTCGGTGAGGCACTGGAGAGTTAAGCACGGGCCAATTATCTTGACTGTGCTCTATTCGAGTGTGAGATGAGATCACAAGAGCTCTTAGAGGCCTATGCTCGAGCTCTGGATCAGATCGTATCGCTCGATGACAAATTGAGAATTAGGTTTCACCTTGATGAGGTGGCTCCGATGCTAAACGAGCAGTTCTAGGAAGGCATTTGTCTTTGCAGAAGGATAGTCTCCCTTCTAGCCCTCGATTTTCCTGTCAGCTTCCTTGACTCAAGGAATGCTAGAGCTTCCCACTTCTCAAACATGATCGGCTTCCTAATTGGAGAGGACAGAGGGCCTATGCCACGCTTTTCGAGGGGTCCTCGACTATAGGATAGTCATCTGGTTAGACCATAGGTATAGATAGCATTTTGTACCTTTCGAGGATGTTAGATGTCTTCAAATGTAATCTTGAATTTTCAATAAAAGATCTAGACCTTCTTGAGCATCGTTGCATGATGTGTGTGGTCTAATTGAATGCTGCTTTCTATTTCTCATTGATTGTCAAACAGATCATTCAGGCCATCGGTGGTCTGATTTTCTGGCGATCATGATTGACGGTGCTCTGTCCTAAACACTAGGTTGGGATGAGGGCCAATCGAATTGACCTCAAGCCCACCAAGGTTGCATGCTGTAAGTTTTATCAGTTTGGGAAATGGAGCATTGGGGCCTTGAAACTTGTGCCTTCCTATCAATTTGACAACCAAAATCTGATAGGGGTCAGCCATCTGCGTAGGAATTCGTAGTGTCTGACCATCATTACTAACGCCAGGCAACTGATGCCTCGCAGCGCCTCAGGGTGGAGGCACGTGTTGTTTCCATCATGGGGCATGCATCTTTGGTTTTTCTCACACGATGCCATTTTGAGCTAGAGTGGTAGCTTATTTAAACTCAAAGTATTCATCTTTTCCAAATTTTTTCTTTCTCAATTCAAATCGCTTCGTACTGAGCTTTCCTTTTAGTTTCTCCATGGCTTCCATGGGTGTAGACACTAACCCATCCATTTTGACCTCCCATGATGTTGAGTTCTATTAGCTCGGTACAAGATCTCAAGTGCCATGGAATACATGCTGCCGGGCAAAGACTGTAGAGCATGCTCCCTCATCAGGGGTTCATCACAGTTTACAAGGCCCATTTGAAGGGAGGCCTGCATTTCCTGATCACTTCAGAGTTGTATGGTATTCTAACTACCTTAGACATTCCAGTTGCGAGGCTTCATCCCAATGTCGTTCAGTACCTGGTCTCCTTGTGTCTTTGCCTGCCACCATGACTACAAGTTAGGCACTATGGCCGTGAAGATGATCTTCTAGTTTAACCAAAGTGCAGACTGGATTTCAATTTTCCTTCACTCGAGGTTCCTGCTGCATGGGGGAAACCCTGACTCGACAAAGAAATAGAAGAACCGATATTTTTTCATAGTGATTTCTTCCGAGTGGGCTCCTTCCAACAGGTGGGGTAAGGTGCGAGCTGCTTTTGTTGGCGAAGCGGGAGATTGGGAGAAGGAATCGGTGAAGTCGCTGATGGACCTTGTCGAAGCACACGCCAGGACTTTCTGTGAGAAGAGTCATTGGCTGTCTGCGGAGGCACTTGCACAGGCTAAGTAGGATTCCCACTTGGAGGGGGCTGGCGTAGCCCCAGCGCCACCTGCCACGCCTAAGAGGAAACCTGAGACATTACAAATCTGAGACTCTCCTGAGAAGGAGGCCAAACAACAGGCAACATTATCTGGTTCCTCCTCTTCAGACAACAGTCAGCCTATAGTGGAGTTAGGCAGATTGTTGGTGGGTCTTCAAGGGGGACGGCCACCATGCCACCTCCATCACTCCAGGCTTCGAGGGCTACTAGGCCCATTGAGCGCGAAGATTCTTCCATGCTTCCTACTCTGGCCGAGGGTGGACAGGGAGTCGATATGGAGGGCGTGCCGATCCCCGCACCATCCCTGGCCCAGTACGGGGCCCCTGCTACCATTGTCTCCCCGAGCGAGGAACCCATGCTTGGTCTCCCCACTGGTTTCACTGAGGAGGCTTCTTGCAATGAATGGATTGCCAAAGTCCAAGTCGGAGAGGCCGGTGACGATTATGAGGTGGCGGGAATTGAAGTGACTGTTGAGACGTAGGAGGCTATTAAGGTGCCTCATTTCAAGCCTTTGGAACCAATGGCTCGAGAGGGGTGCAAGGCCATCAAATCTTAGAGGTGATTGAGAGTCCTTGCTTTGAGCCCCCTGTGCCTAAAATTCAGGTGGCAGCTAGGGCTCTTGGCGCTAAGGTCCACAAGGTCACCAATGCATTTGGCTCCAAGCCCCCAGCGTATGATGTCCTAGGGACCCTAATTGCCCTGTTGAATGTCCACCTTCAGGGAAACCATCATTCGCCGAGGCATCGACTGCAAAACTCCTTACTTCTTCCTGTGGCTTTTGTTGTTACTCAGTTGACGGGTTCTTCATTTACAAGTTCAAGAGAGGCTTTTCCAGTGCGCCGCCATTGTCGGCCTCCTATCCCAATTATACGCTGATTCAGTGTTACACAAAGAGGTGGAGGATCGGGTGAGGTGAAGTGAAGAGCGGGCTGCCTGCCTCGACTGTAAGCAGTTTGAGCCTAAGGTGCCGATTGCCTTCCTCGAGGATGAGCTCCACAGGGCTGAGTAGCATCATGCTCATCTCTAAGAGGAGAATCTCCTGCTTGAAAGCAAGCTCAGGGTCCAATTCAATCCAGGTGAGGTTAGCCCAGCTATGGGCAGCCTTCGGGAGTTGTCGAGCAGGTTAAAACATTTAACCCAGAGGTTGGGCAGCCTAATTTCTATCGGGATGATCGCTTCAGTCTTGTAACATAAACTGAATGGTGTTTTGCAGGTCGACTCCCTCAGTATCGTCGTGTACGACATATCGTCGTATAGGGGTCCTTCGATTGATTTTATTTGACTCTTCTTTAATCCAAGTTTAAAATACATATCGAGATAGAGTAAATTTTAAAAATTTTTATTATCTATAAAAACTCATTTCAACTGGTAATCAATCATACCGTCTAAAACGAGTGCGGATACAACTAAAGGGTCAGAAAAGGGAGTTATTACATGTGTCATATCATTATTGGTAAAACTAACAACATTATTCCTAACTCATATCCTCGGCTTTTTACTACTGGAAGTTGTCTCCAAGCGGTTCGGGGCGTTGCTTTTGGTTGGCCTAGTTGTCACCATATTACCGACTCCGGCCGCGACCCAGTTCCTCAGCTACTCTGGTTCGTCCTCGCCTTCCCCTTCGGGGGTCTACCCCGGATTCCATAGGAACCAGGTAAGGTACCATTTACAAACTAGGTTCTAGATCTCCTTCTGCATCATTCGGTAGTCTTTAATATTGTAACCCAAAGATCGATAGTAGTGGCAATACTTCGACTAATCTCTTCCCTCCGGGTTTTTAGCATCTTGGGCCACTTTAAGAATTTCTCATCCTGAATTTCTATCAGGATGTTAGTACATGTGTTATTCTAAGGGGTTAGATTTTGGGGTCTGAACTCTGTCTGGATGCCCGAGTTGGTCCATGGCTGCTTCTGAGGACACCTGGTGGGGTGGCTATCTCCATTCCTCTTCTTCCTATTTGCTCGCCCCTGAGGGGGTAGTCTATACATTCTAGTGGCTTTGTTTCATTGGTCTCCTCGGTTACTATGTAAGCACAGGCGATGGCCTCAACTTCTTGGAAGGTCTAAGGGTCTTGATGGGTCACATGTTTGAAGAAATCATCTAACTCCGAAGTCTCGATACAGGCACTCAGGTTTACCTCATCAATAAACCTAGATATTTTTTGGGCCTCAACAATGAACCTTGTTAGGAAGAGCTTCAAGCTTTCATCTTGCATTTTGTCAAAGGTAAGCAAGGTGTAACAGTTGCTTCTCCTCCTTTCGACTGGAGGCGAACTGCAATAAAAAGTAGTCAGCTAGCCCCTCGAATGATTTGATCAAGTTCAACTAGAGACTGTAGAACCAGATGCGAGCATCCCCTTTGAGGGTAAGAGGGAAGTATTAGCACATAATCAAGTTGTCGAGGCCCTAAAAGCCTAGTAGGGTGTGGAAGTGGTCTAAATGGCCCATTGGATCTGAACTTCTATTGTAAAGCTCCATGGCTAGCATTTTAAATTTGGGGGGTGCGGCTGCGTATATCCCTTGCAAATAGTGACCTCTTCAAGTTGGTGGTAAGTCGGTTGGCGCTCCCTCAGAACATGTGCTTCTAAACCCTCCTCATTGTCACCTCCAGTCCAGTGGAGGACGTGTTCATTTTGACATTGAGGAAGGTTTTTAACTTCGAATGGTTTGGAGAGAGATGCAGGTCCGATTAACTACCATCTCGTGGCGGTCGCATATTGCAAGAGGCTTCTACTTAGACTGATAGCCACATGTCGCTCTGGGAGTAGTGTGGGTTTTTTCGCTCAGGCTGTCCACCTGCACCTCGCGACTTAAACAGCCTCCCAGCCTTGTTTGGGCCTTGTTACTCGAGTCCGTTTGAACCTTAGTGTCGTCGGGCCCCGGGGTCTTCTCGGCATGGTGCCTCTTTCTCCGATTCCTTCACCTTCATGCTGAAGCTTGCATGATGGAGGCGAAAGCCCCCAGCTGCCGCTCATCCATACGTGCATTGATCATTCAAAGCATCTTGAACACTTTTCCCATCTAGGTAGCAAGCACGTGCACATCAGGCTCATGTTGTTCACCTGCACGTCTACTCATTGAGGGATCATTGCCATGGGTGGCGATGCCCCGGATCGGCGCATTGGCTTATGCTCTAATGTTGACAATATTTTTCATCGTGAATGTGGTGGTTGGACTTGTCAATCATTCCTACAAATGGCACCAATGATATGTTCCTAGATTTTGGTTATTGTACGGATTAGGAAACTTCTTGATCTTTCATGATGGGTTAAATTGAGGCAGGTCCGATCTCCTTCACCAATAACCTAGGTCCTGCATAACACAACGAACAAATAAAAGGTCAAAAGATTGATGAGACTCACTATCCAATATATCATACGACACTCAAGTAAGAAATCTTTTTTTAAAAGAAGAGAAAAGGAGAGGATGCAAGGTACAATAATGCATGGGTGAAAGGATTGAAAGTGGTGGCGGAGGTCTTAGTTCCGACAGTTGTGCTCGGTGGGGAGCGACTCTAAAAGATAAAGTGTGTGTTCCCTCTATGAATCGGTGACTTTATGAGTAAGAGCTCTTTGTTCTTTCTAGACAGTTGAGAGTAAGGATTATTCGATCTCTCCATTAGAGGTGAAGGGGTATTTGTAATGTTAGTACCGGTTCAACTTGTCTTGAACACCAATGTTGGTGACGGTTGCCTTGTGAGGATTCACAAGGTTGTCCTGGCAATCCTGGTGGCTGACAATGTCAGCTGTTCAATTGGGAGTAGTCGCATGATCGTGGATGAGTCTCCCAAAGCATTCACCAGCTACCTCAACAGGTTATGGTAGGTACCTTTAGCATACGCATGCTATTTTAATCAGGTTGTTTGCTGCTAAGCTGGTGGGCTCCCTGCGTCACGATTGGTCGACTCATATGGGGCTATCTGCTGAGCTTGCTCGATGCCCGTCTCTACCTACCCACAATGTACTGTGCTACGGTTGGGCCTGTCGCAGCATCTTCTGGGCTTCGCATCTCACAGGATCTCGTTGGGTTTCAACCCTTCGGGTACGTTGATGGATGGGTTTGATTTTAGATCGGTCCATAAGGTTATAGAACCCATCAAACTTCATATATAATTATATTGATGCACGTATTCACTTTGTTATTTTTTATTAGGTGGAAATTTATATTATTACATTTAAAACCATTATTTCAAAGTTATAATATATACCATTACCATGTACAATGTATTATAAATTTTATATTTATAAAAAATACTATTTTTTAAGATTGTAAAATTGATTTTAATTAAAAAAACTCTTGGTGTTGAATTGGTTGCATCGATTAACAAGCAACTAATGAAACTTGTTGCATTATATTTCAAAATATAAATGGATCGATATAGCATATTTGGAACAAAATGTCAACTTATTACTCAATTATTGGTACAATAAGCACGAAATAAGGGGCCCCTAAGCAGAAGAAGCATGTGTTTGGTTCCCTATTCATTAAATAGTGGGGTTGGTTTAATTTATTTTAACAATAGTAATATAATTAATACCGGACAGTTAAAATTTTTTTAAAAAGTTAAATATTTTTTAAGAAAAAATAATAGTAAGTTTGATTAATATCAAATAAATATAATTTAAAATAGTTAAATTAATATCTTTTTAAAAAAAGATAGACCTTGTAAAAGTGAAGAAGCATATAGGCGCTCATCTAATGCGTGAGGTTATTAGATTAAAGATCCAATAATCTAAATTTAATCTTTAAAATAAAAAATATTATAATTTTTTCATGTTACCATTTTTTTAAAAAAATATTTTCAAATTCTTAATATAAAAAAAAAAAAAAAAAAAAACAGTCAACCCCATGCGTTGGAGGGTTCGCACTAAACAAATTCAGGGATCCAGGTCGGCAAGGCATTATATTTTACAAATTTTTTTTTTTTAAATATAAATTCTATTAAAAAGCTTTTACAATATATATATATATATATATAATATAATACTTTACACGGAGCAGAATCCCGTGACTACCCACCACTGCCCCTAAGACGAATAGTCAAGAGATCAGCAGCGTGATCTGTCAGACCGTCCTTGGTGCTGTTACCTTATATTGAATTTCAAAAAATTTAATTGATGTGGTTTAAATTTTTTTAACAAATATTTTTTTATAGTTGTTTTTTTTATTTTTTATTTTTTAATTTGATATTAAATAAATATTAATATTATAATTTGTTTTTAAAAAATAACTGTCTTTTTTATTTTTTATTTAAAATAAATTAATATAAATTATTTTTCTTTTGAGTAAACAGTCCCCCGTTACTAATTCTAAGGGCATGAAAAATAGCTAGAGTGGTTATTTTTTTAAAATAAAAATTTTATTTTAAAAAATTAAAAAAAAAAAAATATGAAACACATGTTTCGTATAAATAGCTAAGGGGTGAAAAATTAACACGGGACACGCAAACTTCCTGATCTGCCCTTCAGCGTTTAAGTCATGTGGGAAACTTCTCATTTGCCCTTAGTGATTTAACACGGGACCTACAAATGCAAAGCAGAAGCTTTGCTTTTATTGTTGTTATTATTATTATTATTATTTAATAAAAATTTTATTTAAAAAAACTTTTAAAAAATACAAAGCACATATTTGACATGAGCATGGCAGACACCCCCCTCCGGAGGTAAATCGCTACGGGTGAAAAATTAACACACGGGACCCACAGATTTCCTGATTTGCCCTTCAGTTTTTAAGTCGGGTGGGAACCTACCTAATATAATTAAATAATTATAATTTAATTATTTTTTAAAAAATTAAATAATTAATTAAAAATGAATTATTTTTAAATAATTAAATTTTAATTAATTATTTACAATTAAACAATTAAGACAAAAAAATAAATATCCTTAATTTCTTTGAAAGATACAATCTTCCCTAATCTCATTAAATAAATAATTTTAATAGTTATTAAATAAATAATTGTTTTTAGAAAATATATATTTAATATAATTTGTATTAATGTGCACAATTATTATTTATTAAAATAATTAATAAAAATAATTAATTAATTTTAATTGATGGATACGCCAGAAGGAAGAATTACCCAAATCCATAACGACCCATTTGCGCCTGGACGGTCAACGCCCACCATTGATCGGACGAAAGGCTAAGTGAGCCAGAAGAAGCCCAAGAGTAGGACGGACGACTTGCTATCAAGATGGTCAAAACTTTCGTTGACCGGCAGTAGGATTAGTTGACCGTCTGATAACCAGGTCTCAAGTGAGCCAAGCCCAGTTTGGCCCATGCGATTATCTGCGACCAGCAATGGTCTTCTCCCTTGATTTCGCACTCTCCACATAAGGCAATCTCAATTACAACGGTCATTAGCAAATTTAACGTGGATCCCATAAGGAAAGTGCCAGAATCCTCCTCCTGTCTACAGTAAACTCTAACGGTTGTAGAACGTAGAAGTAAAGTAATCAAGATAACGACCGTTACTGTCATAAAAGCTCCACGTCAGAAAAGGCAGCGAGCCCAATAGAGTGCGAGAATCAAACCTTTCAGCACCAGGAAGGCCGCTCAGTACAGCGACTATAAAAAGTCATGAAGTTATCACTCCAAGGCACGCTTTGGTTTGCCTACAAAAGCTATCTGTAGAAAAGCTCATACGCTTTCAGACTACAATGTTTTCTCTCTCTTTGTCACTACGTTCTCAACAAACACAGTACTTAAAGCCAACGCTCCTCACTAGCCAACAAAGCCTCTCTCAACGATAACACTCACCCATCTCAAACACTCTCTGCATTTTCTTACATTCTTTACTTTCACATTCTTAATTTGAATGTTGTTTGCTGACTTAAGTATCGGAGTGTTTACGATAGGATAACCTCCCACCGTCACCTAACATCTTATTTGTAGTTTCGGTATGTAGGATATAGACTCAGTGGACAGAACCGGACTAAGACGGACAACTTGAGTCGAATTTGTTCGAAACTTGAATTTAAGACGCATCATTCACACCGTCTGTGGGAAGCTTATGAAAAGCCAACCACATTTCTCTACTACTTCCTCAGTTTCACTCTCCAGCCTAGAGTCATCGGTCAGAACAGTGAACACAAGGGTGCAAGCTAGCGAGCCCGCTAGAGATGTGACCTCACCCGACTATGACAACGCTACTGGTAAACTGGTCAACGGTGTGGTCAATGGTGTGCCAGTACCCTTTTTCCAGAATTTAGTGGAGCACATGAGCAGCGTGAACAGAATGCTACAAATACTCTGCGCCCGTCAAGAAAACGCACAGTAGCGGGTTCTGCCCGCAGCAATCCCTACTCCAACCTCCAAGAGAGGAGACTAGAAGAAAAAGAAACTATCCAAAAAGGCTAGAGGTTGAGCAAAACTCAGACTCCAAAGGCCTTACATGCCTAGAGCCATTGAAGGATCAAAGAATGTTTGAGCAACAAAACTCTCGAGGAGAGTCTAAAATGGAGGAATCCCCGATATTCTCGGGTGGATGCCTCCCCTCAGGCTCAGGAGGGAGCCTCTACCATCGTTAAGTCCTCGGGTGGCAGTAGCCAGCCGATTACTCGCCATGTTAGAGAAAAGATAGAGTTGGTAACCTCCCTCAACTCCAAAAGAACTGGTGACGCCGTCCCCACATATTCGAGGGTGGAGAAGATCCTAAAACGCGTGTTCAAGGATGACAAACACGCCATGGATCTAGACAGATCTCCCTTCAAGGCAAAGATCTTGAACCGTCCCATGCCAGCCAAGTTTAAGATGCTAACTTTTGACTTTTATGATGGGAGCGCTAATCCTATTGATCATCTCAATCATTTTCGCACCCATCTAAATCTAAAATGGTTGGAGGACGCAGTTATGTGCTGCTACTTTCCTCTTGTGCTAAAAGGAGACATCCGCATCTGATTTTTTCGTCTCCCATCAGATTCGATCTGGAGCTTTTGAGAGCTCTCTGATCTATTCTTGGCGCAATACGCCTTCATCGACCAAGAAGAGAAACAGCCTTGGCATCTCTCCTATATCAAGCAAAAGTAGGGAGAGAATCTGCAGAAGTTTCTGGACTGCATCATGGTGGAGGCGAGAAAAATCCCCAGGCTCGCAGAAGAGATGAAATTTGACAGTTTCATATCTACCTTAACGGATGGAGACTTCTTTAAGCATATGGCACATAAGAATCCGTAAATCTTTTGAGAGGCAAAATCTATTACTAGAGCCTACGCTGCAGTAGAAGAGGCCAACGAGGCTAAGCGTCCCAAGTGGATCGAACAGCCTCGCTCTTTCCCAACTGTGGGAAAGAGGAAGCACCACGGCGGTGATCACTCCCACCGGAAGCAGCACAAGACCGGAGCACCAGAACAGAGGGACTACGAGCCGATCAACTTGACGCCCCTGACCGATATGGGCTCCAACGTTCTCATACCGATTCGTGGAGAGAAGTCCCTTAAGTGGCCAAAACTACTTAAGAAAGCGGAGGGAGGAAATCCAGCCAAGTATTGCGATTTTTATCAATCTCCCGTACACTCCACGAAAGACCGTAAGATGCTTCAGCGGGAGATCAAGGAGCTCATTCGAACAGGGCACCTCACCAGGTTCATCAGGAACCCTGAGTAGAGCTCTGGAACCTCAAGTGGGGAAGGACCAGAGCCTTCCCTACCACGGAGTCGAATTGCTACCGAAGTGATCAATATGATCGCAACTGGGTCGACCAAGACCCCAACGGATCGCAAGGAGTAGCAGGCTAGGCGGAAGAAACAGCGCACAGAAGATAACATCATTATCTGTAGCAATAATGACCCGAGCCATGTAATCTCCCCCCATGCAGATCCCATTATTGTATCCGCGCTCGATTTAATAGTGATGTCAACTACCAACTGAATTGAGTTTTCGTTGATAATAGAAGTTATGGAGATTTGCTTTATCTTGATACATTTTTTAAAATTGGTTCAAAAAAGAGTCAATTGCAACCTACCGAAGGCTCATTTTATGGTCTTGACAACGAACCAGTGGCCGTCCAAAGAACGACCCAGTTAGAGGTCACCCTAGGCACGTACTCGAGAATGATTAGTTGTACACTCACATTCTTGGTCGTCGACCTACCTTCCGTGTATAACGTGATACTAAGCCGCCTGGGCCTAACAGTGTTCGGAGTCATCACTTTAATACCGAACCTTAAGATAAAATTTCTGACAGCATGTGGTATTGGTGAAGTGCATTGGGTGACCAAATCACTGACGGACATGTTATATGTCCCAAATCGCGCCGAGTGATTGCACCAAGATGGCAGGAGAATTTGATCATCGAGACAAAGCAACTCTTCACAAGCTAGTCTTGATGAGGCTACCGATCTAATCCCACTGAATCCGAAGGACCCAAAATGTTGATGCAGATCGAAAATTCACTCACCGGGACTCTGTGCGACGAGCTGATTGCACTCTTATGACTGAACACTGACGTCTTCACATGAACCCTTGCTGACATGCCTGGGATTCCGTCCAGAGTAATGATCCACAAGTTGTACCTTGATCCCAACAGCAAACCCATCAGGCAGAAGCGGAGGAACCACTCCGTGGAGAAGTTGATCGCCATCCGGGAGGAGATAAAGAAGCTATTGGATGCCGGCTTCATCAGAGAAGTCCAGTACCTAGACTGGCTCTCCAATGTCGTCCTGGTAAAGAAAAGCAACAGATTATGGTGAATGTGCACCGACTTCACCGACGTTAACAAAGCCTACCCAAAAGACAACATCCCTTTACCTAGGATCGACCTGTTGGTGGACTCAACATCCGGACATGAGTTGCCGAGCTTCATGAATGCATACTTGGGTTATAACCAGATCCAATGAGCCTAGAGGACAAGGAGCACACCTCGTTCATGACAAACCAAGGAACCTACTACTATAGGGTGATGCCCTTTTGTCTAAAAAACATGGGTGCCACTTACCAGCGGCTTGTGAACAAGGTGTTCAAAAAGTAGATCGGCTGTAATATGGAGATGTACGTCGACGACATGTTCGTCAAGAGTAAGACTACCAATGACTATATTCGCAATTTGCCTGAGTCTTTTGAGGTGCTCCGTGCGCATCAAATGAAGCTGAATCTTTCTAAGTGCGTCTTCGGAGTATCCTTAGGGAAGTTCTTGGGTTTCATCGTCTCTCAATGAGGGATCGAGGTAAACCTGAAAAAGATCAAGGCCTTCAAGGACATGACTCCACCGTGGAGTGTCAAAGATGTCTAAAGGCTAATCGAACAATTGGCAACCTTTGACGGAACGGATTTTTTTTTTGTCCTCAAAAGCTTCCGTCAAAACAGTAATACCATTAACGGTCTAAAATACAATGCAAGACTCCTGCAGAAATTTTGACAGAATCTCCTTTGTAATAGGATGAAGAACCCAAAAATATAACTCTGTATAATCATCCATAACAAGCACATAACTATCCATCATTCACAATTCCTACAACAAATATTCACATGATCACATGTGCCATCCATGGCACAAATCCATAAAAATATTTACTACTCTAACAATTTAATAACGAGATGCCATATAGGATCTGCACAGTAGAAATCCAGTATATAGCGGAAGTAAACTAAGAACCTGTAGAAATATAGTATTTTTTTTCTACTATCATACACATCATGAGCTTTCTATACAAAAATCGACATGTTCTAGGACATCAATAATCACAAGATCAGTATACAAAAATCATGTGCAGCTAGACCTTTACGTCGACAGGCTCCTCCAAAATAGCTCCAATGTGCTATGGTTCTCAAAGTCTTCAAGAAGCTTCTCTCTCTGATTACTCTTTTTCGTCAAATAAAAACTCTACTGTCTTATCTGGAGGGGAGAAAAATATTAAAACAGTGAGCCGAGGCTCAACAAGGTACATGCATATGAACTGTAAAACGGTTATGCCAAAACGATCATATAACCATGCAGAACCAGAATGTTTAATCAAACATCATCTAAAAAAAAAGCAGTAAAGACATACTATAACGATATTAAATCTCATACTTCATAAATCATTATACTATAGACTGTAAAATAATAGTTATAAACTTTACTGATACATGGTAAAACTGAAAACAATACTCTATACTGTCCACTGTCATCTTTTCACTGTATACGATTTATTATCATCTTTTAATCAGATGATACTCTATCATCTTTTCACTATATAATACATTTTTATCTTTTATTGTGACATATCTTAACAATTTCAGACCTTGCCAGTATACCCTGCTAGTGGAAGGGGCGAATAATCGAGGATAGATTGTATTCAGTCCAAACAATCCAAGGCCTATCATGTCATATATATCCCATCCCAAAGGATATCTGTACTGTGTGCCACCCGAAGGTCGGCCTATGTCCTTCCTGGCTTAACGCCCTTGAGGACAGGGCGGACCATGAATCGCTCCATGGACCGAGCTATCCTCGATTACCACCGTAAATTCTAAGGCCTTACCCAAGAACTTACCTGGACTGTAGTCAGTCTCAGGTTCCAAAATAACTGCAACGGAAATTATTTCTTTATCAAAAATCCTATTTTCGAAATTAAACTTTCACAACACAATTTCAGCACTTCTTTAAATTTACATGAAAATTTTGTCGGTATAAGTTTGTACATATTTTCGAAAACAAATTATACGGGGAGCTTCATTTCGATGTCAATTAACTTTCATATAACAAAAGCTACGGTTAAAACTCATCAAAACCTCTTCATTTTCATACAAAGGGCTACGCTAAAACCGTCGGACTCAAATCGGTCTCATACATGTACATTTTTCATGAAATTAATGTCATAGATGTCATGCATATACATTAAATCATGCAATTTACTCAATCTTAACAACCTTTTCAAGCTAGGGTTTCGTCACATGCTTTTCAAGACAAATCGAACACTATTTTCATGCTTATTCACGAATTCGAAGCTAAATCTTGCAATAAACATGGATAAACATAAAATCTAACCGATTAATTGAAGGAAACATGCTTCATGTACTTTAAACATATATCAATATCATTTTCGTCCACTTTAAAGCAAAATAAACGGTAAAAATGAAAAATAACGTCCGAGGTACACTTGCCTTGGCGCGGGCTTTCACCTTTATAACTGACTCACGGATGGATTCGGACTCCCGGGCTTCGTTCTCTACCCTTCTCTCACTAGGAATGGCGCACTCTCTCTCTCCTCAAACCCTAAGGTCGTGCTGAAATGAAAAGGAGAGAGCTGGGCGCGTTTTTATACTGCGCCTGAGCGGCCAGCGAGCGACAGGGATACGGATTGGCACTGGTTTTTCCGCCCGATAGATCGGCTCGAGCGGCCAGCGGGCGGCAGGGATTCGGAATGGATCTGGTTTTTTCGCCCGATAGGTGGGCTCGAGCGCCCAGCGAGCGCCACTCCGCTGCTTGCTGAACTCGGGTATTTTTTCAACTTTTTACTTTTAACTACCACTTTTTCACTACATACTTAGCCTCTTACTGATTTCAATCACCTTAATCACATCTAGTTATTACGTTTTTGATTTCGGGTCCTCACACTTGTCCCACTTCTTAGCCAACCTAGGAGACAAATACCAGCTTTTCTTCAAGGCTCTGAAGGGAATAAAAGCAAATGGATTCCAGTGGACTGTAAAATGTCAGGCCACCTTTGACGAATTGAAGTAGTACCTAGCCAGTCTGCCATTGCTGACGTCACCCAATTGTGGAGAGGAGCTATACCTCTACCTGGCAGTGTCGGAGATGACTCTCAACTCTGTCCTCATACGTCAAGACTCTGACTCTTAGTGGCCGGTCTACTATGTGAGCAAGACGTTAATTGGCGCAAAGAAGCACTACCCACGCGCAAAGAAGCTAGCGTTGGCACTTGTCTTCTCTGCCCAAAAATTAAGGCCTTACTTCCAAACTCATCCCATAGTCATTCTAACCAACAAGCCACTGAAGAGCATACTCTAGAAACTCGACATTTCTGGAAGGTTAGTAAAATGAGCTATCAAATTGGAAGATTTCAACATTAAATTCCAGCCCAAACCAGCCATCAAATGGTAGACTCTGGTAGACTTTATCATCAAGATCATGATACCAATTACATATGAACAGCTCACTAAGGATGCAGAAATGACATGGGAAGAGCCAAAGTGGGTCCTCATTGTAGATGGATCGTCTACAGACTCAGGTAGTGGAGTCGGAGTGGTCCTGAGGACCTCTGATGGGTTTGAGGTAAAATACTCCCTTAGACTTGACTTTTCGACTACTAACAATATTGCCGACTACTAAAGAGTACTCAGCCAGTCGACTAACTGTCTACGGTGACTCCGAGCTAGTCGTTAACCAGGTTAGCAAAAGTTTCGAGACATGCAACCCACACTTGGCCAAGGTGAAGGAACCCAGCTGGAGATTTTATAAGGTGTTGGTCCACGTTCCTCTAACTGAGAATTGAAAGGTCGACCAACTTACCAAGGTAGCGGCGGCTGAAAACTTAGAATAGTACTCGAGTGACATGTGAAAAGTCCTAAGCACTCCCAGCACTGAGGAACAGGAAGCCATGTAGGTCTCCAATGCGGAGATCTAGATGACGCCTTACCAGATAATACCTGTGGATAGAGCACCGTCAGAAAAAGCGGATGAAGCCAAGCGGATCAAGAAGACAACTAGTTGGTACACCATAGTCGATGGATGGTTATATCGTCGTGGCTACTCGACTCCGTACCTCCGGTGTTTAACTCCTGAGGAGGCAGACTACGCCTTGAGTGAAGTCCACATTGGGATCTATGGATCGCATATTGATGGTAAAAACCTAACATTCAAAATTATGCACCAGGAATACTACTGGCCAACAATGAAGAAAGATGCCCTCGACTTCGTGAAGAAGTGTGAAAATTGCCAACTCCATGGTAATCTTCAACATCAACTGCTTGCTGAGTTGATGAGAAAGACTACGCCTTGAGTAAAGTCCACCTTGAGATTTATGGATCGCATACCGGTGGCAAAAATCTAATGTTTAAAATTATGCGCCAAGGATACTATTGGCCAACAACAAAGAAAGGCGCCCTCGACTTCGTGAAAAAGTGTAAAAATTGTCAATTCCATGATAATCTTCAGCATCAATCGCCCGCTAAGTTGAGGACTCTTCAAGTTCCTTGGCCTTTCACGCAGTTGGGGCTCGATATTCTTGACCCATTTCCTATTGCTACTGGGCAAAGAAAATTCATCATTGTGGGCATCGACTACTTTACCAAGTGGGTGGAAGCTGCACCGTTGGCCAAGATCACCAAGTACAACGCTTTAGAATTCATCCGTCGGAGTATAGTTAGCAGATTTGGCATTCCCAAGGTCATAGTAACTGATAATGGAACCTAATTCTCTGGAAAATGTTTCACAAAGAATTGCATAAATCTAGATATCAGATTGGTCCACACTTCGGTAGTGTGCCCACAAGATAATGGATAGGTGGAGGTCACAAACTGCATGCTACTCCCCGGTCTAAATGCCAAGTTGGAGGACATATGGGCTCCTGGGTCGACGAACTGCTCTTCGTCCTATGGTCTTACAGGACGACTCCAAAGGAACCGGCTCGCGAGATGCCATTCAGTCTCTACTACGAGACTAAAGCAGTAATTTCGGTTGAAATTGGGCTTTCAAATCTTAGGGTTGAGTCCTTCAACCCACAAGGTAACTCCCAGAAATTTGGGAACACCTAGACTTGTTGGAAGAAGTACATAACGCTGCCAGATTGTGGACAGCGGCCAACCAATAACAAGTCACATACTATTACAACAAGAAAGTAAAAGCGTGGCAAGTTGAAGTTTGTGACATGATCTTGCGAAGCATCGAGACTACGAGCAAGACCACCAGTCAAAATAAACTTTTTTCGAATTGGGAAGACCCTTTTATAGTCTCCGCTGTTCTGCGGAATGGATCATACAAACTCCAAACCCAGAATGGCAAGTCGGTTCCACAGACGTGGAACGCGATCCACCTCAAGCGCTACTTCTAGTAGGGGCATAGGAAGGTCGTCCATTTGTATGCTTGTAAATGCACACAATGTTTATTACTAATAAAAGAATATATTTTTTCTTTCTTATTTACACTGTGTTTTTTTTTTCTTTTTCATATGCATGTGTGTCTACTTGTAGGGTCATACGACCTAGACTGGCCCTAAATTGGACGGATTTTCACCCGCTCGTAACTAAACCCTGGTCATCCAGGCGACCCATAAGCGGTCGTAACTAAACCCTGGTCATCCAGGCGACCCATAAGTGGTCGTAACTAAATCCTGATTATCCAAACGGCTCATAAGCAGTCGAATTAAACCTTAGTCATCCAGGCAGCGTAAAGCAGTTGTAACTAAATCCTGGTCATTTAGGTGGCTAATTAACGGTTGAATTAACCTTGGTCATCCAAGTGGCCCATTCGCGGTCAAAATTTTAGGGTGTTTAAACACCATACGTGACAACCTCTTACACTAGGAGATAGCATGTCAGTCAGCGATGGTCAACAGGAGCAAAAGTGCTCTAAAAAAGCCGGCCGCCCAAGTTCACACTTAGGCAACGCCGCCAAGCCTCTACTCACGAGTAAAGAACAGGCGTAACCTAATATCAGGGTCCACCTTGATGCCTTCTCTCGGACTCAAGTCTATTAGAGAGTGCTACTAATATCTTAAGAAAGGCAGACGGCCAACTTGTGTGCAACGTACTATGTCAGCCGGACAACGCAATAGCAATAATTGAGAAACGATTGCTAAGACAAAGGCGCCGAATATCAGTAAAATCACCAAGTTATTGATTATGTGCATTCATAATTACAACAACTTTAAAAAAAGAGGGTCCAAAATCTACAATGGAGCGGAGCTCCCAAGAGGAGGCGACGATGGCCCCTGACCGCTCCAGGGCTGTCCCTTGCGACGTTGGGTAGAATGGTATGTTAGGTCAAGAAATTTAACCGGAAAGATAGGGTCAATCAACCGAGCAATGTGTCGATTGAGGTTGACGCCTTCCTACACCCGTGCCCACAGCATCTCGGAGAACTCATGGGGACGTATACGAGTTGCCAGCTCATTCTCCAGCGATGTCAACTGCCCCGAGAGCTGGTCAATACGCCAACTACCCGATCAGCTTTCTCTCTCAGCTTGGCGTTCTCCTCCTTCAACCCAACATTTTCCTCCTCCAAGCACGACACCACAGTCTGAAGGCCAGCTGTGTCATCCAGGTGCTCCACCTTAAGCAGCTCTATCTCCTCCTCAAGCCAGGCGATCTCTCTATCACAATCACAGATCATCAGGCCTCTTTGACACAGCCCCTTGCTAACAATGCCAATTATTTTCTCCTCCTACAAAAACAAAAAATATTTAGTCATAGCAACGGAGAGAAAAGGGAGAAGAAAAGTTATAAAGGTTTACCTGTCAGATTTTATGCTCTAGCCTCGCTGGCCTACTTTGAGACCTAGGGTCTAGCGGGGGAGGACTGAAAACATAAATCTCCTGAGTAGGCCCAGCAGTGGCCTCCGCCACAGCCTCCTTTGGTAGCTCCGTCATAAGGTCCACCACCTCAACAGGCTCCCTGACGGCAGACTCCTCTGGCACCACCACAGTAAAGCCTACCACCACAGCAGACTCTTCAGCAGTAGGCTCCTTCGCCAGCTCAATGCTGATGCCAACTGCCTCTTAAGGCTCTCCGACGATTAGCACCTCAAGTGCCTCTTGAGGCTCACTAGCAGCAGACAAGTGTATTTCGGATGTTATTTACCGTTTTTACGGAGTTTTAATACCTTAATACTGTATTTATGCTCTAAATCCATGTTTCTCCATATTCTGCATAAATACTGTTTGTTTCTATAAATTAATCGGACAGATTTCATGCTTATATATATATACTGTAACATATGGTATCGATTTCATGAAATTGCGTGGATTTGGTATCAATTTATCGTCCGAAAATATTATCGGAACCCTAGGTACGAAAATGAAGGGTTTTAATAATTTTTACCCACAATTTCTGTTATATAAAAGTTAACCTGATTGAAATAAAGCTCCTGATGTATTCTGTATCTGAAAATTTTATACGGACTTATACTGATAAATCACCATGGAATTCTGAAGCGAAACTAAAGGGTTTCAAATTATTATCGTATGTTGTGAACCGAACTGAAGAGTTATTGTGAAACTCTAACTGACTTCTAAAACTGAAAAGGGTTCTTAGTTAAGAAATAAGAAGAAACTGTTTCGGATACTGTTAACTAGAACCCATGACTGACATACGGTCTAGTAAGGTTCTCCAGCATGCATTAGAATATTACGGTGATAATCAGGGATGACTCCGTCCATGGAGTTATACGTGGTTCGCCCTTCCTCGAGGCGTTAATTAATGAGGACAGTATACTGATCCTGGAGGATAATAATCATTCGTTGGCTTTGAGTTGTGTGCTGTAGAACACAATCGGTTCCTATACAGCATTGACACTGGCCCTAGATTGTGTGAAGTAAACACAATCTATTACCAATTATTCGCTCCCTCGGCTAGTAGGGTACACTAGTTGGGTCCTTAGAATATTTAACTAGAGTTTTTGACGAAAGCAAATGAGATTTGAAATTATTTTATGAAACTACTGCCTGTTTAAATAGAATCACGCTTTACTCTTATTTTCATGAACTACTCCTATTCTTCAGACCTGATATTAATGTGTTTTTCTATCCCAACATGATTTATATTTTTTGAGGTCCTGTTATATAAAAATCAGACTTTCCTCATGATTATCGTAGATGTTTCTGCCCACCTGCATTTATGACTTAAAAATGCTTCCACAATTATTATTTTATCGCATTTATGCCTTGTATACAACTGTAACTGCCTTACTATATTATGTTCTGCATAAGAGCACTATATTCTGCATGTTTTAGTACATTGTTGGATTTTGAGTCACTGTTTTATTTTTTTTCCTCCAAATAAGGATATAGAGAAGGCACAGGAGGATCATGTATAGCTAAAGATTAGCAAGGAAAGTTCTGGAGCCTCGGTGAAATCTCAAAAATTTATCTTGAAGCATTTTGGGAGATATGATAGTTCTGCATGTGCCATAAAATTTTGTAAAGAAAATTATGTATAAATGACTGTAGTAGTCCTGCAAACTGTTAAAAATTGTATTTATACTTCCGCAGATTATATCTTAGATATAGATACATACACTATATATTTTTCTGGTTTCTGTATAGGTCCTAGATGACATCTCTCATACATGTTCTAATATAATAGATATAATAATTTATCTAAAGCCATGGATGGCGTTTGAGATCCTGTGAATACTTATTGTAGAAAAATTATGGTATAAATGGATAGTTGTTTGCTTGTATATGATCCTATAATCGTGTCATGGTCATAAGTCTAAGGTTGGATATCGAGTATGTTTTGTACAGGTTATAATATACAGGTTTTATATTTGAGTTTTCATCCAATTTTAGATAGAATTCTACCGAAATTTTTGCAGAACTTATCGATGAAAATTTATGATTCTGTTCTGAACCTGTCTCACGGAAGATTCTATAAAAATTCGGACCCATTCTGTCACAAGTTAGAATATCAAGCAGCTCGTCAGGAACTGGGAAGCGTAATCCACACCTCAAGTGGGCCTCATAAATGGTGATGCAGCCCTCAAGAGGAGAGTACACCCTGTCTCCCTCATCGGGCATCATGAAGAAAATCGACTTGGGAATGTTGTACTCGATGTACAACTCCCTCACCTCACTAGCCTTGATGACTGAAACGATATGAGTAACAAAAAGAGCCATGGGAATGGAAGCAAGAAGGAAGATGGCAGAATACTTAGAAAAATTTTTAAAAAATTAAAAGAAAACGTGTAAAATTTAAAAAGTAACAGACGAGCCACTTAAAGGAGTGTGAACGCCGGAGAAGGCGAACTGTCTTGGAAATGTGCACCCATCATTGCTAACACGTACTTCCTGAACGGGTGCAGTCGAAATAAATCCTCTAGTACATTAATTACAGGGATCGTAAATTCACTGCATGCAGACACGTGGCCAACTTTTCGACTAGCAGTCCAGCGGTATGATGGCGCGTTCTTTCAACTCCCACCAGTCTTCCAGATTTTTCACAGACGGTCAACAAATTCGGTCATCACTTCCTTCAAATGTTCTCCGAATTTTGGCCTAGACGGTCAATAAATTCGGTCAACACTTTCTTTAGCTATTCTCCGAATTTTGGCCTAAATGGTCAACAAGTCCGGTCAACACTTCCTTCAGCTGCTCTCCGAATTTTAACCTAGACAATTTCGGTCAACACTTCATTTAGCTGTTATCTGGGTTTTGACTTTGACGGTCAACGAATCTGGTCAACGCTTCCTTCACCAATCTTTCGGATTTTGGTCAAGGTAGTCAACGAATCCGGTCAACGATCTTCCGAATCAGTTCTCCCAATCTTGATGGTCAGCAACTGCACGCAACACGATCAACGGACCAAGAATCTCTGCCAGCTCCTTCGCCAGGTCACCTCAGGTTACGGTGGGACAACCTCTCGCCGTCACCTGACCTCTTACTCGTTAAAGGAAGGCGTGCAAAATTTAAAAAGTAACAGACGTACTAGTTAAAGGAGTGTGAACGCCGGAGAAGGCGAACCATCTCATAAATGTGCGCCCATCATTGCTGACACATCACTTCCTAAATGGGTGCAGTCAAATCAGATCCTCTGGCATGCAGACACGTGGCCAACTTTTCGACTGACAGTTCAGCAGTATGATGGCGCGTTCTTTCAACTCCCACCAGTCTTCTGGATTTTTCCCAAACGATCAACAAATCTTGTCATCACTTCCTTCAAATGTTCTCCGGATTTTGGCCTAGATGGTCAATAAATTTGGACAACACTTTCTTTAGTCGTTCTCCAAATTTTGGCCTAGAGGGTCAACGAGTCTAGTCAACACTTTCTTCAGCTGCTCTCCAGATTTTGACCTAGACAAATCTGGTCAACACTTCCTTTAGCTATTCTCTGGGTTTTGACTTTGACGGTCAACGAATCCGGTCAACGCTTCCTTCACCAATCCTCCGGATTATGGCCAAGATAGTCAACGAATCCGGTCAACAATCTTCCAAGTAAGTTCTCCCAATCTTGATGGTCAGCAACTGCACGCAACACAATCAACGGACCAAGAATCTCTGCCAGTTCTTTCGCATGACAGGGCGTGGTGCCCTCAGGACGGTTTCATTACCGTATATGAAGTTCACCTCAAGGGTGGGCTACGGTTTTCTGTGCCAGAGGAGCTCTACGAAATCATGAGGGGACTTGGAGTTCCTTTTGCTAGGCTTCAACCAAATGCAGTAAGGTATTTGGTTTCTCTGTGCGTTTTCTTCCGTTGCCATAAGAAGCTGTTGAACATTCTTACGGTCAAGGTTATGCTTCGCTTCACACATAACCTCGATTGGATCACAATGGCCCCTCGCTCAGACTTTTCTTTGATGTGCAGGGGGAACCTGGACTCCACGAAGCGATTGGGCCATCCCCATTGGCTGGGGGAAAGTGGCCAGCCAGTGCTGCTCAGATCCTTCGAAGGAGGAAAGAGAGGCCGTAAAGGAGTTCACGGACTTGGTGTTGGCTAACCTCGGGGGCTTTCACCTGAATAAGCATAACATCTGGCTTTTGTCTAAAAACTTCGAGGAGGCCAAGTAGGGCCCACGGGCCGAGGCCTCCGCTGTAGCTCCTCCCGAGAAGTCTAAGAAAAAGAGATTGATTAGGAAGGCGGAGTCTCTGAGGATTGATGGTCTTGCTGACCGAGCGGAGAAGAGCCTTCTTAGAGAGGGTTCGAAACGCCCGGCGGCCATCGTTGAGTTTCCTTCTTCTGATGATGATGACGATGACTTTAATATCGACGATTTTGACAATGATGCTGTGATTGCTCCCCTCTGTAAGAGGTCGAGGACTGGTACTTTACCAGAGTCCTCGGGATCTGAAGGCCCTGCCCCTCCTTTGGTGGTTGATCCTCTCAGAGGGTCTTTGGGGACGATCGTGGAGATCGTGGAGCTCTCAGATGTCCAATCTCCCAATGATGATCCCGCTCCTGGAGTCCCCGTTGATTTGCCTGGTGACGTCTTGAACTGGATTGATCATCCTTCTAAGGACATAGGAGGCGGGAACCCCGCTGTGGATGCTGAGGGGGGAATGGTTGCTGAAATGGTCCGAGAGCTGACAGAGACCGAGGAGGTTGGCGCTGTTAGCCTGGTGCCTTCTGATCCTTGTCATCCTCCCACCGAAGTCCAGACCGAAAGCCCATCAAGGCGAGAGGTGGATGTTCTCGAGGAGCCTCATGCCGAGGGCGCTGATGCCAGGGCACGCCCCACAGTGCCCTTGTTAGCTGTGGAGCTCGTTCCTGAGGAAGCACCTGCGGTGCCTGAGAGTGGACCGTAGGAGTCCGAGGCCCCTGGAGAACGCGGCCCTGTGCATGATCCCCTTATCTCTAAGGTAATCCACCGTTACTTCTTTTGCCTTACTTTTAGTTGGTTGTCCCCTTGATGGACTTGTTTATCTTTTGCAGCTCCAGGACATGGCTAGGAGCTTCGGTTAGTTGGTCGAAGAGGCTATCCGGTCTCGCTTGGAGATGGAGTCGTTGAGGGCTACCGGGAAAGCTGCCCAATGGACTGAAGCGAAACTGGCTGAGGCTAAGGGGAAAGTAGCCTCTCTGGAAGATACCATCAAGCTCCTTCAGCTTCAACTAGGGCTTCTTCGGGATAAGGTTGTCCGTCAGGATGAGAGGTTGAGGACATCCATACAGCCCTCAGAGATCGCG
Organism: Nepenthes gracilis; assembly: GCA_033239525.1. Classification (NCBI taxonomy): domain Eukaryota; kingdom Viridiplantae; phylum Streptophyta; class Magnoliopsida; order Caryophyllales; family Nepenthaceae; genus Nepenthes; species Nepenthes gracilis. Next base: position 17,882,127 of record BSYO01000007.1, read on the forward strand.
TCGTTATTAGACAGCAGGTACTGGGAGGGCATCCGCATCTGCTGCCGAGTGCTGCGACTGATCAATCTGTGGTTTTCTGTTGCCATCCTCGATCCCAGGAACGCCAGTGCCTCATGTAGAGAAGACTTATATGGCGTTGCTGGGAAGCCTTTCCCCGAGTCCTCTCGGGCAGGGCCTGAAAGTGAACCTCCTGCGTCCGAGCAGCTAGATTTGACAGGTCAGACAGGGACTTCTGGAGCCCAAGGGGTTCATGGACCAGGGAGTCAGGAAGAGCTCCTGTGACTTGTGGTCCTTTGTCTCCCTTTTTTTTTGAACACTGTACAGAATATTGTTTTGATTAATAAAAACTTACACTTTCAGAGTTGAAAACTCGGACTCTTTGCCCGGTCTGTACACTCCCTTTTCCTTTTGTAAGGTGGTGCTAAGTAATTTATCCTTAGCTTTTATCATGAGCCCTTTGAAGGATTATGCTAACTTTTGACCTCTCGGATCGTCTGGCATTGCATGAAATTCTTAGAGCTTTAAACTTTCAGGGTACTCGGATGGAACTGAGTTTTTAGAATACGACCTCTGGGGCCGCTCAGATGGAACCGAGTTTTTAGAATACGACCTCTGGGGCCACTCGGATAGGGCCGAGTTTTTGGAATACGACCTCTGGGACCGCTCGGATAGGACCGCGTTTTTGAAATATGACCTCTAGGGCCACTCGGATAGGACTGAGTTTTTTGGAATATGACGTCTAGGGCCGCTCGGATTGGACCGAGTTTTTGAATACGACATTTGGGGCTGCTCGGATAATACCGAGTTTTTGAATACAACCTCTGGGGCCGCTCGGATAGGATCGAGTTTTTGAATACGACCTCTGGGGCCGCTCGGATAGGACCGAGTTTTTGAATACGACCTCTGGGCCCGCTCGGATAAGATCGAGTTTTTGAATACGACCTCCGGGGCCCCTCGGATAAGACCGAGTTTTTAGTGTACGACCTCTGGGGCCGCTCGATCGGACCGAGTTTTTAGAATACGACCTCTGGGGCCACTCAACAGGAGCCGAGTTTTTAGAATACGACCTTTGGGGCCGCTCGAATAGGACCGAGTTTTTAGGATACGACCTCTAGGGCCGCTCGGCCGAAGCCGAGTTTTTAGAATATGACCTCTGGGGCCCCTCGGTCGGAGCCGAGTTTTTAGAATACGACTTCTGGGGCCGCTCAACCGGAGCCGAGTTTTTAGAATATGACCTATGGGGCCGCTCGGATAGGACCGAGTTTTTTCTTTGACTTGGGAGCTGCCTTGACGCTAATGAAGGAAATGAGAATGCATCATGATGGACATATGGAAGGGATCCTTTCATTCATGTAGACGCGTTACATTGAGAGGCCTCCAGGGCCATTTTGATTCCTCACATTACATTAGTGCCCTGAGTCCTGGTCGGCGCATGCTTGAGCCTCGGCGTCTCTCTTGTTGCTCCCATGCTGGTCGTGGCCTTTTGACAGTTCTATTCTGTGCTGGCCTTTTTGAAGTTGGCACGCACAGCCCCCAGTCGACGGTCAGGTGCCTTCCGTGCTCATTATGGCTTTGCCTTTTGAATGGCGTGATGGACCGCATCCTGCTGTTTCGGGGCCGCGCCTGGGTCATGGAGCTATGGAAATGTTGTACTCAATGTACAACTCCCTCACCTCACTGGCCTTAATGACTGAAATGATATGAGTAACAAAAAGAGCTATGGAAATGGAAGCAAGAAGGAAGATGGCAGAATACTTAGAAAAATTTTAAAAAAATTAAAGGAAAACGTGCAAAATTTAAAAAGTAACAAACGGGCCACTTAAAGGAGTGTGAACGCCAGAGAAGTCAAACCGTCTCGAAAATGTGCACCCATCATTGCTAACACATCACTTCCTGAACGGGTGCAGTTGAAACAAATCCTCTAGTACATTAATTATAGGGATCGTAAATTTACTGCATGCAGACACGTGACCAACTTTTTGACTAATAATCCAGCGGCATGATGGCAGATTCTTTCAACTCCCACCAGTCTTCCTTATTTTCCCCAGACGGCTAATAAATTCGGTCATCACTTCCTTCAAATGTTCTCGGGATTTTGGCTTAGACGGTCAATAAATTTGGTCAGCACTTTCTTTAGCTATTCTCCGAATTTTGGCCTAAATGGTCAACAAGTCCGGTCAACACTTCCTTCAGCTGCTCTCCGGATTTTAACCTAGACAAATCCGGTCAACACTTCATTTAGTTGTTCTTTGGGTTTTGACTTTGACGGTCAACGAATCCGGTCAACACTTCCTTCACCAATCCTCCGGATTTTGGCCAAGGTAGTCAATGAATCCGGTCAACGATCTTCCAAGTCAGTTCTCCCAATCTTGATGGTCAGCAACGCACTCAACACGATCAACGGGCCAAGAATCTCTGCCAGTTCTTTCGCCAAGTCACCTCAGGTTACGGTGGGACAATCTCTTGCTATCACCTGATATATTATTCGTAGTTTTAGTATGTAGGATCTAAATTCAGTAGATGGAGTTAGACTCAGATACGAACAATTTAACCTTAATTTATTCAAAATTTGGATTTAGAATATATTAAATATTATAAAATAAAATAATATTCATAAAGTTAGAAAATTAATATTATTTTATACTTATCCCAACAAAACGATCGTCACGTCTAATAATTTGGAACACCTCAGCCAATGATGTCTAAATTTTCAAAAGATGATTTCATTAATTATTTTTAAATTAAATTAAATTATATTATGTTAGATTAAAATAATAGAAAAGAAAGCTCTGGTAACCGTAACATTCAATTAATTTTCAATGAAAATGACATCAAACGCATCATGCACCCCACCGAATTTAATAGTCATTACCAAGTGAATTTGTCCTTTCTGCTTTTTTAAGTTGAGAAAAAATATATATATATTTTTTAAATTTAATATATTAATCTTAGCCTAATCCAACCTCAACCAAGACTAAAAACTAAAAATAAAAAGATTGACAAAATGACAAGCTATGCATTTTTGGCTTGACAAATGCTGGAGATGTTGGGAACTGTGCTAGGTATAAAGTTGAAAACACATCTGTATAAGAATAAATTACCAAATCTTTTTATCTAAAATTTTAAGAAATTCAAAAGCGAGATAATGGTAAATATTTAAAAATAAAATACAGATGAACATATATATATATATATATATATATATATATTTGGTGGAAATCCTTATTGAATGAATAGTAAAACTATTTTTGATATAACATAAGTTTTATTACAATAAGTTCTCAAAATAGTTTTGAATTTGTCACAAATTAATGGCAAGGCAAGCAAAGAACACTAAGTTTAATTATGAAAATATATTATATAAAATAATACACACGTATATATATATTATATGAAATACATATAAATAATTATATATATATTATGTAAATATTATTATAAAATATTATTTAATATATTATATTATTGTATCATGTAAAATACAATTTAATAAATATATAATATGAAATATTATAAAAATATAATAAAAAATAATAATAATAATAATAATAAAAAATAAATTAATGGCAAATTTGCAATAACAAATTTGCATAACCGAACACTATTCGTCTTGAACCAAACGGTGGAATAATAATTCCACCAAGAATAAGGAGGGAATAGAATTTCTATTCCCTCCAACCAAACATGGGGTAAGAGAAAATGGAATGAAAACATCAATATAAGTGTCCTAATACAGAAACTAATAGGTACACCCAAACTAACTTCTTAAAAACAAAGTAAAAATCGACTAAATATAAGTTTTGCATTCGAACAATGGAGGTTGGTAAGTATGAATGCAGGTTGTTGGCATTTGAACGTTAACCTTTGGTGTTTGAATGCCAAAAAAAACCTTCCTCGAATATATTTGTACTAACCTTGTACACCAATTACATATGTCAAATTACCCATCGTTGAAAAATAAGGAACTCGTTTCATATCGGCCTTCTCTTTGTGAGGCACCGGAATAAAAAACGTAATAATTGAAAGTAATTAAAATGATGATAATCATTAAGATGCCAAACATGTATTAAAAAATGATGGTTGAAAGTAAAAAGTTAGAAAAATATTCGAGTTCAGCAAGCAGCCGAGTGGCGTCTACTGTGCGCCCGAGGCGCTGCAGCGAGCACAAAAATTCAGTGGCTACCCACTCGCCGCGTCAGGCAATTTCTTATTTCTGATTTCTGAGTCTAATATCGCCGAAGTATGCTTTCTCTGTTTTCTAGGTTACACTCTGTTTAACCATTCTGTTTCTATAAAGATTCATGACCGTTCTGCATCACTATTTTACTACTCATATGCATATACCTTGTTGGGTTTCGGCTCAATATTTTATTATTTTTTGCCCCCTCCAGCATGAGACAGTAGAGTTAATGTCCGACAAGAAAAATAATGATCAAAAAAATTTCTGAAGACTTTTGAGGACCGGAGTATTTTTGAAGCTATTTTGGGAGAACCAGTTAATGTAAAGACTCGACTGATACTGTGATTTTGTATATGGATCTTGTATCTATGAATATTCATGCACACGTGGGTTCCGAACTCAAATTAACTGACCTAACCCTAACTGATAATATAAAAAATTTAAATTATAAATATTCATCACAAATTAAATATCTATAATAAATATTAAACTCTTTGATATAAGAAACAATATAAATGTCCATAATAACATAAATTTATAAGAATATAGTTCTAATAAAATATTTAAAAACAAATAAAACAGTAAAAAAGTCTTATCATCTCTTAATATAAAATTTTTTAAACTCTGAGGTTATCTCTACCAAAAATTCTAATAGCAAATGTACAATCTCTGCTATTACGCTATTAACATATTTAATTTTGGAGTCAAAAAAATATAAATGTGAGCTAAATACCAAATAAATGATATATTTAATAATATCAAAATATAATAAAGTATCTTAAATAATACCATTAAATATATACAAAAATAATAATAACATATAATAAAATATCTAATATCTGACACTCAGCGTTATATCATAAGTACAATTCAAAAGCTGCATAGGTAACTAAATATTGAGAACGCAATTAGAATTTCATAGAATTTGAATATTAATAAGAATATAAATTTTATTAAACCTATCTCAATAAACGTCACAAATATATAAGATATCATGACAATCATGTCGGATCTTATTTTATCACTATAAACTAACGATTATCCATCTTCCACCAATGATTGAATAATATCTATGAGGCACCAATGCTAACAAGTTTAACAAAAAATCAACCTCATGATAGATTGTCACACATAGTGTACAATTGTTAATCTCTAATCGTACGATTAATATTCTTAGTATTCTCTTGGATAGGCCCAAAATATGCCACATTTGTATTCCCATGGTCCAATCAAAATTCACACCTAAACGACATAGAATGCTTTATCTCAAACTATATATCAAACTCAATACTCTTTGATGTGATATTTATCAATATCTCACTATAAGTATCCCTCAAAAAATATAAACCTCAATTCTCTGGGATATAAAAATTAATATTGGATAATTATATACCACTCTAAGGTTTCACGAGTTCTATATTTATTGAGATTATAATATTTTTATATAATTTTATTTACCTTAATGTTTCTTGAGAAGATAATGAAAAATTGATGAATAAACTAAACATTCGACTCACTCTTAAGATTTTATTCTATCCTTTATATTTATAATATAAATAATGTTATTTTATTTAAAATAATGAAAAAACTTGATGAATAAACTAAACATTTGACTAATTATAATAGAGTCTAAGATTTTATTCTATCCTTACTAAACTTATCAGTATATTTATATTATAATATAATTAGAAATTTCCTTTCCAATTACATCATCCAAAGCACACATGACATTTGTAGGAGCTTCTACCAACTATTTAAAGGAGCCAAATTTCGGTGCTCATTGTCATATATTTGTCAATCAATGTTCACATCTTCAGGTAATTGAAATTGTGATTCATCAATATAATATTAAATTTAGTATGTCACATAGTAAAAACAATAATATTATTGTTATGAATATATTTGTTTATCATACGAACGATTGCCCTAAATATAGATCGTTGTTTCAGCCAAAAGTGAGCTGAGACCGATTCAATGATTAGGAGGACTTTTTTGTTATTCAATTTCCACCATTTCGAGAAATTGATACCAAGATTTAATAATATAATATTAAACTACATATTTTCTAATATAAAAACAATAATGTTAAGAGCATGAACACATCGGTTAAATATATAAATGGTTGGTTCAAAAATTGTTCAAAATCAGTATTTCATTGGTGCCATTCATCTTCTTCCTTCATGCTGACATTTTTCATGCATTTTTGTCTTACATTGAATCAGACCCTCCCAAATATTCTTGATTCTTATTTAACAAGTTATATCTCTGTGTTATACAAGATGTAGACAATATGAAATAATTGAAGGATGATTTTTACAAAGAAATTAAAGGAAGAGAAAGAGGATGACAATCTGAGTATTTAGAAGAAACTATAACAAAACAGCTAATTGGGAATACACTGAGCATCATGCTAACATTGAGAAAGTTGGAATGAACACTTACTTGATTATCTATACGGCACAAAGCAATATCGGCAGCTCCGAGGCACAAAGTAACAGCAATAGCAGCAAAATAGTAGCATCATGCAGTAGTGCTTCGACTCTCCCTCTTCACAGTGAATCCTAGTAATAGTGGTAAAGGGAGAGGGGCTTCTACTTAATAAGAAAGAGGAAATGGACATCCAAGGGACTTACACCGATTTTTCCATTAATCTCCCTTTTATTGTTCAATGTACTAAAAATAATTACTGATTATTGATAAAAAGAATTATCAAAATACATTTTTGACGGTCTTGCAATTCTTACATGGCTACTTTCAATACATATTTAGTCTAAGCTCATATATAATAATTAGCTCATTAAATATTTTTATTAATGACTATCTCGAATCGAAGGTCCAATGAACTCAAATCAAAACATTGGGGTGTTATAATCCTTCCTCTTAAAAAAGTTTATTCTTGAAATACGTATCTTAGGCCTCGAACAATTGTAGATACTTTTCTTGTATATCCTCCTCTAATTCCCAAGTGGCTTTATTCTCGTTATAATGTCTCCATAAGATTTTCACTATTGGGATGGTCTTGTGGCATAAGGTTTTCTCCCGACGATCTAGCATATGAATTGGATGCTCTTCAAAAGACAAGTCCTCATGCACTTGTAATGGTGTATAGTCGATCACATGAGATGGGTTGTGCACATATTTGCTCAGTATAAAGACATAAAAAATGTAGCAGATTGCCAACAAGGCTAGAGATAATGTCAACCTATAAGTTACTTCATTGACATGCTCTATAATCTCAAAAGGTCCTATAAAGCACGGTCGAAATTTTCCTTTTATTCCAAAATACGTTACATCCTTTCATGGAAAAACCTTCTAGAAAACCATCACCAACTTTAAATTGTGGATCCTACCATCTTTGATCGACGTAACTCTTCTGTCTGGTTTGGCCAATCCAAAGACAATCTCAAATCAAGATGATTTTCTCCGTAATCTCCTGCACAGCATTGGGTCCCATAATCCTCCGATCATCAACATCGTCCCAACTAATTGGTAAATGACACTCCCTCCTACAGAGTGACTTGAAAGGTGCCATTGCATTACTCGCCTGATGGCTATTATTATATACAAACTTTGTCAGCGATAGATGGGAATCCTAACTATTTCTAAGATCAAGTACAGATAGATGTAACATGCCCTCCAAGGTCTAAATGGTCCCCTTAGATTATCGGTCTATCTGTGGATGAAAGGTTGTGTTGAATCTCAACTTTGTTCCCAAATCTTGGTATAGACTCCACTAAAAGCGCGATATGAATCGTGGGTCCCTATCAAACACGATAGTGATCGGTATCCCATGTAATCGCACGATCTTGTTGATGTATAACCCTGTAAGATAGTCTAATGAAATGTTGACCCTAATAGCCAAGAAGTGGGTTGATTTTGTCAATGGACCAATGATCACCCAAATTGTGTTATGACCATGTGTAAAGTCCATTACAATATGCATTTACTTCTAACTCGGAATAGGCATAGACTATAATTTCTCATAGGTCACTGGTACTCCTCCTTAACCTGTTGGCATATCAAGAACTTAATTACATGGTCCATAACATTTTTCTTCAATCCACTCCATTGGAATATTTTCTTTAAGTTTTAGTATATATTGGTACTATTTAGATGTATCGTATATCTGTAACAATGAACCTCGCCAAGAATCTCCCTAAGTAGGTCCTTGACATTAGGAATGCATGGCTGATCATGATATCTCAATATACCATTTCTCCAAGGTAAAAACCCATTTGTGCCTCATTACCCAAGTCTACGGATCAATACAAACAAAGGGGGTCCTCCTGATGTGCTTCCTTAATCCAATCAATGAACATTAGCTGAACCTAGAGATATGACACTACCACCCAATATTCATTTTGATGTAGTTGTAACAAATAATCCTTTACATCTTTCAGCATAAGCCACTCTCGCAACATCAGATGGGTAACAAGTCTTGTAGATTTCAAATTCAACGCGTCAAGCACGATATTAGCCTTCCCCAACTTGTACTGAATGTTGTAGTCATAATCCTTCAGAAAATCCAATACTCTCTTTTGGCACATGTTAAGCTCCTTCTATGAGAATATGTACTTGATGCTCTTATGATTTGTGTAAATTATGGATTTCTCTTCATACAAATAATATCGCCAGATCTTTAGAACAAAAATAATAGCCTCAAGTTTGGTATTGTATGTCAGATATTTGTTCATGTAAGCATTTAGTTGAATAGTCTCATATGCTATCACATTTCCATATTGCATAGATATGTAACCCAAGCGATGCATCACAATAAGCTTTGTTCTTGCTCAAGCCATCATGAATGGTTAAGATAGGCATCAAAGTTAATCTGCACTTCAACTCCTTAAAACTCGCATCACTTTCATTTGACCAAATAAACTTGGCATCCTGCTACATCAACTTTGTCAACAACATAGTGATACTAAAAGAACTTTCTTTAAACTAGCGACAATAACCTCTCTGTCTAAGAAAACTCCACGCCTCTGTTGGTGAAATTGGTTTTGCCGAACCAGTCATTGCTTCGATCATTGATGGATCTATTGACACTCTAACTCCGAATATGATATGGGCAAGGAATGCAACCTTCTTTAAGTCAGAATACACATTTCTTAAGTTTTCCACACGGCTGTACTTCTCTCAAACTCCTTAGTACACAATGAAAATGCTCCTCATGCTCTACTTCATCCGTAGAATACATCAATATTTGATGAATACAACTACAAATTAGAAAGGCTTGAAAATTCAATTCATCATATCCATAAGAGCTGCCGATGCATTAGTTAGTTTAAAAGATATTACCATAAATTCATATTACCCGTACCTCAATCTGAATGCAGTCTTTGTAATGTCTAGCTCTCCAATTTGTAACTAGATTAAACTTGGAAAATACTAGTGCTTCATGTGATTGGTCAAATAAGTCATCGATCCTCAAAAGCAAATATTTATTATTAATCATTACCTTATTCAACTCTCGGTAGTCAATACATTATCTCATGAATCAATCCTTTTTCTTACCCAATAAAACTGGTGCACCCCATGGTGAAGTACTGAGACTAATAAAGCCTAAACTAAGCAATTCCTACAATTGTGTTTTTAATTCCTTTAATTTAGTCAGTGCCATATAATAAGGGGCCTTAGGTGTTGTCCCTAGAACTAACTCAATAAAGAAATCAATCTTATACTCCAGTGCAAGTCCAGATAGATAGTTTGTTAAGCAATACACTAACTAACTTTTACACCATTGGAATATCCTCCATCTTAGGATTCTTCATTTCTAAAGTTGATATGAAGGCTTGAGAGTTTCTACACCCACTCTGCAATAAATGTCAAGCATGTAATGTCGACACCACAACAAAAGTACCCTTGCCATCAACACCTCCAAACTCAAAAGATCGTGATCGAGTATAACAAAGTGAAAAATATTCCTAGCATAGTTAATAATTGCTTGACACATAGCCAACCATCCATGCCGAATGACATCGAATTCTAACATATCAAGTGGAATCAAGTCTACTCGTATACGATAATCTCCTACTTGAACCATACAATTAGCATATACCACATTAGCATCAACAATATTGCTGATCAAAGTAAACACTACCATAGGAAGTTTGGTAGCCTCGGAACAACCTCTATGTGCAACACAATATGTGTTGACACAAAGGAATGTCTTGCACTTGAATCAAATAAAATAAGCGCAGGAAAATTAGAGATATGGATAATACCTTTTATCATGGTAGGGGAGATGTCTTGCACTTGAATCAAATAAAATAAGCGCAGGAAAATTAGAGATATGGATAATACCTTTTATCATGGTAGGGGAGTCTCAAGCCTCCTACTCAGTGACAGCAAACACTCGACCGACAACTTGAATCCTCTACTGTCTTGATTGCCATACAAATTCGTGCTTTGGCACATGACAATCTCTAAAAAATTGTCTAGGTTTGCCACAATTGTAGCAAAGAAGTGGCTCACAATGTTCCGCTGGTGATGTCGCAAGAGTGGAAGTTATAGAGGTAACTGGCACCTCCACTACTAACCTATGATCTTTTAGATATTACTAAACTTCTTACATATAAAACTCTGCCACTTCTCTCTCAAACCACGTCTTTTGAAACTTATTGAAAACATCCTGCTATGATTTGCTTCGATGCCTATCATGAGTGGCACCACCTCCAAAATGTACCTTAGTGACCAATTGAATCTATCATCACCTTACCAAAGCTTGCTCGATTATCATGGCATGCTTCAATACCACACTATACTCAATAAGACCAAAAGGGATAAACTGCACCTAGGTTATGTTAGCTAACCCCGCCTAAAATTGTCTCATTTTTCGCTCCTTATTGGACATAAGACAAGGAGTAAAACACAAAAGAATTGTAAACCGTGCCTTATATGTGCCATGGTCATGTCTTCCTACACCAAGGTTAGCAACTCAGCCACCATAGTTTCTTGAACATATGAAGGAAAGAATTGTCAAAGAAACACTACTAGAAATCCTCTCAAATGATGTCCTCAAGTGTCTTGCCAAGCTCCCATTCAAGCATCCCCTACCACTAATCCAGCACTCCAACATAGTGTTCCATAACAAAATGAATCTTGTCCACTTTTGCCACAACATATCACCTCAAAAGCTTTTTCAAGTTGCATCATTCATGCTTCAACAAGCATGCAGTTTGGTTATGGAAACCCAAACCCAATCCACGACCACCGCCAAACCCCAACCACCTGAAAAATCATAAGTCTCAAATCATCATCATATAATAGGCACAAACGATAAAATATAACTACTATAATATAAAAATCCCATTACATCAAAACCCGAGGAAAAATGCTGCACCAAATATCCAAATAAAATAAAACAAAACAATTGAATGTATATCTAGAATATAAAAATAATGTTCTCTCTAGATAGGCTCTAAAATTACTAATGTCCAAAGCTCTATCCAGTTCTAGAGCCATTTTCCTCTAATCTTACTACTCTAGAAGAAAGAAATAATAAGAGTGAATAAAAAATCCTACATACAACTCTAACCAATGTCAACAACCGCAGAAATGTCAAGCTATCCAAAAAATTTGTCTATCAAAATAAGTTCTAACAATATAAAATATATAGAAAATAATAATTATCACTAAATAATCAATAAATGATATCAATAATAAAATAATTTAATAGTAGTAAGAATAATCAATAAACACAATGTTGACTAAGCAACGATATACCAAAGGATATCCATGGGGTCCTAACGAACACTAACTAATGTACCATTGTCTCAAAATCTCCATAATACTAAGATCCTCCCCTAATTTTTTTTTTTTAAATCTAACTCAATATAAAATCATAATCATATGAGATATCAAAATTTCTAATGAATCTTATTTTACAATCATGAACTAAGGCCGTGTGTGTATACTCTCAATAGTAGAGTAAGTATCATGAGATAACTTTATATCCGTAGTATTATCACTATCCCTACAGTCCTCCCAATATCATGATATCCAAGTTTATAGATATTCCACATCAAAATCAATCAGCCACTACCACCAAATATAAAATAGGCATTAAAAAAGTATAGATTATACTAAAGTGTCACAGAATCCTATTCACTTAAATACCTTAATCTTTTCATACATTCTCTTTTAATTTGTCATAGAATGTTAAAACGTACTCACATGATTTAAATGGAACACAAAAGAAATCATAAAAATCAAGGAATAATATGAACAATTAAGTATTCTACACTATCATTTCTCACTAAGGCTATAAATTTCTCTATCTACCAAGTCTAACCTTAAGATATTCTTTTCCATTAATCCTTAATCAAATATATAGAATAATGATTTACTAACAAGTTAAAATTTTTCCAATCTAAACCAATAAGTTAAATCATCGACAATTTTTAAAACCTCATTATTATCCAAATTAGGAGTTGGTATTACGCATATGAATATCAACCCTAGGAGAAAAATCAATGAGAATGTCCTTCCTCCATTCTGAAGGATGAGGAGGCATATTAGTAATGATTTTCCCTCCAAAAACAACATACCAATCAACAGCATCCAAGGCAATTTAGGATAAAAAATTGTCTATTTTACGCAACTCAACCACATGATCTTTTATTAAATAAAAAAAAAAAACCTTTCTTCAAGTCAAAGAAATCCAATTGTTTTCTTTGTTAAAATGAAAAATAACTTTAACCATTCAAGGATCTTTTTTTAGATCCCAATGTCAAAAATAGACATACAAAATTACAATATATCTAGTGGTGTCAGGATGATGATGGGTGATTGGAATTTCTAAAGCCTCAATTACTTTTAGGAATTTCTTTGCTAAAGAAATCCACCGAGCATCCTTCAAATAGGCTTCATATAATCAATGAAGTCATCTATCGGAGGGCAAACCCTATCTTTACAGAAAGAAATTTGAAAAAAAAAAAACATGAGAAATATTATACTTATTGTAAATGTCTAATCTATGCTCCATGATTAGATAAAAAGCAATTATGGCCACATTCTTCAAGGCACTTCGTGGAGCAATAAGTGATTAAACATTGGATGATCAAAGAAATTGGAAGATCAACTCTTTGATACAAAGTAAAGAAGAAGACACGCGGTTAGTATTTAATAAGAAGAGTGATGGATGTTGGAATTTAAAAGGGCAACTTAAATTGGAAATCAGGTGTTTTGAACATCAACACTAATCCAAAGAATGTGTTGCACTCCCAACAAATGACTAGATGGTGAGATGTCTTTCTCTCAATTTATAAATCAACACACAAAATATTGAAATGTTTTAAAATGACAAAATTTACAAACTGCCTACTGTGGTATTAAATGCACTATTAGTTAGTCATTTTTATTATAGAAATAATGATGGCAACAATATCATTAAGTAAAGTTTTGAAATTACACAATAGATGTTCGACTCACCTCAAAAAAGAAAAAGAATCTAGCTGACCTTCATAATTCAAAATTCTAAATATTTAATTAAGAGTCTTAATTTGTTAGAAAAGCAAACAATCAGAAAGCCAAGTTGTTAGAAATTAAAATACTTTCAAAGTATCCAAAATATAATGACATTCAAGCCATAGGATTTGAATACTGTCATATTCCAAAAGCCAATCCCATCATTAAAAAATATCAACAATATAATTATCCAATTAGCAACCTAATTAACTGTAAACGTGTACTTCACGTCGAAATCTCAATTGAGCAAAACAAAATAATATAATCTAAACACAGGACACAAAATACTATATCATCATATGGCTCTAATACCAACCAAATCGTGACATCGAATCTTACGTAGTGAGTCATGTCTAATTTAAACGAAATCAGAATAATCAATATAACTAAAAACTAAAACCTCTATTGATTAGCTGTTGGACAAACCATCATCCAGAATACTACAAACCATAAATAAATAAATAAAGCTATATCCATGATATCATATCATCTCTTATACAAACCATTGTCCGAATAATATTAATATTTAACTATTGTCCAAAAACTAAAATACAACATCAAACATTTTATAATTCTATTCCTAATTTGATATTTCTTCAACTACAACTCATCAATCTAGATCTTACCTTCTTGTAAGTACTCGAACATCTAGTCTGAAGGGAGTACCGAAAAATAGAAATACAGTGAGTCAAAAGCCAGCAGCAAGGCATATAATTTTATATAATTTAACATATAATTTGTATAAAAACATACCAGAAAGACAGTAAATTAAATTCAGATGTAATGATATAGATTTTCATAATAATTATACACAATTTTACAAATTCTCCTTTTTATAAATCAAACAGTGCCCTAAAATCCATAATCAATTATGCAATTTCTTAAGGATCAAGGATCAGTGCAATCTTACTGACTAAAGGAGTTTATAATTGAATCCTAACTTATATTGATTGTCACACAATCAAAGACCATACACTACTACTCAAAACTCGTAAGTAGAATGTTATACATATAATCCTATAGAAATGGTCGAGCGCTACTTTCACCCGTGAATGATAGGTTTGAAACTCGATCATCACTATAATATATTAAAGTATACAAAATTATCACCAGTTGAACTTATTCCAATGGTTCGATATTAAGACATATGAAAATTCTATATAATTTTCTTATAATTTTTGTATTTTCTCAATTCAAAGAAAATAATCTTTGTTTCTTAAAATATTGTAGAGTTTTCACATAATACTTTCAATTAATTTTCATACAGTGCATAAAAGTTTACAAGAATTCACATATATAGAAAACATACAAAAGTTGTATTATGAAATTTTACAAACATACAAAACTATTTATACTAGAAATTTTTGAGAAAACTAAAAAATTCTATAATTTTCACCACTTTTTTACAATTGTCAAGTAAGTAAATATAAAAATGTGAGTCGAAAGTTTAATAAGTATCATCATATAAAACACTACATATAAATCAGACAGAATGAGATGCCATATATAAATCTCTAAAACAAACCATAATGTCTATCAAATTCATTGAAATTTCGTTGAAAATGCCACAATTTTAATTTTCTTCTAAAATTTTAGAATATTTAATTAATTTTTATTATATCTAAATTACCCAAAATAATAAATATATCCAAAATATATTAATGACGATCCGAATATTGTAGTTGTTCTTGGCAAACCAATCACAAAAACCATTGTTATGTCATCACATTTCCCGCTGGAAGTTGGCATAGGTTCTAGTAGGCCAGTTGGCTTCCTATGATCAGCATTTAACTATTAACATATCAAACATCTTCCCATATAAGCTGCTATTTTTCTTTTCATATTCTACTACTAAAATATTTTCTTTAAATCATTGCTACATTTTTTTAATTTTTAGGTAAATATTATACTTTGATAGATGAACTTTACTCGTGAGTTCTTTTTTTTAATTCTCCAACATCATTCACACATATCTGTTCCCAAAACTTCAAGACTCCATCGGCCTATATGCTGAAATTTGCTCTAAAATCCCTATTTAAATATTCAACAATATTCGCCAAGAATGGATCATCTATTTAAACTCATTTAATTCTTTCCAAAATCTCCAATTGCACTTGGGGCGATGATGGTTTAAGTATAAACATGGGCCAACCAAGGATGAGGCCCAATCGAAAGACATGTCAAATTAGGCGGCGAGACCCAAAGAGCCTCGTGCGAAGCCCAACGCTCCGAGATGGATCCTGAGTCAGACAGGCCACACCCAAGCTCATTAGATAGCTCCTGACACAAGCCCAATCACGATCCACACGCACCTCCTCCCTTAAAGGTGAAAGATTGTCAATACAAAGACGCAAGCTCAGAGAATGCTAGCTAATGGCAAACGAGTTCAATGCTGGCAAGCTACGGCGCTCACTGACCGACAGCGGCTCAACAAATCCCAGTAAAAAATAACCGGGCTCGTGTCAGCCGTGCTCAACAACGATCCCCTCACCACACAAGACGATACCTAACGCAGGTGGCTATTGCTAGTGCTCGGAAGGTGACGAACCCAGGCAGGACACCTGTCACGGGTTCTGGCACCCAAATACTCTTCTCTTTCGCTGAAGGAGGAGGTTATTCAAGTAAAGTTGCGAATACCAAACTCGAGCCCAAACTCTTAATTTTTTCATCAATTTAATTTTATTTTAGCACTAATGAAACTGTATTCGAGAAACAAATAGTGTTTGTTCAACATTATTTGTAACAAGTTTCATTTATTTAACAATTAATATTTGTCTACTCAAAGGTATTTTTATGTTTATAATTTTTAAATGTTATTCTTAATTCATATTAAAGGAAAAATAAATGGTAGGGGCCACCAATCGTTGAAAAATTACAACAATCATTAATATCCTTCAATCACAAGGACTTTCCTACATGGTAGGAGGCTTCTTAGAAAACTCTTTATGACTAAACATATCATCAAAAAAATTCATGTGACTGTGTGCATGTTGGGCAAAAATTTTCACTAGTGGAAGACTATATGAAGTCATCAATAATTAAGAGGCTGAACTATATAAATAGGCTAAATTATTGAGCCCAAGTTAGAAGGCACTTGAGTACCTATACATGAATAAATATGATTATTTTTTCGTATAGACCAACCAGGAATGAGGCCCAATCGGAAGAAATGTCCAATTAGGCAGCGAGACTTAAAGAGGCTCGTGCGAAGACCAACGCTCCGAGATGGATCTTGAGTTGGACAGGCCACACCCAAGCTCATTAGATAGCTCATGACACACGCCCAATCATAACTTATCCCACTGGCCAATTTTACATTATTATGAATTTGATGTTTTAAAATAAAACCGTCTCAATTATCAAAATAAAATTATTAAATAAAACAAATAAAAAAATACACCATTAGGGAGATAAGGGCTTAAGTACATCTTACGCTCTACATTCTCCCTTTTTACTCTAAGGAAGGTCAAATTATGCAAACAATTACCCATACCCCACAGTCTGACCTTATATCACGCACAACATAAATAGCAAAATAAAGAAAAGCAAATATTGCTCATAAAAAATTCCCCAACTCATAAGTCAATAAGATTTGCCAGTTATTAGATACTTGGAGATAAATGATTAATCTTATCAATAAGATTTGCCAGTAATCTTATTTTTACCAAGAGGCTACTATGCTACAAAATAAGTTTAACAATGTGTCTATAGAATATAAAATTATTACTAAGTATATTTTATAAATTAGAATTAACCAATTTGTAAAATCCAAACTCACCTCTTCCATTTAACCAATTTTACACAACACAAAATCAATATTAAATATAACCCCAAAGAGAAAATTGCAAAAATCATTTTAATTCTGTTCAAAGCTCTATATTTAAATGTCATCTTTGCTAGCATAATTATTATTTCTAAAATTATGGAAACAAATTTAGGCTTGATGTTTTTATTCCAAAAAAGGTTCGAGATTTGAGATAGCCAATTATTGCAAATTTTGTCAAACAATTATCTCAATTTCATAATGCTGGTGCCTAATAGTATTCCTTAAATGAAACTCTAAAATTATCAAAAGTTCAAGAAATTACAACCCAGACTCACTTCAACAACCATAACCTATTCCACTGGCCAATTTTTACATACAAATTTATCAAATAATTAACAAATATTTTTAAATCAACATATTAATTATTAAAAACTTTAAAATAAAAATTTTATAAAACAGTTATAATTATAATAATATTAAAATAGTAACTGTTCGTTGTCAGAATAAAATTAGAAAACTCATGTATACTACTCAATTAGGGAGCTTTACATGCATCTTACGCCCCTACATTCTCCCTTACAATTATATTGACGAATAAATGCATCTCAAGACCTATTTTTGGTGTGGCAGAAGCATTTCAATTCAACAGCGGATAAAAAGACCGACAAATTAGAAAAATTCTCAACTGAGGATAAAATATCTATACCAAATATGAAAAAATCTAACTAATAGACAATATGCTGTTGCTCATATAAAAAAAAAAATGTACACAAGTTTTTTAAACCTAAAATAAACAATTTTGGAACAAAAAATTAAAGAATACCTTGTAACTTGTAAATTGTATTTATTCAGCCAAATAAAATTGGCCAATTTTAGGTTTACAATGTAAGAAAATCATTTTAAAGCCATATTAAATCGTACAAAATAAATTATGCACCACACAAAAGAAAGCTATATAATATTAAAAGTAACAAATTAGCTAGTTCAGTCTTACTTGAAAAATAAATAAATAAACTAATTTTTTTTTAAAAAAAAAACCAATAATAAATTCTTAAAAAAAACTAATTACCACCAAACTTCTAATTGTTCAAAAATTAACTTGTAAATCAAACATCAAAATTCTATTTACCAAATACTTCTTTTAAAAGAAAATAGATGACAATTCACCAATATTTTTGAAGTTGTTTACCCCTATTTTTAAAAATAGTTAATTATTACTAAAGCGATGTTGGCTTCAAAGTCCAAATCAAATAAAGAAGACCAAACATTGCTCACAAGCAAAGATTCACTGGTTACTAACTCACACAAAAAAAAAATAACATTAATTTTATGCCTCAAACTAAGTGATATTAAAAAGAAATTATATCTACCTTTTTCTTGGTAAGTAAAACAAATTAAATAAATTATTTCTACAGCTATTAATCCAACCAACAAATTATATCTACCTTTGCTTGACTCTACATTTAAAAGTTATCTCTTATATATTTATTTTTTGACTTCTTAAGGTATATTTCTCCCCATTCAAAAGTTAGCAAACTAACTTAAAACTAAAAAAGTATATATATATCCAACCAACAATCATTTCTATAAAAATACTATACTCCAAAACTTAAATCAAACCAATGCAATCAAAGATTAAGCACCTAGAGTTTGATATAAAAATCCAACCAACAATCATTTCTATAAAATCTAGAGCAGACCCGTTTCTCATCCAGTTATAACAAATAAAAATTATTTTTTTTCTTAACCATTTTTTATCATGCGGTAATCCCATTATCCTTATTATTTTAAACCTTCTCTTCAATTCTTAGGTAACTCAAATAATCTAATTCCCATTATCCTTTCTAACAAGTGTACATGAATACATTTCCCCTAAAAACTCAACCTTTTAGTCTTAACCCAATCCATCCGAACAATTTTTTATTTCTCCATAATTAATTACCATAAAAAATAAAGCTAAAGATCTAAAATTCAAACCAAAACTTTAGTTAACAAAAAAAATTCATACATACCAATTAGTTTAACAATTAGTTAAGGTAATCCACATCCTATGACCTATTTTGATGAACTTGTTTTGCTCGGGAGATATTCTCCTCAATTCCGATCTCCATACTAGATTGAATCTTTGTTTGAGGTCTTCTCATTATCATTAAGGGTAGTTGGCATTTGAATGCCAGATATCATTTTGAAGTATATTTTTCAAGAACTTTATGAAACTTCAACCTATGTAATCCCCCTGCCACCAATGGGAAGAGGCCATGTGGCTCATTAAGAGGTCTTGCAATAGCAGGGAATTGCTCACCTAACTCGTCTTTTTTACTTTTTCTTTGTTTTCTTTTTTCTCATGTCCGGTAGGGAGGTAAGGGAGATAGAAGGGCACAAATAGATGTCAATTAAATGGTGTTGGCATAAGATACCATATGATCATGCAAAACATAATGCAGAAACTATTCCATTGGACACAGATTTCATACCATTGCCAATACTAAGAGCATGAGAACAATTGAAGCCTGGGCCGTAAACTCAAATGAGTAATAGCTTTACCATCAATATCTTACTGTAAGGAAAACAGATAAATTAACATTCTCTAACCGGAAAATATTAGATGAAACAACACTTGCAGTAAGAGGGGGCAAAAGCATGGAGTTGGATTCTAAAACCATATATTGAACATTAACAGATGGTATTAATGGACTAAAACGACTATCTAATGGTGAAGAAGTTTAAAAAATTCGTAGGA
Source organism: Nepenthes gracilis (assembly GCA_033239525.1). NCBI lineage: Eukaryota > Viridiplantae > Streptophyta > Magnoliopsida > Caryophyllales > Nepenthaceae > Nepenthes > Nepenthes gracilis. Next base: position 17,902,284 of record BSYO01000007.1, read on the forward strand.
TGCTACCAAAGACATGGGATACAGAATTAATGGCCATCAATGAAGCAACTGATCTAATGAGACCTATTCCATACCAGCCAACTACTAAATTTATGTACTCAATAAAAAAATTAAAAATAGTATCCCAATATGGGCATAATAACAATTATAAATAAACAAGGAAAGCAATTTTTGAATAGAACACGATAATTAGGACTAATGCATCTACCTGAGCCAAGGTGATTTCCAGCCCTCACTCCAAACTTAAGTTAATTGTTTTGGATTTGTCACGGTCTAATTGGAAATTATGCAATTATGCACCCTTTTGATTGAGTGCTATTTCTATATATATATATTGAGTAAGAAAAAATGAAATTAGCTTCAATCAATAATCACATGAGGAAGACTAGTTACTCTACGACTGTTGGTTTTCACTATTTTGAAGAACTGGAAGAAGGTTCTCAAAGGCTTTTGTACATAACAAGCCAAGCACTTCACTTACACTCATTCGATCCCTTCATTTATGGCCTTTACCTCTATTATGGTAAGTTAAATCCATCTTAAAATAGTAACGGCCCAAAATAGACCGAATAAAATCATCACTATTAAGAGTATAACTATTGACAACTCTTAATGATAATATTTGAAAAATAGAAAAAATAAAAAAGAAATAAAAAACTCATACATACCAATTAGTCAGGGTAATACGGACTTAGGCACATCCTAAGACCGCCGCCACCGCTACCACCACCTATTTTCTCCATTTTGATGAACCTGTTTTGCTCAGGATATGTTCTCTCCGATTCCGGTCTTCACAACTTGGTTAGGTAGAAAAACCTCATCATATGTCACTTGGTTGAGTCTTTGTTAAAGGTCTAATTTCTTAGAAGAATATAATAAGATTTTCTTATTAATACAAGAAACTATACATACCAAATATCAAGGAAATTTTATCTATAATAACATCTAAAGAAGATAATAATAAATAGAATAGAACAAGGATAAAGTTTGAATGATATAATTGATACTGAAGAAACAGAATTATCTAGTCAACAGAAAATTATATTTGATCCAAAAAAATATGAAGACGTCATAACAACTACTTTTGATATTTAAAAAATTAAACCTCAAACAAAGATTGAATCTAAAGAAAGAATAATATTATGTGGTAACAAAAAAAGAACATACAATAGATATTACAAATTCTTCAGGAAATATAAAGGTGCCATTAATATCTAAGGAATTGCTAAGATGTGAGTTAAATAGGATAAAGGCAGATCAAGTATTAAGATATTGTTATTTTGGATGCATACAATTTATAATTAAGGCACATTTTCATAAAGGAATTGATACACCAATAGAATTGTATGTAACTGATGATAGGATTATTAGACCTACAGGGCAACAAGTGATACCAAAACTAAGAGAAAATCTGACTTATCAAATAGCAAAATTTACATTAACACCAAACTATTGTGTAAGTATGACAGAGAAAAATATAAATAAATCATTAGTCTTATATTGTAATAACCCTACAATCAATAGAAGGAAAAGACCAGCAGTTAACATGCATTAGAGATTTTGACAATAATTTAATTTATAGTGGAGGATCTTTAGAAAAAATAGCTATAATAGAAACTCAACCTTTTAAAATAGAATTACAAATAGAAAATACAGATAAAGATAAAGAGCTTATATTAGGAACTAAATGGTTAAAATTAGTAGAACCATGAAAAATTAGTGAATAGGATTTAGAGGTAACAATAAATAAAGACCTAATTAGAATACCAAGAGAAACAAGGAGTGACATGAGGTTAGAAGAGATTTACATATTAGCTAAAGTAGTATGTGAAGGACATAAAAGTAGATACTATACATTTTTTGTGGATACTAAAGTACCTATAAATATTAGTAAAAGAAAATGTCTACCGAAAGAAGCACGGAAGAAATTAAATCAACCAAATATAGTATCAATATTTAATAAAGAAGGAAACTTAACAAAAGAAAAGGCCAAACACCTAAAATACCAAAAGTTTATCCATTTGAATTAGAAGGACATGATTTTACCATAGGATATAAAAAATTCTTAAAAAATTATAGGCCATGATCTGTAACAAAAGATTATGTCATATTAACTACACCATGTTGACATAAAATACTAGTAAAAAGAGTAATAAGAGTAGAAAAAGAATTAATACCATGGGAAAGGGGAGATAGTAAAATCACAGAAGAAATAAAACATAAAAAGAAAAATATATGAATAATTAGAGAAATCATCTTGACAACTTATACAGAGTAATACATACATAAGAAATTAGAAATTTTATATAATGATAATCCTTTAGTGGACAGGAATAAGCATAGGACCGAAGTAAAGATTGAATTAATTAACCAAGCAAAAATAGTATTCAAAAAACCAATGCATCATGGATATAATGATTTTCCTGAATTTGACATGCATATTAAAGAATTAATAGAAAAAGAATATGTTAGACAATCCAATTCTACCCATAGTAGCCCAGCATTTATTGTAATAAAACATAATGAACAAAAAAGACGAAAAAATAGAATTGTTACAGATTATAGACACCTAAACAAAGAAACAAAGACACTAAATTACCCAATACCAAATAAAGGAATGTCGTCATTACTTTACTTCCTAATTCCATCTTTTCAACGTTTTTTATAATGGTATTAATTATGTACTTAGATTGGATATATAATTACAAACTTGATTGACTATTCCTAGAAAACTTTGTAATTGCTTCTTTTCTTTTAAATTTCAACATATTCAGCTATATTTCTTATAATATGGTTTCACATTTCTAACTCATTTTTATTTAATTTTAATCCTAAAAATTCTACCTCTGTCTTTATTCTAGATTATGATCCTAAATTACTAAATAGGATTATTAGACCTATAGGGCAACAAGTAATAGCAAAACTAAGAGGAAATCTAGATAGATGTTGGTATTTTTGGTTTATTGTAGGAAGATAATTTTTGTTTTTTCCAAGTGGTCTAACAGGTTTTTTGGTTTGTGATTTATTCTCCTGGGTAGATGTTGATGCTGTCAAATTAACACAAATGTTAGTGTTTTCCAATTGAGTTTCGTCAAATTGGATTAGATCTGTCATAGGCGTTAAAGTGACCAAAGTCGTTAGAATTCGTCCAAATTGCTCTACACTAGGTTTGTCATCCAACGAAGGTTTAGATCTCCTGTGTCTGACTTTAATTCTCGCCTTTGCCAAGTTACAATCGACAGACCACAAGGATTGGTCCTCTAAATCGCTCATAGAGCTAAATCCGTCAATTCCCTTCTCAAGCGTTTCCATTGTGAGAGGTAAGTTTCCAACTTGGCTAATCAAGTTGTCGACTTGGCTTGATAAATGCCACTAATTTGATCGTTGCTTCAATAAATCTCCCATATCAAGGGTTTTACGCTAAGGAAATCTGCATAGAAGTTGTCTTTAGATTTCAACAATTCAATATCAAAAGTAAAATTCAATATTTGTATGACCATATTTCCGCTATTTCTGGTTATAAATGAATTCGTCAAATCTCTTGTTAACTAGAATTTAATATGTGCATTATCACTTCTTAAAATAAAGCTAGTATGAGCAATAAATAATTCATAATGTTGTAATACCTTCAATACACTTAATAATTCTTTTCTATTTATTTTTCATTTTAATTCTGATTCTGAAAAAGTTCTTGAATTACTAATATATTTCTTTCCATCTTCTCAATCTTTAAATATCAATATATTTCCACAAGCTTGTTCAATTTATATTGTTCTATGTTCTTTCGGTTTACTTTGTTCATCTTTCTCTATATGCCTTGTTGCGAAGAATGGTACAAATCAATGCAATAAATAAGCTTTTGTACTGGAAGGATAGCACATTCTCCTATTCAGTGCCACTCAACGAAAGTTATATAGTGTTAAGAATAACAAGTTAGCCTATTCAGTCCCGACAAAAAAAAAAAAAGTAAAAAGGTTGTAGAACTAAATGAAAAAAGAAAACAAACGAATCAAGTTGCTTGAATGTAGCAGTGTATAATACAAAACTTCCAACCAATAATCATTTTTCAAAAAATGCCATTATCACATGTATATTATCAAACTTCCAATCAAATCAATGTAATTAAAGCCCTTAGATTTCTAAGATCAAGCATTCATGAAAAATGAGCCTAAATGCCTAATTCAGATTAAAAAATTAGTTTGAAGGAATATAGTAGTTTGCACTGCAAAATATGTAGTTGAGGGCCCATTTCTCATAGTCCAATTTGGGTCCTCCCCTTATTTTTCTAAACTCACTCAAATTTTCAATAGTGGAGATTTTATTCTGATAATATCAACAACTAGGATAATGCTAATACACTAAAATTTAAAAGACTTATATTATAATACAAGTAGTCTGAGGTGTTTGGATGAAATCATTATCATTAAAATTATAAAAAGACTCTAAAATGAAACGATTATAATGAATAAAAATTGTCTTTTCCCTTAACCTTTTTTAATCATGTGGCAATAATTATTAAAACCTTATAAATGTGAACTCCATTTTCCTTTATATAACATTTGGATGAAAACATATTTTCTCAATGCTTATTATTTTTAATTTTTTTCTCAATTCTCAAGTAACTCAAAAAACACTTCTTAAATACTAAAATCTCAATGTATAAATTGTATGAATAATCTAATTCAAACATGTACATTTATTGTAATTCATGCCTTCGTCAATCTTAAATTAAATATTTTAAAAGTTCAAGTGTGTGTGTGAATATATTTCATCTAAATCCGTTACATGCAAGTACACAGAAAATTCAACCTTTAAGTCTTGACTTCAAATCTTAGCGGTTATTCACTCTCAAAAGAATGATGAACTCACAGGTTCCACTCAAGAGTTGTGCATATATATGAGTAGGCGTAATCAAATGCAAAGTGGCACAACTCTTAATTATTGAAAAACGATGTAACCAATAAACTTGACTTGTCATAACTTCATGAAAGAAACTTACATCCAAAATAAGACAAACACAGCAAGTAAGATCACTCTTAAAATCATCACACATGTGGATCATGCTTCACCTTGGTCGTTTAGGTCTTTTAAGGTTGTAATGGGGCCATGGGTTTGTAGCTATCAAAGAAAGGATATGGAATTTTCAAAAAGTGCCTTGAGCGCAAAATTTTATTCCGAAACTTATCTCCGCATGCAATATACATTCTTCAATCATATAACTTTCCTTCCAGTACAATTGTGTAAGTACAAGCCAATGCATTCTCATTCTTTCTTCTGCTTTTTCTATTCTTTTTCTCTTCTCCTTTCTTCCTTTTTTTCTCCTTTTTACTGCTGCTTTTTTTTTCTTTCTGCTGCAGCTTCTTCTTTATCATTTTCTTTTTTATCCAACATCATCTCTCTCTCTCTCTCTGTTTTTGCATTTTTCATTCCTTTTCTCTTCACCCTTTCTTCCTTTTCTTTTTTTCTTCCTTTTCTTTTTTCTTTCTATTCCTTTTTTGCAGCTTCTTTTTTGTTGCATTTTTGCTGCAGTTTCTTCTTCATCAACTTTTTTTTCAACTAACTTCTTCTTTTTCTCCATTTGTACTCTCTTTGTGTATAAAGCACCATCTAATTTCTAATCTGGCTCATTTACATTCTCATTTCAACGCTGTACCACTTTATCTCCTTACATCACTGATTAATGCATCTCAAGGCACTTGGGTGGGATAGAGTGTTTAATATTCCAAGTCTAGGCCAATTTATTATTGAGGTTAATCAAAAAAAAATCTACAATTTGTAAATGGTAGTCTCAACTTGGTTTCAAAGGAAAAATATTATAAAGAATAAAATGGTCTCCGGCTCAAAATATCAAGAACATGCCTTAAGTCATCCTCAAGGTAAAAAATCAATAATCCACACGTATAACTACGAGTGATTCATACTCAACTATGATAAATCCATCATGGAGTGTAAATTCAAAGCAAGGATAATGAAGCTATTCAAAGAATCAAAGCTGAAATAAAATATATTCTTCAGAATAAGTGTATAAACCCTCTCAATAGAAGAATGAGCTCAAATCTTACATGGGTATAAGTCTCCACTATAATAAGGTCATAGCCTATGCATCTTGCATTAAACGGATAAAGATAAAATACATGTGGACAAAAAACTTACTCTTTGTTAAAATAAAATCCAAAGATGTGACGAGGCGTAAAATTAAAATAAAGTCACGTTTAAATCCAATTATTCATAAAATTCATACATTTTAACATTAGTTTTAAGTTGTGTTCTATAAGTAAATCTTTAAAATTTAAAGATTTTTTTATTTGCCAACGTAGAATTTAGTGTATACAATAATCTTATTCAACTTTTTTGGAATACCAGACACATGGATTATAAGAGGATCGAGTAGAAGGACTGTATAAATCATTTTACCCATAATAATTTTTCTTCCAAATTTAATTTTCTTTCAATCGTTTTCCAATTACAAATGTAATGAGGACCGCTAATGTTATACTTAATCATTCGGCGACAAAAAATACCATAAATAATAACGATAAAAAATAGAATTCAATTATTAACTTTCTATAAAACAATAAATTCCTAATTTTAATTCAGATCAATTCACAGCTACACTAAATTATTAGCGACTAGGAAGAATAAATTGATGTTTTCGTTAAAGTTAAAAATTGATATTTAGCCTAAACTGAACATCATCATCAATGCAAATGCATCCCGAAGAACTATGTGAAAATCTGAAAATCAAAATTGTAATAAAATAGATTAGCAACAGTGGCATTGTTTTCACTGAAATATCCACTACAATTTACTACTTCCACGGCTAGGAGATGGGTCGTTAAAGAATCGAACAAAGTATCCAAACTATCCAAACTAGGGAGACGAAAGAAAAAGCCCAAAAGCACCATGAATAAGAAAATCGATTTCAAGAAGGCGGCATTCAGAAGCAATAAAGTATCCAAACTATCCAAACTAGGGAGACGAAAGAAAAAGCCCAAAAGCACCATGAATAAGAAAATCGATTTCAAGAAGAAGGCATTCAGAAGCAATACAAAGCACTAAATATATGTTTCAGAAGCCTCAATTCAAATTGAAGTGAATGAAGAAACTAAAAAGAGGCATAAGAGGAACGGCGTACTTGTGAAGCAGCGTAGTCCATGCCCATCTTGAACCAAAGATCCGTGCATTACTGTCCACCACCTTGCCGAATCCAATCTCGCTTGAGGCTCAACATCGGCGTATCTCTCTGGCCAACAATCACACCCATTAAAGAAATTGAAAAATCACGGACACGAAAAATCACGGACACAAGTCTCGTGGAATTGATCAAATTGATGGATAGCGCATCCGAGTTCTAGACAAGTGAGAAGAGAAGAGCAGGAGGAGAGAGAGAGACTTGCGGAACGTTGGAAGTGCAACGGTAAAATATTTATTTGCAGTTCAAATATAAATAGAGTACTCATTATATATTAACAAAATAAAAATGTGAAAATAAAATTTAAAAATAAAAATAAAAATTTAAACATTTTCACGCTTAAATAAAAAGAAACCCTAACTTCCAAAATCTAACAAATAAAATAAATATTTTTGCAGTTCAAATTTTACAAATCGCTATGCCCGGAATCGTCGTGAGGCCCGAACAATCCGGTTTTTTTTCCCCTTCATCAGAGCCGCAGGCTGTGCTTTAGCCATTTCACCGATTACAACCGAAATTTCAACCGGTTACCCACGAATGACGGTACAAAAGCAAGAAAATTAACATCAAAAAGGAGAAAGTACTTGCCTGATTTCGATTTCGACAATTAACAGTAGCGTCAGCGACAACCACACTTTCGTCCCTTACCCTCTCTGCTATTCGATGAGCAGAAGCGGAGGAAGAAAATGCGACGAGGATCTGATAAGAAAAAAAAGACGGAAGAGAAGAGGGTAAAGGAAACTAAAGAGTAGAAGAACGGAAGAAGCAGCAGAAAAGAGAGTGAGGAAAAGGAAAGTGAAGGATCTGGAAGAACGAGGGCCGGGAGAGAGTGAAATGCGCAGGAAGGGAGAGACGGAGAGAGTGAAATGCGTAGAACGAGGGCCATATTCTAGAAGGTCCCGTTTTCCATTTTTGCTAATTAGTCAATTAATCTGGAAGAACGAGAATATAATAATTATTATTATTATATAGGACTTTGAATTTAAAATTTAAATATTACTTTTTCTTTTTTTTTCAACAAATAATCCCATTAAAATTTTCAATTATCAAAGATTTTATCAAAAATAAATAAGGAGTAAAATTATATTTTCTTTCTTAATTCAATTATTTTAAAAAAATATATCTGCTTAATTCAATATATAAAAGAACTAAAATCTATTCAGTTAAAAAATATTAATAAAACAATTAATAAAAAAATTAAAAAATAAATATATATTATTTTACAATAAAAAATAAAATAAAATTTTTACTAAAGTAGTTTTATATTTTATTGTAAGAAAAAATAAATTATAAAACTCACTATTATATAGATATAGAGAGAGAAATATATCAGTAGCTATTGTTATTATACGATACTCTTTGATAAAAATAAATAAATATTTTTTATAAAATATATATTAATAAATATTATTTGAATAAGTTTTTTATTTATTGTACGTCATTTTTATTAGAATTATTATATTTTAATTATAACACTAAACGATTCACTAATAAATAATCTTTCAAAAGTTACCTTTTTAAATTATTTACGTTTATATCATGAATTTAACTTTTTTGATTTGATAAAGAATAATTATAAATTTAAATATTTAATAATATTGTATAAGTAATATAATATTATATTTTACAATAAAAAAGATAAAATTTAAAACTTATTTCAACTTTATAGTACTCTAAATATTGTAATGGTAAATAACTGATTTTAAATTCTTTTTAAAAGAAAAAACAACAAGCCGCATGATAATTTTAATTTATAAATTTTACATTTTCATATAACACTTTTTTTTAATCTTTATAGGCATCCAATATAGAATTATCGTAAATAAAACTATAATTTTATTTTTAAAATTTATTAAGAATTGTAAAATAAATTACTAAAAATTATTAAACACATTTTTATTACAAATAAATCTTTTATCTCTACTATTGATTGGTAGGCTCATAGTAGGCAGGCTTAATAAGAAAAACGGTCCAAAATCTAGAAAAATCGAGATGTGCGTTTAAACAACCAACACTAGCGTGGACCGTATGGAGCTCCAATTAGGCGGCCAACGAGCTCCCTCAAGACGGTCAATATTTCTGTTGACCGGAAGTATTGTAGTAACAGGTCGCAAAAAATATAAAAACCTAATATAGGCCAAGCCCAGTTTGGCAGACGTTTCCGTACACGACAAGTAACTGTCCCTTTCTCTGATTTCACGCCTTCCTTGAAGCTAATCTCATCTAAAAAAGGTATCAACAGATTTGACGTCTTTCCATGAGGAAGCCGCTAGATTCTCTCTTCCTACCTACAATGGACTCTAACGGTAACAAATGTACAAAATGAAGGCAAACAATATGGAGAGTAGTTACCCACTCAGAAAGAAAATGATCCTAGCAAAATATACCAGTCAAGCCTTTTTGCTTAAAGAAGGTCGCCTAACATGATACAGGGATTGCGCCTTCTTGGCCAAGAAAGATTGCCCTCCACACCGTCTATATAACCCCACAGAGTCTCCACTCTGAGAGGACACGAACGCAAAGACAAACGAAAGACAACATAGTAATACCACGAAGAAATCCTTGAGCATACTAACCCTTATCCCTAAGCAAGCAATCGCTTACTACGGTAATCCCACTCCAAGTTTTCAGATTCCAGAGACTTTGCCTACTCCCCGAGATCCGTCTTTTTAAGCTTCCACGCTTTCAGGATATTGCTTCCCACTTGTTCCCCGTGAACATTGAGGTAGAAAACTGTACTCTCGACAAGTTACGAAAACGTCTCTTATATCTAAAGGCAAACACTCACACCAATCTCAATCTTGTTATCTACCTCAATTTACATTTCTATTTACCTTCTTGAAATTTAAAGGCTTATTACTAACTTGAGCGTCGAAATATTTTCAGTGGGATAATATCTTGTTGACACCTGACCTCTTATTTGTTGTAGCGGTGTACAGGGTCCAGACTCGATATATGGAGCCAAATTCAAACGATCAAGTGAATCCGAATCTGTTCGAAGTCAGATCCAGGTTTGCATCATTAGCGCCATCTGTGGAAAGTGCTTACAAGAAGCTAGCTACGTTTCTTAGAAGCCCTTTTCAACCAATACCCTCAATCGAATGGTGAACACAATGGCGCAAGCAAGCTAGCTAGCCCGAGATGTGGCCTTGCCAAACCAGGACCACACCATTGGTGTCGTGGTCAACGGGGTAGCCGGTGGGATTTCAGCCTCTTTCTTTCAAAACCTGGCAGAGTATATGCTAAACACCGATAGGATACTTCAGATACTCTGCTCCCACCAGGAGCAAGCGCAGCTAGGGGTTGCACTGGCGGAGGCCCCCGCACCGGCATCCAGACGAGGGGGCCAGAGGAAGAAAGTTCTAGCCCAAAAGCCCAGAAGGCTAACCAATGCTCCCGCACCGGAGTCCTCACATGCTCAAAGCCATCTAAGGCGTGAGGAGCTAAGAATCAACACTACCCTAAAGGAAAGCCTAGAATGAAGGAACCCCAGATACTCCCGAGTAGAATCTAGGCCCCAAGCTCAGGAGGGAACCTCTCAGACCGTTAGATCTACCGGTGATAGCAGCCGCCCCGTAGCTGGACAAGTCAAAGAAAGAACGGAGTTGAGGGCATATCTTAACTCCAAAAGATCTGCTAATGTCATTCCAACAGATCTGAGGCTGGAGAAGATATAGAACCGTGTCTTCAAAAAAGATGAGCACGCAGCCAATATCGACAGATCTCCCTTCACAGCGGAGATCCTAAGCAGTCCCGTGCCGAAAAAATTTAAAATGCCAGCCCTTGACTCATACGATCGGAGTACTAATGCCGTTGATCATCTCGCACATTTTCGCACCCATCTAGGTCTACAGGGGCTGGAGGACACAGCCATGTGCCGCTACTTCCCGCTCACCTTTAAAGGGGACACGCGCATCTGGTTCCATCATCTCCGCTCGGACTCAATCTGAAATTTTTAGGAGCTTACGGATCTCTTCTTGTCCGAGTACGCCTCCAGTCACAGGGAGGAAAAGTAGCCTTGGTATCTGTCGCACATCAAGTAGAAGTATGAGGAGAACCCACGAAAGTTCCTAGATCGCTTTGTGGCAGAAGTTAGGCAGATCCCCGACTCACGGAGGAAATGAAACTAGGAAGTTTCATCTCGACGCTGGCGCATGAAGAATTCTTCAGGCACCTGGCATATAAGAACCCGTAAACATTTCGAGAAGTGGAATCTTTCACCGGGGCTTATGTGGTAGTGGAGGAGGCAAACGAGGCTAAACGTCCTAACTGGACCGAATAGCCTCACTCTTTCCCACCTTAAGGAAAGAGGAAGCATAACAGTGGCGATCACTCCCACCAATAGCACCACAGGATCAGACCACCAGAGCGCAGGGATTACGGGCCCATCAGCCTAACGCCCTTGACTGATACGGGCTCGAGGACCGCCAGACCCTTTTGCGGGAGATTGAAGAGTTGATCAAAAGGGTTCATCTCACTAGGTTCATTAAAGGCCCAGGTCAAAGCTCTGACACAATGAGCGGAGAAGGATCGGGGTCTTTCCCTCACGAAACAGGGGTTGCGGTAGGAGTGGTCAACATGATCACCACTTGGTCGATCAAGAACCCGGCTGACAATAAGGACCAGCAAATTGGGAGGAAGAAACAACGACTACTGACACCATTATTAGTTTTAGTGATAACAACCTGGCACATGTAGTTTCCCCCCATGCAGACCCCCTTGTTGTATTACACTCGTTTCCAATGGTAGCGTTGACTACCAGTTGAAACAGATATTCATTGACAATAGAAGTTCTCGCGATTTGCTTTATCTTGATACATTTTTAATTTTGGTTTAAAAAAGAGTCAATTAAAACCCATCGAAGGCCCATTGTACGGCATTGACAATGAGCTGGTGCCCGTCCAAGGGACGGTTTGATTAGAAGTCACCCTAAAAACGTACCCGAAAACGGCAAGTCGTATACTTACCTTCTTGGTAGTCGACTTGTCCTTTGTATACAACGCTATACTGGGCCGACCGTGCTTAACATCGTTCGAGGCCGTCACTTCAATACCACACCTCAAAATGAAATTTCCAACGCTATACAGTGTAAGCGAAGTGCTGGGTGATCAAGTCACCGGACGGACATGCTACATGTCCCAAATTGCTCCTAACGACGGCACCAGAGTGGTGAGAGAACTTGACCATTGAGACGAAACGACCTTACAGCAGGCACAATCCGATGAGGCAACTGACCTAGTCCCGCTGAATCCGGAAGATCTAGAAAAGTGCATACGGATCGACGACTCACTCACCGGTGCACTACACGAAGAACTGATCGCATTCCTACGACGGAACGCTGACATCTTCACATGGACTCTTGCTGACATGCCTGGGATTCCAGCTCGAGTAATTGTCCACAAGCTAGGCCTCGACTAGGACCAAAAACCCGTCAGGCAGAAGTGTAGAAATCACTCGGTAGAAAAGCTGATCGTCATCCGGGAGGAAGTAAAGAAACTGCTGGATACTGGATTCATCAAAGAGGTCTAATATCCCGATTAGCTCTCCAACGTAGTCCTGGTAAAGAAGAGCAACGGGAAGTCGAGAATGTGCGTCGATTTCACTGACGTTAACAAAGCTTGCCCAAAGGACAGTTTTTCTTTCTCCAGGATTGACCTGTTGATGGACTCGACGTCCTGACTGAGATGTTGAGTTTCATGGATGCCTATTTGGGGTATAACCAGATCCGAATGAGTTCGGATGACAAGGAGCATACCTCATTTATGACGGATCAGGGGACTTACCGTTATAAAGTGATGCCCTTTGGATTGAAGAACGCAGAAGCCACATACCAACAGTTGGTAAACAAAATATTTGAGAAACAGATCGGCCGCAATATGGATGTCTATGTTGACGAAATGCTCGTCAAGAGCAGAAACCACAGCGACCATATCCTCGATCTGGTAGAGTCATTTGGGGTGCTCCGTGAGCATCAAATGAAGTTGAATCCGGTTAAGTGCGTCTTCAGGGTAGCATCGGGAAAATTCTAGGGTTTCATCATCTCCCAAAGAGAGATCGAGGCAAACCTAGAGAAAATCAAGGCCCTCGCAAATATGGTTCTCCCACGAAGTATCAAGGATGTCCAGTGACTGACTAGACGATTGGCGGCCTTGTCCCGCTTCCTAGCGAAGTTCGGTCACAAGTATCAGCCATTCTTTAAGGCTTTAAGGGGAACAAAATCAAACGGGTTTCAATGGACAACAGATTGTCAAGCGGCATTTAATGAGTTGAAACAATATCTGGCTAGTCCGTCGTTACTAACATCGCCTAAGGTCGGAGAGGAACTATACCTCTACTTGGCAGTGTTAGAGGTGTTCCTCAGTGCCGTCCTTATACGCCAGGACTCCGATACCCAACAGCCGATCTACTACGTAAGCAAAACACTGACCGGCCCACAGGCGCGCTACCCACACTCAGAAAAGTTGACCTTAATTCTCATATTCTCCGCACGAAAACTAAGACCATACTTTCAGGCACACCGCATCATAATTCTTACCGACCAACCTCTAAAGAGCATTATCTAGAAACCTGATATTTCTGAACAATTGGTAAAATGGGCTATCGAATTGGGCGAGTTTGACATCGAGTTTTGACCCTGACAGCCATAAAGGCACAGACTCTGGCTAACTTTATTATCGAGACCATGTCCCCGGTTCTTAAAGGGCAGCCTGCAGAGAATGCGAAACAGCGCGTGGAGGCTCCCGAATGGGTACTCCACGCGGACAAATCATCTATGGACACAGGCAGTGGAGCAGGGGTGGTCCTCACGACCCCCCACGGGTTTGAGGTGAAGTACTCCCTTAGACTCGACTTCTCGACCACCGATAATATTGTCGAATACAAAGTCCTGCTAGCCAGGTTAAGATTAGCAAAAGATTGCTCAGCCAAACGACTGGCTGTTTACAACGACTCCAAGCTAATCGTCAACTAGGTTAATGGAAACTTCGAGGCAAGCAACCCACACATGGCCAAATACTTGATCATGGCAAGGGAGGCCACCCGCAATTTCGACATACTAACTCTGGTCCATATTCCCAAAACTGAAAATTGAAAGGCTAATCAGCTAGCAAGAGCGACGGTGGCCGAAAATCCAGAACAGTACTCGAAGAATATGAGGGAGGTCCTGAACGCTCCCAGTATAGAGAAATAGGAGGCAATGTAGATCTCCGAGATGGAAAACTAGACGACACCCTACCTAAGGTATCTAGCAGACGAAACATTGGCAGAAGATGCAGAAGAGACCAGGCGGATAAAGAGAACGGCCGGCTGGTACACCATAGTCGACGGGGGGTTGTATCGCCGCGTCTACTCGACTCCGTACCTCCGAGCCTAATCCCTGAAGAGGCGGACTACGTCTCGAGCGAAGTGCACCTTAGAATTTGCGGATTGCATGTCGGTGGCAAAAACCTAGCATTCAAGATCATTCGGCAAGGCTACTATTAGCCCTCGATGAAAAAGGATGCTCTCAAGTTTGTAAAGAGGTGCGAAAGCTGCCAGCTTCATGGCAACCTTCGCCACCAGCCATCCGCCGAACTGAAATCCCTTCAGGCGCCGTGGCCCTTCATGTAATGGGGGCTCGACATTCTTGGCTCATTTCCATTGCAACCGGACAAAGAAAGTTCACCATAGAAGGCAACGACTACTTCACAAAGTGGGTCGAGGTCGTCCCACTGGCCAAGATCACAGAACACAATGCTCTCAAGTTCGTTCGCCAAAATATCATTAGCAAATTTGGCATTTCAGAAGTCATTGTGACTGACAACGAGACTCAATTTTCGAAAAAATGCTTTACCAATATGGGCTTAAAACCAAGCTGGATGACGTAGGGGGCTCCTAGGTAGATGAGCTTGCCTTAGTCCTCTGGTCTTACCGGACAAGTTCAAAGAAATCAACGCGTGAGACACCCTTTAGCCTCTGCTACGGGACTGAAGC
Organism: Nepenthes gracilis; assembly: GCA_033239525.1. Classification (NCBI taxonomy): domain Eukaryota; kingdom Viridiplantae; phylum Streptophyta; class Magnoliopsida; order Caryophyllales; family Nepenthaceae; genus Nepenthes; species Nepenthes gracilis. The sequence continues at coordinate 17,917,447 of BSYO01000007.1, forward strand.
GGTAATCCTGATCAAAATCGAGCTTCCAAGTCTTATTGTGGAATCTTTTGACCAGCAGGATAACTCTCAAAAGATCTGAGAACACCTAGATTTGCTAGAAGAAGCCCGCGATGCCGCCAGAATGCAGACAGTGGCCTACCAACATCGAATCACCCGTTACTACAACAAGAAGGTAAAAGCGCAGCAGTTCGATGTCGGAGACCTAGTCTTGCAAAGCATCGAGGTCACGGGAAAGGTTACCGGCCAGAACAAGCTCTCCCCGAATTGGGAAGGGCTTTTCTAATCTCCGCCGTCCTGCGAAACGGGGCATAGAAGTTCCTGAACCAGGATGAAAAGTTGGTCCCACAGACGTAGAACGAGATCCACCTCAAACTCTACTTCCAATAAGGACCCAGGTAGGTATTCTGCATAATTGTATGTGATCATTTGTGTGCATGATTCAATTAGAAAAATAAGAATTTCGTTTAGCATGTTGTGTTTCTTTGGTGTGCATATATGTATGTGATTCTTGTTGCAGGTTCAAATGACTTAGGTTGCCCTAAGTTGGGAGGGTTTTCACCCTTTTGTTACTAAACCCTAGTCATCCAGGTATCCCATAAGTGATTGTATCTCAACCCTGGTCATCCAGGCGACTCATAAGTGGTCGTATATAAACCCTAATCATCTATGCGACCCATGAGTGGTCGTATCTAAACCTTGGTAATTCAAATGGCCCATGAGCGGTCAAAAAAACTTAGGGGGCTAAGACAACACATGTGACAATTTCCTTCACAAGGAGATAGCGTGATCAGTCAACGATGGTTGACCGAAACAAACGCTCCACCAAAGCGGGCCGCCTAAATCTGCACTTGGACAGTGTCACCAAGCTTTACTCACAGGCGAATATTAGGCCGACTTAACATAAGTGATGGCCTAGAAAATGCACCCAAGGACTCCACTCCTTTGGAAACACCATGAACGCCCAAAAACCAGGCCGGCGGCCAACTCATGAAATCCTACCTAGTTGGCCGCCAAGAACAGTAAAGAAAACAAAATACAAAAAGCAGCTGTAAAAAAGCAATAACATGCGACATGCACAAAGCTGTTCGTATTATTACTTATGGTAAAATACATTTACATAATTGAATCAAAAAGAAAAAACTGCAATCACCAAAAACTACGGAGGCGGCGGTGGCCCCTGTCTGTCCCGTGGCTCCCCCACGAGGCTATCGCAATGCTGCGCTGACCGGTTTACAAGTTGATGAGATCCACTAGAATTTAGAATCAACCAGCCGCACAATACGCCGACTAATGTTGATCCCTTCCCACAACCACAACAGCATCATGTTTGTGACCTCGTGGGGATGAATGCGAAGGCTTTGGTTGTTCTCTAGGGCGGCCATCTGCCCAGTGAGCTGATCGAGACGCCTCTTAACTTGCTCGTTTTCCTCCTTCAGACGAGTGTTCTTCGCTTTTAGGTTCTCGTTCTCCGCCTCCATGCTCGTCAAGACAGACTCCAGGGCAGCCGCGTCCTCTCGATGCTTCGCCCCCAGAGCCTCCAGTTTAGAATCGAGCCAAGTGATCTCTATGTCCCTATCGGAGATCACCCAGTCTCTCTGTCTAAGCGCCTTGGAGACTGCTAGTGACCTTATAAGCCTGCACAAAAAAAAACTTAGAAAAGACAAACCTAAAGACTAGGCGGGCAACAGAATTTATACCGTCCAAATTCTTCGTGTTGGCCTGTCTGGCCTGGCACCCAGACCCGGCGCCAAAGGCGGTGAGTAAGGAATGGGGCCCTTGTGGGCAGGGTTGGCGGCGACCTCTGCCAAGAACTCCTCCAACGGTTCCGTTGACGTATCCTCCATCCTGGTTGACTCCTCGGGAATATTGGGAGGCTCCAAAATTGACTCCTACTGCTCAGTCGGCAATTCCACAGCAGGTGATCCAACAGACGGCTCCTGCGGCCCAAGCACTCCGATAGATGGATCCGGAGTCAACCCCGCCGGCGCAGGCTGTGCGAGAACAATGCCGCCTCTCACCCTGGCATTCAACCTGGATTCGTAGGGCTCTAAAGCCAGCTTCGCTTCAATCCCAGAAGCGGCACCTACACCTGCAAAACGCCCGACGGAAAGATTGTCTGGCCTAGAGGATGACGAAGAAGGCGCTACCGAGGCCGCCCTCTTTTGCCTTGGACCGGAAGGACTGGCATCAGACGGGCGAGGACCTATGATAAGGTCCTCTTTCCTCTTCTTCCCCTGCAGGACCTCCGGCGATGGGATTTTAAGTTTCTGGATGGGAGAGGGAGGCCCCCACTTGGCCTTCTTGGCCTCCACACGGGAGACCAAGTGGTCTCTACGAAAATCTCCAAAGTTATCCACGATGAGCTTGACCAGCCAAGACAGGGACGCCGTCTCAGCCTCCAAAAGCGCCCCCATATACACATCAAGCACCTGGCCCCACTCCCTGGGCAAGGGCCAGGACTCACCCACACTAATAAAGAAGAACCGGTTCTTTCAGTTCTTCAAGGAGTCGTATATAACGGTACTTATCTTAAGACCGCTGCGTGGGATAAAGAAATCCACTCCGCTCCCTGGTTAAGCTTGAAGAGCCCTCTAACCATTGACATCGTCAATAGCCTTAAGTGTTGATGGAGGAATATGCAGACGGAACACAGATATCTGATGGCATTGGCATGGAACTGAGCAATAGGGACCCGAAGCACCTGAAAAATTGACATTAACTCGTCAGGAATCAGAAGACGGAGCCCACTGCTCAAATGGGCTTCATACACGGTCACAAAGCCTGTAGGTGGCAAGAAAGCCTTGTCATCCTTCCAAGGAACACGGAAGGTAATCTCCTGTGGGATATTGTACTCCACGTACAATACCTTCACGTCGTTTTCTCTCAGGACGAAGGCAATTTCGGCAATGGAGGCCATGGTCAGAACTAGGGTTTTTTCTTTTCTACGAGTTAAAGAAGACGAAGAAATAAAGGAAGGCGTAGAAAATTCAAAGTGAAACAAACGGGCAACTTAAAGGCCGGTGTAAACACAGAACCGCCTCGAAAGCATGTGCCATCTTTGCCACCACGCGTCACTCCCCAAAAGAAAGCTGTGAATCAGATCCTCCGGCTCATTAAATACCAGGATCCTGAATTGACCGCATGAAGACACGTGGCACACCTTTTCTGACAGGACGACTAATGGCCAACGCTTCTTTCTCCAAGTTGCCAGGAAATTTTCCAAAATGGTCAACAAATTCGGTCAATATTTTGGAAATACCCGAGGCTCCTCTTCAGATAGGCAACGACTCCGTCACTGTCAGCAAAAGAAAAGTGCATCCTATCATGAACATGCTAGAGGCCAGAATCTAGACCACCGGCATGGGGGGCTAGTGATGGGTAGGCCCATAGTAGGCAAGTCCAATAAGAAAAACGGCCCAAAATTCAGAAAAGCCCAGATGTACATTTAGATAGTCAATGCTAACATTGACCGTATGGAGCGCCAACTAGGCGGTCAACGTGCTCCCTCAAGACAGTCAACATTTTTGTTGACTGGAAGCACTGTAGCAGTAGGCCGTAAAAAGAAAAAACCTAATATGGGCCAGACCCAATTTGGTGGACTTTTCCGTACACGATAAGCAACGGTCCCTTTTCCTGATTTCACGCCTTCCTTGAAGCCAATCTCCTCTAAAGAAGGCATCAACAGATTCGACGTCATTCTTTTGAGGAAGGCGCCAGATTCTCTCTTCCTATCTACAATAGACTCTAACGGTGACAAAAGCACTGAATGAAGGCAAATAATCTGAAGAACCGTTACCCACTAAGAAAGGAAACGATCCTAACAAAATGCACCAGTCAAACTTTCTTGCTTAATGAAGGCCGCCCAACACGATGCAGCGATAGCGCCTTCTTGGCAAAGGAAGGTTGCTCTCCCACCGTCTATATAACCCCATAGAGTCTCTACTCTAGGGGACACGAATACAAAGACCAACGAAAGACAACACAGTACTACCACGAATAAATCCTTAAGCATACTAACACTCATCCCTAAGTAAGCAATCGCTTACTATGGTAATCCCACTCCAAGCCTTCAGATTCCAGAGACTTCACCCACTTTCCGAGATCCGTCCTTTTAAACTTCTACGCTTTCAGGACATTGCTTCCTACTTGTTCCCCGCAAACATTGAGCTGAAAAACTATACTCTCGACGAGTCACAGGAACGTCTCTTATATCTAAAGGTAAACACTCCCACCAACCTCAATTTTGTTCTCTACCTCAATTTACATTTCTATTTATCTTCTTGTAATTCGGAGGCTTATTGCTGACTTGAGCGTCGGAGTGCTTTCAGTGGGATAACATCCCGCCGATACTTAACCTCTTGTTTGTTGTAGAAGTGTGTAGGATCCAAACTCGGTGAACGGAGCCGGATCCAAACGTTCAAGTGAATCTAAATCTGTTCGAAATCAGATTCAGGTATAGATCAACTATAAATCTATAATTTTACAAATAAAAACTTTTACAATCAAATATAGTTATATTTTTAATTTATTTTTTTTCATATTAATATTTATTTAATATTAAGTTAAATATTTAAAATATTTTTAATAAAAATAATTATTTATATATTATTATATAATATTTAAATTTTAATTGTTAATTTTTTTAAAATTAATTGTGTAGATGAGATCCGGGAGGGTCATAGGTCAAAAGTTGAAGTTGATGCATCGAACTTCACGTGTAGCTACAGGTAGAAATCAAATCCAAACGCGGAGCATCAGACAACGCAGTAAAATCTCTTCTGTAACAGCTTGCTAGCCCATTGGAATGCTGCAATGCAGCGGCATTTTGACAACCTATCAGAATTTAAAACTAAATCCCTTAACATAAATCATACAAATCACAAATAATAAAATAAAAAAGACTTGAATAGCATAAGATGATTAGATACTTATGCTTAAAAATCAAGCTTTCTACCCATTTACATTTTTTTAAAAAGAGTAGGATGTCAAAGAATACTATTTTTTGGATGAAGAATCGTCTAAACTTTTGTATCAACCTTTTAACTAGTGAGAATATTAGATTTTTTTTTCTTTTAAAAAATTAGGGTTTATTAAAGAGACTTAATGTTCTTTTTTTCTTAAATATTAATGCCTTTCAAAGAATTATTTTAAGGGAGTAAGATTCTTTAATGTACAAGCACATTCTTTAATTAATTTTTTATATTCCATGGGTTGGTAAAATATTTATAAATAAACTAAAAAAGTCGTTGCCAAAAAAGTGTCAGATTTTAATTAACTACTTATCCTAAGTGAGGGCATATGTGTACCTTTCATTGATCTTTGTTGAGGGACACAATATTGTTTAATCAATTCTTGTTTTGTTATTCTCTATTTTTATTGTGCCATTAATTTTTCAACATAAAAGATATTAATGTACAATGAATAATGTGGCAAATATCCCACTTGCTAGCTAAATAACATCTAATGATATTTATTCATATGCAAGTATTCAAGTGTCTTCTGGCTTGGGCCCAACAGCCTTAACCTAGAGTTTGACCTCTCAATTGTTAATAGCCAAGTATAGGCTTTAACCATTGAAAACCCATGCCCTGATGCACAAACGATATGTGATACTGTTGAAATTCTACTAAAGATACGTGACACTTTTTCGTGAGGCTACTTTTTTAATGACAAGTTTGGCCCTAGAAAGGTTTTAGAGGATTCCCCTACTCCACATGAGAAATTTCTATAAGTTTGATACACCTCTAGATTCGAATTGTTATAAGGATTAGTGTCGCTCGATCTCTCCTAGCGGGTCGAATTGAAATGGGTTTGATCTCCGTCATTAATAATCTGGATCTTACACACCAGAACAGACAAATAAGGGGTCAAAGAATAATATGACTCACTTCCTAATATATCATCCAACATTTAAGCTAATAATCTTTATACAATAGAGAGAAAGATACAAGGATACAAAAATACGTGAAGGCACGTAGGTGGGGAACTGAATGTTTTGCGGAGGATAAGGCTCCAGGAGATGCACTCGACAGAAAGTGGCTTAGAGAAAAAAAATGCTTGAAAACTGAGCGGCTTTAGAAGTTGCTGACTTGTAGGCAGAGTGGTCCATGAGGAAGCATTCAGATATTCATTTGGGGGGTGCTTCTGAGTTTCAACCTTTTGATCCTCCTTCTTGTTGGGGAGAAGTGGGACCTGTAGACCTAGAGCCAGGGTAGCCTCTTTGGGGCTTTTACGACTGACGTTTTCTTTTCCCACTATCTTTAGGAAGCGTGCTTAGGAATTAGGATAGCTTTCATTACTCTTCTCGAGGACGTGGGAGGGTTGCATGTCATATCTCGGGACAAACCACTACTCAGGTAGAAATCCTGGGGATTTCAGCTAAATTGTTAAGACAGTTGCCAAAGTCATTGGCGGCCATGCAAGAGGGGCAATCATAAGCCTCACACCACGCGCAGCTCTAATCTCCTACTCCTTATTGGGTCATTCTGGGTCAACCCATCTGGACCTCCTGCACCACAGTTCAGGCCTTCACCATGATAGATTGCACGGTGGGCTATTGCCACTCGAGTTTTTGTTTTGAACGAGTGCTTATTGGGTCGTTTCTTCCCCTCTAGGCTGCGTTTTGGGCCGGCTTAGGGTCTTTCGGCCCATCACTATCCCCCATGTCGGGAGTCCTGACTTGACTCCCTGTATGTTCATCAATGGGACACCTGCTGGAGGCCTCTATGTGCGCTCCTTCCCCAGCTGGTGGATTCATAGCTCTAAGCGGCAGGATTTGATTCGCTGTCTTCTGCAAAATTTGCGGTGGTTCTTGGAATCTGGCAACCTTTTGACATTAGTGTTATCTTTTTCATTTATTGTCGTCGATCTCCGTTCTAAGTATAAATGGAGGGGGCTCCCAATGCCTTGCTTCACTAATCATCCTCACTAGCTGAGCCGTATGAGAGTTTGGAGCCAGCAGGAGCCCGCACAACCACAAGACAAGATCAGCGAAGACTCTTGCCCAATGTTTGAAGCAGGGGTTGAAGATGCATCTGAAGTCTGCCTTAGTTTTCCTCTTTTGAATGGATGCTCCCTTGGTTCCCCTCTTTTGCCTCCAATCATGACTTGAACTTGTCCTGGATAAGTGAAGGCTTGGGTGTGGGCGGTTTTCAGCTTTGGGAAGTCCATCTAGAATGGATCCAAAGGAGAAGGTGGTTCAGGCCTGGTGGGAGATGCCAACTCTCCAGCCTTTTCCGGGTAGACACTATCTCCTATAGCTCTTGGGAGGACTGTTTCAGTGCTGACTGCTCGTAAGGGGAGCCTTTTCCTCTCTACATCCTTGCCAAACTTGAGCAGCTCTAACCATGTAGGTTTTCACGGGGACTAACATCCTTAGGGACTTCAACAGGTGCTAATGGACTGCTTGGAAGTGGTTTCCTCCTCCTCCGGAGAGGGTTTCATGTGCCCTTCCTCGTAGAAACAACAAGGGCTCCTCGCACGTTCCGATCGTGGTTTCATCCTTTTGATGGGGTGGTCAAGAAGGATGTCTGTCCCTTGCAATCATCCGTCCCGAAGACAAGTTGGAGGGTAGTAGCTGAGTCGTTGCTCCATGTATCTTTATTTCCATTCATGTTGTACATCCTTTATTAAAAGTTTGTACTTTGTAAAATGAATAAATGAACAAAACTATCGAGCATTGTTCATTCTTTTGTCGCATGACTCCAATTTTCTTATTTATTTTGAATAGTTGGCGTACTTGAATGTTGCTTTCTATTGTTTGATGTCTGATAATCTGACAATTCGAGTGGCTGGTAACTTGATTTTCTGGTGATCCAGTTTCACGACATTGCATTCCGAACGCTGAGGATGCAAGCTGGTCTGATCTACCAGGGTTCCTTGCCACCAGTTAGCAACTTCGAAAAATGGGTCGTCAGGTCGTCATGGTTTGAGTGCGCGGCCGATTCATTCATGGAAGAACCTAGGCTGTTATCCACCCACTAGCTACACTAGGAAGCGTCACATCAGTCGCCATAATTAACTTGGCAGACGGACACGTCAAGACACTTTGCAGGGTGGGCACGCGTCAGGATCATTATGGGGTCGTGCCTTTTGGACTCCTCATGTGATGCTGTTTCAACGATAGGACTCTTGTTATTTAAGCGTTAGCCCCCTATCACCTCTACACCTTTATACTTCTTTGAATCACTCTGCCTCATTCATCCTCTCTTTGACTCTCGTCTTTATGGCTGCGAGGGGCATCGCCGCAATCTAGTCTATTCTCACCGACTGGAATGTGTTGTTTCTATACAAGAAGCATAATATTTCTCGTGACATCCCCTTCCTTATCCCTAAGGGCAATGACTCAACATGCAATCCTCCTTAGGGAACATTACTGTCTAGGAGGAGCACATGAAGGTGGGCCTCTAGATTCTGTTTGTGCGAGAGCTAAGTGAGACCTTGAGGGTGTTGGAGATCCCTATGACTCAACTCCATCTTAACGCTCTTTGGTACCTTGTCTCCCTGTGCGTGTTTTACCGTACCAAGGGATTTTTCTAGACGTTCGAGGCATGGAAGTAATCTTTCACTTCAGGCAGGATGCCGACTAGATCTGCTTCACCCCTTATTCCAGACATAAGATAAGCGGCGGAACCTTGACTCAGTGAAGAATTAAAATGATTGTTTCTTTTAGTTGGTAGTCGATTCTGAATGGAGCATTTTGAACAAGTGGGTGAGAGCCAACTGTGTCTATACTGGTGAAAGTCTAAAGGAAGGAGAACGAAGAGCTTTCAAGTTGGTAAAGCTAGTTGAGGACAATGTCGTCGACTTAGTTGCATTGGCGACTGGCTCTCAAGATAGGTATCCACTAAAGTTGAGTGAGAGGTGAGGACAGAAGGAGACAATGAGGAGGTTCCCAAAATGCCCCTTCATCACACCAAAAGGAGGCAGAAAGAGCCGATTTCTTGCGATTCTTCTGAAGGATTGGTCAGCATAGCTAAACCATCCTCTCCTTTATCCATTACGGAGGAGGTCATGAAGATTGAAGAGGTCTACATGAAAGCATCCCAACCGCCTGCAGGGGAGCCTTCGCATCAGGCGACTATCGATGGGTTGGATCTTACTGGCGTCAATCCGCTTTTCGTCTCTATTATCGATGTCGTCATTTTGGTGGAGGGGTGCCTGGACAAGCCAATCGGCCTCTTGGGTGCTACTAAACAAGGGGTCGCAATCCTGGTTTTCTCATTGCTAAAGGAACAAGTCACTGCACCTTCCACCGCCCCTATTGAAGAGGCGATGTAAGGTGACTGTGCTGTGGAGGAGGTTTCTGCGAATGAGCTAGAGGCTGAGGCAACAGAAGACGTCAAATGGGGGAACGGAGAGCCGCTTGGGAGCTCAGACCCCGTTCCCTTTTTGTCAGGTTGCTCGTATCTTGCAAAGCTTCTCATTGCGAGAGCAAGCGACTCCAAGGCTGGTGCCCTGGGTAAGTATGCCGCCCATTTTGATAGAGAGGAGCCGGGAGTTGTCCAAGAAATTAAGGTGCCCATGGAGAGTGGTACTAAAGCTGACGCTACTCAAGATGCGCCTTAGTCGGAGGCAATGACATGAACAGCCCTAGAGAACATAGGCATTGTGCCTTTGGCTTCTCTATCTAGGGCTCCTCCAGAACTCTAGGAGGAGGAGTGGCCTTTCAAGGAGGTATGGATTTTCACTGGTTCTCCTTCTCCATGCCTGCTGATGTCATCACTTTAACCACTGACTTTTTACTTACAGCCACAAGATGGGCTTTGCCTGCTAGAAGCTTGTGTTCGTCGATGGGGCATGTGATGCGTCAGCATGAGGCTAAAATCCTATGCTTGTTGGGGATGCACATTAACTTACTCGAGTTTAGGGAGATGCAAGCATGGACGACCCCCCTCGACCTTTAGTGTGCCAGTAATTTTTCGACATGAAAGATGTTAATGTACACTAGGAACGTGGCAAATATACCGCTTGCTAACTAGATAACATCTAATGATATTTATTCATATGCAAATGCTCAAGTGTCATCGAACTTGGGCCCAATAGCCTTAACCTATAGTTTGGCCTCTCATTTGTTAATAGCCAAGTATAGTCTTTAACCCCTGACAACCTTTGCCCCAATACACAAACGATCACATTAATTTGATTTTTTGAAATTCTACTAAAGATACGTGATACTTTTTTGAGAAGCTATTTTTTTAATGACAGGTTTGGCCCTAGAAAGGTTCTAGAGGATTCCCCTACTCCACATGGGAAGTCTCTATAGGTTTGGTGTGTCTTTGAATTAAAATTATTGTACAAATTACAGTGTCACCTGATCTCTCCTAGATAGACAAATTAAAACAGATCCGATCTCCATCATTGATAATCTAAATCGTCCACACCATAACAGATAAATAAGATGTTAAATGATGACAGGGCTCACTTCCTGATATATCATTTAATATTTAAGCCAGTAATCTTTCTACAATTGATAGAAAGATAGGAGAAAGCAAAAATGTGTGAACGCACGTAGGTAGGGAACTAAATGTTTTGTGGAGGATAAGGCTCCGAGAGATACACTCGATAGAGTGTGGCTTAGAGAGAAAAGGCGTTCGAAGACTGAGTGGCTTGAGAAGCTGGTCACTCGTTGTAATATCTCAAATCCCCATTTGATTTATTTTGGATAAAATTATTATTCTTGATAATTTAAATGTGATTGAAGATATATATATATATATATATATATTATAAAATTTTAGAAAATATTCAGATTAATTGAATTGATTCACAAGGCGCACCGTTATTAATGCTCAAGCGTCGATTGGATTATAAAATAAAATAAAATAATAATAATAATAATAGTAATAGTAATAATAATAATAATAATAATAATAATAATAATAATAATAATAATAATAATAATAATAATAATAATAATAATATATTATAAAGGGGGAGAGGGGCAGCCACAGGCAGTAGAGGAAGAAAAAGAAAAGAAGTGAAGGAAAAAGAGAGGGAAGGAGAAGAAGGGTAGGCGCAGCGGCTGACCATCGGTCGGAGAATCAACACTAGAAATGGAATCCAAGTAGCCCTCTCTACGATTTCTCCCCCATTATTTAAGAAATACAGCGGTGTGAATGGAAGAGAGGCGCGCGCAAGCTAAACACAGCAACTACCATCGTTGCCACCATTGCCAGAAGAAATGCATAAAGTTGAGGCAAGTAATCCTTACTTTCTCTTTGTTGATGTTGATTTTTTACTTGCATAAACCGATTTTAAGAGAAATTGGCTGAAATTTTGATAATGTGTAAATCGGGTGAAATAGAGTAGCGACTCTGGCTGGCAAGGAAGAATGAGGAGGAGGAGAGAGAGAAGAGAAGAGGGAGAGGCAGCGTGGCCAAAGAAGGAAGAAGAAGGAAGTGGTGCACAAAAGGTAGTGCCGCATCGGAGGTAGTGGTACACAAAAGGCTGAGGAGAGAGAAGTGCGCAGTTTGGGTACCTCGGAGTATTCATTTGACATATTTATTTGGTATAAAATTGAGGTAAGTATCTATAAACCATATAATTTATCTGATTTATGTCTGATGATATTTATTTATGTTTTAAAAATTTTATTTACATGGATGTTATTTTTATAAACCCAATCTATTTATTATGTCCATGAATGTATGATTTACCAGTTGATTTGGATATTTTGTTGGGTTTTATGATTTTGAAAGATTTTTCTGATATCCAAAAGTCGTTGTACAAGGGCTTGGCTAAGAAGTAGCAGTTTTGGATTGTGCTGATTCGAAATCTCACAGGATAGAAGGAGGTTTTCATTGATAGAGAAGTAGGCGGTGGAGCGGATGTGTTGAAGTGCAAGAATGGGAGTATATTTGTGCGGAATCGGGGTGGTCTGGGAACCAGTGGGTCGATTTATATGGGACCGTAGTGGTCCAAGACCCAAATGGTTCAATATGTGTGGAAATGGAGGAGTTTGAGACCCTGTTGGGTTGGCATTTGTGTGGGACTATAGCGGTTCGAGACCCTAATGGCTCGATGTGTAATCCAATAATATGAGATGATTGGGAGGTACATACCTAAATTGTAAATATGATCCAATGATATGTAATGGCCGAAAGTTATAGGTCTAAAATATAGTCGAATTTAATGATATGAGATGGTCAAGAGTTGTAGACCTAAAATATAGTTAGGATCCAATGATATGATTGGCTAAGAGTTGCATGCCTAAAATATAACTTGAATCTAATGATATGAGATGACCGAATGTTGCAGGCCTAAAATGTAATTAGAATCCAATGATATGTAATGGCTGAGGGTTACAAGTCTAAAATATAATCGGGATCCAATAATATATGTTGGCATAGAGTTGCCAACTTAAAACGTAGTTGTGCACGTACAGTGGGTTTCAATATATGTGGCAGAGTATCAAAGCGCAATTTGTTCTAATTATGTTTCGATGAAACGGTGTGATTATGTCAAATATTTGTTACTGGACATTGGATTTGGTTTCAGGGTTGGTGAGCAGATTTTTGATTTTAACAAATTGGATTTGTTGTCTGTTTTGATATTTGATTATTTATGAGCTCTCCATCTAATATATATATATTGTTTTATATATGTATAAAACAATACTTGCTATACTTTCGGCTCATTTTTTTTTATTTTATCGGTTCAGATATGTAGAAGGCTGAGATTCTTTGTAGAAACTGAACGAACTTTGGTGAGGCATCACTCGATTCGGTGAGTTCGGTATCTTTTATGTGTTTGATTCGCATCAGTTGTATTTCTCCATTATTTCAATTGGGTTTGTTATGAGTTTTACTTGGACATTTGTGATTGGCCAAGAGTAGGCCATAGGATTGTTTATTGAGAACCGTTGGATTTAATTTATTATATAGATGAGTTGTCTTGTTTGGATACTTTCCTTATAATATTTTAGAGCATGACATGTTTATATTGTTCGGATGATTATCCGATTAGGTCCTATGTGGGCTTTTAATTTGTCGGTATTATATTTGATTTGTCACACCTGAATTATGAGATTTAAGTTTTATTATTATATTTAATTGAAATTTAAATAATATTGAGTGGACCTACTTGGTCCGAGTTTATAATATTCGTAGGCCGAGTGGTCCATGAGGAAGTAGTCGGATGATTTTTTTTGGGAGATGCTTATGAATTTTAACCTTTCGGTCCCCCTTCTTATTTGGGAGAAGTGGGATTTATAGATCTAGAATCAGGGTTGCCTCGTTGGAGCTTTTACGACTGACGTTCACTTTTCTCGCTATCTTTGGAGAGCGTGTCTGGGGATTAGGATGGCTTTCATGACTCTTCTTGGGGACACCAAAGGGCTATGCGTGACATCTCAGGATAAACCTCTGCTCAGGTGGAGATCCTGCGGATTTCAGCAAAGGTGTTAGGACAGCTGTTATGGCCGCATGCGACAGGCTCTTCTTGCCCATGCATGTTGCGTTGCCAGAGCCATTGCTGGCCATACAGGAAGGGCAATCATGAGCCTCACACCGCATGCAGCCCTAGTCCCCTACTCCTCATTGGGTCATTCCGGGTCAACCAATCAAGGCCTCCTGCACCATAGTTTTGGCCTTTGCCTTGATGGATTGCATGTTGGACTGCTGCTATTCGGGCTTTTGTTTTGAACGAGCGCTTGTTGGGCCATTTCTTTTCCTCTGGGTTGGGTCTTCCGAATCCATCACGGTGGATAACATTCATTATTTTACTAATGTTAAAAAATTACCATATTTAAATATCAACATACAATTATTATAAAAAATTACATAAAAATATAACTATTAGTATTTTTTTTTAAGAAAAAAGTCCTCTTTTACAAATTTTGTATATAATTAGAAAAAATAAATTTGTTAGTTAAACAATACACTTATTTATAAATTGTGTTTAATAAATATTATATTTTGATACATAGCTTTTTATTAATTCCAAAATTAAAAAAAATAAAAAAATATTTCCAAATCAACCTGCAAATATAATTAAATTTATGATAAAATTTGAACTCATATTAGGATAATCTTGAAATAATAATTATTTAAATTTTTAAGATAAAATTTTCTCAATTAAAAATACAACCCGCATATATACTTAAGGTAAATAATACATTCGGCTTATAAGGATGTAAGGCAGCATTAACAGATTTGATATCTTGACATCAATTTGACAATTTATATCAGTACAACCTATAAAATATAATTTTATCCTAAAATTTATGATAAAATAAAATAAATTATGAAAAATTATTAAATATAATTTATTATAAATTATAAATAATTTAATTTTAATTATTAGAATAATATTTCTACAATTCAACAATAAATTTATACCTCTACAAATATAAACTTTTACAACTGATACGTTCTTAGATCTGAATTATTGTATATATTAGTGAGTCACATGATCTTTCTTGGATAATCAAACTTAAATGGGTCTGATCTCCATCGTTGTAAACCTAAATTCTGTGCAGCACAACGAACAAATAAGAAATTAGAGGATGCCGGCACTCGCTCTTCGATACATTTTTCAATATTCAAACTAATAATCTTTCTATAGGAAAAGAAAGATGGAGGATGCAAATGATGTTGATACACGAGTATAAGAATTGAGTATTTGGAGGGTTATGCTCCGACTGTTATGCTCGACTCAGGAGCGATTAGGAAAGGTGTGCTCAATGGGAAGCAGCTAAGAAAGGAGCCCTCGACGGGGAGCAGCTTAGAGAGATTCTTAGGGTGAGTGAATACCTGAGGGTTGGTTAGACAGATGAGGAGTTTGACGGCTTAGGGCTTGATGGCTTGGGCCGGTCTTTTTATCTCTCTTTATCTCCTTTCTTTTGCTCACTCATGTTTTCTTATCTACTTGTATGTGTGTCTATGTGTATATCCCGAGCCCGTGGGGACAATGAGGTATTTATAGCATTAGAGTCGATTCAACCTTCCTTAGGCCTCACGATTGGTGACAGTATTTAGATTATCTGCTATGACAACCATGACTGTCTATGAGTGCTCTTTCCTTTGCTAAAGCAATCATAGAGATTGCTTCGTGGCAACTACCTTTCCAAGAATATCCTTTCCTTTGTGAGGGCGATCAAGAAGATCGCCACATAGTAGTTGCCTTTTGGGGAGATTGGATGTGCTGTAATTATTGTTCTGAAGATATGCGCAATTCTAGGCAATATTTTAGAATATCTGTTGAGCTACCATGGACGGTTATGGCAAGTGCAACGAACGCACTTATACTAAGCTGTGCTGCTTGTCAGCTAATGAGTTGGAGGGGGTACCAACAGGTCTGCCCTAGTTGCCAATTTTCACTAGACGGTCTCGAGCCGACCTGAATCAGCCAACTGCTTCACTGCTCTAATCTCTAGGCCGACAAAACAGCACCATGGGCCGCTGCCTCTTGGGCCCTTCTCCTGTCAACAGATTTAGCTCTTAAGTTGGCCCATTTATAATCGTACCCATCAACAACTACCTGATTAAAAATTAAATTAGAAATAAATTATGATCAACTTTGGTAAAGATGTAATTAAATTATTTACATAAGATGACATATTCAAAATTATCAACCCGTGGATACTTATGATAACATTATTTCGATATTATTAGAAAAAAATCAAAATAATGTGATTTTGATATTTCTTCTGAAAAATAAATAATTATAGTTTTATCAATAGTCACTAATAATTCCAATATAACCAAGATACTATCATTTCCCAGAAAAAAATCATAAAACCAAACCTCTCAACCATTAACATCCCACCTGTTATTTGCAAGCTCTTTTCAATAATCATGACCCATACTATTAACAAATTTTATTCAATATAAAATCATTCAATTTTGATTTTTAATTTAATGTGTCAAAATAATTAATATTCTAAATATAGAAAAATAAATAAGAAACCCTAAAAGAAAAAAAAAAACCCTTTGATGAGCAAATAACACAAAAATGTAAAACATTCAAAATGAATTAACAACACTAAAACTCTTTAATTGTAAAAGTTACAAAATATAATAATTTTAATTTTTTATATAACAAAACTAAAGCAAATAAAAATAAAGGATTTTTCTATAATTAGAAAATTTTAATTAATAATAATATTTAAAAAGTGTAAACATAAATTTAAGCATTGCATGGGATCCTCCTTGATGCAGATAAAATAAAATATTTAAATATAAATTTAATAGAAAATTATAAATACAATAAAAATAATATATAAACATGACATATTTTTAATAATTATGTTAAATACATTTAATAAAAAAATATTTTTCATTCAACAGTAAATAAACCGTGTTGGAACATGCAAATATAAATAATATTTTAGGACTCAAAAGAACAATTATTTCACTAAAAATTTTAAATATAAAAACACTTTAATTAAAAAATAAAAGTAAAGATTGAATCGCATCCCTATAACAGCCGACACAACCTTCGATATTTATTTATTTTTAATTTTTTAATATTAACCATTGAATGTAGATAGACCACGGTAATTCTCCCAAGCATAACCCATTAGAACAAATTCATATTTTTTCAATAATAGAAATAAATATTATAAGGTAACTATCTAAATTACCATGAAAAATGAACCTAAATTCATAAAATAATTTAAATTTATTAAATTTAAATTAGAAATATTTTATATATAATATTGTATTTTTTAAAATTTATTATTGATGTATCACAGGATTTTGCTTATCGTATGGATTAGAAAGTCACTTAATCTTTCCTAAAGAGTCGAGTTGAAGCAAGTTCGATCTCTATTCCTGAAAATTCGGATCCTAATATCACAACTAACACACAACAGGTCAAAAAATGACAAAAACTCACTACTCAATATATCATCTGAAACTCAAATTAGAAATCTTTCTACAATAAGAGAAATATGGAGGAGCACAAAATATGTATGAATAGATGCATGTAATGAGAGATTGAGTGTTTTAGTACGCTCGATTGGGGAGCGACTTTAAAAGATGGAAAACTGAGCTTTTGCGGATGCGCTCGTCCAGGGATCGGCTTAAAGAAATGAAAGATTGAGCTTTGATGAGTGTGCATGACTACGAGGTGATTTCAAAAGATGAGAGACTGAGTTCCAATGAATGTACCCGTTAGGGGGCAGTTTCGAGAAATAAAAGATTGAGTTCCGATGAGTATACCCAATTAGGAGGCAATTTTAAGAGATAGAGGATTGAGTTCCAATATAGACGCTCATTAAACTGATCTCTGGCTACTAGTCTAGGGGTTTCCTTTGTCTAACTATGGGAATCGACCTCACTGCCAAGTGGCTGTGAAAGTCTAGAGCAAAAACGGCGCCTGCGCAACCACGAGATTGGATCGGAGTATTGCTCTAAAAGTTGAGGACGGATCTGTCCCGGAATATCCTTCAAACAAAATGAGAAAAGAGAGGGAGAGTATACTCTAGATGTCTGGGCATGATTCTCGTCGTTTTTGTATAGCTCCTATTTAGTTGGAAGGAGAGAAACCTTCATCTTCCCTATAGAGGGAATGTGACATATGTAGAGTAAGGGCTATAAAGCCTACTTTTGGGCGCACAACTGTTGTCAATTACTCACATGGATTTGTTGAGCTGTCCTAGAGATTACGGGAATTGATTGCGGTGGTCCTGGTTATATGGGAATACAATTTCCTTTGTCGGAGTGATCATGAGATGAGCCATATAGCAATTGTCTTCAGGGGACGTCCGCGATCTTGCACAATGTCTTAAGAATATTCGTTGAGTTGAAGCCAACAGGTCAAGCTATTGAGTAGCTGTTGCAACCCATGTATTGTCGGACTCCACTAAGCAAGCTACACGGACTTCTCGATGGCCCTTCAGAGCATTATGCTGGAAAGAATAATGCGTAGGGCTACCTATCCTCTCATTGTATGGTCATGAGCTGGCCCAATGGTATGCGGACCCATCAATTATAAAATAGTATTTTATTTTTATAATTTTTTTATTATGACTCAGTAGATTTTGTAGCACCGTGGCCTGGAGAACAAAAAACCAAAAAATTAAAAAAAAAGGTGAGAGAGAGAAAGACAGTGAGCACACACTTTTTCATGGGTGACAATGAATCAAGAGTAGTGGTGCCCCAACCCCATCCTTCCAACTCAATTGATTGATTTTAGAATAACATATAGTTAAAAAAAAATAAAACAATTATAAATAATAAAAAATTAAAAAAATTATATTAATTTATGAGCTATCTCCTAATATAATAATTATTTTAAAATAGTCTTACCTGACACATTACTACAAAGGCCAGGAGTGTTTGAGTACACAAATGGAATGATTATAGTCAACAAATGGGACATGATAACACTGCCTATTCGTCTTCTATTACCTTGGCAGTAATTATAATTACAAACTGGGTCATATATAAAAATCAATCGTGGTTTCTTTTATGGTTGGTAGAAATAGTGAATCGCCCCTAATGAGTTCTATGAAAGATAAATATTTGTTATATAATGTTATTGTGTTAACTAAATCAATATCAACAGTGAATATGGTGAGGATGGCTATAACAAAGAAATGACCAATTCATATGGCAGATGAAATTATGATTTCAGGTAACTATCATTTCACTCCAGGCAACGAATTATTTATAATATAGGAATAAAATTATATATATATGATGGATCCAACTATACTATAAGCCGATCTAAGACTGGAACCCAGAAGGTCCAAATGACAAGTCTAGTCATGACAATACATAGTGTGTCGGTGGAGATAAGGATCGACCAGACTCAACATGCAGTCCCTACAGCAAGACCAATCACGGTAGAGGAACCCTCCAATACAGCGACGACAACTTGGTCAGCGTAGAGGGCGCCAACATGGCAGACGCTTGCCATTGGTGGCCATAGTCAACGATCAGAGAGGACGGCTAGGCTCGCTTGCCTGCAAAAGAAAGGACACTACTACTACCAGGCCATTCCTACTGCCAGTGTGACTCGATAAATCACCCACCGGAGTGGTCTGACGAATGTTAGCAATAACCATCCGTGGTTAAACTACTGTCGCAAAACGACAGCTGACACGGTGGTTTTGGTTAACGACTAGTGACTCGCCAATTCTGGTGCGATAACTGTCCAAGCTTTGGCGTCAATGCCACACTGAGTCATCGTTTACAAGTATTCCTTCCCCATCGACTGGAGAAGGGAGAGAGGGAGGGAATAAGATCTAAAGAGGAGAAAAAGTCTAATGAGAAGAGAGGGAGGGAAAAAGATCTAAAGAGGAGAAAAAATCCAATGAGAAGAGACAATCCCAAAGAGAGAGCATTTCCCATCTCTCCAATTCTTTCAGAGCCACTTCCCACAGAGCGCACCATTGGAACTCAACTTTTTGGCTTCACATGAAAGCCATTTCTCGTCGAGTGTACTTACTAGAGTCAAGCCCTCCGATATTACTTACTTTTTCTCATATAAGTGTATTAACTCATTTTCTTACATCATCGCATCTTTTTATCCGTTGATAAAGATTTCTAACTTAAACTTTAGAGGATAAATTGGGGAGTAAGTCCCACTAATCTTCTAATCTCTTACTTATTTGTTATGTTGTGCAGGGCCCAAATTGTTAGAGATTGAGACCTAATTTGCCTCAATTGGACCTAGCATAAAAGATCAGGTAGCTTCCTAATTCGAATATCAACCCAAATCTAAGAATACAGTATTGATGCGGTATGTAGAAAATGACTCAAAAGTCCAACCATTACACTCATGAACGAAACATGGTCAACATCAGGGCATAAGTCAGCAGACCGGCCAGGGACACTATCACGCAAGGAGATGACCCCTCAGTGGGTAGCCATACGGACGGACAGCCTAAACTTGATGTGCACACACTCGCTACATAAATGCGAGATGTTCAAGATGTTCCAAATGATCAACGCGTGTTTGGATGAGTAGCAGTAGGGGGCTCACGCCTCCGTCATACAAGTTTCGACCTTGAAGCGAAGGAACCAGGCAAAGAGGCACCTGGTAGAGAAGACACTGAGGCCCGATGATGCCAAGGCCCACGCAACCTTGAGCAGTAGCACCCAAAGGCGGCCGGAGAGCTGGCTGAGTCATGGGATACAAAGGAACAGCCCAGAGCAATGAAATCCATATTACTCCTGCAACAACAGGAGGCCCTCGGCTCAAGAAGTAGCCTCTTGCAGCAGACGGCTACCACAGGCTAGCAGTCATCAAGACTCGTATCCCTCTCCCAACCATTAAGAGATGAGGACCTTTCTCAATACTAATAGAATTATGTCGTCCCCCCCCCCCCCGAATGGAGGAGAGGGTGGAGAAGATTTGGCAATACGTTCTCGAGGAGACGCCCAGTAGACGGTCCACAGATTTGAGAAAATCCCCATTCATGATGGCCCTAGAACCATATGATGGGGGCTCCAATCTGATGGACCATCTCAACCACTTTCACACTCTGTTGAGCTTCCAAGGCCTAGACAAAGCATCCATGTGCCAATGCTTCCCTCTAACCCTTAAAGGAGATGCTCGCACTTGGTTCTACAACCTCCTGCCGAACTCCATTCGGTCGTTTAAGGCATCGCCGACTACTTCCTGTCCCATTTCCCTTCTAGTCGAAGGGAGGAGAGGTAGCCGTGACACCTCATCTGCTTTCGACAGAAGCAAGGGGAAAGCTTGAAGCATTTCCTGGCCTGGTTCATTGCCGAGGCCTGGTAGATATCCCTGCTCACTAAAGAGGTGAATCTCAGTGCCTTCATCGCTACTATAGAGTTAGGTGACTTCTTCAAGCATCTTTGTTCCGGGAGACCGATACTATTGTCCATGCCAACATAGTAGCAAAAGAGGCAATGAGGCAAAATAGCCAGAGCACGCTGATCGGCCCCCAGAGGAACCAGTGAATGACAAGAAGATGAGTGGAGACGACAATCACTTCCAAGTCCCTTGGAAGCAGCCACGGGCGGAATCTAGTGTCCAGAAGCAGTTTAGGTTCCCTAACCTGATTCCTCTAAACGATACTTACACCAACATTCTAATATAGATTTGAGATAAGAAGTTCTTCAAATGGCCAAAGATGCTGAAGAACCTGGAAGGAGGAGATCAGTCAATGCACTACCACTTTCATTGATCTTCAAGTCATAACACCAAAGACTACCGAATGTCGCGGAAGGAGATTAAAGACTTAGTCCACAGAAGGTACCTTACCAGGTTCCTGCGGGATCTTGGATAGGCCCCGAGGAGGGCAGACGGAGACGAACAAGAGCAGCCGAAGAATCGAGTTGCGACCAGGGTCATCTACATGATGACAATCAAGCCAGCCAAGGGCAATGCCCCGGACCGTTCAAAGAAAGCTTTCAGCAGTAAGAAGTTGAGGGTAGGGGTTAGGAATGATATCATTAGTTTTAGTGACGATAATATGGCTTATGTAATAACCCCCACTTTGACCACCTGGTTATATTGACACTCGTTTCAGACGATACCATTGATTATCAACTGAAACGCGTATTCATTGATAATGGAAGCTCTCAGAATTTTCTCTGCCTCGATACTTACTTCAAACTTAGATTAAAAATGAGTCAAATGAAGCTGGCCAATGTACCCTTGAACGAGATGGAAAATGAGCCGGTACCCATCCATGGAGCAGTGCAACTAGAGGTTACATTGGGGGCTTACCCCAGGACAACATCCAAGATGCTCACATTCCTAGTAGTGGACCTCTCCTTGATCTACAATGTCATCTTGGGATGACCCTGTCTAACTGCCTTTGGGGTAGTGACGTTGATCCCCCAGTTGAAGATGAAGTTTTCGACCCTGTACGGTGTCAAAGAGGACCTAGGCGACCAGGTAACTGGCCGGACATGCTACCTATCCCAAAACGCTCAAGTGACCCTCAGCTAGTTGATCGAAGACCTCGACTTTAATGACAAGATCACCCCGCTGTTGGCTTAATCAAGAGAATCGACCGACCAAGTCCCTTTGGACCCCAATGAGCCCGAGAAGTGCGTACAGATCGAGAGCTCCCTGTTGGGTTCCCTTTGTGATCAACTCATAACCTTCCTCAGGCAAAATTCTAACATCTTCACATGGATGCCTGCTAACATACTAGAGATACTGATCGAAGTAATGATCCTCAAGTTGGGCCTCGATCCTAATCACAAGCTCATCTGGTAGAAGGGTAGGAACCACTCGTCGAGAAATTGATCGTCACACATGTGGAAGTGAAAAAACTGCTTGATGCAAAGTTCATTAGGAAAGTCCAATACCCATACTGGCTGTTAAACGTTGTCATTGTCACGAAAAGCAATGGAAAATGACGAATGTGTGTCGACTTTACAGACGTAAATAAGGCAAGCCCCAAGGATAGTTTTCCATTTCTGAGGGTCGACCTATTGGTGGATTCTATGTCCAGCCACGAGTTGTTTAGCTTATGGATGCCTTCTCAGGATACAACTAAATCAGAATGAGTCTGAATGACAAAGAGCACACTTCCTTCATGGCCGACCAAGGCACTTACTACTATAAGGTCATACCCTTTGGTTTGAAGAATGTTGGTGCCACCTACTAGTGGCTTATCAATAAAATATTCAAAACCTAGATTAGTTAGAACATTGAGGTGTATGTGGATAACATGCTCGTCATAAACAAGGCCACCGAAGACCATGTCCATGACCTGAAAGAGACTTTCGAAATCCTCTGGGTGCACCAGATGAATCTAAACCCGGTCAAATGCGCATTCGGTGTGATATTCGAGAAGTTGGGCTTCATCATCTCTCAATGAGGAATCATGGTAAATCCTGAGAAGATAAAAGCCATACTCGACATGAGTCCGCCCCAAACCATGAATGAGGTCCAAAAGCTCATCGGAAGGCTCGCTGCCCTTTCTTGACTCCTGGCAAAATTTACGGAGAAGTACCTATCGTTCTTTAAAGCTTTGAGGGGGATCAAGGAAGCCGTCTTTCAATAGACGGCCAAGTGCAAGGCAGCCTTCTGAGTGCTTAAGGAATATCTCCCTATTCACTCCTAATGTTGCCTCAAGAAGGTGAAGATCTATATCTGTACCTGGCAGTCTCCGACACGACACTGAGTTTAGTCCTTATTCGTGAGTAGTTAGGCGTACAATGGCCAGTGTATTATGTCAGCAAAGTCCTGACAGGCACCGAGATCCGTTATCCACTTGTCGAAAGGATTGCTCTAACCCTCATCTTTTCTGCCAGGAAGCTTCGCCTATACTTTCAAGCGCACAGTATCATCATCCTGACCAATTAGCCACCGAAAGGGATCTTGTAGAAGCCGGACACCTCTTGATGATGGTCAAATGGGCTATTAAATTGGGTAAGTTTGATGTGGAGTTTTAGTTTCAGTTAGCCATGAAGGTCTAGGCCCTTACAGACTTCATTGTTGAGATGACAACCCTAGTTCCAAATGCCCTTGACGTCATCGAAGATGTCAACCAGCCAAGGACTTAGACTTGGACCTTGCATGTCGATGGGTTGTTGACATAGGTTGACAGTGGGGTAGATGAGGTTTTGAGGACTCTAGACGGATTAGAGATAAAGTACTCTATGACTTTCGGATTCCCAGCCACCAACAACATTGTCGAATACAAGGCATTGCTAGCCAAACTCCGACTGGCGAAGAAATGCTTAGCAAGATCCCTGGTTGTCTACAACTACTTCGAGTTGGTCGTCAACTAGACTGGGAAATTTCGAGGCATTGAACCATATGCTCACGAAGTACCTTGCTAAAACGAGGGGCTTGACTCAGGCGTTTGACAAAGTTAGAGTAGTCCACATCCTGAGGGAAAAGAATTGAAAGGCGGACTAGCTGGTATAGGTGGTAGCGATAGGGAACGAGGAATAATATGCCAAAGACATGTGAGAGATCCTAGCTATCCTAAGTACTAACGACCCTAATCGCGAGGTGATGCAAGGAGTCGACGATGACAACTGGATAACTCCGTACAAAAGGTATATGACCGATGGTATCTTTCCAGAGAGTCCAGAAGAAGCCAACCGCATGAAGAAGACAACCGCATAAAGAAGACAACAGGCTCGTATACCATCGTGGATGGGAGACTGTACTGCTGTGGGTACTCGATCCCTTACATAAGGTGTCTCACGCTAAAAGAGGCTAATTATGCACTAAGTGAGGTGTTCCTTGGCATCTGTTGGTCCCATGCCGGTGGCAAGAATCTGGCCTTCAAGATCATGCAGCAAGGCTTCTACTGGCCCTCAATGAAGCGTGATATCATGGATTTCGTGAAGAAATGCGAGAATTGCCAAATCCATGAGAACATGACTCATCAGCCGCAAATGGAGCTACATGCCCTCCAATTGCCCGACCATTCGAACAGTGGGGGCTCGACACACTTGGCCCTCTACCCATAGTGTCCGGGCAAAGGAAATTCGTCATGGTGGATATCGACTACATCACTAAGTGGGTTGAAGTGTTCCCATTGGCACGGATCACTGAATAGAATGTGACGGAGTTTGTTCGCCAAAGTATTGTTTGTTGGTTCAAAATTTTTGAAGTCATTATGACTGACAATAGAACCCAATTCTTTGGCAAATGGTTTACTAGATACTATGCGAGTCTACGGATAAGGCTGATCCACACTTCCATCGCCTATCCACAAGCTAATGGGTAAGTTAAAGTGACGAACCGAATGCTACTGTACAGATTGAAGACGAAGTTAGAGGATACTGGGGGCTCCTGAGCAGACAAGTTTCTATCCATCCTTTGGTCATACAAGACGACACCAAAGGAGTCAATCCAAAAAATGCCCTTCGGCCTATGTTACGGGATTGAAGCGGTTATCTCAATAAAGGTCGAACTTCCCAACTTTCGGGTCGAATGTTTTGGCTTACTCAGCAACTCCCAATTGCTTTGCGAGCATCTTGACTTGCTCGAAGAAGCTTGGGGGATAGCACGCTTGCAGACGGTTACCAGCAGCATATTGCATGGTACTATAACAAAATGGTGAAAGCTTATCAGTTCAAAGTGGGAGACCTAATCCTACGGAAGTAACGATGAAAATTACCAACAAGAACAAGCTCTCCCCCAATTGAGAATGACCATTCCTTGTCACAACCATCCTCCAAAGTGGCGCATACATGCTACACACTCAGGACGACAAACTGGTCCTGAGGATTTGGAATGCCTCCGACCTCAAAAGGTACAACCAATGAGCCTTAACCGAACCCTGGTAAGGTTAGCATGCATCATTCGGAGTGCTTGTAAAATATACCATAATCACATTAATAGAATAAATGTTTGTTAATATTTGATTGTCCATGCAAGTGCTTGTTTGTGGTCTTATAAAATCAAATCACCTAAACTACCCCTAGGTCGGGTGGACTTTCGTTCACCCGTACATTGACCTACAAACGGTCAAGAAACCTTAGACCTGCTACCAAGTGGCCCATCCACGGTTGAATTCTAAAACTTGATCCCATTACCAAGCGACCGATGCGAGGTTGAACATCATGGCCCAGGGGCCCACATCCACAGAGTCGGACCACCCCATCTAGCGGCCACAAAAACATTAGAGGGTTTTCACAGTATGCATGCGGCAACCTCCTCCTGAAGGAGATATCACCATCAGTTAACAACGATCAGCCGCTTAGGACCAGATGCACAATAGATATGACGTCCTCCGATAGGACCGAGCACTGATGGCCGGGTGCAGATGATGGCCTATGACACTATCCGAGCCCAACGATTGTGGCCATAAAACCCAGTTGACCATAGTAAGGCTCACTCGCCAACATGTGACAATGTCCCATCCAAGGACCAAAGCACTCCAAATAGAATCAAAGTGTGGCGACATTCCCCAAGGGAATGTGCACAATCGGGTCCAAGACAAGTCCGACAACAATAGCAACAATGCTTAGCCAAAAAATAATAATAATAAAGAGGGAAAGCGACTGAAGAAAAGCTTAGTATGCAAGCATGTACGCCAACAACACCCTAAAAGGTCTACTCATTTCATTACAGCAACCGATATATACAAAGAGGGCCATCCGCCCAAGAAAAATACAAAACTGGCCTATTGCCTGGAGGAAGAATGATCTAAAAGCTGGGGGCTCCCTGGGGGACGAGATGAAGGCATGATGGCATCACAAATAGAGCCCAATAGATCTGACTGCCACCGAGCACTAGCATTCCTCGGGTGAAAGATCAAGACCGAAAAGTTAGGAGCCACCAGATTCACAATGCAGTGACAGAGGTTGATGACGGCCCAGTACCTAAGCTCCAAGGCTCCCCTGATTTCATTCGAGTTGAGAGAGGTCAAAAGCTCCCTCTCAAGTAGAAGGTTCTTGTTCTAATGGCAAGCACTATCTTGCTCCAACTAGTGCAACAAGTCCTCAAGGGAGGAGATCTTCACCCTAACTTCAGATAGCTCATGTTCGGAGTGGGAGGCCTGCTCCGTCACAACTCTGAGCTCCTCCGAGTTGATGTGGGTTTGGGCCATGCAATCGGCGAAGGTAGCTAGTTGGCCGATCCTCTCCTATAGCTGGGAGTAGAAAATCAATCAATCGAAGTGACGATGAAAGTAAATGAAAGAAACAAGAAGGCACACAAGAAACCTCCTCGGCTACAGATGGCCTCTCTGAGGTGGGCAACTTGGTGCGGGCTCTTCTAGTGCCAAGGTCTCAGCTTCCAGAGGCACAGAAGGAGGCGCCTCTACAATCTCCACAATGTCATCGGGCTCCTCTACCTCCAAAATCTCTGGCACAAAACGGCTCGAAGCAAGGCTCCTCAATGACCTTCTCAGCACCCTCCTTATCCGCTCCAGCAGCAGGCTCGACCTCCACCACTCCTCTGACCTCAGGCTGCAAGGGCTCACGACAAGGTCCCTCAATAGCTTCCATAGTCCTGGCCACTTCGACTATCACTGGAGCTCTAGGACCCGAAGATTCACGACAACAAACTTCAACAACCTGCTCGGCCCCGACGGTCACGTCAACCCCCGTTGTTCTAGGTCTAGCCACCTCAAGGCCCTCGTCACCCTCCCCTGTCGGGATGTTAGCTATCCAGTCATCACAAGGAGCCTCATCATCAACAGTAGTGGGAAAGCACAATATGGGCTCCTTGTACGAGGATACTATAGTAACGGGAACACGTACTATGCAAAGCTAGTGCTAGAATTGGCCCCTCTTGGGCATCCTCCTAGTCACCCGTAGCCAACATGGGTGGTCCGGAGGACTTGCCTCCCGTGGCTGACCCAGCGGCCCCAGATGCCTAGCTCAACAAGGAAGTAGGAGCAGTAGGCAGCAGGCAACCTCCTTGAAGACCTCCTGGGCCTCTGTAGCCATTCCAGCATAGCTCGATCATCACCAAAGGAGGAGTCAGACGAGACCTCTCTCCGTTTGGCAGCCCTATTAGAAAGATCACGGATAACTAGTGCTCCAGGTCTCCTCCTGGATGCGGCAGGAAACATCGAGGATACTTCAGCCCCCATAGAACAAGGCTTCCACTAGACATCGACAAAAGCCTCCAAAGTTAGCCAGTGCCCTCTCTCTCTAAAGGTGTCCATGTGCACTTGAAAGAGTTCCGTCAGTGGATTCTCCCTAGCCTCCTCCCAGTCTCTCACGGTAATGACAAGGAAGGCCCACACTCGGCCCCATTTGTTAGAAGTAGCCCACTTAGAAGGAACTGTCAGATAGAAATACTAGTCCTTCCACTTCTTGGTTGAGTTTGGGTTTGCTCCTCGAAAGTGGAAATCCAGGCATGGAGATATTAAAATCCAATCTACTCCTTGGTTGAAGTGGAAAATCACCTTCGCCAACTTGAGGCTAAACTTGCAGGTGTAATGGTGGGAGAAGACACACATAAAGACTAAGTACTGGACAGTGTTGGGCTGCAGCCTTGTGATCAGGATACCTAGACCTAACAAGATCCCATACAGCTCCTGTGTGACAAAAAAATGAAGTCCCCCATTTATATGGGACTCATAAATCGTAATGTACCCTTCCTGCGGGGAGCAAGCCTTATCGTTGGTGTCAGGCAGCCGGAACTCCATGGTGATTGGGATCTTAAACCTTGCAAATAGGGACTCAATGTCCTAGGCAGTGAGAATAGACCGAATCCTATCAACTTCCTTAAGAGCCATGGATGAAAGAGCAAGAAGAAATCGCAAAGTCAAAGTAGTTTGAATCAAAGAGAAATGGTGTGAAAATGGCAAAGGCCCAAGGTTTCAATAAACCCTAGCTTGAACCAAAACAACGTTGTATGGGGAATTCAAGTAGGTATGACCCATAATGACCCTGACACGTGCCACACCCTGAAGGCGATGTAGCGCATCAATCGAATGACATCAGTAATCATAGTTTGGCATACTGGAGATAGCCAACCGGTAGAGAAATTTGCAGTTTCTAAGGCCTTGGTGCCACCGTTTCAAAAATGGCAAACTGATGATGCACGACCCTTGAGGCCCGAGGTAGTTCTGACATGCCCTTGTCCTAATCCAGTATCTGAATGGAATGGCGGCAAGTCTTGACTGCCAAAAGAGTGGGCCATCAGGGGTCTGCACAACCCAATTTGGCGATCGCCGAGCTATATAGAGTAACACTCAAACATCCAAATCACATACAACATGCGATAATAACTAAAGTCGTTTAACGTGTTTTATTGAAAAAGTTAAAGTGTACATCATAAGGCAACTATCAGTCGCAAAATATAAGAAGACAAAAAGAAGATCCTACTCCTACCTATGGCCAAGATCTGCCTCTGAGTCGGGCATTCTCACACTGAAGGACCACGAGCTCCCTCCGAGTCCTCTGAAATGCGTCCTCGAGTAAGGCAATCTAATCTAGGGCTCGGGCGTGGTCTTCAATGAGCCCTTGCAATCTTGCCTCGGACTTGGACAAAGTGTGGGTCAGATAGTTGGCTTGCTCCAAGCCTCGCTATGCCTGCGTAGTGATAGCCTCAATCTGGCACTCCAACTCATCTAGTCCTGCACGAGTAGTCTCCTCCACTTGACGAGGCACCCTCTGCGGTTGACAAACGAAAAAAAGTGGTAAGTCAGAAACTACATCAACAAAACATACATGCAAAGGAGCAAAAATACCGGGTGGGAAGGTTCGATGGACTCAAAACCAATGGGCACCTCCAGAAACCTTGGGGGCCTAAGAACCGAGGCCTCTGAATGATACTCCTCTTTAGTGGTCACTGTGCCCACTGAACCCTCTACTCTAAATCCAGCCATATTGTCCTTGTTGGAGCTTACCTCCTCGGACGAGAACTCTGGTTCGGAGGAAAACGACGATCCCGCTAGCCATGCGAATAGATCAAAAAAGTCAATGAAGCCCTTGTCAAGCATTTGTGGACCATAGCATAAACTAGCCAAGTAGAAAAGTGGCAAACCCAGGGGCTGAAACACTCACAGGCGACAAGTAATGGAGGAAACGATTGGGGGCCTACACTTAAATAGCTAACTCCCTCGCTAGCTATAACGTCGTTCGAAGGCAATGAAGCGACATGTCTTTTCACCAGCGACATCATGGTGTTTGACACAACACGTCCATTGCAATCAATGTGCTCTGACACCTCGATTGATATGATGTTGCTCAGCTACCGATGCCCTAGGGCATCATTTTCCTAGGTCGCAGAATAACGGAGCCCAACCCAAGGCAACTTGAGGCCGGTTCAACCAACCGCGTCTGGATTGAATGTTGAGGTGAGTCACCGTAAGTCAAACTGTTAGAAGACTGAGCTGCCAGCAAGGCTGCAACGTCAAGCTAACAAGACCAAGCGATCAGAGGCAATATCAGAAGGTCCAAGTCAATCAAAGTACATAAGAGTAACAGAGTTATGTGATGAAGACAGAGAAATCCATTCATTAATTTCTTTTACAAGGTACAAAGTTTACATTGACATACACAATTAGAGAAAGAAAGCAAAATACATGGAACGATGATTCAGTAGCGCTCGCTTGATAACTGGTTCTGGAAAGACAGACCCCAAGGAGACAGTTGCCCCAAGAAGCATGGTGCAACCCTATTCCCAAGGACTATCTCCCCGTCACCGGTCCCAACTAAAAATCGGACATCGCGGGGGATGAATAGAAAGCCATTCCTTTATGAAGAGTGGAGCATGATGCGATGCATCGGTCCCATCCCGGGAAGCATCCATGCCGACTAGCAACCTCTGGAGTGCACCTAGGATTGAGCCACTTGACTGAAGGGGACATGGCATCACCCTCCCCTACCAAAATGGCCAAGCAGTCGCTCCCCCAGGTCTACCTTGGCAAGGCCCTCTGTCGACTAGCTGGCAGAAAGGGAAGCTGGCCCAGGCCTCACTCAACGCCAGCAAGGGAAGGGAAAGTAATGATGGTCCTATGATTAGACCACCCTTATTACGACATCAGAGAAGTCGAGGCAGTAGCATCACAGCAGATTTCAAACATTTCATTAAATCTCACAAAGCTCCATTAGATCCCAATGTGAGGCAGCGAAGGACCTATGCTAGCTCTGAACTCCCACACACTTGACTAGTGTGAAGATAAACCCTGGAGCAAAGTGCAAGGAGCCCCACCATTTATAACTGAAGAGAAAGATCGACAAACCACTAGTGAGAAGTCATGCCTGCCAACATCAACCACCGAGAACCGGTAACGAATCAATGCCGACTTTGAATCAGGTGTTGAGATCTTTCCAAATAGAGCAACAAATCCTTACGTCTCTTGTATGAAAAGTAGCAAGGCGCCTGGGAAAGGAATGCAGCCCTCAGGAATTGGCGACTAAGTGTCTCAGGAAGGAACACATAAGCTGGCCCGACTAGAAATGTCCCATCATCCAACATACCAAAAACTGGCGATACCCAGTCACCCAGCATGGGGGCTAGTGATGGGTCCAACTATGCTATGGGCTGATCCAAATCCAAGTTGGGTCCATCCGTGAAGCAAATCCCAATAAGGACTAAAGCCCTAAAGGTCCAAACGGCAGGTCCAACCATGGCAACACACAGTGGGCTGGTGGAGATAAGGACTAGCCAGGCCCAACAGGCAGCCCCCTGCAGCACGATCAATCACGGTGGAGGAATCCTCCAACATAGCGGTGACAACCTGGCCAGCGCAAAGGGTACCGACACGGCAGACACTTGTCATTGGTGGCCATAGTCAACGATAAAAGAGGATGGCCACACTCGTCTGCTTGTAGAAGAAAGAATGCTGCCACTGCCAGGCCGTTGCCACCACCACCATGACTTGACGACTTACTAATCGGAATAGTCTGGCGAATGTCAGTAAGGACCATCCGCGGTTGCATCACTGCCGCAAAATGATAGCTGACACTACGGTTTCGATCCATGGCCAACAACTTGCCAATCCCAGTGCGACAGCTGTTCAAGCTTTCGCACCCATGCCACACCGAGTCATCGTCTGTAAGTATCCCTTCTCCACTGACTGGAGAAGGGAGAGATGGAAGAAAAAAGATCCAAAGAGGAGAAAAAGTATAAAGAGAGACACGATCCTAAAGAGAGACCCTTCCCCGTCTCTCCCATTCCTTCAGAGCCACTCCCCATAGAGCGCACCACTGGAACCCAGCTTTCTGACTTCACTCAAAAGCCGGTCCTTACCGAGCGTATCCACCGGAGTCAAGCCTTTCAATATTACTCACGTTTTCCAACATAAGTGCATTCACGCTTTCTTTTACATTCTCATATCTTTCCATCTATTGAGAAGGATTTCTAATTTGAGCGTCGGAGGATAAATCAAAAAATAAGTCTCGTAAATTCTCTAATTACTTGCTTATTCGTTGTGTTGCACAGAGCCTAGGTTATCAGAGATAGAGACCGGACCCGCCTCAATTCAATTTGACGCAGAATATCAAGTGGCTCCCTAATCCGTACAATAATCTGTATCTAGGGACGTATCAATATATATGTGTCAGACTGTTTTTAAATTTTCAAATATGGGTTTGATTTTTTTTTTTTTTTTTTGTAACTGGTGATTATAATCTATATATAAAATCGGAATATTTGCCCTCTTCCAAAGACATGCCATTTGGTATGGCTGAGAATTATTATGGAAAGCATGTATTGTAGTTAAGTTAGTCTCTAAAATGCATGAAGTCAGGTATTCAGTTATGATTTACGAACAGGGAATCCCCAAATGGGTGTCAAATTTTAAATCATATCATAAGAAAAGATGATTGTAATATATTTTATCAATTCTTTATAATGATCCATATATAATTGAATTAAAATTCTACTCAAATATAAATATAATCTTTATATTTTCTCATACTGGAGAAAATATCTTTATAATCAAACTTACATGGAGTTTTCATCTTATTTTTTCTTTAATTTGATGACATATAGGAATACATAAACATGCATGAACATTTAGTATACATTTTCTTAAAACATATAGGAAATATATTATAAAATTTACAACATGCAAATAATTTGAGTCAAATATTAAGGCATGTAGAAGTTATAATCTCAAAAAATTATAATAATTTAGTAAACTCAACGTAATTTTGTCATTTCCTCATAAAATAAAAACATGAAAAACTAAATGCATGAGGATTATCAAAATATACTATAATTTATTTAGAAATTTAGAGCATATAAGAACATATATGAATATTAAAGACATACAAGAGTAGCATACAATATTTAAACATGATGTGTATACATTAAAGGTATACATTTCATAAAACTTTTATGAAATGGGAGCAGGATCATATTTATATAAAGTATAAATTCTTTAACTATAAAAATATCAAAAGTATAAATATTTAGAATAATAAATACTCATAAAAATTAAAAAAAAAGAAGCAATAATAAGAAAAAGAGGAGTTTAGATAAACTTGTCTTATACTTAAATTTACCTAAAATTTCTTAAAGCTCACTTGAATCCTCCTTCTCTTGGCTTTGCTCCCTCCTTTTTTCTCTTCCTTCCTCTTTGGAATTTGCAACAAAATGACTGAAATTGGCTAAAGATGACATTTTAAAAAAAAACTGGCATATGTGCGCAGGTCAAATATATGTAAGGTGCCAAGGCATAAACTATACGGCACATGACCGTCCGTTAGGCGTGCATCAGGCATGTGTGGTCCTCGGGCGGACAACGGTTATAACCAATTTGCCTAAAATACACATGAGCGTTTCAGAAACATCCTTTAAACATGCTTTTACTACTGAAAATGCACATGTGCATAGGTCAGGCGCTAGCCACATTTCACTCAATTTAATTCATTTAGGCTAGAAAAATAAATTTGATCTAAAATATTAATTGTCCTTAATATTTTTATTAACTTAAATTTAATCTGTTATCATTAACAATATCTGAAGGGAAGTGAAAATAGTAAGCGAGTAAGCTAAATACTCAGCAGTGTACATAACATACAAAGGCATGTATTTTAAACATAATATACATTAACATATATACATAGGAGCGGATACATAAAATGCAATGCATTTACCTTTCTTTTTTTTCTAACTTTTATTGACTGTATTTATTTTTTCTTATGTTTAGGAACCAGGGCCAATAGGCCTCACCAGCTAACGGAGTTGATAAATCAAAGAAAAGATTGTGTTAATTCACACAATTACTTCCACAATCAGGATTATGCTTAATTCCACAATCTAATTCTCGTCCTCTTCTTATACCCCGAGGTGGGCGATACTACTTATAATCCCAGTGACGGGGCTAAAACGAATGGACCATATAAAAGCGATTCTTTGATTTTTCACTATAATATCCTACAGCATGCTAGGAAAAATTACCCTCTGAAAAAGATCCATGGTCCAATTTTTCTTTTTTTAAACTTTGAAGGGATCTCGTACAATTAAACTTAACAGAACTTAACTGAACGTCACTGGATGTAACTGAATTTTTTAATATTTTCATAGAGTCCCTTCCAAACTTTCATGAATATAATTTAACATAACAAACGATATCTAAATATAATATTTCATAGGCCTTGAACATGCAAAAAAAAATACATACGGAACTTTATTCCATACTTAGTGTCTTTTAATCTACTTGGCGGCCAATTAATTCACCGGAGCCTAAATAATTTAATTCAATACTTATTGATATTAGTAAATCAAGTTGGGGTAGGTCTTGAGCTAGTTTAATATTTTATTCTTATTTTAGAAATTTTCTGGTTCAATCTGCCAACCCAGACTACCCCTTCGGTTTTCAACATAACTGTCTAGGACAGTTCTGCTTGCCTAATTTTTTTTATGGTTCAATCGGGCCGATTTTTATGGGGCCATACTTGAATACACCTCCAAGGTCTTAGCTAACTTTTGGCACCGATTTGGCCCATTTTGGATTCGAATTGTATTTTATGTAAAATTATTTCTCCAACTACTCAGAGAAGCAGTTCAACAAGACCCTTACTGTTCATGGGTCAGGTTCAGTATCCGGCCCAAATTTTCTTAGACCGCCGATTTATATGGTAATAGTCCACACATAATACTAGCAAATCGAGTCAGGTTGGACTCTAGATCAACCCATTTTGTGGTGTGTTTGGCTAAATTTCAGAAACTAAAATTTCAGCATCAATAGAACTAGTAAGCTGATTCTGCAGCTGAGTTTGGGTTTGATTTTGAACCCATTCTTGGACGATTCAGGGGCTCATCTTTTTTTTTTCACTTTAACTTCATTAAATAAGGATCATTTGACCAGTTTTGGTCATTGGCTAATTCAGCCATTTAGTGGTCGATATGAAGTAAATATCAGGAACTGTCACAGCAGAACCCAATTTTGGACACTATCATGTGTCTAGGGGCGGTTCACCCATTTTTAATTTTTTTTCTTACAACTCCTCATGAATTTATGATAACTAAGGAAGTATATGCAAATATTGGATCAACCATACTCAAGATAAATTAGCCAAAAATTGCTCCACAATCAGGAAAAGGGTCGAAGTACACTTGCCGATTTATTCAGCTGAACTTCTCCTTGCTGCCTCTTGGTTTCCTTCCTCTTTTTCCTTACTTTACCCCCATTTTTTTTGTGCTTCACAATCTATCCTCTCTTCCCTTCTTCTACCCTATTCATGCCTTAAATAAATTTACTCATCTTATCCCCTAAATCCTCATGTCACTCCTCTAAATTTTGCATGCAGCAGTAGCTCGGGGTTGCATTAGATTGTAACCCATATTTAGCTGATTCACCATCCTTCTGTTAAGTAATGATGAGGCTAAAATCTAGGGATAATACTTAGTGTTATTCGTGGTCAAACTTATCCTAATTAAGCTGCTCAAAGAGCTGCTTGGAAGGGAGAGCAACTCGGCTGCTGATGCCTGACACCTTTCATGCCTCTTTTTCCCATTTTTCCTATTAATATATAATGTATCCTTAATTTACTATATTTTATACTTACTATAGTCTAACATGGAGTGAAAAATCCACCTAATTTTTTCGTTAACACAGCTGCCAAATCGAATTTGTCCAAGTCCTCCTCGGTTGCTGAATTTTCCCCTAACTGTCATCTAGCTGCTACCGTGGGGTTTTGAGTTTCATTTTGGTTCTCTAAATTTTTCTGAGTCTGGGGAGGGTCTTATACACATAATACCCCATGCATGTGACCATTTTTTCCTTAGAAATTTGGCAAAAATGGCTGCCAAACAGCAGCCCAATCCAATCCGATTCTGCTGCTGATATAGCTGCCGAAAATGCAGGAGATACCGATCGAGTTTATGATGAATTTCTTTTGATGTTGTGGCATACCACGAAGCCACTTCAACATAGGATAATTATTTTCTAACAAGTGTACTTCGTATCAGTAAGATTTTTCACGAAAAATGGGGGAAAACAAGCAGCCAATGGTAGTTTTCGTCAACCGAAGTGAAAATTTCCATGTTGCCTATTATCTTGAAGGATTTAATTTAAGGTGTTCGAGTATGCGTTTGTTGAAATTTAGGACATGCAAACTTAGTATAGATACTAAAGATCATCTAATATTAATTTCGTCCCAAACCGAATTTCTTATTATCTCCTGATTTACATCCTTGGCTTTTTGGTTTGAAGCACAATTTAAAATGATCGGGTGTCGAGGTTTGGGAAACGAAGACATGGGAAGTTAGTCTACTTGTCAATGATCAACTAGGATTATTTACGTCAAAATTCGGATTGCCTAACACATCCCGAATTAAATACCTGGTTTTAGGTTTGAAAATTAAATTAAAGGAATCGGGCATGAGTATGCAAAAAATTAAGATATAGGGGGCTAGTATATTTGTCAAAAACCTATTTTGGATTAATTTCATCATAATTTGAATTACATAAGTCATCCCAAATTACATTCCTAGTTTACGAGATTGCGGTCTTTACAGTTTGGGTATCTTGCACTGGAGAAGGAAGAGAAGAGAGAGAGAGGATGAGAAAGAGAAGAGAAGAAGAAGAGAAATTGGTAGATCAAAATATCATTTTGTCAGATTTACTTAATAGAAGGTTATATCAAATATCCTTGTGCTTAATTTTTTATTTATTTTCGTATCTGTTAAATTTTGTTTATATTTTAGAGGTTTTATGTACGTGTATATTATTTTTATTTACACTATTTGTTTTTTTATACATACATGTCCTATTTACCAAATGATTTGGGGTTTTGTTAATATTTGAGGGTTTTATTATTTTATGAAAAAATGAGTAAATATTTGAGATATTATATTTGTGATCAATATACTTGTATGAAAAAAGTCATGAAAACCTATATGGGTCGTGCATTGGTATACATGTATCGTTGCTTGGAACATGGGATCTCTACCTTTATGATTCGGTTTGATATGTCACCATCTCCCGATCGGGAGAGCTTTGTGGCTCTTTCTCGATGGGAAAAGCTTTGTGACTCCCGTTTTCGCCAGTAGAAAAAGGGTTGTGGTATAGATGACCCTCCCTATTTGTATTCTAATGAAAACCATCGTAAGATAATTGAACGTAACTAATATATTCAAACGTTTTAATATATCATATTCAACTTGAGGATTACACCTAATGCCGCAGGTGGCAAAATATAGTGAAAATGCTTCTTGTCTATAGGAGAGCGTACATAAATGACCTTGTCTATGGGTTTAAATAGTGGTTGATATAGTTTAAGGTTGTCGGAAGTATGTGTAACCCATCATCATGTTAGTCTCTTGATCTTTGGTTTTTAAATTTCGCACATGATTTGTATTGTGATATATTTTTTTGCATTGATTTGTATTGAGTTTCGTTTGTGGCTCACAGGTTTGCCCACAAATAGGATTTAATTTGTCTTGTGCATTTGATTTTTAATTTCATTTTAGATCATATTTCGCTCTTATGTGATTTTGTTCCAAACTTTATTTCGTTCAAATTATATGATTTCGATCTAGACTATATTTTATTCAGTATATGTTCCATTTGGATTATGATATAATTGGAATTATGTGATTTCATTTCAAATCATGTTTCGTTCAAAGTATGTCTCGATAGGACTATATGCTATTTGGATTATACTTTGAGTATGAAATTACCTTCAAACTTCCGATATTAGGTTTTCAAATTTGTACCTTTTACATGTTTTGAATGTGTTTATGGATCATCCCTTTGATTTTGGACATTATTATTTATTATATGACATAGATACCTATTGCGACTCATATTTTTACTTCTTATCCCCTCAGATTAGTGGGCATAGATATTTTGCAAGAGTTTGGATGTAATTTGATCGCAACTTCATATATTTGGTGAGTTTACTTTTATTTTTGGTTCAGAATGTATCAAATGTATTTTTGGGTATTTTAAATTGGCCGGAAGTGGGCCTACCTTTATATATTGAGATCAGTTGGGTTGTTGTGTATATATTGGATGATTGTTGTTAATTTGTGGGCCTACGGTTACATATTATAATATTTGTGGAGCAGATCGTTTTTTATTATATTATTCAGATGATTACTAGATAAAATCCTGTGTGCATTATTATATTTATGGATGTCATATCGGGTTATGTGGACGTTTGTTTTGTCATGTCCAGGTTTAGGCTTTGTTGATTATTATTGTACTATTGTCAATTTTGTGAATTATAATTGTTTAGACTTACTTGGGTTCGGGTTTGTGACAAGTGTTGCATATTGTTTAAAATAAGTCCAAACCGACCTGCTGATTTATGTAACCTGCAAACAAAGAACCCATGAAAAGGGATGGATCAATCAAGTTCCTTGACCAACTTTAGAAACAAATCTAACCAATCGATCAAAATATCGAGCAGCTAAATATTACATTACTAGAAATACTAAAGATCAAGGTTTCAAATAGCCAGATGATTAATTAAATAATATTGTAATTTTGATGACCGATTGCATGAACTAAGATATAAATGGACAGATCAAGCAAGCAGTTAATATATTTAATAGATAAACATTAATTCAGAGCTTATGAAATGATTGGATAATCTAGTTCTGATACATCAAGGATCTAAATTTTGAATAAATTCAGGTCAAGTCATTCATCTGAATCCGGCTCTATCCACTGAATCTGGATCCTGTACACCATAGATATGAACAAGAAGTCAAGTGACGGCGGGAGATTGTCTCACTGAAAATACTCCGATACTCAAATTAATAAACAACCTTTGAATCAAGAAGGTGAAAGTAATGATGAAATGAAACGGAGAGAGTGTTTGTGATGGAAGGTGCTCTCATTAGGAGAGGCTTTGGAGGCTCGTGAGGAGCGTTGGCTCTAAGCACTGAGTTCACTGGGAATATAATGGCAAAGAGAGAGAGTGTTTGTACTCTTAAAGTGTGTGAGCTTTGTAGAAGAGAGCTTTTTGAGAGCGTTTGTAGAGCAAGCTAAAGCGTTTGTGGGCCAATTAGTGCATGCCTTGGAGTGAGGACTCCATTGCCTTTTATAGGCGCTGCTTTGGGCTACTTTCCATGCACAAAAGTGCTTGATTTTTGCGCTCTGTTGAGATCGCTGCTTCTTCTGACGTGGAGCTTTTATGGCAATAACGGTCACTCGATTCATTACTTTCCTTCTATATTTTGAAACCGTTAGGATTTCCGGTTGGCAGGGGAGAGATTCTGGTGACTTCCTTTAGGGATGCACGTTGAATCTGCTGATGATTGTTATAGTGGAAATTACCTTCTGTGAAGAGCGTGAAATCATGGGAGATGGCCATTGCTAGTCGAGCACGATTGTGTGGGCCAAATTGGGCTTGGTCCACTTGAGGCCTGTCCTTTAGACGATTGACTAGTCATATTTTCGATCAATAGAAGCATTAACCGACTTGCATGATTTCGGTCAACAGAATCGTTGACCATCTTGGGCCCAAGTGTGCCATCCTGTACTTGGGTTTCTCCTAGTTCATTGGCCTTTCGACCGATCAACGGCTAGTGTTGACCGTCCAGGCGCTAATGGGTCATTGTGCATTTTGGCCGTTCCTCCTTCTTGGGCCAACCAATTACTGGCGCACCCATCACTAGGACCCCATACTGGAGGTCTGGGACCCTGGCCTCTAACATGTTTAGGATAGGTCGCGAGTGATTGGGTTACTTGTCTGAGGTGACCTGGTAAGGAAACTGGCAAAGGCTTTTAGCCTATTCATCGCATTGCATGTAGTTACTGATCATGCCATCCAGATTAGGACGCTGGATTCGTTCACTGTCTAGGCCGAAATTCGGAGAACTTCTGGAAGAAGTGTTGACCATTTAGGCCAAAGTTCGGAGAACTTCTGGATGAAGTGCTGACTGTCTAGGCCAAAGTTCAGAGAATTGCTGAAGGAAGTGTTGACCGGATTCATTGACTATTTAGGCTAAACTCCGGAGAACTGCTGAAGGAAGTATTTACCGGACTCGTTGATCGTCTAGGCCAAACTCCGGAGAACTGTTGAAGGAAGTGTTGACCGTTTAAGTCAAACTTCGAAGAACTGCTAAGGACGTGGGAGTTGAAATGATGCACCATCATGTCGCTGGCCTGTCAGTTGAAAAGTTAGCCATGTGTCCACATGCAGTGAATTTGCGATCCTAGTAATTAATGCGCAAAAGGATCCGATTTGACTACTCCCTTTCAGGAAACGACACGTGTCAGTAATGATGGGCGCACGATTACGAGACGGTTCCTCTTCTCCTTTAAGTGGTCTGACCGTTGCTTTTTAAATTTCCTACGCTTTCCTTCAACTTTCCTTCCTGAAAATTTTTCTAAGTATTATGCTATCTTTCTTCTTACTTCAATTCCCATAGCTCCTTCTGTTACCCAAATCGCTTCAATTATCAAGGCCAGTGAGGTAAGGGAACTGTACATCGAGTTCAACATCCCCGAGGCGATCATCTTTAGGATGCCCGGTGAAGGAGACAGGGTGTGCTCTCCTCCTGAGGGATGTATCACCATTTACGAGGCCCACTTGAGGAGTGGGCTATGCCTTCTAGTTCCTAACGAGCTGATGGATATTCTAACTGTCATTTGAGTCCCCATAGCACGGTTCCATGCCAATTCGCTGCATTATTTGTGCACGTTGTGCATCTTTCTTCGCTAGCATTTAAAGTTGTTGACATTGTGAGCGGTCATAGTGATGTTCCAATTTGTCCAGGGTGGAGAGTTGGTGTCCCTATCCCCACGAGGGCTCCAAATCAACGGCACCATATATGACTCTATGAAGAACTGAAAGAACCAGTTCTTTTATATTCATGTTGATTCGACCTAGCCCTTGGCCAGATATTGGCCAGAGATTGGGGCAAGGTGCCCAATATTTATACTGGGACACCCACCGAGGAGGAGGTTGCTGCGGTGCAGCCACTTCTAGAGCTAGTGGAGGGCAACCTTTTAAAGTTTCGAAGAGACCATTTGGTTCTTGAGCGGAGGCCAAGAATGCACAATGGGGACCGCCTTCTTCGGAGTAGAAGATGAAGGGGCCTTCCCATAAGAGGAAGGCAGG
This sequence comes from Nepenthes gracilis, assembly GCA_033239525.1. Classification (NCBI taxonomy): domain Eukaryota; kingdom Viridiplantae; phylum Streptophyta; class Magnoliopsida; order Caryophyllales; family Nepenthaceae; genus Nepenthes; species Nepenthes gracilis. The sequence continues at coordinate 17,958,282 of BSYO01000007.1, forward strand.
TGCCCTCACGATCGAGTCTGTCGGCGCGCCTCCTAGCAAGGAGACTCCCAAGAGACCAAGACAGAAGAAGGCGGTGACGGTGATGCCTATTCCTTATTTTTTCACAGAGCCGGAGAGTATTTTAGCTGGCCAGTTTGGTGGAATCGGGGATAGCTCTGGCGTAGATGGAGTTGAGGCTACCGTTGAGGCATTTAGGGTCAGACATTGCTCCGCTGTGAGTGGTGCCGTTCTTGCCTTGCCACTGTTGGAGCACCTAGTGGTGCCATCGGAGTCACCCGCAAAGCCTTCGTTCAAGTGGGTTATTGGACTGCCAAAGGAGCCGACTGTCGAAGAGCTCCTAGCGACTCCTGCAGAGCCTCCTGCTACACTGGCCGCTAGAGAGCCTCAAGAGGCAGTTGGTGTCAGCATTGAGCTGACGGTGGAGTCTATTGCCGGAGAGCCCATTGAGGTGGTGGGCTTTGCTGTGGAGATGCTGGAGGAGTCTGCCATTAGAGAGCTTGTCGAGGCAGTGGTCCTCATAGCGGAGTTGCCGGGGAGTTTGCAGCGGAGGCCACCGCTGGGCTTGCTTAGGAGATCACCATTTCTAGTCCTCCGCCGCCTGGGCTAAGGTCTCACAGCAGGCCAGTAAGGCCGATGCGCAGAATTTGGTAAATAAACATTCACAACTTTCTTTCGCCCTTTTTCCCTTCGTTGCTGATATGTAGTGCTTTTGTAGGGGGAGAAGATTGCGGGTCTGTACCAACAGGACCTGGTAATCTCTGATCAGGATAAGGAGATTACCTAGTTCGAGGAGATGGAATTGTTGAGAGCGGAGCACCAGGAGGACACAGCTACTCTCCAATCTGTTCTATCCAGTCTGGAGGGGAAGAATGTCAAACTAAAAGAGGAGAATGTCCTGTTGAGAGAAGCTATGCTGTGAAGCCTCGAGGATAAGAATGCCAGACTGAAGGAGAAAAACATCCGGTTGAGAGAAGAGAATGACAGGACGGTGAGGCGCATCGACCAACTCGCAGGACAAATGGCATCGCTGGAGAACAAGTTGACACTCGTATACGCCTTCATGAGGTCTACGATATGCTGGTGGCACGGTTACGGGAGGGTGTTAACTTTTACCGACGCATTATACGGTTTGTTTACCCCAACTTTCCAGTGGAGTATCACCCATCCAACTGCTTTGCCCAGCGTAATGAGAGCCTCATGGGGTAGTCCCGAAGTGATCAAAGGTTGCCACCTCCTCCTCCTGGGAGCTCTACTCCTCCTTAGATTTTCTACTTTTTACTTTTTGAAACTGTTGTGGTTATGAATGTGCGCAATCATTAAAATGATCATTTTACAGACATTCTGTGTCTTTGCCTTAGTAGCCATTTCTCAGTTATTGTTGCTGCGTTGTCCGGCCAACATAGTGCTTGCATGTAGGTTGGTCATCTGCCTTTCTTGAGGTGTTAGTGGTGCTCTTTGATAGATTTGAGTCTAGTGAAAGACATCATGGTGGACCCTATTGTCAGGTCAAGCCTGTTCTTTACTTGTCAGTACAGGCTTGGCGGCGTGCTCAAGTGTGAACTTGGCCGGCCGGCTTTTGAACGGAGTGCTTCTTCTCTTGTCGACCATCATTGACTGTCACGCTATCTCCTTGAGTAGGAGGTCGTCACGTGTGCTATTTAAACCTCTTAAAATTTTGACCGCGGACAGGCCACTTAAATGACCATGGTTTAATTTAACCATTTAATAGGCTGCCTAGATGATCAGGGTTTAGTTACGATTGCTCGTGGGCCGCCTGAATAATCAAGGTTTAATTCGACCGTTAATAGGCCGCCTGGATGACCAGGGTTTAGTTACGACCGCTTACGAATTGCCTGGATGTCTAGGGCTTAGTTATGTGAGGGTAAAAATCTGCCCCACTTAGGGGCAGTCTAAGTCGTTTAACCCTGCAAGCAGACACACATGCATATGGCAAAGAAAAAGAACACAGTGCAAATAGGAAAGAAAAAATATCTTCTTTTATTAATGATAGACAATATGTGAAAGCGTACATATGGATGACCTACTTGTACCATTAATGGAAATAGTGCTTGAGGTAGACCGCATTCCACGTCCGAGGAACCAACTTGCCATTTTAAGTTCGGAGTTTGTATGCTCCATTCCACAGAATGGCCGAGACTAGAAAAGGGCCTTTCCAATTTGGAAAAAGTTTATTCCGGTTGGTACTCATACTTGTAGCCTCAATACTTCTCAAGACCGTGTCTCCAATTTTGAATTACCATGCTTTTACCTTCTTATTGTAATAGCTGCGACTCATTGTTAGTAGGCCGCCGTCCGTAATATGGCGGCGTCGCGGGCTTCCTCCAACAAATCTAAGTATTTTCAAATTTTTTGAGCGTTACCTTGTGGGTCAAAAGACTTAATCCTAAGACTTAGAAGCCCAATCTCTACCAGAATTACTACTTCATCTTGTAGGCAGATATTAAAGGGCGTCTCGCGAATCGATTCTTTTGGAGTCGTCCGATAAGACCATAGGACGGAGGGTAGTTCATCGACCCAGGAGCCCTCTGTGACGGACGAGTCCTAACTCCCATAGGATTCTCCGTCAGACAGGTTCAGAACAAAAATCATAAATTTATATCTGTAATTATATAAAAATTTTGGCAGAGTCCTATCTAAAATTGGATAAAATTTCAAATATACAACCTGTATTAAACAATATATACATGCACGCTGTTAATTCAAAGTACTATAATCCATCCTACAATACACATACACAGGATCACAAAGCCATATCCATCTGCGGCTTTAACATAATCCTATCCTCTAAATCGAAAGCATATACAAGAGATGCTATTTAGGACCTGTACAAAAATCTAGAATACAGAATAGTGGAAGCAACAATAAACTTGCGGAAACATAATTTCTGTATCAATAGTATACAAAACATATCATAACTATTAACACATAGTTTCCTTCATAATTCAGGCATTTACATTATCCATATCCAGAATTCCAAGTCTTCCAAAGCTCTGAGAGTCCATCTAACTCCTTACTAAGATCTAATCATTTATGTTTGTCTGGTATCATCTCTATGTCCTTATCTGGAGGGAAAAAATAAAATAGTGAGTCGAATTCCAACAAATTACCAAAACATGCAAAACATAATACTATCATGTAAAACATATATTCGATAAGATAGAATACCACAATGATATCAGAAAAACGAAGCATTCATATGAACAGATTTCTATAAATCATAATTCATACTTTTCTATAAAATATAACTATACTAGAATAGAAATTACGATAATCAACAGAATAGAAGCATTAGCATAAAACAGGAAGGAAGCATATTTCTATTTAAACACGTGCAGAAATCTATGAAACAGTTCCAAAGGTCATTTATTCTTCAGAAATTATATATTCGATATTATGGGATCCCATCTAGTATACTCTACTAGCCAAAGGATTAATAATCGAGGACAAATTGTATTCAATTCACACAATCAAAGGCCGATAGTTCGATACAGATTGTGTTCAATCCACACAATTAAAGGGCAATAGTTCAATAGTTCGATGGTATACTTCTCGATTCGATAGTTTGATAGTATACATTTCAATTTGATAGTTCTATAGTTCAATGATATCCTCGACTACAGTAATCGTAACGTTCTAAGGCATACTGGAGAACCTTATCTAACTGTTCAACAGTTCTGGTTCTGTTTTTACTGATTAGCTTAATTCGATGCATTTGTTCAAAGTTCCATAATCAAAATCATCATATTCCAAGGCCAAAATCCAAATTTCATCCAGTTACTCTTTCAGACGATTCAAAGGTTTCCATGGTTCCATAATACAATTCCTCAGAGATTTTCATAGTTCGATAATATAGTTCCTCAAAGATTTTCATAGTTCGATAATACAATTCTATGCATAATTTTCAAATACAAATCATTCGATAAACGATACTGGGTAACAATTTACGTTAAAATCATCAAAATTCCAAGTTTTTGATAAAATTTCTCAAATTTTTGTTCTAGGGTTCCGGGCAAAATTCTCGGATAGTAATCAGGCACCAAATACATATTCATTCATGAAATCAAGGCCATAATCCAAATACATATACAAAATCATGCATTTAAACCAAAAACCCACCAATTTTCCAGCTAGGGTTTATGATATATGGTCTAGACATGAAACGGAGGCAAAATGTGTGCTAAATCATGAAATCGGAGCTATCGATCGCAGTATATATACATAAATATGAACTTTAGTCCAAAAATCATTAGATTCATACACTATTCATGTCAAATATCGAAGAGCAAGAGATTCAAAGCATAAACGATGACATTGAGATATTAAAACACTGTAAAAACGGTATATAATGTTTGAGGTACATTTGTCTGAGCCTGATCTACCGTTATTTTACCTGGATTGGAGTAAAATGCGCGGATTTCTTCCTCTCCTTTTTTCCCTCTTTTCTCTTTCTCCTCTGTGTTGGAATCGACCAAAATGAGTAGAAATTGCGTGTCCCCTATTTATAATCATCGGGGCGCTTTAGTGCTCCCTCTCGGGCACGGTAGCGCCTCGGGCGCTCATCAAGCTCCTTCAGGCGCTGCACTCGCAAATGTGCGCCCAGACAGCGCTCGAGCAGTCCTCTGACGCACTTCTCGTAACCTCCCTCACTCTCACCTTGCCTCGGGAGAGCTTCAAGCACCAAATTCTTAAAATGGCACCTGACCGTGCTCGAGCGCTGCTCGGGTGCTTGTCAGGCCCTCATCAGGTGTACATTGAGTCTGCAGCACGAAAACGTTGTGTTTTCGCCATCCGAGACCCGTTTCGACCCTTCTAACCCAATTTCTCACATTCTTAGACCTTAATTTTGATTATATAAGCTTAATAGGCCATGATTATCATAATTTAAAGCCTGGAATCTTATTTATGAATTAACGTTTCTCGGTTTACAACTTTGGTTCCCAATTTTTTAATTTCAGTTCTTTGACTTTCGATCAGATTTCTCCCATACCCCTTGACCTTAATTCACCTATTTTAAGTTAATTACTCACCATTTGTCATATTTTAGGAACCGATACCCCCACAGAGCCCATCTTTCTTCTAATTATCATGTTTTGGAAGTTCAGGTCATTACACCCTCTGCGTCCTCCAACTTGGTCTTCAGTCTGTGGAGTAACGTACAGTTTGTGACCTCCACCTATCTGTTGGCTTGTGAGTATACTATCAAAGTGTGGACCAATCTGATACCTAGACTGATGAAACACTTGGTGAAGGGTTTTTCAAAGAATTAGGTTTCGTTGTCAGTTACTACGATCACGAGGACGCCAAATCTGCTAACTATACTCTGGCCGACAAATTCTAAAGCATTGTACTCGGTAATCTTGGCCAGGGGACAGATTTGACCCGCTTGGTAAAGTAGTCGATACCAGCGATGATAGACTTTCTTTACCCAGTAGTAATGGAAAACAGGCTGAGAATATCGAGCCCTTATTGCGCGAAAGGTCAAGGAGCTTCAAGTGACCTCAACTCGGCGAGCGATTGATAGTGAAGATTATCATGGAGATGGCAATTTTCACATTTCTTAACAAAGTCAAGGGTGTCTCTCTTCATCGTTGGCTAGTAGTAGCCCAGATGTATAATCTTGAATGCCAGGTTTTCGCCACCGATGTGTAATCCACAGATCCCATGGTAGATTTCGCTCAAGTCGGTTAAGCACCTGAGATATGAAATTGAGTAGTCATGGCGATATAACCATCCGTCGACCATTGTATACTAGCAGACTGTCTTCTTGATCCATTTAGCTTCGTCCGCATTGTCTGGCAATGTTTCATCCGCCAGATATCTCTAGTTAGGTGTTATCTTGCTGTCCGTGTCAAAAATTTACATTACTTCCCGTTCCTCCATGCTGAGAGTCTCAAGACCTCTCGTATGTCCCTCGAATAATGTTCTTTCGGTCGTGGCTTCCCTGGCGAGTTGGTCGCCCATCCATTTTTTGATTCTCGGGATGTGGATCATGTCCAACTTATCAAATCTCCGGATGGTGTCCCCCACCTTAGCCAAGTATTTCGCTAACTGAGGGTTGTACGCCTCAAATCTTCCATTTACCTGGTTAACAACCAATTCAGAATCGATGTAGACGGTCAGTTGTCTGACGGAGCATTCGTTTGCTAGTCTTAGCCCAACTAACAGAGCTTCATACTCGGTAACATTGTTGGTGGTCGGAAAGTCAAGTCTGAGGGAGTGCTTCACCTCAAACCCATCAGGGGTCCCCAGAACCACTCCGGCACCGCTGCTTGACTCCATAGATGATCCGTTTACGTTGAGGACCCATTCCGGCTCTTCCCTATGCCAGTCTTTGTCCTTAGTGGGCTGCTCTTCAGGAATTGGTGTTGTGGTCTCGATGATGAAGTCAGTCAAAGCTTGCCCTTTGATGGTTGGTCTTGGCCAGTATTCAATGTCAAACTCTTCCAACATGATAGCCCACTTAACTAGCTGTCCGAAAACGTTGGGTTTCTGAAGTATGTTCTTCAGCGATTGATCGGTCAAAATGACTATGCAATGAGCCTGGAAGTAAGGTGTCAGTTTTTGGGCGGAGCAAATAAGTGCCAAAGCTAACTTCTCTATGCGTGGGTAGCGTGTCTCTAGGCCAGTCAACGTTTTACTCATATAGTAGACTGACTGTTGAGAGTTGGAGTCCTAGCGTATGAGGATAGAGTTAAGAGCCACCTCCGATACTGCCAGGTAGAGGTACAGCTCTTCTCCATCATTGGGTGACGTCAGCAACAGTGGATTAGCCAGGTAATGCTTTAATTCATCGAAGGCTACCTAGCATTCTACAGTCTGCTGGAATCTGTTTGCTTTTGTTCCCCTCAAAACCTTGAAGAAAGGCTAATACTTGTCCTCTAACTTGGCCAAGAAGTGAGACAAAGCTACTATCCGTCTGGTTAGCCTTTGGACGTCTTTGACACTTCACGGCAGAGTCATGTCCATGAGGGCATTAATCTTCTCCGGGTTTGACTCGATCCCCCATTGAGAGACTATGAAATGCAAGAACCTCCTAGAGGATACTCCGAAGACGCACTTAGAAGGATTCAACTTCATCTGATGTCCGCGAAGCACCTTGAAGGACTCAACCAGATGACGAATGTGGTCATTGGTGGTCTTACTCTTGACGAGCACATCGTCGACGTACACCTCCATACTATGGTTGATCTGCTTTTCGAACATCTTGTTCACAAGTCTCTGGTAAGTGGCAGCCGCGTTCTTTAGACCAAAGGGTATCACTTTATAGCAGTGAGTGCCTTGGTCCATCATGAGTGGGGTGTGCTCCTCGTCTTCTGAGCTCATTTGGATTTAGTTATAACCTGAATAAGCATCCATGAATCTCAACAGCTCATACCCGGATGTTGAGTCCACCAACATGTCGATCTTGGGTAAAAGAAAGCTGTCTTTTGGGCAGGCTTTGTTAACGTCGGTGAAGTCGACGCACATTCATTATTTTCTATTACTCTTCGTTACCAGGACGACGTTGGAGAGTCAGTCTGGGTACTGGACTTCTCTAATGAAGCCAGCATCCAGCAGCTACTTTACTTCTTCCCAGATGGCAATCAGCTTCTCCACGGAAGGGTTCCTCCGCTTCTACCTGACGGGTTTGTAGTCGGCATCGAGGCCCAACTTATGGACCATTACTCTGGCAAGAATCCTGGGTATGTCAACAAGGGTCCATGCGAAGATGTCAGCGTTCTGTCGTAAGAATATGACTAGCTCATTACGTAATGTCCCAATAAGTGAGCTTCCGATCTGTACACACCTCTCTGAGTCCTCCAAATTCAGTGAGATTAAATCGGTAGCCTCACCGACCGCGCTTGTTGCCAGAGTTGCTTTGTCTCGATGGTCAAGTTCTCCTGCCGTCTTGGTGCTGCCATTCGGCGTAATCTAGGACATGTAATATGTCCGCCCGGTGACCTAGTCACCCAGTATTTTGCCTATACTGCAGGCTGTCGGGAACTTTATTTTAAGGTGCGGTATTAAAGTGATGGCCCTGAATGCAATTAGGCACAGGCGGCTTGGTATTGCGTTGTATATGAAAGGTAGGTCGACGACCAGGAAGGTGAGTGTATGACTTGTCATTCTCGGGTACGTGCCATAGGTGACCTCCAACTTGATCATTCATTGGACGGCCATTGATTCGTTGTCAAGGCCATAGAGTGGGCCTTCAGCAGGTTTTAACTGTCTCCTTTTTAAACCAAGTCTAAAAAACATATCAAGGTAAAGCAACTCATGAGAACTTCCATTATTAATGAAAAAACATATCAAGGTAAAGCAACTCATGGGAACCTCCATTATTAATGAAAACTCGTTTCAGTTAGTAGTCGACACTACAGTTCGACATGAGCGTGTACACAACAAGAGGACTGTTTGGGGGGAGATTACATAGCTCATGTCATTGTCACTAAAGCTAATGACATAGTTTCTGTGTGATGTTTCTTCCACCCAGCCTGTTGTTCCATGTGATCTGCTGGTGTCTTAGCCGATCGGGATGTGATGATATTGACCACTCCAACCGTGACCCTATTTCGTGGTGGGGAAGGCTCTGGTCCTTTCCCTCCTGATGTGCTAGAGCTCTGTCCGTGGTTCCTGATGAACCTGGTGAGGTAGCCCCTTCAGATGAGCTCCTCAATCTCCCACTGAAGCGTCTTACAATCTTTCATGGAGTGTCCAGAAGATTAATGAAAATCGCAGTACTTGGTTGGATTTCCTCCATCTGCTTTCTTGAGTGGTTTTGGCCACTTAAGGAACTTTTCCCCACGAATTTGCATGACGACGTTGGAGCGTGTGTCGGTCAGGAGCGTCAGGCTGAAGGGCCCATATCCCTTCATTCTAGCGCTCCTGTCTTTGTTGCTTCTGATGGGAGTGATCACCGCCGTTGTGCTTCCTTTTCCCCACAGTTGGAAAAGAGTGAGGCTATTCGTTCTGCTTAAAATACTTAGCCTCATTGGCCTCTTCTGCTCTTGCATAGGCCCTAGTAATGGATTTTATTTCCCAAAATGTCTGCAAATTCTTGTGCACCAGGTGCCTAAAGAAGTCTCCATGTGTTAGGGTGGAGATGAAACTGCCAAGTTTCATCTCTTCTGCGAGCCTGAGGATTCTTCTTACTTCCATTATGAAGCGATCCAGAAACTTTCACGGATTTTCTCCCTGCTTCTACTTGATATGGGAGAGATGCCAAGGCCGCTTCTCTGGCTAGAAGCATATTGTGCCAAGAAGAGGTCAGAGAGCCCTCGGAAGCTCCGGATCAAATCTGGCGGGAGACGATGGAATTAGATGCGGGCGTCTCCCTTCAACGTAAGAGGAAAACAGTAGCACATGGCTGCGTCTTCCAACTCTTGTAGACTCAAATGGGTGCGAAAATAATTGAGGTGATCCATGGGATCAACGCTCCCATTATAAGAGTCAAGAATTGGCATCTTAAACTTGGTTAACATGGGACGGTTCAAGATCTGTGCCGTAAAGGGAAATCTGTCCAAATCCATGGCATGCTCATCATCGTTGAACACGCGCTTTAGGATTTTTTCCACCTGCAAATCTGTGGGGACGGCACCGCCAGTTTTTTTGGAGTTGAGGTAGGTTATCAACTCTGTCATTTCCTTGAAGTGGTGAGTAGTAGGCCGACTACTGCCACCAGTGGATCTAACGATCCTAAATGCTCCCTCCTGAGCCTGAGGCCTGGTCTCTGTTTGAGAGTATCGAGGATTCCTTCGTTCGGGACTCTCCTCCGGAGTCTTACTGCTCAAACGTCCTTCGAGCCTTGATCGACTCTATAATATCCCGAATTTTATTCGGATTAATTTAATATTGATTATAATTTTGGGCAAATTCGGTATGATAAAATTAATTAAATATTGAGAAATTTTGGGAGGATATTTGGATCGGTTGGGCCGGCGTCCGGGGTAGGCCCGTGTTGTCGCATAAATATTTATTCAGATTTTGAAATAAAAGAAAATAAAAATATAATATAATATAATATAATATAATATATATATATATATATATATATATATATATATATATATATGAAAAACATAAAAGAAAAAGAAAAGAAAAAAAAAGAAAATTTAAGAAGATAAGGATGAAGGGGATCGGGGGGAGAGAGGGAGATAGAGGAGAGAGAGGGGGATTTAGGGTTTCGACGGTGGAGGAGAAAGAAGAGAGGGAGAAGAGGGAGGAAGGCGGCCGTTCGGCGGCGGTCAATGTGTCGGCGATGAGCGGCGAGAGGATCACACAGTGCCGATGGTGGTCGGCGGCGACCTATGGTGGTCATCGGTGGGTGCGGTGTGGGTTGTGCGGTGGTGGAGAGACGGATGTCGCCACGGGTGTATCGGCAGGTCGTTTAACGGCGCCAGCGCCGGGAGAGTCGATGTGGCGGTGGCAACGCCGGTGACCGCGATGGCCGTGGTGGTGGTGGCTTGCGGCGAAGCTGCGTAGAAGGGGGAACGACGACAAGGTCGCGCGCGAGGAGCTTGCGGCGGCCGTGTAACGGCGCCGATGTTAGGCCGGGTGGTGCCGGGAGGCCGGCGACGGCGTGGGTGATCACGATGGCCACGCCGGCGCTGCAGCAGCAAGTGTGCGTGCAGGAGAACGACGCAGAGAGTGAATGCGGGAGGAAGGCACGACAGCACGCATGGAGTAGAGAGAAAGGATTGGTTCGGGCACTTTGGGACATCCTTTCTTCAGATCTGCAAAATATGAGATCCAGGCAAGTATCTGTAAACCCCCTCTTTGGTCTAATTTAATTTCTGATATATTTTAGATACTGTTTAGAATTTTTACTAACATGCATGTATTTTTGGTACACCCATTTATTTATTCTGGACAAGCATGTGTAGTTCATTGGATGTTTTGGGGGTTATTGGACTGGGTTTTATGATTTTGAAGAATTTGATATTTTTCTGAAAGTCTGAATAATTTATTAGACATTGTATATTTTTAAATTAATATATTTGTATAAAAAATGAGCATGAAACTTTGCATTGGCCGTACAGTCACATGTACGTGCCAGGTTGTGGTCACTACATTTGGATTTGGATTATTGGACTCTGGCCAGCTCCCGACAGAGAGATTATTTTGTTATTTGAAAATCCCTTTTCGCCGACAGGAAAGGCTTGGAGTAGTAACCCTTCCCATTTTGACAATTTGATTTGACCTTAGAATATATTCGGATGTCCTAATATATCTGACAAGTTTAAGGAATGCACCCAAAGCCGCGGGTGGCAAAATATAGTGAGTAACCTTATCTATGGGTACACAGTACATGGATTTTGGCCTAAAGTTACCGGGATTATGTGTAATCCTTTCTCAAGCTAGTATTTAAATAAGAGAACCCAAATTTGGTGCATAATTTGTATTTTTGCATTAATTGATATTGGACTTTGATTTGAATATGGATTTTTGGGCTTGGATTTGAGATTCGTCGATTTTTTCCTATAATTGGGCTTGGTATGTCTCGTACAAATGATTTTGGTTATATGTTTTGATCCGAACCTTTGGAACATCTGTTGTGGTGCTGCTTCGGTCTCTGCGCACGCTATTGGATCATCCGTCTATCGGATTCTGCCCCACATCAAAAGCTGACCGGGTATTGGATTTAGACTTAAACTTGGATTTGGACTCGATCGACATCGGTTTTGGAATTGGTTCGGATCACCTCTGTTTTGGTTATATATATATTTATATATATATATATATATACGTCCCGACAAAGACTATTTTTGAAATTTGGACATTTGTTTGGACTTGGATATTTGATTTGAGTACGAGACTACCATTGAATTTTAAAATTTGGATATTGGATTTTAGTTGAATTTGTCTTATCGGCGATTTGGATTTATTCTGAAATTTGATTGGATTTTCATCCATTTAACATTCTCATCTGATTTATTGGACTCCTTTCGATTAAATATGATACTTGCTAGGTATTAGGCTCATTTTTCTGTTTTGTCCCTTCAGAGTAGATGGTTCGGATGCAGCACAGAAGTAAAGAAGTGATCGATCAGATATTCGCCCGATTTGGTGAGTTTCGGTTTTATTATGGTTTATATTGATATTTGATGTATTTGGATTATGGAATTGGTCGGATATGGGCTTATTGTTATATTTCGGGAATAGTTGAATATTATGTTATGTTTGATTATGATTTTTGGGTCGAATTATTACCTCCCTTACGATAATTGTAAAGCAGGTCATATTTATATTGTTCGGACAATTGTTCGATAAGGTCCTGTGAGGATTTTAATTTTGTTGAGTGTATATTTTGGTTTATCACACCCGAATTTTGGGACTTAGTATTATTTGTTTAAAAATTTTTGGGATTTTAGATTTTAAAAATTATAGTTAATTATTTAAATTGATCTACTTGGTTCGGGTTCGTGACAGAAGTGGTATCAGAGAAAAGTCGTAAGGAGAGGTACTCTGGGTTATTTTGGATAAATAATTGACCGAATATTTGGGCATAATAAGTATTACCTTTGGTTGATAATAGAAAATTTGAGTTGTAGAGATTTGGATTTGAATCAGAAAGTCGAATCGTAGGGGTTTGGGTTTGGATTGGAATGATGATCATCTAATGATGATGAGTCACACAAGCGACGTAATGTATGATTTGATATAGTAGTTGAATTAGAATTTTGTTTTGTTTCTACAAATATGTAGAAAGTTTGTTGGAATTTGTAATTTCGGAAGAGTAGTGGTCTGAAATTGGAGCTGGTTTGAAATCTTGCGGAGTAGATGGAGATTTTGATTGGCAAAGGGTAGGTGATAAAGTTAGTCGACTCAAAATCTCACGGAGTAGAAGGAGATTTTTGATTGGCAGAAAGGTTAGCGGTAAAAGTGGAGATGAATGAAGATTTTTCAAGATTGGATGCCGCAGATAAAGATGAAGAAGTTCAAGTCAAATCAACTCGTTTCTCCTTGCTAGAAGACAGGACAATGAAGTGCAAGTTTGATTTCGTTGGCAGCAATGATGCTGATCGTATAGAAGTCTGAAGTTATAGTTGAAGCAACAGAAAGACTGAAGATTGTCCATTCCCAATCGTTGCTATGATCGGGTGTATAGTCGTTCCTATAAATCTTCCATCGTTGAAGAATCGAAGGACAAAGAGTTCGTGGTTTGATCTCCTAAAGCAATGCTCAGGAAGATGTTGAAGAATTTGAAAGATTTGTTAAAGCGTGATGGTAGTTGAGGACTTCAAGATTCAATCTGGAAGTAGTTGGTGTCATTTGGACGCTAAACTTATAACGAGGAGCTGGATTATACCCTGTTGATCAAGTCGGAGTAGCTTCAGGAGAAGTGTTTCTAGAAGAAATCAGAAATTGGAGTCAAGACTCGAAAGATGGATTGTTTATCATTCAAAGGACAAGTTAAAGGAAAGTCAGATGAAGTAAAGTCTTCTTCCCTGAAGTTTGAGTTTGCAAGATCAGCCTTCAAGTTTAGGGAGAAGAAGTACGCGAGACGAGGTTGCTTCGTCCAAAATGAAGTCTGTTTCAAATTGCTACCTAATATGCTATTTGTCAAGGGATCATTTAAATTCCAAGCATTCGGATTCCAAATGTCCAGATAGAAGTCAGACTGTTTTGGCATGGCATTTTGCGTATACAGCCCATGAAGTTAGAGCTGGATCCCTTGTTATGGAAGATTATTTCGGTAAGTCAGTCCCATTTTGCATTTTGGGTTACAAATCCTTAAAAAAAATTCTAAGGAAGAATCAGTAAGAAGGTTCCAGGGTTAATTTTGGTGTAACGAGTTATCTGTTGAAAGATGGGTGTTAAGTTCATTTAGTATATATGGTCACATTTAGGAGTTACTCTGTGACCATCGAAGATGTTTTGTTCATCTGTTGAATATTTTTTTCAGAGGATTAAACTGGATTGCTCATGGATTAAGAGATCAACTTTGTTTTCGATGTTGTGCTTGGATCTGTATCTATTTCGAAGGCTCCGTATGGGGTAGTCTTATCTGAGTTGAAGAAATTGGGACAACAACTGTAAAATCTGTTGAGAAGGATTTTGTTTGGCCAAGTGTTTTTGGCATAGAGTGCTTTAGTATTCAGGTGAAGGAATTTGGATCGATGGATTTATTTTGAATTATTTGGGAATTGGATATGTATCAGTTTTCATGGATCGAGGATTTGTTGAATCCATTTAAAGAAATTTGGGTTTTCTCTAAGATCAAATTATGTTTGAGGTATCCTTAATTGAGGATTTAGTCAGAGGATGTGTATAAGATAGCTTTTAGGTCAATGTGTGGCCATTACAAATTTTGATAGTATTTTTGGGTTGTCAAATATTTTAATATCTTTTATGGATTTGGTCGATTGGACTTTTGATCGTGTTTAGATTAGTTATGATGGCTGCGTCAATGATTTTCTAATTTATTTGAAAAATATTGAGAAATATGATATCCGATTGGAAAGTCTGCAGTAGATTTCAAGAATGTGTCATTTTAGTTCATATGGTTCTTAATGTGACATTTGAAAATTCGAAGAAGGTGAAAGTAGTGGCAATTGAAAATGGCCAACTGGACTGTGGAGTTTCTTGGAACTAGTTGAATATAATGGGAGATTTGTTAAAGGTTTCTCGAGAATTTTAGTGTTGATTGCGCCATTGGAATAGAAGTGATTAGTATTCGATTAAAGTAATGCTTGTGAGGAAGTTTTTGATAATTGAAGAATATATTATTGTCGGTGTTAGTTTTGTTGATTCCTGATGGATTAGAAAGTTTGGCAGCGTTCAGTAATGCTCCTAAGAAAGATTTTGACATATATAAATTTAGTATGGTCAAACGCGTTATTCAAAAAAAAAAAAGACCAGGATGCGGCACAGTTTGGAGGATTTTTTGTGAAGTTCTATGGCAAAGATGCCAGTGGGAAAACTAAGTCAAAAGAATTTTCTCTTTGCTGCTAGAATTGGATTCTGAACAAAATTTCTATCTGTGGGAGAAGCTTTTGAGAAGATCAGAATGAAGCCCTTTTGGATGAGCTATATTGAAGTTGAAAGTGATTGAGCAGGCAATCTCGGGCATTCTGTACCAGTGTTTTCCCTTTGCACGTTTGAGAGGAGGCATACTCACAAGAATTCTCTCGTTTGAGTATCGCTGATTGGATGGAAGCTTGAAAGCAAATGAGGTTGTTAGCAGCTATATTGAGTTTGGATTTGTCCAAGTTTGAAGCGAACGTCGAAGATTTTCCACCTTGCAGAGTGGAGAGAGAATTTGATGGCAAGTTGATTATGTGTCGAGGTTTGCAGGCAAAATATAAAGCGTGAGGTCGTGGCTTGTGTGTTAAGGTATATCCGTGCCTGAAGATGAAGTCGAGCAGAAGAAGAAGCCTCGCGATTTGTGTTTCAGGTCTGCCTCGGATGACTAGAAGATTGGTGGCAATTTGGACGATGATGGATGACTTGATGGAGTCAGTTCTTTTCTTGACGATCAGGATGTCGTTCCGAGATTCGTTGTTGACATGTTGTCGAGATGAGAAGATTATAAAATATTCTGATTCTGAAATTTCTGATTTTGATTGGAGGCAGATAATCAATCAGAGTAGCGCAGCGGAAGTGTGTAGACTTTTGGCTAATTGTCACAAGATATGATTTGATGCTTCAAGTGGGAGATTTGATTTGCAGTCCGATTTGCAGTTCGATGTGGATTGTCAGATGTTTATAAAAACACCTTGAAGAGAAGAATTTTGAGTTTGGAGGTTCTCGAGTAATTTGAACATAAGTTTCGTCGGAATCTTCCATGTGCTCGGTTGGTCGGAGAGGCGGTCTGTATATTGGCCTTATCTCTGAATTTGATGTATGGACATGACATGTCTTATGTGATTTGTATGATAAATATGTGAATGATCATTCGAATATGCTTGGATCGGAACCGTCATCGATCGACAAGAATTTGTGTTGTGTTAAAGCTTCATTTTGAATTTTGGAATAGAAAGGATCTACTATTGAGGATCAAATTTTGGATTAATCACTTAATCGAGAAAGTGGTCTGAGAAGAGCAAAGATGACATTGGAAGAATATCCTCATTATATGATATTTGAGGTTAAGATTGAGATTCGTAAATTTCGAAGTCGAAATTTTTATAAGGAGGGGAGAATGTAATATCCCGGATTTTATTCGGATTAATTTAATATTGATTATAATTTTAGGCAAATTCGGTATGATTAAATTAATTAAATATTGAGAAATTTTGGAAGGATATTTGGATCGGTTGGGCCGACGTCCGGGGTATGCCCGTGTTGTCGCATAAATATTTATTCAGATTTTGAAATAAAAGAAAATAAAAATATAATATAATATTATATATATATATATATATATATATATATATATATATATGAAAAACATAAAAGAAAAAGAAAAGAAAAAAAAAAAATTTAAGAAGATAAGGATGAAGGGGATCAGGGAGAGAGGGAGATAGAGGAGAGAGAGAGGGATTTAGGGTTTCGACGGTGGAGGAGAAAGAAGAGAGGGAGAAGAGGGAGGAAGGCGGCCGTTCGATGGCAGTCGGTGTCGGCGATGAGCGGCGAGGACGGCACGGTGCCGGTGGTGGTCGGCGGCGACCTATGGTGGTCATCGGTGGGTGCGGTGTGGGTTGTGTGGTGGTGGAGAGACGGGATGTCGCGCAGGGTGTATCGGCGGCCGTTTAACGGCGCCAGCGCCGATGAGGTGACGCCGGGGAGAGTCAGCGACGGCAGTGGCAGCACGCCGGTGACCGGCGATGGCCGTGGTGGTGGTGGCTTGCAGCAGAAGCTGCGCAGAAGGGAGGAGAGACGACGAGGTCGCACGAGGAGCAGCGGCGGCCGTGTAACGGCGCCAGTGTTGGCTGGGTGGTGCCGGGGAGGCCGACGACGGCGTGGGTGACCGGCGATGGCCACGCCGGCAACTGCAGCAGCAAGTGTGCGTGCGGGAGAACGACGCAGACAGTGAATGCGGGCGAAGGCACGACAGCGCGCATGGAGGAGAGAGAAAGGGTTGGTTCGGGCACTTCGGGACATCCTTTCTTCAGATCTGCAAAATATGGCGCCCGGCAGTATCATAAACCCCATCTTTGGTCTAATTTAATTTGATATATTTTGAATCTTGTTTAAATTTTACTAATATGCATGTATTTTTTGGTGCACCCATTTATTTATTTTGGACATGCATGTATGTAGTTTATTGGATGTTTTGGGGGTTGTTGGGTTGGGTTTTATGATTTTGAAGAATTTGATATTTTTCTGAAAGTCAGAGGTAATTTATTGGACATTGTATATTTTTAAATTAATATATTTGTATAAAAATGGCATTTAAACTTTCGTTGGACGTCTGTCGATCGCGTATACGTCTTAGGGTTGTGTCACTACATTTGGATTTGGATTATTGGACTACCAAAATTTCGACGTTAAGAAGATTATTTTGTTATTTGGAAATCCCTTTTCGCCCATAGGAAATCTTGGAATAGTGACCCTTCCCATTTGACAATTTGATTTTGGCCTTAGAATATATTCGGACGTCACAATATATTTGTGATTTTTGAGAATCTGCCCAAAGCATGGGTGGCAAAACATAGTGAGTAAATCTTATCTATGGAGTGCACGAATTTTAATTTTGGCCTAATATTCTTAGGGATTATGTGTAACCCTTCCTCATATTAGTATTTAAATAATGACAACCCAAATTTGGTGCATAATTTGTATTTTTGCATTAATTGATATTATACTTTGATTTGGATATGGATTTTTGGACTTAGATTTGAGATTCGCCGATTTTTTCCTATAATTGGGCTTGGTATGTCTCATACAAATGATTTTGGTTATATGTTTTGATCCGAACCTTTGGAAAATCTGTTGCGGTGCTGCTTCGGTCTCTGCGCACGCTATTGGATCATCCGTCTATCAAATTCTGCCCCAGATCAAAAGATGATCGGGCATTGGATTTAGACTTGGACTCGGATCGACATCGGTTTTGGAATTGGTTCGGATCACCTCTGTTTTGGTTATATATATATTTATATATATATATATACGTCCCGACGAGAACTATTTTTAAAATTTGGACATGTGTTTGGACTTGGATATTTGATTTGAGTACGAGACTACCATTGGATTTTAAAATTTGGATCTTGGATTTTAGTTGAATTTGTCTTATCGGGGATTTAGATTTATTCTGAAATTTGATTGGATTTTCATCCATTTAACATTCTCATCTGATTTATTGGATTCCTTTCTATTAAATATGATACTTGTTGGGTATTAAGCTCATTTTTCTGTTTTGTCCCTTCAGAGTCGATGGTTCGGATGCAGTACAGAAGTAAAGACGTGATCGATCAGATATTCACCCAATTTGGTGAGTTTCAGTTTTATTATGGTTTATATTGATATTTGATATATTTGGATTATGAAATTGGCCGGATATGGGATTATTGTTATATTTCGGGACTAGTTGAATATTATGTTATGTTTGATTATGATTTTTGGGTCGGATTATTACCTCCCTTACGATGATTGTAGAGCAGGTCATATTTATATTGTTCGGACAATTGTTCGATGAGGTCCTGTGGGGATTTTAATTTTGTTGAGTGTATATTTTGGTTTATCGCACTCAAATTTTGGGACTTAGTATTATTTGTTTAAAAATTTTTGGAATTTTAGATTTTAGAAATTATAGTTAATTATTTAAATTGACCTGCTTGGTTTGGGTTCGTGACAAACTTTAGGCGTGTGAGGCCTCCGGAGCCTGAGTGTTGGCTGGCCTCTTGGTCTGTTTAACCAGTTTCTTCTTCTTCTGTCCTCTTTTCTTGGAGGCCGGAGTAGGGAACGCTGTGGGCAGAGCCCCTTGCTGATCGTTCTCCTGACGGACGCTGAGTATTTGGGCCATTCTATTCATACTACTCATATGCTCCGTCAAGTTTCAATAAAAGGGTGCTAGCACACCATTGACCATCCCGTTGACCTGATTATTAGCAGAGTCATCCTGGTCGGGTGTGGTGTGTCTCCAGCTGGACCGCTAGTTTGGGCTCTTGTATTCATCATTTTCTTTGATGAGAGACGAAACAGAGAGAGATTGTGGAAAAAAGTTGTTGGCTTTTTATAAGCTTCTCACAAATGGCGCAAATGATATGTCCTAAATTCAAGTTTCGAACAGATTCGGGTCAAGTTGTTCGTTTGAGTCTAGATCCTGCACACTACAACTACGAATAAGAGGTCAAGCAACAACGAAAAATTATCCAATCGAAAACACTTTAACGCTCAAATCAGCAAATAGCCTTTGAATCAAAAAAGTGAAAGTAAGGATACAAGGAAATAGAGAGTGTTTGTGATGGAAAGGTACTCTTGTTGAGAAAGGCTTTGGAGGCTCGTGAAGAGCATTGGCGCTAAGCACTGAGTTTATTAGGAACATAGTGGTAGAGAGAGAGTGTGTGTGTCTATACTTTGAAAGCGTGTAAGCTTTACAAAAGAGAGCTTTTGGAAAGCGTTTGTCCGGCAAGCTAAAGCATTTGTGGGCCAATGAGAGTATGCCCTAGAGTAAGGACTCCATAGACTTTTATAAGCGCTGCTTTGGACTGCTTTTCTTGCGCAGAAGGGCTTAATTTTCACACTCTGTTGGGATCGCTACCTTTTCTGGTGTGGAGCTTTTATGGCTGTAACGGTCGTTGGTTGATTACTTTCCTTCTATATTTTGAAATCGTTAGGATTTTCGACTGACAGGGGAAAAATTTTAGCGCCTTCATTTAGGGATATGCGTTGAATTTGTTGATAACCGTTATAGTAGAGATTATCTTCTGTGAATAGCGTAAAATCAGGGGAGAAGGCCGTTGCTAGTCGAGGACAGTTGTGTGGGCCAAATTGAGCTTGGCCTACTTGAGGCCTATTCTTCAAACAGTTGACTGGTCATATTTTCGGTCACTGAAAATGTTGACCGTTTTACATGGTTTCGGTCAATGGAATCGTTGACTATCTTGAGCCCAAGTGGACGTCCTGTATTTGACCTTCTCTTGACTCATTGGCCTTTCGATTGATCAACGGCTGGCATTGACCGTCTATGCACTAATGGGTTGTTATGCATCTGGGTCGTTCCTCCTTCTTGGGCCAGCCAATATAAATCTTTTAACTTCTATACACTTGCGAATCCCATAAATTATAGAGCATAATCTTCCAATTCTCAACTCTCTCTTTCATTCTCTATTTCCACATTTTTCTTTTTATTTTTAAGGAAAATTTCTAACTTAAGTATAAAAAAATATATCAAATAATATGTCTCATATTATTTGATTTCTTATTAAATATTGTGGTGTGTAAAATCCAAATATTAAAACCTGAAGATCGGATCTAACTCAATTTAAATAATTATTCAGATTCAAAATGCGCATCATATATATATATATATATATATATATATATCTATATATTAACATATTTAATGTTCAATATACACATATTTAATAGACACAATGAGCAATGATATTAATAGTATCAAGTGCTTCTATTTGTTACAGTGTAGGATTTAAGCAATGTCCAATGGCTGATTAGGCATTGATTTGATATTGTATGAAATATCTTTGCTGTGAAACATCCAATTTCTAGTAAGATTCCTGTTGAACATATAGTAGTTGATCGTTCCACTTCTTGTGAGGCCATGGCATGATGTTTCATTAGTTAACAACCTTCAATGAACAGTACAGCAATGTTTACGTTAGTCATGCAACCATGCGTATGGGACATTTGGACCACCACGCTGTTAGTGGGCTTGACTAACAGCATGGGTCTTAGGAATGTGTGCGAGGCCAAGGTGTTGGTGTTTGCGCCACATGAATGTTAAGCATCGGATAGGCATATGCTCTCCAAAACGTGTTTCCCAACTGGAGAAGTGTAGGCTAATCACCATAGGCTAAGTCGCAAATCCGAAGTGAAGGAAGACGTGTGTCAACAGAATTGAATAAGTGACGGGCGCCGGATAGACCCAAAAAGGATCCCGACAACAAGCATTATGCTTATTAGTACGATCCCGACTATGACATTCATCACCTAACTAATTTATAAGTACATTTTGGTTAGCTATCACTAAAATTTTGCCCTAGGCGATGGTCCTATAAGAAGTTGCCGTATCGGGATCCAATGATATGGTTGATTTATCCTTAAGATATCTTAAACTTTTCCCGTTAAAAGAATTCGGACAAGCAGATAAACAAAACTCAAAAATAGGCAATGACAAGCTCTAGATGAGGAGATGAAAGCCAAGACACTACAAAAGAACTCCAATGGATAGTCCCGTAGGGCCCAAAGAGCCATGTGTGTAGAGCCAAATTTAATGGGTGGCATCATATGTTTAGGAGAATATTTCATGAACACTTAAAAAATATCATAAAAAGCCTCAAACAGTATCACAAAGACATATATGGCTTAAGAAAATTTTTTTAGTGACAATTTAAAAGAACATATCTTTTTAAAGGGCGCACCCTTCCAAAAGCTACTTCCAACCGAACGCACCTCTTGAAGTCCAAACCTCCACAACACACTCAATCCCTTTCTCACGCTTGCATCCACACATTTTTGCATTTCTCCATCTTTCTCTCTATTGAAGAAAGATTGCTTATTTAAGTGTTAGATGATATATTAGGAAGTGAGTTCCGCTATCATTTTATTTATTCATTGTGATGTTTAGGATTTAGATTTTTATGAATGAAGATCGGATCCACTTTAATTTAAGTTACCTAATAATATCAAGTAACTCCCTATTTCACACAATAATTCAAATTCAAAAATGTATCAAAAATATTTTTTCGTTGTATAGAATACTAGATTAATCTCAACAAATAGTTAAAAATACTTACTTTGTTTTTATTTTATTAAAATCTCAACAATTCGGTACGAAATGTAACTATTGAGAGAAGTGATACAGACATCACATATCATTTTTACAATGCACGCCAAGCGGTAGAATCAATTTAAAATTTTTTCCAACATTGAAATTAAAATCTAAATTCAAATTTATACCACTAGTCATCCTCACCTACCCCCTACTTACAACTACCACTGTTTATCTTCGAGCTTCGCATACTATTCTAGAATAAAATTGTCTCTGATAGAAGAAAGAAATGAGCCCTCGTGTCCCAACTACTCTACCAGCTAACCAATTAAAGAAACCCTTTATCGATGTAGGGGATTGGAATGGAGACCAAGATATTGGGATATTGCTACTCTCTTCCACTTACAATTTTTTAGTCGTAATCCTTCCTTACCGAACTTTCTTCGTAGCAGAGGTCAGAGATGGCGTCTCTGGTGACGACGCTTATATGTCTTTATATACTCATGGATCTATCGTTCGATCGGAAGTTCAAGAAACGGAGACGGAGAAGAAATGAACGGAGGAGAAGGGAGGAAAGTAGTGTGCGTTACGGGTGCGTCGGGATACATAGCTTCATGGCTCGTGAAGCTCCTGCTTCTCCGCGGTTACACTGTCAAAGCTTCTGTTCGCGATCTCAGTAGGTCCCCCCCCCCCTCTCTATAGTTTTCTTTTGCCTGCGCGATTGATTTATTTATTTTTTTTATGACTACTTATACTCGATGCTTTGAAAAAAAGATTGCAGTCAACCCAATACCGTAGAGAATGGAGCAGGGAAGCGGCAGAATATATTTAGGATTTGTTGGGATCATGCGAAATCCATAATCAAAGAGATGATATTCATTCCAATGGCTAATTCGACACTAGGGTGACTTTATCCTTGCATAGAGACACAGCTTAAGAACTATGTGGCGTATCCTTAGGGTTTTGCCTATAGATGAGAAAACAGAGCGTTGAAAGTCTCATATATATGCACGCTATGGGACTCCCATATTTTGCTGGAAGAGCAGCTTGGTGTTAATTAACTTTGATTAGGTTACAATTCCTACAAAAAGTTAGGTGTTATCAGACTTAATGTGTTGCTATTCCTACAATATAGTGTTGACGGCCTCACAGTAATGGTATGTGACTCCCCTATCTACATTGGATGAAAACTAAGGTGCGACCTGACTTTGTCTCACAATCTTCAAAGCAGTGTTAAGGTCTCATAGGAATTACTCCCCTTTTTATACGGACTAGGAGGAGAAGCTAGGTGTTACTAGACCTATGTGAATCACAATTCTTAAAATAGAGTTCTGAATGTCTCGTAGGAATTTATGGTATGGGACTGCTATTTATACGTGAGGATAAGTTAGATGTTGACTGTATGTCTCTCAGGTCACAATTTTTAAAATAAAATGTTGAAGGTTCCACAGGAGTGTACATTATGTGACCCTCCTTTTCATGGGTGAGGAGAAATTAGGATATATCTGCCTTTGTCTCTCACAATTCTCAATATATTGCTTGAAGGTCTCATAGGACATGCACGTACGTCAGTACATTATTCTCCCATTAAATTGAAGAGAGTGACAGTGTACCTATTTAATTGAGTTTTACAATGAAATGTTAAGTATCAAATATTACCGTTTTGATCGGTACTATCTCATGTTCTGTCATCAAATATATCAATTACTATCCCATGTTCTGTCATCAAATATATCCATTGATGTGTGTGTGTGTGTGTGTTTTTTTTTTACTTTTCATTTCTTTTCCCTCTTGGTAATCCAGTTGTTGTTGTTGAACCTGTTATAGGTTTTGCCCCATTTTTTTTACATACTTTGAATTGGGCTGTTGCATGCCAAATTAGATTTGAGCTTATCGAAATTGGAGGATCACGATATTTCTCTTACTAATTTTGTTAAAAGCAGTGTCATATTGAGGAGCTTATGGGCGTATACATGATAGGGGCACGATGCTGGTAGTGGCTGACTGCTTTAACAATAAGCTACTGGGTCATTAATCTGTGTTACTAGAGCCTGTTGTCCTTTATATTGGTGCAGCCATGCATGCGTAGGGTTGTGGATCTGAAGGCTAATAGCCTGTTAACTAGTGATCAATGTTGATGCCATTGCATGGAATTCATTGTAAAACAAATTCATCACTAAGATGGTGAGAATCATCTTAAATGTCCATGTATGCAGGTTTAAATGGAGATGGGTCAGCCAAGGGTAAGTCAACCTTTCTTAGAGGTTCCGTTTATTTTGCTTGTGATCTTTTTTTGCGCACATATTTTGTCGAACACAATATCATGGAAACAATCTCTCTGCAATACAATTGCAAAGATGTGTATATCTAATCACTATACCCTATATTGTGGGAGTTTCATACACTAAACTGCCCCTTATTTACATTGACAGTCAGGCATTCGAGTATACTTATCCATAAAATTGACTCTTACTAATAACTGCCATGCAAAATGAGTGGGCAAACTTGTATTTAGCACGGGCAAATTTAACTACAAGTATCAGGAGTGGTATATTTTGTGCTTGCTTAATGTAGCTTGGGTAGACTCAGGCATCTCTTTGCTAAACCATAATGCAGAAAATCCGAAGAAGACAGAGCACTTGCTTGCATTTGAAGGGGCTAAGGAGAGGCTATTCTTGTTTGAGGCGAACCTTTTGGAGGATGGTTCCTTTGATTCTGCTGTTGATGGATGTGAAGGTGTTTTCCATACGGCATCTCCCTGTACCTACTATTACAAAGATCCCAAGGTTAATTCCCCTGTTACCTTGACATAGTATAAATGCATCTATCCTTATATAGTTTTAAATGTTGACTATCATCTTATGATATCCATGCACATACGGTGGTGTTATATCCCAAATCTTACTTTAGGAAATAGTAAAATACCATTTGATCTGTGACCCTCCAAGGTATTTTCTGAGAGAGGAAAAGTCTCGTGCTGGATAAATGTGAAAATAGTAGTGTTATTGGATCACCTCTAAACACTTATTTTTACTTGACATTGTATTCATTCATTTTATTTTTGTGTGCGCCCACTTATGTAGATGTGAAGCCACATCATTGTGTTAGACCGGATCGCATGTTGTGGAGATTACATTTGAGACTCGGACTAATGTGTTAGACACCATTAAATTCCAAAAGCATAAGCTATTTGGTTATAGGCCAATATGCATCTACAAACCACCGCCTTATTCCAAATCTTTCATGTGTGACTTTTTCCTACTTACACATGTTCCCAATATTAGTATTGTGTTATTTTCATCGCTAATGTGGCAAATAGCCAAAGATGATTGACCATAAAGTTCCAAAGTAAATGACATTTGGATTCTCTTCTATCCCCTGCATGAGATTACCCGAAGACAACCAATGATGGGCATTGCATTTCTGCACAGCTTAGAATCCTTGCCTATTACTTAAGATGCAGACCGATATGAATGATGAAAGTTTACATGAATGGAAGTATTGCATCAAACTGCTTCCTGCCACTGTCGGAACCAAACCATGACAAAAAGCTCGTCTTTTTTAGCTTCCCTTTTCCTTTCACCTGCGGATATCCAAATTTTTTCCCTTCACTACGCAATAATTTGATGATGCTTCACGAACATATAGAACTAGTAATTAGTGCCAATGTTACCCATGATATGAGTCCCTACCCTTACCAAGTCATCCTTTGGGAATAACATTTGTGGCTAGTCCCAATAATCAACCTAAATGGGACTGAATTTGGTGGTTAACAAATTTTTGTACAATAATTTTAACTTAACTGCCTTTACACCTTAATTGATTTTTGTTCTAGTTAATCAAGCATCACTTAAGCATGTAATAGAAAAAAATAAAGTAGGAGAGTCAATAAGAGAAAATTGAGACCTTATTTTATACAAGTTTGGCCTTACATACGTCATGTCCTGAAGCTTAGTTGAGAGTTCAAATCCATTATCTTGATCCTCTTCCCTTTTGGTGAAGATCAAAGCATACAACAAGATACCTTCTCAGTGCTAAACTCAACATTTCAACCTTAGAGCTTTCTAATAAGAGTGATATTATTACTCTTTCACACTTCTCAAAATAATGTGAATGTGATGGCCTTCTTTTAAAGGAAATATATGTAAGTGATAGCACCACACTTAAAGTCGCACTTCTCTAAATAAGGAACGCAAGTATGAGCAGATGAGAAGTTTGCAAAATGAATTTTTTCGATGAATGCTTAAGCATTCATTAAACACTCTTTTCAACACAAAATGACCATAAATATTATCCACACAGTAGCAAAAAAATCAACAAAAAATTCAGATTCAAAGATGAGTGATAGATGCACAGCAGATGAGGAAAGGTATGCCTTTGTCTATCAAATGTTATGCTTCTGTTTTAGCATCATTTTGGCACTATTTTTGGCACATTATGCATGTGAAACAGAGACTTGAATCATCCATGAAATCAAACTCATTGGGGCTCCAAAATGCATCCTAACACAACAACCAAGTTTTTCTTACAATTACAAATATTTCCAAGTTTGACTTTTTTTGGCAAAATGTTCCAAAAATATCAACTGAAAACCAAATAAAGAATAACTTATTAGCAGCTGAAATGTATGAGGTATATGATGGTCAATTGGTTGTCCTTCAGTGGTTCATGCATTGTTTAGGACATTATACATTTTGGGCTAGTATCAAATTGCAGGCCACATTACTCGTAAAACAATTTAGTCCAATATTATGCATGCGTTTAAACATATAGGTTATGATCCATTAGTTTATAAATATATTTATTATCATCACAATAATTATTGAAACTCTTGGGTTAACAGTATTATGACAAATTCACCCAATTCTGAAATGGTTTCCCAGCCCTTAACTGCCAGTAACCCTTTCATTTCAGGCAGAGCTCGTTGATCCTGCAGTAAAGGGAACACTTAATGTTCTCAGTTCCTGTGCAAAAGTTCCGACTCTCAGAAGAGTGATTTTAACATCTTCAATGGCTGCGATGGTATATAATAGCAGACGCCAAATTCCTGGTGTGGTTGTTGATGAAACTTGGTTTTCTGATGAAGAGTTTATGGAGAACTCAAAGGTGTGTAAAATGTGCCCCAGTGCCCCCAAACTCTTTGAACTTCAACCACCCTGCTTCCAAGTTTCATGGTTGGATTGAACACTGCTGACTACTTACAGTAGTTTAATAGTACTGATCCCAAGATGACTTTCCAGTAATGCTTTATATCATGATGTCAATGGGCATTAAAGGACTTCCCAATGACACCTTACTTCTTTCCTCTTTTGACTTTACATCATTTTTTGGTATAATTAGGATAGGTGAGATTTAATTACACTTGAAACATCATATTTAATTCATTTAACTTATATTTTCAGGGATTTAGTCAAACATGATAGTAGTTTGTGGAATGATATTTTTGGGCTCCATAGTTTTTGGGCTGATTGACTACTTATAACTTCTTATTCTGCCAAACACTAATTACTTTGCTGGGACTTGGTGCTTGCTTGTGCCATTTTTCTAGGAAAATTTGGATAAGCAGGACACTTGTAATGGCACGGAGGGAGTAATATATAAGCAGTAGATCTGGATCCAATTGTTTAGAGTGAAACTTGGTTCACGATTAAAGATGTTCAGTTTCCCTCACTGTTCTCTCTTTTAATAATCTGGATCTGATGGTTGAGTGGGTTTCATCTATGTCATGTTATGCTCTCATGATTATAGCAAACTGTTGTACCTCTATCTCTATAATCACTGCTGCCCACGGTTCTCATTTGCTCTGAATCTCCTGTCATCATGACGCATCCAATTTTCAGTTTAACCTTTCTATCTATCCTTTACTTTTCTGGTTCTTTATTCTTCCTGTGTGTGTGTGTGTGTATTGTTCTGGATGAACGCAGCTTTGGTACCCACTTTCCAAGACTTGGGCTGAGAATGCTGCCTGGAAATTTGTGAGAGAGAAGGGTATTGACATGGTTGTAATGCATCCAGCAGTGACCGTTGGTCCTTTATTGCAGCCCACACTGAATGAAAGTGCTTCTTTAGTTCTGCAACTGATCAGTGGTAAGTATTCTTGTCAACCTATTCTCATTACATAAATTGGGTTTTTTTTTTTTTGATTAATTTATCCTGTGCTTGAAACTCAGAAGATTAGCTAGATGATGTTTTTATCATCATAAAACTGAGTCAATAATGTTGTATTTTTCAGAAGGATTATTCTAAATTCCGCTTTCCCTTTTTTTATTACCGCATTGGATGGTCTACTGGGGTTTGGGTTATGCCACGTGGATGGTGCTTAAGGGTGGATTCAAAATTTTTTTCCAGTATGGTCAGTATCCAAAGCATTTTTTTACCACCCCCCCCCCAAAAAAAAAGTATCTTGAATATCAACACTTCCATAGTTCCACTATTTTTTAAGATGGTAAATTTGAAGCAATTATATTATTATTTTTAGTAAAAGATGGTAAAAAATTGAGTAATTTCATGTAGATACGTGGTCACAGTTGTTAATAAATAAATTTAGTAATGACAATAAAAAAAATTTTAATTTAATTATTAATAAATTTATATCTAATTTATTTTCTTTTAAAAACATAAATTTAAGGGGAGTGAGTTGACCCTACTTAGCTAAGGGTGGATCTGCCACTGATGGTGCTCCCTCACCATTTACAATCCTCCTCCGACCTCCCATGGAAGCGGAATTTGACCCCTGCTTTGTGGGAACCATGCCCATAGATCTTGGTACTGAGCCACCTTGTGTCCACTTTTTGTCATTTTTCATGTTTTGTTTGGGTGGTGGTGGCGGCAGTGGACAGATAGTCAAGTACCAGATGAACTTTGCTTTACACCTTGACATACTGACAGGAGCAAAGACATACCCAAATTTGGCCTTTGGATGGGTCCATGTGAAAGACGTTGCAAATGCACATATTCGAGCATTTGAGATCCCCTCAGCTAATGGAAGGTATTGCTTGGTTGAAAGGGGTGCACATTATTCAGAGATTGTGAAGATTTTGAAGGAACTTTTCCCTACTCTCCAACTTCCAGATAGGTGAGTTCCTTTTTCCCTACTTAAATACCTTTTTTCCCACATTCATTTATCTATATGATAACGACCAATTAGCTCTGTTAGGGTTATCTGTTAAGTGCTATTCAACAAGTGGAGCTTTACCAGAAGAGTCTAATTACATGATAACTATTCGTTTCACTGGACAGTTGCATTCATTTAGGTTATTTGCTAAGCTTCCTAAAGAAAGCTCCAATTATTGCCTTTACTTGAGGTTATTTAAAAGCTCATTTATGCTCCTTTTGTTACAGAAGCTAAAATTTGCTTGTGGTTTTTTAACCCTTGTTCGGCCAAACTTTTTATCTTTATTGTAAAGCAAATAAACTGACAAACAAGCTATCCTCCCCCTCAAAGGAAGAGGAGGTCTTAGGTTCATGCCACCCAGTCGGGTGCTTGGAATGCTGATTCCCTCCACCATTCTAGGTAGTGTCGGCCCCATCCTCTTCTAGAGTGGCCTCCTACTCTTTCTGCTTCCCCCCCCCCCCCTGAAGGCCTAGCCTCTTAGGGGTCTTAGTGTGGCGCATTCGGACAGATCTCAGATTTTTTTTGGTTGGATCGATATCCAAGATAATTTTATAAAGTTAATACTTCCGTAGTTTTCATTGATTGTTTTAACATAGTAAATTTGATGCAATTACACTGTTGTTTTTGGTTAAAAAGATGATGAAAAATCAAATCATCTCAGCGAAATAACTTAGTTATCATGATCAATGAATAAATATTTGGTATGGTCAACAAAAAAAATTAACAGGTTAATAGAAAGAATTCCAATTCATTTATTAATATACGCATATCTTATTTTTTTTATTTATATAAAAAATTTCAACGGGATTTACTTCCCCCGCTCCTCATACACGGGATTCCTCCTCCCCAATAGCCCCATGGGGCACCCTTTTGGAAGGAAAAAGAGAGTGAGAAAAAAAAAGGCTAGCAGTTTGAGAAGCATGACAGTAATTTTCTTGGGGAGAACACTGTAACCCTTCTGTGAATTATATTATCCAGGTGCGAAGATGACAAGCCGTTTGTGGCTGCATACCGGGCTTCCACGGAGAAAGCGAAAAGCTTGGGCATAGACTTCATCCCCATTGACGTAGCCATGAAGGAGACTGTTGAAAGCTTGAAGGAGAAGAAGCTTCTTTAGCTTCTCAATCTTCTTGTTTGCAGGTGACGAACAGCCTTCGTTTTTTCTTTTTCTTTTTTTTTTAATAAAGAATAAGCATGGCATTGTTATTGTTGTTGTTGTCATTATTATGATTGTTTTGATTGAGTGAAATATTTTGATATATAGCGCCCAAAAAATTTGTTTTGTAATGTGTTAAATGCTTCAGTGTTACCCTTCAATCAACGAGGAAGAAATGGAAGGGAGTCATCTCCAATGGGGGCCGCCAATGCATTGCGGGCTGTTGGATTCAAATTATCCAACGGTTCTGTTTTAATTTTATTTAAAAAAATGTGAAATTATTTTTAAAAATATTTTTAAAAATGTAAAAATATCAATATATTTATAGTATAAAAATATTCAAAAAATTATCATATTTTATAAAAAATTTAATCTGGATCATTTGTTCTTGAATAGAATGCACTGATGTCTGGTAACCCGGTCACCCCACGACCGACCCAAAAAAGAGAGGGACCCTTCCTGCCGCATGGAAAACATGATTTCAACATTGTTTGCTGAGGTTTTATTTGTCCATCGAAAAATGATTTACTAAAAAATATATTTTTTTTAAAAAAAAAAATTTTGGGTGCTGGTCGTCCACAAGAAAATAAGTTTTAAAAAATTATTTTTCTAATTAAAAAATAAGTCTTAAATTGAAAAGGTTTTACTCTTTTTCAAAATATAAAGTTCGATTTGGAATTAATTAATTCACTACTCAATAACAAAAATTAATGTCCATTAATAAGAGTTTTGTCCCATAAAATGCTATCGGGTGCTAATTGGCGATGTCTCAGGGCTACCACCATCAATTGCCGGGTGGCATGTTGACTGTTATCGGTTACTGATTGGCTTGTGATGCCTCTAGCTTTAAGCATCAGTCGTCCGCTATCAATATCTATAATCTTATCACCGGTCATTAAGTGGTGGTGTCTTTGACCACTATTATCATTTGTCAATAGGCACACTTTGATTCATGCTTGCTATCTATTGACGTCCTAACCACCATGGCTTATCACTGATCATTAACGTTCCCATCACTGGCCACCACCCATCGATGTCTTGGCTTGACTCGTCAATTGCTAGATGGCTCAAGGCTATTGTCGATTGATTTGTGTATTATATATACCAAATATCAAAAAAAAAAAAATGCTTCTCAAACAAAATTTGGAAGATTTTTTCTAATAATTTGGTAAATATTTTTTAACAAATAAATGAAATCTTAAATCCAATGACCCGAGATTCACCCCACTTTGAAGCTACTAGATAAAAATGCTTCTGTTATCAATTTTATTTTTCAAAAACCAAAAAAAAAATATTTTAAATTTAAATTTTTATATTATTCTTAAATCATTAAATTTATACTTCGTATTGTGGTGAATTAAATGGTTCTATGTGGAGGAGCGAGTACATACGGGTCCTTGTTTTTATCTGGAGAGAAGCAGGAATTTATTTCTCCCATTTATACCGTTGATTTTAAAAAATAATAATAATAGTCTAAATTTAAATATTAAATAATCTTATTTAAATAATTATTTTTTAATTAATTTTTTATATATTATATTTAATACTTTATATATATATATATATTATAATAATTAAAAAATTATATATATAATTATTTTTAATATTTTTAAAATTACAGTCATTAAATTTTAATCTAATAAGTTAAATGAGCGGAGGAGCCACTCCCAGCGAATCTTGTCAAGATAAAACAATGAACACGTGGTAGCGTCGGATACGCTGGGGCATTTCTTTGGATAAGGTAATGGGTGGCCTTCCAAACGCAGCCTTGTTAACGGCACCATCACAAAAAATTCCATATTTCTAGAACTCTGAGAATAACTCAAGCAAACGGGCGGCAACAGAGGCTCAAGCAAGAATACAGAAATGGCCTCCGTCACAATGACAGCCTCTTTCCTCGGCGCCTCCGCCTCAACCGTCTCCAAGCACCCATCGGCTTCCGCCCTCCGCTGCGTCCTGGTGGCCAAGGCCACAAGGGTGGCAGATTCCGGCGACAACAGCACCGACAGGAAGGAAGAGGGCAGCGCGAAGAGAAGGGATCTGGTGTTTGCTGCAGCGGCGGCTGCTGCGTGCTCCATCGCCAGGGTTGCCATGGCGGAACCAGAGCCGAAGCCAGGGAGCCCAGAAGCCAAGAAGAAGTACTTTCCCGTTTGCGTTACAATGCCGACGGCGCGCATCTGTCGCAATTGATGATTTCATTGATGCAAAGCTGTCGTCTATGTTAATCGGTCCTGTAAAATTTCTACAGGATCTCTCTTACCTGATCAATTTGTAAGACCTTTGATATTCTGTTGTATGATAATCCAGCCAGTCTTCAACAATTTCTATATCTCTAGTTTAATTTTGAATCTCTTAAGTGAAATTTCTAACCTTTTTTATATAAAATATAATAAATTGAGAATAGAGTATAAATTTATTATTTTTTATATTTAATTAGTCATTTTAAATGTATAAAAATTGTATTAGAATTGAATTTTGAGTATTTAATATATAAAAATAATAAAAGAATAATTAAAATTTTAATTCAAATTACATTTTACCTTTTTCACAAAAAATATATTCATCGTTCCCGCCCCACTGCCGCTGCCATCACCATTGTCATGTCCTCCACCGGCGCCGCCCAGCCAGCTGACACGGACGCCCTATCACTCCCACCACTTCACCGCCAACGCCACTCTGACACCACGGTAGTGTCACCACCATCACGAACGCTCCCTCGAGCTGCCACCGCACCACCCTGCAGTCACTCATATGCAATACATAATAAATTTTTGTGGGAATAAAATGATCCGTTGGTCGATATTTTTTGAGAACGAAGATTATCCATCAGGTAGTATGAATTTTTATATTCCTTGTTTGCAAATAAATAGTATTTTTATATGATAGAAATTGCTAATATATATTAATTAAATAGTAAAATTATTATTTTATTTTAAAAAAAAATTATGATAAATTAGTATTTTATTTTAATCTAACACGTAATTGTTATTTCCATTCGTGCTAACTTAATTTTGCAAGAGTGGCTCGGACTCAAATAGGAAAAAAAATTAAAATTTTTAAGTAAATGAGAGGTAAATATTATATCTTTTAAATTTAGAATTGACACATATTTAAATTACATTTGACTTAAATCTTTCAAACAATCAAGTACAGAATCGACAAAAAGTTTCATAAATCTCTTCTAAGATGATTCTTATGGAAACTTTTGATGAACAAATCAAGAAAAATTTATAAATAAATGTAACAAATTTGCTATTATAAATATTATATAAGAGAGACAGATAATACTTCATAAACTTGGTGAGTCTGGATCTGAGGTATGTGCTTATATAGTTGTAAAGCCTTTAACAAGTCTTACTAAAAGTACGTATTTGATGAGTTTACAGTAGGCTTTCACTCTTTGAGTTTAAGTTGGCATTAGGTGCAACTTTAATAGCAGAAGAGACATAATATTTTCATAGAAGTGCCTTCAAACCGACATACTACAATGGGAGATGGTGTGCCCTGGTGATTTGGCTGAAGGTCGGACCCTTCTCTCGATGCCAAGAATTACTTCATGGTGGACAATCCTTCTCCATCAAAACGGTTGTTTTTTAACACTTGAAACACGGTGGGGTTGATTAGGTTTTTTGGGAGGTTTTTTCAGGACAGTTTGAGAAGATTTGGCCCTTCCTGGATGATTTAAGAACTTTAGATGCACAGCCTTGGATATGGATTTTGCTTTCTTGGAGTTCAACCTTGTGGGCTTTACTTAGCTAGCCTTAACTTATCTGGGACTAGTGTATTTGAGACTAGTCTTTTCTATTAGACCAAGGCTCTCATATTTAGCAACATGTCGTGAGAATCCTTGTAGGACTAAGCTTTTTCTCTCCATTGTTAGATTGGGCTGCAACTCAGCCTTCTAATTGTGCAGTGGTCGCTACTACTGATTGGATCGCGTAATTAGAACAGACTTTCTCATTAGACCGTAGCGGCGGTGCAAGCCCCCTCCAACTTTGCCCATTATCCTTTATGGCTACCTTCGTAGCATGGTCCCTACTTCTATATATTGGTTCAATCTTCGTGAGTTCACTTAGCATAGGGCATTTTCGATGCTGGCTTCATCGGTATGATTTTCCGTAACTTGCATCCCTGGATGGCTATTCGGCAAGCCATTTAAGATTTTTAGGCTTCAGCTGCCCTACCAACATCTCAGTCTGAGGATTGCCTTGGTTTTTAAGACTAACTAGGCACAAAACATGGTGCTTCTTCCATTAGACTGCTTTGCTTTCGGTTGCTTGCGGCTTGGCCTTATGGCATGCGTATGAGCCTATCGACTTTGGAATATGCAAAATCAGTCACATTAATCCAAACAATACAGATTTGGACCATGATATATTTTTGCTGAACATATCAAAAGTGATTAGACTATTTTCTGAACTCTATGTATAGTAAAAAGATCCGCACATTGAATTATTATTTTATATAAATGGAATATGATAAAAATATTATAAAACAAAGTTACAAAATTCTTTTGTAAAAGTCATATAACATATTTTTATATTTATTACTGTTACTAAACAATCTCAGATATTTTATTATATAAAAAAAGAACCCCGCTGGCATTTGTCCAATTGCATAGTAAAGAAAAATATATAAAAATGACACAAAATTTAGTATTTTAATGGCATTAAAAACACATTTTATTTTTTTAAAAAATATATTTAATGATATAATATTTTATTTTGTGGATAAAATTAATCAATTTATATAAAATAAGTAAATGAATGGATAATATATACCTTATAATGCGTCCTTATATTCAAATTATTGAATGAATTAAGAAGCCACCTGATTTCTTCATTCAGGTTAAATTGAGACGGGTCTAATCTTCGCTCATAATAATTTAAATCCTACACACCACAACTAACTAACAAGATGTTAAAGATAGTAGATTCGCTCCCCAATATATTTTTCGACGTTCAAATTAGAAATCTTTATTAGGTAGATAGAAATATAGAAGGATGAGTGAATAATGCGTAGATGCATGTTTCGAGGAATTGAGTATTAGTGTAAAGCTAGGCTTTGGGTCCACTCGGTTGGGGAGCAGCTTTTAGACGAAGGACTAAGCGCTTTGAGACAAAAGACTGAATAAGTGTACTCGATTGGGGAGTGACTTTGAGACAGAAAACCAAATTTCGATAAGTATGCTCGATTAAGAAGCAAATTTACGAGAGAGTACACTCGTAGGTTGAGTGGCTTGAAAGAGAGAGCTCTTCGATCCTCAGGAGTGCTTGAAAGCAAAAATTGTTCGGTGTCCCTCTTCCCGTAGGGGGTGAAGATGCGTTTATAAAATTAGAGCCACTGCAGCCTTTACAGCTAATATCAGTTATCCTAACAGATCTGCTGAATTATCTCTGTGATCGTACGAGGGGCACATATGACAATCGTGGTTGTCCGGAGACATTCCTTCCTTTTTCAAGACAATGCTAGAGGTCACTGCATGGTGATTGTCTTTTGAGGGGATTCATTGAGCCGTAACTACTATCTTGGGTTGATACGTAATCAGATGTAATATTTTGAGAATATTTATTGAGTTGTTAGGGTAACTATCATAGCTGTGTTATGGCAAGTTTCGTACGCATTGTATTGTCGGGGTGTCGGTGGCTGAGCAAGGAGGCAACTATGGGCATGACAATGCGCAACCCTAATTACCTACTCTTAAATGAATAGTTACAAGTCAACCTGCTTTGGCTATCTGTAGTGTTTGCTGGGCCTTGGGCTAGGAGGAAGCTCCATTAGACTGTTAATCTTCTGTAGATTGAATTCAGGGCCGGTTTATGGATCGTTGGACCCGTCACCTTCAAAATGCCTAAACAATAATTAAACAATGTGGCCTGAACTACTCTTATTATCTAGACGAGGTTGCAAACGAGATAGGGGAATCCTTAAGTTTCCTTTTCTTCTGACGTAGAAAGTTTGAGTTCAGCATAAAAGAAAAACTAGAGAGGGAGGGAGGGGAGAGAGGAATGCAGAGGCCAGGAGGGGAAAAGAGGGTTCGGCGATCTGCAGGGCTGCTCCACTAAAAATGGCAGCGACAGCAGGGGCAATACTCCTCCTAGGGTTAGTGTTGCCATTTATTCTTGCACAATTTTACCGCTTCATGATCCGGGGGTTATGGACACAGATCTTAACGAGTCGTCGGATTAGTCTAATACTATGTTTATTTTGATTGAAACGAAAGAAACTGGGAGAGTAAGTAACTAAAGCACATTTGTGTTGTTTAGTTGTAAAAATGCGATAGGAAAAAGAAATAAATGGGAGGAAAGAAATGAAAATTAAATGTCATTTATATTTAAAAACTAAAAAATTCCCTCTTTCCCGACCCCCAAGGATGTCACAGAAGCAAGATTATTGGACAGTACAACGTTACAACTTAGTCTCATTGGTCTGTTGACCTTATAAAAGGCCAAAAGAGAGTCTACAGACCTGGACAAGGGAAAAAAAAAAAAAAAAACAATGGCAACAATAAGGTTATTAAAACCGGATCTCAAGACGCGTCCTTAAACTCATCTAGCCAAAACCCTCTGTGCTTGCAGCCTCGCAGCAGCAGCAAGGTTAGCAATGGCTGCGCAATGAATGATTAAAAATGGCGAACCTTGCGTATTTGAAGCTTCAGCAACTACTGTTTTTGTTTCTTGTACTACTAATTTTCCCTCTCATTAACCCTGCCGAAGCTGAAATTATATTTGAAGAACGATTTGATGGTACTTCTCCTTCTTCTACCACTATATGTATTTTGCTAATTTTTTCAGCCTTCTTATCATATCGATGTACTTTGGTTGCTACCCAGAAGTTAAATATGATTATAAGTTAATTTCGAGCCTCTATTAAAAGTTAATTTTATTTCAAGCTGTTTTGAAAATTGTGTGTGAACCCATGTCAAAAAGGAGGTTTTCTGTTGATTCTGTTCACCTGAAATTAAATTAAAGTAATTTTATGAAGTGGGTGTGGATTTTTCTGTGTAATTTGGTCAATTTTCATGCGCATCTCTCTTAACAAGTGTTTGTTTTTGGTTGGGCTGGGAGAAGATGAGTGGCAGAGCAGGTGGGTAAAATCAGACTGGAAAAGAAGTGAAGGCAAGGCAGGTTCTTTTAAGCACACAGCTGGGAAGTGGGCTGGTGATCCTGATGATCAAGGTATATTTTTTATTTGAATTAAAATTTCTTTGGTTGTTTCAACCTTATGGTTAATCCATAAATGAAAAGCATCTACGTATTAAATGATGTCTTTTTCTACTTAGTAGGCCAAGTGTTTCCCTGGATATTCAATTTAATCAAGAAGTCTCTTTCATTTTGTATCCAAATTAGTGAAGTGGTTCAATTATGTCATTAATTCTCTTTTATCCCTTGACGGAATATTTGATTATCTACTGAGCCAAAAATTGGGGGTAGGGGAAGGATCGTAGCCATATCTTGTGAGAGTAGTGTCCGTACATTATATGTCAGTGTTGTGTATGAATCACTCTCCTAAGATTGTGTTGCTGGCAAATTTGAAATATTGAAATATGTTCACGCCTTTAGTTTCACTCTTATCACCCAAAATAAGCACTCCTAAAATACAATCTTGTGTAGGCTGGTGTGTTTTTGGGATCCTTAGCAAGGTTGCTAGGTCAAGATTACAGGTCTAGGCCAAGGACTGTCACCGATTATCCATGAACCAGAGGTTTGTTCCTGATCTTATATGGAATAAATAAAGAATTCCACAACTGATCTTTCTATACTCGGTCTCTACTCCCTAAAAGCTCACTCACACCTTTGAAGATTGTCATACTTTGTGTCATGTCATCTATGACATGAATGATGAAAATTGTATCAATTAAAACGAAGTTGAGGCATATCTAAAAGCCACCAGTGTCACTGCAAAGGAAGGTGGCATGGGCACTTGCATGGCATGCCTATGGGCTGGGCCATGGCATACTTATGGACATGCAGCACAAGACATGGAGACTTGGCAATTGCCATATAATGAGAATTATATGTGGGGAGTTTTTAATTGTCTGAGTTGCTTCCTCTCTGTTCAATTAACATGCTAAGATATTTTGAATTTGCACTTCCTTTCTTAATATTTGTAGGTATTCAAACCTCAACTGATGCCAGGCATTTTGCGATAAGTGCAAAAATACCAGAATTCAGCAACAAGAACAGAACATTGGTTCTTCAATATTCTATTAAGTTTGAGCAAGATATTGAATGTGGTGGTGGCTACATAAAGCTTTTGTCTGCATATGTCAATCAAAAGAAATTTGGTGGCGACACTCCTTACAGGTTTGGTTCCCCAATTATATGCATTTCATAGGATTAGTGGTAAAATGGCTTGGTTTGATTTGTATGCATTTTGTAACAAAAGTGTTGGATTTAACTCATATAGATAAGATTATAACACCTGCCAAGATTCTTTTGACATTTTCATATGATTTTGACTATAGAATGCAAATATTCATTAAAAGCCTAAAAAATGCTGTTAATTGTTGAAATGTCGTGTGTACCGAGCCTATAGTGCCACTACAAGCATTATCCTGATAGTTCAGCTTCACTCATTCATTATAGCAGTGTGGATAGGTATTAATGTGAACTTAGAGCATCTTAAATTACCCCTTACGTTTTCTTTAGGGGAAATGGAGGGAAACTAGGATGACTGGAAATGATTTTTTTGTTTTTTTGGGTGGCAGTTTAATGTTTGGACCAGATATATGTGGCACAAATACAAAGAAGCTCCATTTAATACTTTCTTACCAAGGTCAAAACTACCCTCTCAGAAAGGAGCTACAATGTGAAACGGACAAGTTAACTCATTTCTACACATTCATACTTTGGCCTGATGCAACTTACAGCGTCCTGGTTGACAATCGCGAAAGAGACTCAGGGAGCATGTATACAGATTTTGATATCCTTCCTCCAAAAAAAATCAAAGATGTCAATGCCAAAAAGGTTGAAGACAACCTTAAATATAGTCATTTTTTATTATGACTTGCTTATCTAAAGGATTTGTTGTCCATTTCTTGTAGCCTGCCAGCTGGGATGATAGGGAGTATATAGAGGATCCTAATGAGGTGAAACCAGAGGTATCACGTTCATTCTCTCTTTCCTTAACATTGTTTGTATTATTGTTGCAACTTTCAGGTAAATGTCGGACCTTATTTTGTTGAACATATTGGCCTTCCAGGGATATGATTCAATTCCAGTTGAAATTCCTGACCCAAAAGCTAAAGAGGTAATTGAATTTCTTTTTAGTTAGTACACACTATGATGTACCTGTTATGCTGCACGGTATGATGATGTTAGATCTAATGCATTGCATGAACTTTTTTCCTTAACCGTTATATATTTTCTTCATTTTAATTTCTTTTCTTTTTTGGGTACTATGTGCTACCTAGACCCTGTTGTTTGGTTCTTTTTCTTCTTTCCCTTTGTTCTCCTCCTATTGCCTGTGCACTCTTGTTACCTTGTTGACGTATAAAAAGGTTTTGAGGCCTTCATTTAATAGCATAAATTGTAGGGATGAGGTGATTTCTTTGCATGGTATCATCCCGTGTTGACCCAATTGTCATCTGTTTGATTAATTCCTAAGAAGTCTTATTCTTATATTTAACAGCTTCAGCCATAAAGTGGGCCTTAACTTAGGGCTCTTATTGATAGTAGCAGGCCCATTTAAGTCCCTTGTAACTCATATTGTTGATATATCATATATGGGATGTGGTGTTACTTCTGCAAAGCCATTATGCCTATTGATTAAAGTTCATCCTGGCGGTCCCTTGTCCGTGCACTGAGTTAATGCTTTCCATTGGTGAGTCTGAGTTATTGATGCTTCTTGGAATATGGCGATGCAATGATGATGCCATGGAAAGTTGAGTATTAAAAGTGGCTTTGTGACAAGAGTATGAATCATATATCCCTATTTAATGTCTTATTTACTCACACTTTGGATTCATACACTAGTATTAATTAAGTAGATAACATTTGTTTGTACTTATAGAGGAGTGTGCTAGCAAGTTAAGGGTAGTAAACACGTCTAGCTGAGTGTACAGGTCTCTAGACATAAACTACCTTCTGTTTCAGTTGGATGTTCAGATATTCACTAAACAACCAATTGTCCTTGGTTATTAGATTGTGATCAGGCTTCTTCCATCATGTATAGTTTTTTGATTGTAGTGAAAACTACCTTCATCCTATATCTGTGAATGTAGCTCTTAGTTCTAAATTTGTTATCTCTGTGTGTTTGAATTCTTGTCATTATTCCATGGTGAGATCAAAGCTAAATAGAGAAATAATGCAACATTTTAATTTTCATTCTCACCAGCCTGATAATTGGGACGAGGAAGAGGATGGCATATGGAAACCTCCAAAGATACCAAATCCAGCGTATAAGGGGCCATGGAAGAGAAAGGTAGCTGATCAAGCAAGCATTTAAGAAAGATATGTCCTTTACTTTTCTAATGCCATTCTTCATCACCTAAGTTCTCTTCCCTGCTCCAGAAAATCAAGAATCCCAACTACAAGGGAAAGTGGAAGATCCCGTGGATTGATAATCCAGGTATACTTCAAATTTGTTTTCTCTCCTTAATTCAAAAGTTGAAATTGTAAACTGGTAATTTCTTTTTCAAAATCACCAAAACTGATTTTATTCCAATTTATTGGTATTTTTTCAGAGTTTGAAGATGACCCAGACCTTTATGTCTTGAAGCCAATCAAATACATTGGAATAGAAGTCTGGCAAGTAGGATTCTAATTCAATGTCTCTTCCTCTTCGCATTGCCTAATCTCTTTTGCATACATGAATTGAGATCAGAATCCTGAAATTTGTTCTGGAATGTAGGTGAAGGCTGGTTCAGTTTTTGACAACATTTTGATATGTGATGACCCTGAGTACGCAAAACAAGTTGTCAATGAAATATTTTCTAGCAGAGAGGTCTTCTTCTGCTCTTCAAACACGGTAGATTGATGGGCTAGCTCAATAGAAGCTACTAATGATCGTTTCCTCATTTGACATTTTAGGCTGAAAAAGAGGCTTTTGAAGAAGCAGAGAAAGTGAGAAGAGCGAGAGAGGAAGAGGTAACCAAATTGTGCTGTTGACATTTTTCCTTCTAACCGTGCTTTTCCCCTCAAATGATTCTTTTCCAAGCTGCATTTTTTATGAACTTGGCTTCCAACTGAAAGTTTTGTGGTTTGCGGGGATGATTTCCTTTGCAGGAAGCCCAAAGAGCAAGAGAAGAAGGTGAAAGGAGGAGAAGAGAGAGAGATAATGATCGAAGGTCACGATATCGAGACCGGTACAGAGATCGGGTATGTCTTCTGTATCCTTGAAAGCACTTTCTATATATTTATAAGGGGAATTGCTACTCAAACCCAATACACAAAAATTACTGAAATTGTTGGCATCTTTATAGAAATGTAGGCATTTGGAATAAAGTAATTTTTAAAATTTTTCTGTCGGAATTGATGCATTAGTAGCATTAGTTTAGACACCCTATGCTACCAAATAACATAATATCCCATCCATCCATCTATACTGATTAACCATGTAAAAATAGATGGGTTGTCCAAAGAATTTCCTCCCAACATTTCTCTGTCATATAGCTCGATATGTATAGTTCTCAGTCTAACCAGCATTCTTTCTTGCAGCACCATCGCCATGATTACCTGGACGATTATCATGTAAGCATGAGTAATGCCAAATGCATATTATAACATTTATTCAAGTAATTTACAATATTGCCCCGGTGCCGAGCTTAGAAACAAATTCTGCTCTGTTTGTTTTGTGCAGGATGAGCTTTAAAAGCGTATTGAATCCGAGGATGATCATTTCAAGCCTCATTGCCTTTTTGATGTAAAATTTGCTGCCAAATTGTCCTCTGCAGAAGTTAATGTGATGATTAGGGTTCTTTCCGGCATACCCTGTAACCCTATGAAGGGATTATTGCGTACTATTGAAAATTGGGCAAGCTTGTTTTAGTGAACATTGAACCTCCTAATGATTTTCTACCTTTCTGATTTGAGAACAAGAGCACGTGAGTAGTTGTAGTACTATTGCCGGCCAAATCTTAACAAATTGAAATATTTGGGCGATATCATTTAGTCACTGTTAAGGTATTTTTAATAATATAATGTTTTTATTTTTGTGAGCCTTTTAATATTAATGGATGAATAAAAAGTCAAAGGATGTTGTAAAGATGGCTAAGGACATACCCTTTTAACACTGTTCCTTACCTATTAAACAAATCTAGCTGCTACTAATTTTATTACAATATATGTGTGTATATATATATATATATAATTTAGGGCATATTTTCAAATTATAGAATGATCCAACTGATACATTTTATTTTTCCTCTTGATTTTTCGTAGATGGACTAGGAGTTTGACCCAGCTTTTTGAACGTACGTCTCAGTGTTTTCCACAAAAAAAAATTAAATTGAAATTTTTTTGAAGAACAAAGAACAATTTATAGAGATGTTCGTTCTGTTAAGAAACGAAAAGATTCAATTTGTAGCTTATTCAGAAATTTCAACTTAACCAAACAAATTGACTGACTAACACCCATCACTGTTTGCACCAGAAAAAAAAAACCTCTATTCCGGGGAAAATATTTCACATATATAAGAAATAGCATCTGGCTTATAAGCATAGATGAATACCTCCCTCCCCCAACAAAGGCATCTTTTGGCATGATGTATTATTCATCTCCATTCTTGTATATGGAAATACAAATGCACTAATTAAGTGACCCCCCTCCCCCAACAAGGCATCTTTTGGCATGATGTATTATTCATCTCCATTCTTGTATATGGAAATACAAATGCACTAATTAAGTGACCCCCCTCCCCCAACAAGGCATACAAATGCACTAATTGACGACAAAAGTAAATTTATATAACTGGTTTATCTGCACTTGGTAGAACTTTGAGTATGCAGTGAGAGTTGTAAAAATGGTCCATGGACGAGTAAGAACTCGAATGAATTGTGTTGCTGGGAAGCTAGGAATAATGACAAGCTCAAAAAAGTCATCTGTGGTGATCGTTGGGTGATTGAGAATTTGGGATGTTGTAGCAGCTTTGTTGCCAAAGAACACTGCAGAAAAGGCAACCAGAGCACCCAAATCTTCCTCCAAGGTGGC
Source organism: Nepenthes gracilis (assembly GCA_033239525.1). NCBI lineage: Eukaryota > Viridiplantae > Streptophyta > Magnoliopsida > Caryophyllales > Nepenthaceae > Nepenthes > Nepenthes gracilis. The sequence goes on from BSYO01000007.1 coordinate 18,001,539, forward strand.
CAACTCTTTTCAGAACCCTTGCTTTTATGGGTTCTTGTATCTTGTTTCATCTTCCATTTATATTTGCTTCAGCAGGTAGAATTGAGCATCATAGAAAGCTTAGGATTTAGGAAATTTGCATTCTTTTAAAAAAAAAAAAATCAGGGCTAATAGGAAGTAAAAATGTTAGAGACTCATTGTCAAAAAACTAGTGAAACAACTGAAGGAAGCAACCCAGCATATAATGAAAGAAGGGGCATGATCTATATCAAAATATCAAAAAAAAAAAATTAGAAGGAAATGGTTACAAAATATAGGTATAGAAGTAAGAATCTGGCAAAAACAATAAAATTGTTCTCTAGGCTTAAAGGGTTGAACAAATTTCAAACAAAGAATAATAGATTCTGTCCAACATTCTGCATCTACTACTCATCAAGAACAGCAAATAACAAAATCTTTCCCACAAAAAAAAAAAAAAAAAAAAAAAAAACAGAATCTCTTTTCAGCTCTGGAAACTCGCAGACACCTCAAGCCTCAGCTGTTGAGCAACCATCACTCAAAGCTGCCTACCAGCAGCATCAGCAACAAAGGGCAAGTAAGGAGTCTTACCCAGAACAGAGAACACCAAGCTGTAAACAAAGCACAAAACCACAAAAACAAACAGGGCATTATGACACGCGACCATCAGCTTAAACACTAGCCCTCCACGGCCGGGGCTCAGAATTCTCTGCAGAAGCAAAGGAACAACCAGGAGAACGTCGAGCACAACGGCCTGCATGGCGTTGAACCTCACAAACTGGCTAAAATTAGGGTTCCTAACGACACCGAGGTACAAGGCGAAGAAGGCGACGAAGCTGGCGTACGGTATCGATTTGTACAGAGAGAGGATGGGGAGAATGGGTTCGAAGAGGAGAGCGAGGGAAGGGTATTGGTTGAAGAGGAAACGACCGTATTGTAAGCCGTTGAAAAATGGGAGGAAGTAGCTCGCGGCGGAGATTAGGCGGTCAACGGCGGGGGTGGTGGTTGAGGGCGCTTTGTAGGAGAGAGAAATTAGCTTTTTGGGGGTTTTGGGTTGGGACAAGGGTTTTGGGGTGGTGAGTCTGAGCGTTGAAGATTTGAGAGGGTGGAAGAGGGAAGGATGTGTTTGTGGGCGGTGGGAAGCGGCGATGGTGGTTGAAGGGTGCAGAGAGAGGCGGAGCAGTGGGATGGAGGCCATTCCTTAAGGACACGGAGAATTGCGAACTTCGATGATTGTTAACCTCTGTTACGTTTCAGTTTTAACAAAGCAAAATCTAGAGGGAAAATATAGCAATTCCATGGATAAACTTTAATAATAATAATAATAATAATAATAATAAAGTTGAGAAAACTATAGACGATGGTGGGTCCCCCTTTCCAGACCCGACGGGCTGCACTTCAACGGTGAGACAGCCAATATTCCGGTTTTAGATATTTTAATTTTCAAAAAAAAATTACTTTTAATTTTTTAAAAATATGTATTTAAATTGTTAAATTTATATTTAATAATTTTAAAAACTAAACATAAAAATATATATATATATAGTTTAAATTTTTCTAGAACTACATGACAAGGGCCATACTTCATTGCCAAAGTGAAACAACACATTGTTACGCCAAAGAGATTACAAAGAGGATTTGCCAACAGAAGATTGAAACTTTATGTCACACAAAAACTGCAGATAATAAATAAAAATCTCTCTGATAGGAATCCTCCCCCGTAAATCAAAAATATGCTGTTTCATCACAAATTATAAGGTCACGCAAGAGGCCTGTGTGGATGTTCAGACTCACCTAGGAATTCTGACCTCAACTGCATCAGCAGCCTTCCTAAATAATTGAGGCCTTCCCCCTCACGCCCACCGCCCCAGAAAAGATCATGGGGTGATGCTTCTACCAGAACAGATCCAGCAGTGGCGAGCAGCATAGAATTCAGATGAGGGTATATCGAAAACTTGCATTTCAACGCCTTGTACATAACATCGATCTTGACGGTATCCCAATCACATCTTACCTGCACATCACAGGGACTAAAACATCGTGACAACCAACCTAAAGTGGTCACATGGGGACGGGGTAGATCAGCATTTTATCTATGTTTTATATAGAGGAAGATTGTATTGTTAGAATTATCTCATATGACGTAACACATCTTTAACTATTTATTAAAATGATCAAAGTTTACAATTCTACACAGCTTGATTATATTTTATTAGAAAAGTTATTTATTAATATATCTGATGTTTGATAAAAAGAATAATATTAATGTAACTGAAAAACAAGGCATCTCCTTTCTTTATATAAGGCAGCGATAATCCATCACTAAAAGGTTGGCTGAGAGGGAGGAGTTGTTTTCTACACTTAGAAAAGACAGGTATGCAATAATGGGTAGTTATCCTCGTGCATTTCTTATTACAGTCATGGGACAAATATTTGAAAGGCCTTCAACACACCATCTTTGTCTTCTCATTATTGGCAAGAGAAAAGAGATAAAAAAGAGAGAAACCTGGTCGATGTTCCTCGAAACCAGAACACTTTCTGTGTTTGATTTGTGCATTAACCATGGAGTTTAAAAATGGATTCAAGTATGTTTCCCCACTGTATTTTGTGAAGTGGTATGGAAGTTCAACAAGCCAGAAGAACGATGTTAATCTCATATATTTGATGGAAGACAGAAACAAGCATATTTTTCCCAAGCAACTATGAAGATAGGAAGACAGTTATCCACCTTTCTAAACTTTTGAGGGCATATGTCATCTGTCTGTGATTCGGCAAGTGTTTGCCATCATAGCATCTCATTTGTAATTGAATCATATGAAGTATGATGCATCATTATAATTTGTGCTGTTTCCGTACAAATATGAACACTAGGTCTTTTTTTAACTTTTTCCCTCCCAAATGATAAAAAACTAGGTAAAATTCTGTCAATAAGAACAATGTCACTTGTGAATAATCATCAAATTTGAGATGACATGAAAGAAGTCATTTATAATGAAGAATTTGTATGGGGTTTCTTTTTCCCTGATAGGATCTTTTGAGTTGACATATACTTTGCAAAAGTGAATTGAGATTTGAATTTTGAACATAGGGAGTCAAAATGTCAGAGGAAGTGAATGAACCATAGCACAGTAATAAGATTACTTCATCATAACTCAAACATTGGGAGTTTAAAACATGATCCATCTACATATTAGAGAATATTGTTAAGGTCATTCCATATTTTAGAGTCCCTCATAAACTCAACAGCCATGATTCAAAATTAGATAGATAAATCATGAAGATTGCATCAAGTGATTTAAATAGCTATTTAATTTTTATCATTCATTCATTCAATTTTTAATTTTAATTATTGAGTTCACGGCAATCATAAAAAGTGGGAGAACCATAACAGCTCCTCAAAATAGATTGAAGACATACCAGGTCTGGGCGCTGCCTCTGCCAGTTTCTCCCCATTCGTGCTGCTTCTTCGGGACTTCTTGCAGATTTAATTTGTTCAACACAATCCTGAGCAGCGGTATCCTTTACCCCAATAAACTTATGTGCCTATAACAAGTTACGTTCAACACATTAACATACTGCATGAATAGAAAGATGAAAATAATATGCATGTATCATCCACGTAGCATCCGTAATCCATCTTAATGGATACTTTCTCACCAATCAAAATAAGAATGCGAAGTAAAATAAAGGTTTTTTTTTTTCATTTAACAAAATACATTTTTGTTAATGTTTTTCACATAAGTACTATTATTTTTCTTTAACTTAACCATCTACAATTTGATTTCCTTTCAATTGACCCCATTTTCCCGTCTTTGTCCCATTTTTAAGTAAAATTAACAACTCTCCTCTAAATGTTTGGCATCCATTTTCACGTATTCTGAAAGACATGAAGACATTTTAGTCATGTCACTAAAAGATTAACTGAATATTAGTACTAAAATGCAATGAATGTGGTTTAACTAAAAGAAAAAAACAAATTGTAGGTGATTATGTGAAAAGAAAAAATTTGAAGCGGTATATGTAAAAAGATAGGAACATGGCGGTGGTTAAGGGAAAAAACCCAGCATACGTTTCTTCATCGTCAGGTGGATACCTGGTAATAATGCTCAACACTTGACCAGGTTATATAACAGCCACTCTCATCAAGCATCTGAATCGGATGAGGTGAGAAGTTCGACAAAGCACCATAAGGATCCCATGTTTTGTAAAAGAATATTATACTGGATTCATAAGGCAAGACCATCGGATCAATTGCAGATGTTTCGTTTACAGATGGAATGACAGGTGTCGGATCAGGGATGGGCTGAAGAAATCCACTAGCAAGCATGTCGGGTCCGATCTATTTTCATGTTTCAGAAGTAAGAAACATCTGAAATAAGCTGCTAGCAATTCTACAAAGATTAGCTGAGATGATATGTAAAAGAAAGATGTATAGAGACATGGTTGGGGGTTTTGATGCAACATAGGCAATTATTTTATGGCAACAGGATATAAAATCACTAACCTGCTCATAGCAAACATCAATCAAATTTAGCGTCTGCGTCATCTCAACCATCCCAAGTTCACCGACTGGGGATGGTGCATCCTTTCCCCCAATAATTTTTGGAGCGACAAATGCAAAAACCTGCACAACAAGCTTACTGCATATTATACCTATGAATAAAGGCCTATATATAGGTATCATAGTGCAGTAAAAAGGTGACCGAGCAGTGCAAAAAATATGGTTCTCAATAATTTCTACAGCAATATTTGACCAAAATGGATAGAATTGTCGAATCTGATGAGAAAAGGACAATCTGACCTATAGATTTGAGCTAGAGCACAAAATCATTACAGAGAGTTATGATCTAAATTGGCCAAAATGGGAGGACATGTCATGGCAGGGAAAAGAAATGGCTGATTCAAACCAATAGCACAGGTTGAAGACACAACATGTAAAACGTCAAGCAAGCCTAGTAGTTACAATATCAATGTCACAAAAGCTGAAATCAACAATCACACAGTTAAAATGTTTACACAAAGCAACCACATCATAGGGGATAAGTAAAATCAAATGTATGCCACTTTAGCCTTTTACTGCAAAGAGCCTAATCTAGTGGGTTGAATCTAATCTCCAGGTCATAAATACACAAAAAGACATCCCAATGTACAAGACTCCCATATTATAAAATTTGGGATGGCCAGACCTATATAATTTAATCCTTGGATTGCCAAAAGCTTGTATTTGAGGTTTGAGCCGTGGTGTCAAGGCTCATTAACCCCACATCGCAAACATATGCTACATAATATAATATGCTCAACAAAATATTAGGCAAATCCAAATGAAGGGAAAATGGTCAGATCACTGTGACGAACTTCCTGGCCAGCCTAATTTGGCCTTTATCATTCTGGTTTTTGAGTGTTTCAAATATAAAATATAATATTAGCCGATATGTATCAATATTATTGACATTAGAGCCTTCCAATGCCGATACGTAGCCAATTTCTCGATACAAGCAAAATATTCCAATGTTATCGTATGGGTAACATATCATGATATGTATTAGCCAAATTATTATTTTTTATTTTTGTTCTTTACTTATCCCTTGGAAGCTTAAAATTTCCATGTTTTAAATATATATAAATCTTTTAAGAAGTGCATATAATGTTTTGTAGATATATAAAATATATATAGATCAAAAGTTTTAAGGCATTTTATAATGAATTAAAAGATTATCAAGATTAATTTCAATAGACATGACTTAAAACTCTAGAAATAGATAAATCATGGTTAAAGTTGGTCAATTTTTGATATATGACTCACTTTTAATGGAGTCGTGATATAAAAAAATATTTGCATCTGCAATGTTCGATACTGATATATATTTGCCTGATATAATCACAACTAATGCCAATACCAATATTTTTATTCATGATTTCAAGCAATTTAACATGATCTGAACTCAATAACTTCCTTATGAAAATGATTCCAATTCTGCTCCTTAAGAAAGGGTAATTCTATATAGTTAGGCAACCATATTAAGAGACAAGCACACAATACGTATACCTTATGAATAACGCCAGAAGAAATAGCTGATGCGGCAAGTGTCCCTCCACATTCCCAAAGGATTGAAAGATATCCACGGTCATGGAAATATTCCATTACATCTCGAGGGTTTAACATGTCAAATTCTATCACTTCAACACCTTTGGATGCAAGGAATTTCTGAAATGTTCTCCGGGCACCCCTTTGGGTAGCAACTACAGTGGGTACCTCAACAATGTCCCAAAGGTTTGCTACCTCTGGAAGATCAAGTGATTGTGACATCACGATCCTCATAGGTAAATGGCCCCCACCATGCCTTGCCGTTAATCGAGGATCTAGGATACAAACAAAAGCAACATAAAAGGAAAAAAAGGACACAATTAGAGGAACATGGAAAAACATCTTGAACAGCTCCAGTAACTTTTAACAGCTTAGCTTCATACTATCCCTCCGTACAGTATTTCCTCCAACGATAATTGCATCACTTCTACCCCGTAGTTCAAAGACTCGACTTCTTGATAATTTGCTGCTAATCCAAGCTGCGTGCCCACTACTAGCAGCTATCTTTCCTGGCAAGATAAAAGCTTGTCAATTGTCAGATCACTGCATAATTCAGCGAACTTTTGACATGTTTCTCCAGATATTGCAGGTCTACTAGTCAACACGTGTAGGAAAAATTTGACAGACATGAAGAAAACTAAAATCAACATAGCTCACCATCAAGCGTCATTGCATACTTGAGAACAGAGAAAGGAACTCGATAAGCTGCTCTATATAGCAAAGGAGCATTAACTAGACAGCAACACTTCAAAGCCTCCTGCAACACACTACAACTCATGTTAAAGCAATTCAGAATAAATATCTAACAATACTTACAGGGGTTAAATGCATAAAGCAGATCTCAAAAGGCATGACCAAAGTTTGCAATATGATTCCAGGGAGCATTGAGCTGATGGTTGAATTGTCAGGGGCATGAAATTCTAAATATACATCCTGTTATATCAAATTACAGTTAGGTAGTTATTTTTTATGTCTGGTCCCTCACCCCAGGGTGAAAAACCCCAAATTATAAATTCATACAGGCCACACATTTTTTGATACGATGCCCTCAAACCCACCACCAAAATAAAAATAAAAATAAAAATAAGGTTTTTGTATCAACAGTTCATTTGCTACACATTAATAGAAGCAAAACATGCACTTGCTGCTGTTAGACTCACCTAACAACTATTCATGATTTTATTTTTTGCCCAAATAGTTGTCATTCTATTTACTAGAAGTACACAATTATATCCCACTCCCTAACAAAGAGTCTATAAATCATTTTGCCTTAAAACTCCCTACCTCAATTCTTTTCTTGATTTTATTTCTTTTTGAAATTCCCACAAATGCATACACAAAAGCGCAAAAGGAAAACAAACTTTCACTAGCGTTAATAAGATATATGCAGAGACAGTTATTTTGGTAATCAAAACTGGTGTAGCATTTTATAACTCACACCAGACAGTTTGACAAAGGAAACTGCTTCTTACATCATTTTCGTAATAGAATGTAAGACAATAAATCTCAAAGATGAAATAATCTGAACAAAGGAATTAAGGCATCGCTTTTTAAGTGTCTTTTTCCGCGGATAGAAGACGCCACTTGTTAAATATCACTAGTTCTGCATCAGGTTCCCACTCCTAACACAAGTTCACAGTATAATGACCCTCAAACCATAACAGTAAGGTAAAAGCAATTCGGGTCACTGATGCAATACCTTCACTATAACCATAGCTCCCCTTCAGTATGCACTCAATATACAATGACACAACAAGCAAACTGAGAGCAATGGATAAGTCTATCTACACTATTCTCAAATACATCAATAGAGTTTACAGCATGGCATTGGCTAAATTTTGCATGCTCAAAAATAAAAAGAGACAGTAACACCTCAATAGTCTTGCTTTGTAAATCCTCTCCGAGGACATCAGCTTGCACTCCTTCACTTCTTAGGGCCCGAATTGCATTCCCACGCATATGGTGCAAAGGATGTCTAATTCCAACAACTACTCTTCCTATGCCTGCCTAACAGAAAAAAGGAATACAGATTATGACTGCATCCAAGTAAAAAACCTTATTTGCAGCATCTTGGAAATGAGCATTGCTAAATAGCAAGATAATAAACAACGCAAAACCTTAGAAAGATGATGCATAGAGATACTTTTTTCTTGGACAGTTTAGACATTACACACCCTTGAAGAAAAGCTTCTCATTTTCACCGGTGAGAATATCCAAATACTTGGCATACAAGGATTAGCATTTGCAATATGGAAAAGCCATTCTGGTGACATTATACATTCTAATACATGTAATAGAAGCAAAAATATAGCTCGTGTTGGGTATAGCATCAACTGAGTCATCCTAATCGGTTAGCCTAGCAAGCCCAATCTAAATAATAAGCCCAGAAAAGAGAAAGAAAGGTTCAGCTCACTAAGCTCAAGTTTAGAGATCACAACGTCCGGTCAATACTCGAATCTAGCCAGAATGAATCAAAATTAGATAGATGACCAAGAGGCTGAGTGACTAAAAGGTTATTGAATAGATTGGGTCATAAGTCCAAATGGCCAGATATCCTAATGATCCAACGATTAAATCAAACATACGATTAGTATATCCTACAATTAACACATGCGAGGATCTCCTAACTAAGGTTAGTCGCTCAGCATCATTATCCGTTGAATTGCTTCTAAAAAACCTTCTACTCAAAGCATGCATAGAGACAGTTTGAACTATTTAGCTCCCAATTGGCATAACCACTTAGATGGTGATTTATCATTCCTCTTCAGAAAACCACCATTGACTAGCAACATGGCTATAAATGCACCTTCACTTCCTCCTAAAAAATAAGTGAAGTCAGAAAGCAAGTACATAGCAAAAGCCTTCTAAACACTTAAAATTTTGCACATTATAGAATCAAGTTCTCTATCTTTCTCTCACATCCTGGCAATATCTCTAAATTCCAAATTTTTTGGGATGATTTACTGACTTGAGTATTGGAGAATATATCAGGAAGCGAGTCCCGTGTATTTTGGACTCTTGTTTATTGTTGTGGTGTATAGAATTTGAACAAAAAATTAGATAGTTCAACTCCAATTATTCAAATCATAAATCCGAGATTTTAAGTACGTATCATTGGCGCTGTTTGTGAGAAATGCAATCCAGTCACTCGTTCCTACCGGATTCAGATTGCACACACAAAAATCCGTTAACCCATCATCTTTGATAAGTTCAAAGGTGAACAAAATGGCACATGAACAATCGAGCCAACCGCCAAAGGATGTCCCTTTTCATGGCATCCTCCTCGAAGAAGGCGATCAAAGAAGTGCTCACTCACCAGTCATTCCAAACATTAAAGTCTTGGCCACTCAAATGCAAAATATGTAAAAAATGTTGAAGTCTCTCTGAGACAGATTCCAAAACTAGACTTGTCATGGTGAAGTCCTCCGCCCACAAGCCTAGACCTCAATAAAGAGGGAGAAAAGTAAAATGCCACCTCATGAGGGAGCCACAATAGGCCAAAGATGCTCATAGCTCTCGAGGTGCACAACCAAGTTATTCCTTCCAAACTCAAATGATGCCTAAACTTTGAGATTTATGAAAATAATCTAGAGCGACGAAATGTTGGTATATTCGGGATTCCGAACACCCTTCCATCTGAGAGGAACGTTCATGCTTCAGCATGCCCTGAACCCTTCTGGTCAAGCAAATACAATGCATATCTGCTAATTATTTAGAATTGAGAGTATTCCTCAACACCAAAAGAATCACCTCAAAACTGAAGTGGAGGAATGAATAAAGAGAATAGAGTAGCAGGTTTTTCAAGAAAACTTTGCTGACAAATGACCTAATTGGATCGAACACCATTCACCTCGAAGATTAAGAAGCACCAACTCCCTCATAAATTCAAAATGCTAGTACTAAAACTATATAACAAAAATATTGACCCAATGGATCATCTGAACCACTTCCACATGTTACTTGGTTTCTAGGATCTAGAGAACGTTGTACTGTGCCTTTGTTTCCGTTTAATCTTAAAGGGAGACACATGGACTTAATTCTATAGGCTAAGACCAAATTCCATTGGGTCTTTTCAAGAACTAGTCAATAATTCCATTGGGTCTTTTCAGGAACTAGGCGATCAATTCCTAAGGAAGAAAAACAAACCTAACACATTATCAGAATAAGACAGGATCCCAACAAGAGCTTAAAGTGTTTTCTGGTAAGATTCAACGCTGAGGCCAGAAATATATCAAAACTTACCAATGAGGAGAAGCTAAATGCCTTCATGATAACAATTCAACCAAGCAAGATTTTTATGTTGCTGGTTCAACAATATCCCAATATTAGAGATAGAGGCAATCACCAGGGCCTACATCACAGTGGAGGACGCAAATGATGCCAAATGTCCAGAACGCTGAAATTATGAGTAGCATCCAGAGCATAATGGGAGAGGAAAAAGGAAAAATGACGGCGATCAACCCTCTTGAGAACATCGTAAACAATAGATGACCGAGTCAGGTGTTTGCAAAGAATGCAAGCCGATACACCTCGATACTCGGATGATCAAATGATGCAAATTTAGAATGAAAAGTTCCTAAAGTAGCTCAAGCTAGTCAACAGCCTAAAGAGAAGAGACCAGTTAAAGTATTATTTCTAATATCGATCTCTAGGGCATAACACTGAGAACTAACTGGGTGTTTTAAAAAAAAATTGAGACCCTTATCTAGAAAAGGCATCTCAAGAAATATTTGTAGAATCCTAGGGCTATTCCAAACAAAGACAAGGATGACAAAGAACCGCCCAAGCAATGACAAAATTGAGTAATTGCAGGGGTTATCAACATGGTATCCACTAGACCCGACAGCTCGACAATTTCAGATCATTAAAATGAAACTTCCTCTAGCAAGAAACTCAGATAGTGGCCTATTGATCCTCTTTAGAAAACTGCTATTAACTTATGACGTGACTATAAGTACGTCTAATTCCTCTAAAAGGGAGAGGAGAAGCCAGAGAACAAGTACATAGCAAAAGCCCTCTAAACACTTGATCTTTTACTCATATCCTCACAATCTCTCCCACATTCCAAATTCTTTGAAATAATTTACTAATTTGGGTGTCAATGAATATATCATGAAGCAAATCTCATATATTTTGAACACTTATTAATGTTATGATGTCCAGGAACTAAATCGAAGGTTCGATAGTTCAACTTGAATTATTCAAATTATAATCTAGATTTTTGATATGTATTAGTCCTAATACGAAAAAAACCACAATTCCATGAGTGAGTTTTCACATTGAATTTTGTTAACTATCAAGTAATCAATTCAGCTTAAAAACTTCAAGTTGTTGTCTAAATGACCGATAATAGTTTATGCGAGAAGCAAAAACCACTCCATAAGCAATTTTGTTAACTATCAAGGAATCAATTCAGCTTAAAAACTTCAAGTTGTTATCTAAATACCGGATAATAGTTTATGCTAGAAGCACAAACCACTCCATAAGCAATGTGGAATCAACAGCGGTTTCCCCTGCCATGTCAAGGAACCAACTAATCCTAAGATGATAAAACCTTCATGAAGGGCTTCATAAGAGTTTTATACGAAAAGAAAGCAAGAAGATTAATAAGCCCAAAACGAAGAAGGCAGAGCAAAAAGAAAGGTCGGAAAAAAGAATTGTTTCAAATCATCTCATAGAAATGCTAGATTTATCCCTTTCGTAGCCAAACCTTAATAAGAGAAGAGACAGCAGTGTGGTCGCCATGGCAATCCCCGGGCTCCATGTTGAGATAAGCAGTCGCACGTCGACACCACTCGCCGGCGGCCTCCACTGCCTGCACCTCTGCTGGCTTGGTCCCTTGAGCGTACAAATATCCCTCCCCAACGACGTCGCCCGCAGATGTAGCGATCACGCAGCCGAAATTCGGGTGAGGCGAAGTGAAACCTGCCGATTTGTCGGCCAACTGCGCCGCGCGCCGAATATACGAGGCGTCAAGCACGTGAGAGCCGTTGTTGTTTTGGGCGCTGGACTTGCACATCATTGAAAGACCACAACCTCTGGCCACTGAGACTGCCATTAGGGCTTAGCCCTCCCCTCTCTTCCTCTCTCACCCTTGGCGGCCATCTCTCTATTTCAATATTTAACGCCTCTGAAGACAAAGTACTACTGCGATTCAAACCGTAAAATTTTGGGTTATTTCTCATGGATATCATAATTAACAAGTGGGACATCAGGACGCACGATATTTGTGCATGACAATTTTGGTAACATATGTAAAGTAAGGGTTATGGGAAATTTATGAAATGGTTAGTCACGATTTATCAAAGATTGTTATAAAAGTCATTAGAGATTATTGTGAGATTCACACGATGGTTGATTGAAAGTTGGTCAAATGTTAGCTAAGCAATAAAGTTTATTAGAGATTTGTGTGATGAAAAGTCGAGTAAAAAGCATTTTTTAGTAAATAAGTAGTATCTATACTTGACAGGCATATGATAAATATTATATGTATTTGGAACAGCATAAGTGTACTTGATACACATCAAGGGATGCTTATATACTAATTCCTGTGGGATCAATGCATGTGGATTGTCTAGAGATGTCATGTCTAATGCACGCAAGAAGCACAGGTGTGACAATATTACTATAAAGTTGTGTCTGATACGATTTTAAGATAATTTAAAATCATTTTGCAATACAAAGGAGCACGATATTAAAGAGAGAAGAAGAAGATGTTCACATTTTATTGAAATTTAACTCAAATTATGCTCTTCACCATGATCAAATACGTTGCTTTGATATATTCCTAGGACGTATTATCGTTTGATTATTTTTATTCTTATTATATTTTCTATTATGGATTTTTAAATGTGTTAAGGCTCTTTAACTAGTAATTTATTCGGTTTGTAGTAAATAGATTTTGGAAAGGATTACTTTTGTAACTGACATTATTTTATAATTGATTTGTTTAGAATTTGTCATATAATTTTTTTAATTGAGAAAGATTTTTAATATTAAATATCTTTGTGTAATTTTGTATGCTTAGTTATATTATATTCCTTATATTGAAGAGTTTAGTGGCTAACATTTGATGAGGAATTCGAATTTATTTCACTGCATTGGTTATATGTGTGTTTTCATCAAATCCTAATAAATGGTATCAGATAGTATAGGCTATTTTGAGTTGTATAAATTATAATTTGATAGTATCAACATCTAGGAACTTACCATATCATATTGATCAATTTAATGAGTAAAATAGTTTCATTCTTTATTAATAAAGAGTAGGAATATTTTAATCCGAGAAGAAATGATAAAAGTCTTAACGGACAAGGAAGATAGTCAGAAGAAGATGAAGGATGAAAAGTGGCAAAATATGAGGGATATTATTAATTACATGATTAAGTTGTATCTCACAAGCAATACTCTTTAAAAAGTCACTAGTTTGTCAGATCTAGCGAAAATTTGGATGAAATTTAAGGGCCATATAAGTTCAAGTCATTGACGATGATGTTACATGTGAATAAGAGGTCCTATAGCCTTCGATTGTTAGAAGGGAGAAATTTCAAATAGTACTTCATTGTGTTCGACTGAAATTTAACATTGTTGCATCACCGGATCTTACACACTCATACGGACGGGAACTTGGCTGAGTTTGCGACCGTTTTTGTGCAAGACCCATACAACACGAAAAGCGAAATGTACATTTGAAGATGAGGACACGATTTGATTGTGAGGAGTTAGAGAGTACGAGGACAAAGACACGCGGAGTTTTATGTGGAAAACATTTCCGTAAATAAGAAGGAAAAATCATGGGACTTTAGTCTGAAAACTAGCTTTATTATGCTGTTAGAGATTACAGAGTGTGCTCAAGTCTTTCTCTCTCTCTTCTTTCTTTCTCTCTATATTAGTTAAGAAAGAGTAGAAAATGCTCGATCCCTTATTAGGTGCACAGTTAATGTATTTACAGTGGTTGAGCAATCCTTTGAGAGTTGTTCACGTGGCGTTGGTATGTGCAGGAAGCCTGCCACAAGCCCCACCAATCCAGTCCTCTGTGTCAGGGATGTGGCGTGCACGCTGGATGATCTCTTGTGATGTCACATATGCAGTGACCGGGCGTGTATTGCAGGCTATCATCCCTCTAATGGCTTGATGGGGTCAACAACCAAATCTCCTGGCACGTCGTCTTTGCAAGTGCGATGACGTCCGTGGCCCATCTTAAGTTCGCAGGCCCAAGTGGGTTTTAAGTCCATTGTGCCACATGGGCCGGCCCTAGTACCTGGACCTTTTAGGCTTCTTGGGCCAGGATCCCACTACAGGAGAATGGGTCCTTCAAGTGAGCCTGGAATAAAAATACCTATCAAACATAAATGTTGACAATTGATGAAAAAATCAATGATAAAAATAAGGCATTTGTCATGTCCCCGATCCCTAAGGAGATTTAATACATCTTAAGTTAAAATTCAATCTTATTTACTATTCCAAAATAAAATAATCAATCAAATTATAGGACCCGAAAAATATTATATCCAAAAGTAGTTCCGAATATCGACGACACTATGACATCAAAACATGTGTAAAAAGATATGTCCACATAAAATCAGAACAAATAATAACCACAATGGTCTTAGTATTAGATAGACCGAATCCACTACATTATTAAAAAATCATATCTGAAATAACATAAACATCATAAGCTACTATTTTTAGACAATTTATAGCAATAAAATATTAAATTTTCACATCCTAATTCTATATCCTTGGCCTGTCTTTCAAGCCAACCATCCTCTTCCTGCAAGTGTGTCCAAAGCCTATTAATTTGTGGATGGGTTAGCGCAAATATAAAAGTAATAGTAGGCCGAATGTTCAATAAGGCATATAATTTAATCAAATATATAATTTACCTTAAATTTGTATTGGAAGGAGTATGATTAGAATCATATGAGAAGACATGCAATTACCATAACATCCATGCAAAATTTTTAGATTTGATAATTTTGTTCTTACTTAAGTAATGTTCTATGAAAATATGCTAATTCTTACGAATCAATAGTTAGTAGGGTCTCTCACCCACAAATGAGCAAATAATCAAAATTTGAGTTATATTTATTTTTATATAATAAAAAGTCTTATATTACTATCCAAGACCTGTAGGTAAGTTGTCATTGTCACATCCCTAGGATATAATACGCAAATTAATAAATAAAAATTCACAATATAAAATTCAATAAATGTATTAATAACGACAAAACCTAACTTGAGCGTAACAATCCATACATACATAGAACCCAACACAAAACAACCCGTACAAGCCCTCATCGGATATAATCCGACAATAAAATACATCACGTGCTGTCCATAAGTCAAAATCAGAATTCTAATGAAACAACAACTCATCTACAAAATATCAATATCATATAATTCTCAATATAGAGTCCATGGTCCACAACCAACCATCCAAATAACCAAATACACCCTTGAGATCAAAATTCTAATAGGCATAAACATCCAAACTCACTAAAGAAAATAATGTCGCATTAGATTGAGTCCGAACTCCTACAATCGTATCCAAGTTATTAGTTTGAAGGGATAAAATATGAAAACGTGAATTTAAAATTCAATAAGTATCATCATATATGTAAAATAATACATACAAATTAGAGGGAAGGAATTTCACATAACAATCGTGTAAAATAAACTATAAGGTCCGTAAAATCTCTAAAAATTAAGGAATAGTCTCGTACTAAATCATTGTCGGTATCAAATCATCCATTCAAGACATAATCATAATAAATTACGATCTAATCAAATTTCATAAACGATATCATATCGTATCATAACATATCATGATCTGAGGTTACATTATATAAGCCGTAACTATCATCATATCTACGTGGAACATATACTATCGTTCAGATCCAAAACTCATAATCTCATATGTATAAATCAAAGGAAACTGGAACCAAAACATATAATCAAAATATGTTCTGATCTTAACACATATCCATACATATAAGACATTTCTATTGCCCAATCCATTGGCCAATCCGCACATTTCAAATCACATTCCAATGCAAATCCATATAAAAATACAAAGTATACATGAAATTAAAAAATCAAAGATTATTAGACCAACTTGAGAAAGAGTTATACTCGTCCAATAACCTTAACTATATTCGCTATGTTTTAGGTCGATAGCTTAAGGTAATCTATGTACCTTGTCTCCTATAGATTCACTTACTATGTTTTGCCACCCATAATTTTAGATGCAATATTAAGTTTAGTTATATATTATGAAGTTTGAATATATTAATTTTTGTTAATTTTTTATGATGATTCTAATTTAAAATATACAGTGGTGTAGGTCAATTATAGCACGCCTAAATCTTCCTACTGGTGGAAGGAAAATAATATATCACATACGTCCCCGTCGGGATTAAGCCTCCTTATTAGAAGCAGTACCAAAGATCACATATCTCAGATTACATATATCGACCCCTTGGGTCTCAAACTGCCATGGTCTACGTAGTGATCCCGCCTCCAGCAGCATACATGTGGACTAATATCAGACCAGATTCATAATTTTATAACATATGAATATACAAATATACATATATGTTATTCCGGGTTTTCATAAATAACAAAACCTACCAAAATTATAAATACCCGTGTAAAATCATTGAATAACCGGTAAAATATATATATGTACATAATAAATGGATGGGGTGCATAAAAATAATATACATGTAAAGAAAATCTCCAAAATATATACAAACATCATCGGATACAAAAATAGACCAAGAATTTGACTTACAGATAATTGTATTAACCGTATACTTTATAGATTTGGCAAAGGGATGTTTCGAGATGCCCGATTACCACTTTCTCTCTCTTCCTTTCCCTCCTCTTTCTTTGTCATGCTCAGCTGCATGAGGAATGGAGAAACCCTAACCCGCACGCGCTTTTATAAAGCGACTCGCACTCAAGCACGTGCTTTGGGCGCATGCTCTTGGGTAGCCCAGTACTTGAGCGCCACTTGAACGCTGCTCGAGCACAGCCCAAACATGGCCTATTCTAGAAATTGCGCTCAAGCGAGTCTCAAGCGCTCCTCGAGCGCATACATTCTAGTTTTCGTGCCTTGAGTATACAGCCGACGAACCTTGAGCGCCAAATACCGAACTGAAATCCTTTAAAATTTTATGAAATATTATTAATCTGACACATCTAATGAACCCAAAATATCAAATATATCTTAAATAATTTAAATAGGGATCCAGGTATTATAGTCATATATATAATATTATAGATAAAGTCAAACGCCACTTTCACCCCGTGAATAATAGGTTTGAACCTTGATTACCACCATAATATATTAAAGTATATTATAATATATCACTACTATTTTTTTTTATAATACTCCATGCATAAACAAATAAAAATTTTATACAAATATAAATAATTTTTATATTTTCTCATTTCAAAAAAAAAATATTTATAATTCTTTCATAAATTATAGAATATTCTATCAACTTATTTCAAATACATGCAATGTAATGCCTTAACTTTCTATAAAGATTTAAACTTGCTCAATTTTAAAATATATAAAAGCTACATTCTAAATTTTTTAAATATATGGACTATTTTACATCAATAATTTACAGAAAACCTAGAAAAATTTGTGTAATTTAACATCTCTTTTCAATGGACAAGCATGCAAGGACAATTCATGAAATTTTAGGATATTAAAAGCATAAACTTACTCATTTTAAAGATTCAGGATTATCATGGATGAATTTAGAGTATATAAAAATAATTTAAACATGATTTCAGTATATGTATAAGTAAAAATATAAAGAACTTGCTTGTCAATATAATATATATGAATTTCGCACATGAACTTTATGAAATTTACAAAGAAAGGAAATAAGAGTAAACATATATAGAGTATAAATAGTCTAGTTACAAAAATATAATATGTATAAGTATTTAAAATAATAAATACTCAATAGAGTAGAGAAAATCAATAACAAATGAAAGAAGTTTAGGATGTACTTATTTTAACTTTAAATTATCAAAATCTCTCTTAGATTCATCTCAAATAACCTCCTTTTACCTTATTTTTCTCATTCTCTCTTCTTTCAAAATCTGATAAAAAATGACCAAAAATCAATTGAACGTGCCTTTTGTAAAAGATTGACACATGTGAGTCTGTCAGTTGTGTATCGGGCATTGCGTCAAAATATTGTGATGTACATCAGGCACTAGCAATTGTCAAAAGTGCGCCCAAGTATCCCTTGGGTGTACATTAAGTGTGAATATTCTATCAAAAGTGTGCTCAAACTCCAATCAGGTATCCTTTAGGTATGACCTCTCTACCTAGAACATATAGGTACACGCGTCAGGTGTCAGTCAACTATTTTTCAATCCAATGTGACCCGATCTAAAGTTTACTTTGACCTAATTTTGTCATTTGACCTTGAGACTTCATTTCCTAAACTTATTTAATCATAATCGGATTTAAAATTTTGAGACTCGTACCTTAAAGCATTTGTATTGCTAATTTCTTTAACAACCTCGTACGATCATATTGTCACGGTATTATTGTTCAGAAAAGATACACTTAATTTTAATAAGGTTATCACTTTTTTTACTTATGAATGAGTTTAGACAGAAAGAATGTGTTGAGATTTCAGTGAAATTAAGTGTCTTGGTATCTACTAATGATAGAGGGCATGAGAGATGGGGGACTGTGGCTATAAGTTGAGAAGGAGCAACAGTTGGTTTAAGTATTAGGATATTTACTATTTCATTGTAATAAGAAGTATAATATAAAAGGGGATTATTTCAACAGAAAGTTAGAGAATAAGGGTAGTAACGAGCGACAATAACTGTAATGATTGAGCATTTATCATTACTTGTGGAGACCTTCTTGTCATATTCCTATCTCAAAATCCGATTTATTAATCCTTAATTAGTCTTCAATCATCTGAAATGTATTTATTTATTTTACCGATCAAAACCAAAATAATAACAGGATGCAAACCTAACGAAAAATCAATGAGCAACAAAAGTTTTGAAATAAAAGTATATCAAACCACGAGATTTAAAATGATACACTCAAAAGTAGTTCTGAGCACCGATAATACATGACCTTAAAATATCCGTAAAGAAAAATATTCATACTAAGTTGAAGTAAATCATCATAGTCTAACTAAACTATAAAAGAAGCTAAAATCGCCCTCAATTTCCAACATCATACACCTGAAAATTACAATAGTTAAAAATTGTAGCTGAATTTTAACTACTTAATCTATTATTTTGAATAACATTAATATATGAAGTAATTTTAAAATTCCAAGTCTAATCCCAAGCAATTTTTCTCTAATCCTAATCACTTACAAGTAAGTATTGAACCCTCTAATTTGAAAGGTTAATGAAAATAAAAGTGATAGTGAGCAAATTATTTAGTAAGGCATACAAATTTTTATAAGTATATATATATATATATATATATATATTAAAAATATGTTAAAATATGATATGATAAAATATCTAGAAAATCAATTGCATTATTTCATAAACTTATCATGTATCATCTAAACTAATGATCAATTTTAATAATCTGTACAATTATATGCTAGTATATAAACCAAAGGGACCAAAGATTGATGATAAATTCACTAACAAATGGGCAAAATTGAAACTCTGTTTATGATTATTTCACATAATTAAATGTTACATACTACTATTTAAAATTTATAAGTGGGTTGTCATATATATACCCCTATAGATGATATCTAATACCATTTTTAGTTCGTGGATAATAACCTTTAATTTTTACTAATAATATGCTAAAATATGTTCGAATATATTTCTTCAATTATCTACAATGACCTATACATAATCAAGTAAAAAAATCTACTCAAATACGAATATATTCTTCATATTTTTTTTTCAAAAGAGAAGATATTATTATCGTCAAACTTATATGGAGTTTTACTTTCTTATTTTTTCAAATATATGTCATATGTTAAATTATGGATATAAAGAAATTCAACTAAACAATTTAGAAATGTGCTGAAAGTGTAATATTTTAAGAATATGTAGTAAAATATCATGTATAAATTTCAAAATCAAGAAGAATAACATATTTTTACTAATTTATTTTGAATATAAAGTATACAGGAACAACTATATAAAAATTTAAAATATATTGAAACACATACTTAAAGATTTAAGATATAATATTACAAAATTTATATAAATTAAGTATAATTAGTATAATTTTATTAATTTATTTCAAGGATAGGACATGAAGAAATATATATTTTAAAAATTAAGGATATATAAGAATATTTAAATATAATTTAAAAGCACATATAAATATTATTGTAGAAAATCAGTTCTTAAATATAATGTATATGAATTAAATGTATGTATTTTATAAAAATTTTATAAAATAAGAGTAAAATCACATATATGTAACGTATAAACTTTTTAATTACGAAAATAGAATATGTATTAGTATTTAAAATAATAAATACCAAAAAAAATAAAATAAAAAGTTAAAAACAATGGAAAGAAGGTTTGAATGGACTTATCTTATACTTAAAATCTCTTAAATTTTACTTGTTTTCTTCTGCTCTAACATTCGTTCTCTTATTCTCTCTCTTCCTCTATTTTCTTTCCCTATCTTCTTTCCAAAACCATGTGATAATGATTAAATAAGCTGAGGGAGCCTTATATTGAAAACTGGCCTACATATGTGCTCCGATCAAGCGCATATTAGGTTGAAAGATACAAACCGTATTGCATATGAGGGGTTTTTTATGCATGTGTCAGGCATCCATATTTGGTCATATGCATGCATGTCCATTGCATGTACACATATCGAGCGTAAACCTAGATACATCCTTTAGGTACTACCATATTATCCAAAATATACATGTGCGTGGGTTAGGCACTATTCAAATGTCACATGGTCTAATTTATTTTGGTTAGAAAATAAATTTTGATTTAAAATCTCAATTGACTTTAATATTTTTATTACCTTAAATTAATTAATTATTATTAAAAGTATAATTCGAGATCTATATCTTAAAATTCTAGCTTTTCGTGCGGAAAAGACATGAAACTTTAGAAGCCACAAGATGAGTTACAACGAGAAAATTTCTCTTCATATCCTAAATACTTGAGGACTATGGAACATTTAAGATGGACAATGATAACTCATTGAGGTAGTTGTAATTGGGGATATTAGTTTGTAGATAAATAATGGGATGAAACTCATGTTGAGGTGCAACCAACATACTCTGAATATTCGGTTAATTATAATCTCAATTTAGAACTTGATGATAAGGGCTTTTACATGGTGTTTGACAAAGGCTAATGAATGCATACTAAATGCACTTCAGTTGTGGTAAAAGGAAGCAAATGTTTAAACTGATTTTTGACAGAAGTCTTGATTGCTAAAAATAATGCAAAGTGACCAACAGGCAGATTAATTGAGGTGGAAGGCAGAGTTCGATGATAAGTGTAAAGAAGACCAACTCTACCATAGAAAAGAAGCTAAAGGAGAGTGAAAATACTCCAAATTTGGCAGAACAAAAAAGAGTGTTGTTTTAACTTGTAGAGGTCGACACTAAAATCCTTGTTAATGGGAAGCTACCAAAGGGTAGGAAATGATCATTACCAATAAAACGACGGGTTCCCCATAATATTAAGGGAAAGTTTGTTAGGTTTTGGATTATTTTTTTGTCAATTCCGCAACCAACAGATATTGTGCGCCAATTCTAATAAAATCAGTGCTTGAAGAGTCTGTGAGTGGATTTCCTTAATAGGTTACACCCGATATACGTAAAGAATACACTTGCGTTAATATTACTATAAAGTTATGCATGATATAATTTTATGATAATTCAAAATTATTTTGCAACATACGAAATACCGCACAAGAGAGAGAATAGAGGAAAAAGAGAAGAAGAAGAAGATATTTACATTTCATTGATGTTTACTCGAGTTTCGTTCTACATTAAGATCAAATACTAGTGTATTTTTAGAATATATTATCGTTTGATTACTCTTATATCGTTATATTTTATCTTATAAGTTATTAGGAGTATTAAAAATTGTATTCAACTAGTTATCTATTCGAATTAAAGTAAACAAATTGCTAAAAGACGTACTTTTATAATCGACAATATTTTATAGTTGATCTATTTTAGAGTGTCCCATGATTTTGTTGTTGATTGAGAGCGATTCTTCCCGTTAAATATCGTTATGTAATTTTGTGTGCTTAATTGTATTGTATTTCTTGTGTTTAAATATTTGATAGTTAATGTTTGACAGGAGATTCATATTTATTTTGCTATATAGATTGTGTGCATGCTGTTATCAAATCCCAACACGAACCATTCAAGATTTGTGATAAAAGGTTGGATTAACACTATGACAATATTACATGCAAAGGCTTCATGACAAGGTCGACATTTAAGAAACCACCAAACTAAATTATACATACCTTAAGCTCAAAATGGGAAATCAACATACACATAACAAACCACAATAACTCTAAAACAAGAAGAAAAAAACATAATCCCACACAAAATATAGGGGCGGAGGCTGATATAGAAGCAGCAGCAGTCGCTAATCCTTCACCCCAACTTGTTAGGATCAGCACCGAAAGAACACTCAAAGAATAGCCCATGGCGGCATAGACTAAGCCCAAAACTGAGAAAATGCAGATGACCTAGACAAAAAGTCACCTTCTAGTTATGGTATGGCCCTTTTTGTCGATCATCCGAAGGATTCTTGTAACACACATCACAGGGTGATGCAAACAAATCAACTTTTTTTTTATATATATATTTCTACCAAAAATCCGTTGATATGAAAGATTTTAAAAGAAATATTCTTTATTGTAAAAGTTGAATATAAAGATATAGAACACATATTCAACACTTACTCTCACAAGCTCATCCCGAAAGTTTACCCTTAGAATTGTTAAAAACTAATAGTCATCTCAATTACACACCACTTAGCTTTACTTCTTAGTTTTAGCTTGGATAGCCGCTTGCTTCTATATTCCCTCTATATCCTCTTAGGATTTTTGAGGGGTTTTTTTTTTTTTTCAAATGAGAGGATTTCATCCATAAACTAACGGTCAAAATCATCATTCTACTATCCACTATGAATGACTAGGAATCTCTTTTTAAAGTATTTTTCATAAATATCTCCTTTAAATATATTTTAAGGCTTTTCATATTTTCTATACTCAATAACATTTTAAAGTAAAATATCTCTCCTTTTTTTTTCTCTATACTATCATAAAACTATCTAGAATATTTTAAATAATTATCTATCATATGCATATATTTTATACATAAACATTATACATACAATGCATCCTTGGTCTGTGTGTCGCGTCGACATTGTTCATAACCTCAATGTTTATCAAACATCTTGTGACATCTTGTTGCAATAAAAAGTCATATCCTTGTCACATTTGGCGGAGGATTATAGAGGTTTTGTGTCAAGTAGATATGCCACACGTATGGATGATGCCCATATATATATATATATATATATATATATATATTTGTGAGACAATCAATTATTTATGAGATTTTAAATAATTCTCAAAAAGAATTATAGAAAAAGAATGACACATATACTTTGCTTTAAATTGTTATTGAGGGTAGATGATGTGAAAGATTTTAGAGTATTCTTTTAAAAACAATTTATGAATAATAGAATAATGATTCTAGTCATTAGTTAAAGATGTGATAATCCTATATAAAATAATGAATTCCTATCATTTAGGACAAACTTAAGATGTTAGAAAGACGCTTGAGGAGCTGATCAAGCAAGCCAACTGACATAAAATTATATAGTGATATATAATTAAAAGAATGATTAGTTTTGAAAAACTTTGTATAAGTAATTGTGGGATGAGCTTACTGTTGGGGTCTGACCTGGATACACGCAACCTAGTGTAGAAAAATAAAATCTGAACCCCCTTCAAACGTCAATAATTAAATTTGTGAGTATAAAAAATATAAAAATATACTTAAAATTTATGCAACTCATCAATCATATATATAATATTAAAATTAGGATTATTATATAGAGAAATTTTATCCTAAATAAAATAAAAAAAATAAATATAATTTTTACTAACGGTATCTCAAAATTAAAAAATAATATAACATACTTTTCTAATAAAGTCTCATCAAATAAAATCAAAATCAAATAAAATAAAATCTTTTCTAATAAAAAAATTTAAATTTCTTCTAATTTGAAAAGTCTATAATACCTACATCAATTATACCGTAATCTTCGCACGAATATTGTGTGACTTTTTGATGACTATCAATTTGTTGTAACACCCATAAGGAAGTAACCAAAATTAAATATTTACACTGTGAGTGTTAGAGAGATATTTTATATTTTTATATTTAGTTTCTATAATGAAGAATATTTTATTTAAAAATGTTATAAGGCTACATATTTTATGGCAAAAAGATCAAAATAATAATAATTTGTCTACATCACGAGGAGGGTTTTAAGCAAATATTTTACAAGAGCGACGAAAAGTGTAATCCAGTGACATTATGACTCGGCCTCCTTTGCAAGGTAGAAAGGAAAAGATTCCAAATTACAATAATGGATTTGGATTCGGGGCTCAAAAGGGATGGAAAGCCGCCTTTTTGAACAATAAGCAATGTGTTTATCCAGATTCTAATAACATTCGGTAGGCCTCGGTTGGATTAATTTTAATGCAAAATTAATTTTTCTGAAAAATTATTGTTTATTTGGTTTTGAAAATTTTAAAATAAAAATATTTCTTAATTAAAAATAAGAATAATCTATATTAAAAAAAATTTTGAGTCTATTAATTGGTAGAATTCATAAAATAAAGCAGAACAGCTATGCCCGACTTGCCTCTCGCCATCGACCGCCAACATCCCTTGTCGATTTTGTCCCCCAAGCACCGCGACCCCTGTCGTGCCTCGGCCGCTATCGCTCCGGTCGCCCATCAGCCACAGCGGTGGCAATGTTTTCTTCAATGAAACATTACTCCTTGTATAAATTAAATTGTATGTTATTTATTGCTGCCTTATTTTAATCTTATCTTATTTTCTTTGGCAATTGAATCACATACTGTTTAAGAAAATGATGAATATTTTTTTCTCCCTGAAAATATATAATATGTACTTATCCCTATATTGTATACATTAAAATATAAAGTAAAATGCTTTTTAGTTATTATTCTTACAATGTTTTGCCTTTTACTGGCTGCAAATTAATCTCTCCTTCCTCTCACCACTCTTGTTGTACTGCCAGAGGCGAACAAACAACGGTAGTGTAATTTTTACAGCACTTTTTATCAACTGTATAATATTCAACCATTTTTTGATATAATTTTTCATACTCTCTGATAATTACTTTAAAACTAATAAATTAATTTTGAAAATAACAATTCCTCATAGAAAACTGCGTTCATACAAATGGGGAAGACTTGCAAGTTTATGGAAATTCCACAAAACTCCCCCGTTGTTCTTCTAAACATGGAAAGCCACTCAAAGCTTAGCACACTGCTATGACAGTTCATCACCATTAAACATCACCCCCACGCAGTCGCACTCCGACACTCAAATCCTTGTTTACGAGGAAAACAAGAAGCCTCTCACCCCAATCATCTCTCAAACCCCATTTCATTCTCTGATCAGTTTCTCCAAAAACAACACAACCCCCCTTCAGATCTACCGAGAAAGGAACCAAAGAACAAAAAAATCAAGATAATAAGAAAAAAGAATGTCCTCTGGTGGGGTTATTTTCTCTCTCCTCCTCCTGCTGTTCTCAACTACCGCCTTCAATTCTCACCGAGTAAAGCTCGCCCATGTAAGTATCTAGTGCTTTCAGTGCTCTTTTTTTCTTGGGAAAATTGGGTGAAATTTTCTGGGCATTTGTTAGATTGATTGTTTGCGTACTATTTTTCAAGGCAAATGTGTGTTCATCGGCGAATGGCACAGATGTGGAGGGGATGAAATTGGCGCCATTGATTGATCAAGAAAAACTGGAGATGATGATGGTGATGAATGAGACCAGAAGAAAACTGGGAAGCTTCCAGATTTGCGCGCCCTGCACTTGCTGTGGCCGTGGGGCAAGACTCTACTGCATACCATCCCCTTGTTGCTATGCAATCAATTGCAACATACCAAACAGGCCCTTTGGGTTTTGTTCTTTCACTCCTAGGACCTGTCATTGCTTTGGATGCCATCTCTAATTCAATATTTTCCCTGTAAAATTCAGTTTAATTTAAGGGTCGTCTCTCGAATCGAGTGGGGTAAGCTTGAATGGGAAGAATATCTGTTCTTTTTTATCAGGAAAAAAAAATGATCATTATTTGGGGGCAATTATTTCGAGAAAAGATTTTGCAATTATCTTTTTGTCTCAATCCCCCCTATCAAGATGTTATATGCTATGCTACTAAGCTCCAAATCCTAAATATGGTGCATAGTGGGGTTGTGATTATGTCATCAAAGATTGAGATTTCATTGTTAATTTATCTTCCTATATTATTTTAATGCAAATTCCTTGACCACTATGCTAATGCAACTTATATTCTCAGTACTGCAAGTGTAATTCTTTTCTTAGTTTCCCAGATTTCTTTTATGGCCCTGTTTTTCTTGCATAGTAAATTGTAGTGGCAAATTGTTCTTATTCAAGCTAGTTCGATTGAGCTTTCTGTTAATGAGTGTTATTTTAGTGGAATTGTGTCAAAAGAGAAGCAGAATATTGAATTAGAGATACTGTTTTTCAGGTAGAGAAATTATTTCAAGTTTTTTTGTTATTGTACAAGGCTAATAATCATTAAAGGAGAATTGGTTGACTCAATCTCGCATCAAATACAAATCTGTGTAGATCAAACAACAACAATGATAATATTATTTCTTATTTCAAGTTATACTTTTAGTGTTTTTTTAGGGGGAAAAAAGCTATTTAGAAATGGAGTTATTCTCCATTAATGTGGGGAGGTTGGCAAGATGGTCAATGGACTTGAGTCAAAATAGCATAGCAAATGCATTTATACTGGAGGCCCCTTCAGCCGATGAAGTCAATAATTACAGTGCGGCTTCTGCAATTCTTTTTATATGAATCACTCACTACTTTTTATAAGAGTAAAGTGGAGGCTTAGCATAGTGGTAGAATTATCACCGTATAATTTAATAGTTACCGAATCAAATTATGAAACAACTTCTTGTATAATAGTAAGACAGCATATAATAAATCTAAAGTGATCTGACTTTTTTCTGAATCACACATAGGGAGAGTTTTGTATACCCAGCTGACTTTCATTGCTTTTGTGAAAATAGTGTTTTTGTGTTTGTTTTAATGGATTTGTTAGGTTGTTGGTCATTGCCAAAAGGGATATAGCCACCTCCATTGTTGATGAGGTGGGTGGCAGTTGGGTAGGAGCAATTAAGCATTATCTACAGCTTGACCCTCCCCCAACCCCGCCCCCTCCCCACACACACGTGTATGTATATACACAGGCATACATACATGCATACATATTTATATATACACACACGTATATATATTTATGTGTGTTAATACCAAGTAGTATTTTTCTTTTTTTCATTTGCTTGCTTTAAGTATTTATGAGAAATTAGGGCTCTGGGATATAGAATTAATGTAGAATTAGCAATTGAAGTAGATCTTGGAATTCACAAAGTGAAGGTGTTAAATTTTGTGAAGCTAAAGATAGAAGAAATATTGTGCATATTTCACTCTTATGATTGAATATCATCGTTGCTTCCGGTTCCGGCACGGTATCTCAGCCGGACCCTTTCCACCTTTGTTTAACATGGAATTCGATAGTTTTTGTTTAAATATCGATTCTCATAATCTCAATACTTACATTTATGTCTTTTTTCTAAGAGAAATTTTGTTAAAAAAATATGAAGTTTTAACCTTTTTTTAAAAATTTAGCTCAATCCATTCATATGTATAATGACAGTAATCCATCCCTCTTTCTTCTAATCGATGATGGAGTCACTCTTATACCCACTCATTTTGCAAGCTGTTATATATTAAAAGTTGACAATAAGTAAGCTGTTATATATTAAACCCACTCATTTTGTAGAATGTTGGAATGCCAATGAGAAAGTAAGATTTTTATAAAAACTTAGAGGTTGTAATGGTTATATTAAGGTGAGATGATTTTGAATAATTAGAAGATGGGTGACATTTATAATACTTTAATATGCTATTTTGGTATCAAAATTTTATATTACAAGTATAAATGTTAATTATTGAAAAAATTAAAAAAAAAACATTATATTTACGAAAATTATAATAAAATGGTTCTTGTTTGGGCTAGAGTTGTTGATCTACCCATGTGCTTTTCTGTAAGTAGCTGCAGGCAAGAGATAGTACAGACCCTCTCCTCTCTCCATCTCTACAGGTAAGCAGCGGACAGCTTCCCTTTTAAGAGGGTGGCGCTAAAGACAAGTAATGCCAGCGAATTTAAAACCACCGCTAAGAATTTGATCCAATTCGATTTATTTTGGCCTGGGTTTATATTGGATTTGAGGAAATTCTGAGATATTTACAATTGAATTAGTGTTGGGTTTGAATTTAATTCATCATGAAAATAATCCTAATTCTTTTTTAAGCCCTCTAATATTATAAAATAACTACTTAATATAGTAAATTCGGACTTAAACTTAACCTAAATGGCCGATTGTTTATCAAATTTGAAAATATTGTAGTTCAGGCTCACATTATACGCTTAAAGTAGTAGGTTTGGGCTTGCAATCCCTTCTATCAAATCCCGACTTATTATTCCCCATTAAAGTTTTCTGTTATAGCTATCATATAATACGAAAATTTTGCATACGAAATTGCTCTGTTATTTTAAGTTTATATATTTAATCATGGTCGATTTGACTTTTATGAATGAAATAGTTGAGTTGAGTATGATTTTTCTTTAAAAAATAGTACTTTTAAAAAACTTTTAGTATTTTTTTAAAATATATATTTCAACGTGATATATCATTTATTTATTTATTTATTAAAAAATTTTATTTATATACCTATTTATACACCTATTTATGTTAAAATTATTAAAAAAATAAGTATAGGTCATGGCTCGATCAGCTTGTTCTTTGGTGGCAATTTGTATTGCCTAATAATTTGTGAGGATGGCCTGCTTGGAGCAGTAGGGTACCCTCAGTCGATTTCACAAAGCTGTTACCATTTAAATTAGGGCACTTGATGACCAAACTGCTTTAAGCTATTTTGGCTCGGTGTTCTAATTTACTTCTTCGACTTCTACAGATGAAGTTAAAGTTGACAGCCGATTTTGAGAAGCACCACATAATTCAATTGTCACATCATCCCCATCAATCACAACCAACCTTTGGAAAGCACAAATAGATATTTTACTTAAATATTTTAATATATAATTTAGCATTATTTTTCTTAGGATAATATTCATACTTTATTAATATAATAAAATACAGTTGAATATTCACTTGAACATATGAAATCTTATATGACTCTGATTTATAATACTAAAATCAAATATAGAATGCAAATGTAATTAGAAGATTGTTTAGCACTGATTGAGCAAATAATTTCTTATAATATCTAATATGGTATTGTATTTTATTCTATAAATTAATTTTGTCTGTAAAATATCTATTTATAATCAACTTAAATATTAAAAAATGTAATTATTTATGCATGATAGTTTAAAAATTATACTTATTAAAAAAATAAAAAAAAAATGTCACAAAAAATAACTTTTAACTGCCAAACAAAAAAGGGCCATATCCACTGTGGAAATTCTTTACTGTAAAAGAATCTCTAACTGCTAGTCAATGTTTTTTTGTCCCAGTTGAATACTTTTGTGGTCCGATTATGCTAGTGCTGGACATGACCAAGCAAAAGGAGTGATGGTATCCTAGAAGGATTGCAGGACTCCTCTTATAATATTTGACCCCTAATTTATATTTTATGACTTTAATAATTGAGTAAATTATTAAAAATAATTTTATATTTAAATTAAAAATTAAGTATTGGAAGAGAGTTAGCCGATACTCGATCTGTGCAGGTACGATGCTCGTGTATAGGCTAATAGAATGTGTATTACTTATACATGGAAAGTAACGCACTCATAAATGGGTTAATAGAATAGATATTGCTTGTGTGAGGTTGAGGCACGGTTGTATATGTATGCATTCTATCTTTATATCTGATGAGCGTATAACTAGTACGAGTACATTAGTTTATTTATATAAGTATTTTTGTTTTGATCTAGACCTTTTTGCTAAGATCCCGAGAGAGGAGATAGAAAATGAAGAGAGAGGAGTGAATAATGTTGAATTTTGAAGACTATTTTGTGTAAGATTTTGGTAATATTCGATTTGAGGTAAATATATATAAATTTATTATTCTTTTATTGTTAAAATATTTTAATTGTCTCTTTGATATTTATATGTATATTATTCTTTAATATTTATATTCGACTTATTTTACTCTGCATGTTAATTTTATTCTCATTTAATTTAAAGACTTGCGCCTATATTTATAAAACTTGTCATGGAATCATGACATCATGAATATGGCCTTGCATGTCTTTTATGCAAATAATTGATAAAATACTTTATTTTTAAATCTGTAAAAATTATTTATTTTCTAAAGTTAGAAAAATTTATAAATTTATTATTTATTATAGAGTTTTTTTATTTTAACTAAAATAAGAACCATTGTGGAGATTTGATAAAAAATATTCAAAAATGTATTAGTATATTATTTATAATTAAATGTTATATTTAATATCCACGGGTCTGAATAATAATATTTGTCCATTTATAGAAAATAATATGTAATTTATCTATCCATAAGTTTTAAATAGTAATATATGGCTTATGATATGAGGAAGCAATTGTAGCATGATATTCGATATTTGAATCTCATCGATGAGGTTATTATGTATTGTTAGTTCTTATATTTTTATATGTTTTTATCGATATATCATCATTTTTGACATTTTTGTATTTGTTTACTATTATCATTCCTTATATTTTATTCATGGATATTCACATATACAAATTATATATACTTTATTGAACATTAAACTACTTTTATCACATTTCCTAACCTATTAAATATCAGTTGGCTTGAATCTCATATAAAATCATCGATGGAGAGTTGTTCTTAGATGTGTTATTTTGGGATATTTTTATTATTATTAGATGGTAATCTTAAATAATTATTTAATTTTCAAAATGTGCATATTGTGATCGTAGGCTTTCAAATTTTTAAATAATAGTGTCGTCATGATTAGTTGAATAATTGATCTTGTTTTCTTATTGGATTATTTTTGGGCGCATGGATTAATTTAGAAATACTCTTAGATTATGGTCATTTATTCCTAGAATTTTGCCTATTTATATTGAATT
Organism: Nepenthes gracilis; assembly: GCA_033239525.1. Taxonomy (NCBI): domain Eukaryota; kingdom Viridiplantae; phylum Streptophyta; class Magnoliopsida; order Caryophyllales; family Nepenthaceae; genus Nepenthes; species Nepenthes gracilis. The sequence goes on from BSYO01000007.1 coordinate 18,033,078, forward strand.
TATATAATAGTATTTATTATAAGCTCATATCTCAATTTTTTAAATTAAATTTTATTTATGTCATATTTTTATAATTTAAAATTAGAGACGCGACACATTTATATTTGTAGAGACAAATATTATCTTAAGAAAAATCAAACTTATGCACTCATTAACATCTTTCTTTGAAGTTTCTTTAAACATAAAACATGGCCTAAAATTGAGTACAAAGAATGCCCATGTCTTCATCCTCTGACAATTTGTGCTAAATGCAAGTTTGATTACAGGGACTTTATCATAATCATCACAAACATTAGGATTTATTATTTTTATATGGTCAAAATCTACTCTTATAATATAATAGGATAAGATTAAAAACACATTAAAATAGTATCTCAAACCCTACTTCAATTGCTTTTAAAATGGCCTAAATCATTTGAAGGATAAAAGAGCTTTATATTCCAAAAAAGAAGAACAGAAACCAGATTATGAACCACAAAGTAAATAAATATAGTTCCTTATGAAAGCATCCTTTCATCGTATGTCATTTATATCATTTATTTTTCTTGTTATCAAACACTAGAAAATTTCTAAAAGAAAATTTCTAAAATTTCATGATTTCCTTGTGCATAAATGAACCCTACCAACCCTATTCAAATTGACGGAGCTGACACTCAAACTTTAAACAAATAAATTAACAAAACTTTTAAAACAATTTATGCATAAATTTATAAATAAATCTATTATCAATCATGAACAAAACATATCTGCAATCCTATGAAAGAGTTTGCTCACAAGCTCATAAACAAATCTAATCAAGCTATTCATAAAGACGACAGGAATACAGCCCTGCCGTGTATCCAAGCTCGTAAGTCTTGGCTTGTTTATCTAACGAGCTTTACAATTAGGCTCGAATTTTGATTGGTTTTAAGAACAAATATCCTCCAATAAGTTCATACTGTTCAATGACGACTCAGTTCATTTACAGCCCTATACACAAGTACAAGATCAAATTCACAACATCCGAGATTCTTTCGTTCCTGATTCAACCCAAGCAACATCTGAAGCAATAAGCATACACCTCGCATGCTTGCTTTCAACACACAAGAACAGGACCACGAACAATTCTTAAATACGATGGATTCACATCGTCTTTCACATTACTACACTCAGGTTGCTGCCTCAACTCCGAGCTATACAAGCATCCGGCGTCAAGCATCATGAAGTCACAATGACCCCAAATAATCCGGTAAGGTTCTCAAAGTTGCGGGATGAAGGATGCTTTCCTGGGGTCTTTAAACTGATAAACTGGGTTACAGAATAGCTTCAGCTCCATAAGCTGGTTTATTAAAGCACTACGTTTGGCCCTCTGCCGCCATCCTGGTGGTTAAACCATCAAGCGTAGATTGAGCAGCCACCAATTTCTCCCTCAGCATGGCATTATATTCATACAGATCTTGAATATTCTTTCGAATATCCGACATGTCCATAGAAGATCCACTCTTGAATTCTGCAAGGAACCAATGCAATTAAGAAATTAGGCAGAAAGTGGTTATTATGGATAAAAATATTAGCTGATATCTAATATATTGGCAAATTTGTAGTGTTATCGAAAGGCCCAATACTAAATTACCCGATATTGGAAAAATATCTCGATACGGTGACCTATTGCAATATATTGGTCGATTTTTTTTTTTATTTCATTTCATTTTTGAAAGCTTAAATTCACGTGTCAAAGATGCATAAATTTTCTAAAAAAACTAAATACATGTTTTCTTGAAGTATAAAAAATGCATAAATCAGAAGTTTTAGAGATATTTTCAATAACCTATAAGAACATCAATAGTAATTTTGACAAAATTGAGTACGAACTCTTTAAATAGGTATATAGATTGTCAATGATTGTCAAATTTTAATAAGAGTTTTTTTCACATTCCCAATATCTGATATGGATACAAATTACTTGATATAGTTGCAACTTGTACCGATATTTTCATCCATGAAATACACCCAAATAAAACTCCAGACAATGCTTGTAATACGTGAACATTTGTGTGCCAAAAGTTCTTCAAAACAATCAAGATATAACTCACCGGCTAAAGGTGGCAGGGGTGGAATACCATTATCTTGAGCCATGGATACTGGAAGAGTAGAAGCACTCCGTACACAAGATTTGATCAGGTGTTCACCTTTTACAGCTCCTGATGGTTCTTTTACAACCTGTTCAAACAACAGAATAATAAAATGCGTGATCGATTACCTAATTTTTTTCCTACTTTCTTCTTTATATCATAGTCAGAGTATGATGTATGCCAAGAACATAACACGTAAAAATCAGAAGATGCAAAATTAGAAAAGCAAACATAACAAGATCTCTTGAGGTGGCATTTTTATCCTCGCAATGCAAGAGAAGCAACCCAAGGTAGACGATTTCACAGAGATCGTTAGCATAAGTCATTGATCGAGACAAAAACAATGGAAATGAAAATTTGAAGGGCAATACTAACCGAGCACACCGTTTCATTAGGAGGGCAGATCTTTTCACCAAAACTGATTGTACTCAAACCGCTCTCTTGCTGCATCTTTTTCCTCAAGGATCGTTGCTTTCTCAATGAGTCAACCATATTGCAGGTACAACATGATTTGTTTCTAGTAGTGTCATAGTCTTCTTGTAAGGCATTACAGCCCCATGTATACAACACATATTTTCTCAACTAGTTGATAGTCAAATAGATTTCGGTCAACCCAGTAAGAAAAGATTGAAAAATATATGAAAATAAGGAAAAGCAGGATAAGAAAACATTGGACAAAAGGAACTTACTTTATCCCAGCGATCCATAGCTCTCCTTCGTCTTCTAATATTTTGGAAAACTTGATCTTCATTGCGCAGTCTTTTAATCCTTGATTCACACTAGATTGAGAAAAAAACATGAGAACGGAATGAAAAAACCCAACCCTATTTTTCAAGAATGGAAGTGAAATTCTTCTTGGACACCTATGTCTATCCAATTGAGAAGACATTTCTCTTGGGCTTTCGTGTTGACCATGGATGAAATTAGACATATCAGTATCAGTTACAGCTATATTAGTATCTGACATATCGGATATATCAGAAAGAAAAATATTTATGAAAATCATAAATTGATAGGATTGTATCAGCTAATATATCAGCTATATTGGTCCATATATTTCAATATATGGCCTCAATACCGATACATAACGGCTAATATTTATATCAATAGGGTTGATGTTTAACAAACATTTTGCCAATACTTTCTGAAACTTGTCAGAATATTTTACATTCTTTCAGTCTATTGACACATTCAATGAATTGGGGTATTCAGCAATCTCTAGACAATATATTGTTTACATTGGATAATTGATCACTGATTATCCAAGTTCTATTCTTTACATCTTATTGCATTTGGCCAAGCTCAAGACAATGTATCTCACTGTTGAGGGTGAAACAATACCTATTCAGGCAATAGTCAGCAGCACCCTTAAAATTTGAGAAGAAATATTTAAATGAAAAGGCATAAGGATGGATGCTAAAGCAAAATGCCCAGTGCATGTAGAACAGAGCAACAATTGTCAACTATCTCTCAAGAGAATACATCCCCTGAAACCACCAACGTTACGTTGATAGCATATTCTAATTATAAATTTCATCATCAATAATGGCAAAAGAAACTGAAAACGGTGGAAAAGAACATAAGTTGATGGAAACGTACTTGCACTAAAAAGTAGAAAAAAATCCCGAGACTAATGCAGTAAAGACCCCCGATGTTTGCAAGAAAGCTCACTGCACATTCCAAAAGAGAAAGGCGTAAGGATCTTTGTCAATAGTAGTGCATCATCTCCACAAGTCAAAAAGAACTAAATTGCAGCCCAACCAGAACTATTTTCCAATTAATAATAGCAATCACAGCCATCTAGATTACTAACAGCATGATCATAGCGACAAGAGAAGTTTTGCCATTAATCAAATAACGGAAGATTTTATATTAAATCGAGTGGAATGAAAAAAGCACATGTAGATAGTTTCCATAGTGAAATTTAAGGCTTTATTGATGTTTTGCAGATCATGTAACAAGAGGCTAACGAAATGCAAAAAACCAAAACTGCCATCATTTATCATATCATGTCAGCCACAGTATATTGGACCTTCAGAATTCAAACCAATGTTTCCTCTTAGTGATCATTCAAAGTCAAGGGCCCCACCCTTTGCACTTGACTAGAAGTTATGCAACCATAGATAAAGATATCGATATCAGTATTGGTCGAGTCTATATTATTATTAAATATATTAAATGATATGTATTAATATCTGATATATCAGAATAAAAAATTTCCTGAAAACTGTAGCTGACAGAGCCGTATCAGTCGATATTTTAGTCACATTAGTCATATCAGCCAATATTTTAAATATTGGCCGATATATCATGACATGTTATTGACACGGTAACATATCATTATATTGTTGCAATATCAGACTCATCCATGCTTTTTCCTCCAAATGTTTGCAAGTCCAATCATTTTCTTTAAACAATAAGGGGCAACAGACAGAAAAAACTCTGCATCCCTGTCTAATGGATCAGATTCATAAATTGATCTTTATCAGAAAATACTGGCGCATGGTTTAAGCGTCTTTTGCACCTAAATTTTATCTAGGATGCTCTCTCATATGTTTTTACCAACTTTCTCAGAGAAATTAGATGTAACGAAAAATTTCACAAAATTAAAAATATTTAAAAAGAATAAATAGATAAATTTGTCATACAATACAACAGAAGATAAGAAAGACCAATAACATAATTTAAGAAAAAATACAGATATAATTACAAACCTGGTCCAAAAATATTCTCGTTATTGATCTCAACTAAATAGTTGGAGAGAAAATTGATTTGCAATGTAGTGTTGACAAATCCATCTGTTGAACTCTGAAGGGATGACTGTAGCTCTGTTGCATTGGTGATAAACGAACCGGGCAAAAACTCGTGAAATAGAGGTTGAACAAGCTTTAAACCATGTAAATTAAGGTACAATCTGGGAAATAAATTAAATTTCAGTATATTTGTATCCACCCCTCTAAATGTGACAGGTATATCTTCTTGATCGGATCCATTCTTTACAGTGCCACTGACTAAACTCAGATGTTTTTTATAAGCACGATTCTTGGCTGTCAGGTTGAACTGGAAACCAACTGCCAATGCAGGTTCATTTGGAAGATCAGCAAACCACCAGGTGATGAATATGTTATCTCGAGTAAGCGGACAATTATTGCACCTAAGAGCAATTGTCGGCCCCCTGCTGGTATTCAGACAAGTATAATTTGCAAATGTTGAGAGACTCACTACTCTATAATCAATGGAGCCAGGGTTTCCCATAGCTAAAGTACCAAGACCACGCAGTTGAGAACAACTCATACTAGAAATTGTTGTTATATTGAACTCCAAGTCGTTGATAAAAGATGCTAAATCAGGTGCATTTGTTGCCCTCACATTATGCACCTCGACACTTCTTTTTGCTATGATCTGATACAGCAGCCTGAGAAAAGATAAGGAAATACAGTAAATGAACTGTTCCAAACAATTTGTGCTTTTATAAATTGCCAATTCCTCTTATATGCTGTAGCAAGACTAGCCAAACAGTACGTGGCACGGTATTGAATTTCTGATAAAACAATGTATACTACTAAATACTCACGCAGATAACAGACCAATGAATAGCATCAAGCTAGCCATGGAGAATGCTCCACCAAGTTCAGTTTTACGCTTCACAACAACATTTTGATCATCCTGCAGAAAGCAATGTATGGCTCAAAGATATGAAAAATTATTGATATGCTATACAAGACCACACAGTGAATAAAATTGTAAAGGATCAGAAAAAGACGATGGTGCAGGAAACTGAACGAGAACAGTACATGATGCATTCAAATATGTGAAGTATATTATCATAGAAAACCAGCCATGGAAATCATAACACCTCTTAAACTTGCATGACAAGTAGCCAAAGAATGAAATATCAGCTAATATATATGATATTTGGCCTCTAACAATGATATTTCTTGATACCTTAAGTTCCAATTTGCAATAAAAAAAATTACATTCAATACATCTGATACCAATACCTATCACCTGATACCCTGGTGACCGACACCAATATTGTCATCCACAGATGCAGCATAATTATAAACCAGGGTGGACTAAGCCAATATCCCCATTGCAAAAGACAGAATTTGCAACAAGTACAGGGAAGCTAACAACGCCATGAGAGGTGACAGACTAGCATTTATACAAGCCTAACACCGCACACCATCCCGCTCTTTTAGACATAATGTCACAACCATCTAAAAATGTTATTGGCCAAAGCGATTTTGCATAGTCTTTGCTTTTTGTTTCCCACATTATATGCAGCAGCCATACCACTATCCATATCATCTACTCACTGATCAATACAATTTGAAACACCACGTCCTACTTTAATACATGAGAATCCAAGAGCTAGGACATGCTGATATTAGTCAACTGTAAACAACGTTAGAGTTGGAAATTGTTTCAAGACATTTCCCAACAGAGTTGTAATAGCATTGAATTCCCAAGTTCACTGATAGAAGCCTGTTCTGTGAACTGGACTCCAAGTAATTCTTTAGCAGTTTGTGTTGGGGTTCGGCCCAGCGCAGCGAAACAGAACCTAGACCCTTCGTCAAATGTCAACCACCAAACTCGTGAGCACAAAAAACACAATAATTATAACGTTTTTAACGTGGAAAACTCTTTTCAACCAAGAAACAAACTACGGGACAAACTCTAAACAAATCAATTATAATAGTGTCGGTTACAAATAACCCCATCCAAAATTCATTCACTACAATCCCTTGTGAAGAATAGTTAATTACAACTACCTTAACAGACCTAACAACTTATAAGAGAAAGTATAACAAGAAATAAAAACAACCAAACGAAATATACTCTAGAAATTCACTCTAGAACTGCGTATCTAACATTGGCGAAGAACGGAACTCAAATCGGACCTCAACTGGATGTCAAACATCTTCCTCTTCTCTCTCTATGCGGCACCCCTTGTGTGAGAAATGATTTTCAGATTACCCTAAAATTGAGTCAGGCGTCGAGCGCCAGTCAGGCGTTCATTGAGCACACGCCAATTGAAATCGGCAAACGAGGACCCATTGGGTGCGCCTCAGGTGACCCCCGATTTGGAATTAGCGCGTAAGCGTGAATCATGCGCCTATCATGCACTACTCTACTAACCTTCAATCAATTCTCGGCCGACCCTCGCACAAATACTGCACGACCCTTTAATATCTTTTACTGCTCAGATGAGCATCCATTTATTGTGGCATTAACAAGAGACTAACCAAAACCCAACAAACTTTCCCTCACAACCTTGTGGGAAACCCTTCGCCTTTACTAGCAACCTTCATCACTTGCCCTTCGACAACTTTCTTTCTAATGGGATCCCAACGTCGACCTCCGCAAGCCTGAATAATACCCTTTTTCACTCCACTGAACCTGGACTATTCTCACTCCCCTTTCGGCTTCTCTTTTACAGTAGAATCACTCCCCCTTACACTCCTCCTCAGCCTCCTCGTCCCGCCACCTTGACCAATACCCCTGTTGGTCACCTTGGCATTATTCTTGACAATTGAAGCCGTCGTCAAGTAATGACTTGATTGCTTGCTTTCCCTTGTCACAACCGAGGCACCCTTTGTGAGTTTCCATTGGCCTTTTCTAAACGCAATGTAAAAGCCTTCTTCATCAAGTTTCTCAGTTGAAATCATATTCAACCACAAATCCGAGGAATGTTGCACGCCTTTCAACATGAGTTTCGTCCCGTTGTTCATCCACAAGCTAGCATCCCCGATGTCAACAACCTTCAACGAACCATTATTGCCCATCTTTAATACTTCATAGTCCCCAAGCGTATAGATGATGAAGAGGAACTTCTTTGATGTCGCATGGTATGAGGAACTGTTATCCATCACACAATTTGTCTCTTGGCTCAAAAAACTCCGTGTCTTCCCTGCATGGACAACTAGAAGGTCTTCGCAAGAAGTGAAAAAGGCCCGATCATTTTTCATAATCCCTCATCTCTTGACGCTCGCCTTGACCCTCCTCCTTCTATTTCCTCTTAAAACAATCCCGCTTCATATGGCCCTTCTTGCCAAAATGAAAGCACTCTATGTCTTGAAACTTGAACAAGCCGTTACTTCTATTTGATTTGCCAATTGGTCCCTTGATCTTTCTTGTGCTCGACCCCTAGTGGATACCAAAAGTCTCGATTCCCCCAAAATATCAACGCTTCCCTTCTGCCTCGACCCATTCATAAACAAGGAAGCGATAACCTCATCAAGGCTGAGTGTATCTTTTCTAAACAATAGTGTCGTGACAATATGGTTGTACGAGTCCAACAAATAAGCTAGCTACACTAACGCCCTATCTTCCTCGTTGATCTTCTCATCAAGTGCCGACATTTACATCAAAATCTGATTAAACTTATCCAAATACATCTCGAAACTTTCCACTTCCGACAAACGAAGGCCATAGAACTTCTTCTTCATATACAACCTCTTTGTCAAAGACTTGGATTTATATCGACTTTTAAACTTCATCTAGAACTCCACTGGATTCGAAAGCCAATGACTTCTTGAATAGTATTACCACAAGATACAACTTGATCGTGCGATCAGCAAGATCTCTCATATCTTGTCACTTCTCATCATTCATCTTTTCCAACTTATCCTCCTTACACTAAGTGTTTTTACCATTCCTTCCCGGGTCAAAATATTCCTCACCCTTTCTTACCAAAGAATAAAATTATTTTGCCCATTAAATTACTCAACATAGAATGACAAACTCGTCAACGTCGACACCATCAAATCGTAGTTTTATAACCTATGCTCTGATACCACATATTAGGATCAAATCGCTTATTTGAATCGTGAGAAAAATAATCAACACACAACAAACAAGTAATAATCACAAATAATAAATAACACACAATTTCACGTAAAAAACCCTCCTTGTGAATGAGAGAAAAAAACCACAGGACTATATATATGAAATATCCACTATATAATATACATTCGATTATATAAACTCCAAAAAAATAAAGACACAACACCTTGTAATAAATATGGCTAAGCAATAATGAGCATAAGATTGAAAAGAAGAAATAAGACCGATAAAACGTTATTTTTAACTTCAAGAATAGTGTACCCAGGGTCAATTGATATTGGAACACGATTCGGTTGTTGAATGATGATTTAGTCGAAGAAAAGAGGCATTTCACAAGAATAGGGATAGAAACACATCAAACGACTCTTTTTTTTGGTAATTATTAAATGATTATTCATACACGCAGCTCATATATACATTTATATACCTAGTATGCAGTTATTGGCAATTAAATAAATCCACTACTAATGGGTATGACAATACATGGGCCAGCCCAGAACCCAGTGCGTAGAAGGAAGGCCCAAGTAGTAATGGCCCAACAGAAGACCCTCTAAGCCCATGAAGTTAAAGGTGCGGCGGTTGACCCATGAGGTGCGACCCGAACCGTCCACAATAAATGGGCAATAATGGATAATCAATGAACTGTTTTTAGGTGGTTATCTACACTAATCGAACAGTCAAAAACTGTACGGCCTAGTCATCAAATGCAGGCAACAGTTACACAGTAAGTCCCCTCATAATTGTAGAAGCGTAACGCCCATACATTGAATCAAGATTTACCTGCTAAAGGGCACCCCTCACTATAAATACAGCGTCTCTCCCATAGAAGAAAGGGATGAAAAATGGACAAATGTCCAAATAAGCAAACAAGGCAATACACTTCCAAAGCCACTCTTCTATACGAGTGCACTACTTTTAAAGCCACTCTCCTTTACGAGTACAACATTTCAAAAGCTGCTCATCCATAAGAGTGCATCCAACGGAGCACCGCCCTCCAACAAACACTCAATCCCCATTCACTTGCATCCACGCATTCATTTCCTTCTTTCTCTTCAAAATAGAAAGACTACTAATTTGAGTGTCGGAAAACATATCGGCGAGCTAGTCCCGTATTCTTCATAACTTTTGTTTGTTTGTCATGGTATGTAGAATCCAGATTTAGAGTAACGAAGACAAAAATCGTTTTTCAATCAAACACTCAAGTAAGACGGCTCCCCAATTCGTTCAATAATGCGGATCTAGAAATACATCATTGATACCGTATGTGGGAAGACAACAAAAGTCTAACCACAAAATTGAAGAGAACCAACATGGTAAACACTAGATCTCAAGAAAGTGCACCAGCCAGAGACGCTGTCTCATATGGCAATGACCCAATAGTGGGTAGTCATGGAAACACCCATCCGGCCATAGACATAAACATGGAGACACTAGCGGCCAGAGTGGACACTATGTTCAGACTGCTCCCAACCATTTGTACCTATCTAGAGGGGCAACCATTGGGGGCTTCTTCCTCCAACTCCAAGACTTCAGTATCCAAAAGGAGGAACTGGAGGAAAAGATAGCCCACAAGGGAGATGATCCAGCGGCTTGACAACCTCGAGGCTTGAGAGGCCATGGGCGACAAGGCTTAGACCCGGCTAAAAGGCTAATTAAGTCTCGGAGCACGGGATGAAAGCTCAGAGAGGCAAAATCCACGTTCCTGAGATGACTAGAGGCCTTTAGCCCGAGAAGAATCTTCACACAACACCCTGCCTAGAAGAGCCTACAGCTGGCCGATCCAACATGTCTCCCAGAACCACTCGGAGTTGAGGATTTTCCTCAATGCTAAGAGGATTGTGTCCACCTCCCAAGTGGAGGAGAGAATTCGGTAGATTGAGCAGTGGCTGTTCAGAGGAAGAACTAATAGACACTCAGCCGACCTAGGAAAGTTACCATTCACGAGGGAGATTCGGATGCAGCAACTCCCTCACAAGTTTAAGATGTTGACTCTAGAACCCTACGACGAAAGTTCAGATCCGATGGATTATCTAAATACTTCTGCACTTTGCTAGGATTCTAGGGCCTAGACGATGCAGCATTGTGTCTCTACTTTCCACTTACCCTCAAGGAAGGCACTCGGATTTGGTTTTATCGGTTGCAACTAAATTCGATCAAAACATTCCAAGTGCTGGCTGACAACTTCTTATCGCAATTCGCCTTTAGCCCGAGAAAAGAGAAGAACTTGTGGCACCTTGTCCACATCCGACAAGGGTCAAACGAAAGTCTGAACCAGTCCATCCAGTTCAATGCAAAGGCTCGAAAGATATCCAAGCTAACAGACGAGATTAAATTGAACTCCTTCATGGCGACCGTACAGTCTAGTGACTTCTTCTCGCACCTAGTCCAACAAGAGCCTAAGATATTTCTTGAGGCGGAGATGATCATCTATGCATACATCACTATCAAAGAGGCCAATGAAGCAAGAAGGTCAAAGTATATAGACCACCATCTAGGAACGACGAGTGGGAAGAAGAGAAATGGAAACAACTGCAACACTCGAAATCCCAAGAAACAGCCGAGGATTGGAGTCGGGTGTCCAAAGAGAGTTCAAACCTATGAACTTGACTCCATTAAAAGATACTTAGACGAACATCCTCATTCAGATCTAGGACAAGAAGTTCTTAAAATGGCCCAAGCGGCCTCAGAACCCGAAAGGGGGAGGATCAATCTAAGTACTGTTTCTACCATCGATCTCCGAGTTATAGCTCTACAAAAAGAAATTGAGACCTTCATTCTGAAATGGTATCTCAACAAGTTTTTGAGAGACTTGGGCAATCCTCCAAGAGAGCAGAAGATGAAGAGTTGGGCCAGCAAGAACAGTTGCGTAATTAGGTTGCGGCCAGAGTAGTGAACATGGTGTCTACAAAACCACCTAAAATTAACACTCAGGACCGCCTAGAGAAGACTTCTAGTAGCAATAAGCAAAGGATAATAGTAAAAAATGATGTTATTAGTTTTAGCAATGATAATATGACTCATGTAATAACTTCCCATTTTAATTCTCTTGTTGTAACTACACTCAATTTGAACTGCATTTTTAGTTATTAACTGACATGAGTCTTTATTGATAATGAAAATTTAAAAAATTTATTATATCTCGATACCTATTTTAAGCTCGGATTGAAAAAGGATCAAATGAGACCGGCCAAGGGACCCATTTACGAACTAGACAACGAACCCGTATTGGTCCAGGGAACCATTCAATTGGAGGTCACACTCGAAACATATTCAAAAACAACATCCTGCATGCTCACGTTCCTAGTAGTCGGCCTACCTTCAGTCTACAATGCTATACTGAGATGACCCTACTTAGTTGCATTCAGAGCAGTGACGTCGATCTCACATCTCAAGATGAAGTTCATGACAGCATGTAACATTAGAGAAGTCCTAGGCGACCAAGTTACCAATTGAAAATGCTACCTATCTTAGGTCAATCAAGCGATTCCAAATCAGCTGATTGAAGAATTCAATCTCCGAGACAAAGCAACGCTGCGGCAAGGACAGTCCGGCGAGTCAACTTACTAGATCCCTCTAGATCTAGGCGAGCTCGAGAAATGTGTTCAGATTGGAAGCTCACAGACGGGTTGCCAAGGTGAACAGTTGATGGCCTTTCTTCAGTAAAATTCCGATGTATTTACTTGGACACCAATTGATATATTAGAGATACCGACTGAAATAATAGTCCACAGACTAGGCCTTAACCCTAATCACAAACCCGTCAGGTAAAAGCGAACGAACCATTCCATAGAAAAGTTAATTTCCATGAGAGAAGTTAATAAGCTACTCGATGCAGTTTCATAATAGAGGTTCAATATCCGGACTAGTTGCTAAATGTGGTGCTCGTTAAGAAAAGTAATGAAAAATGGCGGATATGTATCAACTTCACCAATATAAATAAAGCATGTTCGAAAGATAATTTTTCATTGCCCAAAATTAACCTGTTGGTAGACTTAACATCTGAACACAAGTTGTTAAGCTTCACAGACAACTATTCAGGTTATAACCAAATACAAATGAGTCCCGATAACGAAGAATATACATCCTTCATGACTGACTAGAGAACATATTGCTACAAAGTCATACCCTTCGATCTGAAAAACGCAAGAGTTACGTACCAGAGGATTATGAACAAAATATTCGAGATGTTAATCTGTCAGAATACGTAGGTATATATGGACGACATACTTGTCAAAAAGTATATTAGCTAACGACCATATTTGCGATCTCAAAAGCTTTTAAGGTGCACCGAGCACGCTAGATGAAGCTAAATCTAACCAAATGTGTATTCGAAATAACTTTCGAGAAGTCCTTGGATTCATCGTGTCCCACTGGAGAATCGAAGCGAACCCTGAGAAGATAAAAACCATTATGGACATGAACTCGCCTCGAACTGTGAAGGAAGCCAGGAAGCTAACCGTGAGACTCGCAACACTCTCTTGTTTCTCAGCAAAGTCAGCAGAGAAATATCTTTCTTTTTTCAAGGCGTTTAAAATAACAAAGGCAAACGGTTTTCAGTAGACGGACGACTGCTAAGCAATCTTCCGAAAACTAAAGGAATACCTTGCCAAACCATCTCTCCTGACCTCTCCGGAAGAAGACAGGGAGTTATATCTCTATCTGGTCATATCCAATACAACACTAAACTCAGTCCTGATCAGACCAATGTCCAATGCACAATGGTCGATCTACTATGTCAGTAAAGGAGATTTTGCAAAAGCCCATCATGTCCGGACGACTGATCAAATGGACAATTGAATTAGACAAATTTGACATCAAATTTCGACCATGGCCGACTATTAAAGGTCAAACCTCACGAATTTCATAGTCAAAATAACGACCCTAATTCTAAAAGTCGTTGATACAAGCAAAGACACCAGTCCTCCAGAAGAGACTCCTATCTGGATCTTACATGAGGATGGATCATCAATTCAATTAGAAAGTGGAGCGGGCATGGTCTTGAGAATTCCAAACAGGTCAAAGATGAAATATTCAATAGCCCTTGGGTTCCTAGTCACTAACAATGTCATCAAGTATGAAGCATTGTTGGCCAGACTCAGGCTAGCAAGAGAATTCTTAGTAAAAAACATGATTGTTCATAGTGACTCGGAGCTGATCGTCAACTAAGTCACCGAAAATTTCAATGCGTCTAGCCTATTACTCGCGAGATATCTTGCTAGAACAAAGGGCTTGACTGAGGCATTCGATAGGGTGGAAGTATTCCATGTCTCGAGAGAAGACAACTAGAAGGCGAATCAGCTAGCAAAAGCAACGGTGGCTAGCAATCCTGAGCAATATGCTCAAGAGATGCGAGAAGTTCTTACAACCCCGAGCATAAAAGTCTCAGAGCAAGAGGTGCTTCAAATCTCAGACGGCTAAACTTGGATGACTCTATACAAAAGATTACTCCTCAAAGGCCTTCTACCGGAAAACCCAGACGAAGCCAAGCGAATAAAGAAGAAATATTATCAGTGAATCTACACCAAGCATAGGTAAGCTTTGCACATGCCATACGAATTACATGTATGATGTAATCATATTTATATTAATAAAATAGTCATTTATTATTATATTGTTCATATGAATGCTTGTATGTCTTTGCATAAATCCAATGGCCCAAACTGACCCTAAGTGGGATAAATAATTTTACCAGTAATTGACTTGCTAAAGCACAATTAAAACCTCGATCTAGTCAATCGAGTGGCCCACATAAGGTCGAACACAAAGCCTCGAACTAGAGAATCAAGTAGTCCGAACGAGGTCGAATGCAAAGGCCCGGGGGGCTTATAGCGAGAAGTCTAACCCACCAAAAAGCGGTAAAAGGTAAAAGAAAACTTACGTGACTTTTCAGCATGCGTGCAACGACTTCCTTCTGCAGGGAAGAGTACCATCAGTCGCCAACGGTCAATGGACTACAACCTGACGCATAAGTGCAACAACTTCCTTTAGTAGGAATGAACACCATCAACTTAGTGCAAGTGACGAACTAGGCTCTATCAAAACCCGGTGACTATGGCAACCAAACCTAGTGGGCCACAAAGAGGTTTTCCCAATGCTACGACGTCCTCCCACAAAAACGAGTACAATCGGACAAATATGTCCAACCAAGCTCGGCGACGATAACATCAACGTTTAGTCAGAAACAAAATAAATATTGAGCACAGAGATTTAACATAAACTGAAAGACATCAGTAACAATGATCTAAATGATTTAGTTGATTTATTGAAGAATTAACATTTTTACCATGAGGAGTATCCATCAGGAAGATTAAAAGATACTGCCTAATGCCTACACTCGAACAAAACAACTATCTTAAGGCTGGGAGCCCCTCGTTGAACGTGGCAAAGGCTCCCCACCTAACTCCGAGAAATCAATCAAATTTGAACGGTGAGGAGCTCCAACATTTCTCAGATCGAGGTAGCCTAGAAGAAAGTCGGGAGCAACAAAGGACACGATCCGTCTATAGTGATGAAAGCCATCTCGGAATCTGTCATCCAGAACAAGACCAACTTCTTCTAGTCAAAGATGAGTCCTCAACTCCCCTTCGAGTCAGGCGCACTTGATTCAAAGATTGAAAACTTGTTGCTCAACCTCCTTAAGTTTTTCCTCGAGTGAAGCGATTCATTCCAGAACCAAAGATCTGTAATCCGAGATCTCTTGGGATCTCGCTAGAGATTCGAATAGCTATCAGTCGAGGAAAGCGGCCCAATCTTGACTCTGTTGAGGCTCGGCAATGGCAACATCTACTCGAATCCCCATCTCCTTGAGTACAGTAAGATTGGCATACGCCTGAGACGGGCAAGTGATCTCAACATCTCGCTGCAATAATCCATCCGCCATCAAACAAATCAATTCCTGCGACTATCAAGCAAAATCAAACAGTTAGTCAGGAACGACAATAGTAAAGAGGATGACTAAAAAATGAAGAGTTCCAAAGGCAGTACCTCAATGAGAGATGGACTCTCTTGGAAAGATGGACCGTGAGAATCCTCAAGTCTAGATACAGATGGAGACCTCCAGCACGTAAGAAGCAATGCATGGCAATAGAGAGGAACCTCAAAGTCGGGAGGAGAAGGAGAAATGCCTGAAGCCTCCGAGAACTTGGATGCCGAAGCCTCAAAGTGAGGGACCTCTTCTGCAGCCGTGGCCTCTTGATTAGTATCAATTAATTCTTTAATTGCTTGATCATTATTTCACGCTCCTCAACAAAAATAGCAGGAGGCGTTGAGATGGGAGTATCAAGAGATGAGCTGACTAAAACTGGGACCCGTACTTGGCCACAGATGGAACATTGATCGGCTCACTCAATCCGCTGGCCACGGGGTCATTTATTCTCAAAGCAGTGAGTAATAGAATCTCACTACCCACAGAAAATCTAGTCAGCTCTTCAAAAACAGGACGAACTGGAGAAGAATGAACGGAACCCGACCTCCACGATGGCTCGCCAGCATATTCTACGATCATCACTTCACAAGCCTCATCCACAATTCGCTCATAATTGGTCGATGAAGTAGAGGAGGGAACTACTCTACCAGTCGCCCTTACAAGAAAGTCCCCGATAAACAGCTCTCTTGGGTTGGCAAAATGGCATGATGGTGACGTCATTCCCTCCATCTTGACCTCCTATCGAACATTAGCAAATGCCATCCGGGTAAGCCAAGTACTCGTATGGCACAGAATGGCGACATTCTCCTTGATGAGCTCAGTCAACGGTCAAGCCATCCAATCTTCTCTCTTCGAGACATTCCTGGAATAGACACCATTAACTCTGCCCCACTTATTGAAAAGGGTCCAATCGGAAGAAACTGTTAAATAAAAGAATCAATTTTTCCAACCCTCTATTGAATCTGGATTCTCCCCGCTTATTTTATACTTCTTGCGAGGGTGAAAGAAATCTAGCCTGCATTCTGGTTGAACCGGAAGATCACTTTCATGGCTCGGCCATCCAGGAAAAGCTTTTTGTAATAGAAGAAAATACATTTAAAAAATCAAATATCAAAGAGCGTTGAGGTGGAGGCATGCCACAGGAATCTCAAAAGCCTCTAAGATCTCGTACAACGCTTTTGTAAAAGTAATACGAAGGCCTTCCTTCAGATGGGCCTCGTAGATGGTAATGAACCCGAACTGAGGAGCGCAAGCTCTATCTTTAGCCGCGGGCATCATGTATAGAATCGCAACAAGAATATTATACTTATTGTATATAGCGTCTACACCATTACAAGTAAAGACGGACTGGATCACAACACGCCCTAGGAAATTGCTCGAGAAGCCATAGAAGCAAGTAAAGAAGAACAAGTTAGGGCAAAGCGATTTGAAAAATGAAGAAATATAGAAGTGGCAAAGGGTCAGAGTTTAAATAGCCAAAATTTTAGCTAAAAAATGGCGTCGTTTAAGGGTACTAAAGATGTGTGTCCCCATGATGGCTGAGACATGTGCCCGCACTAGAGAGTGTTGTGGCATGTCAGTTTCGCTGTGGCAGTAATGATGGCCTAACACTACGCCTCCCTGTGCAGTAGACAGATAGCAACGGCTCTAACGCCCAAATCGGCAAATCCCCAGTGCAGCGCAGGTTATGATACCCTAACACATTACTTTTTAAGACGGCAAACCCTGACACACTCGAGACTAATTTGATTAATTCACAAATGCCTAACTAAGCATTCGGTGTAAATTATTATAAGTCAGATTGTCAGAAAACCGAGTTGTCAGTGGTCCAAGTTGTCAGATTGTTAGAAGTTATGCGATAACAAAATAATATTCAAGCGCTTTAACTATTCAAAACATACAAGAATATTAAAGCCATACAATAAAGACAAACAATATTTGGAAAGTTCTATTCATTAATTCCTTTTGTAACATACAAATTTATAATAGCGAAAGTATAACTCAAAAGGAAATAAAAATACATAGAGCAAGATCCAATACAGTAGTCCAAGCAACTTTGAGACGGACACGGAAATAAGAAAAACTCTCACCCTAGAAACGGCAGCAGTACTCCAAGAACTGCCCGTTTTAGATGGGAAAAAAGCAAAATAGTCCTCCCTAGAGAAATGGTAGCAACCCCCTTTCAGAACTACACCCATCCTCTACAGAAAGGCCAATAAAAAAGAAAATAAAAATCTCTTCCCAATCAGAGTCTAAAGCAGTCTTCTTCAGAACTGCAACAGAATAGACTGCTCGACACAAATGAGGAGAAGAAGAAATCACCCTCTAAAATTAAGGACCTTACTACAACGATGAAGGCCCGAATTTGGTACAGACGTAAAAGAGAAAAACTAAGGTGGATTCCCATACAAAATAGGGTAATCAAGGCAGACTTCAAGCGCATCATCGGATCTCGACTTCAAAGACTGAATGAATGTTTCCATCGGTTTTGGTTTGTGGTTGTGAAGGCTCCATACTTGCTCCGAACAATCTCACTCCTTCGCAGATAAGAGACGTCTCGTGATGTAAAGCATAGAGAGCCCCTCCATTTATAGCCACAAAGGAAGATCAACGAGCATTTAATCCAATAAGATAACACATCCCAACATTGATAACAGAGAATCGAATTAAATCCTACCAAACAGAGCACCAAATTTGCAGAGTATCTGAGGAAGGAGCACGTGTAGAAGATCTACAACCGACGTCCCATCATAAATATATCGAGAGTTGAAAATTCAAACATCCCAACATGGGGCACTAGTGATGGGTACGACAATACACGAGCCGGCCCAAAACCCAGTACACAGAAGGAAGGCTCAAGTAACGACGACCCAACAAAAGACCCTCCAAGCCCATGAAGCAAAAGGTGCGGCGGTTGACCTAAGAGGCGCAACCCGAACCGTTTAGTAATAAATGGGTAATAATGGATAATCAATGGACTATTTTCAGGCAGTTATCTACACCAATCCAATAGTTAAAAACCGTACAGTCCAGTCATCAAATATAGGCGACAGTTACACAAGTAATTTTCCTCATAATTGTAGAGGTGTAACGCCCATACATTAAATCAAGGGACTGCTAGCCAAAGGACACCCCTCACTATAAATACAGCATCTGCCCAACAGAAGAAGATGACAAAAAACGGACGAATGTTCAAACAAGCAAACAAGGCAATACACTTCCGAAGCCACTCTTCCATACGAGTGTACTACTTCTAAAGCCACTCTCATTTACGAGTGCAATATTTGAAAAGTTGCTCACCCATCCGATCGCATCCAATGGAGCACGACCCTCTAACAAATACTCAATCCCCATTCACTTGCATCCACACATTCATTTCCTTCTATCTTTCTCTTTCTAAGTAAAAATATTACTGACTTAAGTGTCGAAAGACATACTAAGGAATAAATCTCGTATTTCTTTTACCTCTTGTTCATTTGTTATGGTATGTAAGATTCAAATTCAGAGTAACGAAGACTGGACTCATTTTCTAATCAGACACCCGAGTAAGGCGGCTTCTTATTTCGTTCAACAATTCAGATTTAGAGACGTATTAATTACATTCTATCCTAAACACAATAATTGTTAATGCAAACTGCATCCTCCAAAATCAACTGTTGAAACACACGGTCAAAAGGAAATCTGCTTCAGCTAAACATCATAAGAAAAATAAAACATATACAGAAGGGAAAAATAAAATCAATGGAATTCATTAAGGGGAAAGAGAATGAATCCAATTTATACCACCCAATGTCTAGTAGCAAAACAAACATCCAAGCGACTTATCCACCACCGAATCTTGAACCAAGGAGTATTTCCATCCCCCAACTTTCCAAACCTCAGAAGACCACAAAACAAGAGCCAAGAGAGTAACATAATCGCAGTGACCTCCAAGAAAATCGCCTGGGACTGAGTGAACTTCTTGATTCGATTGAACGAAAAGATCGTCTCAGGGAACGCAATCGAGTAATCAACTCCGGAGTTAACCACCCATTCTGAAGGAGAGACGGTGAAGAGAGTGCAGGAGCTGGTGCTTCCATTGAAGAGGTACCCTGGTGTGCAAGCGCACAGGGTTTTGTTGTAGACGATTGAATTTGCAGTACAACGAGCTCCGACAGTCGACATTTTCTCTCTGGAGAGGGTGGGGAGTTTGGGTTATGGGTTTATTCTCAATATAAGATATTTTTCCATGGGTGAGATCATTTTGGAGGGAGAAAAACTTCTGGCAAGCTGGTGGAGATCCGCTGATGCTTAAATTTTTGTTAATAAAGAATTTTTTTTCCTTTGCGTCTTTTGTTGGGAAGATAGAGAGTGATACGACACCAAAATTACGCAGGGTTTGAGGATCGATGATGTTTTTGACTTGGGTTTAGACGAAGAACCATTTTTGGTGAGCTCCACACACCACGCAAAATCTCTTGTCAGTTGGGTTTGAATTAAACAAGATGAGATTATTTCAATGCAAATACGGAATATCAATTTGTTGAGGCTTTGGGTTCTTCAAAACGTGCTTTCGAAGGAGGCATCGAGATTCGTAATTTGAACCGGGTAGAGTGACGCGTTGGATTTCCTACCAAAAAATATATTGTGTAGGATTTCTTTGGGATAAATTTTTTAAAACAGGGAGATGGACTCATCCCGGAAGGAGAGAGAGGGGCAGGTGGGGGTATTAACCCTTCCATTATCCATACATGCCGACCACGAGGGATGCTATGGCATATGCCTTGTACAATATCTATATGATATTATGTCGTAATTATTGAGCGAAGATTTAACACTCATATAGTTAACTTTTTTATTTAAAAGAATATTTTATTTTATTTTTTAATAATAAAAAATAATAAATATTAAATTTTAATCCAATGATTATCATACAATATCATACACATATTGCATAAAGTTGCATTACATCACTCCCGATGTTGTAAATGTACTACGATAATTGTATTATCATTGAATTATAATTGTATAAGGTCAAACTAATAAAAAATATTCTTAACTATTTGATTGGTTATTATTATTTTCTATTTTTATTATATTATTAGTTTATTTAATCGTCTTATTTTAGAAAATTTATCTTAAAAAGACACACAGCTCCGTAGAAGCCCTAACCCCTACACACTTAACTAACTATTAACGAAAATTAGATTATCTAATACAATTCCTTTTAATCATATTGTAAAAAAAAAGGAAGATTCAAATAATTTTACTAAAAAAATAGATTACCAAACAAAATCATTCGATATAGGGATAAATACGATTTGATTTTGCATGAATTAGAGGATAATTTGAAACTGAATAGATATTTTGATTTGAATTTTTACTGAATAAATCAAATCATCATTTAAGATAGATCATTCAAATTCAATGCCTAAATTGATTTAATCTGAACGATTTATATAATTTATAATATTAAACTCATTAATTTTAAAATTATTTATTTACTTTGATATATTATATGAAAAATTAAAATAAATAATCAATAATATTAATATAATAATATCAACATCTCAAAGTACATTTTAAAATAAGGTAGCAAATATAATAAAAACATGTAATAAAGAAATAAAAATTTCTATTATCAGTGAAAAATTATTTGTCAATTTTATGAAATATTTTAATATTTTAAACTTAATTCATAAAAAGATAAGTAAATACTATTAAAAAAATAATATTAGAATAATAAAATAATATAATATTATTTAATAAAATTTCATTAAGCTTTTCGACATCCCATAAAGCTTTTTGCGTCATAAAGACTTACTTAAAAAACATGGATAATACTAAAAACAAATAAAAATATCTTAAAAAGATTAATAATTTAACTATTTATATTAAAAATTAATTTAAAAGCACAGTAAAAATAAATATAATTAAAATATTTTTATTTATAATTGCAAATCTATTATTATATATTTGTATGGGAATGTTACAATTTAATTTAATTAGCTTTAAATTTTTAAACCACAACTAAAGTAAAAATATATTTTAATTAAAAATTTTAATTACAACCAAATCACACATTAATCTTCCTAATTTAGACGGATTTTGGCTTGGTTCTAATATGCCATGATTCATCCGATCTTTTCGGTTCATAAGCCCTTTTGTTAGGCAATCTCACCAAGAACGAACCCAAGATTAGAAAAAAAAAATAAAATAAAACTCATTTTTCTCATAATTTAAATTAATATTTAAATAAATAATTATATTTTAATTATTTTTAAAATATAAAAAAATAGTTAAAATTAATTATTAAATTATAATAATTTATTTTAAAATAGATAATTAAAATGTGAAAAAAATAGCGTTCATCTCTTAGATAAAGCCACCCCCAAACCTAAACGGAACCTATGTAGAGATTACACAAAGAGGTAATATTTAACAGTAAAAAACCCAGCAAAAACAAAGAAAAAAATCACAAAAACTTTAATCTATATTGAGATCCATTATAATCAATACATGGACACAAACCACTTCGTCCCTACACAGCATTACACGACTGCACAGGTGCATCTTTGCAAAAATACACATTTAACTGGAAAAAAATACTAGAAAAAATCAATATATCGACATGAATAGACATAATATTTCGAGGTAAATGCACATTTAATTACTTATGATATTGGGTACCGATCCGAGAGCTGTAAATCACAAGAGTTTTGACAGAGAAGGAATTTTATGTAACCAACACATTGTCAACAGAGTTTATTGGCCTCTTTTGTAACATATAATTTATTTCCCACTGAGAAATTCATGAACTTCCACATTTTTATTGCTGCCTGATAAAACAATAAGCTAAAGGAATGGGGGGGGGGATCAAACTTACTTCGGATGTACAAATTGAGTTGATGCGAATACGTTTCCTCCCGTCAACATCTAGTTTTTAGCGGGTTCTTTGTGGGTCGTCATTGGCTTCCATCACATCTCGATGTCTTCCAAATCTGGAAGAGGGAAACGCAGGATTGCTGCAATGCCACTCAACTGCGCCAATTCTGCATGCGCGTTTTGTTTTTATCAACAATCGATCAACATGTGTGAAACTTATAAAAGAAAAAAACCCATCAAATTGTATCCAAATATGACAACACCTGGCACTCTGGCTACATAATTTGAATGTCACACCAAAATATAAACATCATTTAGAATTTTACAAAAGGATGAAGAGTGTACTTACGTTCCCCGGAAACATGCATGGATGAAAAAATGTGGGCATTTCCCCCTGAATCCTTAACCGAGTTGACCAAATTTACATACTTTTGTCTCGTTGCTACATCAGAATTTCTGAAACCGAAGTGATTCAACAAAATAGTAAATATATTTAAGGCAAACTTTTAGGACATATTTCCAAAAATAAGTGAAGTTTGGAACATCAATTGTTTCTTTTTTTTTTTTTTATCATGGATTGTGCACTTAACATATTACTATCATCTTGTATGTTGCATTATATGTGCAATATAACTCCCTGCATAAACATTTGTGCACCCGTAAACAAAATCACTGCAGACACATGCAGAAAAAGCTCTGCAGAAAACCTCGATACCATATGCTGATTTCTAACTGGGGGAAACTAAAGTAAAGAAAGAATTCACAGCCCTACTATTCCGTATTTTAATCTCTTCTTTATTTCATCCTAAGTCTTCGTATTAGAACAGTGGGTCCATGGCCACATTTCAAAGGCTTCAACCACGTCCAAGAAACAGTAAAAATGGCTCCTAAATCGTGCTCGTCCTAAGAAGATTGAGATGTACAACTCATGCAATTTGGTAACAAAACTAACCTGAATAAATCATCAGTGATAAGTAGTGTTTGGATAGCCATTCGCTCATGGGCAACCTCTACATGCTTTGGTCCGTAGCATGCACGAGCTGGATCCTGATAGCCAAGGGAAGCTTGAAACATTAATTAACAGAATAAGAAGCAGACACCAAAGCTTGGTACCCAAATAACACATTAATCCATGCACCCAAGCAAAATTTTTCTCATATTCTATATCCTTTTGCAACTAAAAACTGCAATGTATAAAGTTAAAAATGTAGATATTGGTTGATATATAAAAACTTAATATATTGAGGTTTCCTTAGTTTGTCAAGTTATATTATTATTTTTGTTCTACTATAATAGCTTAATGAAATTGTTAAAGCATAACTTATTATGTTAATTTAATTACATACTTTCTACAATTTTTTGGGTGAAGTAAGAAATATACATATTTATTGTTAATTTAAAATAAAATATTATTATTTACTAATTAGAAAAATAATAAAATATGATTCAAGTTAGCGTGCCGTGCCCTCATTTATACGGAAAAAGGAGGTTGGTGTTGTGTCATGTTTGTGTCTTGTGTCAGCATCCATGCTTACAAAATGTGTAGACTGTCACACTGTGCACTCATGGATCCCAAATGGACATATTACTTGGCAATTCCAACTTCAGAATCCAAAAGACTGCCCAGACATCTCTTCCACAGAACTCATTATCAATAACAATAAAGAGGAGCCCAGCATAGCTAGTCTGTTCATCTTGGTTAGGTGTTTCACTCAATTTTCTTTTTTTCTTTCCTTTATGAACTTCCTTTCTTGTTTTTTTGGTTAGTTTAGATTGTGTATTAGTGGTCATTCAATGATTTGTGATTTGTAAAAGAATTGGGTTGGACTAGGTAACAGATATGAGAACCATGTCCCTATATATGTTGTCAAAGGCGCACCTCATGCAAGCCTAGGCTCCGAGTTCAAAGACTAACTAGCTCAATCCAAGACATGCATGCCTAGGCTCTAAGACGCATGCCTCTTTTAGGCCCAAGGTGTGAGCATTGAGAGACCCATAATTTTTTTTTTTTTCAAAAAAATTAGTATTAGACTTAATAGAATTAATAAGTGCCTCTCTAGGAGTACTCTCAATAGAATTTTGTAAATAATTTAGATTCTAACTTATAGAGACATACAAAGATAACTAAGTCATTCACACCTATAAGCTCCTAGATGAACTTTTGTTTCATGATGAACTTCTGGTTTTGATAATGACTAAGTTCTGCTCTACAAGCTTCTAGAAAATGGTGTGACATAGTTCCTGTAAGATATGCCAAATTTGTTGCTCATAATCACACTTCAACTACATCAATAAAAAAAGGAAAGGTAAATCTTTCATCCTTGGCTACTCAAACTATGCATACAAGTTACATGCAAACTAAAATACATCTTAAGAGTAGAACCTGACATTTGAGAGCATGCTGAAAAAATCCTTGAGAGCACGGACCTGAATGAAAGAGGGGAAGAAAGAAGTATAGTAAAAAATTTACAGAAGCAATAATTGTGCATCAGACATCTGTAACCCAATGAAACAGAAAAAAGGAAGAAAAGGGAAATGTGATGAAAGGGAATTTGACAAAGTTAAATTACCTCTTGGGCTGCTTTTGTATCTTTTATCATACTCACTACATTTGGGGCATCCAATACCTCCCTCAAACTATGTCTGCACAGAATTTTGTTTGCCACAAGTATTACGAAGCTTAAACTAACATAAGTATAGTTTTTCACCAAGTAAAATTTGAATAAAAATCATGTTCTTCATAAAGATCAACAGGAACAGTGGCCAGATGCACATAGACAAGGACATAATGACATCAAGCCAGATAATAAGCAGAAAGCCTAAATCAACTAAATCAGATGTTATTATTTAACAGATCCTTTGTTATCAAAAATATTAAACAATAGTTACAATACATTATAAACAAACAAGTCAACTAAGAAAAGCCCCTTAAACAAAACAATGGAAATTGTACTTGTATCCCGACGTTGTATGTGCAAGAACTATGCGCGACTTGTTCTCAATAATAGATCTCAGCTGTCTTCTTTCAGCTTCCAGTAACAAGTGATGGTGAAACTGATCC
This sequence comes from Nepenthes gracilis, assembly GCA_033239525.1. Lineage (NCBI taxonomy): Eukaryota > Viridiplantae > Streptophyta > Magnoliopsida > Caryophyllales > Nepenthaceae > Nepenthes > Nepenthes gracilis. The sequence goes on from BSYO01000007.1 coordinate 18,058,888, forward strand.
TGCAGCAATAATGGAAACCAGAAAGTATCAGAACCCATATAATAACTTAGAACAAAGTATCAGCATTCTTTCAGGTGCTACTCTGGATTTCTGGACGTCTTATTTAATTAAGGACTTCAAAGCTTTACTTTGGATATGTTTCTGTTGAGAAACCTCAGAAAGATGGTTACAAATATCTAAGGATTTAAAGAGTTGAATCCAATTAAGTATCAATCGCGAACCCACATGACCAGAATTTTGCCGAGAGACATCACCCCAACCCCCACAAATAATTGAAGGAACCAAATCCAACTGTATGCCAATCCCAACCCAAATGCCTCTGCTGCTGCCACAACTACCACCGCAGCGGTAAATCTTGCCACCTCAAACTCTTATTTCCCCTCATGTGTCAACAAGAAAGCTGGGTGCTATTCTTTAATGTGGTAGGACTATTGCAGATCTTGACTTTAGCTCGCTGTCTCTTCCATTCTGACTGGATTCATGTCTTGTCCTCACTACAGCTAGGAAAGGATAAAAATGCTAATACAAGTCCAACTTCCTTCTATGATCAACAAGACTTTATAGATTCAAACACTGGGAAAATAAAGAAGCATGAGCTTTTGAGATCAATTTACTCCTTCCATCATCCTCCTCCAATGGAAAGCAGGAAAAAAGGGGAGATATACCTGACTTCTTCAAGGAAACCCACACCTTCTTGGGATATTTAGAGCTAGATCTCAAGAAATAAGTAGGTTATTTTTTTGCAAAGTTAGGCTCAGTTTTATATGCGGCAATTCAGACAAGATCTCTTAGTTGGGAGAAGAATCTGCATAAATTGGCTTTTTTAGATATGTATTATTCACTCTATCAATAACTGAGCTGAATCTGGTGTATCATAAGGGACTTTCATTTTCTATTGATTCCTACTGATTTGCACCCAGGCATTCTCTGACAAAAAATCAATTTAAAAACTACTAAAACTGAAGGAGACTCTATATTTGGTGGCCACCAGCACATACTTCACAAGAACCCCCTTAACACCACCAGCACAACATTCTACAACATTATCAATTGCAGCTACTTGCTTATCTATATGACAAAGAAAAAAGGCTGGATCTGCTGGTACTCACCCTAACCCATCTTATTAAGGATGGCATTGAGATCAAGGATGGGATATGATAAGTTGTAGTAGCAATCAAATTTTTATTGCCTGAAAAGTATATTGATATGCATGTATCCCATGTTCTCTAACAGCTGCTCCGCCAATAACAATTTTATTTTCTCTGCAAGTAAATTTTCCCCAATTTTTACTATTAAAATAACCTTCATATATTTTGATATTCAGTACAACTCAGGAACACCACAAACTCTATGAAACAAGAAGGTGGACATCAAGGTATAGAGAGAAGTTGGCAGCACATGATTTCCTCAGAAATATCAGTTGACAGTAGAAACCCCAACATTTGCCCATTACAAACGTAAACAGAGAACAGAAACTGTCAAACTTTTCCAACCTGGAAATTAGATATCCGGAAGCCTGAGTTTAGCAACACCAGATAATCTTCCACTTCTCAGACAATAATTCTTTCAAACTACCTGCAACAACCGTTGTTAGGATCAACGTCCTCTGATTTTCATCATTGACCCAGCTTTCCAATTTCGACTGCTAACCATTACCAGAGGCACAATCAGGTTAACTAACTCAAAGGCTAACTCCATTCCTACTATGTCAGAGGCTTGGTAATGCCAGACCATTTCAGAAACAAAAACACCAAGCAACCAAAAGCTTCAACCTTGTACAGTAAAGCATAGATGTAACTGACAAACACAATCATTTACAGAAGCAAAGACAAAAATAATCCATTTTCATAGCCACAAGATTGAAGCACAAATAGAAGCCAAAACATAAACATTATGAGATCCAGACTGACTAATTCTATCACCTAATGATGTTTGGAACAAAAGGATTTGTCCAGACCTGTTGTTAGGTAAACTAGAATGGATGCACAACAACAGAAGATAGAAGAAAGGGCCTTCAGAACTGACACAGCTATAGATTAGAACCAACATATTCTCTCTACCCCTCACTAAACCTCCTACACTTTAACAAAGCTCTCTCCCAAGTCCCAACACTAACCAAAGCAACTGATGACCTGAAAACCGACAAGGAGAAATTAGCAGAAATTCTCCGTTATCGTGTCATTCTAGTCGTAGACACATTTAGGGTGCCTCCCCTTTATTAGTTGACATATTTCATTCATCAGAATAAACTGAAGCCTCAAATGCATTCTCTATTTCTTGCTGATGCTATATGAAATTAGCCATATACAAAAAAAAAAAAAAAAAAAGGCTTTGATGTAGAAGAGTATGATGAAGGGTCTGCTTAGCATAGATTTTAAAACATCTTTTACAAGAAAACTTTAAATTATTTTTTTCCGAAACGGCTTGTGTAAAGTTTATTGAGGATCTCCATAAGTAGATCAGGGTTGTTTAAACAAGCACCAATTTAGAGTACTCAAGGGCACTGCAAAAATACACTCTGAATTGTTCTAAATAGCTTTATATAAGGTTGATTGTAAGTTCTCAATAAGATGCTCATAGTTATTTCAACAAGTATCAATTCAGCATTTATTAAAAACCACTGCAAAAGTTCTTTTTAGGAGAAACTACAAATTGTACATTTCCCCAAAACATTTTTCAAAGTCAGAAGCAAACACACGCAAAGTTGGATTAACATTCACATGTACAGGGCAGATATGGGTCAAGTTGAGATCTTTGCAGGTATTGGTATGTCTTCCCCACTCCATCTACATTCCTACATGTATGAGTTCCCTTATCACTACCACTGCCATCCACCATCACCACCAACTAGGATTTACATAATCATCCCATTTATTGGTGCTTGATTTATTCACCTAAAATAATAATAATTCAAACATAATGCAACATCTTCATTTCAGAATTCCATCATTTTAAAAGTTCTTTGATGTTTCCAAACAACTTAGCAAACCAAACCCAGAATCTAGATGCAATCAACAAAATAATTGTGAATTCTCCTCAATGTCAGGCTTCATAGAATATCCAAAGTTACAGAAAAGAGAATCTTGACAGATTTATGACAGACCTTAGTAAATCCTGGGCTTGCAATCACAGCACATCGAACCACCTTAAAATCAACATGCTTCTGAAAAGCCTGAGACATGAGCAAAAAGATATTTGTGTGGTTCAAAAATTGCAAAATTGAGTATGAGTGCAATGCAGCCTTGCGGGTAAGAAAGAACTTACAGCATGACAACTCAAGTGTCACCCACCTGTAAAACATTCTCGAAGAACCTTTTTAAAGCCTGAGAAAAGAAACAAATTATTAACATCATAGAGCATACAAATGGTGGACTGCATGCAAATAGACTAAATCATAGTACATACTTTCTCATATCCAGCAATAGCAGGCCCATGTTTTCGAGGTATTGAAACCTCTATACGACAACGAGTGGTGGTCACACTGGTAGTATGACATGGAAAAGAACAAGAAAACAAGATTGGGTAAAAGCCATAAATACTAACTGTAAGATCCATAAATACTAACTGTAAGAGCCATAGATACTAACTGTTGGTAGTTCTATTTCATACTATAAATGCACAATAAAAAAGTGCTACCTTTATTCTTAACTTCCATGAATAACATATTCAATGCAATTGTTAGCAGCATATATGCAATTATAAAGAAATAAAAAGGTGCAGCATACTACTCATGATCTGCACATACCTTCTACCGATAAGGAAGATATGTGCCAGTCCTTCTTGCATTAATATCACAGCTAGATCAGCACTTGCAGCAGGATCTGAATGACAAAGAGGAGAAAAATCAACAAAATGAATTCAATTCCAACCCATCACAAATTCACAATATAAGTAGCTCATTCAAAAATAAATTGAATCAACAAGACATTCACGCAAAAAAACCACAAACTACTTGCACTCATCCACTCCCACTTTGCTTGATGTTAGAATCTCAACTGAACGACATAAATTTTTACATAATTTTACTCGCATCCTTAAATTTTTTCAGGAGTTAAGGTGAGTTTAGTTTGAACTTTAGTATTACAAAAAAATACGATGCTCTATTATGAAAGTTGGGAACTTTCAATATATACAAGTGCCAAAAACAAAATGCATAAAAGCCTCTATATGGGGGAATCTTATTCCATACACAATTGTTACCTATTGCTATTAATTATATACTTGTGTTTCTATACTTTTAACTAGCAACTTACTTATGTTTGACATAATCAACATTGGTAGCTTTCTCATATTTGTATCCTAAGATAGACCCTCACACTTAAGTGTGTTTGGGGGTTAAATTGGCTAACTTCTGGCTCCCAACAGGAATAGACGTGTAATATGGTTTTGTTGCAGTAAACGATGGACCATGACACTTAGCACATACTCCTTTTTCATGCCACTGATTCTCTCAAGAACACGTCAAATATGCAGAACTTCAAAACTTAGGTTTCTTATAACAATCCATGGAAGTATCAAAATTTTTCAATTAGCCCAATCCATCATTTATTTATTTATTTATTTAGAAAATTATATATGTAAAAGGTTAAATGCCAGCAAACACAAGCTTCTGTGGCTCACAACAGAACTTGTCCATCCCTGAAATATGCTATCAAGGTCAGGCCTCCAATATCCAGTAGAAGCCAATCGTAAAAAGGCACATGGCTGCACCTGCAAGCTTGCATGAGCTACAAAAGCTCACTGAATTAGTAGCTAAACATCATAAGGGTCCAACTAATCTTTGCACTAATTAACTTTACCACAGTATGCAAAAATAGGGGAACAATCAAATTAAAAAAACAAAAAAGAGGCAACCAGACTTCACTATAAAAGTTAAAGAAGCCATAAGTAGACCACGTATCCAAACAACAGAAAGAGAGAAAGAAGAGATGGAAATGTTATACAAATCATGTTTAACATACAAGTTTAGGCATTTGATTTATACAGAATACAAAAATCTATTCAACCTCACAAGTCCCCAAAATTTCAGCATCTAGGAAAACAAGGGGTCCACATATGTCTTTGACAAAATACTATTGCTCCCCATGCATAAACACTTCATACTGTCTTCAACCAAGTATCCCATTGTTTTTGGCATGGTATCAAAAAGAAGGGAATGAAGAGGTTCTTAGGTACTAGTCTATCCAAGCTATTTGTAGTTGAACATTTCTTTCTAAAACATACTCCAATAATCATCACTCTGCATATGTATTTGTAGCCTTCAGGCTGTCTAGCAACCCAGTTATGTTTAAAGTTTGAACTATACCTGTCACACCTAACAAACAAATACAGCTCTCCCTCACTCTCAAACGCACCCACCAGAAAACAAAAATACTGGAGAATTTGCAAGTCAGGGAAGCAAAAGCATCAGAATCAAAACCCAATCAACGTTGATTGGTATGTTGACACCACAAAACTAAATTATTGTATCTAGATATCACTTTCAATATCCCAGGTCCAAACATAAGGATGCTAAGTTGCCATGCAGAATGTTTTTGTTAGAGATAATCTTTCCCAGTTGACACAAAGACAGCCAAGAAGAACAGTTGAAATTCTAATAAATGACTAGTGATAAAACTTCCACCGAAAGCAAGTTTCACCATGCAAGCATACTGCAAGCCTACATGATCCTATATGCAGTAAATATGGCGAGAAAGTTTCAGAAGAAAAAAAAATGATTTTGACAGCAAAGAAAGAAATATCAGGGGCTGAGTAAGACAAAAATACAGAATGGATGCATACCTGATGCTTGATGGAGCAAATCCAATGCTATTGAGTCCCAAAAATCCTAGAATTTAACATTACATCAATCTTAAGAATTCAGGGAGAAATGAGGTTGCACATGGAAAAAAAGTTATTCTGTATTCACAAGTGACATAACAGTAACATGTAAAAGCATACAACGAGGGAATACTTTGGTAAGAAAGCAAATGGTAATGAGGCAGAAACCAACACATTTTATCCCTGATGTTAAAAGAAAATGAAGATATATTCAAATGGAAAATTCCTGAGAAGAAACAAGGTGATTAAAGTTGTTGTGCCTTCAAAATTGGTGTACCAATAATATGAAATCATACCACTTAGGCATACTACTTTGGTAAGCAAGCAAACAACAATGAATAGCTAACCAACTAATTTTAGCTCTTATGTAAAGAGAAACTGAAGATATATTCAAATGGGAAGTTCCTGAAATAGAAGTAGCAAGGCCTATCCACAGATCCAACAAAGACCATGAGACTGTTTTTAAAAGATTAAGAAATATATTTGATACTTACAATCAGTATAACAAGAGTAAGACAGTTCTATGTCTTTCAGTGTTGAAGCAACATTTCAAACTCGTACAACCACCACCACCACAAAGTCTTTAGTTCCATCATATGGGGGCAACATTTGGCATATTGACCCTCATGGCCTCATATGCAAATAAAATAAAGATATATTCAAATGGGACCTGCTGAGATAGAACTAACACGGACTATTATCCACAGGTTGAACAACTGGCCCAAAAGATTCTGATTCAGATATTCAAAAACATGATTTGACTAACTTCTAAAAACTAGGGAAAATCTTTCATCAAATAGTTCCAACCTAGTTCTGGATCCTAACAGAAACAGTAAAAATTTCGGATAACAAATCATACAGGCAAGCTCCCTCACCTTTGTACATCTGCTCAGATAGTCAAGCTTTGAGAGGGCATACAAATACACTTACTCAATCATCACTATTTCTTTTTGTTAGTTGTCTGTTAGTTATTATCTTGAGGTACTCCTTTCAAATAATAATATAGAATATAGGGCATATAGCTATTTCAGAGGCATGCCTTCCAATAAATAAGTCCCATGCACTATGCCTTATTGAGTGGTGCTTTCAATTACGAGAGTAAACAAAAAAAGGGAATGAAGTTTCATACTTGAATGCTAGCCGTGCTTCTAAAATACTATCAACATACATGCACCTCCTCATAGCAGAGAACTCACTTCTATATTGGTCACCACTACATTAGGTGAATAGGAATGCATAAGTTAAGCTAGATAAGCATACCTTTCTTATGACAAAAGGTCGACAAAGCTCAATTTCCAATGTATGGAATGCCCCTATCTTAAACAAGAAAACAACTACTTAATTTTGGCATTAGAAAACAATATCTACAAAAAGAACTTTGGTGTGGAACTAACACAAAACGAACCTTCACATGCTCATTTTCCAAAATATTCTTTCCGCGTATACGCAAGACAGATCCTTCCTTGTCATATTCTACAGCCTGAGAAGATTTCGATAGAGACAAGTTACAGTAAACAGAATCTTGTAGATGATGCCAACTCAAAGATGCATGAAGATACTTTCAACAGTTCACTTCTCGATATAAGATATTTTACTCATAAGGAAAAATAAGTCTTTATGTTTTCTTGGAAACTGGAGGGGGTAAATATCATCCATCAGGCACCATCTGATGCATAATAACATCTAGTTTGCCGTTCAAGCAAAACTAATATGGCAGACACCAACCTGCCTAGAACTTTTACTTCGTCACACCAAATTCATGGGGAAGAAAGAAAATGTGAATGGACAAAGACCTGTTCATTTTTTAAAACTGTTGTATTTCTTTCTATTCTTAGCTTTCTTTTCCTTATCCAACCTCACGCCTCACAACTTTCTTGAAAAACATGTTGATTTGTTTTTGTTAAACTCAAAGTCAATGCGTATTAATAAGTGTTAGAAATTCATCGATCAATCAACATGTGTATAGAATTGTTAATCAAACCAAGTGATTTGCAAAATGGCTAAAATTTTATTCAAGCTTAACTCAAGAAGCTCAATAAATTGAATCAGTCCTATTTTATGAACTTATTTTGATTACAATCAAGTTTTAAACAGCGTATTACATGATCCATGTAATGTCAATAAATCAACTACTCAACTCTATTTGTGGTCGCTAATGGACAAAAAACTTCAGCCCAATTTGTTTGAGCTTAACTTGTGAAGTTAATAAGTCGAGCTCTAGCTTAATTCTAAGATAGCCAAATTAATGAGTTAACTTTAAACAAAGTAATATTCAAATCGTTTATAATCTCATCTATGCTAGTTAACTATCAATAGGTTAAGTGTGACAATCAACGGCATGATATTTCTCAAAAGCAATGATTCTTTAAACAATGTAATTAATTTCACTGTAATTAAATAAAGGATGCACAAATGATATTTTTCAAAATTATACAAAACATTAGAGGTAACCTAGTTGTTGCGAATAGGACTACACTTTTGGCTTCTTATAAGAAGTGATGTAACCATATTCCCTAATTTGCAAAGATTTTTTTCTATAATGATTCAAAACTTATATAAAATTGTTAGGTCATGTTGATAAAGAAAAGATAAATACAAACAAAATTGATTATGAAATTAAATCAAATTCTCATTGTGTATTTATAGATATTAGTTCAAATTTGATGTGTATTTATATTTATAAGCTTATTAAACAATGTTTCTACCATTACAAATTTCAAAAGGTTAGCTTATAAGTTAGAATGAGAAAATTGTGAATAACATTTGTTTACGACAGGTGAAAAATTCTGAAAAACACTATTCTGGTGTTTTCTAATTTTTTTAAAATTTAGCTCAAAGTTTAAAAAAATGAAAAAAAGGGGTTTTACAAATGAAAGATAGATAAATTTGAAAACATTTTCCAGATTTTCTATTTTTTAGAAAAATTTCCAGAAAATATCATCAATTTTCCACAACTAGCCACATCCTTCATTGTTCTCATACCTCTACTTTAACTTCAAGCTTTAGTTTCAAACGTTCAGCATCCCTTCCTCCAGAAGCCGCTTCCCTTAGAACCTTCCTGTATATGTCAACAATAACAAGTATGAGAGTGAGATATGGAATACTAACTCTTGATTTAGTTTTATACAACTCTACTGATAAAGTACACATTCCTCACATAATTGGTAAGATAAAAAACAAGGATGACACCAGCCCGAGTAAAAATGGCTGCAAGGCAAATCTGTTGAAGATGTAACTGTACTGGTTTTCAATGGCTTATCCATTCCTTTTCAGGTTGCATGCTGCTCTTGCAAAAGCCTAGATTGGGAATAAGGGAGCAAGATAGGCCATGCCATCATCTGCTAATACAGCCCGACTTTTGGGAGGGCTAAGCCTTAAACTGAGAAAATACTGAAAACAGATTCGGATATTTGATTCTAGAAGCAATAGTCTACTTTGCAACTGTCGGCATTACATACTGATTTCCATGAATACAGAATTTTCAAAAGATAACTAAGTCCCAAAACCCAATCTTTGTCTGGCCAAGGAAATTAATTAATTGTATTTATGAACTAGCAGTACAAATTTTAAACTGGTAAGGCAACAGCAAAGAAGAACTGATTACTATGACAATGAGGACATGAAAATAGAAAGCGGCTGCCAAGAATATAGAAGAGTGGTGGACATGTAGTGTAATGGCAAGAACACTTTTGGCAATAAATCAACTGATTAAGACTGTTGGGGTCACTCCCGAGTGGCATGATGTCCGCGGACTCCATTGGAAGAATGGACGAGGACTGTGATTGAAGCGTCGTGTCCGAGAGGACTTGTGGACGAGGATGAGAAGCCTAGAGTCGTAGGTGTTGACTCTATCAACGTAGGCCTGCTGGTGGCCGTTTTTGCAGGTGGGTTGGTCACCCACTCTGATTGGATGTTGCAGCGGCTGCAACTTCCCAAGGGCAGGCTTGCCTTCTGACACGGCAAGCATGTGCCTGTCATGGCAGGCCTAGGGCGTAGGTCTGGAGACCTACGCCCAGTAGGGTGGGCGGACACGCCACCCTTGTGTATATATAGAAGTTTGGTGCCCTTGCTGTTGTGTAGCTGGAGTGAGCTGTGTGCTTGAGTGTGCTAGAGCTGGGACATTGTTGAGTTCCTTGAGCCTTGAGAGAGCTGTGGGCAAGCTTTGTTGTAAAGATAGAGTGAGATACACTTTGAGAGAGGAAAGTTGTACACTTGAGATTGTTTTCTTTCGTTAGAGCTTGAGTAGCCAACACTTATAAATAAATCTCTTATAGTACATTCCTTCGTGGTTTTTCCCTTGGTTTGTGAAGGGTTTTCCACGTTAAAATTTGTGTGTTCTCTTTTGTTCTCTATTCTTTCTTTCCTTGCCGTCCGAGAGCTCTTCTCTGTGTGCTGTCCGAGAACTCTTGTCCGCTCGGTCACCGTATTCCTGTCCGAGTGCTTTCCGCGTTTTGCGCCAACAAAGACATCCAAATGGGCCAATCTGATCATCAACTTATTGGGATGCGGTAGGACCTGCCCTTGGTGCTGGATTAGATATCTTACTCATTATAATCTTTCAGGAACTGTGTTTTCTATGGTTGATTGTCGTGGATGACTGGGAACTGTACAGCTATATGACTAATTTAAGTCGGTATAAAATTGCATGCCATTTGTGGCCAGGTTATAATCGCTGTTGGGATTCAGATCTTAGAAGCTCTCCGTACCCAGCCTAGATCAATAACTCAAAAAACTAAAGATCCCAAGGGCCAATGATAACTTAATTTCACAATTTATAGGTTTCAACTTCGAAATCTAACTTCTCTATGAACCATAGATATCCTGAATTTCAATTTCCAGCACCTGAGAGAAGGCACAACAACACAGCCACAACCCCGAATCGGACCTTTCAGCACATTCAACACAAGCATGCACATGACGATAGGGACAGGTGAGGAGATAGAGAGAGATAGTGAGGATAGTCGGAATGAATGAAAGGGACGATAAAGATACCTAACGGTTACAGCTGAAACACTGTCACCCTCCGCTACCAAATTGTAAGCCATCCATAAATCATCTGCTTCTTCCGGAACCATCTGAATCCACCAATTCAGAACTCAAAGAATAACTCCACAGAGTTGCGGATAATTAACAACAGCAACTACTCCGCTAAAAATGATGAAAAAGAAACTCTTGATACTGATGTAGTTACCTTGACGCTACCAGGTCCATCTGGAACTAGGTCTTTACGGACGATCTTCATGGTAAGTACCTCTATCTCTTCTTTTCTTTTCCTGTTGAAAATTGCGCTTAATTCGTTAATGACTCTGGAAGACGGCGGAGAGTTCCCTTGGGATAGATCAATATTGGGTATCCGGATATTCCAGCGATACTGCTGATGTTGGGCTTACACACGTTGCAGTGTGAAAATCAATGACCCGCGAGTCTTCAGGGCGGTGCTTTTCCCTGCCCCCCTTGATCTTCTCCAAATCGGCGTCATTTTGAGGGCTCCAATCATTGGGCCGAATTTGTGCCCACTGTGTGTTTGGGCTTTAACGATGTGCTCCTGAATTTTAAGGTTTTTTTTTTGTAGGGTACATTTTCAATTAATTAGATTTAATATTATTTTTGGCACACAATGTGAATCTAAATTTTAATTTGAAAAATTTTAAAATAGCTTTTTAAATTTTTAAATCTGAATTCTATGTAATATAAATCAAAATAAGAGTCTAAATAAAAAAAAAAGAGACAGATTTCTTAATTTATTTTTTGAGGCTCAATTCAAATAAAATTCTAATCAATTTTTTTTAAAAAAAAAACTTGAGATTAAAAGAGAATAAGTAGTTTTCAATAAAAGTGTTCCATCTCTTAATATATTTTTATTGAAAATATTATTTAGAAAAAGGACTCCTGATTTTTTTCTAAAAAAACCTAAATATTATGGATTGAGGGGGCGTCCTTCTCCCCTATGGCGAAGGACCGTCCTTCTCCTCATTTAAACCGTCGGATGTAAAATCCGACGGTCACATATTTTGGATGATTAAATTTAAAATCGAACGGTCCACGTTATATTATCCATTTAAAATGTGTGGACCGTTAAATTTTACATCCGACTGTTCAAATGAGGAGAAAGACGGTCCTTCTTCATAGGGGAGAAGGACGCCCCCCGGATCCAAATATGGATTAAATTTAATATTAAATTTAAAATATTATATGACTTTATATTTGAATAAATATTTTTAACATTACATTGAGGTTGAGATATTATAAAAAAAATATAATATTTGTCTTTTTATTCATAGACTTACAATTAAAAATATATATAATGCATGTTATAGAATAAATGTGAGGTAGTCCTTTTAATCTTCACCGTCCATTTAATGAGAATTAATATTAACTATTGGAGTGGACTAAATAAGATTCGGGGGGGCTGCGACGCTTGCAGGAGTCGTTAGATTTAAATTTGACGGCTCCCATTTTTTTAAAATAAAAATTCATAAAATAAAAAAATAAAATATTTTTTTTTAAAATCAAATGACAAAAAAAAGTATAAAGACAAAAAAAAACTGAAAACCCTTTTTTTTACATATAATTTTGGGCCTTTGGACTTCTTCATCCAAGGGCCCTGCGAGCGTCGCAGGGGGCTGCGACGCGTACGGGTATTACAGCCCCTCCTGATTTTGGATTAAATAGCTATGTAAACGGACAAAAATTAAGAAATTTTAATCATAAATTTTTCACAGAATAGTTATTATGGTACTCATACTACCACTTTATGTATATGCTAAAATTAAAATTTGAAAAAAATTAAAATCTAAAATAAAATAATTATTAGGAAAACTTAATATAATATTAATATTTTTATTTATTAACTTTTTTTGAGTCTTCGATTAATAAGAAAGCTAAAGTGGTGGAATGAGAATGAGAGAGAGCGAGACAGCGCGCGCGCGTTGCGTCGTATGCTTCAGGCTGAGAAGTAGGATCTCAGACCTTCCAATTTCCAGCACGCAGAGGAGAGAGGGGGGTTGTGACGATTATATATGAATGAGAACTCCTCCATCCCTGCTCTCTCTTTCAATTGATTCTGCCCTTCTCCACCTCTCCCATTTCTCCGATCTGTCCCCTCTTCCTGATCACATCCTTCTCGACCTCTTTCTGGTATTCTCTCGATCTCTCTTAAGTTTTCAAATCTTCGTTGGCGACCTGCAATTTAAATTCTGTAATTGTTGTTGACAATTAATCTGTGTAAATTCTGGATCCTATACGATCTATTGCGTGATTATGGATGCTATTAGGTTTATTTTTTCCTTTCCGATGGAATGATATATTGTGTTTTAATTTCTGACTTTGGATCGTCTCTGTTAACATTTTGTTTTGACTTGCACTGTTTTCAGTTAAGTTAGATAGTACCAGTGGTTAGTCATCCAGTCAGTCTTCATTAAATTATAAATTAGGTGTTGAGATCCAACCCCGGACGCCCCCCGCCTTCTTATTCTTATATTGTCCTCCTGAGTTCTGACTGTGTTGTGATATTACCTGTTGATTGTCATTTTTGTTCAACCCTTTGTGCAACTTGTCTTCCCTGATCGGACTTCGTTGGTTACCAGGAAGGCCTTGCTTTTCTGCTTGACCTTTTTGAGCGCTTTTCTTTATTTTCCCTCCTGTTTTAAGAGAAATGTTTGGGATACCATTTAGACGTTATCTATTCCTTCGTCTATTTTGGTGTTTGCCCGACAGTATTGATTGACTAATCGGATGTGACGTTATTTGGGAGTCTCCTCCTAGCACCACTCTTTTTATAAGTCGTCATATTTTTACTTATATGTTCACAGGTTACCCTTTTTAATAACAATATTACGTGGAAAGAACTAATACCATATTATATGACCGGCTTACATTTTCCATCTGAGTGCTTCACTATAAAGCTATTGCTTGCATATATGACCACATGCTCCCTCCATTTGGACATTATACTGTCAATTTATAAAATTGTCCTGCCGTGTAATTTGGCTTTGCGAATTGATTGATCTTCTTCTTAATCACGTCATATCTGCTGAATTGCCCATTGCTTCCCTGCACTAAGTAAATTGTGTTGCACTGTAATGTTCTTCATTTCTTCTTGCTATCTCCTGTCTCATTGGAATGTGATTAAGTTGAAAACAGTGTTATGTATCTTATGGATTGATGTTTGCTTATATCCTCTGCATAGATGCACTCTAATGTTCCTCATTTCTTCTTGCCATCTTCTGTCTTATTGGAATGTGATTAAGTTGAAAACAGTGCTGTGTATCTTATGATTTGAAGTTTGCTTATTTATATCCTCTGCATAAATGCATGCCCAGTATTGAAATTAATAGAATAGGTAGCAGCAGTAGTGTGTTGGAATGTGATAAAATGAGAATGAAATGAGAAAAGCAGTGAGGTTTCGATGAAATATCTCTTTTGGATCTCTGTCGGGGTAACCAAGATTGAGTTCAGTCCAAGTAGTATATACAACAGTATATACAATTTTGTTTACAACTATATGTAGAGCTCTATGTCTTGATTAGCAAGTATCATACTTGGAGAGAGAGTAATATGGTACTGATTGAGTTGAGGTATATTTTCATCTAGTATTAAAGAAGGTTTTGTTTAAGGCCTATATATTTTTCTAGTTACAGATATTGCTCTGTCATGCCAAAGTTTACTAGAAACCAATTTATCTTTTTTAAGTGGGCTTTGTTTTATTTCTCATCAGTGCAAAATATGAATTGGATGAGGTAGAATTTGAACAGTGCTTTTTTTGCTGCTGGCTCAGCTTGTTGACCCAGTGCTTTATTGGGGTTTTAGAGCCACTGTGAATGTCTACATGCAGCCCCAGACACAGATAACTTATATGATAATTGATTTCAGTTGTTATTTGACTGATGTTAAAGTGGGAAGACCTGTTCTGCAACTCAAATATCATTTTTTAACCTCTACTATTGCATAGGTAATTTGGTAGTGTTGATTTCTACCTCCACGTTAAGGACATCCCCAAAGAGCAGGGGATTTCGTGACATGCTCTCCTCTCTTGGTCATTCTAGTTCTTGATACACAGCATAGCTCTTGGATTTACATTTTTGCAACTGCTGTCATGATTTAAAAGATTCAAATTTTCACTTATTGAACTGTGTACTGCTCTCATGAAAAGGTTTTGTTGGACAAATCTATCATGCAATTAAAGGATATTTGACGTTCAAATGTCTCATCTGTTTTCCAATCATTGTAGGATGCGGATTATACTGTCACAGTTCTTTTGTCTTGTTGGTTTCTCTTTTCTACAGAATTCTAATTATGGTGTTGACAGAGAACTCTGAAAGCTGGAAAACTGACGGAAAAAGTTCTGCAACTGTTCATCGCTACTGGAAAAGATGAGATCCTCTTGTTGATCCAGGATCTCAATATCAAGCGTATTCTTTCTCCTGTTCTTCCTACAAGTCAGTCAATCATATCTGGGGCTCTTCTGTTGGCTTCTTATTTGAGTTCATGGCCTACAGAGGCTCTAATATGACTTAGGAAATTGTTTGTTTACAGGATGCTCTGAGAGATTCTAAAATTGCCTGAATCATTTATGCTTACCGGGAGAAATTAATTGGAGGTTGGAATAAACTTTTTAGTCTTCTATTTGTGGAAGATGGCTGAATTCAGCGTCATGGAAGGTGATGTGGATATTGTGATTGGTGCTCTGCAGTCTGATTTGACGTCCTTTATGAATGAATGGAGACCGATATTTTCAAGATTTCACTTGATAATAACAAAAGACCCTCACCTTAAGGAGGAACTCAAAATTCCGGAAGGTTTTAACGTTAAGATCTATCAAAAGTCTGACATGGACAAAGTGGTGGGTTCTTCATTGACTTCTCGTCTTTTCTCGGGCTATGCATGCCGCTACTTTGGCTACCTCATTTCTCAAAAAAAGTATATCATTTCGGTTGATGATGACTGCATGCCAGCCAAGGATGATAAGGGCTTTTTAATAGATGTGGTCTCTCAGCATATCACAAACCTTGCAACTCCTGCGACCCCTTTATATTTTAACACACTTTACGACCCCTTCCGCAAGGGAACAGATTTTGTTCGCGGGTACCCATTTAGCATGAGAAATGGGGTTCCTTGTGCTCTTTCATGTGGACTGTGGCTTAACTTAGCAGACTACGATGCACCAACGCAAGCCCTCAAAGCTGAACAGAGAAATTCTCAATACGTGGATGCTGTTTTAACTATTCCAAGAGGGGTCATGATGCCTTTCAGTGGAATCAACATTGGCATTAATCGTGAATTGCTGGGACCCACATTATTCCCGGGTTTGAAGTTGGCGGGGGAAGGAAAGTTTAGGTGGGAAACTGTGGAAGATATATGGTGTGGGATGTGTGCCAAGGTGGTGTGCGATCACTTGGGATATGGTGTGAAGAGTGGGTTGCCGTACGTGTGGAGGAATGAGAGAGGCGATGCAATAGCAAGCTTGAAGAAAGATTGGGAAGGTATGAAGCTGATGGAGGAAGCAGTCCCATTTTTCCAGTCGTTGACATTGTCACCGGCAGCAGTTACTGCTGAGGACTGTTTGGCAGAGATCTCGACATTGGTGAAGGAAGGGCTAGGGGCTGTGAATCCTGTATTTGCTCAGGCTGCTGATGCCATGACGCAGTGGATGCAGCTATGGAAGAAAATAGGATGTGGACCATCCTCTGCTTGAGGTTGATGGCGGCCATATTTACACTAGTTGTACTGATTTCCTGTCTAATTCTTTGGTTTGATACTCCCCAAATATTTTTCTGAGGATTGATCATATTATCTTCACATTTTATTGAGTTTTCAGTCCATGTTTCCCTTGTGCTTTTGCAATTTTGACAGCAGTGTTAAGGAGAGATGGAATCCCTTTGGCTAGTAGTCAGAATATTTTATACATATTCCATGATGATGCCGAAGTATTTGCACAAATTAATGGAAAATTCTTGAAAGTTTCCGGTGACCCATGCTAGAACTTCTAGGCATTGTGCTCTCACTGTGATCATATCATATAAAGCATTACCCTGTAATTTCATTACAAAATTGTTCCCTTAGTTTTTAAATAGCAAGATCTAGAGAAGATAAATGTTCTTATAATGCAGGTGGTAAGGTTGTGTTAAATCCTGAGTGAAAAGAACACAGGTATCAATTTTTGTTCTTTGTTTGGACTGATTCAGTATGAGTTTTGGCACAAGAGGTTTTAAGCCATTAAACATTCTTTTTACATTTAAAGTTTTTCTATTGGGTAGGTTTATATATATATATATATATAGAATGGTTAATATTAAAAGTTGAGTAAATAAGTAGTTAGATTGTATCAAATAAATTAAATAATTATTTAATTTTTATTATTTATCTATCTTTTTTTTTTTTCCTTTTACCTTTAAATAGATATAAAAGCAAGCCCATTGAAAGGAAGGTAGAAAATGAGCTTGAGAGAGAAGCGATGGAGGTCCAACAGTAATGAGATTCGGAAATCATAAAGGAAATCTCTGCGGCCATCTGCCACGACCACCCACTATGCATCTAGTGTGCTGCATCACACCATTACCAAGCTAAGGGCACATACTAAATTTATAACAAGATGAGGAAAGTGGACAAATTTTAGATATCAGTAAGTCATAATTGTTAATAAATAATATTAGTGATATCTATAAAAAAAATATTTGACAGGTAATAGGAAATTCTGATCTAATTGTTGATAAATTTATATTTAATTATTAATTATTTATTCTTTTTTCTAATAGAGTGAGTTAATCCAACTAGCATTGGGCAATTCCTTCCTTCTTCCCATCCGGGACAACCAACTAGAAGCGATTACATTTGGGTAAATATCAGCTTTGAATAATGTATATTTTACATACACTTTTGAAATATTTTTAGATAAACGACCGTTTGGGTAGTTATTAACAATCTCTTCCTCTCTATAGATACTCTCAAAATGGTATTGTTAAGATCGATCCAACGCCCAATTTGAGAGAGTTTGAAGCAAATTGAAGAGTAAAGTAGAAAACATAGCAAGCAGAATTCTCTTTGCTTTCTTCACAAAATCATCTGGTCAATTCGAATCTGCCATGGCAAGAAGAAGCATTTGGAAACCAACAATGGCTTCTCAAGCCACCATCCGGGGCATATTCAAGTAAGTTTTCTGCAGCAATTGAAACTCAGAAGATAGGATGATGGGGAAGAAGGAAAAGACAATGAGGAAAACTTTATACACAGAACCTTAATCAACAGATAATTTTAATTTATTGTGACCTAAAAGTTATATATTCAAATTACCAACTGATATATATATATGTAACTAAGATTAAAAACTACATATATTTAATTATTTTCATACTATTCATACTTGGAAAGCCTCCTTTCATGGAATGCAGCTCGAGCCACAAGATTCACCAACCCTAGCAAGTATTGCTCTGAACCATAACTGTGAGAGGGTCGGATTTTTAAATTTAAGCTAGTCAAAAAATTTGTTTTTTCAAAGGAATTGACCAGTACTTAGACTAAGAAACTAAGGAATTTGCTTCTTCAAAGAATTTAAGCTGATGAAAAAACTGAAATTTTCCCTTCAAACCATAACCGTTCATTTAAACGTATATGACATCTGACACTTATAAATTAACAGAATTTTTATAAAATGAAACTCATCAATGGTTATGATTCGAAGAAGGAGATTCTCATTCTCCTTCAGCCCAAAAAAAAAAAAAAAAAAAACTCATACATCTGACTTGATATCCTATCTATCTATCTATACCAACAGACCCATATAAAAATAGATGGATAGATTTAATATCACATTAAAAAAATATTTAGAGGATGCTAAAAAGTTGTCCTGTATCGTTAAAAGAAAATTATGTGCATGAAACAGTCCAGATAATCAATAGCAACAGCACATCTCAGTTACTTGCATAGGGATGTCCTATTCCATTCATGATCATGAAACCAAGAGCTTCTTCATGCCCTTTCTGGGAAAATCACCCACAGATCCATGGTAGTACGATTGCATTCTCTCTGGAAAATCTAAAACAAGCAATTCACAATAGAGTGATATCAAAAAATTACTCATTAACTATCTTTTGGGCAATTCCAATGACATAACATTCCTTCTATCTAAATATATTAATGGATCTACACAATAAAAGATAATTGATAGAACCCCCTATTATCCGACGGTTTCCCGAGTATGGCTAAAAACAGGGTCTAAAAGAGTAAGTTTCTAGAATGTTATCCGATGATTCCTGTCAATAATTTAATCAACATAATAGACAGTTGATGAGTAATTGAAATTCAACGCAATGGCATGAGCCATCCTCAAATGTTAGTCAACAACCTAGTGAGTTTTGTCAAGCTCGAAAATGCTTTAACTATTCTACTCAAACAAATTACTGCCTAATTAATAAGTGTCACATATCAAATCAAGAATATTTGCAAAGAACACAACAAAACATAGCAAGAAGATATGGGTTCACAATATCTATTTTTCTGCATTCTATTTCCTATCCTTTTGGTCTTAAATGACTTCCTTAAAACAATGTAAAAGATGAAAATACAGGAAAAGTAAGAAGAAAAGTGAGACTACTCCTCAAATTGCCCCTATATAACTCCAATTTTCCAGGGCAATAGCAAGCAGCTACCGAAGAATTTCACCTACATTGTAGCATCATGTGGTAACATAGCACAAAGAAACAAAGAAACAAATACTTTGTTTGTTTGTTCTCTTTTTAAAGCAAAGCCGAAGATTTAGCAAGCATAATTCATGTTGTCCCATCGTTATTTTCATGGCTTGCGCAATGAGCTGCTTAGTGGTTGATTTTAAAATGGTAAAATCTTGTCTAAGACATAAACAAGTGAAGCAAATTTCAGGGAAAAAAGATCAACCACAAAAGGTAAAAAGGCAGCTTACCTCTCCATTATCAGTACTGCTAACTCTGAAGGTATATCTCTACCACCGATAAGCTTCAATGGAAGAACATTGTTTATATAAAACAAGCTTTAGGTCAGCTATCCATGGCCGCATTAAACACCTCTAAGAGAAACTTCTAGTTGCTCGATTCTCTTAGCCAGATCATGCTTCCCACAATTCTTCAATCCATCAGTAACCATATCAAAGCTTCGTGACAACGGCAGCAAATTTAACTCAGTCATCTCTACCAAATAATTCGCAGCTTCAACAAATCTTCCCCCGCGTCCACACATCCTAATCAACATTGTGTAAACTGGTCTATTTGGGGGGTGCCCTTGAACTTTCATATCGCTAAAAAAGCTAAATGCATCATCAAATTGCCCATTCCTACACAGGGCTTTAAGAATTGGGGCATATAAGCTTGGGAAGGGCTTATGTCCATCATCAATTGAACAATGCAGTAACCTAAATGCCTCATCGATCTTACCTGCCTTAGCAATTAGAGGAATCATAATCTTGTAAGTCTCAATATTAGGGCAAAGCCCTAATGCACAGACATCATGATACAATTCAATACAAAATTCAACCTCCCCTGACTTACAAATAGCTTCCAATAATGAATTAAAAGTATTTATGTCAGGCAAAAACCCTTTCTTCGTCATCTTCCTAACCAAACCCTTTGCAGATTCAATATAGCCAGCGTTCAACAATCCATCAATCAACAAATCCCGCCCTCGAACTGGCGGATTAAACCCCTTCTTGCTCATCTCCTCCAGAAACATTTGAGCCTCGCTCAACTTCCCTGCCTTACACCACGAATTGACAAGTAGTGAATATGTCTCCTTATTTGGAGTTGTGCCCTTCCTAGTCATCCTCCTAATCAATGCATAAGCCCCATTGAAATTCTTAACCTCACACAAGGCAAACAACAATGAATTATAAACACCAACAGTTTGGGAACAATTGAATGCTTTAGTACAGCTATTGAAAACCTTGACTGCCTCATCAATGAGCCCGTTCTTCCCATACTCACGGATGATAAACTCGATGATCTCAGGGGAGAATGACAATGACGGCGAAGTGTTAGACCGTGATGAATCTTTCAACAACTGGTGAACAACCTTCCACATTGTCTCCCAGTGTTTGGTGCGAGCAAGGGTTTTGATGAGCTCCTCGAATTCAATGCAAGTGGGGGAATAAGACGGTGAATGGGAGCGGGCCCAGTTGAAGAAGCGGAAAGACTGGGTGCCACAGAGTGAACAGCTACGAAGAACACGGTAGACAAGTTCATTTGTGACAGTGATGCGCATCTTGTTTAGGGTTCGCTCCAGGTAAATGTCTCGGCGAACAATGTTGGATATGTGATGGATGGCAGCAAAGTACTCATCATTTGAGACGGTTGTTACATCATCTCCTCCGCCACTATTGGCCGTGGTGGTTGTCAAAGGAAGGAAGAGGGGATTCAGGTGGAGGAAAATGAGTGGGGTGGCATGATGTGAGGAAATAGAAGGATGAGGGGGGTAAGAGAGGAAGGCACGAAGAATGGATTTTGCAGTGTGGAACATTTGTGATCTGTTCTTATCCAATTTTCACATGGATGGTTTCAAGTTCTGCCATGGAATGCATGGATTGCAGATTAGGAATCAATCAAAACATCATACCTTCTTTTTCCTAAAGCTAGTAAGGAGGGCATTCTTGGACACCTCCACAATCACCAGGAAAACAATCAAGCCAAAACTTGAAAAAGCTTGAAAAAACCTCAATGACTGACATCCTAAAAACCAGCACCCGCTTCTTGAACTTGATCAATTGCTTCCTCAACCTGAAATTGGGATTGTTTCATCAATATTTATTTGCCAATAAATATTTCCTCTCTTGATAGTAAATTTCTTGATCCACAGTTTTTCAAAAACCTTTGATTTTTAGTGGGTGCCTCTTATAAAGGTTTCTGGCAGAAAAGGGACATGGAGAAATAGTAAGCTACATACGCTTCTTTTGAAGAAAACTCAAATTCAATAGGAACAGGGGTGTAATTGGAAAGTTGAAATATATGCTATATCATTCTAAACCATAGCACTGGTCTCAATGGAAACTGCAAGATGCTCTAGAAATCATAAAAAGGTCAAAGGGTTGTTCCATGCTAAAAACGAAGAAGAACAATGGCATGGATAAGCATATCAGAAGTACCTCAGCACCAGGCAGGTTTGATGACAGGTTATAAAATTTTTCACACAAAAGAAGTAATTTGAGATTCAATCAGAATTCCAGTTCTACAAAATAATAGCATCAGCCTCTCAACAGTCAGACTCCAACCTACCTTTTGCATTCAACCATCATCAAAAGCTTAGTCATGAACATAATCTGATTGACTACAGTTTCTGTGTTGATTACAGAGGATGAGAAGTTGCAGTCAGTCAATATGCACAATATGATTTGCACTTGCAATATTGAAGAAAAAGAATTTTTTTTTAAAAAAAGCATGCTTCTCTTCAGTAGGTTCCAACACCCAAATTCAGCTTTATGGGACTGGAATCTCTGTTATAAGCAATGGTAACATTGCTTATTCAAGGACCTAATCTAATTGACTACAGTTTCTGTGTCGATTACAGAGGATGAGAAGTTCCAGTCAGTCAAGATGCACAATATGATTTGCATTTGCAATCTTTAAGAAAAAGAATTTAAAAAAGAAATAAAGCATGCTCCTCTTCAGTAGGTTCCAACACCCAAATTCAGCTTTATGGGACTGGAATCTCTGTTATAAGCAATGGTAACATTGCTTATTCAAGAACATAATGTAGTTGACTACAGTTTCTGTGTCGATTACAGAGGATGAGAAGTTCCAGTCAGTCAAGATGCAAAATATGATTTGCTTTTGCAATCTTGAAGAAAAAGAATTTTTTTTTTAAAAAAAAGCATGCTTCTCTTCAGTAGGTTCCAACACCCAAATTCAGCTTTATTGGACTGGAATCTCAGTTATAAGCAATGGTAACATTGCTTATTCAAGGACCTAATCTAATTGACTACAGTTTCTATGTCGATTACAGAGGATGAGAAGTTCCAGTCAGTCAAGATGCACAATATGATTTGCATTTGCAATCTTTAAGAAAAAGAATTTAAAAAAGAAATAAAGCATGCTCCTCTTCAGTAGGTTCCAACACCCAAATTCAGCTTTATTGGACTGGAATCTCTGCTATAAGCAATGGTAACATGTTTATTGAAACACGAAATCAGACCAATGTTAGTTCTATTTGAAAATCCATAAAAATACACTTTATACTAAGACCTACACCAAGTAATTTAGTCCATGCAATATAAAAATCACATTTGAAAACAATAAGGAAACTACACATTATAATTAATTCTATGCAAACAAATATATTTTGCTCCTTGACTGAGAGATTTACAGCACAAATACACATACTGGCTCCACAAACAACTGCCAAAATAAATTGAGTATTTTCCAAACAATGCTTAAGCAGAAAGAACGGGCAAAGAAAATCCTACATTAAATCACTGAGACTGCATGTTGTTGCCTCACTCAGAATGCAATTATGAGTCAGATTCCATGGGATTCAAATTTGATGTGCAATGAGATTCAAATTTGATGTGCAATGAGATTCAAATTGGTACTCTAGTGCTAACTTCACGCATCGCTCACTACAAATTATACACTCTTTCGATGTCATCTTTTTGTTGCCCTAACAAATTTTGTCGTGAGAAAAAAAAGAGAGAGAGAGAGAGACACTTAGCACCACCATCATCACTGATACTTTGTTACCGCTTGGTAGGTCCCTAGAAGTCCACAAAGGCCCCCAAACTGAAATCCAAATTTAAGACTCCACAATTCTACTAAAATTCTGCCATGGGTAGCATTGAATAGAGACTTGAGAAACAAAATTAGATGCCTACTTAAATTCCACACCCCAATTCTCAGCAAGCCAAACAAACAATGCGATTGAGACTGGGATTCAAATCTCAATTGAAACTGTTCATTGATGCTAGCCCAAAAAAAAAAAAAAAAAAAAAAATCTGTTACCATCTCACTTTACCATACCATCTCCCAACTGTGCAGATGAGAAGGATTGCCCTACGCATTACATGCTGCAAATCTTCAATCTTCATGTAACCTTTCTTTATATGGAATACAATCGCCAGAATTAAATTGAGATAGCAGCTCATTTCATCCTAAAGGAGCACCATCTTCTTGGAAAAGTAACCGATAAACAAAGTTGCAAAATTCAAACTAATACTGCCAGATTTGGGAACACCTTATCCATAACTGGTTCATTAAACAGGGTAAATCTGCTATTTTGGACCAATTTGTTGGTTAGTTGATTTGCTTATGGGTTAGTGCAATTTAAATGGCAATCTTTCTAGTCAATTGCGTATCAGAGATAGAGGATGTATCTTCCACATCCACACACAACAATTTTTTATGATCTAGATGATCCCTGATGATAGGATATACCATAAGAAAATGTAAAAATCAGCAAGCTTTTGCAGTACATATCAGACATAAGATTACAAGACTCGGGTCAACACACACAAACAGATCATTTTAAGTTATAATTAAAAACAACTACTACAGACGTTGAGGGAAAACAAGCAGCTGATTGAAGTGAACACGGCTCCCTCATTGTAGGATTTGATCGAAAACAGTCAAACAACTCATCCTTACCCGTGAACTATATAGTGTCTGTCTATATGATTTGAACTCCATGTACAAAAGGCTCAACCTTAGGAGCTGATTCACCTGGTATTAAATACATATAAAGCAGCTGATTCATCCGGTAAAATATATACAAGGGAACTGATACGTCCAAATCCGGTAAATTTACAAAACTTATGGCTGGTACAGATGCAACGTGGATGCAGAACTTGGATCCCCATTTGGCCATATAAGAAAACAAGTAGCAGACATAATCTTGAATGTTCCAACTATAGAAAGATGCGAATTTCAAAGACCTAGCTAGAATCTGGCCTCTTGAAACAGATGGAAGGAGAAGAGACAGCGACGCAGAGGAAGCGAAGTCGCAGTCTAGACGGCGGCGGCGCAGTGGATGGGAGGTTCACGCCGTGGGCACTGGTCAATAATTTTCGCAAGTCGGAGACACAAGGGAATAAAACGAGAGAGAGAAAATATCAATAACAAGCGGTGGCCGGTGCTCGGCGGCGCGGCCGGCTGGCTGTACTGAAAGGATTAGGTACCAGAGGGCTTCGAGTTCAAATGTAGTGAATTTCGGCAGGCTGTATTGAAAGGATTAAGTTCCTGAGGGCTGGCAGTGTTGTACACTCACGTATGGTATTTGGTTATATTTAACATCAGCATTTTTTCTGGTTTTGAGTTGAGATCATGACAAAAAGCCTTTTGGATGTCAATCTTTTAATGCTTATCTAAGTTTGCCTTTGTTCAAGTGGTATCAATTTAGTAGATTCTATATAAGTAAAATATTATTCCCAATATATCTATTTGTGTTAAAAGCTATACAGGAGCAGGTAATATGAATTAGAAGACAATTTCAAAGTCTATTTCTTACAATTTTAAAATATTTTTTTAAATAATATTACAACAGAAGATGAGTTTGAAATCAGAGATGTGCATTGGTGTGATCATTTTGTGAACAAGAGTAATCAAAGTCGTGTTAGTCAATTTAAACATTCTACCTGAGATAAAGAAATCCATAATAGTCTCGATGACAAATTGACCCATATAACTCTAAGTTTTTTTTTTGAAGTTGGCTGTAAAGAAACCATCCAGACTAAGGATCTTGTCATCTCCAATACTGAAGAGACAATCCTTGATATTCTCCGAGCTAATTGTGACACAGAGCCTAACACATAGATGTAGGAACATGGTTGAGAATGAAAGGCTCAACCCAGATAAGGACAATGGAGAGGCATGATTGGATATGCCCTAAAGATGAAGAAAATATAAATTGACCTCTTGTTGGACTTCAGGTAAGTTGGTGGTCTAGGAACCATTCATCTTACAGAGCAATAAGATTTTTTGCCTGATTTTTTTCTCGATAACAATTTCGAATAAAAATCTCATACATTGGTCTCCATCCTTAATTTAATGAATCTAAGACTTTTGACGAAAGGGGGAGATTTCAAAGTTCCTCACTCACAAGTAGGAGCTTTATAGGCCCCTCTTTTGCATAATAATAGATTGATTACGGGAATGTAAGTAGACCTGTCATTGACACTCCTCCAAAGTGATATCGCCCACTTACAAATTAAGGCATTTGATTGAGACTTTGATGGCTTTGAGTTTGGTCACCACTCTGAACATGGAGAATCTCAAGATTGGCAAGTTCCAAACTCCCTGAGCAACTTTATTAAAAGAAAGGTGAGAAAAAATACAAATGTTAAACTTCAACATGGCATTCTTGCTCTGAGGGATACCATCCTCCAAAATAACACAGGGGCTATAGTCAAATATCATAGGAGAAGGAAAATATGCACAGGATCTCGACCTCCTAGTCAATCAAGAGCCATTAACCAAAACATGATTAAACTTCCTCACAGAGCAAGTAGAACTATTTTGGTAGTTATACCAAGTAAAGAAGAATTTGAAGTGGTTAAGATCATGGAGACCACAATTAAGAATGTGTCTATCAAGAGATCAAGTAGCTTTATCAAAGCAAACCTTAATCACCTCAAAAGAGTCCCTTGAGGCATTAAAATCGCTAGGAACTACCCAAGACTTACTTTGAACGGAGTTAGAAATTATTTTCTAAGTTTACCAAAGCTTACACCTAATAATAATATCATCATATTTATAAATAAAAGAAAAACACCACATGCTCCTATTAATACTAGAGCTAATGTTACAATGAATAAGTTGGTCATCAATAAAGTCAATGTTGAGAGTAACCTCATGCAGATTCCAACCCATCCAAATAGAACCACCCTTAGCATAGGAATGGTTGGTAATCTAAATCCAATGGTTGGCAATTTTATTTGTTATAGGATTGGAGTTAATCTGGCAAAATTTTATTTTTACCAATGAGCAAACCTAGATATTGTAAAGAGTAATAAAGTATTTGACTTTATTTATTTGAAGAAGGCTATTGAGCTCTCTAACATTCCAACAAATCATATTAATCATTTGATAGAAGCTAGAGAGGGAAATCTTTTAGGCCCTTTTAAATTATTATGCTTTGGTAAATCATATAGATTCCCTCTAGGAGGAGGGTAGCTCTTTTTGGTATTTTCAACCATAACATTTAGGAATGTAATAGTTATGCCATCTTAATTAGATGAGTCTTCCAAAGTAAGCACTGCGTCAAAACTCAAATGGATCCTTGTCTCAAAAGAACAATCAGAACAAGCACCCCTGCTCATTGTGAAAGTTTCCCTCATATGAGCCATCTTCAAAGGGCGTAGTGCTTTTAACATTCTATTTTTCTTTATCTCGGTCCCACTCCATAAGATAAGGCCAAGTTTCCCATCACAGGAACAATTTATTCTTGCTCCTTGTAGCATTCCAATATAGCAAACAGATCGATAGAATAGGGGATCAGTCGAATAGCCATTGAATCCACTTAAGGTGCCTTAAAATTAAAACAACCACCACAGTGGATCAATGCTCGCAAGGGCAAAAGGGACCTTGTTAACTTCTACCAAGGACTTTGTATCCGTGAGAAGGAACCTTTAAATCTTGAGAAGTATTACAATTCCCATTGGAATGCATATATATATTACACTTTGGACAAAGTGTGGCCCCCCAAGGATAGTTAACATTCACTTCAACAAGCAAGTCATTGTTGGGTTTGGTCACTCCTTGTGAGTAACTCAACAAACAAATGTATTATCGGAAGATTGTACAGAGCTTGTGCAAAATTTAAAATGCTACAAATTTGTTGCAATAAAGATCAGAGAGACCGATTTGTCAGAGTGGGTAAATATTGGAATAGCGATTGCTAGAGTAGGTAGAAAGGGCCAAGGACGGAGTTGAGTAGGGTCAAGAACGGAGCTGACAGGTTCAAGGGTGGAGTCAGTGGGGCCAAGGGAAATCCAGACAGGGTTGCAAGAGTACAACCGGCCGACAGTTGGGTAGTAGAAGTCAGTTAGCGGGAGGTTAACCGATTGAGAGAAGAAGTCGGTCAACAGGAGGTTGACTGGTTAAGAGAAGAAGTTGGCCAGCTAAACTGAAATGAGGCCAACCAAGGACGCTAATAAGAAAGGGCGACCAGGTTGTGAAAGCTGAGAGAAGAAGTAGGTCGTAGGCTTTTCGCTGCACCGAGTTGTGAGTTAATCTGGGTGTTGAACCCCAACAATCCTCTGTAGAGGAACGGTCCTGACCAACCATAAAATCAATAGGTTTCGAAAGAGGTGCATTACTTGCAATGCAAATGCGAGTAAAACCAATATGAGATAGGCTCTCAGAGCGAGAATCCGCAAACAAAAACTTTTCCACTGCGCTAGCAATATAAATAAAACCTTCTAAGTGTTGGGGTTCTGTGTCACTCCCGTGTAGGAAGTATTGTTCTGAGTGTTGGGGTTTTGGGTCACTCCCGTGTGGAAAGTATTGTTCGCCGCGCACGCAAGCACGGCAATGTGGCCAAAGTATAATAAAAACTGAAGTGGTTATACTTGACCGAAGATGTATAAAGGCTGAAGACTCTATGTAACAATCGAGGACTCTAACTGACGGCCGAAATCTCTAATTAAGGGTCAAGGATTTTGCTTGAAGGTCGAGGACATTGACTAACGGTCAAGGACTCTGATTAAAGGATGAGAATTCTGATTAAAAGACGAGAACTCCAAGTGATGGCCAAAAATATCAGCTGTTGACCAAGGACATTAAGTGATGGTCGAGGACATATGCTAATGGTCGAGGACACTGACCAAAGGCCAGGGACTTTGATCAATGCCTGGGGATACTAATTGAAAAAGTTGGTCACCTACAAAGTTTGCGCAAATTGCTTTTTAGAAAGGAAAATTGCTTTCAAACCTGGTAACTGATTTGTAGAATAGGCCAATTGCTCTCGGCAGGAAGGCATTTTGCAGAATTGGTGGCAGATTTTATTACGTACGCAACTAGCCTACAAAGTATGTGGTCACCTGGTACCTGTAAATATGTTTGCTGAGCTTAGTGTGAATGAGGGTGAGAGAGTGCAAAAGATAGAAAAATAGCATGGAAACAAGGAGTCGTAATTTTGCTTTTGTGCTCTGTCCTTTGTTCTCTACTCTTTAAAGAATTTGTGTAACCAGAATTTTTGTAACCAAAATTTATATAATGAAATCTTTATGGACTAAGTGTCTCATAATTTTTTCCTCTTATTTATAAGAGGACTTCTATATAAAATTTATGTATTCCCTGTTCTCCCTTATTTTCTTCCTGTTGCGTACGCAAGTGTTCATCATCGTCATTACCCTTTTAGATTCATTGTCCGATTGAGATTAGTTTTCCCAACATTGAGGACCAATATTTTAGAGGGAGATTGTGAAAATGCAACCAGATTGGGATGTGGGCAAGCTTATCAATCCAGAGGCACATAACAGGGGATCTTGAGAAAAAATTGGCATTCCAGAGAAGGTCCAAGGATCTCTTCCCAAAACTCTGCACATATCGTTGTCATCGAAGAAGCAAAAATAGACAAGCCCTTTCAAGTTAGCCAGGACATTGGAAAGTCCAGTTTCTCTGCAATCTTTTAATGATTGCTTCAGTAAGGGGAAAGGCCAATTTCTTCCCTAAGAGATAACTAACAAATGTGATTCCCACGTTTTGGCTTCCAACACGGCACTGTCAAGGGGGCTTAATCAAAACTCTTTCTCTCTCATTGAAGAAGGAGGTTAGTGTTGGGTTTGGTCACTCCTTTGTGGGTGGCTCAATAATGGACACGTCATCAAATCACATAGGTTTTGTGCCATATTCGGAGCGCTGCAAATTGGCTGCAGTAATGATCAGGAAGACCATTTACCGAAGTAGGCAAATCTCAAAGAAAATCATTTGCCGGAGTAGGCAAACCTCGAAGGTGACCATTTACTAGAGTTGTAAATCTCGAAGTGACCATTTGTCGGAGAAGGCAAACCTTAAAGAAGACCATTTGTCGGAGTAAGCAAACCTTGGAGAAGACCATTTGCTGAAGTGGAAATCTGGAGTGGATTTTCGGAGTGGCAAAGGCCGGAGTGCAGAGTGAAAATTTGAAGTGGATTTTCGGAGTAGATATCCAAAGTGGATTTTCAAAGTACTTTTGCAGGAGTGATGCTAAGGGTCAGAGTGGTGCACAGTTAGCCTTCTAGAGTTGGTAAGTCTTGCAGAGTAGGTAACTGACTTGTAAAACAGTTGTCCTTCTTGAGTTAGTAAGTTTTACAGAGCAGGTAGTTGAGCTATAGAGTATGCGCTATCTGAGCAGAGTGGTTGACCTGCAGAGCATGCGTATCTGAGGAAGCGTGGGACTGGTGAAGTCGCAGAAAAAGATAAGGTTGGTGTGACAAGTCATCTATAAGAATCGGGCCAGGTGAGTAAATAGAATTTAGAAACAAGATCTTTATAAGGGCGTACCAGACACTTCAAAAAGAGACAAGCGGCATGACAAGAGGCGAGCGGCCGCAGTAGTGGCTGTGGGAGCGATAGATGGAAGTAGCAGTGGTAATAGTTACGGTAGAACGTGGAAGGAGAGTGGAACGGAGTAGGAGTGCGAAAGGGAGCTTTCATCGTTCGCCGTCTAATGCCACACTTATAAAATCAGTGAGTAGAGTGCACTACCAGTGAAATGAATGAGAGAAGAAAAACAAAGAGATAAGAGGGAAGGAGAGTTTCCTTACCCTGGAGATTATTTTTCTTATTCTATCTCGGTTATGTAGCAAGTATTCTATTTCGGAGGTTTTTGTAACCGATTTTACATAGTAGAAGCCTTATTTGGAGTTTGTTCCATAATTTTTTCTTTGGTTGAAAAGGGTTTCCGCGTTAAAAATAGTGTATTCTTTATTCATTGTTCCTACTAAATTGGTGGCTGATGACTGACATAGGGTTTGGATTTTTTGTTATATTGGGTTGTGTGCAATTTCGGGTGTCGAACCCCAACAAGTGGTATCAAAGCGAGATTATAAACCTTCGGCTTGATAGTGTCGTCGTTGAGGAGCTTTCCATTAAGTGTGGCGCGGGAAGGAACGGTAAAAGTACTTTGGAGCCAGCAGGGCTAAGGGTGGAGTTGAGGTGGCCAAGGCGGAATGTAAGGGAGAATGATTCGACGGCGGAGAAGAAGCTGAAGGGGAGGTTCAATGGAATAGAAGAATATATCATTTAAACTTGTGGAGGCCAACGCCGGGATCGCAATTGAGGAGAAGTTGCCGAAAAGCAATCGATAACGGTCATCAGGAAAAGGCAAAGGTTTTCCCACAAGATAGTGTGGGGAAGTTTATTGGGTTTGGTCACTCCCTTGTGGGTGGGTCAATAAAAAGACACGTCATCGGATCACATAGGTTTTATACGATATTCAAAATGCTACAAACTTACTGCAACAATGACCAAGAAAGCCATTTGCCGGAGTAGGCAAATCTCAGAGAAGACCATTTGCTGGAGCAAGCAAACCTCGGAGGAGACCATTTGCCGGAGTGGCAAATCTCATAGTGACCATTTGTTGGAGTAGGCAAACCTCGGAGAAGACCATTTGTCAGAGTGAAAATTCAGAGTGGAATTTCGAAATTGCAAATGTTAAAGTGGCATTTGTCGGAGTGAAAATCCGAAATGAATTTCTAGAGTGACAAATGTCGGAGTGGAAATCTAGAGTGGATTTCCAGAGTGCAAATGCCGGAGTGGCATTTGGCAGAATAGATATTCAAAGTGGATTTTCGGAGTGGCAAATGCCGGAGTGGCATTTGGTAGAAGGGAAATCCGAAGTGGATTTTTGGAGTGTTTTTGCAGGAGTGATACCAAGGGTTGGAGTTGTGCATAATTGACCTTCCAGAGTTGGTAAGTTTTATAGAGTAGGTAGATGACTTGCAGAGTAGTTGACTTTTCAAATTTGGTAAGTTTTTCAGAGTAGGTAGGTGACTTGCAGGGCAAGCGCCATCTAAGTAGAGTGGTTGACCTACAGAACATGCATGTCTAGGGAAGCACAGGACTGGTGAAATCATAAAAAAAGATAAGAATGGTGTGACAAATCATTTGTAAATATCGGATAAGGTGAGCAGATGGGATTTGGAGCAAAGGTCTTTATAAGGGCACACCGGGTGCTTCAAAAAGAGATAAGCGGCAAGATAAGAGGCGAGCGGCCGCAGGAGCGATAGACGGAAGTAACAGCAGCAATAGTTGTGGTAGAATGTGGAAGGAGAGTAAAACGGAACAGAAGTGCGGAAGGGAGCTCTTATCGTTTACTGTCTATCGCTATACTTATAAAATCAGTGGGTAGAATGCACCACCAGTGAAAGAAATGAAAGAAAAAAACAGAGAGACAAGAGGAAATAGGAGTTTCCTTACTTTGGAGATTATTTTTCTTATTCTATCTCGGGTGTGTAGCAGGTATTCTGTCTTGGAGATTTTTGGTAGACTTCTCTACTTTTGGTAGACTGATCATGCCACCATCGTGCCTCCTAGGCCCTGGCCTTAAGAAAGCATCCATAGGGCCATTGCTACTCCTGCAGGTTGGGCTTTGGGCCGGCCAGCGCTTTGTCGGACCCATCACTAGCCCCCCATACCGGGAGGCCTAATTTGTCAACTCTCAACATGTTTATTGATGGAACTCCAGTTGCTTGTCTGCACATGAGCTTCTTCCCTAGGCGTTCTGTTGATTCGCTGCACAGTGGGTAGGATTTGATTCTCTATATCTGGTGAGATTTGGGACGATTCTTTGAACTTAGCGATTCTCTGCCAATAACGCTAGCGTGTGCTAGCTTCTACATTGATGGCCCGTTAACCCCTTCTTCGGCTATAAATGGAGGGCTATCTATGCCCCACTTCACGAATTGTCTTCACCAACTGTGAAGTGTGAGAGTTAGAAATTGGCAAGGAGATTACGCTACCATAAGCCACAGTTAGAGGGAGCTCTTCCCCAATGTTCAAAGCTAGTGATGCTTATGAAATCTGCCTTAGTTACCATCTTTTGTAAGAAAAGTTGCCTTGGTTTCCCTTTGGGATCTTCACGTGCAAGGGATAGTCGGATTACCACTATTAGGTTGCTACTCCATGTACTTTTTATTCCTTCTATGATGTACATTCGCTATTATAAGCTTAAATTTTATAAAAGGAATTGATGAATGGAACCATTCAAGCATTATTTATTTACATGTTATGTGTATCAAATGTTCTTATCCGATGTGAATAGCTGAAGTGTTTGAATGTTATTTCTTATTTCATGATTCCTGACAATTTAGTGATTTAACATGCTAGCTACCCCATCTGTAATGATCTATCCTGAGCACTTAGTTAGGACGTGCGTCATTCGAATCGGTCTTGGGCTCGTTGAGGCCGTCAGTCTGCCGCTATCTTAAAAAATGGCATGTTAGGGTATCATTACCTGTTTGGCATCGCTAACTTACTGATGCAAATGCTTAGGCTACCAGCTACCCATGGGCTGCACAGGGAGGCATCACATCAGTCATCATAACTAAACCGGTGTGCCATGGTACTCGAGGTGTGGACACGTGCTGTGGTCATTATGGAGATGCGTCTCTTTGATTCCTCATGCAATATTGTTTTAGGGCCAAGGCTTTGGTTATTTAAACTCTTAGCCTTCACCACTTCCCACATTTCTCTCCATTCTTCGAATCACTTGGCCCCACTTCACTATCCTTTTGTCTCTAGCTTTCATGGCTTCTTGGGGTGTCACTGCGATTTTGTTTGTCTTGACCAGCAAGGATGTAGTGTCTCTATACAAGAAGTATAATATCCCTAGCGATATCCTGCACGTTGCTCCTGAGGTCGATGATACGACTTGCGACCCTCCCTCGGGGTTTATTACCATTTTTGAGGAGCACTTGAAAGCAAGTCTTCACATTCCATTTGCGAAGGAGTTGAGTGAGATCCTGAGGGCTCTGGAAATTCCTGTGGCTCGTCTTCACCTCGACGCCCTTTGATACCTTATTTTCCTGTGCATTTTTTATCGCACCAAGGGATTTTCTCTGGATGCTCTGGGCATGAAAGTGATTTTTTACTTCAATAAAGAGTGTGACTAAATCCCCTTCACCCTCACCTAAAGTTCAAGTAAGGGAGAGTGTGACGAAACGAATGTTTTTTCCTCAGAAGCTTCTGTCAAGATAGAAATAGAATCAAGACAAAATACAATATATATAACTTCTACAAAAGTTTTAGTAGAGTTTTCTCTATAATTGGATAAAAATCAAAAGTACAATCTGTATCAAATAACCTAAATCAAGTACACAATTAGATAGATAATACCATTTTGTCCTTCAACACACATACACAGGATCTCAGACTGCCATAGCATCCATGACTCAATTATCATCCTACCCACCAAGTCAGAAACATAAAAGAAATGTCGTCTAAATCCTGTAACAGAATCTAAAAAAATATATATAACGGAAGCATAACTATAAACTTATGGAAGCATAAATTCCTATTTATATCATATACACATCATGCAAGTCTTGTACAAAACCGATACACATAAACCCATGTACAAAAAATCAGATAATTACATCCAACTGGTTTCCTTCCAAGATCTCCAAAATGACTTTAGGTCTTCAAAGATCAGTTGGTTATTCTTTTACTATTTCTTCTCGTCTAGTACAAGTTTTATCGTCTCATTTGGAAGGGAGAGAAAACAGTAAAATAGTGAGCCGAAACCCAACAAGATACATGCATACGTGTAGTAAATCCATTATGCAACATAGTTATGCAGATATCCAAAGCATGAAAATATTCAGGGGCAGAACAGTGGATGAAAAATAGAGAAAGTATAATTTGACATTAATTAAGTTTCAGAAATCAAAAATTAGTATAATCATACTTCAGAAGGCAGAAATAGGTCTCAACTCTATAAATTATAGAAAATTTCTTTTCTATTAATAAAAGACCCAACCAGTAGACCCTACTAGCGGAGGAAATGAATAATTGATGATAGATTGTATACATGTCCTCACAATCTAAGCCTATAAATAATGACAATAATATCCCATCCGTGGGATCAGTACAAAAATACTGACAATTCATTACAAAAACGCCGACCAGTAACAATAACCGTCCTTTAGGTTAACGCCCTGAAGAAGGGCGGACCACGTATAACTCTAGGGATAGAGTTATTCTCGATTACCACCATAACGTTCTAAGGCATGCTAGAAACTTAACCTGACTGTATATCAGTCTCGGGTCCTAATTAACAGTATCAGAAATATTTTTTTCTTCTTATTTCTTAACTGAAAACTCTTTTTTAATTTCAGAAGTCAATCAGAGTTTCACAATAACTCTTTTGTAGCTTCTGAATATACAAAAACGGTTTAAAACCCTTCAGATTTGTTTCAGAACATGCAGTAAGCAGTTTATAATCTTTTAATAATTTAACAGTGTAAATCAGTGCAAACGTTTCAGGCATAAATCACATGCTGGACATTACCACATTATAGATTAACTTTTTCATGACAGAAATTTTGGATTAAAATGGTTAATCCCTTCAATTTCATACTTAAGGTTTTGTCAAAACTTTCGAACCCAAATCGGACACCCAACACATGTTTATTCATAAAATTAATGCCATAAATCCAAATACATACATAAAATCATGCATTGTAACCTAAAACCTCCAATATGTTCGAGTTAGGGTTTCACAATATGCTTTCGGTCCCAAATCAGACTCTAGATACATGTTTATTCATGAAATCGAAGCCAAATACCGCAATACATATATGTAAATATGAAATCTATCCAAATAATCAAGAGAAACATGATTCATTTACACTAAACATGGAACAATGTGATTTTAGAGTATAAACACCAATTTAGAGACAAGAAAAGGTGTAAAAATGAAGAATAACATCCGAGGTACACTTGTCTGAACTCGATCTACAGTTATTTTTTCCCAAAATGGATCGGATCAGATGATTTCTCCCCTTTTCCTTCTCTTTTCCCTCCTCCTTCGTGCTGGTCGTGGTTCTCCTCTCTCTCTCTCTCCCTTTCTCCCCCTTTTATAACAAAAATAGAAATCAAGAGGCGAGAGTAAATCGTGCTTGCGCTCAAGCGCACGGCAAGCACAGGGTTTCTACCGGGTCCTCACTCGAGCACGGGAGGCACCCGGTGAGCGGCACCCTACTGGATTTTTGCGATTGCTGCCATGCTTCGAGGGCACGGCAGGCACCGTGCTGCAATTTGCTGAACTACGACCAATTTTCATACTTTTCTCATTGTACTTATCCCAAAATTAATTACACCAGTTCAATTACTACAATTACTATGTTTTGGGAGATTGGGTCGTCACAGAGGGGAACCCTGATTCAATGAAAAGTTGGAAGGATCGCTTTTTTGCTTGGTTGTTGATATCGAGTGGAGTATTTCAAACAAGTGGTGCAAAGTTAACGGTGCCTACTCTCGTGGCATTCTGGAGAAAGAGAAATGGATGGCACGTGGTCTAGTGAAGCTTGTTATGGGTAATGCCGCCTACTTGTGCCACACTGGCCACTGGCTCACCAAAGAGGCATTCGCCAGAGCCGAGTGAGAGGTGAGGGCGGAGGGAGACGATGAAGAGATCCCCAAAATGCCTCTTCACCGCAGCAAGAGAAGGCAGAAAGGACCAGTCATCCGCAACTCTCTTGAAGGGTCTACCAATGGAGCCTATCCATCCTCTCCTCCTTTATTTATCTCCAAGGAGGTTAGGAAGATTGAGGTATTCTATGTGAAGGCATCACACCCGCCTGTTGGAGAATCTTTACGTCTAGCAGTTGTTGATGAGTTGGACTTGCCTATTGTGGAGGCCACTAGCCTTGTGGAGGGAGGACTGGTCGAACCAATCAACACCTCGCCGGTGGATAAGCAAGGTGTCATGATCTTTGTTCCCTTGTCGCCCAAGGAATACATCGCTGTGCCTCCTATCATTTTTGTTGAGGTGGCAACGCAAGATGGCCAGGTTGCGGAGGAGATGATTGCGAATTAGCTGGAGGTGGTGGATGCTGGGCACACCGTGCGGGGGGCCAGCAAGTTGTCTTGGAGGTCAAACATCGTCCCATTCTCGCTGGATGGCTTAGATCTAGCGGAGCTCCTTGCCACTCTTGTTGCAAGGGTGAGCGGAGCCGAGACCAGTGACATGGGCGAGCACGTCAAGGATCCAACCCTTGTTGAGTATGATGTCCCTTTCATTAACGAGGTGTTGAGAGCTCACCCAATTGCTGTGGCGAATGCAAAGAGCAACCCTGAGACCAGTGCGGCTTGAGAGGTGCCTCACTTGGCAGTGGCAATGCCTGTGGCCCCAAAGGACTTGGATGCTTCGTCTCTTGATCCGGGTCTCGGCACTATGCCAACACTATGTGGGAGGATATCGTCTGCTCATTTAC
This sequence comes from Nepenthes gracilis, assembly GCA_033239525.1. Taxonomy (NCBI): domain Eukaryota; kingdom Viridiplantae; phylum Streptophyta; class Magnoliopsida; order Caryophyllales; family Nepenthaceae; genus Nepenthes; species Nepenthes gracilis. The sequence goes on from BSYO01000007.1 coordinate 18,096,068, forward strand.
CCGAGGCTTCGCCAGGTCCATCTCCCCTAAAGGTAAAGCCTTTCATAAAGGTATAGGCCTTGCAACTTCTTGCTTTAGTATCGATTGTCGTCCTTGCCCGACCACTTGATTGATTTTCTCCTTTTTTTTTAAGCACAAGAGGTGCTCCGCCTGATGGAGACTTGTTTTCACCAACAGGTCGCCATAGTACTCCAATGGGATGCTGAGATCTCCTACTTCATCCAAACAAGTATCGACCTAGGTATACTCAAAGAGATAGACAACCGGGTGAATGCTGCCCTGCCAAGGACATACGGAGTCGAGAACGAGTCGCTAGCCTTCACCACGAGCTGTCTAAGATCAAGGCGAGATTCCAAAAGCTCATAGAGGAGAGTCTTGGGCTCTAGATTGGATCGCCTCTCTTGAGGATACGCTTCAGGGGGCTAAGCAATGGCTTGTCGATCTCCGAGATGAATGTAGCCAACTTGAGGGTGAGCTGATGACCTGACTCAGTCCGATGAAGTCTGGCAAAGCCTTAACTAGCAAATTCTGGGACGACATTTGCCTTTGCAAACAAGTCGTGACCTTGGTGGTTCCAGATTTTCTTGTCGACTTCTTCCATCGAGGAATATTAGTGCTCAACTTCAATCAAAATTAGTTGATCCTCCTGGGAAAAGTAGGGAGCCTTCGCCTCTTTCACTGGGGGGCTCCTAACCTTAGGATCTTTCCCCCTTTAGGTCATACGTATGGGCCGCCTCTCGAATTTCTAAGGCATTCTAACACTCCTTGATGTATATTTTGATCCCCAATAAATTAGCTTGACCATTTTGATCGTTGTTGCTAGAGTTTTTGTGTTCATGTTGAGCTCTTTTATTCAACATTTCTTTATTTGTCAGGTAAGCATTGTCGCTATTGCTACCGGGCTTAACATGGACTTAGGAGTCCTGGTATGCTCGTTCCTACGATAGGAAGTCGTGGCACTTCGGTTTTATTGGGTGGTGCTCTTTGCTAGGAGAGGACGCCATCGCACGTCTATTGGTGAGCCTCACTAGGGCTGGCTAGGTTTCATGGCCACAGCTACCGAGCTTTGGTGAAATCAAGGTGGTCATCCGCACATAACCATTGGCGCTTGGTCCCGCTGGGGGACATTATCGCTTTTGTGCGTCTGATCCTAATTTGCTGAGCATTGTTGACTGATGCCACTTGTCCCTATTGGAGGGGGTCGTTGCGCGTATGCTGAAGCAGCCCCTTAAGGTTTTAATAGCCACTTGATGGGGAGGTCTTACTATTGGTCCACAAGCCCCCCAGGCCGTGACATACGACCTCGACTGGGCTACTCCGTGATTGGGACCAAGGTTTAGTTTTCACCTTCTCTAAGCCACTCAATTATCATGATTGAGGTTTTGTAACCGAGTCACAGCCGGTCGAGATGCATGTAAAAGAGTTCACCTGATTTAGGGGTATCCTAGGTCTTTAAATTAAAGTGGTGTCATGTAAGCATACATATGAATAATAAAAAACAAATAAACAATTATTTTATTCATTGAAATGTGGTATATTTTACAAGCATTCCTTACGATGTATGTCACAGTTACCTGGATTTGACAGGGGGTCATTGGTAAATTTTTTTGAGGTGGATGGCATTCTATGTCTTCGAGACCACTTTTCCGTTCTGAGTGCACAGTTTGTATGCACTATTTCAAAGAATCGCTGAGATTAGGAACGCTTTCTCCCAATTTAGGGGGAGTTTGTTCCTATTCGCGATCTTATTCGTAACCTCTATGTTTCGTAGAATTAGGTCCCCCACCTCAAATTGGCATACCTTCACCCTCTTATTATAATTCCAAGCAATCCGCTATTGATAGGTCACCGTGCTCATCTTGGCTACGATTTGGGCATTTTTGAGTAGATCGAGATGCTTTCTGAGTTGTTGGGAGTCATTCAGCGGATTGTAACTCTCAACCCTAAGGCTGGGTAGTCCAATCTCTATCGAGACAACCGCTAGAACCCCATAGCATAGACTCAAGGGTATCTCACTGGTAGGTACCTTCGGTTTCGTCTGACATGATCATAATACGGAAGACAGTTTGTCCGTTCAAGAGCCCTTGTGTCTTCTAGCTTAATTTTCAGTCCATGCAACAGGGTCCGATTCGTGACTTCCACTTACCCGTTTGCTGGTGAGTAGGCAATGGAAGAGTGAACTGGCCATATCCCCAAACTCAAACAGTACTTGGTGAAACGCTTGTTGGTGAATTGGGTTCCGTTGTTGGTCACTATAACCTCGAGAATCTCAAATATGCATACGATACTCTATCAAACAAAATTTCTGGCATTTTGTTTGGTTATTAGAGCCATTTGGGAGGCTTCAACCCATTTTGCAAAATAGTCGATACCGACTATGACGAATTTCCTCTATCTGGATATAATGGACAATGGGCCAAGTATGTCAAGCCTCCACAATGTGAATTGCCACAACAACTGCAGTGCAAGGCCTTTAGTTCCGTGTGCAACTAATGAGGAACGTTGTTATGGACTTGACAATTCTCACATTTCTTTACAAACTTCATGGCATCTTGTTTCATCATCGGTCAATAATAGGCCTGCCACGTTATCATAAAAGTAAGGTTCTTGCCACCGATGTATAACCCACAAATGCTGATGTGCACCTCACTCAATGCGTAAGTGGATTCTTCTGGCATGAGACACCCCATGTACGAGGTTGAGCACCCACAATAGTACAGCTTTTCGTCTATGATGGTGTACTAACCTATCGTCTTCTTTACGTGCTTGGCTTCCTCTAGATTTTTTGATAGAGTGCCGTCGATGTTGTACATTTGGTACAGGGTCATCCAATTTCATCATTTTATACCAGCAGCACTTCCCACTCTAACTCCTCTATGCTCGGGAGGCCAGAATCTCTCACATGTCTTGAGAGTACTGCTCTGGATTTCTAGTCACCGCTGCCTGATTGAGTCGACGATTCATCTACGTCCAGTATCCAGATTGGAGATTCTTATTGCTAGCAGACATCCTCGCTAGGATTGTGGGTGTTTGGAATCAGGTTTATTGTTTCAACTATGAAATTTGCGAATGCCTGGCCTTTTATGGCCGGCATTGATTGAAATTTTAAGTCAAACTTGCCCAATTTGATGGCCCATTTGATCAGTCATCCAAACATGTTAGGTTTTTGCAGGATTCCCTTCGAAGGTTGATAAGTCAGGATGACAATATTGTGCGCTAGGAAGTATGGCCGTAGCTTCTTAACCGAATAGACAAGCACTAGGACGATCCTTTCAGTGTGTGAGTAACAGGTCTCGGTATCTGTCAATATTTTGCTGACAAAGTAGATTAGCCATTGCACATTGGACTGTTGTCAGATCAGGACCGAGCTTAACATTGTATCCAAACTGCCAAGTATAGGTATAGATCTTTGGCTTCTTTTGTTGACATCAAGAGAGGGAAACTGGTGGGACATTCCTTCAATTCTTGGAAGGCTGCCTGGCAGTAGGTAGTCTACTAAAAATTGTTCACTTTCATTCCTCTTAGGGCCTTGAAAAAGGGGAGATACTTTTATGTCAACTTTACTATGAAGTGAGAGAATGCTGCAAGCCGTCCGGTGAGCCTCTAGACTTCTTTCAGGGACTGAGACTGGCTCATGTCCATGATGGCTTTTATCTTCTCAGGGTTTGCCTTGATCCCCTATCAAGAGATGATAAAGCTCAATAATTTTTTTAGAGGATACTCCAAAAAATACACTTGGCAGGATTTGGTTTCATCTAATGCACCCGGAGTACTTCTAAGGTTTTGCTGAAGTCACGAATATGGTCATCGGTGGTTTTGCTTTTGACGAGAATGTTATCTACATAAACCACCATATTTTGGTTGATTTAAGTCTTGAACATTTTGTTCATGAGTTGTTGGTACATGGCGCCTGCGTTTTCTGGTCAGAGGGTACAATATTATAACAGTACGTCCTCTGATACGTCATGAAGAAAATATACTCTTCATCTTTGGGGCTCATCTGGATTTAACTGTAACCTAACTAGACTTTCATGAAGCTCAATAGCTCATACCTAGATGTGGAGTCCACTAATAGATCGATCTATAACAAAGGGAAGCTATCATTCTGACATATCTTATTTATATCAGTGAAATCGACGTACATCTTCCAAATTCCTTTACTCTTCTTGACAATGGCCATATTTGATAGCCAGTTCGAGTATTGGACTCCATGATAAAATATGCATCAAACAACTTCTTCATATCTTCCCATATTGCAACTAGCTTTTCATACAATGATTTCTTCACTTTTGTCTGACGAGTTTATAACCAAAATTGAAAACTCACTTGTAGACTATTATTCCAATCGGTATCCCTAACATACCGATAGAAGTCCTCACAAAGACAACAGAGTTTTACCGAAGAAAGGTGATCAATTGGTCACACAAGGGACCTACCAATGAGCTCCCGATCTGTACGCATTTCTAGGTATCACTGGGTTCCAATAGGATCTGGTCGATCGCCTCACCAAACTGGCTTGTTGCAAAGTAACTTCATCTCAGTGATCAAAGTCCTTAGTCAATTAGTCTAGGGCCGCCTAAATGACCTGGGACAAGTAACACATTCGGCCAGTCACCTGGTCGACTAGAACCTCTTTGACGTCGCATGTTGCCAAAAATTTTATTTTTACATGTGGGATCAACATCATTATCCTGAATATGGTTAAGCAAAGTCATCCCAAGATGGTGTTATAGATTGAGAGTAGGTCGCCTACTAGAAATGTGAGCATCCGGGATATTGTCTTCGGGTACATTTCTAATGTGACTTCCAATTTGACGGCTCCTTGGATTGGTATTGGTTTATTATCTAGTTCATATAGGGGTCCCTTGGCTGACATCATTTGATTCTCTTTTAGTCCAAACTTAAAGTACGCATCAAGATATAACAAATTGTGAAAGCTTCCATTATCGATCGAGACTCGTCTGAGCTGGTAGTTAACCATACCATTTGAAATGAGTATTGATATAATTAGAGGATCTAAATGGAGAGTTATTACATGTATCGTATCATCATCATTAAAGCTAATGATATCATTCCAAACTCCTACACTCAACTTTTTGCTATTAGAAGCTTTTCCAAACGGTCGGAGGTATTGTTCTTGAGTGGTCAAATGGTCACCGTGCTGACTACCCCGACCATGACCAATTCCTTGATTACTGTTGCTCTGGCTCGTCTTCTACTACTCTACCAGGGGCCTGCCCCGAATCCCATAGGAATTTGGTGAGGTACCCTTTTCGGATGAGGGCCTCGATCTTTTTCTATGGAGTCCAACAGTCTTCCGTGTTATGACCCGAAGATCAATGGTAGAAACAATACTTTGACTGGTCCTCCCTCAGGGTTCTTAGACGACTTAAGCCATTTCAAGAACTTTTTATCCCAGATCTGCAGAAGGATGTTGGTCAGGGGGTCAAGTTTAGAGATTTGAACTCCCTCCAAGTGCCCAGCTCCATCTTGGGTTGCTTCCTGGGTATCGGGAGTTAATGTTGTCTCTATTCTTCTTTTTCTCATTCGTTGACCCTTGGTAAAAGTGGTCTATGCGCTCTGGCCACTTCACTTTATTGGCCTCCTCGGCAGCTATGTAAGCACTGGAGATGGTCTCAACCTCCTAGAAGGGTTGAGAATCCTAACGGGCTAGATACTTGAAGAAGTTGTTTGGCTCCAGAGTCGCTATAAAGGCGTTCAACTTCACTTCATTGGTGAGTTTGAATATCTATCGGGCCTCAACGATGAACCAACCCAGGAAGCACTTCAGACTTTCTCATGGCCCCTGCTTAATACAAACAAAATGTCAAGGCTACTTATTTTCTGTCCAACTAGTGGCAAACTATGACAAGAAGTTGTCGGCCAACTCCTGGAATGTCCGTATCAAAACAACAGAGAACCAAATTCAAGCGTTTTCTTTTAGGGTCAAAGGGAAATATAGAGACACGGTGGCATCATCAAGGTCCTAGAAGCCTAATAGGGTGCGGAAGTGATCCAAATAGTCCATTGAATCAAAACTCTCATCGTAGGAATCCAGGGTTGGCATCCTGAACTTGCGAGACAGTGGCTACAACCGAATTTTTCTTTTGAATTGGTCCTCCTCAAATCAGTGGGGTGTCTGTTGGTGCTCCCTCTGAACACATGCTGCTCAATTTTCTTCACCCTCTCCTCTATCGTAGGGGAGGACACAATCCTCTTTGTATTGAGGAAGGCCCTCAACTCTGAGTGGTTCAGGGAGGAAAGCTGGATTGGGCAGCTATTAACCTTCATAGACTTGGTGCTGCAAGAGGCTTTTTCTTGGGTTGGGAACCTTCGATCATTGCAGGAGCAGCGGGAATTCCACCGCTTTGGGCTATCATCCCACGTCCCATGACTTAGTCGGCCCTCCAACCATGTCTGCACTTGGACCTTGAGCTCATTAGGCCATTAGGTCTTCTCGAAAAGGTGCCTCGTCTTTCGATTTTTCTATTTTAAAATTGAAGTTTGGGAGATGGAGGAGGGACCCCCTAGCCATTGTCTATCCAAACGAGTGCAGAGGGTCTAGAACATTTTAGACACATTGTCCATTTGGGTGGTGAACACTTGCATGTCTGGGGCTGATCGTTCATCTGCATTGCTTCCCACGGAGGGGTCATTGCCATGGAAGATAACATCTATAGTCGAAACATTGGCTTGTACCCTAGTGTTGACCATATTTGCCTTTGTGAGTGTGGTGGCTAGACTTCCAAGTCGCTTCTCACAGACGGCACCAAAGATACGACCCTAGATCTGAATTGTTATATGGAATAGGAAGCCGCCTGATCTCTCCTGGAGAGGCGAGCTAAAATGTTTTCATTCTCCATTCCTGATAACCTAGATCCTCATACCACAATAAATAAACAAGAAGTTAGAAAACGGTGAAACTCGCTCCCCAATATATTCTCTGATACTCAAATCAAAAATATTTCTATGAGAAAGAAAATGTTAGAGGATACAAAGAAATGTGTGGGTGCACAAAGGTGGGGAGATTGAGTGTGGATTGGAGGGTTAGGCTCCAAGAGATGCGCTGAGCAGGGAGCAGCTTGAGAAGGAAAGTGTGTGTGCACTCGTAAGCTAAGTGGCTTGAGGAGAGAGAGCTCTTCAATTCTTCAGGGGTGTTCAAGAGTATTAGAGCTCTTCGATTGTTCAGTCCTCCTTCCCATAGGGGTGAAGAGGTATTTATAGTATTAGAGCTAGTGTGGCATTTCTTGGGCCTCACGGCTAACGTTGGCTACCTTGACAAATCTGCTGTGTTGTCTCAATGATCGTGCAAGGGGTGCATATGGTAACCATGGCTAGGCGATATGGTAACAGTGGATATCTGGGGACATTCTTTCCTTTTCAAGACGATCAGGGATGGTGTTGCATGGTAATTACATTCCAGAGAGATTTGCCCTGGAGCGATGCACGATCATGGGCAATATTTTAGGAATATTTATTAAACTATTAGGATAGTTATCGTGGCTACATTATGGCAAGCCCTCCTTGCTAACCTGTGCCACACTGTTGGGTTTGTCGACGGCTATGCAAGAGCGTCAATCAGGGACGCATCTCTACACGTAACTCTAATCGCCCTCTCCCTGCTAAACAGTTTCGAGTCGACTTATCTGGGCCAACCGCATCGCTGTCCAGGCCTTAAACTTGACATTCCACATGATAGGCCGCCGTCCTTCAGGCTTCTCTTCTTTCTATGGGTTGACTGGGCCACTACCGCTCCTCCAGGGCCGTGGCCTTGAAAAGGCATCGGTTGGGCCTTGAAAAGGCATCGGTTGGGCCACTACTACTCCTGCGGGCTGCGCTTTGGGGTGGCCCGCACTCTGTCGAACCCGTCAATAATATTAAAAATATAAAAATTAACAACATTTTATAAGCCAACAACCATCCAACACTCATCGTCACATCATAACTGTGAATCAAAAGATACATAATAACTGAATATTAGGATTGTCTCTAGGATTCTACTAAATTTGAATATCCACAAGAATATATGTTTTATTGAACCTATATCAATGAAAGTTTTAACTGTTTGAGATATCATAATAATCTTTTTAGATCTTTATATATCATTCTGAACTAATAATGACTACGCACATGCTACTAAGAGCTAAGTAAAATGTACGAGGTACGAATACTTATATGTTTAACAAGTAACTAACTCTATGGTCTAATGATATTTTGCCACCCGTTATGTATAAGTATCAAACTCAATATAGACGATCAATGTTCTGTACCCTATTTGGGTGTATATCTTGATTGGATTATGGGAATATATGTGTGTCATATTTTAAATTTACCCTGAGGGAGTGACAAGAATATTCATTGTCCTGATTAAATTTAATACTTGAATACTGCAAATAGCAAGACATTATAAGAATACATAATTAGTTTCTTATCAAACTTATGAGTATCAATAGATTGTGAATTTTACTTAGAGGTTGAAACCAGGCACATAATCACTAGTTTACAATGACATATAATATTCAAAAAAATGTTGAGATATTTCATATAATTTGGATTTCTATTGAGATAGGTTATAGAATCTATATCCTTATTAATATTCGGATTCAGTAAAATCCTAATTGCAATCCTAATATTCAATTATTTTATAGCTTTTTAGTTGCAATTACAATGTGACATTAAGACTTAGATGACTATCGATTTATCACATATTGTTATTAATTTTATAGATGTTTCACATTATCATCTGCAATACTTTATTTTATTCTAATATTATTAATTTTATTTACTTATCAGGCATTTGACTCAACCTTATATTTTTTTTGGCTCCAAAATAGCGAAGGTTAATAGCAAGTTAGACAAGATTGTGCATTTGTTGTCAAGATTTTAAGTAGAGATGATATTAGAGTTTAGAAATTTTATAACAGTAAAATTACAAGGCTCATCTATTGGTTTATTAGTTTTTGGATACTGTATCAGAATTGCATTCTTCAGAGCTATGATATTATGAATATTTATGATTTTTCTCATTTTTAAAGTGATGATACTTATTGTGGATATTTTAATTATGATGTATTTATGAAGATTGTTTATAGTTTGTGTTTTATTCATTGTCAGTTTAGACCGAGTCATAGATTCAGGTTTGGATCACTACAGGTAAGATTACCTTTACTTTCAACGGGATATTTGTGATTCTGATGGTGCTCAAGCATTGATTAAGCAATGCTAGACATCTCAATGCTTTTGGAGATAAGGGCATCAAGATGGGATGGGAGATCGATAGATCCATTATATACAACCATGTGAGAGAGCTTCCCTGACTCTCCAATGGAGGAGGAGAGAGTTTGAAGGTGGAAGGAGGAAGGAGAGGAGAACGAGAACAAGAAAGGTGAAATTGAAGAGCTAAGTGGAAGAAGGGAAGGAGAGGGAGGAAGATGGGGGCTAACCATATAGTCTGAAGGCAATGAGTGCCAAAGAAGGCTTTGGGTTTGTAGCAAGAAGAGGATTTGGGAGAGTTCGATGCCGCTTATCCTCTAATGGTAATGAAATTGTATTATTTATCACTTACAACTTGATAGACTCAATTAAAATTGAAATAATTGATTGGATATTACTATTAAGATATACAAATATTATAGATAGATACTATCACTAAACTGTACTCAATAAAATTTTGAATCAAAGGATGTTACAAGTAAAATGCCTGGTTCAATCTAGATTGCCATAATTCCTTTTTAAATAATTTTTTTGATTCTTTTTCATATGAATCACTTTTGCTTAAATACCAAAACAATTATCTCAACAAATTAAAGTTTCGTATAATTAATAATTTTTATATATGATAGGTCCAGTATTATGGGACGGCTCAGAGTTCAAATCGCAACAGATGGACAGCCCGTCGAAACTCCTCCCAGGCCCAACATAAGGCCCACCGAGTGGCCCAACAAATTGGTTCGACAAATCTTCTCGAGGTATCCTACTTAAAGTCCCACATTACCCCGGCGGATAGGAGTTATTCTCCAGATCACACTATAAAGACCATTGCCATAGCAGACCCTAATAGGCACAGATGGTGTGGCAAAATTTGCGATCACCGCCAGCCAGCTACTCCATTAAGAGTGCATCCCTATAAGAAGCCCGTTGGTCAAGCGCACTCTAAGAGACCCTTTCTCAGTCCAAAAGCCCCGCTCTCCATACAGGAGACTCACTCTCCGTCTAGGAGACCCGCAGCTCATCCAGGAGCCCCAATCTTCGCCCAGGAGGCCCGCTCTCCATCCAAGAGCCCCACTCTTCGTCTAGGAGGCCCTTGGCAAGTCCAGGAGCCCTATTCTCCACCCATGAGACCCGCTTTCTGTCCAAGAGCCCCACTCTCCATCCAACAGCCTACTCTCCATCCAAGAGGCCCGCAGCCAGTCCAAGAGCCTCACTCTCCATCCAGGAGGCCCGTGACCCATCCAGGAACCCTCTTCTTTGCCAAGAAGGCCCACTCTCCGTCTAGGAGCCCGTTTTCTGTCTAGGAGCCTTGCTCTCTATCCAGGAGGTCCTTGGCCCATCTAGGAGACCCATTCTCCGCCCAGAAGGCCCACTCTCTATCCTAAAGCCCCGCTCTTCGTCCAAGAGCCATGCTTTCTATCCAGCAAGTTCACGGCCTATCCAGGAGCCCTATTCTTTGCCTAGGATGCCCTCTCTCCATCCAAGTGCCCTGTTCTTGGTCCAAGAGGCCTGCGTCTATCCAGGAGCCCTGCCCTCTATCTCATAAGTAGCCCCCTAATCGAGTGCACCCCGAAACTTAGTCCTCCACACCACTAAACCGCCTCTAAGCCGAGTGCACCTCAAAGTTGCCCCTTAACCAGGTGGACCTCTAAGCTGCTCCTCAATCAGGCACACCTTTAAATTGTCCCTTAGTCGAGCACACATTTAAATCACCCATCAACTGAGTACACCTCTAAACCGCCCCTCATTCAAGTATATCTCTAAGACGCCCTTCAATTAGGTGCACCTATAAACTGCCCCTCAATCAAGCACATCTCTAAGCCACCCTCAGTCAATCGTATCTCAAAATCATTCCTCAATCAAGCGCACCTCTTAGCCATCCCTCACCCGAGCACACATCTAAGACGCCCCTCAACTAGGCACACCGCCAAGTGCTCGTCGAATGGACACACCTTTAAGCCACCCCTCAATCGAGTGCACCTCTAAAACATCTATCAGTAAGGCGCACCTCAAACCGGCCTCTCAGTTGAGCACACCTCAAAGCCACCCCTCAACCAGGCACACTTCTAAACCACCCTTCAACAAGATGTACCTCAAAATCGCTCCTTAGTTGAGAACACCCACACTCAATCCCCAGAAAATATGCATCCACAGATATTTCTCACATCTTTACATCTTTCCATCCGTTTAGAAAGATTTCTAATTTAAAAATCATAGGATAAATTAGGGAGTAAGTTTTACAAATCCTTTGACCACTTATCTTTTTAGTTATATTGCATAGGACCAAAGTTATTAGAACCGAAAACCAGATCCACCTCAATTCGAGCCGATGCGGAATATTAGGTAGCTCTCTAATTTGTACGATTATGATCCAAAGATGCACCATTGATACCGTTTGTTAGAACGATTGAAAAGTCTACCACCACAACTACAAGAACAAACACGGTCAGCATCTGAGGTGCGGGCCGATGCACCAACCGGAGACATTGCCCCCATGGTGACAATTGATTCCCAACGTGCAGGCATTCGTGGCCCGTTCGAATGCCCTAATCCTATCAATCCCGAACCGTCTGCACCCATTCGAAGTTGCAACACTGGGGGTTCGACCCTTCAGCTTCTAGACAATTAGAGAAAATCAGCATCCTTGAAGGATTTAAAGGCCTGACGACCTTGAGGCTCAGGCGACCCCAAGCGACAGGGCCCAACCACAGCCAGATGGTCAACCGAGTTGCTAGAGGTAGGCAGAAGGTTAGGCCACCCTCAGGTGCAAAGAGCTCTGTTCCCTACGTGTGGCCTCCCGCGTTAGAAAACACTGCCCACTTGTTGACCAAGGTTTTCTCGCATCCGTCACCCGCAGGTCACACATCAACAAATGAGTGCAATCAATACTCGTACCCTAGTCAACATATCGATTGGAGACATCACCTCCTATGGAGACGACCCAACGGGTAGCCACGAAAATGTTCATCCTACCTTTGGCAAGCTTGCATCCGGCACCCAGCAGGACATCATGCTTGAACTGCTCTAGGCCTCATGGACCTGCCTAGATGGGAAGTGTCTGGGGGCTCCTTCCTCCCATGCACGAGTCTCAGCACTCCCAAAGGAGGAAGCCAGAGGAAGAGACCACTCGCCAAAAAAAATCTCATCTACCTGACGCCCTCTATATTCGGGAGAGGAGCCGAGTGACATGGCTTACTTCTGAGAAGAAGTTTGACCTGATCTCAGAATGCAAGACAAAGGCACAGAGTGGTGAAGCCTTTGCTATTTTTGAAATGATCAGTGACTTTCCAATCTTAAAGAAGACTCTAGCAGCACCAACAAGCACCCAATCGTCCCCTCGCGGGGGCTAGAGGATCGATCTAGAGAAACCTCTAGAGTGTTCGGCCCTCTTCTCAAGAGTGATCTCGTTGGAGCAACAGGCCTAACCCTAGGGCTTGGCAAGGTTGATCCCACAACAGTGCCCCACATAGGCCCACCCTCAAGTAGCTATACTGATAGACGAATAGCCCCAAAGCATGCAATAGATCAGTGTGTGGATGAGCACCCCCTTTCGGATCGTACGTGTCCATCCGAAGGAGTTATGCTAGGATCCCCGCCCTCCAACAACCTAACAATCGACGTAGATCAACATCCGTAGAAGAGCTAGTAGCCTAACGACCTTGTAGCCCAGTGTGGCCACGGGTGACAATGCCTGGTCAAAAGACCAACTAAGTCATGAGACATGGAATGAAAGCCCAAAGCGTCATAATTCATGCTGCTCCCACAATGACAGGAGATCCCCCTACTCGTGAAAGAAGTCTACGCAACTTAGAAGACACTTTGCCAGCTCGGTCAGGTCACCATTCATGACGGGGATTCTATCATTCCATCTCCTTGCAGCATCTGGTAACTGCACCTAAAGTCCCACGACCAAAGTTCCTATCCAGTGCGCTATCTGGATCACCTTTATGCTTCGCCAAACTCCCCTATGCATAATAAGTTCCTCACATAGAGTCGGAAGTAGTTTCGAATGCCCTCCAGGATGGTCAAGACATTAGCCCCCTTTGGCATGTGGCATTTCAAGCCTAAAGACGCTTCCCTCTCACCAATCGAAGTCCACCCTCGATACCTGAAGTCTCTTGTCGGCGATGAGAGCCTGGCATCCGAATTAGGTAGCCAGCCCATGTTGGAGGACCAAGTCCCACAGATTGTAGGGGCCACAGGCCAGAATACCAATAAAAGTGCCTCAACGACCCTCCCAAGTAGTGTGCATAAGCCGTGCACCCAGGATGGCTTCCCGATCCCAAGGGTGTAGTACGCCAATCACCACAAGTACCGATGATGATTTCACATTGAATCCAAGTAAGTCTTGTATACATCACGCAGTGTGTTTGAACCATACTTCAACAAAATAACTATTTGATTATGGTTTGTCTGCTCATGTAAGTGCTTGCGTAACATTATATAAAATCAGATGACTTAGATTGCTCCTGAGTTAGGTGAATTCCCATTCACCTATTACCAAACCTTAATCCCAAATTGTACGGCCCAAATCGAGCAGCCCAAAAATGGTCAAATTTGAACCTCAACTTCAGCAAACGAGCTGCCCAGAGATGGTCAAATTTAAACCTTGGTCCCGTACCAAGTGGCCCATATGCGGTTAAATTTGAACCCCAAACCCGTACCGAGCAACCGATACATGATCAGATTTGAACCTTGGTCTTACCACCGAGTGGCCCATGGGTGGTCAAATTCCAAACCTTAGAGGGTTCCATCAGGCATGCGTGTGATAAGTCCATCCTGAAGGGATGGGTGTCATCAATCTACGATGGTCGGCAAACAAGGATCAAATACACGAAGGTTATGACATCCTCTAGAGGGATCAAGCATCGACGAGTGCATGCGGGCGACAGCTTAGGCAACGCGAAAGCCCAAAAACAATAGCCGCAAGGCTTAGTTGGCAACCACATTTTCTTAGCACCGTGACCTCCTCCTAATAGGAGCGAGTGCAACCAGCCAGATGCATTCAAACAAGCTCGGTGGCGATTACTCTTGTGCTTAGCCAACAAATGGAGTATACCTGTCCCATGACCTCGTCCTGACAACAGCGAGTGCAATTCAGCACACACGCCCAAGTCATCCTCGACAGCCCTAGCACTCAGCCAATAAGTAGAACGACATCCTCAAAGAAGGTGCCACTAAGATCTAAATCCCCATCTCGGTAGTGATCACGATGTCGATCCATTCGCCCGGCCTGCTAGCTAATAGGTCCTCTGCCCCAGCATCGGAGTCCGCTAGTGGCTTCTCACCCCTAGTCCCTTCAGTCGACCCACCAGTAGCAGTGCATGACAATAAGAACCCTTCCAAGAAATGCAAAGTGCAGCCAGCTCTTACTACTCAAATGATTGACTATCATAAGGCAAAAAGCCCACCAGCGAAGGTGGTGAAGACTTTCCTTCTATTTCTGAGAGATTGACCAAGTCAGATCAAAACCGAGCTTAAGCACCCCTCAAATCAAAGGCACCAATAGGAAAGTCTAGATCGGCAAACGTCCTCCAGGAAGAGTTGAATCCTTAGACCTTCGCCTCTTAAAGCATAGTTGCTCTGGAAGTCAGCAAGTTGCCTCTTGACCCCCCCTCCAAAGCACACCCTCGCAGTGAGGCAATCCGATCCCAAGCTCAAGATTTTTTCACTATAAGCTCTTACATCTCACTTAAGACTCAGACAGCTCACAATTGATGCCAATGCCACCCATTCATGACTCCAAAGCCTCGGCAGCAGCAGCACTCACTCATGCCACCCATCTCTCTTACCACTCGGCCTTTTGAAGCACATCCTCGCAACAAGGCAATCTGATCTTAAGCTCGAGATTTTTTCCTCTATGAGCTCCTAGATCTAGCATAAGACTTGTACAGCTCAGGGCTAACGCCAATGGCACCCACTCATGACTCCAGAGCCTCAACAATAGCAACGCTCACTTGGCTCTCCATCTCTCTCGCCACTCAGCCTCCAAAGGCATGTCCTCACAGTGAGGCGATCTGATCCTAAGCCTAAAATCTTCTCTCTGCAAGCTCCTAGATCTCGCATAAGACTCGGATGGGTCATGAACAAAATCAGCACCTCATTCTCAACTCTACGGGGCCTAAGCTCCCTGAAACAGGTTGACCATGAACAGTAAGCTTGTAGACGTTGCAGTTCCTGCATGACAATTCCACCTCCAAGTGCAGCTCACTAGCAACCGATAATGCCTCAGTCCACTATTTCCCAAGGATAGCAAGCCGATCTAGGCCTTGGTAGACTCGAAGTTAATCCAACCGGCTCATACCCTGACTGAGTGTTAGGGTAGACCACTGCGAGCCGAATCGCCAAAGGATGGAGACGCCAGTCGATCGAACATCAAGTCATCAAGAGGTCAAGTAGTGGAAGGTGCTCAACCCTGACCGGCCCTAGGTGAGCTCGGCCAGCCCCTGTCCTTGCTAAGCGCAGGGACAAATAGTGGTGAGTTGAACTGCTAAAAGAACAAGTTTTCAAAGCACCAAACTGCTAGACTGGCATAGCCCAAGTGACTGAAGGCATCATCCAACCGCTTCAGTCACTCATACCATGCAAGAATATTAGAGCCATGCAATAAAGTCAAAGGATACTCGGTACTTCCATAAATCAACCCCTTTTACAAAGTACGAAACCCGCAATGGTAGACGTACAACTTAGAGGAAAGAATATGTGGAATGACGATTCGACTTCTGAAGCCCTACTTCACTAGGTCAAGCACCCGCGGGGAAAGGAAGCACATGACCCAAGAACATAATCTTAGTGGCCAAAGCACTATGTTTCGGACAGTTGAGAAGATCAAGCTTTTGCATGCCACGTCCTGCAGGTTGCTGAAGTAGGAAGCGAACGCTGAAGCCCTCCTTAGCAAGAGCTGAGGATCATCTACCCGCTCTTGCCAAGGAGGCAACCACCAAAAATCATCCACCAAGGTAGGCCGCAACCGCACAAACTAGAGTCTGCATTAAACCTAGCGTGGTGATGACGACCCGGTCCCAAGTAGACCCAGAGAGCTCCTCCTCTATCAAGCGCCAACAGTCCCATGAGGGCCACAAATGGAGTGTCTGTCTACCCAAACAAGAAGAAGAAGAAGAAGCGGCCCTCTTCCCCGTCATCGCCAGCTAGGTCTATGTGATGCCAGCTTGGAGAAGTATATGACGGTGACCCTACACTCAAGCCACCCCCATCACCGCCTAAGACCGATCAGAGTAAGGGAATCAAGGCAAACTTCAAATGCATTTTCAAGTCTCTCAGAATTTCCTTTGATCCTGGCCAATGGTAGCATTGGCTCCATGCCCACTTTGATCTTTCGCATCAATTGGCTGATGGGAGAATGGTTCATGAAGTAAGGTGCAGGAAGCCCCTCCATCTAGAGTCAAGGGAGAAGGTCAATGAGCGAGTATTGCAGAAGATTGTGCCTGCCAGCACCATTTGCAAAGAATCGGTAGGTTCAAAGAGTTGAATCATCACCAAATCTAGCCTTGAATAGCAAAAATTTGCAAGACATATGGAAAAGGAATACTCATACTTACTTGTATGATGATGTCCCATCATTACATGCAAGGGGTTAAAATTTTGAACCTCCCAACATATGGGGCTATTGATGGGTACAGTATCATGGGCCAGCCCAGAGTCCAAATCGCAGCAAATGGATAGCCTGTCAGAAGCTCTTCTAGTCCCAACGTAAGGCTCACCAAACAACCCAGCAATCTAACTCGGCAAATCTTCTTAAGGTATTCTGCTTAAGGTTTCGCATCGCCCAAACAGGCGATAGCTATTTTGCATATCACACTATAAAGATTGTTGCCATAGTAGACTTCAGCAAGCTCCAGGGGTACGGCAAAATCCGCAATCATCGCTAGCTAGCCACTTCATTATGAGTGCATCTACATAAGCCGCCCATTGATTGGGTGCACTTCAAGAACCCAGCTCTCCATCCAGGAGTTTCGCTCTCCATCCAGGAAGCCCGCGGCCCGTCTAGGATCCTCGTTCCTTTCCCAAGATACCCACTCTTCGTCCAGGAGCCTTGCTCTCCATCCAAGAGGCCTCCGGCCCGTCTAGGAGCCCCATTCTCTGGCCAGGAAACCCACTCTCCATTTAGGAGCCTCGATCTCCGTCCAAGAGTCCCGTTTTCCGTCCAAGAGGCCTACAGCCCATCCAAGAGCCCTGCTCTCCGTCTAGGAGGCCCATTCTTTACCTAGGAGGCCCGCTCTCCATCTAGGAACCCCTCTTTCCATCCAAGAGCCCCTTTCCCCATCCAGGTGGCCTACGACCCATCCAAGAGCCCCATTCACTATCTAGGAGCCCACGGTATTTATCATTCCGAAAATCCAAACCGATCAAGTAATCCATTTCAGCAATTACCACACCAGCCCGACAATCATATATATATATATATATTGTAACATGTAAAATATACCATAACCTGCAAATCTTATCTATTATATAAACGTGTGCATTAACGAATTATCACGCCACTTGAAACTCTAAAACTTAGCTTAATAACTCAACCAAATTAGGCTAGTGACTAAGCACTATTAGGGATACCTAAGTCAGCATGTTGCCAGCAGTTCAACTTAAGTACAATTAGGGACACCTAAATTAGTATATTGGTAGCAACTCAACTAACAATGAACTCTATATAAGGCCACATGAGGGAAGGGAAGAATAAGGAAAAAATAAGAGGAAAAAAAGAGAAAAAAAACTGTGCGATCGAAAGAGGACGCAAAACTCAACAAGTCAAGTAACCAAAGGACAAGTATACCTATGCCTTCTTTCCTTGTTGTATTTCTTTGAGTATTCCTTTAAGTATTATTGTTCCAATATTTCAATTTTCTATTTTACTTACTATCAAATATCATGAGAAAATCAGATTTAAAGAAGGCGAAATGCTGTAGGATCGTCTGCTATAAATTTTAAATTTCAGAACGGAGTATCAAACCGGTGACTAAATATAGAACAATAATTAATCTGTTAAATACCTTAAGTTCAAACTCTTCTTTTTCAATATGAAAAAAATATTTTTAGACTTGAATATTTAACCGTAGGAGTATTATTTTTAGAATTAAATATTCTACAATTGGAGTTCTACACTATGTTAAGAAATTTGTCAAAAAGAGTATTTTCTTCTAGAATGAAGAAAATTAGTATTAGTATTAGAAATAGATTGTAAAAATTTTTATATGAAATTTTGAAGTAAATAATTGGACCAATGATAGATTAATAGATAATATATTCTGATATACCTTAATATATTATAGTGAAAGATCAATGTCTAATAATTTAATTCTGTATCGCTGAGGCGATTCCAGCCCCGTCTACCGGGAGATAATAGGTAGTACCATCCTATCTTCGAGATGTAAATAAAGAAGATAAAACTTTTGATTGTGTAGACTAACACAATTCAAATATCGATCAACCGTTACTTTAGTTGGTAATGTCTACTAGCCCTAATCCCTACAAAAAAATAAGAAAAAAAGAAAAGCATTACATTTCGTCCTCTGTAATGATTAATATATATGTTATGATTCCTATGTATATTATTATATTTTAACTAAGAAAGTTGTATGATCTTTGTTATATATATATTGTACATTATTGAGCATTTGCCTCATTTTCTTACTATTTTACTAACCTTTAAATGGTTCGAACGAGTTTTTACCAGACGAGTAGCCCTAATCCCTACAAAAAAAATAAGAAAAAAAAGAAAAGAATTACATGTTTTTGGTCCTCTGTAATGATTAATATATATGTTATGATTCCTATGTATATTATTATGTTTTAACTAAGAAAGTTGTATGATCTTTGTTATATATATATTGTACATTATTGAGCATTTGCCTCATTCCATTACTATTTTACTAACCTTCAAATGGCTCGAACGAGTTTTTACCAGACAAGTAGCCCTAATCCCTACAAAAAAATAAGAAAAAAAGAAAAGAATTACATATCTTTCGTCCTCTGTAATGATTAATATATATGTTATGATTCCTATGTATATTATTATGTTTTAACTAAGAAAGTTGTATGATCTTTGTTATATATATATATATTGTACATTATGGAGCATTTGCCTCATTCCCTTACTATTTTACTAACCTTCAAATGGTTCGAACGAGTTTTTACCAAACGAGTAGGAGTGAAGGATAAAGAAAATAGTAGAGATGGAATGTTATTTTGTAATATATACTAGTTTAGGATGTATGTAAGAAAAACAAATGTACCTGATATAGACTATCTCAATAAATATTGAGATTTGTACTTGATATTAATATATGACAAGTTTATTTTGATCGATACTAGTGAATCATGCTTTAGCAAAATTTGTATGATTTTAGCTAGCTTTTTTTTTTTTCTTATTTGGGTCCTATATATGATGAGAATATTATATATTCATAAAAGGATATAGGAAAAATTTACGTCCCTTTATGATATTGGTTGGTAAAAGATAAATACGATTAAGAATAAAGCTAATGATAAATTAATACATGGGACGTCACACACCCTAAAGCTCAGTCATCCATACCTCTAAGATGCCCCTCAATTAGGTGCCTCTCTAAGCTGCCTCTCAATCGAGCACACATCTAAACTGCTCCTCAGTCGGGCACACCTCTAAAACGTCCCTCAATCGGGTGTAGTACTAAACTGTCCCTCAACGGAGTGTACCTTGAAGCCACCCTGAGGCAAGCGCACTTCTAAACTGCCTCTCAATCGAGCGCACCTCTAAATTGGCCCCCAGTTGAGCACCTCTCTAAGCATCCCCTTAATCGGACGCTCCTCAAAATCGTTCCTTAGTCTGGCGCACTTCTAAGTTACCCCTTAAACCAGTGCATCTTTGACTTGCCCCTCAGTCAGGCGCCTTTCTAAGTCGCCCCCAACTCAGCAAATCTCAAAAACACCCCTCAGACGGGTGTGCCTCTAAGCTGCCTCTTAGTTGGGCGCACCTCTAAATTACCTCTCAATTGGACGCACTTTGAAATCCCCCTCAGTTAGGAGCACCCACACAATCTTCAAAAAGCATGCATCCACACATATTTCTCACATCCTCATATCTTTTTATCCATTGATAAAGATTTCTAATTTGAGTATCAGATAATAAATCAAAAGGTGAGTCTCGTCAATTCTCTACCCTCTTATTTTTTTAATTGTATTGTGCAGGACCCAGATTATTAGAGACGAAAACCGAACCCACCTCAATTCGACCCAACACAAAAGATTAAGTGGCTCCCTAATCCATATAATAACTCAGGGGACATAATCTACGTCAAGAATTTGTCAACATCGTCTCCCTGAGTTCAAGGAGAGCCAGAGCCTTCAAGGGCTGAAACATTGATATCATGTGTGGAGAAAGTCCTGGACGCTATTGTATGCCCAGTTGGAGAGAGTTTGTCTCGCGACGTACCATTTTGACAAAAGCCAAGAAGCAAGAGATGCAAACAATAGCAGTCAAGCTTCTGACTTTGGGAAGATTTTCTAGCTACCTTTTATAATAATTTCAAGAACCAAAGTGAAAGTTTGGGGATAGTGGTAAAGAGGGTCAAACGGGAGGGCAAATTCAAGCTTAAATTGGGAGTCAAGTGGTCTGCTACACCTGTGGCAAGGCAGGTCATGTCTCTACAAATTTTCGTTCTCATCCATGATTGACTCCCGATGGGCAGTTTGGACAAAAGATATGTTATAACAGTGAAAAACTAGATATATAAAGAAAGATTGCAGGGCTCTAAGGAAGAAAGAAAATTATTAGAGATATCAGTCAAAGCCCGAGTACCCAAGAAAGCTTAGGGTTTGATGGAACCGGAAGCACAGTTATCACCATCGGTGGTGCAAGGTATTGTTTATATCTCTTCTCGTTCAACTCATGTTTCATTTGATTTCAGTTCTAATCATTCCTTTGTTGCACCTAGCTTTTGTATGTTTTCCTTTGTTGCAAAGTACTTTATATTCCTCCGGTTACGAAAATTAATTTTGCAATCAACTTAGTACATGAAACTACTTCAATGTCCAAGGCTTTGTATCATATGGCACCAATTGAACTTAAGAAATTAAAAGATCATTTACAAGAATTTCTCGTTAAGGGCTTTACCTGACCAGGTGTATCACCGTGTGGGACTCCTATATTATTTGTAAAGAAGAAGGTCAATCTATGCGCTTTTGCATTTATTATTGAGAATCAAATAAAGTTACTATTAATAATATATATTAATTATTGATGACTATGATCTTTTCAATCAATCACAATAAGTACAAGTATTTTCAAAAATTAACTTAAGTTTAAGATACCATCACTTACGTATTAAGGATAACAACATTCAAAAATCATCGTTCAAGGCAAGGTACGGTCACTTTAAATTTTTTTATAATTCCTTTCAAATTAACAAATGCATTTGCAGAATATGCGTTATGGTCATTTTTATGATTGGCATATTCCATGACCATATGTAATTTTATGTCGATGTCTGGTTGTGTTTTGTCGCAGTATTGCATCAACATATTTCCGTAGCTGTCCGTTCCGATTTCAAGGAATACCGCGTCTGCTGTGAGCTCTCCACCCGCTCGAGCTCAAAATCTCAAAGCCCTACACTCGCCGTGTGCTCTCCACCTGCTCGAGCCCAAAATCCCAAAATCCTGTACTCGCTATGCACTCGAGCACAGCTCGAGTGCAATTTCAGAAACCTCCTGCTCGCTGCTTGCCTCCTTCCTGCTCGAGCGCACATAGGGTTTCATGAGAAACCCTCGGTGCGCTCGCCGAGCACTCGAGCGGCACTCGAGCACCGGGCAACAGGTAAATTTTTTTAAGCCATTTTCCAAGCCCTCTATAAATATATACCTATAATCAGTTGCCCTAAGACTTATTTGACGTATTTGGAGCCGTCCCACTTGAGAGAAAAGCATTTCCCACTCTTTAATCTTGCTCCAAATTGAGAAAACCAACCTTTCATCATTGTGCTTAATGTGCTAGAAGTTTCTCACCATTTTCTCTTTATCGATCCATCACCTCTACCCTTCTACCTTTGTTGGTGACATTGGTACGTTGAAGAAGGAATCCGGTCGTATTTGACAATTCAAGTGGCTCGAGAAATAAGACTGTTGTGAAGACCGAAAAGCGTCCGGTTCCGTTGCCGCGGGTAAATTCAAGAAGTTTCTTGATAGGAATCACAAGATGGGAGTAAGTCGGTTAGGTTAGCGCGTCATTACCACCCGATCTGTAAATTAATTTTCATAGTGTATTTCTTCCCTGACCCTTGAAGTCCGTAGGATTTTTCTCGATTACCGTGGATATCGAGTTTTTTTCCTTCGTCACTAACAATTGTGTTTTTTTATTATTGCTTATCGTCATATATATTTCGTATACTTATTATTATTGTTAGTATCTAGAAATAAATATTCATTACATATATTAAATATTTAATTTTTTATTGCTTCGGCTATCATTACACTTGGTCGAAATATTGTTGTACAATTTGGGACGAAAAGTTCTTTTTCAATATAAAAGCCAAATATTCAAACCACATTTAGATTAGTTTGTCATAATATTCATTAATGATATATTAATTTATTCTAAAAATAAAGCTAAACATGAAGATCATCTTGAGATTGTACTTCAAAAATTAAGGGAAGTGCAATTATTCCCTAAATTTAAGAATGTAAATTTCTATTGGATAAAGTAACATTTCTAAATCATATAATTTCTGGAGAGGGCATTTTAACAGAACCTTCGGTTAGAATTTGGAGATGTTCCAAACTAAAAGTAATGTGAGGAAGCATGAGGAAGAGGTGATTCAAAATAATGAAGTTCCTGTCATAAAAAACTGAATGTGATGCATATGAATATGAAATTAGTTCTTATAAACTGATGTAGGAAGAAGTTGCTCTTGTAAATTAATTATGTGATGCGCGAATGACTTAGAAATGAATAGAAATAGATGAACTGCAGGCTTGTAAATTAATCAGCACTTGTGGCTTGCGTCTATCTAAGAAATCAACTAATTAAATAGTAGTTACAAACTAATTACAGCCATTGCGATTAATTTCTACTCAAGCTAATCTTAGCCTTACATGATAAGACACAATATGTATTAAAACTAAATGTACATTTGTTCAATGAGTTGAAACATAAAAAACACAATTTGTTCTTCTTCTAAAACTAATCTGAGGCATTGTGGAATTATCGAATAGCAGCATAACAGAAGTCATCAACTAAACATAACAGAACACAAACAAGTTGAGGTTTCAGTTGAGTTGTTGTTGTAAAGAGAAACGTTTGTCAGCAACAATAGCGGAAGAATTTGTGTAAATCCTGATCCTTGCTGTGATAAATGATGATGATAACGAAACTTACCATGCATATCAGCAACTGCTTGATTATCCGGAGTTGTAGTAAATCTGATTCTGTACTTCATTAAACTGAGAGGCTAAACCAGTATGTTTGCTGAGGTACATGATATACAAATGCTTGAACTAATACGCTTGAACAGATGCACATTAAGCTGGGTTATGGGTCACCTCGTGTGGGCCCATACCCGTTTGGCGTGCCATTTTATAGTTCAAACGAAGTCACACTGGTACTGTACCAATACGAAAGATTAGAGTTTTTTCACACGTGACTAGGGCTTGAAGCACCGATTCCAGAACAAGAGTGCTCAGGCTACACCCAAAGCGCGGAATCCAGTAGCCGGGGGCTTGAGACACCAAATCTAGTAGACGGGCACTCAAGGCGTGCTCCGGGGGAGACCGAGGCGCAGTTCCCAATGGTACCCACACCTAATGGGCGCTCAAGCGCGGCTCACACTATAAAAACACGTTGGCGCTTTTTTAAAATTAACCATTTGTATTCTTTGAGATCTAAAGCACCGTTTTTTAGAGAAAAAGAAGGGAAAGAGAGAAAATTTAAAAGATAAATATTCAAGTATCCAATTGAGTTCTGAATTATATCTTAGTCTCCGCCGACATTGGGTATGCTGTTCTTTAAGTTGAGAAGAACGTTTTACCGGTTATATTTTTTACTCTTTTGTCTTATACTCATTATTACTCGGTCTATTAGTTACGAGATTTCTAATCATTATATTTGTGAAATTTGCGTAATCAAACTAATTGCGTAGTGGACATATTTTAAACATTTTATCTCATGGTTTTTCCCTCTTATTCTTAAAAGTGTTTTTCACTTAAAAATTATATCTTATTTTATTATTGGTGATTGTTGTATACTTATTGTGAATTGTTTATTATTTCCTCAAGATTCAAATAAGCTTTTTGGGTCCCAACCTGTTATTTACAAAGCTACTAATGCAAATGCTTCTAATGGATCTGCTGCAGCTGAATAATATGTGTTGCAACCCGTGGATTGTTGACATATGCAAATGCTTACGCATTTGCTGATTTGCAGTGTGATGTTGCTGATTCAGCAACACCATGAGAACATTTATATTTTAACATTCTAAGATAAAAGCTGTAACAAATTGGACAAGACCAACAACACCGATTGAAGTATGGAGTTTTCTTGAATTAGTGGGTTATTATTGGAGATTTGTTGAAAGATTTTCAAAGATTGTAGTTCTATCGACTAAACTAAATCGAAAGAAAAGTAAGTTTGAATGGTCTAACCAATGTAGAGAAAATTTTAAGAGAAGATTGACCTTGGAACCCATATTAATGATTCCAGAAGAAACGGAAGATTTGCTGCTTACATTGATAATTTGCATAAATGTTTGGGTTGTGTTTTACTACAATATGATAAATTGTGTATGGATAAAGACAGTTGAAGACATCTGAATTCAAATATCCTACTTATGATCTTGAATTAGTGGCTATTATTTTCACATTAAAGATTCGGCAAATTTATTTATATGGAAAGCAATCCGTTATGTATTTGAATCACAAGAGTTTTTGAGTATATATTCTCTCACAAAAAACTTAAATATGTGACAAATAAAATGGTTGAATTTACGAAAAGCTTATAATTGTGAAATTAAGTATTGACATAGAAAAGCCATTATAGTTGCTGATGCATCTATAAGATCCAGATTTTTCTCGGGCCTTGAAGTCGTCAAACCGCTGAACCATCTCCTTGGAAGGATGTTTTTTCCCCCGTTCCTCCTTCTAGTCGTTGATGTGTGGGAGTTGGGAAAAAGAGCCCCCAACAGTTGTCCCTCCAATCTGGTGCAAATAGTTTGGAGGAGTCCAAACATTGTGTCCACTCGGGCTGCTAACGTCTCCATCTTTATGTTCATGGTCGGATAAACATCTCCATGACTGCCCCCAATTAGGTCGTTGCCATATGAGACGATGTCTCTAGCTGGTGCACTTATATGAACCCTAGTATTTACCATGTCCATTTTTCACTTAATTATTGTGTGGTTTGACATTTGTCGTTCATACAGACGGTGCTAATGATGTATTTCTAATGTTTAGATTGTTGAACGAATTAGAGAGCCACCATATACAAGAGTCTGATAAAAAACAGGTACGATCTTCGTTACTCAAAATCTGAATCTTACACATCATAACAAAATAAACAAAATGTAAGAAAAATACGGGACTCGCTTCTTATTATATCTTCCGATATTCAAATCAATAATCTTTCTAGTCAAAAAAGAAAGATACGAAAAAATGAGTGTGAAAATGTAAGTAAAAGGGGA
The DNA here is from genome assembly GCA_033239525.1 of Nepenthes gracilis. Lineage (NCBI taxonomy): Eukaryota > Viridiplantae > Streptophyta > Magnoliopsida > Caryophyllales > Nepenthaceae > Nepenthes > Nepenthes gracilis. The sequence goes on from BSYO01000007.1 coordinate 18,121,939, forward strand.
TTGAGTGTTTTTGTTTAGAGGGTCATGCTCCCCAAAATAAGCTCGGTTAAGAGAGCGGATTTAAACGTAATACGCTCATATAGGAGAGTATCTAACTTTAAAATCTGTATTGCTTAATCCTTCATCTAGCCTTCGTCTATGGGGAAAAGGCCGTATTTATAGTGAATAGTGATATTTAGTTGGCAAACTCCTGAATCAACGCCTGAGCGTTATGCCTCTTCAATTATGAAGGGCATTACTTGTGTATGTAGTTGCCACCTTCAATAAATGGCTACTTACCAAAAAAACCTTCAATAAATAACTGGAAAATACGGTTTCTAACCATTAAATCAATGTGGTAACTGTCTAAAATTTTCTATTGATTATCTATTATTACTCTTTCAATGCTAGACGGTTTAGGCCGCGTCACTTAGACCAACCATCATGTCCTTTGCTTCATGGGTTCTAAAGGTTTTCTATTGGGTCATCATTACTTCGATCTTTCTTTCTTCCATGCACTAGATTTAGATTGGTCTATGTATTACCATACCCATTAGTTACAAATGCTTTAAGTTGGAAACCGTTAAGTATAGTTGCACATTTGATAATACAAGAATGGAGAATACTTGAAGACCTTCAAGATTTTCGTATTAAGTTACATCCCAAAGAAACAATTTCTTATTTTTATAATCAACCTTTTTCTCTAGATCGGATATAAGACAAATATAAGAAAGATCCAATTTTGTAAGAGATTATAAATTATTTAACCTTAGAAACTTGAATGATTAGTATTTTGGAGAGTGGAATTTTGAGATTTAAGGGTTGAATATGCGTTCCAAACAATCATAACTAAAACATTAGGGAAGCTCATCAGAGGAGGTATATTGTGCATCCTAGAAAAAATAAGATGTTTCAAGATTTAAAGAAAAAAAGTTGGTGGGTAGATTTAAAAAGAGACATAGCAAAATTTGTATGTAAGAGTTTTATTTGTTGACAACTGAAAGCTAAGTATTAGAGGCCGGTTGGGAAGCTTCAACCAATGCTGATTTCAAAATGGAAATGGAAAACATTACTACGAATTTCACGTCTGGTTTACCGAGGACCTCTAAGGAAGCAAATGTCGTATGGGTAATCGTAGATAGATCTACTAAGTCAATCTATTTCTTAGTCGTTCGAAAGAGTTACACACTTGAAAAGTTAACAGTTATGTATATCGACGAAATCATTTGACTTCATTGAATACCCGTGTTGATAGTATCATACTAAGATCCATAGTTTGTATCAAGATGTTGGATATATTGAATACATTCCTACTTGTTAACACTTGCTCAATGAGCGCCCGAGACATGCCCGAGCACCCTTTTATGCTTGTGTGTGCTCGATGCACCCTCAAAACACCCTTTTACGAATGGGCACGCTCAAGTGCTACGGTGCAAACTCTGTTGCCAGCTGGGCCCGTCGAGGCGCACATTTCTAAATGACCACATTTTTTGACATAATTTTTTAGCTTCTTTATAAATAACCACATTCTTCTCTTTATATAAGAACTTCTAAAAAAATATTCTGACGGCCACTCAGCAAACAAGCTCTCACTTTTAAGATTGTAAAGTGCTTCCATTTGAGAAAATATATCCTCTGTTACTGAGCTTCAATTCTATAGTTTTCTCACTTCATTTATTTTACCCTACTAGACCTTTTTCTACTTGTAAACATTCACGGATATGTAACTCTCAATATTCATGCATGTCTAGTGCTTGACCCACACACGAGCGCCATTTCCCATAGGCCCTTGCTCAATGAGTGCCCGAGACATACCCGAGCACCCTTTCATGCTTGTGTGTGCTTGATGCACGCTCGAAGCACCCTTTTACGAATGGGCTTACTCGAGTGCTGGGGTGCAGACTCTATGCTAGCCTGGGTACATCAGGGTGCACATTTCTAAATGAGCATATTTTTTAACATAATTTTTGAGCCTCTTTATAAACAGCCACATTCTTCACTTTGTGAAAGAACTTTTGGAAAAATATTCTGATGGCCGCTCAGCGAAAAAGCTCTCACTTTTAAGATTATAGAGTGCTCCCATTTGGGAAAACTTATCCTCCGTTACTGAGCTTCAATTCTAATGTTTTCTTGCTTCATTTACTTTACCCTACTAGACCTTCTCCTACTTGTTAACCTTCAAAAGAGATGTGGATGGCATGTAAATTATGATCTAGTGGTGTGTAGAGTTTTGACGGCTCGTGAAAAAAAATTGACAATAAGATTGAAAGGCATTCGGTTCCATTACCATAAATAAATCCAAGGAGTTCATTGGTAGGGATTACAAGATGGAGATAAGTCAGCTAAATTAGTAGGTCTGTACTACCTGATCTATAAATTGACCTTTTTAGTAAATTTTTTTCCTAACTGTAGAAATCTAAAGGGTTTTACTTAATAACTACAGCAATCGAAGTTTTCTTTCGTCATCAAAATTTTTCCTTTTTATTGTTGCTATTATTGTTTACTGCTAACATCTAGATATGAATATATTTTACCTATATTATATATTCTTGTGCTTTATATTCCACAATTTGACAAAGGGGTCAAAGCAAGTTGTGATTTGTGACTCTATAATCCATTTCAATTAGTATCAGAGCCTCATCCCAATCCATAACCCCAATCTAAATGTATACAAGTCACTCTCTATCCATTCTTTCCTACTTTAATGAGAGTAACTATACTTATTAGAAAGTATGCATGAGAGTTTTTCTCAAATCTCGAGTAGATCCAAGCAATTGGACTGTATGCTTGATCTAAGAAAAGTCGGCGGAAACAAAATGGGGTTGAAATATTCCGCTAATGCCTTAAATGCAAATGTTAACTCAAAAACTCTCTTTATCCAAACTACTTTCGTTCCAAGACGAAGAAACATGTCATCCGTCCCCGTTGATCAAAGGTCATGAGGTTTTACAGAGATCCATACTAATGAACCAAATATCCCATCCACAAACAGTAGAAGGAATCTTGACTTTAATCAAACTAGGAAGCAAAGTATCAAATCTTATGTCACTACTAACTTTGTTCTGTCATGTCATAATTGTGGAAAAATTGGATATATTTACCCCTATTGTTCAGCAACCACATTTTTGAACAATTTCAATAAAAGTCTTAAGATGGAGACTTTAGTCAATTATATCAAACTATTGAATGATCAAGTGATGAATTTATACAAAATAATTAAATTTGGAAATAAAATATAAATCAAGAAAAAGACTGATCTGACATATCAACAAGCGGCATTATCCTTGTAATAACTCATGCTAGTTGTTTTATACCAAATTATTTTTTTTAAAAAAAAAAAGGAGCACTATTCATTTTGTTTCAAGGGCGCATGATCAGTGCTTGAATGCCGAATCCCGATTAGGTGAACCCCAGGCATGCTCAAGCACTGCTGCACTGGAGCCTTCATCTTCCAGCACAACTTGAGCATTGTTTTCATCTTTTCTTATCAACCCTCATCTCTCTCTCATCCCTGTCTCTTCATTGACCCTCTCTCTACCTTCTCAAACTTCTAAATCTTTCAGATCTACTCATCTTCTTACATATTGTGGGCATACACAAGGAAATACTCGAGCGCGAGTCAAGTATAAATAGCGCCAAGAGTTCTACTGCCATTTTTGAAGCAGTGCAAGAGAGAGAGAGATAAAACTGAGCAAAAGAGAGAGAAGAGAGAGATAAAACCGAGAAGAAGAGAGAAAAGATAAAGAAGGCTTCCAGTAGTTCAAGTTAGGATAATCGGAGTAAAGATTAGGATAAATCAGGTTGAGGCAAGTATACCCTAAACTTCCTCTTTTGTTGTTGTTATTAATTTTTTTCTAATACTCGTCCCAACTAAGATTTCATTATTAAAATATGTAAATCATGCATATATGTTGATTTTTTCTGATTTTATGATGAAATTTCTCAATGAATCACATTTAAATATCTGTAGCATGTAATATGTGTTGTAGTTATAACTCCTCTCATGTTTGGAAACACGATAATTGTTCCTACGTATCTAAACTTTGAAATTGTTAATTTTTAAATTATTACATGTTTAATTATTCCTGTTTAATTATATATTATATGTTTAATTATATACTTAGTGCTTATTAAGTCTATATTAAGTTTCCTAAATTTCCTTCTGCATGAGTTGTTATTAAATTTCATATTTTATGAATTTTTCATGATTAAAATGTAAAGTATCATGAAAAAGAAAGGAAAGGAAACTCTGTAAAATGTTAAGAAATAATAAAATATTCTCCAAAATGGTGAGAACTAAGAATTATGAAGCAAATTGTAGAATTTTTTTAAGTTAAATATTAAACCTAGGTTATGATTCAATTGATAGTATATTTTGGAATACCTTAATATATTATAATGAAATATCATCGTTGAACCTATGGAACCGTAAGTTAAGAAGTGGTGCCTGATCCCGTCTATAAGGTGATATGTAGACGGCCCATCTCAGAGTCTTAAATCAGAGCTTATGGCCTTTGATTGTATGTAAACAAATATAATTTAGGTTTTGATTGATCGCTCATTTAATTAGTAAGGTTTATTAACCCTGATCCTAAAAAAATAAGTTTTAAACACATTTTGATGACTAAAATTAAGAAAAAATAAAATAAGAAATCTGAAATTGCATCGTTTTTCTGTACAAGTTTATGATCCCCACTCCTGTTATATTTTAAGTATAAAGTATGAATTTTCATTGATATACACTACACTTTATTTAATATTTGACTCACTCCTTACTATTTTACTAATCCCCTTAGATGAGTCACACGAGTCCTTACCAAGCATTCGAGATTCGAGGATCGAGTTGATAGAAGGTGTTTGGATTAATGAATTGATGATGGTTCTTACTGTTTAATGATTCCAAATAACAGTTGTTTCATTATGTTATAGTTAGATAGTTTCGGATGATATTAACTTACATTTTAGTTATTCATATAGTTTTATAATGTGTTGAATGATATAATTTGATATGTTTTATGGATATTTAAATCTATATAGTAGGTGTATCAGTTTGAAATCCGCTATAGCCTTATATTACAATTGGGTATCATATTTCCTTGATCAAGAGTCGTTGATAATTTTAGTTTTATTTGGGTCAAGTTGTTAGTATTTAATTACTTCTGTAAATCATTATATGTTGATTATTATATTATACAAGTATCATTTATTGCTTATATCCGACATTGTGATGATTGAATCAGTATCGGTGCAACACAATAACAAAGCACCTATTTGGGTTCTGTGTATAATGGCATATTATCCTATTCATAGTCAGTCATGATATGGACATGGAGTTCACATTCAAGGGTTATTTATCAGTTAATTGGTCAATTAATATTCATTTAGTATTAACTCTATGATCGAAATTTAGGACATGACACCTAGGGTGGAAGAGAACTGGAAATTTGACTGGATGCCTAACCCACCAAATGACCGAATAGCCAAATAAGATGAAATTATTTGATATTAAATTTTAATGAATTGTTACATAAATTAAGGGATGAATGGCCCCAATAAATTGACAATAATAGCTACTAATGATAAGTATTAAATATTAAGTAGTTATAAACTTAAACAACGGTTGGCTTTAAAGTGGTGTAAATCCTTAATCACACAGTGATCATGCCAATTCTAAATGGACATATTGATTAGGAATGATGCTACAAATATGTCATTTTTTCTCAATCATAGCAGGGATTCTTGAAGTGAAAAGCACAAGTATAGAGCTCTTGTCTCAATCTATTTGCATTCTTCCATTATCATGGAGCCAAAGTCCCCGAATCTGACAAATCCCTCTCACTAAACTTCATCCACAATCCCTCTTAATATTTCATTCCCATAGAAATATTTCTAATTTGATCATCAAAAGATATATATAAGGGAGCAAATTTGATGTCCTCTTACCTCTTATTAGTTATTATAGTGTACAAAATTAGGATTACATAGTTTGAAGGTCCAACTCGACGAATTTGAATGGCAATCCAAATCTTAGGTACATATTATTGATATCGTCTGTGGAAATATGGTCAAGCCATTTGTTCTTTCTCGATCAAGATTTCACTTGCCAAAAAATAATTTATTTTGAACAAAACAAAATGGTGAATACCTCGGCACAAGGTCAAGTAAGCCAACTACCAATGGATGTTGCGCCCCATTGCCTCGACCTAGAAGAAGATAGCTACGGAGATGCTCACTTATCAATGAATCTAAACATGAAAGTCTTAGCTATCCAAATCAACAGCATGTTCAAAATGTTAAAATCCTTATGAAACAACGTTGAGAGTCAAACACACAAGGCAATGGCCCTCCACTCGCAACTATCATCCTTGAAAAGAAGATTGAAAAGAAAAAATGTTGCCTCAAAGGGAGCCCAACATCAATCAAATATTACAATGGCTCCCAAGACATAATTTCGAACTAGTCCTACTCAGCTCGAAGGACACTTGAACTCCAAGGCCATGGAAGAAAGTCCTGACTAATGGAACCCCATGGTATGCCTAAGATTATGAATGCTCATCAATCTAAAAGGAATGGTCATGCAGCAACATGCATAAAATCCTCCAGGTTAAGCAAGTACTACGTGTATTTACTAATTATTCATAGTTGATAACATTCCTTAATATTAAAAGAATTGCCTCCATAAATGAAGTAAATAAAAGAATAAAATAGATTGAATAGCAAGTATTATGGGAAAACACTACTAGTCAGATGGCTAAACTAAGTCATACATTATTTGCCTCGAAGATCAAGAGGCACCGGCTCTCTCATCAATGTAAAATGCCAATTGTAGAGCCATATATGGAAGTACTAATTCAATGGATCATTTGGACCAATTTTGAATATTGTTGCGCTTCCAAAACTTGGAATATGATGTGTTGTGCCTCTATTTTTCTTTTAACTTTAAAGGCAGAAGTAAGAATTTAGTTCCACATATTAAGACTAATGCATTTGATCATTTGGACCACTTTTAAATATTGTTGCACTTCTAAAACTTGGAAGAAGATGCGTTGCGCCTCTATTTTTCTTTAACTTTAAAGGAAGAAGTAAAAATTTGGTCCTACAAGTTAAGACTAAATTCCATTCAATCCTTTCAAGAGATGGTGAACTAATTTTTCTCACAATTTACCTCCAATCAGAGGGGAAAAAAATAACTCTAACACATTATCAGGATCCAACAGGCTTCAAACGAGAGCCTAAAATGTTTTTGGGCTAGATTTAATTCCAAGGCCAAGGGTATTTCAAAACTCACCGATGAAATGAAACTAAGTGCCTTTATGACCAAGATTCAACTGGGTGATGTTTTTAAATATTTACTTTAGCAGGAATTAAAAACTTTTCTAGAGGCAAAAACTATCACCCATATATATATCGTGACTGATGAGGATAGCGAAGCAAAACGGCTAAAGCACTCAGATTATCGACACCATCCGGTGTCAAATGGCAAAAAGAAGAGAAATGGCAACATCTCTTCCACCCAGGATCACAGAAAGCAGCAAAGAATCGAGTCATACTTGCAAAAGGAGTACAAGTTGTTGAACTTTATGCTACGAAATGATACCTGGTGTAAGGTACCGATTTCTGGAACAAAGTAAATATGAGTAATTAAATTAATATAATTAAAATTAGGTTAGATGGATATTTAAAAATTAAAATCAAGAGCGAAATGGAAGAGAGAGAAAGCTCGCTCGATTGGCGCCCAAGTGATACCAAGGCGCGATTTCCAATGTGGGGACGCCAGATGTCCGCTCAAGCTCAATCGAGGGCACAAAATCTAGAATTTTTTTGCCTGATGGATGCCCAAGTGGCGCTCAAGCGTGGGCTACCTTGGACGGCTACACACGAGTGGCGCTCAACCAGCGCTCAAGCGCCGCATCATCCTTATCCAAACTTTTGGATAAGTTTCAACCAATTTTAATATATAGAAATTAATTATATAAAAGATTAAAAGGGAGGAAAATCTAGATAAGAATGTGGGATAAGGAAAAAGGAGAGAAAAAGAGAAGAGAAGAGAAAAGAGAGAAGAGAGGGGAAGCTAGAGAGAGAAAGTTATATTAGAGCAGAATCGAGCCGTTTCAAAAGAAGAAAATTGGTAGATCGAGTTAAAATAAGTTCACTCTAAGCTGTCTTTCTTTTGTTACTATTTCTTGTCAGTTCTTTTAGATATTATTATTTTGATACCCTACTCCGTTAAGTTTCTACCGATTAAATTACATGTTTTACTATTTTCTCATATTTTTACGAAAAAATTTCATTTTTAGATGCATGTATTATGATTTGTGTTATTATTTAGTTTTTGGCGTCTGTTTTATATCTGTAAAAATATCTAAGGCTATAATATAAGTGAAATTTGAGAAATATGATTTATGGCCTATTTATGTTAATACTGTAAATTATTAAAATTATCTGTAAAGTTTATCGTCATCTGTTCATCTATTTATGTTGAAAAATCATTTGTTCCGTAAAATTTATAATTATTTGTTCATTTGTTATTTAGAAAAAAATATCTGTTAAAATCTAAGACTTAAGTCCACATAAATATGAAAATATATACCTGTATCCACAAAAATATGAAAATATATATCTGTATTAAGTAATCTGAAACTCTACAATTTGTATCTATTATGGATATTTTTTCCTATAATGAAAAAAATTTTAAAAAAAGGACTAAATAAATTTGTATAGAGTTTCCAACTAAAATTTGAAAAGAAATTAAAAAACTGGACCAAAGATTTTATTTCAATGGATGATATTTTCTAATATGCCTTACAATATTATAGTAGTAAATCAAGAAATGTTCTCAGGCCACGGGGTAACTTTTGGTGGCAACAAGTACTATGATCCGGTATATCGGGTTAAAGGTATACCGCTCGCCACAAGGTATTAAATTACGTGGGTAGTGCCTTAAATTGTGTGAAAACATATACAATCCTTTCCTCATTTGGCCACTCTATTAGTTGATAGAGCCTATTAGTTCTGATCTCTAAAGATAAAGAAAATTTACAAATTTTGAAGGTTAACGAAATCAGAAGTAAAATAAGAAAAAATTAAGTGTGTTACAGAAATATTATTCAATCATATTTTATGTTTATTTATACATTATGATCCTATTTGGTCGTTTGATTTTACTCTAAAGTATATTGCATTTGCCTTTATTTATATTTGTGTCTTGTTAAGTATTTTGCTCACTTGTTTGCTGTTTTTCCTACCTTCAAATGAACATGAGTTGATACCTAATTAGGAAGAGTAAATGTTACATGTTGCTAGGCTGTGGATGATGATTCTTTTGGTATATGTATCTGTTGGGAAATAGATTTTGATATAGTATGGTTATTTTGATGATACTCTAATAATATGTTTTCACTGTATATTTAATGGTTATATGTAAATGCTTCAGGTGGTCATTATGATTTGTCTTTTGGTACCTAGTGGTATCTTTTGTATCCGACATTATATTCGAAGATATGGCGTTGAAGCCACAGATATTGTCACAGTATTTGGATCCTATGTATACTTGATTCCTATGTATGGTTGTAATATTACAGTTTGTATTTAATTTATTGACGGACATTATCTTTAGTGGTATTTAAGTAGAATCAGGTTTGTTATAGGTGGTATCAGAGAATGAGATGTCTTAGGCTTGATCTTGATCTTGTATGGAAGCCTATGTTAGAATAAATCAGATTGAATAAGTAGACGACTGTGTAGGTTAATTAATTTAGGTCAAATAGTTAGGACTAAGTTAGGATCAGTTAGTTATATTTGATCGTATAGATTATAGTGTCTTGGTTAGTATCTGAGTTGAGTTGCGTAACTAACTAGAATTGTCCTTATTTCAGAAAGAGTATTACCAGCTAACAGAATAACGAACTAACGAAGAACTACAAGTGACGGCCATCCACAGGATCGTGAGGTTGAGTATTTGAATTTGCTAGAAAGGATGGTAGATATAATGGAAGCTATAGGGCAGCGAAACCTAGCTCTAATTCTAGTTATGGCTGCAGTTCAAGCTCCTGCGAATCCCTGGGAGTCCGCCTACGACCATTTCGTTAATGAACGAGTTCCAGAATTGTTGGTTGAACCAGATCCAGTAAAGGTGGACACATGGTTTCAGCGGCTTAAAAAGGTATTCGCAATTATTCGGTGTCCAGAAGAAGATAACGTCTTGTTTGCCACTTATCATTTGGAAGGTGAGGCTCATCATTAGTGGGCGATGAAGAAGAGAGCATTGGGAGTGCCTAAGAACGAGATTATTTGGGTTATGTTTGAAGCAACTTTTATGAAGAAATATTTTCCTTCTAGTCTCCGTGAACAAAAGGAAGAAGAGTTTATTCAGTTGAGGTAGGGTAACCATACGGTGGCGAAATATGATACTAAGTTTACAGAGTTATCTCGATATATCCCATATATGGTAGAGGATAAAGAGAGGAAGGGAAGAAGTTTTTACAGGGCTTAAGGGATGATATCCGAAAGCAATTTGTAACGCTGAAATTGCTGACTTATGGTAAAGTTTTAGATCAAGGCCTTATTCATGAGAAGGAGTTCAAGAAGGAAGAGTTCTTCAAGAAGAGAATATCCAAACGAGGTAGTGTTGGTACCAGTTTTGGTGCGGGTACTAGTTTAAGTGCAGGAACGGGGAGACCGCTGAAGAGGGCAAGGCACTCAGAGTAGGAAAAGAAAGTTAATCAATCGAACCGACCCCGTAGGCTTCCAGCTAATCTATGTCCGCATTATGGGAGACTACATGGAGGCAAGCCTTGTTTCAAGTTGTTGTGCGTGTGCTTCAATTGTGGACAAGTAGGGTACATGATAAAAGATTATCCTCATCCGAAGAGAGCCTTAGTTTCTAAGCCCACTGCCCAGGGTAAGGCATATGCTGTATCAGCAAAGGAGGCGAAGGTATCAGAAGGCATGGTGGAAGGTACTTTATCTATTTATGGTGCCTCTAGCTCTGTACTTTTTGATTTGATATCTATTTATTTTTTTGTTTCACCTCGATTTGTATGTCATCTTGTATCGTCCCCCAAGATTCTTGATTATTCTTTAATAGTCTCAACGCCTATGAGATCATCTATCATTACGGATATTCTGTACCCGGGGTGTATTATTAAGGTGAATTGGTTGCTATTAGCATCAGACTTAATTCTATTGGAGATGTGTGATTTTGACATGATTTTGGGTATGAATTGATTGTCAAAATATCATGCTAATATAGATTATTTTCGTAAAAGAGTGGACTTTTTGATTCCGAAATGTGAGCTATTTTACATTCAAGGAATTTAGCGGGTGGAAGAGTCCTGTTTTATTTCAACTCAACATGCTCAACATCTGTTGAAGAATGGGTGTGAAGCCTATTTGGCATATGCCAATGTAATTAAGAGCCATGATGTGTTAGGAAAGGAGATACCGGTAGTGTATGAGTTTGATGATGTATTTTCAGAAGAATTGCCTGGCCTACCACCACACCGGGAATAGAATTTGAAATTGATCTTGTGCTAGGATCGGCACCAATTTCAAAGACACCATACAGGATGGCTCTTACTGAATTGAAGGAGTTAAAACAGTAATTGTAGGACTTGTTAGATAATGGTTTCATTAGACCCAATGCATCCCCATAAGGTGCACCAGTCTTGTTTATAAAGAAGAAGGATGGGATTTTACAACTTTCTGTCGACTATCATGAGTGAGCTTAACAAAATCACGATCAAGAATAAATATCTATTACCACGAATCAATGATCTCTTTGACCAGCTACAAGGAATCTGTGTATTTTTAAAGTTTGATCTTCGATCAGGGTACCATCAACTATAGATTAAACAGGAGGATGTGGCAAAAACAGTGTCTCAAATGTGGTATGGCCACTACCAATTTTTAGTTATGCCGTTTGGATTGATGAATACTCCTACCGTTTGGATTGGTTCTATCCTGATAAATTTATGGTAGTTTTATTGATGACATTCTTATTTATTCAAAGAGTTATAAAGAGCGTAAAGTGCATCTGAGAACCGTGATATACACTTTTCGAGAGAATAAATTATTTGCGAAATTGAAAAAGTGCAAATTTTAGCTCGAAGAAGTAGTATTTTTGGGTCATGTTACTTCTAATGGAGGTATTTCGGTAGACCCGAAGAAGATTAAAGTTGTGATTAATTGGAGTCGACCGATGACGGTGATTGAAGTTCGGAGTTTCTTAAAAATGCTGGGTATTATCGTAAATTTGTGGAGAATTTTTTTCATATTGCTTTACTGCTCCCAGTTAATGAAGAAGGAGGTTAAATTTGATTGGACAGAGGAGTGTGAGCAAAGTTTTCTGAATTTAAAAGATCAATTAACTTCTACACCAATTCTGACTATTCCTGATAGTTCTGATGGTTTTGATATATATTGTGATGCATCTAAGATTAAACTAGGTTGTGTCCTTATACAGAACAGAATAGTTATTGCGTATGGGTCTAGACAATTGAAAATTAATGAGAAAAATTACTAGACCCGTGATTTAGAATTAGCCGCCATGGTATTTGTATTTAAGATTTGGAGATGCTATTTATACGGCAAGAAATTTCTTGTGTATTCTAATCATAAGAACCTCAAATATTTGTTCTTGCAGAAAAAGCTAAATATTAGGCAGCGGAGATGGGTCGAATTCTTGAAAGATTATGATCATGAAATCCAAAATCAACCGGGGAAAGCTAATGTAGTAGCTAATACTCTAAGCCGCCAAACTAGTTTTATAGCAAGATTGTTGATCAAGGAGATGGAGATGTTGGATTGCTTGAAGCATTGTAATATCTAGCAGTATGTTAAAGGTAACCGGATGATACTATTGTATCACTGCAGAAGATTAAAGAGAGGTAAGTGAATGATCCATTCTTGATGAATAATATTGGAGATTTAAATCAAGACTCTAAGGTTGATTTTAATATTTGTGCTAATGGAGTCTTGAGATTTCAAAACCGCTTATATCTACCTAATGACAAGGAGCTGAAGGAAGACATTATGAATGAGGGTTACCAATCTAGGTATACTATTCATCCTAAAGTTAATAAGATATACCAGGACTTGAGGAAAATGTTTTAGTGGAGGAATATGAGAAGAGAAATTGGGGCTTTTGTAGGTAGATGTATTATCTGCCAGCAACTAAAAGCCGAAAGGAGGAAACCGTTGGGCTTTTACAACCTTTATCCATTCCGAGTTCAAAATGGGAAGATATTACAATAAATTTTATTATAGGATTGCCAAGAACCTGAAGAATCATGATACAGTATGGGTCATTGTGGATCGGCTAACGAAATTAACTCATTTCTTAGCCATTTGGACAACATATTCTCGCGATCGGTTCGTGCAACTATATATCAATGAAATTATTAGACTTATGGTGTGTCAACGTCAATTGTGTCCAATTGATATCCACGATTCGTTTCTAAATTTTGGGAGAGTCTGCATCAAGAATTAGGGATGAATCTAAAATTTAATATAACCTATTATCTTCAGATAGATGGCCAATCTAAGAGATCCATCCAGATCTTAGAAGATATGCTTCAGGCATCAATGATGGAGTTGAAGGGTAATTGGGATGATCACTTAGCCTTAACGGAGTTTGTTTACAATAATAGTTATTAAGTTAGCATCGGTATGGCTCCATTTGAAACTTTGTATGGTAGAAAGTATCAATATCCTATCTATTAGGAAGAGATAAGAGACAGATTGCTACTGGGACCAGATTTTATTCTGGAGACATCGGAGAATATTCTATTGATTCATGGGAAGTTGAAAAAGACCCAGAGTTGATAGAAAAGTTATGCTAATCGGAGCTAAAATTTGAAGTTGGTGATTTTATTTTCCTCAAAGTATCACCGTCTAAGGAAACATCCAAATTTAGTGTGAGAGGTAAACTGAAGTCAATATTCATTGGATCCTTCGAGATTTTGGAGAAAGTCAGGAAAGTGGCATATTTATTAGCATTGCCACCGAGTATAGCCGATGTGCATGACATCTTCCACGTATCGATGTTGCAAAAATATGTTTTTGACCCAACGCACATTATTGAATATGGACCTGTAGCTATTAAAGAGGATTTGTCCTATATGGAAGAACCAGTGTAGATTCTAAATCGAAGGAATCAGATATTGTGCACGAAGATCATTTCACTTGTCAAAATTTTATGGATGAATCATTTTCATGAAGAAGCTATGTGGAAAATAGAAGGAGAGATCCGAGATAAATATCTCTATTTATTTCCCTTAGGTATGTAGTTTTGTTAAATTTTGAAGACGAAGTTTTATAAGTATGAGAGGATTGTAGAGTACCGATTTCTAGAATATAGCAAATATGAATAATTAAGTTAATATAATCAAAATTAGCTTAAATAAATGTGAAAAAATTAAAATCGGGAGCGAAACAAAAGGGAGAGAAAGCTCGCTTGATGGGCGCCCGAGCAGTGCCAAGGTGCGATTTCCAGTATAGCGATGCCTAATGTCCGCTCGAGCTCAATCCGAAGTGCAAAATCTAGAATTAATGTGCTTGATGGATGCTCAAGTGGCGCTCGAGCGTGGGCTACCTTATACGGCTGTGCTCAAGCGGCACTCGATCGGTGCTCGAGCGCCACATCATCCTTATCTGAACTTTTGAATAAATTTTAACCAATTTTAATATATAAAAATTAATTATATAAAAGATTAAAAGGAAGGAAAAATCTGGATAAGAACGCGGGATAACGAAAGAGAGAGAAAGAGAAGAGAAGGGAAGTTAGAGATAGAAAGTGGTATCGGGTTAGAACTGAGCCGTTTTTGAAGAAGAAAATTGATAGATCGGGTTAAGACAAGTACACTCTAAGTTTTGTCTTTCTTTTGTTACTTTTTCTTGTCTGTTTTTCGGGTATTATTATTTTGATACCCTACTCCGTTAAGTTTCTACCAATTAAATTATATATTTTACTATTTTCTCATATGTAAAAATGTCTAAGGCTACAGTATAAGTGGAATTTGAGAAATATGATTTATGGCCTATTTATATTAATATTGCAAATTATTAAAATTATCTGTAATGTTCATTATCATATATTCATCTGTTTATGTTGAAAAATCATCTGTTTTGTAAAATTTATAATTATCTGTTCATCTATTATTTATGAAAAAATATCTATTAAATTCTAAGACTTAAATCCACATGAATATAAAAATATATACCTGTATCCACAAGAATATAAAAATATATATCTGTATTAAGTAATTTGGAACTCTATAATTTATATCTGTTGTGGATATTTTCTCTTGTAATGAAAAAATTAAAGAAAAATGATTAAGTAAATTTGTGTAGAGTTTTCAACTAAAATCTAAAAAGAAATCGAGAAACTGGACCAAGAATTTTATTTCAGTGAGTGATATTTCCTAATATACCTTAAAATATTACGGTAGTAAATCAAGGAATGCCCCTAGGTCACAGAAAAACTTTTGGTGACAACAAGAACTATGACCCCATATATCAGGTTGAAGGTATACCGCTCACCATGGTGTGTTAAATTACGTGGATAGTACCTTAAATTGTGTAAAAACATACACAATTCTTTTTTCATTTGGCCACTTCGTTAGCTGGTAAGGTCTACTACCCCCAATCCCTAAAGATAAACAAATTCTGCATATTTTGAAGGCTAACGAAATCAAAAGTAAAATAAGAAAAAATTAAATGTGTTACAGAAATGTTATTCGATCATGTTTTATATTTATTTATACATTATGATCCTATTCCGTCCTTTGAATTTATTCTAAAGTATACTACATTTGCCCTTATTCATATTTGTACATTGCTAAACATTTTGCTTACTCGCTTTTTATTTTCCTTACCTCTAGATGAGAACAAGCTAATACTTAATAAGGAAGAGTAGAGGTCACGGGTTGTTAGACTACAGATGATGATTCTTTTGGCATATGTATCTGTTGGGAAATAGATTTTGATGTAGTATGGTTATTTTGATGATACTCTAATAGTATATTTCCGCCGTATATTAGATGGTTATATGCAAATGTTTCCGCAGGTCATTATGGCTTGTCTTTTACTACCTAGTGGTATCTTTTATATTCGACGTTGTATTCGAAGATACAGCATTGGAGCCATGAATATTGTGACAATATTTGGATCCTGTATATACTTGATTCCTATGTATGGTTATAATATTATGGTTTGTATTTAGTTTATTGACAGACATTATGTTTAGTGGTATTTAAGTAGAATCAGGTCCGTCACACCTGAATAAATATTCTAATACAAATACAAAATAATAAGTTCCTGAAATTGTCCAAGTTGATCAAAAACCTGGAAGAAGGTTATCAAATTAAGTTTTGTTTCTACCATCAATATCTATGACATAATATTGAAGACCGGCAGATACTATAAAAAATTTGAGGCCTAATATAAAATGCATACTTTAATAAATATTTACAAAACCTTAGGTTTACTACTAAAAATAATAAAGACCAAGAGTAATCAGAGCAGCACAAAAATTGGTTATAGCTATAGTAATAAATATAATGTCAACAAGGCACATGTAGTATCTCCCCATTTTGATTTTCTTATTATATTAACATTCGTCTCATTAGAGTCCATAACTACCGGTTGAAACAATTAAACAACCAAAGAATCTTAGTCAATAATATAAGAAATCAGATTTTGATTAATAAAATCAATCAATCACCAAATAGTATTGATTGAGAATCTTTTGGGAAAACATGTCTAACGATTTTCTAGACACACCACCCAAGTTACCATCTTAACATATTCGAAAATTAAATTCAACTTCCGAGCGTGAGAAGTTAGTGTTGGGTATGGTCTAAAATGATATAGATCTAAACTGGTGATATATAAGACCCACAAATTGTAAGCTCGTAAAGAAATATCAAATAGCCAAGTTGTTTGGCTTGGGGCAAAGGAAAATGAGGAATCTTATTAGATATCCAACTCGCCAAATGACCCAACGGCCAAATGGTTGAAAGGATCAAAGACCGAAGCAATTAATAGCTCAATAGTATATTAAATCTAGTATTAAAATCTAACGAATTGTTATATAAATCATGAGATAAATTGCCATATTAAATAGATAATTATAGTTACTAAACAATAAGTATTAAATATTAAGTAGTTATATAATTTAAGTAACGGTTAGGTCTCAACTAGCATAACACCTTAATCGCACAATACACTTATATCCTTCTATTATCATGGAGACACGTCCTCGAATCTAACAAATCTCTCTCACTTAACCTCATTTCTCTTAATTTTTCATTCTCGTTAAAAGATTTTTAACTTTAGTGTTAGATAATATATTAGAAAAAAAGTCTCGTATCTTCTTATCTTTTTTTAATTGTTATGAATGTAGTATCAGAATTAAATAGTTCAAATGTCCGACTCAACATATTCGAATAACAATTCAAATTTCAAGTACACGAAATTTCTTTTTTAATTTAATATATATATATATAATTTTTCATAAATATCATTCTAAATTTTATAAATTTAATTTGTATATATACTTAATTTAAAATCAAAAGTAAATAAATAAAAGCTTGGGAATGTGTAGCATAAATCTTCCAATAAATATTCATCTTAAGAATTGCGAACACAAATATACTTATTATGAAAATCCATATCGCCGGAAATCACTGACAGGGTATGGGATTTTGTTTACAGTTCATGATTTTGAAGAGGACGATAAACTATGTAGTTCTTCCACACTCACAGACACGGACATAAGATAATTTGAGAAGCAACATCAATTTATCAATCGGAGAACGTCTAATCTTTTAAAATATGGGTGAAAGAAAGAAGCATTTTTCTCTTTCCCGCAACCTTCAGTTCAGTCCATGTCGGAATCCAACGCCAGAATGGTGCTGAGATTCATGGGGTGCATGTAATCCGATGAGCCACTCAGGATCTGCCGCACAATGATTCTATTCGCCTTCTCAGTCGGATGGAATGCGTCCCAGAAAGCATAGAGATCTCTGTTGGGGCACAAATTCGACAGCGTTGTGCAGAGTCCAATGCCGTTGTACGGTCCTTGCCCACAGCATGCTATCTTCGAGGTGACAAATCCTGCAAATCCATACGGCATTTTATTTTTATCCATATTTGCTTAAGCATTGATGCATTTGTCAGATGGGATACTGGGGATCGTGTTGGCTTTTCACTGGTGGTAATTCGGTCATGTCGAAGATCCGGTGTTCAAGGGAATGTGCAGGTAGCTGTGAATCACAGATTTAATGCTCTCTTTGTGAACAATGTATTCTTGAGAAATCAATGTGCTTGAATGATGTAATGCCGAGAATGAAGATATTCTTTTTCAAAAGTTTATGCGTCTGTGATGATGTTTTTTTTCCTAGTGTAGGTGAGATGTTCGTGCAAATGTCCATGACTGTGTGGCAAAAATCCATTTAATTTACAAAGGAAAATAGTAAATGCATTTTAGAATGTTAATCTAGGGATAAGTGAAACCCAAATGGTCCAATTAATCGACATCTCTTTCAGTTATTGAAACGGGGGATCAATAAACTTGTACCATTATATGTAGTTGCGGTGATCAGAATGGAAAATAACCAACCAGAAGAAGCTTTATCAAAATCCTAAGCTCAACCACTTCTGCTTCTTTGAATCAGATGTTATTTGATATTTCAAACTTCATGTTCTATAGATTTTTTTACTAAGAAGAAAAAACAAAAATAACAATATGGCAGGAAAGAAAAGATATTGGTGGACCATGAATCAAGACTATAGTAGTGAAAAGAGATTGCCTTAATTATCGTCTTATCCATTCCAAGCTTTTGAGTTTTGATGGTTAGTCAAGAGACAAGACTACTAAGCTGAAGATCTAATCATTTTACTTTTTGGAACTCATCGTTTTGACTCTAAAAACATACCAATCTGCCAGTTAGAGAAAATCCTCTGAGGTTTTAGTCCCCTATCAGATCAATAATGTTAACATCATTGCACATTAAGAAGGCCACCTACTCATACAATGATATTTAATTGCTTTACTCCCCTTACCCAATTTCATGCTGCTTCTTTGTTTCATCCCCATCTCTCACCTCCTGACCTACGACATCAAATTTACTTAACATGTCTTACTTGACATGCTCACTAAAGAGGTGGGCTTGATAATAATATGTTCCCTGACATGGAAGAACCCAACTAGTATTAAAGTTGGTTTTGGATATGTAATTCTGCCAGCCTGGTTAGTTAGGATTGGCGAAAATTGATTCATAAGCCGGTCTTACTTAACAGAACTCAAGACTTCATCATTATTATTGTTGGTTAAGTTACAATTAGACAGACTTTGCCCTGACCAGCTCCATCAGGAACATTTTTATCCGCCCAGTCTATACCCAACTTTACCAGTCCCAAGATTTAATCTAAGGTAAACATACCATATTGTTGAGGATTACTGATGAAATCCAGGTGCATTTGATTCGCATTGGCAGCAACAAATACATCTGAGCCAACCTCGTTGTTGAGTCCATTTATCAGTTGAATAAGCTGGGGGTTGAACAATCCTGCGGCCCTCTGTAAGTCTTGGGCACACTGGCCATTCCTGCCTCTCTGTGCTATTTCTGATGGAACACAGCCGAGTGGTCCAGTGCCAGTCACCAGCACTCTACGAGCACCCAATTGATATAATCTCTGCAATTATGCATGCACTGATTAATAAATTTTCACATCTATTATCTCAATAAAGCTTGAAGTCAATTAAAGCTCAAAGTCATTTAGTGCCTGATTGAGAGTGCAGTTACAGAGAATTGTGAACATTTTAGTAGCAAGGACAAGTCTAGGATTACAGGTATCCTATTTGCAAGTTTAATAAGAGAAAGAGTAAACACATGACTTGCTTATCAAAATAGAGAGAAAATAAACAGAGATAATGTGGAGGCACCTACTATTTTAATGCTGCATGTTGTTTCTGTCATATTGAATTTCTGTAAGGACAGCTTCCTAGTTGTCAGTTTGTTTTCTCATAAATGTTTGTCCCCCTACCCCCCCAAAAAAAAAAAAAAAAAAAGAATCTATGTTGTCCCAGCAACCAGACTCCTTGTTTTGTCTCACCCGTGGTTCAACAATTGTCAATTTTGAACGCAGGTTTCATGCATCAAATGTTGCACGAGTTATAACAGAGATTAAGATTAAGGTGAGATAGTTTTGTTCCTTTCATAGGCATTTACATGTAGATGAGAAAACTGATTGGTTATCGTTTACCTTGAGAATTTTGTGATATTCAGAGATGAGATAGCGAACGTAATCAGGAAGATCATATTGGCGAGATCTGGCAGAGTAAGGCACAAGATAGTAGTTGTTGACAAAGTCATTGCCTCCAAGAGTGATGAGAACGAGTGCCCGGTTCACTAGTTGTTTGGTTCTCTGAGCTCCAATGAGCTGCGTAACCCGTTGCTGGTATTGTTGGAAGTACTGCAGTTGCCTGGAGATTCTGATTATGTTGAACTGCAAATTTGTGCCAAAATTATTAACTGAAAATGGTAAAAAAACACATGTAATATTAAGTGTAGCAAAGCAAGGTTTGTGTCACATTGTGATCTGATAATTTAACACCCCAACAATGCCAAAAATCTTAATCTCTGAGAATTTTTGCAAGGATTTTTTGTTGTAACTATATTATGTTTAGAAATTGAAGAGGATGGTCCTCTCAAGTGACTGTTTTGTCTTTAATCTTTTCATGGGTAGGGGATAAGTTGAGCCTCACATTGAACAAGTTTGAGATCATTTTTGTGAAACTGTTCCCAAAAAGACCTATGGATACTGTGTCCTCTCAAGTAGTCTAAGGTAAAAGTGATACATCAATTTCTTCGATTATAACTCATGGAGCTTTACAAGGGTTGTAGAGCAATAGTGAAAGCAAATTATATAACTGATCTCATTTAATAGAATTTAAGATTTATTTTTGTTGTTGTTGTTATGATTGCAGGTACCTCAGACAAACTAGACAATCAATAATATCAATGAGCCATCCACAGGTTAGTAATTTACCAAGATATGCAAGCCTAGCTGATGTGGAATAGGATATTAATCTATGTATGCATTGTGTTTGATCAGAAGAACAGTTAAAACTTAGACAATCACAGTAAATGTCGCTTTACAAATTCATAATCAGTTACTTTATCTAATACACCCACTAGCCTAATTGTGCTGTGAACTGCGTAACATTATGGGAACATAGCAAACTAGCACTAGTGCTTAACACAACTCGAGGACGCTGGTTATATTTGTGAACAGAAAATCTGGCATACAATCAGTCTGAATATAAAATTGACATGAATTTATGTATAAACATGTTTGCAGTTTGAACTGCTTCAATTCTATGAATTTAGTGGGGGCAGATTTCTAGCCCATGTTGTTTGCCCTTGCATCTCTTTTTCCCTCCAGTGGGAGGTCCGTAAGTGAGCCATATGATAGTATATATAGTCTCTCCTACCCTTGGAACCCTCAACCTTGACGTTGAGCAAAATCTGATCCTTAAACATTTTACCTCGGTATTATAAAACCGCATAAGTTAAGCTAGCTGAGAGTTATATATTCAAGCTTTTCAGAGCACCATTGTGAGCCACCAAAGAGGGAGGCCTCACCGCTTTGGGCGAACCCGTGTAGAGATTACCCACTAGTCGGACACAATCTGGATCCAAAAGCCTAGCTTATATATAATGAGTTGATACATATCTATACACAATGTAGGGGCACTTCTTCTCAATATTCAATGTGGGGCACTTTTGTCACCACAATTCATGCGTATTCCCAATAGTTATAAATCAAATGTGTGTGTGTGTGAGAGAGAGAGAGAGAGAGAGAGACATACAAACTGAATTCCAGTGTCATTCAGAATTCCAATCCCTGCTGAAGCAAAGTTGGCGCCAACCAGCAGCCTCTGCCCTGTGAGCTCAGGACTCAAGTACGGCAATGTTGGCTCAGACCCAATTTGTTGACCTAAATGTAACACACAAAAAAGATACTTAAATTATTAGACTTTCTAACACATTCTCGTTTAATTATTTATCGGAAAAAATAATAATGTTATTAGTAAGTAACATCGAAACTGAACAACTGAACTGATAATGTCAGGAATGTTGTAGCCATTAGAGAATCGGCCTGTGGCAGTGTGTGTCGGATAGTCGATGCCATAAGGCGGAGAGTCAGCTCTTGCAGTGGTCGCGAGGTAGTTGTTGTTGCCACTGTCGACAAGAGAGTCTCCAAACACGAAAAAAGCACGAGCCTCTGCTTGGTGCACACACACACTCAAAAGTGCAAATGCCACCGCCACCAATGCCATTGCACTACTGCAAGCTATCTTAAGCTCTTGTGGATGTGCAAAATTTGAACAGGTACCGTAGGACTCAACTATCCCTTACCCTCACGCCAGAACTTTGTGATGTGGATGTGATAAACCTATAGAGAGGCCTTTATATAAGGCTTTTTATAATTTTTTTTTTTTTTAAATTCTTTTTTTTTCAGAAGGATAATAATTTGACGGGAGCCTATTAATTGCTTTTCTACCATAGCCGAAGGGAGAGATGAGGACCACTTAAAAACAAATGCGAGCAAGTAAAAGTAATTTGCCCCAGTATAACTTAGGAAATCTGTTAAGATGCTGCCAAATATTAGGCTCTTTTATTTTATTTTATTTTATTTTCTTCAATTAGTTTAGATTATTTCAAAAATGATAGAAAGTAGAGATTGAAATAATATTTTAATGGGTTGTTTTAATCTTAATTCTTCATGCCGTAAAGATAAATTTCAACCGTTAGAAAGAGAACGTAGACTAATATTTAAAAATAGTATAACAAAACCCATAAGTAAGGACTCTTCTAAATATTGCTTCAGGAGTTGCTCAACAGTATTAATCAATTTTCTGCACTAAAGGGCTTCTTTTCCAGCTACTGCTTAGATTAATAATGGAGGTCTGGTTGGGGGTTGGGGTTAAGGATTCATGTCCTAGGGCTGTATAGCCTCTGCTTTTTTGATAGCTTTGCTGGACAAAATTTTTCTATCCTCTTCATCCTTTTTAGTATTTTGACCGTGGTGAAGATTTTCTTAATTGGCATCTGTGTAATCATAAAGCATAAGTGTGAGGTTTATGGTTTCATGTCCACTTATAAATTTCATTAATTAAAGACTGTGTTCAGACATAAGGATAAAATATCTCATTTGTGATCTACAGATTTAAAAAATGTTCAAGGAACATAATTTAGTAAATGTTAAAATATCCTCAAATAATATAGTACTAATCTATTTATTTATTTTTATATGAAACTTTTTATATTGGTGAATAAATGAGATATCACGTCATTGAGAATACCCTAACGGCACGTTTAGTTGTTGGAATGGGATAAGGTGTGAATAGAATAGTTATTCCCAGGGAATAGAATTGGATGGGAATAGAGTTGGAAATTATTATTCTTATATTTGGTTGTTGGAATAGAATTAGTTGGAAATTTGTATTTCAATGTTTGGTTTGTATAATTGTATGAGGAATAAGGTGAGAATTTATCGGAATAATGCTTTTACCCTTATTAATTATGAAAATATATTATATAAAATAACACACACGTGTATATGTACATATTTTTATATATATTATATGACATACATATATATATAATTATATATATGTTATGTACATATTATTATGAATTATTATTTAATATACTATATTATTATATCATGTAAAATATATATTTAATAAATATATAATATATTATATAAAAATAATACAGAAAATTATACATATTATAATTATCATATTATTTTATATAATATAAAATAATATGATATAATATATTTTATTATACATATTATTTAATATACATAATTTATTATTAAAATAAATTTTTTTACAATATAAAAAATTAAAAAATATCATCATGCTTCAATTAAAATACATACAAATAAAAATAATAAAATTATATTCCTGAAAAATATCATCATATAAAAATTGTATATAATTAAAATTTTAATAAATATAATAAAAAATATTTTTTTTATTTTTTATATAAAAATATTGCTGCATGTTGCTGAGGGTATATTTGAAATATAAAAAATATTATACGGGAATACATTTTTCTCTACAGTCAAAAATAAAAAAAAATCATATTGCACCTAGGAATAATTATTTCTTATACTCAGGGAATAACTATTTCTTCGAAATTTGTTATTTCCAGGTAAAATATAACCAAACGGTTGAATTATTATTCCACCAAGAATAAGGAGAGAATAGAATTTCTATTTTCTCCAATCAAACATAGGGTAAAAATCTTTATAATATCAGTCCTACAATGCATAGGTAGTAGCTTGTATATTTAGCCTTCTAGTAACTTACAATGCAAGAAGTATTATACATTCGGTAACTTTTCTTTTTGGCTTTTTTTGTGAGAAATGCTAGAAGGCTTTTTTTTTTTTTTTTGAATGTCGTGGCATTCTATTTATTCATGTTAATGGGTTATATAAGAATAAACAAATAGATAAAAAATATATATTAAAATATTATTTTTTATTATTTTTTAATCTTTACCATTTATTTTATACCAAAAATAATCCTGGCTCTTAAATAAAATAAGGAGCCATTTAAGTGAGGAGATCTTAAGAGGTTTTCAAAGGCTCCCTTATACCCTTCATCTCTTTGCTACTCTTATATCTGTTGATTGGGTGCCCTCATTTCTGTGCTTAAGATGTGATAATCTCCCAAATGAAAAGAAATATTTAAACCCTACAACTAAATCCTATTTTTAATTTTATAATTAAATATTGAATTAGGGTTTTATCACCATGCACTTTTGAAGGTAATCAAAGTATTTTTTTTTTTATTTTTGATGTCAACAATTATTTAAAAATACATAATTATCTTTCAAAACGGTGTTAGATTTGACTATAAATTGACATGTGTGATGGTTATATGTTTTTTTTTCAGTAATTGGCCTGTATATAATAATGATGATGATAATAATAATAATAATTTACATACTGCTAAATAGAGTTCGTTATATAAAATTATTTTTATTATTTTATTTAATTTAATACTTTTTAAAAGTATAAATAAATTTGATGATTGGCCAATAAACATTAATAATAATAAAGTCTTATTTTATATTGGTAGGGTCATCTTTATAAATTTATTTTTATTTTTTATTTGATTTATTGTAATGTAGTATAATAATAAAAGTGACTTTGTTAACTAGTTAGCATACAATAGTAATATCAACAACAAAGCCTTATATTCAATAGGTGAGGTTGTCTATATATATTTATTTTTATAATTTTACTCAATTTAATAAAATATCTTTTCATAATAAAGATAATTTCAACAGCTTTTTATTATGTAATAACAATAACAAAGCATTAATCCCATTATATAAATTTACTTTTATTTTTTACTCCATTTAGTATAATATCATTCTATAATACAAGTAAGTTTAGTAATTGGCCTATATACAACAATAATGATAACAAAAATAAAAACTTATATCCCACTAGGTGAGGTCTCCTGTACTAAATCTACCTATTCATTTTATTCAATTCAGTACAATATATCTCCATAATATAAGTAACTTTAAATTTTTTTGTCATTATATAACAATAATAATAACAAAGCTTTACGTACCATTATATAAATTTATTTCTATTTTTTTATTCAAATTATTATAATATCATCCGATAGTATAAATAATTTTAATAATTAGTCAGTATACAATAATAATAATAGTATGTTCCATTAGATGGGACGCCTATATAAATATTTATTTTATTTAATTTATTATAATATTTGATGTAAAGTAAAAAAAATTTAATAATTTGTCAGTTTTTAAAATTGATATCCCATTAAACTTTAGAAATCGGGAAAAAAATATATCTCAATAAGATTTTGTTTGAATATGTCTAACACTTTAATTTTTAATTTTTAATTTTTTTACAAGGAAAATAATCTCCTTCAATTTTTTTTTTTATTATCATTTTATGGCTTGCCAAAATTTAATGGGAAATGCTAACCATCCCCTTGACGTGGTTCCCATGAGACATCTTTTAGGCTTCCGCTCAAAAAGAGGCTAATTTAATGAAGTAGGGGAGAGGTGGGGAGTTAGTCTTTGGATGATAATTATAAATGTGAACATGTGATCAATATTAATGTTCTAAATGGTGTTGGGTTGAATTTCAACTACTCATAATATTTAATTTATTTTTCTAATTAATAATCATTTTGAAAAACACCCCAAACTTCATTTAATTTTTTTTATTTAAATAGAGAAATTTAATTTTTTTTATTTAAATAGAGAAATTTAATTTTATTTTTACATTCACAATTTTTTTTAAAAAAAAATAGTAAATATACTATTTTAAAATAACATCGGATGATAAATAATGACAGCATAATTGACAGCTGTTAACTATAAATTTGTGGTTGCCGTTGGTTTGAATAAAACATCTTTTCTTTTATTTATTATTAATTTTATTGATAAAAAAAATGTCTATTCGCTATTTTCTCCATTTATTGGATAAAATGATCATTAAAAGGATATGCACTGATTGCTGTAGAAAGGTTTATGGCTGTTCCTACACAAACTCCGCACCCTATTTTTTTCTTTAACTCTTTTTATTTCATTGACTTTTCAAACTAAATGTATAGCAAGACTGCCTAATCATTACTTACGCCATTTTTCACATATAATAATATAAAATATAATTTTATAAATATAATTTTTACTATATATAGAATTTAATAAATAATTTGACCACTTTAAATTTACAGTTAATAGTCTTATATTAACTTATATTAAAAATCATTTATACGACTTAAACTTATGATAATAAAAATAAATAAATATATATTGCATTTATGTACCTTATACTTAGCATAGATAATATTGATTCACTTTGTGAAAAATAAGATACCAAAAATTTTTACATTTAAAATTCGTACATCTTATAATTTTAAAAAATTATATTTTTATATTAGAATATTTATAATAAATACATAAGAAAAGCCCCGAAGCTATCCTTAATCATTCAAATTTTAAAATTTCCTCTTGTGAATACAACAGGAAAAGCATATAACATCATACTATTCATACATGAATAGCATAATTATGTCAATAAATTATCTTTTTTTAAGGTAATTCAAATTAAATTCAAACTTTTGTCATTTTCAAATATTATCATAATTTAAATTCTTTAACTTTGAAGAAATAATAGAATAATTTTACTAGTAATAAAATAAGTGATAAATTTTTTAGAATTTTTATTACGATAAAATGACATAATCGTGAGCTCTTAAATTAAAAAAAAATTACTATAATTTATATTATTTAAGCCTTAGATATCTTAGCATTTAACGTAGAAAATGACCTATGTTTTGATATTATTTTAAAGTAAAGTAGTGGGAGACCCTTTCCAAGGGCATAATGGCACCAACTATTACTAGTACAAAATTGGGCAACGCCTCCTTGTCCTTGTTCAACCATTTTTTCAAGCTTAAGTTTCGTGCCCTTAAATTCATGAAATTTTCATTATAAAAAAGTGTTAATAATGTATAATTATTATTATTATAAATTAATATTTAATTTAATTAGTTGTTAATCTCACATTGATTTAAGCAAATAAATTATCCTCTACTTATAAGTAATATATATATATATATATATATTCTTCATTTAATATGTTATTTTTAAAATAAAATCTTATAAGACAAAATTAAAAATCAATACGTTAAGCATATTTTTCTATATCAGATAATATTTTAAACGAAAATAAAATTAATTTTAAAATTTAATAATTGTATCATTTGTAAAAATTTTTGTCAATGCTCCTATTATAATAAAATTGCATCACATGGTTAAAAATATTTTATTTTTAATTTAATATGTATTTTTAAAAATAAAATTATATGAAAAAAATAAAAAACTGCACTGGCACTTTATTTAAAAACACAAAATATTTCAAATGAAAAGGAATATGATCTGAAAATTTTAATAATATTGTCTGACATTTTACTGACATTACAAAAAAAGTACGGTAATTTTAATGATTTTGTGTAATTTGTAGGAATGATTGGGAGTTGGTTTGAACAGTTTTTCTGAGAAAGAAGTACATCAAAAATCTGCTGTACGACTAACAGTATGTATAACCACACCTCAATCATTGAACTCAATAAATCCTACTGACTTCTTTGTCCCTGTAATTATTTTCTGTCTAATTAAATGACCCATTTTACTGATTTCTATATTTTAGGTTTTTTTTATATAGATAAATACGTTATTAGCCATAATTTGATAAAAAAATAAGTCCAAAATTGAGGCCAAATGCTATTGATATGGTTAATGTTAGAATCATTGTTAAGGATATATTGGGTAATGTTGCATTTTGTGTATTTATATACGATGATAAATTTATATTTTAAAAATAAAAAATATTATATTATATTATTTAATAATATTTTTATAAATTTTTTATTAATATAATATATTGTAAAGAATTAAATATGTTCAATTCAATATTAATGTAATAGGATTTTAGGCATTAAGCGAGTTCATATCAAAATATTCACAAAATGTATTTTTTTTATGTTCATATCATATGAAATTTAAAAAAATATAATTAACAATATGTATTAAAATATTAATATTTAATAAATTTAATTTATTTTATTTTTTAATTTTGTCATCATTATTTTTATATTTATATATAATACATTTTATATAAAAATAAATTTTATCATATAATGAACATTGCTACATAAACATATATTTTAAAAAAAAATAAAAAAATAGCCATAGAGAGCACCTATTTGAATTATGAATAGAGTAAGAGTTTTAGACTGGTCAAACCAACCCAAAGTTTATTTATTTTAAAATACAAAATTTATTTAATTAATTTTTATTTTTCGGTGATATTATGACTTAATCATCAGTTTTCATTCCTATTTTTAGTCGATGTTTATGCAGAGAAATATTGTATTTTTATAGCCATTTTTTAAATTTACTTATTTGAGCAAAAAAGCAAAAATAAGAAAATAACATATTATCAAATCTTGGATGTGGACAAGCACCGTCAAGAATTTAATCTTATTAGACATAATTTCTCAATATTAAAAATATAATTTTAATTTTTTTAAAAATACAGGTAATAATCCCGTATCAATTCTCATTCTTAAAATAATAATCATAATAAATTTAATTTTATAATTAAAATTTTAATTTTAAAAATATTTAATAATAACTTTTATATTAGACTTAAAATTCTATTTTAGCCTAAATTATCTTAACACATCAATAATCAAATTATACCTATAAAAATATCCCAATTAATAGGAAAACTCCCAATTAATTTCATCAAGAAAATCCAGCTTTATCTAACTCAATAATTGCTTCGGCTACGTTTGGTTTGACTGCATTAATCTTAGATTGATAATAATAAAGCAACCTATATATGACACTATGATTTAATTCTCTGCCTTCAACCTATATATAACACTATGATTTATTTCTCTGCCTTCACTTTGTTCTTCACCTAATTTTTTTTAATAAATAAATATTTATTAATTATTTCCTTGGAAAAAATTATAATTTATAATTTATATAGAAAAATATATTATTATTTTTAAAAATAATTGTAGAGCAATTTCTCTGCCGTATTTGGCCTCATAAAAACAAAAATCTATGGTGTATTAGTAGAACAAAAATTTATCATTTTTTTAGCATTTATATAAATAAAATGAGAATAGTGTTGGGGGGTCGTGAAATTCGCGTGTTCATCCTTTTCTTCTTTATTCCTTTACTGTGTCTGTTTATATGTGGAGTTCAATGTCTTGCTGTCTGCCCGATCACGTCTCCTTTGAGACAACAAATAGAAGTAGAGCAAACTCGTGCCAGGTGACTTGGTTGTGAAGTAAGAGATGACGTCGTGGCTGGCTGGCTAGCTAGCTTGAGAGTTGGTGTTTTACTTTTATTAATTTAGAGATGAGCGGCCACCCACGGTGGTTGGTGGCGGTGGAAAGGGCCATCTTGCTGTTTCTGACTTGCTTTTTCCGGCCATTTAAGGAGAAATATTAATGCAAGGAACTCTACCGCCCTCTGTTTTTATTGGTGGGGGAATTGAATATCGGCATCTAGCCGATTTAATTGGTGCAACAACATTTCACCATTCCAAAAAGTACTGCTGCTTCATGGAACATGCTCTGAGGTTGGAGAAAATATTGAATTAAATGAGCCTAAACCTAACTTATTTGAAGTATATTTTTGAGTATTTTTTTTTAATATATCATTGTTATAATAAATATATATGGGCCAGAAAATTAAAAATACGTTCAATTAATTGAAAATGATTGGTCACTATTGATTCTTTATGATATTTTGAGTTTTTCTTGTATAATTTGTTTGCAAAATACTGCAGACCGAAAAATTAGAAATGGGCACTGTTTGAAAATGACTTGTTTTAGTTGATTCATTATGATATCTGGAGTTTACTAATATGCTCATGTTTGGGAAATAGTATGCACCGAAAAAATTAAAAATATGTTCTCTTTGGGATTGATTTGTCATGATTGATTTGTTACGATATTTGAAATTTTTTCCAATACTTTTGTTTAGAAAATAATACAGATCGAGAAATTAGATATATATTCTCCCTTTAAATGATTTATTATGATTGATCTGTTATGATATCTGGAGTTTTTTTATTATATTTTTTGTTTGAAAAATGATTCAGACCGAAAAATTAGAAATACGTCTCCTATAGAGTTGATTTGTCATGATTGATTTATTATGGCATTTTGATTATATATTTTTGTTTGATAAATAATAAGGGCCAAGTATACTTCCTTTGAAAATGATTGATCATAATTAAATTTATTAATATATCGGTTTATCTAGCACGAGAAAGGGAAGGATAGATATGGGAGTGATAAATTTGTGACTCTCATTGGATAAATTTAGCATGACAGATGGGTAACATGTGAAGTTTTCTTCATTGTAAATGGCTTTTCTCACAAATTTTATCAGAATTTTTTGATACGCTCAGGGTTTTTGTGCTTCAATGTAGTCCGCAAATCTGGATTCATTCTCGAGCAATTTTAAAGTTGGCTCTTCAATCTTCTAACTCTGATGATCAAGTCATTGTCGCAGTAGATAAGCTGAAAGCGATGAATATGAGAGGGAATAAGCTTTTGGGAGACAATGCTTTTGTGTCTGGAGTGAAGCATATCTTGAATTTGATTCAACCTGAGAGGCTTTGAAATAAGGTTTTAGATTTTTCAACTCGAATGATGTGTATTACAAATTAAAATAAAAAGTTAAATGAAATGGGCTTTTGCTACCTGATTTACCGTATATGCTTAAATTAGTATTACATCATACAAGTTAGAATGTGAGAAATGGTAGAGGAAATAGATGTTTTGAGGGTAATGTGTTTGTGTATTGAGTGATGCATAGCATGAATTTGGATTCAAATTAAGAGATTTCAATAGAATAATTAGAATTTTTAACTCTGACTTATGTACCATAAATCAAAATAGAAGTTTAAAAAGAACTTTTAAGTTAATAAGGCACTAAATAAAATAGAAGAAGAGAAATATGAGAGGAAACTATCTTCTAGAGTGCAGTGCTCCATGCCTTAGTTTGGAAGAGCACAACCCAAAATCGAGAAATTTTGGAGTAAGGTGTTAAAATTTTCAATTTAAATTCTGTATACTATGAATCAAAAACTTTCTAGTTAGTGTAGCACTAAATAAACTAAAAGATGAAGAGTATGCAAGAAAATTAGCTTATAGAGTGCAATGCTTCATGCGTTAAGATATTTTAGAGAGAAAGTTATCTAAAGGACAATCTCCTAATCTTTTTATATGTAAATATGAATATTTCAAAACTTATTTTTGAAGAAGTATTTCTAAAGTATTTTATATGAGTGAGTACTCAAAGAAAATAATGAGCATCTAGATGTCTAAGTTGTTGAAACACTAACTGTTCTTTTTTGATGTTAAAGGGCTTTATGTTTATAAAGGTCTATAACCTTATATTGTTAGAGTTTAGCAATGTCTCTCATATCGATAATTAAGAACAATGGTTATTCAACAACCATTTATCTTTAATTACTCTAAATAACATTTTGATTTTATTGTGCATTACACAATCTTCACAACTATTTTTTTATGAGTAAATATATCATGCCATGTTTCTTTAATTTTAAAATTCAAATAGTCGTTTGGAAAATCATTAACTTATAGTAGACTTTTCTGAATATTTAGGCACAAATATAACCCATCAAATGCTTCATTTTTTGTGGCTAATGAATTATATAAGCTAGTATCAATCTTTTTAACTCTAGTTAACGGATAATCTAATAGGACGGTTAGCTTAATTGCCTATGTTTGGCATATACTATTATAGGAAGGTAGTTTGAAACCTTGCCATTATGTCACACAAGCTATCTAGTTGCTTTGTGGATTGTTGAGTTATTAGCTCAATCACTCTACCACTCGGTGGCTTGGAAGCTTGATGAATTGGCCGGTCGGTAATATGACCACTCAAATACTCATTGATCCAAGATCTCTTTGCACCCTAAGTCCAAATCTTAACTGAGTATTATTAGACTCATCAAAAATGTGTCTTACATACATCTCAAATTTGATTGAATGAGTTTTTCAAATTATTTGAATAAAAGAAAATGGTGGGAAATGAGGGGTTAGATCTTTATCTCTGCCTAGATGGTCTAAAGACAACTAGAGTGTTGCATCTGAGTTCATGACCATAAGTTTGATTTTTCTATTGTCTCCCTAGACTTATTTAGTATTGATGGGTACGCCCATAGTGGGTTGGCTCAATAAGAAAAATAACCTAAATCTAAGAATGCCCAAATGCGCGTTTGGACGGTTAACGCCATCATTAACCGTGCGAAGGCCTACTGGGTAGCCAACACGGTCCCGTAAAAAGGTCAACATCTTTGTTGACCGGGAGCACTGTAACAAGTATGCTGAAAAAGGAAAAAAAAACTTATATGGGCCAGGCCCAATTTGGCCCACACTTCCTTATACGACAAACAACGGTCCCTTTTCCTGATTTTACGCTTTCCTTGAAACCGCCCTACATTAAAACGGATATCAACAGATTCAGCGCCCTTCCCATGAGAAAGGCGCCTGATTCTCTCTACAATGGACTTAACAGTAACAAATGCGCGGAGGGAAGGCAATCAATCTGGAGAACCGTTGCTTGCCAGAAAAGGAAACGATCCCAATTCTTGTACATTAAATCTTCCTATCGCCCCGCCCTCCATCTATATAACCCCACGGAGTCTCCATTCCAAGGACAACAAGGAAATGACAAAGAACTATGACGGAAAAACCTCTGAAGCATACGAACACTCATTTCTGAGCATACAATCGCTTACTGTAATAATCCCACACTAAGCCTCCGGATTCCAAACATTCCGCTTGCTCTCTGGGTTTTGTCATTCAAAACTTCCACGCTTACAGGATTTAGCTTCCCGGTCATTTCCTGCGAACACTCCTTCCCCCCTCAATCTCTCTCTCTCTCACAACTCTCATTTCCAGTTACCCTCTTGTAAGTTGAAGGCCTATTGCTGACTTGAGCGTCGGAGCATTTTCGATGGGATAACATCCCGCCAACACCTGATCTCTTGTTTGTTGTAGTGGTGTGTAGGGTCCAGACTCGGTCAACGGAGCCGGTCCAAACGATCCAGTCTATCCAAATCTGTTCAAAATTCGGATCTAGGTACGCATCATTGGCGCCGTTTGTGGGAAGTGCTTACGAAAAGCCTACCACGCTTTCCTAAGAAATTCTCTCATCCTCACCAAACGAACCAACTAAAATGGTGAACACAAGAGTACAAGCTAGCGAACCTGCTAGAGATGTGACCTCTTCCAACCAGGACCATGCTGTTGGTGCCATGGTCAACGGGACGGTTAACAGAGTACCAGCACTTTTCTTTCAGCATCTGGTGGAGCACATGCAAAGTACCAACAAGATACTCAAGAGCTCTACTCCCGATAGGAGCACTCACAACTAGGGATTCCGCCCACAACAATCCCCATACCACCTCCCGGAAGATGAGGCTAGAGAAAGAAGAAGTAGGGCAAAAAACCCAGAAGGTTGGCCAACACTCAAATCCCAGAATCATCATGCGCTCCAAGCCGAACCAGGCTTAAGGAGCACTTAGGAAGCATGACTCCGGAGGAAAATCAAGAACGGAGGAACCCCGATACTCTTGGGTAGAGAACAAAACCCGGTCTAGGATGGAGCCTCCAGGACCATCAGATTCACTAGAGGCAATAGCCGGCTGGTTATTAGCTACTCCAGGGAAAGAACGGAGTTGAGGACCTATTTTAACTCCAAGAGATCAACTAATGCTGCTTGAGCAGACTCCAAATTGGAGAAGATCTGGAATCGCATGTTCAAGGACGATGAACACGCCATTGATTTGGACAAATATCCTTTCACAACGGAGATCCTGAGCTATCCAATGTCGGCCAAATTCAAGATGCTTCCCCTTGACTTTTACAATGGGAGCACTGATCCAAAATCCAAAGGATCATCTTGATCACTTTCGCACCCATCTGAGTTTGTAAGGACTGGAAGATTTAGCGATGTGCCGCTATTTTTCACTCACGTTAAAAGGAGATGCACGTATATGGTTCCACCACCTCTCTTCAGATTCAATCAGAAATTTCAGGGAGTTGACTAATCTATTTTTGGCTCAATACGCTTTCGACCGAGAGAAAAAAGCCGTGACACCTCTCCCACATCAAGCGTAGGGAGAGAATCCACGAGGTTTCGGATCGCTTCATGGTAGAAGCTGTGGATCCCAGTTCACAGAGAGATAAAGTCGGGCGCCTTCATCTCCACACCGACGCACTGAGGATTTCTTCCGATACACAGGCGCACAAGAACCCACAGAACCTTTGGGAGGCAAAATCAATCACCCGAGCTTACACGGCAGCGGAAGAGTCCAACGAGGTAAAACGTCCAAAATAGACTAAACAGCCTCGCCCGTTCCATGGAGAGGGAAAAAGGAAGTACAACGGTGGCCATCACTCCTGCCGAAAGCACTACAGGATCGGACCACTAGAGTGCAAGGACTATGGGCCTATCAGCCTAACGCCCTTGACTGATACACATTCGAACGTCCTCATATAGTTCCGTAGGGAAAATTTCTTAAGTGGCCAAAACCATTTAAGAAGGCAGAGGGAGGAAATCCATGAAAGTATTGCGATTTTTTTTGATCTTTCGAGCACTCCACAGAGGACTACAAGACTCTCTAACGGGAGATTGAAGACTGATCAGAAGGGGCCATCTTACTAAGTTCGTTAAGGGCCCTGGTCAGAGCTTTGGCATGATAGGCGGAGAAGGACTGGAGCCTTCCCCTCCACGAAATCGGGTTCTGGTAGGAGTGGTTAGCATGATTACCACCCGACCAGACAAGAACCTGGTTGACAACAAGGAGCAGCAAACTGGGAGGAAGAAATAGCGCACTACTGACAACGTCATTAGTTTTAGTGACAGCGACCTAGCACATACAATTTCCCCCCATGCGGATCCCCTTGTTGCATATACGCTCGTTTTGAACGGTAGCATCAACTATCAATTGAAACGAGTATTTATTGACAATGGACGTTCTCGTGATTTTCTCTATCTCGATACATTCTTTAAACTTGGCTTAAAAAAGAACTAATTAAAACCTGCTGATACTGTACGACCTTGACAACAAACCGGTGCCCATCCAAGGAACGATTCAATTAGAAGTCACCTTAGGAAAATACCCGAAAATGGCAAGTCGTACACTTACCTTCTTGGTAGTCGACCTGTCTTCCGTATACAATGCTATACTGAGCCGACCGTGCCTAACAGCGTTTGGGGCCATCACTTTAATGCCACACCTCAAAATAAAATTTTCAACGCTATACGGTGTGGGCGAAGTGTTGGGTGACCAAGTCACCGGGTAGACATATTACATGTCCCAAATTGCTCCTATCGAGATAGCACAAAAGCGATGGGAGAACTCAACCATCAAGACGAAAAAACCTTACAACAGGTGCAGTCCAGTGAAGCAACCGACCTAGTCCCACTAAATTCGGAGGATCCATAAAAATGCGTATAGATCGGTGGCTCACTCACCGGTACACTGCACAATGAGTTAATCACATTCCTGCGACGGAACGCTGATATCTTCGCATGGACTCCCGTTGATATCCCTGGGATTCCGACTCAATGGTCCACAAGTTGGACTTCGATCCGGACCGAAAGTCTGTTAGGTAGAAGCAGAGAAATCATTCGGTAGAAAAATTGGTCACCATTCGGGAGGAAGTAAAGAAATGCTAGACGCCGGGTTCATCAGGAAAGTCCAGTACCCCGATTAGCTCTCCAACGTTATCCTGGTAAAGAAGAACTGTAAAAAATGATGAATGTGCGTCGATTTCACCAACATTAACAAAGTTTGTCCTAAGGACCGCTTTGCTTTAACCAGAATCGACCTGCTGGTAGACTTGACATCCGGACATGAGCTGTTGAGCTTCATGGAAGCCTACTCGGGCTATAACCAGATCCGAATGAGCTCGAAGGACGAGGAGCATACTTCATTTATGATAGACCAGGGGACTTACTGTAATAAGGTAATACCCTTTGAACTAAAGAATGCATGAGCCACCTACCAACAGTTGGTAAATAAAATATTTGAGAAACAGATCGGCCGTAATATGAAGGTTTATGTCGACGACATGGCTGGTCGAGAGCAGAACCACCGGCGACCATATCCGCGATTTGGAAGAGTCGTTTGAGGTGCTCCGTAAGTATCAAATGAAGTTGAATCCGGCTAAGTGTGTCTTCGGGGTAGCCTCGAAAAAATTCTTGGGTTTCATCGTCTCCCAACGATGGATCGAAGCAAACCCAGAGAAGATCAAGGTCCTCGCAGACATGGCTCTCCCACAAAACATCAAGGATGTCCAGCGACTGACTGGACGACTGGCAACCTTATCCTACTTCCACGAAATATCAGCTATTCTTTAAGACTCTAAAGGGGAAAAAATCAAATGGGTTCTAATAAATGGCAGATTGTCAGGTGACCTTTAATGATTTGAAGTAATATTTGGCTAGTCCGTCGTTACTAACATCGCCCAAGGTCAAAGAGGAGATGTACCTCTACCTTGCAGTTTCAGAGGTATCCCTCGACTCAGTCCTCGTACGCTAGGACTCCAACACCCAATGACCAATCTACTACGTAAGCAAAGCACCGGCCACCGTAGACACACTACCCGCGCACAGAAAAGCTGGCCTTAGCTCTCATATTCTCCGCATGAAAACTAAGGCCCTACTTTCAGGCACATCACGTGATAGTTCTCACTGACCAGCCACTGAAAAGTATTATCCAGAAACCTGATGATTCTAGATGGCTGGTAAATCGGGTTATCGAATTGGGTGAGTTCGACATTGAGTTTTAACCCAAATCTGCCATAAAATCACAAGCTCTTGCTGATTTTATTGTCGAGACCACGACCTAATTCTCGAAGAGCAGCCCTCGAGGAACGCGGAACAGCACGAGGAAGTTCCAGAATGGGTACTCCATGTAGATGGATCATCTACGGATACAGGTAGTGGAGCCGGGGTGGTCCTCAGGACCCTTGACGGATTTGAGATGAAGTACTTCCTTAAACTCGACTTCCCGACCACCAACAACATTGCCGAATACGAAACCCTATTAGCCGGGTTAAGGTTAGCGAAAGAGTGCTCAGCCAAACAACTGGCTGTTTACAGTGACTCTGAGCTAATCGTCAACCAAGTTAATGAGAGCTTCAAGGCGAGTATCCCAGACATAGCCAAGTACTTGACCAAGGCAAGGGAGGCCGCTCGGAGCTTTGATAAGTTAACCCTGGTCCATGTTCCTAGAACTGAAAGCTGGAAGGCCGATCAGCTGGCCAGAGCAGCGGCGGTCGAAAATCCAGAACAATATCCGAGGAACATGAGGGAGGTCCTGAATGCTCTTAATATAGAGAAACCGGATGCAATGCAGATCTCCGTGATGGAAAATTGGACGACGCCCTACCTAAGGTACCTAGCGGACGAGGCACTGCTAGAAGACGCAGAGGAGGCCATGCGGATCAAGAAAATGGCCGGCTGGTACGCTGTAGTCGACGAGCGGTTGTATCACCGCGGCTACTCAACTCCATACCTCCGGTGCCTAACCCTTGAAGAGGCTAATTACGCCTTGGGCGAAGTGCAACTTGGAATTTGCGGATCGCACGTTAGCAGCAAAAACCAAGCATTCATGATCATGCGACAAGGCTACTTTGGCCCTCAATAAAAAAAAAAGGATGCGCTTGAGTTTGTAAAGAAGTGTTAAAGCTGCTAGCTTTACGGCAACCTTCACCACCAGCCATCCGCCGAGTTGAAATCCCTCCAGGAGCTTTGGCCCTTCGGGCAATGGGAGCTTGACATTCTAGGCCCATTTTTCATCGTAACGGGGTAAAGAAAGCTCACCATAGCAAGCATCGACTACTTCAAAAAGTGGGTCAATACCGTCCTGCTTAGCCAGATCACAGAACACAATGCTCTTGAGTTCGTTCGTCAGAATATCATCAACAGATTTGGCGTTCTAGAAGTAATGGTGACTGACAACAAGACTCAATTTTTGAAAAAATGCTTCAAAAAGTATTGCACCAACCTTGAGATTATGCTGGTCTACACTTCGGTGGCATACCCTCAAACAAATTGAGAGGTGGCGGTCACAAACCAAATACTACTCCATGGGCTTAAGACCAAGTTGGAGGAGGCGGGGGGCTCCGAGGTAGATGAGCTCTTCTCAGTTCTCTGGTCTTACCGGATAACTCCAAAGGAGCCAACGCACGAGACAACCTTCAACTTCTGTTACGAGATTGAAGCGGTGATCCTAGTCAAAATCGGGCTTTCAAGTCTTAGGGTGAAAACTTTTGACCCACAAGGTAACTCCCAGAAAATTCGGAAACACCTAGACTTACTAGAAGAAGCTCGCGATGTCGCCGAATTGCGAACAACGCCTACCCAACATCGAATCGCCCACTATTAAAACAAGAAGGTAAAAGCGCCGTAGTTTGATGTCGGAGATTTGGTCTTGCAAAGTATCAAGGCCACAGGCAAGATGGCCGGCCGAAATAAGCTCTTCCTCGAATTAAAAAGGGCATTTTCTAGTCTCCGTCGTCTTGCGAAATGGGGCATTTAAGCTCCAAAATCAGGACGAAAAGTTAGTTCCATGGACGTGAAACGCGATCCACCTCAAACGCTACTTCCAATAAGGACCCAGGTAGGTAGTTTACAAATTTGTATGCAATCATTTGTATACGCATTTCAGTTAATAAAACAAGTATTCCCTTTAGCATGTTGTGTTTCCTTCCTTTTTTGTGTGCATATATATATAATTATTGTTGTAGGTTTAAACGACCTAAGCTGC
The DNA here is from genome assembly GCA_033239525.1 of Nepenthes gracilis. Taxonomy (NCBI): domain Eukaryota; kingdom Viridiplantae; phylum Streptophyta; class Magnoliopsida; order Caryophyllales; family Nepenthaceae; genus Nepenthes; species Nepenthes gracilis. The sequence goes on from BSYO01000007.1 coordinate 18,161,404, forward strand.
CCCTAAGTCGGGAGGGTCTTCACCTTCTCGTTACTAAACCCTGATCATCCAGGCGGCCTATGAATGGTCTACCTGAATCCGGTCATCCAGGCGGCCCGTAAGTGGTCGTATATGAACCTCGATCATCCAAGGGGCCCGTAGTTAGTCGAACTTAATCCCCGGTCATCTAGGCCGCCCGTAAGTAGTCGTATCTAAACATTGGTCATCCAAGTGGTCCATTAGCGGTAAAAAATCTTAGGGGGCTAGCGTAGCACACGCAATAACTTGCTTTACAAGGAGATAGCATGATCAGTCAACGATGGTCGACGAGAGCAAAGTGCTTCACCAAAGCTGGCCACCCAAGTCTGCACTTGGGCAGCTCCACCAAACTTTAATCACAAGCAAATAGTAGGCCAACTTAAAACAAACAACAACATAGAGAGCACGCCCAAGACTCCACTCCTTGGAAAACACCATGAATGCCTAAAACAAGGTGGGCAACCAACTCACAAGAAGCACACCAAGTTGGCCGTCCAGAACAGCGAGGAACAAAATACAAGCCAAAATTAATTGTAAAAAGCAAAGACATACGACTTGCACGGAGTTGCTCATATTATTGCTTAGGGTGAAGTAAATTTACATAACCGTACCAAAAAAAACTACAATCATCAAAAACTAAGGGGGCGGTAGTAGCCTCTGTCTGTCCCGTGGCTCCCCCACGAGGCTCTCGCGGCGCTGTGCTGACCGATTCGACAGGTTGATGAGATCCACTGGAAAGTCAGGATCAACCAACCGCACAAAACGCCGATTGATGTTAATCCCTTCCCATAACCGCAGCAGCATCATGTCCGCGACCTCGTGAGGGTGAATGCAGAGGCTTAGATCGTTCTCTAGGGTGGCCATCTGCCCTACGAGCTGGTGGAGGCCCCTCTTAACCCACTCGTTTTCCTCCTTCAAATGAGTGTTCTCCTCCTTCAAGCTCTCATTCTCTGCCTCCATGCCCGCAAAGACAGACTCCAGGGTAGCCACATTCTCCTGATGCTCCGCCCCCAGAGCCTCCAGCTTCGAATCGTGCCAGGCAATTTTCGTGTCCCTGTCGGAGATCACCCTTTCTCTTTGCCTAAGTGCCTTGACAACTGCACTAGTGACCTTATTAGCCTTGCCAAAAAAAAAAAAGGAGTGTCAGGAAAAGCAAACTTCAAGACAAGGCAAGTAATTGAAATTATACTTGCCAAACTCTTCGTGCTAGCTTGTCTGGTTTGGAATGCAGACTTGGCGCCAGGGGTGGTGGTCTAGAAGTAGAACCCTCATAGGTAGGGCTGGCAGCGACCTCTACCAAGAGCTCCTCCGGCAACTCCTCAGAAGTATCATTCATCCTATCTGGCTCCTCGGGAGCGGTGGGAGGCTCCAAAACTATATCCTGTTGCTCAGTCTGCAGTCCCACAACAGGAGGCCCAATGGATAACTCCTGCGGCTCAAGCGTCCCGATAAATGGCTCAAGAGTCATCTCCGCCGGCCCAAGATGAGGATCAGACGACAACCCCACCAGCGTAGCAAGCTGCGCCAGAACAACACCACTCGCCCTGGCACTCAACATGGCATCGTAAGCCTCTAAGGCCTGCTCCGCTTCAATTCCGGAGACGGCGCCTACACCCGCAAAGCGCCCAGAGGTGAGGTAGTCTGGCCTAAAAGACGATGAAGAAGGTGCCACCGCGGCCTCCCTCTTTTGCCTTGTACTAATGGGACTGGTATCAGACGAATGAGTACCTATAAGAGTGGCCCTTGTCCTCTTCTTCCCCCAGGGGCCTCTGGCAGTGGGACCTTGAATTTCTAGATGGGAGAAGGAGGCCCCCATTTGACCTTCTTGGCCTCGACACGGGAGACCAAGTGGTCTCTCCGAAAATCTCCAATATGATCTTTAATAAGCTTGACCAACCAAGATAGGGATGCCGTCTCACCTCAAAAGGCGCCCCAGGATACACATTGGCCACCTGACCCCACTCCTTCGCTAGGGGCTAGGACTCATCCACGTGAATGAAGAAGAACCGGTTCGTCCAATTCTTCAGAGAATCGTATATGATGGTACTTACCCTAAGACCGCCGCGTGGGGTTAGAGAGATCTACTCTGCTCCCTGGTTGAGTTTAAAGAGCCCTTTGACCATCAACATCGTTAGTAGCCTCAAGTGCTGACGGAGGAATATGCAGAAGGAGCACAGGTGTAGGATTGTATTGGCATGAAACTGTGCGATAGGGACTCAAAGCGCTCGAAAGATTGACAGTAACTCGTCAGGAATCGGAAGACGAAGCCTACTCCTCAAATGGGCCTCGTATATGGTCACAAAGCCTGCAGGTGGCAGGAACGCCCTGTCGTCCTTCCCAAGAACACCGAAGGCGATCTCCTTTGGGATATTGAACTCCACGTATAATACCTTCACATCGTTCTCACTAAGGATTGAAGCGATATCGATGACGGAGGCCATGGTCAGAAAATCATCTAGGGTTTTCTCTTTCGCTCTTTCAGTCTAAGGAAGACAAAGAAGCAGAAGAAGGCGTGGGAAAATTCAAAGTGAAACCGACCGGCAACTTAAAGGCAAGTGTGAACACAAAATCGCCTCGAAAGCATGCACCATCATTACTGCCACGTGTCGCTTCTCAAAAGAGAGTCGTCGAATCATATCCTTTGGCTCATTTAATACTGGGATCCTGAATACACCGCATGAAGACACAAGGCACATTTTTTCCTGACCAGACGGCTAATGGTCTCACGTCTGTTACCCGAATGTTTTTCAAAACGGTTAACAAATCTAGTCAGCACTTCCTTCTTCAAGTTGCTTTGAAGTTTTCCGAGACGGTCAACACTTCCTTCTCCAAGTTACTGGAAGTTTTCCAAGACGATCAACCGATTCGGTCAACATTTTAGAAGTACGTAAGGCTCCGCTTTAGATGATCAACAGCTCTGACAGACGCATCCATTATGAACATGTTGGAGGTTAGGATTCAAACCACCAGTATGGGGGGTTAGTGATAGGTACACCCATAGTAGGTTGGCCCAATAAGAAAAATCTTATATGAGCCAGACCAATTTGGCCAACGCTTCCTTACACACAACAAGTAACGATCCCTTTGTCTGATTTCATGCTTTCCCTGAAACTACCCTACACTAAAAATGATATCAATAGATTTAGTGCCTTTTCCATGAGGAATGCACCAGATTCTCTCTACAATAGACTCTAATGGTAACAAATGCACGGAGGGAAGGCAAGCAATCTAGATAATCGTTGCCCGCCAAAAAAGGAAACGATCCAAACAGATTGCAGAAGTCAAACCTTCCTACTTAAGGAAGGCCGCCAACACGATGCAAGAATCACGCCTTATTGGCCAAGGAAGGTCGCCCTGCCCTTCATCTATATAACCCCATGGAGTCTCCATTCCAAGGACAACAAGGAAACGACAAAGAACTACAATGGAAAAACCTTTGAAGCATACGAACGCTCGTCTCTAAGCGTATAATCGCCTACTGTAATAATCCCACACCAAGCATTCGGATTCCAGACACTCCGCTCGCTCTCTGGGTTCTGTCCTTCAAAGCTTCCACACTTACAGGACTTAGCTTCCCACCCGTTCCCCGTGAACACTCTTCCCCCCCTCAATTTCTCTCTCTCTCTCAACTACCATTTTCAATTACCCTCTTATAAGTCGAAGGCCTATTACTAATTTGAAGGTGAAAGATTTTCAGTGGGATAACATCCCATGACACTCGATCTCTTATTTGTCAGAGTGGTGTATAAGGTTCAAATTTTGGTGAATGGAGTCAGATTCAGATGATCCAATCTATCTGAATCTGTTCAAAATTTAGATCTAGGTACACATCAAGTATATAATCTTTATAAATAAAATTATGCGCACAGAGTTAACCCTAATCTATAAAATGAGTCCCAAAGTTTAAAAAATAATATTCACTTTCTTTGGGAGGTGAAAAAGAACTATGATAAATATAAGAAGAGCCAAATTAATGGTGGGTAATTTTGCGGACTATCCATTACTGAACTACTGAAAAATGTAATATTCTAATAATTTTCTGTGACAAGCTCAAAAGAACTGATGTTTCTTTTGTCTGGCTAGTTGCTTGCTTGTTAGCCATTACTTTTTTTTTTCTTTTTTTTTTTTTGGGTTTTTAAGATTATGGCCAAGGACAATGAGAATATAATTTTTAGTAAATAGGTAGCCATAGTTTTATGAGACAAGGATAGTAGCGATTTCTATAAAGTGGCACCATTATTAATATTAAAAGTGTATTCATACTTTGCTTAATTTATTAAATACTTCATTATATTCAGTGATATTATGTAAAATTTTGCCCTAAAAAATAAGCCTTGAGACCAATATTATATCATCTTTCAATTCAAATGTTACAATAATGTAAGAACCTGATTTAATAAGTATATCTATTTTTTTAGGTGCATTTTTTTTTCTTCTAATTCTTTTAGTATAAAACAATAATTATTCTTACATTTATCAAAATTTATAAAAAATAAAATTTACTTTCCTGAAAAAATAAAAATAAAAATAAGACAATGTAAATAGATTTGGGTTCCTCCCTAAAACGAGTACCATATAGAGAATTATGCATGGCTGCTGATAGACAGGGCCTCATGCGTCCTTTTTTTTTCCTTATCCAGGCCCATATAATCTCTATATGGGCTAGGCCCAGTATCAGGAAAGGAGGATTTGCTTTTGTAAAATACTTAATTTATCTGCAATATTTTTATAATCTTTTTTTTTTAAATTAAACATCTAACTTAATACATCTGAAATAAATATTTATAAAATATACTGTATTTTTTAGTTTAATTTTAAATTTTTCATGTGAAAAAATATATTAAATATCTCACTCTAAGACGAGAGGATTAAGCATGAAAAAATTGAAATTGTCTCCTAAATTTAATTTATTATTATTTTTAATAAAATTTTAAAATATGTGATAAATTTTTAAAAATAAGCGAGTACCAGAAATCAATAAATGATTTTGATAAGGTTAATTAAAAAATTTTAACAAGTTAATATTTTTTTTAATTATTAATATATCCATATTTAAAATATATATATTTAAATATGATCAATAAACTCCACATTTTATAGGGTGAATGGACCCGTGGCAAAGAATCCGGGGGGCGTCCTTCTCCTTATCGTAACCGTCAAATGTAAAATCCGACGGCCCACACGTTTTGAATGGATAATATAACGTGGACCGTTCGATTTTAAATTTAATCATTCAAAATACGTGAATGATCAATTTTACATTTGATAAATTAAATTAAGAAGGATGATCATTCTCCATCTTGCAGGACGCCCTTAATCCCGTGGCAAAGGCTATTTTTCAAACAAATAAAGCTTTTTTTCCTCCAAAAAAAGAATAAAAAAAAACTTTTCCATGGAATTTGTGTGAAAATTTTCTTTTTAAAATTTTAATTTATAAATTTTTCAAATATTAATTTAAAAAGTACCAATAAAAACACAGAACCAAACGACTAATTTATGGTAAAATTCAAAATCTAGGGGGAGGCTTTTTGGCCAAATTAAAACAAGTAATTAAGCAAATAATAATCTACTTAATATCTGACCCCTCAAAGTTATTTTTAATTTCTAAAGTTAATCAGATTCCCCAACTTTATAATTCAATTAAAATTGACCTAAAAGTTAGTGTTTTTTTATTGATTTATTGGGTAAATTAGGTTTTTATCTGATTAATTAATGGTGATTAGGACACATTTAATTATTTTCTTTTTCTGTCTATTGGATAGCAACTGATTTGGGGCAAGTGAATCTTCTTCGAGAGATATACTAAGTATATTTTTATGTTATTTTTTAGATAAAAAATATAATTTGTGAAATTTAAAATTTAAAAATATCAAAATAGTTACTTTTTTATTTTTTATTATTAAATTTATAAAAAAATGCTGTATGTAATTTTTTTCATGTTTTTTAATCTTTACTAGTAAATTTTTATTTAATGATGGATATTAAAGATGTACCAAGTATATAATTTTTTCCAACTTAATCATTTTTTTTCTTTTTTTTTGACATAAAAATAAAAAAATTAATGATATTAGTGTATTTTTTAATTAATAAAATCCACTATTTATTTATATAATATAAAAGACATTAGAAAAATAAATCAATAAAATGAAAGTAAGAATAATTTTCATACATATTCCAACAAAATGAGACACATGAAATGTATAATATATATATATATATATGTTACTCTATGATACTATTTGCTAATTACATATTAAAATATATAATTAATTGTATTATAATAATTAATTATTGTAGTAAAATAATATAACATTTTGTATATTATATATTTTTGTAATTAAAGTGAACTAAAATTTTGTATTAAAATATTTATAGAACACATTGAAATTCAATAACATAATATTTATTTATATATTAAAATTTGTTAATAAATTATTTAAAATATTTAAATAATATCTCTTAATATGACCTAAATTTTTAACATAATTATTAAAAAATAAATCACCTTCTAATTATAGATAAAAAATTTTAATAAATATAATTTAATTTTTTTATAAAAAAATATTTAAATAATTATTTTTTTAAAATTTATTATTTAAATATTTAATAACATTAATATTATAAAAATTTTATATCGTGGAGGTAGAAATGTCTGCCTCGAAATTGGAAAATAAAATCCACGCTCCCAAAAAGACTACTTTAAAAGAGTTGCAGAGCTGATGGACTCAAAACTCCCATCCAAATGGCTGCTCTTATCCACTGTCATCTTCTTCAACCTCCATCAATTTCTTCACCCATGAGTAAACTATTCTTCTTCAGGAATACTACTCAGCGTCTCCTTCGTCGATGCCATCGTAATGCTAAAACCCAATTAGTTGAGAGATCTCTTACTGTCTCATTGGCCCTTGCAGAATCAGATTCCCCCAAATCGATAGATCCTAACCCTCAGACTCTTCTTCAAGAATTAGCTGTAAGCATTGAGTTTCCATGGACGTTTAAAAAAAAACGAATTGGTTTTTGTTGTATATTTCGATTTATGCCCTGAAGTTATGGCTCTTTAATTGCAGGATAGCTTCGAGCTACCGCCTGATTACTTTGCGCAGCTTCCACGGGACCTTCGTCTTGATGTAAGTGAACGAAGGGAAATGTCCTTTTTTTTTTTTTTTTTGATATAGGGGGGGAGGGTGTCTATGGTTTTTTTTAATTGCAAAATGCAAATATGGTTGCAGCTCAATGACGCAGCATTTGATCTTTCAAATGGACCGGTCATCGATGAGGTTTGCTGTATTTTCGCCTTTTATACTTACAGATGCTGAAAATAGGTCATATTTCTCCTTTTATCGTCTGTTCTCCGAAAAAAGATTATTACTGATATTGGATAAGAGACTATGGGAGTTGAGATGAGGTCAAAAACCGTTTCATAGGGGTTATTAAGATTCGTTGCATTGCCAAGAGGCATAAGTGCTTAAGAATAAGTGGAAGTAAACAAAGAGGAGTACACAATGGTATAGGGGATCTTTTCTCAAATATTGTTGCTATAGGGATGGGATAAATGAGATATGAGAGTGAGTGATAGACAACAAGAAGGTCATGCATCACTGGAGGTATTGATGGATTAACAAACAAAAAATTTCAATCAAACCCTAGTTTTTGGTTCAGCAATTTTATCAAACATATGCTACCCAGAAACTGATCTATTGGAAAACTATTTCATGATGATGTTCCTGCTTAATCAACTTTCTTGGGTGTATTGATGAACAACATAAGGGGAAAATCATCTGTAACTGATTAATATCTAATGTTCATCAATTAATTTATGAAACAAATAAAATCAGTTTAATCACATCAAAACATAAAATTTGAATACTTCTCAGGAGCTGAAAATATACAGTGGCAGTCCATTTACTGGTTTGGGGCTGGTACTTGGTGGTAAGAGAAATTGTAGTAGTGATGTTTATTAAGTGGTTGCATTGCAGTGGACTCAACTTAACAGAGGTGGTGTTAATGGTGATGGAGATGTGGTCGGAGAGATGGAGTAAATATCATTAGTGAGGGAAAGAGGGTAGAGAGAGAAATGCCTAGGCAATTAAATAACGGAGTTGTTGCTAGTGTTGTTATGTCGAGCAGAGAGGCAATCAATTATTCATTGTTAGAGGTGGAAAGAGGCAGTGCTAAATGTCTGCTTTACTGCCAATGCACCCTCATCTCCAAGATTTGTGTTGGTCAAAATTTGTTCGTTGCAGACTCACTTTTCCATAATCTGCAGTTACTGCACGAAAGATTACTCGTGAGGTTCTTCTTCAAGTAAACTTACAGTAACTTTGATCCTCGGGCTGCTCACTGCTTACAGTCAAAAGGACAATTCGTTTCTGTAGCTCAGCATGTATTTGATGAGCTTGCTTTCTTTATGTTAAGCATTGAATTACTTTCTGTACTGCACCTCAAGCTATGTCTTAAAATCAACAAGGACATGCATGCTTGCATAGTTTTCCCACATAGAGGTTTGCCACGGAAATGCCATCTTATTATATGTAAGTTTTGAAATTTATGGATGTTACTTTTGAAATTTATGGATGTTACTCTCCATGAGGGACTGCCCTTCTGTTCTTTCTTCAGACAAAATTTTCATCTAGATGATTGAGGAAAAGTTACAACTGTGTCTTGAACTTGTTACCGAGAAGATTATGTTTTGTGAAATTAATAGGAAGCCTTTGCCGCGGACTTGTCACACGTCATTTCATTTGCTCTGTGAACATACGGCTATGCATGATGACAAGATATATAGCATGTATCCAAAACAGACTAGTTTTCACAGACACGAGTGGTAGATTCATCAACTTCGTGAATCTATTGAGTGTCGATATGATATTTTTTATTATCTGCTATTGCTAAATGATAATTATGTGTCTAACTCAATGTTTATATCAGGTTTCATTTAAGTAAAAAGATCTTATCTGATGGTTAATTTGTTGAAATTTTATTGAAAATGAGTTAGGTGAAGGACAATATGAAATTTGATAAATATTGGATAACTTAGAAAAATTGGAAACCGACTTTCTGATTTTTTTTTTTTTTTGCTTTTCTTGCCTGCAAAGAAACACCTACTTATGATTATAGTGGTGAAAATTGACTCACAATTTGGTGTATTTCTGTTCATGATCAATGCCACTTCTTGGCTCAAGTTGCATATTAATGTAATAAGTTCTCAAGCTTCAATTTTCAGTGTGGTCAAGGCCTCGGAGAGACACTATTAAATTTATCTCGAGCGTGGGAATTAGCTGATAGTTCAACTTCCCGTGCTTTAGCAAGGAAGTTCCCTTTGTTGGAGACCTCTTTGGCAGACAGTCAGAGAGCAGGCAAGAAAAAAGAGGAAGAGTTAATTGTTTCTGTTAAATTTTTTCCCTGAAATATTTCATTTATGTTTGCCGATTTTAGCATTTGGCAAGCGTTTGGTATCTGCTGGAAGAAGATTTCAGTCAATGGGACAGTACGGACAAGGTGAATTGCAACGGGTATCTTTCAGCTCTAAGAAATAACCTTTACGAGTTAGGTAATTTGTGTATGATGGATTTAAGATGAGAAGTGCTCGTTTTCCCAACTTTTGTTTGAGTAGCTATATGCTAAGTAGCTAACACCCCATAATTAACTTCTTCAATGGTTTTCTTAATACCATATACTAAATTACTTTTATGAATTAGGTAATCTGTGTAGATGAATTTAAGATGTGAAGAGCTCGTTTTCCCTGACTTTTGTTTGAGTAGCTACATGCTAGTGCCTAACACCATATAATTAACTTCTTTAATGGCTTTCTAAATAACATATGCCAAATTACTTCTATAAATTAGGTAATATGTGTATGATGTATTTAAGATGTGAAGGGCTTGTTTTCCAGTCAAGCTGTTTGAGTAGGTATAGACTAAGTTGCTAGCGCTAACAACCATATATTAACATCTTTAGTGGTTTTCTAATTATCTAAATTATTGGGTGTTGCTGCAGTATAGATTTCAAAATCAATGATTACTGCCGGAAAGCTTCTGTCTGCAAGCTCAGCGTCTATAGGGCCAGACGAACGCCCAAAAACTGAAACTAGGATGCTAAAGGTGAAATGTCTATATCTCTTTTGTTTATTAACACTAATTTGACGGATGTCAGTGCCTCTTGATATATTTGAACCAAATGCAACATCTTGGCTGGTGCTGCTAACTGCAGTTTGGAGACCTTCAGGTTGAAGTAACACCTGATAAGGCCAATATTGGTGCTGTGATTGGAATTATATTTGGGTGGGTATTCTTCCTTATAGACGAGTAATCATTTGTATCTTTTGTCGTTCCTACTATTGATGTTGTCATGATACTACCTACAAAACTCGGCCTACAGGATCGTGTCATGGATAATAAGTCAAGGAATTCAAAGCATACCGGACAGTTCATTGCAGTACGCAAATGACAACGCTTTGCTGCTAGCAAAGGTGATTTTCATCGATTTTACAATTCTTTCCATTTCTCAAGTTAATTATGTATTTGATGTTCTCCTTTTAAGGTGTAGAAGTAAATTGATGTAAAACTGAGTGATTTTAAAAAGTATGCTATGTTTGGTTAGCAGAGAAGAAAACCGTGGAAAATCATGGAAAACTGTGGAGGCCTCTAGTTATACTTTTGTTCAAGTGGGATTCTACAATTTTCTATTCAGAACCCAAGAAGTTTGGAAAGCTGTAGAAGCCTCTAGTAAACCTTGTGAGTCACACGGGCATAAAAAATTTAGATTACCACAATTTTACATCATGCAAACCCAGAAAAATATATTTCACAAGTTTTTGTAGTTTTTTATCTACAGTTTTATCTCTTCATAGTTTTCCAAAGTTTTTCTCCTTTAAAGTTAAACCAAACACAGCATATAGACTCATGACATAACGTCAGTATAAGGAAAACCATAGCAGGAGGATGATGCCGACTAATGTTAGTGTCGGAGGACATTTACTCTGCTATTGGATGATATGCCGTAAAAAGGCTTGCTTGTCGTAATATTTAATGATGCGGAAATGGAACTTGACCCGTGCAAGTCAGTTGAAACCTAAAACTACCATTATGTTAAATAGTTTTGTCACTCTTTTGATGATAAGTCATTTGTCTTTGTTCTAACCGTGGGATTGTTTCTTTTCTCTCGACTCCTTTCTTCTGTTTCTTGATGTAGTCGCTAAGGGGAGCTCTACTTGCGCTGTTCTATTCATCAACATTTTTGTCCGTCTCTACTTCAGTTGGACTTTTCTTGCTTGGAAGACAACTCAGTTCAAAGAAGTAAGCATTTGTCTGCTATCCTCTCCCTGTATATTATAAGTAGCTTCTTTGATAGAATACCATGAATCTATTGAGACCAGTCATTTATGTATGAGAATTATAACAAGCACCCAAGTATTTGCTATCTTTGAATGTAAAGAATGAGGAGTATGTGTATCTGTTACTCGTTTCTCAATGAATTTGTGAGTTTTAGAATTTTGTTATCTATTTGGGAATAAGCTTTGACACAATGATAATAATATTCTATTATAACTTAAGGTTATAGGTGCAAACCACTAAATAAGCTCTCTACACTGCCCTTTGAAACATGATGCCAGAGTTTCCTACACTGGATCGCCCTTTTGGAATCTGATTATGTATTTGAGGGTGAGCCTCACCACAACAATAAGATTCTTATTTTGTGACCTAAGGTATCTGTTCAAATCATGAAGCATCCTTTCTGCAATGCCCTTCAAGCCCTTCGGTGTCAGAGCCTCATATAATGGATCATCCTTTTAGAATTTGATTATGTATCAGAGGGTGAGGATTGTTGAAATGGTAATGTTGATCTTTTGTGACCTAAGGTTAAGAGTTCAAACCAATGAACAACCTCTAAACCCTACAATGTCAGGCTGTGCAGTGCTCGATTCCATGCATTATTTATAATGCCAATGGAATTGATTGGCGTGTATTCTGGATATGTTACATGGTACGTACGAATGTAATAGGAATACCTTCAAGCTTATTCATTAGCAGCTTTCCTTTAAAGCTTGTCTTTGTACATGACTCTTTTTTTTAAGAGCTAGGGTGATCAATCATAAAGGCAAACTTTGAAACCGAGTTTTTCAGAGCAAAATGTTGTGACAAGAGCTATAACAATGCTAAAAGTTGCTCTGATGCTTGGATATTTACAACCCTGGCTGATGTCCTCTGTTAAAGAATCCAATGGCGGATGTCCCTATTAAAAGAATCAGTGTTTAGAATTGGAATTTTTTTTTTTTTTTTGGAGGCTAAATGAATTATACAAATTAAATCTGTAAGGACATTACAAACATCCAAACTAAGTGGCCCACTTTACATACAAAATTCAATGCCAGCTGAAAGCAAAAGAAAAACCAGGGGACCCCAAAAAATTAAAAAGAATAGATCAAAGACTACTTGACCAATATTACCCAATTCATCTTCACCAAAAGTCCAAATAATGGAGTAGCTCATGCCCCATCTCCTGACTACAGTCCACAATATATTTGTGAGAGGAAAAACTATCAGATTAATTTTATCACAGCCGCTAGTAATGACAGCTCTTGCCAATCTCTTAGATTCACTAATCATCTTTCACTTAAAAATGCAATTATTCCTCTCATGCTAAATGAAATAAACCAAAGCCGCAAGGTCATTTGAGTAATAGAAGTAGTCGTATTTTTTTCCTTCCGTTTAACACTTGCCCATCCGACCCTCCTCAACTGGCCACCCCACACCCACTATGACGTTGCACACACTCCAGAGTACTTTCGAGAATTGACACTAAAAGTGCAGGTGTTAGTGTGTCTCTTCCCCAATCTCACACAAGGCGCATGCTAGTCCACCAGTAACGAATGTGATCTTTCATATTGAGATGCTCTCGAATGACCAATCAAAGAATGAACGAGTGAGCGAGTGTCCTAACAGTTGTCCAAATCGATCTACTCCAATGCATCATTTGGCCCTGCAGTTGAAAAATTCTCCGGGGAGAGCTCAAAAGGACTTACCGCTCCTTCAAAGCGACTAGATGATCTTGTCCTCATTAAGTTCAGTTCATATATAAACATATTAGACACAACTAAGAAAGCAAGTGTAGAGGTCTCATTCAGCCAACACCAATAATTGTCTAAAATTATAGAGGCCACAAGAGAATGTTCTGATAGCAGAAGGACAATCGAGAGAAAATAATCGTTACAGCAAGCCTTCAAGATATCCAAATGGTGTCACTTGTCTATCTAGAACCTGGTAGAGTATCAATTGTCAATGGAATAAAAGATGAAAGGTCTAATGAACTCCTGGAGACTAAGGATCTTCCTCAAACTCAAAGGGATGTTGCTCAGGACACAAAGCAACCACAGGCATTTGTGTTTCAGTTTGTACAACCAAAACCAATCAACCCAAATTGACTCATTCCTAGCTGAGACAATCTGCCACAACTGTCAAGCAAGGAAAGCCTTATTCAAAGCCTTCAAATTACGGAAGCTAAGGCCCCCTTCCTCTTTCAGCTTATACATATTGACACACGCAACTTTGGCCTCACTATGACTATCCCTAGAGCTTGACCATAGGAAGGTTCAAAGAAGCATATCAACTTGCTTGAGAATACTTGCTGGTATATGAAAATCACCGCCCAAAAAGTGATGAGGGAAGAAAGGACAAATTTAATAAGCTGAAATCTTCATGCAAAGGAAAGAACCCATCCTCTAAGTTATTATACACCGAAAATATGCTGTAAAATAGGATTACAGTCTCCCATGTTGAGTCTAGTAGATATAAGAGGAACATCCAAATACTTCATTGGAAGCTAATCAATGTAAAACCCAAGACAAGAAGAGATCTCTGCAACTATGGCTTCCTCACAGCCACAACAAAAGATCTCACTTTTTTCCTGTATTGGGTCAAAGGCCTGAGTACTTTGCAAATAACGAAATGCGCTCCTTAAGAGTATCAATTTAATGAAGATCGGCTTGTGAGAAAAAGAAGCAAGCCATCCACAAATGAGAGCATTGTGGCCTTCGTGGCCTGGCACTTTTGATGGCAGCCAAACCTCTTATCTGACATAGTTCTAGCTGATATAATGCCATGCAAAACTTCCATTACCATAACAAACAAATAAGAAGATAGAAGATCACTTTGACAAAGGCCCCACTTCTCATGAAAAAAACAAACCGACTCCCCATTCAAGGAAATAGAAAACGAGGGCGTGAAAATACATTGACTCACTCAAAGCACCACTTGGTTTAGAAATCCCATCGCCCACATGGTCAAACGACAATTTCCCACTCCACTGAGTCATTGGCCTTCTAGATGTCCACCTTAACAACACACCTCGGCATACTTGTGTTCAAATTATAACGATGAAGCAGCTCCTAAGCAAGTCAAATTTTATCCCCGATACTCTTACCATAAATAAAGGTTGATTGGGACTTGTGAATCAGGTCCAATGGCGTGCCGACATTGTATTGGTAATAATCTTAAAGATAGTTTTATACAAGAAATTACAACACAAGATGGACCTAGAAAGGAGAGCTTGCCACGGTGCTATAAGGAACAAAGCAAACAAGCAAAGCAAGAGAGCCTTTTCTAGAAACGGGAAGGTAAGGGAGAGGGTTTTTATACTCATTTATTTACAATATGAATTCAGAAGAGAGGTTGAGTGTTCAGTTCAGTGCATAACACTAATTTAGAGATCTTAACCAATGTAAGGACCTTAGGAATCAGATAGATCAAGGTTGCATTAATCTGCTTCAGAAACTTTCCCAATTGAAAGAAATCCACAACGACTTCATAGAAAAGAGGGCCCACCGTATCCCATAACTTCTAAAAAACAAAGCCGACAGACCATCTAGTCCAGATGCCTCATCATCAAAGCCGAGAACACATCCTTTGATCTCATCAACTATAATTGGAGCCACAAATCACTAAGACAACATTGAGGGACTTGCTTGGAGATAAACAAAGAAATACAATCCAAATTCGCACTACTTCAATCCGAAGAGGTTCCAAGAAGGTTATGAAAGTAAGAGATCACCTCTAACTCGACATCCTCCACGCTCATTGTGGGCTATCCACTCTCCTTGATTAAAGAAAGAATTTTCCTCCAATTCTTTCTTGAAGCCACTGAATTGAGGAGAAACGAAAGCATTGATCCCCATTCTAAACCACCTCAATTTAGCTTTTTGTTTGAGTAGAGAAAGGGTAATCTCACTCGTACCCAGATAGCTCTGTCTAAGAGTCCTCTCCTTTTCAATAAGCCTCTGGGAAGTCGGTGAGAGAAGCAATGAAGATTGACACTTCTCCAAAGCTTCTCTAGCAATAAGTACTGCCTCAGACTCATCGCTGAGTTCATCATTAAGGCCCTAAGACCATTCTTAACCTGCTTTAGTTTTACCATCAACCAGAAATCAGAACTCCAGTGATCCGTCCATCCCACCCATCCCTAACAATGTTTGTAAACCTCGAGTGGCCAACTTAAAAGTTGTTGAATCTGAAGGAACCCTTCCTTGATGGCTGGAAAGAGGAATCAACCAAGACACATTAGAAAAATAGCAGGCCCGAAAATATGAATCTTGCCATCCACGTGCTATTAGGCAAAATACAATCAAGTTTACAAAAAGAATATTCATCAATGTCTTAATGATTATTCCACATAAGCACACACTAAAACAGAGATCGGATAGCTGACAAGAGAGGACACATTGGTTAAACAGTCCAATTTGCAAGTTTATCAAAAGTCCTACCAACCATCTCATTCTGATGTCTTAGTACATTAAAGTTTCCCATGGCATCATTGGCTCTGTAAACAAAAGAAACACAAGAAACCAATCTATCACTAAATCCTCAAACTCACAATGAATAGGTTGGTCTTCGGTTCTATGCCGGCACAAAACTTGATCATGATCCCACCCAACCCAGGCCCACTGCCGCTCAAGAACCAGCAATCCCCAATGCTACACCACTCAAGTTAGAAAATTTTACTGTGGTTTCGACGCACACAAACACCAAGAGATTATGCAAATTGATAAGCCGTTTCAGCTCCTTTATTTTGAGGTCCTCATTCAAACCTCTAATATTCCAACAAATCATGTAACACCTGGAGGAGAGAGATTTCTTTTAGGCCCCTTAGAAACACCACCACGTTTGGGAACACCAAAGTCCCCCTTCGAACCAGATGGTTTCCCCATAGATCCGGCATCCTTCTTATTCAACCAGAAGTCTCCCTGCCTTTCATTCGGTTGAGCCTTTTGAGATGAAAATAAAATGATGTTGTTTATCCTATGATACGGGCACTCTAATTAAAGATAGAGAAAATGGGAGAGAAATTGACTTGTTTATTCAGAAAACAGACAATTATTGTTTTGAATATTGCCATTCAATGAAGAAGATCACAAGATGGATATGGGTACATGACTATGATTTTTGCATAATTGTTTTGAAAATCTAAGATGTATCGTGGTAATTCAACAATATTAATAATAATTTTGTCTCCTAACTCTTTTACATGTAGATATATTGTGAAAGTACCAGAACTTGAACCGTAACATTAGTGTTATTAAATTCGGTTTCCAGCTTTTAGTTAAAAAGTCTGCAAATTTGCCACTGTCAACGAAAAAGTTGGATTAGCAAACCCACTTTCACGTAAAAACTATGGCTGTTTCTGCCAACAAATTAGTTTTCATGGCCAGCCAGTCTACGAAGACCTGACTGTGGGCGGTGTTTGGGTACAACAGGCTATTGTTTGGACCTATTTTATACAATCTTATATTGTATAGTGTAATAGACTTATTTTCCGTCATGACCCGAGATCACCCAATCACACCTTTAGAATAATAAATCTGACCATGGCATAAAACAATCAAAAAATCAAAGCATAACATCAAAAGAGTTCTTTGCCTTCTCCCGCTCTTTAGTATCAAAGGATGCATCTAATCGGATTATCTACTACTTTCACTGGTTAGACGTGGGTAGACAGGAAATGACAACAAAAAAACCCAACTTCCTCAACCACCCCGCCAAACTCCATAACATCATACTTTAATCTCCTAATTGTACTTGGGAAAAAAATCCCGTCTCTCAAAACCCAACCAAATTGGCATTCGAGATGAGTATACTCTCACATTTCTCCCTTTCTCCTCTTTACACGCTCATTTTCTTCATCAGCTGTGGCTTACTTCTCCCATCGTCCAATGCAATTCTAAATCACAACGCCTTAATTTACAAATACTGTGCAACCAGAAGATTCAGCGATCTTAATGGATCTTACTCGAGGTCGCTCTCAACCCTTTTCCAAGAACTCCTTACCCGTTCTTCACAATCCAAATTCTACAGTAGCGTTGTCAAAGGCGACAACGATAGTGGCTTACCTCTTTCAGGGCACTTTCAGTGCGGGAGAGATCTGAATAATCAAGAGTGCTACGACTGTGTCAGGGGCATTTCATCGAACACCATGTGTGCGGATTCCGTAGCTGCTAGAATTCAGCTTTCAGGCTGCCACTTGCAATACGAGTTTGATGGGCCTGATGTTTCTAGCCCCGGCTTCACTTACAAAGTCTGTGATGAGTCGCACGCCGTGCCGTATGGCTTCGAGGAGATGAGAAATGCAGCATTTGAAGCACTGGAAAGTGGCGTTGGAAGTGATACGAAGGGCTCTTACGCTATCAATTATGGATCATTTTTGTCACGGCTCAGTGTGAAGCTGGTTTACGAGGGTCTGATTGTCAGGGATGCGTCGGTGACGCAGCGCAGATCGCTGAGAATGAATGTGGGAGCTCGATTTCAGGCCAAGTTTTCATGGATGTCTGCTTTTTCAGCTATGAATGTGGCCCCAATGATATACTCAATCGCACCAACACAGGTAAAGATCTGGCCGAAGCTGGGGCTGATTTAGATTTGTTTTCCCAGTAGAATCAATAATTTTTATAATTTTAAATTTTTTAAAATATAGTTAAAATAATTATATAGTTTTAGTTTTGTAAAAAAAAAAAAAAAGTCTAAAATTTGGCTAGTTTTATATAGATAAGTGATTTCCAACGATCAATGCATAAATTTACATGATCAATTAAAAATATTTAGTACAATTAATATTAATTTTTAGTTTAATTATTAATACGTATATAATATTTTTTTATTTATATAAATTCTTTTATGAGTGGGTTCAATTGACCCCATAATTTAAGAATTACGATCAAAATTTAAAATATAATAGTGAAAATTGTATCATCTCTATAATTCATTATTTTATATTTAATCTTGTCTCTTGAATAGATATAACAATTTTTAATTTTTTAAAAATAAAGTTTACCATAATTTTATTTAAAAAACAATGTGATTTTCATTGTGTAGTTATTTTATTATTTATTTTCGTTGAGTGTGTCCACATTACACGGTAATATTAATATTATTTTTCTAACAATAATATTATTTATATACCTAATTATACATTTAATTGTATCAGAATTGTTATTTTTGGTACGGAGAGAGAACAAAAATAATAATAATTAAAATAAAATAAAATTTAGATATATTTTTAATAATTTTGATACAATTAAATATATTAATAATATTTTTTCTTATTTGAATCAAATTAGGGATTAAAACTTCTTAAAAGCACATAAAACAACCTAAAAAGGAATACGGTCATTTCTTTATGAATTTATTTTAATGTAAAAAATCAGTTTATTTCTATTTTCACTAAGCTATTTTTGAAGTTAGGCTAAATAATTCGATAAGTATTTTTCTCCTTTTATACCCTTAAGGATATTTCTTATTTTATTTTACTAATTTAATTGGTTTATATTTATTATCCTAATTTTATTTTATTGTAAATCAATTTGTTCATAGAGAAAAAGAGCAGCAAGCAGAATTCAGGAAAATTAATAGCAATCACAGTGGGAAGCGCAGCTCTTGTGGCCATTGCTCTTGTATATTTTCGGTTCTTGAGGTCGTATAAGAAGGGGAATGATGGTAAGCATGATATTGTCTTTAAATTATTATTCTCAAAAAAGTCATAAATCGAATTTCTGTTCCAAAAAAAAAAAAAAAAACATTTTAAATAGTTAATTGGGATTTTTCAGAAATTAATTTTATTTTTAATAGACTAATTTTTATTCATAAATGGTGTTTTAAACAAAAGTTAGGAACAATTTTTTAAAAAATATTTTTAAGAAATAAATAAATAAATAAATAAGGAAATATTCTCATAATCTCCAATTTACTACCACTAATTCTGTTTATTTTTCTTTGCAGATGTTTGAAATGCAGGGAGGCCAGAAAATTTGTCATTAATGTTTTAGTTTTATAGATCTTTGACTTGGAGCACCGAAAACAAGAGGGTGTTTCTGGTATTTTAGTTGAAAAAAAAAATTTAAAATTTTCTTTATTTATTTCATAAGTATATTTTTAATTTTGATACGTCTCGAATTCAGGTAATTATTCAAATGAAGTCGGATCAAACTATCAAATCTATTATTTGAATTTTACGCACCATAATGTCAACAAGCAATGAAAGGATACGTGGTTCTCTTTTTAAAATATTCTCCGACACTTAAGATAATAATTTTTCTTAAAAATATAAAAGCGATGAAGAAAAATGAGGATGCGTGGTAGTGAATAATTGAGAGAAGGGTCTGTAATTTGTGGATGATCTAGCAATGAGATGGCTAAAACTATATACTTACTATTTTTTTAGGAAAAGTGGATGTATTTATAATCATTTCATCAGTTAATATCAATTTATTGAAGATGAATATCTGATCATTATCTAAACAGTTATTTTGACTGAGAATTAAATAGTTCAATCGTTTATTATACTAAGATTGATAACTTTCTGAAAACAGTTAGACAAATTATTTTTTTCTTGATTGCAATGTATGCAAACCGATTGTTTCACTTAACTGTTTGGTTAAATTAACCGTTCGATTCATATAATCATTTGGTAGTATTAACTGTCGAATAAGGTTAATCGTTCGGCTTAATTAACCATCCATCCATTCAGATTTTTACTTTTTAGTATACTCAGTAGTACAGTTATTCGTCCATTCAATTATTTGGTTATTTGAAAGTTCATTCATTTGATTAGATTTTTTTCTAATATGGGCAAGGTTTTTATTATCTAGATTTAAGTTTAATAATTTGACTAATTCATATTTCTTTATAAATTTATTATTTGCATACTCCTTAATCAATTAGTCAAGTCAATGTCATTTTAGATGATAACCAACATATTTTTATTTTAGTACCTACTTTATCAATTAATTATATTTACTTTGCACTAAGGTTTGGATAAAATTTTTTCTACTATTATGCAATTTTAAAATATGTTGCTTTTATACAATTCCTATACAGATTTATTTTTTTAGAAAATTATTTTATTGTTATCAAATTAAATAAATGTAGGACAATATTAATAGATAATGTGCAAAAATATAAAATTTTAACCTTATAATATAATATAGGAAAGTAGGATATTTCTTCTTCAACTCCGAGTAAATACTTAACATAAATTTTATGATAAATTTAATTTACTAAATCTAAGATCAAAAATACACCTTTTCACTTTATGTTTTATAAATATCATTTTAAATTTATTGAATTAAATTAATATCCTCCACCGACATGTCACTATGTTTCCACAAGCATCCTATAATTATTCAAGAACAGGGATCTTACTTTACGTACGAGTGAAACAGGTCTTGACTTTCTCTCTCTGATGGTTGGATTCTAAGGATTCCGCACTCGGCCGAATCCGACATTCCAAATTATTATAATTTATTATTTTTTTATAATGTCAACCAATCCGAACAGTCATATTCAGCCGGGAGTTGAATCTAATAGTCCAAACGTGCGGAACAAAGGCTTGCTTCATCCGTACACAAAATAGGATCCCCGATGGCATAATTAATCCAATCTAGTAGTGCAAGGTATTCAAGTGTTGGAGTGTCTTAATGTACCTCTACGGGCATGTTAGTGTGGTTCCATCTGTATATTAATATAACTATCCATCGATATCTCATTATCGTTTAAGGATGTTCAAATATCTGAATTGTCAAACTTAGGTCTTTGATTGCCGAGGCAAAATGGTCTATAAATAGCCGTTATTCATGAATGGAACATCCTTAATAATTGGTACACTACGTAAATAAAGAAAATATAAATAAGAAATTGGCCATTTGACTAATGGTTTACAGTATTTCCCTAAACTAAGGATCATTATCATGGTAATTGTAAAGCTTGAATTTGAATTTTACTATAATTTAGATTAATTAAGTTAATTTAATTAAAATTGAGATCAAATGATAAAAAAAATTAAATTAAAAATTAAATTTGGATTGGATTACATTAGGAAAGGGATGCTTAACCGGTGCCTAATGTAGGTCCATGCATGGAGAGACAAAATGTTCACGTTTTAGGGAGGCTGGATTAGTGCTTAAGCACTAAAAATAGCGTAGACGCGTTTGAGGTGTGCCTGAGGTGTTACTTGTGCACCGTAGTATTTAGCCGTGGCGCTTGATGCGAGCACAACCAGTGCTCGAGTGCTATTTTAGTATTAATAGAGTAACCGATTGATTTTCTGTCACTTTTTAGTAGAATTTGAGAGAGGATAGAGAAGGAAACGAGGAGAAGAGAGAGAAGGAGAGAGAGGAACTTAAGGAAGCTCAACTCAAATGAATCAAAGTTAAAATTTTGATAATTTGGAGTTAGGCAAATGCATTCCAAGACGTTTTTCTTTTATTGTTGATTTTTCTCTAATTTTTTGAATATTTTTTATTTTAAATACTCATATATGACATAAATTTAAAAATATATTTTTAATATTTAACATGCATGTGATATTTTACTAATATTTCTATAATTATATCTAAAATTCATATTTAGACTCATGTATATGATATATGTTAACTGATTTCTACTGTTTTTCCCCATGTATATTCTAAAAACTTGATATAGTACTCTTATATGCTTAATTTAGTACATGATATTCTTGTATGTCTAAAAACTATAAAGTATATGCTTTATATATTTTAAAAATTTACATAGTTTCTCTACATATTTGTTAATAAAGATAAAATTACTAATTTCTATATTTTGCTAAATTTTCCTACACTACATGCTAATTTAATACTCAATGTGTTAAAAGTTTATCATAACTTATTTCTACAAAAAAAAAGTTTAAGTTTTACATGATAAAAAATTACAGGATTTAAAGAAAAAATTGCATAATTATGATAAAAATTATGAACATTTTTTTCAGGACGAAAAAATTATAAAATATGCAAAAAAAAATGTAAAATTTTTATAAGAATATACATTTAATCATAATTATATTACAGTGAGTAGTATATTATGTCAATCTTAGTATTTTATAGTAGTAAATCGAGGTTTAAACCTATTATTCACAGGTGAAAACAGTATTCAGTTCTATTTATAGGATTACATGTATGACGGTTTACCTATAAATTTTGAATAGTAGCATTCGACTTTTGGTTATTTGTAAATAAATATAACTCGAGTTATAATTGTCTGCTCCTTTAATCAATGAAGTCCTACTAGTCCTTTACCTCTAAGAAAATCATATTTCAGTATAATTTGATAATAAGAAATGAATAAAAATATGATAATAAATATGCAAAATCAAACATATATATTGTCATAGAATTTCATAACACTTCATTGAAATTTGATTTATTGTTCCTTCCCATATATTTTAAATACAAATTAATATATGTTTTATTGTAAAATATATACCTTATTAAATTTTTAACTCATTATTTACTTCTATTTTACTGACCATTTGAGATGATAGGCTCGGATACTTGTTGAATGATCAGGATTTAAGGATGAATATATTTGAAGAGTTTAGAATTTGAAATTATAGAATTGTGGTATTGTAATTTGATTTCGGATAGTAGTTAATATATTTATGTTAATTTTCGGACAATAGTTAGTGTATGTACAATAGTTGAATAGCCATTTATAAGTTAAGAAATGGTTATTAGTTAATTAAACTTTATGTGGATTTAATTATATGCAATATGGTTTGTGATACCAGGCTATTGGTTTGTCCAACCGTTAGATGGTCAGCTGTTAAAGATGGCTTGTGATTTTTATTTCAGCAGATTGTATACTCTAATATTTGATAACAAGTATAACTTCTTATATAAGATCCGACGTATCGATATAGGTCGGTGTCGGAGCTACATGATTGTGTTGCATATTTTGAATCCTGTGTATGGTTTATATTATATTATTTTAGTCGATCAATGTATCGACATGAAATTCATATCCAATATTAATTAGATAATTAATAATTTGATAATTATTAATAATAGGATTGAAATTTGGGACGTGACAGTAGTGATGCTTCAAAAATTAGGGGAGCATAGTGTTGGCTGATTAGTACATGAAAGCAATGTTCTATCAATTATAGACAAGGCTTTCAAGTCCAACGATCTCATTCAGAAAGGTTATAAAAATTAAATATAAGCCTAATCTTTGCAATAAATCACATCAACGAATTAAGATTAACTGGTTACTAACTACTTGGAGAAATTATTGAAAGAAAGAAAGCTACTGAAACCCGTCAGCAGAGGTCATTGGCTCTATACAAAAATGGGCATCTTTTGCTTTGCATAGTAATCTCTCTTTCATGAATCAGTTAATATATTCGTTTATAAGCACAAGTTTCACAGTAATTAGCCTCCATAAAAAAGGTCAAAAAATTGTCTTTTAGAAGACATTTTCTTCTAAAAATTTCTAAGGTAGAGCTCGTGCTCGAGAATCCTACTCCTCTTCCTTTTATTTTCCTACCTTATTTTTTAGATTTGATGCATTTCGTGATCCGAATTTTAGATGAATCTTGATTCCTGCTTCAAAACCTCCTTACCCGGTTGACTTGAATCACTGATAAACGTATTTAAAAATCTGAAACCTGCGCACCACAAATAAAAATAGAAGAGTTAGATCACCTACGAAAACTGATCCCCGATAGGCTCTCCGACGATCAAGTCAGAAAAATCTTTCTCCATATCAAAGAAAGTTGTATATAAAAAATATCTCTGTGTTTATTTTATTTTATGGACCTTTTGGTATTGTATCTGATTGAAAGAAATCCGTTCTCTCTTTTTTCTATTTGAGAACCTCCTTTTATAATGCTTGGACCGTTTTGTTAATGTCTACCCGTTTTTGTCTGTTCCGGTAACCACCTTTGGGTTAGGATGGACAGTTTCAGGTTTATCATCATGGATAAGAATTACCGGTTACAAGTGAAAATGTAAATCAAAATTAACCGTGGCGCCTGGGCCTTGGAATGAGTCTAGCCCATTTTATGCCATGTACAGGGTTTCTTTTTTATTGAGCCTTTCTATTTGGATCAGCCCAACTTTGACCGTTTCCATCAAGATTAAATGTTGAATGATAAATCAGAAATTCTTTTCAAACCTATGATCTCTTGCTTTGGTTTGTGCTGTGTGTGACCCAAAATAAAAATATTTAAAAGCCTATTCTAAAATCTTTTGAATTAAATTTGAATTTATGACATATTTCACTCCTTAGTATATGTACTTAATATTGTCTTATTTTATTAGTCATTTAAAATAGATAAATTAAATTAAAAATTAAATTTTTAACATTTGATATATAATAATAGTAAGAAAAATAATTAATAAATTAATATAAAATAACTTTTTTATCTCACCCAAATAGATTGCATTCCAACATATATTAGAAGATTTGAGTAATCACCCTAGTTTTATTGACCCAAAATTTTATAAAATTTTGTTAAGACATGTCAATATTATAGACAAATGCAATGAAAAAATTAGGCCCGATTATTTTTTAAAATATGGTATGATCACAGATGAAAGTAACCGATTTGGGTCAGTATGATCCAAATTATAAATTTTTTTATAAATATATTTTATTTTTAAAAATATCAAATTTAAAAAATTATCTTAATAGATTATATCATCATATAATTAATAATTTTTATATAAAAATTCTTTTTTTAAATATATAATTCGGTAGTATTTTAATATACATATTATAATTTTTATAATTTTTATATTTTTAGTTATTTTTTACGTATATATGAATTTTAAAGGATGTTAAGTAAAAATAAAAAATATTCATATCTCAATTTGAACTAATCTAATTTAGATCATAAATATATTCGACCTGCTTGATGAAAAAAATAAATTTGAATTTTATTTTAATCATGATTAATTAAAATTAAAGTCAAAGAAAAAAATTGGGTTAAAAGTTAATTTTGGATCAGGTTACTGTGAGTTGATGGATACTTGATCGGTGCTCGACATATATTCTTACATGTTCTGGGCAGAGATGTCACGCTTGATTGTCGCCTAAATGGAACTCAATTGAGCTTTCTAGATTAGCTCACTCAATGCATGCCAAATGGACATTCGAGTGCACTAAGGCAATACTCGTATACTACCATGTTTGTCCGTGGCGCCTGACGCTGACCTAATGAGCCTTTATGTGCCACTCTACTATATAAGTAATTTCTGACTGATTTTTGATTATTTTCTGCCAATTTTGAAAACAGAGAGAAAGAGAAGAAAGAAGAGAGAGAAAGTTAGAGAAGCCAACTTTAAGCTGGATCAAAATAAGATTTTGATAATTTTGAGTTAAGATAAATGTATATTCAGGCCTTCATTCCTTTGTTACTTTTCTTTTCTTTTTTTTTTTTAAATTTTTCTCATTTTAAATACTCATATATGACACATTTTTATAACTAAAATGCTTATAATTCACAAGTATGGACTCTCATTGTCACTTTTCACTATTTTTGTAAAAATCATATTTGTAGTTCATGTAAATTGGTTTAACAAGTCATTTTTCTGTAAATATATTTATAAATGTGTTGATAATCTAGTTTAGTACTTTAATATGACATAAATTTTGTATATAATGTTCTTGCATAATTATAATTACTAAGTATATATTTTGTATGTTCTGAAATTTTATAAATTTGCTCTTGCATGCATGATATTTGAACCAAAATATTGAATTCCTACAATGATACTGATTTTCTTATAATTTTTTTATTTTAATCATGATTAATTAAAATTAAAGTCAAAGAAAAAATCGGTTAAAAGTTAATTTTGGATCGGGTTCTTGTGAGTTGATGGATACTTGATCGGTTGCTCGACATATATTCTTACATGTTCTGGGCAGAGATGTCACGCTTGATTGTCGCCTAAATGGAACTCAATTGAGCTTTCTAGATTAGCTCACTCAATGCATGCCAAATGGACATTCGAGTGCACTAAGGCAATACTCGTATACTACCATGTTTGTCCGTGGCGCCTGACGCTGACCTAATGAGCCTTTATGTGCCACTCTACTATATAAGTAATTTCTGACTGATTTTTGATTATTTTCTGCCAATTTTGAAAAACAGAGAGAAAGAGAAGAAAAGAAGAGAGAGAAAGTTAGAGAAGCCAACTTTAACTGGATCAAAATAAGATTTTGATAATTTTGAGTTAAGATAAATGTATATTCAGGCCTTCATTCCTTTGTTACTTTTCTTTTCTTTTTTTTTTTAAATTTTTCTCATTTTAAATACTCATATATGACACATTTTTATAACTAAAATGCTTATAATTCACAAGTATGGACTCTCATTGTCACTTTTCACTATTTTTGTAAAAATCATATTTGTAGTTCATGTAAATTGGTTTAACAAGTCATTTTTCTGTAAATATATTTATAAATGTGTTGATAATCTAGTTTAGTACTTTAATATGACATAAATTTTGTATATAATGTTCTTGCATAATTATAATTACTAAGTATATATTTTGTATGTTCTGAAATTTTATAAATTTGCTCTTGCATGCATGATATTTGAACCAAAATATTGAATTCCTACAATGATACTGATTTTCTTATAATTTTATTTAAAAAATTGATAAGATAATATTACATGTTTTAAATCAAGTACGTCTAAATTTCTGCAATAAATTATAGCATATCATGATAAGAAATTTTAAAAAATTGAAGAAAAACTCTATAATATGTTAAAGAATTAAGAATATTTTTCCTCCGAAATAAAAATATAATGATTATGAAAAATTGTGTAGAGTTTTCATATATCTAAGTATCGAACCGTTGTAATAAATTCAACGGATAATATATTATGGCATGTATTACTATATTATAGTGGTAATCGATATTTAAACCTATTATTCACAAGTGAAAGCGGCATTCGACCTCGTCTATAGGGTAATACATATGACGACCCATCTACGGATATTAAATAGTACTGTAAAGCCTTTGGTTGTATAAAAATAAATATAATTCGAGTTTTGATTATTTGTTCCTTTAGTCGGTAAGGTCCTATTGGTCCTTAGTCTCTAAAAACTTATATATTTGAGTATAGATTATATGGCATAATTTGAATAAGAATATAGAAAGAAATTTTAAAAAGCTGTGCGCATTGTCATGGAAATTTATAATATTCAATTGAATTTGATTCATTATTCCTTCCGATATGATTTAATGAAGATTATATATTAAATTTTGTAAATTTATACACCTTACTAAGTTTTCGATCTACTCTTATTTTTGTTTTTCACTAATTCTTTAAATTAGTGGTTTGGACACTTGCAGATATGGTAAGAAATTAGTTATGGAGCTGGTTTAAGAAATTATATTATATTTTTAAAAGAACTTGTTGCATTTAGTTTTCAAATAGTAATTTAGAATGTTTATGATATTCAGATGATAGTTTGTAGATTATAATATTGATATTGGCTTTCTATTAAAGACATTCTGTCAGGATTCACTAACCATTGGGGCATTGACGGGAGCCACCAAGACAAATGTCGCCTTGTGGAGGTGACGTGGCCACAGCAAGTGGTAGCCGACATTGGCCAGGAAGCTTCTCATGTGGGTAGTCTAGGCTGTCGTTGGCTGGCAAGTCATGGTGGTTCCCCATGATTGACCGCCATCACTATATGTAAGAATATATGTATTTGATTTTATATTTGAGATACTTGACTTTTGAAATTTGCAAGCTTTATTCATTATTCGAATTTATCTAGATTTGGATTGGAATTTGGACTTCAAACCTTTGGATTTGTGGTATCAGATCTTTAGATGATTTTCTTGCATTCGGATCATTAGACATTCACATACAGATTAAAAATGATTGCAAACGAGACAGAATGGACAGAAAAGAGAGAGGATATGAAAATTTCGAGGAAAATACGATCAAAAGTTCAACAAAAAAAATTGAAGATACTTTTTCAAAAACCAAACAGAAACAAGTTGATAAATACAAGATTGTTTTCTTTAATAATGATAAACACACACTATTATTTACCCTAAACTTGCCTACACTCTCACAGGGTGTCATTTTTTTTTTATTGTTTATATGCAATTTACACGGCTTAAAAGGAGGCAAGACACATTCTATTAATACAGGATAAATCATAGGGCATAGACAGTCGATATTTGTGTTTTCTACGGGCTAAAGTAATACTAAATGTTCTATCTAGACAAAGAAAAATGGAGGAATGTACCACATTACCTGAAACATCAAAAGTTGAAGTTCGATTTCTCTTCGACTTCGGTAAATTGAAAGTCGTTACCAAATCCAAGAACGCAAAAGCAGCCAGAAAATCTGAGGGCACGATGAGACCGATCCAGAAGAGGTGCAGCTTGGAATGTGCTCGTTCGCGGAATCGGAAATAGCCCGAGAGCGACGCAGAGGCGGAACGGCCTAAGGACTAGCACATTTGAGGAGAGAGATGAGAGGACGAAGCTTGGTAACACTGGAAAGAGCACCGAAGAGAAAGGGCGCACTGGGTGAGAGCTATTACTGTTCTTTCCAAGGGCGGCTCCGATATTGTTACTGTCCGCGAGGTCTTTATATTTATTTAATTATTAAGTTTAAAATTTTAATTAATAAATAATTAAAAATAGAAATTATTTATACCATTTAATATAATATTTATCTTTTTATTTGATTTAACTTTTAACTATTGGAAGAATATAAAAGTGTTTCCCACTAGATGGGTATAATGATAATATTTATATTCATACCATAATTTAGATTAAAAATTAAATAAATAATAAATAAATAATAATTAATTATTTAAATTATTATATGTAATATCCATCGTCAACATACTTAATAGTTAGAAAGTTAAATAGATATAAAAATAATTCTGCCTAAAAAATAATAATAATATTTAATTTTTTAATAAAATTAAATAATTATTTAAATTATTAAATAAAATATCGACCACTAATACATTTAATAGTTAAAAAATTAAATCGATATGAGAATAATCTTATCAAAATAATAATAATAATCTTCAATATTTTAGTACAATGATCGTGATTTAGATATGGGTAGTCCTTTTCGGGTCGAGGGGGCTCCACACCAAGAAGTAGATTATTTTCTATACAACTAATCTATTGAATCAATTATCCCAATTGCCCTTATTTTTTAAAAAATGTAATATGTATATCTTAATATTTAAAAAGTTAAATA
Organism: Nepenthes gracilis; assembly: GCA_033239525.1. Taxonomy (NCBI): domain Eukaryota; kingdom Viridiplantae; phylum Streptophyta; class Magnoliopsida; order Caryophyllales; family Nepenthaceae; genus Nepenthes; species Nepenthes gracilis. The sequence goes on from BSYO01000007.1 coordinate 18,190,954, forward strand.
TTTTAGATTATTTTAAAAATATAAAATAAGTATTATTAAATTCTTAAAATTTAACCGTCTAAATCTATAGGAGATGGGATCCTTTTCACTTTACGAGATAGGCCCCTACAATTCCTTTCTTAAGCAGGAAGTTATTTTAACATTTTAGGATTAGAATTTATCTTTACAATATTAAAAATTGAAATTAAAACTATACATTAAAATATTATCTTAATCTACATTATTTATTATTTTTGAATTTATTATGGCCCTATCATTTTATTTTTTTAACAATTAAAGTCTATACTTTAATAGGAATGAATAAGATCAAAATACTACGTTGTCCTAATTTATAACTTTTGCCAATTTTAAAATAATTTTAACTATTAATTAAATAGAAAAGTCTAATATTTTTGATGATTAAAATAGACCAATGATTCAAAACTAAGTTGTAATTCTTAGATCCATAAAACAGTATTTGGGATTGACGAGTCCAGTTACAACACGGGCCGATCCAGCCATTATGCAGGACAATCCGACATCCAGCTCACTAGCTAGCGAAGCCCAACACGGAGCAAGACCCAAATCTGCTGCGAACAAGCCTAGGTAGGAGCAACGGCTCAGGATAGTGGAATAGCCTTTACGGCTCAACCAATCATAGCAAAGTCAACACTCCACTTTAAAAATAACAGCCTAGCAGCGNCAGAAGATACCGACGCAACAGGTTTCAGCCAATAGCTATGGCGGTCAACCATTGGAAACTACTGTGACCCGCCGACCAACAACAACCCAGTTAACCCACGCGATAAGCCGCCTGGCCTCTGTTGGCCACCACCTGCAGTGGCCATGTCATCACCACAAGACGACATTTGACTCGATGGGTCTCGTTAACGCCCCAACGGCAGACGAATTTCAATAGAACACCTGTTATTAGTCTTAGTGCCAAAACCTTCTCCACGAAGCACTATGAATTTTCTCACCCTTTAAAGGACAAGCGATCGAACAATTCTCAACTAAAGCTACATCGAGAGAGATACAAGAGCCTAAAAGAATCGAGCTCTTTTTTCGAATACGACTCTTTCTCCTCCTCACAAGACCTCTCCTCATCGAGTGCTCCTTAGTGAGCCACTCAGAGTGTGATACCTCGAAGCCGCCCTCCACCTCCCTAGGTCACTCCTCGTCGAGCGCATAACGAGCTCAAATCTTTCTCACTTTTCCTGCATACGTGCATCATTGTATTCACTAATATCCTCCTTACATCTTTTATTATCTTGAGAAAGATTTCTAATTTGAATATCATAAGATAAATTAGGGAGTGAGTCCCGTATAATTTGTGATGTACAAGTTTCAGGTTAATAAAGACGAAAATCGGACCCGCTCCAACTTGATCCATATTGGAAGATAGAGTAACTCCCTAATTTGTACCACAACTCAGATCTTGGAACGCATCATTGGCACTGTCTGTAGGAACGATATAAAAGTTCTACTACCAACCACCATAATCACATCATCAAACATGATTAACACAAAGAAGCAGACCAGTGTGCCGCCCAGGGACGCTGCCACTCAAGGTGATGACCCCTCTATGGGTAGCCATGTAGGTGAGCGTCCCAAGCCTGACATCTTTGTGTTGGCGGCCCTAGATGGGAGACGTATTCAAAATATTCCGGATGATCGGTGGCCATTTGATACACAACAATCGGGAGCTCCCATCTCCACAACACCAAAGCATGGGCTTCAAAAAGAAGAGTCGAAGATCGGGGCCTTTGGTCAAGAAGACCCGCTGCCCAACAATGCCGGGGCCCTGCAGGCCCTCGAGCAAAAGAGGGCCTAGACATGAACGGAGGGCCATCTCGAGCCACATGACACAAGAGGAAAGCCTTGAGCGGAGGAACCCTCGTTACTCCAAAGTGACCAAAGGCCCTCAGCATAGGGAGAAGCCTCTTGCAGCGCACAGCCATCACGAGTTGGGAGTCACACGATCGTGCACTCCTCTCCAAACCATTCGTAGTTGAAGATCTTCCTCAATACGAAGAGGGTTGTGCCCAACTCTCATGGAGAAGAAGATAAAAAAGATATGCAAAGATGTCTTTAGAGGCGACGCCGATGGGAGGGTCGCAGAGTTGAAGAGGTCACCCTTCGTGGTGGAGATTCACACGCAACCGCTCCCTCACAAGTTCAAGATGCCGACCCTCGATCCATATGATGAGAGTACTGATCTGATGGACCAGTAAGACCACTTTAGTAAACTACCGAGCTTCTTGGGTTTAGGTGAGGCCGCCATGTGCTAGTAGTTCCCTTAAACACTCAAAGGGGACGCTCGCCTTTGGTTCTATAGCCTCGAGTTGAATTGTATCCGGACGTTTACGGAGCTTGCCGATTGCTTACTGTCCCAATTCTCGTCTAGTTGAACGGAGGAGAAACAATTGTGACACCTGGTTTGACTTTGGTAGCGATGAGACAAGAGCCTGAAGCACTTCCTGGCCCATTTCACCGCTAAGGCGCGAAGGATATCTGGGCTGACCAACCAGGTGAAATTCAGTGCCTTCATTACCACCCTAGAGCCTGATGACTTCTTCAAGCACCTAGCCCACCAAAACCCTCAAACTTTTTGGGAGGTCAAGGCGACTGCTCAAGCTTACACTATGATTGAGGAGGCCAACGAAGCAAAATACCAAGAATGCGCGGATTGGCCGCTGGAGAGGCCAAAAAATGAGAAGAAAAGGAATGAGGATGACTATTTCCCTGAGGATTGCGCAAACAGCTACGAGTGGAACCAGGTCCTCGGAAAGAATTTCGATCGTAGGATTTGACCTCCCTTATCGACATGGGCACTAACATCCTGATGCAGATTTAGGACGAGAAGTTTCTGAAATGGCCCAAGGTGCTGATGAATCCACAAATATTGCCACTACCACCAGTCTCTGAGTTATAGAATCAAGGACTATAGGACTCTCTACAGAGGAAAATCGAAGACTTGATCCACTGGCGGTATTTGACAAGGTTCCTACGAAACCCGAGACAAGCTCCTGCGGTAGGCGAGGAAGGCACACAGTAGCAGCTGAGGAATTGAGTGGGGATCGGGTTGTCAACATGGTAACAACCAGGTTGGCCAAGGGCAACATCCCGGACAGCCCAGAGAACACTTCCAGTATCAAGAAGTCGATGGTAGGGGTTAGGATTGATATCATTAGTTTTAATGACGACGATATGACGCATGTAATGACCTTTGATTCTAACTCTTTGGTTTTATCTGCCATCGTTTCGAAAGGTATTATAAGCTATCAACTAAAATAAGTCTTTGTTATAATGAAAGTTCTCATAATTTGCTATATCTCGACACCTTCTTTAAACTTGGATTGAAAAAGAGCCAAAGCAGGCCCACCGAAGGATCCCTGTACGGCCTGGACAATGAATCGGTATTTGTGAAAGCGACTGTCCAAGATACTTACTAAGCTTCATAGATACTTACTCGGGATATAACCAGATCAAGATGAGCCCCAAAGAGGAAAAATACACCTCATTTATGACGGACCAAGGGTCTTAGTACTACAAGGTCATACCCTTTGATCTAAAAAATTTCGGGGCTACCTATCTGTGACTAGTAAATAAGATATTCATAGCCCAAATCGGTCAAAATGTGGAGGTGTATGTAGACAACATTCTCGTCAAAAGTAAAGTCATCGACGACCACGTCCGTGACTTAAGCAAGACCTTCGAGATCCTCCGGGAGCACCAGATGAAACTCAACCTTGCCAAAATCATTTTCGAAGTAACCTCTAGGAAGTTCCTGAGTTTCATAGTGTCTCAACGGAGTATCAAGGCAAACCCCGAGCAGATAAGAGCCATTCTCAACATGAGTCCTCGAACCGTGAAGGAGGTCCAAAAGTTCTCTAGGAGACTCACTACCCTCTCTCGATTCCTAACAAAATTGATGGCAAAATACTTACCATTCTTCAAGGCCTTGAGGGGACCAAAGCAACAGTTCTAGTGGATAGTCAAGTGCAATGTCGCGTTTTAGGAGCTCATGGAATGTCTCTCTAATCTCTCTCCTAACTTTGCCTTAAGAAGGCAAAGAGCTGTATTTATATTTAGCAATTTCTAGTACGATGCTGACCTCAATCCTAATCCAGTAGCAGTCCAATATGCAGCGATTGGTGTACTACGTTAGTAATGTTCAGACCGATACCAAGAGCCGCTACTTGTATGCCGAAATAATCATGCTAGCCCTAGTATACTCCGCCCGAAATCTACGGTCCTACTTCCATGCCTACAAGATCATCGTCTTGACCGACTAACCCTTGAAGGAAATATTAAAGAAGTCGGACACCTCCGGAGGATTGGTTAAGTGGGTGATAGAGTTGGACAAGTTTGACGTAGAGTTCTGATCGCGGACGGCCATGAAGGGTCATCTTCTTGCAGATTTCATAGTTGAGACGGCAACCCTAGTTCCTGATGCCCCTAACCATGCCAGACATACGGATAAGATGGATACTTCAACATGGACCCCAAACGTTGACGATTCATCAACACAGGTAGGGAGCAGAGCAGGGGAGGTTCTGCAAACCCTAAATGGGTCGAAAATCAAGTACTCTGTCACCCTTAGGTTTGTGGCCACTGATAACGTCGTCAAATATGAGGCACTACTTGCCAAACTTCGACTTGCCAAGGAGTGCTTAGCCAAGTCACTTATAGTCTGTAGTGACTCCAATTGGTCGTCAACCAAGTCCAATGGAGCTTCGAAGCTCCAACTCACAGTTTGCAAAGTACCTTGCCAGGGCAAGGGGCATGATTAAGGTATTCGATCGAGTCGAAGTTATCCACATCCCAAGAGAGTAGAACTGGAAGTTCGAATAACTAGTAAGGCAGCGGTGATCGGTAGCCTGGAGCAATACTCCAAGAACATGTGGGAAGTCCTAACCGTCCCGAGCATCGATGACCCCGAGGGCGAGGTGCTATAAGTGGCCGACGGTGACAACTGGATGATCCCATACTTGAAATACCTGGCTGACGGCATCTTACTAGAGAACCTAGATGAGGCGAAGTGTGTGAGGACGACAGTAGGCTGGTACACAATTGTAGACGAAAAATTGTACCACCGAGGGTACTTGGTCCCCTACATGAGATACCTCACACCGGAAGAGGTTGACTATGCACAGAGTGAAGTACACCTCGGCATCTACGGCTCACATATAGGAGGCAAGAACCTAGCCTTCAAAGTAATAAGGAAAGACTTCTTCTCGCCTCGATGAAGCGCAAATGCCATGGTGTTTGTAAAGAGGTGCGAAAGCTGCCAACTCCATAGAAACATTCCTCACCAACCTCATACAGAGTTGTAAGTCGTTCAGTTACCTTGGCCATTTGCACAATGGGGGCTTAATATCCTTGGACTCCTACCTATGGTGTCCAAACAAAGGAAGATCGTTATAATGGGTATCAACTATTTCACCAAGTGGGTGGAAGTATCTCCACTAGCATAGATAACTGAACAAAACGCAATAGCATTCGTTCGCCAGAGTATCCTTTATCAGTTCGGGATTCCCGAGATTATAATGATCGACAATGAAACCTAATTCACCGGCAACAATTCACCAAGTATTGCACAATCTTATGAATAAAGTTGATTCACACCTCTATTACCTACTTGCAGGACAAAGGACAAGTGAAGGTAACAAACTAAAAACTGCTGCATTGGTTAAAGACTAAGCTAAATGATGCCGAGGGCTCTTGGGCCGATGAGTTGCTTTGGTCATACAAGACCACCCTAAGAGAGCCGACATGGGAGACGCCTTTTAAACTTTACTGCGGAACAGAGGTAGTCGTCCCGGTGAAGATCAGGCTACCCAGCATTCGGATCAAGAGTTTCAACCATTTCAATAACTCCCAGAGCCTTAGGGAGCACCTCCACCTGCTTGAGGAGGCTCGAGATGCAGCACACCTTTGGATTGTAGCGTACCAGCAACAATTCGAGGTGGGAGATTTTGTCCTACAAAGCGTAGAGGTAACCGGCAAGATTGCCAATAGGAATAAACTCTCTCCGAACTGAGAGGGGGCATTCCTCATCTCAGCAATCCTCTGGAACAGTGCATACAAGCTACATACCCAGGATGGCAAGCTCATCTCAAGAACGTGGAATGCCGCCCAAATTAAGAAGTATTACCAATAAGCCCCAACCGAGCCCAGGTAAGAACCACATACATCATTCCAAATACTAGTAAATATATTGTATATTTAATTAATTAAATTGCTATTTATTCATGCATACTTATCCATATGAATGCATGCGTGTTTGTCATTTTATCAAATCAAGTGACCTAGACTGCCCTTAATTTTGGCAGGATTTGCCTTAGCCTACTTCACAACCCATTGATGGTCAAAGAACCTCGACCCCAAGTCGAGTGGCCCATTAAATAGTCAAACTTTAAACCTTGGTTTCACACCGAGCGGTCCAACCACGAATGAAAACCAAGCCTAGGGGCTCTTGGAGCTCCTAACCAAATGACCACTAAAACCTTAGGCGGTTTCTACAACGGACGTGCAATGACTTTCCTTTAATGGAAAGAGTACCCTCAATCAATGACGGTCAATAGATTAGGACCAGACGTGCATGGGCAATAACATCCTTGGATAGGACCGAGAGTCAATTTGACAATATGCAGGCAATGTCCTATGACTTTGCCAGAGCCCGACTGCTGTGGCTATGAAACCCAGCTAGCCCTAATGAGACTTGTCCGTGGGCATGCGGCGACGTCCAATTTACAGGATAAAGCACTTCACGGAATCAAGGTGCCACGGCACTCCCTTCCTAAAGGAATGAGCACCACCGGGCAAATGCATCCTAGACAAACCCGGTGATGATAACTGCAACATTTAGTCGAACAAACAAATAGGAAGTTGTTTCATATGGAAATATAAGCAAGCTACCACAATGGTCGTAATGATCCAACTGATCTCATTGCAATAAGTTTCGGATACACAAGCAAGCCATCTGCCTAAAAGAAAGAGAGAGGAAAAGAAAGAAGAGAAGAGAAGAGAAGAGAAAAGGAGCCTAACGGTCTAAAGAAGACTAACTCGGCGACTGGTCACCACCCAACTAGGGAGATGAGGGCTCGCCCATCTCTTCGGGAGGGGCAAGCAAGTCAGACCTCTAGATTATGCTGGCGTTCACCAAGTGAAACAAGGAGACAGGAAAGTCTGGAGCCACCAACTGCGCCACTTACTAGCAGAGATGAATACCGTCCCAGTACTTGCCCTCCAACACCTTCCTAAGCGCCTCTATTGGAATGGAGGCCCTTAACTAGCCCTCAAGCTAGAGGAAGTGTCCGCGAAGAAGATGATATCACTCCTGGGACTCGCGGAGCGACCCCTCGAGGGAAGTGATCTTCTCCCCGGCCACACGCAGGTCGCACCTCCATTGCCTCAACCTGCTTAACCACAGCTCCGTGTTCCACCGCATTGACATGCTCTCAAGCCAGAAAGCCAATGGTAGCCAAAAGTTGGAGAACCCTTTCCTGAACCAGCCCACAAAAAGCATGTTAGAAGGACAGAGACGAAAGTAGAAAAAATGTAAAAGGCTATTAAATGAGTATCTCCATGAAAGAGAGCCCCTCGGAGGGAGGAAATCTCGGGCCAGCTTTGGGTAATTCCACAGCCTCTTCAGCTCTAGTCGATGTGACACCTTCGGACTCTAGGAATTCGGGGGTAGGCGCCGCAGTTTCCTCCATGACGACCACAATAGCCATTGCCTCTTGAGCCCCCGGCTCCGAAGGTTCTAAAAGATGCACCTCGACGACCTCACTTGCTTCACAGGGAGGCATGTCGATGATGACTATCTCCCCCGAAGGAGGCTCCTCTACAACTTCAACCGCTTCTGGAGGAGGCACATTGATAACAGTGATTGCCTTGGAAGGAGGTTCCTTTGCAATCATTGCATCCTCAGTGACCACCACGGCCTCGATGGCCCTATCGGCTGAGTAGACATCCTCCGCCACAAGAATATCGCCGGACGCTTCCACCATATAGATGGGAGACTCAACTCCTCCAATCACAACCTCCGACTCTGGCTCGGCTGCAGCCTTAGATGTTAGCTCAGTAGAAACATTTGTCGTAAGCTCAGCTGAGGCGTCTGCCAACTGCTCTCCTCGTAAAAGTCTAACATCGATCAGGAGCCCATATTATGCCAACACGAGTGCAGGAATCTGCTCAACTTCAGCACCAACCACACCATGCCCGTGGATCGACGCAAGAGTTGCTATGGTCACGACATCTTAACTCCCCCGGAGCTAGATGCTTGACCCGAGGAGGAGGCAAATGTAGAACTCACCCCCCTCAAAGTATTCCCAAATCGCCGTACCTACTGCAGTGCATCCTTATCCTCTCCAGAAGAAGAAGTAAACTCAAAAGACATGCCATCAGAGCAGGAGTAATGCCACTTTGATGACTGACCTGAAGGCTCTCAAATTACTAATGTCCCTAGCCTCCTTCAGTCGGCAGACGTCTCTACGAGGGCTAGCCCCACGTTGCTGCAGCAAAGGCCTCTAAGGTTAACTAGTGTCCCCTCTCCCAAAAAGTGTCGATGTTGGCCAAGATCTCGTCCACCAAAGGTTTCTCCTCAGCTTTCTCACTCTCTTCCAAAGGTCTAGTGATATCGAACCGAACCTTCCCCCACTTGTTGGAAATAGCCCAGTCAAAAGGAGTCGCCAAATAAAAGAAACAATCCTTTCAATGCTTACCTGAATCAAGATTCACCCCTCTAAAGTTAAAATCGGGGTGGAAAGATAAGGAAATTCAGTCAACCTTCCGTGAGAAGGTGAATATTTCTCTTACTAATGTGGTAGTGAATTTGCAGCCATGACAGTGGAAGAAGACGTAGAGTGACAATAGGTACCGAACAGTGTTGGGCATGAGCCTTGCCACCGGCACCCTAAAGCCGTTAGGATCACAAATAGGTCCGATGGCACTAGAAAATGGAGTGCACCCCGTAGATGGATCCGGTAGACAATAATGAAGCTATCTGGCGGAGAACAGGCCCTACCATCTTTGCCAGGTAGCTGGAACCCCATGCCTCCCGGAAGCCTAAATTAGGAAAGCAACAACTAAACATTTTCAACAGTGAGGATTGAGTCAAGTATCTCAAATTTCATAGGTTCTTGCCTCCTATATGTGAGCCGTAGATGCCGAGGTGTACTTCACTCTGTGCATAGTCAACCTCTTCCGGTGTGAGGTATCTCATGTAGGGGACCAAGTACCCTCGGTGGTACAATTTTTCGTCTACATTTGTGTACCAGCCTACTGTCGTCCTCACACACTTCGCCTCATCTAGGTTGTCTAGTAAGATGCCGTCAGCCAGGTATTTCAAGTACGGGATCATCCAGTTATCGCCGTCGGCCACTTATAGCACCTCGCCCTCGGGGTCATCGATGCTCAGGACGGTTAGGACTTCCCACATGTTCTTGGAGTATTGCTCCAGGCTACCAATCACCGCTGCCCTTACTAGTTATTCAAACTTCCAGTTCTACTCTCTTGGGATGTGGATAACTTCGACTCGATCGAATACCTTAATCATGCCCCTTGCCCTGGCAAGGTACTTTGCAAACTGTGAGTTGGAGCTTCGAAGCTCCATTGGACCTGGTTGACGACCAATTAGAGTCACTACAGACTATAAGTGACTTGGCTAAGCACTCCTTGGCGAGTCAAAGTTCGGCAAGTAGTGCCTCATATTTGGCGATGTTATCGGTGGCCACAAACCTAAGGGTGACAGAGTACTTGATTTTCGACCCATTTAGGGTTTGCAGAACCTCCCCTGCTCTGCTCCCTACCTGTGTTGATGAACCGTCAACGTTTGGGGTCCATGTTGAAGCATCCATCTTATCGGTATGTCCGGCATGGTTAGGGGCGTCAGGAACTAGGGTTGCCGTCTCAACTATGAAATCTGCAAGAGGTTGACCCTTCATGGCCGTCCGTGATCAGAACTCTACGTCAAACTTGTCCAACTCTATCACCCACTTAACCAATCCTCTGGAGGTGTCCGACTTCTTTAATATTTCCTTCAAGGGTTGGTCGGTCAAGACGATGATCTTGTGGGCATGGAAGTAGGACCGTAGATTTCGGGCGGAGTATACTAGGGCTAGCATGATTATTTCGGCATGCAAGTAGCGGCTCTTGGTATCGGTCTGAACATTACTAACGTAGTACACCAATCGCTGCATATTGGACTGCTACTGGATCAGGATTGAGGTCAGCATCGTACTAGAAATTGCTAAATATAAATACAGCTCTTTGCCTTCTTAAGGCAAAGTTAGGAGAGAGATTGGAGAGATATTCCATGAGCTCCTAAAACGCGACATTGCACTTGACCATCCACTAGAACTGTTGCTTTGGTCCCCTCAAGGCCTTGAAGAATGGTAAGTATTTTGCCATCAATTTTGTTAGGAATCGAGAGAGGGTAGTGAGTCTCCCAGAGAACTTTTGGACCTCCTTCACGGTTTGAGGACTCATGTTGAGAATGGCTCTTATCTTCTCGGGGTTTGCCTTGATACTCCGTTGAGACACTATGAAACTCAGGAACTTCCTAGAGGTTACTTCGAAAATGCTTTTGGCAGGGTTGAGTTTCATCTAGTGCTCCCGGAGGACCTCGAAGGTCTTGCTTAAGTCACGGACGTGGTCGTCGGTGACTTTACTTTTGACGAGAATGTTGTCTACGTACACCTCCACATTTTGACCGATTTGGGCTTTGAATATCTTATTTACTAGTCACTGATAGGTAGCCCCGAAATTTTTTAGATCAAAGGGTATGACCTTGTAGTACTAAGACCCTTGGTCCGTCATAAATGAGGTGTATTTTTCGTCTTTGGGGCTCATCTTGATCTGGTTATATCCCGAGTACGTGTCTATGAAGCTTAGTAGCTTGTGGCCTGAAGTAGAGTTTACCATCTGATTGATCCTCGGTAGCGAGAAGTTGTCCTTTGAACATGCCTTATTTAAGTCAGTGAAATTTACACACATTCGTCATTTTCCATTACTCTTCTTAATGAGGACAACATTTGACAATTAGTTGGGGTAGTGGACCTCCTTGATGAACTCCGCATTGAGTAGCTTCTTCACTTCCTTGCGGATAGAGACCGGGTTTTTGACAGAGTGGTATTTATAATTCTACCGAACGGGCTTATGACTTGGATCGAGGTCCAATTTGTGGATAATTATTCCAATCAGTATCCCTGATATGTCAGTAGGAGTCAACGCAAAGATATCGACCCTTTGCTTGAGGAACGTGACGAGCTGGTCCTAGACGAGACTTGAAAGGGAGCTACTGACGTGCACATATTTTTTTTTAGTTCACTGGGGTCTAAAGAGATTTTACTGGTTGACTCCCCTAATTGAGCCTGCTATAGGGTGGCCTCGTCTTGGAAATCAAGGTCTCTAATCGGCTAGCTTGGGGTTGCTAGAGCTACTTATGACAGATGGCACGTCCGTCTCATTACCTAATCTCCCAGGATTACTACAACACCGCACCGTGTTAGAAACTTTATTTTTAGGTATGGGATTGATGTCACTACTCGAAAAGCAATTAGGAATGGTTGTCCTAAGATTACATTGAAGATAGATGAAAGGTTAACAACCAAGAACGTGAGCATTCGGGTGGCCGTGCATGGGTATGTCCCCAACGTGACATCTAGTTGGACAGCCGCTTTCACAAATACCGATTCATTGTCCAGGCCGTACAGGGATCCTTCGATGGGCCTGCTTTGGCTCTTTTTCAATCCAAGTTTAAAGAAGGTGTCGAGATATAGCAAATTATGAAAACTTTCATTATAACAAAGACTCATTTTAGTTGATAGCTTATAATACCTTTCGAAACGATGGCAGATAAAACCAAAGAGTTAGAATCAAAGGTCATTACATGCGTCATATTGTCGTCATTAAAACTAATGATATCAATCCTAACCCCTACCATCGACTTCTTGATACTGGAAGTGTTCTTTGGGCTGTCCGGGATGTTGCCCTTTGCCAACCTGGTTGTTACCATGTTGACAACTCGATCGCCACTCAATTCCTCAGCTGCTGCTGTGTGTCTTCCTCGCCTATCGCAGGAGCTTGTCTCGGGTTTTGTAGGAACCTTGTCAAATACCGCTAGTGGATCAAGTCTTCGATTTTCCTCTGTAGAGTCCTATAGTCCTTGATTCTATGACTCAGAGACTGGTGGTAGTGGCAATATTTGTGGATTCATCAGCACCTTGGGCCATTTCAGAAACTTCTCGTCCTAAATCTGCATCAGGATGTTATTGCCCATGTCGGTAAGGGAGGTCAAATCCTTGATCGAAATTCTTTCCGAGGACCTGGTTCCACCCGTAGCTGTTTGCGCGATCCTCAGGGAAATAGTCATCCTCATTCCTCTTCTTCTCATTTTTCGGCCTCTCCAGTGGCCTATCCGTGCATTCTTGGTATTTTGCTTCGTTGGCCTCCTCAATCGTAGTGTAAGCTTGAGCAATCGCCTTGACCTCCCAAAAAGTTTGAGGGTTTTGGTGGGCTAGGTGCTTGAAGAAGTCATCAGGCTCTAGGGTGGTAATGAAAGCACTAAATTTCACCTGGTTGGTCAGCCCAGATATCCTTCGCACCTTAGCGGTGAAATGGGCCAGGAAGTGCTTCAGGCTCTTGTCTCGTCGCTACCAAAGTCAGACCAGATGTCACAATTGTTTCTCCTCCGTTCAGCTAGACGAGAATTGGGACAGTAAGCAATTGGCAAGCCCCGCAAACGTCTGGATACAATTCGACTCGAGGCTATAGAACCAAAGGCGAGCATCCCCTTTGAGTGTTTAAGGGAACTACTAGCACATGGCGGCCTCACCTAAACCCTAGAAGCTCAGTAGTTTACTAAAGTGGTCTTAGTGGTCCATCAGATCAGTACTCCCATCATATGGATCGAGGGTCGGCATCTTGAACTTGTGAGGGAGCGGTTGCGTGTGAATCTCCACCACGAAGGGTGACCTCTTCAACTCTGCGACCCTCCCATCGGCGTCGCCTCTAAAGACATGCTGCATATCTTTTTTATCTTCTTCTCCATGTGAGAGTTGGGCACAACCCTCTTCGTATTGAGGAAGATCTTCAACTCTGAATGGTTTGGAGAGGAGTGCACGATCGTGTGACTCCCAACTCGTGATGGCTGTGCGCTGCAAGAGGCTTCTCCCTATGCTGAGGGCCTTTGGTCACTGCTGGAGTAACGAGGGTTCCTCCGCTCAAGGCTTTCCTCTTGTGTCATGTGGCTCAGATGGCCCTCCGTTCATGTCTAGGCCCTACTGCTCGAGGCCTCTGGGGCCCCAGCATTGTTGGGCCGCGGGGTCTTCTTGACCAAAGGCTTCAATCTTCGACTCTTCTTTTTTGAAGCCCATGCTGGTGTTGTGGAGATGGGAGCTCCCGATTGTTGTGTATCCAAATGGCCACTGATCATCTGGAATATTTTGAATACGTCTCCCATCTAGGCTGCCAACACAAAGATGTCAGGCTTGGGACGCTCACCTACATGGCTACCCATAGAGGGGTCATCACCTTGAGTGGCAGCGTCCCTGGGCGGCACACTGGTCTGCTTCTTTGTGTTAATCATGTTTGCTGATGTGATTATGGTGGTTGGTAGTAGAACTTTTATATCGCTTCTACGCACGAGTTGCCAATGATACGTTCCAAGATCTGAGTTGTGGTACAAATTAGGGAGTTACTCTATCTTCCAATATGGATCAAGTTGGAGCGGGTCCGATTTTCGTCTTTATTAACCTGAAACTTGTACATCACAAATTATACGGGACTCACTCCCTAATTTATCCTATGATATTCAAATTAGAAATCTTTCTCAAGATAATAAAAGATGTAAGGAGGATATTAGTGAATACAATGATGCACGTATGCAGGAAAAGTGAGAAAAGATTTGAGCTCCTGTTATGCGCTCGACGAGGAGTGACCTAGGGAGGTGGAGGACTGAGCTTCGAGGTATCACACTCTGTGAGTGGCTCACTAAGGAGCACTCGATGAGGAGAGGTCTTGTGAGGAGGAGAAAGAGCTGTATTCGAAAAAAAGAGCTCGATTCTTTTTAGGCTCTTGTATCTCTCTCGATGTAGCTTTAGTTGAGAATTGTTCGATCGCTTGTCCTTTAAAGGGTGAGAAAATTCATAGTGCTTCGTGGAGAAGGTTTTGGCACTAAGACTAATAACAGGTGTTCTATTGAAATTCGTCTGCCGTTGGGGCGTTAACGAGACCCATCGAGTCAAATGTCGTCTTGTGGTGATGACATGGCCACTGCAGGTGGTGGCCAACAGAGGCCAGGCGACTTATCGCGTGGGTTAACTGGGTTGTTGTTGGTCGGCGGGTCACAGTAGTTTCCAATGGTTGACCGCCATAGCTATTGGTCAAAACTCGTCAAGCGCTCGGTGATTCTCGCGCTAGGTCATTATTTTTAAAGTGGAGTGTTGACTTTGCTATGATTGGTTGAGCCGTAAAGGCTATTCCACTATCCTGAGCCGTTGCTCCTACCTAGGCTTGTTCGCAGCAGATTTGGGTCTTGCTCCGTGTCATTGGGCTTCGCTAGCTAGTGAGCCGATGTCGGATTGTCTGCATAATGGCCGGATCGGCCCGTGTTGTAATCGACTCGGCCAATCCCAAATACTGTTTTATGGATCTAAGAATTACAACTTAGTTTTGAATCATTGGTCTATTTTAATCATCAAAAATATTAGACTTTTCTATTTAATTAATAGTTAAAATTATTTTAAAATTGGCAAAAGTTATAAATTAGGACAACGTAGTATTTTGATCTTATTCATTCCTATTAAAGTATAGACTTTAATTGTTAAAAAAATAAAATGATAGGGCCATAATAAATTCAAAAATAATAAATAATGTAGATTAAGATAATATTTTAATGTATAGTTTTAATTTCAATTTTTAATATTGTAAAGATAAATTCTAATCCTAAAATGTTAAAATAACTTCCTGCTTAAGAAAGGAATTGTAGGGGCCTATCTCGTAAAGTGAAAAGGATCCCATCTCCTATAGATTTAGACGGTTAAATTTTAAGAATTTAATAATACTTATTTTATATTTTTTAAAATAATCTAAAATATTTAACTTTTTTAAATATTAAGATATACATATTACATTTTTTTAAAAAATAAAGGCAATTGGGATAATTGATTCAATAGATTAGTTGTATAGAAAATAATCTACTTCTTGGTGTGGAGCCCCCTCGACCCGAAAAGGACTACCCATATCTAAATCACGATCATTGTACTAAAATATTGAAGATTATTATTATTATTTTGATAAGATTATTCTCATATCGATTTAATTTTTTAACTATTAAATGTATTAGTGGTCGATATTTTATTTAATAATTTAAATAATTATTTAATTTTATTAAAAAATTAAATATTATTATTATTTTTAGGCAGAATTATTTTTATATCTATTTAACTTTCTAACTATTAAGTATGTTGACGATGGATATTACATATAATAATTTAAATAATTAATTATTATTTATTTATTATTTATTTAATTTTAAATCTAAATTATGGTATGAATATAAATATTATCATTATACCCATCTAGTGGGAAACACTTTTATATTCTTCCAATAGTTAAAAGTTAAATCAAATAAAAAGATAAATATTATATTAAATGGTATAAATAATTTCTATTTTTAATTATTTATTAATTAAAATTTTAAACTTAATAATTAAATAAATATAAAGACCTCGCGGACAGTAACAATATCGGAGCCGCCCTTGGAAAGAACAGTAATAGCTCTCACCCAGTGCGCCCTTTCTCTTCGGTGCTCTTTCCAGTGTTACCAAGCTTCGTCCCTCTCATCTCTCTCCTCAAATGTGCTAGTCCTTAGGCCGTTCCGCCTCTGCGTCGCTCTCGGGCTATTTCCGATTCCGCGAACGAGCACATTCCAAGCTGCACCTCTTCTGGATCGGTCTCATCGTGCCCTCAGATTTTCTGGCTGCTTTTGCGTTCTTGGATTTGGTAACGACTTTCAATTTACCGAAGTCGAAGAGAAATCGAACTTCAACTTTTGATGTTTCAGGTAATGTGGTACATTTCTCCATTTTTCTTTGTCTAGATAGAACATTTAGTATTACTTTAGCCCGTAGAAAACACAAATATCGACTGTCTATGCCCTATGATTTATCCTGTATTAATAGAATGTGTCTTGCCTCCTTTTAAGCCCTGTAAATTGCATATAAACAATAAAAAAAAAAATGACACCCTGTGAGAGTGTAGGCAAGTTTAGGGTAAATAATAGTGTGTGTTTATCATTATTAAAGAAAACAATCTTGTATTTATCAACTTGTTTCTGTTTGGTTTTTGAAAAAGTATCTTCAATTTTTTTTGTTGAACTTTTGATCGTATTTTCCTCGAAATTTTCATATCCTCTCTCTTTTCTGTCCATTCTGTCTCGTTTGCAATCATTCTTAATCTGTATGTGAATGTCTAATGATAAGAATGCAAGAAAATCATCTAAAGATCTGATACCACAAATCCAAAGGTTTGAAGTCCAAATTCCAATCCAAATCTAGATAAATTTGAATAATGATTAAAGCTTGCAAATTTCAAAAGTCAAGTATCTCAAATATAAAATCAAATACAAGTAAAATATAAAAAATATAAAACATGCCAAATTCTAAGAACCAAGGACCAAAAGACTAATTTTAAGCAACGGTCTACATACTGCTAATAATTTTAGGCCAAATCACTACTATTTAGACCTGTAGACAGACCGTTTATATATTCATCTCTATAGATGAGGTCAAACGTCATTTTGGATGATAAGTACTAACTTTAATTCTGTTTGAATATATTATGACATCTGAATATATTGTTCCGCTCAATTCGTTAAATAGTTCTTAACAAAATACCAAATTGGGGTACTTTATAACAAATATTCCAAACTTTTCCTTTCTATTTGAAAGGTATAAAACTTTCACTTGGAGAAAATACAAATACAAAACTTTTTATTTTATGGAAAAGTACAAATATCAAACTAATTAACAATATAGAGTCCAAATCGAAGCTCATGCATGAACTACCATATGTAAGGCCCAAAGTAAAAGGATGTATGTATGTACAGTAAATCACCAAATAAAAGCAAAATTAGAGGGAATCTGAAATAAACTAAAGACCGAGCTTAGAAATACTTATATTAACCTTTCAATCTAATATATTTGACAAAATAATGTTTTAAAATCATCTTTCTTCTCTTCCTCTCTCTTCTTTCTCTTCTCTTTCTCTCTCCAATCTCCTCTATCCCGCAAAATTTGCCCAGAATTAGTACTAGAGCCGCTTATATAAATGAATTGGCGCACGAGCGCCGCCGGATAGGCGCATATCAAGCACCGTTCAAACCCTTAGGTGCACAAGCGCCATATCAAGTGTAGCTTAGGTGAGTATTTTACCCGAAACATGCGCGAGCGCTCCAGTGGTGCTCCTTGAGGGCGCACATTCTGCCTAAAATGTGCATGATCGCGTGTTAAGCGGCAAACCTGATACCCACATCTGATTTCTCATTAAATTTTTATTATATAATTATTTTTAAATTATCCAAAAATAAGTTGATCACATTGAAAGTAATAATTAGAAATCAGGTATTACATTCTTAGTATAGAAAACTCTTCTTAACAAATAGGAAATCATCGAATAATATCCGAACAAATCCACTATAAAGTATTTGGTTGCAAATAATTCCATCCGAGATCCCTTTACAAGAACCTGTAAACAACTGGTAGAAATATAGCTTTCAACACACCTAACAATCATATGAGAGAAAATATAACAAGAAAACAAGTAATCAATTTTAATTTTCTTAAAATAAAGACTAGGGCGATATACCCGAGCTGACGAAAAATTGAACTAAAATCGTACTTCTACCAGATGTTGAAAATTTTCTCTCTTTTCTCTTTTCCTTGTGGCACACCTTTTGCTGAAATGATCTCTTATGTGCCAAAAAATTAGAACATGGCCTTTTATACCCATGTGGCCACTTAAACAACCACTTTGCGGCCCACTAGTGGAGCACCTTTGCAAATCCACCCAAGCTTGACGCTTAAGTGGCCATTTCGTGCCCTTTTTGTGGTATGTCCCTGGAAATCCTCCAAGACCTAGCGCTTAAGTTGCAAGCTCATGGCCTTTTCGTGGAACATCTAGTGAACAGTTTCAATCTAGTGAACCTTATGCGGAACACTTTGATTGCTTTGGAAGTAAAAAAACAATACTTTCAATTGGTATGGAACTAATAAGAGAGTGACCCAAAACCGAATAGAATCAGAATTTGAATCATGAACTCCCCTCACGTGTTTGATTTATCAGTATAATTTTGATTGTGATTGGGTCAGGGAGGAAGAACTTGAGTGGTTGGTGATGACAAAGTTACTGGTAATTATCGGAAGGGTGATGGTGGTGGTGATTAAGTGGCTATGGTGTTAAAGAATTAACTCATCCAAAAAGATTGTGTGAATGCCCAAGAATGACTTTTTCTAATAGCATGCATCTTCACAAAGATGTATGAAACTTGAAAAGAGTACAAATTTACTTCACAAGAATGCTGACCTGAGAGTGGTTAGTGTTAGACTGATGTGACTGCTGCTGGGGAATTAGCAGTCATTTTCAGTTAAATGGAACAGAGTCAGCCAGCAAATTTTTTTAAGTTCATTTCAGTTTTATCCATGTCATCCTCTGATTTTTCTTTGCTTTTGTATTCATTGCTTTAAATTGACTGTGATATTTGGAAGTGTTGAAAGGACAGTTTTGTTCTGTTTCATTTTGAATATTAGTTGGAATTAGGTTTCTTCTAAACTATTCAACTCAAAGATCATGCATGGAGTAGTTATTACTATGTTTTCTTGATATACAATAGAAGTAAGCTTCCTTTTTATCAATGCGATAGCAGGCAGAGAAACATACTTTTTGATTTTCATTGGATATTGGACATTTATTCTGATTTATTCAGCATTTCTTCTAATTTATAAAAGAGAGAACGGATACACATCATATCACATACTCAACAATTGCAGGCTTCATTTGATCTGCAAGTTCTTAGGAGACATGAAAATATAACTGCTCTGATTTTGGCAACCGTGAGGTCTTGTGATCATTCATGATGAAGGCAAATACTTTGAAGGCATTGAATGCAATGAATGATCTAGGAATTCCTCCGGAAATAGTCAAACCAGTTCTTCAGGATCTTTTGAAGTTGTATGACAGAAGTTGGGAATTCATTGAAGCTGAAAACTATCGTGTCCTTGCAGATGCTATTTTTGAGTTCAAGGAAGACAAGGTTCACTCTTTCATCTCCTACTTGTTCTTAAGCTTAAATTTTTAGTTTCATGGGTGCGCCATTGTTTGAACCTTCCAGGCTTTAGGAGAATCAGTATTTGAAATGAGAATAGGATTTATGCTTTTTTTCTGCAGTTTTCAGAAAATTTGCTTCTTGGTCTTTCCATGCCCCCCTAATGGATGACATCCCTATCCGTTTCTGAATAGGGAGTTGAGATCAACTGGGAAAGCACCGTGGATGGTAAGAGGTCCGAACCTTCATCAAAAAAATTTAGGGGACAAGAAGAGGATGAGGTTTCATCTGAGACTGATTCTACTAACATTATGATAGCTCACAAAGATGGTGATATTTTGCCAGCTTCCTTTGCTGCAGGAGCTGATGCAGGAACGGCAGAACCATCTCAGTCACATCCAAGAGACAAAAGAGCCAAATTTGGTTCTCAAGTACCCAAGAAGCTTCTCATGGACAAAGAAAAGGACCATATTGCATCCGTTGTGAAACCAATTTCTGCAAGAGCTTCAAGTTCAACGTGCATTAAACTTCCAGCAGGCGAATTTGGCTCTAGTCACGTGGAGATAGAGAATTTCACCAAGCAGAATAATGACAACTGTGGTGCTGGCTCTTCATATTCTCCAATGAGCTGTAAAAACCCTCTTTTAGGTACCTGCATTGTCTCTGTTCAACTGATGAGGTTAATCCACAAGATACAGAAGAGCAAAGTGTGTTTATCATTAAGAGTTGTTTACATGGAACGACCATCGTGTTCACCAGTTTGAATGACGCATTCTCAAGTAGCTG
This sequence comes from Nepenthes gracilis, assembly GCA_033239525.1. NCBI lineage: Eukaryota > Viridiplantae > Streptophyta > Magnoliopsida > Caryophyllales > Nepenthaceae > Nepenthes > Nepenthes gracilis. Next base: position 18,211,052 of record BSYO01000007.1, read on the forward strand.
CTTTCAACCTTTATTAGTGTCTGATTCACATCTTTTAGCATAACATGGTTTTTTGCTTTAGGTTCTATTGGAACAATTTATTTGCAAGCTTGCTTAATAAGTTTGTTATGAGATATACTGTATCTTATGAATAGTATGTGTACCTTGGAATTGGTTAGTAATTCTGCTGATAGATGTTTCATTGCAGTATCATCTTCTGAAGTAATTAATCAAGATGGCCTTGATTGCACTGTGAGATCATCCGAAGAATTTTCAAGAGACACAAAATCTAAAGATGTTTCAACTAAAAATGAACAAGGAACATCAACTTCACAGTGTTTGGGAATTGACAGAAACCCCCCTTCACAAGATGGCCTCTGTCACACTAGGAAATCCTCTGATGAATTTTCAAAATACAGAAAACCTAATGCCGCTTCAACCAAAAAGGAACAAGGAACTTCAGCTTCAGAAGGTTTGGGAGATACCGGAAAGTCCCTTTCACAAGATGGCTTTGGTCACACTAGGAGATCCTCTGAAGAATTTTCGAGGGACAAAAAATCTAAAGATGTTTCAACTGAAAAGGAACAAGGAACTTCAACATCACAAGGTTCAGAAGACACCAAAAAGTCCCCCTCACAAGGTCTTGGTCACACTAGGAGATCCTCCAAGGAATTTTTAAGATACAGAAAACCTAAAGACGATTCTACTAAAAAGGAACGAGGAACTTCGACATCACAAGGATCGGGAGATACCAAAAAGCCCCCCTCAAAAGATAGTCTTGGTCACACTAGGAGATCTTCCAAGGAATTACCAAGAGACAGAAAACCTAAAGATGATTCTACTAAAAATGAACGAGGAACTTCAACTTCACAAGGTTTGGGAGATGCCAGAAAGCTGCCTTCACAAGATGGCCTTGGTCCTGCTAGGAGATCCTTTGAAGAATTTTCAAGAGACAAAAAACCTACGGACGTTTCTACCAAAAAGGAACAAGGAACTAGAACTTCCCAAGGTTTGGGAGTTACCAGAAAGCCACCTTCACAAGATGGCCTTGGTCACACTAGGAGATCCTCCACGGAATTTTCTAGAGACAGAAAATCTAAAGACGTTGCAACTAGAAAGAAACAGGAAACTTCAACTTTGCAACTTTTAGGAGATAGTGGAAAGCATCACCTGCCCTTTTTTATTGATGATATAACTAAGGGTGAAGAAAAGGTGAAGATTTCATTGATGGACGAAAATGGCAAGGGTGATCGACCAAGTTTCTTTTACATACCAAAAAATCTAATCTATCAGAATGCACATGTCAATATCTCATTAGCTCGGATTTCAGATGAGGATTGTTGCTCAAACTGTTCCAATGATTGTCTCTCACTTCCCGTACCTTGTCCTTGTGCTAGTGAGACTGGAGGACAGTTTGCATATACACCTCAAGGCCTTTTAGAAAAGGAATTTTTAAGATCTTGCATTTCTATGAACCTGGAACCTGAAAAGCACCATTTGGTTTACTGCCAAGACTGCCCAGTAAAGAGATCTAAGGATGAACCATGTAGGGGCCATCTAGTGAGGAAATTTATCAAAGAATGCTGGAGCAAATGTGGTTGCAACATGCAATGTGGAAACAGAGTAGTACAACGGGGTATCACCCGCAATTTGCAGGTGAAACTCAATTTTAAGTTTCTTCCTGATCGTGGGTTTTATGGGTGTTCTTATCTGTTTCGTATCTTGATTCACTTGAACATTAGAATGGATTTATTTTACAAATACCAATTCAACTGAAATGTTTGTACTCAATGTTTGACTTAATGTCAAAAAGAGACATCCTGTGACATGGTTTTTGTTTCTGCCTCCTGAACTTCAGTTTGCAAACAAATGAAATTGGTAATGTTGGAAAGTGTTGCATTTGTTTGTACTATTTTAGTACATGAGTTTAGTGGTAAGGAAGTACCCTAGATGATAATAAAAGTTCGTTTAAAATAAAGATGCTAGAAAAAACAAAGAAACAAATTGGAAAGCACATGTACCTCTTTGCTAGAACCGTCAGTGCATGGCTTTTTACGGGCTGGAGGTGGTATGAACACAGCACATTCAAAATGCTACGAAGGCTGGTTATGGTAAAGCAGTCTAAGCTAGGATGGAACAGCAATAGTAGCATGTATGCAATCTTATGTCTTTTGGTAATTTGTGAAGCAAGCCACCTGGACAGAATTTGCCATGGCTAGATTTTGACATACTGAAGAGAGGCGGTTTGTTTATTTTTTTTCCTACAGTTACATTTAGTATATTACGAATTGTATCATATGAAAGGGAATTATTACTTTTTCCCAAAAAAAATTATGGACAAAATGATCATAATTCACCAAGAGTTATTATGTCCTTATGCTGTGATAAATTCTTTTGGCAATTCTTTTGGTGCTTTTTTGCGAGAAATAATTTTGTGACGTTAGTGACACATCATATTCCCTTGAAAAATTAGCTGTTTCTTCAAGTGGCTTTCTTTTTACATTTTCTTTCTTTTCCCTTTTGTGTTTTGAGAGAATGATCTTGATGACATGGTCTACCTTTCAGGTTTTCTGGACACATGACGTAAAAGGATGGGGACTTCGTACCCTGGAAAACTTACCTAAAGGTGCTTTTGTTTGTGAGTATGTAGGCGAGATTTTAACAAACACAGAGTTATATGAAAGGAATCAGCAAAGTGGTGGCAATGAAAGGCATACATATCCAGTTCACCTTGATGCAGACTGGGGTTCAGAAAGTATTTTGAAGGATGAGGAGGCACTCTGCTTGGATGCAACATTTTATGGAAATGTTGCTAGGTTTATTAACCACAGGTACCTATACATATGCATATGCATATATATATATATATGTATATTTATTTATTTATTTATTTATATGCAAGTATATGAAATTAATTTAAGTATGAATGTCTGGTTCTGTTTGTTGCTTTATGTATGTATGCATACATGAATGTATTGTTCTCTTTGTTGCTTCTTCAATAAGTTGTCCCCACACTTGTGACATCATACATCAAATAGAGCTCTTTTCTTATGTTGGTTGTGATGATCAGATCAGCAAGTTTAATTTTCCTTGCCCATTGAAAAGAAAATATCTTGCGAGGGCACATGGATTTCATCCACGATGTGTGTGATATTGTGACACTATATGTTAATCTGAAAAGTTATTTTCCCTCTTCCAGATGCCATGATGCCAACTTAATCGACATTCCGGTGGAAGTTGAGACCCTTGATCACCACTACTATCATGTATGAAAATTATTTTGTTCTCCTGCAGCTTCATGTTAACTTGCCCATGTGAAATTCATGTTTTTGGGTTACATTGAAACATGATTTAACTAGTTGGCTTGTGCTATTTTTGTGCAGCTTGCATTTTTTACAACAAGAAATGTGAAAGCTTTTGAAGAACTAACATGGGTCAGTTCTTACTTGGTTTATGCTGGATGATTCTACTATTTATCTGAAGTTGTTTAAAGATATTGGCGACAATATTTTATACATATGCCACATTTTTGCTCCGAAGTATTGTTATTGATATGGATTTAATGAAAATCATGAGAAGCTGATGGGAAATGCACTGCCCTCCACACTGATTCCGCCTTTCCTTTGTGCTTGGACATAATCATTGATCAATTTCTCATTTGATGACATTCTTTTGATTTTTTCCCTTTTTTCTCGCCCCATCCAGTTTATGATTTGCTTTCTGAGTTTCAGATGAAGAAACATCTTGTGGAGTTAAACATATCTGAAAATATGTAGAAAGGATCTTTAGCAAACTACTAATGATAATTATAATGATACTGGATGCAGGATTATCAGATTGACTTCGATGATGATGATCATCCCATCAAGGCATTTCAATGTTTCTGTTTAAGTACATTCTGCCGAAATAAGATTAGAAAAGGTCAGTATACGATGACTCTATCCCAAAAGAGCAGCAAGGTGCACGAAATTCTCGTTAAACGTAGGGTCTGAGGGAGGGTCCGACTATTTTTAGCCTATTATACACAATTTTATCTTGTATTATGCAAGATATTTTCACGGCTCAAATCTGTAACTATGGTTAATTACAAGTCATAGCATGAGACCAACCTGTTTTTGCAGGTAAAACAAAGGCAAAAGCTGAAGGAATCACCGTGCAGCATGACAGGAAACGACAGTGCCAGCCGTCAGCTGAGTGATTGGAGTTCAATTTTCCCAATCTAAAGCGGCACACTTTCATCAATCCATTCAAAGTAACAAAAAGGGAAGCCAACGGACTGCATCTTGTGAATTCAATGGCTGTGGTTCTTCTCCTTTTTGGTATGGTTCTTCAAGCTGGGAGGACAACAATGTTGAAATCCATAGGTTTCAGGTTCAATACCCCTCTCCTTCAGCATTAATTAGACAAAAAATAGGTCACCTTTTATTCATTTTGTCTGCTAAATTTTGGGAATTTGTTTTTGGAGATGCCTAAGTTTCTGTTCGGTCCATGTTTTGTTTGTGATGTTATTTATCAATGGAAAAATAATTGTTTGAATAGTGCTCTTGAACATACAATCCTCTTCTAGACGTTATATTTATTTGTTTCCTCAATGGTTAAAATTATTTTAAAAATAATTGATGATAAAAATAATATAATCTTTTAATATTAGCATTACATATTACAAAGATAGATCGCAATCACCTAAATAAGGAGAAAGAACCTAGTATTTAGATGGATCGTATAAACTGCTTAGAGAAGCTCTAACTTAGAGCTTCCTTGAAAAGACAATTTCTTGAAAAGATTTTCAATTTCTTGGCATATAAGAAAAATCCCTTGTGGTCCTATATAATAGGTATAATATCATCAATTTTAATAAGCTTGTAGTAGTAAACTATGGTGACATTGGGTAGCTACCCGGTCAACAGCAGCTGTACCAAAGCATCATGTGACTTTCATGCAAAACTTTTATTAACGAGTATTCGTGATAGACGGTCGATGGCGAGCCATTGATGATTTTCTTATTTAAGAGATGACTGTTGAATGTAAGCTTAAATTTTTCATTGGTCGACTTATTATTTCTTAAGTGCCAAAGGTCAAAAAAATGCAGGAACAAACCTGAAAAATGCGGAAAATCTTTAGACAAAGTATTTTTCAACATATGGGCAGAACCAGAAACCACAACTTCTGGGGAGGTAGAAGAAAGAGTAGGATTATGAAGCAGGGGAAAGGGGAGGGAAGATTATCAAAACATTATTCTATCTTTCGCCAGCACCTGTAGTGAGGTTCAGGGGGCTCGATTCCCATTAGGAGGCCACGATTATATTGTGTATATTAACACCAGAAGCACAATCATGAAATGCAGCTGCTGTTGTACAGAAAGAGCGTTTGGAGATCCCTACAGTTTACTGGATACAGCCAGAAATTTGGTGTGACGCCCCTGAGCTATGATTTTGCCCGTCTCCTTCTTCCGGAGCTCTACACTCACAACCGCTATAGCTTTCCCAACACGTAGATTCTTGGCTTCGATTTCAATCTCCTCCTAAAAATGAAAAATGTTTAAGAGAATCAAATTAATCACCAAATTCATGAAAGAATCGCAGCAAAGCCACGTTAGTCTAAGTCATCACTGAGCTCAGACCTTTAACTGAAAGAGAGAGATATATAGAGAGTGACAAAGAGTGCATCTATCGCGGAAGAGAACTAGTTATCAAAGTTTTTGACAAAGGAAAACGACGATAAGCTGGCTAGCTACCTTTGATATTTTACGCCAAAAGCTAGCTCACTCTGCACCCAGTGATTCTCAAAATCTTAAGAGAATATGCTGAAGATAATACCAGTGTTTGTAATGTTATGCGCCAAAATTCTCATCAATCATTCTCCTTGCTTTTAGAGTTCACAAAATACATCAATTCTATTGAGGACATTTCTACTTTGTGCGGCATTCTCGCATCTCTCTTTTTTGTTTGATTCGAATCTTAGGTGATGGTACCGACTCTGTTGACTTCACTATCGATCGTTTTATCTCTTTCTAGAATCTCAGGGAGCACCTACGAATGAAGAACAGGTAACTGACCTCTTGACTACTGGATTGTTCACCAATTCGATTATGCAATTTTTTTTTCGTTCCCGTTAAATATCTATTAGCTTCATTTGAAACCCTAGATATTCAGCAGAGAAAATAAAATATATTACAAAAGTCTAACTACAACCAGTTAGTGAACAAACTATTCCAAACCAAATTCAATCCAATCACATGATCGACTAATTGAGCTTGAAAATTCACAATTACGTAAAGAAGAGAGAGTAGATTACATTGGGAAGAGCTCCTTCTAAGTAGGAGACGTTGATTTCGACGGAAACGCCAGTGGAGGGAACTCCAACGGAATAGATAACGGCGGAACCCACCATATCAACCAGCGACGCGATCGCCCCACCGTGCAATGTATTCGCCGTATTCTTCCCGTTCATAATCATTGATTAGTTCATAAAGAAAGCGGATTTAGTCTCATGCATTTTTGTTGAGGCAGAGAGAGAGCAGAAAGGCGTACCAGGAGTCGAGGGGGGACTCTATAAGAGCAGAGGAGGCGGCCTGGTTCGACGAGATCAACGCGGATGCCATGTACGATGAAACGCTCGAAGAACTGCAACGGCAATTCGTGGATCTTTGTGGGTTCGTAATCAGCCGGTTCTTTCTCCAAGTACTTCCTCACCTTCTCAAATTCCATTCTCTCTCTCTCTCTCTCTCTCTCTCTCTTTTCTTCATAAAACAGTGATTTCTAGGTTAACGAGTTCTTTTTTATGAGTGTTATTACCGTTAACCCAATTTTTACGCTTCCACTAGATTTAAAGATAAAGATTAAAAATTAAATTATTATTTAAATTATTTAATATAAATTTTATTATTTAATTATTTAAATTTTAATTTTTATTGTTGAGTTCATATAATAGCCTAAAAATTAGTTTCACATTAACAAATCTCCCGATATCTTACCCCAATTTCTTAGATTTTTCTACCGTAAAATTAAAAGCTGAAAAAAAATAAATAATTAATTTTTAATAATTATTTAAATTATTTAATATAATCTTCCTAACTTATCTTTTTAATTTGTATTCCTAATCTTTAAGTAATATAGGAGTCTAAATAATAGAACGACTGCCACAACTATCATCAAACATGACTAGAAAAGTTGTTACACATATTTTCAATTTTTTTTATTTGCAAAATTCAGACCTTTATTTTTATTTGTAAATTTTATTATATAGGTAAAATAATAACAATAATAATACTTATCTATAAATAGATAAAATTTAAATATCATAAGTACTGGGCTTGACATATCATACAATCCCAAAACAACACAATAAGCCATAAATTTAATAGATAAAATTCAATATGTCAAATTTTCTAAATAACTTAGTCAAAATCATAATCTTACACATATAGTTCGTTATATATATACGAATATCAAATTTAAAGTCAGAGATCTAAAGTCAAACAAATTTAAAAATTATATCAAAATCTATAAAATTGGCAAAGTCAGAATATTTCAAAAGCAAATAAATATGATGCAGGTCTAATCAAAAAATAAATGATCAGTGACTCGCACACTGATTAACTAAAAGATTAATTTTGATGACGGGTTACACATACTCTTGATAATATTATGCTAAAAATATTATTATTAAAAACTCATAAGTGGACTATATATATATATATATATATATTTTTTACAATTATGGTCAAATATTACTTTATTTTGTCACTTGTGGATAATAGCTATTTTTTTAAATATATATGATATATTAGAACGTCTGAATATATGTATCGTCAACCTTATAGTGGTTTTAAAAAAATAAATGGAAGACTATGTAATAAAACTTTTTCACTCTGTGGAATAAGTGTAAATATAAAACCTTTTTTTACCCCGTACAAAAGGTAAAAAAAACTCGGATCAAATAATAAAATAATAAAAGTCATATTGGAACACTTCTATGGAATGTCACTTGCAAGGTTAGATGCTGAATGTTTTATAGCTGTCTTTCACAAATATTTTCGTATATGAATATAATTTTTTAAAATATTCTTTTATTATGTGAAAAATAAAAATTTTAAATATTCAATAAAATCTAATGAAATTTTAATACATTTAGTAATATATATATATATATATATGTATTCAAATTGTGATATAAAGAGTTAAATGTATGTACAGTAAAATAATAATTATCGGTAAAATTAAAAAATTATAAAAATAGACCAAAAAATAGATTTAACTATATCTATTTTAAACCTCTAATCCAATAAATAATATGTAAAAAAGTTATAAAATCTCATTTCTTCTGATTTTCTCTCTTTTTTCTCTTTATCATTACTTTTTCTTTCCCTTTTCTCGCTTTTCCTACGCAAAATGAATGAAAATAGAGTAAATAGCCCTTAAAATACTAAATCGATGCACAAGCACTAGATATACACGCATCAGCCATCACCCAAAACATATAGGCGTGTATGAGTATCATATCATGCGTAACTCAAATGCCAATATTTTACCTTATCAATGCATGAGCATTATCACAAATGCATCTCAGGCACCTCATATTCTGTCTAATTCACATATAGGCACCTCAAATACAACAAGTGTAGAGACAGGTGTTTGCCTAATATTCTTAAATTTAATTTTTTTTTAATTTTTATTATAATTATGTTCTAAATTGACAAATTATATTATAATTATAACATCATAAATCATAAATAAGGAATTAGGCATTATAATTCTCTTTTCCTTATAAAATTTTGTAATCAAAATTTACGTACTTTATTAAACAAAGATAAAAATATTTCTCTCAGATCTCATCATTGCATTTTCAAGTCACTACAACGAATGAATGACTTCTTCAAAACATTTTGACTAATGGAATTATTTTAGTATGCAAAACTTGAAATTTTTCTTCCAAAATTTGAATTAAAACCCCAACATATATTAAATTATTATCAATCTATTATGGTTTTTATTTGATAACCTGCGATGCGTTATTTTTTAAGTATCAAGATATGACATATGCCATGACAATCCGTTAAATTGGGAAGTAAGGGTAATATGTAAGCCGCATCTTCGACTCACTATAAAATCTTGAATCGACCAGTGAATCATGCTTTTAATTTTTTCTTCAACCTAAATGTCAAAATTCATTTTCATGGAAACACATTAAAAAATACATAATTGTCCACCTCAAAGTTCAAATCAGATCTCCATTATTAGCGTAACCCTTCTAATGACCCTACACTACTATGAGAAAATCTCAAAATAATTTGGCCTTATCCAATGTGTCTTGGATAATATCAAGAAGCAAAAGTTTACAATCAACAATATCTTTCTAATTGATAAAAGACCTACATCTCCTTTTATACAAAGCCTTAAATTTGATCATCCCAATATTCGACTGATAGATGTTATTGTAAGCAAATTCAGCAAGTGACAAATATTTATTTTAATTTTCTTTAATCTCTAAAATTGGGGCTTTACGCATCTTCCAAAAGTTGAATCATTTTCTCTAACTGTTCATCTATTTATGGGTGAAAAGTCGTATTGAATTTTAGATTTGTACTCAATTTCTTATACAAACTTTTCTAAGATTTTTATGAACCTTAACTCTTTATCTAAAATAATTGAAATAAGGATTTCATGCAACCTCGTAATTTTATGTATATACAACGGTGTCAAATGATCCCTTGAAAATATTATTCTCATAGGAAGAAAATGAGTTAACTTTGTCGATTGATCAACAATTAGCCAAATCTAATCATGATTTCTTACCATTTAGGCAAACTTGATACAAAATTTATCATAATATGCTTCCACTTCTATCTAAAAACAGGCAAAGGTTGTAAAAATCCTGAATAATTTCAATATTCAGCCTTTATATGTTGGCATATGATACATCTTTCCACAAATGTAGCTATCTCTTGCTTCATGTTTCGTCACCAAAAAAGTTTGTTCATATCTTGATCTTGATATATTTTATTGGTTTTAGGATGAACAATGTGTTTTACTCTATGGGACTCATATAAAAATCTTTTCATAAGGTTTTTAATGTTATCATACAAATTCAATCTGTGAACCTAATAACTATATCATTCCAAATGTTAAAATTTGCTCACAATTTATTGTTCAAATCTCTAGTAATTTACAATGAATATGAATCATTGATCTAGGACTCCTTAATCCTTTCCATAATTACCGGTTATATTTAAAAATATGATATGATTATCTTCAAGCCTTGGAAGTGTAAATGAATATATAATTTTTCATTTCATCAAATATCTTTTATTCTTTCATCATCATATGAACCATCATGTTTGAAAACTTTCGACTCAATGTGCCTATGACAACGTTCGTTTTCCATAGCTAATATTTGTTCTCACAAATATAATCTTTTAACAAATTTACTTAATGTCATTGCCTCATATTTAACCCCCTTTTTACAAAAATAAATACCTTAGGCTCTTGTGGTTGGAATATACCGCCAACTTCTCTCCGTACAAATACATCCACATTTTCAAAGCAAATGTTACTACAACTGCAACTGAATCGTGAATAGGGTAGTTTTATTCATGCACTTGAGTTGCCTTAATCTATTGACAATAACCTTACCATGTTGTGCTAATATACAACTCGATCCTTTTATTAATGCATTGTAATATACCATAAAACTTCCGGTGCTCTCAAAAAAAGCTAAAATCGCCACAAAAATTATTTGATTCTATAATTCTTGAAAACCTTTCTCACAATCCTTATCTCAATAGAAAGCCACCTTCTGAGTCAGATGCATCAGCAGCACTTGAATCTTTTTAAAAAATTTTAACAAACTATTTATAATACCCAGGCAATAACAGAAAACTATAAACGTTCATGACATTCATCAGTTGTTCTTAATTGGCCACAAATTTAATCTTCTTTTGAACCACCGTCACTCCTCCTTTAGAAATGATGTATCCAACAAACAACACCTTTTCAAATTAGAATTTATATTTCTTTAACTTCACAAATAATCACCTATCTCTTAACATCTATAAGATAATTCTTAAATAAATCTCATTCTCCTTAAAACTTCATGAATGGACCAGAATATTATCGATAAAGATTATCATAAATTGTTCCAAATATGATAAAAAAAATCTTATTCATATTTTCATAAATGCTGCAAGCACATTAATCAAGCCAAATCACGACACCAAAAATTAATAGTGGCTGTATCTTGTTCTAAATGATGTCTTCGGTACATCCTCTCGCTTGATCCTCAGCAGATGACACCTCGAATACAAGTCATTCTTAAGGAAAACTTAGGCTCTTTATAATTAATTAAACAAATCATCAATTCTTAGCAAATAGTCTTATTCTTGGTAGTGATCTTATTGAACTCTCGAAAATCAATGTATATAGACTTATTGATCCGTTATTCTTTTAAATAAATCTTTTTTCTAACAACTCCTATAACTACTACTCTAATTCCTTCAATTCAAATAAGGTTATTTTATACAAATCCCTCGAAACAGGTGCGTATTAAATCAATTGCAAATTTGATCTCCCTATTCGAAAACAAATCAAGCAATTCCTTTGAAAAAAATTTTAAATTTTTATATCACTAGAATATCTTCAATAGATACATTATAGCTTCCAACAAATGTGATATAAACTAAATAAGTTTGGCACTCATTACAAATTATATAGTTTGCAAGCAAAGCTGACATCAAATATGTCAACTCCTTCTTGATGTTCCCTTGAAATTCAAAAGATTCATACCCGAAAATATAAAATAAAATTGTCTTATTAAAGCAAATCAATACTTGCATGATAACATACTAATCAATCAAGTTCCAAAATGATATCAAATTCATACATCTTTAAACAAAATTAAAACTACAGATAATTTAAATCCATTAACAGAAATCAAGCATTTAGGATATATGAAATTAGCCACCAAATATTTGCCCACCAAAATGGATACTATCAAAGTATAATCTAAAATTTGAGGAAATAAACACAAAATACAAATAAATTTATGGACCATTTGCTCAAGCAACCTTCACAATCATCGCATAAGTCTTTCCTAGAATAGTCAACTTTCGTTTTGTATGTCTTAGTAGCAATGGACACTCTATCATCATATAGCCAATTTGATCACATTTGAAATAAGTTCTAGTTTGCTACTAGTACGGTTACCCTGTGTTGTATTTTCCATAGTGGCCACATATCGGCTTAGATTGTTGTGACTTTTTCAGCAATGATTGGACACCAATAGCTTTACTATTGTCCTACGCCTTCAACTTCAAATGGGATTCTCCTGATCATGAATTTTAATTTCCATGACTAATCAATCTTCTTTTGATAACTTTTATTCTCTCTTACTCTTGCTCAATGAGTGAGACTTGATCGAGCTTTTTTCCATGCGTAATTGAAGCAATTGAATATCCTACTCAAGCTTATATGATTGATTAATAGAAATATTTCAACACTCAACATTTGTCATATATTTCATACCTCAAATATGAAGGCACTAATTATTTACAGATCAAAATTTGAAACCTTTTGAAAAATTTTCTACCTCTCCTAACTTCATCTACAACTACGTAAAGAGTAAAATGGAAGAACTCCATAAATTTGGTATTGTATTTTACCACCAATCTATTCCCTTACCTCAAGTGGGTAAACTCATTTTTCTTCTATTCTTGAACACTCACTAAAAAATACTTCTTTATAAAAGCCTCTAAAAATACATTGCAAGAGCTCTTCTCATTCTCTATGTCCAAAATCATCTTTTGCATCGAACACCAATGGTTGGCTTCTTTGTTTATCTTATAAGCACTGAATTTGACTTTCTATTTCTCATGACATATAATCACCTCAAACACATTTTCTTCTCAATGAATCTAGATCTTCGTATTAATTAGGTTTGAATTACTCAAGAACTCATAAAAATCTTTTATTTATGAAGCTATCAAAGGGTATCATGACATACCTTGGTTTTCCACTTCTTTGTCTTTTGCAAGCTCCACATCTTGCCATTGGACCATAGGATTCATTATATCCATTATCCTAGCCATTATAGCCAAATTGTTTTCCTCCCGAATAGAATCAGCTCCTTTGACTTACTAGTATCTCAATACCTATTATATAACAAATTCTAATTTTCTCAAATCATATAGGATGCTCCCTTACATCTTTCTCTAATATCATTTAATGTCATGTCTCTAGTTTGAGTAAGTAAAATAATGCCATCAATAATAATAATGATCCATAAATAAATAAAATCTCAATACTCTAAATTTCATGTCGGATATATCATGCCAATACTATAACAATATTATAAGCCATAAATTCAACAACAAATATAGGACACGGTCAAAGTAAGCACTATCTAACTTTAAAATAATATAAGAATGTCCTCAAATCTAAATACTTGCAAAAAAAAATATCTAACCAAATATCAAAATTATCACAAAATAAAACCACATAATTAATATATTTGATACAACATTTCAAAATATACAAATTATAAAACAATTAAAATATATAACAACTCAAAATACAAATACAACCATAAATAAACAAATCTTTGCTGATTATTCTTCTACAATTATGTAAGTATTCATAATCTTTTAATCTAAAATAGTTAAAAAAAATATTACAAATTATAAGTTTAACACTCATCTAATATGTATATATGATATAAAATAGATTGAAATATGAAAAATCGTAAAACATATGTGAAATTTGGTATGACAAACGTTCTAAATAACACAATTCAAATCATAACTTCATATATAAAGTCCATTACACATATGCAAATATCAAATTATACAAATTATATGAAATTATCAAAAATTTAAATCATATGATTTATCTGTAAAACTTAAAAGAGCAAAATTATGCAAATTCAAAAATCATATTAAAATTTATAAATCTAAAAAAGTCAAAACATATCAAAAATAGATAAATATAATGCATGTCAAATTGGAGAACCAATGATCGGTAACTTGCACATTGACTAATCAAAAGGCCAACTTTAAAAACGAATTATATATATTCTCAATAACCTTAGGTCGGAATATTATAATTAAAGATCGTATGTAGACTTTCTATATATTATTTTCTATAAATAAGATTAAATGCAATTACTTTTGCCACCTGTAGATGATATATATATTCCTCAAATGTGCATGATATATTAAGATATTTAAATATATGTATCAATAATTTCTTATAATTGTTTTAGAAAAATAAACTGTGGAATCTATAGCAAATCTTTTCCACTATATAGAAAAAATATGTAAATATAGTACTTTTTATCTAGTAAAAAAAGTATAAATTTAGATCAAATAACAAAATAAGGTTATTACCAAAATACTTGTATAGAATGTCACATACAAGGTCAGATACAGAATGTTTAATAATGTTCTTTCAAAAAAAAAATTTTATATGAATATAATCTTTTAAAATATTTATTTGTTCTGTAAAAAATAAATAAAATCTTTAAATATTTGATAAAATCTAATAAAATTTTAAAATGTTCAATGAAGAACAACACACATGTAATAATATTCAAACAAAAACATAAAGGATGACATACTTGTGTAATAAAATATTCAAAAATAAATTAAAGAATGAATTTAAATTTACTTATCTCAAACATCTAATTTAGTAAGTCCGACATGAAAAAAGTTTTAAAATCTTATTTTTTTTCTCCTTCTTTCTCTCTTTTTTTCTTTTTTTCCTTCTCTTTCTCTCTCTTCTTTTGCCTTTTTCTTGCAAAATGAATGAAAATCAATTAAAGAACTTTTAAATACTAAATTGGTATATAAGCGCCCGATGGCCGTGTATTAGGCACCACACGCAATATATAGGCATGCATGAAACTGCATCGGATACAACTCATGCATAAAAAATTTACCTTATTCGTGTATGAGCACTACCACATGCACACCTCAGTCACCCTACATTGTATCCAATCTAAACACTATCACCCATTAGATGGCAATCAAATATAAAACTATTACGTCAAACATGTACATCAGTGGAAACAAGTATTGGTTAGGCATTGGCCTGATATCTTCAAATCATATTTTTTTTAAATTTTTTATTATATAATTATTTTTTAAATTAATTTAATATATTTTAGTTGTGATGTCATGAATCATAATCGAGAATTTGAGCATGACAATATTCCAACCCAAAATCAAACTATCATGTTCAAATTCAACTATATTGTTTTTATTTCATGTTTTTTGTATTTGAATCCCATAGTTACATTGTCACTCACAACAGGTCGAATATTAGGGCAGAATTATATTTGTATAAAGATAATGCAAGAAAAAAAAAAAAAAAAAAAAAACACACACTCAGTGCTAGGATAAAAGAAGGTTTCATAATTCATATATAAGGAAAGGCACATGGATTAACCATTCTACGGGTATAAATAAAAGAAGAAAGAGAAATTCATTAATTCAGTAATGTTACTTAATTCATTCATTTACAACCATATTACAATACATTTTATCTATGATTTATTTTTTTTTATTTTAAATTTGGTAGATTTTATTTGTAGAGATTGAGCAGTAAAAGAGTCGTAAATTAATAAGACAAGTAGCATTATTGATGACTATGTGCGGGCCAACTGGTGGAGGCTAAGAGGGTAAGAGTAAGAAATGGGGCCCTTGTAGGCCCTGAGGGCAAGTATTTGGTTGACAGCTTGCGTTGGGTGGAAGGCATCCCAAAAGACGAAGTCATCCCTCTTCTCGCAGGGCACCGACAGTGGAAGGCATGTTATCTGGCCTTGGTTCCTTCCTAGTCCACAGCACCCTCTGTCCACCACGCTAAACCCTGCCACATTCACCACAAAATCCATTTATTAGGGTTTTAGCTTCCTAGTTTATCCTGTGTTAACGTTTAATCATTATAACTAGCAATGTTAGCAAATAATGTTGGATGTTTTTGAAATAAAATGAATGAATATTTGAACAATTATAATTGTTTAAGTAAATGAGATTATTCGAATAGATACATTTCTTCAAAGTCATTGAAAATATACATATTAGTAATAATGTGAAAAGATATAACTATTAAGAATTTATTTACTATTTTACTTCATCATCTATAAAAGGCACATTAATAATTGATTATCGGATAAAATAAAAAATATAAAAAAATATGAAAAAAAAAACTTACAAATAATCAAATTATTCTTATTAATTATTATACTAAAAGAAAGAATTAGTAAAATTTATACAATCTTATCTTTGATTAACTAGATGATTCTCAAATACCCCAATTTTTCCAAACAAATCAGTCAAGCCACATTCAATATATTCATGCTTGGCTTGGTATTTCTAATATCATAAATAATCTCAAGGCAAGGCTTGGTAAAACAAAATTAATAGGTTTAAGTTTAGGTCGTGGCTTGATTTACTTATGTATGGACGAGATAGATTAAGTAGAGCCTAATTGAAACTGTTTGTGGGGATAAACTTATAAATTTGTCAAATTTGAAATCTTAAATAAGTGTATCAATAAAATATTTACAAATTTATATATGGGTTTATAAATGGATCGGTCATTAATATTTAAATGAACCATTGTTTGTGAGTATACAAACCAACTTGTTTATAAGTCCATAAATAATTTTAACTGAATTACCTATGAGTATAAACAAATCAAGTTTACTCAAACTCAGACATTACTTAGTTATCTAATAGGTTTTAAAATTAGGTTCAATTGTCACTCATTTTTGTAAATAAACTATCGAGTCTATGAGTATTACCCATATATTAAAATGTAATATTTAGTACTCAAATATACATTATCTATTCCATTTTATCTATTAGCTTTCTAGTTATATAATTACTTGTATAATATAGTCAATGTATCTATTTCTATCTTCTTGTATATTTAACAAATCAACATACAATTACTATTCTTTACTTTTTCAAAATGGTATCGAAATTATAAACAAGCCAGTCACTCGCTCATATACTGTTTTACAAAATGATGTGTATATAGAATATTACTATGTTCTCGTAGTAGATATTTAATATTTTATAAATATTTTTATCGTATATAAGAATATAATAATATTTAATATATATATATTATTTTTTAATATAATTAAACTGGGTAAGTTAGATGATGAAATCTTACCATAGTGGGCTGCATTGTTGAGTATGTCCATGCAAGCATCATAAGAATTTCCAAAGAGGAAAACCGCATCCGAATGGTTAGAATTAAGCTGATCAACAAGAGATCTTAGCCTTGAATTGAACATCACAACCATGTCATTGACTAAGGACACGCATTTCCCGGGTGGTGCAGCCCCACTCGCGCGCTGATTGGGTATGCAGCCAAGTGGCCCAATCCCCGCTAAGAAAAACTTCCTCAGCCCTAAACTGTATAGCGCCTGCGGATATATTTTTTTAAATCTTAAAAAAATAATCAAATTATTTTAAATTTATTATATAAATATATTTTTTTCTATTATATTTTTTAATTATTTTATTTTATAGCTATAATGACTGTCTTATTGTGGCAAGACTTTCCTTTCAACAATGCTAATAAACTAGGATACATAAAGCTTTAAGTTGTTAGATGAAGGTCAAATACGATTATATTCTCTAACAAATAATAAGAATAATAAAACTTAATATTTTATTAAGTAGAGTTGGCCTTAGAAATTTTGATAATATAGATTATAAATGTCTATAAAATGGTCAAATAATAATCATTAAAACAATAATCATTTGAAACCATAATCATGTCAATTAACTAAAGTATAATTGTTGAATGAATCTTAGGTCATCTTGTTGAGTCAATGATAATGGGCTTGATCCGTATAGTTATGTATCTAGTTTTATATGATTAATTATTTTTATTAGGCTAAATGATGGGTTTGAAATTTATTTTGAACAATTGTATACATTTTTATTTTATATTATATAAGAGATTATTTTTTATGACTAAAATTGTGACCACTAGGTCATACAATAACTTTCTTATTATGCCAGTACTTTTGTTTCAATAGTATTAAGAAATTATCATATTAAAAAACTTTAAGTTATTAGGCAAAGGTTATGAATAATTTTATTTTCTAACAGACAATAATAATAATAAAATTTTATATCTTATTAAGTAAAGTTTGTGTTATAAATTTTTATAGTTTGAGTGGTGAAGGCCTATGAATGGTTAAACAATAATCAATAGAAACAATAATCATGACAATCAACTCGAATACAGTAGTATAACTCCTAAATGCATTTTAGGCCATTGTGGTTCAGTAAATGATAATGGATTCATTTCCTACAGTCATGTATCTGGTTTTACATAATCAATGATCTTTATAGGTAAGGTAATAAATTTGA
The DNA here is from genome assembly GCA_033239525.1 of Nepenthes gracilis. Taxonomy (NCBI): domain Eukaryota; kingdom Viridiplantae; phylum Streptophyta; class Magnoliopsida; order Caryophyllales; family Nepenthaceae; genus Nepenthes; species Nepenthes gracilis. The sequence goes on from BSYO01000007.1 coordinate 18,229,416, forward strand.
AATATGTCCCTAACCTTCGTACTTGATGGCAGATAAGGCAAAGAAGATTTTTTCCACCAAGGAAAAAAAGTAAAAAGTCTTACCAAAATTTGAGTAGAATAGTGTTGAATAAGAAGATCAGCATAGTCTTTGGGATTGTAAATGTAGCTGGTGGGATATAATGAAGGGAGGAGATAGTTGTTGATGTAGTCATTGCTTCCGAGGATCATCACCACCAATGAATTTGCAAGGTGGCCATGCAATTCCTTCTCGCTCATTTGCTCCTTTAATTGATTTCTTGTGCCCTCAAAATTTTCCACCTGCCTGCTCAAACTAAATCTCTCTCCCTGCATTCATTTCTCACGTTAGAAGATGATTTTTTAATCATTTTCCATCCAATATTTGAAAAAAAAATAAAAAAAAAAATAAGTCAATAGTAAAAAATAATAATAATGAAAGAATTATAAAATGAAACATTAATAATTGCTTTTATTAAAATAGGAGTACATACTGCAATTTACTACCTATCTGCCTTAATTATAGATAGATTTATAAGAGCTATTCAAGATAAGATTTTTGTTGTATTTTAATTTCTTTTTAAGTTTTCTAGGGCTAAGTTGGCCCTAAATGTAATATCTCATTTGTTCCTTTATATTATCTAATCGATATGATAATGGATGAATTAATGAAATGTTACACTAAAATAATTTTCCTAAGAATGTTTTAAGAGTAGTCTTATAACATATTGCAAGAGAGAAAAGAGCAGCCTTAATGTTCTATACTTTTACATTAAGTGATTTCATATGGTCAGATTTGTACAATCTTATACATATATTGTAGTACAACCTATCCATGTAACAATCTCATGCATTGGATTACACCCTTTAGAACAATGAGGCTAAAATTTTCATGGGTATAAGAAAAACATACCAGAGATTGTCCAGTTTCATCTAAAATTCCTGCAGAAGCTGAAGCATAGTTTATTCCACTAAGAATTTCCCTTCCAATGGCGAAAGGACTTGCAAAAGGTGGAATGTAGGGAAGACCCAATAAATCAGCTGTTCATATGACAAGGGCAAAGCTCACTCAAATCCCACAAAATTTGAAGCATCCCTTTCATCCACATTTATATCAACACGAAGATAAGGGTTTAAACTCAATAGCATATCTAGTATATTAGAATTATAATCGTTATTTATTTATTTATTTTTATTGAAATAGCAATTTTACTGTTTTGTTAGTATATATATATATATGATTATTATAAAGTTTTGTTAGAAATAGGTAAACTCATAAGTTTATAGGTTTAATTATTTCTACTTCTCTTAAAACTATAATCTCGAACCAAATTAATATTTGGCCACCATGGAGTTTGCAATTGATTGTGTGCTAAAATGTGCAACTAATGTATGGAAATCTCTTTTTGTGAGGGGTAAAAAGTCATTTTTTACTATTCCTATATTTATTTTTGTTGCTATTTCTGTATGCTGTAGGTTAAAAGAATTAATTTTTAACTTAACTATCACATGCTTAAAGTGACCAATTAATCAGTTGAATAATAATTTTTAACTTTATCATTCGATAATAATATTTTATTTTCACATTATTTTATTTGTTTAACTAAACATATCATAAGAGATAAATGTTATGTAATTAGGCCCACTTAACATTTTCTAATTTAAAGATTATTGGGATAATTGAATGCATGCAACTTTATGCTTAAGAATAGAAAAGCTATTTCTATGCTATGAATACAAAATATTTAAACCACAATTTAAATATTTTTCTATCATGTCAAATTTAACATTATTTAATAGACCATCAAGAAAAATAAAAAATATACACTTTGCAAATAATTTTATTAGAAAATACAATACCGAGACAATCAATGAAGGTCTTTCCATTGGAAAATCTCCCTGTAGGCCCTTGAATGAAATCAACCCCATAGGGAGCATAATTTGCCTTGGCGATAGAAGTCAAGTAGTTATTGTTCCCATTGTCTACCACCGAGTCTCCAAATACAAACATGCCTGAAAATTGTGGCGTTGCATTCACTTCCACCACCACTCTGCCCTTTGATAAGGCAAATGTGAAGGCGGCCGCTGCCACCACACTCAGTGACCAAACCTCTAGCCTAAAGCTCAAATTTTTCATCTTTTATTTGGCTAGTTATCTTAGGTTATTACTTTTATTTTGTGCTTACTTTCATATATAGCCAGTATACATCATGCTTTTTGACAGTCACTCCTCTTTGCCTTCGATGCTTTTTGGTGTGTAATTTGGCTTGCTTCGTCGGTTTCAAATTCTTGGCTCACGAAATTAGTGACCCCCATCCCATGCAAAATGATACAAATCCCAAAACAGTTACCATTCATATTTTTCATATACAGTATTTACATTAAAACATGATTTGATCATTATCTTATTAGCCCACCAACAAAAAAATATTTAAAAAATAACTATTTTTGTTTTTTTATCCATTATTTTCAATAAAATAATATCACATACATTATATGAGCACTATTTTTTCAATTGTAACAAAGGTTATATTATAATAACAACAAAATAATAATTATTATCAAATTTATAGATCTGCTTTTATAACTCCACTCGATTTTTAACACTTTAGCTCGAATCCTTTAAGGCATCTATCTCACATCGAAGCTCATCAAAACACCAGGCATAGTCGGGGATGAGGGTTGATTGATTTACCAAATCGAGTATTTTCATGTCTTGTTTTTAACCGCACGGGATTGAGTTGGAATGTCTCACTCGAATCATTATATTAAAAATTACTATTACTTAGTGGGTTTTTATTGATATCATACGCATGAATTTAATCTTAGTCTGGCCAAATGGATAAGTTTGTATAAACAAGAAGCTTTTTAATTATAAAACAACCACTAATAGCAGAGTGGTGGGAATAATATTGAATAAAAGGAATGAGTTTCTTAAATTATATAAAATATATAAGATATTGTATTATTTTAAAAGTCAAACTAATTATTGTATGTGTGTAGGTGTTACATAATCTATTAATTAATTAATTAATTCTACATATATATTTTCAAATATTATTTTTTTCTAATTCTTAGAGATAAATTAAAAAAAAAAAAGCAAAAAAAAAAGAAAACCGCGTTCATGGCACTCAAATAAGCATGTGAAAAGTGTTTTAACTTTGGCACCACTTGGCACCCCCCAGAAGTGGATTATGTGAAGACATTTTTAAATGGAACGTTCGTATATTTTTAACGGTATAATTATTTTAAAAATAATAAATAAAATAATATTTTAATAAATAATTTTAATTATAAAAATTCTTATATTATACCGTTAAAAAATAATAAAATATCTTATTTAAAAAATCATAATTTTGACCCTCGTGAAATAGCTTCATTTGGTCGCTCTCTGTCTCCCTCACTCACTCCAAAATGGAAGCCAGCTCACTTTTCCTCGATCTCCCGTTCCATTTATTCTTAATCAATAAATTGGAGGTCAAATATTCAATAAAGCAATAGTATCATATATTTAATTAAATTACTCAATTTTATTTTCTAAATCGAATTGTATTTATTTCACTTGATGAAATTAAAATAATATTTTATATTATATAGAGTAAAAATTTATATGGCTAACCTAGTTTTTGGAATAATTTTATAATGTATAAAAATTATTAAATTATTATATGTTAATATTTTTTGATTTGTATTATACTCTAATGTTACCTGGTACATACACTACTAAAACTTTCCAAAATAAAATTTATTTTTTACATAATTAATGTATATTAGTTCTTCCCATGCTTGCAAGGGGCTACGATACATAACACCTGTCATTAGATTATTTGTAATTTAATAGTTGAGATTTTATATATTAAAATAATATAGTATATAAATATTTTTTAAAAAATTATAAAATATTTAAATATTAGTATGATTAATAATATAAAAATATATATAACTTTTATATTTTAAAAATATTTTTTTAAATATTAAATTTTATTGGTTAAATCTCAATTCAACAATTATAAAAGTATTATATGGCCTGTGACATGCCTTACGTCGAAGCACCCACGTGTCTCTTTGTTCATATGCTCAATATACATTAATAAACCATAGAAAAGATTAAAGAGAAAAAGATAAAAATATCAATTTTATGAAGATAAAATTATGTAGATTTAATCATCCTTTTATTTGAATACATTTATCCTATTTTGACATTTGAAATAGTGGAGGTAATTATGGACCACTATCTCCCACTTTGTCCATGCCTCCATCAATGATCTTAAGTCATTTTTTCAATTTTCTTTTTCTTTTTTTGCACTTATATATAAGCATTTGTTTGGAGCTATACTCTCCTCATCACACAACCAAGTCCAATTCTTCACAGATAGATTGTAATTTTGGTTTTGATCATTTAGGATGATCACGATGCTTGATCATCCTGCAATATCATTTACCAGGATGGCGATTATGTCTTCGATTGTTGTGCTTTTAACAGTAGAGATGGTGGCAAGAGGCTTTAACTTCGGGGTTGATGCCTTGTCTATGAACTACTATATGTTGAGCTGCCCAATGGCAGAAGGGATTGTTAGGGATACGGTATTTAGATCCCTCCAAGATGATCCGACCTTGGCTGGCCCACTTCTTCGGATGCATTTCCATGATTGTTGGATACAGGTTTGCCAATACCTACCTAACCATATTCAATAATAGCTAAATTTACACAATCTAATATGTGTATTATAAATAGACTATCTTGGTCATTTGAATTCATAATCTAATATGGTCCTTTAAAATCTTTCTAATCCTTTTAAAATATATGTTTTGCTATAAAAATTGTTATATGGCATTAATTTTGGATAGTTATTATAATCTTAATGAGATAGGTTTACTCCATTTGTGTAAACTTTTCAAATATTTACTAGTTTGATATAGTTGACATCATCTGACATACTTTCTTTCAAAATAATGGATATTTGGATGTACGAAATTTTTATTGTGCATGAGATTTAAGAAAAAATTGAATTATTTTATGTCTATTTTATATGGTATTATCTTTAATTTTTATAACTTTAAATTAGAAATTGAATTATGGTTAATTTAGATTTTTCTTAACATATTCGTACATTTTAGGGTTGTGATGCATCAATTCTTATCGATTCTACAAAAGATAATACTGCCGAGAAGGACTCCCCTGCAAATCTAAGTTTACGAGGCTACGAAGTCATCGATGGAGCTAAAGATGAGCTAGAGAAACAGTGTCCTGGCGTTGTTTCTTGCACCGATATCGTTGCTATGGTGGCTAGAGATGCCGTCTTTTTGGTAAGAAGGCAGTAGAATTACAAAATTTTGTGATTAATCAAAATTCATCAATTATAATTAATTTGACGCTTTTTTTATTTAAAAATAATAATAAAAAAGACAGGAGGTCCAATCTATGACATACCAAAAGGGAGAAAGGACGGAAGAAGATCAAGAATAGAAGACACAATCAACCTGCCTTTTCCTACTTTTAATAGCTCGGAGCTCACTAGGGTTTTTGGAGGGCGCGGTTTCACCATCCAAGAGATGGTTGCTCTTTCAGGTTACCTTCAAATAATTTGAATATTTTTTTAGAATATTTTTAAAAATCTAATATTTAACCATCTATTTATATACAAAAACAAGTGAATAGATTTATCATATCATTCGATAGTATCCAATAAATGCCTTCTAAATATTCTATAAGAATATCTTCAATGATAATATTATCTTCTAAAAATTTAATATTTAGAAAACTCTAAATAATATATGAATTAGATTTTTTTTTCAAAGAAAATTTCAATAAAATTTTTTTTATAAAATAAAATATACGATAAATTTTAAAAGTATATAATAAATTAAGATAAAAATTTAAAAATCAAAAATATAATTGATATATTTTTACGTCAGGCATGTATCATGCCTAGCATGGTTTTTAATTTTTCATCTCTGCATATTTTATTAAAGTCAAGCTATAAAAATATTCATAATTTATATTTTTAATCTAAAATTATAAATTTCAAAACGAAAATATAAAAATAAAAAATATTTTGTTATTTTTCAAAATTAAAAACGCCCATCGAGAGAATGATCGGAAACTCGTCCTTACAGTTTGTCTGCCGTCGATCTATTTGCATATCATTAGGTGCTCACACTTTGGGAGTAGCGAGATGCTCATCGTTCAAAAACCGTTTAAGCAGCGCGGATCCGTCAATGGATTCCGACTTCGCAAAGACGCTGTCCAAGACATGCAGCGGCGGCGACACCGCAGAGCAGCCACTTGATGCAACGAGAAACTCCTTCGACAACCTTTACTTCATCGCGCTGCAGAGGAAGGCAGGGGTTCTGTTTTCCGATCAGACTCTATTCTCAAGCCCTTGGACTCAAGGTGTCGTTAATGGCTACGCCATGAACCAAGCGATGTTCTTCCTGGATTTTCAACAGGCTATGCTGAAGATGAGTGTGCTTGATGTTAAAGAAGGCCCCAGCGGAGAAGTCAGAAAGGATTGCAGAAAAATCAACTGAACATCCATTTATTTGATGGGCGGTGCTAGTTTAAATATGATATAATATTTTATCTATCTATTTATATTAATTAAATAATTAAAAATAAATAAATAAATATGTTATTATATCATATTATCCGAGAATGTTATAATGATAAAAATGTGTACTTAAAATAATTATATTGAGTGATATGTATTGATTCAGTATTCATGTACCTTATTTTGTGGGTAATGTAATATTTTTATTTTTGTAAATGGTATGATAATATGGTTGGTTTACAATAAAGTGTTGCTCTAATGGGTGCCTTTGTTTTTAAGTTAATTACTTTAGTTTTTTAAATTAAATTTTTGATACAGATAAAGTTTGACAATATATTTAAAATTTTTTAATATAAAAATTTAGACATATAATGCTTTTGAACTAAATATTTTTAAAGTGATTTCATCAATCAAGAACTATAAAAATTATTAAGAAATGAAATTCTCAATTAATAAGGAGAAAATATAATAATTGTTTATGGGGCTGTTGAGCAAGAACAATATTAAGTTAACCATATCGAGAGACCACATGTATATTGCTCGTGAGATAATGATTCAAATTATGAGATTCCAAATTAGAATCGTAGGTCTCTTGCATATCATAAGCTCAAGGTTAGAATTACTTTTCATATGATGCTTGCATGGCGTATACTCGAGCAAAAATTTAATTTTTACCCACTAATCATTTTACCAAAATTGTTTTGACTGAAAATATATTTTATAAACTCATGCGTCTTTCAATGATGCAAAATAGAAAAGCAGAAGATCTTCATTTTATTAAGATGAGTACCTTATTATTATGAAATCTTTTATAAAATTTGAAATTAAACTTTAAATTGAATAACTTACAATCTATGTTGTTCAAATATGTGGTTTATGTATAGATTTGACACATACTTTGACTAAAGGAGTTAGATCTACTGAAAATCCACTCAAACTAGAGAAAGTTTGGATAGTTATAGTTCTACAGATCTAAAAAATACCTTGGATAATTATATATTCAATGTTAATAGTTGTAAGGCTCGAGTCCTTAATTTATGATGATTTTAATTGATTAAGTTAATATAATTAGAAATTAAGGTTAAATGATATAAAAAATTAGATTAAAAAGTTAAAAATTGAACGGATAATTCGGTACCTAAAGGAGACCCCAACCCGAGCCTAAGCGTCGAGAGATGTGAGGTTAACTCCTAATATACACCTAAGAAACGCTTGAGTGTTTATTGGTAGTAACTACGCACTCAAAGTATGCCCAAACTGCACTCAAAGGCGGCAATTCTACAACTTGATGCTCGACATGCGCTCAAGGGCTACTTTGTACAAATAGGTGCAATCAACTTATTTTCTGCCATTTTCTCAAAGTTTTTAAGAGAAGGAATGAGAAGCAGATGTAGAGAAAAGAGTGACAGTGAGAAAATGCTAAAGATTTTCAAATTAAGTAGATCAAAGCTTGAATTTTGAAAAATCGGAGTTAAAGGCAAGTACATAGTGAGCTTTTCTTTTCTTGTTGCTATTTTTTACTAAATTTTTTGAGCAATTTTTATTTTGTTACTCATGTATGCCATGATTTTCGAAACTATGATATTTATATTTAACATGCATGAGAATTTCTCTTCAAATTGTGGCAAAAATGTATAGAACTCAAGCCTAGGTTATGTATGTTGGATTCTTAAGCTATTTTCTGCAATTTGACTTCCATGCATGTTTTAAAAATTTGATATTATACGCTTGTATTTTTAATTTTGTGAAAAGTCTTTTGCATGTCTGCAAATTATAAAATATATATTCTAAAAATATACATAGTTTATCTGCAAGTATGTACACAAAACTAAATTTCTGTCAAATTTAGGATGTAGTTAATTTCTTGCACCTCTTTGCTGAATTCATGACATTAATAACCATTGCATGTCTTAATTTCATACATGAAGATCTCTCATACTTTAAACTATCAAAAATAAGTCTTATATAGTTGTCAAATGAATACAAATATTTTGCATAGCCTAAAATTTAATAAAATTTTCTACAATTACTAGATTTTGTATTTTTTACTAAATTTTTTATATTTAGCTATAAATTTAGCATTTCATATTTTTAAATTTAATACAACTAAATTTCTATAGAAATTTGAGTATAAATTGAAAGAAAATTTTATAATTAAATTAAAATTATGAGTATTTTCTTTAAGAGTGAGAAAATTAATAACTATAAAGAAAAGTGTAGAGCTTTCTTAAAAATTGTATTGGATTATGGATATAATTCAACGAGTATTATATTATGGTATTGATAGGTCCGGTAGCATCTTGGAGTGGCACAAACCCAATCCCAATCGTGACAAGGGGTCCAACAAGTAGCAGGTCCAACCTCAATAAGAAGATCCATTCGGCCCAACTCAAGGGCTATGGTCACGATAAGAGTGAGGCCCATTAAGCGATGGGTCCGAGAAAATAAGCGTTAGCGACCTAATTGTTAGCGCAGCTAGATTGACCAATCTAAAATGCCCATGAGCAAGCAGCTAGTAGAGCGATTGGAGTACGTACACATAGAGTGCTGCTTGAATTCGCCTGAGGGCTGAACTAGGGGACCACTCACGGCCATCTTGTCACAGCAAGGCAACATTTGACATGGTGACTTTCGTCAATGCCCCTAGCAGCTGCCGAATCCAAGTAGGACACTTGTCAGCTGCATTGGCACCAAAGTTTCATCCATGAAACATAATAAACTCCTTCATCCTTCGGGAAAGGGAAAAAAAAGAGGAGTGGAAGACTCTGGGTGGAAAGTAAACTCTAAAAAAGAAAGAGCAACCCATGAATGGATAGGGTAAAAACCAATGATCCCTCTAGAGAGCAGCTCTCAAGGAGGGCGTCGCCTAGAAGGAAGTGGCCCTGAGTGGGTAAATGACCACGAACAAGACCCAAGCGCCCGCAAAGAACCAGTCCCTCTTTTCCAACACAACTCTCTCGCACACTTGGTGAGCCGGTCCTCAGTCGGGCTCACATAGGAGACCAATTCTCTAACTAGTGAGCCACTTTTCTTGAGTGCATCCTTAGTGGTCCACTCATCACGAGTGTATCCCTAATGAGCCACTCCCAACCAAGTGCATACATAGTGAGCCGCCACTCAATCGGCCGCACCTTTGAGCCGCCCATCAGTAGAGCGCACCAATAGGAGCCGGTCTTCCTCTCACATCCCCCATTCACATACAATTTCGCATCATCTAATATCCTCCTTGCATTTTTTTATTTTTTAACAAAGATTTCTTATTTGAGCGTCGGAGGATAAATCGGAAAGTGAGTTCCGTTAATCTTCTAACCTCTCGTTCATAATTTGTGGTGCGTAAATTCTAGGTTCACATACAAAGATCAAACTCGCTCCAATTCAACCCGCAGCAAAAGATCGGGTAGCTTTTTAATTTGTACCATAACCTAAGAATCAGGGATACAACAGGTATATGTTACGAACCCAAACAAAATAGGTTAATTTAAATAACTAATTATAATTTTTAAAATCTAAAATCCCAAATAAATAATTTAAAGTTCTAAAATTCGGGTATGACAAATCAAATACATAGGACTCGATAAATTAAAATTTACACAGTACATCATCAGACAACCGTTCGGATCAAATAAATATAACTTACTTTACCATCATCATAAGAGAGGTAATAATCCGACCCAAAAATCATAATCAAATATAATACAATATTTGAACTATTCTTGAAATATAATAATAAGCATATATCCAATTAATTCCATAATCCAGATATATCAAATATCAATTTAGACCATAATAAAATTAAAACTCATCAAATCGAGCGAATAACTAACCGATCACGTCTTTACTCCTACAATGCATCCGAATTTTTACTCTAAATGGATAAAATAGAAAAAAAGTAAGTATAATACTCAACATGTATTATATTTAAACAAAATGAGTCCAATAAATTAGAGAAAATGTTAAATAGATAAAAATTCGTTCAAATGACAGAATAAATTCAAAATGTCGATATAACAAGTTCAATATAATCCAAGGTCCAGAATTTAAAATTCAATTGTAATCTCGTACACAAATCAAATATCCAAATCTAAAATAAATATCCAAATCATAAACTAGTTCTTATCGGAATATGTAAACATATATGTATGTATGTATATATGTGTATATATATAAACTAGTTCTCATAATAATAGAAGTGATTTGGACCAATTTCAGCTATACAATTAGTCAAATTTTAAAGTCCAATCCAAGTCCAAATTTGAGTCCGAGTCCGAATCCAAGTGCAAATTTAAGGCTTGATCAGCTTGTGATTTGGGGTATAATCCGATAGTCGGATAATCTAATAGCGTGCGCAGAAATCGGAACAGTATCGCAGCAGATAGTGCAAATATCCGAATCAAAATATGTAGTCTAAAATATTTGGACGAGACAAATCAAGGCCCAACAGAGGACAAAATCAATGAATTTTAAATACAAATTTAAAATCCAAATCCAAATCAAGATCAATACAAATAAATGTAAAGATACAAATTATGCATCAAATTTGTATTTTAATTATTTAAATACTAGCTTGATGAAGGGTTACAATAATTCTGATAACCTTAGGTAAAATCAAATATAAATTAGGCTAGCATGTATAGCCACCCATATACTTTGTACCCATAGGTAAGGTTGCTCACTATTATTTGCCACCTGCGATTTTGGATGAAATTCTCAAACTTGTCAGATATATTAAGACGTTTGAATATATTCTAAAGTCAAATTAAATTATCAAAATGGGAAGGATCACTACTCCAAACTTTTCATACCAACAAAAAGAAATTTTTAAATAATAAAATATCTCCCCATTAGAAGCCGGTTAAAATATCAAATACTCCAAATCTAAATATAGTAACCACGATCCAATATGTATGTGATTGTATGGCCTATACAAAATTTCTTACTCATTTTCATACAAATATGTTGATATAAAAATATATAATGTCTAATAAATTATTCGGATTTTTAGAAAAATATTAAACCCTCTAAAAACATAAAACTTAATCCAGAAATATCCAAATTAGCTAATAAACTACACATATATGTCCAGATTAAACAGATCGGACAGATAAAATTACATGCATGTTAGTAAAAATTCTAAATAGTGTCTAAAATATTTTAGATATTAAATCAGATCAAAGATGGGGCTTACAGATATTTGTCTTCACCTCATATTTTGCAAATTTGAAAAAATGTTGTCGTGAAACAACCGAATCACGCGACACTCCTCACAATCGCGCTCAACCCACGTTCTCCCTCCCTCTTTCTCTGCTGTTGCTCATCCATGGCCGTCGCCGGTGTGTCACCAATTTCCACCGTCGACCACCACTGCATCACCACTGCATGCCACCGCCGTAGACGTTGCTGACAACCACGACGTCCTCATCGAGCGTCGTCAGTCACCGCCCACACCAACCACCATTGCGCCACCCATGAGCTGCTAACGACTACCCTCACCGCACTGACTTCGCCGCACGTTGCTGTTGTTGGCCGCATCTCTCCTTCCTCTTCACATAGTTTCTCTCTCTCTCTCATCTTCTCCATCCTTTTCTCTCTTCGAAACCCTTCCCCCCATCCTTATCTTCTATTTGCTTTTTTTTTTTTATTTTATTTTCTTTTTTAATATATTATTATTTTAATATATTATTTTAATTTTTTTATTTTAAAATCCAAACCGATATTCAGGTGACGACACGGGCACACCTTAGGGGTTAACCTAACTAATCTAAATATCCTTCTAAATCTCAAAATGTTAAATTAATTTTTGCCATATACAAATTATCTAAAATAATAATTAATATTAAATTAATCCGGATAAAAATTCGAATATTACATTTTTCCATTTTTATAAAAATTTCATTCTCTAAATTTACGCATCTCGATTTTAACCTTAATTATGCAATAATGAGGATATTCTTCCAAACTTCATTATCAATCTTCTCAATAGATTTCCTTGATCAATGATTTCTCTCAATTTGATCCTTAACAAATAAGGATATTCTTCGAGATTTGTCCTTAAGATCCCTAACACTTCATTAACTAGAAGATCTCTCAAAAGTATAATGATCGATCAAATATCTTATTCCTCTACACTAGATCATTCCCATCCTAAAAATTAAAACGACAACCTTAACCTAAAATATTTCTCATTGATTAGAAACAACTTCAATCCAATCACTTGCGAAGGATTATTCACATAAAACATATCGTATCTATCCATGAAATTCAGAAAAATGGCAAATCTAAAGACCACTTCTCTAATCTGCTTGAAAACTTTAGATGTCTTGATGACCTCTACTTCAAACTACCATTGACTTTAAAATTTAAAAATCTTTTCTTCGAAATGCTTTCAGAAACATTTGACTAATCTTCTCAAGCTTCCATTCAGTTTGTAAAACTGATCTCCTACTTTAAGCCTCCAATCAAATCTTGTAACCGATAACCATGAGTCCATATGCTTTTGCTACACCACTCTGATTGATTACTAGCCTCAAATCAAATCAAAAACCTCGAAGTAGGAATATCTTGTAATCTTCTCATCTTAACAATATGCCAACAGCCATGGAAATGACTTCCTGATAAACAAGCAATGAACTGACTTCATTAGCTCAACCATCATTTGTCTCAAATAACCATCTTCATCAGCTAAACCACCATCAGCTAGCCCAATCTTATCCAAATAGTCACCAAAATTTTTTGCTATTTGAGGTAGATCCGAAACAAAATCATGAAGGCGTCTTATAATCGACTTCCTCCTTTAGGCACAGATATAGCTTATCATGAAAGTCGCGATCTCTGGCTTCATATTCTACCACCGACCTTGACTCAAGATCAAATAGTTATCAAACTCTTTCTCCACTTCACTAGATAGAGAGTCTTTGACATTTCCATCGAACTTGGATCACTTCAATTTAATCATAACTACTGATGACCTCATTTGCTCCCGAGCTTTTATTTAATTTGCTTTCGAGCTTTTATCCAATCAGTCAATACTTTAATGAGAGAATTCTCGATAGCATACTTCCTCTGGAACGTATAATGGAGAAAACACTTTACATCAGAGGCTCGAGTTTACTAGCTCGATCGCGTCCAGTTTCATGATGGCTCGTCCAATAAGGACACCCCTCTAATCTTCACAAGAGCTTCTCTCATAGTTAGAAGTTTCGGTCAAAGTCCAATCCTAATAGCAAAAGAGCAAATCCCTCTGGCCCAATCTTCCCATTAACATCCTCGACATAGCACCTCCAAGCAAAAATCCTCCAAATTGTGCAATATCCCAAACTTTCCTTAGATAATGTGTCCGACCATGCTAAATCTATACAAATCTAGATCTTTCTTAGGGGCATTACTGAACACTGTCAATCTTTCTGATCTATCAAAGATTGACAAAATCGATACTAACGACAATCTATTCTCGAGAAACGTTAAATAAATTTTCCAACAAAATCAACTAAATCGAAGAAACTCGGCACTCCTGCGACCTAAGTTAGTCACTTCCAATTGTCACTGTTTTTATCCTGTGACTTAAGTCAGTCACTTCCAATTGCCACTGTTTCTATCCTGCGACCTAAATTAGTCACTTCCAATTGCCACTGTTTCCATCTACATTGAATTTTCAAATGTCATATTAAGAACTATATGAACCAAAATGACACCTCGAAATGCAAAACAGACTTCCCAATCGGGTCTCATATTTCTCAATATTCTTTAAATAACTTAGAACATCATTGACAAAGCCATCATCACTTACTTTAAATAATATTATTCATACAAAGCGCTAAAATATTGGACAACCTAAAAGCACCATTAGAATTAGCAATGGTCACACCTTGACTTGAAAGTTGTCTTATACACATCCTCCCACTAAATCCTCAAAATCTGTCTTATACACATCCTTCCACTAAATCCTCAAAATAAGGTCAAAATATTCAATTAATATTATTCATACAAAGCGCTAAAATATTGGACAACCTAAAAGCACCATTAGAATTAGCAATGGTCACACATTGACCTGAAAGCTGTCTTATACATATCCTCCCACTAAATCTTCAAAATCTGTCTTATACACATCCTCCTACTAAATCCTCAAAATACGGTCAAAAATTTAAATTAATATTATTCATACAAAACGCTAAAATATTGGACAACCTAAAAGCACCATTAGAATTAGCAAAGGTCACACATTGACCTGAAAGCTGTCTTATACACATCCTCCCATTTACATCGGATTTTCAAATGTCATATTAAGAACTATATGAACCAAAATGACACCCCGAAATTTGCAATAGGCTTCCCAATCGGGTCTCATATTTCTCAATATTCTTTAAATAACTTAGAACATCATTGACAAAGCCATCATAACTAACCCAAATACGGTAAAAAATTTTAATTAATATTATTCATACAAAGCGCTAAAATATTGGACAACCTAAAAGCACCATTAGAATTAGCAATGGTCACACCTTGACCTGAAAGCTGTCTTATAAACATCCTCCTACTAAATCCTCAATTAAGGATACCTCGAATACAGTTCGATCTTAGAAAAAGTCAAATTTCTCGGAATAGATAAAAAATCTTCAATCCTTGAGAGCTAATACATATTCGATTCCCATAAATCTATCGGTCTAACTTTATTCACCAGAGAACATTGAAGCACTCCACGCCAATACACTTGATCCAACAAAACCTTTCTCAAATAAGTTATGCAATTACTGTCTCAATTCCTTCAACTCAGACAAGACTACCTTATACGAAGTCTTTAAAATAGATGCAAAACCAAGCATAATATCGATAGCAAATTGATCACCTGATACGAGAATAATCTAGACTGAACCTTTGGAAAAACATCTTCAGACTCGTAGATGACCAAAATATCTTCAAAGGTCATTGAATAACTCTCAAATGTGACCATATATACCAGATAAACTCAGCACCCATCTCTCAACAGATGACTCACTTGCAACACCAAAAATCAACCTTTAAGCCTTCTTAGTGATCATTCCTTAAAACTCAAAGAACTTATATCCTGAATTTAGAATGGAATAGACATACTGAAATAGTCTTCCATGACAAAGGATCCAGTTCTAACCTCATGAGTTGTATCTGCAAATGCTTCGTCTGGTACTGTCTGACTCCTATCTGAATGTCTGGAATTTGGACACTTAGAATTTGAATGATTCCTTGAGAAATGACATATCTTGCCGCAATTTGAAGTAGACTTCATTTATGATGAAACAAACTCGTCTCATGTACACCTTCCCATTAAACTTGCAAGCTGACCTGCAAACTCAAATTTCAAGGAAGAAGATTTTAATTTATCTGACTTCCTTTAACTTGTCTTTTGAAGGATAAACAAATCAATCCTTCGAGCTCTGATTCTAATACTCTAATTTCTTCTAAAAATACTTCTCCCAAAATTGCTCATGCTCGATCAACAAAGTCTGGTCCAACTCCTCGCCATAAGACAAGAGTCAGAAAGATACCAACTACTTCCAAATTAAATTTTGAAGTCCTCAACTACTATTATGCTTTAATAAATCTTTCAAATTCTTCAATTTCTTCTTGAGCATTGCTTTAGAAGACTAAACTACGAACTCTTTGTCTTTCGATCCTTCAACGATGAAATATTTGTGGGAATGATTATCCGCCCGATCACGGTAATGAGAGGAAATAGACAACCCTTGAGTCTTCCTCTCGCTCTAGCGGTAGCTTCGAGCCTTTACACGATCAGTATCTTTGCTACCAGCAAAATCAGACTTGCACTTCATTGCCCTAACTTCAGGCAGAGGTTGCCCACTAAGATTCCACAACTTCTCTTACGAAGAGAAACGAGTTGACTTGATATGACATTCTTCATCTTTATCTACGGCTTTCAATCTTGAAGAATTTTTATTTCCTCAATCGAATACAATGATCACTTCTTCCTTTGCACACGTGCCATCCTTGCGTAGGACGATGCCAATCTTCTCTGCAGACCAAAATCTCCTTCTACTCCACGAGATTTCGGACCAACTCGAATTCCCGGCCACTACTCTTTTAAAATCGTAAAATCCAACAAAATCTTCACATATTGCAGAAACAAAATAAAATTCTAATCCAACTGCTATATCAAGCCATATATTATGTCGCTTGTGCGACTTATCATTATCAGATGATCATCTTTCCAATCCATGCCCAAACCTTTACGACTCGACCTTCTAATTCAAACCGAAACCTCCACAACTCAAATTTTCTATTATCAACCAAAAACAGTACTTATTATATCCAAATATTTAGCCAACTATTTATCCAAAATAACTCAAAGTATCTCTCCTTATGGCTTTTCTCTAATACTACTTTTATCACGAGCCCGAACCAAATAAGTCAATTTAAAAAACCAATTATAATTTCTAAAATCTAAAATCCTAAATTAATTAAATAAATAGTGAAAAGTTCTAAAATTTGAGTGTGTCAAATCAAATACATAGGACCAAATAAATCAAAATTCATATAGGATCTCATCGGATAACCATCCGGATCAAATAAATACGACTTACTTTACCATCATGTAAGGGAGGTAATAATCTAACCCAAGAATTATAATCAAACATAACACAATATTCAAACTATTTTCAAAATATAACAATAAGCCTATATTCGGTCAATTCTATAATCCAGATATATTAAATATCAATTTAAATCATAATAAAATTGAAACTCACCAAATAGGGCAAATAATTGGCCGATCATCCTTCGCCTCTACAATGTATCCGAATTTTCTATTATGAAGGGATAAAATAGAAAAAGAGAGCCTAATACTCAGTAAATATCATATTTAAATAAAATGAGTCTAATAAATTGGAGAGAATGTCAAATAGATAAAAAATTCATTCAAATGTCAGAATAAATCCAAATCGCCGATATAACAAATTTAATATAATCCAAGGTCTATAATTCAGAATCCAATGGTAGTCTCGTATGCAAATCAAATATTCAAATTCAAAATAAATATTCAAATAATAAAGCAGTTCTCATCGAGACACACACACACACATATATATATAAATAAAATAAAAGTGATACGAGCTAATTCTAATAGACAATTAGCCAAATTTCAAAGTCAAATTCAAATCCAAATCCGAGTCTAAATTCAAGGCCCGATTAGCTTATGATTTTAAGTAGAATTCGATAACCGGATAATCTATTAGTATATGCAGAAGCGAAAACAGTATCGTAGCAGATATTGTAAAGGTCTGGATCAAAACATATAATCTAAAATCATTTGGATGAGATATACCAACGCCCAACAGAGGGCAAAATCGAAAAATTTTAAATTCAAATCTAAAATCCAAATTCAAATTAAAGTCTAATGTAAATAAATGTAGAGATACAAATCATGTGTCAAATTTGAGTTTCAATTATTTAAAAACTAGTTTGATGAAAGGTTATACATAAACTCGATAACTTTATATAAAATTAAATATAAATTAGGCCAGTGTGTATGGCCACTCATATACTTTGTACTCATAGATAAGGTTACTCACTACTATTTGTCACCCACGATTTTAGTTATAATTCTCAAACTTATTAGATATATTAGGATATCCGAATATATTCTAAGGTTAGATCAAATTATCCAAATGGAAAGAGTCACTATTTTAAACCTTTCCTACAAGCCAAAAAAATTTAAATAATAAAATATCTCCCCATTGGGAGCTAACTAGAATATCAAATACTCCAAATCCAAATATAGTGACCATGACCCGGCATGTGCATGTGATTGCACGGCTTATACAAAGTTTCTTACTCATTTTCATAAAAATATATTGATATAAAAATATACAGTGTCTAATAAATTATTTAGACTTTTAAAAAATATTAAACCCTCTTAAATAATAAAATTCAGTTCAAAAAATCCAAATTAGCCAATAAACTATACATATATATCCAGATTAAATTGACCGGGTAGATAAAATTATATGCATGTTAGTAAAAATCTTAAACAGTATCTAAAATCTTTCAGATAATAAATCAGATCAAAGAGGGGGTTTATCGATATTTACCTTGATCTCATACTTTGTACATCTGAAGAAACGATATCCCAAAATACTCGAATCATGTGATACTCCTCGCTGTTGCGTTCAACCCGCGTTCTCCCTCCCTCTCTGCGCAGCATCTCTATCGTTGTTGCCGCTCATCCATGGCCGTCGCCGGTTGCCGATATGTGACCAGTTACCACTACCAACCACCACTGTGTCACCACTATACGCCGTCGCTGTAGATGTTGCCGGCAACCACGACGTCCTCATTGGGCGTCGTCAGCCACTACCCACACCGACCACTACTACGCCACCCATCAGCCGCCAATGACCACCCACACCGCACCGACTTCGCCGTGCGTTGCCGTCGTCGGCCGCATCTCTCCTTCCTCCTCACACAGCATCTTTGTCTCTCCTCTTCTCCCTCCTTTTCTCTCTTTGAAACCCTTCTCCCCGATCCTTATCTTCTGTTTGTTTTTTTTTTTCATTTTTTTTCTTATTTTAATATATTATTATAATTATTATTCTATATATATATATATGTATATATATATATATTATTTTAATTTTTTTTCATTTTAAAATTTAAACTAATATTCGGGCGACAATACGGGCATATCTCGGGTGCCAACCCAATTGATCTAAATATTTTTTTAAAATTTATAATGTTAAATTAATTTTTACCATACCCAAATTATCAAAAATGATAATTAATATTAAATTAATCCGAATGTAAATCCGAGATATTTTAGTATGCCTTAATATATTATAATAATATATCAATATTTGAACCTATTATTCGTGGCTAAGAAGTTACATTTGGCTCTATCTATAAGGTTATATGTATAACGGTCCACTTTTAGATTTTAAATAGTAGTATATAGCCATTGATTGTGTGGGAGCATTATACAATTTGGGTTTTGATTGCCCACTCTTTTAGTCAGTAAGACTTATTATTTCTAATCTTTAAAAAAAATCAAATTTAAGTATGATTTGATTATATGAATTAAGTAATAATATGATAAGATAAATCTAAAAATTTTATACAAGCTGATCATGTAATTATTATAAAATTTCATAGTATATCATTGAAATCTGACATATCGATCTTTTTGATATATTTTAATACAAAGTATAAATGTTCATTGGTATATCATATGCCTTACTGAACTTTTAGCACACTCCTTATTGTTTTTATTAACCCCTTCGGATGAAAGGTTTGAATTACCTATCAAATGAATAGGAATAAAGAATGATCTTCTTTGAAGAAAAAGTTAGAATTGAAAATTTAGTTAATCCGATATTGTTTTGAGATTTTAAATAATAATTAATGTGTTAAATATTGTATTCTAGTTGATGAGTCAATTTCAGTTGATAATATTTGTTGTTTAGGTTATTCTGATGATAGTATTTCAATTTTCGGATAGCCTTATATTGTTTTATGTTGTAATGTGATCTTTCGGACAGTTGTTAATATATTATAATGCATTTTAAACAATAATTAATGTATGCATAAAAATCGAATAGTAGTTAGTAAGTCATGAGACGTATGTCGGTTTATTTCGGTATGATGTGAATGTGAATTACATCATGATTCGGTTGTAAAGTCAGGAATATTTGATAATGAATAGTTTGGAAATGGTAAATTTTATTTTTTTTAGATTATAATTACTCTGAGTGTTGATGACAAGTTAGCTCCTTACGTAAAAGTCCGACATTATGGTTGGGTTATTATCAGAATCAATGAGAAATGGCACTAATTTGAATCTAGCGTAAGATGTTATATTTATTTATGGCCCAACGAGATATCAAAATAAAATTCATGTCCAAAGATTATTTAGATGATTAAATAGATTAAATAATAATAATTTAGTTAAGTGTTAACTATGGGATCAAGAATTGGGATGTGGCAATAATTAGATGGTCTTGTGTGTTTTTTGTGGTTTGTAAGTTGACATTTCATATATAATAAATTTTTAGTTGGCAGCTCATAACTTGGAGATTTTTCTCTATAAAAGAGTTATTTAAGAGTTTTTCATTCACTACTAAAATATTATGTTCTATCTATTTTCATATTTTATTTATTGTATATATTTGAAAATAATAATGATTTAATTTTATTATCTAAATAAGTAATCTTTTATGTATATTAAAGATATAAAATATTAATTTGTAAATTTTACGATAAACACTTATTCTCTCATTTAGAAATTTGTAGGTATAAACATTATTTTCTCAATATATATATATATATATATTATGCGTTATTGAATCCAAATTTCGAATGGATTCAGATCGACTTAATCATTTGGATCCAACTCCGTTAACCAAGTTTGGACTTTACACATCACTACAACAAACAAGAGGTTAGGTGTCGGCAG
The DNA here is from genome assembly GCA_033239525.1 of Nepenthes gracilis. Classification (NCBI taxonomy): domain Eukaryota; kingdom Viridiplantae; phylum Streptophyta; class Magnoliopsida; order Caryophyllales; family Nepenthaceae; genus Nepenthes; species Nepenthes gracilis. Next base: position 18,250,394 of record BSYO01000007.1, read on the forward strand.
GATATTGTCTCACCGAAAATACTCCGACGCTCAAGTCAGTAATCGGCCTTCGACTTTTAAGAAGAAAAATTGAAATGAGAGTATAGAGAGAGAAAGAGAGAGAGGATAAGGAGTGTTTGAGTTGCATGTTTGATTTCAGATGTGAGATCTAGTGGCTTGTGAGGAATACAGTTTCTCAACCCTGTGTTCGCAATGAACGTAGAGAGAGTGAGCGAGACTAAGTCCTGTAAGCGTGAGAACTTGAAGAACTGTCGGAATATTGTGACAGCTTTAGAAGAGAGTGGCGCCTCTAATGTCTGAAAGATGAGTGTGCGACTATAGTAGTAAGCATTTTTAGCCTTAGAAGTGAGCATACCTTAGAGTAAAGATTTTGTGGGCTTTTTATAGATGAAGTGTTGAGCAACTTTCCTTGGATAGGAAGGTGTGATCCCTACACTCTACTGGGCATCTTTCCTTGGCAGGAAGGCCCGATTTTAGCAATCTATTGGGATTGCTTCCTTTCCTGATAAGCAACGGCTTTCAAGATTAATCGCCTTCCTTCTACATCATGTTACCGTTAGGGTTTATAGTGGACAAGAAGAGAAAATATGGTGCTTTTCTCATGGGACGTATCACTGAATCTATCGGTGACCGTTATAGTGAAGATTATCTTTTAGAAAGGCGTAAAATCAAGGAAGAGAACCATTCCTGGTTGTGTACGGAAGAGTGGGCCCAATTGGGCTGGCCCATATGAGGTTTGCTCTCACGGTCCAACTTACTATAACATTTTCGGTCAACAAAAATATTGACCTTCTCATGGGGAGCCTTTTCACCGCCCGACTTGGCCTCTCACCCGGTCAACGCTTGGTGTTGACTATCCAGGCACACGTATGGGCCTTCGTGGATTTGAACTATTTCTCTTATTGGGCCGACCCACTATGTATGTACCCATCACTAGCTCCCATGTTGGTGGCCTGGATTCTAGCCTCTAGCATGCTCATGATGGAAAGTGTCTAGCTGTTGTTCCTTAAGGGTGATAGAGTTGTTGATCGTCTAGAGTGGAGCCTTGCGTGCTCTTGAAATGTTGACCAGTTTAGTTGATCGTCTTGCCAAACTTTGGAGAACTTGGTGAAGAAAATTTTGACCGGATTTATTATCCATTTTAGTCAAATTCGGAAGACTTGGTGAAGGAAATATTGATCGGATTTGTTGACCTATCTCAGTCAAATCTGGAAAACTTGTGGGAGTTGAAAAGATGTGCCACCATTAGCCAGCCTGTCAGATGAAGAGGCGGCCACATGTCTGCACGCGGCGAATTTAGGATCCCGGTAAATTAATGCATTAGAGGATCTAATTCGACGGTGTCCTTTCGAAAAACAACACATGACAACAATGATGGCATTTGTTCACGAGGCGGTTAGTGGGCTCTGTGTTCACACTAGCCTTTAAGTTTTTCGTCATTTTATTTTGAATTTTTCCACACTTTTCTTCATCTTCTTTAACCTGAAAAACCATAAGTGTCTCACTGCCTCCCCTGTTTCCATATCCATGGCTTCCTCTGTTATTGATATTGCTTCGATCCTTAGAAAAAATGACCTGAAAGAGTTGTATGTTAAATACAACATTCCTAAGGAGATTGCCTTCCGAGTTCCTAGGAAGGAGAACATGGTGTTCCTGCCGCCTGAAGGTTATGTGACCATCTACGAGGCACATTTGAGGAGTGGGTTTCATCTTTTAGTCCCTCAATAGCTGCTAGACATCTTCGTTGCGCTCCAAGTGCCTATCGTGTGGCTCCATGCCAATGCCATGCGATATCTATATTCCCTTTGTATCTTCATGCGTCATCACTCTGGCATGATGACGGTGGACGTTATTAGACTGATGTTCCAATTCAATTAGAGTGCGAATTGGATTTCTTTGACTCTAAGAGACCATCGAATTACCCATGCTATCTATAACTCATTGAAAAATTGGAATGGTCACTTCTTATTCGTTTGCGTTGTGGAGCCGTGGCCCTTGTCTCGAACTAGGGCAAGGTTCCCTAGGCCTTTACCGGGGTGCCGGGGAAGGAGGAGATTGTCGCCATGGCCAATCTATTGGTGCTGGTGCGAGAGAACCCTGAGGGTTTCAGGAGGGACTATCGGTTTTTTGAGAGGAAACCAGGAGAGCACGATGGGGGCCTCCCTCCCCAGTCCAGAAGTTTTGGGCTCCTTTGTCAGAGGCCCTGCGGGGGAAGAAGAGGACCAAAGCCACGCTTATATGTGCTCATTCTCCTGATACTGTTCCCACCAGTCCAAAGCAAAAGAAGGCAACCACGGTGGCGCCTTCATCGTCATCTTCTGGGCCAAACTACGTGGCCGCTGGGTGCATTGCGGGAATGGGCAGCGTCTCAGGGATTGAAGCTGAACTAGCTTTAGAGGCTTATGATGCCATGCTGAGCGCCGAGGCCAGCAACGTCGTTGTTTTGGCGCAGCTTGCGCTGGTGGAGTTGACATCAAACCCTCAACTTGGGGTGGAGGAACAAACTCTCGAGCCGTCTACTGAGACATTTGTGCTAGCTGCAAGCCGCGGGAGCCATCTATTGGGTCTCCACTTGTGGAGCTACAGATTGAGTTGTAGGAGATGGTTTTGGCGCCTCCATTGAGCCTGAGGAGCCAGCGGGGACAAAGGACCTTTCGGAGGAGCTATCGGCGGAGGCCACTGCCAGGCCTGCCCAGGAGGGGTCCACTTCTAGTCTACCGCCGTTGGAGCCAAAGCTGCACGTCAGATTAGAGAGGCCAGTGCGAAGGATCTGGCAGGTATACTTTTATTACTCGCAATATCTTTAACTTTGCCATTACTGAAATTTGTCGTTTTTGCAAATTGATAAGGTCATAAGCGCAGTTGCTAAGGCGCTTGGGTTAAGAGACAAGGTGATTTCTGATAGGGATATGGAGATCTCCTGGCTCAATTCGGAGCCGGAGGCTCTGAAGGCAGAGCACCAGGAAGATGTTGCTGTCTTGGAGTCTATGTTGGCTGGCCTGAAGGAAAAAATACCAGTTTAAGGGAGAGGTTGCTGGCTTATAGGATGCCGTGGTGGCTGGCCTGGTGGGGGAGAGTGACCACCTGGAGGAGAATGCCCGCTTAAAGGAGGAGAATGAACAGGGTAGATGATTACTTTGGAGAATGAGTTGAGCCTTCGCATTTGCCTTCACGAGGTCTTGGATATGATGAGGGCACGGTTACTGGAGGGAATTCTCATCAGCCGGCGTATTGTGCGGCTGATTGATTCTAATTTTTTGGTGGAGCTTATTGATAAGTTTGTTCAGAGCTACGAGAGCCTCGTGGGGGAGCCACAGAGTGGTCAAGGGCCACCACCACCTCCTTAGTTTTTGTGACTTTAGTTTTTCTTTGTTCAATGATATAAATGTATAAGCAATAAAATGGGTATTTTTATGGATGTCGTGCCTTTGCATTTTATTACTGTTTTTAGCTTGTTCATCGTTGTATTGGCTAGCTAACTTAGTATACTACTTGTGAGTTGGCCGTCCGCCTTATTTAAGGCGATTTTGGCTCTTCCTGAAGGATTTGGGCCCTGGGAGATGCCTCAAGGTTGACGTTGATGTCCATCCTTTTTGTACTCGCTCATGAGTAAGGTTTAGTGGAGCTACCTATGTGTAGATTTGGGCGATCGGTTTCGGAGGAGTGCTTTGCTTCTATCGACCATCATTGACTTATCACACTATCTCCTTATGGAGGAGGTCATCACGTGTGTTATGCTAGCCCCCTAAGATTTTTGACCGTGTACGGGCCACTTGGATGACTAAGGTTTAGATACAACCCCTTATGAATCGCCTGGATGACCAGGGTTTAGATTCGATCAGCTACGGGTTGCTCGGATGACCAAGGTTTGAATATGATCGCTTATGGGCCGATTGAATGACCAGAGTTTAAATACGACCGCTCATGGGCCGCCTGGATGATCATGAGTTTAGTAACAAGCGAGTAAAAATTTGTCCGACTTAGGAGCAGTCTAGGTTGTCTAGCCCTGCAATAAGAAAGATATACATGCATACAATATAAAGGAGGAAAAAAATACAACTTGCCAAAGAGAAATACCTATTTTATTAATTGAAAATCAAGTACAAGTGATTACATACAAACAGGCAGACTACCTACCTAGGCCTTTATTGGAAGTAGCGTTTGAGGTGGATCACATTCCACATCCGTGGGACCAGCTCTTTGTCCTAGTTTTGGAGTTTGTATGCTCCGTTTTGCAGGATAACGAAGACTAGGAAGGGCCCTTCCCAGTTCGGGGAGAGCTTGTTCTGATTGGCAATCTTACCCGTAACCTCGATACTTCGCAAGACCAAGTCTCCAATGTTAAACTGCCGCGCTTTTACCTTCTTGTTGTAATAGCGGGTGATTAGATATTGGTAGGCCGTTGTCCGTATCTTGGCGGCGTCGCGGGCTTCTTCTAGCAAGTCTAGATGTTCTTGGATTTTCTGAGAGTTATCTTGTGGGTCAAAAGATTCGACCCTAAGACTTAGAAGCCCAATTTGAACTGAGATTACTGTTTCAGTCCTGTAGCAGAGATTGAAGGGCATCTCACGAGTTGGTTCATTTAGAGTCATCCAGTAAGACTAGAGGATGGAGGGGTGTTCGTCTACCCAGGAACCTCCAGCGTCCTCCAGCTTAGTCTTAAATCTATGGAGTAACGTGCGGTTCGTGATATCCACTTGTCCATTTGCTTGAGTGTATGCCACCGAAGTGTGGACCAACTTAATGACCAGGCTGGCGCAATATTTGGTGAAGCACTTTTTTGAAAATTGGGTTCTGCTATCGGTCACTATGACCTCTAAAATGCCAAATTTGCTGATGATACTGTGGCGAATGAATTCAAGAGCGTTATACTCTGTAATCTTAGTTAGTGGGATGGCCTCGACCCACTTAGTGAAGTAGTCGATGCCTACAATGATAAATTTTCTTTGCCCCATCGCTATGAAAAACGGGCCAAGAATGTCAAGTCCCCACTGCGCGAAGGGCCAAGGGGCCTGGAGGGATTTTAGCTCGGTGGACGGCTGGTTGTGAAGGTTACTGTGAAGCTTACAGCTCTCACACTTCTTTATGAACTCGAGTGCAACCTTTCTCATTGATGACCAATAGTAGCCTTATCGCATGATCTTGAATGCTAAGTTCTTACCGCTGACGTGCGATCCACAAATCCCAATGTGGATTTCGCTCAAGGCGTAGTCGGCCTTCTTAAGGGTAAGGCACCGAAAATACGAGTCGAGTAATCGGGGTGATACAGCAGTCCATTGACTATAGCCATCCATCGTTAGTCTTCTTGATCCAGTTGGCCTCGTTTGTGTCTTCTGGCAATGCTCCGTCTGCCAAATACCTTAGGTATGGCGTCATCTAATTTTTTAGTCCTAAGAATTTACATCGCTTCCTTTTTTCGATACTGGGAATGTTCAAAACCTCCATCATGTCCCTTGAGTATTGGTCTAGGTTTTTGGCTGCCGTCGCTCTGGTTAGTTGGATGGCCTTCTAGTTTTTAATCCTAGGAACATGGACTAAGGCCAACTTGATGAAACTCCGGGTTGCCTCCCTTGTCTTGTCAAGTACTTGGACAAGTGTGGGTTGCTTGCCTCGAAACTCCCATTAACTTGGTTGACGATTGATTGAGAGTCACTTTATAGACAGCCAGTCGCCTGGTTAAGTACTCTTTGGCCAACCTTAGCTTGGCTAATAAGGTTTTGTATTCCGTAACATTGTTGGTAGCCGGAAAGTCGAGTCTAAGGGAGTACTTTACGTCAAACCCGTCAGGGATCTTGAGCACCACCTCGGCCCGCTGCCTGAGTCTGTGATGATCCGTCTATGTGGGGGACCCATTCCGGCCCTCCTCCACACTGTTCTAACTGAGTACTCTTTGGCCAACCTTAGCCATACTAACAGGGCTTCGCATTCGATAACATTATTGGTAGCCAGAAAGTCGAGTCTAAGAGAGTACTTCACCTCAAACTTGTCAGAGGTCTTGAGGACCACCCCAACTCCGCTGCCTGAGTTTGTAGATGATCCGTCTACGTGGAGGATCCATTCAGGTCCTCCCTCACACTGTTTTGGTTGAGTACTCTTTGGCCAACCTTAACCTGGCTAACAAGGCTTTGTATTCGGTAACATTGTTGGTAGCAGGGAAGTCGAGTCTAAGGGAGTACTTCACCTCAAACCCGTCAGGAGTCTTGAGGACCACCCCGACTCCGCTACCTAAGTCTGTAGATGATCCGTCTACGTGAAGGACCCATTCCGGCCCTCCCTCACGCTGTTCTGTATCCTCAGTGAGCTGTTCTTCGAGAATTAGGGTCGTGGTCTTGAAGATGAAGTCGGCTAGAGCTTGTCCTTTAATGGCAAGTCTCGGCTGGAACTCCATGTCGAACTCTCCTAATTCGATAGTCCATTTTACCAGCCTCCCAGAAACGTTAGATTTTTGGAGAATACTCTTCAGAGGTTGGTCAGTGAGAACGATCGTGTGGTACGCCTGAAAGTAGGGCCTTAGTTTCTGGGCGGAGAATATGAGAATTAAGGCTAACTTCTCCACGGGTAGATAGCGCGTCTCTGAGCCAGTCAGTATTTTGCTCACATAATAGACTTGCCACTGAGTGTTGGAGTCCTGGCGTACGAGGACGGAGTTGAGGGACACCTCTACACCGTAAGGTAAAGGTATAACTTTTCTCCATCTTTGGGTGACGTTGGTAATGGCGGGCTAGCCAGATATTGCTTCAACTCATTGAAGGTTGCTTGACAATCTTCCATTCATTGGAATCCGTTTGATTTTGTCTCCCTTAGAGCCTTAAAGAATGGTAGGTACTTGTTACTAGACTTTGCTAAGAAGCGAGACAAGACTACCAGTCGTCCGGTCAGTCGCTGGACATCCTTGATGCTCCGCGGGGGAGCCATGTTCGCGAGGGTCTTGATCTTCTCTGGGTTTGTCTCGATCTCTTATTGGGAGATGATGAAACCTAGGAACTTTCCTGAGGCCACTCCGAAGATGCACTTGGCCGGATTTAGCTTCATTTGATGTGCGCAGAGCACTTTAAACAATTCTGGCAAATCGCGAATATGGCTTACCGGTGGTTCTTCTTTTGATAAGCATGTCGTCGACGTACACATTCATATTACAGCCGATCTGTTTCTTGAATATTTTGTTCACGAGCCCTTGGTAGGTGGCTCCTGCGTTCTTCAAACAGAAGGGTATTACCTTATGGCAATAAGTGCTCTGATCCGTCATAACGAGGTGTGTTCCTCGTTCTCTAGGCTTATCTAGATCTGGTTGTAACCCAGTATGCATCCATGAAGCTAAACAGCTCATGTTTGGATGTGAAGTTTACCAGCAGGTCGATCATGGGTAAAGGAAAGCTATCCTTTGGGCAGGTTTTATTAACGTCAGTTAAATTGACGCACATTCGTCAATTTTCATTGCTTTTCCTTACTAGGATGGCATTTGAGAGCCAATTTGGGTCTTGGAACTTATCTGATAAAATTGGCGTTTAGTATTTTCTTTACTTCATCCCGGATGGCAACTAACTTTTTCACCGAGTGATTTTTTTATTTTTACCTGACGGGCTTGTGGTCAGGGTCGAGGCTCAACTTGTGGACCATTACTCTGGCCGAAATCCCAAGTATATTAGCGGGAGTCCACGCGAAGATGTCAACATTCTGTTGTAAGAATGCGATTAGCTCGTCGTGCAGTGTATCAGTGAGTGAACCGCCGATTTGCATGCACTTCTCCGGATCCTTTAGGTTCAGTGGGACTATGTCGGTTGCCTCACCAGACTGCGCCTGCTGTAGGGTTGTTTCGTTTTAATGATCGAGTTCTCCTGCCATCCTGGTGCGGCCGCCAGGAGTGATTTGAAACTTGTAACATGTTCGCTCAGTGACCTGGTCACTCGGCACTTCGCCCACACCGTTTGGTGTCAAAAATTTTATTTTGAGTTGCAGTATTGAAGTGACGGTTCTAAACATCGTTAGGCTCGGTCGGCCTAGTATAACGTTGTTTATGGAAGGCAGGTCGACTATTAATTTGGTAAGTGTACGACTTACCGTTTCTGGGTATGTGTCCAGGGTGACCTCTAACTGGATCGTCACTTGGACGAGTACCGGTTCATTGTCAAGGCCGTATAGTAGACTTTCGGTAGGTTTTAATTGATTTTTTTAAACCAAGTTTAAAAAATGTATCAAGGTAGAGTAAGTCACGCAAACTTTCATTATGAATAAATACTCGTTTCAGTTTGTAGTTGACGTTACCGTCTAAAATGAGTGTAAATACAACAAGGGATTTGCATGGGGAAAAATTACATGTGCCAATTCACTGTCATTAAAACTAATGATAATGTCCGCGGTGCGTTGCTTCTTCCTCCTAGTCTGCTGCTCCTTGTCATCTACTGGGTTCTTGGTCGGGCGGGTGGTGATCATATTGACCACTCCCGCCGTTACCTGATTCCGTAGTAGGGAAGGCTCCGGTCCTTCTTCGCCTGCAGTGCTGTAGCTCTGACCAGGGCTCTGGACGAACTTGGTGAGATGACCTCTTCGGATCAGTTCTTTTATCTCCCGTTGGAGAGTCTTGCAGTCTTCTATGGAGTGTCCGGAAGATCGATGAAAATCGCAATACTTAGTAGGATTTTCTCCCTCCGCCTTCTTAAGTGGTTTCACTACTTAAGAAATTTCTCCCCAAGGATCTACATGAGGATGTTTGAACGCGTGTCAATTAATGGCGTTAGGTTGATGGCCTGTAGTCTTTGCGCTCCGGTGGTTCGATCTTGTGGTGCTTTCTGCGGGAGTGATCGCTACCATTAAATTTCCTCTTTCCCTCTCCTTGGAATGAGCAAGAATGTTCGGTTCATTCGGGATGTTTAGCCTCGTTGGCCTCTTCTGTCGCTGCGTAAGCCTAGGTGATAGATTCCGCCTCCTCGGAAGGTCAGCGAGTTCTTGTATGCTAGGTGCTTGAAAAAATTTCCGTATGTCAATGCGGAGATGAAACTACCCAACTTCATTTCTTCCATGAGTTTGGGGATCCGCCTGGCCTCCACCACGAAGTGACCCAAAAATTTTTATAGATTCTCTCCCTGTTTTTACTTGATGTGGGAGAGGTGCCATGACTATTTTTCTTCTAGACTACTGGAGGTGTAGTGGGCCAAAAAGAGGTCAGTCAGCTCCTTGAAACTCCTGATTGACTCTGCAGGGAGGTGGTGGAACCATATACGAGTGTCCCCCTTTAAGGTGAGAGGGAAGCAGCGGCACATTACTGGATCCTCTAACCCTTACTGACTCAAATGGGTGCGGAAATGATTGAGATGATCCACCAGATTAGTGCTCCCATCGTAAGAGTCAATGGGAGACATTTTGAACTTGATTGGTATCGGATAGTTTAAGATCTTCGCTGTAAAATGAGATCTGTCCAGATCGATAACGTGTTCGTCATCCTTGAACACGCGATTCCAGATCTTCTCCAATCTGAGATCTGTCGGGGCAGTGTTGGCTGATTTCTTGGAGTTGCGATAGGTCCTCAACTCCGTTCCTTTCTTGGTGCGGCAGTAGCCGGCTGGTTACTGCCTCCAGTGGATCTAATGGCTCGGGAGGCTCCCTCCTAGGCCTAGGTCCTAGTCTCCGCCGAGGAGTATCGGGGATTCCTTCGTTCTGGACTTTTCTCCGGAGTCATACTTCCCGAGTGCTCTTCAAACTTGGGCTAGCTTGGAGCACGTGAAGAGTCAGGCATCTGGATGTTGGTCGGCCTTCTGGGTTTTTTGGCTGACTTCTTCTTCCTCTGGCCTCCTCTCCTGGAGGCCGGTGCAGGGACTGTCGTGAATGGAGCCCCCGACTGCAAGTGCTCCTATCGGGAGCAGAGCATTTAGAGTATCTTATTGGTGTTTTGCATATACTCCATCAGATGTTGAAAGAAGGGTGCGGGCAGCCCGTTGACCATGGTACCAGCAGCGTGGTCGTAGTCAGGAGAGGTCACGTCTATAACGGGTTCGCTAGCTTACGCTCTTGTGTTCACCATTCTGGTTAGTTCAGAAGGTGAGAAAGTTTCCTGGATGAGTGTGGTAGGCTTTTTGTAAGCGTTTTCCACAAACGACGTCAATGATGTATCCCTAAATCCAAGCTTCGAATAAATCGGGTCGACTTGATCGTCTTGATTCAGTTTTGTTCACTAAGTCTGAACCCTACACACCACTACAACAAATAAGAAGTCAGGTGTTAGCGGGATATTATCCCACCGAAAATATTCTGACGCTCAAGTTAATAATCGGCTTTCGACTTTAAGAACGAAAATTAAAACGAGAGTATAGAGAGAGAGATGACAAGGAGTGTTTGAGTTGAGAGTTTGATTTCACACGTGAGAGGCGTTCTAGTGGCTCGTGGGGAACACAGTTTCTCAGCCTTGTGTTCGCAATGAACGTAGAGAGAGCGAGCGAGACTAAGTCCTGTAAGCGTGAGAGTTTGAAGGATTGTCGGAGCATTGTGACAGCTTTGGAAGAGAATGGTGCCTCTGAAGTTTGAAAGATGAGTGTGCGATTACAGCATTAAGTGTTTTTAGGCTTAGAAGTGAACATACCCTGGAGTGAAGACTCCGTGGGCTTTTTATAGATGAAGTGTTGAGCGACCTTCATTGGGTAGGAATGTGTGATCCCTGCACTCTATTGGGCGTCTTTCCTTGGCAGGAAGGCCTGATTTTAGCAATCTGTTAGGATGCCTTCCTTTCATAGCAGGTAACGGCTTTCCAGATTACTCGTCTTCCTTATGCATCATGTTACCGTTAGGGTTTACAGTGGGTAGGAAGAGAGAATTTGGCTCTTTTCTCATGAGATGTGTACTGAATCTATTGGTACTTATTAAAGTGAAGATTATATTTTGAAAAGGCAGGAAATCATTAAAGAGAACCGTTACTAGTCGTGTACAGAGGAGTGGGTCCAACTAGGCCTGGCTCACGTGGGTTTGCTCTCATGGACCGGCTTACTGTAACATTTCCGGTTAACAGAAATATTGACCTTTTCATTGGGAGCTTGTTGGTCGCCCAACTTGGCCTCTTACCCGGTCAACGTTTGGCGTTGACCGTTAGGCCCGCGTATTAGTCTTCGTAGATCTGAGCCATTTCTCTTATTGAATTGGTCCACTATAAATATATCAATATATATATATATATCAAAAACTTGTATATTATAAGCGTACATGGTTATAATAAATATTTAAAAATACCAATAAATTGATATCAATTTATTAATAATAAATATATTGAGGTCAAATATTTTTTTATTTAATAACAAAAGAGCAATGTGGACAATTTTTAATTGGATCAATTATATTAGTAAAAAACTACTTTTTTTTTGTGTTATTTTTTACTAATTGTGATTTAATTATAAAAATTTCCTAGAAAATACCTATATTAATAACTTTTCTACATTTTTTTTCTATTTTTAATATTTTAATACTGTTCACATATAAAATTTTCTTAACATTAATGATTTATAAGATAATCAAACCATGCTAAAAGTTATAATACAAATAAATTAAAAAATATCGAAATAATTATATTTTCAAATTATATAAGAAGGCTGTGTGGCCCAATGAAATTGCAAAAGCTTAGAAAAAACGTGCAGAAATTAAATTTTTAGGTAAATATACTTAAAATTAAACAGTTATGGCTTAATTATTTTTAGCAAATTAAAATTTAATTGTTTCAAAATAATTAAATTATTATTACATGTTTTAAAATTACAGAGAGAGAAATTGGATCTACAGTCCAACCTACCGGTGGGTGGGAAAATTGAACCGACAGATGCCTCTTTCAGTGATGCGATCTCGGTTGCTGTGGACTTCTCCATTTCTTCCTTACTCATCAATGGAGCTCCGGTGAAATTGAATGAAAAAGTTATTGAAGAGATCCAAATTGCAGATCGGTTTCAACAGTAGTGTTAGGGTGCTTGTGTGTGAGAGAGAGGCAGATTGAGATGGAGAAGATAAGCGAAGCGTTTGAGAGGGTGAAGAAGAACCAAGCTGTCGAGAAGATGAAGATGCTGGTTGGTTTGGATGTCGAAGATGAAGAATCTACTTCTTCGACTGCTGAAGAAAGTTCTCTCTCTTTCACGGACGATTTCAACCGTAACTGTACCTTGTCCACCAAACAGGTCTCTCTCGCTTGTTTTGTATACACCCTTGCTGTATCGGTCAAAATTGAAGCGGCTAATCTTCGGTCCTCATTCTTCTGTGTAGTCCCATTCAGATCGTAGCTTCTGCTGTCTATTGTATCTGTCACTGCTTATGCTCTTGTTTTTATGGTAGTATTAGCAATCAATTGTGTTAATCTTCAAAATTTCAGGCCTAGCGTGGAGAAATTTAAGGAGTATTTTTTCACTTCCTGTTTGGTTTATGGAAATTTAAGTTGTATGAATGAGGTGTAAAATTAGGAAGAGAAGGCCTAATGAAAATAGAGTGGTTCAGTTGGCATTGAATGGTGGTTTAACATTCTCGGCATCCTCATCCCTATCCACCTCTCATTGAATGCGATATTTGCGGGAATAGATAGTACTAATGTAGAGAAATCTCACTAGTGTTGGGGAATCGATTATCGTTTTTCGCTCTGAACTTGTGGATGGTTTGCTAGAAAAGAAGTGATAGTCAACATTGCAAATGGAGGGATCCAGATAAATGGCTCTTTGATTGTAGTAATCAAAGCAAGTTACAATAATGTGTCCATCATAGAAGGGAGAGTTTTTCTTCATGAGATAATTTCAAAGCTCTGATGCTAGTATATTTTATTCATTAAGCAGATATGCTATGTGTATATGGATGATGTGTTTTGTATTCTAGGTACTGATAAGGATAAGCCTTAATATCAACAGATGATACTAGACGACTGAAAGATTTTTAAGAATACATGACATAATCTGAGTTCGTGAATATAGCCCTTGAATTATGATTTGACCAACATTGGTGAGCAGAGAATTCAGCTCAAAGAAATCTACTTTTTTTTTTTTTATACTAACAATGATGACTTAATTTTTTTCGTCAGTTAGCTGACAATCAGAGTGAAAAGAGATTCTGAAAAAACATGAAATGGAAATAGCCATACTGCTGTGTGATTTAGTCAAAGTCTCAGCTACCAGGCTTACAGTGTCCATTAATTTGGTTGATCAATGATCTGGATAGACTTCTTGTTTTTTTTTTTTTTCCCCTTATTTTCTAAATATTCAAACATTGATATTTCTGCTGGTAATACTTGAGATAGCATATTTGCAAGCCAAAATTTTGTCCCATTCAAGTTTTTCAATCCTTTATTAATGTTAGTTTAACAGATCTGTCTTCTCTCTCTCTCTCTCTCTCTCTCATGCAACAGAGGCTTCATGGCTTTGTCATATGCTTTGTTGCTGGGTTGACTTGTACACTTTTGGTAAGTTTGACATTACAATATATATCGAAAGCACAAAAATTTGTTTGCTCATTATTTGTGATGAAAACTTGATCAAATAATATTGTTGTAACAAAAATTTACTTTTGGCTAAGTAAAAGAGTGGCCTAATCCGCAAGGCTTCTATATTGTGGGATGTGGGAGGGCTAAGGTGTGTAGCCTTACCCACGCAATGGATATTCTATGGTTTGAATGTGACTAGTATGTCATTTTAGTGTTGTCCTTATACTTAAGTTTTTCCTTAGTTACCGGGTTCACTATCCGATACAAACTGTGCAGACAAGTTTCATTTTGCATAGGAGATTATCATTAAGAACTAATTTGGTACATAGTATGCAAGGAGGTTTGTGAATTCTGGTAGTTATGCCGTTAGCTCTCTACATTTAACTAAGTGCTTCATGCAAATTTTGTTCTATTTGAATCCCATTAGTGGCTAACAGGATTGATGAATAGGGGCTACCTAGTGGTCCATTCCTTTCATCTTACATCTTACATTTTGTACCTAGAAAAGAGAAAAACCAAAAAGGCAGATCTGTATCTTTTACAGCTCTTGATGCGATTTTCAGTTTGTGATGAACTTCACACAAAAGAATGTGGTTAATTCAATTGATTTTGTTCATCTCAATTCCCGATTCCCATTTCTCACATGCTGTTTATCATCAAGTAACAGGGATACTATACTATCTTGTTTGTCCATGTTTTGGAACTCAAGTTCTGCTTGCAACAGCTAATCTTGCATACCTGTTTTCCTTTCCTTGCTCCAGTCGATGCTTGTTTTCTTCAATCCAATCAAGTTCGGCATCACATTCACATTTGGAAATTTGCTTTCTCTTGGGAGGTTTGTTACTGTATTTTATTTGAAACTCAGTTGTTGGGAAGCTAGAGTCTGGCTTATTCTTGTGGTTTTGATTGAATAATTTATCCACAAATATAAAATATGACTACTTGTCTGTTTTTTGGTTGGTAGGCTAGCCTCTAGTTTTAAACAGAATGAAAGGTGCTTTTCCTGCATGTTATTGTTGTCTCTTTCATTGCATGGTAATGTTGAATCGTAAAACATCCGAATCATGTGAAAATGCAAATTTCCTTGAATAAAACTACTCACTGAAATCGACCAATCTGAAGAATTACACACCAAAAGACATAGCATCACTGACAAATGAATTCTGGACTAGCAGAGGAAGTCAAATGTTTCACATAGCAGGAGCCCCACCCATCCCAACACACATGAAGAGGTGGAAAATGAAGCCTACTCTTGAAGTTCAAATAGTAACTGGAGTTCATGCTTGTTGATCAAAGTGGGAGAATGTTTACGCGCTCTCTAGTTTTCTGCAAAATATCTAGTAGTTAAAATATTTACTTAAAAAGGTTTTTACTGTCTTACATGGAGAGATCATTCAGTTGCCTATTAGTAAGAGCCTTCGCCCTATTTTAATGTCGATGATAAAAACTAATAAATTCCTATGTTTATTTTGTGGTTCTTTTTGTTTATATTTCAGATGCTAAATTGGGGTCTTCTGTGTGGCAGCACGGCATTCCTTATAGGTCCAAAAAGGCAAGTGACAATGATGCTTGATCCTGTCCGTATCTATGCGACTGCAATATACATCGCAAGTATGATAATTGCCCTGTTTTGTGCTCTATATGTAAGTATTTCATGCTTCTTTCTTTAATTTCCCCCATTTTCCATTAATTATTTGCTTATTATTCCCTAGACAAGTAGTTCTTTTTCCCTATGGAATTATTTGATTGTAATTGGCAGGTTCATAACAAGCTATTGACACTCTTGGCAATCATTTTAGAGTTTGGTGCACTAATCTGGTATGTAAAGTACTTAAACTGAGCCCTCACTGTTCTTTCAACCAATCTATTCCTGTACATATTGACATTTGAGATTGTCCCACAGAATTTTCTTTGGACCCTTTTTCGTTAATTGATCAAGACAGACCTGCTTTTCCAGAATGCATATGCCCGTGTCACTTGCACTCACTGTGTGCTATTAGTACAACGATAACAGTAAAATCTTAAGTCCTTGTAAGTAGGTTGGCTGTATCTTTGAGTTTTTGTTATTCCACTTGATTTAGTGTAATTTTTTCTGAAATAGAAGATTTTTATTTTTCTCACCTTCTTCCAAGTTTTCTTAGGTCTATCTCTTTTTTTTTCCCCTTCAATCACAGTTAACACACTTCACATGTGCTATGAGTGAGAGAACCAAAATGATGGCATGATAGCTTGCTTTATTGCCCTTCTCCAAAGTGATCTGTAAAATCCAGCTCTACTGAAAAATTTCTTATTCATTCAGTTGTCAAGAACTGTCACTGCAATATATTTTTTAGTTAATCTGTGAATGATTAATAAACTAAATCAAAACCTTCAAGCTTGCATTTTCATGTTGTTATTTATTGTGAGTGTTTTATTGAAAAAATGGTGTTTAGACCTATGAATATTTAGAGTGAGGTGAATAAGTGTTTCTTTGTGAAAGTATAGAATAAAAACTTGCAAATTCAATTCATGAAAAATAATTACGTATTTGGGTACTTAAAAATAAACCATTGCCATTCACATATGCTTAATAAAAATAAACTGCATAAATATCGATAACACAATATTTGGTAATAAAGGGAGACTATTGAACAACTTGTTCATTGAAAAAACCTTTCAAACTTTAAGTCGTCAACTGAAAATCCAATATATGAGAAGAGTAAACTTATAAATCGACAAAAAGATCTAATTGACTAACCCCGGACACATGACTATCTAAGGCCCTTATTAGAACTGCAGCTATCCAAACATCTTTTGGTTTCTTTGAAAGAATATCCAATTGATTAAAGTCTTCTAGCTAAACCGCGCCTCAAATCTACGCAAGAGTCCCAACTAGAACTCTATAGTTCGTATGCAAACAAATGTAAGGTACATAATCTAAGTAGGTGCGAAATCTCGAAGCATCATTGCTCTCTTTTCAAACAAGGAAGAATGATATACCAAGAAATTGGCGATTCTCTCAATTTTATTCTTACACAATTTAGTCACTCTAAAGAAGGCTCACTTTTACTGCAATTCAGATTTTGTCAGGTTTGCCCTTTGGAAAACAATAAAGAAACCTCCGGTCAAAATGTGTTCAAGTTGTGGAAAGTGGGCATCAACTACATCTTTAGTGGCCATCTCCCAGTTGACTCACGGCTCTTCTCTGGAAATCCACTACACACCGACCACTTAAATGGATAGCTCGTGGTTCACCATTAGAAATTTAACCACATAGGCTGCTTAAGTGGCTAGCCCGCAGCATATTTTAGGACTAATTTAGTTTAAGCCAACAGCTAGCTTCTATCTGGCTTCAGAATATGAAGTGGACACAAAGTAACTGGAGTGACTACCAAGCTCCTATCTAATATTCAAATACAAAAGACATAATAAAATAATATAATAAATTTAATATATAATTCAATATCACAAAATTTGCCAATACTAAAGACTTGCCTGACATTTATAAAACCGAGTCTTGGCATAACGGTTGAGTTATAAAAATGACATCTTCCATAACGTAAGGTAAAACAGTTTACAATAGACCAAAAAATTATCCGACCCTAGTTTGAACTTTGCGCTTAGGTGTAGCTTCAAACACAGGGTTGCCATTTTATTGAGTGTTATTGCCAAGATAGATAGAATTAGATTAATCTTAGTACTCCTAAGCCACTCATACCAAATTTGAGACACCACGGCTGCTGCTCTGTCGGCCTTCCAGGACACCCATTCTATGGCTTCTTGATATGAACTTCTGCTTTCTATCTGATTGATTTGCAGGTACAGCTTGAGCTACATTCCTTTTGCCAGGTCCATGGTCACGAAGGTCCTGGTTGCTTGCTTTGACACTGAATTTTAGCTGCACATTTGCTGGGGAAAAACGATTTTGTAACTCTCTTATTATCTTTACCATGGTGAGTTCATTTCTTTCGTTTCTCTTTCGGTCATTATCTGCTTCCTAGGTACTGTGATTTGGTTTTACATAGTAAGTATCGTTTTATTTTCAGAAGAAATTGCTGTTGGGAGAATGTGAATAATGAATTTGGTTTTACCACCCCCTTCCTCGTCTTTCTCCACCTGTGGAAGGCACATCCCCCCCCCCTTCTCTCTCCCGTGCTGCCACCTATTGTCAACTGCTATTGTGGCCTTTTTAGTGGATTGATTTTTATATTTAGCTAACGATTAAAATTAAAATTTAAAAAAATAAATGGAGAAATTGAATTAGGTAATTTGAATGACTATTTAATCTTAATTATTTATATTTTAATTTTTAATTTTAATTGTTGAATGGATATGAAAATTAACCTTATTTGACGGATTATAGTGGCTCTCCCAGCGGTTGGTCTCCTGTGCATATATGAAAAACCAAAGAAAAGCAAGGGTAAGAGGGGAGATGGGTGGGTGATGGATCGAGAGGGATTCCTATGAAGTGGCTTCTCAAGTGCACAAATGACTGTTGGATCCAAAGTGACTTAAAGTGTTGTCATTTTCTATATTTTTAAATAGGAAAATATTTTTTTAATGTTAAAATATTAAAATGTTAATATCATATAAAGACAAAGGACGAAACCATTATTATATTTTTAATTGTTTTTTTTAAATATTAGAATTAGGGCCCTAAGATCTTGAATCAACGGTCAAAAGTAATTACTTTTGTGTAGGGCCTCCTCTCATTTCCGTGGGTGATTCGGAGGGAACATTATTGAATTAAAATTTGAAAATAAAAAATATTAAAAAAGTTATATATATATATATATAATTTCTTATAATATTAATAAATCTAAAATTTAAAAAAAACTCGGAATGAGATCCCAACGCCTGATGTCTATATGTGTTTGTTAGTAGTTTTTGAAAATTATATTTCATGCAAATATTTATATGGAAAATTATAAGTTGTAGCATAGTAGAAACATTTTTTAGAGTTTTTTTCAATCTGAATTTAAAATCGATAAAAGAATTTTTATAAAATCTAAAAAAAAAGCTCACAATTTATTAAAAAAACATATTCAATTTCTAGTTATCAAAAAATTAATTTAAAAAGAAAATTAAATAAAAATTTATATTAAATAAGTTTTCCTATATAATAAAAGTTTCCAAAATTATATATTTTTATGTGCTTATATATATAGATTATGTTATGTATGGTCGTTTATTAAAATATATTTTAGCTCAAATTTTATATAAATAGTTTTTAATTGGCAATTAAAAAAACTGATTTAAATGTATTTTTTATTTCCATTATCAATTTTAAATTCTGTTTAATTTAATTATTAACTCTTTTTGGTGATAAATTTTCATATAAAATAAAATTAGAATTTTACTATAGAAATTTATAAATAGTAGTAAAAATATAAATAAAAAGTAAAGAATATTTTTAGTAGTTTTTTTACTGATCCAAATTGCATGGGGAATTTGGTTGATTAAAAAACTTTTTAATCAAAAAAAAAAAAAAAAGTAAAATCTATTGCGTGGCACAAAGGGAAAGAAAAAGGAAAAGAAAAGGAAGAAAAGAGAAAAGTATCGAAACAGACGCGAACAGTAAGCAGAATCCTTGTGGCTGAGCGTTTTGCTCGATTTGATCAAAAGCCGGGGATTAGGGTTTCATCTACACGTTAATTCCTATCAAATCTTACACTTCTTCGGCAATGAATTTCATCATTTGAATCTTTGAGGCGTTTGCATTTGCTCTACATTTCAACGATTTGGTTCATTTCGTCTTGCGGTTTGTCGTCTTCCGTTGTATTCGAAGGGCTTGAAACTGACAATCTTCCTATTTGTGTACAGAATGTAAAGAATTCTATTTGGTATTCGACTTTCTTATCATTTGTTTCTCATCATCTAATTTATCCAGCTTATGATAATATATATCAAAGTCAGTGCCTGATTGCTTCGCTTCTACTCTGAATGCTTCAGTGTTTTTCGACTTATTTTAAGCTATCTTCGTTTGCGGATGGAAATTTTCATTTATATATGTACCGTTCTTTGATGTTTCGACAGCATTAATCCCTATCTACTTGTGTTGGTAATTTTCAGAGGAAACATGGGGAATTGTTTCCATTGTATGGTTGGATGTAGAGAATATTGCGGATGGAAAATATTTCCAATGAATGAAGGAAATTGTCTTCTTTTCGTTTTGAAGGAAGTTGATTTCCGGGCACCATCATCACTAGCACTATCGCAGTCACCAGCACGGCCACCAACAACTGGAGTCCCAAGGTCCCCATACTACAACAGCCGTCACCACAACCTCACCACTGGTCATTACCCCCCTATCACTGCCACCGGTATATCACCAGCCATGTCATTAGTACCATAACCTGTGTCTACACATCACTATTACCATCGCCACTACCACTGCTCAAAGGAAAACTATTTTCCTCAACAAGACGAAGGAAAACTAGTGTAATTGTTTTCTGATAGATTAATTTCTTAAAATGATCAATTTCTTTAGAACTGGTAGATTAAATGATTAATTTCTTCAAAAAATGGTAATTGTTTTGAGATAGAACTATTTTTCTTCTATTTAACCAATGAAACTAAACAGCTATTTAGTTTTCTAGTCTTTGAACAATTTTGGACTGAAATTAGGTGTCTGCTTTGCTGATATGTGATTTTTGTGTTCAGGGTGCCCGTTTGTGAATGGTTTTCAATCCTAGAATGTTTGTGAAATATTCTGCAATTATGGTCAATATTGCCTTGGAAGCTGACTGAGTCCGACAATTGTATTGAAGAGTATGAGTGGTGTCCCAAAGCGATCACACGGGGAGGGCAGTCATTTGTCGTCTTCCTCAAAGTACCCACATGAAGATAGTGGCTCCTACCCCAACGTGCACTATGAGACAAGCCAAGAAATGTGGGGTGGAAAACTTCCCCGGGCTGAATCTCGTGATTTGGACAGAAGATCGCCTATTCATTCCATGTATCGGATGTCATCATCAATTAGTGGCTCCCCTGTGATTCACACCTTTTCGGGTACACAAAACAGGTCAGAATTATTCAGAGAATTGAAAGAAAATATGGAGGATAAGATGGAACAAGGGGAGCTTTATGATCAAACTACTAAAACTGAGAAGGATGGAAGGCTTGAGGGCAGAGGGGATGAATATAAAGAAGTGAAATATGACAGGGAGATTTATAAGGATTCAAAGAGTGATGCGAAGATAGATAAAGATGGTTTTGGTGCAGTTAGTAGTCACTGCAATTGGAAAGAGCACCACAAAGGGAAAAGATATCCTGATCCTCCTGTTAGTACTGGGAATGTGGATCATCAGAATGTGGATTCCTGGGTTAATTTGCATGCCAGTTTCCATGGGCCAATTGATGTGAGAAAGGGAGGCCCTGCAAATGATGACAGAGAGTACGCGGAAGCAAATGATGTTGACCTGAAAGGTGAGAACAAATACAATGACAAAGACAGGAAATGGAAGGAGGGCAAGCACCCCGATTGGGGTGATAGAGAAAAACATAGAAATGAACGTAGGAGTAGCTTGCAAGTCGGAAGTAGCAGTGTTGGTTATAAGGAATCAATGAGGGAAGAAAGGGAAGCACAGAGGTGGGAGAGGGAGAATGATGCCCCAAAAGACAAGGAAAGACCAAACAAAAGAGAAAGGGATTATGTGAATAGGGAAGTTTCCAACAGAGTGGACAAAGAGGGTTCTCGCAATGAGAAGAAGATAGTGGTCCAAGCATCTGAGCACGAGAATCTTCCTTTTGATCCGAAAAAATCAAACAATATTGATGTTTTGAAAAAAGCGGAGAGGGAATCTATAGAAAAGAGGAAGGAAAGAAATAGCGATGTAGAAGCAGAGAGACCTGAAAAGCGTAGTAGTTGCTATAATGAAGAATCACATGGAGGAGGTGTTGATGTGGATGGAGCTATAGAAAGGGAAGGAGAGACCTTTAGCTATGGAGTTCAGCAGCCTAAGAGAGTGCTTCTCCCTGGCAGTAGTCCCCAAGTTGCTGATCAGAAGACTCATTGCAGGTCCCGTGCTCAGGATGCATTTGAGTAAGCAAATTCTTTCTATGCTAGACTACTTTTTGTTTCAGAATCTTATGCATGCTGATTGGTTGCTTCTGTAGTATCTTTTGCACATTTTCTTTCAGCTTTTCCATTATGCTAACTCCATTCAATTCCATCTTTGCTAGAGTTCTATAATTTGTACCCAGTCCTACCACCTTGTTTCTGTTAGGCACAATATATTTATTCTTCTATCATAGTATCTACCATCTCTATAAGCCTACTATCAAAGTACCAACCCAAGTTCCTAGTCAAATATTGTTATCTTGGACTACTTTAGCTGCATTGGTCCATGATTTGGTAGCCCTTGAACGTTCACTATACCCGAGTGATACTGCTGTCGATTTAGTCTATTTAATGTTGTACTCAGGTGATATGGTTGTCTCTATAGCGGATGCTCCAGTTTTAAATCTCTTTAGCTTTCAAATTCATGTCGAAGGTTGAACAAAAGAATTTTGCTATTTGTTTGTTACATAACTCACAACCCTCCCACTTTTCCTAGGCTTGGGGCTGGCTAACACTTGGCCCAAAGACCCCTGCATCCAGTATTGAAGTTTGATACTTATTAAAGGGAGTCCTAGCGTGCAAGGCCCCCACATCATAGGTTTTATAGAGAGTTAGATATATGTAGCCTTTTCTTTGTACTATAAAGACGTTGTTCCCATTGCTTTCTATCATTTCCAAATTTACATTGGGGAAACGTCATTGCACCTTGACTCGCTCACTAAGGTAGATACTTGTTATGTCAGTGAATTGGCAAGCATACTTTAGTGGTGATAGTGTTGAATACTGCTATTTTGGGGTTGATAGTCTTGAAATTCTTTGTATTTTGTGAAACAATGTAACTGCAATGATAGTGCATTGGCAATATATGGGATTGGATTTGGAACTATGTTTTTCACCTTGGAATATGGATGAATTGACATAACAAAAGAGGTAAACAGAGTAGTGACTGGAGTTTTTATGATTGGAGGGTGCAAAGCTGTTTCAAGGTTTAACCAAACAATTAAACATGGATATTCGTCTGCTGCCACAATCTTTTAAATGTAGTGATAAAAGAAGCTTCCGTGATAGTATCTCATCAAGGGGATCGTAACTTCAAGAAAAAGTTGAAGCAATTGATAATTTGAAAGGTAGATAACTTGGTAACAATGCTTTTGAATAGTAATACTTGCCTAGAGATAAAAGAGTTTTCACAGCTAGAGTTCTTGTAATCTTTCGTTATTGCACATGATTGCCTGGTTATTGTTTGAATTGACTGTCTTCCTGCAAAGTATATTATAACATTGTTTTTTGATACTGTGTAATGACTTGTGACGTAGAGAAATTAAATTCATACACTAAAGCATGTGGCTATTTTGTTACTTTTTATATTTATTTCATTTGTTCCTTTTGTATTTTCTTTTGTGGTGGTTAAACACCTTGATAAACATTTGCATGGATTCTATGCAGGTCTCAAGGTAAGATATTGCCATTCAGTTTTGAGAACCAGAATTTTCATATGCTATTTCATCTCTACAAAGTCATCTCCTGGTGCTTGGCTCCCTTTCTCCCCTTACGTATTTTTTACTATTTTGAGAGGTATGGTTTAAATATTCACCGTTTGCACCAAGGTGGTGTAACCACATATTCTCAGATTACAAGAGGCATGAGCAAATTCAACTAACAGGCAAAAGAAACAGCAAAAATCTAAGGAGTTCTGGAAGTATACAGTGTCTCCTTGTCTGGTGACATGTTGAGGCACATACCATAACGAAAGAATATAAATAAAATGATTTTCAATTGATATTTTTCTTTTTTAAGCCAAATGAAACCTAACGCTTTCCATTTCTTTTGGTCTAGGAAAGTTTGATGGAAAATAGATGCTTGAGAAAAAATCTATTCAAAATATTACTAATTTTCTGATAAATTTTCCATATTTTTTTCTATTGTTAGATTTTCTGAAATCCCTCTAGGTAAGCCTTCCCATAACTGTAAGATTGTTCTATTATGTCTTAGAGGTTTCCAAATCAAACTATGGAAACAGCCTCTCTACTATGGAGAGGTAAGTGCTTACATCTGACCTCCTCAGATTCAACAATGTTGGAGTCTCGTGCACTCTTCCATCCTTTAGATTTTAAACAATCTGAATAGAGATGTTGAAGGCTTCAATTTGTCTGCCTTAAACTCTGGTTCATCAAGTGAACAGTCTTATTCTTTCCTGGATTTTCTGGAATATAATTTTAAGATATATGTGTTATCCTCCTAGACCTCTCTCTCTCTCTCTCTCTATATATATATATATATATATCTGGTTTCTAAGATAATATCTTTCTGAAAAAAAAGCTTGACAAAATCAATGAAATGTAAGTTATAGACACTGCAAAATAAGAATCTAATTTTTTTTCTTGGAATCATCTACCAAGTCTTTTAGCAAAGATATAACATCCATTTATTATATAGTCTATGATCTTAAGAAATTAAATTCATATTCATGGCTACTGTTCATCAAGTGGTTAAGCCTTTGCTAGCTGATTTCAATATGCTTTCTGATATTATCAGGCAACAAAATTGAAAAGAAACACGAATAATTGCACATATGTGTTTTATACATGTTGGGGGGGGGGAATGTATTATTTTATTTCTTGGGTCTGTTGATTTTTATTTAATCTAACCTCCTAATTCTTTCTTTCTCTCAGTTTCTGTCTCACTCTCACTCATAGGATATATACACATGCCTATCCTCCCCATGATGTGCCTATCTCCTAACAAAGAAGTATTTTTGAGCTGGTGGGTGCCTTTATGCTTGCATACAAGAAGGATAAAAATGCCTGAAAGGTGTATAGTATTTTGAAGGAGAAATTTTTTCGCAGGACTATAACCATCAGTAGATTTGCAAGAAAGAGGAGCATGTGATTGGTAGGAGAAGTTTTTTTTTGTTCTTTTCTAATTTCTAGTTTTTTTTTTTTACTCTTGAACTCTTATGATTAAAGAAAGGACATGGAAGTTGGCTACAAAGCATGTGTTTTCACGTTCAAAATGTTATAGTTTAGCATATCTATAACAATCCCTGCATAATCATAATTTTAATGTGTAACACCTATAAAGCACTGCAATAAGTTCCAGTATGTCCCATTCTGTGGAGTAGCTAAAACCAAACCAAACCAGACTAATCATTTTTTCCCCATTTTTCCTTAATGAGATTACGAAAACAAATTTCAGACATCTTTATTGGTTAATTCTAGATTTTCGTCTTCAACTTCGTTTTAATTGAAATTATTTATGTAATCTTTCCATCTGTCTTTTCTATATCTTCATGTCTACTTTTATGCATTTATGCCCAGAGCTTTAATCTTTTTTATTTCATTTTTTGTAGGAAGTTTCTATTTTATCTGTCTTTTCTATATCTTCATTTGTACTTTTATGCATTTATGCCTAGAGCTTTAATCTTTTTTATTTTTATTTTTTTTATGTAGGAAGTTTCTATATTATCTTCTCTCTATTTTCAGCATCTGGTTCACTACAAAAATATTTTATACTTTAAATTTAGCTTCATCAAAGGCTTTTGTTAACATCTCTTTTTGCCTCATACACTTTAATGGCTGTCTTCTTTCCTAACATTGTTGTGAGGATTGACAACGCATCATTTTAATTTAAACTCCCAAAATCCCTATAATGTTGCAAGGGTTTGTAACACATCATTTTCATTTAAAGTAACTTTTGGATATTCCTATTCATATAGCAACATTGTACATTATATAACTTTATATATCTTCATCTGACTACTTCAACTAGGACTTAGAACGTGTAGTTTTTTCTTTTTGGTGCACTTAACATTTAATAATAAATGTTGTCACTTGGCTAAAAAAATCCAAGAGCTTTACTTTTTCTATCTTTTGTTGTATTAAGTTTGGATATTTTATTCTCTCTATTTCAGCATCTACTTTATTATAAAATCATCAAGGGGGTTTTTTTGGATATCTTTTTTCGTGTGCCTTTTATTGTTGTCGTTGCTTATGCATTATTGCTATTTTTCATAATACATCCCTTTCATTTGGACTACTGTATTTGGCATTCCTATTCCTCCACCATCACTCTCCATATACAGCCCTCTGTTTGGAATTTTTTAGACATTTTTTTGCTGCGTTTTAATTTGATTTCCATAAAATTTTTGTTTCCATTTGTTTTCTGACCAACTTCATATCTTCGTATTATAATAATGGCTTTTATTATATTTCAAAAGGTTGAGCTTTGAAGTTATGGTAAGGTTATTCCATCATGATCTGGATGTCACGGGTTCAAACCACGGAAAAGTCTCTAATCAACACAGGGGTAAGGCTGCATATACCCACCTGAGTCTGAACGATATGGGGGCCTAGTTCACTGGGTCACCCCCTTTTATTATATTTCTCCTTTTAATTCCACCATTTGTTTCTCAGGATTACCATTCATTCCATTTATTCCACACTTAATCCATGTTTTAGATTTCTGTGGATTATATTACAATTCTTACAATATCTTATCTATTATTCTTGCACAGAGATTCATAGGTGCTATTTTATTTGTCAATGTGGCCATCTGGATTGCCTTTGACTATCCCTTGCATGATATAATATTATCTAATGAAACTTGTCTTCGGCATTTTCATCTGAGCCTAGCTGAGGAGTATTATTAATGATGAGATTGTTATTTCTCTACCTGAAACCAGCTTGTTTGGCTGCTATTAGTTTAGCATCTATGTGAAATCTTTTAGGTTATTGTCTGTGATGATACCTACTCCTTTTTTTTGTTCCTTGAGGAGGCCCATTGAGGTTTGGGTTGCATAATGGGGATAGCCCTCCCTACCCCTATCTGATGTAGCGCAGTTTCTTTTTCAGATCTCTTGGAATGGCGTCCAGAGATTTTACCTATTATGCTAAAGACACCTGCAATACCTACTGTATTTTTGAAAACTTATGCTGTGTTTTATCTTTTCTACGTACTTTTCCTATCTTCTTTGTCCTCATTGGTAGGTATGTTAAACCGTCTTTGGATTTTTGTGTTTACCTTTTCGTACTCTTCCCTGCAAGGTCCTTAAGTCAATGTTGCCAACTGTCCTACTGTTAGTTTCTTGGTAGGTTATGCTAAACCATCTTTATCTTTTTGTGTATACTATCTTCACTCTCTTCCCAGTAAGGTCCTCAGGTTCCAAGTTGTCAACTACCCTACTCCACCAAACTAGCTTCTTTATTCATCAAGTACCGACATTCACAATGGCGTGGCAACTGGCAACCTTTGGATACATGTTGCTTTAAAAGAGAACTAGCTGGACCTGTTAGGCTGTGTTTTGGTTTCTTCTACAAACTTGATAGGCATACAAGTACATGAACGACCATTACTGATGAATCTCTTTCTCTGTGCATTTCTCCAATTCTGTTGCTGTATAATAGGTAGAAGGAGCTGATGGTTTGGTACATGCTCCCCTTTGGTGCATGTTGTAAAATTTTAAAAAGGACAATAACCTAGGCAAAGAAAGTGGGGATGTGTATGTGGGGATCTAGAGAACATTTGATTCATCTGTTATTCATGTGACTTCTAGACTTCTCTTCTCAGGTATGCCAGAGGTGTCATCTGTGGTTTATAAAGTAGGTGAGTCTATGCAAGAATTGATAAAATTGTGGAAGGAATATGAATCATCTCAGCCTCAGAAAGATGGTAAAAATTCTCACCATGGCCCTACTCTAGAAATCTGGATACCGGCTGAACATGTTACTGCTACGAATCGTCAGGTAAGGTGCAAAATAGTATCTTTCTGTGGTTTTATGGGACTTTTGTTTATTTTCATTCTTGTAGCTTGAATTATTACATAGAACTTAAAAGAAAATTCTTCAATCCTGCAATCAACTGAATATTCAAGTTTTTTTTTCCCCACTAAGTAACTGAATATTTAAGTTAAAGTGACATTTACTTGATGGGACTCCAAGTGAGTGGGAGATTCTCCCCAGAGTTGAAAGCATGCACTGTGTAGCCCTGTGACTTGGCTGTGACTGATTTATAGGCTTTGTGGAAAAGAGCTGATGTGTAATTTTTGAAGCCTTGTATGATTATAATGTAAATGTGGTAAAAGCCTATAATGTTTTGTTACGACTGCTTAAAGCATCTTCATCTTTGGGCAATCCTTTTCCCCCTGTCAATTCATTTTTGTCTGCAGAACCAGAGAGATTTATTTTATTTTAAGCACCATAGCGGGTTTATCATATGCTTTGTTCCAGTAGCATTTCATTTATATTACATTTTACGAACATATTCTGCATCCACTCTGTATCTGCTCTTCATTATGTACCTGTTTCTTGAGCAGGTCAGAGGTGGCCAACTTTGGGGGACAGATATATATACATATGACTCAGATCTTGTTGCTGGTATGATCCTCTAAAATGTGGAATGAAAATGCAGGGTCCATCTTATTTCAACATGGACTATAATGTCGAATATTGTCTTCCAGTTCTCATGCATACAGGTTATTGCCGCCCAACAGCATCTCGTCCTCCGTCTACCATCCAAGAGCTTCATGCAATAGTACGAGTGCTGCCTCCTCAGGAATGTAAGTCCACATGAATTATTCTGTGTTTCAACTGCACTGATTAGTAGGAATCATTTTAAAGTCATTGTTTTTTTTTTTTTTTTGGGGTGGGGGAGTTGTTCAGCTGTCAGCACGTTGCTGCTTTGATGATATGGGGGCAGAAAAAATCATGGCAAGTTGACATGGTGAGTAGTAAATGTATTAATTGTACAGTTATTAGTTACTGTGGCATAAATAGAGTAATTCTGCTTTAATTGAATGGTGACAGTATAAGGCCTATCGTCTGGTTGGGTTTAGGCAATTTCGAGGCTTATGCAATTGGTTAGTCATTTCTGTTTATTAGTTTAGCATTGAACATTACTGGAAAAAAATAAACAAGAGTTAACTATCAGTATGAAAAATGAAATGACATCAAAAAGGTTTTTTTTTTGCTAGAAGGTTTGTTCTACTAAAGTTATATACATGGTATTAGTAACAAAAGGTGAACCAGTGCATGAGGTTTTCCTAATTGTAGGCTTTGGGGGGGGGGATTAGCTGTATTCATCCACACCCCTACAATGTAGAGAGAGTGTAATTTAATCAAGCTAATCTTCCTCCTTTTTATCAATAATATGCATCATAGAAGGAAGTTGTTTTATTAATTAATTTCTTGAAGACAGGGAGCATCAAAAGGGTGGCCCTTTGTATAAAGCTCCCAAATTATTGGATCAGGGAAAGTCTAAATGTAAACAACTTTGTCTTTGAGTTGGAGAGAAAACTATTTCCATTGTTTGAACTTGTGACCTTCATATCCCAATAGCACAATATTATTGTTGTGCCAAGATAATTTAAAACTATTTTTAGACTAGGAGATTTAGAAAGCAAATTGTTTTATGCACCATTTACTTGTCAACCTGACTAGATGTTTCATGTCATACCATGTCTCAGGATAGCAAACCGATGAGCCTACTCCCATTGTGTAGCACATCAAGCTATTTAATGTGCTCCCTTTCCCACATTATGAACTGGAAAATGCTGTGTGCCATCCTTCTGTGTTGGTATTATATTGTGACTGGTGAGAACAACATTCTTTAGTGCAGTTTATCCGTTCACTATAGTAGTTGTGGTCTAGCAGTTGTGATGTTGAGATAAATTCAGGTATTGCTAAGTTGAACTTTTGAAATATAGATTTCCCATTTGGGCTATGGAAGTAATATCAATTATTTATGATGTGCAAATTTGTTAGATGAGCTTTCAGTTATGCACTTTTGAGTGTAACATTTTAAAGTTACTCAGTTTGGATGTACCAGAGAAAAAAAGAGATGTGGGTAAAGCACAATAAAATCTGCAGTCAGTACTCTTTGTCTGAAGGCTTTAAGCTTTGACCTAGTTAATAGATTTCCTCTCGTCTAAGCTAATGCCAAATCATGCAAGAAGCAAGTTAACTGGTTCTAACTTCTCTCATGTTTATGCAAGCAATTTATCTTAGATTAGTCTTTGGGAAAGGGCATCTTGGCCTTGCCCATATCTTTTTAACATTGTAGTTATCTCAAACTTTGAGTGAGCGGTTTTTATTTTTCCATTCTTTGTTGTCTCCTGGTGATTAAAGTTACCCCCGCTTTAGAATTCTGCTTGGTGCTCCTTTGAGGGAGAAATGTTTTTTAAACCTCATTATTGACAAAACAAAAGGGCAAAGGAAAAGGCAAATCAAAACCTGCTGTATTTCAATCAAACATTTTCTGGATTAATTGCAATACCTGATTGAATCCTTTACCTTTTTGCTATTTGCTGAATTGCTGAAAGAATATGAAGTTTGGCTAGTAAATCTTCGCTAACTGAACTGATTTTTCCACTTGTTTTAGGCTATGTTTCTACACTGCGAAACAATGTTCGTTCTCGTGCCTGGGGAGCTGCAATAGGTTGCAGTTACCGGATTGAGCAATGCTGCATAGTGAAGGTGAATCCTGTGTGTGTGCACGTGCATGCATGCGCACTGCAACCAACATAATGTCTTCTAGTTGAAAATTCTCACTGCTCCAGTCCCTCTTTTTATCATAGTCTTCTTATTGTAAACTATCACAGGTTTCATCTATAGTTAGAACTGTAGTTTATGGATCTGTCTTATTGTGCCTCTATTTTTATATATATTATAATCTAGTCAATTAATTAGACTGTCTTCTTATAGCTTAACCTTTTTTTTTAACGTTGTCCTTTTTCTCTTTTGGTTTTATTCCAGAACGGAGGTGGGACAATTGACCTTGAACCTTGTCTGACACATACATCAACAATTGAGCCCACTTTGGCTCCGATTGTTGTGGAGCATACTATGACAACTAGGGCTGCTGCCTCGGTATTGCATTTTAACAATGGAAAACTTCTGTGTTTTTTCTTCCTTTTTTTTGTTAGGCATGGTGAACTCATGCTTCTTGTGTATTAGTTTGTTGCTTCTCCAGGTTGGAAATTGGAAAAAATTTCCATTGTTCAATGTTTGTAAAAACATCAGCCATTTAGATGATGAGCCTTGATGCAATTATGAGATTGCTTGGTTCTTACATGGAGGTCACAATTCCAAATCATCTAAATTACTTCTTAATACAAGGGTAAGGCAGAGTAATCTAACTCTCCCAAAAGGCCACAATATGGAGTAACTTGCATTGAGCTTCCTTTGGCATTAGCTATTTTGTGCCACACTTTTAGCGTCTGCTATTAATAGTGTTTGTGTTTCCAAGAGTCTATTTGCAAGAGAGTTGCATGGCCGGGTCTAAAATTTAGCTCTTTATTTTTTATGCAGAGTAG
Source organism: Nepenthes gracilis (assembly GCA_033239525.1). Classification (NCBI taxonomy): domain Eukaryota; kingdom Viridiplantae; phylum Streptophyta; class Magnoliopsida; order Caryophyllales; family Nepenthaceae; genus Nepenthes; species Nepenthes gracilis. Next base: position 18,281,165 of record BSYO01000007.1, read on the forward strand.
ACAAGATTTTATGAAGTCAATGCTATACAAAGGATGGCCCTTGCCCTCTTAATTCACCATCATTAGACATTATGATCTCAGCTATATAGGATTAACAAGGAACTAGTTATTATTCTACTTAGTTGGTTAGCTTGTTCAAAATGAAATGTTCACTCAGTATATTTGCTGATTCTTTATGCATTTTATTCTTAGCTATAAGGAGCAGATAATTGTAATGAGAGGCATGTGAATAAAATAATCAAGTTCAACTTTTATCCTACCTTTATTCTGATCTCTCTCTCTCTCTAACCCCTCCCTATTGTGTCCTTTTTTGTCCTGGTAGTGTTCTCTTTCTTACACACTGAAATTCTTTCTTTCCACTTTTGTCCCTTTTCTTCCCTCTCTTCATCATTGCTTCTCGCACTTCCACTTAATTTCTGCTCTCTCCTAGCCGGGTAGGGAATTGGTTTTGGTGAGGCCATGAAATTCAGGTTGCAAGATCAAAATTTTTGGCTGAATATTGTGACATTGGTTATCATATATACTACTTTTCCCTCTTTATTTTCGCTGTTTAGGACCAGAACTTGTTCATTTCATACACAGCTGTTTCATGTGTTTGTCTGTGTGCATGTTAAGGGATGTTCTAGTTGTCAAAGAATATCAGTATACTTTACATTTTTGTGATTCAGAATGCATTGCGGCAGCAACAGTTTATGCGAGAAGTCACAATACAATATAACCTGTGCAATGAACCTTGGTATAGTACTCTCCTCATTTATATTCTCTCTACATTGTCTTTTGCTGCCATTTTCAGTTACATATGTCAATCCTGATTCTGTGGTATGAATTCAGATTTGTCCAGGAGTTTGATACCCTGATAACTTGTACATAATTCTGCGAGGATTGTGTGTATGTAGCATTGATGTTTGACTAAAACAGTAATAATCACAAATCCATTGTTCACCGGAAGCCAAAAAAAAAAAAACAAAAAATCATTGATAAATCTATGGTCCTTTTTTTTTTTTGCATTGATACACTTATCAACGTGGGAGCCTCATGTACTTTTGTTCCTTAGAGTTACTGTTTGGCTCTTACAGAAGATGTATAATTCATCCATTTTAGGGTTTGGACATTACTTCTATGGTCACAGCATTTGCATGTATCAAAGCAGTGACCATGTCTGATGGAGTCAGCATTATATTTTGAGCCTTTTGATATGATATATCTTGTGCTATAAACAAACAAAAATGAACTTCTGCAAATAGCCAACAACTATGATTCGTAAATGGTATGCATATGGATACACTGGTTGCCACAGTTATATTTCTTTGTTTTAGTGCGACAATTTCCTCTTTGGTGGCTTGAACTTGAAATCCCATATTAGCTGATGACTGCAAATTTGCAAAGCTACATGAGTCGCTCCTGCTTGCCGCATGTAGAGATAGAAAACGTCTTCCATTTTCCATTCAAAGGTTAGTAAAGTTTGGTGGAAGCCTGTTGAGTTCCTTCCATTTGACTATGAAGATTGCCTTTTGAATGTAAACTCCCTTTTTAATCAACGGCCCTGTTGTTCTGATGAAGAGAAGAACCTATGATAAGGCAGAGTTCAGTTTTTTTGGAGAGTGATAGATGACTGGCAGGATCCCGATAGCCAAAAAAGTGATAGGAAGCATACTCATTAGGAAGTGACTGAATTTGATGGGGAAGGTTTTGGAAGATTGAGTCTCTGGATAGGCAGGATTTTTATATGAGAAGTTAGGTTGGAGAATTTGTGGTTGGGAGATGTAAATAGTGATTCTCAAGAGGAGTTCCTTCAGCCTCTATGCGAAGTCATGGATAGGATATTTTGAAAACCTTTTATGCACGTTTGTGGCATAGAAACAAAGGAAAGATGATCTTGTTAGGTAGGATGGAGTTTTTGGATAGAGAAGAGGTGGTAGTGACGTAGAATGCCTTCCCTGAGGATATATGAGGGCATTGGGTTGGGGATGCAAAAGAGTGATGTAGTATGGGCAATTTGTCACAACACCCAGAGGTGTTGGAAGATTCACTTAATTTTATGGAGAAGAGAGGAATGGTAAGAGATGGAGGGTATCCGTCAGGGACAATAAAGATTAGTGGTACTGAGAAGTATATGTTGGGGCTTTGTCAATCAGTGCCAAATTTTTCAGATGAAGAAAGTGGGCCAGGGTTTTTCCAATAGGATGATGGACCAGACTCTAAGGGATGAGAACCCCCTGCTCCCTAAACCAGAAAGGTGTGTTGCTAGAGGATGTGGAACAAGCATATGGCTTGAGATTAAGGGAAGAAATTGAAAATGTTGTTGTAAATGAGTTTGATTCAGCTTGTAGGCTGGGGTGTTTTTAAAATGAATATTTTATCCCTGAGGTGTAATTTGGTTCCAATATGTTCCCAATAGCTCACTTCTGCACAATAAAAGACACATTCAAGTTAATTAGCCAGTGGTCAAGTCTAAATTGTGGTTCCAACTGACATGGATGAGGATTAGCGGCATTTGGTGAGGCTCCTGTGGTCTTTTGGGTTGGAAGCTGACATGAAGGATAATGGTTGTCACACCCATCCTTAGAAAATGGATATGAAGGAAACTGGATAGTCTTCTCTAGAATTCTAGTCTGGAGAAAACCTGTCGTACCTGATAAAATGTTATGACAAGAAATTCACACTGATATACATGAGAAAGATACGTACACATAGCCATTCTTTTTTTTTTAAAAAATGGTTTAGGCCTAGGTCTATAGCTGGGGACATACACAAAAATGCAGATTCAGCCTATCCCTTCATATTGGGGTAACATCTATATGTAATGTGTAGGTATACCCAATCAAAGGTTAATCCATGTGATAAAAGATGAATCAAGGGAGGAAGTTTATTGGCTTGAGCTTGTCTAGGCAGAAGATTAGCTACAAGAAAAGCTATACAAATAGCTACTTAGAAAGGGAACGAAAGATATGAGATGAGACAAGCTTAGAGACAGATAAAAGCCTAACAACTCGGAACAAATAAAGGAGTGTAATGGGATAAATGCATAAAAACACAATGGAAACTTAAATATTTGATGTTAATTATACAATTCTCATATGTTGTGAAAATAGGGTGATTTCTCTACAAATGCCATTGTTTGTACAATTATCACACTACGTTGCCATCAAATGTGAATATTGCTTTAGCTATTGAAGGAGAAAATCTCATTTATTTTGAGAAATGAAAAGATTAGGTTTCTCATTTCAACACCTTCTAAACTGCATACTGCAAGATCTATAATCCTAAGATATTACAAAATTTACACTAGAAACTCGTAGATACATAAGCTAGAACCACAAAGGATTCAATCATATAAGCTAGTCATATGTCCATGAAGGGGTCTCAAGGACCTAATGCATCCCTAGTACAAAATACAAATCATTTATGCATACCCAAATTGGGCCCAAAGGCAGTTATTGATTATGTAGTTGTTAGCTTCATATCTTAGTGTGTCCTTTGGCAATTGAAATTCAAAAGCAGAAAATCCTCTTGCTGAATAGTTGCTAAATTTTTTTACAGTTACTGATACCTTTACCGTTGCCAACCTTTGTCATGTATGCATTCAGAATATTTATAAATGTGTAATTTGTAATTGGATAAATAAGCGATAGCTGAATTACCAACAATAACATAATTATATCTTTCAATAAGGCTTTATTGGATAGTTCTTCATTCACTTGGACTATGCATAAAAGGATCTCACCTGATAGTCAAATCAGCTATGAGATCCTCTCCTCTAAATATAGAGTCTTGACTTATCTGAAAGACTGTTAATCTAATAATGAAGTATGATAATTGAGATACTGGAATAAATCTTCCCTTTATGTGAAAGACCAGTTAGCATTCCTGGTTAGATAATTCTATTATAATTTTGTCAATATCATTTATTATATGGACAAGTATGATGATATATCTTATTAGCTTAACTTTCATAAATCTCAAGTAGTTACACCTCTATTTGGTAGTTAATTACAATGATGAGCTTTATAATAACAATAAATCGCATGCCTTTATAGGAATAGAAAGTCATAAATGTCAACTTATCCAAATTAACCATTCAACTATTCTACATTCACATCACCTTACTGTTGTTTTTATTCTGTTCTCTCACTCCTCTCTCTTCTTCCCCTTTTCCTTTTTTCCCTCTTGGCCTTCCCCTCTTTACTTTTTTCCCGTCTTCTGCCTCTGCTTGTATTCCTTTCTCTTCTTCTGTTATCCCTTCTTTCTATTCTTTTCTTCCCCCCTCCCCTGCCAACCTTTTTTGTGAGCCATGGCTAGTGACATGCAGCCATAGTTTTGAATCACAGTGTCGTGGTCGTATTGCAATGGTCTCAGGCTCCTTCAAATCTGGTACATTGCGGTGGAAACAATATGTCGTGGCTGATATTATGCTTTATGCATACATCAGCTCACCTAACCCGACAAGGTTCCTGTTCGTGTTTTTCCTCTTGACTAAATTCATGTTAGGCCTAAATTGGGCTGGATCTCACCGTGGGACTTCCTGGCAGCACTGGGAAAAAAACAACATTCTGGGAATTGCTCTCTGTTGAAGAATACCAAGCTAGTATTGCTTCTTTTGTTGGAAAATCCCTTCAACTAGAAGTTTTAGGAGCTCTTAAGGCTTTAACTGGAACCCCTAATAACTTATTCTCCAAGATCACTCTTGTCCTAAACTCAGCTTAAGTTAGGCAATGCAAGATTAGTTTAGAGCTCTTGGCTGGAATCATGCTGCAGGACCTCTGCTGAAATGACTGTGCAAACTTCAGTGATAAAAGTATGAGTGGAGAAACGTAAAGATATGCTGGGTTAATCATAGCAGGAGATGGCCACCAAGTAGTTTTTTTCAGAGGGTTTAACAAAATTCCCTGTATCAGAAAGGTAACTAAGAAGCTACTTAGCAAGCATTGGTGAGCTGGAGAGAGGGCCAAAGTATCTTAAGCGGGTGGAGAGATGCAACTCCTGTTAGCATGTACTGGCCTGATGTCATAACGGGAGTTTAGGAGTTTGAAGGGAATAGTTGGAGCAAATAGGGGCAGGAATGGACACTTCAACAGATCAAGGGGCAATTAGGTGTATTAATCAATGGAAATGGAGTGAGATCCTAGCTCTGTTGGTAAAATGATTAGGTCTTATGTCTTGCCTTTTCAATGGTTACAGCTGCTGCTTCTGACCTCCTTTTGGGTTAGGGATTTTTTTGGGAGGGGGGCTGTTTGCCTAGACCTTCTGTTTTCTCATGCGGGATCATTAGATTCATTTAATTTATGAGCTTTTTAATACCTATAAAATATAATACTGATCAGAATGTGAGTAATGAGGTGGGTACCCTAGGGGAGGAGTATCTAGAGAGGATTGATTCAAAGGATTGAAAGTTTAGTGTGGGTTAGGTTTTATGCCTTGCCTCTAATCATAGTACAGAGCTGCTTTCTTGTGTCTTGGTTTGGGTTGTGGATGTTTTTGTATATTTTCTTCTCTCTGTCTCTCTCTTTTATTTTTGAAGGGGATGTGCTGCCTAAATGGGTAACTTTGTATATAAAAAAGATAGCATCACAGTGATATCAAAAATGATTTTGAATTGCTCAAAACTACAAATTTAACTTAAAGGCTACCAATTAATTAAGTGGGTATCCTTGTGTTTCACATTTGGAATATCTCTGGGATGTAATCCATTGTGTACATATAGTAATAACTTCTTTATGTATTACAGTAGCTAGCCCCTGAATCTTTTTTTTTGTTTTTCTTTTTTTGGTAGGAGCATATTGAAAATTCGTTTGATGAGATTCAATGTATCAATTGATATCCATGTTCCATATAGATGTATAGTTTTATCTTGTTATCCTAGTGAAAACATTATTTTTTGAATTTTGGAAGGGAATCGAAAGTGGTGGTGGGGTCCACCTCTATCAATTTTTTGACCCATTATCTTTTTCAATTGCAAATTTGATGGAAAAACTGAAAATGTTCAACAAGATATTACCAATGCATACTGAAGTTTGTGCCATTTACAACTGAGTCTTTTAATATGAGATGGAGAGTTTATTGCAAAATCATCTGATTAATATCAACCTCAAGAATCCCTCGTGAGTATGCTAACCACTGTTTCATGAGCATATTTGTTTGGTTTTGAGCAGTATTTTTAGCTCTGCCTTTGTTTCTGTGCTACATCTTTCTGTATTGAAACAGTGGTTGCCTTCATAATTACCACACTTCTAAAATTTTCCAGGATTAAGTATAGTTTAAGCATTGTTGCCGACAAAGGCCTGAAGAAGCCTCTGTATACATCTGCACGTTTAAAGAAGGGAGAAGTCCTATATTTGGAGACTCATTCATGCAGGTAAATTTGTTATGGATTTTAGTTTCTTACATTGGAGATGCAAATATCAGCTGATATGTATGATTCCGTTATTTCCCAATAATGCAAATATCACAATATGTTTTTTATCAATAATAATATATTGATCAATATTTAAAATATCCTCAATATGGCCCTGTTAGTATATGGTCTCGACTGATATCAATACCGATTTCGATATTTTCATCCATTTGGGCCGGAAGGTTTTGCGTTCAAACTATGGAAACAGCCCCTCTGCATTTATAGCAATAAAGTTGCGTACCTTGACTCTCTCCAAACCCGACTGATTTGAGAGCCTTGTGCTCCAGGCTGCCTTTTTTAAAGGTTCTTTTACAGCATCCTCAATGATTGACCTTGGGCCTTTGCCATAGCGGTTATCTTTTTACTGCCTTATTTTTATGGAGCTGCCAAAATATGCAACATGTCATTTGCAGAATGGGATACAGATGCTATAGTTTGTGTTTTGTGGCAGTATTAGTGAAAGGTCTAGTTCGGACATGATCTCTTGTCCTGAGAAGTGAGGATATCACATCTTTTAACTTGGGTTATCCGGCTTGTAACTTTGCAGTCTAAGAAGCACGAACATTCTTTTCGGCTAACCGGTGTCCAACATGTATAGGACACTAGCACTCTCCCGATACACCCTAATGTGTGTTGGACATGAGTTGGCGTGTGTGCAAATTTTTTTAAAAAGTCCGATACATATGGGACACATTCTGGATATGTTTTTGTTTGGAATTTTTTATACATTTTATATCCTTTTGTAATTACAAAGTATAAAATTGATAAATTAAAATTTAGATATTGATTGATATATAAAAAATTATTATATTGATATTTATCTTTGTTAAGTTTTGTTATTGTTATTGTTATACTATAATAGCTTGTTAAATATGTTATAACATAACTCATTTATGTTGGTTTAATTATGTGCTTTCCATTTTTTGAGAGAAAAAACAAGAAATATGCATATTTATTGTTAATTTATTATAAAATACTGTTTATTAATAAGAAAAATAATAAGTTTAATTTTAGTTAATGTGTCTCGTTGTTTGTGTCCTCATTTCTTGAAAATAGGGTGTTGACGAGTAAGTGTCATGTTTTTGTCTCATGTTTTGTGTCCATGCTTTTTAGTTTATAGTCCAAGAACTGGCCCATCCTAAAGTCAAAATGAAAGGCATCTTGCAATAGGGTGATGTACAGTCAAATTCGTAGTTTAATATTTAATATTGCAATAGTAATGAATTTCTAGATGCATGTTGTACTTTGAATGTCCAAATCACATGATGAAAATATTGGTATCAGTATCACTCGCGTATTAAATATATTGGACAATACGTATTAATATTATATATATCAAAAAGATTTTTATTTTTTATTTTTTTTTTTTACAATAGTAATTTGATAGAGTCGTATTGCCGATCTATTGCTAATACGAAAACATATAGTAGTATTATCACGGTATCTATATATATATCAATATAGATGGGAGCCAATACCCATATATGTTAACCCATACTATATCAATGCTTAGGCATATTTTAGGCAGAAATGATTTCCTGCAATGGGTGCCATGTGTATGTGAAGTGGGCTAAGTTCATTCCATTGTGTTTACTTTTTTATGTTTTTAGCAGTCCATGTCACCATTCTTTTTTCAACTGAACTGCACATTTGTTGGTCGAAAATTTGAATAGATGAGATTTTTCAATTGAATCAGTTTAGTTTATTCGTGGATTTTTGTGCCTTCTGCAATTTTGGTGTTTATATGTAGGTATGAGCTCTGTTTTACTAGAGAGAAGATGGTCAAAGCTCTGTCATCGTCACAGGTTCAAAATACAGAGGCCGAGAAGTCTCAATATAATGACGCAAATTCTATGAGTGGTGTCCAGAATCTCCCAGAGGGAGATATCATCGACGTATTCCGGTGGTCCCGGTGTAAGAAGCCTCTTCCTCAGAAAGTCATGCTGTCACTTGGGATCCCTCTCTCCGTGGATCATGTCGAGGTACTTATCCCCCAACCCCTCTTTTTTTTCTAGGTAGCGACAACAAACCTTAAGACCTGCTGGATGATATCGATTATATGAATCAACTTTTGTTATTTCATTTGATTAGTTCAATATACTCCGATAGCTGAAGAAGTTTTAAGTCATTTTTAATTATCTCACTTAAGTTTTTCTACGTTTATCTATTCCTTTTATTCCGTAATTCACAACCATCTTTCCTAATAGATTTTTATTTGGCCTATGTTGCAACTGTTCAAACTACTTTAAATGTCCTTTTATTTTTTAATGTGTCTTCACTTGTCCGTTTTATTATTCTCATCTTTATACATTTTGTACATGTTTGACTGCCCATCAAAAAGTTAACTACCTTACATTGTTTTAATCTCCTGCCGGTCATTCTAAACCAGTAAGAATATTAGAAACTTCTAAGTATTTTCAAGACTGACCGTTTGATACACAATGAATAAGTGTGTCATGATAGAAAGCGACTTCTCCGAGATCTCATCATTTCCAAACCTGCCTCTTCTTAGTTTGTGGTTTGCTTAATCCGGACTTTGGTTTCTCGCTGGTTCAGAAATACTCACTGTCCGACAGAAATGTCTCACGTCCCCTTTTAATGTCATAAAATAAATTTTAGCTTTGCTTTCAAGTATTGTTTCCCATATAACTCATCATTGTGGTAGGTAGCGGTTCATTTTTGAACGTCATGGTGATCTTTCTCTTGATAATAATTCTGCCCCTGAGAACCAAAACATGCTGCTATAACCTACATCACTGGATGTCGATCGACTTTTGCCTTCCCCTATTTCATAAGACTTCTTGCATTACAAACTCTGGTGATAACTTATCCCTACAATACAGAAACACAGTTTCTATCATTTGAACTGTGACTTCTGAAGTGACAATAGAGTAACCTAATTATTGTGTTGATTCTCACCCTCTGTGAGTTTCACCTGCTCAACTAGATACTATTGGCTTTCTTACTATACAACATTTTCCTCCAAGTTTTGTCTCTGACTTTTTTTTCACTCAGCCTTTTTTATCCTTTTCTTTTCTTGAGCATGTCAATCATGAATTGTGAGATAAAAAGGACCCTTCTTATCAATTTTTGAAAAAATTGGATAATTGTTCCTTTCAGTCTTAGTATTTTTAGTACTACTGTTGGTATTCATATCGATCCAGACTCTAATGTCGACCTTTTTTTTTAAGACAAAAATTGACAATTCTCCAATCAAAATACTTTCTATCTGGATTTTTATGCATATCCATAATATCATTTTTTAATAGATAATTAGCGATAGGGATATTTCCCCACATATCAAAATACTCTAATTTATGTTAAAAGAACAATAACTGTGCTCTACCTTAATCAAGATACAATCATTAATCTATTGGAGTTTAAAGTAACGCATGGACTTAGCTTATCATGAGCCAAAGCTCGAATTAGAAAAGTGGGTGTTATATGATTTGGTTCAGCGCAAAATATGGCTATTCAGTTCTCATATATTGTCGTTGCACATGAACAGGTATTGGAGGAGAATCTGGATTGGGAGGATGTGCAGTGGTCGCAAACAGGTGTCTGGATAGCGGGAAAAGAGTATCAACTGACGAGGGTGCATTTCTTGTTGCCGAATTAGCTCACTTGGTCCTTTCTATAACTCTCTTCCTATGTGTATCCGGAGTGTTTTACTGGCCTATTGTATTTACCAGAAACTCACTATATATATTTCATCATAATACTCGAGGCTTTGTGCATCCCTTTGGAGTTAAAGTGGGCTTTGTTATGTTGAATGCTGAAATAATTTCCATCCTCTCTGTTTAAATGCTCACTGAACAGTATCTATCTGCCCTAGAGTGACATTGGTAGATACCCTTAAAATATATTTATGTCTTACTGCCTAAGTAAGGGCTGTAGAGCAAAAATGAAACACATTAATGTTCATTGCCCTTGTGCCGAGGGAAAATTTGCAGCTGGAGTCTCCAATGTGCTTAACCTCTTCGATATTTGTCCATTTTATTCCCAATGGTGATATTTTAATCTTTGTAACAAAAATTGCAACAACATATTAACGTGTTAGATTTATTTCAGTCTTGATTATATAAGTTACTAAGATGAATTTTTTGTTGCTTGGAGCTAAGAAGAGACATTGAAGTAGGAGTATTTTAACAGTCCTTGGCTGAACGTAAAACATACAGCCACATGCACAACACTACTACATCCATCAAGGGAAGTATAACTAAGTCCTGCGAACAATTGCATATAGATTTGGTTAGAATATCTTCGTTCTCTGTTTAGCATGCGCCTGTGCCTAATATGTCGACACATCTGATGAGAAATGTGAATTTATAAGTGTGTTACGCTATTATAACCAGCTGGGTAACATACTTTTAACACATCACTACCTCGAGGTTTTTATCCCACTTGACCTCTGAAAAATCAAAATGTAAACTGAACTTTAAAAGAAAAGAAAATATATTCAGAACTTCCTTGGCATAAAATGTGGAACCTTGAAATTCCAACCTCCAATTTCCCTTTCTCGTTTGGGTGAGATTTAAAATCAGGTCTAATAGAATTGTGTTATAAGCACACCCTTCAGCTGTCCTTTCAACAATACTAATGACATGGTATCTCACCCAAGACTTGACATAAAATGTCCTAAATGTGGCTAAAGGACATTCCCAAAATATTCATCGGACTAACATATCCAAGTGAATGAAAGCTCCAGATATCACCAAAAAAAAAAAAAAATTATCGCAGATTGCCAAGGTCACATCTGGCTGAGTGAATTTAAACGCTACAAAGTGGATGAGAACGGTAAAATTCCCATATATACAACAATTATGATGAGCAAAATTAGTAAAAATAGACACAAAGGAAAGAAGAATTAATGGAAAACTGAAGGTGGTCCTTGACGGGAAAACCTGTTTTTTCATTCCAAGTTTTTCAGAAGCCTAAATAATGCAGCTGCTTCCCTTATCCGAGAAAACTCGATGCAGAAGGCCTGGACTTCAATAAAGAGATCTTGAACTGCATTGGCAAACCCCACAAAAATAATGAAAAAAATTACTGTGATTCATACTGCGTATTTTTGGTTGCATGAATAAAATAAGATAGAAACATAATAACTATTTTCAAAGGACAGAATATGGTGAGAATGGAATTCAAAATTAATATTTTCATGTATGTTTTATCACTTCAAATAGGTGAGAATTGAACTGAGAATTGACTTTCAGTATTTGGTATTCAGGAATAAACAAGAAATTAATGTTCAATTACCTTTTACCCTTTGAAAAAAATATAGTTCCACATCATCCCACCCACCAACGCCAGCACTGCCTTGCCTCCATATTGTTATTCCATGAAAACTAAAAATAAAAAAACTCACTGGAGGTGGGAGCTTGGTTATTACTTGTTTAGAAAGAGTTATTATCCCCTTGGAAATACTAATTCCTAATATATACATTGACCAAACAATTAAATTTGTTAGTCTAATGAGAGTTAAGCATGGAATAAATTGTTTATTCCATTTTACCAAACATGCTTGTGAAGTTCCACATCCACGAGGCACTGTGCATAAAGCTCAACTCATCCTTTAGTGCACGTGTTTCGCTTCCCACCAATACCCTTTATACATTTGTTCTTCGTAGCGCTAAATTGTAAAAAATTCCTTTTGATAACTCATTTTTTACTCTATTTTCTTTGGTAATTTGACCTCAGGTACCAGGAACATCTTGATTTGAATCACTTCCTTTCCTTTTAACTCTTTCTTTATCAGGGAAATAATTCCAAATAAACAGGTACAAAAGATAAAATTGTAAGCCCCGAACAAATCCATGAAAGCATAGGTTTATACATTTCTATTAGTCTTGACTCTAGGGGTAATATTTTTTTGCCATCTTTTTTTAAGAAACATCTAAAGGCATAGTAACCACTTGTGAAACACAATGCCACAACATTAATACACCCTCCTTTCCTAGATGGTGAATCACGTTTCTATATCCATACCACACCATTTCAATTATTTTGACATCTTATATGTCAGTACATAAGAGGGGGATTTTGGAGTAACAATAGAGTTGTCGTCATGTGACCCAATTTTGATGAGTTAGTTTATCTAGTGACTCTATCACCCTGCCCATAGGGAAAGATAATCCCACAATGCATACTCATTAAACCTATATACAAGTAAAATGCTGCTCATGCGCAAAACAATAACTTTGAATGCATCCATGCTGCCTACTACTTTAAGAGACTACAAGGTGACATGCACATCGCAAAATTACGCATTAACTGAAGTTGAACCATCTGATTAAAAGGATAGAAAAAGCATTCTAACCGTTAATGATCTTGTTTCTTATTAGGCTCTGCAGAAAAACACATAATAGCCTGACAAGTCGATTCTGCATATACTTGTCCTGCAGACAAATAAAGAGCATAAGAAACAAATCCACAAGAAAACTTGTGGATATCATTTTTGATAGGTATAAATATTGGCTAATATGTTTCACTATTGGTCTTTTAATATGATATTTCCTGATATCGTGACAATACACGATATATTGCCGTATCCATTATATAACATGATATATCACCTGATATCCAAAACATTTGCCAATACAACCGATATATCAGCTAATATTGATTTATCAGCTTAATGTTCTCAGAATTTTTTTCTTCTAATATATCCATTACCAATACGTATTGTCCAATATGATCGCGACAAATATCGATATCGATATTTTCATTCATTTCCTAAGACAACAATCGCCCCCTAAACGAAGGGGCAGGCAACCTAGATATAAAGAGGGAACTACAAGGAAAATGAAAGTACTACTAGAATCTACAGCCTTAAATCTTAAGCATTCAACTAAAAGTAACTCAGCAGTCATAGAAACAACATAGGAAAATGTGAATGAAAGATCCCAATGAATTGAATCATGTGCATGGATCCAGTTAGTATTATGAACATATGAATGCCGACAACCACGAACAATTAAATAACCAACTATGACAAGAGGTTGATGCATGTGGGTCTCAACAACTCAATAAGAAAGTCTATGAGGACAAATTCAGTGCAAACCAATAAAATATATTCACCTAGAATACTCATCCCGCACAATTTCCACAGGAATGGTAAAAATTACAAGAGGAATGGAAATTATGAAAGGAACCTTAATGTTTTCACAAGAAGATATGCAATTTGTTATGTACATATGCACAAATTCTGTGGGAAGGTCAACTGCTGTCGTAAGCCTGTTCACAACCTCCATCGAATATAGGCTCATTTCCATATTAACAAGAACTGTAAAATACCTGCATTGACCAAACAAAACATAAAGATAAAACACGTGATGACAACAGAACCCATGTGACAAGAAAATGAAGATGAATAGTCAAGGTTGAGTTTGGGGAATTACTAAATTTAGGACTATAGAGGCACATTCAGTCATTAGAAAAATAAGAGTCAATCAATGGCACAGAGCACGCACTCAGAAATTTCAGGTGAATTCATCAACTTGATAAGCACTTCAACTGCAATGAGAGGATTGTTTTCCACCAACTCCTGAATGAAGATACGAAACTTGTAACATCAAGCAGAATGACACTACAAACAGAAATCCATAACATGAAATCACTTACTGGCAGCTTTCGTGGAGTCAGTCCACAATGGTATACAAGCTTAGGATCATTTGTCAATTCCACTAACAGTTGCTATAAACGAAAATTTTCAAGTGAAAAGAAAACAGTTACATAAAATAAGACAAATTATAAACTTCCAACACATATATAAAGCAAATTTGGAAATTCTATGTGCAATACCAACAAGTCAAAATTAACAATTCAGAAATTCTTCAGAACAATAAATTTCATTCAGCTAGATCTATAATATAAGAAAAATGCCAAGATGAAGGATGAGATGCATAGGTCTAGGTTGGGCTGATTATAATAGAGAAATGCATCCTTGGTGTTATGTAACCATCAAATCCCTATGTTATTAAATAGATTTCCTGTAAGAATACCCATCAAAATGTTTGCCAGTTAAAAAATAACAAATACAATCTTGTGTAAAATAAATAAGAATATTATGGTAGATGAGTAATGTACCCCCAAAAGATAAAATAACCAACGAAGACATCAGCCATTAAACAATTGCCAGTTCTCTCTCTCTCTTTTTCTGTCATTCTCATTGAAGTGCCCAGGCCGCATTCACATTGATTTTCACACCCAACATCACCAAGATACCTTTTAATAAACCAAAGTATCGAAACTCACAGGCTCAGTAGACTAGAGAATGCCTTTATCTTACATCATATTCCAGGTGTGGTGAAAGCTTTCTGATTGGAGAAAGGAAAGGTAAGTCCTCTTTTAAAGGCTTTGCTATTTTTGTCTATTGGTGAGTCTCATGTGGTAGCATCCCATGGATCCATAAAGGGGACAGTAAAACCAACACTATGCCCACCCATCTTAGTACTGCAATCCAATTTGAAACCTCAAAGATTCTACATGTCAAATAATTATGCAGCAATTTATTCAAAATTGAGTTGCATGTCCCTTCATACACATAATAACCCATTTTTCCTCATTAGGGAAGAAAGTTTGAAGCTCTTTCAAATCAATAAGGGGTGAGGGGAAGGGGAGGATGTCGCAGTGAAGGGGGAGGGGAGGGGGGCCATAGGAAGGAGAGGGCAAGGAGGTGCAGTGGAGTGGGTGCCATCGGAAGGAGGGAAGGGGCAAGGTTGGGGCACAGATATCCCAACAGAGCTCAGCAGTCCCTGGCCTCTGTTGGTTCTTTTCAACAGAGAGGGTAGGTTTGGGGCATTGCTAAGGGAGGATGAGGGAATGGGGTTGGTCCTTTCTCAATCATTTTTTGTTTAATTCAATTATTTTTTGTGATCACATAGCTCGATTTGACCTATTAAAAATATTCTGCCTATTATACACTAATAAAGAAGAAAATGGGAATAGATTGCACCAAATAAAACAGTTTTCAGTCTCTACTTTTGCTTTGTAGGAGTACAACCAAACAGCTTTACTTCTTCTGTTTATCAGTACTATTTACAGATTTAGAATCAGATTTTTGGATTAAATTTTTAATATTTGACTACTGTTAAAAACGGCTCTTTTAGTATGCTGCTCCTACAATCATATTGTAGTTAAATGGAAAAAAAAAGTAAAGAATTAAGATGCAACAGTCAACAACAATATTGGGCAAATGGTATGTTCATTTCTTTATACTATATATGTGATCATTTGTTGGAAGTTCCATAATAGACTCAAATATTGGCTGATATATATCGATATACCGATATTTTTCAATACCGTAACAATATCGTAATATGTTTCTACATAGGCCGATATGGCTTTATTAGCATACGATTTTTAGAAAATTTTTTCCGTCTGATATATCTAATACCAATACGTAATATTCAATACTAATATGACTAGAACCAATACTGATATCGATATTTTCATCCATGGAGAATTGTTAAGCCGCAGATCCAACAGGGTGATCATGACACAAAAGATTGGAAATCTTTGATAGAGCTTAAGTTTGGAAAATTGTTATGAAGCTTTTTGGTGCTCCATTACTCAAGTTATTTACAACTGTAATCATATTGATAGTTCTCCTGAATAGTCCTCTACAACTTATGGCATCAATCTAGGAAACATACTACGAATGGATGGGAGATCCCTTACCCAGCCTCCCACTTCCCTCCCCCTCCAAAAAAAAAAAAAATATTTTTCTTTGAAATTTGGACAGGAAAATCTGTACTGTTTTGGCAGAATAAAGGATCAAGGATTATGCATTGAAAGAGAATTCTTTGAGTTCATTTAGGTAAACAGCTGATCCCTTTGAAACGTAGGAGATCATCTATTTTGGGTTGTCGGCAATCCATCCAGCTTCAGTATCCTGTTCATTAGACTAGGGCTCAAGGAAGATATACCTTGTTAATTCAACAGCTTCTTTTTTCCCATAAGACTTTGCTCAAATTCTCTGCAATTGACAGAGTATACCAGGGACTCAATAAGTTAATTTTTCTGTAGCTTCATCATCTTCCTTATCAGCTTTGAGGAACAATATTCTGCCGAAAACTAATTTTGGGAATTCGGTGCTTCAACTAGAAACTCATTCTGTATATGGAAATCAGCATGGGGACAAAACTCACTCCAGACAATTTTCACAAAGGAGGATTTTCATTTGCACACTGCTTTTCCCTTTGTAAGTGTGGTTTGGAACAGTATTTATAGTATCTTCCCTCATTGCAAGGCTATTACTAGATTTGCGAGGGCAGATGCATGGACTCAGATGGTGTGCAATGGGTTCAAGACAGCCCTGTCAAAGCAGAACTCTTGGCCTGGGAGTGGTTTACTAGAAATAAGTAGACATATAAATTTTTTCTTCCATTTGGATCAGCCATTCTCTGTTCATTGGGGGAGGGGGTAGAAATGTCATGATTCTTATCAAGGAAGAGCTAGCTAACGATAACCCAGGCTCCAGGGCTTGATTGGGCCAACTTGTTATTGTTGTGGACTAAGGCTACAGGCTCAATCTCTACTTCTTGTTGGGTAAAGAAATAATAACCCTACTTCTTGGTCTCTACTTCGAATGCTAAATGCTCTATTTATTAGATGGCTTGTATTTATGTGTTTTATTTTAGAAATATTATTATCTAATTCCTTTGTTTGCATTTGGATGTCATCTCGACATTGTAGCAATGAAATATTCACCATCGGTACAAATATAGCCTTTTGTGTCTAACTTGATCAACAACATGCAATAGACAAATATGAAGGGCAATGTTGACAATGTGTTTACTAAAACCACTAAGCATGAATCATTAAATTTATCTAGGTTTTCTCACACTTAGCAGTCAAATTTGTCATTTTTCAGAAAGCCATTCATTTTAATTTTTCTCAAGGAAATGCCTAAATTTTTACGAGGTTAGCAATTCCACAACATGTCCCAGTTACATTACTATTTTAAACAAAATGACTGGATTGCTTATTATATACCATGCCCGTGCAGAGTAATTACAAAATATGTCAGAGAGGAATGATCCAAACAGTTGGATTGAAAATTCACAGTCCTCAATTCTTATAATGTTAAAACATTGCCATAAAAAGGAGCACTAAAAAATTATAACCAGGGACAATTTTGGCGAAAAATTGGACGGAAATAGTATAAAACATACACTTCTGTGTAAAAGACCCATTAATTTAATCTTTTTAAAAAGATGTAATCCTACTAACTGGATGGAAATAGTATAAAACGAACACTTCTTTGTAAAAGACTCATTAATTTAATCTTTTTGAAAATAATCATACTAACTCAAAATCATCAGCCTTTTAGTTGCCTTCGGCTATTTTGCAATACCTTTTTAGCTGCCTTTGAATAGATGCAAACAAGAACTAGTTTTCAAATTGAGCTTGATGGCAATTTCACCAGCTACTATTTCAGGTAGGGGTGTGGCATATATTCTACACAACTTCAGAAATAGAAGCTTGTGCTCGATGAAACAAAACCATTCTGTTATAGAGGAAGGAAAGCAGATACGTTCCCTAAAACTTAAATATGGACAACCATGCAAAAGAATGACCAATGCGAGAGGCTTCCCGCATTGCGGGCTCTCGGGAAGGTCAGACGCTCCTATATTGCAAACAAATTTTTTACGTAATTTGAACCCATGACTATTAGGTCAAATGGAACAAGTAACCTTATTGTTTTTGTTACAAAAACAAAAAATAGATAAGCACCTCTTGTTCTGCAGCAACAAGTGGCCCCTTCAAAGCTTTTGCAATTAGATCTCTGACTGCCGCTCCTCTACTTGTATCAGCGCACATGCCATAATCCCATAAAAGCTCATGATTGTTGTCGGGCATCAGCCAAACCAGCTGTTTGCCTAATTCGGTTAGCCAAACAAAATAAGACACTGTATTATATAAATGAATCAACTTTGAAGAGTCTAACCTCCCCATCTTGAACTGGTAGCCTTGGTGGAGCAGGCCTGATCCACTGAGGTCCTAACCCTTCAAGAGACAGATTTTGCAAGTGTCCAGCTATCGTCTCATCTCTACTTCCAGAGCCGATTTTAGGTTTAGCTCCAGGTTCGAGGTCAAATCTGAACCCCAATTTGTACAATGAAGAATCAGCAAGATAAAAAAAAACTAACAAGTAGCAGTATCTTATAAAACAGAGAGCCTCACTGAGAAGAACTTGCATCACAGTTACGAGGTACATCTGGGTCTGGTATCACATTTTTAATGGAAGAATTCCTGAATAAACAGTTATAAGGTTCCGGAACGACTACATTGCAAAACTGCTCTTGCAACTGTTCTTGTGATGGAAAAGCCTGAAAGTGCAGAATAAAGAAGAAATTGCTAACCTATTAATATGCAGAAACAGCAAATTGAAATGAAGCTCTCTGCCGAATGTCTTCACAGAGACACCTCACTATATGCTTGCTATGCACTTAAAAACATACTTCGTTCACAATGTGAAAATATAAAAGGGCATGCCCCACAATATAAAGCATACAACCCATAAACTTACAAGTGATGTTGGATCAAAGCTTTTAATATAATCTGCAGCACACTGTTTAAGAACCTGCATCAATCAACCAACTCCAAAATTAGAACAGCATCTTAGATTGGTCAAACTTAATCTGTCCCACATGGACATATTAGACAGCAGCAAAAATTTCGTAGGTTCTGTAACAATATTTTATGCCACTAGTTCTTCACAAATATTTGAAACTTTGTGAACTGATCAATCATTATTTTCTCTCAAAAAGTTTGTGCACAGACTTCAAAGAAACCATGTCCAGTCATAAATCGTAAAGGAAGAAAAACTGATGAATGAAGCCTGAACATATATGGGATGCCAATAAGTCAGCTACTCCATCACTCAACTGCATTTTGTTTACGCAGTTAGTACACAAACATATAAAAGGTCTAGTAACCCTTGAAACTAGTAGCAATCCACTAGGCACAAAGCATTAGAAAAAGGACAGCACATTATGAACCAAGATAAAACCTCTTTGCCTGTGCCAGCGCCCACAGCCCCCAACAACTGGAGAATAAGTGCCCTTTCGTACTTTTGAGCTGCTTCATCGCATGCAGCCTGCAACACAATTGGAAATAACTTAAGCCCTTGACAAAGTTGAACAATGATGCAATGCAAAGATACAAGCAAATTGTTTCCACTAGATTGAGGCTTCTTAGACAGTTGACCACCCCATGTTTGCATTTAGACGTCAAAACGCCAGCACTCAAGCTTCTGATGAAGCTTTGACAGAGATACGATCTACTTTTGGTTAGAACAGAGATTGGAGAAAACAAAACACTACGCCAACTTCCAACCTCCCACCCCCACCAAAAAAAGGAAGAAAATCCTAATCCCAAGCACAAAAGAGAAGGGTGACACAACTGAACAAACATCACCTGGTGGACGATCACCACGACACTATCAAAATTGGTCTTACTGTTGTTTTCTCTAAATTTTGAGGACCCAGGGTTCTCATTGAGCCTTGTCTAACACACTGTATTGGGTAGATCAACTTTTAGACAACTATTCAAAAAACAAAATTGTCGTTACTTTTTGTATTGGCAATTGCTTTGAGTTTTCTGCAGTTTTGGCCAAAAGTTAAAGAGTTGAAGGGTGTTTTTTTTTTTTTTTTTGCTGGGGTAAGCAAAAGGGATGCTTAATACAACTACTTTTACGAAAGATACAAATTTTGCAAAAGCAAGCTAAAAATTGTCTTTCTGACTACAATACTTAATCACAACAAAACTACAACGCAGCTTTACCAAACACTATCCAACTTCTCCACATGGCCAAGACACAATGCTAGTTTACTGTTTGTACCCATCATCTAACCAAGCCAATTGCCTGCATAAATACCATAGCCATTTTGATGTATAATTGGTAATAACCACTTCTTAAGTATTAACTTAACACGTGAATTTTCCACTTGTCTGATTAGTAAATTATTCATATCTGTGCAAAGAAACACCACCATATGCAAAAGGGAGAGCAAAAGAAAGCACCCAATATAAAAACTCCTCAAGAACTGGAACAGCTTCAAGCGAAATAAAGTAAAATAACCATTAGCCAATACAACTCTAACAACCACCCCTTTAAGTATATATAAATTGTCATTCATTCGACACAGTTCAGAGCAAGGATATGTTGAAACATTTTTAAAGTCCAGTCTGTTCGTCAACCTAATTTTTGTAGGTGTACCTCTCCCCTGCTTATAGCCTCTAAACCTCAACCAAATCACTTTAGTTCATCAGTGGTGCATTATTTGAAACACATTTTAGGTGTCTAAATCATTTTGAACATCATTCCGTCATCTTTTTTCACATACTGCTACTTCTCATTTGATACGATTTTTTTAGAGTAATACCGATATACCACTCATCAATGTTAACAGCTTCTTTGTTGCTACACTTAAATTTTCACATGTCACTTTTAAGCGTCTGTCGATAATCCATATAATATAAAATGTGCTTATAGGTTCTTACAAAATATTAAATTTTCTCCTGATTTTAGAAGTAGCTGACTATAAATAACAGAAAATATGTGCTTTTTTCCATTTTAAATAACCTGCCTACCCATGCATCTCATCTTTTTCAATCTCTCCATTTTAATGAATTAAAGATCCAATGAAACAAAACCTTTTGTCATTCAATCTATTAATCTTTAGGAACTGGGACATACCATTCCTTCCAACCTTTTTACTACAAAGCCCAAAAACATTTCTTACAATTACCCATTGTAGAAGCTGCATTGAATCTTTAAACCTTGAAGCTTATGAAGAAAACCACCATTGTTGTACTAAAATCACAAGCATCAAATAACCAAACAATAAATCAATTAATCTTCATCCTTCCACTGTTGGAACAACTATCCCTTACTTATACAGATCCAGTACTGCTTTAAACATGAGTGATGGAAAGTTGTGATACTTCTCCACCGATTAAAAAGAACAATTGCAACCAATGTGGGAAATACAACAGCCAGCATGAGCTGAAGGTGGAGCCATCATAGTTAGAAAAGCATACTATAATGCGGTTCTCTTTCAAAAACCTAAGCATATGCCATTTGCAACCAGAAAATCCTCTTTAAAAAGCACTTGGTACTCAGTGTTCTACATGTAACTTTTCAGATATTAATATTTCTCCTTGTATACACCAGCAAGTCACTATCAAGTTAAAACTTCAGCTACACTCAATTATTCAGATTTATCTTTCAGGATTCTGTAAACTAACACCAAGAAACCTATCAATCAATGACATAAATAAGAATATATAGAGAATAAGGACACATAGTTAAACTTCTAAGCTGCCTCTACCAAAACAATAACAGCATAGCATAGCCATTTTTGCACACTGCTTGACCTGTCCCATGATCAAAATCACATGAAGAAGTTCATGCTTGCATTATAGCATAATAGAATACAACTACTTTAGATCCTATGGAAGCTCAATTCCGCAAAAGAACAGTACATCATGAAATTGAAAAATCAACAGTCTATCCCACTAATCACATGGCCGCCTTTCACCAAAATTGGGGTGTACCGCTTATCAGCCCAAAACATGAATGCTTCTACATATAAATTGGCGAGCTTCTCCTCCCACTACCACAATCTGCCTTTCTACATTAATATAGAGAATATAGGAGTGACGGAACATTCTAGCAATTTGGAAATTATTCATAAAATGGCATTATGCGCAACATTAATCTTGAAACCTGTATATGTCAATGTTGATATTGATTTTCACAGCCATTGTCAGTCCCAGCATCTTCCCCAACTATGGATGAAAGGATTGATATCAAATAGACAACATGAATCATTTCAAGTGTGCTAATCTTCAGCAAGCCATGTTGAAAATAAACATTACAGTAAACAGAACCATAGGTTGGAAAATCAGGAACTTGTTATGGGCACATCATTAGTCCTCTTAAATAGGCAATATGAAAAAATAAACCCCAAAAGGTCTCTGGTAATCAGGCTCCTACCAAATTTGCAGTTAAGGTGGTGCACAAAAAACAACAAATGCTTGTTCCTTAACCCTCATTTGTCTCCATCAATGCAAGCAAACAAGCATAACACTTCATCACTATCTCAATGAATTTGGATTAGTAAAAATATGATCAAGCTCTCAATAATCAAAGTATGCACATGGTATTACTCACAACTCATAAAGCATCTAACACTGATTAACACTTGGAAATTTTCAATTGATGTTTATGTGCAGTTTGAGCAATTGGAATATGATGGATTGGGGGACTAACATTTCTTATAAAAGAAAATATATGTAGTCCAATTTCAGAATTAAGTTTTTCCTTACATTGACAATGAAAGAAATAAATGGATTTGCAGAAGATTGTTGAGAAGAATAAGACTGGTGAAGAATAATTAATGCAACTAGACGTTGAGACGGACGGAGCATTGTTTTATCCTGCAATAAATAAAGCATCACACGTCAGATGAGCAACCTGTTTGCTGACAGAAAGGAACTCTATACCACTAGAAGCAGCATCTACTACTCAATTAATTGCTACACACAAGGATGCCAAACAAGATAGAGCACAGAGAACATTGACACTGTAAAAAGGCTCATCTATTCATGATTTCACATTAGATCATTCATTATATAGAATATTTTAAGCAATTCCAAAAAATGTCAAAATCAGAACCCCCTATTACAAAATGAGATATCGAGTACAATCCAGGATAGCTTTCTAGCTAGACATTTGACCAATAGAATTACAGTCTCATTTGCTAATGAATACATGAAGTGATGGAGATGCTTAAGATCTACCATTCAAATTACAACTTTTTATGGAATAAACAAAAGAGTGGAATCTGCTGACACTGTAACGTCCAGCTCCTTGAAAAAAATACTATCAACTTTAATTCTCAGCCATGCTTGCCACTTGCTGGATCAACAATAATAACCACAGAATGATCTTTTAAAAGGATTTAATAAATTCTGCTTCTGTAGAATAAATGAAAGGGCGGAATTTCCAAACAGCGTAAGGTCCATTTCCTTTAAAAAAACCAACGACTTCAATTCTCAACCATCCTTGCAACTTGCCCAATCAAAATCAAGCAAATTTACAATTTTATGATCTTTTCTCAGGATTTAATATTCTATTTCATCATCCTGACTATATTTCATCATCATATAAGTACTACCCCAGAGAAGTATAACTACGGATCAATATCCTGAATTTATGAATAGAAATTTATGAATCACTTAATATGAAATTCAAAGATGCATTCGGTTTAACATACAATAATGAACTTGGAGCCATATTGAAGATGTTTCTTACAAGAATCACTTTGAAAACACGGAATCATCTTTATAGGCATGCAGTCCAATAGCACCACTGATGTGACATGGAACTGAATTTAACCTTATAAACTCCAATTCATACCGAAACACTGAATAAGCAACGTGAAAATAATTAATAGCGCGAAAGGCAAGCCCTCTATAAAACATTAAAGAAGTGAAATTGATCTGCCGAACAATCCAAAAATTTATCTCGAAGAATGGAAAGCAAAACCTAGCAGTAAAATTAAATTTCAGATTTGCCATGAGAAAAACAAAACCCTAGATGACCATTAAAAGTCGAAACTAGAACTTACTAAACAATTTACCACGACTATATAGGAAATGCTTCGAAGGTAGAACAACAATAATTGCTTGATTGACGTTCTTTAAAACAAGATCAAGAAGTACAGAAAAAGAGAGAGTGAGAGAAATAGACCTCAAGGAGAGTGGCGAGGGCAGTGCAAAGTCTGAGGCATATGGATGGTGCAAATCTGGAGTTGAAATCCGCCATGATTTCATCGAAGGGCGTTTGCTCTCCGTTCAGCAATGAACATAACGTCGTCGACTCGTCGACGTTGATCATGGTCGCGTTGCTCCACCGAGCGAACGTAGCGAGAGAATAAAAGAGATGTGAAAAACCAGCCACTTGGATTTCGCACTTCTCTATGTCATTTTAAAGATGAGTAAATAATTTTGATACGTGTGGATGAGAAATGTCGACATTTCCTAAGATTTATACATAATTCGGGTCTTTGTTACTCACGATATCCGATTAATTTAATTATTTTAATTATAATTATTTAATTAATATTAATTAGTTAAAATTTAAAAAAATAATTAATTTTATAAATAAAAGAAAATTAAATTTTTTCTTTTTTTTAAAAAAAATAAGAGTAGGCTCTTCAATTGTGTTTGTGCATGTGTTGCGTCCCGAATTTTTGATTATTGTACAGATCAGATAGCCTCCCAATTCTCCACTATAGGTCGATCTAGATTAGATCCGGTCTCCATCGCTGATAGTTTGGAACCTGGCACAATATAAATTATAAATAAGAGGTCAGAGGTTGGCGAAATATTCTCCCACCGAAAACACTCCGATACTCAAGTTAGAAGTCTTTCCTCAATAAACTGAAAGATGCTAGAGTGAATGTAAAGATGCAATGGGAAATGTGAGCATGCAAGAATATAAGACTCGTTGAGCGATTATAGGAGGTTAGGCTCCGCGGATTTTATTGTAGGGAGTGGCTCATTAGGATTGCTCAAGAGAGGCTCTTGGGATTGATCTCAAGGGATCAAGAGTTTTGAATAGGAATTGGATCCTTTTCCTGTTGAAGAAAAGGACATTTATAGGCTCCATAGTGGAGAACTTTAGACGTGGGAACCTCCGACATGTGGTGAGCTAGGATTCACCGGCCATTGATCATTGGCGAAAACCAGCGGTGTCTGTTGTCGCATTGCGGTAGTGTGAAGACCGTCGTCAGACGTTAACCACGCTTTGTCAGATACTCGCGCGCGGATTGGCTGAGTGACTTGAGAGGACGGTTTGCGCCGTAACTTGCAGCGCTGACCTTCTCTTTATTGGCCAGCATTCTCTGGGCAGACTTCTACCGCCTGCAATTGTCTCGGCAGGTTAGAGCGGCGCACTGATTGGTCGTTATTTTGGGATGTCGCGTGGGCTGTACACTTGGCTTCATGATGGGGTTTTGGGCCTCGTTGCTCGGCCGGGCTGGCGTTCCTTCAACTGGACCTCGCTGCTCTTGGCCCACCTCCGAGTTAGACCCAACAATATGTATTACTATTTTACAATCTTTTTTATAATGTTATATGTGTAATTATGAAATATTAAAATTTTTTTAAAAAAAATTAAAGGAAGTTAAAAGATAGGTTCTCCAAACCCACCCACGTAACATTTACTACTAAAAAAGATTGTAGAATTCTGGATTTCATATAGTATTTTTCAGACAAAAGATATGTTCATGGTAAAATATCAATTGTATCTTCAAAACATTTTTTGAAAAATGAAACTAAAACTTATAAAAATCTAAATCGCATCTAAAAAATAAATTTTATTAAAATAGCCTTGGAAAAAGTTCTGAATCAAAAAATCACAAATTTTCACACTGTAATGTAAATATGACACTGTAGAGTAGAGATATCTCCCTAAATCATCTCTGACACTAAAGTAGCACTCTGGATAAACCAGAATGCGTAATAATAAAAGGATAGCTACCTCTCGGCTACGTGGTTGTGGGAACAATGGACGTGGAAAGCCTCTTTGAAGAAAGATGGATTCATGTTGTTGGATGACTTGCTCTACTGTCCATGATAGCCCATAGAGTTTGAGTCATGAAGAATTAAATAGTTCTAGGCCTCCAAAGTGGACAATATGAGGTGATATATTTTTAAATTTAAAATATCGAACGAACTAAAAAGTCATCTTACTTATATATTCGATTGAAAATGTGTCTAATTTTTATTACTTTAAATCTAAATTTTACGTACCATAACAAATAAATAAAATGTGAGAGAAATACGAGATTCGTTCCCTAATACGTGTTCTAATACTCAAATCAATAATCTTTCTATACGAAAGAGAAATATAAGAAGAAGTAAATGTGTAGATGCATGTTGATAGGGATTTGAGTGTGTGTTGGAGGGTAATACTCCTTAGGATGCTCTCAAATTGGAGAACGGCTTTGGAAGTGTTGCACTTGTATAGGAGAGTAGCTTAGAAAGTATTTTGATTTGCTTGCTTGTCTGAGCATTCGTCTGGACCTCTTCCTTATCTATGGGGGTGATACTGTATTTATAGTGAGAAATACCGTTTAATTGGCGGATCCCTGATTTAACACATGGGTGTTACGCCTCTATAATAATAAGAAAAATTATATAATTGCAACTTGTATTTGATGGTTGAACCGTATGGTTTCGACCGTTGGATTGGTGCAATAATTGCTTATAATAGTCTATTGATTATTTATTAATACCCATTTATTGTTAGATGGCTTGGGTTGCATCCCTTAGGTCAATTTCCGCGCCTTTTGCTTTTTTGGGTTCATAGGATTTTCTGATAAATCGTCGTTATTTAAACTTTTTTTTCCTTCTTCACATTGGGTTTTGGATTGGCCCGTATACGGCCATACCTATCATAAGGTTAAGATAATTTTTCTTGGTATAGACAACAATAATCTATTAACTAAAGTTGTATAACCTTTCTTTGCTATCTCTATGGAAGCCTTGAAGATTTACATGTGTATATATAATGTCCCAAGATATGATCAATAATTTGTAGGCTAGCCCTAAATTATGAAACTACTCAAATCATTCAACAATTAAGAAAAAAAGTCTAAACTAAACCCAATATTTATCATTATACAATTAATATATTTAAATATATCTAAATATATTTTATCAAATTTATATAATTATTCTTATTTAGTCAAAATAAAATTTCTACAACAAATAATAAATATATAAATTTTTCAGTTTTGAAAACAAATAGTCATTATAAAATTTAAAGTAACGTTTTCATCATATATTTGTATAAAATTGACATGAAATATCAAATATCAAATGATTTCAAGATTTCTTAATAATTTTTACAATATTAGCTTTAAGCCTTGAAATTTCAAAATTTTTAAATAATATGGACATATGTGCAATATAAAATCAATAATGATAATAAAGAATCACATGCAAGTATATTTAAATAAAGATCAAAAGAAAAAATCTAAATATTTTAACAATAAATAAAAAAATAACTTTAGATATACTTATTTTAAGTTAAACATTACCCATAACTAATGAAAAAATACTTCACAATCGACTTTATTTACTTTTTCTATGCTCTTCTATCTCTTCTGTTCTTTTATTTCTTTTCTATCTTGAAACCTTAGATAAAAATAACTAAAAATAACCAATAATTTTTTAAATATACAAATTAATATACGAACGTTGATCTTATGTCTATAAGGCGTGGGGCCATAACACATGCAGGCTCAAGTGTGACTCCAACAATGTACGAGCCTCACCTGTACTACCACGCATGTATGAGCATGCATCGTGCACGAACTCTACTTGTTCAACTAATTATACCCAAACTCTACATATACATGAGTCAAGCACTAGTCCTCTTTCTTCATATATTTGATTTTTCGTTCAAAAATATAATTATTCTAAAAAATTTATTTAATATAATTAATTATGATATCATAATATATATTTCAATAATCGGGTGTCATACTATGGAGATGACGAGTCTAAAACCATGATAGTGGGTGTAACTTCCTCCTTTGATTCCAGTATTCTAGTCAGCATTTTTTTTTTTTTTATGGTTATAATATTGATAGATTTAAGTGTTTCAAATTTGGCTAGCCTATAGGTTGATTATTATTACCATTCTTTCTACCCATTTAGAAAAGGAAAAAAAGTTCAAAAAGTGAGTAATTAAGCTTGTTACAAGGATAAACGCTTTATCAGCTACTCATAGATGAAATGGTAAACGATTCCACTGGATAATTTAAAATATTATATGTTAAGCACTGATTATAACATTCATTTAGACGGATCCAACACATAATTAACTCAAAGAAAAATGGTCCATTTGAATATATTTTATCAAAAAGACAAGTATTATTAAAATTATCGATTTTAGTTGTTTTTCAAGTTCTTAATCTTAATACCTTATTTCCTTATCGAAAAGAGATAGATGCACTTATTGCTTTGAAATACATTGCCAAAGAAAAATAATAGTTTACTATTTTCTATTTTTTTGAATAGTATATGCCTTTTTCTTCCTAAGTAAGAATTAAGAAATGACATAAAATAAATAAAAGTTAAAAAGTTTTCACTTTAAGGAATGCAAGGAAAGTAATCTTGCCATTACATTGCTTAAAGTAAAGAATGTTTATCGGTCAATTTTTCTCTTGCGGGAAATGGAACGAGATCTTCTTATTCATTTACGCTCTTACTTATAAAAAGAATGTCATGAAACACTAAAAGAAGTGAATATTGATATTTCTTCTCTTACTTTTATAATATAACTCACACTTATAGCATCTTAACTTAAAGATCTAAATTTATTTTTAGAAACTTATTTTTCTTCTTAATTAAAGAAAAAAGTTGGAATACAATATCATAGTTTTTTTCAACTAACAACTTTTGATTTAGTAGATAAACTATCAAGCCCTTATATCTTCCTTGTTCGTAGAGTGAAATGAAGCATTGCTGCAAAAAACATGCAAAAAATCTTAAAAACTCATAAGTTTCTAATTTTAAAACAATTCATACTAAGATGATGGATCCTATCATAGGTACCTTAACATCTTAGACTAGTCATTTTTTAGACTGTGTTATTCAACAAGATCATTAGTTTCTAATAAAATAGATGTAGTGGTAACTTGCTAAAAATTCATAATCTCTACTTGATCCAGATCATTCATCCACTCATCAATTGAAATCGGTAGTTTCTTAGTTATTTTATTTGCAATATCCAATGATTCTTAGTTATCTACCTTTTACGAGACAATGAAATTGTGATCATTGTATTCATTTTTTTTCCATTTAAAGGCATAACTTGTACCCATATTTATTATATTCGTCTAAAATTTATTCCCAAAATCATAGACATCCTTACCCTCTTACATCAATCCCATGAGCCTCTTATCCATTCCCATTTTATCATAATCGGGGGAGCAAGTCAAGTGATTTTCAAATAAATGTATAAATAGCAATTTTCAATTCTTCACCCAATCGAGTATTTAATATACAATGCTCACTAAAATTTATCATGATAGAAGTTTTTTCTCATGAAATTATATTTTTCATTAGAGATTACAAAATCGGAGCTATTGTAGCATGCCAACTTGCCAATGTCACTATTGATTTAGAGTAAGGATTCATTTATCACGTATTGATAGCATGGATCTAGAAATTTTTTAATGGTGTCAATGATGTTATAATTTTAGGTTTTTTGACAAAATAAGTTTACAATAATTATATTGTTTTATGGAAGTGTCAAAATTGGACTAATTTGATATAAATAAATGGGTTATAATAACTAATAGATAAATTTAATTGAACAAATTAAAAATATCTAATTGGATCGTAAAAAAATTAATTAATTATTAAAATATTTATTTTTAATTTTTCTTGTTATAATGAAAATTATTTTGAATGAAATTAATTGACCCCACACCCTATAAAATGCATATTTCGTTTGGTCTCAACCTCCTAAAGGTCAAACTTTTATGATAGAATCTTTTACTTCAACTTGAATGTGCATTCTAACCCAATAGTTGTGCCTTATAACTTTTATATTGAGTCCCTTCAAAACTTATAATTATTTATAAAGAAGATGAAAACTATATAATAATTTATTTAAGATATAATTTGTAATTTTCTTAAAAACTCTACAAGATGCATTTTTTCCTAGGTCTCAACCATAATAAAGTTTAGACTTTTATAACCGAATCTCTCACTTGGCCTTGACCATACATTTCGGCCCCATAGTTGTGCCTTGTAACCCTTATATTGAGGCTCTTCAAAAAGTTATTGTTATTTATAAATAAGATCAAAACTCTATAATAATTTATTTAAGATATAATTTATATTTTTCTTAAAAACCCTATAAAATACATCTTTTTCGAGGTCTCAAACTTTCATGACCAAACCTCTCACTTGTCCTTGATTGTACATTTTCAACCCATAATTGTGCCCTATATATTTTATATTATCTCTCCTCAAAACTAAATTATTTATAAATAATATCAAAACTCTATAATAATTTATTTAAGATATATAGTTGGTGATTTTCTTAAAAGCTAATCAAACAGTATTATCTATCTAGAATTTTAGCCAATAAATATCACTTCATCTAAATTATGGTATACATCTATAATACATTTCACTTAACCATATGAAAAATATACCCAACATATATTCAGCATTTTCCCTAGTTTGATTCATATTGGGCACAGTCTAAGATAAAATTGGCCCGACCCATTTATTTATGGGACCCATAAATAAAAACCTATAAAAAAAGATGGATCAATCGAGTTATTGGATCTGTATCGAAAAGAAAACCAATCGAATGACAAAATGACTAAGTCGTCGAATAATCAAACTGTTAGTAATATAAAATACGAAGGTACCAAATGACTGATCGATTAATAAATTTAAATTTATAATTTTGACAAATAGTTTTATGAATCGATAAATGAACAGTTAGATCAGGTAAACAGTTAATAAGCCCAACAAATAGGCGCTAAACTTAGAGTTTACATAATGATTAGACTATTCAATTCTTATTCAACGTAACTCCTCAATAATGTGCAATCATACATCTTAAAAAAGGTACACTAATTGATAATAAGGCTATAAATACATCTATTTTTTCTTAATATAAAAGAAAAAATGACCAAAAAATATCGGAGCAACGCCCTCCAATTCTCAAATCTCTCTCTCTTTTTCATTTATATCCTTTTAATATCTTTTCATTTCAAAAAGGGATTTTTAACTTGAGTATTAAAAAATATTTCGAAGAGTGAGTTACATATCCTTTGACCTTTTATTAAATGTTATAATGTGTATGATTCAAATTTAAAAGTTTAAATATTTAACCTAACTTTATCCACACAACTATCTGGATCCGATATATGTATCATTGGCACCGTCTATGAAAATATAGTTAAGTATTTGTTCCTACCTAATCAAGATCATACCAATCGGAAAATTTTCTTCTCCTTCAACAAATAAAAAATGGTGAATATGAGAGTATGAAGACAATCGAGCCATCTACCAAAGGATGTCCCATCTAGTGGGTTCATCTTGGAGGATGACAGCTACAGGAATGCTCATTTATTATCCAATCCCAATGATGGAGCTCTGACTACTAAGATAAGTGACATGTCGAAGATGCTAAAATCCTTATGGAACAGAGTTGATGGCTAATTTCATAAGGCGAAGGCCCTTCACTCATAGGCATTGACCTCAATAAGGAGATTGAGAAGAAAGAAAAATGTCTTGAAGGAACCCACCCACAATTGAAAATTTAAAGGCTCCTAGGGCACCTATCTGCATTGTGTCTTCCTGAGTTGAATGATTTTTAGACTTTGGAGCTAGGAAAAAAGTCTTGACTAACAAAATCCTCGGTAAACTTGAGATTCTGATTTCCCGTCAAATTGTGAGGAAGGGTTTTACAGCAGTATACCCACAACATTTTCGATTAAGTAAATACCGAGAATATATGCTAATCATTTGAAGTTGAAGATATTCTTCAACTTCAAAAGAATTGCCTCCACGATCGAAGTAGAGAAAAGAATAACAATAATTAAATAGTAGGTTTTTTGAGAAAACACTATTAGACAAACGATCAAATTAGGTCATACATCTTTTACCTATAATATAAAGAGACATTAACTCTCTATAAATTTAAAATGCCAATATTAAAACCTTATAATAAAAGTACTAATCCAACAGATCATCTAAACTACTTTTAGACATTGCTTGGTTTTCAAAATCAGGAGAATACAATACTACTCCTTAATTTTCTTTAACTTTAAAAGGAGATAGAAGGATTTAGTTCTACACGTTAGAATCAAATTCAATTTGATATTTTTAAGAATTGGCCGACTAATTACTACCCTAATTTACCTCTAATAGAAAGGAAGAAAAATAGATCTAACACCTTATCAAGATCTGATAGGCTCCTGCTGAACCTAAAATTTTTTCTAGCCAAATAAAATGCTGAGACCAAAAGCTTTTTAAAACTCATTGACGATGTGAAATTGAATTTCTTCATCGTTACTATATAATCGACTGACTTTTTTAAATATTTAATTTAATAAACTTTTAAGACATTCTTGAAGGCAAAGGCTATCACATAGGCCTACATTATGGTAAAGGAGGTCAACAAAATAAAGTAGCCAAAATACTAAGATTATAAGTATCGACTGTACATAGTGAAGGGAAAAAGAGAAAGAACAATAACTCCACCACTCAAAATCATAGGAAGTAATAAACAATCAAGTCAAGAATTTGTAGAGATTATAAGCCGCTAAACTTCACATTGTTGAATGACACCTGAGTAGATGCTCTATACAGATTCAGAACAAAAATTTTCTGAATTAGCTCAAGCTAGTCAAGAACTTGGAATGAGTTGATCAAGTTAAATACTATTTCTACCATCAAATTTCAAGGCATAACACTAATTATTATCGGATGCTACAAAAAGATATTAGGGCCCTGATTCATAAAGGATACCTCAATAAATATCTGTAAAACTTTAGGTCTGCCCTAGATAATGATAAAGTTAATGATGAGCCGATTAAGTGACCATAAAATCGAGTGATAATAGGAATTATTAACATAGTATCAACCAAACCTGCCAATAGAAATGCTCCATATCATTCAAAGAAAGCTTCCTCCAATAAGAGATTAAAATTAGGGATAAAAAATGAAATCATTAGTTTTGATAATGGCAATATGATATATAAAATTTTGCCCCATTTTAATCTTTTTGTTATATTTGTATTTTTTTTTTTAGATGAAATTTATGACTATCAACTAAAATAAGTCTTTATTGGTAATAAAATCTCAATGAATATTCTTTACTTCAATGTGTTCATTGAATTCGGGCTTAAAGATAGTCCAATGGAACCATCGGATAGACTATTATACGAACTCGGTTATGTTAGGAACACACACGAAATTGGTTTCCCACAAGTGAACATTCTTAATTTTAATCTTTCATTGATTTACAATTTTATACTAGGCTGATCATACTTAATAATGTTTGTAACAATAAATTCGATCCCATACATTAAGATAAAATTTTCAACCAAGAATGGCATCAGAAAAGTCATGAGAGATCAAGTCATTAGACAAAATTGCTATTTGACACAAATCAAACGCTCGACTCCTCCATAACTAATTAAAGAATTTCATCTTTGGGACGAAGCCTCTCTTCAATAGGCTCATCTCGAAGAGTTACCTTTTCAAATTTTTCTAAATTTGGTGCATCCAGATAAGTATGTTTAGATTGATTTTTTATAATCCCAAGATCTAAAATATAAGTTAATTGAGTTTTTATAAAACAATATTGACATTTTTGCCCAGACTCCAGCGGATATGCCAAACATCCCAACAGAAATGATGGTTTACAAAGTAAGCCTCGTACTCGGTATAAAACAGTTAGATAAAAAAGAAGAAATTGTTCAATAGAAAAACTCATAATAATTCATGAAGAGATCAAGAAATTAATCGATACTAGACTTATCAAAGAAGTAAACTACCAGAATTTGTTATCTAATATAGTTCTTGTCTAAAAGAATAACGAAAAGTAGATGACGCATGTCAACTTTACAAATATAAATAAAGCATATATGAAAGATAACTTTACGCTTCCTATGATTGATCAATTGGTGGACTTAGTATCATGGCACCGGCTACTAAATTTTATAGATCCTTACTCCGAATACAATAAGATTTGAATGGATCCAAAAGATAAGGAAGTAACCTCATTTATGACTAACCAAAGAACTTACTGTTATA
Organism: Nepenthes gracilis; assembly: GCA_033239525.1. Classification (NCBI taxonomy): domain Eukaryota; kingdom Viridiplantae; phylum Streptophyta; class Magnoliopsida; order Caryophyllales; family Nepenthaceae; genus Nepenthes; species Nepenthes gracilis. The sequence continues at coordinate 18,315,438 of BSYO01000007.1, forward strand.
AATTAATGCCATTCAGTTTAAAAAATATTGGACTTATATATCAAAGGCTGGTGAATAAAATATTTGAGTAGCAAATCAAAAGAAATATGAAACTATACATTGATGACATGCTTATCAAAATCATACTTACCAATGATGATATTAATGATTTGGTCGAGATATTTGAGGTACTTAAAACATATACCCAATGAAGTTGAACTTAACCAAATGTGTTTTTGATGTAACTTCCAATAAACTCTTAGGATTCATTATCTCACAACATAGAGGTGAATTTGAAAGAAATTAAGGTCATAATAGATATGAAACTATCCATGACTATTAAAGAAATCCAAACATTAACTAGATGACTTGACACACTGTCCTGATTTCTAGTATAGTTAGCCAAGAAATATTTACTATTCTATAAAGTATTAAGATGAGTAAAACAAATGATTTTTAATGGACAGATGAATGTTCGCAAGCCTTTTAAGAGTTGAAAGAATATCTAATACATTTACGTTTGCTTACTTGTCCTAAAGAAGACAAGAATTATATATCTACGTAATCATCTTAAAAACAGCCTTAAGTGCTATTTTGGCCAAGGAAAAAAATAGGGATTCAACAACTAGTATATTATATCAGTAATATTTTAACAAACACGAAAACTCGATATGCACGACGAAAATACTACTTTAGCCTTAGTATTCAATATAAGAAATCTTTGATTGTATTTTTAGGTCCACAAAATTATGGTTTTGATAGATTAACCACTAAAAATGATCTTGTAAAAGTTAAAATTATTCGGATATCTAATCAAGTGGCTGATCGAATTGAGCAAGTTTAACACAGAGCTTCAAGTGTGACCCTTCATAAAGGGTCAAACCCTCATAAACATTATTATTAAAACAATAACCACAATCTTGAGAGAAATAGGCAAATATATGGGAGCTACTCCAGAAGAATCACTACCCACATAGTCGTTGCACGTTGACGGAGTATCTTCACAATTAAATATCAAAGCCAAAATAGTGCTAACAACACCCGGAGAATTTGATATAATATACTCAATCACCTTTAGGTTCTCAACCATAAACAATGTAATGGAATACAAAACTCTACTAATCAGCTTAAAGTTGGCATCTCCTCTGAAGCATTAGCAAAAAAAGAAGCAATGGCTAAAGTTAGTAGACAACCAAATCCTTTGGCTCCCATCCCAATCATCTCATCTCAAACGCCATTCAGAATTTTTGAAAAGCTCATCCTTGTTCGGATGAGGAGTTGCTGAAGCTATTATTTGGACATTGGACCGATTAGAGACGGGCATGAGAGAACATATGAAAATATCATCCTTCTTTCTTTCGAAAGCATGAGAAAACATATCAGTAACAACTTCTTTCCTAAGAACAATGTACTAATTAACTGTATCAAGAGCGATTCAAGTTAAAAAATTATCAATTTTTCACAACTCAACCACATTTTTTTATTAAATCAGCTTGAGATCTTATCATAACCTATTCATTCTCAAGTGTTAGATTAGAAAATGTTATGTTAACGTCATCCCATTTATTTGATAAAATTTAATTATTGAAAATATTAATAAAGAAGAATTTATTTTTTTAATTTTTAACTCGATCTAAATTTTTTTTATTTATTTTAAACATCTTCCTCAAAGTTAGAAAATTTTAATTGCTCTGTTCACGGACATCTAATCACAAATCTCGTTGAGGATTTGGTACCTATTCATAAGTAGGAATGGATCAATAGGAGCCATGCATTTTAAGAATTGAGCTCCAATTGTTCAATTAAATAGAATAATATTGCTGACCACCCAAAATTATGATATTATTTTTATCTATTTTTCTTATTATTTTTAAATAAGTTATATTAATATATTATTTTATTTTATTCCATTTATTTAAATTTTGTAACTTTGAAATGATTAATGCCCAAATTGAATATGACTTTTAGAAAAAATAAATAAATAAATTAGCACCTACTTTGGGTGGATGAGGATGAGAGTGGGGCGATGCGATGCGATTTTATACGACTTGTGTACGATATTGTATTACAGTCGTTGAAAGAAGATTCAACGTCTTTTTTTTATTATTAAAAAATTAAAATAAAATATTTTTTAAAAAATAAAATAATTAACAAGGGATATTGAATTCTCATCGATGATTATAATGCCGTATTATACAGGCACTACATGGGACCTGCATTGCAGCGCCCCTCTCACCGGATAATGATGAGCAAGTTGGAGGCAGCAATTTAAGAAAAATGAGCGAAAGAGAAAACGAATTAAAGAAAGAAAGCGATCGATGAAGGGGACCGCATTTTAGAGATTTTGAGGGAGTAGAAAGGGGCTACGCTGCAATTCCTGTGATGTCATTTTACCTGTCGAATTAAGATTACAAAAAGTAATATTAAAAAATAATAATAATATATTAAAATATTATATTATTACTTTTTATTATATTAGTATTAGATATTTTAACATTATTTAAAAAATTAAATAAAAATATTTATATATTATATTATTTTAATATATTAAATATTACCCGTTAGATAACAATTAATCCAACAGATGATGTAAGATAGTGCAGGTTTAGAGTAGGAAAAAAAATCCAATTTCTCTATTTTTAGATTTTATTTAGTTAGTTTAGGCTTTTTAATTCGAAGAGTTTGATTATTTATTAAAGTTTTATTAAATTATTTGTTAATTTTAAAAGTTTATTGTTTATGTAATTTATTTACTCTTCTAAATTTTAAAATATATTTTTTTATTAATATTGTGCTTATTTTTTATATTTTTATATGTCTTATTTACTCGTTTGATTTTACTGTCTATTTAAAAATGTCATTTTTTTTGGTATTCAGTTATTATTTCTTACAAATTGATTTTTTATGCCAAGCACTATTTATTTTGATTATTATTATTCATTATTTTTATTCTTCAAATTATGACATTGTTTTAATTTTCTTAATGTTGTTTAGATGTTAAAGTTGTAATTTTCATATTTTTTGTATATTGTTTTAAATTTTGCTTTTATTTCTTTTATAATCTCGTATATTTTTATGATCCATTTGGTAAGATGGACTATAAATTTTATTTATATTTTATTTTCAGTAAAGTTATTATTTGATTATTTTAATAGTAAGAATAATAATTATAAAAAAATTATTATTCCTTTAAAATAATGAATAAAATATAGTTCCCCATTGCATTTTTTTTTATTAATCTAAAAAAGTTTTAGCTGAAGATAAAAATGGAGGAAAAAATGGAACACATGCCAAAAAAAAAAAAAAAAAAAAAAAAAGAACATAAAATAGACGATTGTAATTAAATTCTGAGTATTGTAATATAAGTCGTTAATAAAAATCTATATTTTAAGTGTTAAAGCTTTTTTTTTTAACTAGTTTTGCGTGGATTGTTGAATGGTGATGAAATAAATAATTTTTATTTATAAATAAATATTTATAATTTGATATTTTTTAAAAAAATTAATTTTAATAATTTTTATTAAAAAATAAATAATTAATATAAAAATATATATAAAAAACGAACGTAGTTACTTATACGAGTAATAAGCTATTTTTTTAAAATTCGTCGGCCTCTATTTTTTAAAAAATAATAATTAAAAAAAAACATTCAGTGCGTTCATCATTGAGTGCGTGCCTTCGGTAATTTTTTTTTCTGAGTAATTATAAATTTTATTTATTAAAAAAAAAAACAAAACACATGATTTTCGCACTACACTAATTCTCACCTGCTTCCTCACCGGATTCGGGGATGCTGCTTCGCCTGGCGAAGCAGCATCCCCTGCTTCTCCTTTCTGGGCCGTCGGATCAAATTGACGGCCCAGATTTTCCCTTTTTTTTAAGTTTGAAAAATAAATTTGGTTTTAATTCTAATGATCCGATTTTAAAATTTTTTTAAATCCGAGTTTCGACATGATATGTGCCGTCGGATCTTTGACACGTGGGCCAGTCAGTTTAATCTTAGAAATAAAAAAAAAAAATATCTCGGCCGTCGATTTGAGACACGTGGGCGGCCCAGATATTTCTTTGACAATTAGCTAAATTGGCCCCCAAATTTCGAATTCCCTCCTCTCTCTCACTTTCACTCTCGTCTCTCTCGCAACGAACCCTAATCTCCTCACCATCTCTCACTTTCTCAAACGCTCTCAACGAACCCTAACCTCAAATTTCGTATTCCCTTCTCTCTCACTTTCACTCTCGTCTCTCTCGCAACGAACCCTAATCTCCTCACCATCTCTCACTTTCTCAAACGCTCTCTCAACGAACCCTAACCCTCGCCGTCGCCACTCTCTGCGAATCTCAGTCATCAGACGAGGGAGCAGAGCAATAGAACGAGGTAGAGAAGAGGTATGTTTAGGGAGAAAGTTGGACTAAAAGAATGGGAAACGACCGAGATGCTGTTGGAGGTGAAGGTGCCGTTTCTGACGGTGTCTTGGCGATGCCTGTAACAATAATCCTTGCCGTCGCCGTTCTCTCTCTCTCTCTCTCACTTTCTCAAGGCCTTTCGTCCCTGTCGCCTCTCTCTGCATATCTCGTTTGATTTTTTTCCTTCACAAAATTTGACGAAAAGGAAATATTGTCAACATTTGTGCCATTAATAATTTTTTTTTTCCATTCCAAGTCCAAGGGGCAGAAAAATTGTAAAGTTTAATGAAGATGGGATTTGGGACCGTGGTCACCGGCAGTGGTCGTTTGAGATGGAAATCCAGTTAAGAAATATTTTGTCCATTGCATTTGTGCCGAATGTTGCTTTCTGCGGATGGTGGTGATTGGCAATAGCAGTGGTAGTCGTGGTGAGAATGAAAGAGAATGGCAGTGGTGGTGATTGGCAATGGCAGTGGTGTTCGTGGTGAGAATGAAAGGGAATGACAGTGGTGATTGGCAATGGCAGTGGTGGCAATGGCAATGGCAATGGCCAGTTAATATCATGTTTTTATTATTAGTTAGAGGCAAGAAAGAAAGGAAAAGGATGATGTGCTGAATTGAGTTAAATAGCGGAAGCAGATTTGCAAAGCCAATCCCGCTTAAAGCTGTATAAATGAAAAATGAAAACAAAGAAGTTTTTTTAAAGCTGTATAAATGAACTTTGGGGCTTGAAAATGTTGTTGGAATCTCCTCCAAAATATTGTTTACTAAGTACTTAAAAATGGACCTACATGTGTTGTGGAAGACACTTATCATTTGGACATAAAAATAATAGTATCTCAAGGTAAGTTGTTATTTAAGTATCTCAATTATTTGCCTCTTATACACAGAAAATGGAAAAGTAAAAGCTAAAAATTGGATAGTTTTAATATATGAGTGTAGAAATTTGAGGATGCAATGCAACATCACGAACTGAACTAATAATTTATTGTCCATATTATCTTAGTTGATCGAAATAATATTTTTAATTAAGTAAAAGTTTAAAAAATATGAAAAAGGGCAAAAATATTAATCCTCTAAATTTTAAATATTTGTAGAGATAATTAAGAAATAAAATTTAATACGCTAAAAATGAAAGGTTTAAAAAATGACACAGCGTAGCTAATTAAATTAATCATGGGTCTCGCAAGTCTCGATGAACCCGCCCTTACGATTTACTAATATATTATTTAATTAATAAAAATAATATTTATATAATAATCTTCTAATTAAAATTAGTAGGTCAACGTAATTATTAGTTGAACTGAATCCAAAATTATTTTACGTAATAATCTACAAAAATTTTGATAGAATTTCATCTAAAATTGGACAAAAATAAAAAATACAACCTGTTAATAGAAGCACAAAATTTATCCATGCGGCACTTTACACAACGTAATCTTCCCTACGTTGAGGGGAAGTGTCTACAATAAATTACAACAATACAAAGTAAGCAGCTCAGAGCCAAGGATTGAGAACTCTCCCAAAGCAAACTTTGAAAAGCTAGAAATACATAAATATGGTTCTTTCCAATAGCCCTTAATGAAGGTTAGTCTCTTGAGCCAACTTTCCTCTTCACAAGCTGACATCCATTTCTCAACCTTGTTCAATATTTCTTTTCTACTAAGAGCTTCTTCTTTAGCTTTTGCAATTTGGCTATCCATATCAGCAATCAACTCTGAAGGCTCAACATTCCCCAAATCATCCAGTGCCAAAATTTTCTCTTGAGCAGCCTCTGCATCAATTTCTTTGTGTGCATGAGCATATATTTCCTCAAAATGCAAATAGTTACACAAAACTTGTATGGAGGCTATGATCATGTGAAAAGAAATGAAGAATGAAAGGATACCTTGGAGTTTGTTTTCCTTCTGATCTTATAGTGGCAACACTCTTCAAGAGAAAGGAGACACATTTGATTATGTACAAGAGTACCTCATCCAAAACTAGGATTGACTATATTATCTAAGCTTTCTGGCCATCCCACACATAATCCAAAATTGTAAGTGGAAACAGCAAGAGAAACACCTACTCACTTTCATGGGACAAAAAAAACATAATTGAATATTTATGTCACGAACCTTTTTTTTTGGGGGGGTGGGGGTGATGGTGAAAGTAAACATATTACCATACTAGGAAGCCAAGCCCCAAAATCGTGCAAGCCAACACCTCCATGGAGCTGTGCAGCAACTGCTTTAGCCTCTTGTTTTGCGTTCTGATTGTTTCACCTCAACTTCACAACGAAGAGTTATAATTTCCACATCAGTTCCATCCTTAGATTGTTTTGCATCATTAAGTGCAGCCTCCAACAAGATACAGAAAGCTTAACAGCTTTCAATGATGAGAGAAGAGGACACAGAACAGCAACACCTCAGATCATGGGAGTGATGTGGGATGACATTTTGGCAAAATTAAAGTAAATTTTAATATACGTCAGCACACAACACACGGCAATAACTGCATCAGCAGATTGGCAGCAGCTGCATCTCGGGCAGCAGCTGGACAACATTAAAATTCAGCTGAATTCCCCAAAAATTCAACTCACACATGGCTGCATCATATTTACGTGAAACTATCAGCACCATAGTTGTACGGTGCAAATTGATAAGATGATTCCAGACCAGAACAACCCGACCCAAACTAACCAAATCAGAAATCCAGACCAGCGTGCATCTCACATTTTGTAACTTGGTATCAATCGTTTAGCCTCGGAAGAAAAATCTCAGATAATTCCAAGCTACTCTTGATTACCTTGCCACAACAATTCGAAGTTTTAATTAATCCGAAAACATGATCATATCTTAAATGATGGGTTTTCAAACAACATTGAGAAATTACTCTTACTTGTACATTATTGATAAGACCAAATTCAGCTCTACAGGAACAACCATGATCTTTTCCCCGGTTCTCCAAAGAGAGATACGAGCCAAGGATGCCAACAAGCCTTCATCAAGTGGTTTTAGATTGCTAACAGAGGCAAAAACTGTACAAGTTAATTACAACTTATAGCTCATATTTTGTTACCTGCATGAAGATAGAACCATCGCATTTTGTTACCAAGCTTTCATGTTTAAGATCAGCATCACCCGCTGAGATCTCTTGCTGAATCTCATTTTGTTACCAAGCCCCAGTTCCTGAATCTCTTGCTGCTGAGATCAATTAGGATTGAGATCACAGTCATAAATACCATTTAAGTTGTACATTTAAAATTCATTACTTGTAAGATAGAAATTAATATAGAATGAGCTGTAACAAACTAAGCACAAAGACTAGAAGTGAACTTGTTCAGATGAAAAGCAGAAATATGCTCAAGCATATCATAATGGTCATTATCACCTTCATGTATGTCAGCTGCTGCATGGCACATTTCCGGTGGTTGGTCAGGTAATCACTTCTGTAATCCAGCAGGTAAGTAACTCATTAACGTGAAACCAGACCTGCAATCATGGGATGACACCCAAAACATTAGAAAAGGGAAATATAATTCTCAATGATCAGAATAGTAAACGTCAGCACCTAGACTGACTTGTGTACCAATGATCTAAAACTAACCAAAGTTCATGGAGATGAATGGCCAATCAAGCAAAGAGCTTGCCCGTGAGATGTCTGGTTTAGTTTCTGGAGAAAGTTGGAGCATACTTCGGATTAGTTCAGTAACAAATGAGCTATATTTTGGTAAATCTGAGATGTGGCAGTTCCCATTAAGGATTTGTAGCATTGACTCTCCATCAAATGCAGATTTGAAATAGCATATTCAAAATAGTAAGCACCCAAGAGCCTACCAAGTAACAAATAAACCTCAGCCATCTGTTATATCTGCAGGGATCTGATAACAAGGAAGAAAAAACTCATCTTAGATTATCGAATTAACTTACCCAAATGTCTACCTTCTCATTTATAATACCTTTCCAGCACAAGTCTCACATTTATCATAAAAGGGAAAAAGCAGAGAAGTTAACAATTGTAAAATGCCTACCAATAGAGTGCCCAATATAAAATCACACTTTCAACATACAACCACAACACCCATTGCAAATTTTCACATACGGAGCACATTGCAGGGATAAAGTATTGAGACTTGTCCTTGTTTTTTTCAATAAAAGTGTAAAAGTGATCCTTCACAATGGCCCTAAGGAACCCAACTAAACTTTGGGAGCTCAAAAGTATTAAAACATGAAAGTTCTTCCAACCTCAGGGGCCCTATTTGCAGGTGTAGTGTGCTTCCTAATGTTGTCTTCTTCTATCCCCATTTCTTCAGGCTTCTCACATCTCTTAGCATGCATATTTAAATAGCATTCTCTTTTCATAACCAAACCAGGCCAAACCATAGTTAAAAAATGAGAATGGGCAAAGTACCTCTTATGCGGGTTTTTCATCAACTGTATGCCGATAGTTTGGATTCTCATAAACCCTAAAACTTGGAACAGTTGTAATATCATCATTTGAAGTATCAATATGCGTAGCTGTATACCCTTCGGCATGTGCAGGTCCACACATCGGAGTATGTAATTGTTGTCCCTATGATATACATAGAAAATTTCACATAACTTGCCTTTCACAAGTAAAATAAAATATATCCAGATTTAATGATAAGTTTGAAACAAAATCAATGTATGGTATTAATGAACAATGTATTATATGTAACCAATGTATGTTTACCACTAACAACTGCATATATGTCATCGGCGGCTGATATTGTTGGGTTTGAAGCTGTTCTATGGGTGACGCAACATGTAACTGTGATGATGAACTACCTAATTCCTACAAAATGACAAGATCTACATTATTAGTGTAGAGCACATACAGTAAACGAATGTATTAGCAACAAGACGTTATGACAATTATAATTAATAATGAGCAATATAGTAAATAAATATACCCGCTTCTTGTGTTTAATTTTCTCAAGACAACTTTTAGGTCTCCTTGTCGCTTGCCGTCCAACACATTTTTTCATTCCTTTGATTGATCCCTCCATAATTTCCTCCGGGATGTTCTCCACAGGTAATGCCTCATTCATTGTCCCTTCTTCGATATTTAGATTACAAAATTCGTCAACAACTTTATTAACTCCAACAACAATCTCTTCCATTTTTGCCCGACCACTTGATGTGGATTCCATCCGAATACAATTCCTCATAAAATTATCAGCCAATCTTGCAGACCATGTACGCGAATCATCCTCATTGCTTTGAATTTCAGTTCCAACAACGGATTCAATACAGCGTTTTGCGTTTCTGGTCCACCTCCTCATAATGTAGTGGTGGGAATTGCAGTCAAACCATGAACATTGAAAATAACAAAAGCATGAACACACAATATTCTGACATTTTGAAATCTTTTGCAACTACAATCAACGTTCTTACTCAATTCATCAAACATAATTACAATTTCATTCCTCAAGTCCGTATAATAAACCATTACATGCATAGGATCAGCACGGGATATGATACGCCAACTTGGTACTTCAAGCAATTCTTTTTGTACCATCTTAAATATTGTTGGGGTATAAATCTTTAAAGCATGAAGTATAAAAGGACAATGGTTCATAATAAGAAGTGGAATTTTCTGTCTGCATGCAAAATCAGCCATGAGCTCTTTATGTCTCTTTTTATCAACCACTCTATCAAAATAATGGAAGAAATCCCTCATATTTAAATCACATCTCAAGTGGGTCTTTAGGTCACTATTTAAGCTCTCCGATAGTTGTGTGCTTTGTATACCCAATGTGAAGACATTTTTCATATAACATGATGCCCACTTAAAACGTAAACTATACATGCCTTCTAGCCACAACAGTGCACGGAAAACTTTTTCATTGGAGACCATTATAACCCATGCAAGTTCAAAATCTGCAGAATGATCAATTCCATGCATACATCTACAAAATTCATGGAATAGTTCCGGTTAGGAAGTCAAATGCTTAGTTGCATTTTGTAAAATATGCCATGTACACAAGCCATGAAAAGCATGAGGCATTACCAAACAAATAGCTTTGGCCATAGCGGCATCCTGATCAGTAAAAATACTAATGGGTGCCTGTCCACCATGACATTTCAGAAATGTCTCAAACAACCACATAAATGATTCCATTGTCTCATCATACAAAGAAAGCAAAGACCAAATACAACCATTTGCCGATGATGGCTAAACCCCGAAAACACCGAACGGCCTCAAACCTTTGTTTGTTCCAGATGTTGTGTCGAATGTCACAACATCTCCAAAGGTCGCATAATCGGCAACCATCTCTCGCATCGGCCAAAAATATTAGTAATCGATCATCTCGCGTATTTGAAAATCATGATAAAATTATCTATTTTTTATTTCTTGATCGCGAAAGTATGTTAATATGGCCCCTGCTTCCCCACACTGCATACTTCGCTGCCTCCTAACTCGAAGATAAGATTTTTGATCTTCTGGCATATATCCAACATTTTCCCTACCACCGGCCTCCATCACCATTAACTCATGGGTGTCGCAAGGTCTCAAACCGGCATCTTGGGCCATCTCAATAACATGACCTTGTAAATTTGACACCTCCCTTTGGGACCTCAGCATATGGCGTGTCTCAGGAGGCTCTAGTTCATGATTATGGTCCCCCACGAAATGTTTTACAATAACAGTCATATTCTCCCTTATTAACATTCATTCCATCCTAGCAGGACACCCACATCTTATTTCCCAACGCGGTTGCATGACCTCAATTCTTTTATCAATTTCACGTTTGCCTTCTTTAGAACAAGAAAATATTCGAAATATCTCTACGTTATCTTTTTTAGATTTTCTTACAGCCATTTTTCTCACAGAGAAACCCATTTTTCGACCATATTGTTTTCAAAAATTCCAAGATCATCCATACTGAAATGTCATATCAACTAAGGAGTCCACTCCGCCATTGAATATGAATTTGCAAATAATTTTTCTGTATTTACAAACAATCCATTATAAACAATTCACTAATAATTTGTACTATATACACATTACAAATCCATTACAAATCTGGCCTAGATTTTCTGGAATATCATCCATTACAAATCTGGCACAGATTTTCTGGAATATCATCCATCACAAATCTGGCCCAGATTTTCTGGAATATCATCCATCACAAATCCATTACAAATCCAAACAATCTCCTTCATTTGTAATATCATCATTTATAATCTGGAATAAATTTTTGTTAATCTCATCATTTAAAAAAAAAAACACACAAATCTGGGCTCTCATCATTTAAAAAAAAACACACACACACACAAATCTGGGCTTTCATCATTTAAAAAAAAAAAAACACACAAATCTGGGCTCTCATCATTTAAAAAAAAAAAAAACACAAATCTGGGCCGTCAGCATCCGACGGCCCAGATTTGTGTTTTTTTTTTTTTAAACGATGAGATTAAAAAAATTTTATTCCAAATTTCATCCGACGGCCCAGATTTTCTATACACAAAACAGGGATCGAGTAATGTGGAAAGATGACAAAGAACACACCCTTATTTTCTATACACAATTTCTGTGCACAGCAAACACAAACACAACGTACCGGTAATTTTTTTTTTTAAACTTTGTAATGGAAAAAAAAATCTATTAATGAAACAAATGTAGTTTCATCTGTACACCCAGATCCGGAAAAATATTTTTTTTTTTCAGATGTTGCGAAGCAAAAAAATATTACAAATAATAACGAAAAAAATGCCATTACCTGCTCTTCGACCTCTCAGTTTTCTCAAGAATGTACAAATCGGCGGTAAGAAAGGTTGCTGATGAGTACCGGCAACAGTTCTCCGGTCCCTGCCGTCCGATGACTGAGATTCGCAGATAGCAGCGACGGCGAGAGGCGACGGCTAGGATTAGGGTTCGTTGAGAGCGTTTGAGAAAGTGAGAGATGGTGAGGAGATTAGGGTTCGTTGCGAGAGAGACGAGAGTGAAAGTGAGAGAGAGGAGGGAATTCGAAATTTGGGGGCCAATTTAGCTAATTGTCAAAGAAATATCTGGGCCGTCCACGTGTCTCGAAATCGACGGCCCAGATATATTTTTTTATTTCTAAGATTAATCTGGACCGTCCACGTGTCAAAGATCCGACGGCATATATTATGTCAAAATCTGGGCCGTCGGATCATTAGAATTAAAATCGACGGCCCAGATTTAAAAAAAAATTTTTAAATCTGGGCCGTCGGTTAACGAACGACCCAAATTTGTTTTTTCTAAACTTTAAAAAAAAAAAAAAAAAAATCTGAGCTGTCAATTTAATCCGACGGCCTAAAAGGGCAAAGCTATCCCTCAATCCCTTCCGCACCCAATCCCATTCCGAAAAAGGGCCCGCACATGTAGGTTACTGTAATCTTAGTTCGTCACAGTCACTATAAATTTTCTCTTCCACTCTCTTATTATCTGAACCAAAACTCCTTCTGAAAGCTTCCAATCCTCTGAACATTTTCCCCAAATCCATTTTTCTGCGAGAAGGAAGAACGACGAAAATGGCAAGAGCACCAGAAGAAGAACACCCGCAGAAGGCGATCGGGTGGGCAGCCCGCGATAAATCTGGAATCCTCTCTCCTTTCAGATTCTCAAGAAGGTCTTTCTTCTTGCTGTTCTTCGCCCTTTTTTTTTTCCGTTCACGTTTATTATTATTATTATCTTTATTACTATTATTTGTTTTGAGTTCTGCGTATATTTCTTATCCTCACTGAGCATAAATTTGTTTGATGTCGCGACATCTTCAAATTTTTTTCCCGCTTCGTCTTTTCTCGCAAAGTAAAATTTACTTGCAATGGATTCTTCACTATCTTGTTTAGGTTGTGGACGATTCTTGAATTTATAGATCGCGTTGAAAATTTCTGTGTTCTTCTGCTCGTATGAATGGAAAGAGAATTTTCGCTCTCGAATGAGAGTAGTTGTGGCAAATAAATAGGAAAGTTAAAGCAGAAGAAGAGGCAGGAAATTTGATTTTTCTTTATTTTGTTCAGTAATTTGTTTTCTGTCCCTTCCATTTGCCCTGCAACTTACGCAAATCTACTGGTAATGATAATTGTAATTTTCCCTCTTCAATCCAAACAAGATGTAGCTATATCAAGAAGAGAATGGGGTCTCTTCATCAGTGAAAACTGAGGGTCTTTTTCAAAAATAAAAAATAAAAAATATAAAAAATATATACTTAAATCTTCCTCTTTTCTACTAAAAGAATTGGAAAATAATTTTTTTTATTTTTTTTTTCAATTTTAAAACTGAAATTTAAAATTTTAAAAATATCAAAAAAAAAAAAAAAACTTTTCATATATTTTGCGAGTTATAAATTAAAAATTTTCTACCACTTTTTAAGTACTAATTTACATGACAATATTTTAAGAGATTCGTTATTATCAAAATGTTATCTTATAAGTTTATCAATATAAATATATACAGTTTGTAAGTAATAAAGTTTTGATCTGATTTAAACCCAAATTTATTTATATTAGTTAGACTTTTTTATTTGGCTTGTCTATTTGTTGAAGCTATTTGATTGATAATAATTATATATTACGTATTCAAAAATATAATTATATCAACTAATTTGAATAGCTTATACAATCTTTTAAGAATTATTAGAATTTTATTGTTTATTTAATAAAAATATTAAACTAATTATTTTACAAAAAAAATACAAACAACTATCATTATTAAAATTATATGTTATTAATATTTATTTTTGACATATGACATTATAATAAAAATTCAGATTCGATATACAATATATTATTATATAATACCTAAGATTTTATGTGAATTTAGGTAATTATGGACCAACCATTTACAAAATTGAGTAGGGGGATTTTTTTTTTTTTAGAAAGGGTTAGTTTTAAAATGTTTTTATAGATCAAAAATATTTTTTTATTTGTATTTTTTATTCTTTTGTTTTTTTAATAATTTATTTTAAAATTATTTTCTGGGACTCGGAGGGATAAGCCTGCGAGTGGAATCCCTTCTTTTTTTATTTACCCCATGGTTTTGCAGTCTTTTTTACTTTTACTGTTCCTACGATTTTCAATCCCTTTTTTTATTTTTATTTTTTATTTTTTTTATTATAAAGATAAACTCTTTTTTTGTTATTTTATTTTATTATTATTTTTTATAATCATAATTGACGTTTTTTATTTCTTTTATCACGGATAAACTATTATAATTTTGGTTAATTATCATATGTTTGTTTACTTATATCGAAATTCTCTCTTTATCAATGAGATCCCTCGTCTCTCTATTTCCATTTAAAATTCTATCTAGTCAGTAATTAATTTAACAATTCAAAATATCTACATTACTTAAAAATTAAAATATAATATTTACTTATAAAAAGAAAATATAATATTTAAAAAATTATAAAAAATAGGTGCCACATCTTGGTGGTCCTATTTTTAAGATATGCATTATTTAATTAGCTCACTTTGCAAAAAAAAGCAAAAATAAGGCCGCACATCAATGTCATGGTATAAGACTACAAAGGACAACGGCATGTGAGGAAATCACGGATGAGGGGTCTCTGTTTATTAAAAAAATAAAATATAAAAATTTAAATTATTATATGAATTATAGAGCCAACTATTTTATTAAAATATCCGAATATAAATAGGTTTGATTGTTATAATTATGAATTAGAATCATGTGCATCAAATAAAGTAAATAGGAGGTAAAGGTTTACAAAATTTGCTGTTTGATATATTCTCCGACATTTAAATTAATAATTTTTTTATTAAACTCAGAAAGATATTGCGGAAGAAAAATGTAGTGAATGAAAAAGGATGTGGATAAGTGTATATTTGAAGGGTTATACTCATTTTATGTACTCATCTAATTAAATAACCTTCCTTCCCCTTGGGTTGTAGTCGCAATCCTCTTGACGTTGAGAAATGTTCCTAACTCCAAATAGTTCGACGAAACATATGGGACTTGTCGGTTATGAACTTTTTTCGGAAGATTGATACATGAAACTTCATCTTGAATTGAAGGCTTTTCTACATCTCAGAAACAATGTTGGTTTTTTTGTTTCGGGCTTTCCTCTAGGGCTCCAAAATTTAATCGGCCTTCCAGTTGAGTTCGGATCCTATCACGACTTCTTAGGCTTTGAGGCCTTTTGGCTGCGAAATTGTCTTTTTAAATGGTTGCCTTTTCCTCCATTTTTTCTTTTTGGAGGTAGAAACTTGAGAATTAGAAGATGTAGCCCCCATCGAGTGTCCTTCAATATGTTCCAAAGGAACTTGAACATTGGATATGGAGTTAACTTGGGCTGCTAGGGTCTTTACGTTTACATTTGTAGTCCGACGTGTATTTTCGTTGCTATCCTTTGTTGGGTCGTCGTTATAAAATATGATGTTCTTAGGTGGCATGCTTAATTGGACCCTGGTATTGACCATATTCTCTCTTCAAACGAATAGCTTAATTGTTTATTTCTCACAAATGGCTCAAATAATATATCTTGAGAATTCAAATTATCATACGAATCAGGAAGTCGATTGTTTCACCTGGATATCTGAATAAAACGGGTCTAATCTTCGTAACTATAAATCAAAATTCTACGTACCACAGTAAAGTAAATTGAGGTAAGAGGCACACAGAATTTGCTTCCTGATATATCTTTCGATACTCAAATTAGTAATTTTTCTAATAGATTTTAAAATATATCGAGGAAGAAAGATGTTGGGAATGAAAGATGAGTGTATATTTGGATGAGTATGCTCCTTTTATGTACTTGTTTGATTAAGTAACTTATTTTTTCCTCTATCTAGGAAAAGGCTTTATCTATAATTAAATGCATTGTTTAATTAATCAGTACCTGAGATTGATACGTGTATATAACACTACTTTGGATAAGTGGTAAGAGCGTTACTAGTAGTGTGTTATACTTGTCTCTATTTAATGATAGACCACTTTATTTTCAAGTACAGTGTTACTTTGGCTATTCTTTAGGGTCATTTAATGTTTAAATGTTCAAGCTTGACCCTTTAGTTCAGACGTTCAACCGTTTTGAGCACTATTATCTAATTTGTATTGTGACAATTTTTGTTGGGTCGTTTGACATTTGGATATCTTATCTACTTTGATATTTGGTCGGTCTGTTTTTGATTTTATCAATTATTTTTAAATTTAGATCATTTATTTTTAAATAAATAATTATGATATAATAATTAATTTTTAATTTTTTTTAAAAAAATAATTAAATTATAACTATTTATTTAAAAATAAATGATTTAAATCTAAAAAATAACTATGAATAGAGTCACCTTATTTGGTTCAAGCATGGCGCCTATGTGCATTGAATCAGATTTATGCTACTTGTGCCAATGAAGATGTACATAGCATTTAATTTTTTGTTAAGATATTAAGTAATTATTAATTGGTATCTTTATCATTAAGTTTATTATAAATTTAAATATGATATATAAAATAATATAATATAAAAATAAATTAGGTTGTACAATAAAACTATAAATGTCTATTAAAAATACATATAATGTAGATTTATAATGTATTTAGAATCAAGGATAATCCCATGCTAACATGCCCCTGTTATTATTTTTAAAAATTAACTGCTGCACAAATTAATGCGCAACACAGTCCACAAAAAAAGAAATAGTAGCCCAAAGATATATCGAATAATTTTTTAATTGTTTTTTTAAATATTTTATTTTTTAAAGTAAATATATCTTTAATTTATAAGTAATAGATATATTTTAAATTATTAAATTAATTCCTGACTTCGTACAGTTTTCGGTAAAAATAGACAGACGATTGTTCACAGTGATAAAAAAAACAAAATCAAAATAGAATGAGAAATCCAATAGCCTACTAAAATGAATGAAAATATTAGGAATAATAGAGAATGCCTCCCATCTTATAATAAAAAAATAATAAAAAATTGATGAGTACGTCGAAATATAGGCTGGCCCAAAGTCAACGGAGGTCCAAAACAGCCTACTGGACGGTTAACTTAAAAATGGCCCAATAGGAGACGCAGGTCCAAATTCTAAAAGGCCTAGGACGGTCAACGTCAGCGTTGACCGTCGTTGATTGTCCGCACCTCAGCAGACGGCCAACTCGCGTACAGACGGTCAATTCGAGCGTTGACCAGATGCACTGTGGCAGCAGGCCCAAAAAGGCTTTTTACGGACCTGGCCCACTTGAGCCCACGATAAAGCAAACGACCAGCAACAGCTCTTTCAGTACCTTCCATGATCTCAGCCAGCGCCCAAAAAGGACATTGATAAAATCAACACCCTTTCCATAATGAAGGCGCCAGATTCTCCCAATCTCCTGTCAATTGGGGCTCTCCAACGGTAAAATATACAGAAGGAAGGTGAGCGACTTGAAAAGCCGCTGACCGCCGTTGAAGGAAGCAATCTCAGCCAGTTTGGCAACTGCACCGTCTGTGGAAGGAAGGCCAACCAGAATAACGTAGGGGATCACACCTTAAAATCAAGGAAGATCACCCTACCATCCTTTAAGTAAACCCTAAACCTGTTACTCAGGGTATGCTTACACTGATCCACACAATGCAAACTCTTACTTAGACAACAAAAACTCTTACTCAGACAACGCAAGCTCTGACTGACACAACGCCCACGAACACTTACAGAGTATTGGACAGAGGCCCACCATCTCTTCCTCTCTATTCAAGCTTTCGTCCTCCAATCCCACCAAAGGCCTCCA
Organism: Nepenthes gracilis; assembly: GCA_033239525.1. Classification (NCBI taxonomy): domain Eukaryota; kingdom Viridiplantae; phylum Streptophyta; class Magnoliopsida; order Caryophyllales; family Nepenthaceae; genus Nepenthes; species Nepenthes gracilis. The sequence goes on from BSYO01000007.1 coordinate 18,333,525, forward strand.
GATTCTTGGAGCCCCACTCGACTTTTCGAGAATCGTTCCCTAAAGCTTCCACGCTTTCGGGACTCCGCTTCCTCACGCTCTCTGTGAGTAGGAAGCAATAGCTCACGTTTTTGACAAGCCAACACTCCCGATCAATCAATTCGCTCTCTCCCTCTCTTGCTTTCCAATTTACCTTATCTGCTTAGAAGGCTTTACTGATTTGAGCATCGGAATATTTTCGGTGGGACAACATTCCGCCGACACGCTGAGCTCTTGTTCATTTTAGTGGTGTGCAGGATTCAAACTCAGTGAACGGAGCCGGGTCAAATAATCCAGACAAATTCGAATCTGTTCGAAGTTGGATCTAGGTACGCATCATTGGCGCCGTTTATGAAAAGCGCTTACAAAAGCTAACTACTACTCTGCACAACGCTCTTTTTTCACCGTCTGATTCTAATTCATTCGCAATGGTAAACACGAGAGCCCAAGCTAGCGATCCTACTAGAGACGTCACTTATCTCAACCAGGACCACGCTGCTAGTACCATGGTCAACGGGACAACGGGCGGAGTACCAGCGCCCTACTTCCAACAGCTGATGGAGCAGATGCAGACCAACAATCGTCTGCTCTAAATACTCTACACTCAAAACGAGCAGCGACAGCAGGTGGCTCCTCCGACAGCCGTTCCTGCGCCGGCCACCAAAAAGGGTTGCTAGAGGAAAAAGAAGCCGATCAAAAGGCCCGAGAGATCCGAGAACAATCCGGTCCTAGCCTCCTCACGCGTTCCTGGCCAGAACAGGCCTGAAGAATACTCTGGGAGTACAACTTTGCGAGAAAATCCGGAGAGAAGAAATCCCCGATACTCTCGGGTAGAAGACGTGAATGCAATCTAGGAGCAAGCCTCCAGGACTGCCAGGTCCGCTGGAGGCAGTAGCCAACCGGCTACTGGACCCTTCAGGGACAAGACGGAGTTAAGGGCTTACCTCAACTCCAAGAGATCTGCAAACGCCACTCGCCCAGACCAGCGAGTGGATAAAATTTGGAACCGTGTGTTCCACGACGAGGAGCATGCTATCGACTTGGACAGATCTCCTTTCACAGCGGAGATCCTGAACCGTTCACTACCTACCAAGTTCAAGATACCTTCCATTGACTCATACGATAGGAGCAGTGATCCAGTTGACCACCTAGATCACTTCCGCACCCATCTGAGTCTACAAGGTTCGGAAGACTTAGCGATTTGTCGCTGCTTCCCGCTCACACTGAAGGAAGATGCCCGAATCTGATTCCACCACCTCCCTTCAGGCACCATCGGTAGCTTCTGGGAACTCCCGGATCTTTTCCTGGCTCAGTACACCTCGAGCCTACGGAAAAAGAAGTAGCCGTGGCACCTCTCCCACATCAAGCAGAAGCCGGGAGAGAACCCACGGCGCGTCCTGGACCGCTTTGTGGCAGAGGCTAGATGGATTCCCCTGATTACGGAGGAGATGAAACTAGGCAGTTTCATCTCCTCGCTGACCTACGGGGACTTCTTCAAGCACTTGGCCCACAAGAATCCCTAAACCTTCCGGGAAGCAGAGTCCATCACCCGGACCTACGCTGTAGCAGAGGAGGCCAACGAGGTGAAACGCCCAAAGCGAGCAGATCAGCCTCGATCATTCCCTGGAGAGGGAAAAAGGAAGTACGGCTGTGGTTATTACTCTCGCCGGAAGCAACACAGGACTGGCCCCGGAACGCAGAGACTACGGGCCCACCAGTTTCACACCTCTTACGGACACGCGCCCTAACGTCCTCATGTAAATCCGCGAAGAGAAGTACTTGAATTGGCCAAAACCACTAAAGAAGAACTCTGAAAATCAGTCGAAGTAGTGCGATTTTCTCTGCTCTGCTGGACATTCAACCGAGGACTACAAGACGCTACAGAGGGAGATCGATGAGCTGATTCGCAGAGGACACCTCACCAAGTTCGTCAGGGGCTCCGGACAGAGCTTTGGAGCCGCTGGGGAATAGGGCCAGGAGCAATCTCCTCCCCAAAGTCGGGTTGCAGTAGGGGTGGTTAATATGATCACCACCTGACTTGCTAAGAACCCAGCTAGCGGCAAGGAACAGCAGACTTGGAGGAAGAACGAATAGCGGGCAACACCATTAGTTTCAATAATGATGATTTAACTCATGTAATATCCCCCCATACTGATCCCCTCGTTGTATCCGCACTCGTTTCGGATGGTAGTGTCGACTATCAGCTGTTGAAGCGAGTGTTCGCCGATAATGAAAGTTCTAAAGATTTGCTTTACTTGGATGCGTTCTTCAAATTGGGCTTAAAAAAGAATCAACTTAAACCTGACCGAAGGCCCATTGTATGGCCTTGAAAATGAGCCTATGCCTGTTCAAGGGACCATTCAGTTGGAGGTCACCTTGGATACGTATCGGAAAATACAGCAAATCGAACACTCACCTTCCTGGTGGTCGACCTACCATCTGTGTATAACGCCATATTGGGCAGACCTTATTTGACAGCGTTTGGGGCGGTCACCTCGATTCCGCACCTCAAGATAAAATTTTCAACGCCTTACGGTGTACGAGAGGTGTTGGGTGACCAGGTTACTTAACGAACCTGTTACATGTCTCAGTTGCCCCTAGCGGCAGCGCTAGAACAGTTGGGAAACTCGACTATCGAGATGAGACAACCTTTTAGCAAGCGCAGTCCGGTGAAGCCATGGATCTAGTCCCACTGGACCCGGAGGAACCGAAGAAGTGTGTACCGTTCGGCGACTCACTTACCGGACCACTGCGCGATGAATTGATCGCGTCCCTGGGACGGAACGCTGATCTCTTTGCATGGACTCCGGCTGACATGCCTGGGATTCCAGTGGAGGTGATGGTCCACATGCAGGGGCTTGATTCTGGCCGAAAGCCCATCAGGCAGAAGCGGAGAAATCACTCCATTGAAAAGCTGATAGCCATCTGAGAGAAGGTGAAGAAGATGCTGGATGCAGATTTCATTAGAGAAGTCCACTACCCAGACTGACTCTCTAATGTCGTCCTGGTGAAGAAAAGCAACGGAAAATGATAGATGTGCGTCGATTTTATCGACGTCAACAAGGCCTACCCGAATGATAGCTTTCCTTTCCCTAGGATCAACTTGCTGGTTGACTTGACAACCGGACATGAACTGCTAAGCTTCATGAACGCATATTCGGGTTACAACCAGATCCGAATGAGTCCAGAGGACGAGGAACACACCTCGTTCATAACTAATCAGGGCACCTACTGCTACAAAGTGATGCCTTTCGGACTGAAAAATGTTGGAACGACCTACCAACGGCTGGTCAACAAGATGTTTGAAAAACAGATTGGTCGTAACATGGAGATCTACGTCAACGACATGCTCGTTAAGAGCAAGGTCACCGGCGACCATATCCGCGACCTGGCAGAGTCGTTTAAGGTGCTACATAAGCATCACATGAAGCTGAACCTGGCTAAATGTGTCTTCGGAGTAGCCTTCGGTAAATTTTTGGGTTTCATCGTCTCCCAACGAGGGATTGAGGCAAACCCATAGAAGATCAAGGCTCTCACCGACATGGCTCCGTCATGGAATGTAAAGGACATCTAGCGATTGAATGGACGGCTAGCAGCACTGTCTCGCTTCCACGCGAAATCTGACGACAAGTACCATCCTTTCTTCAAGGCCTTTAGAGGGACAAAATTCAACGGGTTTCAATGGACGGCGAACTGCCAATCAGCTTTTGATGAATTGAAGCGGTATCTGGCCAGCCCGTCGTTGTTAGTGTCACCCAAGGGCGAGAGGAACTATGCCTTTACTTGGCGGTGTCGGAGGCATCCCTCAGTTCTGTTCTCGTGCGCCAGGATTTTGACACTCAACGACCGGTCTACTACGTGAGTGAAACGTTGACCGGCCCAGAAACCCGCTACTCACGCGTAGAAAAATTGGCTTTGGCTCTTATATTCTCCGCGGAGAGTTAATGCCACTTTTAGGCCTGGGATAGTGGTCCTCACCCGATAGTATTGTAATGTCCCTCATCCGCATGATGATATTATGCTTTGCCTCTTCATGGCGTCCCGGACCATCACGCCACCCCGCGGTTTGTTTTTGTGACGGAATCCACCGCCCCCCCAAAACGTCGTTAAGGAAGAGGTATCCACGCCCTTATTATAAGGCACGCTCGTTTCACCTCTCCATCCGATGTGACTCTACTGTCCCACAAATTGGGACCCGGGCCCCCGGCCACACCGGATCGGATCCGGCTCTCGATACCATTTGTAACGTCCGGCGCATCCATGTAAATATTGTCCGCTTTGGCCTAGGAGAACCGCGGCGTCTCGAGCCTCAGCCTCACCCGGTTTTGTCAAACGGCCTAAAGCGCCAAAAACGCGTCTTCAAGGAAGAGGTATCCACGCCCTTATTATAAGGCACGCTGGATTACCTCTTCATCGTTCTGCAAGTATACTCTAGAAATCCGAGCATTTTACACGGTTGGTAAAATGGGCTATCGAGTTGGGCGAGTTCGACATCAAATTCGACCCCGAACTCTTTGTAAAGCGCAGACGTTTGATTTTATTATGAAATACTTTGAGTTCTAGAGGAAGCTCAAGAAAGCGCGAAACGCTGCGGAGTTTCAAAATGGATATGTTGTTACGACACGGGCAATGGCGCTGGAGTGGTCCTTACGACCCACCCCGATTTGAGGTGAAATTAGTCAAGGAATGCTTCACAAGAGGCCTTGTTACATTTTGATTAGTCAAGAATGCTCCAAGCTAATTGTTAACCAGGTTAACGGAGGCTTTGAGGCTAACAACCATCACCTGGCCAAGTACTTGGCAAAGGCAAGGGAGGCCACCCATGGTTTCAACAATCTAACCCCGGTTCATGTTCTCCGAACTAAAAACTGTAAGGCGGACCAGCTGGCCGAGCCGCTGCAGCCGAAAATCAGGAGCAGTACTCGAGGTATATGCGGGAGATCCTAAACGCTCCCACTATCGAGAAATAAGAGGCAATGTAGATTTCCGAAGCAGAAAACTGGATGACGCCTTATCTTAGCTATCTGGCTGACGGATCATTGCTAGAGGACATGGAGAAGGCCAAACGGATCAGAAACATGGTTGGCTGGTATGTTGTGGTTGATGGACGGCTACATCGCCGTGGCTACTCGACCCCATACCTCCGATGCCTAACTCCCGAAGATGCTGACTACGCTTTAGGCAAAGTCCACCTCGGGATCTGCGGATTGCACATTGGTGGAAAAAACTTAGCCTTCAAGGTCATGCGCCAGGGCTACTACTAGCCCTCAATGAAAAAGGACACGCTTGAGTTTGTGAAGAAATGTAAAAGCTCCAGCTTCACAGCAACCTTCACCGCCAGCCATCCGTGGATTTGAAGACCCTTCAGGCTCCTTGGCCCTTCGCGCAATGGCGGCTCGATCTTCTCGGCTCATTTTCCATAGCCACGGGGCAAAGAAAGTTCATCATCATGGTATCGATTACTTCACCAAGTGGGTCGAGGCCATCCCACTTATAAAGATTACAGAGCATATAGCCCTAGAATTCCTTCGCCAGAATATTATTTGTAAATTCGGCGTCCCTGAGGTTATTGTGATCGACAACGAGACCCAATTATCGGGAAAACGCTTCACTAGGTATTGCGCTAGCCTTGGCATCAAGTTGGTCCACATTTCGGTGGCATACCCCCAAGCGAATGGACTAGTGGAGGTCACGAGCCGAATGTTGCTTTACGGGTTAAAAATTAAGCTGGAGGACGCAAGGGGCTCCTGAGCGGACGAGCTCCCCTCTGATCTCTGGTCTTATCGAACAATTCCAAAGGAACCAACGCGTAATACACCCTTCAGCCTCTGTTAGGGAACTGAGGCGGTAATCCAGGTCAAAATCGGGCTTTCAAGTCTTAAGGTGGAGTCCTTCGACCCACTGGCTAACTCCCAAAAAATCAGGGAGTATCTAGACTTGTTAGAGGAAGCCCGTGACGCCGCCAGAGTACGGACGACGGCCTACCAACATTGGATTGCCCGATACTACAACAAAAAGGTTAAGGCACGACGATTCGATGTTGGAGACCTAGTCCTACGAGGCGTTGAAGCCACAGGCAAGCTGGCCGGCCGCAATAAGCTCTCCCCTAATTGGGAAAGGCCTTTCCTCGTCTTCACCGTCTTGCGAAACAGAGCATACAAGCTCCGGAGCCAGGAAGGGAAACTGGTTCGGCGAACGTGGAATGCAATCCACCTCAGACGCTAATTCTAGTAAAAGGCATAGGTACGCATTTGCATTATTGTGTGTATGTGCATTCGCTTGCTTCTTTTAAATTTGTCAAAATAAGTGTTTACTTAGCATACTGTCTACCCCTCCTATGAGTATGTATATGTGTTTGCTTTGCAGGTTACCCGACTTAGACTGCCCCTAAATCGGGAGGGTCCTCACCCTCTCGTTAATAAACCCTGATCATCCAGGCGGCCCAAAAGTGGTCGAACATGAACATCGGTCATCCGAGCGGCCCATTAGTAGTCGTATTTAAACCCTAGTCATCTAGGTGGCTTGAAAGCGGTCTAATATAAACCCTGGTTCATCCAGTGGCCTAGAAGCGGTCTAATATGAACATTGGTCATCCGAGCGGCCCGAAGGTGGTCGTATTAAACCCTAGTCATCCAGATGGTCCAGTAGCGGTCGTATCTAAACTTTGGTCATTCAAGTGGCCAGATAACGGTCAAAATCTTAAGGGGCTTACGCAGCACACGCAACGACCTCCTCTACGAGGAGGTAGCGTGATTAGTCAGCGACGGTCGGAGGGAGAAGCCCTTCTCACATCGGGTCGGAGGAGAAGCATCCTTCCCCACGTTAAGGACCTCACTCCTTAGGCAAAGACAACAATGGCAACGAAACGAGTTGGCAAGAATGCAAACACAAAAGTAGTAAAGGCAAATGGACACAAAGTTGAAAAAACTTCCATTTTATTACTTCCGAATGTGTTACAAGTTACATCTTATGTACAAGGAAGGTCCTAAAAATGTATATCATAAGAGGCTATGGGGGTGGCGGAGGCCTCTCACTGTCACGGGGCTCCTCCACAAGGTCGTCTCTATGCTGCGCCGCTCTGTTGGCTAGATTGATGAGGTCAACGGGGAAGCCGGGATCGACCAACCGCACAATGCGCCGACTGACGTTGACCCCTTCCAACAGTCGCGCGTGCATCATGCCCTCAACCTCGTGGAGGATACGGAGACTCAAGTCGTTCTCCAATGTTGCCACTCACCCAACAAGTCCATTGATGCGCGTTTTGGCTTAATCGCCATCTTCTTTCAAACGGGCAACCTCGGCCTTCAAGTCCACAACCTCAGCCTTCAAGTTAGCATTCTCCGTTTTCACTCCCGCCAAGACAGTTTCGAGGGTAGCAGTCTCCTCGCGGTGCTCCCCCGAAGCAGCCAGCCTAGCATCCAGCCAGGCGATCTCCGCCTCCCTATCGGCGATCACCCGGTCACGCTGCTCCACCGCCTTGATGATGGCGGCATCCGCCTTCCTCGACTACACAAAAGACAAATAAATAACAAATTAGAAATTCGGGAAAGGAGAAAGTACGTGGAAACCATCACCAAAAATCATACCTCCCAAATTCTCCTCACGGGCCTCTCAGGCCTAGCCTCCAGACCTGGCCCAGGCAGCGGTGGACCATGAGCGATATCCTCTCGAGCCGAGCTGGTGGCTTCCTCCTCCAGGATCTCATCCAGCAGCCTTTCCTCAATGTCTTCCATAGCAACCACAGACTCCCGACTACGGCCTCCCGCACCAGCTGCCGGAGGATCAAATTCCATCATTAGCTCCACAGCAGGAGTCCGCACGACTGGAGAGCCAACGAATGGCTTCTGTGCCTCCATCCACTGGCTCACAGGCGGGCTCCGTAAAGGACTCCGTCTGCACCGCTTGAGGAGTCGCTTGCGGCACGGGCTGCGCTAAGGTGATATTTTCTCCCATGGCCACCGGCAGGTCTTCGAAGGTCCTTTCCATGCCCGTGGTACTGCCGGGGCCGCTGCAGATCCCGACAGCGACGTAATCTGGGCAAGACGACGACGAGGAAGGCGTTTCCAACACCTTCTTAGGCAAAGGGCCAATGAAGCCCTCATCTGTGGGGCGGATACAGATGAGCAGACCCTTGGAGTCCTCCGGCAGCATCATCCTTGCCGGCGGCATGGGCTTTTGAACCGGGAAAGGCTGTCCCAAATTCACCTTCTTGGTCTCTGCCCTAGAGACCAAAAAATCCCTCTTGAAGTCAGCGAGGTGGTCTTTTATCAGCTTGGTTAACCACTCTAAGGACGCTGTCTCTGCCACAGACGGCCCCAAGATCCCGATCCACACCTGGCCCTGGCCCTCCCTTCGCAAGGGGCCAGGTCGCCCCCACGCTCACGAAAAAGAACCGGTTCTTCCAATTCTTGAACTAGTCGTAAATGGCCGTATTTATTTTTAGGCCAGAACGGGAGACGAGCGATATCTATTCGCCTCCCTAGTTTATTTTGAAAAGCCCCTTCACCATCGGCATCCTCAACCTTTTAGAATGTTTACGAAGGAAAATACAGAGGGTACAGATATATCGTATGGCGTTGGCGTGAAGTTGAGAAATTGGGACTTGTAGGACTTGTAGGATGAACAACAAGTCATCTGGCAAATGAAGACGGAGGCCGCTCCTCAGGTGGGCCTCATATATCGTGATGTGCCCTGCCGGTGGAGAGAAAGCTCTGTCGTCCTTGCCCGGGACCCTCAATGCAATATCCTTTAGGATATTGAACTCAACACATAACGCTTTTACGTCACCCTCTTTAAGGACGGATGCGATGTCGGCGACGGTGGCCATGGCTTGCAGAAAGGGTTTGGGGTTTTTGGAGAAGGAAATTTGAAGATGAAGACGATGAAGCAAGGAGGTGTAGAAGAATTTCAAAGTGTGGAGGGAAACTTGAACGTCAAAATGCCTTAAAACCCCTCAGAAAAGACGCCGTTAGTCTAGTCACGTGTCGCCTCCTTGTTTGGCTATTTTAAAGGCAAATCTCCAACGCATTAATAGCCCAGATATCCGCTCAACCAAAATAAGACCGTGTCTACTTTTGGCCTGCAAGCCGGCTGATGGCCACGCATCAATCAGGGCTCGCAGAGAGCCTTCCAGAACTGACCAAAGATGGTCAGCGGCTTGATAAATATTCTTCTCCGGCCCGACCAAAGACGGCCAATAGCTCAATCCAACATTCTTTTCCCTAATCGACCAAAGATGGTTAACAGCTCAGGTCAATATTTTTCTCCGAAACTGACCAAAGATGGTCAAAAACTCCGGTCAACATTCTTTTCCGAAACTAACCAAAGACGGTCAACAGTTCTGGTTAACATTCTTTTTCGGAACTGACCAAAGACGGTGAACAGTTCTGGTCAACTTCCTTCTTCGCCTTTCATAGAATCCTTCAGGATCCTCAAACGATTAAGGGCAGTGAGGGGCATCCCATCATGAACATACCAGAGGCTAGAATTCTGGCCACCGGCATGGGGGGTTAGTGATGGGTACGTAGGAATATGGGTTGGTCCAAGGTCAACGGAGGCTCAAAACGGCCCAATAGGAGACGTAGGCCCAATAGGAGACGCATGCCCAAATTCTGAAAGGCCTAAGACGGTCAATGCCAGCGTTGATCGTCCGCACCTCAACAAACGGCCAACTCGCATACAGACGGTCAACTCGAGCATTGTTCGGATGCACTATAGTGGTAGGCCCCAAAAGGCTTTTTACAAACCTGGCCCACTTGAGTCCACGATCCAGCAAATGACCAGCAATTGCTCTTTCAGCACCTTCCACGATCTCAACCAGCTCCCAAAAAGAACATTGACAAAATTAACGCCCTTCCCATAAGGGAAGGTGCTAGATTCTCCCAATCTCCTGCCAACTAGGGCTCTCCAACGGTAAAATATATAGAAGGAAGATGAGCAACTTGGAAAGCCGCTGACCGCCGTAGAAGAAAGCAATCTCAGCCAATTTGGCAACTAGCGCCGTTTGTGGAAGAAAGGCCAACCAGAATAATGTAAGGTATCATACCTTCCAACCAATGAAGATCACCCTACCATCCTTTAAGTAAACCCTAAACCTCTCACTTAGGGTATGCATACACTGATCCACATGAGGCAAACTCTTACTCAGACAACAAAAACTCTTACTCAGACAACGTAAGCTCTGACTGACACAACGCCCAGGAACGTTTACAGAGTATTGGATAGAGGCCCACCATCTCTTCCTCTCTATTCAAGCTTTCGTCCTCTAATCCCACCAAAGACCTTTAGATTCTTGCAGAGCCCCATTCGGCTTTCCGAGAATCGTTCCCTAAAGCTTCCACGCTTTCGGGACTCCACTTCCTCACGCTCTCTGTGAGTAGGAAGTAATAGCTCACGTTCTTGACAAGTCAACACTCCCGATCGATCAATTCACTCTTTCCCTCTTGCTTTCCAGTTTACCTTCCCCACTTAGAAGGCTTTACTGACTTGAGCGTCGGAATGTTTTCGGTGTGGGACAATCTCCTGTTGACACGCTAACCTCTTATTTATTTTAGTGGTGTGTAGGATTCGAACTCGGTGAATGGAGCCGGGTCAAATAATCCAAACGAATTTGAATCTGTTCGAAGTCGGATTCAAGGTACACATCAAAAAATAAATGTGTTTATATTTATAATTTAAAAAATAAAAAAAATAAAATAAATAAAAAAAAAAATAAAAAAAATAATAATAATAATAAAGGTTTCATAAATGTGAGGCAAATGAGAAAAGAAGGGACTCGTGGGGCTATTGTGACGGGCCCCAAAAAAATAATAAAATAGAAAAATAATAAAAAATAAAAAAGAGTGAGGGAGAGAGAGAAATCATGATATGAACGAACGTGACACACGTCAAAAAATCCATAATCACTAAAACTGACCGCTATTAAAAAATACTTTATCAAGTTATTTGTTGATTAACTTTTTTTTATTATATATCATATAATTAAAAATTTATTAATTAATATTAATAAATATTAACTTGTGTCGTTTTTAAACGGTCATATTTTTCTATAAAATTATAAAACTTACAAAATAAAATTTTTTTTTTTCTCATTTAAAGATAACGCAGTGCCTAATACGTGAAATGTTTAAATGCAGGGCAACAGGGGACCAAGATGTGACGTTCAAAGTTCTTTACTGTGGGATTTGCCAAACCGATCTTCACTATGCTAAGAATGACTGGGGCACTTCCATCTACCCTATAGTTCCCGGGTAATTTAAATGCATCTTTCTTCTTAATTGGAAAGCCAATGTACAACTAAAATTATTTGCAAGCTGCCCACCCAACTTGCGATGCATGATTGCTCTCTGAACTCTTTTTTTAGTATATTTTCTGTTTCCTTTCTAATTTTTGACTCGTTTGCTTCTGTAGGCAAAGGCCTGAGATATAATTTTCCTTTTCGTTTGAGTGTAAAGGTGCACATTTCCTTTCAAAATCAACTTTGACAAAATGAAATGAATAGATAAATCAATTATGTTACAGTGGTCCTGTCGATGTCCTTTTAATCAAAAAATATAGCCTGTGTCTTCTTGGGCAAATGGACGTTTTTCACAGTGTATGAATTCTCTCATCAGCTACCCAAAATGGAACAGGGGAACGTGCACCAACATAAACTTTAAGTCAAAGCCAGTTACTGTTTGGGCCATTATATTAATGAGATTAGTTGTCATTTTGAAGTGGGTGACCCCAAAGAGTGGAGAGTTGAATATATTAGTTCATTAGTTTGGTGATTGATCAAAAATCGTTGAGATGTTTGGATTCGGAATATGCACAATATTGGGGTAATAGAAACAAACTCTAAATTACCCGGCAATTGTTAACCATCAATATCACGTGTGAGCACAAAAAACAACAGTATATAATTAAACATATAACAATATTTAACATGAAAAACTATCATCAATTAAGGAAAAAATATATGACAAATTTCGAGCAACATCTACTAAGAATATTTGGTTACAAGATTCTCAAAAATTCATTCACAAAAGCTTATGTGAATAGTGGTTGAATACAACCACAACACTCCTACAGACCATAAAAGAAGAATATAATGAGAAAAATGAACAATGAATCAGTAATATATCCTATGGTGAATGTTAAAAGAACATATCCAAAGTTGATGGTTGATGGACCTCAACCAAATGTCAAAAATATTTTCCTTCCCTTTTTTCCTACTTTCCACTCTCCATGTGGTGCCTTGCTGTGTTTTAATGCTCCAAATTTTGAACTAAAAATTGTATCAAGGTTTTTATACCTATTGCTGGCGATCAAATGCTTGATAAACATCTGCTCATATGCCACTCGGAGGTTGAACGTCATAGGCAAATTTTGTATGTGCGCATCTTCTACTATTGACTCATGAATGCCACAGCATGCGCCTCTTAGGCGTGCTTGCTTCTTCTATTTGTGTACATGCACCTCTTAAGGTGCTATTCTTCCACATCACTTTAATCCTTTGCTCGTATAAATCCTTGCATCAAAACTGAATGAACCATCAGATCACTTGTTCATAGGGTGTGGGATTCATAAAGGATTAACCCAAAATTTAACATGAGAAGCCGGAGACTTAATGGCCATAGATGCCCCAATTATGCGGGCAATTGATTAAAAGTATTTTATTGAATTCTTTCTATTTAAAACCTGAGCTTCCGGTACATTTGGTCTACTCTCCTTGCATCTGGAAATAGTCAGATATTTGCTCGGCCTTAAAAAAAGTGGGTTTGAATGAAGTTTGCAATATGATAATCTTGAGGTTAGTATTTGGTTTTGTATCTTGAGTTTATTAATGGTGGAGATCTGTTTTAGTAAAGGTAATAAATAATTATTGAACTGTCTCTTCTCTAAACATGGTGGAAATAGCTGTTTCGTGTACATCACACCGGTGCAAACAATTTGTATCCGCAGGCATGAGATCGCTGGGATTGTTACAGAGGTTGGAAGTAAGGTACAAAAATTTAAACCCGGAGACAAAGTTGGTGTCGGCTGCTTGGTCGGATCTTGCCGCTCTTGTGACAACTGCTGTAATGATCTTGAGAACTATTGCCCGAAGATGATACTCACCTATAGCTCCACCTATTATGATGGCACGATAACATATGGAGGGTATTCTGATATCATGGTTGTTGAAGAGCAATTTGCCATTCAGATTCCAGAAAACATCCCGCTCGACTATGCAGCTCCTCTGCTCTGTGCCGGGGTCACAGTTTATAGTCCCATGAAATATTATGGCCTTGACAAACCCGGAATGCACGTCGGTGTTAATGGCCTCGGGGGGTTAGGCCACATCGCTGTTAAATTCGCTAAGGCTTTTGGGATGAAAGTTACTGTCCTAAGTACTTCTGTTAACAAGAAGGATGAAGCTATTGGCCGTCTTGGTGCTGATTCCTTTTTGGTCAGCCGTGACCCTGATCAAATGCGGGTAATTAACGATAAATATTCATTATCGTATAAGATGTGTGTTTGTTCTTAAGCCTGTGATTGATTTTGGGCAAAATTCTGAAGCCGATTATGTGGGCCATATTGTAGGCTGCGATTGGGACAATGGATGGCATTATCGATACAGTTTCTGCTTTTCACGCTCTGTCACCGTTGATTAGCTTATTGAAGACGAATGGAAAGCTCGTGATGGTTGGGCTCCCTGACAAACCACTCGAGCTGTCAATAGTTTCGTTGATTCTTGGTGAGCAATTCATTATGCCCATGCTGCAGGCATAGATCATCCCCAATGGCACTCACAGATTGCCGTTGTGTAGTTCTGTTTGTACCATTTATCATAATTCTAAACAAGTTTTATTGGATTCTCGAAAATATAAAATTGAGCGTTCAGAAAGCGATTTGAACATTTCAATGTTGGCAAATATTTATTTACACCCAGCTGAACTATATATTATGTTATCCTTAGCTCTGATCTTAGTAAAATGATGCATGGCTTCTTAACAACTGATACGGGAACCTTATTAATAAAGTTTGATAATGCAGGAAGGAAGATGGTGGGTGGAAGTGCAATGGGGAGTCTGAAGGAGACACAAGAAATGATTGATTTTGCGGCAAAGCACGGCGTGAAACCGGAAATCGAGGTTATTCCCATTGATTATGTGAACACGGCCACGGATCGGATTCTGAAATCGGATGTCAGATACCGTTTTGTCATCGACATTGGCAATACTCTGAAAGCCTAGTAGCCTGCTTGCGTCTCAGAGGAAGGGCGCAGGCAGCCTCCCCGGTTCTCTTCGGAAGACCTTGCTTCTCCACCGACTTTGCTTTATTATCATTAATATTATTATTGCTATCGTTACTATTATCATTTTAAACTATGATGAACAACTTAAGTGGGTTCTGGAATAACGTGTGTGGTGAACTATAATTCTGGGAAATTACACTCTCTACGTTATGAATAATGAATGGCATTGTAAACGCATGTTGATATTCTGTTTCTGTAATATTTGATTTTGGTTCGATTTAAATTGATATTATTAATTTATTTTAGATTAAATTAGACATATCGAAAATAATTTTGCAATATGAATATGAAGAAAATTCTAAGTAAGGAAGCATATTTGCACTTGAGGCATGCTCAATGTGCACTCATGTGCATTTTACAAATTAAGGAGCACCCGAGAAGCTCCCGAGGTGACGCTCGAGTGTAGAATCTAGAGTAGACGGATTCGAGGTGCGCCCAAGCGAGAAAGCGCTCATGCATGCATGGGGTGACCTACGGTGCCTGGCGCACATCTGAACATCGCTCGTGCGCTGATTCAGCTATATAAGGAGTAGCCGGTACTATTTTGATCATTTTTGGGCAGGAAGAAGAAAAAGGAGAAAGAAAGAGGAGAGGAATGAAGAGACAGGAGTAAGGTAATTTTGAAGCATACTTTTATTAAATTTGTTTAGTTGAAATAAGTATCATTATGTCCTATTCTTAGTCTATTTTTACTTTTGGTCATTTTGCTTACGTTTGGTGAATTTAATATACATGTATATTAGTTTACTTATATTATTTAGCTCTCTTGTGTATGCATGTCAGTTTTACCTATTGTTTTGAGGTTTTATTTCAATTTTGCTGTTATTTGAGGATTTTATTTGTTTTATATTTAAATATATTTGAAAAGAAAAAGTCATAAAAACTTGTATGTGGGCTACGCACGTGGTATCCATGCAATGTGCTTTGGGTCAGATTCTATTTTGTATATTCAATTTGCTATGTGACCTTTTTCGAGGAAAAAATTTATGATTGATCTTTTTGAATGAAAGCTTTGACATTTTTCACCGGATAGGAAAAGTTTTATGATTTGTGATATAAAAATCCTTCCTAATTTTTATTTTTATGAAAATTATAGTAAGAAATTGAATAGAGCTAGTATATTCTAACATCATAATATATTAAACAGACTTGAAGAGTGCACTCATTCCACAGGTGACAAAAGATAGTGGCTTCATCTCCGTTTATAGGAGAATATATGTGAATTGTCCTTCTTGTAATTTTAAATAGCAGTGATATAACTTAAGGTTATTGGAAATTAAAGTAACCATTCTTCAAATTAGTCTTTCGGTATTTAGTTCTTCGATTTGTGTATATTTTAGATTTTTGATATGTTTTATCTATATTGATTGGTATTTGAGATTTCGTTTAAAATTAGCAAGTTTCGCCCGCAATTGAGATTCAGTTGATCTCATATGAACTCGATTATGTTAGAAACCTATTCGAAAAATGAAATCTCAATGAATATTCTTTATTTCAATGTGTTTATTAAATTGGGGCTTAAGATAGTCAAATGGAACCATCGAATGAACTATCATACGAACTCGATTATGTTAGGAACGTATTCGAAAATGGCTTCCCATATGTGAACTTTCTTAATTTTAATCTTTCCTTGATTTACAATATTATATTGGGCTAATCATGCTTAGTAATATTTGTAACGATAAATTTGATCCCACACATTAAGATAAAATTTCCAACCAGAAATGGAATCCAAAAAGTCACGAGAGATCAAGTCATTGGACAGAATTGCTATTTGACACAAATTAATGGCATGACTCCTCTATAACCAATTGAAGAATTTCATCTTCAGGATGATGCCTCTCTTCAATAGGTTTAACCCAAAGAGTCACCTTTCCATTTTTTTCTGAATTTGGTGGATTCAGATAAGTATATTTAGATTGTTTCTTCATAAACCAAGATCTGAAATAGAAGTTAATTGAGTTTTTATAGAACAACACGAACATTTATGTCTAGACTCTAGTGGACATGCCAAGCATTCTAGCGGAAATGATGGTTTACAAATTAAGCCTGAATGTCATGTTCTAAATTCTGATCTCGTAATTAATATTTAACTAAATAATTTTTAATTAATTAATTTATATTCTAATTAACATCTGATGTAAATTTTATATTAATATCTCGATTGACCATAATAAATAAATGCAACATCATACACAAGACCCAAAACATGTGTCACGTCTCATGTGGCTTTGATAACGATCTAACCGTGACGTCGGATTTTATGTAAGGAGTGATACCTGTCTAAATATAATTAGAGTATACAGATCTACGAAAATAAAATCATAATCTGCTGGACATCCATGTTTCACATCCATAACCCACAATAATAATATTCGAAACGAATGATATTTAATTTAACTAATACAGCTGCTGTCCAAATAATATAATTTTTAATTACTGTCATCCAAAACCAAAATTAAAGTTAAAATTATAACATTAAATGCATTAACTATTATCTGAAAACTATAATACAGAATTAAACATTAATAAAATTCTAAACTAAATTCTTCGAACACTATTGATTTTCATTCCTATTCATCCGGTAATAGTAAGGAGTGAATTAAAAGTTTAGCAATGCACATAATATAACAATGAACATATATATCTTTGTATTAAAAATATATCAAAAGAATTAATACAACAAATTTTAATGATATGCCATGAAATTCAATGACAATTACATAATCAACTTACAGAGAATTTTTAGATTTTTCTTATCATGCTCTTTACTTAATTTATATCATCAAATTATACACAAATCTGATTTTTCTTAGGGACCGTGGCCAATAGATCTTATTGACTAACAAAGTGAATAATCAAAATTCGAATTGTATATACACTCACATAACCAAAGGCCATACGCTACTATTTAAGATCCGTAGGTGCGTCTTTATACATATAACTTATAGATGGGGTTGAACGCCGCTTCTTACTCGTAAATGATAGGTTTAGATATCGATATACCACTATAATATACTAAAACATACTATAATATACTACTCGCTAAAATTTAACATTAGTCTAGCGTTATTCTTAAAAAAACTCTATATTTTTTTCATACTTTTAATTTTCTCATTCTTAGAAAAAATGATCACATTTTTTGACATAATTGAAGAGTTTTCTTTCGTACTTCTATAATTCATGCTTATACTTTTGTAAAAACTTAATCATATTAAATTTAAGAGCATGGGATGCTAAATTTGTTACTAAATGTTGAAAATTTCAATAAAATACATAATTCAACAAGCGAAGAAATTTTTACTAAATTTCAAACCATGCAAGTTAAATTGTGTGTATTTTTCATCCCATATAAGATATATATTTGATAGTTTAAAACATGTAGAGCCTCATGTATGAAATTAAGACTTATAAAAGTCATTAAGTTATAAATTTAGCAAGAAATGTATAGAAAATTCAATATCAGCATGTAGAAAATTCTAAATCAGCATATTCATCAAATAAATAGAGGAATTACATGAAATTTCAAAACATTTAGAACCTGTGATTAACGTTTTCTAAACACGCAAAATGATTGTCCATGAAATTAAACAAGCAGGAGCAATAAGCCAAAACATCAAGTCATGCATGAAGTTAAAATGTAGAATATAAAACTTATATATATTATACATCAAATTAGGCATGTGTCCTTATGAAATTTTACTATAAAATGGTAGAAATTTAATATGCATGCCAAACATAAATATTATATTTTGAATTCATGTCATCTATGAGTATTTGAATAGTAAATACTCAGACAATTACAAAAAATAAGCAACATTGGAAGGAAAAATTTAAAGTGTATTTGCCTTTACTTAATTTTTACCAAAAACTAACTTAAATCAACTTAATTTTGAATTTCTCTGCTTTCTCTCTATTCTTCTAATCTATTTATCTCTTTTTTCTCAAATTACTCTTGTTGTATCCCGAGTTTTTGATTATTGTACGGATTATGGAGTCTTTCAATTTTTCGCTATGGGTCGATCTGGATCGGATCGGGTTCGATCTTCTACGCTGATAATCTAGAACCCAGGACACAACATTTGCGTTGTCTGTGGAAACGCAATAAAAAGTTCAAGTTCCCACCTAGCATCCGCTTTTTTACGAAAGCGATGGTCAAAACTAAAGCGCAGACTAGCGTGCCTCCGAGAGACGCCGCCGTTCAGGGTGACGACCTCAATGGATAACTGTGCTGGTGGGTGCCTAGAGCCATACGTGTACAACCTGGTTGCGGACGTCGGCGGCATGAAGCAAATGCTCCAGGCGCTATGTGCCCAAACAGAGACGCATTGATTGGAGCTCCGCCTCCGGGGCCCCAGGCGTCGACCTCCAAGTGGGGAAGGCACAATGCGGGAGCTCCAAGGGCAAAGCCCGACGGGCCTGATGATGCAGAGGCCTAGGTGGCCTTAGGAAGAAGGGCCCAAGAATGGCAAGAAGCCTCCTGAGCAGTGAGGAACTGGTGAAAAGCCTAGAGTGGCGAACCCCCCAACTCCCACGACAATAGGAGGCCTCCCACCAGGCGAGAGGGATCAAGCAGCGTGCAACCGCCCCCATGCGGGCGGCCAACATGCCCAACGCGACCAGCAAGACAACTTAGAGCTCAGGAATTTCATCAACATGAAGAGGAGCTAATCCATTCCGCGAATAGAGGAGAAGGTAGAGAAAATATGAAACCGCTAGTTTAAAGAGGAGCCCGGGCAATCGACACTTGACCTCCGGAGGTCACCATTTGTTATGGACATCCGGACCTAGTAGCTCCCCCTTAAGTTCAAAATGCTTACACTGGATGGGTACGACGGAAGTGCGAAACCAATGGGCCACCTCAACTACTTCTGTACCCACCTAGCCCTCCTGGGAGTTAGCGAACCGCCACGTGCTAGTGCTTTTTCCTTATCCTCAAAGGGGATGCCCTACTCTAGTTCCATAGTCTCCAGCCCAACTCCATCCGAAACTTTGACAAACTCACCGACAACTTCTTGAGTCAGTTCGCCTTCAGCCGGAGGAAAGAGAAGCAACTCTGGCACTTGGTCCGCCTTCACTAATCGATAGACGAGAGCTTGAGGCGATTCCTGGTCGGCTTCATAACCAAAGCTCGCTGGATCTCCCAGCTCTCCAATAAGATGAAGCTCAGTGCTTTCCTCGCCACGTTAGCGGCAGGAGACTTTTTAAGCACCCTGACGCACCAACGCCCTTAGACCTTTCGGGAAGCTGAGACCATCACTCGTGCCTATATCTCAGCCGAGGAGGCCAATGAAACAAGGCGTCCTGAATGCGTGGACTGACTTTCGAAAGGGCCCGTAGTTGGAAAGAAGAGGAATGGAGACAACAGCCGCCCTCTAGAGCACAGCAAGCTAACCTCAACCCGAGCCATGTGTCAGGAGGGAGTACCAGCTAGTGACCCCAACTCCCTTGAACGACACCCATTCTAATATTCTGATTGTAAATCGGGATGAGAAGTTTTTGAAATGACTCAAAGCGCCAAAAAACCTAGAGGCGAGGGACCAAATGAAGTGTTGTCACTTTCACTAGTCTTTGGGGCATTCCACAGAAGATTGTCAGACCTTGCAGAAGGAGATTGAAGAGTTGGTCGGCTGTAGATGCCTCACACAGTTCTTGAAGTGCTCGAGGTAGGCCCCCAGGGCTTCTGAGGGCAAAGCAAGCGAACCGCCGAGGAACCGTACGGCCGCTGGCATGATCAGTATGATTTCGAGCAAACTTGCTAGGAGCAACGGATGTGAACGCCAAGAAGATGCTTCCAGTAGCAAGAAAGCGAGAGAAGATGCTAGAAGTGATGTCATTAGCTTTAGTAGCGATTATATGATGCATGTAATCTCCCCTCATTCCGATTCTCTTGTTGTATCGGCCATCGTTTAATATGGTACGCTTGATTACCAACTGAAATGAGTCTTTATTGATAATTAAAATTTACGTAATTTGCTGTATCTTGATATTTTCTTTAAACTTGGGTTGAAAAGGAGCAAGATGAAGTCAACTGAAGGCCCGTTGTACGTCCTGGATAACGAACTCGTACCCATCCAAGGGGAGATCCAGTTAGAGGTCATAATGGGAACTTACCGATGTGTCGTCACGCGAGAGTTGACGTTCCTTGTTGTCGACCTACCGTCTGTCTACAATGTCATCTTAGGCAAACCGTTCCTCACCGTCTTGTGGGTCATAACGTCGATCCCCCACCTAAAAATGAAGTTCCCAATTCCATACGGAGTGGGGGAGGCACTTGGCGACACGGTGACGGGACGCACGTGTTACTTATCCCAAGTCTCTCAAGTAGCCCCTGATCAGCTGGCGAGGGATTTAGATTTCCATGACAAAGTTACCCTGCAAACAGCCCAATTGGGTGAGAATACCAAAGCGGTCCCTCTAGTCCCACCCGAACTGAAAAAGTGTGTTCACATTGGTGGTTCCCTAACCACAACAGTCTGTGATCAACTCATAAACTTTCTCAAAGAGAACTCTGATGTCTTTGCATGGTTCCCTGCCGACATGCCTGGGATACCAGCAGGATAATGGTCTACAAGTTAGGCTTTGATCCCGATCATAAATTCATTAGGCAAAAACACAGGAACTATTTCGTTAAAAAGCTGATAGCTATCAGAGATGAAGTAAAGAGGCTGCTAGACGTTAGATTTATTAGGAAAGTCTAGTACTCGGAGTGGTTGTCAAATGTCGTGCTCGTGAAGAAGAGTAACGACAAATGGCGAATGTGCGCTCGATTTCATAGATGTGAATAAAGCCTGGCCGATTAACAGCTTTCCACTCCCTCGAATCGATCAGCTGGTGGACTCAACGTCCGACCATGAACTCCTGAGTTTCATGGACGCCTATTCAGGTTACAACCCAATCTAGATAGATCCGAATGAAGAAGAGTATAAATCCTTCATGATCGACCAATGGACGTAGTGCTATAAGGTCTTTCCCTTAGGTCTAAAGAACGCTAGAGCGACCTATCAGCGACTGGTAAACAAAATATTTGAGACCCAAATTAGAAGGAACATGGAGGTATTTGTTGACGACATGTTCGTTAAAAGCAAAATGACCAATGACCATGTTTGAGATCTGGAGAAAACCTTTGACGTGCTCCAAGCTCATAGGATGAAGTTTAACCTAGCTAAGTGCGTGTTCGGAGTAACTTCCTCCGGTAAGTTTTCGACTTCATAGTGTCGCAACGTGGTATCAAAGCAAACCCTGAGAAAATCAGAGTCATCCTGGACATGAACCCCCGCAGACGGTGAAAGAGGTCTAGAAGCTCACCGGACGGCTCGCGGCCCTGTTGAGGTTGCTGGCCAAATTTGCAGAAACGTACCTACCATTCTTCAAAGCTCTCCGAGGGACGAAGACGTCCAAATTTTGGTGGATAGATGAGTGTGAGATAGCGTTCCGAGAGCTAAAGGGTTACCTCGTTAGTCCCCCTTCCCGAGTTCACCTTCGATAGGAGAGGACCTGTCTCTCTACTTGGTCGTATCGGGTATAGCATTGAGCTCAATTCTTGTTAGACAACAAGAAGTTGCTCAACAACCAGTGTACAACATGAGCAAGGTGCTGACAGACATGGAGTCTCACTACCCCCAAGCTGAGAAAATCGTTTGGGCTCTCATTTACTCTACCCAGAAGCTAACACCGTATTTCCGGCACATCTAATTGTGGTGCTAACCGATCAACCCTTGAAGGCTATAATTTAGAAGCCTAAGATATCTGGACGACTAATCAAGTGGGCGATAGAGTTAGGAGAGTTTGACGTAGAGTTCTAGCCATGGCCGACCCTAAAAAGCCAGGCACTGGCGGACTTTGTCGTCATGACGATGACCCCAGCTCTGGATGCCCTGAACCACTCTGAATGCCAGGATGAGTCAGACATTCCCATGTGAATCCTGAATGTCGACGGATCATCTACGTTGGCAGGCAGCGGGCCGGAGTTGTGCTAAAGACTCCCGACGGTTCAGAAATTAAGTATTCCCTGACGCTCGTCTTCCCAGCTACTAATAGTGTGGCAGAATATGGGGCCCTTCTTGCAAGGCTCCGACTAGCTAAGGAATGCTCCGCGAAGGCCTTGACCGTGCACAGCGATTCGGAGCCGATGTTCAACCAGATCCAGGAAGCCTTCGAGGCCTCGAACCCGCAATTTGCTAAGTATCTGGCGAAGGCAAAGGACCAAATACGCGCATTCGAGAGCTTAAGGATCAGACACATCCCTAGATCAAAAAACTAAAAGGCTGACAAATTGGCGAGGGATGCCGCAGTGGGATCCCTAGAGTAGTATGCCAGGAGTATGTGAAAAACTCTTACCACCCCGAGCATCGACTATCCAGACCAAGAGGTTCTGTGGGTGACCGAGGCTAACAACTAGATGACCCCGTACTACAGGTACTTGGCGGATGGAACAGTTCCAGCGAATCGTGAAGAGGCCAAGCACCTGAAGAAGACAATAGGCTGGTACACGGTCATAGATGGTCAGCTGTACCAACGAGGGAACTCAACCCCTAGCCTGAAATGCCCAACTCCGGAAGAAACAGAATACGCTTTGAGCGAAATCCACCTAAGCATATGCAGCTCGCACATCAAAGGGAAGAACCTCGCATTTAAAATTATGCAACAAATTTTTTGGCCTACAATGAAACAGACGCAATGGAGTTTGTTAGAAAGTGTGAAAGCTGCCAGGTTCATGGGACCGCAACCCATAGGCTACACAAGAAGCTGCACAGCCTGCAATCCCCGTGGCAATTTGTGCAATGGGGACTCAACATCCTCGGGCTGATGTCCTTGGCCTCTGGGCAGAGGAAGTTCCATATTATCGGAATCGACTACTTTACCAAATGGGTCGAGGCAACCCCTCTGACGCGGATAACCGAACTGAACACAACGAAATTCATCCGCCAGTGCATCATTTGCCGGTTTAGAATTTTCAAAGTCATATTGACTGACAACGGAATACAATTCACCGGTAAGCGATTTACCAGATACGGTGAGAATTTGTGCATCAAGCTAGTACACATGTACGTAGAGTATCCTCAAGCTAACGGACAGCTCGAAGTTACCAACCTGACACTGCTGCACAGACTGAAGACCAAGCTTGAAGATGCAGGGGGCTCCTAGGTAGACGAGTTGCCATTTGTGCTCTAGTTGTACTGCACGACCCCGCGGGAACCTACGAGGGAAACATTCTCTAGCTTCTGCTACGGGGTTGAAGCGATTGTTCCTGTCAAAGTGGGACTCCCCAACTTGCGAGTCGAATGTTTCGACCCAGCAACCAACTCCCAAAAGCTTAGGGAGTGCTTGGATCTACTTCCAAAGATCCGTGATGCAGCCCGCTTGAGGACGGCGGCCTACCAGCAGCGCGTCGCGTGGTATTACAAGAAGCGGGTGAAAGTTCACCCTCTTGAGGTTGGGGATCTAGTCTTCCGGAGCATAGAGGTTGCAGGGAAGACCTCCAGTAGGAACAAACTCTCCCTAGGTTGGGAGGGTCCCATTCCTTGTCTTAGCGATCATCCAAAACGGAGCGTATAAGCTACCCACCAAGGACAGCAAGCTAGTCCCTCGAACTTGAAACATCGCCCACCTCAAAAAGTTCTACGAATAAACCAGCCGCAAGGATAGGTAAGGTATGCATACACAATAAAGAATGCTTGTAAATGTATCTCATTTTTCATTAATGAAATTATTGCTTTGGTATATCTTGTGTGACTGATCATATGAATACATGCATGCTTGTCATTTCAAAAATAAAAACGGCCCAAACTGCTAAGTTGGGAGAACTTTCGTTCACCCATAAACCAAAACCCTAGCCCCATTCTAGGCGGCTCAAGCGGTCGTTACACGAACTTCGCCTCTACGCCGAAGGGCCCTAAGCAGAACGAACTTTGACTCCGTGCCGAGGGGCCCATGTGGCCGAAACAATAGGCCTAGGGGCTTTGAAAGTCCCCTATACGTGGCCATCAAACCTTATGAGGCCTAAATGGTAGGCGTGCCACGACCTTCTCAGGAAAAGAAAGCACCCTTAGTTGACTACGGTCGTGGGTTAGGACCAAGTGCACGGGAGCAACAACTCCTTGAGCAGGGACCGAGCACCGAAATGGTACCATGCACACGAAGGCCTAAGACCCAGAGTTTGGCTGTTGTAGTCTAAAAATCTAGCTAGCCCTTGTGTGGCTCCACTGGGCGTGTGACAACATCTGCCGCAATGGATCAAGCACCCCGCCACGGGCAAGATGCAACAACATACTCAGACAAAGGACGAGCACAGCGCAAGAAGGTTGCAATTTTAAGCCTTTGCGACGATAGCTAAAGAGTTTAACCGTGATAAGACAGATTGTAAAAAAGTAAAACGAGAGAGGAGATGACTGGAAATCCAAAGTGGCAACAAGAAGAGTAAGAAGTTACATTTCATTGTTGCTTTTCTGGGAAGGACAAAGTCGTGACCAAGCAACAAAGGGAAAGTCGCACAAGGATTCCCTCTACCCTAGAGGCTTGAAGGGCTAGCTCCCTCGGAGAAGTATTTTAGGCGGGAGCTTTTGAAAACTCCATCATTCCCGGGATCAAGGATCCCAACAGGAGTACCCAAATGAGCGACGGACATGATGTGGCGGCACAAGCGAACGTCGTCCCAAAATCTAGTCTCCAATGCCTGCAACACTTCCTCCGGGGAAAATCGGGCCCTAGGGTCCACCAGGGCACGGGCGCTCAAGTCCTCCTGTTCGATAATCTGGTCCCTTGCGGCGTGAAGCTCCTGCCTCAACGTTACAGCCTCCGTCTCAACGTCCTAGACAACCTCCTGTTCGGCTTCCTCTCGGACCGGACAGAGGAGCTCGTCCAGATGGGAGGATGCTGTCTGGAGGGAATGCATGCCTTCCAGAGCCTGCAGTGAAAAGACAGCAGAGAGTTAGAAATCATAAATCTTCAGCGCAACCTTGAGTAAAGGGCGTAGTGCTCGATAAGATCATACCTGAGCAAAGGACGAGCCTATGCCGCGGGAAGCAACTCCGGATGCTGGCGCACTAGGGGCCTCAGCTGGTTCGGACACCTTGTCCTTGCTCGGGGGCTCCAACCGCTCGAAGGACTCCTCCACAGGGGAGGATGGACCTGGATCCTCCAAGGACAAAGGCACACTTACTTCCTTAGGCAGCACCACCATTCAATCTGGATGTGCTCCATGCGACGACCTACGGGCAAAAGTGTCAGCGGCCTACCCTAGTGCGCTGACATCCTCGAGAGCAGTAGTGTCTTGAGGAGGCGGCCCAGGCAATACTCCAGCAGGTGAACCTGCAACTTCCGAAACCTCCACAGGCTCCAACTCTTGCCCAAGGCCATCCATCTTGGGGGCTCGATAAACTCTGACGTTCTCTCCGCCCCATCAGCTTCGATGATTCCTGCGAACTCTAGAACGTCCATCTCCTTCTCAATAGCTAGGACGGACGTTTCCTGCTGCCCAAGACCCAAGGAAGGACTCAGCGATGACTCCCCTTTGGAGGCAAGTTCAACCAAGAGAATCCTGTACTCTGCCAATATGGGTGCAGAAATCGGGGGACCCTCAGTGGCTTCCTATGGCAGCAACAGCGCAAGCTCCTGCTCGGAAGAAGTGGCCCCGTTAAGCATCACCGCAGTGGCGGCCATCCTCAGCGACCTCCGTGTGGAAGTACCGCCGGCGACCCTCATTCTCTTCAATGCCGCCTCGTCCTCCCCATCAAAGGAAGACCAAGTGATAGCAACAAGCTACTCTCCCCAGGAGTCTCCCCTGAAGGTTCCCGAATGACCAGAGCAACGGCTTTCCTCTTCTTTGCTACGGCGGCCTGATCGGCGCGAACAGGTCCCCACTTGGCGGCGGCGAAGGCATTAGAGGATAAGTAGAAGCCCTACTTTGAAAAAGTCACCATATTTTCCCGAATGCAGTTAGGCAGCTCCTTATCTTTATCCTGCTCCTTTGTGTTTATGTAACAAGATTTCATTAAATGCTTTGTTAATGAAATTCCTTTACATAAGAGGGCAGCCAACGGCTGTTGAGTACAATTATTCATCCCCCTCAGACCCTGAGGGACCAAAGGTATCAAACTCCGTCAGCTCTGAGGGCATCTGGGAGCCAAAGTTTTGAGAGTACAGAAGGTCGACGTGAAAACTAGGCGCCGTCAGCTGAAGCTATCCTCCGGCTAAGCTGAATACCTTCTTGAAATCTGCCTTCTACCAGGGGAGCTTGCTCCTCCAAACCGATCCTCAACCTTAGCTCCGCCTCCCACCGAGCCTGGTCAGCTCGTGACTCCCGGAGTCGCGCTCGATGTGACTCGAGCTCCTCCTGTAGGGCAACGATCAGATTTTGGGCTGCCAAGTTGGCGTCGGCCAGTCACGACACCCTTGCCTCAAACTTTGACCACGCTCTCTCAAAGGCTTTTCATCTCAGAACCTATAAACATCCTTTCCTCAAGCAGGGAAGGGGGGAGAGGAATACGCAAATTCACTACTGATGTAAACTTGCACTCCTAGTCAAGACCCAATTTCCAGGAGAGCAATCGAAAACCTTGATTCCTCAAGCCTTGATCAAGCATCTTAGTGAGCCACATCATACACTGTACTCTTGGGAGCCAAGCCTCCTTGCATTCGCTCAAACCTAGCATTAAGCATTCACTCATCCTCCGTCGCATACTACTGTCACTCCCAGCCTCTTTTTGTTCATTACGGAAGGTCTTTGCTTCAACGTCGGAATATTTTCGGTGGGAAAATAACCCGCAGACCTCTGACCTCTTATTTGTAGTTTGTATTGTGTAAGTTCTAGGTTATCAGTGCGGGAGACCGGATCCGATCCAGATTAACCTACAGCGGAAGATTGAAATGCTCTATAATCTATATAACAATCGAAAACTCGGAACGCAATAACTCTAAAAAATGATAAAAAATGAGTCAGAAATCATTTATATATAGAGGCACTTAGGTGCTCAGGTGCCACTCAAGCATTCGTCAAGTGCTAGGCTACTAAACTGCTGCACTCGAGCGTGGCACAGACATGTCTCGAGCGCATAATTATTGCCAACAACAACTCGAGCACCGATCAGGGACCCTTAGGCGCCCGACTCCATGGGTCTTGACGCTCAAATGTGGGTCAGCTTCCATTTGACGTCAAATCATCAAATCCAATTTTGACTCTTTAACTCAAATTTTCTACGTCCTTTGTCCTCAATTTAAATTATATTAACTTAATTAATTATGATTACTACAAATTAAATACTCGTACCCAGGTACAAATCGGTTAGATAAAAAAGATGAAATTGTTCAATAACAAAACTCAGTAATTCATGAAGATGTCAAGAAATTAACCAATACTAGATTTATCAAAGAAGTAAGCTGTCAGGATTTGTTATCTAATGTAGTTCTTGTGTAAAAGAATAATGAGAAGTGGAAGAGGTATATCAACTTCACAAATATGAATAAAAAATATATGAAAGATAACTTTACACTTCCTATATCAATCAACTAGTGGACTCAATATCAAGGCACCAACTACTAAATTTTATATATCCTTACTCTGAATATAATAAGATTTTAATGGGTTCAAAAGATTAGGAAATAACCTCATTTATGACTAACTAGAGAACCTACTGTTATAAATTAATGTTGTTCATCTTAAAGAATGTTGGACCTATGTATCAAAGGTGATGAATAAAATATTTGAGTAATAAATCAAAAGAAATATGGAACTATACTTTGATGACATGTTATTCAAAATCATACTTATTAATGACGATATTAACGATGTGGTTGAGATATTTAAGGTACTCAAAACATATCTAATGAAATTAAACTTGACCAAATGCATTTTTGAAGTAACTTCCAATAAACTCCTAGGATTCATTATCTCACAACATAGAGGAAAATTTTAAAAAAACTTAAGGCTATAGTAGATATGAAACTACCCATGATTATTAAAGAAATTTAGAGATTAACCAGATAACTCAGCACACTATTCTAATTTCTAGTATAGTCAGCCAAGAAATATTAACTATTCTATAAAGCATTAAGAGGAGCAAAAATAAATAATTTTTAATGGACAGATAAATGCTTGTAAGCCTTTTAAGAGCTGAAAGAAGAATATCAGATACATCTGTCTTTACTTACTTGTCTTAAAGAAGACAAAGAATTATATATCTACCTAATCATCTTAAAAACAACCTTAAGTGCTATTTTGGTTAAGGAAGAAATAGGGATTCAACAACTATATATTATATCAGCAATATCTTAACAGACACAAAACTCAATATGCATGACGAAAATACTACCTTAGCCTTAGTATTCAATATAAGAAAGCTTCGATCGTATTTTTAAGTCCTTAAAATCGTGGTTTTGATATATTAATCGCTAAAAACGATCTTATAAAAATCAAAAGTATTCAGACGTTTGATCAAGTAGTCGATTGAGTAGGGTAGGTTTGATATAGAGTTTCAAGCGCAACCGTTCATAATGGGTCAAGCTCTCAAAAACTTTATTATTGAAACAATAATCACCATCTTGGGATAAACAGGCAAATATATAGAGCTACTCCAAAAGAATCATTACCCATATATAGTCGCTACACGTTGACGAAGTATCTTCGCAATTAAACAACAAAGCCGAAATAGTGCTAAGAACACTTGAAGGATTCGAGATAAAATACTTAATAACCTTCAGGTTCTCAACCATAACTAATGTGATAGAATATAAAACTCTACTAATCAGCTTAAAGTTGGCATCTCCTCTGAAGGATTAGTAGAAGAAGAAACAATGGCTAAAGTTGGTGGACAACGAAATCTTTTGGCTTCCATCTCAGCCATCTCATCCCAAATGTCATCAACAATTTTTGAAGAGCTCATCATTGTTCAAACGAGGAGTTTGTGAAGCTATTGTCTGACATTAGACCAATCAGAGATTTTCCTAAAAGAACATTTGGAAATGACATTCTTCTTTCTTTCAAAAGGATGATGAAACACATCAGTAACAACTTCTTTCCTAAGGAAACATACCAAATAGCTGTATCAATAGTAGTTTACTTTTACTCCCGCATTTTTAATTTTCTGAGAAAGATTATTGACTTGAATATCGGAGGATATAGTGAAAAACAAGTCCCGCCAATCCTTAGACATCTCGTTTTTGAGTTGTAGCGTGCAAAATTCAAATTAAGAAGTACAGAGATCGAACTCGCTTAAATTTAACTCGAAGGCCTAGTAACATCCAAATCTATCAGCAACTGGATCCAGGATGCATAATTAAAGATATAATATTTTTATTAAAAATATTATATTTTTTATATGAAATAAATATTAATATTTTAATTTAAACAATTTACATATATATTATATGTATATATATATGTTGGGCCTCAATATAAGGGCCTATAGAAACACGGCCCACAAGGCCCACGCGGAAGACCCAGAAAGGCGCCCAGAAGCCAGAAAGGCTGGATGGCCAGAGAGGCCCAAAGTAGAGGCCAATGGCCCAAAGACCAATACCACAACAGAAGCTCAAGAGATCCTGTTCGCTCATAGGGAAGCTCGAGGATATCGCTAATGACATCCAAATACACGGACAAGAAAAAGACCGAGAACCCTAGAAGTCCTGTCGAGTCTCAGAGACTCCAGGGCTTTCACCAGGGGATCCTCTGAGAGCTGCCCCCTCTTACGAGTCCGCGAACTCACAAGGAGCTCCACCCAAGGACGAGGACTGCCCTATGCACTATGGGATGTCACTTGGCGACTTCACAATTTCGAGGAAACCTCGCAACCACCGCAACACCGTCTAAACAGGCACGCCCACAAAATCAAGATCGACACCTACACTCCCGATGCTTCGACACGCCTAGGCCTACCAGGCGCCAACCGCGTGCCAGCCTGCGCACGTCAGTAGCATTAAATGAGGCCAGTAGAACACTGCACAACTTATCGACCACCCGATGGCTGCCACGTGTCTTCTCCCCAACGGCATGATTTTTCCTATAA
Organism: Nepenthes gracilis; assembly: GCA_033239525.1. NCBI lineage: Eukaryota > Viridiplantae > Streptophyta > Magnoliopsida > Caryophyllales > Nepenthaceae > Nepenthes > Nepenthes gracilis. The sequence goes on from BSYO01000007.1 coordinate 18,363,822, forward strand.
ATACCCAGTGAAGTCCCTTTTCAAAGGACCGGATTCTCTCCCCCCAAACTTGCTCTAGAAAGAAGGAAAAAGGCCCACTACCTCTCGGCCACTCAATCTCTCTTCCCAGCGAAACGGAACAAAAAGAGCGAAGAAGCTTCCCAACGAGGGTGGTAGAGCCTTCCAGTGAGCGGTATCCCCTATGAGAGATATACAAAATAAGAGACAAGGAAGGGATTAACTCTAACACTTGTATTTTGTAAAGATTTTTACCTAAATAGTGAAATATTTCTAAAGACCCCGAGCCTCGTGGTTTTCCTTCCCAATTAAGAGGAGATTTTCCACGTAAAAATCCGGTCTTAATCTCCCTCTCGTACCCAACATTTCAAACATTTGTGTTGCTTGAAAACCACGGATCCGACTGGACCCCGAAAATTCAGAACGCAACAATATATATATATATTTCTAAATTAAAGTATTAATTTTTTCAATTTAAAATGATTTGTTATACAAGTACTAACACATATAAATATTATGATCATTCATTTTCTATTTTTCATATTTATACATTTTTTCTTTTCATAAATCTTATTAGTATTCATGATTGACGAAAAACACCAAATTGTTCGCTCATCAGTTGCCTACCGTCACTCTATCGTCGCTCGTTGCGAACCACAAATACCGTATTGTCGGCCCCATCGCCTACCACGTTGAACTCGTGTTCATCCAGAGCCATCGACAACCGCGAACACTAAATAAATCTTATTAAGTTAGTTTTGGCCTTTTTAAAAGTTTTTAGATTTATCAAATATTATATACCACTTTTACTGTAATTTAAAGAGTTTGATTATTTATTAAAGTTTTTGTTGCGTTCTGGATCTTCGGGTCCAAGCAACACAAATGAGTTGGGATGATTCATCTAGGTGAAAAGAATGCAAAATGATGAAATGACGAGTTAGAGTAGTAGAGATTGAACACCGGGTTTTGATGCGGGAAACCTCCTCTTGAATGAGGAGGGAAAACCACGAGGCTGAGCCTGGCAAAATTTCACTATGAGCTCGTTGGGTTACAAAATCAATACAAGGCCGAGAGCTTTTTCTAAGTTGGCCCCTTCAGATGTCCGAGTGATTTCTACTGTTCGCAAAGGCGTCGATCCCTTAAAAGCCAATCTGAAAGCTTAAGAGAATAAGAGAGAAAGGATCTGAAGCCCAGCGAGAGAGAGTGAGAGAGTTTTCTTCGTAGGAGGCTTGAGGTTTTATAGGCAGTAATAATGCCGTTAACGGTAGGGTGCCAGCCGGCCACCGACCCGCCGACACGTGCTCGCAACGCCGAGATGCGCCGGTGTACGGAGTGAATCTCAGCCGCTCGATCCGCTTTCGTGCCGTGAATGTCGATCACGGCGGTGACAGATGTGGTGTCAGCCGGGCAAAGGTAGTGCGGCAGATCAGACGCGTCTTCCCAGGATTTGTTAGCCGAAGCATTCCGGATGTCCTGGAGAGTCCTCGTACCTTGCGAAGATTTTCTTCTGTGGGCGAGTCCTTGTACCCTTGCGAGGTCCGCGGAGCTCATGGCGCGTGGTCACGCGCCCGGATAACCAAGCTTCTGCTGCCTTTGCATTCTTTGCGCCTCAAGGTGTTCTCGGACTCTTTTCGGGTACGTCCGAGCGCTCATATTCTGGGTCACTTGGGCCAAGTATTTTTCCCACCCGATTGGGGACCCTGGGTACCGGACCCAACACTAGCCCCCCATGCCAAAGGGTCCGAGATCTTCGACCGTTTGGCATGTTCTTCGAATCCTCCCGGGCCGAGGCGACTTGGAGTTAGAAATTCTTAGAAAATCATTTTGTCTGAGAACTCCTGTTTTGGGCGAGTGGTTTCTGTCTGGGGACTCCTGCTGCTGTCGTTTCAGTCTTTGGAGCATTAAATGCGGAGGTGAGGCGTTCGTCAGATGCCTTGGGAAGGTAAAGATCATCATTTCGTCGGAGCGAACGGATGGTCGACACGTGGCGGGCCATTAATCCCTTGACGGGCGTTCGCTCGCCACGCGGGCGAAGTCATCATTTCATTTCGCTACCGCCGAGCGACACGTGGAATTGCAGCTTTTCTTTAAACGAATGGCTGAGCGACGCGTGGCCTGGTCATGATGCGTCTTTTTTTCAAATTTTTGCCTATAAAAGGCGCCTTCCCGCCGCTTTCAAAACTCTTCGCTGTCTTCCTTCTTGTCTTCCTCTACGAAAGCCTTCCGCTTTCCAAACCTTCGTTCCTCTCGCTTGCATTCCTCAGAGCCCTTCACTCTCTTGTGTTCTCAAGTCCCAAAATGGTGGCTCCCGAGTTAGAGATATCAAGGCTGCCGACCACCAACGAGGCTCGAGGAACTACGGGCTCAGATGAGATCCCTGGTGACATGGCCATGGTTGTGCCAGAGCCGACTGACAGGGCCTCACGCCCTCCTGATGGTTTCATCACAGTCTACGAGATCCACCTGAAGAGCGGGCTGCGGTTTCCGGTTCCTCTGGAGCTGTACGAGATCATGAGGGACCTGGGAGTCCCACTGGCAGGACTCCAGCCGAACGCCATGAGGTATCTCGTCTCCTTATGCGTTTTTCTACGTTGCAAAGGGAAGCTGTTGAACGTTACGGTAGTCAAGGTCATGTTTAGGTTCACGCATAATCTTGACTGGATTACCATGACCCCTCGGTCGGACTTTGCCCTGCTTTGTGGTGGGAATCCCGATTCCACCAAGAGGTGGAAAGACAAGTTCTTCTTCCTCGGCGTCCGAACGTCATGGGCCATTCCCAACAAATGGGGGAAGGTGGTCCCCGAATACTGTACCGAGCCTTCCCTTAATGATAAAGGAAGCTCGAAGGAGATCACGGATCTCATCAAGGAGAATCTCGGGGGCTTCCATTTGGACAAAAGAAACATCTGGTTGCAGCCCGAGAACCTCATGGAGGCCAAGTGGGCCGAGTCTACTCCCGAGAAGTCCAAGAAGAAGAAGAAGAAGTTGAAGAAGAGGACAGGGACTTTGGTAATCCAAAGTTCGCCCGTCCGAGTGGAGCCAAGCAAGCCGTCCGAGAGATCACATCGCTGGACGTTGAGGGCTCAAAGCGTCCTCGAGTGTAGTGGAGCCGCCCTCTTTAGGGGGTATCATTTCGACGAGGACGATCTTGAGGACGAGGACGCTGCCGCTCCTTTGTTCAAGGGAAGGAAATCCTCATTTCCAAGGGCCCTGGGCCGAGGACTCTACATGCCTTTATTTCTCCGGTCTCCCGGAGGATCCTCGCCGAGGATTGATGAAGTGATTGAGCTCCCTAAGTCCAAACGATTGAGAGTTCTCGCCTGAGCTTCTCCCGATCTTCCCGAGAACCGTCCACTTCCGCAGGCATCCCTCCGAGATCTTCGACGCCCGTGACTCTCACCGGGTGTCGAAGATGAGGTCGCCGCCGAGCTCCCGCCATCCTGGGCCCAGCATGAGGGCGAGCGCCCGATGAGGTTCCCCGATGAGGGGTCCCCGAGCGTTCATGGCCTCGGGCCTTTGGAGATGGAGGTGGACGCACTTATTGTCGAGCCCCACCCGCTGCTCCTTCCGTGGATACTCCTATTCTTGAGGCCGGGGTCGAGGCGTCATTGCCGAGCCCCCACCGCTGTTCCTTCCGGGTGACTTCTACTCCCGAGGCCGGGTTGGAGTTTCGTGGTGCCTTCCGTTGAGGCTCCAGCCTCCGAGGACAATTGAGAGGCCTCTTTAAGTAGCGGCCTCCTTGCTTCCGAGGTATTTCCGTTTCCTTTCGAGGCTCTCTGTCCTTCTCTTTTTACTTTCTTTGTACTAAGACTCTCTTTTCTTTGGACGTAGTTCCAAGTTGCGGTCGAGAGGCTCAGCGACATTTCGGACGGGTCGCTTCGGGGTCTCACCCAACCGGGAAGAGTTGGAGGCCGCGAGAGGCCCGTCGGAAGGCCGAGGCCGAAAGCTTGCCGGGCGCCTGGGAGGAGAATGCTTCCTTGAACGAGGTAGTAAGGCGTCAACGGAGAAGTTGCGCCGCTAGACGAGAGGCCGAGAGTATCCCTTAGGCTCGAGGACATTGCGCCATTACCGGAGCGCAAGTCTTTGGGAGGGCATCCGGATGTGCCGCCGAGTGCTTCGCCTCATTCGTCCCTCGTTTCCTTCGGGATATTCCACCCCATCAACGCCACCGCATTGAGAGCCGAGGACTTATTTGGCGTTCGTGGGAGGCCTTTTCTCGCCTCGGTTCAGCCGGCCAAATCGAAGATCCCCTCTCCTGGGCCCTCGGGGCCTCCCGAGCCGTCATGTCCCTTGGGAGTCAGCCCCACCCCATTGATGTACTTAGCTTATTTTCTCCTTTGTACATGTATTCTTTGTGCACTTATGAAACAAAGAAACCTTTTGCTGAGTCTCTTGTTGCACTTCTTTCTTCTTTGCCTTAGCTTATTTTCTCCTTTTTTTTTTTTTTTTTTTTTTTTTTTTTTTTTTTTCACCTCTTGGGCCGCCGGGTCGATCCGGGTTTCATTGCTCGACCTCATGGGTCCGACTGGGGCCGCTCGGTTGGCGCCAAGTTTTATTGCTCGACCTCATGGGTCCGACTGGGCCGCCGGCCGGGCGCCAAGTTTTGTTGCCTGACCTCTTGGGTCCGACCGCTGGGGCCGCTCGGGTTGGCGCCCAAGTTTTGTTGCCTGACCTCATGGGTCCGACCTCTGGGGCCGCTCGGGTTGGCGCCCAAGTTTTATTGCCTGACCTCATGGGTCCGACCTGCTGGGCCGCTCGGGTTGGCGCCAAGTTTTATGGGACCTCATGGGTCCGAAGTTTTGGCGCCAAGTTTTGTTGCCGACCTCTTGGGTCCGACTGGGCCGGGCCGCTCGGGTTGGCGCCCAGTTTTGTTGTTTTGTCCGACTGGGCCGCTCGGGTTGGCGCCAAGTTTTGTTGCGACCTCTTGGGTCCGACCACGGGCCGGGCTGGGTTGGCGCCAAGTTTTGTTGCTCGACCTCATGGGTCCGACCGGGCCGCTCGGGTTGGCGCCAAGTTTTGTTGCGACCTCTTGTCCGACTGGGCCGCTCGGGTTGGCGCCAAGTTTTACCTTTTCCGACTGATCCGCCGGTTGGCGCCCAAGTTTTATTTTGACTGCCTCGTCCCTACTGGGTAGTACTTTTTGAGGTGTGCTGCATTCCAAGTACGAGGGATTAGCCCACCTTCTTGGGTTCGTAGCTTGTACGCCCCATTTTGAAATACATCACGAGACCAGAAGGGTCCTTCCCACCCGGAGAGAGCTTGTTTCGGCCGGCATTCTTTCCTGTTGCCGCGATGCTTCTTAACACCAAGTCTCCGACTTCGAACCGCCGCGCTTTTACCTTCTTGTTGTAATAGCGGGCCACTCGGCTTTGGTACATCGCCACACAAAGTTGTGCCTTGTTTCGGGCTTCCTCCAGCAAGTCTAGGTGCTCTCGAGCGGCGGTCATCGACGCTGGGTCAAGTGTTCTACTCGGAGGCTTGGGAGGCCCACTTCTAGTGGTATGACAGCCCTCGACCCCGTAGCACAGCCGAACGGGTCTCTCTCGTAGGCTCCCTCGCCGTTGTCCCGTACGCCCGTAGGGTGGATGGCACTCGTCCACCCACGAGCCCCCGAGTCTAGCAAACTTGGTCTTGAGCCCATGCAAGATGGTCCTGTTCGTGACTTCTACGGCCGCCGGCCCGAGGATATGCCACGTATGTATGAATTAAATTGATTCTAAGGCTAGCACAAAGACTGCGGTAACCGCCTTCCGTGAATCAAGTCCCCATTATCTCGTGATGATGCTCTCGGGCACCCCAAACTCGCAAACGATACTCGCCGCAGAACTCGGCGCGTTCCCGCCGCCATTCCTTGCTGGCGTTGCTTCTACCCACTTGGTGAAGTAGTCTATCCCAACGATGAGGAACTTTCTCTGAGCGGGCGCAATGGGAAATGGTCCGAGGATGTCGAGTCCCCATCGTGCAAACGGCCAAGGAGATTGTAGTGCTTGAAGCTCCACGTGAGGTTGGTGGCTTACACTGCCGTGGACCTGGCAATTTTCACACTTGCGCACAAAGTCCATGGCATCACTCCTCATCGTTGGCCAATAATACCCTTGCCGCATAATCTTGAATGCTAGGTTCTTGCCCCCAATGTGAGATCCACAGATTCCTAGATGCACCTCTTGAAGTGCGTACTCTGCCTCCTCGGGGGTGAGGCACTTCAAATAGGGGGCCGAGTACCCCCGGCGGTATAGTCGGTCGTCTATGACGGTGTACCAGCCCGCGGACTTCCTCACCTTTCCGGCTTCTGCGGAGTCCTCGGGCAAGACACCACTGGTGAGGTATCTCAAGTAGGCGGTCATCCAAGTGTCATTCCCGGACACTTGCATGACCTCGCCTCGGCTCTTCTATGGAGGGTCGCCTGCACTTTCTCTCATTCCTTTGTCGTGATCGCTTTAGGTCTCGGGCACGCTTTGCCAACGTGTCTGCCTTCTCGTTTTCTTCCCTTAGAATGTGCACAAATTTGATCTTCTCGAAATGCGAGGCCAACTCCTTTGCTTTTGCGAGGTACTTGGAAAGCTGAGTGCTGCTGACTTCGAAGTTTCCAAGGACTTGGTTGACAACAAGCTCGGAGTCACTATAGACTACTAGGCTCTTGGCCGAGCACTCCCTTGCCAACCGCAGTCCTGTGAGCAGGGCCTCGTACTCTGCTACGTTGTTTGTTGCCGGGAACCCCAAGGTCACCGAGTACTTTATCTCAGATCCCATGGGAGTTCGCAGGATGACTCCAGCCCCGCCGCCATCCTTCATGGAGGATCCGTCCACGTGCATAGTCCATGCTGGAATGAGTTCTGCTTCTTCAGCCCCCGCTGCTTCGGCGATGTCCTCGTCTTGATGTGCTGTTGTTTCTACCATAAAGTCCGCGAGGGCCTGGCCCTTTATGGCCGGCCGGGGCCTGAACTCGATATCGAATTCACCGAGCTCGATAGCCCACTGATCGATCGCCCGAGACCTCGGGCTTTTGCAAAATGGTTCTTAGCGGCTGGTTGGTCAGCACCACGATCTTGTGAGCCTGGAAATAAGGTCTCAGCTTCCTAGCTGAGTACACTAGTGTTAACGCTACCTTCTCGGCATGCGGATACCGGGTCTCTGAATCAGCCAGCGTCTTGCTGACGTAATATACCGGTTGCTGATCTCCTTGATGTTGCCTCACCAGGACCGACCCTAGTGCTCGGTCGGTCACTGACAGGTACAAATAGAGTTCCTCTCCTGGTAGTGGGGAGGCCAGGAGAGGTGGATTGGCTAAGTACGCCTTGAGCCCCCGGAACGCTTCTTCGCACTCACTGTTCCAGCTAAACCCTTGGGTTTTCGGTCCCCTGAGTGCCTTGAAAAATGGCAGATGCTTCTCAGCTGATTTGGCTAGGAAACGGGAGAGGGCTGCCACTCGTCCCGTGAGCCTCTGGACGTCCCTCACAGTCCGAGGGGACTTCATGTCCAAGATGGCCTGGATCTTTTCTGGGTTCGCCTCGATTCCTCGTTGTGACACTATGAAACCGAGGAATTTCCCGGACGACACCCCAAAGGTGCACTTGCTGGGGTTCAGCTTCATTCCGTGCGCCCTGAGCACTCGGAAGGTCTCCGCTAGGTCCCTGCATGACTTCCACCGACGGTGCTTTTGACGAGCATGTCGTCAACGTAGACTTCCACGTTCCGCTAACTGGGCTTTCAAAGATCTTGTTGACTAGCGGCACGGTATGTCATACGCCTGCGTTTTGAGTCCGGGGGCATCACTTTAATAAAGACGCCTCCTGGCCGGCCATGAACGATGTATGCTCCTCGCCCTCTCGCATGCATCTTGATCTGGTTATATCCGAGTACGCGCGCCCATGAAGCCGAGCAACTCGTAGCCACCGGTCGAGTCCACCACCGTCCACCCCGGGAGTGGAAAGTCGTCTTTTCTGACAGCCTTGTTGAGATCGGTGAAGTCCACGCACATCCTCCACTTTCCGCCGCTTTTTCTTCACCATTACTACGTTGAGAGCCATCCGGCACTGCACCTCTCGGATGAACCTGGGCCGTGAGCTTCTTCACTTCTTCTGATAGCAATCGCCTTTTCCGTTGAATAGTTCCTCGCTTTTGTCTAATGTGCTTGTGGTGGGGATCCACGCCTGCACTGTGGGTTATGATTCCGGGAAATCCCCGGCATGTCCGGGGGACCAAGCAAAGATGTCCGCGTTCTCCTTAGGAGCGTCGTAAGGGTTTCTGACGGACTCGGTGAGAGAGCTTCCTATCTCGGACGCACCTCTCGTGGTCCCGGGATCCAATCGGATCCGATCGGTAGGCTCACCACCGTGCTTGTTGGAGAGTCGCCTCGTCCCCGAGGTCGAGATCTTCCATTGGTCGGGAAGGGGGTTCGCGTGACTGTGACAGTAACATGTTCTCCCCACTTGACCGCTCGCCCAAGACTTCCCGACGCCAAACTTAGTTGGAAATTTCATCTTGAGATGCGGGATGGAGGTCACGGCTCCAAAAGTGGTCGACACAGGACGTCCGAGGATTGCATTATAAACGGACGGGAGGTCCACCACCGTGAAGGTGAGGACTTTTGACGCAGCCTCCTGATACGTCCCCCAAGGTGACCTCCACTGCATAATGCCTTGAACAGGATCGCCTGTTATCGAAGTCCAGATAAATGCCCTCTCCGGGGCCTTCATTTGGTCTCTTTAATCCTAACTTATAGTAGGCGCGAGATAAAGCAAATTCCTTGAACTTCCATTATCAACAAAAACACGTTTCAGATGGAAGTCGTCGTCCCATCCGAGACGAGTGCGCATACAACTAAAGGGTCGAGTGGGGTGAAGTTACATGAGACATGTCGTCCTTACTAAAGTAGATGACTTCGTCCCCTGGATCGGTCCGAGGTCTCTTTGATGCTCCATGCTCTCTTCCTCCATCTCTCGCCGGCCGTGTGGACACCATGTTTATAACTCCGGCCGCCACCCTGTTCCTCGGAGGATCTCGCCGCCTCGATCGCGCCCCGAGGATCGCCTTGATCTCTCAGCAGAAGCGGTTGAGGTGTCCCCTCTTTATCAGGTCTTCGATCTCCCTTTGCAGAGATTTGCAGTCTTCAGTAGTGTGGCCTCCGCAGCGATGGAAATCACAGTACTTCGTTTGGTCTCCACCTCCCGGATTCTTCAATGGCATGGGCCATTTCACGAACTTTTCCCCTCGAATTTGCATCAAAGACGCTTGTCCGCGTGTCGCTCAAGGGAGTGAGACGTGTTGGGGGAACGCCTCTACGTGTGTGCATCTCGGGCTTGTGGTGCTTTTGATGCCTTGCCACGAACGGGGGATCGCGATAGTCCCCGGCCTTCCTCTTCACTACCTCTGTCCCGGGCGGTAGTCCTCGCTCCTTGCTGGGCGTTTTGCTTCGTTAGCCTCCTCTGCCGCAATATAGGCCCTTGCTATGGACTCGGCCTCTTCAAAAGTACGGGGGCCCTTATGGATAAGGTGCTTGAAGAAGGAACCCCCCTCGAGGCCAGACAGGAAGGCGTTCAGCTTCACGCCATCAGACAGCTTGGGTATCTGTCTGGCCTCGACACAAACCTCGCCAGAAGCTTCTCGTGCTTTCCCGGCTTCCGCTCACGCGGGTGAGATGCCATGGTTGCTTCTCTACTGTTTCGCTGAGGCGAATCGGGACAGAACGCTGCCGCCCCGCCAAGGTGTTAATGGAGCCCGCGGCATCCCGTAGAACCAAACTCTCAAGGCCCCCTTCAATGTTAAGGGGAAGCACCGCACATTGCCGCCTCATCAAGCCCCCGAAGGCTTAAGTGCTCCCGAAACATATTCAAGTGGTCCATGGGGTCGGCACTTCCGTCGTATGCCTCTAGGTCGGGCATTTTAAACTTCGGGAGCACCTCGACTTGACGCTTGGCTTGTGAATGGAGATCATGGGACGCCGCCCCGCCGCTTGCTCTCCAAAGACTCTTGCCCAGACTTTTTCCAATCTCTCCTCCACATGGGGTGGAGCCGCCGTCCTCCTTGCGCTGAGGAGGTGCCCGAGTTCGTTAGGGCCGGTGGTTTGCCGCCTCTCGGGGTCCTTCTTGACCCCGCGCGTGGCCGCCTCTCGGGCGTGATTTTCCCGATGTCCCCGAGACCGGGACCAAGACGATCCTCCGTGGCTCGAGGGATCCCGCCACTTGAGGCCACCCGGGTTCTTGGTGGCTCTTGCCGGCGGCGCCCGAGTCGCGCGCGCGCCTCCTTCCTCCGCTTCGGACGCCGCCGGGAGCCCCGGTAGGTGCTCCTCGCTCTCTCGTCTTCCCGCGCAGGGGCAAGACGGCCTTGGATATGTCGTCCATTTTGGTCGCCAAATCCCTTACGACCGGATCCGGATGGTTTTCATGCCCACACGGGGTTTGGGGGCATCCTCCCGCTGGTGTGTCGAGTAGTGGCTCGGGGTGGTGCGCTTTGCCTCACGCCCGTGCTCACCATGTTATGATGCTTGGAAATAAATGCTGCGACGTGTGGTTAAACGTGATCTAAGAAGGTGAGAAGTTGACTTTTTGTCCCCTTCCCACAGACGGCGCCAATGTTGCGTTCTGGATCTTCGGGTCCAAGCAACACAAATGAGTTGGGATGATTCAGGGTGAAAAGAATGCAAAATGATGAAATGACGAGTTAGAGTAGTAGAGATTGAACACCGGGGTTTTACGTGGAAACCTCCTCTTGAATGAGGAGGGAAAACCACGAGGCTGAGCCTGGCAAAATTTCACTATGAGCTCGTTGGGTTACAAAATCAATACAAGGCCGAGAGCTTTTTCTAAGTTGGCCCCTTCAGATGTCCGAGTGATTTCTCTTCACGCAAAGGCGCGATCCCTTAAAAGCCAATCAAAGCTTAAGAGAATAAGAGAGAAAGGATCTCAAGCCCACGAGAGAGAGTGAGAGAGTTTTCTTCGTAGGAGGCTTGAGGTTTTATAGGCGATAATAATGCCGCACCCGGTAGGGTGCCGGTCACCACCGACCCGCGACACGTGCTCGCAACGCCCGGATGCGCCAAAGTACGGAGTGAATCTCACTGCTCGATCCGCTTCGTGCCAGAATGTCGACGGCGGTGACAGATCAGTGGTGTCGGCAGTGGGGGTGGTAGTGCGGCTGCAGATCAGACGTGCTTCCACAGGATTTGTTAGCTGAGCTGGCATTCCCGGATGTCCTGGAGAGTCCTCGTACCTTGCGAAGATTTTCTTCTGTGGGCGAGTCCTTGTACCCTTGCGAGGTCCGCGGAGCTCATGGCGCGTGGTCACGCGCCCGGATAACCAAGCTTCTGCTGCCTTTGCATTCTTTGCGCCTCAAGGTGTTCTCGGACTCTTTTCGGGTACGTCCGAGCGCTCATATTCTGGGTCACTTGGGCCAAGTATTTTTCCCACCCGATTGGGGACCCTGGGTACCGGACCCAACAGTTTTATTCGATTATTTCTTAATTTTAAAAGTTTATTGTTACTGTAATTTACTTACTCTTCTAAAATTTAGAATATATATTATTATTATTATTATTATGCTTATTTTTTATATTTTTTATGTCATATTTACTCGTTTGATTCTATTATCTACTAAAAATTGACCCTTTTTTTTGTGAATGGCCTTTTTTATGCCAGGCACTATTTATTTTGATTATTACTATTCATTATTTTTATTCTTCAAATTATGATCTTGTTTTAATTTTCTTAATGTGCTAAAGTTGTAATTTTCATGATTTTTTGTATATTGTTTTAAATTTTGCTCTTATTTTTTTATAATCTCGATGATCCATTTGATCAGGCAGAATATAAATTTTATTTTTGTCTTATTTTTAATAAAATTATTATTTGATTATTTCAGAAGTAAGAACAATAATTATGAAAGAAATTATTTTTCCTTTAAAATAATGAATTAAGAAACAACTTTCCATAGCATTTTTTTATTTATAGGTATTAATGAATAGCTGTTTTAAGATATTTTTTACATTTATTATTTTTTTTAAAATTAAATTCAAATCATACAACGGTCTGATTTAGATAAAAAAAAAAAAATTGTAGCTGCTATGTGAAGCTGGAACAAGTTGGGCATATTCATGATTTAAATTAGGTCAATTTGGGTTAAGATATAAATATATTTTAAATAATTTTTTTAAATTTAAAAATACATAAAAGTAACTAAAAAATAAAATATTTTAAAAATTATAATATATATATATATATTAAAATATTAACTAATTATATATTAAAATAAAATAATTTTATATAAAAATTATCAATTATATAAAAAGATAATTTATTAAAATAAAAAAAATTATAACTCGTGTAGGGTATACTAAAAAAATAATTTTTATTAAAAAATAAATAAGCAATATAAAAAAACATATAAAAAACGTGCCTAGTTACTTGCGTTGGAAAAGGGTACTTGAGGGGGGCTGCGGTGCCCATACGCTTAAATAAAACGTTTTTTATTTTTATTTTTTATTTTTATTATTTCTTTTTAAAAAAATAAGAAACGTCGGATTTAAAAACAACACAGGTTCACATGTAGGTTACTGTGATCTTAGTTCGTCACAGTCACTATAAATTCTCTCTTCCCACTCTCTTATTCTCTAAACCAATACTCCTTCTGAAAGCTTCCAGTCCTCTGAACATTTTCCCCAAATCCATTTTTCTGCGAGAAGGAAGAACGACGAAAATGGCAAGAGCACCAGAAGAAGAACACCCGCAGAAGGCGATCGGGTGGGCAGCCCGCGATAAATCTGGAATCCTCTCTCCTTTCAGATTCTCAAGAAGGTCTTTCTTCTTGCTGTTCTTCGCCGTTTTTATTCCGTTCACGTTTAGTATTATTATCATTATTACTATTATTTGTTTTGAGTTCTTCGTATATTTCTTATCCCCACTGGGCATAAATTTGTTTGATGTCGCGATATCTTCAAATTTTTTTCCCGCTTCGTCTTTTCTCGCAAAGTAAAATTTACTTGCAATGGATTCTTCACTATCTTGTTTAGGTTGTGGACGATTCTTGAATTTATGGATCGCGTTGAAAATTTCTGTGTTCTTCTGCTCGTATGAATGGAAAGAGAATTTTCGCTCTCGAATGAGAGTAGTGTTGGCGGGCAACAGGCGGCCTACTAACCAGAATCAAAAACAATTTTCACCTGTTGGTCGGAATGGACAGCCAACTATTAAAGCACAATGTGCACTGTGAAGTAAAGAGAGGAGAAGAAGAACGAACACCAAATTTTATATGAAAAATTCTTCTAAATTAAAAAAAAATTACGGGATAATAAATTCACAAAGAATCACTAAATATGAGAAAATTACAGGAGGCGAAAATAATAACAGAACAAAAATAAACAAAGCCCTCTATTTTTGTTTTCTCTCACAGCTCTCTTTCTTTTCACTTTTACTCATCTGTTATACTCTTTCTCTCTACTTGACCGGTGCCTTCTCCTTCTTCTCTATTCTTTTCCTTACACCTCTATATCGCTATGTGTAAAGTGAACATACATATACACACGCCCCTCACCATAACTCAACTTAGCAGTTGGTGCTCAACTTCCAAGGTCTGCCTACATGCGCACGCCCTGTCCTGCAGCAGGCGGCGCATGCCTACTCCTGCAGACCGATCAGCCTTTGGAGTCCCGAGAATGACTTCTACCAACCACCCAAAATGGGTAGGTCAACTGTACACCTTTTGGGTATGATAGTAGTTCAGGTCTCATAAATATAGCATGTCAACTCTGTTGTCCGTCGCTTCATATTAGCCAGTCAACCACACTGTTGACTGGTTGAAGTAGCCCGTCTCGCTACTTCAGACGACTCACAACTATAACGGTCAACATATTGACCAGAAGAGTTGACCGTCCAGAAGACTCTGGTCAACTTTGTTGATCGAAATTCCCTTCTCCTAGCATATTCGTACCTCGTCCAAGTCCTCAGGATTTCCCACACGGAGTAATCCGAACAAGCTTCTCCTCACGACTGTGAGGAAGTTAAGTCCATCATCCCGACCAGCCTGCGACATGCCTCATTCTTCCTTTTCGGTAGAATTTTAGTCACCATATCTGCCCCTTTTTCTTCAGTGCTAACCTTGTCCAGTGACAGTAGATCATCCTCAAGTATATCTCTTATCCAGTGATATCACATATCAATATGCTTTGATTTGGAATGAAGCGAAGAGTTCTTACACAGATGAATGACACTCTGGCTATCATAGAGTACCACATATCTTTCCTATTCAATACCCAATTCTTGAACGAACTCCTTTATCCATGACATTTCCTTGCAAGCTTCCGTCACTGCGATATACTCGGCTTCAATAGTGGATAGAGCCACACACTTCTACAACTTGGACTGCCAAGAGACTGCACCCCCAGCAAATTTCACCAAGTAACCTAAAGTACATTTGCATGAGTCTATGTCGCCGGCCATATCAGCGTCCGAGTAGCTCACTAACTGGGGCTTATCGCTTCCAAGACACAGGCACCTCTTGGAAGTTTCTCGGATGTATCTAAGAATCCACTTTACTGCAAACCAGTGCTCCTTTTCTGGATTGGACAGAAATCGGCTAATTGTCCCAATAGCTTGAGCTATATCCGGTCCAGTGCACACCAAGGCATACATCAGGCTTCCCATAACTGAGGAGTAGGGTACACCTCTCATGTATTTCTTCTCGTCGTCTGAGGACGGACATTGGCGAGTGCTTAACTTATAGTGGTTCGTAATGGTATGCTCACAGGTTTCGACTTGTCCATATTGAATCGCTAGAGCATCTTCTTAATATAGTTTTCTTGCGACAGTCACAACTTTCTTACCTTTCGATTGCGTATAATTCTGACTCTCAGAATTTGCTTCGTCGATCCAAGGTTCTTCATAGCAAATAACCGTCCAAGTTGTTCTTTCAGCTCCTTTATTCGAGTATTGTTGCGTCCAATGATCAACATGTCATCTACGTAAAAGAGAAGGATGACAAAGTCATCATAAAAAAACTCTGTACAAATACGTAGTGATCACGAGTAATCCGCCGATATTCTTGACGGGTCATAACCGACTCGAACTTCTTGTACCACTGCCGTGGAGCTTGCTTCAGACCATACAGACTTTTTTCTCAGATGACAGACAAGTTATTCCTTCCCCTTAGCCTCAAACCCATCCGGCTGTTCCATGTAAATCTCTTCTTCAAGCTCACCATGGAAGAAAGCCATACGGACATTCATCTGCTCTACCTCAAAGTCCTGGACGGCCGCCAAACCCAGCACTACTCATATGGAGGACATCTTTACTATTGGAGCAAATATCTCATCAAAATCAATTCCCTTCCATTGACCGAAACCTTTCACCACTAGCTGTGTCCTGTATCTAGGCTCCTTGGTGTTCTCATCTATTTTCAACCGGAAGGCTCATTTATTCTTTAATGCCTTCTTCCCCTTAGGAAGTTTAACTAGGTCGAAAGTGTGGTTCTCATGAAGAGAACTCATCTCATCCTTCATGGCTTCCAACAATTTCTCCTTGCTTTCGCCTTTCATAGCCTCTTCATAGTCTTCCGGCTCTCCGGCATCAGTAAGCATGACGTATTCATTGGGCGACAAATGGACGGACGGTCGTCTATTGCGTGAGGATCTTCTGACAGAAACATTCCCGCCCGATTGAGAGATGACTCCGTCTATGGTGTTATTGGGTGCCATGATCTCCTCTTCATTATCCTCAACCATCTCAGGGCCATGATCCTCTCCTTCCAATGATGTCGGACGGACAACTTCAATGCTTACTTTGTCCGTTCGCTCATCATCACACTTGACCTTCCTGCTAATATCTTCAATCGTCTCATTTTCAGTGAAGGTTACGTCCCTTGACGGGACGAGTCTTCTAGTAGTTGGATTATAGAACCGGTAGCCCAGTTCATCTTCCCCATAGCCCAAAAAGACGCACTGTATCGTCTTTGGCTCTAACTTTGTCCTTTCGTCTCTCGGGATATGTACGAATGCTTTACATCCAAACACCCACAAATGATCATAGGACGGCTTTTTGCTCGTCCATATCTTTTTCGGCACTTCACTCATCAAAGGTTTATTAGGCGACCTATTTATGATGTAGGCTGCCGTCCTAAGAGCCTCATCCCAGAATGATGCAGAAAGTTTGGCTTCCGAAAGCATGTAACGTACTCTCTCCAGAAGTGTACGATTCATCCGTTCTGCCACTCAATTCAACTGTGGTGTCTTTGACGGTGTCTTCTGATGCCTGATACCACGTGATTGGCAATAGGTATCAAAAGGTCCCAAGTATTCGCCGTCGTTGTCGCTCCAGATGGCCTTTAGTTTCTTCCCCGTCTAACGCTCCACAAGATAAAATTGCTCAAATGTATCAAGAACTTGGTCATTGGTTTTCAATGGGTAAACTGATAACTTTCTGGAACAGTCATCAATGAAAAAAATAAAATACTGGGCTCCACCAATCCATATTTCTTTGAATGGTCCACACACATCTGTGTGTATGAGATCCAGCACTTCTGCCTTTGGGGCGGATAGATCTTCATGAAACTAGACTCTCCTCTGTTTGCCGGCCAAGCAATGAGGGCACATTTTTGGCCGTCCTCCTTTATTCCATTGATCAGGCCCTTCCTGGCCAGATGAGACAGACCCCTTTCACTCATGTAGCCCAACCTTCTATGCCACATATCCTCTGTCTCCTTGCAGATTGTAGCGTTCACGTCTCCGGCTACTGCACAGGCCTTCATCACATTAGGCCGAAGCTCTTTTTCTCTCTTGCTATAACAAGAGATCCTTTGGTCGGTTTCCATTCACCTTCATAGAAGGTATTGCAGAAACCTTCGTTATCCAATCGACCGGCTGAGATAACATTCAGCCGAATGTCAGGGACATAACGTACATCATTTAGCGTCAGTTTTGTCCCATTGTTTGTGACCAAGACAACATCTCCCCTGCCTACCACCGAAGATGTTCCTTTATTGTCCATCCTAATCACTTCAAAGTTTCCTGGAGTATAAGATGTAAACAATCCCCTTGTTGACGTGGCGTGCAAAGTGGCACCAGAATCAATCACACAGCCGGACTCATCGTTCGTCAGGTTTGCCACGTTTTCTTCACATGTCACCAGGAGGTCGCCTCCTGTGACCACTGAGACAGAGAACTTGTTCTCACTACGTCCCTTTTCTCCTTTCTCCTTCTCGGCGTTCTCGCGCTTTCATTTGAAGCACTACTTCTTGATATTGCCTTTTTTGCCACAATGATGGCACTCAAAGTTTTGATACCTTAAACGAGATTTGCTCCGTCCCTTCTCTCCAGGCTACTGGCTTCCACCTTTGCTTCATCCCCTAGACTCAGTCACAAGTACTTCACTATGAGAAGACGTCGAAGCTCCTTGTTACTGGCTTGACTCATTCAAGAGTACGGAGGCGATGACCTTGTCCAGTTTGAGAGTGTCTTTCCCAAATAGCAGCGTGGTGACAATATGATCATAAAAAGCAAGCAGAGAGGTCAGCAACACCAATGCCTTATCCTCCTCCTTGATTACCTCATCAAAGGTGGACATCTGAGTTACAATCCGATTAAAATCGTCTAAATGTTTCTCAAAACTGTCACTTTTTGACAGCCGCAGGTCATAGAACTATTTCTTAATATGAAGCCTGGTTGTCAAAGATTTGAACTTATATCGGCTTTCAAGTTTCTCCTACACCTCCGCTGGATCAGTCAAGCCAAGAACCTCCTAGAGCGTGTTGTCCGCCAGACATAGTTTGATAGTGCAATTGGCAAGATCTCGTTTACCTTGTTAGTCCTCCTCTGATAGGATTTTCGACTTATCTTTATTCTTCTTCAGTACTTTGATTATTCATTCTTTCGTCAGGATGTTCTTCACCCTCTCCTGCCAGAGGATGAAGTTGTCTTGCCCATTGAACTGTTCTACACTGAATGGCAAGTTCTTTGAGGATGATGTCGCCATTCAGACGGATTTGTGAACCAGTCTCTGATACCAATTGTTGGCGGACAACAGGCGGCCTACTGACCAAAATCAAGAATAATTTTTATCTTTGGCTGAAATAGACGGCCAACTGAAAAAGCACAACGTGCATTTTGAAATAGAGACATGAGAAGAGGAACGAATACTAAAGTTTATGTGAAAAGCCCTTCTAAATTAAGGAAAAAACCACGGGATAATAAGTTTACTGAGAATTACTAAATATGAAAAAATTACATGAGGCGAAAATAAGAATAGAGCAAAAATAAACAAAGCCCTCTATCTTTGTTTTCATTCACAACTCTCTTTCTTTTCACTTTCACTCCTCTATTACACTCTTTCTCTCTACCTGATCGGTGCCTTCTCCTTCTTCTCTGTTCTTTTCCTTACACCTTTATATCGCTATGTGCAAAGTGAACATAAATATACACACGCCCCTCACTATAGCTCAGCTTAATAGTTGGTAGTCAACTTTCAAGGTCTGCCTGCATGCGCACGCCCTGTTCTACAGCAGGCGACGCATACTTATTCTTGCAGACCGATCAGCCTTTGGAGTCCCGAGAATGACTTCTACCAACCACCCAAAAGGGGTAGATCAACTGTACACCTTTTGGATATGACAATCATTCAGGTCTCCCAAATACAGTATGTCAACTCTATTATCCATCGCTTCATATTAGCCAGTCAACCACACTGTTGACCAGACCGGTCGAAGTAGCCCGTCCCGCTATTTCAAACAACTCACAACTATGACGGTTGACATATTGACTGGAAAAGTTGACCGTTCAGAAGACTCCGGTCAACTTTATTGACCAAAATTTTTTTTTTTAGTATATTTGTGCTCTGTCCAAGTCTTAAAAATTTTCATACGGGAGTGATCCCAACAAATAGTTTTGGCAAATAAATAGGAAAGTTAAAAGCAGAAG
Source organism: Nepenthes gracilis (assembly GCA_033239525.1). Lineage (NCBI taxonomy): Eukaryota > Viridiplantae > Streptophyta > Magnoliopsida > Caryophyllales > Nepenthaceae > Nepenthes > Nepenthes gracilis. The sequence continues at coordinate 18,382,714 of BSYO01000007.1, forward strand.
AAGAGGCAGGAAATTTAATTTTTCTTTATTTTGTTCAGTAATTTGATCTGTGTTCCTTCCATTTGCCCTGCAACTTACGCAAATCTACTGGTAATGATAATTGTAATTTTCCTTCTTGAATCCAAACAAGATGTAGCTATATCAAGAAGAGAATGGGGTCTCTTCCTCAGTGAAAACTGAGGGTCTTTTTCAAAATAAAAAATAAAAAAAAATAAAAAATATATATTTAAATCTTCCTCTTTTCTACTAAAAGAATTGGCAAATAATTTTATTTTATTTTTTTAAATTTTAAAACTGAAATTTAAAATTTTAAAAATATCAAAGAATACTTTTCATTTATTTTGCGAGTTATAAATTAAAAATTTTCTACCACTTTTTAAGTACTATTTTACATGACAATATTTTAAGAGATTCATTATTATCAAAATGTTATCTTATAAGTTTATCGATATAAATATATACACTAGTAAGTAATAAAATTTTGATTTGATTTAAACCCAAATTTATTTATATTAGTTAGACTTTTTTATTTGGCTTGTCTATTTGTTAAAGCTATTTGATTGATAATAATTATATATTACATATTTGCAAATATAATTATATCAACTAATTTGAATAGCTAAAACAATCTTTTAAGAATTATTAGAGTTTTATTGTTTATTTAATTAAAAAAATTAAACTAATTATTTTACAAAAAAAAATACAAACAACTATCATTATTAAAATTATATGTTATTAATATTTATTTTTGACATATGATATTATAATTAAAATTATAATTATTTATTTAAAAATAATTAAATTATAATTATTTATTTAAAAATAAATCGTTCACTTTTAAATAATAACTATAAATAGAGTCGCTTTATCCTGTTCAAGCATGGCGCCCATGTGCATTGAATCAGATTTATGCTACTTGTGCCAATGACCATGTACATAGCATTTAATTTTTATTAATATACTTAATAATTATTAATTGGTATCTATATTATTAAGTCTATTATGAATTTAAATATTATATATAAAATAAAATAATATAAAAATAAATAAAATTATATATGTCCATTAAAAATACATATAATGTAGATTTATAATGTATTTAGAATCAAGGATAATCCCATGCTAACATGCCCCTATTATTATGAGTATCGGGATCCTATTTTGTGAATTTAAGCCGTCAGATTTCGCCCTCAGCTAAAACCGATCGTTTGGATTTATTTATATTATAAATTAAAAAAAATTATAATCAATTTGGATAATCAATTTTAAATGATGGCGCAATTCAATCATCCAGATTAGTGAAGCAAGATCCTACTTTTTCTGTATGCGAAGCAGGATCCTCAGCTAGCTATTATTATTTAAAAATTAATTGCTGCACAAATAAATATGCAACACAGTCCACAAACAAAGAAATAGTAGCCGAAAGATATATAGCGTAATTTTTTAATTGTCTTTCAAATATTTTATTTTGTAAAGGAAATATATTTTTAATTTATAAGTAATAGATATATTTTAAATTATTAAATTAATTCCCCACTTGGTAGAGTTTTGGGTAAAAATAGAGAGACGATTGGTCACATTGATAAAAAAAAAAAGCAAAATAGAGTGAGAAATCCAATAACCTACCAAAATGGTTGAAAATAGTAGGAATAATAGAGAATGCCTCCCATGCTTATAATAAAAAATTAATAATAAAGAAAGTGTTTATATTTATAATTTAAAAAATAAAAAAGGTTGAAAATAGCTTGAATAATAAATAAATATTATTATTATTATTATTATTATTTAAGGTTTCATAAATGTGAGGCAAATGAGAAAAGAAGGAACTCGTGGGGCTATTGTGACGGTCCCCAAAAAACTATTAAAAATAATAAAATAATAAAATAATAGAAAATAAGAGAGAGAGAGAGAGAGAGAGAGAGAGAGAAATCATGATATGAACGAACGTGAGACACGTCAAAAAATCCATGATCAGTAAAATATTTTAAAACTGACCGCTATTAAAAAATACTTTATCAAGTTATTTATAGATTAGCTCTTTTTTATTATATATCATGTAATTAAAAATTTATTAATTAATATTAATAAATATTAACTTGTGACGTTTTCAAACGGTCATATTTTTCTATAAAATTATAAAAATTACAAAATAATTTTTTTTTCTCATTTAAAGATAACGCAGTACCTAACACGTGAAATGTTTAAATGCAGGGCAACAGGGGACCAAGATGTGACGTTCAAAGTTCTTTACTGTGGGATTTGCCACAGCGATCTTCACTTTGCTAAGAATGACTGGGGCACTTCCATCTACCCTATAGTTCCCGGGTAATTTAAACGCATCTTTCTTCTTAATTGGAAAGCCAATGTATAACTAAAATTATTTGCAAGCTGCCCGCCCAACTTGCGATGCATGATTGCTCTTCGAACACTTTTTTTAGTCTATTTTCTGTTTTTTTTCTAATTTTTGACTCATCTGCTTCTGTAGGCAAAGGCCTGAGATGTAATTATCCTTTTCGTTTGAGTGTAAAAGTGCACATTTCCTTTCAAAATCGACTTTGACAAAATGAAATGAATAGATAACTCGATTATGTTACTGTGGTCCAGTCGACGCCCTTTTAATCAAAAAATATAGCCTGTGTCTTCCTTGGCAAATTGACGTTTCACGGGGTATGAATTCTCTTATCAACTAACCAAAATGGAACAGGGGAACGTGCCCCTGCATAAACTTTAAGTCAGAGCCAGTTACTGTTCGGGCCATTCTATTAATGAGATTAGTTGTTATTTTGATGTGGGTGACCCCAGAGAGTGGATAACTGCATATATTAGTACATTAGTTTGGTGATTGATCAAAAACCGTTGAGATGTTTGGATTCAGAATACGCAGAATACCGGGGTAACGGAAACAAACTCCGAATTGCCCGGCAATTGTTAACCATCAATATCATGTGTGAGCACAAAAAACAACAGCACATAATTGAACATATAAGTTGTATAACAATATTTAACATAAAAAACTATCCTCAACTAAGAAAAAAATATATGACAAATTTCGAGCAACATCTACTAAGAAAATTTGGTTACAAGATTCTCAAAAATTCATTCACAAAAGCTTGTGTGAATAATGGTTGAATACAACCCCAATACTCCTAACAAACCACAAAAGAAGAATATAATGTGAAAAACAAACAATTAATCAGTAATATATCCTATGGTGAATGTTAGAAGAACATATCCGAATTTGACGATTGATGGACTTCAACTAGATGTCAAAAATATTTTCCATCCGTCTTTTCCTACTTTCCTCTCTCCATGTAGTGCCTCTTGTGTTTTAATGCTCCAAATTTTGAACTAAAAATTGTATCAAGGCTTTTATACCTATTGCTGGCTATCAAATGCCTGATAAACACCCGCTCATATGCCACTCGGAGGTTGAACGTCATAGGCAAATTTTGTATGTGCGCATCTTCCACTATCGATGCGTGAATGCCACACTATGCGCCTCTTAGGCGTGCTTGCTACTTCTATTTGTGCACATGCGCCTCTAAAGGTACTATCCTTTCACATCACTTTAATCATTTGATTGTGTAAATCTTTGCATCAAAACCGAATGAACCATCAGATCACTTGTTCATAGGATGTGGGACTCACAAGGGATTAACCCAAAATTTAACATGAGATGCCGGAGACGTAATGGTCATAGATGCCGCTATTATGCCGGCAATCGATTAAAATTATTTTATTGAATTCTTTCTATTTAAAACTTGAGCTTCAAGTATATTCAGTCTATTCTTCTTGCATCTGGAAATTGTCGGATACTTACTTGGCCTTAAAAATAGTGGGGTTTGAAGGAAGTTTGTAGTATGATAATCTTGAGGTCAGTATTTGGTTTTGTATTTTGAGTTTATTAATGGTGGAGATCTGTTTTAGTAAAGGTGATAAATAATTACTGAACTATTTCTTCTCTAAGTATCGTGAAGTTAGCTATTTTGTGTATATCACACCGGTGCGAACAATTTGTATCCGCAGGCATGAGATCACTGGGATTGTCATAGAGGTTGGAAGCAAGGTACAAAAATTTAAACCCGGAGACAAAGTTGGTGTCGGCTGCTTGGTCGGATCTTGCCGCTCTTGTGACAACTGCTGTAATGATCTTGAGAGCTATTGCCCCAAGATGATACTCACCTATAGCTCCACCTATTATGACGGCACGATAACATATGGAGGGTATTCCGATATCATGGTTGTTGAAGAGCAATTTGTCATTCAGATTCCCGAAAACATCCCGCTCGACTATGCAGCTCCTCTGCTCTGTGCTGGGATCACAGTTTATAGTCCCATGAAATATTATGCCCTCGACAAAGCCGGAATGCATGTCGGTGTTAATGGCCTCGGGGGCCTAGGCCACATCGCTGTTAAATTCGCTAAGGCTTTTGGGATGAAAGTTACTGTCATAAGTACTTCTGTTAACAAGAAGGATGAAGCTATTGGCCGTCTTGGTGCTGATTCCTTTTTGGTCAGCCGTGACCCTGATCAAATGCAGGTAATTAACGATAAATATTCATTATCATATAAGATGTGTGTTTGTTCTTAAGCCTGTGATATATTTTGGGCAAAATTCTGAAGCTGATCATGTGGGCCATATTGTAGGCTGCGATCGGGACAATGGATGGCATTATCGATACAGTTTCTGCTTTTCATGCTCTGTCGCCGTTGATTAGCTTATTGAAGACGAATGGAAAGCTCGTGGTGGTTGGGTTCCCGGACAAACCACTCGAGCTGGCAATATTTTCGTTTATTCTTGGTGAGCAACTTATTATGCCCATGTTGCTGGCTTAGATCATCCCCAATGGCACTCACAGATTGCCGTTGTGTAGTTCTGTTTGTACATATTTATCATATTCTAAACAAGTTTTATTGGATTCTCGAAAATATAATAATGAGCGTTCAGAGAGCGATCTGAATATTTCAATGTTGGCAAATATTTATTTACACCCAGCTGAACTATATTATGTTATCCTTAGCTCTGATCTTAGTAAAATGATGCATGGCTTCTTAACAACTGGTACGGGAACCTTATTAATAAAGTCTGATAATGCAGGAAGGAAGATGGTGGGTGGAAGTGCAATGGGGGGTCTGAAGGAGACACAAGAAATGATTGATTTTGCTGCAAAGCACGGCGTGAAACCGGAAATCGAGGTTATTCCCATTGATTATGTGAACACGGCCATGGATCGGATGCTGAAATCGGATGTCAGATACCGTTTTGTCATCGACATTGGCAACACTCTGAAAGCCTAGTAGCCTGCCTGCGCCTCGGAGGAAAGGCGCAGGCATTCTCCCCGGTTCTCTTCAGAAGACCTTGCTTTTCTACCGGCTTTGCTTTATTATCATTAATATTATTATTAGTATTGTTACTATTATCATTTTAAACTGTGATAAACAACCTACGTGGGTTCTGGAATAACGTGTGTGGTGGACTATAATTCTGATAAATTACACTCTCTATGTTATGAATAATGAATGGCGTTGTAAATACAGGTTGATATTAGATATATCGAAAATAATTGTATAATACGAATTTGAAAAAAATGCTAAGGTAGGAAGCATATTTGCATTTGCGGCACACCCGTTGCGCATTTATGTGCATTTTACAAACTAAGGAGCACCCGAGAAGCCCCTAAGGTGATGCTCAAGCACAAAATCCAGAGTAGGCGCATTTGAGGGGCACCCGAGAGAGCGCTCGTGCATGCATGGAGTCAGGTGTGATGCATGACATGCACCCGAACGTCGCTCGTGCACTAATTTGACCATATAAGAAGTAGCGCGTACTATTTTAGTCATTTTTGGACAAAAAGACGAGAAAGGAGGGTGAAAGATGAGAGGAATAGAGATAAAGGAGTAAGGTGATTTTGAAGTATACTTTTATCAAATTTGTTTAATTTGAGGTTGAGATAATTATCCTTATGTCTTATTTTTGGTCTATTTTTATTTTCGGTTATTTTGCTTACATTTGGTGAATTTAATGTACATATATGTCAGCTTACTTATCTTATTTGGCTCCTTTGTGCATGCGTGTTACTTTTATCTATTGTTTGAATGTTTTATTTCAGTTTTGCTATTATTTGAGGATTTTATTTGTTTTGTAAAAAATAGTAAATATTTTGAGGTATTATGTTTATCTTTAAATATATTTGAAAAGAAAAGGTCATGAAAACTTGCATATGGGCTGCGCACGTGGTATCCATGCATTGTGCTTCAGGTCAAATTCTATTCTATATATTCAATTCGCTATGTGACATTTTTCGAGGAAAAAATTTTATGATTGATCTTTTCGAATAAAAGTTTTGAACTTTTTCATCACATAGGAAAAGTTTTATGATTTGTGATGTAGAGATCCTTCCCAATTTATATTTTTATAAAAACTATCGTAGAGAATTGAATGAAACTAGTATATTCTAACATCATAATATATCAAATAGAGTTGAGGAGTGTACTCATTCCACATGTGACAAAAGATGGTGGCTCCATTTTAGTTTATAGGGGAATATATGTGGATGGTCTAGCCAGTGAATTTAAATAGTAGTGATATAATTTAGGGTTAATAGAAGTTAGAGTAATCATTTCTCAAATTAGTCTTTCGATTTTTAGTTCTTCGATTTGTGTATATTTTAGATTTTTGATATGTCTTACCAGCATTGATTGGTATTTGAGAATTCGTTTGAAATTCGCAAGTTTCGCCCGCAATTGAAATTCAGTTGATCTCGTACGAACTCGATTATGTTAGGAACGTATCCAAAAAATGGAATCTCAATGAATATTCTTTATTTCAATGTGTTTATTAAGTTGAGGTTTAAAGTTAGTCAAATGAAAGCATTGAATGGACTATCATACAAACTCGATTATGTTAGGAACGTATCCGAAAATGGCTTTCTATATGTGAACTTTCTTAATTTTAATCTTTCCTTGATTTATAATATTATATTGGGCTGATCATACTTAGTAATATTTGTAACGATAAATTTGATCCCATATATTAAGATAAAATTTTCAACCAGAAACGGGATAAAAAAAGACACGAGAGATCAAGTCATTGGACAGAATTGCTATTTGACACAAATTAATGGCCTGACTCCTCCATAACCAATTGAAAAACTTCATCTTCGGGATGATGCCTCTCTTCAATGGGTTCAACCCAAAGAGTCACCTTTCCAATTTTTTCTGATTTTGGTGGATCCAGATAAGTATATTTAGATTGGTTCTTCATAAGCCAAGATCTGAAATAGAAGTTAATTGAGTTTTTATAGAACAACACGAACATTTATGTTTGAACTCTAGTGGACATACCAAGCTATCCAGCAGAAATGATAGTTTACAAACTAAGTCTGATTGTCACGTCCCAAATTCCGATCTTATAATTAACATTTAACTAAATAATTTTTAAATAATTAATTTATCTTTTAATTAACATCTGATATAAATTTCAAGTTGATATCTCAACCGACCATAATAAATAAATGCAACATCATATACAAGACCCAAAACATATGCCACATCTCATGTGACTTTGATACCGATTTAACCGTGATGTCGAACCTTATATAAGGAGTGATACCTATCTAAATATATTTAGAGTACACAAATTTACGGAAATAAAATCATAATCTACTTGACATCCATGTTTCACATCCATAACCGACAATAATAATATCCAAAAACGACTGATATTTAACTTAACTAATACAGCTGCTATCAAAATAACATAATTTTTAATTATTGTCATCCAAAACCAAAATTAAAGCTAAAATTATATTATTAAGCACATTAATTTTTGTCCAAAAAATATAATACAGTATTAAACATTATAGAATTCTAAACTAAACTCTTTGAACACTACCGATCTTCATTCCTATTTATCTGGTAAGAATCCGTATATTTCATCTAAGCGATTAGTAAAAATAGTAATGAGTGAATTAAAAGTTTAACAATGCATATAATATAATAATAAACAAATATATCTTTGCATTAAAAATATATTGAAAGAATCAATGCATCAGATTTTAATAATACGCCATAAAATTGCATGACAATTACATAATCAATTTACACATAATTTTTTGATTTTTTTTATCATGCTCTTACTTAATTTATATCATTAAATCATACACAAATCTGATTTTTTTTTAGGAACCATGGCCAATAGATCTTACCGACTACAAAAGCAAATAATCAAAATCTGAGTTGTGTATGCTCTCACATAACTAAAGGCCATACGCTACTATTCAAAATTCATAGGTGGGTCGTCATACATATAACCCTATAAATTGGGCATAACGCCGCTTTTTACCCATAAATGATAGGATCAGATATTAATATACCAATATAATATATTAAAGAATGTCATAATATACTACCTACTAAAATTTAACCTTAGTCTAATGTAATTCTTAAAAAAACTCTATACATTTCTTTTATACTTTTTAATTTTCTCATTCATAAAAAAAAAAAGATCACATTCTTTGACATAATTGAAGAGTTTTATTTCATACTTTTATAATTCATATTTATACTTTCATAGAAACTTAATCATATTAAATTTAAAAGTATGGAATGCTAAATTTGTAATTAAATGCAGAAAATTTTAGTAAAATGCATAATTCAACAAGTGTAAAAATTTTTACTAAATTTCAAACCATCCAAGTTAAATTGTGTATATTTTTCATCTCATATAAGATATATATTTGATAATTTAAAACATGTAGAGCTTCATGTATGAAATTAAGATTTATTAAAGTCATTAAGTTATAAATTTAGCAAGAAATGTATAGAAAATTCAGAATTAGCATGTAAAAAATTTAGAACCAGCATATTCAGCAAATATATAGAGGAACTACATAAAATTTTAAAATATTTAGAACCTATGCATAATATTTTCTAAACATGGAAAAAAATTGTCCACGAAATTAAACATGCAGGAGCAATAAACCAAAACTTCAAGTCATGCATGAAGTTAAAATGCAAAATTCAAAATATATGTACATAATATATGAACTTAGGCATGTGTCCCTATAAAATTTCACTATAAAATGATGAAAATTTAACATGCATGCTAAACATAAATATTATATTTTGAATTTATGTTATGTACGAGTATTTGAATAAGTAGATGCTACAAAAAATAAGCAATAATAGAAGAAAAAGTTTAGAATGTACTTGCCTTTACTTAATTTTCATAAAAAACTAACTTTAATCAACTTGAATTTGAATTTCTATGCTTCCTCCCTCTCTTCTCCTAATATATTTCTCTCTCTTCTCTCAAATTACACTGAAAAATGATAAAAAAATGAGTCAGAAGTCGTTATATACAAAGGCACTCAGGTGCTTGGGTGCCACTTAGGCATTCGTCAAGTACTAGGCTACTAAACCGTTGCACTTAAGCGTGCCTTGAGCGCATTATTATTGCCAACAACAACTAGAGCATCGATCAGGCGACCCTCAGGCGTTGACTCCACGGGTCTTAACGCTCAGATGTGGGTCAGCCTCCATTTGACGTTAAATCATCTAACTCAATTTTGACTCTTTAACTCAAATTTTTTACATCCTTTATTCTCAATTTAAATTATATTAGTTTAATTAATTATAATTATCACAAATTAAAGACTTATGCCTTACACTCGTACCCGGATACAAATCGGTTACATAAAAAAGATGAAATTGTTCAATAGAAAAACTCATAATAATTCATGAAGAGGTCAAGAAATTAACCGATACTAGATTTATCAAAAAAAGTAAGCTATCGGGATTTATTATCTAATGTAGTTCTTGTGTAAAAGAATAATGAGAAGTGGATGATGTATATCAACTTCACAAATATGAATAAAGAATATATGAAAGATAACTTTACACTTCCTATGTCAATCAACTGGTGGACTCAATATCAATGCACCAACTACTAAATCTTATATATCCTTACACCGGATACAATAAGATCTAAATGGAGTCAAAAGATAAGGAAATAACTTCATTTATGACAAACTAGAGAACCTACTGTTATAAATTAATGTTGTTCATCTTAAAGAATGTTGGACCTGCATATCAAAGGCTGATGAATAAAATATTTGAGCAATAAATCAAAAGAAATATGGAACTATACATTGATGACATGTTATTCAAAATCATACTTATTAATGATGATATTAACGATGTGGTTGAGATATTTAAGGTACTCAAAACATATCTAATGAAATTGAACCTGACCAAATGCATTTTTGAAGTAACTTTCAATAAACTCCTAGGATTCATTATCTCACAACATAGAGGCAAATTTGAAAAAACTTAAGGCCATAATAGATATGAAACAACCCATGATTGTTAAAAAAAAATCCTAATTTCTAGTATAGTCAGCCAAGAAATATTAACTATTCTATAAAGCATTAAGAGGAGCAAAATTAAATAATTTTTAATGGACAGATGAATGCCTGCAAGCCTTTTAAGAGCTGAAAGAAGAATATGTGATACATCTGTCTTTGCTTACTTGTCCTAAAGAAGACAAAGAATTATATATCTGCCTAATCATCTTAAAAACAACCATAAGTGCTATTTTGGTCAAGGAAGAAATAGGGATTCAACAACTATGTATTATATCAATAACATCTTAACAGACATGAAAACTCAATATGCACAACGAAAATACTACTTTTGCCTTAGTATTCAATATAAAAAAGCTTCGATTGTATTTTTAAGTCCACAAAATTGTGGGTTTGACAGATTAATCACTAAAAATGATCTTGTAAAAATCAGAAGTATTCAGACGTTTGATCAAATAGCCAATTGAGTCGGGTAAGTTTGACATAGAGTTTCGAGCGCAACCATTCATAATGGGTAGAGCTTTCATAAACTTTATTATTGAAACAACAATCACAATCTTGGGAAAAACAGGCAAATATACAGGAGCTACTCCACAAGAATCATTACCCACATAGTCACTACACATTGACAAAGTATCTTCACAATTAAATAACAAAGCCGAAATAGTGCTAACAACACTCGAAGGATTCGTGATAAAATACTTAATTACCTTCAGGTTCTCAACCATAAACAATGTGATAGAATATAAAGCTCTACTAATCAGCTTAAAGTTGACATCTCCTCTGAAGGATTAGTAGAAGAAGAAACAATGGCTGAAGTTGGTGGACGACCAAATCTTTTGGCTCCCATCTCAACCATCTCATCCCAAATGTCATCAACAATTTTCGAAGAGCTCATCATTGTTCGAATGAGGAGTTGGTGAAGCTATTATTTGAACATTGGACCAGTCAGGGATTTCCCTGAAAGAACATATGAAAATGTCACTCTTCTTTCTTTCAAAAGGATGATGAAACAAATCAACAACAACTTCTTTCCTAAGGAAATATACCAATTAATTGTATCAAGGGCAATTTACTTTTATTCTCGCATCTTTCATTTTTTGAGGAAGATTATTGATTTGAGCGTCGGAGGATATATCAGGGAGCGAATCTGACCAATCCTCGGACCTCTTATTTTTGAGTTGTAGTATGCAAAATTTAAGCTAAGAAGTACGAAGACTGAACTCGCTTCATTTCAACTCAAAGGCCCAGTAGTATCCAAATCCGTCAGTAACTGGCTTCAGGATGCATAATTAAAGATATAATATTTTTATTAAAAATATTATATTTTTTATATTAAATAAATATTAATATTTTAATTTAGACTATTTACATATATTATAATAAATATATAATATTATTTTTAAATTAAAAGATTAATTTTTTCAATTTAAAATAATTTGTTATACAATTAGTAACACATATAAATATTATGATCATTCATTTTCTATGTTTCATATTTATATATTTTTTCTTTTCATAAATCTCATTAGTATTCCTGATTGACGGCAAACACCAAATTGTTCGCTCATCGGTTGCTTACAGTCACTCCATCGTCGCTCGCTACGAACCATGAATACCATATTATCGGTGCCATCGCCTACCACGTTGAACTCGTGTTCATCCAGAGCCATTGACAACCGCGAACACCAAAGGGCATCTAGTGTTCGTCTACTCACCCTCGTGCTCCCTCAAACCATCGCTGTCACAGACTACCTCTGACAATGACTCCTGTCGCCCCTGTCATCACCGCTGTGCTTTCTTCTGTCTGAAGGAGACGACGTAAAACATTGATCATGATAATTATATAATATAAACCATATATTTGTGATAAACTGAATAATTATATGATAAAAATCATGATAGATAATAGTGACATATGTTGGGGTAGGTCACTCCCTTGTGGGTGACTCAACAAACTAGTTTGTCATCGGGGTGCTAGTTGACTGGCTAGAAGGCAAAAACGGTCAATGGAGATTGACCGACGGACGGCCAGCTGGATCCGGTCAACGGAAGGTTGACCGGATGACTGTGGATCCGGTCAACAGAAAGTTAACCGGCTAAGATTGAGAAGGAAGAATTTACCAGTTGGTATGACCGGTATGAAATCAACCAAGGAACGCCGGAAGACTCTCGTGATAGCCAATGGGCACAAACGGCCAAGGGACTTGGCTGCAGTATAGTCTGAGGATGTCGTGGACAGTTGGCAACAAGTTATTGGACAGCAGAGCAGGTGGCAGACCTGCTGCGTGTGCGCCGTCTGTGCAGGCGGTAGGTTACAAAGTTAGTGGATAAAGCTGGTTGGCAGTTGCAGAGCGGGTGGCAGGCATTTGACCACACTCAACCGGCCTATTGGTTGAAGGTCTCCGGGCAGACCATTATATATACGCATGCTGCGCATGCAGGAGAGGGTGTCAGAGCATCTGAGCACGGTAGAGTGTAAGGAGGGAAGATCCAAGAGTAAAAGAAAAGAGAAGAGTGCACCACCGGTGAGGGAGAGTGATTCTCGGGTGTGTAGCGGATACTCCATTTTAGAGGTTTATAATTTATTTCACATAGTGGATTTGCTGTAGACTCAACTCCCGTAATTTTTCCTTGATTCATAAGGGTTTTCACGTAAAACGTGCATGTGCTTCTTCTTCCTCTTTTCCTTCACTGTGTGTCATTTTGTCTGGCCGCACCTGCCCCCTACAAGTGGTATCAGAGACAGGTTCGTGAACCATCGGTTGGATGGCGTCGTCGGCGAAGAATGGGCCGTTCAATGTGAAGCAGTTCAATGGGCAAAATAATTTCATCCTTTGGCAGGAAATGGTGAGGAATATTTTGACTAGGGAAGAAACGGTAAAAGCTCTTCGAAAAAGGGAGGAGAAGCCAGAAAACCTGACCGAGGACGAGTGGCAGGACAAGAGGGATCTTGCCAGCTGCACTATTAAATTGTGTTTGGCAGACAACACACTCAAGGAGGTCTTCGGTCTGTCAGACCTGGCGGAGGTTTGGGAAAAGCTTGAATGCCGATATAAGTCCAAGTCCTTGACAACCAGACTTCATAAAAAGAAGCAATATTATAGCCTGCGGTTGTCAGAAGGTGAGTGCTTTGAGAAGCATTTGGACGAGTTCAACCGGTTGGTGACGCAGATGTCAGCCATTGATGAGGAGATCAAGGAGGAAGACAAAGCGTTGGTGTTGCTAGCATCCTTGCCGACCTCGTACGATCATATCGTCACGATGTTGCTATTCGGGAAGGACACGCTGAGGCTGGACGAGATCATAGTTTCCCTGCTTATGAACGAGTCAAGGCGGAGGGAAAGTGGTGAGGCCTCAAGCTCTCAGCCAAATCTTCTTGTGGCGACCAGCAGTCGGGGACGAGGAAAATCGAGGGAACAAGATGGATGTGGCAAAATGGAAAGGAGCAACAGTCGGAACAAGCTTGAAGGGAGGAGTTGCTTCCTTTGTGGCAAAAAATACCACATAAAGAGGGACTGTCCACAAAGAAGGCAGATCAAAGAGGGCAGAAGCAATTGTCAGGAGAAAAAAGATTAGGCTGATGATCCAGAGACCATTGCTTTCTATGGAGACCTCCTGGTGGTCCATGAGGGGAAGCACGGAGCCGCACATGTCGGGAGACGAGTTGGGTGATGGACAATGGGGCCTCACACTATGCGACACCGAGGAGGTCCTACTTCATGAGTTATACATCCGTTGGCTACGGAGTGTTGAAGATGGGTAACGGTAGCTCGTCTAGGATTGTTGGCATTGGGGATGTTTGCTTGAGGACAAGCAACAGAAACAAGCTCGTGTTGGAGGGCATGTGACATGCCCCGATCTTGAGGTTGAATGTGATTTCAACCGGGAAGCTTGATAAGAAAGGTTTCAGGACAACGTTTGGCGACGGCCAGTGGAAGCTCACCAAAGGCGCCTAAGTGATGGCAAGGGGAAGCAGGACATCAGGGGGGTATCTGATAAATGCATGCACTGTCAAAGGAAATATCAAGGTGACCAAATGGGGCATTGGTCAAGGTGGCAGGAGAGGACGGCCAATGTGGAGTGCAAGGGAGAATGGCAAGTCCGCGGTAAAAGAGTTGAAGGGGAGTGGAATTACTCCAAGCTCAATGGGCCGGAAGAATGTGTCATTCAGGTTTGTAGAGGCCAACGCCAGATTTCCAGTTGAGGGGAAGCTGCCGAAAGGCAAGCGATGACGGTCGCCAGGTAAAGACGAAGGTATCCCCCACAAGGTCGTGAATGAAAGTTTGTTGGGATAGATCACTCCCTTGTGGGTGACTCAACAAACTAGTTTGTTATCGGGGTGCTTTACCCGGTCAACGAATGTTGTCCGACTGGAAGGCAAAAATGGTCAGTGGAGATTGATCGGTGGACAGCGAGCCTGATCTGGTCAACGAAAGGTTGACCGTATGGCTGTGGAGAACGGTCAACGGGAGGTTGACCGGATCTGGTTAACGGAAGGTTGACCGGATGGATGTGGATCCGATCAACAGAAGATTGACCAGCTAAAATTGGGAATGAAGAATTTACCAGTTGGTATTACTAGTATGGAATCAACCAATGAACGTCGGAAGACTCTTGTGATAGCCAATGAGCACAAACGCGACCCGAGGACTTGGCTGCAAAGAACGCCCGAGGACGTCATGGACAAATTTAGCAACAAGTTCTTTGGATAGTAGAGCGGTGCGGACCTACCTCTGCGGCGTGCCGCTGCAGGCGAGCGACGGGTTGCGAGTTGGTGGATAAAGTCTGTTGCCGCGTATCAGAGCGGGTGGCGTGCATTTGACCACACTCAATCGGCCTATTGGTTGAAGGTCTTCGGGCAAACCATCATATATACGCATGCTGGGCATGTAGGAGAGGGTGTGAGAGCATCTGAGCACGGCAGAGTGTAAGGAGGGAAGATCCAAGAGTGAAGGAAAAGAGAGGAGTGCACCACCGGTGAGGAAGAGTGATTCTCGGGTGTGTAACGGATACTCCATCTTGGAGGTTTGTAACCTATTTCACATAGTAGATTTGCTGTAGACTCTGCTCCCGTGGTTTTTCTTTGATTCATAAGGGTTTTTACATAAAACGCGCGTATGCTTCTTCTTCCTCTTTCCCTTTACTGTGTGTCATTCTATCTGGCCACACCTGCCCCTACAACATATTGCTTACTGATCATGATATAAACAAATGATATTTGTTGATTCTACTATTTTTTCCAGAGCAACCCTGATTGTGACCAAAATAAGATGATATTTATTTGTGATCAGTTAAATAATTATATGATATAAATAATGATAGATGGCATTGATGAAGTTGTTAGAAATTTTAATGAGATAAAACTTTAAATCACAAGATCTTCATTATCATAATTCTTCACTAATTAATCAAGTATAAAATAAATTAACATACCTAGATTCATTAGTATTTATTCTTTATGCAATACTGTAATTGTTCTTATCTCGAAGAATCGGAAGATGATTTCTCTCTCTTTTCCTTATAATTTGTAAATGTTATACAAATTTTTGTATATCCCAAAATGATGGTTAAGGACGTCCTTTTATAGAGGAAGAGAAGAACATTCCTAAATTATTGAAATGGCTCTCCATTCATCTAAGCGATGCGTAATGAATAGACATAATTGTTGAGAAGAGATATTCATTCACTCAATATGTATATCTTAAAATAATATATCTATTTATTTAAAGGATATATCTATTGAAAAATAATATATCATTTTCATCAAATGATACATCTTGAACAGGCGTATCTTTTAGAAAATTTCTTTTTATTATATATATAAACCAACATGATTATTTAATCAATTCAATAAATTAATAATTTATATGCCTTATCATGTGAGATATATTTCTAACATTCTCCCACTTGGCCCATATGATAATAATATTTATCTGAATTAATTAAAATAAACTTTAAGCGTGTAACATTACAATCCATTAATAATTTATATGTCATAATACTATAATCAAGTAATCGACAAATGTGAATTATGGCGATTCCATATCATTATACAATATAGTTCCTTCCATGTACCACAACACCTGTAAATTACATGATTAAGTCTTAAATAAAAAATATCATACGGTCCAACAATAATGTCTTAGTAAGAGACAATTCCTATTATCATTAATCAAAAACTTTAAATTTAAACAATATAGAACAAACAGAAAATATTAGAAATACATTATGTGAGATCTTAAAAGCTAGAGTAACATCGCTACATCATGGGTAACGACAAAGACCCATACTATCAACATGATTTATAAATACTTTTGGAAGTAAACATTTAATTAATAGATTTACAATCATAAGTTTGGTACTAATATACTCTATTGACACATTTTATTTCTGAATTTCACTTTTAATGGCAAGATATTCAAATTTCATATACTAATACCCTTTAAATACTTGTCATTTTTTAAGAAGAAAACTGTTGTGAAATTATCACAATAAATTTTCAGCGGCCTGATTATACTGTCAACAATTCCATATCCTAAAATAAAATTTCGTAACCATAATACATGTATTGTGGCTTCAAAGCATGCCATAAATTTTATTTTCATCGCGGACACAGCAATCACAGATTGCCTTGTACTTTTTCACGTAATAGCACCTCCAACCAATAGAAAAATATATTCAAATGTAGATTTTCTGGTATCAAAATATCCAGCATAATTTGAATTCGAATATCCTATCACTTCCAAATGATCGAATTTCTTATAGATAAGCATGTAGTCTTTAATTTCTGACAAATATCTTATCACTTTCTTTACAACTTTTCAATGATACATACCAGGATTACTTGGGTATCGTCTGAGTATACCAACTGTGAAACTTATATTTAGTCTGAGGTAAGTCTGTGTATACATTAAACTTCATACAGTAGACGTATAAGTTATATCCTTCATTTAATTTCGTTCCCATTCACTTTGAGGATATGGCATTAAATTAAATTTATCACCTTTCTAGATTGACGTAATACATTTTTTTATTCCAAATCTCTCTAAAATTTTCTTAATATATTATTTTGAGACAATTTTAATAATCCATGTGATCTATCTCAAAATAATTCTATTCCTATCATATAAATTACCCCACTCATATCTTTCATATCAAAATTTTTTAAGAGATAGCCCTTACTCTCATTTAACAACCTAAAATCACTGCTTACAAATAATTTATCGTCAACATATAGAATCAAAAATATAAATTTGCTCCCACTGACTTTCATGCATATACACCGATTAATGGTGTTTTTTGTAAAATCAAAAGATAAAATGGTATGACGAAACTTAAGGTACTATTATCGTGAGATTTGTTTAAATCCATATATTAATTTTTTTTTATTTTACAAGCTAAGTTCTTTTGTCATTTTATAGAGAATCTTTCAAATTATTTTATATAAACTTCTTCATCTAAGCTTCCATTTTAAAAAAAAAAATTTACATTCATTTGGTGTAATTCTAAATATATATATATTACGTTATTTCCTTTTATATGTAAAACAAATATTATAATTTTACTTTACTTTTATTTCTTTTTCCTTCTGGAGACATTTATAGCATTGCTGTTTATCTCCTTCTCCTCCATAACGCCGCTGCACAGATTTCTATTCCCTGCGGCACCAATAACGGCAACAACTGGTACCGCTCCCACTGCCGCAGCCAACCGATAACATTAATCGATTTCAATCATCGAAAACCGGTGACGTTATAACGTTCTGTTTTGGCTCCAAATCCATTAACTGTTCACGTCGGCCGAAGCTAATGACTGAATTAGAGCGGCCGACGTCGGATTTGGTGGAGAGAAATCATAGTGGCGTCAAACTGTGGTCGTACACTGCGGCAAACATCTGAATCCATTATGAAAACTGTGTAATGTTTGGTGTCATTATGCTTCTACCGTTTTCCAAATTTCATTTATCCTCCGTGTTTTTTTTTCTATAGCAGATAATGGCGTGGGAAAAACACAGCCATAGTCGACGGCGGGGGCATGACGCCAGGCAATAAACGAGGGATTTATCACATATTAGAAATTCATATGAGTCTGTAATTGTGATAATCAATGCAACAATATAATTGGAAGATAATATAATAATTAGAACATGTTAATGGGATAAAATTTTAAATCACAGTATATTCATTATTATAATTTTTTTTTTCTAATTAATCAAGTATAAAATAAATTTAACGTACCTGAATTCATTAGTGTTAATTCTTTATACAATATTGTAATTATTCTTATCTCGAAGAACGAGGAGATGATTTCTCTCTCTTCTCCTTATAATTTTTAAATGTTATACAAATTTTTGTGTGTCTCAAAATAATGGTTAGGGATGTCCTTTTATAAAGGGAGAGATGATCATTCCTAAATTATCAAAATGTCCATTTTTTCGACCAATAGATATGTTATGGATAAATATAATCGTTGATAAGAGATATCCATTCACTTAATAGGTATGTTTTAAAAAGACATATTTATTTATTTAAATGACATATCTATTGAAAAATAATATATCCTTTTAATTAAAGAATACGTTTTGAATATGTATGTCTTTTAAAAAATTTCTCTTTATTATATATATAAACCAACAGAATTATTTAATTAATTTAATAAATTAATAATTTATATGTCTTATTATGTAAAAAATATTTCTAACCGTTGTTACTCTCTTGTTAACATTAATAAGATGACATTAATGATATCAAGCTATTGGCAATCTTAAAAAAACAGAATCTGCCTTTTTAATTATTTATTAAATTTGAATTTTTTTAAATTTATTTTAGAACCTTCCCATAAAGTTAGAAAAATTTAATTATTCTCTTGATTAAAGCGAAAGATCTCTTTAACGGTAGGAATATCTAATTGCAAATCACGTTGAGGATTTGGTAGAAACTTGATTAAGGAAGAGGTACTCTGTTCCTAAGTTGGAATGGAACAATAGGAGCCATGCATTATAAGAATTGAGCTCTAATTATTCAATTAAAAAGAATAATATTGCTGACCACCCAAAAATTATGATATTATTTTTTTCTATCTTTTATTATTTTTAAATAAATTATATTATTTTATTTTATTCCATTTATTTAAATTTTGTAACTTTAAAATGATTAATGCCCTAATTGAATATGACTTTTAGAAATAAATAAATAAATAAATTAGCAGCAACATGGGGTGGATGAGGATGAGCAAGTTGGGAGGCAGCAATTTAAGAAAAATGAATGACAGAGAAAACAAATTAAAGAAAGAAAGCGATCGATGAAAAGGGACCGCATTTTAGAGATTTTGAGGGACAAAAAGGGCATTCCAAGGCTGTTTTGACGCGCTGCCCGAACGTCGTTTATACAATACTATGTGACAACTGAATAAAAAAATAACAGCGTCTATTAACCTTTTTATTTATTTATTTTTAATTTTTTAATAACAAATAAAAAATGCGGTTAAATTTTTATTTATGCCAAGCACTATTTATTTTGATTATTACTATTTATTATTTGTATTCTTCAAATTACGATCGTGCTTTAATTTTCTTAATGTTGGTTAGATGTTAAAGTTGTAATTTTCATGATTTTTTTGTATATTGTTTAAATTTTGGTTTTATTTTTTATTATATTGTATATTTTTTATGATCCATTTGATAAGATAAAATATAAATTTTATTTTTATATCATTTTTAATAAAATTATCATTTGATTATTTTAGAATAATAATTATAAAAAAAATTATTATTCTTTTAAAATAATAAATAAAAAAACAACTTCCCATAGAATTTTTTTTATTTATTGTTATTAAATGGATAGCTGTTTTTAGATATTTTTTATATTTATTATTTTTTTAAAATTAGATTTAATTAAAATTAAATTTAAATCATATAAAAGTCTAATTTAGATTTAAAAAAAAATTGTAGCTGCTATGTGAAGCTGGACCAAGTTGGGCATATTTATGATTTAAATTAGGTCAATTCTGGTTGAGATATAAATACATTTTAAATAATTTTTTTAAAATTTAAAAATAGATAAAAATAACTAAAGAATAAAATATTTTAAAAATTTTAATATATATATTAAAATATTAACTAAATATATATTAAAATTAAAAAATTTACATAAAAATTATCCATTATATAAATAGATCATTTATTAAAATAAAAAAAATTATAACTCGAGTAGGGTATACTAAATCGATTACTTTTACCCATTATGATACTTATCTATAATTGAAATAAAAAATATATAACTTGTATATTATATACCTCAAATGACCTAATACTTAGATTTTGAAATCTTTGATGTCAACCTTGCATTAAAATAAAATAGAGGACTGTAATTAAATTTTGTTAATAAAAATTTATAATTTAAGTGCTGAAACTTTGTTTTAAACCAATTTTGCGTGGATTGTTGAATGATGATGAAATAATTAATTTTTAAAAATAAATAAATATTTGTAATTTAATAATTTTTTAAAAAACTTAATTTTAATAATTTTTATTAAAAAATAAATAATTAATATAAAAAAATATATTAATAACGAGCGTAATTACTTATACGGGTGATAAGCTGCTCTAATGCATTAGAAAAGGATAATTGAGGAGGGCTGTGATGCCCATGCCTGTGACCTCAGTATAAGTCGTTAAATTTAAAATTAGACGGTTCATATTTTATATAAAAAAAATATTTATTATTATTATTTTTATTTTTATAAATAAAGGCTATCAAATTTAAAATTTAACAATCTTTATTATCGTTAAAGGGATTGTGACGTCTATTCACAGGCTTTTTTTTAATTAATTCGTCGGCCCTACTTTTTAAAAAAAAAATAATAATAAAAAATCATTCAGTGCGTTCATCATTCAGTGAGTGCCTTCGCTATTTTTATTTTTATTTTTTCTGGATAAATATAAATTTTATTATTATGTTTTTTAAAAAAAAAAGATACAAAACACCTGTTTTTTCGCATTACACTAATTCTCACCCGCTTCCTCACCCAATCCCATTCCGAAAAAGGGGCTGCACATGTAGGTTACTGTAATATTAGTTCGTCACGGTCACTATAAATTCTCTCTTCCCACTCTCTTATTGTCTATACCAAGACTCCTTCTGAAAGCTTCCAGTCTTCCGAACATCTTCCCCAAATCCATTTTTCTGCGAGAAGGAAGAACGACGAAAATGGCAAGAGCACCAGAAGAAGAACACCCGCAGAAGGCGATCGGGTGGGCAGCCCGTGATAAATCTGGAATCCTCTCTCCTTTCAGATTCTCAAGAAGGTTTTTCTTCTTGCTGTTCTTCGCCGTTTTTATTTTTCCGTTCACGTTTATTATTATTATTATCATTATTACTATTATTTGTTTTGAGTTCTACGTATATTTCTTATCCCCACTGGGCATAAATTTGTTTGATGTCGCGATATCTTCAAATTTTTTTTTCCCGCTTCGTCTTTTCTCGCAAAGTAAAATTTACTTGCAATGGATTCTTTACTATCTTGTTTAGGTTGTGGACGATTCTTGAATTTATAGATCGCGTTGAAAATTTCTGTGTTCTTCTGCTCGTATGAATGGAAAGAGAATTTTCGCTCTCGAATGAGAGTTGTTGTGGCAAATAAATAGGAAAGTTTAAGCTAGAAGAAGAGGCAGCAAATTCGATTTTTCTTTATTTTGTTCAGTAATTTGGTTTCTGTTCCTTCCATTTGCCCTGCAACTTACGCAAATCTACTGGTAATGATAATTGTAATTTTCCTTCTCGAATCCAAACAGGATGTAGCTATGTCAAGAAGAGATTAGGGTCTCTTCCTCAGTGAAAATTGAGGGTCTTTTTCCAAAAAAAATATAAAAAATATAAAAAATATATATTTGAATCTTTATACATATTAACATATTTATTTTTAATTATATGTTATTAATATTTATTTTTAACATATTAATAATTAAAGATATACATGATTCTATAAAAAATTAATATTGATAGACTTAAAGTCCAATAATTAATTTGACATGTATAAAATTAAATTTAAATGCAACCTATTAGTCTAATGAGTTCAGTTTAAATTAACAGAGCTCACATTACAAACAGAATTATGATTAATGATTTAATATTGAATATATATAATATATATATTTATGTAAGTGTGAGTTTATATGACATTATAATAAAAATTCAGATTCGATATACAATATATTATTATATAATACCTAAATTTTATGTGAATTTAGGTAATTATGGACCAAACATTTACAAAATTGAGTTGGGGGAATTTTTTTTTTTTCTCATGTATTTTTAAAAATATTTTTTTTAGAAAGGGTTAGTTTTAAAATATTTTTATTGATCAAAAATATTTTTAACATGTCCCATGGAAGAGTGAGAAATCGTGTTCTCCAGGTCACGATTACCCTCAATATTTTTCTTTTATTTGTATTTTTTATTCTTTTATTTTTTAATATTTTATTTTTTAATTATTTTCTGGGACTTGGGGGGAATAAGCCTGCGAGTGGAGTCCCTTCTTTTTTTATTTTCCCCATGGTTTTGCAATCTTTTTTACTTTTATTGTTCCTACGATTTTCAATCTTTTTTTTTTATATATTTTTTTATTAAAAAGATAAACTCTTTTTTGTTATTTTATTTTATTATTTTTTTATAATCATAATTGACTTTTTTTATTTCTTTTATCATGGATAAACTATTATAATGTTGGTTAATTATCGTATGTTTGTTTACTTATATCGTATTTCTCTCTTCATCAATGTGATCCCTCGTCTCTCTATTTCCATTTAAAATTCTATCTAGTCAGTAATTAATTTAACAATTCAAAATATCTACATTACTTAAAAGTTAAAATATAATATTTACTTATAAAAAGAAAATATAATATTTAAAAAATTATAAAAAATACGTGCCACGTCTTGATGGTCCTATTTTTAAGATATGCATTATTTAATTAGCTCACTTTGCTAAAAAGAGCAAAAATAAGACCTCACATCAATGTCGTGGTATAAGACTACAAAGGACAACTGCATTTGAGGAAATCAGGGATGTGGGGTCTCTATTTGTTTAAAAAATAAAATATAAAAATTTAAATTATTATATAAATTATGAAATCAATTATTTTATCAGGATATCTGAATACAAATATGTTTAATTTTTATAACTATAAATTAGAATCATGTGTACCAAATAAAGTAAATAAGAGATAAAAGCTATATAAAATTTGCTCTCTTCCTAAATAAAACGGGTCTAATTTTTGTAACTATAAATCAAAATTCTGCGTACCATAATAAAGTAAATTGAGGAAAGATGTATATAAAATTCGTTTTTCGATATGTCTTTTGATAATTGAATTAGTGATATTTCTAATAGATTTTGAAAGATGTTGAGAATGAAAGATGATGAAGATGAGCATATATTTGGATGAGTATTCTCATTTTGTGTACTCGTTTGACTGAGTAACTTTTTTTTTTCTCTCACTGGGAAGAAACTTTATCTATAATTATAGGTACCGTTTAGTTAATCAGTACTTGAAATTGATACGTGCATATGACATTACTTTGGATCAGTGGTGAAAAATGTTATTAGTAGTGTGTAACACTTCGGCTACTTTTTATGGTCATTTAATGCTTAAATATTTAGGCTTGACCCTTTAGTTCAGACGTTTGAGCGTTTTGAGCACTATTATTTGATAGGTATTGTGGTAATTTCTGTTGGGCCGTCTGATATTTAAGTCTCTTTTCCACTTGGATATTTGGTCTGTTTGTTTTTAGTTGTATCTATTATTTTTAAATTTAGGTTATTTATTTTTAAATAAATAATTATAATTTAATAATTATTTTTTAATTTTTTTAAAATTATAATTTAGGTCATTTATTTTTTAAAATAAATGGAGTCACCTTATCTAGTTCAAGCATGGCGCCCATGTGCATTGAATAAGATTTATGCGACTTGTGCCAATGACGGTGTACATAGCATTTAATTTTTTGTTAATATATTTAATAATTATTAATTGGCATCTATATCATTAAGTTTATTATAAATTTAAATATGTCAAATAAAATAAAATGATATAAAATAAATTAGGTTGTACAATAAAACTATAAATGTCTATTAAAAATACATATAATGTAGATTTATTATGTATTTAGAATCAAGGATAATCCCATGCTAGCATGCCCCTGTTATTGTTTTTAAAAATTAACTGCTGCACAAATAAATGTGCAACACAGTCCACAAACAAATAAATAGTAGCCAAAAGATATATAGCATAATTTTTTAATTGTTTTTTAAATATTTTATTTTTTAAAGTAAATATATTTTTAATTTATAAGTAATAGATATATTTTAAATTATTAAATTAATTCCTGACTTGGTAGAGTTTTGGGTAAAAATAGACAGACGATTGGTCACATTGATAACAAAAAAAAAAAAATCAAAATAGAATGAGAAATCCAATAGCCTACTAAAATGAATGAAAATATTAGGAATAATAGAGAATGCTTCCCATGATTATAAGATAAAAATAATAAAAAATAAAAAAGGTTGAAAATATTTGGAATAATAAAAAAATAAAATAATAAATAATAAAAAAATAATAACCTTATGTTTGATTAGAGGGAATAAAGTGGGATTATAATTTTTATTCCCTAAGAATAAAATTTCTATTCCCTGGAAATATAAATTTCTCCATTTAGTTAAAAATTTAATCGGTAATAAATATTCCTTGAGAATTGTAATTTTTAAAAATATGATAATAATAATTTTCACCATTTATATAGAAATTGTTATTACTACACATATGTAAATAACAATTTTTACAAATTATTATTATTATGTTTAATTATTATTATTATTTTATTTTATTATTGTTATTATTATTATTATTTTATTTTACTATTATATATTATTATTATTATTATTATTGTTATATTATTATTATTATTATTATTACATAATAATAATAATAATATTATTATTATTATTATTCTCACTTTATTCTTCATACTATTTAATAAACCAAATAATGAAATACTAATTGGCTCGTTATTTTATTCTAATAATTAAATATGAGAATAATAATTATAACTATATTTTTATCCTATTTTATTTCCTAAAATAACTATTTTATTCATATCTTATTTCATTCCAATAACTAAATATATCGTAAAGATTTTATAACTGTGAGGCAAATAAGAAAAGAAGGGACTCGTGGGGCCATTGTGATGGCCCCAAAAAAATAATTAAAATAGAAAAATAATAAAAAATAAGAGAGAGAGTGGGGCGGGGGAGAGAAATCATGATATGAACGAAGGTGGCACACGTAAAAAAATCTATAATCAGTAAAATATTTTAAAACTGACCGCTATTAAAAAATAGTTTATCAAGTTATTTATAGATGAATTTTTTTATTATATATTAGGTAATTAAAAATTTATTAATTAAGATTAATAAATATTAACTTGAGACATTTTTAAATGGTCATATTTTTCTATAAAATTATAAAAATTATAAAATAAAATTTTTTTTTCTCGTTTGAAGATAACGCAGTGCCTAACACGTGAAATGTTTAAATGCAGGGCAACAGGGGACCAAGATGTGACGTTCAAAGTTCTTTACTGTGGGATTTGCCAAACCGATCTTCACTATGCTAAGAATGACTGGGGCACTTCCATCTACCCTATAGTTCCCGGGTAATTTAAACGCATCTTTCTTCTTAATTGGAAAGCCAATATACAACTAAAATTATTTGCAAGCTCTCCACCCAACTTGCGACACATGATTGCTTTCTGAACTCTTTTTTTAGTACATTTTCTATTTTCTTTTTAATTTCTGACTCATCTGCTTCTGTAGGCAAAGGCCTAAGAGATAATCATCCTTTTCGTTTGAGTGTAAGAGTGCATATTTCCTTTCAAAATCGATTTTGTCAAAATGAAATGAATAGATAAATCAATTATGTTACTATGGTCCTGTCGACGTCCTTTTAATTAAAAAATATAGCCCGTATCTTCCTGGGCAAATTGACGTTTCACCGGATACGAATTCTCTCATCAACTACCCGAAATGGAACAGGGGAACGTGCACCTGCATAAACTTTAAGTCAGAGTCAGTTACTGTTTGGGCCATTCTATTAATGAAATTAGTTGTTATTTTGATATGGGTGACTCCAAAGAGTGGAGAACTGAATATATTAGTTCATTAGTTTGGTGATTGATCAAAAACCGTTGAGATATTTGGATTCGGAACACGCAGAATACTGGGGTAATAGAGACAAACTCCAAATTATCCGGTAATTGTTAACCATCAATATCACGATGAGCACACAAAATAACAATACATAATATTGGTTTGAGGTGTTATTGGTCTGAGGACTCTGAAAGGTTATGGGTCCGAGGACTTCATAAGCAGCATTTGACTCCGAAGACTTCGAAGAAGCACGAGGACTCTGTGATGGCTAAAGGCAACGTTAACAACCAAGGTTGCTGAAGCACATAAAGGTTTGAAGACATGTTTGAAGAAAGCGCACGTAGATGCCAACTTAGAAGATTGTCTGAGTATGTGCAATCTCTGCAGAGCCGTTTCTGCAGAGCATAATCTGTAGAGCCGTTTCTGTAAAGCACGATCTTTTGCAGGGGAGAGCCGGTGCAGAGCTGTACGTGCGTCAGAAGGCTGTCTGTACGTGTGTCATCCACGTTGGCTTGACTGTTGCCTTCAACAACCTGCATATATATATATATATATATATATATATATATTGTATGCTGTGTGCAAAAGAGTTATGTGTGTAAGTTTTTCTAAGGGTGAAAGAGTAAAAAGAGAGAATACTGTGAGTGCATTGCGCTCTTGTTCTTCATTTTCTTCGTCTAGGGTTTATATAACCGTGAAACTCACATAGTGAAAATTTATTTGTGGACTAAGTGTCCCGTAATTTTTTCCTTCGGTTAGAAAAAGGTTTTCCACGTAAAATCTGTGCATTCTTCGTCTTTCTCCTATTCTGTGTGCTTAAGAGTATTCTGTCCAACCGGCCATTTGCTCCAACAAATTTGGTGTCTTCATGTTCGACCGATTCTTTTCCCCCAACAAGTGGTATAGAGACACGCGGTTTGAGAAGCTTTCGATCAAATGGCGTCATCATTTTCAAAGAATTTGTCGTTCAGTGTGGAGCAGTTTAACGGGTAAAATAACTTCATCCTTTGGTAGGAAAGGGTGAAGAATATCTTTACTTGAGAAGAAATAGTAAAAGCATTAAAGAAAAAGGATGAGAAGTCGAAGAATTTGACCGATGATGAATGGTAAGATAAAAGAGATCTTGTCAACTGGCAATCAAATTATGCCTGGCGGACAATACTCTTCAGGAGGTATTGGGCTTATTAGACCCGGTGGAGGTTTGGAAAAGCTTAAAAACCGATATAAGTCCAAGTCATTGACTACAAGGCTGCATGTGAAGAAGCAGTTTTATGGACCGTGTCTGTTTGAAGGGGAAAGTTTCGAGAAGCATCTAGATGAGTTTAACCGAATTCTAACACAAATGGTAGTGCTTGATAAGGTGATCAAGAAGGAGGACAAGGCATTGGTATTGCTGGCTTCCTTATCAGCCTTATATGATCACATTGTCACAACATTAATATTTAGGAAGGACACGTTTCAGTTGGATGAGGTGATTGTTTCCCTACTCATGAATGAATTCAGGTGGTCTCAAGGGACCTCCATCTCGGCTCATTCGAGGTACTCGTGACAGAATTACGAGGAATGAGTAAAGGCTGTGATCCGAGGTCTGGAGAGAAGGGCTGGAGTAAATCTCACTCAAGGTTTCAAAACTTTGAGTATTATCATTGTGGTAAAAAAGGTCATATTAAAAAATATTATTACAAATGGATACGTGAGAGTGCTGAGAAGGAGAAAAGAGAAAAGGGACGAGATAAAAAAAAGTTCTCGATCTTAGTGATCACAGGAGGCGAGTTCCTATTAACGTGTGAAATGAGTGACATTGTAAATCTAGCTGAAGAGGCAACTGAGTGGGTGGTGGATACTAGAGCATTTATCCTCATCACTTCTCAGAAGGGTCTTTTTACTTCATACACTCTGGGTGATTTTGGAGTGTTAAAGATATGAAATATGGAGACCTCCAGAGTTGTTGGTTGTGGTGACGTGTCTCTTGTCACTAATAATGGCACCCGACTGATCTTAAGAGACGTCCAACATGTTCCTAACATTCGAATGAATATCATCTCAGCAAGAAGACTAGATGATGCTAGCTTTTGCAAGTCTTCTGTGATAGGGGATATAAACTAACCAGATAGTCTCTGGTAGTTGCTCGAGGTAAAAAGATATCGGGCCTTTATGTGTTGCAGGCCTCTGCTGAGGCAGGTCAAGTAAACGTTGCTACCAGTGTGGAGATCTCGGACTTGTGGCACCGTCGCCTGAGCCACATGAGCGAAAAAGGATTATGTTATCTAGCCAAGAAGGGTCATATACTGGACATAAAGAAAACTGAGCTGAGGACGCGTCCTCACTGTCTGGTGAGGAAGCAGAGGAGAGCATCTTTCCGAGGAAACTCACCCTCCAAAAAGATCGAGGTGCTTGAATTTTTACATACTGATGTATGTGGACCATTCAAGGAGAAATTATTTGGTAGGGCTCAATACTTTGTGTCTTTCATTGACGACAGATCCAAAAAATTGTGGGTCTACCCACTGAAGACCAAGGATTAAGTTATCGATATATTTGAGCACTTTCATCTTTTGGTGAAACATCAGACAGGGAAGAAGTTGAAGACTGTCCGAAGTAACAATGAGGGTGAGTATATTGGGGCATTTGATGCCTACTGCCGGTTTCATAACATCAGACATTAAAAGACGCCACCAAAGACGCCGCAGTTAAACGGCGTGGTTGAGCGGATGAACCGCATGTTGTTGAAAAGGGTAAGCTATATACTTTCAAAAGCAAAGCTTCCATGATCGTTTTCGGCTGAAGCCCTAAGGACGGCGGCATATGTTATTAATAGGTCATCCAATAAACCTTGAAATGGTGAAGCTCCTGAGAAGATATGGTCAGAAAAGGAGCTGTCCTATGACCATCTTAAAGTATTTGGATGCAAGGCTTTTGTGCAGATTCCCAAGGATGAAACGACCAAGCTAGAGGCAAAAACGAAATAATGCATTGTTTTCGGCTATGGGAAAGATGATCTGGGGTTGAAATTTTATGACCCAGTAGAGAAGAAGCTTGTCTGATCAGGGAATGTGATCTTTATTGAAGAGGAGACCATTGAAAATATTGGAAAAGATAAGAAAGCTTTACCTGACACTGGCCAGACGGATAATGTAAACATTAAAACTGTCCGTCTAGTACCTCTTCATTCTAAGGACAATGGTCCAAGAGCGGCTGAGGATAATAATGAGGCAGTCACTATGCCTAATGAGGAACAGAATGAAATTTATTCTCAACCAGCCGAGGAGATTATTGTTCAATGATCTACAAGGGACAGAGGACCATCCATACGTCTGTCATCCAATGAGTACGTCCTATTCACTGACGGAAGAGAACCCGAGAACTTTGAAGAGGCAGTGAAGTATGAGCACAAGGATAAATAGATGGAATCCATACAAGAGGAGATTGGTTCTCTGCATGAGAATCATATATTTGAGTTGGCAGAATTATCAAAGGAAAAGCGTGCTCTGAAGAACAATTGGGTATTCCGACTGAAGATGGATGAGAGTGCCTCAAAACCAAGGTACAAGGTGCGGCTAGTGGTGAAAGGTTTTTAATCAGCGCAAAAGCGTGGATTTTGATGATATCTTTGCGCCGGTGGTGAAAATGTCCTCCGTGTTGTGCTTGGTTTAGCAGCCACTTTGAATTTGGAGGTAGAGCAGTTGGATGTTCGGACAACATTCCTTTACGGTGACCTTGAGGAAGAAATTTACATGAAGCAACCAATGGGGTTCGAGGTTAAGGGGAATGAAGGATTTGTTTGTCGTCTAAGAAAGAGAATGTACGAATTAAAATAGGCTCTAAGACAGTGGTATAGGAAGTTTGAGTCTGTCATAGTCGATCAAGGATACCAAAAGACTACTTTTAACCACTGCGTCTTTATGCAGAGATTTTCCGAGGACTACTTTGTCGTCCTTCTCTTTTATATGGACGACATACTGATTATTGGACAAAATAGTGCTTGGATTAATGAGCTGAAGAAGCAATTGGGACAGTCATTTGCTATGAAAGACCTCAGGCGAAGCAGATTTTGAGGATCAGAATATTTCGCGACCAGAAGAATAAGAAGCTCTGACTGTTCCAGGATAACTACATTGAGAAAGTACTCCAATGGTTCGACATGGAAAAATTTAAGCCAATGAGCACCCACTAGCCAACCACTTTAGGTTGAGTAAGAAGCAATGTCCGTCCTCAGACATAGAGAAAGTCCACATGAGACATACCTTATTCGTCAGCCGTTGGTAGCTTGATGTACGTGGCTGTGTGTATAAGGTTAGACGTTACTCATGCGGTCGGTACTGTCAGCAGATTCCTCTCAAACCCAGGGAAGGAGTATTGATCTGCTGTGAAATGGATTTTGAAATATCTCCGGGGAACTTCAAAAATGTATCTGTGATTTGGATAAGAAAAGTTTCAGTTGGTCAGCTACACAATGCGGATTTGGCCGGGAATATTGACTCTTGTAAATCCACCTCGGAGTATTTGGTCAAATTTACAGGAAGGGCAATCTGCTGGCAATCCAAGCTGCAAAAGTGTGTTACTCTTTTTACTACGGAGGCAGAATCTATTGCAGTAATCAAGGCTAGCAAAGAGTTACTGTGAATGAAAAGGTTCATCCAAGAGTTAGGCTTGAGGCAAAAAAAGTATGTGGTGCTCTGTGAAGACCAAAGTGTCATACATTTGTGTAGGAACTCCTCATTCTATTTGAGATTGAACCACATTGACGTTCGATATCATTGGATGAGAGATATTGTTGATGAACGGCAGCTATCAGTGGAGAAGGTTTGGACGGATGAAAATGGGTCAGATATGATGACCCAAGTTTTGCCTAGGAGAAAACTTGAAACTTGCTGTAGCATTGCTGACTTGACTGATTCGGTTCCCATACGGTCGCGAGGGGAAGTTTGCTGGGGTCACTCCCGTGTGGAGGTGTTATTGGTCTGAGGACTTTGAGAGGTTATGGGTCCGAGGATTCTGAGAGGCTATAATTCCGAGGATTCTGAGAGGCTATAATTCCGAGGACTTTGTAAGCAGCATTTGAGTCCGAGGACTTCGAAGAAGCACAATGACTCTGTGATGGCCAAAGGCAACGTCAACAACCAAGGTTGCTGAAGCGCATAAAGGTTCGAGGAGATGCTTGAAGAAAGCGCACGTGGATGCCAACTTAGAAGATTGTCTAAGCATGCACAATCTCTGTAGAGCCGTTGCAAAGCCGTTTTTGCAGAGCATAATCTACAAAGCCGTTTCTGTAGAGCACAATCTTTTGCAGGAGAGAGCCGGTGTAGAGCTGTTGTAAAGCTGTACATGCGTTAGACGGCTGTCTGTACGTGTATCCTCCACGTTGGCTTGGCCGTTACCTTTAACAGCCTGTATATATATATATTGTATGCTATGTGCAAAGGGGGGTGTGTGTAAGTTTTTCTAAGGGTGAAAGAGTGAAAAGAGAGAATATTATGAGTGCATTGTACTCTCGTTCTCCATTCTCTTCGTCTAAGGTTTGTGTTATCGTGAAACTCATATGGTGAAAATTTATTTGTGGACTAAATGTCCCGTAATTTTTTCCTTCAGTTAGAGAATGATTTTCCATGTAAAATCTATGCATTCTTTCTTTTTCTCCTATTCCGTTTGCTTAAGAGTATTTTGTTCGACCGACCATTTGCTCCAACAAATTTGGTGTCTTTGTATCCGACCAATCCTTTCCCCCCAACACATAATTGAACATATAAGTTGTATAACAATATTTAATATAAAAACCTATCCTCAACTAAGGAAAAAATATATAACAAATTTTGAGCAATATCTACTAAGAAAATTTGGTTACAAGATTCTTGAAAATTCATTCGCAAAATCTTGTATCAATAATGGTTGAATACAACCACAACACTTCCAACAAGCCATAAAAGAAGAATATAATGAGAAAAACAAACAATTAATTAGTAATATATCCTATGGTGTATGTTAGAAGAACATATTCGAATTTGACGATTGATGGACCTCAACCAAATGTCAAAAATATTTTACTTCCTTCTTTTCCTACTTTTATATCTCCATGCGGTGCCTCTTGTATTTTAATGCTCCAAATTTTGAACTAAAAATTGTATCAAGGTTTTTATACATATTGCTGGCGATCAAATGCTTGATAAACACCCGCTCATATGCCACTCGGAGGTTGAACGCCATAGGCAAATTTTGTATGTGCACATCTTCTACTATCGACGCATGAGTGCCACACTATGCGCCTCTCAGGCGTGCTTGCTACTTCTATTTGTGCAAATGCACCTCTAAAGGTGCTATTCTTTCACATCACTTTAATCCTTTGATTGTTTAAATCTTTGCATTAAAACTGAATGAACCATCAGATCACTTGTCAATAGGATGTGGGACTCACAAGGGATTAATCCAAAATCTAACATGAGATGCCGGAGATTTAATGGTCATAGATGCCGCTATTATGCGGGCAATCGATTAAAAGTATTTTATTGAATTCTTTCTATTTAAAAGCTGAGCTTCAAGTATATTCAGTCTATTCTCGTTGCATCTGGAAATAGTCAAAAACTTGCTTGGCCTTAAAAAAAGTGGGGTTTGAATGAAGTTTGCAGTATGATAATCTTGAGGTCAGTATTTGGTTTTGTATCTTGAGTTTATTAATGGTGGAGATCTGTTTTAGTAAAGGTGATAAATAATTATTGAACTATCTTTTCTCTAAGCATCGTAAAAATAGCTGTTTCGTGTACATCATACTGGTGCAAAAAATTTGTATCCGCAGGCATGAGATCACTGGGATTGTCACAGAGGTTGGAAGTAAGGTACAAAAATTTAAACCCGGAGACAAAGTTGGTGTCGGCTGCTTGGTCGGATCTTGCCGCTCTTGTGACAACTGCTGTAATGATCTTGAGAACTATTGCCCCAAGATGATACTCACCTATAGCTCCACCTATTATGACGGCACGATAACATATGGAGGGTATTCTGATATCATGGTTGTTGAAGAGCAATTTGCCATTCAGATTCCGGAAAACATCCCGCTCGAATGTGCAGCTCCTCTGCTCTGTGCCGGGATCACAGTTTATAGTCCCATGAAATATTATGGCCTCGACAAACCCGGAATGCACGTTGGTGTTAATGGCCTCGGGGGGTTAGGCCACATCGCTGTTAAATTCGCTAAGGCTTTTGGGATGAAAGTTACTGTCCTAAGTACTTCTGTTAACAAGAAGGATGAAGCTATTGGCCGTCTTGGTGCTGATTCCTTTTTGGTCAGCCGTGAGCCTGATCAAATGCGGGTAATTAACGATAAATATTCATTATCATATAAGATGTGTGTTTGTTGTTAAGCCTGTGATTAATTTTGGGCAAAATTCTGAAGCCGATTATGTGGGCGATATTGTAGGCTGCGATCGGGACAATGGATGGCATTATTGATACAGTTTCTGCTTTTCATGCTCTGTCGCCGTTGATTAGCTTATTGAAGACGAACGGAAAGCTCGTGACGGTTGGGCTCCCTGACAAACCACTCGAGCTGGCAATATTTTCGTTGATTCTTGGTGAGCAATTTATTATGCCCATGCTGCAGGCATAGATCATCCTCAATGGCACTCACAGATTGCCGTTGTGTAGTTTTGTTTGTACCATTTATCATAATTCTAAACCAGTTTTATTGGATTCTTTGGAAATATAATGATGAGCGTTCAGAAAGCGATTTGAATATTTCAATGTTGGCAAATATATATATTTACACCCAGCTGAACTATGTTATGTTATCCTTAGCTCTGATCTTAGTAAAATGATGCATGGCTTCTTAACAACTGATACAGGAACCTTATTAATAAAGTCTGATAATGCAGGAAGGAAGATGGTGGGTGGAAGTGCAATGGGGGGTCTGAAGGAGACACAAGAAATGATTGATTTTGCGGCAAAGCACGGCGTGAAACCGGAAATCGAGGTTATTCCCATTGATTATGTGAACACGGCCACGGATCGGATTCTGAAATCGGATGTCAGATACCGTTTTGTCATCGACATTGGCAACACTCTGAAAGCCTAGTAGCCTGCTTGCGCCAAAGAGGAAAGGCGCAGGCAGCCTCCCCGGTTCTCTTCAGAAGACCTTGCTTCTCTGCCGGCTTTGCTTTATTGTCATTAGTATTGTTACTGTTATCGTTTTAAACTATGATAAAGAACTTACGTGGGTTCTGGAATAACGTGTCTGGTGAACTATAATTCTAAGAAATTACACTCTCTATGTTTTGAATAATTAATGGCGTTGTAAACGTAGGTTGATCTTTTGTTTCTATAATATTCGATTTTTGTCCGATTTAAATTGATATTATCTGTTTATTTTAGATTAAATTAGATATATTAAAAATAATTGTGTAATATGAATTTGAAGAAAATTTTAAATAAGGAAGCATATTTGCACTTGAGGCATGCCAGATGTGCGCTCATATGCATTTTACACATTAAGGAGCATCCGAGAAGCCCTTGAGATGGCGGTCAAGTGCAGAATCCAAAGTTGGCACATTCGAGGGGTGCCCAAGGGATCGCTCATACATGCATGGGGTCAGGTGCGGCGCCTGACGTGTACCTGAATATCGCTCGTGCGTTGATTCGACTATATGAGGAGTAGCGCGTACTATTTTGATCATTTTCGGGTATGAAGAAAAGAAAGTAGAGAGAAAGAGGAGAAGAAAGAAGATAGAGGAGTAATGTGATTTTGAAGCATACTTTTATCAGATTTGTTTAGTTGGAGGTTGCGATAAGTATCCTTATACCCTATTATTGATCTATTTTCGTTTTCAGTTATTTTGTTTACATTTGGTGAATTTAATACATGCATGTCAGTTTATTTATCCTATTTGACTCCCTTGTATATACATGTCACTTTTACCTATTATTTTGAGGTTTTATTTCAGTTTTGCTATTATTTGATAATTTTATTTGTTTTATAAAAAATGGTAAATATTTTGACGTATTATACTTATGTTTAAATATATTTGAAAAGAAAAAGTTATGAAAACTTGCATGTGGGCCGCACACGTGGTATCCATGCATTATATTTTAGGTCAGACTTTATTCTATGTATTCAATTTGCTATGTGACCTTTTTCGAGGAAAATATTTTGTCATTGATCTTTTCGAGTGGAAGCTTTGACTTTTTTTTACTATATAAGAAAAGTATTGTGATTTGTAATATAGAGGTCATTCCCAATTTCTATTTTTATAAAAATTATCGTAAGAAATTAAACGAAACTAGTATATTCTAACATCATAATATATCAAACAGACTTGAGAATATACTAATTCCACAGGTGACAAAAGATAGCGGTTTCATCTCCGTTTATAGGAAAAAATATGTGGATGGTCCTGCCTGTAAGTTTAAATAGTAGTGATATAGTTTAAGGTTATTGAGAGTTAGAATAACTATTCCTCAAATTAGTCTTTCGGTATTTAGTTATCCGATTTGTATATATTTTAGATTTTTGATATGTTTTACCTACATTAATTGGTATTTGAGATTTCGTTTAAAATTCGCAAGTTTTGCCTGCAATTAAGATTCGGTTGGTTTCGTACATTTTGAACTTCGCTTCGGATTATACTTTTGAGTACAAGACCATATTTAGACTTTCGTTGGTTTAACCCATCGAATATTTAGATTTTGACTTTTTATAGGTTTTCGTATACGTTTTAATTTCCTTCGTTCTATTTATGAACTCATCGATTTATTATATATATTATACACCTATACTTGTTAAACATTCGACTCATATTTTTCATTACTTCTTATCCTTTCAGATTAGTGGGTTTTAAAGACATTTCAGGGAGTTCAAATGCAAATTAAATTGAAATCTCTCTTATATTTGGTGAGTTTTAGCTTTATATTCGTAAATGACGTATTTTGGTATTGTTTGGGGCAGTAGATAGAATGTTGATAATATGTTGTATCGTTAAAGAGACAGTATTCAAATTATTTGATTAGTTAGATTTTATAGTGTTTGGTTTGTTATGGTTCGATGATTTTGTTTGTGTTGTTGTGGGTAATTTATTTCTTACAATATTTTTGAATAGGTCGTGATTGTTTATTTATCTGGTTGCATCAATCAAAGAGATCCTGTGAATGTATGATAGTATTATTGTTTATTATCTTCGGTATGGTCAAACTGTTAGATTAGTTATTAAGTCACGTCTAAATTTTGGATTTATTTTGATTATTGTTTTTTATTTAGAATTTAATTTTATGAATTATAATTATTCTAAATTATTATTAGAATTTATTTTAATTTAGGGTCATGACAGTTTTTTACCATTATATAATAATAATAATAATAATAATTATTATTATTATTATTATTTTAAATCTTATGAATTATATATATATATATATATATATATATATATATGTACTTTCTATTAGACAGAGAATGTGGGTGGTACACAGGATGATAATAAGCAGTGGAAAATCTTCACTTTAATAGTTATTTTGCAGGTCATAGTTGCTTGATGATTCTATGTCCTTAAAATAGTGTTAATTTCCTGGTAATTATTTCTTTTTATTTTCTGAGAACTTTGCCCTTGTCTTATTTTTTGTTGGGTAAATAGCTTTTATTTTAGTAAAAGAAAATTTATAATAGTTACAATTTCATCTAAATTTATTTTATTTTACATTATATAGTAGTATATATGTGATGACAAAAAAAAAATAAGTATAAAACAAATAAAATAAATGGATGTTTAAAATTCGATAAAAAATTATATTAAAATTTATAATTTAGATTGTATAAAAATAAAGTTTATAATAAATTTAAAAATAGAAATATACAAAATCTTTATTTTTAATTTTTATGAATATTTCTCACCAAATTCTGTCATTTTTTGAGTCTGCCAGTAATGGGTGTGAACATCCTGCATTAGACTATAACATTAGAAAATTATATAATATTTGAAAGTAAATTATCAATAATTATTTTCAATTTAATTTATAAAAGAAATAATTATTATATTTCAGGATTAAGGTTTTGAAAAGCTAATGATAACTATTGTCATATTTCAATTCACATATGGTTAAGGGCAATTAATCTTACTGCGAGTAGCATCTCAAATATATTTTATAAAATTATAATTAAATAAGATGTTAAAAATTCTATTTAACATATCTTATTTATACATATTTTATAATTTTATCAATTTAAACATGTACGGATTAAAATAGTTTCTCCTTCATATAGAAACAGTTTAAATTCAAAAAATAATCGGCAGCAAAATTTAAGAAAAAAGTAGAGCCAACTTATAGATAT
Organism: Nepenthes gracilis; assembly: GCA_033239525.1. Lineage (NCBI taxonomy): Eukaryota > Viridiplantae > Streptophyta > Magnoliopsida > Caryophyllales > Nepenthaceae > Nepenthes > Nepenthes gracilis. The sequence goes on from BSYO01000007.1 coordinate 18,420,588, forward strand.
TGTAAAAAATTTGAGAAATATTTTAAATAAAACATTGTCATATTAAGTATGTACCACTCTAATTCTAGATTAAGATGTACCAAATTATGTGACAAAATAGAATGGGGACACTTATCATTGGACCTAAGGGGATGTCTTTAATCTGCCATGTAAATGTATAAATCCAGTAGAATTTGATTATTCTACTTAAAAAAAAAAAAAGATGACCTTTAATGGTGAAAAAATAATAACCGTATAAATTTTTATCGTTAATAATAATAATAATAATAATAATAATAATAAATTTTGATGATAAAAAATTTGAGTGCTTCTACATATATAGTGATAATGGTAAAATTTTGCCATCACTATTAAAATTATTTATACATTTATAGTGATAAGATTTGATTTATCATGACTAGTTTAATACTTTTATTGTTTATTATTGTGTTGCTATTAAAATATTTAATACTAAAATTTATTGTGGCGGAGACGGCGTCCTTTCTATGGTTAACCAAGCTGATTAAAGACCACCCTGCTGATTTCAAGAGGGACTTCTTCGTCTCTAGGGCAGAGACCAAGAAGGTGAATTGGGGGCCGCCTTTTCCGGTTTAAAAGCCCATGCCACCAGCGAGGCTGATGCGGTCGGAGGACTCCAAGGGTCTGCCCATCCGCATGCGCCACACAGATGAGGGCTTCATTGGCCCGTTGCCTAAGAAGGTGTTGGAGACGCCTTCCTCTTCGTCGTCATGCCCCGATTACATCACCCCTGGGATCTGCAGTGGCCCCGGCAACACCACGGGCCTGAAAAGAACCTTTGAAGACCTGCCGGTGGCCATGGGAGGAAACATTATCTTGGCGTAGCCCTTGCCGCAGGCGGCTCCTCGAGCGGTGTAGACAGAGTCTTTTACGGAGCCCGTCTGTGAGCCAGTGGTGGAGGCACGGGAGCCATCTGTTGGCTTTCCAGTGGTGCGGACTCCTGCTGTGGAGCTAATGGCAGAGTTTGATCCTTCGGCGGCTGACGCGGAGGCCGTAGTCGGAGAGCCTGCGGATGCTATGGATGACGTTGAGGAAAGGCTGCTGGATGAGATTCTGGAGGAGGTTGCCACCAGATCGGCTCCAGAGGATGTCGCTCTTGGTCCACTGCCACTTGGGCCAGGTCTGGAGGCTAGGTCCGAGACACCTGCGAGGAGACTTTGGGAGGTATGATTCTTGGTAATAGCTTCCGCGTACTTTCTCCTTTCCCAGATTTCTAACTTGTTTCCTGTTTGTCTTTTGTGCAATCGAGGAAGCTAGCTTCTGCCGTCATCAAGGTGGTGGAGCAGTGTGACCAGGTGATCGCCGATAGGGAGGCAGAGATCACCTGGCTGGATGCTAGGCTGGCTGCTTGGGGGGAAGAGCACCGTGAGGAGACTGCTGCCCTCGAGGCTGTCCTGGCAGGAGTGGAAACAGAGAACGCCAACTTGAAGGCCGAGGTTGCTTGTTTGAAAGAAGAGGTTAAGTAAGCCAAAACGCGCATCAGTCGACTTGCCGGGTGGGTATCAACCTTGGAGAATGACTTGAGTCTCCGTATCCGCCCCCACGAGGTTGAGGGCACGATGCACGGTGGCTGTTAGAGGGGATCAACGTCAGTCGACACATTATGCAGTTGGTCGATCCCGGCTTCCCCGTTGACCTCATTAATCTGGCCAACAGAGCGGCGCAGCATAAAGACGACCTCGTGGGGGACAGTTAGAGGCTTCTGTCGCCCCCGTAGCCCCTTATGTTGTATATTTTTGGGACCTCCCTTATATTCATGTACATAAGATGTACCTTTTGAAACATTTGGAAACAATAAAATGGAAGTTTTTTCAACTTTATGTCCATTTACCTTTACTGCTTTTGTGTTTGCATTCTCGTTACACTAAATGGCCAACTTGGTTGCCTGTTGCCATTGTTGTGCTGCCTAAGGAGCGAGGTCCTTAGGCTTCGCAGGCGGTTGTATTAATCAGTCTGGTGGCGTTGCCCAAATGTTGACTTGGGCGGCCAATGTGGAGAAGGATGCTTCTCTCTCTGACCATCGCTGACTGATCACGCTATCTCCTCGTAGAGGAGGTCGTTGCGTGTGCTGCGTAAGTCCCCTAAGATTTTGACCACTATTGGGCCACTTGGATGACCAAGGTTTAGATACGACCGCTAACGAGCCGCTTGAATGACCGAGGTTCATATTACACCGCTTATGGACTACCTGGATAACCGGGGTTTATAGCAGACCGCTTTCGGGCCACCTGGATGACCAGGGTTTAAATACGACTGCTAATGGGCCGCTCATATGACCAAGGTTCACGTTCAACCACCTGTGGGCCGCCTGGATGACCAGGATTTATTAACGAGAGGGTGAGGACCCTCCCGACTTAGGGGCAATCTAGGTCGTGTAATCCTGTAAAGCAAACACATATACATGCACATAGGAAGGGTAGGCAGTATGCTAAGTAAACACTTGTTTTGGCAAACTTAAAACAAGCAGGCGAATGCACACGCACACAATAATGCAAATGCGTACCTGCGCCTTCTACTGGAAGTAGCGTCTGAGGTGGGTCGCATTCCACGTTCGCGGAACCAGCTTTCTGTCCTAGCTCTGGAGCTTGTAGGTCCCGTTTCGCAGGACGACGGAAACGAGGAAAGGCCCTTCCCAATTAGGGGAGAGCTTATTGCTGCAAGCCAGCTTGGCTGTGGCTTCGACGCCTCGCAGGACTAGGTCTCCAACATCGAATCGCCGTGCCTTAACCTTTTTATTGTAGTATCGGGCAATCCGATGTTGGTAGGCCGTCCCATACTCTGGCGGCGTCACGGGCTTCCTCTAACAAATCTAGGTACTCCCTGATTTTTTAGAAGTTAGTCAGTGGGTCGAAAGACTCCACCCTAAGACTTGGAAGCCCGATTTCGATCGGGATTACCGCCTTAGTCCAGTAACAGAGGCTGAAGGGTGTCTGCGTGTTGGTTCCTTTGGGGTTGTTCGATAAGACTAGAGGCTAGAGGGGAGCTCATCTGCCAAGGAGCCCCCTGCGTCCTCCAGCTTAGTTTTTAACCCATGGAGTAGCGTTCGGTTTGTGACCTCCATCTATCCATTCGCTTGGGGGTATGCCACTGAAGTGTGGACCAGCTTGATACCAAGGCTGGCGCAATACTTGGTGAAGCATTTTCTCGGAATTGGGTCCCCTTGTCAATCCACAACAACCTTGGGGATGCCGAATCTACAAATGATGCTCTGGCGGAGGAATTCTAAGACATTATGCTCAGTAATCTTTGCTAGCGGGATGGCCTCGACCCACTTGGTGAAGTAATCGATACCCACGATGATGAACTTCCTTTGCCCCGTGGCAATGGGAAACTGGCCGAGAAGATCGAGCCCCCATTGCGCAAAGGGTCAAGGGGCCTGAAGAGCCTTCAGGTTTGCATACGGCTGGTGGTGAAGGTTGCTGTGAAGCTGGCAGCTTTAACATTTATTCACAAACTCAAGCGCATCCTTTTTCATCAAGGGATAGTAGTAGCCCTGGCGCATGACCTTGAAGGCTAAGTTTTTTCCGCCAATGTGCGATCTGCAGATGCCGAGATGGATTTCGCCTAAAGCGTAGTCAGCCTCTTCGGGAGTTAGGCATCAGAGGTATGGGGTCGAGTAGCCACGGCGATATAGCCGTCCGTCAACCACAGTATACCAGCCGGCCATCTTCCTGATCCGTTTGGCCTTCTCCGTGTCCTCTGGCAATGATCCGTCAGGCAGATAATTAAGGTAATGCGTCATCCAGTTTTTCGCTTCGAAAATCTGCATTGCCTTTTGTTTCTCGATGCTAGGAGCGTTTAGGATCTTTCGCATATCCCTCGAGTACTGTTCCAGATTTTTGGCTGCTGCGGCTCTGGCCAACTGGTCCGCCTTCCAGTTTTCAGTTCGGGGAACATGAATCAGGGTCATCTTGTCGAAACCCTAGGCGGCCTCCCTTGCCTTTGCCAAGTATGTGGCCAGGTGAGGGTTGTTCGTCTCAAAGCTCCGTTAACTTGGTTAACGATTAGCTTGGAATCGCTGTAAATTGCCAATCTCTTGGCAGAGCATTCCTTGGCTAATCGCAAGCCGGCTAACAGGGACTTGTATTTGGCAACGTTGTTGGTTGCCGAAAAATTGAGCCTGAGGGAGTATTTCATCTCAAACCCATCGGGGGTCGTAAGGACCACTCCAGCGCCACTGCGAGCATCGGTAGACGATCCATCCACGTGGAGTATCCATTTCGGAGCTCCGTCAGGTAGTTTCGTGCCTTCTTCAGGCTGTTCCTCGAGGACTGGGGTTATAGTTTCGACAATGAAGTCAACTAGTGTCTGCGCCTTTACAGCAGGCTTGGGCTGGAATTCGATGTTGAACTTGTCCAACTCGATAGCCCATTTTACCAACCGTCTAGAAACGTCGGGTTTCTGGAAGTATGCTTTTCGAGGTTGGTCCGTGAGGTCCCCTATCCGGTGGGCCTGAAAATAGGGCCTTAACTTCCGCGCGGAGATTATAAGCGCCAATGCCAGTTTTCCAGCGCGCGAGTAGCGGGTCTCTGGGCCGGTCAACGTTTTACTTAAGTAGTAGACCGGCCGTTGAGTGTCGGAGTCCTGGTGCACGAGAACAGAACTGAGGGACGCCTCCAACACTGCCAAGTAAAGATATAGTTCCTCTCCGCCCTTGGGTAACACTAACAATGGCGGGCTGGCCAGATACCGCTTCAATTCATCAAAAGCTGACTGGAAGTCTGTCGTCCATTAAAAACCGTTGAATTTTGTCCCTCTAAGGGCCTTGAAGAAGGGCTGGTACTTGTCGCCAAACTTCGCGAGAAAGCAGGACAGTGCTGCTAGCCGTCCAGTCAATCGTTGGACGTTCTTTATGCTCCGTGGTGGAGCCATGTCGGCGAGAGCCTTGATCTTCTTTAGGTTTGCCTCAATCCCCCGTTGGGAGACAATAAAACCTAGGAACTTACCGGAGGCTACTCCGAAGACACACTTAGTCGGGTTCAGCTTCATGTGATGTTTACGGAGCACCTCGAACGACTCTGCCAGGTCACAGACGTGGTCGCCGGTGACCTTGCTCTTAACGAGCATGTTGTCAATGTAGACCTCCATGTTGCGGACCAACTGTTTTTCGAACATTTTGTTAACCAGCCATTGGTAGGTTACTCTAGCATTTTTCAGTCCGAAATGTATCACTTTGTAACAGTAAGTGTCCTGGTCAGTCATGAACGAGGTGTGTTCCTCATCCTCCGGACTCATTCGGATCTAATTGTAACCCGAATAAGCGTCCATGAGGCTTAGCAACTCGTGTCCGGCTGTCGAGTCAACCAACAAGTCAATCCTAGGCAAGGAAAAGCTGTCCTTTGGGCAGGCCTTGTTGACGTCGGTAAAATCAATGCACGTCTGCTATTTCCCGTTGCTTTTCTTCATCAGGAGACATTAGAGAACCAGTCCGGGTAGTGGACTTCTCTATTGAAACCTGCATCCAGCAGCTTCTTCACCTCCTCTCGGATGGCGATCAGCTTTTCAACGGAGTGATTTCTCCGCTTTTGCCTGACAGGCTTTCGGCCAGGATCCAACCCTAACTTGTGGACCATCACCTCTGTCGGAATCCCAAGCATGTCCGCTAGAGTCCATGCAAAGAGGTCAGCGTTCCGTCTAGGAACGCGATCAATTCATTACGCAGTGGTCCGATAAGTGAGCCGTCGATTTGTACACACTTTTTCAATTCCTCCAGGTCCAGTGGGACTAGATCCGTGGCCTTACCGGATTGCGCTTGCTGAAGGGTTATCTCGTCTTGATGGTCAAGTTTTTCAACTATTCTAGCGCAACCGCTAGGAGTAACCTGAGACATGTAACAGGTTCGTCCAGTGACTTGATCACCCAACACCTCTCCTACACCGTAAGGCGTTGAAAATTTCATCTTGAGGTGCGAAATCGAGGTGACCGTCCTGAACGTTGTCAAATAAGGTCTGCCCAGTATGGCATTGTACACAGAGGGTGGGTCGACCACTAGGAAGGTGAGCGTTCGGCTTGCTATTTTCGGATACGTACTCAAGGTGACCTCCAGTTGGATGGTCCCTTGAACAGGCACATGCTCGTTGTCAAGGCCATACAATAGTCCTTCGACAGGTTTTAGTTAATTCTTTTTTAAGCCTAGTTTGAAGAACGCATCCAAGTAAAGTAAATATAGAACTTTCATTATCGACGAACACTCGCTTTAGCTGATAGTCGACACTACCATCCGAAATGAGTGCAGATACAACGAAGGGATAAGCATGGGGGGATATTACATGAGTTAAATCATTATCATTGAAGCTAATAGTGTTGTCTGCCGTTCATTGCTTCTTTCTCCAAGCCTGCTGTTCCTCACTGCCAGCTGGGTTCTTAGCAGGTCGGGTGGTAATCATATTAACCACCCCTACTGCAACCCGATTTCGGGGAAGAGACTGCTCCTGCCCCTCTCCGCCAACCACCCCAGAGCTCTGTCCGAAGCCCCTGACGAACTTAGTGAGGTGTCCTCTGCGAATCGATTCCTCGATTTTCCTCTGTAGTGTCTTGCAATCATTAGTTAAATGCCCAACAGAGCGATGGAAGTTGCAGTACTTCGACTAGTTTTCAGAGTCCTTCTTTAGTGGTTTTGGCCACTTCAAGAACTTCTCTCTGCGGATTTGCATGAGGACGTTCGAGTGCGTGTCCGTCAGAGACGTGAAGCTGGTGGGCCTGTAGTCTCTGTGTTCCAGGGGCCTAGTCCTGTGCTTCTTCCGACAGGAGTGATCACTACCGCCGTACTTTCTTTTTCCCTCTCTAGGGAACTATCGAGCCTGATCTGCCCACTCCGGACATTTTGCCTCGTTGGCCTCTTCTGCTGCAGCGTAGACCTGGGTGATGGACTCCGCTTTCTGGAAGGTTTGGGGATTCTTGTGTGCCGGGTGTTTGAAGAAGTCCTCGTAGGTCAGCGTGGAGATTAAAGTTTCATCTCCATGATCTGGAAAATTCGTCTGGCCTCTGCCACAAAGTAGTCCAGGAAGAGCTGTGGGTTCTCTCCCGGCTTCTGCTTGATGTGGGAGAGGTGACACGGCTGCTTAACTTCCCACGAGACGTACTGAGCCAGGAAGAGATCCGTGAGTTTTCGAAAACTGCCGATGGTGCCTGGAGGGAGGTGATGGAACCAGATTTGGGTATCTCCCTTCAGTGTAAGCGGAAAGCAGCGGCACATCGTTGAGTCTTCCAACCCTTGTTAACTCAGATGGGTGCGAAAGTAATCTAGGTGGTCAACCGGATCACTGTTCCCATCGTATGAGTCAAAGGAAGGTATCTTGAACTTAGTAGGCAGTGGACGGTTCAGGACCTCCACTGTGAAAGGAGGTCGGTCCAAGTTGATAGTGTGCTCCTCGTCCTGGAACACGCGGTTCTAAATTTTATCCACTCGCGGGTCTATGCGAGTGGCGTTTGCAGATCTCTTGGAGTTGAGGTAAGCCCTCAACTCCGTCTTGTCCCTGGAAGGTCCAGTAGTCGGTCGGCTACTGCCTCCAGTGGACCTGGCAGTACTGGAGGCTCGCTCTTGGACTGCGTTCCCGTCTTCTACCCGAGAGTATCGGAGATTCCTTCTCTCCGAACTTTCTCGCGGAGTTGTGCTCTCGGAGCTTTCTTCAGGCCTGTTCTGGCCTGGAACGCGTGAGGAGGCTGGGACCGGACTGTTCTTGGATCTCTCGGGCCTTTTGACCGGCTTCTTTTTCCTCTGGCCACCTTTTTTGGTGGCCGGCGCAGGAACGGCTACCAGAGGAGCCGCCGGTTGTTGCCGCTCATTTTGAGTGCAGAGTATTTGGAGCAGACTATTGTTGGCTTGCATCTGCTCCATCAGCTGTTGGAAGAAGGGCACTGGCACTCCGCCCATTGTCCCGTTGACCGTGGTTCCAGCAGCGTGGTCCTGGTCGGAATAAGTGATGTCTCTAGCGGGATCGCTAGTTTGGGCTCTCGTGTTCACCATCGCGTATGAATCAGAATCAGACAGTGAAAGAAGAGAGCGTTGTGCAGAGTAGTGGTTGGCTTTTGTAAGCGCTTCACACAGGCGGTACCAATGATGCGTACTTGGATCCGATTTCGAACAGATTCGGATTCGTCTGGATTATTTAACCCGATTCCGTTCGCTGAATTCGAATCCTGCACACCACTAAAGAGAACAAGAGGTCAGCGTGTCTGCGGGAGGTTATCCCACCGGAAACACTCTGACGCTCAAGTCAGTAAAAGCCTTCTAAGTAAAGAAGGTAAATGGAAAGCAAAAGAGAGAGTAGGATGGTTCGGAGTGTCGGCTTGTTGAGAACGTGAGTTCTTGATCCTTGCTCACGGAGATCGTAAGGAAGTGACGTCTCGAAAGCGTGGAAGCTTTTGGGAGCGATTCTCCAAAAGCCAAAAAGGTCTCCTAAAATTCGGAGGCCTCTGGTGGGATTGGAGGACGAACGCCTGTGTTGAGGGAAAGAGAAGATGAGCCTCTGTTAGCGTTCGTGTGGGAGACTGCAGGGAGTCTTTCTGGAAACTGATTCTTAAGGGTTCTCGGGAAGATAAGTTACAGAATGAGTAAGAGAGCTTCTGTTTCTTAGTGAGCTTCTGTGTTTGTTCGTGAGCTTGTGTGTATGTGAATGGGTATCTGAGAATGCATACAAGAGCGTCTATAAGAGCATGTAAAAGCATGAGTCCTTTAGAATGAAGACCTTAAGCTTTTATGGACAGCAGAAGAGCCTCCTTCTCTGGCATGGTGGCGTGCTCCTCTTGGACTGACAATGGCGGTCTTCTCAGAGTTGGTGGCCTGACAGTCATGATTTGACTGATCTTCTTTCTGCTACACAGTGCGACAGATCTTCAGATTGTCTCATACTTTTGTGACCGTTTTGTTGGCGTTGAAGTCGTTGCTGCTCTTTTTGGAGAAGATCAGCTTTTAGGAGGACACGTGGCCATGAGAAGATCGTTGCTTTTCGTGCACGTATTCGCCCTCCAGATTGGGCCTAGGTCGTACCAGGTTTAAAGTATTTTTGGGCTTCTCTTTATAGTGCATCCAAATCAAGCTTGAGTTATTTGTTTGCGTGCGAAGTTAGCCGCCTCTTTGAAAATCAAGGCAGTCGCTTGGCGTTGACCGTCTTAAACTTCGAGATTTGGGCCTCGTTCCTGCTTTGGCGTTTTTGATTGACCATCTAGTAGGCCGTCTTGGCCTCTCGTTGGCCTTAGCCAAAGACATATTTCGACGTACCTATCAAATACCAAATATTTTTTTTTAAAATATTGATAAATTATTTTTTTATATGAATTATAATAAAAATTATTTTTAAAATAATCGAGGCAATAAATTTTATTAATTTTTAAAATAACCAATATTTTTAAATATTTTTTAACTTTTTTAAAAATAAAATTATAATATCTAAAGCCCGACCAAACCTACCCAAATTTGATGGACATGGGATTGTTGTGACTTTTGGCCCCAAACTAGGCCTAATGCTTGTCATCCCAACTTATATACGTATCGAACTTAATTTTAATCAAACTTGCACAATATTATAAAATATAATTTATTTGGTGTAGTGGAAAAATAAAGTGTATATAGTCTATTAAAAAAATTATATAATTTTTTAATAGAGTTAAGATAAAGATCATGAGAAATAAATATAAATCAATTAGTTCATCATCTTTAATTTAAAGTATACTAGACTGTTTGGTCAATCTAATTATATAAAAATAAATAAAGTGTTTAAATTTTGCTTTAACATAAAAATATGCCGTCCATGGTCCAAACAACCGACAAGAATAAAGTTAACTTGGACAAAGTGTAGATTGAATGTAATATACACGCGAGTGCAAGCATTAAAGAATGTTAAGTAGTTAGCCAAAAGGAAATATTTTAAAGAAATTTTATAAATAATTTAAGTTTATATAATATCTTATTTACTAATATATTTTATATGATTCTAATGAGATATCGTATTATTTAAATATGTTAATTTTTTTGTTATAAAGTTAAAATTTTAATATATTTTTTCAAATAATATACACACACATACACACCCGTGAGAGTAATATTATAAGACAACCCATAGGTAGGGTGACAAATGCACCAAATACAGTCTAGATTTGCTCAAGTCTGTTTATTCAATTCATTTGATTCGTATTAAGTTAATTTAACCTAATTCATTAATTAATCTAAATTTAAATTAATGGTCCAAGAATTACTTTACTCATTTATCTTAATATTTTTATTTTGCTACTCCTTTAATTTATGTATGTTTTTTTTTTCCCTAATTTCCATCACTCTAATATTTAAGGAGCTAATCTTATAGCAATTCCATAAAAAATTACCATTTACATTTTATAAATACAATTTCAAATAAGTTTCAATTTAAAATAGATAAATAGAGTCACATTAAAAGATAAAATATTGAATAATGATATCTATAAATGTTTATAAATATTTTTCATCAGACTTTATACATAGGTTAAATTAAGTACCTGAAAGAAATATAAGTCAGTTAATATTTAAAAAAGAAAGGAAGAAGTAGACTTTGAAAAATCTGAACTGACCAAAGTAAAGGCAACCACACAGGTAGAATTTAAAGAGATGAGTGTAAGATATTAAAATTTAAAATGACAATTAAAATTGAAAACGAGACATTTTAAATACAACGCTGATCCAAATGACACGTTGCTCAATTGATACCATGTTTTCCTACCGTTTTACAAATCAAAATATTACGTATTGAAATAATTAAAAATAACACAAATAAGGAATCATCTATCATGATATTAAATGTGCTAGTATTAAATATACATTATTAAGATATATTAATATTATAAATGAATACGATAAAATTGTCTACTCAACACGTACAATTTGGTGGGGCGATGGATGAAAGCAATTACTTGGCCTAGTTTCTTAAATATTTTATTAAACATAAATTTGAATATTTTAAAATAATATCAATTTTATGAAAATATTTCATCTAACCGCGGTCTCATATATATATAACTTTTTGGATAAAATCAATCTTTTCAATAATTTTATGTGACACTTTTCCATGTAAATAGTATATTTTTGTAATATTTTACAATTTTAGAAATCATTTTTAATAAATAAAAAATTTTAAATAAAAATAATCAAAATTTAAAACACCCTAGATATGGACTATAGACGGATAAGGTCATAATTTCTTACTCATATTTAACCCGCCCAAACCGATATAACGGTCCGTCTTTTTTATTTAATCGTGATAAAGAGATCCGATTTTCATTGGATTGCTTAATATTTCGAATAAATTTGTATGACAAACCGCTTGCGTGAGTTCACCTTTGGACTCCTGAGAAGCTAAAAGTGACAACTCCCTACAAATATAAAACCATCCACCAATAACAATTATAATAAAAAATATATACTTTGATGGTATGTTTTTAGTGTTTTTTTAATATATTATTATATAACATTGCATGTATTTATTAATAATATTTTTAACTAAATTGTACTTTAGATATATATATATATTATTGTCTAATAATATAATATTATTTATTAGTTTATTTTATATAAATTTATTAATATATGTAAATATACCATTCATCATATCATTAATTATATCGGAAAGGGGCTAATTGGTCCCTTAAGACAACATTTATGATAGATATGAACCGTAGCATCTCTTAATCTATGGAGTTTCATAACCAACACGACTCTTTGTACGGGTAGTGGTTGTGGCGTAGTCTGTTATCAATTGTCCATAAATTAAATAATTTTTGTTGGGGTCCGAGGACAACTGGCCGCTCGGACAAATCCGAGTGGAGAAAAAGGCACACACCAACACAGTGAAAAATCTGAACCCCCCGTCCATCGACAATTACCAATTTAGTGGGCATAAGGAACAAAATATACAACATTTTTAACGTGGAAATCCTTCACGAATCAAAGAAAAAAAACTATGGGACAAACTCCGAATTAGGCTTCCACTATGTAAAATCGGTTACAAAAACCCTTGAGACAGAATACGAAAAATAATCTCCAGAGTAAGAAAACTCTCTTTTCCTCTTGTCTCTCTGCTTTTTTCCTCTTCTTCTTCTCACCGGTAGTGTCCTCTACTCACTTTGATTTTACAAGTGTTGTGGTAGATGGTGAACAAAGAGAGCTTCCTTCCACACTCCTGCTCCATTCCGCTCTCTTTCCGTGTTCCACCACAGCCGCTATTGTCACTACTACTTCGGTTTACTGCACCTATGGCCGTTGCCGCAGCCACATGCCTTAGACTTGCAGCTCTCACTTTGCTGCTTGCCTTATCCGTGTCCCTGTCCATATTCCTGACGTGTCTGGTGTGCTCTTTATAAATATTTTGGCTCCAAATTTTATTTATTCACCCGACCCATTTCTTGCAGATGGTTTATCATGCCAATCCTGTCTTTTCCTACGATTTTACCAATTTTCACGCTTTCCCAGGCACGCTTGCTTTGTAGGTTAACATATTCCCTGCACAGACGGAGCATGCTCTGTGTGAAAGCTATCCGCTCTATAAAATTTATCAATTCTGAAAAGTCAACTGTTCTGTGCAGTCAGCTGCCAGCATTCCAGACAAATTATCCTTGGCCATCATCTAGTGTCTTCGGTTTTCACTAGTCTATTTGGTCAACTTAGCTTTCTAACCGTCCGACTTTTGGCATTACTCCTGCAAAAGCACTCTGAAAATCTATTCAGAATTTTCACTCTAAAAATCCACTCCAGACTTTTACTCCAGAATTCTTACCTTGAAATTCCATTTTGAAATGTCCTAAAATTCCAGAATGCTCCAAAATTTCGGAATGCCCATTCCTGCCGCTTCAACCGGAATTCCAAACCGGTAAATCTATATTGAAATTCTATGCCAACATTTCTGCCAAATCGGCCTTTTGCATTCCAAAATTTTCATACTGAAAATTTCGTACCGGCTTTCCAAACCGGCCAAAACCATACCGGCATTCCAAGCCACTAAATTCCATTCTTGCTTCCTGCAAACCGGCCTTTCCTGTAAACCGGCCTTTTTGTATATCGGCATTCCATACCGATAAAAGCATACCACTAAAAGCAAACCGATAAATTTGCCACTCCAGCAAATTGGCCACTCCAAGATTTGCCTAACCGGCAAATTAGTCAACTTCACTGCAACCGATCATTTCGCTGCAACTAGTCATTTTCGCCCAACCGATTAATTTGCTGCAACTGGCCATTTCCTACGCAACCGGCTATTTCTTACAACTTTTCTCAACCGGTCAACAGGATGTTGACAGGATTTTTCTCTCAACCGGTCAACCTTTTGTTAATCGGCCTCTAACTTGCCTGACCGGTCATTTTGGTGCACCTAGACGAAATTGCCCTAACCTGGCATTTTGCCACAACCAGGCAATTTCACCCCAACCTAGCACTTTGCCACTCTGAGATTTGTCCACTCCGACAAATGGTTATCTCGAGATTTGCCTATTTTAACAAATGGTCTTCTCTAAGATTTGTCCACTCCAACAAATCGTCACTCCGAGATTTGCCTGCTCCGGTAAATAGTCTTCTTCAAGATTTGCTCACTCCAACAAATGGTCACTCTGAGATTTGCCTGTTCCGACAAATGGTCACCTCCGAGATTTGTCTTCTTCGGCAAATGGACATATTGGTCTTTGTTGTAGCCAGTTTGTAGCACTTCAAACATTACACAAAACCTATGTAATCCGATGATATGTCTGTTTGTTGATATATCCATAAGGGAGTGACCAAGCCCAACAAACTTCCCCTCACGACCTTGTGGGGTAACCTTCGCCTTTTCTTGGCGACTGCCTTCACTTGCCTTCCGACAGCTTTTTATCAATTGGGATCCCGGTGTTGGCCACCGCAAGCCTGAATGATATCATCTTTCGCTCCACTGAACCTAGAGTAGTCTAACTCCCCTTCAGTTTTTTCTCCATAGTCGAATTATTCTACCTTATATTCCATCTTAGCCACTTGAGCTCTGTCTTTGGCCATGCTCAGCTTTGCCCCTAGCTTTCTTGGCTCTGTCATTGGCCTTGCTCAGTTCCGCTTTGACCCTACTGACTCTACCCTTGGCCTTACTCAGCTCTGCCCTTGGCTCTATTGGCTCCAAAGTGTTTTTTTACCATTCTTTTTTGTGCTATACTAAATGGCAAGCTCCTCGACAATGACATCATCAAGACGAAGGTCCACAACCTCTCTCTGATACCTTTTATTGGTATTAGAAGATGATTTTATGTAACTAATCTTTGATACCACTTGTTGACACCAACACAGTAAAAAATTTGAACCCCCGTCCGTCAAAAATTACCAATTTAGTGGGCACAAGAAACAAAATGCACAACATTTTAATGCAGAAACCATTCATGAGTTGAAAGAAAAAAAATCACGGGACAAACTCCGAATTAGGCTTCCATTATATAAAATCGGTTACAAAATTTCTCGAGATAAAATATCTACTATACACCTGAGATAAAAAAAATAATTTTCAGAGTAAGGTAACTCTCATTCCCTCTTATGTCTTTATCTTTCTTCTCTTCTCTTTCTCACCGGTGGTGTTCTCTACTCACTTTGACTTTATAAGTGTGGTGGTATACGGTGAATGATGAAAGCTCTTTTTCGCACTCCTACTCTGTTCCGCTGTCTTTCTGTGTTCAATCATAGCAGCTATTACTGCTGCTGTTTCCATCTACTGCACCCATGGCCACAGCCACAGCCACTTGCGTTGGACTTGCAGCTCTCACTTTACTGCTTTCCTTGTTCGTGTCCTTGTTCACGTTTCTAAAACGCCTGGTGTGCTTCTTATAAAAACTTTGGCTCCAAATTCCATCTACTCACCTGTTTCGATTTTTGTAGATAATTTGTTATGCCAATCATGTCTTTTTCTATGACTTCACCAGTTTTTGCGCTTCCCCAGGCACACATGCTCTACAGGTCAACCTGCTTCCGGCACAGATGGCGCATACTCTACTGACAGCTACCTGCTCTACAAAATTTATAAACCCTGGAAAGTCAACTACTTTGCGCGGTCAGCTGCCAGTATTCCAGATAAGCTATCCTTGGCCATCACCTAGTGTTTTGGCCTCCACTAATCTCTTTCGTTAACCCAACTTTATGAATGTCTAGCTTTTGGCTTCACTCCTACAAAAATACTCTGGAAACCTACTCCGGATTTTCACTTCGGAATTCCTATCCTAAAATTCCATTCCGAAATGCCCCGAAATTCTGAAATACCCATTCCTGCCTCTTCAATCGGAATTCCAAACCGGTAAATCCATACTGGCATTACTGCCAAACTGGCTGTTTGTTTTCTGGAATTTTCATACCGACATTCCAAACAGGCCAAAACCATACCAACAAAAACTTGTCAAACTGGACAAAACCATACCGGCATTCCAAACCGGTAAATTTCATTCCTGTCTCCTGCAAATCGGCCTTTTTACATACTGACATTTCTTGCAAATCGACTTTTTGTATACCAAGCATTCCATACCGGTAAATCCATACCGGTGATTTCAAACCGATAAATTTGACATTCCAACAAATTGGCCACTCTGAGATTTGCCCAACCGGCAAATTGGTCACATTGGCTGCAACCTGTCATTTCACTGTAACTGGTCATTTTCGCCCAAGTGGCCAATTTGCTGCAACTGGCATTTTTTGCCAACCGGCCATTTCCTGCACAATCGGCCAATTTGCTGCAACTTTTCTCAGCCGGTCAATATTTCTTAACCAGTCAACAGGATGTTGATTGAATTCTTCTTTTAACCGGTCAACCTTCTGTTTACTGGTCTCTTGCTTGCCCAAGCAGTCATTTTGGCGCAACCGGGCAAAATTGCCCCAACGTAGCATTTTGCCGCAACCGGGCAATTTCTCCCCAACTCGTCACTTCGAGATTTGCCTGCTCCGGCAAATAGTCACCTCTGAGATTTGCCTACTTCGACAAATGGTCATCCTGATTTTTATTGCAATCAATTTGTAATACTTCGAATATCACACAAAATCTGTGTAATCTGATAGCGTATCTGTTTGTTGAGTTACCCGTCCAAACCGATATAACGGGTGACTTTTTTGTTTAATCGTGATAAAGAGATCGGATTTTAATTGGATTGCTTAATATTTCAAATAAATTTGTATGACAAACCGCTTGCGTGAGTTCTCCTTTCCACTCTTGAAAAGCTAAAAATGACAACTCCCAACAAATATAAAACCATCCACCAATAACAATTATAATAAAAAATATATACTTTGATGGTACGTTTCAAGTGTTTTTTAATATATTATTATATAACATTACATGTATTTATTAATAATAATTTTAATTAAATTGTACTTTAGATATATATATTATTATCAAATAATATAATATTATTTATGAGTTTATTTTATATAAATTTATTAATATATGTAAATATGTCATTCATCATACCATTAATTATATCAGAAAGGGGCTAATTGGTCCCTTAAGACAAATTGAGGAGGTTACATCTATGACACATATGAACGGTAGCATCTCTTAATCTATGGAGTTTCATAACCAGCACGACTCTTTGTAATGGCAGTGGTTGTGGCGTAGTCTATTATCAATGGTCCACAAATTAAATAATTTTCAAACCAAAAATTAAATATTCGTGTGATTTGAGAAAATTTATGTTCGTCATTAAAAAATATATATTATTTTTAAATATAAAAATATATCTTTATATTTATTTAGAGAATTACTTATATATATATATATATGATATATAATTCTATTATTTATATAATAAAAAATAAATAATTATTTAAATATTATTTTTATAAAAAATAAAATTATCAAGAAAATTATTTCACGACGGTTCAAATTCTAATTAATTCAAATTTTTATTTGAATCAATATCTTATTTATTTGAGGTGCTACCTCAAATAGAGTCAACTAAATTGTTTTTTAATTATTAATTTAAAATTATAAAATAATTAGGAGTCATTGAAATGAATGGTTGAAAGCAGTAAAATAAGGTAGACTTCACTACAATTTGAGAGTCGTACCAGTTGAAAACATAATAGTATAAAATTAAGATATATTAATATTTTGAATATCAATAATATATAAATCAAGTTCAATCAATTTAGGGGATTTGGATACGGTCACTCATGAAAGAGAAATTGGCCCAATTTTTATTAAATTTTTTTGGTGTGTTCTTAAATTCAAATTACTGTTAAATTAGGAAACTACTTAATTTCTCCCAGTGGGTCAAATCGAGGGGGTCTAGTCTCTGCTCCTAATAACTTGAATTTCGTACACCACAATAAATCAACAAGAGGTCAGAGGATGGTGGGATACGTTCTTAATTATATTTTTCGACGTTCAAATCAGAATTTTTTTACGTTGGAGAGAAAGATGAAAGATATAAGGAATACGTGTATGCAACAAGAAAGGGGAATTGAGTATGGGTTGAAGGATTAGGCTTCGAGAGATGCACTCTATGTGAAGCGGCTTGAGCAAGGGTCATTCTTGGGTTGAGTGGCTTGAGAGAGAATATGCACTCATAGGCGGAGTGGCTTGAGAGAAATAGCTCTATAATCATTCAGGGATGCTTGAGGGCAAAGATTGTTCTGTCCCTTTTTCCGCAGGAGTGAAAGGGGTATTTATAAAATTAGGTCAGTGTGACCTCCACGACTAATGTCGGCCACACTGACAGATCCACTAAATTGTTTTCGTGATCGTACACGGGGTACAAATGGTAATTATGGCCACCAGGGAACATTCCTTTCCTTTTTAGGATGATGCTGGAGATCGGTGCATGACAATTTTCTTTCGAAAAGATTCGCTAAGTCGTAACTGTCGTCCTGAGATGATGCACAATCATGGGTAATATTTTGAGAATATTTATCAAGCTGTCGAGACAGTTGCCGTGGCCGCATTATGACAAGTTCTTCCCATTTGCCTGTGTTGCGTTGTCCGCGTGTCTGTGGCCACCCAGGAGGGGCAACCATGGGTGAATCACTGCGCACAACCTTAATCGCACATTCTTTGCTGAACAGTTTTGGATCAACCCGTGCGGGCCAGCAGATCCATTGTCCGATCCTTTTACCTGATAGTCCATGAGAGGGGCCTCTAACATCTGAGCTTCTCTCCGTTCAATGGGCCGATTTGCCCTCTGCCGCACCTTCTAGGTCGTGACTTGGGGAAAATGTCTATTGGGCCACTTCTACCCCCCACAAACTAGGCTCTAGGTCGGCCCACATTCTGCTAAACCCATTATTAGCCTCCCATGTTAGGAAGCCCGACTTATCAACTCCTAACATGTTCATTGATAAGACGATAACTGTAGCTCTACTTGCGTGCTTCTTCCCTAGGCGCTTTGATGATTTGCTGCTCGGTGAGGGAGGATTTGATTCACTGTCTCCAGCGAGATTTGGGGTGATTCTTTGATTTTGGTGTTATCTTCTCATTTTAATGCTTGCCGATCTCCTCCTCAGCTATAAATGAAGGGGCCCTCATCACCTTACACCACGAACCATCTTCCCTAGCTACGCCGTGCGAGAGTTTAGAGTTAATAAGGAACCTATGCTGCCACTAGCCAAAGTTGGAGGAAGCGCTTCTCCGATGTTCGAAGTCGAGGATGCTTTTAAAGACTGCCTTGGTTCCTTTCTTTTGCATGGAAAACTAACTTGGTTTCCCTCTTTTGTGTCCGGCCTGGGCTTGAACTCGCATTAGGGGAGGGAAGGCCTGGGTTCCGGTGGTTGTGCCCTCTCTTTCTTTCGATGTTGTGTAGTCCTCTCTAGTACCAGTTTGAAAGAGGGATGTTCTTGTTTCCCAAAGGGGGAGCGGATGCTTGTTCTCCTTCACTTCCCCTACTAATTTTAGAAATTGCTCAATGGTAGGCTGCCTAAGAGGGGATTCCTTTCACCCATCAGAGATTGCCCGTCTGTTGCATCAGTTGATATTCCGAGTGGCTTCGTGGCACCAGCACATGAGCCTCCCGTTGGGGCCTTCTTTGCAAGGGCCAGTCAATTTACAGCTGTTGGGTCACCTTTTCATGTATTTGTTATTCCCTTTGAGTTATACGTCCGCCATTGTAAGTTTGTATTTTGTAAAAGGAATTAATAAATAGAACTTTTCGAGTATTGTTTATTTGCATGTTGTATGGCTTTAATATTCTTACTTGTCATGATTGGTTGAGGCACTTGACGATTATTTCTTGTCATGCAATTTCTAGTAATTCAACAATCTGAAATGCTAGCAACCTAATCCGTAAGGATTTGTCCTGAGCGCTTGGTCGGGGCACACGCCATTCGAATCGGTCTTAAGTCCATCGAGGCAGCCAGTTTATCACTATTTTGAAAAATGGCGTGTCAATGTATCATTACTTGTGCAGCGCCGCCGGCTTGCTTATGTAGGTACTTAAGTTGGTAGCTGCCCGCGAGTAGTATAAGGAGGTGTTACATCAATCATCATAATTGACTCGATAGATTGGTGCATAGCGGCACTTGGAGGTGCAAGCACGTGCTACAGTCATTACGCAAATGTGCCTGTCTGATTCCTCATGTGATGCCATTTCAGGGCCAGGGTTTTGGCTATTTAAGCACTAGTCCCTTGTCGTTTCTGCACTTCTCCATTCTTTGAATTACTTGACCCCAATTCTCCATCTTTTTATCTCTGGTTTTTTTGGCTTCTCGAGTGTTGCTACAATTTCTTCTATTCTGTCTAGTAGGGACGTGGCGTCTCTGTGCAGGAAGTATGGTATCTCTAGAGACATTCTGTACATTATTCCCAAGCTCAACAACACAGCTTGCATCCTTCCCTCAAGCTTTATTATCATTTATGAGGAGCACTTGAAGGCTGGCCTTCGGATTTCCCTTGTGCGGGAGTTGAGTGAGGTTTTGAGGGCTCTAAAGATCCTGATGGCTCGTCTCCACCCCAACGCCCTCTGATACCTAATTTCCTTGTACGTCTTTTGTTGCACCAAGGGGCTTTCTCTAGATGCTTAGGGCGTAAAAGTGGTCTTTCGCTTTAATTAGAAATATGACTGGATCTCCTTCATCCCTCACTCTACATTCAAGATAAACAAGGGGGACCCCAACTTCGTGAAATGATGGAAGAACGACTTATTCTACTTGGTGGTCAATCCTTAGTGGAGCATCCCGAACAAGTGGGGCAGAGTCAATGATGTCTTCTCTGGCGACGTTATGGGGCAGGAGGAGTGGATGACACGTGGTCTGATGAAGCTTATCATGGATAACGTTGCCTACTTAAGCCGCAGTGGCCGCTGGCTCACCAGAGAAGTGTTGGGGTCACTCTCTTGTGGTGATTGTGTCCGCGGACCAGTGGAGACAAATGCACGAGGACTCCTCAGAGGTTCATATCCGAGAGGTTGACATGGACGAGGACGTTTGGAGAAATCCGAAAACGTCTGTCCTCGGGGCAGCTGGATGAATCGGACGAGGACTACTCAAAGGTATCATGTCCGAGAGGTGGACATGAACGAGGACGCTGGAGCCTAGGCGTTGACTTTCTCTCTCATGTAGGCCTGCTGCAGCGGCGTGTTGCAGGTGGACAGTTGACCCACTCCGATTGGACATTCGGGCGGCTTCAACTTCCAAGGTGGCAGGCCTGCCATTCTGACAAGCAGGAGGCGTGCGACGGCCATGGCAGGCCTAAGGGGACGTAGCCCTGCCACCCTACTGGCAGTAGGGTGGCTGGGTGGTCGGCCACGTGGCCCTCCCCTGGTATTATAAATAGGCTGCGTAAGATTGAGAGTGAGAGAGAGAGCTTGAGAAAGCTGGTGAGTGCAAGTAAAAGTAAAAGGACTATTGTGAAGGAGAAGAGGAGTGCACCACCGGTGAGAGAAGGGAGAAAGAGAAAAATAGAGTGAAGAGAAAAGAGAATGCTTTTCTCGGTTTGCTCAGGAGTGTTTTCCTCTTTAACTTCTTGGGTGTGTAGCGGATACTCTCTCTTGGAGGTTTGTAACCTATTTTACATAGTGGATTTGCTGTTGACTCTGCTCCCGTGGTTTTTTCCTTCGGTTCCAGAAGGGTTTTCACGTTAAATCTGGTGTATTTCTCCTTCCTTGTTGGCTGTCCGTCCGAGCGCTGTCTCTCTGTCCGAGTGATTTGTCCTCTCGGTCATTGCGCTTAGCAACATTCTGTCCGAGCGCCCGTTTTGCCCCAACAAGTGGTATCAGAGACTGGTTCGTGAACCGTCGGTTGGATGGCATCGTCGGTAAAGAATGGGACGTTCAGTGTAGAGCAGTTCAATGGGCAAAATAATTTCATCCTCTGGCAGGAAAGGGTGAGGAATATTTTGACCCGGGAAGGAACGGTAATAGCTCTTCGAAAAAAGGAGGAGAAGCCGGATAAACTGTCCGAGAACCAGTGGCAGGAAAAGAGGGATCTTGCCAACTCCACCATTAAGTTGTGTTTGGCGGACAACACACTCCAAGAGGTCCTCGGACTGCCAGACCCGGCCGAGGTCTGGGACAAGCTTGAGAGCCGTTACAAGTCCAAGTCCTTGACAACTAGGATGCATATAAAGAAGCAGTTTTATGGCCTATGGTTGTCGGATGGGGAGAGCTTTGAGAAGCACTTGGACGAGTTCCATCGGCTGGTAACACAGATGTCAACCCTTGATGAGAAGATCAAGGACGAGGACAAAGCGTTGGTATTGCTGGCATCCTTGCTGTCATCGTACGATCATATTGTCACGATGTTGCTGTTCGGAAAGGACACGTTGAAGCTGGACGAGGTTATAGCTTCCCTGCTTATGAACGAGTCTAGGCGGAGGGAAAGCGGTGAGGCCTCCAGCTCTCGGGAAAGTGTTCTGGTGACGACCTGCAGTCGGGGACGAGGGAGATCTGACCGAGGACAGGGTGGCAGGATGGAGAGGAGCAACAGTCGGAGCAAGCTTGAAGGAAGGAGTTGCTTCTTGTGTGGCAAGAAAGGCC
Organism: Nepenthes gracilis; assembly: GCA_033239525.1. Taxonomy (NCBI): domain Eukaryota; kingdom Viridiplantae; phylum Streptophyta; class Magnoliopsida; order Caryophyllales; family Nepenthaceae; genus Nepenthes; species Nepenthes gracilis. The sequence goes on from BSYO01000007.1 coordinate 18,442,518, forward strand.
ACATAAAGAAGGATTGTTCGCGGAGGAGGCAGGACCAGGCGGGCAGAAGCGATTGTCAGGATCAGGTTGATGATCCGGAGACCATTGCCTTCTGCGGAGACCTCCTGGTGGTCCACGTAGGGGAAGCACCGAGCAGCCCATGCCAGGAGACGAGTTGGGTGATGGACAGTGGGGCCTCACACCATGTGACACCGAGGAAGTCCCACTTCAGGAACTACACGCCCGTTGGCCGAGGGGTGTTGAAGATGGGTAACGGTGGCTCGTCTAGGGTTGTTGGCATTGGGGATGTTTGCTTGAGGACAAGCAACGGGAATACGCTCGTACTGGAGGGCGTGCGATATGCCCCGGATTTGAGGTTGAATGTGATTTCAACCGGGAAGCTTGATGAGAAAGGCTTCAAGACAGCGTTTGACGACAGCCAATGGAAGCTCACCAAAGCCGCCTCAGTGTTGGCAAAGGGAAGCAGGACATCAGGGCGATATCTGATGAGAACTTGCATTGCCAAAGGAAATGCCAGGATGACCAACGGGGGCAGTGGTCAAGGTGGCAAGGGAGGATGGCCGGGTGGTAGCAGAGGACGTCCGAGAGGCAGGAAGAGCCAGCAGAGCCAAGGACGGAGCTGTGCAGAGCCAAGGGCGGAGCTGTGTAGGGCCAAGGGTGGAACCAGCAGGGCCAACGGCGGAGGGCCAAGGGTGGAGCTGAGTAGAACCAACGGCGGAACCAGCAGGGCCAACGGCAGAGCCAGCAGGGTCAACGGCGGAGCTGCGGTGGCCAAGGCCAAAGGGAAAGGTGCTGAGGACGTGGCTCAAAGTCTGAAGACAAAGGGCGGAGTAAGTCACGTCCTCGGTACCAGAACCAGGAAAGCAAGGGAGAATGACAAGGCCGCAGAAAAGGAGCTGAAGGAGAGTGGGTTTACTCCAAGTTCAGTAGGATGGAGGAAGGTGTCATTCAGGCTTGCGGAGGACAACGCTGGATTCCCAGTTAAGGGGAAGGTGCCGGGAGGCAGGCGATGACGGTCGCCGGATAGAGGCAAGTGTGTTCAATCCACTCGGATGTGAGTGGAAGAGACAACTCCCTCTATGTACCTATGACCGCGGGGGGGAAAGGACGCGGACCCTTTGAAGTAGAGGCTGATGCCGGAGTCCAGATTCAGGGGAAGTTGCCGGGAGGCAAGAGATGACAGTTGCTCAACAACGGGGTTCTTCACAAGATCGTGAGGGGAAGTTTGTTGGGGTCACTCTCTTGTGGTGATTGTGTCCGCGTACCAGTGGAGACAAATGCATGAGGACTCCTCAGAGGTTCATGTCCGAGAGGTTGACATGGACGAGGACGTTTGGAGAAATCCGAAAACGTCTGTCCTCGGGGCAGCTGGATGAATCGGACGAGGACTACTCAAAGGTATCATGTCCGAGAGGTGGACATGGACGAGGACGCTGGAGCCTAGGCGTTGACTTTCTCTCTCACGTAGGCCTGCTGCAACAGCGTGTTGCAGGTGGACAGTTGACCCACTCCGATTGGACATTCGGGCGGCTTCAACTTCCAATGTGGCAGGCCTGCCATTTTAACACGCAGGAGGCGTGCGACGGCCATGGCAGGCCTAAGGGGACGTAGCCCTACCACCCTACTGCCAAGGGGTGGCTGGGTGGTCGGCCACGTGGCCCTCCCCTGGTATTATAAATAGGCTGCGTGAGATTGAGAGTGAGAGAGAGAGCTTGAGAAAGCTGGTGAGTGCAAGTGAAAGCAAAAAGACTATTGTGAAGGAGAAGAGGAGTGCACCACCGGTGAGAGAAGGGAAAAAGAGAAAAATAGAGTGAAGAGAAAAGAGAGCGCTTTTCTCGATTTGCTCAGGAGTGTTTTCCTCTTTAACTTCTTGGGTGTGTAGCGGATACTTCCTCTTGGAGATTTGTAACCTATTTCACATAGTGGATTTGCTGTTGCCTCTACTCCCGTGGTTTTTTCCTTCGGTTCCAGAAGGGTTTCCACGTTAAATTTGGTGTATTTCTCCTTCCTTGTTGGCTGTACGTCCGAGCGCTGTCTTTCTGTCCGAGTGATTTGTCCTCTCGGTCATTGCACTCAGGAACATTCTGTCCGAGCGCCCATTTTGCCCCAACAAGAAGCATTCTCCAAAGCCAAGTGGGAGGCGAGGGCAGACAAAGACAACAAAGAGGTCCCCAAACCGCCTCTGTCATAAAAAAGGAAGGTGGACGGAGATGGTCACCCGTAATACTCCTGAAGGCTTGACCAGCGGAAACGAGCCAACCTTCCCTCCCTTGGTCGTCTCTGAGGAGGTCAGAAAGATTGAGGCAGTATATGCGAGGGTGTCCCGCCCGTCTGTTGAAGAATCTTCTTGCCCAGTGGCAGTCGATGAGCTGAACTCACCCGCCGCGGGAAGTGAGAGCCCATCAGTTCCCATCACAGAAACCACTAGCTCAATGGAGGGAGGACCGGAGGCAGCTGCGCAAGGCGTTGTGATCTTCGTCCCTTTGTTGCCCAAGGAATTCATATCTGCACTTCCCACTATTTTTGTTGAGGAGGCAGCTTAGGATGGCTGAGCCGTAGAGGGGTTGACTACAACCGGGCCGGTAGCAAAGGATGCCGGAGACACTAAGCGGGGGGCTAGCAAGGCGTCTAGGATGTCGGACACCACCCCTTTCTCGTCAGATAGCATGGACTTAGCGAAGTTCTTTGTTGCTTCCGTTGCAAGGGGAAGTGGTGCCAAGTCTGGTGAAATGGGTGAGCCTGCCTGGGCTCCATCGCTGGCAGAGTTCGGCGTCCTCCTCACCAATGAGGAGCCAAGAGCTTATTTGGTTGCGGCAGCGAATGTGGTGAGTGGTTCGGAGGCCGATGTGGCTGGAGCAATGCCGCATTCGGAGGAAGCGACATCTATATCCCCGGAGGACTTGGACGCTTTACCTTCTGATCCTAGCCTCGATACAATGCCGCCGCCGAGTAGGAGGGCTTTGCCAACTCCTTTTCCCGAGAGTTTGCCGGGTCCATCTTCCGTAGAGGAGCTTCCTTATATAGAGGTATAGGTTTCGCTGCACCCCGCTTTTGCATCTGCTGACCACTTGATTGATTTTTTCTTTGTTTTTTTTTTTTTTTTTTTGCAGCTATAGGAGGCACTTGGCATAATGGGGGCTTATCTACGCCAATAAGTGGCCATGGTACTCCAGCGGGACACTGAGATCACCCGCTTAACCCAAACGAGTGTCGACCCTGTTATGTGCAGAGAGTTGGAGGATCAGGCGAATGCTGCCATTGTTGAGGCCTTATGGAGTCAAGAGCGGGTTGCTAGCCTCGACCACGAGCAGTCTAAGATTAGGGTAAGATTCTAAGAGCTCACAGAGGAGAGATCTCAGGACCTAAATCAAATCGCATCACTCGAATACACGCTTCGGGGGCTAAGCAAGTGCCTTGTAGATCTCTAGGATGAATGTTCTCGACTAGAGGATGAGTTGGTGGCCCAGCTCAGTCCGACAAAGGTGGGCCAACCTTAACCAATAGATTCTAGATAGCGTTCGTCTTTGTAGGTGCGTTGCGACCTTGGTGCCTCTAGATTTTCCCATTGGGTTCTTCCACCCGAGGATCAGCGATGCCCGACTTCAATCGGAGTTAGTTGAGTCTCTAGGAAGTGGCGGGGAGCCTTCATCTCGTTCATCGGGGGGCTCCCAAACTTAGGGCCCTCCTTCGCTTGAACCATAGGAGTATGCAACCTTTTGTATTTTCGGAGTAGAATGATTGTCCTCCTTCTACATTTTTATTTGTTAATAAATCAATTGAACCTTTCTATTCATGGTCGCTAGTGTTTCTGTACTTACGCTGAATTCTTTTATTCAACATTTCGATATTTGCCAGCTAAACATTATTTCCATTGTCACTGGGCTTAGTATGGACGCAAGGGTTTGACTGCGCTCGTTCCTGTGGGGGAGAAGTCACGGCACTATGGTTTTTACGAGGTGGCTGTCCTTCCTATAAAAGGACGTCATCGCGCATCTGTTGGTGAGTCTCACTAGGGCTGATTTAGTTTTGTAGCCACAGCCACCAAGCTCTGGCAGAGCCTTAGCCGTCGCTCGCATGTAACCATTGTCACTCGGTCCTATTAGAGGACATCATAACTTTTGTGCATCTAGTCCTATTTCGCTAACCATTATTGACTGATGATACTTGTCCCTACGGGAGGGAGTTGTCATATGCATGCTAAAAAGCCTCCTAAGGTTTTTATGGCTGCTTGATGGGGAAGTCCGACTCTTAGCCCACAAGCCCCCCGAATCGTAATATTTGTCATAGTTTGGGCCACTTGATAATCAGGACTAAGGTTTAGTTTTGACCTTCTCTGGGCCACTTGGTTAACGGGATTGAGGTTTTGTGACCACATCGCAGTTGATCGAGGCGCAGGTGAAAGAATTTACTCGACTTAGGGGCAGTATAGGTCTTTGATTTTACATAGATACATGCAAGCATTCATATGGACAATCAACAATCACATAAATAATCATTTTTATTAATTTAAACATGGTACATGTTACCGGTATTGGTGCATGCCTGACTTACCTAGGTTTAACGGGAGGTTAATGATAATGTTTCTTGAGGTGGATGACGTTTCAAGTTGTTAGGACCAAATTTTCATTCTGAGTGCATAACTTATATAAGTCACTCCAGAGAATCGTTGAGACGATGAACAACCCCTCTAGTTCGAAGAGAGTTTATTCCTATTAGTATTCTTTCCCGTGGTCTCTATGCTTCATAGAACTAGGTCCCCCACCTCAAATTAGTATCCTTTCAGTCTCTTATTATAATACCGAGCGATCCGCTATTGATAAGCCGCCGTGTGCAGCTTGCTTGTATCCTAGGTTTCTTCTAACAGGTCGAGATACTCTCTGAGTTATTGAAAGTTGTTGAGTGGGTTGAACTTTCAACCCTGAGTGTGAGGTTCCGGATTTGTGAACCCGACAATTATGAGGTGATTAGTATGTTAATGATCAATACTAATCTTATGGGATGATTAAGGTTTGGTATCGGAAGAAAAATCGGGAAATTATTCGGTCCGGCTAGACTCACGGAGCCACTGCCAAAGACTTGTACTGCTTTGGCGCTGAGCCGAGGCTCGAGCGGAGAAAGCGTAATCCGACCCGTGGCTGGCCGCCGCGCCTGCTCAAGGGCGCTCGAGCGGTGGCCGCCCGTAGCTCGGGCCGCCGGGCCGCTGAGCGAGAGCTCCGGCCAAAGATATATTTGCGCCGCGCGATTCGTTCTCCCTCATTTTCGATCGGCCGAGGGTTTGGAGGAGAGAGAGAGGGGCTCGACCGAAGAGAGAAGAAGGGAGATCTAGCCCGGGAGTCCGATTCCGCCCGAAAGCCAGGTATAAAGGTGAAAGCACGCGTCGAGGCAAGTGTTCTCATACCCACTTCTCGTTCTCTTTCGATGTTTTGTGTATTTTCGTTGGGTATTTTGTGTCGATACCCACGGGGAATGTTAGGACATTGAAAACCCATGCCTTGAGGTCCATGAAAATGTAGTTAGTTGTCCGATTCGTGTCCGATTCGCCCGGGTGGGTTTTACTGAAACCCTAACCTACGGGATTTTGGGGTTTCCCATTTCCCGGCCTCGTATCATGAAATTGACCTCAAAATTGGAGTGCCCACGTCCCAATGATGTATATATGTTGGCCGCGGGTCCGATCTCGCACGTTTGGACCCGTTCGCGGCGTTCGGGCCCTCTAAAGGGGCGATGTTACTGTTCACCCGAGCCGGAAGGTGATAATTGCGCGTTGTCACCTTCGTAAAATGATGATGTGATCCTAGAATACGAATACCCGTACCCCAATTGTATGTATATATCGACCGGATGCCGAATCTCGCAAGATTTGACCCGTTCGTGGCATCCGGGAGCCTTGATAGTTTCCCGTTGTGGATAATTCGGAAATAAATGGGAATTTGTGTACTTCCACCCTCGTGATAAGTTAAATCGAACCCAAATGTGAAATATCGTGTACAAAGAGTACGTACGAATCCACCGGACGTCTGATTTCCAAGTATCGAACCGTGTACGGCGTCCGGGTGTCCAAAGAGAAATCTGATAATGTTCACCCAAAATGAAATGAGAAATATTGAGTGATATGTGATCATAATCGTAATAAAAGTAATGTTTAAATGATTAAACGTAAATGTAAACCCCGAACGTGAATCCGTGTGCTGGGGGCAAAAGAATGAGTCCCGGAGGTTCCAAAATGACATGTGATCATCTGAGGTATGAAATCTAGTCTCTCTTGTGGATTTGGAACGATTTGTTGTGGATTTAGGGAATTGAGTCCCACGGATTGTGATTAAGGGAATTGAGTCCCATTGGATATTGTGAACTGTGACGTGAATGGAAGGGAGTCCACATTGTGCTTGAGATGATATGATCTCCTGGATGGAGACATGTTTGATGATGTAATCTCCCGGTTGGAGATGATTGTGATGGGAATGAGGTTTCCCAAGATGTGATTGTGTGGCAAATGTGGATTTCCCTCTCCAAGTGTCAAACCTAATCCTGAAACTAGGACCCTGAGTCATATGGGTAGTATTCTTTAGTGTACCATGTCCATCGTGGTGGGAACCCGAGGGATACTTGGCCACGTATTCGCCGCCGTGTGAGCGGGTGATGTCTGTGGGTACGCTTTAGAAAACTACCGTGGAAGAACGAGGATTGCCCCGGACCCCGGGGGTGTGGGGTGTGTCGACGCTACATATTGAGATGTAGTCGTCTGAGATGATTGTTGCATGGATGCAACCGAGGGTCGTGTGCTACCGACCGAAAGTAGTAGCGGTGGCTTTAGAATGTGTAGCGAACACATTCTTGTCCTCGTTCTCTCGCATCGTTGGTTAGTACGATCTACTAGCCGGGGTCCGCAAAGATGATATAATAATGAAAATGAATAATATCCAATTGATGAACGGTATGAATCCAGTAGACCAGAATGAGAATCGAATGAATCCAGTGACTTAAGATATGAACCGCAAGAACTGTGTGAAACCAATGATTCAAGATGTATCGTGAGAATCAAGTGATTCTGATTTCACGATCGACCAATGTAACCGCAAGAATCGTAGGAATCGAGTGATTCCTGTTGTTCCTGTTCCTTCCCTTATTTCTTGAATATGACTTGGAGAATTGTTTATGATTACATTTGCCGAAATAAGTAGCTCACTCTTGCCGCTTGATGTTTTTCCTTTCGGATGAGAAACACTTAGCCGACGCCGGATTGGTTAGAGCAAGGAGAGGCTTGCTTGATGTGATTAACCGACGGGTGTGTGATCAAGATTGGGACATAGAGTTGGACCAGATTTTGAAAGCAGCCACTTAGAGTCAGGCGTGGCTCATTATTGTTATTGTTTTATGGTTTTTGTTATGTTTCCGCATTTATGATGATTTAGTATGCTTCCGCGTCTGTATATTTATGTTTTGAGTTGGGTTTTATTTAGACGGCATCTCTCTAGATCCAGTATAGTAGATGGAGTACTGTATTGGAGCCATGGATGATATGGCCGATGTGTGATCCTGTGTGGCGTGTTGTAGGCTTTGAGTTAAGCCTTTTGATTAGTTGTGTGCTTGTACAGGATATTTAAACAGGTTGTATATTTTGGTTTTCGTCCAGTTGCAGAGGAAACTCTGCCGAATTTTCTGTAGAGTCCATAGGTTAATTATGGGCTTTAGGGTGTGATTAGGCATTGACGGAGGTTATTCAATGGAGAATAATCCGTTCCGTCACACTGAGGTTGGGTAGTCCGATTTCTATCGGAATGACCACTTCAATCCCATAGTATAGACCAAAGGATGTTTCGCATGGAGGCTCATTTGGTGTCGTCCGGTATGACCACAACAAGGAAGGTAGGTCATCTGCATCCGCCAAGGAGCCCCCGACGTCTTCTAGTTTCATCTTCAGTCAATACAATAGAGTCAGATTTGTAACTTTCACTTGTCCATTTGATTGCAAATAGGCGATAGAAGTGTGAATTAACTTTATTTCCAAACTTGAACAATACTTGGTGAAACGCTTGTCGATAAATTGGGTTCCATTTTTTATCACTACGACCACGAAAATCCTGAATCTTCAAATAATACTCTACCAAATGAACTCTGCTGTGTTTTGTTATGTGATCTAAGCTAATTGGTAGGTTTTGACCCACTTTGTGAAGTAAACGATACCGACTGTGATAAATTTTCTCTATCAAAATATAATGGGAAATGGGCTGAGTTTGTCTAGCGCCCACTGTGTGAACAACCATGGTGCCTCTAATGATCGCAGCTTCCCAAGCGATTGATGGGGAATGTTGCCGTGAATTTGGTAATTTTTGTACTTCTTCACAAATTCTACGGTGTCACGTTTCATTGTCAGTCAATAATAGCCTTACCGCATTATCTCAAAAGCACGATTCTTGCCAAAGATATGTAAAACACCACATGTAGGGGTTAGAGTACCTACGACGGTATAGCTTTTTGTCCACAATAGTGTACCAGCTTGCCGTCCTTTTGCATGCTTGGCTTCTCTCGGATTTCTGACAGAGTGCCATCAATGATATATCTCCGATAAGGAGCCATTTAGCTTTCGGCGTTTGATTCCTGCAACACTTCCTGCTCGGGCTCCTCTATACCCAGGGCGACCAAGACTTTTCACATGTCTCGGGAATACTACTCGAGATTTTTGATCATCGCCACCTTCACTAGCTGGTCAGCCTTTCGGTTTTTCTCTCTTAGGATGTGCATTACCTTGATTGTGTCGAACATTTGGCTCATGCCTCTCGCTTTAGAGACTTATTTCATGAGCAGAAGGCTAGACATCTCAAAGTTTTGGAGGACTTGGTTAACGATTAGCTCTGAGTCACTGTAGATAATCAAATTCTTCATTAAGTATTCCCTTACTAGTCAAAGCTGAGCGAGAAAAGCTTCATAGTTGGTGATATTGTTTGTGATTGGGAATTTGAGGGTCACCGAATACTTTATCTCTAATCTATTGAGAGTTTTTAAAACCACGTCTACTCTGCTTCCCGATTGCGTCGATGATTCGCCTACGTGCAGTGTCCAGGTTAGAGTTTCTTGTTGTTGGCGGGCATCTTCGCCGAGACTGCAGGCATCCACAATCAAGGTTGTCATTTTAACTATGAAGTCCGCAGGGGCCTGACCATTTACGGATGGCCTTAGTCTGAAGTCTACATCAAACTCGTCCAATTCAATAGCTCATTTGACTAGTGGTTTGGATGTGTTGGGTTTCTGCATGATTTCTTTCAGGGATTGGTCAGTCAAGACGATATCTTATGCACCTAGAAGTATGGCCGCAGTTTTTCATTAGAATAAATGAGCGTTAGGGCGATTCTTCAGTATATGAGTAATGGGTCTCAGTATCTATCAAGGTATTGTTGATCTAGTAGATCGGCCATCGTTTGTTGAACTGTTGCCTGATTAGGATCGAACTTAGCGCCGTATCTAAGACTGGTAGGTATAGGTGCAGATCTTCACCTTCTTTCGGTACCGTCAAGAGAGAGAGATTGGAGAGATATTCCTTCAACTTTTGAAAAGTGATCTGACATTCGGCCCTCCACTAGAAGTCGTTTACCTTTATTTCTCTCATGGCCTTGAAGAAAGTGAGATACTTCTCTACCGATTTTGCCAGGAAGCGGGAGAGCGCTACGACCCTTTCAGTGAGCCTTTGGACTTCCTTCATTGTTTGAGATGAACTCATGTCCACGATGACTTTTATCTGCTCAGGGTTTGCCTCGATCTCCATCGAGAAACAATAAAATTCAAGAATTTTTTAGAGGACATTCAGAAAATGCACTTGGCCAGGTTTAGCCTCATCTGGTGCACCTAGAGTACTTCGAAGGTCACCGATGTCACGAATATGGTCGCCTGTGATTTTATTTTTGACAATCATTTCGTCTACCTACACCTTTATATTTCAGACAATTTGGGCCTTGAACATTTTGTTCACCGGCCGCTGGTACATGGCGCTTGCGTTCTTTAGGCCAAATGCCATCACCTAGTAACAGTACGTTCTCTAATCAGTCATGAATGAAGTGTGCTCTTCATCCTCGAGACTTATTCGAATCTGATTGTAGCTCTAGTATATATCCATAAAGTTTAATAGCTCGTGTCGAGATGTATAGTCTACCAACAGATCAATTATCGGTAGAGGGAAGCTATCTTTAGGACATACCTTATTTATATCAGTAAAGTCAACACATATCCGCTATTTTCTATAATTTTTCTTGACGAGAACCGCGTTAGATAGTCAATCCAGGTACTAGACCTTTCAGATAAAACCTGCATTAAGCAACTTCACCTCTTCCAATATGGCAACCAACTTTTCTATGGAGTGGTTTCTCCACTTTTGTTTGACGGGATTATTACCGGGATTGAAACCTAACTTGTAAATCAGTATTCCAATCAGTATCCCTGAAATATCAATGGAAGTTCACACAAAGATATCGGAGTTCTGTTAAAGGAAGGTGATAAGTTCGTCACGCAGGGAATAGCCCAGTGAACTCCCAATCTATATGCATTTTTCGGGATCACTTGGGTCCAACGAGGCCTGGTCAGTCACCTCATTGGACTGGACTTGTTGTAAAGTAGCCTTGTCCCAGTGATGGAAGTCTTCGGTTGGTTGGTTTGGGATTGCTTGCATGACTTGGGACAAATAATACGTCCGGCGAGTTACTTGGTCGCCCAAGACCTCTTCAATACTACATGTTGTCAAAAATTTTATCTTTAGGTGTGGAATCGATATTACTGCCCCCAACATGGTCAAATAGGGTTGCCTCAAGATGGCATTGTAGGCCGATAGTAAGTCAACAGTTAGGAATGTGAGCATTCGGGATACTATCTTTTTTTTGTGAACTATTTCTATGATTGTACATAGGGTGCATAGGGTAACTGTGGACATCAAGGAACATTCCTTCCCTTTTTAGGATGATGTTGGAGGTCGCTGCATGACAATTCTCTTTCGGGTAGATTTGTTAAGCCGTAACTGTCGTCTTAGGATGATGCGCAATCATGGATAATATCTTGAGAATATTTGCTGAGGTTGTTAGGCAACTATTGTGGTCGTATTATGACAAGTTCTTTTTGCTTGTCTGTGCTGCATTATCGAGGTGTCGGCGGCCACCTAGGAGGGGCAACCACCACGCTTCACTGAGCGCAACCCTAATCGCCCGTTCCCTACTAAACAATTTTAGTTCAACCTTCGTAGGCCAACTACTTTGCTATCCAAACCTTTTACCTAACAGTCTGCGAGAGTTGCCTCTGACATCCGGGCTCTCTCCCTTCGGTGGGCCCAATAGACCTTTGCCGTGCCTCCTAGGCTACGACCTTGGAAAAACGTTTGCTCGGCCGCTTCTACCCCCCATGGACTAGGCTCTAAGTTGGTCCGTGTTATGCCTAATCCATCATTTTTATTAAAAGATATCTCATGAAATATTTAAAAATGGTAAAATGTCCTACTATCTAAAATTATTAATCGTTTGATAGAACAAATGACCAAAATATTTACAATGGTTAGTCTTAATTAGTTCAACTTCAACTTAAATTTTCATCAAACTAATAATTTTTGATCGATTTTAAAATTAATATTTAAATTTTATACACTTCTGCTAGTGTTGGGGTGCGTAGAAAGGCCCTTTGGAGATCTTACCCCTGTGAAAGAAGAATTGATTCAATATCTCATAATTATAATCGTATAATATTGATCAAATAATTATATTATTTATTAAAAAATTAATGAATGGCTAGTTAATTTTTTTTTTTAAAAAAATTAATCGTTTAATATTTATTAAATAATTATTATTAAAAAAATTAAATTAATTTTTTAATAACAAGAATAGAGACCATAAACTTGTACATGAAATAAAATTGATGGTGATGATTGTGACACTGTCTGTTATAAATATTAATGCATACCTAGATTTGACTCCGAACAATTTCAAATTCGGGTAGTTGATTTGATCCAACTCCGTTTGTTCAGTTTGAATCCTGCACACCATTACAGAAAACAAGGGGTCAGGTGCCGGCGGAAGGTTGTCCCACCAAAAATAATCCGACACTTAAGTCAGTAACAAGCCTTCGAACTTTGGAAGGTGAACTGGTAAGTAAAAGAGAGAAAGAGAGAATGAGTTTATCGGGAGCGTTGGCCTGTAGAAGTAGAGATGATCCCGTTGCTCATTGAGAGTGTGAGTTCCAACTCGCTGCTCAGGGAGAACGAGTAGAAACTGTGTCCCAAAAGCGTGGAAGCTTTTGGGGACGGTTCTCAAAGAGCGCGAGAAGACTCTGCAATCTGGATGCTTAGAGTGGGATTGGAAGGTGAACGCTTTAGAAAGAGTTTTCTCAAGCACAGTGTGCGTTTGTGGTTCGGATTGTATCAGAAAGCGTTTTTGTTGTCTTAGAGAGCGTGTGTTCGTTTTTAAAAGCGTCTCCCTTTCAGAGTGGAGACTCTGAGCTTATATAGACAGTGGGAAGAGCCACTTTCCTTGGCTAGGGTGGCGTGATCCTTGGCCTAGCGCTGAGCGGCCTTCTCTAAGTTGGTAGGTGTGATTTGATGGATCATTTTTTTTTCCGAGCAGTGTGACAGATCTCTAGATTATCTACTTTTTTTTCATGTTTTTTGGTGACCGTTAAGCTTCATTCTCGGCACTGAATCCGTTGCTTCCTTTTTAGAGGTGATCGGCCTTAAGGAAAACGTGTAATCATGAAAAAGATCGTTGCTTTTCGTGTACGAGATCACCTGCCAAATTGGGCCTGGTCTGTATTAGGTTTAACGTCTTCGTGATCTGCCGCTACAGTATTTTCGGTCAATAGAAACGTTGACCGCCTTGAAGGAGTATTTTTGGTCATTTGTTTGTGCGCGAGGCGGTCAACGCTAGTACGTTGACCGTCTAACGCACGCTGGGTATTTCTGAATTTTTGGGCCGCTTTCTTATTGGGCCTGTCAACCATGGGCCTACCCATCAAATATAATATTATAAATATATGTAATAGAAAATTTAGGTTCAATTAATTGATTTTATTACCAATTTTTTTTTAAGGTTTACTAAATATGACTTTAAATATTTTAGAAAAATATCAAAAATTTCTTAAAAAACGAGTCTTATTAAACCTTATATTTTAGTAATAATAAATTATTATGTGAAATTTATCTTTTATATAAGTTTATGTAATAAATAATATTTTATAATTTTTGGTATCTTTCGATACACTTAAAAAATTATAAAAATGACTAAAAAATTAAAATATCTAATCTTAACCAATTGAATTTGGATTATATACTCACATAATTATAGTTTATCATCTAAATAATTAGGTTTGATCTGTCTAAACCAATATAACAATCTTGCTATTTTATTATAAATCTAATAACTACCGAATTTTGATTTGGTAGCTTGCATGTTCATAGTGTATCATATGGTAACTGAATCCACACAACGTAGGGTAGGGAGATCGAACTGAATTAAGGTTGCAACTCCGATGATATTTGAAGAATATAATACTCAAACTAATTCTATTTAAAAATTAAGAAAAATATTAAAAAAATATTTTTTATTATTATTTTTTTTAAATAATAAAATATTAAAAATTTTATAATTTTTTTATAATTTTATATTCTAGCCTTTGAATTATTTTCCAATAGTGAGGCATGGCTATACAAAATGTGGGACGCTGCGATATATATGGACGTTGCAACGTCCTTGATGTCAACGATATTATTGAAATTAAAATTTAATGTCCCATATTTTTATATAAAAAATATATATATATTTATTATTATTATTATTATTATTATTAAAAAAAATATAGGTCATTAAATTTTAAATTTAATGGCTCAAGAGACTGTTATGTCCGTATGATGTTGCAGAATGGCTCGTCAATTTTCGGCCTGAGAAGCTGAAATTTACCACTCACCCACAAAAAGGTCCACGTCTCTTCATTGTTTCTCCTTCTCCCATAAATTGTAATGCATTATCTTCGAAAATGGAGCAAGCAAAACAAAGCTAAACGAAGATTTTTCTCTTCTCGTGTTTTTTGCCTCCATCACGAAAAAGATGGCGATTGAGCCCCGACCGTCGTTAGCGCTACCATGGAAGATCAAACTCCAGTTTGCCATGCTTGGTTTCGTAACTGATAAATGTTTCCGTCGAGATGGCACGTTGAACCGTCGTCTTTTTGATTTTTTTGACCGCAAGGTTCCAGCCAAATCCACGCCGCAAAATGGCGTCGAGACCCATGACGTCTCCGTGGATCCTTCCCGCAATCTTTGGTTCCGCCTCTTCATCCCTACTCAAATCCCTGGAGACGACGTTTCGCTCCCTGTCATCGTCTATTTCCATGGCGGAGGTTTCTGCCTCTTGAGCCCCGCCTCGCTCTACTTTGACGTCTTTTGCCGTCTATTGGCTCTCAAATTGAACGCCGTCGTCGTATCCCTGAACTACCGTCTGGCCCCCGAGCATAAATTCCCTGCTCAATACAACGACGGATTCGACGCCTTGAAGTTCATCGACGAGAATCACCGGAGCCTCGACTTTTGGCCCAAAAATGCCGACCTCAAGAGCTGTTTCTTAGCCGGTGATAGCGCCGGCGGGAATATAACTCACCATTTAGGAGTTAGGGCGAGCCAGGCAGAGTTCAAAGAAGCGAGGATAATCGGGTTGGTTCTCATCCAACCATTTTTCGGTGGGAAAGATAGGACCGAATCAGAACAGCGACTTGATTGGGCTCCGGCGTCGACCATGGCTCGGACTGATTGCATGTGGAGGGCGTTTCTGCCGAACGGGCTGGACCGGGACCACGGCGCAGTAAACATTAGCGGCCCGAACAGGGAAGATATTTCGGGTTTGGATATCCCGCCGGCGATATTGTTCGTCGGTGGATTTGACCCGTTGAGAGATTGGCAATTGAGGTACCATGAGTGGTTGGAAATGTCCGGCAAAAACGTGAGGTTGGTGGACATTCCGACTGTGTGCCATGGATTCTATCTATTCTCTGAGATCCCTGAAACTGCAGTGTTTATTTCGGAGGTCGCAGATTTCATCGAGAAGCAATCCTCAAAGATCAGGAAACCTTGAATATAATCATACTTCACATAAATGCCGATTCATCGTCAAGTATCTCTGTTGGAGATTTTCTCTCTTTTTATTCAGTTTTTTCAACTAATGTTCAGGTTGTATTTGTATCATCTTTTTTGTTATCGACAACAATAAAGACTAGTAATTTTTCCTTCTACATCTTCTCTCCCTAGGAAAACCCAACCTTGCTTCCCTTTGGTTCTTCTGGTAGCGACGGCGGCCATGGCCGTTGTCCCGGGGCTTCCCGTTCTTCTCTTGAGCATCTCGCTCCGTCTTCTCTACGAGATGCCCTCCTGCTCCCTTTCAAATGAATTTGAAGAAAACCTTAGGCCTTCTTTAACACAAAGCTATGGTGGAAATGGAAATATGGATAGTACACTCGCAAACAATCCCTAAGGCATGCATTTTCAGCCATTCAAAGAATGGAAGAATTCATTTACATGGGTTTGTTTAGAAAGCCTCCAAGGTTGAGGTTGTCCCTGCCTCTAAGTTGTTGCATTCGGGGTACTGTGAGGAGGTTTTTATGTTCGGTCTGATCACTCCCTCTTGGGTAATCCAACAAATTGGTTTATCTTCGGAGGATTTATAGAGAACAAATTCGGAGAACTAATTTCGTTGACCAGAGAAGAACAGGAGACGGTCAATGGAGATTGACCAGTGGATGGGCAACTGTAGATTCTAGCCAACAGGAGGCTGACCGTCTAAGGATTGTAGGAGTACTGCAAGATGGCGGATGGAAAGTAGAAGATGGTTAATAGGAAGGTTGACCAAATGAAAGTAGATGACGATCAATGGAAGGTTGACCGGATAAGGCTGGAGAGGAAATACGGAGAGCATTTTCGGAGAGCATTTTCGGAGTAGAAAATACAGGAGCGCCTTTTAGGAGAGAACACCGGTCAATCTGTTGACCGGTTGAGAAGGAAGAATTTACCAATTGGTGACATTGATATGGAATCACCAGCGAACATGGCTGAGTGCACAGTAGCGTCCGGAGATATGAGCTGTGCACAGTAATGACCAAGGATATGGGATGTTCGAGATTGTTGTCACTGCTTGAAAACCAAAGAACGCCAGAGGACTCTTGTGATGGTCAAAGGGAATAGATGGTCCGAGGACTTGACTGCAACAATGACTAAGGACGTCGTAGACAGCTGGCAGCAAGTTGTAGACAGTTAGTTCTATAGAACAGGTGGCAGACCTGCAGTCTGTGTCAGTCCGTGTACGCCGTCTGTGCAAGTGATAGGATTGTAGAGTTGGTGGATAAAGTAATTGACAAGTTGCAGAGTAGGTAGTAGGTATTTGTCCACACACAACCTGCCTATTAGTTGAAGATCTCCAAGCAGATTATTATATATATATGCATGATAGGGATGCTGTGCTCGGAGAGCGGGCAATGTGACATGGGAGTGACCATAGGTAATAGAGAAATCACTATGAGCGAGCATTCGCAGGGACTTATGTAGTCAGGGGCTTGTGTAGCCGGCCGCATGTGTGTGGAGTGAAACGATGATCGTCGTCTCACCAACACTTGTAAAATGAGAGAGTAGAGAGTATCACAGTGAGAAGAGAAAGAGTAGAAGAAAGAGAGAGCAGTAAGTGAAACACAAATTGTGAGGGCTTTGTATTCTCGTGTTCTGTTCTTCAGTTTTCACCTCTAGGGCTTGTATAGCTAGGATTGTTGCTTGTATTCTATATTTGGATTTGTGTAACTATTTTACATAGTGAATCTATTGGTAAACTTTGTATCCCGTAATTTTTTTCTTAGTTGAGAAGAGCTTTTCACGTAAAAAATATTATGCATCTCTTTATTCCTTATTCTTACTAAATGGTGGCTGACGATGATGGGGGGTTCAAATATTCCACTGCTACCGGATCGGATGGATCCGGGTGTCGAATCCCAACTAGTAGTATCAGAGACGGTCAAATCTCTTTTAATACCAATAAGTGGTATCAACGATAGTTGAGATCGGTCCAGGCCCAGAAAGGGCTGCTTGCGGAGGGTGCTAACCGGAAAGGATTACCTGCGGAGGTGCTGACCTACCGTCAGAGTGGAGTGAAGCGTCGCAAGGGGAAGCCACCGAGTAAAGTGCCGCAGAAGTGAAACCGCCGAGGTCTGCGGCGGTTGAAGTGTATCTGCAGTAATCGTCGGGGAGTTTGCCATTTATTGTGGAACTGATTGAAACTGTAAAAAGCACGGTGAAACGGCAACGGCCAAGGGCGGAACCAGCAGGGCCAACGTTGGAGGGCCAAGGGCGGAGTTGAGCAGGGCCAACGGCAAAACCAGCAGGGCCAACAGCGGAGTTAGCAGGGTCGAGGGCGGAGTAGAGCAGGGCCAAGGGTGGAGTTGAGTAGGGCCAAGGGTGGAGCTGTGCAGTACCAAGGGCGGAGTTGAGCAGGGCTTAGTGGGAGCCAGCAGGGCCAAAGACGGAGCTGACGCCAGGGATCCCAATTGAGGGGAAGCTACCGGAAGGCAGGTAATGACGGTCGCCGGGTAAAGGCGAAGGTGTTTACCACAAGATCGTGAGGGAAAGTTTGTTGGTTCTGATCACTCCCTTGTGGGTAACCTAACAAACTAGTTTGTTATCTTAGCATTTGTGGACAATAAATCCGGAGAAATGATTTCGATCAACGGGACGTTGATCGAAGGAGAATAGGAGACGGTCAATGGAGATTGACCGGCAGATGGCTAACTGTGGATTCCGATCAACAGGAGGTTGTCCGTCTAAGGGTTGTAAGAGTACTGCTGAATGGCAGACGGATAGTAGAAGACCGTCAATGGGGAGGTTGGCTGGATGAAAGTAAATGACGGTTAACAGAAGGTTGACCGGATAAGGCCGAAAAGAAAATACTAAAAATCAAAACATCCATTATGAACAAATTAAATTTAGATTACAGACTACAATAATTATATTTTTTTTGTCTGAATAATCATGCTTAAATAGCCCAAACTAATATAACAGTCCCACATCGTCAGCTTGTGATGCAACATTTGAATCATCAACAACTGTCATTTAACAATAAAAAATAAAAAATATTTTTTTTTAATTTTTAAATATTAAAATATCAAAGACAAATAAATTATTCAAAGAAAACTATATTTGTTTTTTTTATAAATTTTGTGACATCAACACGGCCCCGTATTAATGATGATCGTGACGAGACTTGAATGCTTGGAACCAAATTCAGTGACCGTTGAAAGTTATAACTTTCTTAAAGATTTATTTAACATTTAACTTTTTAAAAAAATATATTTAATTTAATACGTTTTAAAATTTAAATTTTTAACAAATTAAAAATTTA
The DNA here is from genome assembly GCA_033239525.1 of Nepenthes gracilis. Taxonomy (NCBI): domain Eukaryota; kingdom Viridiplantae; phylum Streptophyta; class Magnoliopsida; order Caryophyllales; family Nepenthaceae; genus Nepenthes; species Nepenthes gracilis. The sequence continues at coordinate 18,460,901 of BSYO01000007.1, forward strand.
CTTAATTTTTACAGTATATTAAACTAAAGCGAATTCAATCTTTATTATTTTAAATCTAAATTTTATATATTACAATTTATAAATAAAAAATTACAGGAAAGCACGATTCACTTTTCAATTTGTTCTCTAATATTCAAATTATAAATATTTCTCAAATTAATAAAAAGGTAAAACAATAAATAAATAATGCACAGATACATATTTCGGGTGATTAAATTTTTAGCTCCGATAGGTGCGTTTGATTAGGAAGCAACTTTGAGATAAAGAATTGAGTTTTAACAAGTATGCTCGGTTGAAGAGTGGTTTGGTGGCATCTTATTGCATCTAAGAGTCTAAGGGTTTAGAGAGCGCTATAAAGTCTGGCCGTAGGGATACTTTTTTGAGCCAAAAAGTCACCCTCCTTCCTTGAAATAAAAAGATATTTATAGCATTGGAGTTGGTGTAGCCTTCTTTGGGCCTCACAGCTAATGCTAGCTGTCCACATTTATTCATTGAGCCGTCTCAACGATTGCGAGAGCATATATGGTAACGTTGCCATTTTAAAAATATATACAAAGTTGTGCTTATCAACTAGGGGCGATACACTATATGAATAGATATTTTACGAATGTTTAAGGAGTTATCAGTGGTTGTGCAGGAGGGACAACCACACAGGCAGCATTGCACGTAACTCTAATTATCTGCTCCCTATCGAACAGTTTACGATCAACTCCTTTAGACAAATCGTACTGCTGTCTAGACTTTAGGCTCGACGGGTCATGCAATTGGCCGCCATCTTTTGAACTTCTCTTTTTTCAACGGGTTAAATTTCTAGGTAGGCCATTGGATTATTATACCCATCACTATTAAATCATATTTTGTGCCATTAATAATTTTTTTTGTTAATTTTTTCTAAAAAATAATTTTATGTAATATTTTTTTCTCTATGGTGTATATTTTAATAATATGTTTTTAGTTTGAAGTATCTTCTCATACAATTATACATTTTTAAGCAAAAATATTAAAAATTATAAAATATTTAGGACTAACCATTCTATATCGATATAACAATCTTACTTTTTAATTTAAAGTTTAATGACGGTCCAATTTTAATTAATATACTTTTTATAATATTTTATTTAATTTTATCTAATTTTATTTTTATGTATTTTTTATGTAAAAGTCATGCCTAAATCGACGTAAATTAAAAATACATCCGACCTAACATAAACAAGCTATGTACCGTTTTAAATTGAAATAATTTTATTTTATATTATGCGGACAGAGCAGGATATATATATTTATTTATTTATGATAAAAAAAAAAGAGCTGCAATAACACGATAAGACCATTTAATAGTCAAAAAAAAGGAAATAGGCCACTTGCCTGATGATGATGATGAAATTCATTACTCACCCACAAAAGAAAGGCCCACGTCACTAATAAATATCAACCACCCACCAATACCAATTTAAAAAAGATACTTTAAAAGTAATTTTTATTTATTATAAAAATATTATTGTATAATGTAATATTTATTTATTAATAGTAATTTTGATTGAGAAAAACATTCATAGATATATTTGAATACTATTAAGTAATATAATATCTATATAATTTTTTAATAATTTTTTAGTAATAAAATAAATATGATATTAATGCGTTCTTAAATATCAGGTTTTAATACGAATTAACAAATCACTCGATCTTACACTATGGATTGAATTGGAGTGGGTTCGATTTTCGACTCTATTAATATAAAACTTACGTACCACCAAATAATGAATAAAAGTTAGAGGATTAATGGGACATACATTTCAATTTATCTTTTGATACTCAAATTAAAAATATTTCTAAAAAAATAAAAAGATGAGAGGATATAAGAATTCAGAGTCACATTTATATGGGAGATATGAGAGCAGTACTGGGCTCCTAAATGTGCTCCGTTGGGGGCGGCTTAGAGGGATGTAGGACTGGAGCGTTAAAGCATTGACAGGAGCTACTGTTGTTAGATGTTGTCTTGTGACGGTAACGTGACCACAGCTGGAGGTGGCCAACAGGGGCCAAACTACTTCTTGCATGAATTGGCTGGGTTGTTGTAGGTTGATGGGCACGGTGGTTCCCTAGGGTTAACTGCTACCACCATTGGCTGGAACCTGTTATGTCAGCATCACCTACGCTGCCAGACTACTATTGCTAAGGGGAAGTGTGGTTTTAGGCTGTGATTGGTTGGGTCACAGGGACTGTCTGCTGATCACGACTTATCATTCCCCCTGGCCTGCTTGTAGTAAATAGGCTGGCTAGACGGTCTCATGGGCTTCACTGCTTATTGGGCTATGCTGGCAAGTAGGCTAACTGTCAGATCAACCTATGTCGTGGTTGGACCTATCAAATATTATATTATTAAATCTCTTTAAGCGATGGTCAACTGTCTCCTAACACAGTCTGAAGAAATTGCCTCTTACAAAGATGACCCTATGTCATTTTATCTCTATAGCGGTGGGAGATGGAGCTAAGGATCTAGCACGGTTCCTCAAACTAATTATATTTGATTTGAAATCTCTGTAACAACTTACCTTACTTACCAAGACTCAATCCCCAAAACCTCAACCGATGTCGGTCTTTGAAAATATGGCAACTGAGCCCTAGCCGTTGCTAACGCTACCATGGAAGAGCAAACTTTAATTTATTAGATTTTAGGTCACTTTTTTTTTATTAGTATCACAACAAATATACGTGTTATCAAAGGACTCGAAATTCGTGCATGGTACGCTCAGGCAAAAATGTCTACCAAGATCACACGATATTCATGTAAGATCGGCCAATAATCAGTTGAGGATCATCTGAGTAACAAATAATACTAAAGAAACATGCAATATTCATACGAGATCTGACTGCTAGCCAATTGAATATCAACCAATTGGTGCACAATGGCCACTTAAAGGACGCACGTGCGCTATTTGCCTAGACGAGTAGCGCCGGATAGGCACTTGTAAAGGTTTAATGAAATAGAAGATAGTATTGTTCAAACTTATAAAAACTGATGTTAGGACTCTTGTTGAGGAAAAGTTGTCAAAAGGTAAGAAATAATATTTACCGATAAAAGTGAAGGGTCTCCCACATGGTTGTGAGGAGAAGGTTGTTCGATTTTGTGTCATTTCTTAGCAAGTATCACAACAAAGAAACGATTATCAAGAAGACATGTGATATTTGTCCGACGCATGCTTAAACAGAGATGTCAAGTAATGGTCAGCCGATATATATATAAGGTCAATCAATAGTCGGTTGAGAGACATCATAACGACAAAATATACCAAAGGGTAATGCGATATTCGTGTGAGAGTCGACCAATGATTGATTGAAAATCAACAGAGAACCACATGTACAAGTTTCCCTACATGTGATTCATCCATGCTTTCTGAGGTGCTACTTGTGACTCGAGTTGACTAGATGGTAGAGTCATATAAGGCATATGATGGCCACATGAGAGATACACGTGCATTGTTTACTCAAAGAAGTGGCGCTGAATATGTACCTAAAAGGGGCTTGTAGGTTGTTTGTCTGAATAGGATACGTCTCATATGTGTCTAATCAGCGCTTGTGCGCCATTTTTAATATAAATCACTCTTGACACAATTTTAGAGTATTCAAAATTTTTTTCTCATACAAGTAGCGCTACACATAAAGAGAAAAGAGAAAAAGAGAAGAGATGAATAATTTGCATTCGATTGAGATCTAAATTTAGTTCTGTTTTTTCTAAGGTTGGATACGTTTTTCTATTATTATTTTCAAAAATATATTTTTATTTGGTTACTCTTATTTCTAAATTTATTTTTTCTTTTTGGTTACTAGGTGTATTAAATGGGTTATAATTCAATCATTTTTCAATTAGATGATAAAAAAGGAATTTCGGACGGATTATTTTCTAACTAATTATTTTATAGTGAATTTATTTAAAATTTATCACATAATTTTTTCTTTAATTGAGAAAAATTTTCTTCATTAAAAAATTATTGTGTATTATTATATTTCTTATATTCACCAAATTGATTATTAATAATTGACAGGAAATTCAAGTTCATTCCGTTGCATAGCGTATATGTGTTTGGTCAAATCCCAACAGTGGTGCCATATTCAACTTCGAAACCCACAAATCTCTCTGTCATGATGACAAACTCAACTGTCGTCTTTTTAGTTTTATTAACCGCAAGGTTCCGGCCAAAACCACGCAACAAAATGGTGTCAAGACCCACAACATCTCCATGGATCCTTTCGGCTACCTTTGGTTCTACCTCTGCATCCCTATTCAAATCCCTAGCAAAGTCATTTTGTGGCCTATCATTGTCTACTTCCATGGCTGTAGGTTTTGCTACACGAGCCCCGCATCACTCCCATGCGGCACCCCTTGTCATCGATTTGCTTGCCAATTAAATGCAATTGCCGTATACTTGAATTTCGACCAGGCTCCCTAGAATAAATTCCCTACTCAATACAATGATGAATTCAACACCTTAAAGTTCGTAGACAAAAATAGCAAGAGCTTTGAGTTTTGGCCGAAAAATGGCAACGTTGGCACATGTCTCCTAGTTGGAGACAGCGTCGACAAAACATATCTCACCTTTTACGAGTTAAGACTGTTGGGTTGTGGGTTGCTCTTTTATGAGTCACATACCCATTTGATAGATCATTTGGTAGCTCACACAATAACGTATGTGTATTAGCTTGAGTGGAGGAAGCTGTTCAATGGCACACGACAAGCGCTTGATTCACATGTGCACCAACAATCCACAGTAGGGCCACCTGCGAGGTGCACATGCACACATTATTGGGGGCGCTTGAGGAACACCCAAGGGGCTCATGAGTAAAATTTGTCTAGATTGCTCAGCGCCTGATACACACTCAAGATTGGCCATGCACTGATTGCATAATGGACTCATGACTGATGCACACCTAATAGAAACTCGAGCACTATTCCTAATATAAATTTATTCTGACACAATTTTAGGGTTAATCCTTTACGATTTGTGAAAGATAGAGTATCTGAACCAGTGAGAAAAGTAAAAAAAGAAAGATAGACAAAAAGGAAAAAAGAAAGACTTGCTCATCCGTTTAAATTTTAAATTTTGTTTCGTTTTTCATCAACTTTAAATATGTTATTCTTATAGTTGTGAATGATATTTTATCTGTTATAATTCTATTTTGTTTTATACTCTTTATTACTCGAACTCATTTATTATAAAGTATTGTATCCTTATATTTATTAAAAAATTTTTAATCGAGCATTCCGCTTAATAGATTTTCTTTGAACTTATTGTCTTGTGATTTCTTTCTTATTTTAAAAGGAGATTTTCTACATAAAATGTTATATATTTTATTATTTGTGATTATTATTATCGTATCGTGTATTATTGGTTCATCTCCTTGAATTCAAACAAGGGGTTTGGGACACAACAAAGACAAGTAAGGCAGAGTTGAAAGAAGCGAAGATAATCTGGTTGATTATTATCTAGCCATTTTTTGGTGGGAAAGACCAGATCGAATAAAAAATCCAGCTCGATGGCACTCTTATTGTAGTGATGGCTCAAACTAATTGATTATTAAAGCCTTCCTCCCTAATGGCGTGGACCAAGACTACATGTCTGTAAATGTTAGCAGGCCGAACAGGGTTGATATTTTGAGTGTGGTTATACTACTTGTGATACTATTTTCATCCTACTTACTCTCGGTTGAAAGCCCACCCTTGCTTCCCTTAGGTTTTTCCGGGAACAATGGTGTCTATGGCCGCCATTCCAAGGCTTCCTATTCTTGTTTAGAGCCTCTGACTCCATCTTCTCTTTATCCTAATATAATAACTAGATCTCTATTTGATATTGATACATCCATAGATTCGGATTACTATTGGGGTCAGAAATCTACTTGATCTTCCTCATCGGGTCAAACTAAAGTAGGTCTGGGACGGTAGCTCTAAACTTAGATCCTGTATAGTATAACTAAAAATAAGATATTAGATGACAGTAAAAATTACTTACACTGTATATCTTTCAACATTCAAGTTAGAAATCTTTTCTAAAAAATAGAAAGATACTAGAAGGATACGACAAATGCATAGATTGATAGAGTGGAAGATTGAGTATTTGGATGCAATCGACTGAGGGGCAGCTTAAGGTGCACCTACTGAGGGGCGACTTAAAGGTGCACCTGGTAGAGGGGCGATTTATGTGGGATGCGCTTGCAGAGAAGGGCTGTCCAAATCGTTGATGCAGGATGTGGGATGGAGGAGGCGCTCCTTCCTAAGGAGGGCAGGTTTGCCCTCCCTTTTAAGGTAAAGCAGGTTCCCTTCTAGGAGGAGGGAACTCCTCCCTAGGGTGGGCAGGCCCCTCTCCTGAAAGAGGAAAGGTAGCTGGTGCAGTCTTTGGGACACGCGACTAGGGAGCACTGACTAGCTCCTATGACAGTGGTGAGCTTTATGGCGCCAGCATAGAAGCCGATGGTGTCAAAGTAGGCAGCGGCAGAGCTGGAACCCCAACGTCGGTGGAAGATTTCACCGGAAATTTGTTGGCTGTAGGAGATGAAGCTGGAGTGGAAGCAATACTGAACTGTCACTTTGTTGGGGCTTCTCCCCCTTTTGCCCATGATTGCTAGATTTTTTCCCATTTTCTCTCCCGCTTAAGGTGATATTTTAGGCGACATGAAGCCTTGGCTGATTGTACCTTCTTTGGGCTCTTCCTCTTTTTGAATTCTCAACCCCCCTTTTTTTACTACAGTGAAGGGGTACTTATAGCTGGTGGGGACAGTTATCGACACTGGGAGTGCTGGAATTGTCGTGATGATTGAGGGTGTCGCTTATAGTAACTGCTGTTTGTCTGTGGGGATCGTTTCCTTTTCTGAGGGGATCGAGAGAATCGTAGTGTGATCATATCCTCTAACTAGTGATTCATCAGATCCTTCTTGCCATCTAGGGCGGTGAATAATCCCGTATAGGATCTTGTTGGCTTCAGTTGCCACTCTAGAAGGTGGGAAAATCTAGGATATATTTTGGCAATATCTAGTGAGATCGATAAAACTTTGGAAAGGTACCCTGCTGAGCTATACGTGCTTGCTGGCAGTTGCGCAAGAAACATCATCGTGGGGTGGGCTTCTGTTGCCCACTTCAGGCGCCGAATTGGGCTCAAGCTGGCCCTCCTAGGTCGACCGATTTTGGTGGGGTTGCGTCATGGGCCTTCTTTCATTGGGCCTCCCCTTGGCTGGTGGGTTTAGATCTTGGGCCAGCCCAATCTTAGGAGTCTCATCAGATATATATATAGTGTTTTGATATTATTAAATGTATTGTATTAATAGTATTTTATCTTTAGGTGCAGGATCGGTATCACTGCCCCCAACATAGTCAAACAGAGTTGTCTTAAGGTGGCGTTGTAGGCCGATAGTAAGTCAACCGTTAGGAATGTGAGCATTCGGGATACTATCTTTTTTCCGTGAACTGTTTCTATGATTGTACATAGGGCGCATAGGGTAACTGTAGACATCAAGGAACATTCCTTCCCTTTTAGGACGATTGCTGGAGGTCGCGGTATGACAATTACCTTTCGGGTAGATTTGTTAAGCCGTAACTGTTATCTTAGGACGACATGCAATCATGGATAATATTTTGAGAATATTTGTTGAGTTGTTAGGGTAACTACCGTGGCCGTATTATGACAAGTTCTTTTTGCTTGCCTGTGCTGCAATGTTGGGGTGTCGGCGGCCACCTAGGAGGGCCAACCACTGCACTTCACTGGGAGCAACCCTAATTGTCTGTTCCCTACTAAACCGTTTTAGGTCAACCTTCGTAGGCCAACCGCGTCACTATCTAAACCTTTTACCTGATAGTCTGCGAGAGTGGCCTCTGACATCCGGGCATCTCTTCCTTCGACGGGCCCAATAGACCTTTGTCGCGTCTCCTAGGCTGCAACCCTGGAAAAACGGGCCGCTTCTACCCCCTGTGGACTTGGCTCTAAGTGAGCCCGTGTTATGTCAAATCCATCATTTTTATTAAAAGATATCTCAAGAAATATTTAAAAATGGTAAAATGTCCTACCATTTAAAATTCTTAATCATTCCATAGAACAAACGACCAAAATATTTACAATGGTTAGCCTTAATTAGTTCAACTTCAACTTAAATTTTCATCAAAGTAATAATTTTTAATCGATTTTAAAATTAATATTTGAATTTTATACACTTCTTGATAGTGTTGGGGTGCGTAAAAAGGCCCTTTGGAGAGCTTGCCCCTATTAAAGAAGAATTAATTCAATATCTCATAATTATAATAGTATAAAATAGATCAGATAATTATATTATTTTTTATAAAAATAATGAATGGCTTGTTATTAAAAAAAAAATTTAATCATTTAATATTTATTAAATAATTATTATTAAAAAATTAAATTAAATTTTTAATTAAAAGGATAGAGACCATAAACTTGTACATGAAATAAAATTGATGGTAATGATTGTGACACAGTCTGTTATAAATATAATATTATAAATATATGTAATAGAAAAATTAGGTTCAATTAATTGATTTTATTACCATTTTTTTTTAAAAGGTTTACTAAATATGACTTTAAATATTTTAGAAAAATATCAAAAATTTCTTAAAAAACGAGTCTTATTAAACCATATATTTTAGTAATAATAACTTATTATACAAAATTAATCTTTTATATAAATTTATGTAATAATATTATTAAAATAATATTTTATAATTTTAGGTATCTTTCCATACACTTAAAAAATTATAAAAATGACTAAAAAATTAAGATATCTAGTCTTAACCAATTGAATTTGGATTATATACTCACATAATTATAATTTATCATCTAAATAATCAGGTTTGATCAGCCTAAACCAATATAACAATCAGGTTTAGATTATAACTCAATTTTGATTTGGTAGCTTGCATATTCATAGTGTATCATATGGTAACTGAATCCACACAACGTAGGGTAGGGAGATCGAACCGAATTAAGGTTGCAACACCGATGATATTCGAAGAATATAATACTCAAACTAATTCTATTTAAAAATTAAGAAAAATACTAAAATAATATTTTTTATTATTTTTTTTCAAAATGATAAAATATTAAAAGATTTATAATTTTTTTTATAATTTTATATTCTAGCCTTTGAATTATTTCCCAATAGTGAGGCATGGCTATACAAAATGTGGGATGCTGTGATATATATGGACGTTGCAAAGTCTTTGATGTCAACGGTACTGTTGAATTTAAAATTTAATGTCCCATATTTTTATGTAAAAAATATATATATATTTATTATTATCATTGTTATTAAAAAAATATAGGTCATTGAATTTTAAATTTAATAGCTCAAGGGACTGTTATGTCCGTATGATGTTGCAGAATGGCTTGTCAATTTTCGAATCAGGGGGGCATCCAACGCCAAACAACAGCCGTCCGATTCTAATCAGACGGCCCGCGCATATTTAACAGATAATATAACGTAGGCGTCCGATTTTAAATTTGATCGAACAGCCCACGCGCGTCAACCCTGCATTTTAATCTCAGCCGTCCGATTTTAAATTTAATCGGACGGCTGAGATTAGATTCAGTTTGATAAAATCCGGACTGTTGTTTTTCCGAATCTAACGGATGGAATTTGAGAACTATGTAACCCTAAGTTTGCAAACAGAAGTGAACCTGGCGACCATTTCCTCGATCCCCTCTTCTTCCACTCCACTGCAATTCTCTCGAAACTTCCTTCTGCGCCATTTTCGATCGGTTCGCTCGAAGCTGCATCTTCGTTTTCTCTCACTCGAAGCTTCCACTGCAATCCTTTCCAGTTTTGATTTGGTAGTTGTGCGTATTTTTCGGACGAAGTATTTCTCTCGAAGCGCCATCTTCGTTTTCTCTCGAAGCTTCCTTCTGCAGTTTTCCTGTTCTTCTGATAATCTTTTCTCCTTCGTTTCGATTCTCGTTTCGTTTTGTGTATGCTTCGTTTCCATTCTCAACCAACGTAATTTTCATTCTCGTCCAGGCGTCAGAGAACAAGACGCCTCATATGTTTCGTTTTCGTTCCCGTTTCGTGCTTGAACAAAACCATTTTCATATTTTACAAAAGGGAATATCAGATTCCCGAAGTTGTTTAGATTTTGTGTGTTTGCTCCTGAAATTGTCTCTAATCTGCATGCCCAAGAGAGAGACAGACATCGTCAGAGAACGAGATGGCTGAGATGGTATTATACATCTGTACAAGTTACTGTCGTACAGATGTATGGGCCGTTTCGTGTACAAAGCTACCACCGTTTCCTTTAAAATTATTTGTACATCAGAGAAAATACGTTTTATTGTACAAAATGCATGAAGGTTCGTGCTCTGAGCACTCTGTCTCTGGCTTTCTTCCTCGCTGAGCTGGGCTGGGCTGGGCTGTTCCCATATATTAGAAAAGGGAATCTCATATTTCCTATATGTTTCAAATTTTGTGTATTTTTTGCTGAAATTGTATTATTATATTAATGCATATGATATTGTGGAATGATTAAAAATAGAATATTATTGACTATAGATGATTACACACCATTCATTGGCATGAAGTTTAACACCATGGATAATACATGGGATTTATGGAAGAACTACGGTAAAAGAATCGGTTTCGGTGTACGGAAAAATTTTATAAGAAAGTCAAAAATTGATGATGTTGAAATTTATAGGATGTTTACTTGTGCAAAAGAAGGTAAGAGGAGAATAAATAAAAGTGGAGAAAATACATTAGAAAGGTGGGAAACCCGATGTGGATGTCAGAAAATGCTTGAAGTGGTGCTTGTTAGAGAAACAATAAAAGTTGTCGTGAAAGCGTTCGTGTCAGAACACAATCACGAACTTGAATCGCCCGAAACAAGACGTTTTTTAAGATCACAAAGAGAAGTGTTAGTCGCGCAGGGCCAACTTATTGAGATGACTCATGATGCTGGATTGAGGCCAAGCGAGACCTTTAAGCTCACAGTGACAGAGGCGGTAGTAGTGGGTTGGTCGACTATACAGCAGAAGACCAAAAGTCATACCTTCGTATCAGGCGGCAGCGGCATATGTAATATGGTAAGGCAGGGGCTATTTTAATGTATTTTCAAAAATAAAAAATGAAAAACTCCGAATTTTTCTACGAGTTGCAATTAGATTCTGATGACTGTGTCACTAATATATTTTGGGCCGATACGGAGATGATATTAGATTATCAATGTTTTGAAGATGTAGTCACATTTAATACTACGTATGGCATTAATAAAGGTTTGAGACCCTTTTGTACCTTTGGTGGGTTTAACCATTATAAGCAGATTGTGGTATTTGGTGTTACTTTGTTGTATGATGAAACAGTTGATTCATTTACATGGCTATTTGAGACTTTTCTACGATGTCATAGTGGCAAGGCTCCCATCACTATTTTTACTGATCAAGATGTCGCTATGGCGAAAGCTTTGAAGTTGGTGATGAGTAATACTTATCATGGCTTATGTACTTGGCATATCTTACAAAATGCTACGAAGCATCTTGCTGTACGTTCGGATTTATTGGCTGTATTTAAATCTTGTATGTTTTCTATACTTGATGAATCCAATTTTGAGAATGTATGGAATAGTATGGTGGCCAATGCAGGAGAGTCTCATGCCCGGATATGGTTAGATGGAATATACGGGCTTCGTCATAAATGGGCTTGTTGTTATATGAGGAAAACTTTTTCACTGAGTATTAGAAGTACACAACTGTCAGAAAGTCTCAATAGTGATTTGAAAATACATTTAAAATCCAATATTAATTTGAGAGATTTTTTTCATCATTTTGAACGAGTTCTGAGGAAGAAGCGTGAAAGAGAATTATTTTCATATTATGAGTCAAAACAAAAGTTGCCAAATTTGATCATGAATAATTCTCCATTGATGATCCAGTTGACACAGATTTATACGCCAACTATCTTTTAAATGATGCAGAGTGAGATGATGGAGGCATCACCCTGGCGTATTGTATCACGACAATACCCTAAATATGTGCTTGCATCCCATGCTGATCCGAAGCATATAGTGAAGATTATTTTTGAGCATGAGGCTAAGGTTATTGAATGTCAATATCTGCTTATGGAGACTAACGGAATTATTTGTGCACATGTGTTTAAAGTTTTTAGCAATCACGATGTAATAGCTATACCTGAGAAGTATATACTTCATAGGTGGACTAGAAAAGTAAGATCTTATACGCCAACATTATGTTCCGATCGTATAGTTTCAGGTGATGACTTACAAGCGTGGTCGGGAAGAATAATGTCTAAGGTTATGAGAAATTGCTTATTAATTGGAGATTATCCTGGGGCGAGAGAAAAAATAGAGGACAATGTTACCAAGATGGACGAGATAGTGCACAATGTTTTAAATTTGCATGTTGGTGAGGGTACAAGTAATGTGAGCATGCCACAACAACTCACCGGTAGAAGTGTTAAAGGTGTAAAAAATCGTGATGGACGGAAGGCAACCAAACGATCGAAAAGCTGTTTAGAAAGACGGAAAGCTAAGAAAAAGGATCAGGTTGGTGTGCCTTCAGTTGGAAAACTTTTCAAACAATCTTTATTATATTTATGTCTTTTAACTCTATTTTTTCCTTAGGTAACTATCGGTGCTCATAACTTGATGTCGGATAGCCAATATCAACCGATTTTACAAATATCAAACCATTACTATCAATCGCCTCATTTGATGTCAGCTCATGACTATCAACTGTTCGAAATGACCTACACACAACTGCTACAGGTGCGTTGTTGTGCATTATGTCTAGCTTGGTTGTATATATATTATTATTAGTTCTAATTTACTTTATTGTATTGTAGGAATAACATATGACTGTATCTCAAAATCCGTTATACATAACAATAGAACCTTCAGATGGGGATCAAGAGGTTGCAGAAGCAGAAGACTCAAATTGAGTAGCTACGTTTTTGGAAGTAACTGTTACCATTTTGTAAAAACTTAGTATGAACCATTTTTGGAAGTCATACATAACAACATATGACTGGAAGTTTAGTTAGGTACAAACAGAACTTAGTATTCAAATTAATTGCAGAAAACGGAAACAGCAGCACATGTAGAGTTTCTTTCTTTATTAGCTACCAATAGATAATAGCTCATTCAGATCTCTTGCATGTTTGGACATATGGCTGTAGACCAATAGCAAGCCAGTCGCTGTCACTTATTTTCTCAGGTGTACATATCGCCTTGGCCAAGTCTTGATGCTTGGTTCCAGTAGTTTTATGGTATATATTACTTAAGTTTTGAAGAATAGTCTTATGGATTGACATCATCCTTTTTTTTTTTTTTTTTGCAAGTTGGATCGACATTATCACTTTAGTTGCATATGAGGTCTAAGATTTCCATGGTATTACGCATTGCATGAGGTGGCAAATGACTGAGCATATAAGGGGTCTCAGCTCTGCCCACCTGCAAAGTCTTACTTCTGTTGCATCCAAGCAACAAAAGGCTGGTTCCCAAGGTTGGTTCTTCTCTTTTCATTTGGTCTATTTTCCTATGTCCATGTTTCAAGAATTAGGATAGATTCATGTAGCTGGCCCATATTCTGCAACATAAACTTCTGTTGTAGGTAGAATTTTGCTAGTTGTGTCTGAATTTTTTGCTGTTTAAAGTTTATTTGAATTTTCTCGTGTTCTTTGTCTTCCAGTTAGTATAAAAGGGATATGGTGGTGCTGGATGCTAGCCATTTTTTGTTGGCTATTGGTTGATATGGAGTACAACTGTTGAATACTACGTACTGGTTAAAGTTTGTTTCCCAACCTCAAGTAGAAGACTGAAGTTTCCATAATAATTATGGAACACTATATGTTCATTTTATATTTCTTTTGCTTCTTATGGGGTTATGATCATTGATTGCCAAATTTGTCTGATTTCTATTCAACATGTATTCCCAAGCTGTTTTTAGACTTTAACATGAGTTTTCTGGAAACAGGAAAGGAAAGAAAAACTCAGTGATAGAATAGTGGTTCTCCAGCAGCTTGTTTCACCATATGGCAAGGTAGTGCGACAAATTAATTCTTTAGAATTCACATAACTTAGTAAAGATTGGGTTATTGGCAGTGCCAGTCTACAACTATCCTTTTTAACTAATCTGGGACCAAACTGCAACCTGATAGTTGATTGATGGAAAATTTCCTCCTTCATATTAATCTCGTGAAAAGGCTGCATTTGCAACTCATTAATTCTACAGTTGTCGCTGCCTCGCTTTGATGTATTGATTGGTTTGACTTCCTGCGGACAGATACAGCGTCTGTTCTACTGGAGGCAGTGCAGTACATTAGATTTCTTCATGAACAATTCAAGGTTTCCCCTTCTAGTTCACTGCTTTTCAACAACTTGGTGATTTTAGTCCATGTTTTAGCCATCTAGAATGCAGCCATTCTATTGACTGTGTAATCACCAATGGCTTAATATGAGATGAGTGTGTGATGATCATTTGATATCCTATATTCATGTTTCTTTTGGATAGGTGCAAGTGGTAACAGTTGGTCTAGAAAACAAATGCTTTCTGCTTTCTGGGAGTGAATTGACCAAATATTGTGGGAAAGCCACTAAGATAATATGGCTGAAATTTGATTTTGTTGTTTGTTTAGTATGACATATATGAAATATTGTGGGAAATTCTGCCTCCAGTTTCGGAGGGCACTTAAAGAGATGTCAGTTGTATCAATAAATTGCTTGCTTATAACTTGGAGGGATTAGCCAATTACAGCATAGAGAATTGTCATTTGTGCTGGCTTGGCTATATTTTCTTCGAAATATACAATCTCCTCTTATTTTCGGCCAGATGGAGCTCCAAGTGCCCTGGTCAGCTTGATTGGCCACAGACAGTACAGACGCTGTGCAAGTGATATTTATCATTTCCTTCAGGTAATGACCTCAATGAATGATTTGATTCTCTTCATAGATTCATTCTGCATGTAATTTGGACCAAACAACATGATGTTTGCTGTGGAAAAATTTCAGTCTTCACTTTGCATGAAGCAACTTGCATATGGTATACTGGAACTCCTGGTCATATCAGTCATCCCCAGGCTGAGGGACATTCTTGTGGATGTCCATAAGAAGATGCGAACTCAACCTGCATAGGAGTGGAAGGATACAGTCGTCAGTCTTCAATATGCTGCTGATGTTGGAAGCTCATCCAAACAAGCATTATATGCTTGTTGATCTGCTTATTTTAACCTTTGACAATTTGTTACATTTTATGTTTGAAAATATACAGAAGAACTATATTTTTTTCCTCTGCTGTTTTTATTTTTCTCCTTCCAAATAACCCCGATATTGTACGGAAGATGTGCTGAATTTTGAAGGCTTGTGCTGAATTTTAAATTTATAGATAATGTTAATTATTTGGAAACACATATTACATATTCAATTACAAAATAATTATATTAGTAAACTTTTGATATAGAAACTCATGCTATTAATTTAATAAATTAATTTCTACAAAAAAATTTGCCTACATATCCCCTATAAATAGAGAAAAATCATATATACAGCCTGTATATAAAACCCCGTACATGACATATAAATGGATAAATCTCAAAATTTATCCAAACAGACATCCACAACTTATCCATTACATCTCCACAACAAATCCATACCCATGGATCATACCTACGGAAGCATAACTATCTCTACGACAGTAAATATAACATGGTATGTCATAGGTTTACAATATTTATTAAAAAAACATAAACCATTATTATGTACATACATTAACACAACAACAATATCACAAGTCTTTAAAATTCAGCAACTCTTCATGCAGCTAAGCCCTATCTTCACTCCTTTTTATCAAGTATTAGATCATCGAGGTTATCTGGAAGGAAAAAAATAAAAACAGCAGAGGGGTGAACAGTAGGCTCAGCAAGGTACCATAATAACATGTAAATTTTTACACTAAAGCATTTTTTAAGACAGATTGAAAAGATGAGATTTGTGTAAATAATATAAACGATGCAAGGCATGAATTAATGCACAAATGTGAGCTGTAGTCAAGTCTTATCTTTGTTGGTTTTGTTTTTTCTTTCAATTATTTTTTTCACTTATTATTTTATCTTGAGAGATCAGGATTAATAGACCCTACTAGCTGAGGGAACAAATAATCAAAAATAGATTATATTACTCCACACAATTAAAGATCATAGTTCTTGTTCTTTCATTAGTAGCCATTACAAATTTACAGTGTCCAAGAATAATATGGTAACAATGTTTGGCATTCCCTATTTTTTGCCACAACTCATTTACCATGATAAGCACAAAAGACTACTAAAACTCCACATATATGCAAAGAAGATATATTTATCCAATATAAATAAATAAATTTCAAAATTTATCTAAACTGACATCCACAACTCATCCATTACATCTCCGCAACAAATCCATACCGGGAGGCTGAATCTGGCGGCGTCACTTTGAACTGGAACCCTAATATTTTGAACCAAACAGAGCATTAAACTCTGCTCTACGCCTACCCACCGATTATCATAGTAGAGTACGAAAATCCCAACTTTTATTTTTCCCCATCAACGACATTAATTTTGTTATAATCTCCCACAATATTTCGCCCCTTAAATTATCAAATAACCTCTAAAATCTTCGAAGCCCTTTGCCAACAGAGCCAAGCCCTGTTTTTATCCAATTTACCGGCTAGCCGGTATGAAATAATTGCTGTTGGCCATTGATGGTCGAACAGTGCACGAATGATTAGGGTTGAAGAAGAGAAATGTGAGAACGATGAGGAGAGAGACGACCGAGGTTGTTTGGGGGGTTCGGGGGGCGTCCAACGCCACTGGCAAGTTGCGGAAATAATCGGCCATAGAGAACAGCACTCACTGCAGAAATCAAAATACCTAGAAATGAGAGGAAAATAAATAACAAACACTCACTGCGAAAATCAAAAGAGATCGTCCAGGGATAAACCTTGTTCTTCCGGCGTTTCCAAGGTGTCGCTGATCAATGTATCTCCCAAGAATCAAAATACCTTCTGCGGGGCCGACGAGAACAGCACGTCGTCGCGCAAAGTTAGGCTTTGATTTTGGTTTCGAAGAAAAAGCAACGTTAGGCGTCGTTCTCTCTCGTCGCCCCTCTCTCTCTCTCTCTCTCTCTCTCAAGCGTGCAGATTAGGGTAACCGGAGAACAGATCGAAGATGGAGAGGAGAGGAGAGGAGGGGGGAGAGGAGAGGAGAGCAGAGGAGAAAGAAAATGAAAATGGCAGTCTTTTTTCGTTCCAGTTCAAAATATTACGGTTACTGTGCACTAAATGAAAAATTCCGGGAGGCTGAATCTGGCGGCGTCACTTTGCCGATGAGAAAAATGAAAAGGAGGGAAAGGGAAGACGGATTCGAGTATTGGCCGTCGGAGATTTGGAATTCCATTAGTAGTCGGCAGCAGAATTCCGGAATTCTCCATATGGCATAAATGTTGAACCACATGCTAGATTTCCAGATTTATGAATTCAACAACTCTGTTTCGGAACAGTATATTCCCGTTTATAAAGAAAAAAAACTGAAAATTTCAGATGATGAGTCAAAAAAAAAACTAAGAAAAAACAAAGAAAAGGGACGAAAACTGAAACACAACAAAGAAATCAAAAAGAAAAAAAAAACCCTTAAATTATCGAATAAACTCTAAAATCTTCGAGGCCCTTCGTCAACAAAGCCAATCTCTGTTTTTATCCAGTTTTGCCAAGCGACCAAAGTTACATATGCTTTCTCCCAATTTTCGGCACATCGAGATAAATCTTGATTTTGTAAGAGGAAAGAAAGAAATATTTGTACTAGAACAGGGATTGCAAGAAGAGTGGTATTACTTGGGTTTGCAGCACTGAAGCAACGGCGAGGGTTAGAGCCAGCGTCGGCTTCGACACAAACTGACGACGGCGATTTTGACTGCAGCAGCGGCGGTGAGGGTTTTGACGAAGATTCGCTTCTTATTCGCTGGCTTCTCCTTCAAAGATGAAGATGGAGAGGAGAGGAGAGGAGAGCAGAGGAGAAAGAAAATGAAAATCGCCGACGTCCCTCATTCTCTCTCTCTCTCCCGTCTTTCAGTTCAAATTTTAGGGTTACTGTGCACGCTTTTCTTAGCCGTCAGATTGGACACAATGAACGGCCACGATCTTATCAATCGGGATTTCATCTCGTCTGTCGGATAAAATTTAAAATCCAACGGCCGAGATTAAATATCGACGTAAAAACGTGTGGGCCGTCGGATGAGAATCCGACGGCCCAAATCGGGCGCTGGACGGCCCCCGAATGCGTCAATTTTTGGCATGAGAAACTGAAATTTATCATTTTTTTTTTATAACTAAGTGATTTGGATTAATGGGAGAAAAAATTTTACAATGAATGATTTATCACCAAGTATTTTTTCGACTTAGGGATAAATCATAATCGCTAGGACATGCCCCGAGCACCTTGACACAACGAATGAAATTAACAGAAAAAAAAGTTAGAATTCATGCAATACAAGCATACCACTCTACCATCAGTGGAACAATTTCTAAGCAAGATGCCAGTCCAATTGTAGCTCCAAACCAGCCAAGCTGAAATTTACCACTCACCCACAAAAAGGTCCATGTCTCTTCATTGTTTCTCCTTCTCCTATAAATTGTAATGCATTACCTTCAAAAATGGAGCAAGCAAAACAAAGCTAAACGAAGATTTTTCTCTTCTCGTGCTTTTTGCCTCTATTACGAAAAAGATGGCGATTGAGCCCCGACCGTCGTTAGGGCTACCATGGAAGATCAAACTCCAGTTTGCCATGCTTGGTTACGTAATTGATAAATGTCTCCGTCGAGATGGCACGTTGAACCGTCGTCTTTTTGATTTTTTTGACCGCAAGGTTCCAGCGAAATCCACGCCGCAAAATGGCGTCAAGACCCATGACGTCTCCGTGGATCCTTCCCGCAATCTTTGGTTCCGCCTCTTCATCCCTACTCAAATCCCTAGAGACGACGTTTCGCTCCCTGTCATCGTCTATTTCCATGGCGGAGGTTTCTGCATCTTGAGCCCCGCCTCGCTCTACTTTGACGTCTTTTGCCGTCTATTGGCTCGCAAATTGAACGCCGTCGTCGTATCCCTGAACTACCGTCTGGCCCCCGAGCATAAATTCCCTGCTCAATACAACGACGGATTCGACGCCTTGAAGTTCATCGACGAGAATCACCGGTGCCTCGACTTTTGGCCCAAAAATGCCGACCTCAATAGCTGTTTCTTAGCCGGTGATAGTGCCGGCGGGAACATAACTCACCATTTAGGAGTTAGGGCGAGCCAGGCAGAGTTCAAAGAGGCGAGGATAATCGGGTTGGTTCTCATCCAACCATATTTCGGTGGGAAAGATAGGACCGAATCAGAACTGCGACTTGATTGGGCTCCGGCGTCGACCATGGCTCGGTCTGATTGGATGTGGAGGGCGTTTCTGCCGAACGGGCTGGACCGGGACCACGGCGCAGTAAACATTAGCGGCCCGAACGGGGAAGATATTTCGGGTTTGGATATCCCGCCGGCGATATTGTTCGTCGGTGGATTTGACCCGTTGAGAGATTGGCAATTGAGGTACCATGAGTGGTTGGAAATGTCCGGCAAAAACGTGAGGTTGGTGGACATTCCGACTGCGTGCCATGGATTCTATTTATTCTCTGAGATCCCTGAAACTGCAGTGTTTCTTTCGGAGGTCGCAGATTTCATCGAGAAGCAATCCTCGAAGATCAGGAAACCTTGAATAATATCATACTTCACATAAATGCCGATTCATCGTCAAGTATCTCTATTGGAGATTTTATCTCTTTTTATTCAGTTTTTTCAACAAATGTTCAGGTTGTATTTGTATCATCTTTTTTGTTATCGACAACAATAAAGACTAGTAATTTTTCCTTCTACATCTTTTCTCCCTGGGAAAACCTAACCTTGCTTCCCTTCGGTTCTTCTGGTAGCGACGGCGGCCATGGCCGTTGTCCCGGGGCTTCCCGTTCTTCTCTAGAGCATCTCGCTCCGTCTTCTCTAAGAGATGCCCTCCTGCTCCCTTTCAAATGAATTTGAAGAAAACCTTAGGCCTTCTTTAACACAAAGCTATGGTGGAAATTGAAATATGGATAGTACACTTGCAAACAATCCCTAAGGCATGCATTTTCAGCCATTCAAAGAATGGAAGAATTCATTTACATGGGTTTGTTTAGAAAGCCTCCAAGGTTGAGGTTGTCCCTGCCTCAAGTTGTTGCATTCGGGGCACTGTAAGGAGGTTTTTTTGTTGGGTCTGATAATTCTCTTGTAGATAACCAAACAAATTGATTTGTCATCGGATGATTTATGGAGAACAAATCCAGAGAATTGATTCCGGTCAACGATGTTGACCGGAGGAGAATAAGAGACGGTTAATGGAAATTGACCGGCGGATGACCAATTGTAGATTCTGGTCAACAAGAAGTTGACCGTCTAAAGGTTGCAGGAGTACTGCTGGATAGCGGACGGATAGTAGAAAACGGTCAACGGAGAGATTGACCGGATGAAAGTAGAGGACGGTCAACTAAAGGTTGACCGGATAAGGCTGGAGAGGAAATACGGAGAGGATTTTCGGAGAGTATTTTCGGAGTAGAAAATGTTGGAGCGTCTTTCAGGAGAAAATACCGGTCAACCTGTTGAGCAGACTGCAACAAGCGCCAAGGGTCAAGGGCGGAGCCGAGCAGGGCCATGGGCGGAGCTGTGCAGGACCAAGGGCGAAGTTGAGCAAGATTAAGTGCGGAGCCAGTAGGGCCAAGGGTAGAGCCAGCAGGACCAAGGGTGGAGCCAGCAGGATCAAAGGTGGAGTTGACGCCGGGATCTCAATTGAGGGGAAGCTGCAGGAAGGCTGGAGATGCTGGTCGTCGGGTAAAGGCAAAGGTGTTCACCATAAGGTCGTGAAGGGAAATTTATTGAGTCTGGTCACTCTCTTGTGGGTAATCCAACAAATTGGTTTGTCATCGAAGAATTTGTGGATAACAAATCCGGAGACTTGATTCCGATTAACAGAACGTTGACCGGAGGAGAATAGGAGACAGTCAATAGAGATTGACCGGCAGATAGCCAACTGTAAATTCCGGTCAACAAGATGTTGACCATCTAAGGGTTATAGGAGTACTGTTGGATGGCAAACGGGTAACAGAAGACGGTCAACGGGGAGGCTGACCAGATAAGGCTGGAGAAGAAATACGGAGAGGATTTACGGAGAGTATTTTTGAAATAGAAAATATTGGAGCGCATTTCAGGAGAGAACACCGATCAACCTATTGACCGGTTGAGAATGAAGAATTTACCAGTTGGTGACACTGGTATGGAATCGCCAGCAGACATGGCTGAGTGCACAGTAGCGTCTGAAGATATGGGATGTGCATATGGGCTGTGCACAGTAATGACCGAGGACATGGGATGTTTGAGGTCATTGTCACTACTTGGAGACCAAAGAACGTCAGAGGACTCTTGCAATGGCCAAAGGGCACAGATGATCTGGAGACTTGACTGCAGTAACGACTAAGAACGTCGTGGACAGTTGGTAGCAAGTTGTGGACAGTTGGCTCTATAGAGCAAGTGGCAACCTACAGTCTGTATACGCCGTCTGTGCAGATGGCAGAATTGTAGAGTTGGTGGGCAAAGTTATTGGCAGGTTGTAGAGTGGGTGGCAGGCATTTGTCCACGCACAACTTGCTTATTGGTTGAAGGTCTCTGGGCAGATTATTATATATATATATATATGCACGCTAGGCATGCTGTGCTCGAAGAGGGCGCAAGGCGCCATAGGAGTGACCATGGGTGATAGAGAAATCACCATGAGCGAACATTCGCAGGGGCTTATGTAACCAAGGGCTTGTGTAGCCAGCCGCATGTGTGCACAGTGAAACGGCGGTCGTCTTTCTTTCCCCCTTGCCTATGGATGAGAAAATCATCACTAGACCACTAGACATATTGCTCATCAAAAGGGTTGAATTGTGGAAAATTTTTCTTGTTGGGTGTGGAAGAATTTACTGAATAAAAAGCAGTTGACAATGCACGTTGGATGTTGGGTTTTAGGGGCTCTGCGACGTGGGCTTTGTATAGTGCACATACGACGTTATACAGTAACCATCAAATTTTCGTCTAACTTCAATCGTTAACCCTTTTATTTAATTTTTTTTTATTTTTTAATAACAAAAAGATGAGGATAGCTGGATAGAGATTTGGTAATTGCCATGCGACGTTATATGCGTGCCGTATGGAGCCAGCGTTGCAGCATTCTTATTCTCTGGATATTGCACTGAAACTGCATACCTTGGGGAGAGAAAATCGAATATAAACCTATACAGGGACAAGCACAAAAGCCTATCTATGTGGGTTAATTTTTATGGTATATTATCGCAATTTTTATGTCGGAAGATGTATAGTTATATAGTTGACTTGCTATGTAAGCCGCTACGTATGGATAGGTTGTCTAAGGTGCTCGTGAGTGGAGGATATGTGCTAACATATGTTCATCTTTTTCTAGTTACATTCTCAATTTAAGTTTTTTTTTTTTTAATTTTGTTTTCTGCTTTTATTTCAATATTAATTTTAAATTCTTTAAAGATTTTTATTATATTTTAGTGTAAATTCATAAGACCATAATGTAAAAACTCTAAAATTGGCATGAATATTTTTTTTATATTGTCGAAATTTTAATATTATATTTGTATTATCTTGTGACTTAAAATACAAGTAATTTGATCATATATGCTTGTACTTCCACTATAAAATGTTATATTATATTAGAAATTAAGAGAGGTTATTTAAAAAAAATCTATTTTATTTAAACATATATGATAAATTATTCTGTTATTTTTTTTATAATAGGAAGCTAATTGTTTTATGAAGTACTTAGATGTTCTTACATTTTTATCAAAAATAAAGCTTATTAAGAAAATAATTTTTTTATAACTTTTAATTATTTTGATAAATTACTAAAAATCTATCATATTATGTGAGATTACTTTAAAATGAATAGTTTTCATTGAAAGGATATACTAAATTTTGTGTTCTCACTAACATGCTTGGCTTTGATTATTTAAGAAATTTATTTTTTCTATAGATATTACATGAATTAATTTTTTTTATATGTATAGTCTAAGAAATAAAATACCTTAAAATTTGAGTTTGAATAAACGTTTTATTTGACATAACTCAAAATATTCCACCTAGAATTATAAAATAAATTGTTGGACCCCAACATAATGGCCCATAAAAGTACGGCCCAGAAGAAAGGCCCAAACAAGAAGCCCAGAGTAGAGGCCAAAGGCCCAAGGACCAAGGCCACAGCTGAAGCCCAAGAAGTCACATCCGCTTATAAGGAAGCTCGAGGACAACGCTAACAATATCCGAGTACACAGATACAAAAAAAATCGAGAACTCTGGAAGTCCAACTGAGTCTCAGAATTGCCCGAGAGGTTAAGAAAGGGCTCCCGAACTTTCCCAGGAGATCCTCCACAAACGGCTACCTCTTATGAGTCCGCGAGCTCACAAGGAGCACCACACCTGGACGAGGACTGCTCATTCACAATCGGGAATGCCAGCTAGACAACTTCGTCGATTCCCAACGAACCTACAACCACTGCCAGTCGCCGTCTCAACAGGGCACGCCTAGTCAAATCAAGACTGATACTCAAACCCTAGCACACAAGCCTACCAGCGGTGCTAGCCGCGTGTCTTACCGCGCACGTCAGCAGCATTAATGAGGCCAATGGGGTACTGCACAACATTTGGGTCATCCAACGGCTGCCACGCGTCTCCTTTCCAACGGCCTAGTTTTCCCTATAAATACCCAGCAAAATCCCTTTCTAAAGGGACCGGATTCTCTTCCCCAAGATTAGCTCCAAAAAGAAGGCAAAAGGCCCACTTCCTTTCGGCCCTAAATCTCTCTCTCCCTGTAGAACGGAACAAGAAGAGTTGTAAAGCCTCCCAGCGAGCATAGCCTTCTAAGAAAGAAACACAAAGTAACGGATAAGGAAGGGATTAACCCCAACACTTGTATTCTGTAAAGACTTCAACCTAAATAGTGAAGCACTTTCAAGACCCCGAGTCTTGTGGTTTTTCCTCTCCATTTAAGAGGGGGTTTTCCACGTAACAAATCCGGTCTCAATCTTTCTCTCGTGTCCAATATCACATTCACTTGTGTTGCCCGGAAACAACGTTTCCGACTGAACCTCGCTGATCCAAAGACTCGGGAACACCCCTCATCAACGAGGATCCGCCTGGAGGCCGCTGTTTCGAAACGCAACATAAATATGTAGGTGAAATGAAAGGTTGGAAAGAGCAAAATATTTTCCAATGCATGCAAATAGACGGAATAAAAAATTTTATATTATATAATTAAGGTATATCAATATGTCCGAATTAATCGTTGTATCAGCAAATATCAAAATATTGATATTTAATCTTTATAAATTATATAGTATAAAAATATTTTTGGTTATTTTTTTTAAATATTAAAATATTAATACTGTAAAAAATAATAATAAAATATATAGAGAGCTGTGACACCTCACGCGTTACAGCTAATTTTAAAAGTGACATGCTTGACCCAATTTTTTAAATTTTTAGTAAACATAAATTTTAATATTTTTCAAGAATACCAAGTTCTCTTTTTTAGGAAAAAAAGAAAGAAATCTCATGAAGTCATTTTTTATATAAATCACTTTTTGTGTAAAATTATTCTTTTAAATATTTTATTTTGTAATATTTTGTTTAAAATATTCACTTTTACGGTAATTTATAATTTTAAACATCTTTTCATATAATTATAAATTTTCAAACAAGAAAACTAAAAATCAAAACATCAATTATGAACAAATTAAAATTAGATTATAGACTATAATAATTATATATTTTTTTGTCTAAATAATCATGCTTAAACTAATAGAACAGTCCCACATCGTGGGCTTGTGATGCAACATTTGAATCATCAACAACTGTCATTTAACAATAAAAAATAAAAAATATATTTTTTTAATTTTTAAATATTAAAATATCAAAGACAAATAAATTATTCAAAGAAAACTATATTTGTTTTTATTATAAATTTTGTGACATCAACACGGCCGCCCTATTAATGATGATTGTGACGAGACTTGAATGCTTGGAACCAAATTCAGTGACCGACAACATTTAATTTTTTAGAGAATAAAAATATCTAATTTGTACGTTTCAAAATCCAAATTTTTAACAAATTAAAAATTTACTTAAAAATAAAGTCTAGCCATAGGGATACTTTTTTGAGCCAAAAAGTCACCCTCCTTTCTTGAAATAAAAAGATATTTATGGCATTACAGTTGGTGTGGCCTTTTTTGGTGTGGCCTCCTTTGGGCCTCACAGCTAATGCTAGCTACCCCGATCTATTCGTTGAGCTGTCTCAATGATTGCGAGAGTATATATGATAACCGTTGTCTTTTTAAAAAATATATACAAAATTGTGCTTATCATCTAGAGATGATACATCGTATGAGTAGATATTTTATGAATATTTATCGAGCTATCAGTGGTCGTGCAGGAGGGACAACCACAGGGACAGCACTGCACGTAACTCTAATCGTCCGCTCCCGATTGAACAGTTTTCGATCAACTCATATAGACAAATTATACTACTGTCCAGACTTTAGGCTCGACGAGTCATGCAATAGGCCGCTATCTTTTGAACTTCTCTTTTTTCAACTAGTTAAATTTCGAGGTAGGCCATTGGATTATTATACACATCACCATTAAATCATATTTTGTGCCATTAATAATTTTTTATGTTAATTTTCTCTAAAAAATAATTTTATGTAATATTTTGTTTTATCTATGCCGTATATTTTAATAATATGTTTTTAGTTTGAAGTATCTTTTCATACAATCATACATTTTTAAGTAAAAATATTAATAATTATAAAATATTTAAAACTAATCATTCTATAACGATATAACAATCCTACTTTTTAATTTAAAGTTTAATGACGGTCCAATTTTAATTAATATATTTTTTATAATATTTTATTTAATTTTATCTAAATTTATTTTTTTGTATTTTTTCTGTAAAGGTCATGCCTAAATCGACATAAATTAAAGATATATCCGACCTAACATAAACAAGCCACGTACCGTTTTAAATTGAAATAATTTTATTTTATATTATGCGGACAGAGCAAGATATATTTATTTATTTATGATGAAAAAAACAGCGCTGCAATGACACGATGAGACCATTTAATAGCCAAAAAAAGGAAATAGGCCACTGGCCTGATGATGATGATGAAATTCATTACTCACCCACAAAAGAAGGGCCCACGTCACTAATAAATATCAACCGCCCACCAATACCAATTTAAAAAAGATACTTTAAAAGTAATTTTTATTTATTATAAAAATATTGTTATATAATGTAATATTTATTTATTAATAGTAATTTTGATTGAGAAAAACATTCATAGATATATTTGAATACTATTAACATAATATCTATATAATTTTTTAATAATTTTTTAGTAATAAAATAAATATGATATTGATGCGTTCTTAAATATCGGGTTGCAATACGGATTAAGAAGTCACTCAATCTTACACTATGGATTGAATTGGAGTGGATTTGATTTTCGTCTCTATTAATTTAGAACTTACGTATCACAAACAACGAACAAGAAGTTAGAGGATTAACGTGACTTACATTTCAATTTATCTTTTGATACTCAAATCAAAAATCTTTCTAAGGAAATAAAAAGATGAGAAGATATAAGAATACAAAGTCACATTTATATGGGAGATATGAGAGGAGTACTGGGCTCCTAAATGTTCTCCGTTGGGGGCGGCTTAGAGGGATGTAGGACTGGGGTGTTAGAGCAATGACGGGAGTCATCGTTGTCAGATGTTGTCTTGTAACGGTAAAGTGACCGCAGTTGGAGGTGGCCAACAGGGGCCAGACTGCTTCTAGCATGAATTGGTTGGGTTGTTGTAGGTTGGTGGGCACGGTGGTTCCCTAAGATTGACCGCTACCACCATTGGCTGAAACCTATTATGTCAGTGTCTCCTACGCTGCCTGACTACTATTGCTAAAGTGAAGTGTGGTTTTAGGTTGTGATTGGTTGGATTACAGGGACAGCCTGCTGATCACGACCCATTTTTCCCCCTGGGCCTGCTTGTAGTAAATAGGCTAGCTAGACGGTCTCATGGGCTTCACTCCTCATCGGGCTATGCTCGCAAGTAGGCTAACTGTCAGATCAACCTATGTCGTGGCAGAACCCATCAGATATTATATTATTAAATCTCTTTAAGCAGTGGTCAACTGTCTCCTAACACAGTCCGAAGAAATTGGCTCTTACAAAGGTGACCCTATGTCATTTTATCTCTATAACTGTGGGAGATGGAGCTAAGGATCTAGCACGGTTCCTTAAACTAATTATATTTGATTTGAAATCTCTGTAACAACTTACCTTACTTACCAGGACTCAATCCCCAAAACCTCAACCGATTTCGGTCTTTGAAAATATGGCAACTGAGCCCTAGCCATTGCTAATGCTACCATGGAAGAGCAAACTTTAATTTATTAGATTTTAGGTCACTTATTTTATTGGTATCACAACAAATATACGTGTTATCAAAGGACACGAAATTCATGCATGGTACGCTCAGGCAAAAATGTCTACTAGAATCACACGATATTCATGTGAGATCGGCTAATAATCAGTTGAGGATTATCTGAGTAACAAATAATACTAAAGAAACATACAATATTCATACGAGATTTGACCGCTAGCCAATTGAATATCAACAAAATGGTGCACAATGGCCACTTAAAGGATGCACATGCGCTATTTGCCTAGATGAGTAGTGCCGGATAGGTACTTGTAAAGGTTTAATGAAATAGAAGATGGTATTGTTCAAACTTATAAAAACTGATGTTAGGACTCCTCTTGAGAAAAAGTTGTCAAAAGGTAAGAAATGATATTTACAGATAAAAGTGAAGGGTCTCCCACAAGGTTGTGAGGAGAAGGTTATTGGATTTTGTGTCATTTCTTAGCAAGTATCACAACAAAGAAACGAATTATCAAGAAGACATGTGATATTTGTCCGACGCATGCTTAAGCAAAGATGTCAAGTAAGGGTCAGCCGATATATATATGTAAGGTCGATCAATAGTTTGTTGAGGGTCATCTAAACGACAAAAGATACCAAAGGGTAATGCGATATTCGTGCGAGAATCGACCAATGATTGATTGAAAATCAACAGAGAACCACATGTGTAAGTTTCCCTACATGTGGCTCGTCCATGCTTTCTAAGGTGCTACTTGTGACTCGAGTTGACTAGGTGGTAGAGTCATGGAAGGCAAATGATGGCCGCATGAGAGATGCACGTGCATTGTTTACTCAAAGAAGTGGCGCTGAATATGTACCTAAAAGGCGCTTGTAGGTTGTTTATCTGAATAGGATACGTCTGATATGTGTCTAATCAGCACTTGTGTGCTACACAGAAAGAGAAAAGAGAAAAAAAGAAAAGATGAATAATTTGCATTCGATTGAGATCTAAATTTAGTTCTATTTTTCTCTATGGTAGGATACGTTTTTCTATTATTGTTTTTAAAAATATATTTTTAATTGGTTACTCTTATTTCTAAATTTTTTCTTCTTCTTGGTTACTAGGTGTATTAAAGGGGTTATAATTCAATCATTCTTCAATTAGATTATAAAAACGGAATTTCAGAAGGATTATTTTGTAACTAACTATTTTATAGTGAATTTATTTAAAATTTGTCACATAATTTTTTCTTTAATTGTGAAAAGTTTTCTTCATTAAAAAATTATTGTGTATTATTATATTTCTTATATTCACCAAATTGATTGTTAACAATTGACGGAAAATTCAAATTCATTCCGTTGCACAGGGTATATGTGTTTTGGTCAAATCCCAACAGTGGTGCCATATTCAACTTCGTAACCCTCAAATCTCTCTGTCATGATGACAAACCCAACTGTCACCTTTTTAGTTTTATTAACCATAAGGTTCTAGCCAAAACCACGCAACAAAATGGTGTCAAGACCCACAACATCTCCATGGATCCTTTCAGCTACCTTTGGTTTTGCCTCATCATCCCTATTCAAATCCCTAGCAAAGT
This sequence comes from Nepenthes gracilis, assembly GCA_033239525.1. Taxonomy (NCBI): domain Eukaryota; kingdom Viridiplantae; phylum Streptophyta; class Magnoliopsida; order Caryophyllales; family Nepenthaceae; genus Nepenthes; species Nepenthes gracilis. The sequence goes on from BSYO01000007.1 coordinate 18,490,066, forward strand.
CGTTTTGTGGCCTATCATTGTCTACTTCCATGGCTGTAGATTGTTCCACACGATCCCTGCATCACTCCCCTATGGCACCCCTTGTCATCGATCTGCTTGCCAATTAAATGCAGTCGCCGTATACTTGAAATTCGACCTCGCTCCCTAGAATAAATTCCCTACTCAATACAATGATGAATTCAACACCTTAAAGTTCATAGACAAAAATAGCAAGAGCCTTGAGTTTTGGCCGAAAAATGGCGACGTTGGCACATGTCTCCTAGTCGGAGACAGCGTCGACAGAACATATCTCACCTTTTACGAGTTAAGACTGTTGGGTTGTGGGTCGCTCTTTTATAAGTCACATACCCATTTGATAGATCATTTGGTAGTTCACACAATAACACATGTGTATTAGCCTGAGCAGAGGAAGCTGTTCAATGGCGCACGACAAGCACCGGATTCACACATGTGCACCAACAATCCAGAGTAGGGCCACCTGCGAGGTGCACATGCACACATTATTGGGGGTGCTTGAGGAACACCCAAGGGGCACATGAGTGAAATTTATTTAGATTGCTCAGTGCCTAATATATGCTCAAGATTGGCCATGCACTGATCGCATAATGGACTCACGACTAATGCACACCTAATAGGAACTCGAGCACTATTCCTAATATAAATTTATTCTAACACAATTTTAGGGTTAATCCTTTACGATTTGTGAAAGATAGAGTATCAAAATAGTGAGAAAAGTAAAAAAAAAAAAAAAAAGATAGACAAAAAGGAAAAAAAGAAAGATTTGCTCATCCGTTTTAATTTTAAATTGTGTTTCGTTTTTCATCAACTTTAAGTATGTTATTCTTATAGTTGTGAATGATATTTTACCTGTTATAATTCTATTTTGTTTTATATTCTTTATTACTCGAACTCATTTATTATAAAGTATTGTATCTTTATATTTATTAAAAATTTTTTAATCGAGCATTTCACTTAATAGATTTTCTTTGAACTTATTGTCCTATAATTTTTTTCTTATTTTAAAAGGAGATTTTCTATATAAAATATTACATATTTTATTATTTATGATTATTATTATCTTATCGTGTATTATTAGTTCATCTCCTTGAATTCAAACAAGGGGTTTGGGACACGACAAAGACAAGCAAGGTAGAGTTGAAAGAAGTGAAGATAATCTGGTTGATTATTATCTAGCCATTTTTTGGTGGGAAAGACCGGATCGAATAAAAAATCCAACTCGAGGGAACTCCAATTGTAGCGATGGCTCAAACTAATTGATTATTAAAGCTTTCCTCCCTGATGGCGTGGACCAAGACCACGGGTCTGTAAATGTTAGCTGGCCAAACAGGGTTGATATTTTGAGTGTGGATATACTGCTTGTGATACTATTTTCATCCTACTTACTCTCAGTTGAAAGCCCACCCTTGCTTCCCTTAGGTTCTTCCGGGAACAATGGTGTCCATGGCCACTATTCCAAGGCTTCCTATTCTTGTTTAGAGCCTTTGGCACCATCTTCTCTTTATCCTAATATAATAACCAGATCTCTATTTGATATTAATGCATCCATAGATCCGGATTACTATTGGGGTCAGAAATCTACTTGATCTTCCTCATCGGGTCGAACTGAAGTGGGTCTAGGACAATAACTCCGAACCTAAATCCTGCACAGTATAATTAAAAATAAGAGGTTAGATGACAGTAAAAATTACTCACACCGTATATCCTTCAACGCTCAAGTTAGAAATCTTTCCAAAAAAATAGAAAGATATTAGAATGATACGATGAATGCATAGATTGATAGAGTGGGAGATTGAGCATTTGGATGCGATCAATTGAGGGGCAGCTTGAGGTGCACCTACTGAGGGGCGACTTAAAGGTGCGCTCGATAGATGGGCGGTTTATGCGGGATGTGCTTGCAGAGAAGGGCTGTCCAAATCGTCGATTTCGGGATGTGTGATGGAGGTGGCACTCCTTCCTAAGGAGGGCAGATCTGCCCTCCCTTTTAAGGTAAAGCAGGTCCCCTTCTAGGAGGAGGGAACTCCTCCATAGGGTGGACAGGCCCCTCTCCTGAAAGAGGAAAGCTAGCTGGTGCAGTCTTTAGGACACGCAACTATGGAGCACTGACTAGCTCCTATGACAATGGTAATGTAACGTTCCCGGCGCACCCGCATGTAGATATTGTCCGCTTTGACCTGGGAAAACTTCGTGGCTTCTTCAGCCTATAGGCTAAGGCCTGGGAGAACTTCACGGTGTCCCTAACCTACAGGCCTCACGGTTTTGTTCCTGGCAGACGGAGTCCACCGCCCCCAAAACGCGTCTACAAGGGGGGAGGTGTCCACACCATAATAATGACACTTCGTTTCCCTCCCCCAATCCAATGTGGGACACTACAGTCCACCCCCTTGGAGGCCCAGCGTCCTCGCTGGCACACTAAACCGGGTCCCGTCTCTGATACCATTTGTAACGTCCCCGACGCACCCGCATGTAGACATTGTCCTCTTTGACCTGGGAGAACTTCGCAGCGTCTCCAGCCTACAGGCCGAGGCCTGGGAGAACTTCACGGCATCCCCAGCCTACAGGCCTCATGGTTTTATTCCTGACAGACGGAGTCCACCGCCCCCAAAACGTGTCTATAAGGGAGGAGGTGTCCACGCCCTTATAAAGACGCTTCGTTCGCCTCCCCTAATCCAATGTGGGACACTACAGGTGAGCTTTATGGCACCAGCATAGAAGCCGATGGTGTCAAAGCAGGCAGCGGCAGAGCTGGAACCCCAACGTCGGTGGAAGATTTCATCGGAGATTGCGCTGAAGATTTGTTGGCTGTAGGAGATGAAGCTGGAGTGGAAGCAATACTGAACTGTCACTTTGTTGGGGCTTCTCCTCCTCTGGCCAATGATGGCTAGATTTTTTCCCATTTTCTCTCCCGCTTAAGGTGATTTTTTAGGCGACATGAAACCTTGTCTGATTGTACCTTCTTTGGGCTCTCCCTCTCTTTAAATTCTCAGCTCCCCTTTTTTTTATTGTAGTGAAGGGGTATTTATAGCTGGTGGGGACAATTATCGATAGCTGGGAGTGCTGAATTGACGTGGTGATTGAGGGTGTCACTTATAGTAACTGCTGTTTGTCTGTGGGGATTGTTTCCTTTTCTGAGGGGATCGAGAAAATCGTAGTATGATCATATCCTCCAAGTAGTGATTCGCTAGATCCTTCTTGCCATCTAGGGCAGTGAATAATCCCGTATAGGATCTTGTTGGCTTCAGTTGCCACTCCAGAAGGTGGGAAAATCCAGGATATATTTTGGCAATATCTAGTGAGATCGATAAAACTTTGGAAAGCTACCTTGCTGAGCTATACGTGCTTGCCGGCAGTTGCACAGGAAACATCATCATGGGGTGGGCTTCTGTTACCCACTTCAGGCCCCAAATTGGGCTCAGGCCGGCCCTCCTAGGTCGGCCGCTTTTGGTGGGGTTGCGTCATGGGCCTTCTTTCGTTGGGCCTCCCCTTGGCTAGTGGGCTTGGATCTTGGGCCAACCCAATCTTAGGAGTCTCATTAGATATATTTAGTGTTTTAAGATTATTAAATGTATTGCATTTATGGTATTTTATAAAAATTTAAAAAATTTGGATCCGTATTTTTGCTGTTGAGGTGCGCTGCAAGTGTGAGGGATATGCATTTTTCAAAAGCCATGCATTGGGTCTGCATTCAAGGCGCGCTGCAAGTGCAAAGGAGCCGCGTTTTCTAGAACACCATGCGTTGGGTCTACGCTCAAGGCGCACTGAAGGCAAGTGGGAGGTGTGGATTTTTTCATGTGTGCACTCGAGGCGTGCTGAAGGCAAGCCGGAGGCACAATTTTCAAATTGGGTTGTGTTTGAGGTCGCGCTCAAGGCACCACTCGAGTGCAAATTTGGTGTATAAAAGGCATGCAGTTAGGGTTTTAGACAAATTTCACACAGAATCCAGGAGAAGAGAGAGGGGAGAAGAAGGAAGAGAGAGTGTGGCGATTGATCATTTCAGAGTATCATTTTGACATATCTATTAAGTATAATGTTGATACAAGTATTCGTAAGTCAAATCCTTGGTGTATTTTCGTATCCGTCAATATTTGTGTATATTTTAGAGATTTTGTCATGTACATGTGATTTTCGTGCACCCCTTCTTGTTTATTATTTACAAGCATGTATATTTTACTAATTATTTGGTAATTTTTTATTGCTATTTGTGATTTTGAAGGGTTTTGTGATTTATGAAAACCCAAAACAACATATATGTATATTGTGTAATACCTGGAATTTCCATGTGATATATTTTGAATATATTTATTAATTTTGGGATTCATTGGATGTATCGACTTAATGATATTTTGTATAAAATTTGAAGGATTCGGAGTCAGTTTTATGCGCTTGAGGCACGCTTCAAGCGAGGGTGAGGTGTAGATTCCAATATGTGGGTGCCTAATGAGCGCTTGAGGTTGGCTTGAGCGCCAATTTTAGATTTGTGAGAGCTGAGGAGCGCTCAAGGCTAGCTCAAGCACCAATTGCAAATATACCGCATTCGATTAACACTCGAGCGCGGGTTTGGGTATATAAGGCGCGCAATTGAGGGTTTCGGTCATTTTTTGCATGAAGCCGAGAGAGGAGAGAGGAAGAGAAGGAAGAGGAGGAGAGAGAAAATTGCCAACCTAACATCTTAGAGCTTACATTTATAAGATTTGTGAAGTATAAGGCTGAGACAAGTATCCGTAAGCCAAAATCCTTGGTAAATTTTAGTGTCCACTAATATTTGTGTATGTTTTAGAGATTTTATTTACATGCATGTGATTTTTGTGCACCCATCTATTTATTACTAACATGCATGTATGTTTTACTGATTATGCGATGGTTTTTTACAAGTATTTATAATTTTGGCAGATTTTGTGATTTGTGAAAAATTCGGACGATATATGTGTATATTTGTGTATCCATATGTTGTGAAATTATGAATCAAACATTGATCAGTCCACATGTATGCTACTGGGGCCGACGCCACTATGGGACCATGACAATCCAAGACCCTAATGATCCAAGGCATAAGATTTTGTGGTACTGCTCTTATTGGAGAGGCTTAGTTCCGATGGGAACGTATGTGATATGTGACCCCTTTCCGCCAGTTGGAAGGTTGAGGCGTATTGTTGTTGACTTAACCTACTATACATTTAAATGAAAACCATCATAAGAAATTAATAAAAATTAATATATTCAAATGTCCTAATATATATAACTAAATTTAATGTTGCACTCAAAACTGTAGGTGATAAAATATAGTGAGCAAGTCCCTAGTCTATAAGAGACAAAGTACATGCATAGGCTTGAGCTGCTAGCTTAAATCGTAATCCAGTCTTGAGCTACTGGCTTAAATCGCAGCCATATAACCATGGTTACTGAACGAGTGTAACCCTTCCTCAAGTTGGTCTAATAATCTTTGATTTTTTTTTTTATTTTGTGCATACTTTATATTTCTACAAGTGTTTGCGTGGACTATAATTTGAGATGCGTAAATTGGCCCACAGATTGGTAATAGGAATGTGTCGTATATATAAATATGTGTGAAACCCAGAACACATCTTGATTATATGATTTGGTTCCAGTGTTCCTTTGATTTCAGTGTATGATATTATGATTTGGGTTCGGATGATGGTATATATCTCACGCGGATGTGATGACGGTCGCGATTATGTGATGTGAAACCAAATCGTATAATATGATATTGTATATGAGATTTGATCGAATTGTTATTTGTTATAATTATATCTTGGAGGGACTATTTGATATAAATGATAATTTAGTACGAGACATCTCCTCGATTTTTAGTGATTTTGACGGATATTATGGTTTGTTTTATATATAACATCTCATTCTGTCTGATTTATATATACTATTTTATATGATAATAGTTGTTGAGTTCTGCACTCATGTTCTCATTTTTTTTCTTTAAACTAGTAGCTTAGATACGATTTGTAGGAATTTGAATTTGATTGAACGTGGCATTATTCTCCTGGTGAGTTGGATATTTATGCATATTAGGCTTCTGACCTCGAGGGTATAATTTTTGTTATTATGTTTAAATGGTTGTGGGCCATTGTCTCTGTAATGAGAATTATGCGATATTTGTGTTATATAGATAAGCAGTTGTTTTGTTGAATTTTTCCTTTTTGACTTATGATTAAAGGTCATATTTTATATTATTTATATTTATATCCGTTGAGATCCTATGTAGGTTATTTAGTATTTGGATCATCACTCTCAGGTTGGGTATTGTGGTTGTTGATGATATATTAAATTTTATTTTTTTATTGTGGATTTTATTTGACCTTCGTATTGTGTGCCTAAGACGTGACATATTATGTATTAATATATTACGAAATCATAAATCAAGCCTTACATTAGTCCACATGCATGCAGTCGAGTGCATGGTTACTACGGGACCACAGTAGTTCGAGACCCAAGGGGTTGATATATGTGATCCAATATATATGGCTTTTGGTACCGCTCCCGATGGGGAAGTTTAATCCCAACAGGGATATATGTGATATGTTGTTTCATTTTCACTGGAAGGAAGGTTGAGATGCATTTCAATTTATCTCCCCCACTGTGTATTTTAATAAGAATCATCATAAGAAATTAATAAAAATGTAATATATTCAAGCGTCATAATATATAACTAAATTTAAAGTTATACCCAAAGTAACGCATGACAAAATATAGTGAACAAGTTTCTAGTCTTTGAGAGATAAGGCACATAAATGGCCTTCAGCTGCTAGCCTAAAACGCAACCAGGCCTTGAGCTGCTAGCCTAAAACGTAGCCGATATAGTTAGTTCTCTGATAATTATTGGATGAGTATAACACTTCCTTAAATTATTCTAATAATCATTAGTTTTCTGATTTCATACATAGTTTGTATTTATTCATAGATTTGTATTAAACTGTAATTGAGATGTGTAGATAGGCCCATTGATAGGGTGATAAGAATGCCCCATACATGGTTATGTATAAAGTCAAGAACATGTTTTGATTATATAGTTTGGTTTCGATATTCTTTGTTTTTGCATATAAGAATATGAGATTTGGATCCAGATATTGGTATATGTTCCACGCGAATGTGGTGACTACTTTGGCTTATACATTGTGACCTCGGATCACAATATACTATGATACATTATGATATAATCTATGAGATTTGACCGGATCATAATTTATTATGATTATATCCCAGATGGATGATTTGATGCGGATGACGATTTAGTATGAGACTATTCCTCAATTTTCAGATATTTTATGGACCTTGTGTTTTGTTTTACACGGTTGTAATGTATTATCCGTTCCCTCTAATTTATATGTATTGTTTTATATGTGATGATAATTGTTGAATTTTAAACTCTCATTTTTATATTTTATCCATTCAAACTAATCGTTTAAATACAATTATAGGAGTTCAAATTTGATCTGATGTAGTATTGTTTCTCCTGGTGAGTATGGTTGTTTATACTTGTTAGGTTTTTTATCTCAAGGGTACATTGGGTTTTGTGGTTGGTCGGTCGTGGACCATGGATTTTGTATTTGAAAAATATAGGATATTTATGTTATGTAGATCAATTGTTATTTTGTTGGGCTTTTTTTTTTTTTAAACTTATGGATAGCAGATCATATTTTATATTATCCGGATTGATATTCGATAAGTTCTTGTGCGGGTTGTTTTGAGTTCGGTCTTTTGTATCTATAGAATGTCATGCCTGGGTTGAATTTTATTGTCTGATATATTTATTAGATTTCTATATCGTGGATTTTAATTATTGACCAGTGTATTTTGTATTGAGGATGTGATAGCAATGGTATCAGGAAAATGTTAAAAAGGGGAGTCGTTTTGAATTTTATTGTGTCATTTGGGTCAATTTTAGATAAGTTGTTGGTTAAATCTTGTCTTTAGTAAGTGTATGATATGGCGGATAATAGGCCAACTAGGGGTAGAAGGTTGGTTTCTAGTTAGAAATATGATAGTATTAGCAAGACTCGGGAAATTACTAGGGGAAGAAGATCGGTTTTAAGTTGTGAAGATGATTATATTGCAATGATAGGTTGTATGAGCGACATTATGGACCGGATGATTCAACAACAAGATAGTGACTTAGAGGCCATGAGGAGAATGGCTCATTAAGGTCATGTGGCTTAAGAAGGACAGACGAGTAAAGCTAAGGTAGGACGTCATTTGATAGATTTAAAAGTGAGCATGTCTTGAAATTTTGGGGAGAGTTTGATCCCTAAAGGCAGAAAATTAGTTGTATAAATTGGAAAGGACTTTTGAAGTGATTGGTTGCCCTGAGAAAGACAATGTCAAATTTTCTACTTATAAGCTAGAAGGTGGGGCTTGCAGGTGGTAGGCGGCTTAGCGCCACACTTAGGGGAAAGGAAATAAAGAGATCTCCTAGGATGAATTTCTTGAGGTGTTCTTGAATAAATTCTTCCTATCTAACATTCAAGATATTAAGGTGGATGAGTTAAATCAATTGAGGTAAGGAAACAGGTCAATGGTTGAGTATGATGCACAATTTACAGAGCTGCCCTGATTTACTCCGCATGTTATGGGGGATGAGGCCTTAAAGGCTCGGACGTTGCTATCGGGATTAAATGACTAGATTAGGAAGAAGTTGGTGCTCTTTCGGTTGAGGACATAGAGTGAAGTATTGGATCAAGCCCTGTTGATTGAATAGGAGCAGCTTAGGGAGACGTATTTTGAGAAGAGATCGCAGTATAAGAGCCAAAGTTCTCAGGGTGAAGGCTCGCACATGAAATTTAAAGGAAAGGATAAAGGATAGGCGTCGGGAGTGATATCTTCTCCCCCGAAGTTTTGTTTTACAAAGTCGGCTTGTGAGCAATGTAGAAAGAACCATGTCGAGTGAGTCTGTCATCGGCAAAGTGGGGCCTACTTCTAGCGTAGACAGGAAGGCCATTGTGGAAAGGACTGCCCTCAGTCTCAAAGGAAGAAGCATCCAAAAGGAAGGCCAGCAGCTTTTGGGACAGTTTTTGCAGCATCGGCCCGTGATGCTAGGGCAAATCCGTCTGTTGTGCAAGGTACCTTGTAAATTTTTAATTCCATGACATATATATTAATTAACCCTAGGGTTATACATTCTTTTGTTGCTCCTAAATTTATGTGTAATTTATGTATGCCGCCTCAATTTTTGTGGAGTACTTTGATGATATCAACCCTTGTAGGTAAATCGCTGTTAATTGAGATTATTTATCCCCAATGTTCGATTTAGGTTTATGATAATAAATTGTCTGCGGATTTAATTTTACTAAATATGTCAAATTTTGATGTTATATTGGGAATGAATTAGTTGGCGTGTTATCACACTATGGTAGATTGTTTCTATAAATCTATATTGTTTTGTATTTCGGGGTTTGAGTCTTCTGAATTTCAATGTAAGATTGGGAAGGAGGCGATAGGGTTGATTTTAGCTTTTCATATGAGCCATTTGATGCGAGAAGGATGTCAAATTTATCTAGCGTGTGTGACCACTTTTGGGAGTCATGTAGTGGTCATTGAGTGTCTTCCTGTGGTTAACGAGTTTGAGGATGTATTTTCGGAGGATTTGTCTGGATTGCCTCTTGATAGAGAGATTGAGTTTTCTATTGATCTAATGCCAAGGTCAGCATCAATTTCAAGGGCTTCTTATAGAATGGTCCAATCTGAATTAAAAGAGTTGAAGTAGCAGCTGCATGAATTGTTGGAGAAGAATTTTATTTAGCCAAGGGTGTCACCATAGGGCACTCCGATGTTTGTGAAAAAGAAAAATGGGTCTATGAGGCTGTGTGTGAATTATAGGGAGTTGAATAAGATTACAATCAAAAACAAATATCTCATCCCAAGAATAAACGATTTGTTTGATCAATTACAAGGAGCTTATGTATTCTCTTAAATTGATCTAAGATCGGGGTATAATCAGTTCAGGGTTAAGCGAGAGGATGTGCCCAAGACAGTCTTAGGACAAGGTATGGTCATTACGAGTTTCTAGTGATGTCTTTTGATTGTCAAATGCGTGACATCATTTATGGATTTAATGAATTCGGCCTTCCGACCGTACTTGGACCAATTTGTGATGGTTTTCATTGACAATATCTTGATTTATTTGAGAAATTTTATGGATCATGAAACTAATCTGAAGATTGCGTTGCAGACGTTAAGGGAGATGGAATTGTTTGCAAAATTAAAAAAGTGTGAATTTTGATTAGAGCAAGTGGTGTTTATCTAAAGCAATGATTACGAAAGTAGTTTTCAGGAATTGAAGCAGAGGTTGATTTTGACACCGATGGATCGTGAAGATTTGTTGTATATTGTGATACTTTAACGAAAGGTTTGGGTTGTATTTTGATGCAACGATGTTGGATCGTTGCTTATGGATCAAGGCAGGCAGTTAAAAGTGCACGAGTAGAATTATCCCACTTATAATTTGGAATTGGCAGTCATGATATTTGCTTTGAAAACTTGGAAGCATTATTTGTGTGGAAAAAAGTTTATGTTTTATTCCAATTATAAGAGTTTGAAATATTTATTTTCTCAAAAAGTGCTAAATATGCAACAACAAAGATGGATAGAGTTGTTAAAAGATTATAATTGCGATATTCAATGTCAGTTAGGGAAAGCTAATGTGGTCACTGATACCTTGAGTCGCAAGCCTTATAGGTTGGTAGCTCATTTGATAATTAAGAAGTTGGGGGCTAGGTTGAAATTTGGTACAGCCCTTCACTCGTAGATTGACGGTTAGTCAGAGAAGATCATCCAGATTTCAGAGAATATATTGAGGGCAACGGTTTTAAAAATAAAAAAAATTAGGATAATTATTTATCATTTGATGAGTTTGCTAATAATTATAACTATCAGTCGAATATCAGGATGGCCCCTTTTTAAGTTTTATATGGACGGAGATGCAAGTCCCTTATTAATTGGGAAGAGATTGGCTATCGTGGACTTTTGGATCCTAATATTATTCAAGATACGTCTGTTAAGATTAAGATCATTTGGGATCAGCTGATAGTTATTCAGAATTGCCAAAAGAGTTATGCGGATAAGAGAAGGTCGAATTTGATATTTGAAGTGGATGACCATATATTTTTAAAGGTATCTCCAATGAAAGGAATCTTCCGATTCAGAGTAAAGGCAAGTTGAAGCCGAGATTCATTAGTTCATTTCAGGTACTAGAGCGAGTCAGAGAAATAGCCTACAGATTGGCTCTACCTCCAAGTTTGGCAAAATGTCTGGATGTTTTATATGCGTCTATGCTAAGGAAATATATATATATGATCCGTCCTATGTAATTGAGAAATAAAGTAATACCATAGGTTAAAGTACTTTGAAAGAACTACGCAATTGAAGAAGGGACTTGGGAACACAGAGCGAAGTACGGGCAAACATCCTTATCTGTTCGAGGATTAAGGTACATAAATTTTGATTATGAAATTTTTATATATGGGTTAGGATTGTAATATTCGGATCCTCATTTGATATATTTTGAATGTATTTAGTATTTTGTGATTATTAGATGTATTAAATTAATGGTATTTTGTAAAAATTTTAAGGACTTGACTTCATATTTCTGCACTAGAGGTGTGCTATAGGCAAGGGAGGCGCATTTTTCAGAAGCCATGCATTAGGTCTACGCCCGAAGCGTGCTACAAGAGTGAGGAGGTCACGTTTTCAAAAATGTCATGTGTTGAGTTTGCACTTAGGGCACACTGAAGGCGAACGGGAGGCATAGATTTGCGTATGTGTGTGCTTGAGGCCCGTTGAAGGTGAGCGGGAGGCGCGATTTCTAGATTTAGCCGTGTTTGGGGCCTAGCTTGAGCCACGCTCAAAGCGCCAATCAAGCACAAGTTGGGTGTATAAAAGGCAAGCGGTTAGGGTTTCGACTAGTATTCACATAGAAGCCGGGAGAAGAGAGAGAGAGGAGAAGAAGGAAGAGAGAGAAAGTGGCAATCAAGCATCTCAGAACATTCATTCTTTAGATCTGCTGAGTATAAAGTTTAGAAAAGTATCCGTAAGCTAAATTCTTAGTCTATTTTCGTGTCCTTCAATATTTGTGTATATTTTGGAGATTTTGTTACATGCACGTGATTTTCGTGCACCCCCTCTTGTTTGTTGTTTACATGTATATATATTTTACCGATTATTCGGTAAATTTTTACTGGTATTTGTGATTTTGGAGGATTTTACGATTTATGGAAACCCAAAATAATATATATGTATATTGAGTATCAGTATATTATGGAATCATAAATCAAGCCTTACATTAGTTCATATGCATGCTACAGGGGGTAAGGTCACTATGGCATAGCGGCGATCTGAGACTCGAGGGGTCAATATATGAGATCCAAGATATATGACTTTTGACACTGCTCCTAATAGAGGCTTAATCTCGACAATGACATATATGATATATTATCTCACTTCCGCAAGCAGGAAGATTAAGACGTGTTATGATTGACCTATCCAATTATGTATTTTAATGAGAACCATTATAAGAAATTAATAAAAATTTAATATATTCGAACAACATAATATATAACTAAATTTGATATTACACCCAAAATTGCGAGTGGCAAAACATAGTGAACAAGTTTTTAGTCTATGGGAGACAAGGTATATAGATGGTCTTAAACTGTAGGCCTAAATTGCAGCCAAATCTTACCTACCGGTTTAAAATGCAGCCGATATAGATAGCTAAGGTTACCGAACGGATGTAACCCTTCATTGAGTTGGTCTAATAATTTTTTGTTCTCCGATTTCATATGTATTTTGTGTTTCTACATGGATTTACTTTGGACTGTGATTGAGATATGTGGATTGGCCAACAAATAGGGCGATAGGAATGACTCTTACGTGGTTATGTGTAAAGCTTGAAACACGTTTTGATTATATATTTTGATTCTAATTTTCTTTATTTTCTGCATATGAGATTATGAAATTCAAATCCAAACGATGGTACGTGTCTCACGCGAATGTGGTAATGGTTACGGCTTATACATTGTGACCTCGGATCATGATATGCTATAATACGATATGATATCGTCTATAAAATTTGACCAGATCGTAATTTATTATGATTATATCTTGGATAGACGATTTGATGTGGATAATGATTTAGTATGAGACTATTCCTCAGTTTTAAAAGATTTCACAGGCCTTGTGTTTTGTTTTATACGATTGTATTGTGTTATCCATTTCCTTTAATTTATATGTGCTATTTTATATGTGATGATACTTGTTGAGTTTTAAACTTATATTTTTATATTTTATCCCTTCAGACCAATTGCTTGAATATGATTATAGGAGTTCGGATTCTGTCTGATGTAGAATTATTTTTCCTAGTGAGTATGGCTGTTTATGCTTGTTAGGCTTTTTATCTCAATGGTGCATTTGGTTTTGTGATTGGCTGGTTGTGGGTCATAGATTTTATATTTGAAAAATTTGGGATGTTTATGTTATGTAAATCAATTGTTGTTTTATTGGGTATCACTTTTTTGACTTATGGATCGCAAGTTATGCTTTATATTGTCCGAATTGATATCCGATGAGTTCTTATGTGGGTTGTTTTGAGTTGGGTTTTGCATATTTACAGAATATCTTACCCGGGTTGTATTTTATTGTCTGATGTATTTATTAAGTTTTTATATTATAGATTTTAATTATTAACCTACGTATTTTGTATTGGAGGCATGGCACCTAATGGCCATAGAAATGCCCTCGTGCTCTCCTTTCAAAAGTATTTAAAGAAAACCTTTGGCCTCCGACAAGATAAAGCTAAGGAGGGGGATGAAAATATGAATCATAGACTTGTTGGCAATCTTAAGGCATACTTTCAACCTTTTTTTTTTTTGGCAAGTACTTTCAACCATTCATGAAATGTAATGTAAATGTTTTTACTAAGATAAAAATTTTAATTGCCAATATCCTTATTATTTATTTTTTTATTAATCAGTTATATATAAAAGTAACTACCTACATTGATCCATAATTATTAAACTTTTTTGTACCACACAAAAAACGTTCTTATGTCAAAGAATTGAGACACAATTTCTCTCTATTCTCTCTCCTTTGACTTGTAGAGATCTTATATAAATTTTATACATCCCAAAATAATTGCCATGAATGTCATTTTATAAAGTAAGAAATGATGCTTTCTAAATTATTAAAATATTCTCCCTTTTGCATAAAAGGTAAGTCTCAAATAAATATATCTATTGGAAGATAGCACATCCTTTTCATTAAAGGATATATCTTAAATAGGTATATCTTTTTAAATTTTTTTCTATTTAATATATATTTAAATTAATCATATATAAAATTATATTATTTAACAATAATTTAATGAATTAATAAATTATATGCCATATCATGTGAGATATATTTCTAATATTTTTTTTATTTGGTCCATATGACAATAATATTTATCTAATTGATTAAAATAAATTTTAAGTATATAATAGAACAATCCTGTAATAGTTTAGATATCATAATACTATAATCAATTAACTAATAAATTCGAGTCATGATTTTTTCATAAACCACAATAATTGTGAATCACATGACTAAATTTTTGAATGAGAAATATTTATACGGTTTAATAATAATATTTTAGTAAGAGATTATTTTTATTATCATTAATCTAAAACTTTGAGTTTGAATAATATAAAAAAATATGAGATAGTAGAAACATATTATACGGGAATTTGAATGTCAATAGTAATAATATAATTTATAATTATATTATCGGAACGACAAAGACTCATATTGTCAATGTAATCCATAAATATCTTTGTTGATAAATTCTTAATTAATCGATCTATAATTATAAATTTAGTACTAATATACTCCATTGAAATCTTTTATTTTTGAATTTTACTTTTAACAATATAATACTTAATTTTTATATGTTTACTACTATTTAAATACTTATCATTTTTTAAAAAAGAAAATTATTGTGAAATTATTATAAAAGATTTTTAGCAATTTCGTTGTACTGTTGACAATTACAAGTTTTGAAATAAGATTTTATAATCATAATACATGTACAATGGCTTCAAAGCATGCTACAAGTTCTGCTTCTATCGTAAACACAGTAATCATAGATTATTTTTACACTTTTTCATGAATTTACTCCTCCAACCAAAAGAAAATTATATTGAGATGTGAATTTTTTGATATTTGTATATATATTATATTCTGAATCTGAATATACTATCACTTGTAAATTATCTAATTTCTCATGAATAAATATACTATTTTTAGTTTTTTATAAGTATCTTATTTTTTTCTTTGTAGCTTTTTAATAATCTGTATCAGGATTGCTTTAGTATCCGAGCATATTAATGCGAAGTTTATATCTGATTTGATGTAAATTTATACATACATCAAACTTTCTATATCAAACGCTAAAGGAATGTCATTTGTTTGATTTCGTTCCCATTTATTTGATGGGTATTGTATTAAATTAAATTTGTTTTATTTCTGAACTAGAATAATACTAGTTGAATAATTTTTCATTCAAAATCTCTTTAAAAAATTTTTAATATACCTTTCTGAAACAATCTATACACTCCTTTAGGAGTTGCCAGGCCGTCTACCTCAACGAATTTTATTTTTTCAATATTTTTCAATGAAATCTTTGAATTTAGCTTTTGGCACTCTTTCTTAATGCCTTTGGCTCTAGCTCATACTAACTCCTTGTTTCATTGATCCGAGTCATCAAGGAAAGATAGTGACGATTAGTATGAAAGAAAAGCATAAACGCAAGGGATTCGTACTAAGAGCGGTTATGTTGCAGCATATAGGGGAAGTGTTAAAGAGCCGTTATATAGCATCTGAGAACAACAAAGCAGACATGCACATGAAAAGACTTGCAACAATCTCTATGTTATCTACCTCGAAATATTTTTATTCCTATCAAATAAATGACTCCACCCATATCTTTTATATAAAATTTTTTAAAGAGATTTCCTTTAATCTCGTGTAATAATCTAAAATCACTACTTGTAAGTAATAAATCATTAATATCTATGATAAAAATGTAAACTTACTCCCACTAACCTTCAAATATATGCATCAATCAACGATATTTTTTGTAAAACTAAATGATAAAATGGTCTCATAAACCTTAAAGTACCATTGTCATAAAATTTGTTTAAATTCATATATTAATTTCTTTAATTTATAAATTATGTTCTTTTATCCTTTGACTATAAATCTTTTAGATTGTTCCATATAAACTTTTTCATTTAAACTACTATTTTAAAAAAATATTTTTACATTCATTTGATATAACTCTAAACAAAAATATGTCTCCAATATTATTATAATTCTTAAGGAGTCTTTCTTTGATATTAGAGAAAAGGATTTCTTAAAATCAATTTTAGCTCTTTGAGTATAACTTTTAGCCACATTTTTAACTTTATATTATTCGATATTATCCTTTGAGCGACGCTGAATTTTAAATATATATTTACAATCAACTGTTCTATAGCATTCAAACGATTCAATGATATCCTATATTTTATTATGTGCCTTTAGATTTAATTTATCTTTCATGATATCAATCTATTTAGAAAATTTATTTCTTTTTGTACCTTATTAAAAAGAAATCAAATCATCATATATCCCAATATAAAACTTAAATTCTTATAGATAACCGAATAATTATTTAAAATAATAAATCTTATTTCTCTATGAGATCTTATTAATATTATTTTTTATGGTTATTCTACATTTTGTTCAACGGTGATATTGTCATAACTGAGAATAGCATTACTAATTTATTGTTCATGATAATTATATTATACAATAGTAATCAGAATAACAGTTTTTTTAAAAATTATGAATAAAGAGACTTATACTCTAATTTTTTTTAATCTCCATATAGTAGAATACCACTCCCGCTTATTTTTCTATTCTGAGAGAATATGACATTATCTATTTCTATTATTCTTCTATTATGATTAAAATATTAAAACCTATGGTTAAGACACTAAAATTAATAAAGTATTCATTAATAGTTCTGAAAATTAATTTTCTTTCTTTTAAGTTATATACTTTAATATCTATAGAATATCCCCAGATATTTAAGTATTGAATACTCAATTTTTTACCAATTCATAAGTCAATAAGAGTTTTCAAAACTACTTTATTAGGAACTTGATTAAAAATATATACAACAATCTTAAGCATTTTTATTCATAAAAAGAAATTACTCAACATACTCCTAATCATATCAACTAAAATACAATTACACTGTTTAGTGACACCATTCTACTGCGGCATCATTAATATAGTTTATTGTGCATGTATACTGTACTTTTCTAATAACTTAGTAAAAGGCCTAGAATATTATCCTAATTCATTATATTTACCGTAATAGTCACCACCTCTATCGAATCTAATAATTTTTACACTTTTATTTAATTATCTTTCAATCTTAATTATGTATAACTCTAAAATATTTATAACTTGAGACTTCTTATACAATAAATAAATATAATAATAGTATAAAAATTTATTAATAAAAGTGATAAAATATTTTTTCTTTATCTAAAGATGGAGAGTCAAAAGATTTACAAATATTTATAGGATAATTTTTAAAAGTTATTTACTTCTTATGACACATTTCTTTGTACGCTTAGTTTATTTTCTTTTAATACAATCCATGCATATATCACAATTAGAGAAATTTAGGTTGGACAAAATTCTTTCTTTTACCAATCTTGTCATATAAACTTTGAATATATAATACAATCTTTTGTACCACAAGAAAGAACAATTCTCATTCATATGATTATATTTTGTTCCTTTATTATGATACAGGGTTATGAGAGTTTTAGTCAAATTTAAATTAATATTAATTTTATAAAGACTGTCACAAAGAGTACCTGAATTAAAGAAGGTTTTATTTTTGTATAGGCATACCCATCCATTTTTAAAATTCAAACAATAATCTTGAAGACTGGGTTTGAAAATGAAAATAAAATCTCTAAAAATTAAAGGTATATGGAGTATTTCTAAAAAAATCTAAATACAGCCCAATATTAGGAAATAAATGAAAATTGTAACAACAAAAATAAGAATATTCACACAATTGCCCAAGACAATGAAATTTTTATTTTGGTCTAAGATTTGTGTTGTGTTCTGGATCCGCAGCGTCCAGTCGGATCCGTGGTTAGCTGGTGCGCTGAATCCACGGGGTCCAATCTAATCCGTGATTTCCAGGCAACACAAGTAAATGTAGTGTTGGACACGAGATGAAGATTGAGACCGGATCTTTTACGTGGAAAACCTCCTCTTGAATGGGGAGGAAAAACCACAAGGCTCAGGGCCTAGAAAGTGCTTCACTATTTAGGTTGAAGTATTTACAAAATACAAGTGTTGGGGTTAATCCCTTCCTTGTCTGTTGTTTTGTGTTTCTTTCTTAGGAGGTTATGCTCGTTGGGAGTCTTTGCCACTCTCGTTGGGGATCTCTTTGCTTTGCCTTTTAGGAAAAAAGAGTCTGGTCCCTTTTGAGAGGGACTTTACTGGGTATTTATAGGCGAGTCCAGGCCGTTGGGGAGAAGACGCGTGACAACTATCGGATGGCCCAAATGCTGTGCAGAGTCCCACTGGCCTCATTAATGCTGCTGACGTGCGCAGTAAGGCACGCGACTAGCGCTGCTGGAAGGGCTAGGTGTGTCAGTCTTGAAGTGACTAGGCGTGCCCTGTTGAGACGGCGACTGGTAGTGGTTGCAGGTTTCCTTAGGAACCGACGAAATCGCTTAGCTGGCATCCTTGAGCATAGGTAGTCCTCGTCCCTGAGTGGGGCTCCTCGTGAGTTCGCGGACTCGTAAAAGGAGGCTGTTCTTGGAAGATCTTCTGGGGAAAGTCCGGGAGCTTCTTCTTGACCTCTCGGGCGATTCAGGGACTCAGCAGGGCTTCCAGAGTTCTCGGTCCTTTTTGTGTCTGTGCACTCGGATATCGCTAGCGTTCTCCTCGAGCTTACTTACTAGCGGACAGACTTCTTGGGTTTCTGCTGCAGTCTTGGTCTTTGGGCTATTGGCCTCTCCTCTGGGCCTCTCGCTTGGGCCTTTCTTCTGGGCCGTGTTTTTATAGGCCTTTATATTGGGTCCCAACATAGCCCCCATGCCAAAGGGCCCGAAGTTCTCGGCCGCTTGGCATGAAGTCGTTGGTACGCTAGAGGAGTCGACCGTCCGAGTACGTGCGTCCTTGTGGCGAGTACTGCGTTGAGCTTGATGGGAGGTGGTCCTAGGAGCTCGGGGTGCCCCTTGCCAGGCTTCAGCCAAACGCAGTAAGGTATCTGGTGTCCCTGTGCATTTTCTTTCGGTGCCATGAGAAGCTCTTGAATGCTCTTACAGTCAAGGTGATGTTCCGCTTTACACAGAACCTTGACTGGATTGTGATGACTCCCCGCCCGGAATTTTCTTTGTTGTGTGGAGGTAACCCGGACTCCACGAAGCGGTGGAAGGATAAATTTTTCTTCCTGGGCGTCCACGAGCACTGGGCCATCCCGTTTAAGTGGGGGAAAGTGGCTTGCCAGTACAGTTCTGACCCTTCGAGGGAGGACAGGGAGAATGTGAAGGCGTACACAGACTTGGTGCTGGCCAATCTGTGGACCTTCCACCTGAACAAGCGCAACATCTGGTTGTCTCCTGAGAAATTCAAGGAAGCCAAGTGGGGACCATAGGATGAAGCTTCTTGCACAGCTCCTTTCGTAAAGGCCAAGGAGAGACCGAGGATGAGAGCTGGGACAATGAGGATTGGTGGTTCTGTTGCTGAGCCCTCCTCTGATGATGATGATGTCTTTGACATCGATGATTTGAGCGACGATGACGTGGCTGCTCCTCTGATTAAGAGGTCGGGGACTGGTTCCATGCCTGAGTCCTCGGGGTCTGGAGGTCTCGCCTTCACTGCCACTGCTAATCTTGCTGAGCCCTCGGGGGCGATTGTTCAGGTGGCGGAGCTTTCAGACGCTGATCCCCTTGGCGACGACGATGACAATGATGTTCCTCTGATTAAGAGGCCGAGGATTGGGGTCTTTCTTTCGGGGTCCTCGGGATCTGAAGGTCTCGCCTTCACTTCCACTGCTAATCTTCTTACCGCATCCGTGGAGGTGCCCGTTCAGATTGCGGAGCTCTCGGACGTCCAGCCCCCCTGTGATGATTCCGTCTTCGGAGCTCCCGCTGATTTGCCTGGTGACGTCTCGGACAGGATTGATCACCCTGCCGAGGACATAGGAGGCGGGAGCGTCATGGTGGACTCTGAGAGGAGGATGACGGTTGAAACGGCCCGAGAGGTCGTGGAAGTCGAGGACCTAAGTGTAGATGGGCTCATGCCTCCCGATCCTTCTGAGCGTCCTATTGTGGTTGAAGCCGAGCGGTCGTCCGAGTTTTTTGGGGACGCTTACTTTGAGGCAGGCTCATCGGCGCCTTTTATGGCCACCGAGTCCGCATCTGAGGCGGCGCCTGCGGGGCCTAGGAGTGGTCTTCAGGAGTCCGAGATCCATGGGGAGTGTAGCACAGGGAATGACCCTCTCATTTCTAAGGTAATTCTCTGTTTCCTTTCCTGCCTTGTCCCCATCTCTTCGTATTTTGATGAACCTTTCTGCTGCAGCTCCAGGGCCTAATCAAGAGCCTCAGTGGACTGGTGGGAGTCATCGCCCAATCCCGCCTGGAAATGGGGTCTTCGAGGGCCACCCATGAGGCCGCGCAGCGAGCGGAAGCGGAGCTGGCTGAAGCTAGAGAGAAGATTGCTTCTTTGGAGGACACTGTCAAGCTTGTGTGGCTTCGACAGGGCCTCCTTCAGGATCGGATCCTTCGCTAGGAAGAGAGGTTGAGGACGTCTGTACAGATTGCTGAGATGGCTCCAATGTTGGAGGGCAAGTTCTGGGACGGCATTTGCATGTGCCGTCGAGTGGCGCGACTGGTCCGTCCGCAATTTTCTGTAGCCGTCCTCGATCCCAGGAATGCCAGCGCCTTGAGCGTAGAAGACTTATACGGCGTTACTGATCGGCCTTTCCCTGGGTCTCCTCGGGCAGGGCTTGATGGTGAACCTCTTACGCCCAAGGAGGCAGCTTTGGTGGACCTGGCGAGATCTTCAGGAGCCCAAGAGGCTCAAGGAGGGAACTGAGGGGCTCTCCCTTGATATGTTGTTTCTTTTTTCGTTTTGTTATACTTGTATACAAATTCGTTTTTATGAAAAAGACTTGTCCTTTTTTGCATTAGAGCTTCAGACGTTTCTTTTGTCTTGTTTGCATGGGCGTGTTTCTTTTTTTTTTGCGGCGTGCTGTATGGCACCTGACTTTTTAGTTTTGAATGCGTGACCTTTTTCAGGTGCTCAACCCTTTAATTTCTTGGTTTTGGGTACGCGGTCCTCTTAGGGATTTCTAGCTTTTAACCCTTTGGCTTTATTTTTATTGCCCGGTCTCTAGGATCGCTCGGTCACAGCCGAGTTTTTTGAGTTTTGACCTCTGGGGCCCAGCCTCCAGGACCGCTCGGTCACAGCCGAGTTTTTGTTGCCTGAACTCTAGGGTCCGACCGCTGGGGCCGCTCGGGTTGGCGCCCGAGTTTTGTTGCCTGACCACTGGGATCCGACCGCTGGGGCCGCTCGGGTTAGCGCCCGAGTTTTTGTTGCCTGACCTCTAGGGTCTGACCGGTGGGGCCGCTCAGGTTGGCGCCCGAGTTTTGTTGCCTGACCACTGGGATCCAACCGCTGGGGCCGCTCGGGTTGGCGCCCAAGTTTTTATTGATGTTGCGAGTTGCTTCATTGTTGATGAGGGAGTATGAGAATGCTTCAGAATAGGCATAATGAGAAGATTTTTTTTTTTTTATTGACGTGCATATTTTACATCGAGTGGCCTCCGAGGCCTTTTCTCTCCTTCTCTTTCTCCCTCCTTTTTCTCTTTTTTTTTTTGGCAGTCCGCGCACTTGGGCCTTCATGCTCCTCTTCTGCCGTCTCCTTGATCCCTGCGATAGCTACGTTTGGGGCTGGCCTCACCGGTATTGGTGCCCTCAGCGGGTGGTCAGGCGGGCTCCATGCCCATTATGGCCTTACCCTTTGAGCGGCTCGACCGGGTACGCCTGGGTCGCGGCAGGAAACGGTCGAGATAGCCCTCCATTGCGAGCCGCTCGATTTTCGCTTGGAGCTTCCGATAGTCTTCGGTGTCGTGGCCATGGCTGCCGTGGTAGTGGCAGTACTCCCACTGGTCGCCTCCCTCAGGGTTATTTAACGCCTTGGGCCATCTTAGGAACTCCTCGTCCCTGATTTGCCTCAAGATGTTGGTGAGGGAGTCAGTGAAGGCCAGCGGGCTGGATGGCCGCTCGCCTCCAAGGACCATCCGTTCGGGCCCATCTTGCCCGGACGGCCCTTGGATCTTCAGTTGGGCGCTCGCCCTCCTTTTTCCTTCCCATGTCCACAGGGACAGGGGGTCTTCTCGTCCTCCCGGCTGACTTGTTTCGCCGGTTTTGGGCCCGAAGACCGTCTTCCAGAGCCTTTTGAGTCCTTTTTTCGTCGGGGCTTGGCTCATGGACTTCTTCCTGTTGAGGTAGTCCCTCAACTCCCCAGGAGTCCGCGCCGAGTGTTGCCTTTGGCGCTGGGGCGACGCGGCCCCGGGCCCCTGCCTGGCCCCACCTTCTCTCTCGGAGGGTGCGGGCGGCTCTTGAGGCTGTCCACCCTCTCGCACTAGCTTGCGTGCGCTAGTGCGGGCCGCCACTCACTCGCCACCGTGCGGAGGCACTGTCGTAGCGCTCCTCTTCCCGGTGGGACGTCTTGTCTTGCCGATCATCTTCTTGGCGTTGGTTGTTCTTTGAGGGGAAAGTTCGTGTGCTTCTGTCAGCTTTCCGTTCCCACAGACGGCGCCAACGTTGCGTTCTGGATCCGCGGCGTCCAGTCGGATTCGTGGTTAGCTGGTGCGCTGAATCCACGGGGTCCAATCTGATCCGTGGTTTCCAGGCAATACAAGTAAATGTGGTGTTGGACATGATAGGAAGATTGAGACCGGATCTTTTACGTGGAAAACCTCCTCTTGAATGGGGAGGAAAAACCACGAGGCTCGGGGCCTAGAAAGTGCTTCACTATTTGGGTTAAAGTCTTTACAAAATACAAGTGTTGGGGTTAATCCCTTCCTTATCTGTTGTTTTGTGTTTCTTTCTTAGGAGGCTATGCTCGCTGGGAGTCTTTGCCACTCTCGTTGGGGATCTCTTTGCTTTGCCTTTTGGGGAAAAAGAGTCTGGTCCCTTTTGAGAGGGACTTTACTGGGTATTTATAGGGGAGTCCAGGCCGTTGGGGAGAAGACGCGTGGCAGCCATCGGATGGCCCAAATGCTGTGCAGAGTCCCACTGGCCTCATTAATGCTGCTGACGTGCGCGGTAAGGCACGCGGCTAGCGCCGCTGGAAGGGCTAGGTGTGTCAGTCTTTATTTGACTAGGCGTGCCTTATTGAGACGACGATTGGCAGTGGTTGCAGGTTTCCTTGGGAACCGACGAAATCGCTTAGCTGGCATCCTTGAGCATAGGTAGTCCTCGTCCCTGAGTGGGGCTCCTCGTGAGTTCGCGGACTCATAAGAGGAGGCTGTTCTTGGAGGATCTTCTGGGGAAAGTCCGGGAGCTTCTTTTTGACCTCTCGGGCGATTCAGGGACTCAGCAGGGCTTCCAGAGTTCTCGATCCTTTTTGTGTCTGTGCACTCGGATATCGCTAACATTCTCCTCGAGCTTACTTACGAGCGGACGGACTTTTTGGGCTTCTGCTGCAGTCTTGGTCTTTGGGCTATTGGCCTCTCGCTTGGGCCTTTTTTCTGGGCCGTATTTTTATGGACCTTTATATTGGGGCCCAACAATTTGTATTGTAAGAAATTCTTACATCATTTTAGAAATATGAACACTAGAGTCTGAATCGAACCACCAAGTATTGAAAGAAACTTTAATAATGTTTAATTCATAAGTCAAATACTAACTTTTTTTTTAGAATCAAACCTTTTTTTATAACAATATTTTTTAAAATGTTTCAAATTTTTTTACAAAAATAACACATTCCATTACTTTTTTTCTTTTGAATCCCAATATCATAATGTAAAAAGTAACACTTTTTACTTGTGTTCTCTCCCAGAGAGGTTTTTGCTCCTTCTCTATATTTAGCATATAGATAAAAATATTGATCAATATTATAAATATTGTCAAATATGTATTGATATCAGGCATTTGATATCTATATTTTTTAATATTATAATAATATCACGATATGTTATCAAATCGGTGATACATTAACCGATATATGGGTCAATATCTCCGTGCAATCTTAAAATTCATGGAGATTTTTTCCTTAAGTATATTTGATATTAATACATATTATTTGATACGTTAGTATCAATATGGCATCAACCGATATTAATGCCGACATTTTTAACTATGGTTTGGTTCCTTTTGATGTCTCCTGTGTTATTGTTAGCTCTTGTTCTGAGAAATTTCTAAACGTCCTAGCCTCTCGGGAAGCATTCAAGAAAACAAATGTAGGTGAAATCTTGGTCTAAAATGATTCAACCATTCCGATTTTTGTTATACCCAACTGTCTTTCTTTCCCCTTGCCTCAAGGATGAGAAAATTGTCATTAGACCACCTAGTAATGTTGCCTATAAATGGGCAAAATTGTGGAAGAATGTTCTTGTTGGTGTTTTATCGAGACAAAATCGGCCTTTTCCCTGGTGGAATCTTATCTCAAGAAATCATGGGCTGAATTATCATGTCGGATAGAGTATTGCATGTAGTGTACAACCTGGCAGTAGCTATTAGTCTGTAATTATTTATAAATAAGTTTTATAATTAATCTGATTATTATTACCTGTTCGTGTCAATATCGTGACACATAGGTTAAATATTACATGAATTGTATCCTTGTGAATGACAATGTTTCTTCTTCTTCGGAAAACTATTCTGGCATACAAAAAGTTTCCCATCGTGAGCCTTGCATGGGAAACTGCTCATTCTTTACGGCAAATTTAGTTGATAGAATGAAACAAGGTTGGAATAGAATAAGATAGAAATAGAGTTGAAAATTGTTACTTTTATTTTAAGTTGTTGGAATAGAATAAGTTTAAAATTAGTATTCCAATATTTGGTTTATAGAATAGTATAAGGAATAAGGTAATAATTTATCATTTAAAGAAAAAGATTTTTTTTCTTTTTTAAAGAAAAAGATATTATTTTTTTTTATATATATATATATATATATATATATATATATATATATATATATTATTCTTAATTATTATTTAATATAATATATTTTTTTATCATAGAAAATATATATTTAATAAATATTTAAATAATTACATGTATAAAATATATAATCATATAAAATATATTTATATATTATATAATATATTTTTAAAATAATTATATATTTAATAATTATATATATTTTTATCATATAAAATATAATATATATGTATATAATATATTTATGTGTACAAAATATTTACTAAATCAAGTAATATATATATACATATACAAATTATTCTACGTGAATATTTCAATAATATTTCTACAACACAGATTATTCTGCATAAAATCTAACAAAATATGAAATCTAAAATCTAATAAAATATTTTCAAAATGAAATCCAATATAAAATATACATGCTGGAATACAATTTTGAACACAATCAGAAATATAAATTTCAAAAATAAATTGTTTGAACGAATCTAACAAAATATTTTCGGAATGAAATTCAATATAATATATATATGCTGAAATATAATTTGGAACATAATCTGAAATATACATTTTAAAAACAGATTGTTTAAACCAAATCTAACAAAAAACTACCAACAACAATTAAAATTTTCACATGTTTTACAACACAAATTGTTCGATAAAATTTAATTTTTGTCCCGATGGAAGATTAAACAAGTCCACCATAAGTGTCGGATCACGTATGCATTTCATATAGATTGCGTTCCTTTCACTTGCAGGTAATTCATGAATTTCACACAATACGGTATATAATTACGCCGTCCTTTACTCATGTGTGTTCGCTTCGAAACTTTTGTTCAACATTTTACCGAAATTATTCATATTTGTGCTCAATACATCGGTTGTTTGGATAATACAATCAAATAATGCTTTTACATCTACACTAGCATTCCTTTTCCTTCCTTTAGATACCCCCGATGCAGTTGGAGTTGTCACATGCGGTGTACTTTAACTAGAAAAATTATTAGTGCCGAGTAAGTTTTCAATTCCGACATCTCGAATATCATTCACGCTTAACTGCTCATTTTCCAGTTCATTGATCTGAAACTCCGTAATAATGTCCTCGGCAGTCTGTGCATCTACCCCTGTTGTACGGTCTTTGTTATAGATCATTGATAAATCTTCTAAATATGAAAATGATTTCTTTCTCCGAACAGCAGTCCCTTGTGGCTCTGTGTTAATAAATTACATTTTAAACTGCATTGCCATGATTTTATATAACAGGAAATAGCGGTTTAAACTGCTATACAGAGATGGAAAATACATGCCCATGAATATGTTTAAACTTGAAATAGCAATTTACATTTTAAAAGGTAACTTGAACAGGTAATACTCCAATGCAATCATGCCCGTGAAATTATATATAAAATTGGACTGACAAAGAGCAGAAGCTTCTCAATTCTCATCCCTATCATTTTGCACATGAGATCCTCATTCTAAGAAAGAGGGAAAAGGCAGCAAGACAAACAACCTTCACAGATAAAGAGAAAAAGAATTTCTCACCAACAGTGGTTGATCAAGCCGATTGGGGGGTGTCTGCAAGCAAAGTTTTCAGACAGTGAAATAATATAAATATGCCCATAGTAAATAAAATGAGTAGTTAATGTCATCAAGTGAAGCATAATTAAAGAGAGGGTCAAAGTTTTGCTCAAATATCCAATCAAGACCAATTCAGAGGGCCCATGGTGTTAGTGCCTTCGCCCATGTGTTGGAACTTGCATTAGCATGTACTATCTTGCTTAACGTGCATCCATCTTCAAATTATTACATGTCCAAAGTAGTCTTTCTTCAACTAATACATCCTGTCTATATTAATGCAGTAGTCAACATTAAGACAATAAACAAATTAAGTTCCAGGAGGTTAATACACAAAACCAGCACAGTTTGGACAAATAACTTATGCCTTCTATAAACACTGAAAAGATGATTTCAAATATGACTCACATCTTCGGAGATCTGCGCATTTTTCATGTCGGCTAACCAAGTTCTTCAAATCTCCTAGAACAATGATTTATGATTTTCTAAGAACGCCTAAAATTTTCTACACACAAATCCATCATTTTTGTTCATTAAAAATCCAGAAGTGTATAGACTCGCAGAAGTAATTATACAGGAATCAGGCCACGAATTTCATAGACAATAGCAAGTCTGTCCTTAGAGAAGCACATCAATCGCAATGAAATTATAGTTCCATCAAATAATACAGAAAATGTAAAACAAAGTGAAGAACACTACTGAGATACATCCAGATTATTAACTAGCCGTAAATGACATAATAGAAGCATAATGATCAAACTGAAGTTTGATCAAACTCAAGTTTGAAGTACTATGCCCTTAGCCGGAAGAATATTTGAGAAATAAGGGCATTAGAAAACACATAATCTTTTTATTTTGTAAATATTGTATTTTAAGGTAGCTGTATTTTTGGGATATTGCATATTGATATTGTCTTGGATATTAGGATAGTATATATTGTATTTTTAGGGTACGTTTTGTATTATATATATTGTCCTCCCTCAGGTAGTGCACCGTGGGTGTGTGATGTAACAAAAGGCTGAAGCAATAAAGACGTTTACAGTCTTCACCGCTTTTCCATCTCTGCAATTGCTTCTCACCTGTTTCCATTGTCTTCTTCCTTCTCTCTTTGTCTTCTTCACTCTGCTTTCAGTTTTTTACATGGTATCAGAGAATATGGAGCCACACCGAAATACTTCAGACAATATGTCAAATACCGACAACCTAACTTCCGATTCCACCCAAAATCTCTTGCGCTTTCAAAACCATTCCAATCCTACAAATCCATTTCAACTAGAAGCCAGTGATAGTCTAGCTGTTACCCTGGTCATAGATTTGCTCACAATAGACAACTATTCTACTTGGTTCAGGACCATGCGTCGAGTTTTGAGGGTTAAAAATAAACTCCAATTCAGTGATGGTACTGTTCCTAAACCCATCGATTCAAACAATCCCCTCTTTGAAGCTTGGGGATGATGCAATGACATGGTGATCTCTTAGATACAGAACTCCATCACCCCATCCATCACATCTAGTGCTGTTTTTATTGATGATGCTTTCGAAATCTGGAAGAAATTGTGTGACCGTTTCTCTCAATAAAATGGGCCACGCATTTTTCAACTAAAAAAAATCTCTAGCAGGTCTCTTATAAGAACAAGATTCGGTAAGTTTATATTATGATAAACTGAAAACGATTTGGGATGAACTCCTCATATATAACCTTCTCCCAGATTGTGACTATGGCAAATTAAAGTGTTCATTGAGCGCTATCAGAGGGATTGTGTTATACAATTTTTAATGGGTTTAAATGATTCTTATACCAATATTCGAGGTCAGATTATATTGATGGATCCCCTTCCATCCGGCAACAAAGTCTTCTCTGTTATTCAGCAACAAGAAAGACAATATCAAATGTTGTCCACTGTCCACCCAAAAACGATAGCTTTATGAGTTATTAGTAACACTAAAAAATATGTGAAAAATAATCATATGCCAAAGAAAGATAGGCCCTTTTGTATTCATTGTTGTGTCCCAAGACACACTTTACAGTAATGTTTTAATGTTGGAAATGCTGAGATGCCTATATGTACTCATTGTAATAAATCTGGGCATATTATTGATAAGTGTTATCAGCTTCACGGCTTTCATTCCAATCACAAGTTGTATGGTAAGTCTAGAATTACAACTTTTTTGACAAACCATTCGAGTTTCACCACAATTTCTGATCACAAGGCTAACGAGAATGACAAAGTTGCATTGACCAAAGTATATTTCAAGCAACTCATGAATCTGTTTCAATCCAAAGACTCTGCTACACCTTCTCAAATGGCCAAATAGATTTCATCTCCTTTTGATCCTATTGGTGATCAATCAAAAACAGGAAACATGACTGGTACTAATTTCTACTCTATCCCTTCTGTTTATAATGGAAAGGATGTGACGGAACGGATTTTTTTTTCTCCGTCATTCCGAACAAAAATGGGAATCCAATCTAAATCAATTATGTGCAACACAGGATCACAGATGCCATCTAGGACCCATATACTTTTAACCATAAGAAACATAGCGGAAGTTACTCTAACAACTTGCGGAAACATTCATATTCATTCCAAAGTATTCATTTCCGAATACACAATCAAAACGTCTAGTTATAAAAGTTCATGAATCATAAATAAGTCATTACAATAATATTCTCAAAAATAAGCTTCCGAGTCTTTAATAATTCTTCTGACAAGCTCTAATCACTCCAACTCGTCAGGCACCAGCTCTAAAGTCTCATTTGAGGGGAGGAAAAAACATAAAACAATGAGCCGATACCCAACAAGGTACATGCAGATATATAGTAAAATATGTATACAAAACATATCTCAACAAAACAGATACTAGTACACATAAAGTTACAAATGCCATAAGGAAGTGATTCATAACAGAAACGTATCCAGAACTGTTAGAAATATAAACGGTCTTCGAAAATTCGAAATCAATGTACTCATATTTCAGAAAGCAGAAGTCGATCTTACTTCCATATTTTACAGAAATCTCATCTTTATCAGTAAAGGACCCTACCAGTAAACCCTACTGGCAAAGGGGGTGAATAATCGATGATAGATTGTGTACATCTTCCCACAATCAACGGCATTAAACAGAACAGAATGGATGATCCCACCTCACGAGATCCTTCCCGAATCCAAGGGGGTGCCGGCTAGAACGAACAAGAATCTATCCTCCACATTATAACGCCTCGAGGAAAAGCGGACCATAAATAACTCCATGGACAGAATTATCCTCGATTACCACCATAACGTTCTAAGACATGTCGGAGAACCTAACCTGACTGCATATCAGTCTTGGGTCCAAAATAACAGAAACAGAAATACTTCCTTCTTATTGCTTACTGAAAGTCATTTTCAGTCAAAAACATCACAATTTACCCTTCAGAAATTGTGTATAACATATCTTAAGGCCAATTCAAAAATCATATACTTCAAACCGATTTCAAATCATAGAACTTAATTCGAAAATCATATACTTAAAGTCGATTTCACAATACACTTGAGGCCAGTTTCGATTTCATGGCATAAAATATACTTGGGGCCGGTTTAGATTTTTATCAAGGAAGGGTCGGAGCTCTTTTCTCATTAAGGGAGCTGGTTTCATTTTCAGTACAAAGTTGGAGTTCATTTTTAATACAAAGTCGGAGTTCATTTTCAGTATAAAATCGGAGTTCATTTTCAATACAAAGCCGGAGTTCATTTTTAATACAAGCCGGATTTCATTTTCAATACAAGTCGGAGTTCATTTTCAATACAAAGTCGGAGCTCATTTTCAATACAAAGCCGAAGTTCATTTTCTCAAAAGTCGGAGTTCATTTTTTTCAAAAACCAGAGTTCTTTATCAACCAAAATCGGAGTTCTTTTTGACAGAGGCCGGAGTTCTTTTTAACAAAAAGCCGGAGTTCTTTATTGATAAAAGTAAAAGTTCATTTTTTCAAAAGCTGGAGTTTATTTTCTCAAAAGTCGGAGTTCTTTTTACTAAAAGTCGGAGTTCTTTTTACTGAAAGTCAGAATTCTTTTTACTGAAAGCCGGAGTGCTTTTTCACAGAGGCCGGAGTTCTTTTTAACAAAAGCCGGAGTTCTTTATCAACAAAAGTTGGAGTTCTTTTTGACAGAGGCCGGAGTTCTTTTTGACAAAAGGCGGAGTTCAAAGATCGGAGTTCTTTATCAATCAAAGCCGGAGTTCTTTTTAACAAAAAGTCGGAGTTCACAAACCGGAGTTCTTTATCGACAAAAGCAAGAGTTCTTTGTCAACAAAAGCCCGAGTTCTTTTTAACAGAGGCCGGAGTTCTTTTTGCCAAAAGACGGAGTTCAAAAGCCAGAGTTCTTTATCAACCAAAGCCGAAGTTCTTTTTGACAGAGGCCGGAGTTCTTTTTAACAAAAAGCCGGACTTGTTTTTTATTAAGGGAAGGCCGAACTTGTTTTTCATCAAGGGAAGGCCGAACTTGTTTTTCATTAAGCGAAGGCCAGTTTGGATTTTGTCCTAGGGTAGAGGCTGGACCTCTTTTTACATTAAAGAAAGGCCGATCTTGTTTTAGGCTTAAGGGGGATCGATTTCAATGTTATTATGCACAAAGGGGCCAATTTCGATTTTAAACATGCAAAGGCCGATTTTGATTTTATCATACGAAGGGGCCGATTTTGATGCTTACAATGCCGATTTTATTTTTTAGTCCAAATTTTATGTAATTTCAGTTTAAGCAGAAAACAGAAGGTAGAAAACAGAGAACATGAACTAACCATGAAATCCGTCATGCTGTAAATACAACTGGAGCGGTAATGGAAAGCATTTTAAATCGGAAGGAAAACTTGTAATATCAAAAGTAGAGTATACATTTGCATTAAACCATGATCTTAAAAGCAGGGGGAAAGGTGTACACTTGCAATATTCTTAAAGCATGAACTTAAAAGTAGCGTCCGAAGTAATTTGCCTGACAGTCGATCACCCAATATTACCGTCTGAAGTTTTTCTCTCCTGCACTTCTTCCTTACTGCTTGCGTTTGCCTTTGCTATATTCAACCGACGCTGGATTTTTATAGAGGAGGGGTTTGGTGGGATAAGTAGGGTAAGTCACTTACCCCCGTACTTATTTGCAGACGGTAGGTGGGAGTAACTAGATTAGTTTACCTACTCCATTTGGTCGTCGTCTAGTTGCCGCCTAGTTGGAATCTAACTAAATAAGAAAGTTTACTTTTATCTTTAGTTACCATTAATTTAATTCAGGCCAACCGCTCCATTTTCATGCCAGCGGCCCACTTCGCTGCTGGCCAACCTTGTTGGGCCGTTTGTGATTCTAAAGGGCCGAGTTCCATTTCACATGGCCGAGTTCAAATGCAGTAATGGTTTCAATTTTTGTTTTGGAATGCCGGTCAATTTAGTGTACATTCCAGTCAACATTTTAAGCCATTAGATTTTGGGGTCTCACAAAGGATATTGGATACTTGACACCGGGGCCACAGATCATATGATCTGCTACCCTTTCCTATATCTTCATAAGAAGATACCTATATCCAATTTTATTAAATTTTCTGATGGAAGCGCCTGTTTCCCATATCGAAGTTGTTAAACTGACCAACAAGATAACACTACAAAATATTTTGTGTTCAATCTTTCACATTTAATTTGATTTTTGTGGAGCACCTTAATGATGCTACCGGCTGCTGCATGCTTTTCTTCTTTGACATTTACTAGATTCAGGACCTTGCCTTCTGGACAACGATTAGGATGAGTGAAGAGAAAAATAATTTATATTATCTGATAAATAATGAAGTTCATCCAAACACCTTCGCTGGCCTTTTTCTCCAAATTTTAAAATCATTTCGTAAAGCCCTCTGCTAATTTTGTTTCACTGCCAGTTGACCTTTGGTATCACAGATTAGGTCACATTTTACATTCTAGGATACAACTGATATATGACCCTCTTGTAAAAGAAGCATTGCATTCTATTAATAATAATTCATGTTCTATTTGTCACTTAGCTAAGCAACATCATATTCCTTTTACTCTCAGCACCCATAGGTCACACACATTATGTGCTGTAGCATATTGTGACTTATGGGGACCCTTTTCAAAAATATCTTATGACATATATAAATATTTGTTAACTATCGTTAATGATTTTTTTAAGAAGTATTTAGATTTATCTTCTGAAACAAAAATCTGATACAAAAATATGCTTAGAAACTTTTTACAATCTTGTTACGGCACAATTCAATGTCAACGTTAAAGTTATTCACACAGATAATGGATCTGAATTTTATCTGGGAGATTTCTACAGTAAAAAAAGGTGTTATCCATCAAAGCAATTGTGTGAAAATACCACAACAAAATGGTGTTGTTGAATATAAACACTAACATTTATTAAATATAGTTAGAGCAATTAGATTCCAATCGGGACTTCCCTTAAAATTCTGGAGTAATTGCATCCTTACTACTGCCTATATTATAAATAGAATTTTCACCCCAATGTTGGATAATAAGACTCCATATAAAATTCTATTTGGAGTCAAACCAAGTTATAACAATTTTTGAGTATTTGGTTGTTTATATTTTGCTTCTACCCTTTCTCATGGGTGGAAAAAATTTAATTCCAAAAGTAAAATTTATATATTTTTAGGCTATCCTTTTGGTATTAAATATTATAAATTATTTGATTTGTATAGCCATGTCACATTTTATTCCAATGATGTCATTTTTTATGAGAATATTTTTTTCGTCCAGAAAAGCAATACTAAAATTTAAGGTAGAGCTTTTTGTAATACAGATTGGGCCACCTGTCTAGACACACCCAGATCCATTACTGGTTACTGTGTTTTTATTAAAAATTTTCTTATTTCATAAAAACATAAAAAATAATCAGTGATTTTTCGCTCTTCTGCAGAGGCAGAATATAGATTAATGACTACAACTTGTTGTAAATTATCTTAGTTACGTTATATTTTGACTGATTTGCAAGTTTTACATCCCAATATAACGTTTTTATATTGTGACAATCAAGCGGCCATTCACATTGTAGCAAATCCAATTTTTCATGAATGCACTAAACACATCGAGTTGGACTGTCATCTTATTCGTGATAAAATTTAAAAATGGAGTATTCGTACACATTATCTTACTACTCATAATCAACTAGCGGATATATACACAAAGATTTTACTCTCACATAGTTTAAATTCTCATCTGTCCAAGATAGGTATTATCAATATATATGCTTCACCTTGTGGGGGCGTATTAGAAAACACATATTCTTTTCATTTTATAAATATTATATTTTAGGGTAGTTGAATTTTTGGGATATTGTGTATTGATATTATCTTATATATTAGGATAGTATATATTGTATTTTTAGGGTACGTTTTGTGTTATATATATCGTCCTCCCTCAAGGAGTTCATCGTGGGTGTGTGATGTAACAAAAGGTTGAAGCAATAAAGACGTTTACAATCTTTGTCGCTTTTCCATCTCTGCAATTGCTTCTCACCCGTTTCCATCGTCTTCTTCCTTCTCTCTTCGTCTTTTTCACTCTGCTCTCAGTTTTTTGCAAAGGGCTGTGATCCCGATGTAATTTAGCAATACTGCACCACCACCATAATGGTCAAAACAATAGTCACCAAAATATTCATACAAAAGCATCGGAATAGAAGGTGTAAGCAAATGAGAAACATGGATATGGATATATAATAAAAGATGCATAATATGATCTGAATCATATTAAACATTGCATAATATGTTTCACTTTAGCATAATGCAAACACAACATATTTTACTTCATAATATGATTCACACAAACACAGCATAATATGATCAGAATATTATGTTTCACTTCCAGAGGCTCAATACCGATCCTAGACATCTTAGACATCTGAAATTAATAGGCAAAATAAAGACCACACCGATATGTATGCATTTCACACGTGTTGTTTGGCAATAACCATTTTTCGTGCATCATTCCACCCAAATTCGAAAGTATTCATACCCCTTATCATATCATATACGATGCTCCAACCCCTTTTCAACGTCTTTATCTTGGACGCAAGGTGTGGGGTTGTCTTCAAAACCAAATTTGGTAATTTTTATTATAAAATCCTCTCTAACTCATGTAAATAACCCGACTTAAAACCAATATCAGTATTGTGTATACCAATATTATACAACTCAGCCAGACTGGTAACAAGAACACCATCTTCATGGGGCTCCCATCTTCTTTTAACATTTTTATCTAATTATAGCATATTTAACTACATTTATCTACTATAATGGTGAAAGAGTGAATACAAGAAGAAGTAACCAAAGAATTCAGGCACCAACTTAAGCATATAAAAATAAATATATATATATATGTGTGTGTGTGTATGTGCATAACCAAGTGCTGAATAGCTAAATAATAACAAAATTGATGATATAGAATAACAAATATATAATTAATACTACTCAAATTGCATGTGTCAAATATATCATTCAATGATATCCCCTTTCATTGAATATAGTATTTGCCAAATTATCCCTAAATGAACTCCAATCATTAGTAGGATCTAATTGTATTATCATATCTGTATCTTTGTCAAAGAATTCCTCATGATGCATATCATTGTATTCATCCTCAATAGGATCATATTTCATTTCGTTTCTTATGAAATTGTGCAGCAAACAACAAGTAATGGTAACTTGATTATGTGTTCTTGCAAGATAAAATAATAGACTTCTAAGGATCTCCCACCGTATTTTCAGCAATCCAAAACACCTTACAATAATATTACGAGCAGCAGCATATTTCATATTGAAGAATTCTTCGGCCGCTCTTGACTGATGACCTTAACGTCGTTTATTTAAATGATATCTCTGTCCCTTAAATGGTACAAGAAATTCATTACAATTTGTATATTTCACATCAACTAAGTAGTAAGTACCTATATAAAAATATGCGATATCATTACGTAAAATAAGCTTATTGTAAAATATTATGATTGATTCGATTATCTAAGATTTTACCATCTAGAACTTTTAGTCTATACCTTCTATTTAGCACATCTCGTAAAATTCTAGAATTTACTGTAAATTCTTCCCATCCAAAGAAGACATATATGAATTTTATGTTATAAGTACATGCTTCTAACACGTTTGTAACTATATCTCCCTTACGAGTTTCATATCTAAATTTGTTTGCTGTAGGTACCCTTGTGTTGATGCTTGTTCCATTCAAAGTACCTATACAATTCTATAAATACGTATTGAAGTAGAATAAATTATCTAGTATATTTGCCACGTAAATATAACAATAAACATGTGAAATAATTATCTAATCAGAAATCACTTCCATCGTTCGTTTGTGCAGTTCTCAAAAATGGGTTCTGGCCGTCTAAATAATTGTGTTTGTATACGTATTGTTGCGGCTATAACATTATTAAATATTCAACTCACTATCTTACCCGACTACTAAAAATTATGTGGAACTACCCTATTTTTTACATGATACAAAAGAATATGTAAGAATATTGCCGCTTGCTCATCTACTAACATGTGTTTTGATGGACAAAGTCCTCCACTGTTTCTTAACATCTCACACAAGTTGAGAGATGCGGGCCTACTTATTCTCAATATGTTAATACAAGTGATATCATTACCATATATGATTTTGTTAATATATTCTCTTTTTTTATAAAAGTTAAATTTATATGATCGCATGATTGAAGTTTATACTGTCCAACAATTAAAATTATCCTTAAGACACATAAAAATCACCAAATAGTACAACAAATTTCAATCCATTGCACTATAATGACCATTATCTTCTTTTTCTTCTCGTTTGAAAAATTGGAACATAATTAATTCATCAACTGTATTAAGAAATCATAATATATGTAAATATAAGGAATAGAAATTATCTACACAAGCACATTGCTCAACAACAGCTCAAACAAGAAGGAATTTCAAAACACAAGTTATACACTAAATAAAATGCACAGATCGGTAAAACACAGTTTAGAATTTGTCCAAAACCACTTCAGTACCATTGCTCAACAAATACAGCCAATAACAACAACTGCACCAAATAAAATACAGTTCGGACCAAAATTAACAAATAAATGAAATGATGGAGAAGCTGGTGATCCCACCTCAGACCAAACTAGCAAAATTAATATAGTGTGCCAAAAAATTAACAGCCATACCAGTATTGGGAAACTTGAATTAGGCAATAGGGTTTCATAAACAGACCAAACCAGATGTAGAAATTAAAACGTAAGGTGTAAAATCAAAACCTAAACTGGAAACTAGGATTTTGCACGGATCGGTAGCTTGCTAGAAGAATTTATGGGAAAATACAAATCGAAATATTGCACGGGCCAGAATATCAAAACCAAGAAATTGAATTGGGATTTCGCACATTATAAGTACAAATTTATGAAAAAGTTTCTTATTAATCTATAACGGCAGACAGTGAAATCGAACTAAGGTTCCGCATAAATAAAATAGAACAATGGATTTTCGAATATTCTTGCCTTCCGCAAATCTGTAATATAAAGCTTTCAAAGTAATTGAGAGAAATCGAACTTTCAAAGATTTTGACGGACAACGGTGGAAGAGATGCAGGGAAGACAGATGGATTCAAATGGCTGATGAAGGAGGAAGTGGGGTTTCCAGTGGAAGCAAAGAACAGTAGAAACATAGAATGGATTTCGAAGAGAACGATGGAAACAGAAACTGCTCGATCGACAAAAGGCAACGATGGTAGGGTTTCGAGGGAGAGAAGATGGCCGCAAGAGATAAGGAATTGGCAAAAAATATGCAGTGATGCATAATAGGGCGATAAGGGCATTTTTAAAATTTCAAAAACAGTGTGCGAGAATCAGTATTCCGTCTCACCCGGGAATAAATAATGTCATGTATCACATGGTAATTGTTATTTCTGAAATTCAGAAATTATAATTTCTCTAAAAATTGTTATTCCTTATTAAAATACAACCAAATAATAAAATATTTGTTTCATTAAAAATAAGGTGGGAATAGAATTTCTTTTCTTACCCGCCAAACATAGTAAAAATTGGATATTAACCTCTCCAAGTAGGAGCACATCCATTTATAATTTTATGGGATATATTTAAAATGTATAAATATTATAAATATATACAATAAAAGATTGAGTCTAATTGATTTTTAGGGTTTGCAAAGATGACTGATTGTGGCTGATAGGAGCAATTCCTTAAATTTTTATTAAACATAAATTTTAATGTTTTACAAAATAATTGAATTTTTTTAAAGTAAATTCTTACTAGACCACATTTTAATGTATAAATACTATAAATGTTATTTTTTAAAAAAAAACTAATTAGATGTAAAATTTTTATCGATAAACATTTTATAATTTTATGTATTTTTTTTATACAATTAACAACTTTCAAACAAAAAGAGATTATTTATAATTACCAATTTAATTATTTTAAAATATTAAAAAATGGTATAATAATTAATAAGTAATATTATTTATATATTTATTTATATTAAAATTATTAAAAATAGTATGAGTTTAATTTTATTTTAATTTTTTAATAATTTTAATATAAATAAATGTATAAAGTAAACATATAAATATATTATTATTATATTTATTTATTACTAGTAATTTTAATTCAAAATGATTTTGAGATATGTTCGGATATTTTTTTCTTTAGATATACATACACATCAAGTATTATGATTAGTCGGCGATGTATAGTTATTCATCTTCAGCTTCATCTCCTTCTGATTCTGAAACTCCATTGTGATTCGTTGTATTTGAAATCTCTCCCCCTGCTTATCTAATATTTGAAATTTCAAGTGATATTTTTATTTAATCTTCGAAGAAGATGGAGACTGAACCCCGATCATCGTTAACGTTATCATGGAAGAACAGACTCCGGTTGGCCATATTCGACTTTGTAACTGACAAATCTTTTCGTCGTGACGGCACGCTGAATCGTCGTCTTGTTGATTTAATCGACCGCAAGAGTCCGGCCAAATCCACGCCTGAAAACGGCGTTAAGACGCACGATGTCTCAGTGGATCCTTCCCGCAACCTCTGGTTCCGCCTCTTCATCCCTAGTAAAACGGTGAGCGACGTCGACTCACTCCCCGTCGTCTTCTATGTCCACGGCGGAGGCTTCTGCCTCCTCAGCCCTGCGTCAGTCCATTTCGACGCCGTTTGCCGTCGATTCGCTTGCGAAATCAACGCCGTCGTCGTATCCCTGAACTACCGCCTGGCTCCCGAGCATAAATTCCCCGCTCAATACGACGACGGATTCGACGCCTTAAGGTTTATCGACGAGAATCGCCAGAGCCTCGAGTTTTGGCCTGAAAATGCCGACATTAGTAGATGCTTTCTAGCCGGTGACAGCGCCGGAGGGAACATAGCTCACCATTTAGGAGTTAGGGCGAGCCAGACACAGTTCAAACAAGCAAGAATAATCGGGTTGATTCTCATCCAGCCGTTTTTCGGTGGAAAAGACAGGACCGATTCAGAAGTCCGACTTCACAGTGCTCCGTGCGCGGCCATTGCTCGTACTGACTGGATGTGGAAGGCCTTCTTGCCAACCGGGGCGGACCGCGACCATGGCGCAGCAAACGTTAGCGGGCCGAACAAGGTAGCTATTTCCGGCCTGGATATCCCGCCTGTGATTCTCTTTGTCGGTGGATTTGACCAGTTGAGAGATTGGCAGCTGCGGTACCATGATTGGCTGGAAAAGTCCGGCAAAGATGTAACGCTGGTGGACATTCCGACTGCTTGTCACGCATTCTATCTATTCCCGGAAACTCCAGAATCTTCGACGCTGATTACAGAAATCGCAGTGTTCATTAAGAAGCAATCGTTCAAAATTAGGGAACGCTGATACATGAAACCGGATTCGTCGTCTAGTATTTTATATCGGAGACTTCATCTCTTACTTTTTTCAGTTTTTGAAATAATCTTCATGTTGTATCGTCTCATCTATTTTGTTACCAAGAATAACAATGGCTTATCTGGTATTTACTATTCGTGGTGGTTTCCTATAAAAATGTATTAAATCCTTTATAAGTTTATTTTTATGTTATCAATATTCATTAAATATTTACCTCAATTGTAAAAATAAAAAATAAATCAATAAATAACTATTTAGATAATTTATTTTTAATTTTAAATTTTATCTAATAATTTTTTTTTATTAAACAAATAATATAGAGACATACTGAGTATATCACACTAACAAAACACTTCCACCCAAAATTCGTTCATTTTGTGTATAATTTTTATTTTTATATTAAAAATATCGAATAGCTTATTTCGATTTTGGGTTTTTTTTTTTTTATTATATTAGTTACTGAAAATTAAATGAGCTCAGCCACATATTTACAACTTCCCGAATTTGTCCCTTGCCCCATTTGATTAACTTTTTGCCTGACAAGGTCAAAATTATCATTTTGAAATTTTATTTTATTTTTACTTATCTTTTAAGGAATATAAAGTAATTTTAGTCATATTAGAGATTGCATGGGCTCAACCCTCGTTTGCCTTTGATATATTTATTTTATATTTTTTTTTTAAATTGATAGTAAAATATTTAATAAAATAATATATTTTTTATCTCTTACGAAATAAAAACTAATAATATAATATGTACAATAATGCTATTTGATAATAAATATTAAACAGATAATAATAAATTCTCAATAAATTAATCCAACAGAATAGCAGTGCAGCAGTCTTGACAGCAATAATTTATGATGGGACATGACAGGTGATTGGTCGACGTCAACCGTAATTATTTTAAAATTTTCAATTTTTAATAAATCTTAGATATTGATAATATTTTTAAAAAATATTTTTTTCGTCAATAATTTTTTTAATTTTTCAGTAAAATTCTATGCCTGCAAAATATATATATATATATATATATATATGATAAATAAATAAATAAAAAGTGACATGAGATGAAAATTTTAAAAGGTCAAATTTGGTATTACTGGTAGTGCAACCTTTTTCAACTACTTTGGGTGTTCAATTCATCGAAATATTCAATTGTTCAATTATTTAATAATTATAATTATTTTTTTAAATAGATAATTACTATAAGTTAGACTCAATAAAATTTAATTAATTTTTTTTATTATTAAGATTAATAACTCAATTAAGAATTTCTTCCTTCATTATTAATAAAATTACTATTTATAGGTCTAAATTTTATTTCTTTCTAAAAAAGCGACCAATATTATTTTAGATACGTTAATTCTAGAACATCGAAGCCAATAATAATATTCTGAAAACGATAGATACTAAATTCTTCCCCTTTCATCTAGCAATGGCCCATTTGATTTCTCTTGACTAACCCTTAACCAATCACAAACGGCTAGCTCAATGGCAGATTTTAAACCAGCAATGCTAGAAAATGCAAAAAAAAAAAAAAAAAAAAGTGATTATATGACTTTTCATGCCCTATCACTAGTGCTAAGACATTTCAAGATAGCTACCTACAAAATGAATGTATATAAGAGGATGCCCTTGGGCTCTCAAATAAGTCTATGCCATAGAATTTTAGAACCCACCAAAACACACAAAAAAAAAAAAAAAAAAAAAAAAGCAAGAGCTTACCTATAAGAGAATATAGAATCAAATGAAAGCCCCCATACCACCACACAGGAACAAAGTAATTCGGATTCAAAGAAGGCATGAACTCATTAACTTTAGCCAAGGGAGGCTCGGCGCCCACAAGCCAGCATAGAGCATTTTAGAAAATAATTTACTTCGCCATAATAACTAAAATCAGCCACGCAAGCGTTGTGAGTCTTACGTACAAAATAGGCTACTTGAACATAATGGCTGCTCGAACTTAGATTTTAAGAATCGCTCATTTTGATTCCTTGGACTACAATCATATTGGGTCTCCTTATTTTGGCTATTGGGTATTATACCCATCAATAGCTTAATTAAGAATTTTTTTTTCTTCATTATTAATGAAATTACTGTTCATGGGTTTTAATTTTGGTGTCTTCCTAAAGAAGTGGCCAATATTATTTTGCTTACGTTAATTGTAGTACAGCGAAGCCACCAACAATATTATGAAAACGATTGATACTAAATTCTTCCCCTTTCATCTAGCAATGGCCCATTTGATTTCTGTCGACTAACCCTCAACCAATCACAAACAGCCAGCTTAATGACAGATTCTAAACCAAATAATGCTAGAAAACACAAAAAAAGAATAGGTGATTATATGATTTTTCATGCCCTATCACTACTGCTAAGACATTCCTAGATAGCTAGCCCTAGAATGAATGTATGCAAGAGGATGTCCTTGGGCTCTCAAATAAGTCCATGCCATAGAATTATAGAACCCTCCAAAAGAAAAATAGCAAGAGCTTACCTACAAGAGAATATAGAATCAAATAAAAACCCCATACCAACCTACAACAACAAAGTAATTCGGATTCGAACAAGGCATGAACTCCTTAACTTCAGCCAAGGGAGGCTCAACACCCACTGTCCAGCACAGAGCCTTTTATAAAATAATTCTATCCACCCGAGAAGGTAAACG
Source organism: Nepenthes gracilis (assembly GCA_033239525.1). Classification (NCBI taxonomy): domain Eukaryota; kingdom Viridiplantae; phylum Streptophyta; class Magnoliopsida; order Caryophyllales; family Nepenthaceae; genus Nepenthes; species Nepenthes gracilis. The sequence continues at coordinate 18,532,484 of BSYO01000007.1, forward strand.
GAACACGTCAACAACCAATCAAACAAGATTAGGAATACCCCCGAGAACACCATGTGGGTTTCAATGGTCCAACAACGAAAGAAAAGCGATGCCATCTCTGATGATATAGAAAATGTACAAAAAGATATCAATATGAAAATCGAAAACTCTTTAATTTTTATATTTTCAACTTGTTGAACCTCAATAATTTTGAAAAAGTTCATATTATGATTATTATTAATTCATTAAAATAATTAAAATATCAATACTTTGTATCAAAACATTGATTAAAAAAAGAATATTCAAGTATATTGAAATTTAGATGATTGACAAATTATGAAAAATAAAAGAAAAAATTTATAAAAATAAATTTGGATAGAAGTGAAAAGACTTCTAGAATATTTGTGGACTTTTAAAATCCATTCAGGGTGTTACGTATTATTACAAATCTTATAGGCACAAAAGGCTATGATTACATAAATACTATTGCAGATATTAGTTGGCCAAATATATAAATTTACCATTTTATAAAAATTTAGATTTAAATATGTTATTATTTTGATAATCTGTGTAGACACTATACACAAATGAGTTTGTTCATCATTTTTTAGCTAGTGTTTTAATGGTCTATAAAATATGATGCAATCAGGTTCTAATGATTTGTTAAAATATTGTTCAATTAGCCATATTTCCATTAAATTGATCAAATCTTTCAAATAATAATTCTGATGCATCTTAAATTCAAATTTTGAATAGATTCGAATCGAACTGTCCGTCAAATTTCAACTCCATCAATTGAGTCTCGGATTCTGCATACCACAATTTCAAACATGAGGTAAGATGATGGTAGAATGTGATCTCATCGAAAATATTTCGACACTCAACTCAATAATCAGCCTTCCGAAAATAAGAAGGTAGATACAAAGGATACAATATGAATACTGATGAGTATTTACGGATGGGGAAGCACACTCGTAAAGAGAGTGTGGCTTAGTTGTTATGGCTCGTGATGAGTAGATTCTCTAAATATTGAGTTCGTTGGGAACTAATAATAGAGAGTGTGTGTGTGTGTTGGGATATTCAAGTATCTAAGAGCTCCTAAAAGCTTTATAAATACTTGAGAGCTTTTGTAGGTAAGAAAAGGCGTGATTGAAAGCGTGCCTTGAGGAGTGAGCTTCCATGGCCTTTTATAACCATAGTCCTGTGCTACTTTCTTTATATAGAGGGGCGTGATGCTCGCGCTCTATTGAGGATCGTTGCTTTCTTGTGTAGGCGTAAGCACCTTTTAGATTGTAACGGTCAAAAAGGTTGATCTCCTTCCTTTTACGTTTTGTAACTGTTAGGGTTTCCTATAGATTGTGCGTGGATTCGGGTGCTTTCCTCCTAAAATGTGCTTTAATTTTAGTGGTAACCGTTACAGTGAAACTTGTATTATTTAAAAATATAAAAAATTAGGACAGACAATCGTTGTTGCTTGAAAATGGACACGTGGGCCAATTTAGGCTTTGGCCGCGTGCATCCTGAATCTCAATTAGTTTACTAGTCGATTCTCCTATCAATAAAAGTATTGACCGTCCTAGGCTCTGATGGGCCGTCCTAATCTTGGACCTCTGTCGACCCACTTGCCCTTCGTCCGACCAATGGTAGTGTTAACCGTCTATACAGAAATTGGCTCTTCTTTGTGAGTTAGTCCGTTATTAGCGTCTCCATTAAACTCGATATTTTCACCATCAATGAGAGTAAATTATATAAAATGTACAACATAATGAGTAGATATTAAAAGTTTATAAATTATTTTAGCAATCTTTCGATCTTTATCCAAATTTAGTTTTAGATATATAGTTCTTTTATTTTTTTTGTATAAAATTTTCTAATTTTATAATTTTTAAAAAATTTAAAATAACACGCATGGTAATCAATATTTTGATATTAAATATTAATAATTTTATTATTTTAATAAGTTAATAAATATTTATAATATTACATTATGATGATATGAGTTTTTAAAATAATTGGATTTTAAGTAGAGTGAAAATTATAAAAATTGAAAAAAATGATAAGAAAATAAAATTTATAAAGTTATTGAGGCCAATATATATATTTATATAAATCAGTAAATAAACATATTGTTGCGTCCCGGGTCCCCGGTTGTTGTACGGATTAGGGAGCCTTCCAATCTTCCGTTGCGGGTTGATCTGGATTGGGTCCGGTCTCCGTCGCTGATAACCAAGAACCTGCACAACACAAACAACAAACAAGAGGTCAGAGGCCGACGGGGGGTTGTCCCCCGACGACACTCCGACGCTCAAGTCAGATATCTTCCGCAATAAACGGAGGAATGCATGAGCAAGATGCGAGAATGAGGGGAGTGTGAGAGGGATGTATTTGGAGGCTTGAGCTCCGTGAATGCGCCCGGTAGAGGGGCGGCTTACCTGTGCGCCGGCGAAGGGCGGCTTGGAGGTGCGTCCGGCAAAGGGACGGCTTATAGGTGCGCCCGCGGAGGGCGGCTTAGAGGTGCGCCCGCAGAGGGGCAGCTTCGCGGTGCGCCCGGCAGAGGGGCGGCTTGTAGGTGCACCCGCGGAGGGCGGCTTAGAGGTGTGCCCTTAAAGGGCGGCTTAGAGGTGCGCCCGCGGAGGGGCGGCTTGGAGGTGCGCCCTTAAAGGGCGGCTTAGAGGTGCGCCCGCAGAGGGGCGGCTTAGAGGTGCGCCCGCAGAGGGACGGCTTACAGGTGCGCCCGCGAAGGGCGGCTTACAGGTGCGCCCGCAGAGGGGCGGCTTACAGGTGCGCCCGCAGATGGCGGCTTACAGTGCGCCCGCGAAGGCGCTTCTGAGTGCGCCGCGAGTGGCGGCTTACAGTTGCGCCCACGGAGGGCGACTTTAAGAAAAAGGGATAAATGGTACTAGTGAGTAAACATTCTTGTTACCTGAGCGGAGGGTCAGCTCTTGGATTGCGAGCTCCTGGCTCTGGGATAGAGGGATCATGACTCCGAGACGAAGGGTCAAGGCCTCCCGATTGGCGAGAGGCCGAGGCCTCCCGGATGGCGGAGGGTTGATGGCCTCCTGAGACGGGAGGAGGTCCAAGGCCTCCCCAGTGGCGGAGGGCCGAGGCTTCGTGCCTCCCGGATGGAGGGCCGAGGGCCTCCGTGCAGAGAGGGCCGAGGGCCTCCCGGTTGTAGGAGGGTCGTGGGCCTCCATGCCTCCTGCAAGGAGGAGAGCTCCGTGCCTCTGGATGGAGGACTAAGGGCCTCTGACACAATAGGGGGCCGAGGGCCTCGTGGCGGCGGAGGGCCGAGGCCTCGGACCTGCGTGAGGGGCCCAAGGCCTCTTGGCGGAAGAGGGCTGAGGGTCTCCGAACTGTAGAAGGGTCCAGGGCCTCCTGGAGCCTTATGGAACTTTATGGAGTTTCCCCACTTCTCTTCCTTTTTTCCCTTCAATGCTTGAGAAGGCTTGCTTTTATAGTGGGATTGGGAGCTGTATTGCTTCTCAAAAAGCAATGTGGGACTTTGAAAGAAAAATGCTTGATTGTGGGCCTTCTGCGAGCCTGGCCCATTGGCCCATGGTTATTGGACCCATCACTAGCCCCCCATGCCGGTGGACCGAATTTTCGGCCTCCGGCATGTTCATGATGGGATCCGACTGATCATTTTGTGCCCTTGACCTGGGTTCATTGACCGAAAAGTTTGACCCTGGAGAATTAAGGAAACCAGATTGATAGTTGACCAGCTTGGCTGACCACATCACTTGACCCGGAGAGCGGAATAGAGCCGAAAATATGGTTGTCAGATTTTGCTGACCAATGCGCTCAAATCCGGAGAGCAGTGCGGAGTCAAAAAAAGCTGGTTGACCGGATCTGGTAACCAAAGTGCTCGAATCCAGAGGGTAGAGAAGAGACGGACATGGCTGCTGGTCAAAATGTTGACCGGAAAAGTTGACCGGTGAATTGCTCGAATCCGGAGAGCAGTGCTTGAATCCGGAGAGCAGTTCTGAGCCGGAAAACCTTGTTGACCGGAGAAGTTGACCGGCGAAGTGCTTGAATCCGGAGAGCAGTTCTGAGCCGGAAATCTTGTTGACCGGAAAAGTTGACCGGCGAAGTGCTCAAATCCGGAGAGCAGTTCTGAGCCGGAAACTTTGTTGACCGACAAAGTGCTTGAATCCGGAGAGTGATTACCGAGCCGAAAACCTTGTTGACCGGAAAAGTTGACCAGCTGCCTGCCAAATTAGTTGGCCGGTTGTTTTTGCTTTGTTGAAGGCGTGGTGGCCTTCTAGCTGTGTGTTAAGTGGCTGTGTATGTTAGCCTGCTTAATAGTTGTGGCTTGTAAGAAAAGCCTAGTGGCGTTGCCCAAGTGTCGACTTGGACAGCCAGCGTTAGAGAAGGAATGTTTCTCGTTGCTGAATACTCGCGTTATTCTCTCGTAGAGAGGGTTACTGCGAGAGGTGACCAACCTGGATGGTTAGCCGCCTAAGGAGTGAAGTCCTTAGGATGGGAGGTTGTGTGAACCAGCCCTGGTGGTGCCGTACAAGTGTAGACTTGGGCTGCCAGTGTTGGAGGAGCGAAAGCCCCTCCCTTCGACCATCGTTGACTGACGTTGCTGCTCCCCGAAAAGAGGTCGTCGCGTGTGCCATACTTGCCCCCTAAGGTTTTTCAGACCGCTACTGGGTCACCTGAAGGATCAGGGTTTAAGACCGCTCATGGGCCACTTGGATGACCAAGGTTTAAGACCGCTCTTGGGCCACCTGAATGATCAGGGTTTAAGACCGTTCATGGGTCACCTGGATGACCAGAGTTTAAGACCGTTCATGGGCCACCTGGAGGACCAGGGTTTAGACCGCTAATGGGCCACTTGGATGACCAAGGTTTAAGACCGCTCATGGGCCACCTGGATGACCAGGGTTTCAGACCAATTTCGGCCACCTGGATGACCAGGGTTTAACAGGAGGGTGAAGACCCTCCTGACTTAGGGGCAGTCTAGGTCGGATAAACCTGCAAGGCAAACACATATATATACACATATGGAAAAGAAAGAAAAAGAAATCTACCGTGCAGTGATACAAGAAACACAACGTGCAAAGTGTTCCTACATGCATGCATATGGTTGACTTACCTGGATTCGGTGTGGAATCGTCGTTGGTGCATGAGCGGTGTTCCTATAATCGGCTCACCGCCCTGAGCGCACGGCTGGCGTGCACTGTTGCGGAGAGTCGTTGGGGCGCTTTGGTAGGCGACTTGGCCTATGGCCCCTGTGCTCCGTGGGATTTGGTCCTTTGTCATGAATTGGTTGGGTAGCATACTGTTACCACTTCGGTAGCCTATTGGCCAATGGTTTGGGTCATATTGTCGGCCGATACTGCCTCAGTGACCCAGATCAGTGCAGCGCTTGGCTGGATGATATTTTCCGCGGTGCAATGGGTGGTGGGTCGAGAAAATCGAGCCCCCATTGCATGTTTTGACATGACTTTTACAGGGTCTACTGCCGTGCAACAAGTTGCAGCGGGATCGGCCTACTGACCGGAGCAATGCTACGAGGCGGAGGTCAAGCCGAGAAGATCTCGGGCGCGCAGAGCTCCAGGCAGCGAGAGATTTGGCGGCACAGCCGCAACAGGCGAGAGATCTCGCGCGATTCCTCCCGCAGCAGAGAAGATCCGGCGGCAAAGAGATCCGGCAGCGAGAGATCTCGCGGCGAGAGGTCCGGCCGACAAAAAGAAGATCTGGAGGCGAGGAGCTCCTAGAGGGAAAGATCGCGACGAGGAGCTCCCACGAGGCCGAGAGAGATCTAGCGGCGAGAGCTCCGTGGCCGCCGAGAGAAGATCCGTAAAGAAGGTGACCGCCAGAGCCAAAATACTCCTCTGTTCCGAATGCCGAGAGCTCCTCCATCCAGAAAATTACTACAGGCCAATGAATGAGAGACGGAGTGCCGGAGAGCTTTGCGTTCGGTAGGGCTCCAAGACGCTCTTTTAGTTGAAGAGCGAAGAACGAAAAACAAAGCTTAAGTTTTGAGGGAAGCTTTGCGGCCCAGTCTTGTCCCTTTGGCACGGCTCTTTGGAACCGGATCGATCACTTCTCCAGTAGTGGGCCCTATCGCTCGGATACTCAAAATACCGAGGTCGACGGCCGAGATGAGATCGGTGACCGGGCTGCCTGGGTCGTGAGAACGTCAGGCCGATTGATCCTCTGAGGATGCTGGCCTCCTCAGATCGCTTGAAAGCCGATCGGTGAAGCCCCCAGCGTTACATCATATGATGGGTGCAGACGGTCAAGAAGAGGGTGCTCTTCTAAGCGCTGGGTACCAGCACATTTGACGTCAATCACCTGTAAGCATGGCTACCCGATGAGGGGTAGTCGCCATGGAAGGTGATATCTTTAGTCTTTGTGCTGACTGGAGCACAAGTATTGACCGTGTTTGTTTTGCACAAGAGATTGAGTGTTGAGGGGAGACGCTAGACTTTTTGTCGCGTTTCCCACAGACGGCGCCAATGTTGCGTCCCGGGTCCCCGGTTGTTGTACGGATTAGGGAGCCTTCCAATCTTCCGTTGCGGGTTGATCTAATCTCGTTTCTACGAAGGAACGCAGACCTTTTCGCCTGGACTCCCGCAGGCATGCCTGGAATTTCGGCTGAGGTAATGGTCCACAAATTAGGCCTTGACCCAGACCGAAAGCCAGTCAGGCAGAAGCGGAGGAATCACTCCGTTGAAAAACTGATCGCCATCCGGGAGGAGGTGAAGAAACTGCTGGACGCAGACTTCATTAGAGAAGTCCAGTACCCGGATTGGCTCTCGAACGTCGTCCTGGTTAAGAAGAGCAACGGGAAATGGCGGATGTGCGTCGATTTTACCGACGTCAATAAAGCCTGCCCAAAGGACAGCTTTCCCTTGCCTCGGATCGACCTGCTGGTTGACTCCACGGCGGGGCACGAGCTGCTAAGCTTCATGGACGCTTATTCGGGCTACAACCAGATCAGAATGAGTCCAGAAGACGAGGAGCATACCTCGTTCATGACGGACCAGGGCACCTATTGTTATAGGGTCATGCCCTTCGGGTTAAAGAACGCTGGAGCCACCTACCAGCGGCTAGTGAACAAGATGTTCGAAAAAAATTGGTCGCAACATGGAGGTCTACGTCGACGACATGCTCGTCAAGAGCAGAGTCACGGGCGACCACATACGCGACCTGGAAGAGACATTTGGGGTGCTCCGCCAGCACCAGATGAAGTTGAATCCGGCCAAGTGTGTCTTCGGGGTAGCCTCAGGAAAGTTCTTGGGTTTCATCGTTTCACAGCGAGGGATCGAGGCAAACCCAGAAAAGATCAAGGCACCGGGCCGATACGGCTCCCAGAAATGTAAAGGACGTCCAACGACTAACCGGACGGCTGGCAGCTCTGTCCCGCTTCCTCGCGAAGTCAGGAGACAAGTACCAGCCCTTCTTTAAAGCTTTAAGAGGGACAAAGTCTAACGGATTCCAGTGGGCGATCGATCACCCGTGCCGCCTTCGATGAATCAAGCAAGACAGCAGCCCACCGTTGTTAGCGTCGCCCAGAAACGGAGAGGAGCTGTACCTTTATCTAGCAGTATCGGAAGCAGCCTTGGAATCAAGCCAATGGTGAAACGACGCTATCTTCCCACAGACGGCGCCAATGGTGCGTACCTAGATCCGACTTCGAACAGATTCGGATTCTCCGGGTGGATGTTGATCCGGCTCCGTTCACTGAGTGCGAATCCTGCACACCACTAACAACAAACAGGAGGTCAGATGCCGACGGGGGGTTGTCCCCCATCGACACTCCGACGCTCAAGTCAGATATCTTCCGCAATAAACGGAGGAATGCATGAGCAAGATGCGAGAATGAGGGGAGTGTGAGAGGGATGTATTTGGAGGCTTGAGCTCCGTGAATGCGCCCGGTAGAGGGGCGGCTTACCTGTGCGCCGGCGAAGGGCGGCTTGGAGGTGCGTCCGGCAAAGGGAAGGCTTATAGGTGCGCCCGCGGAGGGCGGCTTAGAGGTGCGCCCGCAGAGGGGCGGCTTGTAGGTGCACCCGCGAAGGGCGGCTTAGAGGTGCGCCCTTAAAGGGCGGCTTGGAGGTGCGCCCGCGGAGGGCGGCTTGGAGGTGCGCCCACAGAGGGGCGGCTTAGAGATGCGCCCGCGGAGGGACGGCTTACAGGTGCGCCCGCAGAGGGGCGGCTTACAGGTGCGCCCGCAGAGGGCGGCTTAGAGGTGCGCCCGCAGAGGGGCGGCTTAGAGATGCGCCCGCGAAGGGCGGCTTAGAGGTGCGCCCGCAGAGGGACGGCTTACAGGTGCGCCCGCAGAGGGGCGGCTTAGAGGAGCGCCCGCAGAGGGACGGCCAGTGCGTGCGCCGCAGAGGGCGGCTTAGAGGTGCGCCCGCAGAGGGGCGGCACGTGTGCGCCGCAGAGGGGCGGCTTACAGGTGCGCCCGCAGAGGGCGGCTTAGAGGTGCGCCCGCAGAGGGGCGGCTTAGAGGTGCGCCCGCAGGGGGCGGCTTAGAGGTGCGCCCGCGGAGGGCGGCTTAGAGGTGCGCCCGCAGAGGGGCGGCTTAGAGGTGCGCCCGCGAGGGGCGGCGTGGCGCGCCCCGCGGCGGCGCTTACGCGCGCGCCGCGAAGGGCGCTGCAGAGGTGCGCCCGCAGAGGGGCGGCTTAGAGGTGCGCCCGCAGAGGGGCGGCTTAGAGGTGCGCCCGCAGAGGGGCGGCTTACAGGTGCGCCCGCGGAGGGCGGCTTAGAGGTGCGCCCGCAGAGGGGCGGCTTTGCAGTGCGCCCGGCAGAGGGGCGGCTTGTAGGTGCACCCGTGGAGGGCGCAGAGGTGCGCCCGCAGAGGCGGCTTACAGTGCGCCCGCAGAGGGATCTTACAGTGCGCCCGCGAAGGGCTTCACAGTGCGCCCAGAGTGGCGGCTTAAATAAGCGCCCACGGAGGGCGACTTTAAGAAAAGGGAATAAATGGTACTAGTGAGTAAACATTCTTGTTACTCCGGAGGAGGGTCTCTTGGATTGCGAGCTCGGCTCGGGGATAGAGGATCGTGACTCCAAGACGAAGGGTTGAAGGCCTCCCGATTGGCGGAGGCCGAGGCCTCGGATGGCGGAGGGTTGATGGCCTCCTGTGCTCGGAGGAGGTCCGAAGGCCTCCCAGTGGCGGAGGGCCGTAGGCCTCTGTGCCTCTGGATGGAGGGCCGAGGGCCTCTGCCGTCTTGCCGGGAGGGCCGAGGGCCTCCGGGTTGTAGGAGGGTCGTGGGCCTCCATGCCTCCCCGCGGGGACGAGAGCTCCGTGCCTCCTGGATGGAGGACTAAGGGCCTCTCGGACAATAGGAGGGCCGAGGGCCTCGTGGCGGCGGAGGCCGAGGGCCTCGGGGATCGCGTGAGGGCCCAAGGCCCCTTGGCGGAAGAGGGCCGAGGGTCTCCGAATCAGAAGGGTCCGAGGGCCTCCTGGAGCCTTATGGAACTTTATGGAGTTTCCCCACTTCTCTTCCTTCCCCTTCAATGCTTGAGAAGGCTTGCTTTTATAGTGGGATTGGGAGCTGTATTGCTTCTCAAAAAGCAATGTGGGACTTTGAAAGAAAAATGCTTGATTGTGGGCCTTCTGCGGGCCTGGCCCATTGGCCCATGGTTATTGGACCCATCACTAGCCCCCCATGCCGGTGGACCGAATTTTCGGCCTCCGGCATGTTCATGATGGGATCCGACTGATCATTTTGTGCCCTCGACCTGGGTTCATTGACCGAAAAGTTTGACCACGAGAATTAAGGAAACCAGTTGATAGTTGACCAGATTAAGGTGACCACATCACTCACGACCCGGAGAGCGGAATAGAGCCGAAAATATGGTTGTCGATTTTTTTCGACCAATGCGCCAAACGAGAGCAAGCGGTCGAGTCAAAAAAAGTCAGTTGACCGGGATCCGTAACCAAAGTGCTCGAATCCAGAGGGTAGAGAAGAGACGGACATGGTCACTTTGTCAAAAAATGTTGACCGGAAAAGTTGACCGTGGAATCGCTCGAATCCGAGAGCAGCGATTCCAGCCGAGAACTTTGTTGACCGGAAAAGTTGACCGCAAAAGTGCTTGAATCCGGGAGAGCCTCGATTGAGCCGAAAACCTTGTTGACCGAGAAGTTGACCGTGAAGTGCTTCAATCGGAGAGCGATTCCGAGCCGGAAATCTTGTTGACCGGAAAAGTTGACCCGGCGAAGTGCTCAACCGGAGAGCGATTACGAAATAAAACTTTGTTGACCGGCAAAGTGCTTGAATCCGAGAGTTGATTACGAGCGGAAAACCTTGTCGACCAGGAAAAGTTGACGGTACTGCCAAATTAGTTGGCGGTTGTTTTGCTTTGTTGAAGGCGTGGTGGCCTTCTAGCCGTGTGTTAAGTGGCTGTGTATGTTAGCCTGCTTAATAGTTGTGGCTTGTAAGAAAAGCCTAGTGGCGTTGCCCAAGTGTCGACTTGGACAGCCAGCGTTAGAGAAGGAATGTTTCTCGTTGCTGAATACTCACGTTATTCTCTCGTAGAGAGGGTTACTGCGAGAGGTGACCAACCTGGATGGTTAGCCGCCTAAGGAGTGAAGTCCTTAGGATGGGAGGTTGTGTGAACCCGGCCACCCGGTGGTGCCGCATAAGTGTAGACTTGGGCTGCCGGTGTTGGAGGAGCGAAAGCCCCTCCTTCGACCATCGTTGACCGACGTTGCTGCTCCCAAAAGAGGGTCGTCGCGTGTGCCATACTTGCCCCTAAGGTTTTTCGGATCACTCTTGGGTCACCCAAGGATCGGGGTTTAAGACCGCTCATGGGCCACTTGGATGACCAAGGTTTAAGACCGCTCTTGGGCCACGTGAATGATCAGGGTTTAAGACCGTTCATGGGTCACCTGGATGACCAGGGTTTAAGACCGTTCATGGGCCACCTGGAGGACCAGGGTTTAGACCGCTAATGGGCCACTTGGATGACCACCTTTACAAAGAAGAACCGGTTTTTCCAGTTCTTGAGGGAGTCATGGATGGCCGTACTAATTTTTATTCCCGTACGGGGGCTGAGAGAGATCCACTCCGCCCCCTGGGATATCTTAAAGACGACCTTAAGGCCAGACATCCTAAACTTCTGATCGAGCTTCCGGGCGAAAATACACAAAGTACAAATATACCTCAATGCGTTGGCGTGAAGCTGAGCAATGGGAACATGGAGGGCCGCTATGATTGATTCGAGCTCCTCCTAAGCATCGGGCAGACGAAGGCCACTCCTCGGGTGAGCCTCGTAAACAGGTGAAGTAGCCTTCCGTGGGCAAGAGGCTATTTCGTTTGCGCCCGAACCCTCCGTGCCATCTCTTTCGAATATTGAATTCAACGCACAAGGCCTTGATGTCACCCTCCCCTCAAGTCGATGAGAAGTCCGCAACGGATGCCATGGTTGGAAAAAGTTCTAGGGTTTCTTCGGAGGGTTGTCTGCGAAATGAAAATGAGGAAGACGAAAGGCTAGGAAGTGTAATCGATTTCGAACAAAACGGAAGGAAAACTTAGGCGCCTGCTTACAAAGGACGCCGTCGACAGGTACATGTCAACTCCTCATTCGATCCGGCCAAACAATGGGACTCCCGCACGAAACCCCTCATTAATGCTCTGTCCGGAATTGCCACGTGTCGTCACTCCACTTGACTTTGCCAAAGGACGGATCTCCGCGTATTAATGACCGGATCTTCATCCAACTAAAGGAGGACACGTGTCACGTTACGCCTTACAATCGGGTAAAAGCTGGCAAAATCATTCCCGAGTTGGCCAGACGGTCAACAATTCCGGAACTCCTGAATTGACCAGACGGCCAACAATTACTGAACTCCTAATTGACTGCATGTCGAACAATGCCGAACTCCTAATTGGCCGGGACGGTCAACGACTCTGGAACTCCGAATTGACCGGGACGGTCCAACAATTATGGTGTTCGGAATTGACCAAAACGGTCAACGATTCGGTCAAACCTTCCTTCAAAGCCTTTATAAGTTCCCATAGGATTCTCAAGGCAAGGGAAAACGTCCCATCATGAACATACCGGAGGCCGTGAATCGACCACCAAAGACATGGGGGCTAGTGATGGGTACACCAATACTGGGCCGCCCAAAGAAAGGTCAACGAAAGCCCATTAAGGCCGATCCAACGTTTCTAACGGCCCAATAAGAGGATGGGCCAAGGAACCGAGAGGCCCGGGGGCGGTCAACGTCTCGTTGACCCGTCAGAGCCTTCTTCCGGCCACAAACGGTCAACCCGCGTTGACCCGCTTTGTTGGGCCTTGAAGCTTTGCAACACTAATGGGCCTATTCCATACAGCCCACACCCATCATTGGCCGCCCGCCACTCTCTCCGTACTCCACGGCGGCGACAAGGCGACGGTCAACCCGGATGTTGACCGTCCTCTCTCTCGCACATTGGGCTCCAAAAGCTTTCTAACGAATGGGCCCGACCCGTTTAGGCCCATCGGTCCATAACAAAGCCACCCACGATCTTCCAAGGATATTCCACGATCTTAAAGGGAATATCAGCAAGATCAGCGCCCTTCAAATAAGGAAGGCGCCGGATCCTTCCAACTCCTTGCCGCCGAAGGAACCTCAACTAAGGAAGGAAGTTAACTCGAAAGTAGTTGACCGCCTCGAAGGAAACAATCCACCACATCAGGCAATGTGCCCTCGGCCTCCCGTAAGGAAGGCCTTCCGCGATCACAATAAGGATGATTCCTTCCAAAGAAGGAAGATCACCATCTTTGCCATAAAAGAGGTCCCGATCCGGCATCCAGACACGCTCTCGGGATGCACACATTGACGCCTTCCAAAACTCTCTCAAAAACACTTGCATACTAGGGACTCTTTCTTGAAGCAAGGATAGAGGCGAGAAAACCCTAAGTGCTCGAGAAACAAGCTCGGTCCCCGGCCCCAAACCCTCAAGCACACTCCAACTCCAAGGCAACGAGCGAGTTCCCACACACGTTCTCGCCTTCCCACCTTCCCAGATACGAGAAAGGACTTGCGCTTTTCGACATCCGGAGCAAGACACTCCATTCCTCTCGATAGCTTTCTCTTACTTTACGCTTCCTTCATTTGAAGGCCGATTGACGACTTGGCGTCGGAGTGTTATCGGTGGGATTACATCCCGCCGTTAACGCTGACCTCTCGTTTGTTTAGTGGTGTGCAGGATTCGTACTCGGTGAACGGAGCCGGTTCAAGCCATCCAGAAGAATCCGAACCCGTTCGAAGTCGGATCCAGGTACGCATCATTGGCGCCGTCTGTGGGAAGCGCTTACGAAAAGCCTACCACCAAGAATCTGCAAAAACTCTCTCTGTCACCTCCTGTTGCAACAATGGTGAACACGAGAGCGCAGGCTAGCGACCCCGCTAGAGACACTGTTAACCCCGACCAGGGCCATGCTGGCGATGTCCCCGTCAACGGGGCACCGGGCGAAGTTCCACCGCCCCTACGTCCGAAGAATCGGTGGAGCGGATGCACGAGCAAACAATCGCCTGCTTCAACCGCTTTGTGAGCGGAAGAGCAACAACAACAAGCGGCTCCACCAGCCGTCATTCCCGCTCCTGCCACCAAGAAAGGTGGCCAGAGGAAGAAGAAGCCGGCCAAGAGGCCTGGAAAAACTGTGCACAATCTGGCTCCAGCTTCCTCCCACGTTCCTGGCCAGAACAGGCCAATGGAACGCTCTGGGAGCACTTCTCCGACAGAGAGCCCAGAACGGAGAAATCCTAGATACTCTCGGGCAGAAGACCGCCGCACAGTCCAGGAGCGAATCTCCAGGGCTGCCAGATCCACAGGAGGCAGCAGCCGACCGGCTGCTGAACACAAGACGGAGTTGAGGAATTTCCTCAACTCCAAGAGATCCGCAAACGCCACTCGTGCCGATCCACGAGTGGACCAAACTGAACCACGTGTTCCCGTAATGACGAGCGCCATCGACTTGGACAAAGTCACCCTTCACCGAGATCCCAATCGCCCACTGCCGTCCAAGTTTAAAATGCCGCCCCTTGACTTGTGCGATGGGGGCAAAGATCCGGTTGACCACCTCGGATCACTTCCGCACCCATCTGAGTCTACAAGGCTAGAAGACTCGGCGATGTGCCGGCGCTTTCCGCCGACACCAAGGGAGACGCGGAGATCTCGGTTCCACCACCTCCCTTCGTGTTCATCGCCAGCTCCGTGAACTCACGGACCTCTTCCGGCTCGCATGCATCGAGCCGACGGGAAGAGAAACAGCCATGGCACCTCTCCCACATAAAGCAGAAACCAGGAGAGAACCCACGGCGCTTCCTGGATCGCTTCGTGGCCGAGGCCAGAAGGATTCCCAGGATCACTGAAGAGATGAAGTTGGGCAGCTTCATCTCTAAGATCGACTTACGGTGACTTTTTCAAGCACCTTGCCCACAAAAATCCTCAGACTTTCCGCGAGGCGGAATCCATCACCAGGGCCTATGCTGCTGCAGAAGAGGCTAACGAGGCAAAACGTCCTGAGCAGGCGGATCAGCCCCGACCATTCCCTGGTGATGGGAAAAGAAAGTTTGCTGGCGGAGAACATCCCCGCCAAAAACAACGCCGGACTGGGCCCTCAGAACGCAGAGACAGCGGGCCCACCACCTTCACACCCTTGACGGACACACGCTCCAATGTTCTGATGCATAGATCCGTGGGGAGAAGTTCCTGAAGTGGCCAAAAACGTCGAAGAAGGACTCTGGAAATCGGTCAATCTTGTGACTTCCACCGCTCTGCGCTGCCACTCAATCAAGACCGCAAGACACCGCAGAGGAGATCAAGATCGATTCGGCAGGGACATCTTACTCGGTTCGTCAAGGGACCCGGACAACCCGAGAAAAATGATGAAGAGGGGCAGAGGAGGACGCCTCCCGAACCGACCAAGGCGGGAGTAGTCAATATGATCACCCGGCCGACTCGCCAGAGCACGGAAGACAAAGAAGGAGCAAAGCAGATGGGAGGAAGAAGCGCGTGTAGTAGATAACATCATTAGCTTTAGTGACCTGTGACTCGAATCATGTAATCTCCCCCATGCCGACCCCCTTGTATTTTACGCACTTTTCGTTTGATGGTACTGGACTACCAAACAAAACGAGTCTTTATTGATAATGGTAGCTCAAAGGACTTGCTTTATTTGGATGCGTTCTTTAGATTAGGCCTAAAAAGAGCCAACTAAAACCTGTTGAAGGACCTTTGTACGGCCTCGACAACGAACCAAGGTGCCCGTCAAGGGACAATCCAATTGAAGTCACCCTGGGCACCTACCCAAAACAAAGCAAGTCGAATGCTAACCTTTTTAGTGGTTGACCCGCCCTCTCGTGTACAACGCGATCTTCAGACCATGCCTAAGCGTTTGGGGCGATCACGTCAATTCCGCATCCGAAAATGAAATTCCCACACCTACGGCGTTGGAGAAATTCTCGGGAGACCAGTCATCAAGGCGGACTGTTACATGGCCCAAATTGCCTGGTGGCGTAATCGACTCGGTGGGAGAACTCGATCATCGGGGCGAGACCACTCTGCCAGGCGAGGCGCAGCCTGGTGAATCCACCGATCTGGTTCCACTGGACCCGGGGGAACCGGATAAGTGTGTCCAGATTGGCGGCTCCCTCACCGGGCCGCTGCGTGATGAACTAATCTCGTTTCTACGAAGGAACGCAGACCTTTTCGCCTGGACTCCCGCGGACATGCCTGGAATTTCGGCTGAGGTAATGGTCCACAAATTAGGCCTTGACCCAGACCGAAAGCCAGTCAGGCAGAAGCGGAGGAATCACTCCGTTGAAAAACTGATCGCCATCCGGGAGGAGGTGAAGAAACTGCTGGACGCAGACTTCATTAGAGAAGTCCAGTACCCGGATTGGCTCTCGAACGTCGTCCTGGTTAAGAAGAGCAACGGGAAATGGCGGATGTGCGTCGATTTTACCGACGTCAATAAAGCCTCGCCCAAAGGATGCCGGCTTTCCCTTGCCTCGGATCGACTGGGTTGACTCCACGGCGGGCACGAGCCGCTAAGCTTCATGGACGCTTATTCGGACTCTGACCAGATCGAGAATGAGTCCGAGAAGACGAGGAGCATACCTCGTTCATGACCGGACGTGGGCACCTATTGTTATAGGGTCATGCCCTTCGGGTTAAAGAACGCTGGAGCCACCTACCGGCTAGTGAACAAGATGTTCGAAAAACAAATTGGTCGCAACATGGAGGTCTACGTCGACGACATGCTCGCCAAGAGCAGAGTCACGAGGCGACCACATACGCGACACTGAAGAGACATTTGGGGTGCTCCGCCAAAGACTGAGATGAAGTCAATCCCGGCCAAGTGTGTCTTCGGGGTAGCCTCAGGAAAGTTCTTGGGTTTCATCGTTTCACAGCGAGGGATCGAGGCAAACCCAGAAAAGATCAAGGCACTGGCTGACATGGCTCCCCCGAGAAATGTAAAGGACGTCCAACGACTAACCGGACGGCTGGCAGCTCTGTCCCGCTTCCTCGCGAAGTCAGGAGACAAGTACCAGCCCTTCTTTAAAGCTTTAAGAGGGACAAAGTCTAACGGATTCGATGGGCGGTGACATTTGCCAGCCGCCTTGATGAATCGAAGCGAAGACTGCCAGCCCACCGTTGTTAGCGTCGCCCCGAAACGGAGAGGAGCTCAGACATTTATCTAGCAAGATCGGAAGTATCCCTCGCCTCCGTCCTTGTGCGCCCGAATCGATATCCGGCACCGGTCTACTACGTGAGCAAAACACCGACCGCCCGAAAACTCGCTACCCACGCCCCCGAAAAATGGCGCTGGCCCTTATCTTCGCAGCACGAAAGTTGAGGCCATACTTTCAGGCACATCGCATAGTGGTCCTTACGGACCAGCCACTGAAAGGCATACTCTAAAAGCCCGACGTTTCGGGGCGATTGGTGAAGTGGGCGATAGAATTGGGCGAGTTTGACATTGAGTTCAGACCCAGACCCGCCATAAAGGCACAGGCTCTGGCTGACTTCATCGTCGAGACCACGACCCCAATCCAAGAAGAACAGCCCA
The DNA here is from genome assembly GCA_033239525.1 of Nepenthes gracilis. NCBI lineage: Eukaryota > Viridiplantae > Streptophyta > Magnoliopsida > Caryophyllales > Nepenthaceae > Nepenthes > Nepenthes gracilis. The sequence continues at coordinate 18,549,485 of BSYO01000007.1, forward strand.
GCGAATACGAAGAGCAGCCCGGTGGGAGCCCCGAGAATGGCGCTCACGTGGACGGATCGTCCCACGGACAAAGGCAATGGGGCGGGAGTGGTCCCGACGACCCCTCGATGGATACGAGATCAAGTACTCCTAAAACTTGATTTCCCAAAGAACCAACAACGTCGTCGAAAGACGGCCCTACTAGTCGGGCTTTACGATCGGCGAAGGAGTGCTCGCCAAGAGGTTGGCAATCCACAGCCCGACTCCAATTAATCGTCAATCAAGTCAACGGGGCTTCGAGGCAAACAACCCTTCCTTGGCCAAATACTCCGCGAAAGCAAAGGAAACCATCCGAGGTTTCGGCAAGGTGACCCCGGTTCACGTTCCTCGGAGGAATTGGAAGGCGCAGACCGGCCGGCTGCAGCGGCCGCGCGAGAGCCCAGCAATATTCGAGGACATGCGGGAGGTCCCGAACGCTCCTAGCATAGAAAAACAGAGGCCATGCAGATTTCCGAGACGAAAAAAAGCGGATGACTCCTTACCTTAAATACTTCAGTTGTGGACGCTTCTACGAGGAAGCCGAAAAGGCCAAGAAATCAAAAAGACAATTGGTTGGTACACACGGTAGTTGGTGGGGCGGGCAGTATCGCCGCGATACTCAACTCCGTATCTTGGCCGTCTGTCTCCCGAGGAGGCGGACTACGCTGGCGGGCGAAGTTCACCTCGGGATCTGCGGATCACACGTAGGCGGGAAAACCTTGCCTTCAAAATCATGCGGCGGGGCTACTAAGCCCTCAATGAAAAAGGACGCTAGAATTTGTTAAGAAATGCGAGAGCCGCCCGACTTCATGGCAACCTCCATCACCGTCCGTCCGTTGATTTAAAGACCCTTCGGTTCGTGGCCTTTCGCGCGATGGGGGCTCGACATTCTCGGCCCATTTCCCATTGCCACGGACAAAGGAAATTCATCATAGCGGGCATCGACTATTTCACTAAGTGGGTCGAAGCCGCCCGCTTGCAAAGATTACAAACACAATGCTATGGAGTTCCTTCGCCAAAGCATTGTGCGGTCCGGCATCCCGCAGGTCGTGGTGACCAAGCAACGGAACCCAATTTTCAGGAAAACGCTTCACCAAGTATTGCACCACCTTGGAATCAAGCTCGGTCCACACTTTCGATAGCATACCCCGTGCCAACGGACAGTGGAGGTAACGAACCGTCGCTACTCCGCGGGTTAAAAACTAAGTTGGAGGACCCTAGGCTCTGGGGCCGATGAGCTCCCGTCCGTCCTCTCGGTCTTATCGTACAACCCCGAAGGAACAGCAACGCGAGAGACGCCCTTGACCTATGCTACGGATCAAGCGGTAATACTGTCGAAATCGGGCTCCCAAGTCTCGGGGTGGAGTCCTTCGACCCACGCACCAACTCCCGTAAAAATCGGGAGCATTTGGACTTGCTAGAGGAAGCCCGCGACGCCGCCTACGGACGGACGGCGTACCAACACCGAAGTGCCCGATACTACAATAAAAGGTAAAAGCCCGGCAATTGACGTTGGGGACTTGGTCCTACGAGGCATCGAGGCCACGAGCAAGCTTGTCGGCACAAACAAGCTCTCTCCTAACCTGGAGGGACCTTTCCTCGTCTCCGCCGTCCTCGCAAATCTGAGCGTACAAGCTCGAAAGCAGACGGAAAGTTGGTCCCACGAACATGGAACGCAACCCACCTAAAGCGCTACTACCAATAGGAAACCCAGTACGCCCTTACTCGAGCACAGCGCATTCATTCGTATGCTTGTTCTTACTTTGGAAAAATGAGAGTTTACTTAGCATGTAGAATTCTAGGGCCTATAAATTGTGTTTGCCTTGCAGGTATCCATCCGACCTGACTGCCCCTAAGTCGGGAGGGTCTTCACCTTTCGTTAAACCTAGTCATCTAGGTGGCCGAAAGTGGCCTAAAACCCCAGTCATCCAGTGGCCCATAGTGGTCTTAAATCCTAGTCATCTAGGTGGCCCATGAGCGGTCTAAAACCACAGTCATCCAGGTGGCCCATGGCGGTCTTAAACCTTGGTCATCCAAGTGGCCCAGAGCGGTCGAAACCTCGGTCATCCGAGCGGCCCAATAGCGGTCGTACTAAACCTTGGTCATCCAGTGGCCCGTGAGCGGTCTAAAAACCTTAGGGGGCAAGAATGGCACACGCGGCGACCTCTTTTTTCGGGAGCAAGAACGTCGATCAACGACGGTCGAAGGGAGAAGCATTCCTTCTCCAACATCTGCACCCCAAGTCTTCACTGAACGGCACCACCAGTGGTTCTCACAACCGCCTGCCCGACTTAAGGACCTCACTCCTCAGTAGCCGGACAACAACCGTTGGCAACCCCACGCACCAACCTTCTCCGTGAAAGGGTAGCGTGGATAAACGATAACGGAAGCACTCCTTCTCTAACGCTAACCGCCCAAGTTTTCGCTTGGCGATCTATGAGGTGGTTAATGCAACCACCTTCCAAGCACGGGGCTCGGCTCCTAGGGCCATCGAGTCGGCAGTCGCCGCCAACTAAGTTGGCGCCTCGAGCACAAACCCATGCAAACAGCAAGCACAAAGCATTAAAAGGCAATGGATACCGAAATGAAAAAGGATTTCCATTTCATTAAATGTTTTGCGGTGTACATGCTATCCAGAAAACAATAATACAAGGCTCTGAATCGGCGGACCACCCCAGGGTCAGTCTCGGGCTCTCCCACCAAATCCTCTTTGCATTGCACTGCGGTTTCTTTGATTGATGAACTCCACCTGGAAGTCCGGAGCGATCAACCGTCAACGCGACGCCCAATGTTGAGCCCCTCCAAATGGCCGAGCGTGTAGTGCTCCCCAACCTCAAGAGGGTCATCCGTAAGGCCAACTCGTTCTCTGCAGCCGCGGCCCGATCTCGCAAGGCGTTTGTGCTCGCTCTCGTGCGATCGTCCTCTTCCTTTAGACGAGCAACTTCCGCCTTCAACATGGCGTTCTCTGCCTCCACGCCCGCCATAACGGCCTCAAGAGCAGCCGTGCACTCTCACGAAGCCCCTCCCGAGGCGGCCCGGCTTGGCATCCAGCCGGGCTATCTCCGCATCCTTCTCGGCCTAGAGCCTCGTCACGCCGCACCATTGCCTTAAAAAGTGCGACGACCTTCAACTACCTGCCTGAACAACAAAAGACAAGTTAGAAACCTTGAAAGGGCAAAGCACGGGAAATTAACCATCAAGAACCATACCTCCATAAATTTCCTCGTGGGTCCCTTAGGCCCGGCCTCCGACCGTGCTCGGGTGGTGGAGGGACGGAGCATCCTCTCGTCTTTGAGCACACCGCTGCTTCCTCCAGATTCTTTCCAAGGATTCGTATCTTCAACGGCAAATGACAGAGGCTCCTCTCTCGCGCCTCGGAGCGGGCTGCAGCAGAGCTCCTCTCTTGCGACCTGAGCGGCTGCAAAGAGCTCCTCTCTTGCGGCCTCCTGAGGCGGCTGCAGCGAGCTCCTCTCTTGCAGCCTGCTGGAGCGGCGGCGACGGCTCCTCTCTTGCGGCCTCTAAAATAGCGGCGGCAAGTTTCTTTCTCCCGATTGCCTTTGGGGCCCCGGGTGAAGCAACTCGGGGCGACGGCTCTATAATGTAAACACGCGAACCTTCGAGCACGTCGCGGCCGGCTCCTCTGCGGATCCCATCCGAGCGGCGCCGGAGTCGAGCGTCGCCGCGGTGTGCCAGATGACTCCTCCCATCCTCCAACCTACCCTTAACGGACCTCTCCGTTCCGAAGTGCTACGGGACCACCGCAAATCCCGCTGACCACAAGGTCAATCTGTGAAGAGGAAGATGAGGACGTGGCAATCGCCCTCGCAGCAGACCTCCTCCGAAGAAACCGGGCGGATGAGCAACTTCTTGAATCATCCGACTTCAACATTTTAATTGAGGGTACGATTTTGGGTCGGGCGACGGCGGTCCCCATTCACCTTTTTGGTTTCCTCCGCGAAAACCAGAAAGTCCCTCCCCGAACGCATCGTGGTTTTTGCCGAATCGCCTTGGTCAGCCAGGCATAGGCGGCATTCTCCGCCGCAGACGGCGTACCCAAGTGTACTTACGGGACCTTACCCCAGACCCGCGCGATAGGCCACTTGTCTCCCACCTTTACAAAGAAGAACCGGTTTTTCCAGTTCTTGAGGGAGTCATGGATGGCCGTACTAATTTTTATTCCCGTACGGGGGCTGAGAGAGATCCACTCCGCCCCCTGGGATATCTTAAAGACGACCTTAAGGCCAGACATCCTAAACTTCTGATCGAGCTTAGGGCGAAAATACACAAAGTACAAATATACCTCAATGCGTTGGCGTGAAGGCTGAGCAATGGGAACATGGAGGGCCGCTATGATTGATTCGAGCTCCTCCCGGCATCGGCGGACGAAGGCCACTCCTCGGGTGAGCCTCGTAAACAAAGAAGTAGCCTTCCTGGGCAAGAGGCTATTTCGTTTGCGCCCGGAACCCTCCGTGCCATCTCTTTCGAATATTGAATTCAACGCACAAGGCCTTGATGTCACCCTCCCTCAAGTCGGATGAGAAGTCCGCAACGGATGCCATGGTTGGAAAAAGTTCTAGGGTTTCTTCGGAGGGTTGTCTCGCGAAATGAAAATGAGGAAGACGAAAGGCTAGGAAGTGTAACTCGATTTCGAACAAAACGGAAGGAAAACTTAGGCGCCAAGCTTACAAAGGACGCCGTCGAATTGCCACATGTCAACTCCTCATTCGATCCAAACCAAACAATGGGACTCCCGCACGAAACCCCTCATTAATGCTCTGTCGAATTGCCCGTGTCGTCACTCCACTTGACCCAAAGGACGGATCTCGGCGTATTAATGACCGGATCTTCATCCAACTAAAGGAGGACACGTGTCACGTTACGCCTTACATCGGGTAAAAGTCAAGAAATCATTCCCGAGTTGGCGGGGCGGTCAACAATTGAACTCCGGAATTGACCAGACGGCCAACAATTGGAACTCCGGAATTGACCCGGGCGGTCAACAATGCGGAACTCCGAATTGGCCAGGCGGTCAGCGGCTCTGGAACTCCGGAATTGACCGGACGGTCAACAATTATGGTGCTCGGAATTGACCAAAACGTCAACGATTCCGGTCAAAACTTTCCTTCAAAGCCTTTATAAGTTCCCATAGGATTCTCAAGGCAAGGAAAAAACGTCCCATCATGAACATCTTTGGAGGCCAGAATCGACCACCAAGATGGGGCTAGTGATGGGTACACCAATCTTGGCTGGCCCAAAGAAAGGTCAACGAAAGCCCATTAAGGCGATCAGCGTTTCTAACGGCCCGATAAGAGGATGGGCCAAGGCCGAGAGGCCCGAGGGCCCGGTCAACGTCGCGTTGGCCAGAGCAACCAACCCTCCTGGCTCACAAACAGTCAACCAGCGTTGACCGTTTGTTGGGCCTTGAAGCTTTGCAACACTAATGGGCCTATTCCATACTGAGCCCACCTGACCCATCGATTGGCCGCCCGCCACTCTCTCCGTACTCCACGAAGGCGGCGACAAGGCCGACGGTCAACCCAGATGTTGGCCGTCCTCTCTCTCGCACATTGGGCTCAGAAAAGCTTTCTAACATTAATGGGCGACCGTTTAGGCCCATCGATCATAACAAAGCCAGCCACGATCTTCCAAGGATATTCCACGATCTTAAAGGGAATATCGGCAAGATTCAGCGCCCTTGAATAAGGAAGGCGCGAGATCCTTCCAACTCCTTGCCCGGCCAGGAACCTCAGCGGTAAGGAAGGAAGTTAACTTGGAAAGTAGTTGATGCGCCGAGAAGAAAACAATCCACCACAATTGGGCAACAGCCTCGGCCTCGGAAGGAAGGCCGGCCCACGATCACAATAAGGATGATTCCTTCCAAAGAAGGAAGATCACCATCTTTGCCATAAAAGAGGTCACTGGATCCAGCATCCAGACACGCTCTCCGGGATGCACACATTGACGCCTTCCAAAACTCTCTCAAAAACACTTGCATACTAGGGACTCTTTCTTCAAGCAAGGATAGAGCGAGAAAACCTAAGTGCTCTGAGAAACAAGCTCCTCGTCCCCAGCCAGACCAAACCCTCAAGCACACTCCAACTCCAAGGCAACGGCGAGTTCCCACACACGTTCTCTGCCTTCCCACCTTCCGTATACGAAAAGGACTTGCGCCTTTCGACATCCGGAGCAAGACACTCCATTCCTCTCGATAGCTTTCTCTTACTTTACAGTTCCTTCATTTGAAGGTGATTGGTTGACTTGCGTCGGAGTGTTATCGGTGGGATTACATCCCGCCTCGGTGTGGCCCGACCTCTCGTTTGTTTAGTGGTGTGCGAGATTCGTGACTTTCGGTGAACGGAGCGGTTCAAGCCATCGAAAGAATCGAACCCGTTCAAGTCGGATCAGTGCGCATCATTGGGCGCCGTGCAGCAGGAAGCGCTTACGAAAAGCCTACCACCAAGAATGCAAAAACTCTCTGTCACCTCCGTTGCAACAATGGTGAACACGAGGCGCGAGGCTAGCGACCCGCTAGAGACATCATTAACCCCGACTGGGGCCATGCTGCCGATGTCCCGGTCAACGGGCCACCGCGAAGTTCCACCGCCCTACGTCCGGCAGAATCGGTGGAGCGGTGCGAGCAAACAATCGCTGCTTCAAGCGCTTTGTGAGCGGAAGGAGCAATGACAACAAAGCGGCTCCACTGGTAGTCATTCCGCTCCCGCCACCAAGAAAGGTGGCCGAGGAAGAAGAAGCGGCCAAGAGGCCCGAAAAAGCGTACACAATCGGCTCGGCTTCCTCCCACGTTCCCGAGGCGAGCAGGCCAATGGAACGCTGGGGAGCACTTCTCCGACAGAGAGCCCGACGGAGAAATCCTAGATACTCTCGGGCGAAGACCACCGCCTGATCCGGGAGCGAATCTCGTGGCGCCCGAGATCCACGGGGGAGGCGGCGGCCGGCCGGGCTGCTGAACACGAGACGGAGTTGAGGGAATTTCCTCGGCTCAAGAGATCCGCAACGCCACTCGTGCCGATCCACGAGTGGACCAAATCTGGAACCACGTGTTCCCGAAATGGCCAGCGCGCCATCGACTTGGACAGTCACCCTTCACCTGCTGAGATCTGAATCGTCCCACTTTGCCGTCCAAGTTTAAAATGCCGTCCCTTGACTTTGTGCGATGGGGGCGGTGATCCTAAGTTGACCACGGATCACTTCGCACCCATCTCGAGTCTACAAAGGGCTAGAAGACTCGGCCCGATGTGCCGCCGCTTTCCGCCGACATCAAGGGAGACGCCAGATCTGGTTCCACCACCTCCCTTCGAGGTTCGCCGGCGAGCTTCCGTGAACTCACGGACCTCTTCCCAGCTCGGTATGCATCGAGCCGACGGGAGAGAAACAGCCATGGCACCTCTCCCACATAAAGCGAAAAACCAGAGAGAACCCACGGCGCTTCTGGATCGCTTCGTGGCGAGGCCGAGAAGATTCCCAGATCAGAAGAGATGAAGTTGGGCGGCTTCATCTCGCACCGACTTACTGGTGACTTTTTCAAGCACCTTGCCCACAAAAATCCTCGGACTTTCACGAGGCGGAATCCATCACTGGGGCCTATCTTTGCTGCTGCGAGAAGAGGCTAACGAGGCAAAACGTCCCGAGCAAAGGCGGATCGGCCACCATTCCACAGTGATGGGAAAAGAAAGTTTGCCAACGGAGAACATCCCCGCCAAAAACAGCCTTGGCCCAGGCCCTCGAACCTTGAGGCAGCGGGCCCACCACCTTCACACCCTTGACGGACACACGCTCCAATGTTACGTGCGGTCATCCGTGAGAAGTTCTGAAGTGGCCAAAACGGCAAGAAGGACTGCGAAATCGGTCAATCTGCGTGACTTCCACCGCTCTGCCGGCCACTCAATCAAGACTGCAAGACACTGCAGAGGGAGATTGAAGATCGATTCGCGGGGACATCTTACTCGGTTCGTCAAGGACACAGACGGAACTCCGAGAACACTGGCGAAGAGGGGCGGGAGCGAGCGCCTCCCGGAACCGAGTGCGGCGGGAGTAGTCAATATGATCACCGGCCGACACCGCCAGAGCACGGAAGATGCTGACAGGAGCGGCAGACCGGGAGGAAGAAGCGGCGTGTAGTAGATAACATCATTAGCTTTAGTGATTGTGGCTCAATCATGTAATCTCCCCCATGCCGACCCCCCTTGTAATTTTGACTCGTTTGAGATGGTACTTGGACTACCAAATGAAACGAGTCTTTATTGATAATGGTAGCTCAAAGGACTTGCTTTATTTGGATGCGTTCTTTAGATTAGGCCTAAAAAGAAACCAACTAAAACTCTTTGAAGGACCTTTATGCGGCCTCGACAACGAATCCGTGCCGTCAAGGGACAATCAATTGGAAGTCACCACAGGCACCTACCCAAAACAAAGAAGTCGAATGCTAACCTTTTTAGTGGTTGACTTTGCCCTCGGTATGGCAACGCGATCATCAAGACCATGCCCTAACAGCGTTTGGGGCATCCACGTCAATTCCGCATCGAAAATGAAATTCCCAACACCCTACGGCGTTGGAGAAATTCTCAGGGAGACCAGTGTCAGGCGGACTGTTACATGGCCCAAATTGCCCCGTGCGCGGCCCGACTGGGAGAACTCGATCATCGGGACGAGACCACTCTGCGGCGGCGCGGCTGGGTGAATCCACCGTCTGGTTCCACTGGACCGAGGAACCGGATAAGTGTGTCAGTTGGCGGCTCCCTCACCGGGACTGCGTGATGAACTAATCTCGTTTCTACGAAGGAACGAACCTTTTCGCACAGACTCCGCGAGACATGCACGGAATTTGGTGAGGTAATGGTCCACAAATTAGGCCTTGACCCAGGACAAAGCTATCGAGGCGACGGAGAATCACTCCGTTGAAAACTCGATCGCCATCCGGGAGGAGGTGAAGAAATCTGGCACGCCTTGAGACTTCATTAGAGAAGTCCATTACCGGATTGGCTCTCGAACGTCGTCCCGGTTAAGAAGAGCAACGGAAATGGCGGATGTGCGTCGATTTCTGACGTCAATAAAGCCTCGCCCAAGGGACGCTTTCCCTTGCCTCGGATCGACCTGTTGGTTGACTCCACGGCGGGCACGAAATGCTAAGCTTCATGGACGCTTATTCGGGCTCTGACGGATCGAGAATGAGTCCGGAAGGCGAGGAGCATACCTCGTTCATGACGGACCAGGGGCACCTATTGTTATAGGGTCATGCCCTTGGGTTAAAGAACAGCTGGAGCCACCTACCAGGCTAGTGAACAAGATGTTCGAAAAACAAATTGGTCGCAACATGGAGGTCTACGTCGGCGACATGCTCAAAAGAGCAGAGTCACGGGCGACCACATCTGCGACTGGAAGAGACATTTGGGGTGCTCCGCCACACTGGATGAAGTTGAATCCGGCCAAGTGTGTCTTCGGGGTAGCCTCGGGAAAGTTCTTGGGTTTCATCGTTTCACGGCGAGATCGAGGCAAACCCGAAAGATCAAGGCACCGGCCGACATGGCTCCCAGAAATGTAAAGGGCGTCCAACGACTAACCGGACCAGTGGCGACTCTGTCCAGCTTCCTCGCGAAGTCGAGGAGACAAGTACCGGCCCTTCTTTAAAGCTTTAAGAGGGACAAAGTCTAACGGATTCCGGTGGACGGTGGACTGCATGTGCCGCCGCCGATGAATCAAGCGTGCAGCCACCGTTGTTAGCGTCGCCCCGAAACGGAGAGGAGCAGTACATTTATCTAGCGATGATCGGAAGTATCCTCGGCTCCGTCCTTGTGCGCCGAGAATCGATATCCAAGCCCGGTCTACTACGTGAGCAAAACACCGACCCGCCCAAAACTCGCTACCCACGCTGGCCCCGAAAAAATGGCGCCGGCCCTTATCTTCGCAAGACGAAAGTTGAGGCCATACTTTCGGGCACATCGCATAGTGGTCCTTACGGACCCCCACCGAAAGGCATACTCTAAAGCCCGACGCGTTTGGGGCGATTGGTGAAGTGGGCGATAGAATCGGGCGAGTTTGACATTGAGTTCGGACCCGGACCCGCCGTAAAGGCACGAGGCTGGGCTGACTTCATCGTCGAGACCACGACCCCAATCCAAGAAGAACAGCCCAGCGAATACGAAGAGCAGCCCGGTGGGGCCCCAGAATGGGCGCTCCACGTGGACGGATCGTCCACGGACAGTGGCAATGGGGCAGGAGTGGTCCTGACGACCCCTGATGGATACGAGATCAAGTACTCCCTAAAACTTGATTTCCCAGCAACCAACAACGTCGCTGAGTACGAAGCCCTACTAGCTGGCTTACGACTGGCGAAGGAGTGCTCTGCCAAGAGGTTGGCAATCCACGCCGACTCAATGTCGTCAATCAAGTCAACGGGGCTTGAGGCAAAAATCAACCCTTCCTTGGCCAAATACCGGGGCGCAAGGGAAACCATCGAGGAGTTTTGACAGGTGACCACAGTTCACGTTCCTCGCGGAGAATTGGAAGGCGAGACCGGGCAGCTAGAGCGGCCCATTGCCGAGAGCCCCGAGCAATATTCGAGGGACATGCGGGAGGTCTGACGCTCTAGCATAGAAAAAGCAGAGGCCATGGCCATGATTTCCGAGACGAAAACTGGATGACTCCTTACCTTAAATACTTGGTTGGGATCGCTTCCCCGAGGAAGCCGAAAAGGCCAAGCAAATCAAAAAGACAAAATGGTTGGTACACGGTAGTTGGTGGGCGGGTTATGTCGCGCGGGATACTCAACTCCGTATCTTATTACGTCTGTCTCAGGAGGAGGCGGACTACGCTACCGGGCGAAGTTCACCTCGGGATCTGCGGATCACACGTAGGCGGGAAAAACCTTGCCTTCAAAATCATGCGGCGGGGCTACTCATGGCCCTCAATGAAAAAAGGACGCGCTAGAATTTGTTAAGAAATGCGAGAAGCCCCGACTTCATGGCAACCTCCATCACCGGCCGTCCGTTGATTTAAAGACCCTTGTGCCCCGTGGCCTTTCGCGCAATGGGGCTCGACATTCTCGCCCATTTCCCATTGCCACGGAAAGGAAATTCATCATAGCGGGCATCGACTATTTCACTAAGTGGGTGAAGCTGCCCGCTTGCAAAGATTGAGAACACAATGCTATGGAGTTCCTTCGCCAAAGCATTGTCTGCAGATTCGGCGTCAGAGGTCGTGGTGACCGAGCAACGGGAACCCATTTTCGGAAAACGCTTCACCAAGTATTGCACCACCTTGGAATCAAAGTGGTCCACACTTCGATAGCATACCCCGTGCCAACGGACGTGGAGGTAACGAACCGTCGCTACTCCACGGGTTAAAAACTAAGTTGGAGGGCCCCGGGGCTCTGAGGCCGATGAGCTCCGTCCGTCTCTGGTCTTATCGTTGAACCCGAAGGAACCAACAGCGAGAGACGCCCTTGACCTATGCTACGGGATCGAGCGGTAATACCTGTCGAAATCGGGCTCCCAAGTCTCGAGGTGGAGTCCTTCGACCTGAGATGAACTCCCGAAAATCGGGAGCATTTGGACTTGCTAGAGGAAGCCCGCGACGCCGCCGAGGTACGGATACAGCGTACCAACACCCGAGTTGCCCGATACTACAATAAAAGGTAAAAGCCCGAACCGGCGTTGGGGACTTGGTCCTACGAGGCATCGAGGCCACGAGCAAGCTTGTCGGCCGAAAACAAGCTCTCTCTAATCGGGAGGGACCTTTCCTCGTCTCCGCCGTCCTACGCAACGGAGCGTACAAGCTCCGAAAAGCAGGGCGGAAAGTTGGTCCACGAACATGGAACAAACCCACCTAAAGCGCTACTACCAGGGAAACCCAGTACGCCCTTACCTCGAGCACATTGCATTCATTCGTATGCTTGTTCTTACTTTGGAAAAATGAGAGTTTACTTAGCATGTAGAATTCTAGGCCTATAAATTGTGTTTGCCTTGCAGTATCCATCCGACCTGAGATCCCCTAAGTGGGAGGGTCTTCACCCTTTCGTTAAACCCTAGTCATCTAGGTGGGCCGAAAGTGGCCTAAAACCACAGTCATCCGGTGGCCCATAGTGGTCTTAAATCCTAGTCATCTAGGTGGCCCATGAGCGGTCTAAAACCACCGTCATCCAGTGGCCCATGGCGGTCTTAAACCTTGGTCATCCAAGTGGCCCGGGAGCGGTCTCAAAACCTCGGTCATCCGAGCGGCCCAATAGCGCGGTCGTACTAAACCTTGGTCATCCAAGTGGCCCGTAGCGGTCTAAAAACCTTAGGGGGCAAGAATGGCACACGCGGCGACCTCTTTTCGGGAGCAAGAACGTCGATCACGACGGTCGAAGGAGAAGCATTCCTTCTCCAACATCTGACCCAAGTCTTCACTGAACGGCACCACCCAGGCTGGTTCTCACAACCGCCGCCCGACTTAAGGACCTCACTCCTCATAGCTTGACCAACCAAGTTGGCAACCCCACGCACCACCTTCTCCGTGAAAGGGTAGCGTGGATAAACGATAATGGAAGCACTCCTTCTCTAACGCTAACCGCCCAATTTTCGCATGGCGATCTTGCGGTTGGTTAATGCAACCACCTTCCAAGCCTGAGGGCTCGGCTCCTAGGGCCATCGAAAGGCTTGATCGCCCGGCCAACTAAGTTGGCCGCCTCGGAGCCTAACCCATGCAAACAGCAAGCACAAAGCATTAAAAGGCAATGGATCTTGAAATAAAAAGGATTTCCATTTCATTAAATGTTTTCATGTGTACATGCTATCCAGAAAACAATAATACAAGGCTACAATGCGGCGGACCACCCCTGGCCGTCTCGGGGCTCTCCACCAAATCCTCTTTGCATTGCCTTTGCGCGGTTTCTTTGATTGATGAACTCCACCGGGAAGTCGGAGCGATCAACCGTGCAACGCGACGCCCGATGTTGAGCCCCTCAATGGCCGAGCGTGTAGTGCTCCCAACCTCAAGAGGTCATCCGTAAGGCCAACTCGTTCTGCGGCGGCTCGATCTGCAAGGCGTTTATTGCTCGCTCTCGGGCGATCGTCCTCTTCCTTTAGACGAGCAACTTCCGCCTTCACATGGCGTTCTCTGCCTCCACGCCCGCCATAACGGCCTCAAGAGCGGCCGTCTGCTCACGAAGCTCCCCTCTGAGGCGGCCGGCTTGGCATCCCGCCCGAGGCTATCTCCGCATCCTTCTCGGCTAGAGCCTCGTCACGCCGCACCATTGCCTTAAAAAGTGTGACGACCTTCAGCAGGCACCCCTGACAACAACAAAAGACAGAGTTAGAAACCTTGAAAGGAAAAGCACGAAATTAACCATCAAGAACCATACCTCCATAAATTTCCTCGTGGGTCCCTTTTAGGCCTCGGACCGAGGCTCGGGTGGTGGAGGGGACGGGAGCATCCTCTCGTCTTTGAGCACACCTTTGCTTCCTCCGAGGATTCTTTCCAGTTCGTCATCTTGGCAACTGCGACGGGCTCCTCTCGCGGTCTTTGGAGCTGCGCTGACTCCTCTCTTGCAGCCTGCGGGCGGGCTGTGGCCCGGCTCCTCTCTTGCACTCCTGCAGAGCGGCTGCAGCAGAGCTCCTCTCTTGCAGACCTCCTGGAGGCGGCGGCAGCGAGCTCCTCTCTTGCGACCTCTAAAATAGCGGCGCAGTTTTTCTTTCTCCCGATTGCCTTTGGGACAGCGGCGGTGAAGTAACTTCGGGGCGGCGGCTCTATAATGTAAACACGCGAACCTTCGAGCACGTCGCGGTGGCTCCTCTGCGGATCCCATCGGCGGCGCCGGAGTCGGCGTCGCGCCCAAGGCTGTGCTGAGATGACTCCTCCGGCATCCTCCAACCTACCCTTAACGGACCTCTCCCGTTCCCGGAAGTGCTCACCGGGACCACCGCAAATCCGCGGCCTGGTCAATCTGTGAAGAGGAAGATGAGGGCGTGGCAATCGCCTCGCAGCCTGACCTCCTCCCGGCCCAGGGGCGGATGAGCAACTTCTTGAATCATCCGACTTCAACATTTTAATTGGAGGGTACGATTTTTGGGTGGCGACGGCGGTCCCCATTCAACCTTTTGGTTTCCTCCGCGAAACTGTAAAGTCCCTCTGAACGCATCGGGGGTTTCTTAGAATCGCCTTGGTCACCCAGGCATAGGCGGCATTCTCCGCCGCAGACAGGCGTACCCAGTGTACTTCCCGGACCTTACCCCAGACCCAGCGATAGGCCACTTGTCTCCCACCTTTACAAAGAAGAACTGTTTTCCGGTTCTTGAGGGAGTCATGGATGGCCGTACTAATTTTTATTCCCGTGACGGGTGAGAGAGATCCACTCAGCCCCACAGGATATCTTAAAGACGACCTTAAGGCCGACATCCTAAACTTGATCGAGCTTAGTGCGAAAATACACAAAGTACAAATATACCTCAATGCGTTGGCGTGAAGTGACAATGGGAACATGGAGGGCCGCTATGATTGATTCGAGCTCCTCGGCATCGGGCAGAAGGCCACTCCTCGGGTGAGCCTCGTAAACGGTGAAGTAGCCTTCCGGTGGGCAAGAGGCTATTTCGTTTGCCCGGAACCCTCCAGGCCATCTCTTTGAATATTGAATTCAACGCACAAGGCCTTGATGTCACCCTCCCTCAAGTCGGATGAGAAGTCATGAACGGATGCCATGGTTGGAAAAAGTTCTAGGGTTTCTTCGGAGGGTTGTCTGCGAAATGAAAATGAGGAAGACGAAAGGCTAGGAAGTGTAACGATTTGAACAAAACGGAAGGAAAACTTAGGCGCCAAGCTTACAAAGGGCGCCGTCAGGTTGCCACATGTCAACTCCTCATTCGATCCACCAAACAATGGGACTCCCCACGAAACCCCTCATTAATGCTCAGCCCGGAATTGCCACGTGTCGTCACTCCACTTGACCTGCCAAAGAGGCGGATCTCCGGCGTATTAATGGCCGGATCTTAATCCAACTAAAGGAGGACACGTGTCACGTTACGCCTTACGGTCGGGTAAAAGGCCGGCGAAATCATTCCCGGAGTTGGCGGGGCGGTCGACAATGCAGGAACTCCTGAATTGACCGGGGCGATCAACAGTGCCGAACTCCGGAATTGACCAGGGCGGTCAACAATTCTGGAACTCCGGAATTGGCCAGGACGGTCAACAGCTCTGGAACTCCGGAATTGACCAGGACGGTCAACAATTATGGTGCTCCGGAATTGACCAAAACGGTCAACGATTCCGGTCAAACCTTCCTTCAAAGCCTTTATAAGTTCCCATAGGATTCTCAAGGCGGAAAAACGTCCCATCATGAGCATCTTGGAGGCGAGAATCGACCACCAGCATGGGGCTACTAGTGATGGGTACACGAACACTTGGCCGCCCAAAGAAAGGTCAACGAAAGCCCATTAAGGCCGATCAACGTTTCTAACGGCCCAATAAGAGGATGGGCCAAGAACCGAGAGGCCCAGTCGCGTCGGCGTTGGCCGACCAGACAACCTTTCCGGCTCCAAACAGTCAACCCGTTGGCCGGTTTGTGGGCCTTGGCTTTGCAACACTAATGGGCCTATTCCATACAGGCCCACGTATCGATTGGCCGCCCGCCACTCTCTCCGTACTCCACGAAGGCGGCAGACAAATGACGGTCAACCCGGATGTTGACCGTCCTCTCTCTACATTGGGCTCAGCTTTCTAACAAGAATGGGCCCGACCGTTTAGGCCCATCATCATAACAAAGCCAGCCACGATCTTCCAAGGATATTCCACGATCTTAAAGGAATATCGGCAAGATCGCGCCCTTCAAATAAGGAAGGCGCCGGATCCTTCCAACTCCTTGCCCAAACCGAGGAACCTCAGCGGTAAGGAAGGAAGTTAACTTGGAAAGTAGTTGATGCGCCGAGAAAAACAATCCACCACGGTGCGGCGAACGCCTCGCCCTCGAGAAGGAAGGAAGGCCACACGGATCACAATAAGGATGATTCCTTCCAAAGAAGGAAGATCACCATCTTTGCCATAAAAGAGGTCCTGGATCCAAAGATCCAGGACACGCTCTCTCGGGATGCACACATTGGCCTTCCAAAACTCTCTCTCAAAACACTTGCATACTAGGGACTCTTTCTTCAAGCAAGGATAGAGCGCGGAAACCCTAAGTGCTCTCGAGAAACAAGCTCAGTGCGCCGGCCAAACCTCAAGCACACTCCAACTCCAAGGCAACGAGCGAGTTCACACACGTCTCTGCCTTCCCCACCTTCCAGATACGAGAAAGGACTTGCGCTTTTCCGCATCCGGGAGCAAGACACTCCATTCCTCTCCAGATAGCTTTCTCTTACTTTCTGATTCGCCCATTTGAAAGGTGATTAGTGGCTGGCGTCGGAGTGTTATCGGTGGGATTACATCCCGCCTTAGCAACGGCCTCTCGTTTGTTTAGTGGTGTCTGGGATTAAAATGCTCGGTGAACGGAGGCGGTTAATGCATCAGGAAGAATCCGAACCCGTTCGAAGTCGGATCCAGGTACGCATCACATATATATATATATCAAAAAATTAACAAAATAATAATAATAATAATAATAATAATAATAATAATAATAAGTTAAAAAAAGAAAGAGGCAGTCGTTCCTTGGGACCCACGACTCCCAACCTCGTGCCTCACCACCACCTGTACGAAACAACCATAATTGGTTGGTTTAGTACGTGTAGGGAAGAAATGATAAAACAATGGGAGCAAGCGTTGTCAGTTTAAGAAGATGAGACTCACTACCTGCCCACATTAATTTTGATTATTAACAACGCCTGTCAGCCCCCGATCCATTATATCTCCGTTGATTTCCTTCCATCTCCGGAAAAGATGGCGATTGAGCGTCAACAGTCGTTATCGCTTCCATGGAAGACAAAGCTCCAGCTCTCCGTAGCGGATTTCGTAACTGACATGACTCTCCGCCGTGACGGCACACTCAACCGCCGTCTGGTCGATTTCCTTGACCGCAAAGTTCCAGCCAAATCGACGCCGCGAAATGGCGTTAGGAGCCACGACGTCACCGTCGATGCTCACGGCAACGTCTGGTTCCGAGTCTTCGTCCCTACTCACGTCCCCAGCGACGTGGTTTCGCTGCCTGTCATATTCTTCTTCCACGGCGGCGGTTTCTCCCTTTTGAGCGCCGCTACCCCCGCCTATGACGCTGTTTGCCGACGCTTCGCTCGCAAAATCAACGCCGTCGTCGTGTCCCTAAACTACCGCCTGGCTCCCGAGCATAAATTCCCAGCTCAGTACGACGACGGATTCGACGCCTTGAAGTTCATCGATGAGAATCGCCAAAGCCTCGAGTTTTGGCCTGAAAACGCCGACGTCGGTAGATGTTTCCTCGCCGGCGACAGTGCCGGCGGGAACTTAGCCCATCATTTAGGAGTCAGGGCGAGTCAAGCGGAGTTCAAAGAAGTGAAGATAATCGGATTGATTGTCATCCAGCCGTTTTTCTATGGGAAGGATCGGACCGAATCAGAAATCCGACTTGAGGGGGCTCCGATTGTCTCTAGGCGTCGGGTTGAATGGATGTGGAAGGCCTTTCTTCCGAAGGGGGAGGATTTGGATCATTGGGCAGTAAACGTTAGCGGGCCAAACGCAGTGGATATCTCGGGTTTGGAAGTACCGCCGGTGATATTGTTTGTCGGCGGGTTTGACCCGTTGAGAGATTGGCAATTGAGATACCATGACTGGTTGAAAAATTCCGGCAAAGATGTGACGCTGTTCGATGTTCCGACTGTCTGCCATGCTTTTTACGTATTTCCTGAAATCCCTGAATCGTTGATGCTCATTAGAGAGATCACCGATTTCATTGAGAAGCAATCTTCCAAAATTAGGGTAAGGTAATTGCCGATTCATCGTCTAGTAACCTGTATTGGAGAACTATTTCCTTTCGTTCAACATTTGCGAAACGATGTTCAAGCTCTATGCTGTAATTTCTTGTTTCTTATCTCACTAATTATAAAAAAAACTTTGATAAGCCTTCGCCATCGGAATCAATCTGTCTTCTCCTTCTCGAGTCGAGGGGCCCTGTTTTGCGCACGTACGGTACAGTCACTGTGCTGCATGCACAGTGTCATTGGATTTAATCCGACGGCCTCCTCTCTTTTTCTTTTTTTTTTCTTTTTGCTTTTTTTTCGTATTTTAATTTATATAATTTTTTTTCTTTTTATCTTTATCATTTATATATATTTTATTTATTTTTATAAAATATAAATTTATGTAAAAATTAAATATATAAATTAATTTATTTATAAATTAGATTAAAATTTTATTATTATTAAATATTTATATTTATATTTATATTTTACATTTTTATGAAATAATAATTTTATAATTATATAATTTATAATATAAAATAATAATTTTATAATAATATATTTTTAAAAGTATATTATATTAATAGAATCTAAAAAATTATAAATAAATATTTTTTAAATATTTTTTTATTTTATAAAAAAATTTAATAATAAAAATTAATATAAAACAAAATTTAAAAAATAAATTAAAAAACGTTGAAAGAAAAAAGGAAAAAAAGAAAAATTAAAAAGGGGGGAGGAAGAGGGAATCCTGCCCATTGGATTAAATCCAACGGGCAGCGGGCGTGCGGCACAGCTGCTGTGCCGCACGCCCGCGAAACAGGGCCCATCGACCTGTCTTCTCCCACTCTCTGCGTGTGAAAGAGACGGGGATACCATCTCCCTCTCTAATTATTTTATTTTGTTAAATATATGATACTTTTTTATATTATAAATATTTTTTACACCAAAATTTATATGAAATTTGCATATAAATTATTAAACAGGATTATTATTATTATTATTATTATTATTATTATTATTATTATTATTATTATCATCATTATTATTATCTAATTTTTAATATTTTTTCTTCAAAAATATATGCTTCAACTTTTAAATTTATAAATTTTAATTTTTTACTTTAGTATTATCAACTTCTATAATAATTTTAGATGGTATTTTTTTATTCTCAAACTATATTTTTAATTTTTAAATTATCAATTTAAAATCCGACATTTACTTAAATTTCAACTTGAGAAAATTTTTTTACTTTTTAAACTATCAATTTAAATCCGACATTTACTTAAATTTCAACTTGAGATTTTTTTTTGACTTTTTTATTACACATATTATTTTAAATATATTTAGTTTTTATATTATATATGTTATCTACGCTTAAATTTATTGATAGTGATACGTATTGTTACCGATGGCCTAAAAGGAATATTTCGTTCACGGATTTGACCCATAAAATATGGAAGCCTAGGCGACTCACATAGCCCAATTCGGTGGACGCGCCCGACGGTTTCAACTAAGCGGTTCACTCGACAGTAATGGGTATTTCTTCCTTGAAGGAAGACGGAACCAACGCCAAACGGTCAAGACAATTTTCTATTCTTACCTTCAATTAATAGTCTCGGGCACCAGTTGAAATCGCCAACTAAGTAAAATCCTATCCACCGAGCGATTTCCTGGACAGTTGACAGGGGAAGTCAACCATCCTCTAACCTCTATAAAAACGCTTCCTTTCTAGCAGAAAAAAGATTGACACTTAAACAAAAAAAAAGACAATTAAAAAACGCATAGAGTACATACTCTCTCTCACAAATTAAGACGTTTTCATAAAAGCGTGAACCCTCAAATAAGAAATACTTTTATGGATACTTGAACTTGCATCATCTCATTTTCCTCTCTTCAAAGAAGGATACTAATTTAAGTGTCGGAGGATATACCAAGAAGTGAGTCTTATCAAATTCTTTAACCGTATTTTGTATTATAGAGGATTCAAATTAAAGGACGTACAGAGACCGGACCTGCTTCAAGCCCGACAAACACAACTTGACTTCCTAATCTGTATTATTATTCGGATCCTCGAATACATCATTAGCGCCATCTGTAAAAATTGACTAAAAGTTCGATAACCACACTCTTGTGAATGATAGCATGGTGAACACACGAGTACAAGTGCCTTAGTCAAATACGCCACCTCATATGGCAATTGCCCTCCTGGGGCAGTCGGGTGGACGATCATCTCAACCTCTGCATACGTGAACTTGCAATGAGAATGGACGATATCTTCAAGGCCGTCCAGATTATATGCACCTAACTTGATAAACGGCCGAAGGGGGCATTGTCTTCCGCCTCCTAGACAACAACCTCCAAGCAAAGGATGAGGGGAAGCAAGTGCCTGACAGATAAGGGCCAATGGCGTGAAGATCTCGTGATTCAGGTTGCCTCGAGTAATAAAATTCCAACGCGTTTGGAGGGTTCTCTCAGTTATAGTACCCAGGAGGATAGCCCTGAGAGGTGAAATCCTCGTTATTCCCGTGACGACAGAAAGCCCTTGTACCAGGCAGGAACACCACACAGTACACTCCTCCGAAAGCTATGAGCCACCCGGCTTCTTAGGCCCAAAAAACCGTTCAAAATTGAGAATCTTTCTCAATGAAAAGAGGATGGTTATTCCTCCTCAAATGGAAGAGAAAGTTAAAAAAAATATGACATCACGTCTTTGGATGAGGCGTCGGAGGATGAGCCACTAACTTGCTTAGACTTCCATCTCCATTTACAATGGAGATTCGAACCCATCAGCTCTCTCATAAGGTTAAGATATCAATCCTAGATCTGTACGAATAAAAATATGATCCGATGAACCATCTAGACCATTTCTACACTCTTCTAAACTTTCAAGGTTTAGATGAGGCAGCGATATGTCTATATTTCTCCTTGTCACTTAAAGGGGACGCCCGAGTATGGTTCTATCAGTTTTAGCCAAACTCGATCAGGACATTTCAGGATTTGGATGATGATTTTTTAGCCCAATTCGCCTCTAATAGAAGGAAGGAGAAGCAACCATGACACTTGGCCCGGTTTAAGCAATGACCAAATGAGAGTTTGAAAAAGTTCCTGGCCAGGAAAATACCCAAATTCACCAATGTGGTAAAGTTGAACACTTTTACATCGATATTAGAGCCTGGGGACTTTTTCAAATATCTAACCCATAAGGACCAACAGACCGTCAAAAAGGTTGAGGCATTTACGTAAACCTGTATAGCAATCGAGGAAGCCAATAAAGCAAAATAGCCAGAATTATGGGACCAATTTTGTTAGAGGACGGTGAAAGGAAAGAGGAAGAACGGAGACCATGTGGGTCCCCGAGGACCAAGGAAACAGTAGAAGTCCGAGCCGACGCCGCAAATGGAGTATAGACCTCTAAATTTAACTCTTTTGAATGACTCTCGCACCAACATCTTAATATATATTTGGGATAAAAAGTTTTTCAAATGGCCAAAGGTATTAAAGAACTCAGATAGAGATGACCAGTCAAAATATTGTCACTACCATCGGTGTGGAGATCACAGTATTAAAGACCGTCGGATGTTATAGAAAGAAATTGAAGAGCTGATTCGAAAGGGGCACCTCACTCGTTTTCTACAATGATCCGAACAGACTTTTAGAGGAGCAGATGGGGAAGAGGTTGAGTAGCCCAAGAATCGAGTGGCAATTGAGGTCGTAAATATGATTACCATGCATCAAGCATGGGATGATGTTCTGAAAAGTTCAAAAATGGCCGCCGGCCATTAGAAGCCAATGGTATGATTTATGGGTGACGTCATTAGTTTTAGTTTTGAAGATATGACATATGAAACTTTTTCATATTTTGATTCATTGGTTGTAACTACACTCATCTCTTATAGTAGCGTAAACTGCCAGTTAAAACGAGTATTTATTACTAATGAAAGTTTAAAAAATTTATTTTATCTTGATGCGTACTTTAAATTAGGATTAAAAATGAGTTAATTGCAAACTACCGAGTGACCCCTATACAGGTTGGACAACGAACTGGTACCTGTTCAAGGGTCATCCAACTTGAAGTTATGTTGGGCACCTATTCAAGGACGGGCACCAAGATGCTATCTTTCTTGGTAGTAAACCTTCCCTCAGTCTACAATACTATTGTCGAACACCCCTATCTAATGGCTTTCGGGGCAGTAATTTCGATTCCGTATTTGAAGATAAAATTTCTGACCCTATATGGCATTGGAGAAATCATTGGTGGCCAAATAACCAGACGGACATACTACTTGTCTCAGATCACTCAGACACCCCCAGGACAACCAATTGAGGACCTTGATTTTTGTGATGAGATCACATTATTGCAAGCTCAGTCTGGAAAATCTACAGGCCAAATCCCCTTGGACTTTAATGCTCCAGAGAAGTGGATCCAGATTGAAAATTCTTTGTTCGAGCCCATCTAAAACTAGCTTATCGGTTTTCTCCGATAGAATTTTGACGTTTTTACCTAGACATCTAGTGACATGCCAAGAATATTGACCTGAAAAATGGTCCATAAGTTGGGCCTAAATCCTGGTCGTAAGCTTGTCCTACAGAAGGAAAAGAATTATTCAGTTAAAAAACTAATTGCCATTCTTGAGAAGGTGGAGAAACTGATTGATACAGATTCATCCAGAGAAGTTTAATATCCAAACTGGTTGTCTAATGTGGTCATGGTCAAGAAAAGTAACAAAAAGTCAAGAATGTGTGTTGATTTTATTGATGTCAATAAAGCATGTCCAAAGGACAGCTTTCCATTATCGAGGATTGATTTGCTCGTAGACTTAATGTCTGAGTACAAACTATTAAGTTTCATGGATGCATATTCAGCTTATAATCATATTCATATGAGCTCAAAGGACAAGGAGTACACGTCATTAATTACCAATTAAAGGATATACTATTATGAAGTTATACCCTTTAGTTTAAAAAATACCGGTGTCACCTACCGGCGACTCGTTAACAAAATGCTCAAGGCTCAGATCAGATGAAATATGAAAGTATATGTAGAAGATATGCTAGTCAAGAGTAGAGTGATTGACGACTATATTCGTGATCTGGATGAGGCGTTCAATGTCCTTCAAGCACACTAAATGAAGCTCAATCCAACAAAGTGTACGTTTGGAGTAATCTTAAAAACATTTTTGGATTTTATCGTCTTACATCAAGGTATTAAAGCAAACCCTAAGAAAATCAAGGTAATCCTTGACATGAACCCACCTTCGACTGTTAAAGAAGTCCAGAAGCTAATTGGGAGGTTAGCGACACTCTCTCACTTCTTGACTAAGTCGGTCGAGAAGTACTTGTCGTTCTTCAAAATTTTGAGGGGAACAAAGGCCGCCGGTTTTCAATGGACGATTGATTGCGAAGCTGTGTTCTGAGCGCTCAAGGAGTATATCTTGAACCTGCCACTTTTGACTTCCCCTCAAGAAGGCGATGAGCTGTATTTGTATTTTCTATGTTCGATACTACCCTGAGCTCAGTCCTAATTTGACAACAGTATAATGGACAGTGGCCTGTGTATTATGTCAGCAGGATTTTGACCGACTGTATTTTCATGTAGAAAGGATGGTTCTGGCACTTGTATATTTTGTTCGAAAACTCCAACCACATTTTTAGGTGTACAAAATTATTATCCTGACTGACCAGCCACTAAAAAGAATATTGCAAAGGCCAAACATGTCAAGACGATTGGTCAAGTGGGTCATTAAGGAGGACAAGTTCAACGTGGAGTTTCGACCAAGGCCAACCTTTAAAGGCCAGCCCTAGCAGACTTCATTATTGAAACAACAACCGTGGCTCTTAAAACAATTGACCTTATTGAAATCGATGGTCATCAAAACACTCCAGTGTGGGCGTTACATGTGAACTGTTCTTCAATGCAAATAGGTTGTGCTGCCAGCGTGGTCTTGAGAACACCTGATAGGTCAGAGATAAAATATTAAATGACCATCGGATTCCCTATGAATAATAACGTCATAAAGTACGAGGCACTACTTGCGGGACTTAGATTGGCCAAAGAGTGCTCAGACAAGAATCTAATCGTCTACAACGGCTCGTAACTGATTATTAATCATGTCCAAGGAAATTTTGAGGCTTGTAACCCGCAACTTTTTCAAAATCTCTCAAAGGTTCAAGGTTTGATTTTGGTATTTGATAATGTGGAGATGACCCACATACTAAGAGAAGAGAACAAGAAAGTCGATCGACTAGCAAGGCGTGCAGCGACTGGGAATCCAGAGCAATACGCATGAGAAATGCGTAAAATCCTCAAAATTCCTAATATAAATTACCCGAATTCAAAAATTATACAGATAGCCGATGCCAGCAACTGGATAACTCCTTACGTGAGTTACTTGTCTGACGGTACACTACCAAATAACTTGAATGAAATCAAGCGCGTAAAAAATAGCTTGTTGATACACCATTATGGATAGAAAGTTGTACCGACGTGAGTACTTCATCCCATATCAACGATGTCTTCCCCCAAAAAAGGCTAACTACACGTTTAAAGAAGTACGTCTTGACATTTACAGATCCCACATTAGGGGCAAAAACCTTATTTTCAAACTCATAAGGTTAGGATATTATTGACTAACCATGAAGCACGACGCCATGGCGTTCATACGAAAATGTGAGAACTATCGATGCATAGGAACCTTACCCATTAGCCGCATACAGAGTTTCGAGTTTTGCAGTCACCCTGGCTGTTTGCACAATAGGGGCTCGATATCCTCGAACCTTTTCTAGTTGCATCCAAGTAGAGGAAATTCGTGATCATTAGGATCAATCATTTTACAAAAGGGTTGAGGTTGTTCCACTGACTCGGATCACTTAGCAAAACGTGACCGAATTCGTTCGACAAAGTATTGTGTACAGATGTAGCATCCCATAAGTCATAGTGACCAAAATGAGACCCAATTCACTAGCAAGCATTTCACGAAGTATTGTGTTAACTTAAGGATAAGGTTGGTTCACACATCCATTGCCAACCTGCAAACTAATGGACAAATGGATGTTCCAACCGCACAATACTGCACAGTTTGAAGACAAAGCTTGAAAATATTGGGGGCTCATGGGTGGACGAGGTGCCATCTCTCCTATTGTCATATAGGACGACACCTAGAAAGCAAACTCAAGAGACATCCTTTAGCCTATGTTACGAGACCGAGACCATCATACCAATAGAGGTCAAACTGCCCAATCTTTTGGTTGAGTGTTTTGACTCCAACAATAAGTCATAAAGATTTTAGGAGAATCTTGATTTGTTTAAAGAAGCTCGAGACATGGCATGATTGTGGATGGCGGCATATCAGTAAAAAATTTCTGGATACTACAATAAGAAGGTGAGAGTGCGTTAGTGGGAGACTTAGTATTACGAAGTATTGAAACCACTGGTAAAAATATCGATAGAAATAAGCTCTCACCTAACTGGAATGGGCTATTCCTGATCATGGCTATTCTTCGGAATGGGGTGTATAAATTATACATCCAGAATGGCAGACTAAACGCTCGGATTTGGAAAGCCTCTCACTTCAAAAAATATTACCAATGAATGTACTTACAATCAGGTAAGATTAGTTTGCATCATGTGGAGTACCTGTAAATTTTGTGACACTTTATTAATAAAATAATCATTTACTGTTTGTTCATATGCTTGTTTGTTATTTCATGATATTGTATGACCCAGGCTGCCCCTAAATCAAGTGAAATCCGCTCACCTGCCCCTCGAGCTATACTTGGTGGTCAACAAAACTTGGTCACATAATTGAACGGTTTGAACGAGATCGGATTATTAAAACTTGGTCACTAAGACAATCGGTCTTAATTAGGCCGAAGGTTAAATAACTTAGGGAGCCTCTTTCAAGCATACATGCAAAGACCTTCAATAAAGTATTATCAACTGATGATAATTCAAAAATTTTAAGTTAGACATACAAGAGCTTTGATACCCTCCGGTTTATCCAAGGGACAAAGGCCGTGTGTAGACGATGATTTAAGTAATATTAAGAGCCCAACATTTACAATGTCAGGCCAACCTACACGTATATATATTTATATATATCTGTACAAGTACAAACAATCAAGAGAGAGAAAAAGTCATTGACACGGTAATGAAATAATCTTTCATTTTATTATAGAAGGATGTTACAATAATAATAATAATAATAATAATAATAATAATAATAATAATAATAATAATAATAATAATAATAATAATAATAATAATAATAATAAAAGTACAAGTGTCTATTCCAGAGGAGAACGAGGCTATGAAGTCCCCAATAGAAGCTCCTAAGAGTCCGCATCGTCTCTAGGACGGTATAACACATCTAAGGTATAGCAAGCATTTGTGTTCCTAAGATGAAGTAGAAAAATTGGAACACTAGGAGTTACCATCTTAATGATGTATCGGTAGAGGCCGATACCATCCCAATAACTGCACTGCAACATCTATCTGATGTCGTCCAAACTAATGGACGACCAAAGCTCACTCTCTAACTTGAAGTTCTGGTCCCGAAGAAGAGCATACTTTTACTTCATCACAAATAGCTTATGTTCAAGCCGGGAAGTATGCTCCTCAGAAGCTAGGAACTTCTCTTTTTCAACGTAATCATAAGCGAGACGGTTGGTAATGCAGGTAAGATGATGGGCCATTTCTTGAAGTTACAAAGAAAAATAAACAAGTCAGTGACTATGAAAAAAGCAATAAAAGTAATAAGGAATGGTTCGGTCAATAGCTCAGAAAATGAAGAGGCTCCTGAAGGAGCATCACTTGTAGGGACCTCCAATGCCTCATGAACCTCGGGCTCTAAGAGCTCTACACTGGCCACGTCATGGACTTCTCCGATAATAACTTCCCCCTCAACTTCGAGCTCTGGGGGCCCGAAAGATGCTCCGACTATAGCTTTTGGAGTTGCTTCCGGCTCAGCCTCGAACGTGGGGTCCTCTAAGAGAGGTACGTCGCCGCCACGACTTACCACTCAGCCTCGCCTTTTGGCTCGGCCTCGGGCACTAGGGGCTCAAGAGAATGCACCTCTACAACTTTAACATGTAGCTCTGAAGTGACCACCTCAATGATACCGGCCACCTAGAACTCAATTAGTTACATTTTCTCGGCCTCACCAGATTGAGTCTCACTAATCCGAA
Source organism: Nepenthes gracilis (assembly GCA_033239525.1). Lineage (NCBI taxonomy): Eukaryota > Viridiplantae > Streptophyta > Magnoliopsida > Caryophyllales > Nepenthaceae > Nepenthes > Nepenthes gracilis. The sequence continues at coordinate 18,576,541 of BSYO01000007.1, forward strand.
ATGTTCTCTCAACAAAGTTAGTAGGGATGTCAGGTAGGGATTTCTTGAACAGCAGTGACAGAATGGCCGGTACTCCATATGAAGCAAGTGTCTGAGTAGGGATCGGCACGTCGTCAACTCCAGCCTCAGCAGCGGACTCCATGGGATGACAACTTTCATTTGGCCTGACAGCCCCAGAGGCTTAGGTCAAGGAGGATGTAGAAGATGGGTCCACTCTAATTAACAGCCTTTTCCTTCTTATTAACTGATCTATGGTGGCTTCGTTTTTAGAGGAGGACCCGGTCAAGGCCTCCATGTACTCGGGCGCTTTGGCCGACAACTCTTTTATTTAAAGAGGCGTTGCCTTGCTCTTATACTTCCTTTTATAGAATGATGGCGCTTGGAGAGCATCCGATCCCTCTAGTACAGCTCTTATTTGGACAAAGTAAGGGACTCAACCAAGAGTTGGTTCTTCTTATTCTCATTAAAGAAGCTGGCCTTTTCCTTGAGAAAATTTGTCAACGCTCTAGCCAACTCCTTTCGATACTCCATTATTTCAGAATGAAAAAATGAAGAGGCTTGACCCCATTTATTGAAGAGCTCCCATCTAGAGGGAACTACTAAGTAAAAGAACCAATCCTTCCTTCTTTTCATTGAGTTAGGATTTTTTTCACTTAACCCAAAATCAGGTCATGGAGAGACTGCAATCCAGTCAGCTCCATGATGGAAATGAAAAATAACTTTTATGGCCATGATGTCAAATACCAGGCCGTAAATGCGGGTAAAAACACACAAAGAAACGATATACCTTACTACGTTTGGTTGTAATCTAGCGACCGGAACATGGAGGTTCACTATTTGTCTGTATAGTTTCGGCGCCAGAGGAAAACGAAGACCACTTTTTAAATGGGTCTCATAGAAGATGATATAGCCTTTCGGTGGAGGAGTTCTACCACTAACTTTGGGTAGGAGGTATACAAGCGAGTTCGGATTCCTATGCTAAGCTCGGAGATACTCAACGTCATCGGAGGTGAGAACTGATTGAATATCGTTGACGTTGGGAGCCATTGAGAAGAAAGATTTTTGGTGATGAAGGTGGCGAGAGAATTTCAAAAGTGAAGTAGAAGCGAAGGGTTTAAAAGATTGGAATGAAAAATTTGAAGCATATTTATAGGCAGGACACCTTGGTCGAAATGACGCCGTTAAGTTTGAAATTCAAAAGACACGTCTAATCATGACAGTGATACGTGTCAGTACCCCATTAGCTCTGCCGCATGTCAAATCGTCCAAAGTCAGTAATGATGACTTATGCATTTCTAAGAACGGCACGGGACTCAAAAAAGCTTGCATTAATGAAGATACCGACGACTCGAATAAAGACCGTCGGGTTGATAGCCCTCGTCTGGTGAAACCCTTCGAACTGAAAGTTCTCGTCCAACTAGCCAACAAAACTATCAGACCAAGAGCACGGGTTCAAACAAATGTCTGCCCTCGGACATCGTACCAAAAGGCTGAATTTCAGGCCTCCTGGCATAAGGCTTAGTGATTGATATTATTACCGATGGCCAAAGAGAAAGATTTTGCCCACTGATTCGGCCCATAAAGTATGGAGGCCCAGGTGACCCACATGACCCAATTCAGCGGACGCACCAAACGGTTTTACCCAAGCGGTTTGCTCCTTGAAGGAAGATAGAACCAATACCAAACGGTCGAAACAGTTTTCCTTTCTTATTTTAAAGTAACGGTTTCTGGCGCCAGTTGGAACCACCAACTAAGCAAAATCCTATCCACCTGGTGATTTCCTAAACAGTTGATAGGAAAAATCAAACATCCCTAACCTCTATAAAAACCATTCCTTTCCACCAGGAAAGGGATCGACATTTAAACAAATAAAAAGACAATTCAAAGATGCCCAGAGCACATATTCTCTCTCTTTAAAATTAAGACGCTTTCATAAAAGTACAAACCCTTAAACAAAAAATATTTTTATGGATACTTGAACTTGTATCCTCTTTCTTTTCTCTTTTTAAAGAATGATATTGATTTAAATATTGAAAGATATATCAGAGAATAAGTCATACTAAATCCTTTGATCGTATTTTGTATTGCACAGAATTCAGATTAAATGACGTATGGAGATCGGACTCGCTTCAAACTCGATGAACACAACTTGGCTCCCTAATTTGTGTTACATTCCGGATCTTCAGACGCATTAAATAGTAATCATTTTATCTATCATAAGGAAAAATTTCATAAATCAAATTATTTATTTGTATTAATAAGTTGTAGTTTATTATTATTATTATTATTATTATGAATTCTATAAAAGTAAGTAAATTCTCAAATTTTATTAAATTAATGGAAAACATGTGAATTTCTAAATTTAAATCTAAATATTCAAAATCTGTAATGTGTGATTTTTAAAATTATAAATTTTATTATTATTAAAATGAGTTTAGCAGATAAAAACTTGAGATCAAAAGAGAAAATTTTATCAAAGTTGACTTTAGATTGAGTCACATCTAATTGAGTAACACATGATCAGCACTTGACACGCACACTTGCATGACATTTGCATAGTAATTGTGCCTGAAAAATATCTGATCAGAGCTTGAGCACACTTTTGGCGGAATATTTACGCCCGATGTGCACGCAAATGATATTTGAGCGCACTTTTGATAGATTGGCAGCACCTAACATGACTGGTGCACCACAATACTAATTTTTTTTTTATTTTCTGTCAGATTTTGAATGAAAAAAGAAAAGAAGAGTAGAAAAAGAGAGAAGACAAGATAATATTATTTTGGGTGAATTCAAGAAAGATTTTAATAAATTTAAAATCAAAACAAGTGTATCTCAAATCTCATTTCCTTTATTACTAATTGTTTTCATAAATTGGCAGCGCTTGACGTGACTTGTGTACCACAATACTAATTTTTGATCATTTTATGTTAGATTTTGAGAGAAGAGAGAAAAGAAGTAGAATGAGGGAGAAGGCAAGAGAAGGTTATTTAAGGTGATTTTAAAAAAGATTTTAATAAATTTAAAATCAAGACAAGTGCTTCTCCGATCTCTTTCCCTTTGTTATTAATTTTTTTCTACTCTATTGAGTATTTATTTTTTAAAATATTCATACATGTTATATTTTCATAGTTAACTTATTTGTACTCCACATGCATAGACTTTTATTACCAATCTTTATAAATTTCATAAAGTTCATGTACTAAATTCACGTGACATTAACAAGCTTATTCTCTACATTTTTCACTTGTGATATATAGAAATCATGTTTAAATAGTTTTTGTATACTTTAAATTAGTATATAATATTCATACATGTTTAAAATCACTAAATATGTGTTTTTCATATTCTGAAATTTCATAAATTATCCTTATATGTTGATCCATTGAAAAGAGATGTCACATTATAGAGATCTTTCTCTCTCTTTTTTTTTTTGGTAAATTCTTAGCGTAAACAGTTTATATATTTAAAAGTTTTAGAATGTAACTTTGGTATATTTTAAATTGAGTAGGTTTAATTTTTTGTTGAAAGTTAGAGCATTGTATGGTATGTATTTAAAATAAGTTAATAGAAAACTCTACAATTTATAAAAGAATTAAGAATATTTTTTTAAAATAAAAAAATATAAAGGTTATTTATATTTGTATAAAGTTTTTCCTTCGTTATACATTAAACCATTGTAAGAATCAACGATGATATATTATAGTATGTCTTAATATATTATAATAATCAAAATTTAAATCTATTATCCACGAGATGAAAAGTAACATTTGGCCTTATCTAAATAATTATATGTATGATAGTCCATTTACGAATTTTAAATAGTAGTATAATATTTTTAATTATATAAAAATAAATATAATCTAAAATTTGACAATTCGCTCATTTGTCAGTCAAGCCCTATTATCCCTTAATCTATAAGATGTAGAATGATTTAAGTATGTTTTCATAGTATATTAGTTAAAATAAGAAACTAAGTTATCCATTTAAAATTATGCATAATAATTATGGAAAATTTTCAATCTTGCATATGAAATTCGATCGTGTTCCTTCCCACGTAGTTTTGAGACAAATTACATATTTGATTATGTAAATTATATATCTTATTGAATATTTAGCTCACTCTTACTTTTATTTTTACTAATCCCATTTAGATCAATGAGTTTGGGATACACTTGTAGGTTGAGAAGGTTGTTGATGATGATGCTCAAGAAAAGTTAGAATTTGTAATTGGAAATAATCGGATGTTGTACTATACCTAGGGCATTAGCTTAAGATGTACAATTTTTGCTCGGATTATATATTGTATTACATAAATGCTATGACGTTCTCATTTGCTATGTATGTTGAATATTGGTTATATTTTTGTAGTTAAATTAAGTCATAATTTTGTGAGTACTTGATATCGGTAAGATGCCCGTCCTTATGAATATTCAGAATCAGGTTATGGTCAATTAATTTCAGCCACTTGATGATGTGGTATTTCAAATTTTGTAATTTAATTGATTATTTTATTTTAGAATAGTAAATGAGATTAAATTTTAAATTCACATGAATTAAGTCTCTTTCGGGAACAAGGATATGATAGAATCAATCTAGGATATCATTCAATTTAAGTCATTTAATTTTGTAAATGGCGACAATGTAGAATTTTAAAGTATTTGATAATATTTTTAGAATTTTAGCAATTGAGTTGTTGATAGATAAAAAAACAAATATATGTTCAACTGGTGATTTATATACCTCTCCCATGTATCATAAGGTGTTCCATTAAATATTAATATGATCATGCTGTTAACAAGTAATCAATAAATTTTTGTTGATATGAGCCAACAATGACATGATATTGGTGCCATTGAGTGTCACATATCTTTGCTTGAACAAGTTATGCAATTCCAATACTTTTTGTGTTCGATCCAATGATACAATATCATTAGAAGACAACAACTTGGCCTCCATATTCCATGATGATGACTCAACAACAATTATGTTGAGTATATTGATTTGGTATGTAGACACTGTGATGTTACTGCTAAATGTCATATTGAGCTAGTTAGTTCTGAAATTTTATCCCACATACTGAACATTTTTCTACAGTAACTATCAATATCGCGTAGGCATAACATTATTTGAGTTATATGCATGATAATAATTGTGATTTAAGAAAATATCATTTCAAAGAAAAGTTAACATTTGATTCTAAAGGGAATGCTACTTAGGCCCTAGAATTATATTCTCTTGTCACAAATCAGTGTTATAAGATATATGAGTCTCAATCACGTTTCTTGACCGTAAGATGTATAAAATGTGGAAATGAATGGGAATGTGAATGTGTAAGCTATGAATCTTAAAATAATAATAATAATAATAATAATAATAATAATAATAATAATAATAATTAATTTAATTAAATTGATAAATTTTTAAGATTTACTGAGATTTTAAGTAAAAAATTAAGTTTTAAATCGAAATAAATCAAGTCAAGTGGTTCCAAATCTTCATCTATCTTACACTGGTGTGTATTTAGATAGTAAAGTACTCCTGATAGATATCTTTAGGATTCTCATATGCATTTCAAATAGAATGTCTATAACAAGCATACGCTTGAAATGCACATGTGCGCGTTTGAGATAAAATGTGATGTTTGATATAGTATTCGTGCGTGATGAGATTATGCTTCTGTATCTGATCCATGTGTAACCGATGTTCACGTGCTAATTTTTTTTAAGTAGACCAATTGACTAATTTTGGGTAATTTTTACTGAATTATTGGGAGAAAGAAGAGAATGAGAAGAGGATAAAAGATAGAGAATGTTGGAGACATTTGTCTTATTGGCATATTCCGTAACCATATTAATTATTATATCGTTGTCGGGTTGTGAGTTGTCGAGTTAAAATCCGTTCCGCCCTCCAGCCGCTCGAGCCCATCCAAAGTCTCCGTGCCCGCCTGGCGCTCACTCCCCGCTCGAGCCGAAAATCCAGAATGTATCCGGCTCGCCTGGAGCTCGATATCCGCTCGAGCAAAAAAACCAGAAGGCATCCCGCTCGCTGAGCGCTCGAGACCCGCTCGAGCGCACGTAGGGTTTCTCTGGAAACCCTCCATGCGCCCGCCGAGCGCTCGAGCTGCGCTCGAGCACCGATCCAACAGGCAATTTTTTAAACGAAAAGTTGGAGCCCTCTATAAATACGTACCTTATGTTTTTGAAATCCTAAGACATCGAGAGCCTCTTTTGAGAGTGTTGGAACCATTCTACTCGAGAGAAGAGCATTCTTCTTCCTTTTCATCTTGCTCCATTTGAGAAAACCGAACCTACTACGCTCTACAACATTGTGCCTCATGTTATAACGGTTTTTCTCTTCGTTCCTCTTTACTGTTTAAACTCTTCCATCCTTCTACCTTCATTGGAGACGTCGGTACTTTGAAGAAGGAGATTCGATCGTGGTTGGCAATTCAAGTGGTACGAGAGGGAAGATTAGCGTGAAGACCGGAAGGTGTCCGGTTCCGTTGCCGCGGGCAAATCCAATGAGTTCCTTGGTAGGGATCACAAGACGGGAGTAAGTCGGCTAGGTTAGCGCGTCGTTACCACCCGGTCTGTGAGTTGATTTTCATAGTGCTGTTCTTCCCTCGCCGTTGAAACCCAAAGGGTTTTTCTCGATTACCGTGGGTATCGAGTTTTTTCTTCGTCACCAAAAATCGTGTCTTTTTCATTATTGTTCATCGTTATATATATTGTGCATGCTCGGTATCTCGTTAGCATCTAGATATAAATATTCTTTACGTATATTGGATATTTAATTTTTTGCTTCCGCTATATTTTTCGGGGTCGAAACTTGATTGTTCACGTTAGCACAAAACGTGCCTTTTCAAAGAAGAAAAGAAAGAAGAAAGAAAAATAAAGATTTATGATGAAATCAAATATCTTTTATAAAAATTAAATAAAGGTGAGTATATTTAAACCCTTTATTACTTTTTTGTTAATCTTTTTTACAATTCTTAAATAATTTTTATTTTAAATAGTCATATATATTTCAATCTTTTTTATAATTTTTAATTATTTCTTATTTTAAATACCCATACATATCTTAATTTTGTACTCCAAATTGTTTTAGACTTTGCATGCATAAAATCTTACTCCTATTTCATAATTTTTTATGAAATATATATATTAAATACATACAAATCATATTTAATACATTAAATTTTTATAATATTATTCTTAAATACCTTTAAATTCTATGTAATAATCTTGCATGTCTTTAAATTATATATATATACTCCTACATATATTAAATTGTCATGTGACTCTTCATATATGTTTTATATTTAAGAGATATTGATTAAATTACTTGACCCATGTTAAATTCTTATATTTTGTGCATAACAATTTCTATATATTTATAAATCATACAATATAGTTCCTACCTATTTTTAAATTGTATATTAAAATTTTTATATATTCATAATTTTTAATGCATGCCACATATTTAAAAAAAATATGAAGTAAAACTTTATATAAATTTTAAAGAAGAAACTATTTTTCTTTAATATCAGAATAATTAAGAAATACTTGTATCTAAATAGAGTTATCGATTTAATCAAGTATAGAATATTATAAAGAATTAACAAAATATGTTCGAATATATCATAATATATTAATAGTAAATTAAATGTTAAACCTATCATTCACGGGTATGAAAAGTGACATTTGGTCCCAACTATAGAGATTAAATATAATCGGCTTAGTTATAAATTATGAATAGTAGCGAATGACTTTTAACTATATAAAAATAATTATAACTCAAATTTTAATATTTACCATCTGTTGATGAAATAATTACTAATATTTAGTCATTTTATATATTAGTATAATTTTAGCATATTTTATATATTTACACAATTTGACATGTTTGACTATAAATATATGAATTTTGTTATAATTTAGGTTATCTTACGGATTTTGGCATAGTTGATTATTAGTATTTGACTTTCATATGATTTATGACAAAATAATTTTATTGACATTTTGGACTTTCGATAATGGCATATTTCTAACACATTTTGTTAATATATATCCACATATAAAATTATATATATCTTATTGAGCGTTAGATTCACTCTTACATTTATTTTTGCTAACTTTAAGACTAACATGTTTGAATTTACTTATCAGATTTGATAAAGAAAGTTTAAGAATTTTATTTAATTATATTTTATGTTTGAATTTATATTTGATTTGTTTTGAGATTATTATATATTTTGGTTTATATTATATGAGGTCGATATGAAAAGAATGGAACTGTAATAATTAAATTATAATTTTGAATATAGTTTATGATTTTGATTTTTTAATATTAATCAAAATATTTTTTTTCTTACGTATGATTTCAATGTCAAATAAATATTGATATTTGGAACCACTTTTAAGTATGACATATAGATCTTATGGTTTGATTATTATATTATTTCGGACCATTTAACAATATTTAATTTATAGGTTCGTATCTCAACATTTGTTTTAGTTTTTTAATTCAGTGAAATAAATAATTAAAATTTTAAATCTCAAAGATAAAAATTCAATTTAAGTTAATTAAGAATTAGACATTAATAAATTCAATTTTACAATTGGAGACGTTATAGAATGAAAAGCACACATTTGCACAGAAAAAAAGTCATTGTATTAGGAGGTAATTAGGTATTTATGTCCTCATATTTGTTCTGTTTTTTATAAATTTTAATAAACAATTCACAGTTAAATTTAAATTACATAAGCAATTATGTTATGTGTTTAGTACGGATTGATCCATATATCCAATCTCCTTTATTGTCCAAACTATGAGAGATGCATGTAGCTCTAATGTGTCATATAAAAAATATGATGAAAAACAAATAGCGAGTGCTAAAGTATATTGAAATAGAAAATTTTTGTATAAGCTATTGGCTCGTTAATGCATGGGTCACAACCTTCGAATCCTAGCACGGCAGTGGTGTATCAAAATATAACTGTGAAAGATGGTTCGCAGGAGGATGCCTCGTGTATATATTTCCTCGTAATTTTTAGTCTTTCAAATCACGTATTAATAAATTTAATGAATGCATATCAATCATTCAAATTGATGGTTTTTTTTATAGAAATATTTCGTTCTACGAATTCAGGTTATCCTACGAATTAAGAAGCCACAAATCAAATCTTCATATCAGGTCGAATTGATGCGGATTTCGTTTCTATAGCTTCGAACCTAAATCCTGTGCAACACAATTGAAAGTAAGAGATCAGATGATGGCGAAAATTACACCCACCGTATATCTTTCGATACTCATATCAAATATTTTTTCAAGATAATAGAAAGATACAATGAGAATATGTAAATGTATATAGCGGTAGTTTGAACGTTTGGGTGTGCCTAAAAGATGGGCAGCTTGGATAGATGACGTCCTAGAAAGATAACTCTTCATTGGTTGGAGGAATTTATAGAAAACCTTCTAAAAGGGGAGTCCTCCCTGTCAGAGGCTGGCCCCTTTTTCTTTTCCTCTCCTTCCTTCCGTTGGGTTGAGAATATTTATAAAGTTTACGAGCAGTTGTTCCTTTTCATTGATAATCACCAGTGATAACTGCCCGTGAATAAAATGAAACAGTTAAACGATTTCTTTTTCTAAGTCGGGTATATTAAACCCATCAAGAAAGTATACTAAACTAGCAGACTGTATCCAAAATTTTTAAAAGTAGAAGTAGCATTAAACGAACGTAGTTGGCAAGTAGTTGGCAAATTTATATGCGAGCAGTCCTCATATTAAACGAAAAATCCATGTTCGAGTATGACAATTTATTATCTCAGTGTCAGCATTCTTTGGCAAATTATTAAAATTTTTAATAACCCATTGTAATTTTTTTTTGTTCGTCTAATGTAGTAAAAGGAAGTTAATATCTAAAGATTGCCCACATAGTTAACTCTAGTTTTATCGTGCATCGCCGGTGACCATAGTAATTGGAGAACCTTGTCTTGTTCCAATACCTGAAATTTTATACAAGTTAAAGAGAAAGATTGATGATCTTATTGATTGCTCGACTGGTATTCTTTTATTAAAAATCAAAGAAATGAATCGAAAGAATTTAGAAGATAGTAAGAGCTGAGAAGAATGAAAGACCCGAAAAGAAAGAAGAGGAAGAAGAAGTACAAAATTGAAGCACTTCAACCATAGAAATACAAATGTGAGGCTCAAGACCAGGGGATATCCATTTTAAAATCTGAAATTGAAGGTATAAAATGAAATAAAAACAAAGTTAAGTTTTAAAATACTAAAAATAACATTTTATATTAACTCAGATTAGAGATTGGTTTTGAGTTTTGGACGATTTAATAAAATAACCAAAATTATTAATTTTAAGGCATTTTTTAGGCAAATTTTGGGTTTCATTTTCTAAGCAAGTTCGAGTAGATTTTTAGAATAAAAAAATAAATATCAAAATTGATCAAATCAATTTCATGTCAATTGGATCGGATCAATACGATGCATAACCTGATCGAGCAGCAGCAAGGAAGACATTATTTTCGAGCCCAAACTCAATCCAAGCTAAGAATATCTGTGATTTATTATAGTTGATCATATTGATAATACAGATAATGAATTTATCATCTTATCTTGATCGAAATGATTCTACCCTGTCGAATATTCATCTTAATATCTAAAATCCATAATAGAATAGATCAAAAAATACTTAAACAAAAACAACTTGATTTGCATGGGGAAAGGATAATTAAATGTTAGAATTACCTATATGAGATTTTACTCTCAATAGATTTATTTATAAGTTTAGCATCTTGAATTTTATTATTAAATCACAGCTAATTTATATTTTTTTTAATTGTATTTTCCGTAACTTATATTTTAAACGTTTGAATCAAATGTAATGTTACGATTTCAACTTATCTCTTATAGGTGTAACTCCCACCCGCTTTTATAAATGAAGGTCACCTAATTCCAAAAAGCCGACATGAAGCTTTACCTGCAACACAAGGACCATTCCACCTTCAATCAAGGTAGGATAAGCCTAATGTTCTGTTTTATAATATTATAGAATATTATAATATTGAAATTATATTTAATATTATTAAATTATTTTATAAATAGTATTACAAAAATATTTAAAAATGCCTTATTTTATTCTAAGCACGAATTAGGAAGTTTGGTTGATCGTTTGATCGGTCTGATTAGCAGTGGGTTCTATCTTCGTGATTGTAAATCTTTATCTTGAACACCAGAACAAATTAAATGAGATGTAAGATGTATACAAGACTCGCTCATAAATATATCTTTTAACGTACAAATCAACAATCTTTTTAAAGAAAATAAAAAGATGAAAAGGAAAGTTTGAATTGAAAGAGGATGTGAATGAGTGTGAGTCGAGAGAACGTGGTTTCATTGACATTGAGTGCACTCTTTGCTTGAGTGTCTTTTTTAAATTTCTTCTCCTTTCCTCCTTAATTTAGGAGGAGTAGAATTTATAATCTGAATCCTAACCGACTGGTTAGTCCTCGAAACTATCGCCTATGTTGACAGATGTTTTGATAATAGTGGGTGAAAAGTATTACTTTTAAAGTATAACTGCCATTTAAATTAATTAAAAAACTATCTGCTTGTTAAAGTGGGTACCGTTTTGACCGTTTTTTTATCGAGTTATTTATTTATACATTATTATCCCTCAATTGAACGTAACTATTCATTAAGATTAAATGTTTCATTTAATACTTTGTAAAATCATTATTCAAAAGACCCAATCTGTTTAATGCTCCTATATTTAAACCATTGATGCTTGAGCCCTATTTAAATTTTAGGCTAGACCGGATCATTAGGGGTCGTACCCAACACTAATTAATTTTTTATCAATGGATAAAAAAAATTAAATTTTCTTCTTTCTTATATTTTCTCTAATATTTTAAGAGTAATATAAAAATAATAATAATTAAATATAATTTTCTGGCTTAGATTAACTCAATTAAAAAAATGTAAATAGGCTTTAGCACCAGCTAGATTCGACCTAATCAAAAACCAACACACATAGGCAGCGAAAAGAATTTCTTCTTAATTATTTAAATGATTTTTCTCTCATTAAACACCAAACCTATCAAAACTATTACCTTCACTCAAGGTAATATGAGTCTAATATTCATTTTTATATAAATATCATAATACAATATGAAATAAAAATTATATTTATTACTATCAAATTATCATATTATTTTATTATAAATTATAAATTTTGATTATTTAAATTATATATATTTTTGGTTGACATCAGACCTACTAAATATGCTACTTTAAGCGAAGGTTTTGCTTTCATGTGATGTGGCATGAAATTAGGTATATTTCTTTATAAATATAAACGTCATTATCCAGCACCGAAATTAAAATCTTTTAATTATTATTTTTTAATAAAAAAAAGTCCCTAAAATTATTTAAATAGTGGGTCAAAATTGTCATTTGAAAAATAGTTTAACAATTAATTTTTTTAATTACTTAAATGTCAATTTTCTCATTAAAAATCAAAATATATTTTAATAAATAAATATTTAATTTCAAATGCTACCTTCACTCTGGATAATATGAACCTGATATTTATTTATTTTTTGATATATAAATATATTTAGGTTATTTAATAAATGTGGGCGTCAATGGTCCTTAAGCCAACATAGATAATGACCATGCTACCCCTACTCAAATGTGATATGAAATTCAGTATATTTCTTTGTCAATGTAAATGCCACTAATGAGGTTTTCTTTCACCCAAACGATGCATTCGCTGCACCTAACAAAATGCCATTTGCATGGAAAGGTCCGCCCAGCATTGGAATAATAATAATAAATTATTATTCTACTAAAAAAAGTCTCTAATAATCTTTTAGGCACAATCAAATAGCATGACATTTATTGATATTTATTTATTTTATATATAGATTTATTAATATAAATAAATAAATATAAAATTAATTTATATTTTTTATTTAAATAATTCTTTGAGTGGGGCCATTGACTCCACGCTCTAAATGAATTAGCCATTATTTATTTTTTGAATATAAATTATTTTTAATTATTTATTAAAAAATAAAATAATTTTTTAAATTAAGAAAAAAAAAAATAAAATCCACCTTTTTAAAAAAATGGAACTTTTTAAGAACTTGATCCCACTCGAAGGAGTGCGTCTGCCTTGGCTCTTAAGGTGATGAAATTTATTTTTCTTTTAATTTCAATAATTTATTTTTAAATGAATAGTTATAATTTAGTAATTGATTTTAATTAGTTTTAATTTTTTTAAAAAAATAGTTAAAATATAACCATTTATTTAAAAATAAAATGCTCACATTAAGAGAAAAATATTCTCCACCTCTTTAAGAGATGGAACCCCACTTGATCCCACTCCAAAGAATGCATCCTGTTGAGTTTTTGATCACCCCCTTATGGGTGGCTCAACAAACAGTCACATCATCTAAATTTGAATTGCTGTAAATTGGTTACAACAAATGACCAAAATGACCATTTATTGGAGAAGGTAAATTTCGAAGAAGATCATTTGCCAAAATAAGCAAATTTTGGAGTAGTAAATTCTGAAATGAAATTTATCAGAGTGGCAAATTCCGAAATAGAAATTTACCTGAGTGGATTTTCAAGTTGAAAATCTGGAGTGACAAATTTTGGAGTGGAATTTTTTGTAGAGAAAATTCGAAGTGGATTTTTGGGTTGGAAATCCGAAGCGGAATTCCGAAGTGCAAATGCCGAAGTGGCATTTGTGGGAGCAGAAATCCTGAGTGAATTTTCGATGTGGAAATCCGGAGTAGATTTTTGGAGTGAAAATCCAAAATGAAAATGTCAAAGTGGAATTTGACGGATTGAAATTTATCGGTATGAAATGTTGGTATAGACAAATGCAGGATGGTCAACAAGTTGTATTAGGCAAAGAGACTAGTGAAGATCAAGGTGATGGTTGAGGATAGCATGTCTGAAATATTGGCAGCTGACTGTGTAGAGCAATTAAATTTTTAGAGTTGGTAAATTTTACAGAGTAGGTGGCTGTCATGCAAAACATGTACCATCTGTGTAGGGCAAGTTGACCTACAGAATTAGTGGTAGGTTACAAAATTGATTGTAGGGCCTGCTCAAACGCAACCTACCTACTGGGAAGCACGAGAGCTGTGAAGTCATAGAAAAAAAGAATGTTGGTGTGACAAATCAATTTCAAAGTCAGGCCAGGTGAGCAGATAAAATTTAGAGCCAACGGTGAATAGTAGCAGTGGAACGGAGCAAAGTACGGAAGGAAACTCTTGGCATTCACTACTTGCCGTCACACTTGTAAAATCAGTGAATAGAGTGCACCACTAGTGAGAAAAAAAAAAGAAAAAAAATCGAGAGATAAAAGGGTAGAAGAGTTTCCTAACTCTGGATATTACTTTTCTTGTTATGTCTCGGGTGTGCTGAGGGTATTCTGTCTCGGGGGTTTTTATAATCGATTTTACACTGTGAAAATTTGTTCCGTGATTTTTTCCTCAATTGAGAAAGGTTTTTACGTTAAAAACATTATGCATTCTTTTGTTCATTGTGCCCTACTAAATTGGTGGTTGACGACGAATAGGGGGTTCGGATTTTTGATATGTTTGTGCGTGCCATTTTGTCCGACCGGATTTGTTCAACCGGCTAGTTGTTCCTTGGACCCCAACACGTCCGTCCTGGCTCCCAATGCTTCCGCATGGGCATCAACCAAGCCGGCATCAGACGCATTGATGTTTGGGTTTGCCTCCTTTGCAAGGTCCATCTCCGGCTCACACATCGGCAGCACCCATGACATGCCCCATCTTGCCGAGACCGCTGGCTCATTCATCGGTCCATAGTGCCTGACTCGCCTGTGGCTAGACCACCTCCACAGAGAAGGTATTCGGTGCCTCTCATAGTTCCTTTCTCATCTGTATTAATTTCTGATGAGTTTCATCTTCAGCTTCATTGAAGAAATTGGTTAAAAAGTTCAAAGATTGATGTTCAGTTTTATACGAAATAATATTATATAACAGACAATAATATTCAGACCCTCATTTATACTCCCACCATAGATAAGGGAACCAGGGGCCCCTACATTCGCATGTGCACAGTTTACATTTAAAGAGAAAAAGAATCTTGTGATGGACGCTGTTGGATGAGATCCAACAGGACCCATCATACTGTACTGACGTGGCATAGGGCCTCTTAACCCATAGAAATAATTTATTTTTATTTTTTTATTTCTGATAGATTAACTTGACAATTACTTTATATTCTCTGTACAAATAGTATATGTGAGTCTGAATTGTCTTTTCTACAATAGATAAGAATGGCTGACAACCAAACATGAAAAAAAGGTAATAGTTACTGTCCCATTCACAGGGTATACCAAACAATAATAGGGGTTATACCTCATTAATAAAATCTAGTGACGTTATGTTACTATATAAATCATTAGGTATAAATTTAATTATCTAAATTTAATTACTTAAGTATAATATAAGAAGATTAAATTTAAAGCAATTTTTTTCCTTTTGAAAAATTATAATCATTGAATTCATGTTTAATAGTGTCAAAATAAGGTAAAGAAACAACACTTTAAAGGTGGCTAGTTACTTTCCCATTCACAAGCATGACAAGAAGCATTACCCCCCGGATAAAGGGAGTATCATCTTTTAAAAAAATAAGAAAGATTATTCTTTGAATTTATATAATTTATTTTTAAATAAATAGTTGTGATTTAATTATTTTTTAAAAAAATTTAAAATTAGTTAAATTTTATTATTAAATTATGATTATTAATTTAAAAATAGATTATCGAGACATAAAAAATAAATATTTTTATTTTTTAGAGAGGAAGGCCCTTCCAATGAAAACAAGACATAAATGTAAAAGAATTATAAAATTAGATATTATTTTATTAATAATATTATAAAATTAATATAAATTACATACTTAAATCTATAATTTGTTTTTTTTTTTTTTTCTCAAATAACAAGAGGATTTCTCTTTTTACCTTTTTCTCTCTTCACAATTATGAGTCACTAAATTCTGTGTTTTTTTCAGCCTACGGACCTAAAACGAAAAAGACTAACGTTATGTGGCAACTTTGAGACAACTTTTAATTGAGTGTTATTAAAATAGACCCATATTTTTAAACTCTACATAAATTAAATAATTAGGATTAAAAATTAAATTAATAAATAATAAAAATTAAATACTTATTTAAACCACTTAATGTAAAATCTACGGTCCATCGATCTAATTTCTAATCTTAATTATTAAGTTTATAAATAATTTAAAATTTTAAATTTACCTTAACAGCTCTATTTTCAGTTACACGATTTGTTGTCATCAAATCTACCTTTCCATATATTTGGGTTCATACTAAAACTGATAAATAGATAAAATATTATATTAAATTAAGTGACTAAAAAATATCCAATGATTAGTCGCATAACATTTCCCATCATAAAATGCTACAAGTTATCAAACTACTAAGGGAAACCAATATTTCTTTTTCTTAAAAACCACCCCTTACTATTCACACATATAAAAAAATATTTTTTATTATTTATGGAGTAAAAAAAAATATTTCATCAATTACGTTAGTATAATTTTTTTGCTAAAAAATACCCATTAATAAAATAATTTCTTTAATAAAATATAACTAGATTATACAGAATTATAAACTGTTGCCGTTCCAAAAAGATAATTAATGTGTGGAACATATTATATAAGACAATCTCAACAAAAAACCCTAAAATCATCTAAATTGAGCATAGTTTCAATATCATTTCTGCACACACAAAATTCAAAAAATTCATATACAACCCTTTTACAGCCATCTTTTCATGTATCAATAGTGTGTGCATTTTTTCAATTTTCTTTTTTTTTCTTTTTTTGAAAAAATTTCTTTCTACGTATAAAAATTAATTGTAGAAATATTGTAAAAACTGAACAAATAGAGGGACCCCAAAATCTCACTCCTACACGGCGTGCCATATGTCCCAATTCCCAACCAACAGACACTTCAACTCAAATCGTTTTGATAAAACATTTGAAGGCTTCTTTCATTGGCTTCAAAACAACGAGCTTTGATCACATTCGTAGAGGAACAATAACAGCCGGCATTCACAGACTGTTGCCGAGTATTGAATCAAGAACGAGAAAAACCTAAGGCCAGAATTGTGAATAATATATTAATATATTCATGTTACATTTGATTGTTAAAATAAAATAAAATAAAAATAAAATAATTATTTTAAAAAATAAAAAATAATAAAAATAAAATTAAAATTATTATTCACATATTTAATTATTAAAATAAAATAATATAAAAATTAATATTTTATTATTTAATTTATAAGATAATATAATAAATAACATAAAAATAATAATAATAATAATACGTTGTAATAATAATAATAATAATATATAAGAATAATATGTGAGAATAATTATTTTCACATAAATTGTGAAAATATTTATTTTTGATTAAATTTATAATCAAATGAAGAAATATCTATTCTCAGGGAATAAAAAGGGAATAGAATTTTTATTAAAAAACCAAACATAGAGTTAGAATTTGGTTATGAGAAATGGTGCAATCTCCATCAAATTTTTGAGAACTATTACGGTCCTCTTAATGGATAGACTTTTATATCTACCTAATAGTTAAAATTAATAATTGGGTAGGTAAATGATAGATGATTAAATAAATATTTAAATCGCTTGGTAAAATCTCTATCATTTAATCACTCTATTTTTAATTCTAATCGTTTGGCGGATAAGGCGGCCTCCCTACAAGAACCATATCAATACACCAAATTTGTGCACCTCAGCTTTCTTTCTGGGCAAAAAGATACCAATATGTAGAATCAGACTATCAGAATCCCAAATAAAGTCACTAGGACATGTTGACAGACCATCTGCATATAACCTAATGAAAATGCTTTGGTGCGATGGATTTCAGGGGCTTATTCATTATCGTGGAAAAAGGTCCCGCCAAATAATCGAAGGAACGAGGAAAGAATTATTCAGCACCGCATAGAAGTTGTGAGCATAACAAGATTTTATTGTTGCGATTGTTGTGTAGAAGTTGTGAGCACTACACTTGCCATGTACAAACACATTCATAAAACTACTTATTTCATGTAGCTTTTTCCAGAGGAAAGCTTTTGAGGAGGGGAGGGGAGGAGGGTGTTCACTAATTTTCATTCTTTAGAAGAGAGAAACTTACGAATAGATGATGCATATGCAAAACAGGATTCAGCATCAAAAAGCTAAGGCTTGGTATTCTTAATCTCCTACCTCCTCACCCTCTCGCCAAATTTACCATCTCTTGATTGAAGGAAGAAAATATCTATGTCTATGTCGGTTGTGGCCATATCAGATTGGATATAAAAAGAAATTGAAAATCAGAATCCGGAGGCAAATATCGAGTATATCGGCTGATATTTTGGAAATCAGGCAACATATTAAGATTTTGTCGAGATATAAGGGAACCCATTACTTATTTATATGGGCTCATATTTCCTTCCATAGCCATCTGATTTGGACTAAGACCATAACCTTAACCAAGATGAGGCCTCATCAGCACACCCCAGTTTTTGTAAAAGCAAGGAGATATGACAAACAAATTGACGGAAATATGCAACTCAGCTATGAGACTAGACATAGATTGTTGGGAAAATGCATAAGAATTTACCTCACAAAGAGAATACAAGAACAACAAAAACATTGACATGGTTAACAAGAATTGAAAAAAAAAAAATTAGACAATTTCAGGGCACAATAAAATGTAGACTGGGGCATGGAAGAAAGAAAGATTTTTGTCATTTTGGGTCACTGAGAGGTCACAGTTGACTCTCATTATTTCCGGACATTCTGAATCGTATAACAAATGAAGGACAAGTCAAAAGAAAAGCTTTACTTTTTATCTATTGAACTCCTTATCAATATTTCACTTCAGGTGATATTCACTCGGAAAATCCCAATGCTTGTTGCTACCCAGCTTCTTCCTAGTCTTGTAAATCCCAGATAAATATCCTAAAAAGCTTTAGACAGCTGAGCAAATCACAACGTAGGGATCCATAGGAATATAGCAGAAAGAAAACAAGTTCAGACCTTCAAGGCTGCAATTCTTTCTCTGCACAGTTTCTCGACATCTGGAGCCTGAAATAGACAAGCAATCCACGGTGAAGAACAAAAAAAGAAGGATAAGTATGCATGACAAAGAAGAGAACCCAAATTCAACTTACAAGTTCTCTCTTCAACATGAGCGTGCTCTCTCTCTCTCTCCCCGCCCGCTCTCTCTCTTGATGGTCTCCTAGTCCAATGATCAGCAGACAAGATTTTGAAGCATGGAAAATGGTGGCAGCTCTGTAAATCTTCACTATCCCACGTTAAAGATTGGGGGACCAAAGGTGAAGGGATTGTTTTTTATAGTTCAATGTCAAAACACCAAGAGTCAGCAGTTCAACTTGAATTTTAAATCTCGAATATCGAAGTCTTATGAGATTGCATATATAAAGGGCAGACCAAACACTAAAGAAATTGTGGTCTAAAAGACAGAAGTTGGGAGCTTCAAATATCACAGCCTGCAAAATTATTTGGAGAGACTATTGATGTACTTTTTGGGATTGAGGTTGTCTTGACAGAAAATATGTGGGTTTTTGTAGATAGGCAAATCCTTCAATATCTGAATTAATTGTATCTCAACTTCACCGAGCAAGCAGAATTGGATCTCAACTCCATTAAAAGGGAGAATTCTATTTTTCACTTGAGAAAAACGAGCTAACAATATGAACTTTGTGTTTTCGTTGCATGAAAACTTTACATATCAGGTGATAAACTATTTCAATTTACATACTCAATGTTCACCAATAAGATCTGCTCCCTCTACATCAAAAATATCCAAATAAACTCCTCCTCTTTCCTTTCTTCCCCTTCTTTCTCTCCCCAACCTGCAGAAGAAGTTCAAACCTTCATTAGCATCATTTGTTTGCATATGGATTAAATCAGAAGGATACGAAGCAGTGAACTTTAATGTTCAGTAAAATATAATTGAAAAAAATTTGACATGGTGGAGAAAATTAATGAATACAGCATTTACACATTCAAGCACCCACCATTCACCGGGGATCATTTCCAATAAAAATGTAAAAATCAAACAAATAAAAAATGAAATTCTGACTTTACTTAAGCATGGATAAAAAGCTGACATGATTAGCACATTCATAATATCAGACAGCAGTCAGACGTACAGGCGACAATGGTGTGGCACTGTGACAATATCAAATGGTGGGATAGTATTTTTATCATCCTCTAAAGTTTATTATTCTTCAAACTAAATCAGATACAACCAAATTAAAATGCTGAGATTCTTCCCTTCACATTATTTTCCTAAAAGTTCCTATTTGCTCTTTGTATTTTTTATTTATTTATTTTTGGGTGGAGAGGGAGATGTGGTGGTCATGTTAATGCTTTGGAATTTTCAGTCAACATAGAGATGTGTATTTGCGTCAATTGTAAGTCTTGTAAACATTTTTCATCACCATCAAGAACATATATTATCCACTATTTTTAGCCAATCATGCAAAGAAATCTGAATTAAACAGCTCTTCAAACTTAAATTGAAAGCAAATTGCAAAGAAATACCAAGTTACCTTGACCATGAACCTCCTCAATGTGAGTACAATTGCATCTCTTAAACTGCAAAAGGGAGAAGAAAGCAAAGAACTACACATAAATAGTCCTCCCATGATTCTCAAATCTGGCAAGATATTTTGGTTAAAAACATTGAAGAAATCTACAAGAAGTTTTCGATCTCTGTTTTATCACTATTATTGTGATTTTGTTGTGCCAGAGATCTGCGAATACAAACATGAAACTTCACATATTATCTAACCATCAATGGTATTTCATGGAACACTATTAAATTGCCCTCCTCTTCATTGATTGTTTCCTACCCTTTCCTATTTTCCAATGTTAATTATCTATTCCCCGTAGGTTCTTGTTTCTCTTTTTTTTTCAATATATCCAATCATTTCCTTGTGAGGGTTATCCAAAAAATATTTCTATACTTGTAACACCATGGCGTAGAATTAGCTGGTGCCTAACATCCAATGAACCCATAAAACCAAGTTGTGTGGGGTTTATCAGAAGTAACAAGAAATTTTCGAATTGCCTTTTATTAGATAGGTGTGAAGACAATTCCAACTATGGGAGAAACATCAAGCACCTGTGAGGAAAGATGATGGCAACATGTACAATTGCAATAGATGTGAGGCAAATCTAATGAAACGCCAATTTCAATATCTAACTGCACTTCAATCTTCCTATCTCTCAGTTCCATCAAGCCTCGTTCTGCTGTTCTCTTTACTATAATCCTCACTTTCCCTATATTTGTTAGTTTGTATATGGCATACCTTGGCCAAGGGCTTCAGCAGTAATTTTCATAGCAAAAAAATGTCCACTCCCTTTGATACTTAGAAGCTACAGAATATTTTTAGGTAACAAAAATAAGGAAAAAACAGTACCTACTAATCTTTGGTATGCTTCCCTCTGCTCGCAAAATATGCACAACCCCGTTCAAAGTGCCAATTGAAAACTCTGAAGGATGTCCATAGATTACGCTTACCTGCCACAGGAAAGAGAGGGAGAAATTAAATGTTGAAAAGCCTTACAGAAAATGGGATAAAACTGATATCATCTTCTGCAAAAATAGGACACTTTTTCGCTGTATCTTACAACAAAAGGAATGGAAATTGGTGAAAACAACTGCCCCACGGAAGGAAATATATATAAGAAATTGCCAAATATTTGGAAGAGATTCCAAGGAATTCCCATGCAAACAAAATACTTGGCAAATGCATCCATGGATCAATTGGTGTCTTTGCAGTATTGACATATGTATGGCAACTGATCCGATCTTTCATCTAACTGCTGCATTTAGATTAGTGAGAAAAAAAAAATGCATAACTCATTGAGACCAACTACAACATTAATATAATTTCTTTCTTTATTTTCTCTTTTTCCGTTATGGGATTTTTTGGGGTGCAAGGGAAGGTGTGTTTGTGTGGGTATTAATGTGGTGGTTGTAAGAATCTGCACAAGATATTTATCCTCCCTGATGATCTCATGCTAATCAAGATGTATTTAAACTCCAAAGACAGGCTAGGTAGAGTGCTGTGTATATAAATTTTCTGATCATTGTTCTCCTTGCTTCAGACAACCCTAAAAGAATGAGAACAAAAGCGACAACTAAATGGAAGAGGGAAACAAGAGAAGTAACAAAAAGGGCAAGAGAAGTAACACAAGGATCCCACATGCAGGGTCTGGTGAGGGTCGAGTATGGCCATATTCAAGAGTTTGGCAGCTTGCTCCTGAGGTTACTAATTTGGAGTGTTGCAGTCTTATTCTTGTATTATAGATAGTGTGTTTCCATAATTTAAACCC
Source organism: Nepenthes gracilis (assembly GCA_033239525.1). Lineage (NCBI taxonomy): Eukaryota > Viridiplantae > Streptophyta > Magnoliopsida > Caryophyllales > Nepenthaceae > Nepenthes > Nepenthes gracilis. Next base: position 18,599,024 of record BSYO01000007.1, read on the forward strand.
CTGACTTTCATATCACAATAAAGCAACATCACCTTTGCTCCAAGCCTCCCCATTGAAACAACAGAAAAAATAATGATAACAATATAAGCAAGAGAAGGTTCATATTAACATTATCCAAATGATAGGACATGATGGGTATATTAAACAAACTAGCTGCTGGAAGTTGGGCAGCTACTTTCCAAGAGGGAAATCAGGTTTCAGCTCCCACCAGGATGCATATACAAGTCTAAGGAGACAAAATTGGTGAAATTGAAAATTAGATGCTAAGCCAATGCCCAAACTAAACCTATCTTCTTCTTCTTTTTTTCTGTTCAAAAGATTAGAAAATATGATTTTACATGAGAGAAGTTGAATATACTGCGGAGGCAAATAAGAATTGGAATAAACATGGAGAAATAATGTTAAAATAGAAGCCTTAGTCCCTATTCCATTTCTATGAATAGAAGTAAAACAATTACTTTTCCCAAAACCTTTCCTTGATTACTAGTTTGTAGTTGAAAACTCCAAAATATCAACCACACAAACTTGTCCATCATACCAGAAGCAACTAGATTTTCCAAGGACACTTAAAAGTGTTGTCCAAAGCTCCACTGCAGCCAGCAATGAAGGGAGAGATTACCATTTCCCTTGCAAGTCAAACATATGCAAATTTCTAGGTTCATACCTTGCTTGGTCTTCTAGCAAATAATTCCAAAGTTTGAATTTCCCGGGACCATATAAATAAACTAAAACCTAAGCCTCGTACATTGTCACAGATAGATACAAGATGAAGTTTCTTGGAGATAATAGATATGTATGGCTTAACTATATATGAGCTATGCCCTTCCAAAATATAGTATCAAGAAACAAAAGAAGCAAGCCTTTCCCACCTGCTTGTAAAGTTGTGATTTGTTTACTGACCAAAATAAGACTCTGAAACAAAAGTACTACAAACACTGGACCAGCCACCCTTGGGGGGGATGAGAGGAAGAGACCAGAAGCGATTGATCCTCCCAGAAACAAGTGAAAACCATCTTCCATATATATTAGACAATAACAATGAAAAAGAAATCAGCTACCTGAAAAAGAAATTTGATGAGACTACACGTAGTAGCTAGGAAGCACCTATCTCTAGCCTTCTGACAATAATATTGGAGGATAATTCTTATTTAAGTTCTGTAATCAAGGAGTTTTCTCAAACCCAGAAGAAAGAGTAGCTAAATCCTTCCGATACTTCTCTTAAGAAATGACCAGCTAAACTAGTAAACTATCTTTTTACAATCTAATGGGTATGGTAATCCATGGACCGACCCAAAAACTCAACCTGCTGAAGAAAAACTAGCCCAGAAAGCCGCAGCCTAGCAAGAGCTCCTCCAAGCTCGAGATCCTGAGTTCGTAGCTGTACGGCCCAACACTGTCCAATAATATGGGCCATCAGGGTTGGCTGTTGAACGATCCCCATAGGCACAGCTTAGCCCGTTCCAACTCAACAGATGAGTACAAATTACCATCTGTCACCATGTGGTCCTTCACGCTTGCAGGAGTACGAATCATAGGCGGCAGCCACCATCCTGTCACCTTTTGGATTACAACGATTCAGAGCACCATTGGTGGAGCACGATGACGGCTCTCCAGAGGGCACAGGCCATAGCACCTGCAACACACAATAGCAAACACATGGTGTTGGCCACTCACAATCGCATAATCACGGGGCCCCGAGGCTAGCTACCCAGCGCTCACTTTATAAGATACATCCTTTCATTCACAGAAAAATGAATTCGGATTCTGATTCAACTCTCAACCTTGATACGTAAATCAATCTAGCGAATAAGCAAACGAGCAATCGAGCGCCTAAGCATTCGAAGACCCTGGGAGTTACCCTCTCTACCTTACACAAAAGCCACTCTCTCGCAAGAGCAACCCTCAAATCGAAAAACCACTCTTCGACGAGTGCACCCTTCTTAAAAAACCACTCTCCCAAGAGTGCAATTCTCATTCTCAAAGCCACTTCCCTTGAGTGCAAATTCCTCTAAGTTGCTCACCTTTCGAGCGCACTAAATGGAGCTTAGCCCTCTATGAAACACTCAATCCCCTCATACTCGCATCTACGCATTACAATCTCTCATCCTCCCATCTTTTTATTCGACAAAGAAAGATTACTAACTTGAGCAACAAAGGACATATCGGGAAGTGAGTCCGACCATCCTCTGACCTTTTATTTGTTAATTGTAGTATGCAGGATCTAGATTCGAAGTAACATAGGCCAGACCCGCTACCAGTCGGATGCCCAAATTAGACAGCTCCTAAATTTGTTTAGTAATTCAGATCCAATGATGCATCACAATCTCTCTTTTGACCTTAGATCAAAAGGCATAAAAAATTTCCTTTGACCCCTCCAAACTCTTAGCCACTCGAGGGAGTCCACACTTTGACAAATAGTAAGGAGAAACGTGAAAGATAATGCAGATGAATGTTCCACATCCAACATTGACAACAAAAAGCCAAAGTAATACAACTGGGTCAGCTATATGAATTCTTCTGGGGTCCTCAATAGCCAAAGACAAAAGATATATATGAGAAAACAAAAGTAACAAGCAGTTTCCAAAAGAATAGCCGGTGACAAAAGATTAATATGGAAAACATAAGTAAAAGTAAACGAGCCTCCACTTGTTTCACGAAATAAATCCATAAACGGTGAAGTGAAATGAAAAAATTGATCTGTGGATAGTATTGTGGTAAAGGTCATAATAGCAGAGGAGTTATTACTGCAACTTGACTTGTCCATGCCATGTCCCTCAATGACAAATATGGAAGCAAAGAATTCCAAACAAGAAGAACCCATACGCTACATTCATTATTGAAGCTTAAGTAAAATTCAGGTAAGAACCATATAGAACAACGGAACGAGAGCACTAGAGCAGTCTTTCTACATTGTAGCTGTTTTGCAAGGATCCCAATATCTATCAGAATACAAGAACTTTAATCTCTGTTGACACAACCTCCTCATTGCCTTGCATGAGCATCCACAAAAAATAAATCACAAGTTAATCATACTTAATCTACGCACTTCCTAATAATACTTTCATGAAAAGGAATAAACCTTTCTAGGTTTCACTACTTGATCAAACAAAAAGCAGGGGATCTGAAAATATGCAATTCATAGTTACAGTAATGCAAAGGATCAGATTGTTTTGCTGTCCTTAAGTAGAAGGATCACCTGGAAAAACACATGATATCAGAATTTGTAACTGCTACCAACTAAACCCTATCAAAATTGATTTTTTTATTATTTTACCCCTGTTCAAGTCATAGGCAATTGATTAGTCCCCCCTTCTCCAAGGAGAATAAAGAACATCTCAAGGCAATACGAAGGATGAATCTGCAAAACATGGATCTGAACAGCAAAAATTCAGAAATAGAAGGTAGGACATCAATGGAAGAAGCCTGATCTGGTCAGGTTCAAGAATGCCTAATGGCTGCTATGATACTAAGCAAGCTCAATCCATCTCATTCTTCTATGCAAAACAAACATGAAACAGCAAGGCACAACATCGAGGAATAGATGCAGTTGAACAACTTGACACGTGCCCCCTTCTCCACAATTCTATATAAAGCACTTAATAATTCATGAATTATTAATTTTCTTTTGCATAACTAGTCAGGAATTTGAGAAAATAACTCTTAAAACACAGATGACAAACATCAAGTAAACCAGAATCATACTGTTGTTGCTGGCAAGAATTTCTCATTAATAACACCAATAGGTCCTCTGCAGTTAATACTGTAACTTTCACGCTTAATGGCCAAAGTAGCCAGCTCCCATGTATTGGGAGAACCAGTCTGCAGATTTATCCCACACATGAATCAGTTAGCCTATATTAACTTAAATGTATACCAAAAAGACCATATTAACTATCGGGAAGAAGAAAACATTGCCAGAGATATAAAAGCAATCTTACCAACAGGGATACAGTATATGAAGCATGACCACTGTACAAGTTCTTTTCTATTTCACTCTGCATTGCAGGATCTGTAACCAACAAGGGGAAAACTCATATGAACAACTGCAATGACTATATCTATACAAAAGCATCTTTTGATGGAGTTCCTACAATTTGCAGGGAAAACTATTTCAGAGAACCAGATGCATAGCAACCATCTGTCGGGGAAAAAGCAATCGCTCTAGCTAAATGAACCACCTGACGCATATTTTCCTTCATCAAACATAAAGGTCATTGCTATGAATAGCTATCATGGAACAGGTGAACTGCAAGAAAATTGATTCCATCTTCTTGCCTCTCTTAAAAAAGAAAGAAAAGAAAAGAAAGGAACTATGCAATCAGCAAAAACATAAAACAAAAGGTAAGGAGAGAAGCCAATGGACAAACCACAAAAAAACTATAGTAAGGCCCAAAGCTCAATTATTCACTGCCACGAATATTTAACAAGGAAAGGCTGCAGTAAAAGCGCATATGCCAATGACTGCACCGCATACACAAAGCAATGAAGCTTGTACAAATACAGGAATATGTTCTTTGCGGTGCATGTCTTCACATATTTATGTTATTTTCATCTATGATTTATATTATGACTTTTTTAGTACAAATGCACATGATGAAAAATCAATATCAATATTGATATTGGTCGTAGCCATATCGATATCAGATATTTTAGACAATATGTCGATGTCGTATATATTGGAAGCAAAATTTTTTCTATGAATCACAACCTAAAATGAAAATATCAAATATCTGATATATAGGCTGATATTTAAAATACGGCCAACATATCGAGATATATTTCCGACACGATGGCATATCTCGATTTTATTGTGATATTAGGAAATATCGGTATTGATGGCTGATACCAAAATATATCAGCCAACATTTCATTCCACAAAGAATTACACAGCCTTTTAAAGAGCCAATGCAAGCTTTCAGATTCCCAATATTACCCTAGATTATTAAATGACAACTCCCTGAATCATGGACAGGGAAAATTTAACTAAATTCTTTTCTCCAGGAAACCTGCCAACATGAATATATTTTATCTGCTCATCTGAACAGAGCTCCACAATACATGCATTTTAGTATCTTTTGGGATTCTGGGCTCCATAAGAATGAGTCTAAGTTCAACCCATCAAGTAGTTTTTCTTAATCTACTTCATCATCCACTAAACATGACTATCTTATGTGACCACTCAAGACACATACATATACGTACATGAATAGACACATTAACACTAGTGTGCGTATGGCCTCTCAGTTATGGCAAATGGCATACTATAGTCAGGCTAAAAGAAGTTCCTCATAATTGAAGAAAATAATGACAAAAGATAAATTAAGACTATCTGTTTGAGGGCAAAAGCCTCATTTCCAATGAAAGAAGTGAAATTTAAAGATTTTCCAATTCTCATCTTTACATCTCAAACTTATAGGAAGACAGCAATTCACTGACATCTGCAGCACACGAATACAAAATATTCTCTTTTTCAAAACTCTTAACTGTTTCTACATGTCTACAAGTCAGAGAGGAAGATCACTACCCACCAACATATTCAAAGACCAGCAATGACAGAATAAAATTTGTTCCCCTTCTTCCTAAACCCTCAACTGTCACTGAATCTCTATAACTCAAATAGGAAGAGGGCTAACATCAAAAGCTGCAGCGTGTGGCAATGAGCTACAATAAAGAAGCCTCACTGTCTTCCCTCAACAGCTGCAGAGACCAAGAGTAAGCATCAATTAAAATACACAATCTCCTCCCCTCCCCCCTCTACCAACAGCTATAGAAACTGAGTGTAAGCATCGATAAAACTATTTTTCTCTCCCACCCACCCACCCCCCACATGCGCCAAGCAGTAGACAAAGATAAGTCAATGAATAAGGAGGTCAATACATTTCATTAAGAGCATTATTTACTGCACCAAAAAAATGTTCGTCCCAGCCCAGACTAGTAAGAACAATGAATGCAAGCACTACAACCATCAGTTGCACCATCACAAAACTACACATTAGAAGACCACTTCAACCAGAAATAAGATTTATCAATATTGCTGCTCAATGGTTAATATTAATCAGATTGGAAAGCGGGGTCAATAGCACCAAATGTCATACATCTATAATAGGTGGGAACTTAATGGCAACTGAATTACAAATCTGGAATTGAAAATCACAAAACAGCATAAACTCTGGAATTGAAAATCACGAAACAACACAAACTAACATTGTTAAACTTCCCTTTAAGCATACTTAAGAAAACAAATGAATCACCTACCACAAGTGATCTTTCTATTTTCATTTGCAAAGACCTTTACCAGTTCTCCCTGAAATTTCAAAAGAAAGATCAAATTGAGTAGAACCACCAAAACAAATATTCCAAAAGTAACAAATAAAATTTGATTATCAAATGAGTATCAAACAAATTGATGTAGGGAATGAGAAAAGTAGGGAAGAGAGATAGAGGGATAGAGACAAGAACATAGATATTAAAGGGGTAGAGATAATAAAGAGAAGAAACCAAGGGAAGAGGGGGAATGAAGTCACAATTACTCAATTGCATTCAATTTCTCAAAACATTCATTCATCAATATCCCTTAAACAATAGAAGTAGAGTCCTTATATAGAGAACCCAAATCCTAAACTAAATTGAAAAAAAATATAACTTCCTAACTAAATATGACTTAAGTTCCTTAAATAAAAGAAAATCTCAATCAAATAAAAAAAATCAAATAAAATCACAATATAATAAAGGCAAATAAAATCACAATCTGTCAAATAAAATAAAATCAAAGGGAATCAAAATAAATCTCTTCTAATTTGGTATAATTTAGATGTCCGCATCAATTCTCCTCAAGTGACTAGAACTCAACCCCATCAAGTTAAAACTTTTATAGTGAACTTCCCAACCGTAAGTCGAGCGACAGTGCAAGCGACTGCCACCGTTGATAAACACGTTGGAAGGGAGACGAAATTGGACTAAGCTGCCAATGTTGTCTGAAGGAACAGGACTTGGGCCTAGAGATATGCAATCCTGCGGACTCTGATAGAGTTACAATATACCTGAGTCAAACGGGTGGCGTGTCTCGCGAGCAATCCAAGCAGTCTCAGACTCTATCTAGCCAATCCACTTGACAAGGAAGCGCTAAACCGCTTCATCTCTGGGAGACATAAGCTGCTCATCTAGAATAGTATCAATTTTATCATTATGTGCTAGGAGGGCAGAGAGTTGTATAGGAAGGAGTGAACATGCAATATATGATACATCTGGGGGCACATCAAAGGGATCAATCGGTGGATTAAAACTACCTTTAGAAGCAAGGAAATGTGTACTATAAAAGTAATATAAAAATCAAAAGGAGATAGAATATCAACAACATATGCAATTGGCCCAATCCACTGTAAAATCTTAAATGGACTAGCACTACAAGTATGCAATGTAGAAAAAGGCCCATATAGACGCCACTCTGGTCTAATCCAAACCATAACATAACCTCTAACATGAAATGCAACATGTGTCTTATGCATATTGGTTTGAAAGTGATATGAGGCATGAATTATTTCCAAAGGTTTATTAATCTCGATTTTTAAGTCACGAAAACATGGTGCAAAAATTTTGACCGTCATGGACGCACGAACACGTGAGGACATCAGGAGAAGGCCTAATGGTTTTGGAAAGGCCCGAGAACAATATCAGCAAACACAATAGACTCAATGATAGCTAAATGTTTAAATACTATGAGACTAATAATATATAATCCTTTTATCTCTACAACAGCCTCTTTTCATTGAGAGTCATCAATTTTGGAGGTAAAAGATGGATGTGAATTTTCTTACCTTTATGAATAAAAGAACAGGAATAAGAACGACCATTGATTGTGACATCCAAATAGTATAGCCAATGGTGCCCAAAAATGACATGACCCACGTCCATTGGTATAACATCACACCAAATGTGATCTTTATATTCTAATAATTGAATAGGTACAAGATAACGTTCCTTGACTAAAAAAATGATGTGTCAATCCATGAGATGCTGTATGAACTTGAATGTGGGACAGCTTTTAACCCCAAACGAGAAATGGTGTTAGCTGAAACCGTATTGATACAACTACCGCTATCCATGATAATCATGCAAGCCTTTTCATTCACCTTAATATAAGTGTGAAAGATAGCATAACGATACCAATCATCAACCTCTTTGGATTGTGTCCAAGTATATCATACAATGCCGAAGAATGCTAACCATGCGGAGGAAATTAGAGGTATTTTGGGTTATAAACAGGGGAAGCTGCCGGTGAAATTTGGGGGTTCCTCTACTTACTACTCGACTGTCTGTAAATGGCTGCAAGCCATTAATTGACAAGATCAGGAAACGTGTGGCCTCCTGGAAGAACAAATGGCTCTCATTTGGGGGGAGATTACAGCTTATATCCTCTGTTTTATCCTCCATCCATCTATACTGGGCCTCCATTTTCATTCTCCTCAAAGCTGTGCTGAAGGAGATTGAAGGTCTCATCCGGCATTTCTTATGGCATGGGAATATAGACGGTCGGACAATGGCAAAAGTTGCATGGGAAGTGGTATGCTCACCTAAGAAAGAGGGGGGTTTGGGAATTAAAAACCTTCTTGTCTCAAATGAGGCCCTCATTAGCCAACTTTTATGGAAAGTTGTCACTAAAAATCCTAAATCTATATGGTCATCCTGGGTCCACTCTTACCGTATAAAGGATAGATACATTTGGACTATTAAAGTTCCGGAATCTACGCCATGAAGCTAGAAGAAGATCATGAAACTTTGATTGGAGCTTCAGCACTGCGTTCGCTATGTCATTGGAAACGACACAGGAACGCACCTTTGACAGGATAATTGGCACCCGATGGGCCCGCTATGTGATAGATTTTCAGTGGGTTGAGGATTGCAACAGGTCTTCTCATTAATGCAAAAGTCCAGGAAATCATTCGAGATGGTGAATGGAATTGGCCAAATAAGCATGATATGAAGGTGCATTGCATTATCAAAAGCATGCTCGAATATAAACCCAGCCCAAATAAACAAGACTTGATTAGGTGGAATATTAGCAAAGAAGGTAGATTCTCGGTTCGCTCTGCGTACGATCTCTTTCAGGGCACCAAAGAAAAGGTGGTATGGGCCACGCTGGTCTAGGAACCGCACAACATTCCCGCTCATGCCTTTATTTTCTAGTCACCGTCGACTTAGTATCTTGGACCAAATTAGCTATCTTACCAATATCTCCAACAAGTGCTCCTTTTGCAACACTGAGGTTAGAAATCATGACCATCTCTTTTTCAAATGTGAGTTCACAGAAGATGAATGGAGACAGATATGCTAAAGGGCAGGGATGCATAGGCCATATGGTGATTGGAGGTCCAGCATTCTCTGGGCAGCCAGTAAATGGAAAGGCATTAATGCTAAAGCCCTCTCTTTCCGACTTACATTGGCAGCCTCGGTACACTTCATTTGGAAGGAACATAACCAATGCATGTTCAACAACTCCAGCACTAGAAATGAAGACCAGTTGATTAAGTAGATCATGGATTCAGTGCACTCAAAGCTAGAAATCTCAGAAGCCAAAAGTGATCATAGCTTCAAAGTGCGCTGGAACCTCTCCAATCAGTGGCTGATAGGGTTTAGCAGAGGACGCGGTCAGTTGAGGGACGCAAAAGTGGAAGACATGCCCGACGTCAGTGCAGTGTAGCCAAGATCGTAGAGGCCGTGGAAGTTGGGGGCTGGCATATTAGCAAATGGCCAAAGGAAAAAAAAAGGGCCGTGGGCGATATTAGCAACCGAGTGTTTGCATTTGGCCACAGTATCTGCAAAGGGTCAAGGACTTTGAAGGCTGAGGAGTGGCTGAAACGACCGAGGTCATATTGAAGTCTCTGATGACCGAGGACAAAGAGATATGACCGAGGACAATCCAAGAAGCTGGTAGACCGAGGTTGCTGACTGAAATAGACCGAGTTGGTTTATTCGAGAATGGCACTCTAAGGGCTGAAGTCGTTACTTATGGATGAGCAAAAATATGGCGCCTGGGAATATTAATGACCAAGGTTGTTTGAAGCTACGGAATAGGATAGCAGATCCTTTGGGTTAGATCTTAAATGTTGGTTTTCTTTATTGAAGGCTTCCTTTTCGACCTTTCCTTTTTATGATTTGTTTTCGTAGGCTCGGGGATGCCCTATCGACTGTGTTTCTTCCATCAAGTTGGCATAACACTTGGAGTTAGAACTCTGATTCTTGTAAATTATTTTTATTTATTACACAATTAATTACTTACCAAAAAAAAGTATCGCACAATGCCCAAAAATGGTATATCAAGGAAGGAAGAACGGGAGTCTAGACCGGAGGAAATAGGCCGGATGTAGCTCACAAATGTGTTAATGTCATCATCATTCAAGTCATCAAACTCCTCTAACTTGGGTTCATAGACTTGTTCTTCAAAGGGTTTCTCATTTATTTCATTTTGTCCGTCAATTAATAAAGCTTTACTCAAATATTTGGAAGAAATATGCCCAAAACCTTTACAATTGAAACACTGTAACTAAGAGTTTCTTTTCGGGCTTCAACATCTTTTCCCAGAGCTTCCCTTGTAGGGGCAACGGTGGAATAAGGGGTTCCTAAGACAGACTTAGAATTGATGGCAGGAGTGTATGATGTGGATTGACGATACGATATCCTGATAACTAATTCAAAGTCTTGAACCAAATTATATGCATGGTCCAAAATCGTAACTCCATGAAAGACAAATTCTCTTCTAAGATCCTCATGTAATCCTTATCGAAACCTACTCAACGTCATAGCCTCGTCCTCAATGATGTGACATCTTATTCGAAAATCATTGAATTGAGTCATATACTCAATTACAGACCGATTACCATGTCGAAGGGCATTCCACTTGTCGAGTAAGTTGCTTGTGTAGGAGCGGGGTAAATACTTTTCTTAAAGGCGCGTTTCATTTTGGCCCAACTCCAAACAGGGGGCACCTAACACCTAATAAAGAAGTCCTCAACACTTTTCCAATATAATTGAGCATTTTCGGTTAACTTAAGGCTAGCAAATTGAACTTTATTATCTTCTGACACACCATATCATTCAAAAAAATAATCCATATCTTGAACCCATTGAGTGAAAACTTGATGGTCCAAGCAGACGTCAAAAGTAGAGGCATCCAATTTGATATTTTTAAGGAAGTGGTCATCCAGGTCCCGCTCTTAATCATAGTGTCGAGGTCTGTAATTGCGTCTACAAGGGGCTTGACTATCTTATCTGCATCGGTGAGCCTTATTATGGAATGCATCAAAGTTGTCAACATCCAATGAGTGAGGCCCTATTTCCAAAATGGCAACTCGATTTACGAGATCTGAATTAGTTTGACGAGTCGTAGCTAGGTCAATTTGAATGGTCATCATGTGGTCTTGCAATTGTTATTGGTGGGAAGCTAATTAGGCTAATTATTGACTTAGAGTTTCAAATTGGTTAAGAGTCTGTAATTGGGTCAAAGGCGTTATGAGAAATAATGTGACCACTTTGCAATTGCATACAACACTAACATGACTAACAAGGTTGAAACCAATAAACAATATGGACAACCCAAGTCAAAATATATATATATCTTTTTTATGAGATTTTGGATGGTTTAGATCATATAAACTAGTATTACTAATCTATTAAAATGATAAAGCAATAATCAAATACAATAAGAGTGTATCAAATGTTAAGGTAGTGAGAGATGTGAAAGATTTTTTTTTTTTTTTGGGAAAAATAAAATGACACACAAATAAAACTAAATACTATTAAAAATAAGCAAAATATGCTACTCAAAAATAAAATAGAACAAACACACCTAGAGATGACCTAAACCACTTATTTGAAACTGCCTTAGAGATGATTGGACCCGCTTTTTTGAGACTGCCTTGCAATAAGGATCTTCTACTGTTTGAATTTTATCTATTGTGTTTTTTTTTTCCTTTTTTCTCCCTTTTTTTTCTCTTCTTTTTATTTTTCTCTCTCTCTTTTTTTCTCTCTTTTTAGTTTTCTCTTTTTTTTTTCACGCTCTTTTCTTTTTCTTGCTTTTTTGTTTTTTTTTTTGTTTTCTTTTGTTTTTTTTTTAATCACAGGCGGCACAAGCCCTTGGCTCCTTCAACACAGACGCAAAGAAAAAGAAAGGACATGGCTGCTCAGTGCGCACCCTCCCTTTTAGGCAGCGACGGCGGCGATGATGCAGGCAGTGGCGACAAGGGCAACTGCGACGGCGTTGAAAGCGACGTTGAAGATGAAGACGAAGACGAAGAAGATGATGAGAAGAACAAAGCTGATGAAGCGAAGGCGAAGCAGTAGATGGCAAAGAGGATGACAATGAAGAATCAGCACAACCCGAATCGGGACTTCTCTTTCTACTCCCTCTCTTTTTCTTTTTCTTTTTTGAAGGAAGGTCTGTCGTAACAGCCAGGGTTTGGTTGGGCTTCGGTTTGGGCGTCCGGTTAGGGTTTAGATCGGTCGCGGCTTGAGCATGTGGGAGGGTTTGTTTACGGTGATGGCGGTAGAGTTTGGTCACTAGGTGGTGGTCGATTAGGGTTTAGGGTGAGTAGGCAATCAAGGTTTCGGATAGTTTGGATGGTCGTTTGGGTGTGTTTGACTTGGCGTCAATTGGAGTGGTGGCGGTCGTGGTGGTTAGTGGCAGCGTGGTGAGGTTGGTTTTGAAGCCTCTGGCGGTGGCGGCTCTGTTAGACTGAAGCGGCCGTTTCGTGCTTTTTTTCCACTTTGCTCTCTCTTTCTTTTTTTTTGGTTGGTTGATAGAGAAGGGGGCTTTTACAAAATCACACCTTTTTTTTTTCTTTTGCAATATGAGGAGGAGTTAGAACTGCCAAGGCTTTGCTTGCCGAAAGGGATGCTAAACCGTTTGCGGTGGTGTGGTGATGGGATTCACGGGGACAAGACAGTTGTCGGAGGTGGTGATAGGGTGGAAGGCCGTGGACCGGAGGAGTTGGCAATGACACTAATGGAGTTGACGACTACTTGCTTTAGTGTGGAGGTGGGCGGTGGACAGGGATTTAGTCTCTAATACCAATTTGATGTAGAGAAGGAGAAAAGTAGGGAATAGAGACAGACAATTACTCAATTGCATTCAATTTCTCAAAACATTTATTCATCAATATCTCTTGATGAATGAAATATAAGTAGAGTCCTTATATAGAGAACCCGAATCCTAAACTAAATTGAAAAAAATATTACTTCCTAACTAAATATGATTTAAGTTCCTTAAATAAAAGAAAATCTCAATCAAATAAAAACAAATCAAATAAAATCGCAGCATAATAAAGGCAAATAAAATCGTAATCTGTCAAATAAAATAAAATCAAAGAGAATTAAAGTAAATTTCTTCTAATTTGGTATAATTTGGATATCCGCATCACAAATATCACAAACGAATGAGTATCAAGCTAAAGGCAACTTGACACAGGTCAAATACAATATCATCAATTATATTACCTTCCTCTTCCTATCATCCAGAGGCTGGATCTCAATGGCAAGATATGTGTCAATGTCATCAGCAGTGACGAGGTAGCTTGGTTGCTTTGCCCCTGTCATATGAAAGTGCATATGAACCAAAACAATGGTGAAAGATAGCCCACCCAAAAAACACTGTATTACCTTCTATGTAGTTAATGGATCCATCTTCCAAATGCCGCACCCACTAACAACATAGGGAGAAAGAGGCACCATCATGAGTGTGCATTTTTACCCAATATAACACCATGTACACAAGAAAGATGAAAGTTTCAAGCCAAACTACCTCAAAGTTGCAACAGGTTGTACCATTAATGGAGAAACCAGTGGCCTGGAGTTCTTGTCCAGGATAAGCTTCGCCTGATATTTGAAGGCCCTCTACAGCCGGTAATCGGTCATCTGCTGCTGCATAATGAATATGCACTATGAAATACGACATAACAATGCCTAAATCTACAGCATAAGATGAAAGCATTATTTCGCTTACCCTCTGAAAAGGAGGAAGAAGATTCTTCAGGAACTGGTTGAAGATAATGAGAATAAGAACTGGGTTCATCAATTGTGCTTGTATAAGGAGAGACTCCTGAACCCCAATTCCCCGGAGGATGTTGTCCTTCACTACTACGTCCCTCTACATATGATTCCTCCATACCAAAGCTACCGCCAGGATCCTTAACATGCCTGTTAATGGTTTCCCCATGATAATGTGATGTATGCAATCCATCACGACTGGCAGCAACTTGTAATGATACATCCTGTTCTGCAGTATTCCTGATGAACATAATCGAGGGAGATTTAACTTTCACATGCATAGCATAGAATTCAGCTGACAATCAGTAGCTAATAGAGAATTCCACAAGGTCAAAACTTAAGCCTTAAATTCTAGCTCAATCATTTTCTAAAACTTCATGTCCTAACTATTTAAAATCATCAGCTAAAAGAATCTCTTCCTCCCTTTCTTACATCAAGAGCCAAACCCTCCAACTAAAGCATCAGATCTGGACCACCAGCATGTAGGTCGAACCACAACCATCCTACAGTATCTGACCTTTATCAAGTCATTGTTCATCAGTGGTTCATTAATTGGTTGACATTTAGTATTAGAATTAAAGCCTTTCCTCATTTTTCCCTTAGCATATGCCACTTTCAGATTATCTGGTCTAAATTACACATGTTGAAAAGGGTGGCTCAATGGATTAAGCTCCTAAAACGTTCAGGAGAGATAGATGCATGCAGCACCCCTACATTATCGATTATCGAGTAATCATCGTTTGAAATCATGACTACTTATAATGGAATAATCCTATTTTCGCACTAGCTTCACCCTCTTTAGAGCTAAAGGCATAGCAATCATAAAAGATGATTGTTGAGTGGAGGATCAAGGTTCATGTCCATGCACAAAATCTAACCATATGCAAAGGAATACTGGGAAAAGAGGACCTTAACAATTTTTCTTCACAAGAAACAAAGGATATGAAGAAAAGCTTATTTTGTTGTAAATACTAGCTCTGATATTGCACCCTCTCTATCAATATAAATATGAAGCCAGCTTAAGAAAATATTAAATCATCATCTTCTTTCTTTCTCCTTTGGCACAACAAAAACACATGTAAGGGCCATAACTACTGCAACAGAAATTTTAACAGAAGGTTAAGTATTTATTTATGGGTAGCAGCATAGCACATCAAAAGCAACATAGACAAATATTTCAATATTAGGTATATAAATGCCGGAAGGCAACTTTAATCTGAAACAAACCACCATAAATACCTCAGGATGAACGACTACTAAGCTGCATTCTAATTTCCAAAGGGAATAACTAATGAGTTAACCTTTCTATTTAAAATTTTTATCGAGAGCCCACCTCTAATCAGCAGATTTAGTCATAGCAGTATCCAGATCCTTGATTTATCACTATCACTAGTACTGAAACTGTCAATATTGTAGGAGCCACAAAAAAAGGGCCAGCAGTCAAAGAGTGAACAGATTTGCATGCCACACTAAGCCCTCTATATCTACAACCTATGTGAGAATGCTCAAGCATTTGCTATATGATTCATCATCCACGCAATTGTTGAAGTGTTTTTGTGTGACATGCACAGGCGATCAATCAACAGAAGATATGAATGAAAGCAGAACCCACCAACTAATGTAGATGGCTGTAATTTGCACACAGTTCACAGTACCAATCTCCATTTGACAGGGCTCACCTGCTTGCAAGAGGTGAATACCTCCCCAAGTCATCAAGCTCCATATTTTTAGTGACAGCACTGCTCAAACCACCCTGGCGCGCATGGTACCCTCCTATATCCCAATTTGTACCCATCTGAGGCTCAGTGGCTGCGTTTGCAGGAGAATATGCAGGCTGAGGCACAAGTTCAAGTCCTTTTTTTTCCTGACAAAAAAGCATGCGTATAAGAAAAGTGGTGTGACAGGAGGAGGATATAATGCAAGGACATATGACCATACTGAAGAGAGTGCTGAACCACTGGAATGTTGAGGAGATTGCGGAACAAAACGTTGACCATTACCATCAGAACGCCATGGTGTCAATTGATAATGAGACTCTTTTAACTTTGCCTGTGAACAGTGAGAAGCAGGAATTGTTAGGAAATTTAAAATCTGACATTCTTCTAATCCCCAAAATAACAGAAAACCCTGCTCCAATCATCTTTGTCTATCTCATTCAAATATGAAGATGCTACAATTTATTGTGCTGTCATTTCTGCATGTAATACCTCAGTAATAATCAACTTCTCTTGCAGATGTTTAAACAGAACCTGCAAGTGGGAAACAACAGAAGGCAACATCACTCTTATAATCTGAGACACAAACTGTGAAACATACTTTTCCAATGTTATAAAAATAAGAGACATCCCAATGCACGCACGAAGCTGCCACATTTTAAGTTCCGAGGAAAGTCAGAGTATTTCAAAGAGATTGTTTCTATGGTTTGAAACCATAACCTCCAATTCACAATCAAACAACTTTAGTGTTGCACTAAGGTTCACTCTCAACCAATAATAAAAAATAAACCATTAGGCAAAAAACATTGATTAATTATATCTCTTCACATTTAGTAACACTCAGAGAAAATCCAAGCCAAACCTCCCTGGGCATAAGAGATGTTCAGGAAGGGTCAAGCAAGATTGGAATTAATTAAAGGCCTCGTTTGGTCGGTGTTTGTTTGGCCACTTCACGGGGAAGCTGTACTTCCCAAAAATTAGTCCCCAATTCACATTCCACATAAGATCTTCCAGAAGATACATATAGATAAGGAGGATGGCATAATCATGTAAATGATCCAAAACCAAATCATACAGACCTTGACACTGCTGACAATAGATTTGGCATCAGGAACTGGTGGCTGCATCAAATATTCGGCAAGGAGCGGCAACAAGTACGACACAAAAGTTGTTCTCTCTTGTTGTGCATCCTGAAAGAAACAAAATGTGAAAACAAATAGCCGTGCAGTTGCATATATAGAAAACAAAGTAGATACATGTCCCAAATGTTGAAAGTCTTTCTGAGTTACATGTGAAACTATGCGGGTGGATTCACAATATAGAGAATCTCCTTTTCAGGGCCAATGCATTTCAGTGTCACTTGCCTATATTTGCAAAATTGCAACTTTGTACTAAGAAATAAGAGAGAGTTACACTTAAAATGAAAATGGAGGTTAAGATATAGAAAGGAATAAAAAATTCACAATAAAAATTGATAAGCTGATTCAGAAATGACAAGTTAGCTTAAATTTGGAAGCTTTCCACAAAATTTACGACATGGATTAGAGACTTCTTCCCATAAACCCAATTCAACAAAAGAGCTATCTAAAAATAGTTAGGCATGGACCTGGATCCAGTTCAAGCATTCCACATGAAGAAGCACACGAGCAGACAGCAGAATTTGGTCAAGAATCAAGATGATTGTTTGAATTTTTTCTACCATTTATGTAACACCCCAATGTTTCAATTTGGATTTATTGGACTCTCGACCCAATGTGGTCATTAATGAAGATAATTGATGCATTATTAATTATAGATGAGCTTAGGTTAATTTCGTGTTGGAACCAAGCATGTCAGATTCCTGAAAGCATTGGAAAAAATATTTTGGTAATTTTTTACTTACAGTCAGTAAATATTTTCAGTACCTTAGAATAATAATTAAGACTTGTTGTAACAATAATATGTGTTAATCAAATTTATTAAATATTTACATTCAGTAGCTTTCTTCTTCCCCCTCACACACAATTTATTATTGGATTAACTCCCGGCTGCCTTCCTCCACTTCTATTCATGAATGGTTACAAGACATTGAACCACCAAATACAAACTTTTGAGGATTCCATACAGCAATAGACTTTCATTTTAGTCGCAAGAAATCGATTCATAAGCATGCCCCAACTAACAGCTTCAGCCACAAATATACTAGGTGAAAATTTGGGGGATAAAATAAATTATCAGGAATTGTGAGGAGTCCAGTGTACCTATGGCAAGGGAGTGTATCTGAAGGGGAGAGAGTGGAGAAGTTCCATTGCTACTCTTGCTGAGCCGTGAAGGGGAGCTGACTCTGCTGTTGCTGTGAGTGGAGAAAGACAAGAAAGCTTACCATTAACTCTTTAATTATCACATTTTTTAATTAATAGGTTATTGCCTAAACACTGTAAATATAGTACAATAACTTGTTATATAAAAAGTTGTGCTCCCCCAAAAAATTTAGTGCACTGTCCAAATTGGAATTCATTTTCGAGTGAACAGTGCTGTAAATTTAGAGGAGATGATGACCAGTGCGATTGAGGGAGGAAATTCTTGATTCCAAATTATTTTTAGGCTAATTGATATAATGTTATATAAATGTGTTCGTATCAATAAAGTTACCATTTTTATACTATGACGTACATAATATAATCTTTCAATAACAAAACGTAATTTCAATTTTCAATGTGTCAATAATTGAGCACCAAAGTTGCTTCAACAAGTACTGAAATCTGCCATTTCGGTTTTTGGCCATGGTAACAAACATTTTCGGGCCGTTCGTTTACACCTTGAATTTATACATTTTTATCTTCGCGATTATTGCTTTTGAACTATGTATTCATAGTTTAATAGTATATTGTCAGGTCTCGATTTTCACTTCTCGAAGTGATAGAAATCAAGCGACGAAATAATTTACCAACCACAGTTTGGGCTGAGGAGCTTCAGCCAGTTTGATTATTAGTTAAAATCACCAATTATATCATTCTTATTATTTATTGACTTATATTAAATTGTAAATAATTCATGGACAAAATTAGGGGATATTTTATTATCTTGGTTAGACCCATTATAATTAGTCAAGACGGTTCAAGTAAAACTGTTAATTCACAAGCTTAGTTCAGTAGTAATAAAATAGGATATATATTTTTATGGTCTTAGAAATGATATTAGTACACCGGTGAGTCTGATAATGATCGGGTAAAATATTAAGGGTCGATCGAATACTTAGTTCATTCTTATATTTTCCTAATATCCTCAGTAATTATTTTTTGGTGTTAACTTAGTTCGAATGCATGGCTTTCTTAGCTATCTATGGTTATAGTAGAGAAAATTATATGAAAATGTCACAATGTCAAAGAATATGGAATTGCGGTAGCATGATATTGTCTATAGTTGTTCAACACTAATTTTTATATCTCAGGGGGATTAAGGTCATTTAGAGAGATACTTATAGTCTTGTGAATAACATGCGTTGATATATCAATGGATATCACATCGAGGGGTGTTGGGTTTTGACATGTGGTTGAAATTTAAGTATTCTGCATCCCGTTTAAGTGTGAGTCCTAATTGGACCATGGGAATATATGCGTTGCATATTCTAGGCTTATCCCAAGGGAGTAACAAGAATAGTAATCGTTTGAATTGAGTTGAATACTTATACAATGCGGATGGTAAGATATCACAAGACCATATAGTTAATCATTTGTCAAATTTACAATTATTAGTACCTCATAAATGTTACCTAACTATTAGTGGCAGGTATATATATATATATAAGATCTAAAGAAATTTTTAAAATATATCACATAGTTGAAACATCTGTTGATATAGATTTGATGAAACCTATATCCTTATTGATATTTGAATTTGGTGGAATCCTAGTAGCATTCCTAAGGTTCAGTTGTCTTGTAACTTTTGAGTCATGGTTGCGACATGATATTAATTTCTAATAGTTATTGGTTTATCACATGTTATTATTAATTTTTGATATATATTTGACGTCATTATCCAAGATATTTTATTATATTCTGATATTATTGATTATATTTACATGCTAGGCATCTAACTCATCCTTATATTTTATTAACTTCAGAGTAGAGAAAGTTGATAACGAGTTAAACGAGATGATACATTTGTTGTGGAGATTTCAAATAGAGATGATCTTAGAATTCTAAAGCTTTATAATAAGAGATTGCAATACTCCTTTATTGTTTTTTTCATTTTTGAGATATTTTATCGAGACTACATTCCCAGGAGCTTGTGATATTATGGACATTTGTGTTATCCCTCATTTCGAGGAGTTTAATATTTATTATGAATAATATATTTATGATAAATTTTTTAGAAGAATTTATGGTTTGATTTTTTTCTCTATGGCCAGTACTAGCCAGTTGGTTGATTTGGGTTTGGGTCGCCACAATTCAGACAATGCATTTGATTTAGACTATTAAACTATAGACATTTACACACCTTAAAACTAAAAGTAATCAGATAAATTGACTTCACAAATATTAAACAACAGCAATTAGCTTCCTAGTCCAACCAGAGTAGGCAATGAATGCACAGTCCGATGTGCTTGAAAGAACCACATGGTCAACAACAGGATCCGCAACTAAAGCATAAACCAAATCAGAAAGAAATATTACCTCTAATTGATATGTGAGCCGTACATTTTCTTCGATTATGTCTTGTCTATAAGAAATAGCTTTTGATGCATCACCAACTAGGTCTTGTTGCTGCTGATCAAAGGCCTAGCAACAAACATTAATTATAGTCAGAAATATCCAGTCACCAAAAGAGTGGAAGAAGAATATCATCGATTACACTTGTCAAAGCAAAAGTAATGTTCTATGAATTATGTAAGAGCATGTGAAAATTTCAGACGAAGACCTAAAGAAGACAGTAAGGATCAAGAACAATTCCCTTCCTACCATTCGCATATGAGCAATCCGCTTCTCCAGAACATATTTTTCTTTTCGGATTTGTGCTTCCTACACATCAGAGGAAAATCAAATCATACAAAATAAATTAGCATGAAAAATATACAATTTCCCTTTACCTTGATGGAGTAATCAGTAAGTTGCTTTCGTAACTGCAAGATTTCTTCTTCACGCTCCCTAATTTTTTGAAAAAGATCCTGTACAAGAATACAAATTGGTTGAAAATTCACTATCATGCGCATGTAAAAAGGAGAATAGGAATCTTAAAAGAAAGTCAGGAACACCTGCTTCAAAAGGTTGATAGAATTATTTGATTCAGCCACAGGCATCAAGCCTTGTCCAGGAACATTTGAATGGGCACCATAGTCTCCATCTATTGGATACCTTAAGTAGCATGAGGAAACAAGAATGATGCCATCAAATTTGAGCATTTTGTCATCAAGTTTATCACGCTCCTCTGTAATGTGTACAAGCCGTAATTTCTATAAAACATCAAGTACCTGCCAGGTAATAAGGATGAAGCAGAGGGTGAAGAACGCTGAGTGAAGCCAGCATTATCTGCATCTGTGTGACCACCAGGAAGTGAGTTTAAGATCCCATTGTTTCTGCTAATACCAGAATGGTTTTCTGCAGGATCTTCACTTTTTGGAATTGCATCATGATGGAAGATTAGTGTATCTTGAGGATTGGACATGGAAGCTGTTCTATGAGCCTTGAAAAATACCTCTCCATGGTCATCATATGAGTCATTTGAGTGAGATCTTTGAGCTGTAGGTTTATCTAATTTCTGCAGAAGAAAGTAGATTCAAAAAATGTTGAACAGATGAGGAAGTAAGTTGTGACAATATAATCCAAATAACTAGACAACTATGTCAGGACTGCTGACACAAACATCTTCCAAGTGGAGTCAAAAACGTGAAAAGAGGTGTCCGTTGGAGAAAAGAAGAGATCAGTCAGACATGAAAACAGGCAAAGAATATACATGAATCACAATAAATAGCTTCACAACTGATGGCAGCATTCAAGCTGTCAAATATTTCCAAAATCTTTGGTCACATAGAAAGACCAAACCAACTGAAAACGTGAGATAAAACCCTTAAGAGCCTTACATAATAACACTTACAAGGATTTCTAGCTCCTGGTCTTTTCTCTGAAGCTCGGCCCTCAGCCTACTGTTCACATCAGCCTGCGAAAAAAGGTCATGTTAGAATGTCAGTAGCCTACTGAAACACGTAGATGAATCTTGCACAACCACCAATTGAGCTGTAGGCAGTTAGGTATGAGTATTTAGTCAATCCTAGTTATGTGCCAGACAAATTGAACCCAAGAACTTTTGGTTGTCCAGGTTGCAAGTAACTACTATGAAGTTCAACGTCTCTTTCTTCTTCAACAAAGTGAACAGTTGTAGTCCAAAGTCGCCGGATAAAGCTTAGTTCCAAGATCATAACAGATTTGCATCCATCAGTCTTAAGACGTGAAGTCCTAAAGCGTCTGTATAATAATTTGTTGTGTGCCCTTGATATTGTTATAAAGATGAATGCATGGCTTACTTTTGTGATTAATTCGTTTGTATTCTTCCACAATTAATAAAATCGGCTTTCAAGATGATATATTGTTCTATCATCTGTCAAATCCTTCGACTCCGTCCACCTTTCATTGCCGGCATAAGTTTTTACTCTCTATCTTACTCCGTTGCCAAATTTCCTGTATCACATCCTAGACGAGTCACTCAATAAGAGATAATGCACTTTCAAGCGTTAGAGTTTCTATTTTGTGCTGCGAAAAGCTCTCATCTCTTCCATGGGAGTTCAGTACAACAGAAAATCCCACTAGAGCTTACGATTTCACTTTAACGTGCACGGAATACTTGTATTACGTGAGTGAACAAAAGTGAAGTTCGATTTTAACAAAGAGAAAGAGAGAAGAGGAGAGACAGATAGGACCTGTTGCTTGATGATAGTTTCAGCGGCTTCGACAGCGTTCATGACCTGAATCAAACTATAGTCTTTAGCATCATCATTTACAGATAACCCCGACAATTTGGCAGCCAAACCGCCATTCTCCATTTTCAATCCTCAATCTCCGTCTCCTTAATTTCTCATCTCCAGTCGTAGGTAACCTAGGGTCTTCGCTACTCCAAACTCCCCGAGAATTCAGCAGAAACTAAACAACCAACTCAAATCGATGACGATCATCAATCATCCTTGTCGAACTTCGTTTGATCCGCATCCATGAAGATTGCGATCTCGTGCTGGTGAATCAATAAGTATTTTACGTGTTCTTCGAGCTATGGCGATCGATCCCTGCTCCACGTCGTTCAAACTTTGATGGAAGACCGCAGAATCTCGACAACCGCAGGTTAGTCAGCCATGACATCCTTCAGAGGACGCGAACTAACTTATCTTATGACATCCAGAAAAAATGAAAATAATCGGCCTATCTGACCGACTAAATTTGGCTGGGAAAAT
The DNA here is from genome assembly GCA_033239525.1 of Nepenthes gracilis. Classification (NCBI taxonomy): domain Eukaryota; kingdom Viridiplantae; phylum Streptophyta; class Magnoliopsida; order Caryophyllales; family Nepenthaceae; genus Nepenthes; species Nepenthes gracilis. The sequence continues at coordinate 18,622,193 of BSYO01000007.1, forward strand.
GGTTTCTATTGGGCTGGAATACACAAATCTGCCCAATCATCGCAACAGTTATAATTTTATTTACTTTCAGAGCAAAATGCAACATTATAATTATATTTACATTAATTGGAAAGTCAACCAATTTAGGAGATGTTGAGGTAATTGATAAACATGAATATCAATTGTGTCATAAACAACGGACTGAAATTTTAATTCTAATTTAATACTTTTTAAAAATTTAAATTGTCATATAAATTAGAAAATGACTACTTTATTTGAATATCCAAATACAAATAAGTCCGATATTCGTAACTATCAATTAAGATTCGGTACACTATAATAAAATAAATTAAAGGTAATAAATATACGATCTACATTCTTTAATATATCCTTCAATATTCAAATTAAATTATTTTTAATATACTTGAAAAGATGTTAGAGAAGAAAAATATAGAGAATGAAAGAGAATATGAATGAGTGTATATTTGGAGAGTTATATTGCTTTGTATACTCATTTAATTGAGTAATTTTTTTCTTCCCCTTATCTGGTGAGAGATTTTTTTTATAATTAGATATACCATTTGATTAATCAACACTTAAGATTGATGCGTATACATAACATTACTTCCGATTAATGATGAGAGGTATTACTAACAGTATATAACTGTCATCTCAATTTAATAATAAAATTACCTGATTTTTCGGACACAACGTTGTTTCGGCCATTCATTATAGTCTTTTAATATCTGGATATTCAAACTATCATTTGGTTTAGGCGTTCGAGCATTATTGTTTAATGGGCTCTATAACATTTTCTGTTGGGTCGCTGGTATTTAGAGCTCTTGTCCAACTAAATATTGGACCAACCTATCTCTAACTATACCCATCATAATTAAACCCAAAAACATTAACATCAAAATCAAATTTGATAAATAAATTCGTTGATAAAATATAAAGAAAAATTAAATCAAATTAAATATCATAAACAAATTCTTCATCATAGAAATGTAATTTTCACATTGAAACATAGTAGTGAAATTTCAGTTAAATATTTTTGTTGGAATTTTTTTTAATATTGAAGAAATTTATATAAAAAAAATAAAGTTATGGACATTTAATTTTTTTCTTAGATTTTATAATATGTTATTTTTTTATAATAGATTATTAAGTTTTAATATAAAAATATAGTTCTCGTGATAGCATTTACGGTCTCCTCCCACATTGCTCCAACCTACCACACTATCCAAATCTATATGAAATGATTGTCTTTGAATATGTAAGTATTAACATTTTGGATCATATTAGGTTGTATGATAAATGGCCTAATAGATTGTGCCTAGCAAAGTCTGAATTTTATTTATTAACAAATGGTCACATGACTACTTGGAGGGAGAGGAGAGAATGGAAGCAGGAAAAGAGGGCAACAACATTAAAAAACTCTCTATATACATCCTCCCTCGACACAAATAGATAGCACACTCTCTCTACTTTCTTACAATATAAATTATTATTTGTGTAATATTGATATATTTACCGTATTAGTATTTTCATTTATCAACCTAATGTATGTGCTCTCTACATCAATAGATTGAAGAGTTATGATCACTTATGTCACGATACAATAATACAATATACGCAGGTCAAAATTAAAATTTATAATAATATTTTTATTAACCATAAAAACCCAATCTGGGTGTGACAATCATACACAAATAGGACCCGACATGATAAAACCAGTACAAAATCTCATCGAATATGAATCCGAACAAACATAATACACAACTAACTATCCACAATCACAAAAGAGGTATTGAATATAACAACAACTCATCACCATAATACTATAACTTTAATATTTCTTATACAATGATCAGGGCCATCATTCGACTATAAATAATAACCATAAAATATTTTCGAGATCAAAAACATACTCAACATAATATCTCCACTCATTGATAGAAATATCCGAGCCAGATCATGTCAAAACTCCTACAAGCGTATCCATGCCACTAGTCTGAAGGGATAAAATATAAAAATGTGATCCTAGAACTCAACAAATATTATCGTATAAAACAGTACTCATAAATTAGAAGTAGAGATATCGCATAACAATCACGTAAAATATAACATAATGTTTGTAAAATTCTTAAAAATCGAGGAGATGTTTCGAACTAAAATCATCGTTTATATCAAATAGTCCCTTTGGGACGTAATCGTAATAAATAACGATCCGGTCAAATATCATAGACGATATTATATCATATGATCCGAAGTCACATAGACCGCAACCGTCACTATATCAGTGTGGGACACATACCATCATCCGGATCTAAATTTTATAATGCAGAAATCAAGAGAAGACTGCCAAAACTAAAACATAAATTAAAACACGTTATGAGTTTATCACATATTTATACGTACGAGATATTCCTATCGTCCATCCCTGGGTCAAACCAAGTATTTCGAATCACAGTCCACCCAAATACATGCAAAAATACAAAATATATCCGAAATCGGAGAACCAAAGATAAATAATATCAACTTAAGAAAGGGTTACCATCGTCCGATAACCACGGCTATATCGACTGCGATTTAAGTGAACAGTTCAAGACTATCCATGTATTCTATCTCCATAGATTAGGAACTTACTCACTATATTTTATCACCCGTAACTTTGGGTACAACCTCAAATTTTAGTTATATATTATGACATCTGAATATATTAATTTTTCATCAATTCCTTACAGTGGTTTTCATTTAAATACACAGTGGGGTAGGTCAGCAACTAAATATTTCAACCTTCCTTCCGACGGAAGTAACCATATCATATACATCCCCGTCGAGAGTGGTACTAATATTTCATGCCTCGGATCACATAGAACAACCCATCAGATCTCGAACCTCTATGGTCCCGTAGTTACCCCGCCTTGGCAGCGTGCATGATAAATGTAAAGCATGGTTCATAGTTCCACAATATGCGGATACACAAATATATATACTGTTCAGGTATCCGAAAATCTTCCAAATCATAAATACTAGTGTAAAACTATCATATGATCAGTAAAATATTCATGTATGTACATAATTAATAAATTGATGGTATATAAAAATATATACAAATTAGTAAATTCACACACGGTGGTCAAAATATATCAAAAATTAAATCAGACCAAGAATAAGGGTAGATGATATTTGCCTCAATTTTATACTCCATAGATCTAAAGAAAAGATATATTGAATCACCCAATTGGACCTTTCTTTCTCTTGCCTCATACGTGCTTGTGCGCTGTCCTTTCTCTCTCCTCTGTGCATGGCTACCCATACCGCCGCCGCCACCTCAACTGGCGACCATTGAGGCCTCACCCGTGACTACCATCGTCGCCACCGATCTCTTTCTCCTCTCCCTTCTCCTCCTTCTCCGCTTGTAAAAAAATCAAAATGACAATAAAAATTAAAATAATTCAGACAATATCTAAAATATTACAACTTATTTTTCAATTGCCCCTATTCAAGAGGTGTGTGGAGAATAATGTGTCATTATACTATAATGTATTGGCCATACAATGATTGAAAATTAAACATCACCTAGACAGCTCGCAAATAAAAGAAAAAAAATATCAAAACTTACTCTTTTTGACCTTGCACTAGCAGTTTCTGTGTATTTTATATGGTGGAAACATAGCCACAGAACCTTCAATACCTCTCTACTAAAGGATGAGACTCAATTTACAAATATAATCAAAGATACAGTTCAGCACAAGTTCGAGATGACTTTCGTTGGAAGAAATAATTGCAATAGATCCATCATGATAAGATAAAACCTGCCTTTTATCCTGCATTAGACATAGTTACTTATTTTGTCCTCTTTATTTTTGGTTTCTTGCATGACCATATTGTAAAATTTTGAAAATGTCCTAACTTTTATTCTCCAATTCTAAGGATCCCTGTGTCCTTCAATTAAAACAATATACAAATTACTTATCCAAAAAAATAATATTAATATATTTATATTAATTTTATTAATTTTTATCTATAATTTATAAAATAATATTGTTATTTTATAAGTTAATTATTAATTAAGGAATATAATTTTTCTAATTTCAATAATTAAAGAATATGAAAAACTATTCTAATACTCTCACATCGGTTATATCACATACACACACTAATAATAGTTTAAAAATATCATAATCATAACCTAATTCTAATCGAGATACCACTATTACTTTTTCCAATTTGGTTGCCCTGATAAAATATTCTAGTAATATATATTAATTTTTTAAGATCAAATCAGTTAATAGCTAGAAACAGATCGTTTATAAAAAATATATAAAAAAATTATACATATAAAGTTATAATAACAAATGACACTTGAAAATACACCTAAAAATATAAAAATAGTAATTATTTTAAATTCAAACAAAGCTAATATTTTAAGACAGTATGGGGTTAGTAGTATTTCAAATTTTACATAAAAAAGTGCTTACGGTCCAAATATATTAAAATATCTCAATAAACTGGTAAATTTGAGACTTTTTCATAATTCAAACAATAAGTAACTTATGAATTAATACACCTAAAAAATTATTGCTTTTAAAGTTTATAAACGCCCATACACTAATTTCATAATTTTTAAAATAGTTAATACTATTATAAATAAATTTAAAATATTTAATAATTTTTTTATTACTTTTAACAATGTTTTAAATAATAATTTTGTTATTTATTTATTTAAATCATAATTTTTTATTTTTAAGTAATAAATTATTTCATATAAGACGTACATATTACGTTATTAACTTTTATATTAGAAATATTTTATAATTTATTTTTTATTATATACAAATAAATAATATTATATTATTTATCAAAATATCTTTTTTTTATAGAAGCAATTTGACATATTGTGTAAGTAAGATAAATTAAGTTATAAACAAATAAAGATCGACAATCTAATAAGATGGATTTTAATATACCAAATATTTAAGAGCACATATTGTTTTCATTCTAATTTAATCATTTTTCATAATAAAAATATTCTAACAGTCAAATTGATTATATATATTATTTCAAAAATAAATAAAAAGAATAAATATTTTTTAAAAATATTTTATTTTATTTCAGTAAACTTTAGATACTCATTACACCACTTAAAATCTACCATTAACCCAATTATTATTATTTAATAACTTGATTATATTTTTTCAATACGATTATGATTTTCACAAAATGACAAAGATAATGAAGGCAAATATATCATTTTAAATTTAAATAAATAAGTTTAAATAAATATTAAAATTAATAAAAATAGTATATTCACTAATATATTTATTTAAAAAAATTGTTAAGTTTAACATAAATATGAAAAAAATCCATCTATCATAATTTGCATACCCTGTATGTCTTGTATGTATTACAGTCAATACCGAAATCTTCCATTCCAATAGTAGAAGTAAACAATAGCGAATGTCACCGACGAGAGTTGTTTTCGCTGTACAAACTCAACATAAAATACAACAAGCTGACTTGGTACGATCTATAGGCACATTAGGCCCAACACAGTGCAGGCAACGTGCCGTATTGGCCCAACCCAAAACATAAAAAACCTATTTTTTTCAATTATCATGATCATCACCTCCATCACCATCATTATTATTGTTTATGAATAAAACTAGATTAAATTTACATTACCAAAAATTTTAATTGTAATTTATCATATTTAATTACATATTATGTAAATAAATTTTACAATAATTCATATAACAATTATATTTTTATCTGAAATGAAACTTCTAAAATATTTTTAATCTTCATGATAAACTCATTTTTTATAAAAATCAGTATGTGATTCTTATCTACCAATTAAATCAATGTCCAGTTCATTCCAATCTTAAGGTCTCAATAGAATAATTTGAGGATACGAAGCCAACATTGTAGTATAATTATTGCCCTTATTTTTATTTGAATGTTCTTATATTTTTTTTTCTTTATAGTAAGTAAATTCTTATAAATTTAACCCCCAAACTAGCAGAAGGTGTAGTAGGGAGATGGTTTGAGGGGCACTGCAATGCAAGCTTCATACGGCCCGTGTACAATGTGTAAAGGCAACCATTAATTCCCATCCAACGGTCTTTCGTTAGCTATTTTATTTTTAAAAATATTTTTTTAATTTTTAATAAAAAAACAAGGACGTTTGATGAGAATCTAACGATTGTTTTTACGGATCATATATATATATATCTTACAGGACTGTATCGCTGTGCCCTGGTTCTCATACCCAGACCATCTTTTAATGATAATTATTTGTGTTTTTTTTTTCTATGGATAATTATTAATTTGATGCCAAGTTATATTTAATTGTATAATAATTTTTAATACATAAGCTATTAAAGCAATTTATAGGTTTTCTTTCCCACACTTTTAAAAATAAATAAATCAAAGCCGTTGTAAAAGATTAGACGGATATTTTGGTTCTAGTTAATTCTAAAAATATTAACATCAAAATTAAATTCAATAATGAAAGATAGGCACAAAGTTAAGTCAAATTAAATATCAAAATAAAATTCTTCATCCAAAAATTGTACTTCTCACATTGAAACCTAATAGAGAAATTTCATTGAAATGTTTATGTTGGGATGCTTTTTTCTTAATATGAGAAAAATGACCTTTGTTTTTATAAAAAAATAAAGTTATAGACATTTTATCTTTTCTTGATTTGATAATATGTTAATTTTATAAAATAATTTGTTAATTTTTATAATTATATTTTCTTATGCTATCTTAATTAAAACATTAAAAAGTTAAACATTAAAAGGACCTAATAATTTAAGTCTATATGATACGTTCTAGATCTGAATTGCTGACGGATTAACGTGCCACTTGGTCTTTTAAGACGGGTCGAATTCAAACAGGTTTGGTATCCGTTCTAAGTAGTATTAATCCTACATACCATAATTAAAAAATAAGTTGTCAAAGGATTGGTGAGACTTGTATCTCGATTTATCCTCAATACTCAAGTTAGTAATCTTTTTCAAAGAGATGAAAAGATACAAGAATGATGGGATGTCTGTGATGATATAAGAGTATGAGGTTTAAGTCTGATTCAAAAATTACACTTGACGTGAAGTGGCTTTGAGATTGAGAGAGTAAGAGTCGTAAAGGACTTCTTTGGAGATTCTCTGGGTATAGAGTTGTTCATCTGTAGACTCTTGAATGCCTCTCTCCCTCGCTCATGGGAGCGAGAAAGTATTTATAATCTTTGAACCAACTCAATTTTATTTGGATGCCAATACTAGTTTGCAGTCATCCATGCAAATTCGGTAAGTTGTCATGGAAATTTAGATGTTAGTTATGTCAACCATAATCAGTCGAGGAGATTCCTTTCTTATTTACAACAATTATGGAGCGCTTACTATGATAGTTATCTTTGAGAAGAGATTTACTTCAACTTTTATTGTCATTTTGGTGATGATCAAATGAATATTTTTAGAGTAACCACTAGACTGTGCCGGCTGATTACAACAAGTAGTTTTAGCGCACGGGAGGAGTATCGTGGGCCATCCTGATTGAGTTAACATTGTCAACTGAGACGCTGCTTAGACCTTGGGCTTGCGGGGACATGACGTGGCCAAATATTTTCTGGATCCTTTGTTCTCCCGTAGGCCTTCACACTAAATCAGTTTATTTTTACCGTCTCCATCACTATATATTATCTATTCAATCAAATTACCTAAACTTCATTCAAATTTAATTTTTAAAAATTATATTCATCTAATTTAATAATTATAAAAATAATAGTTATATAAATTAAAGTATCAAAAACATACTCTTCAACCTTAATTTATAAAGAAGGTTTAAATATAAAATTTATACATAAAATTTATAGTAAAAATACATTTATTAATGCTTTATACTTTATAATATTAAATAAATATCTTATAATTTAGTTAGACAGAAATATTTTTAAACAAACAATAAAATGACACAAGATAAACTTAGATCGTGATCATTTTAAGTATAATAATATTATTTATAATATATATTATAACCACTCTTTATATGTACAACATATTAAAAATTTTTAAAAACTAAATAAATAAATAAATAAAAGTGAGTCTTACATATAATTTCAATTATTGATTATTCAATAAATCTCAATTAAATACCAATTTAAAATTTTAAACAATAGTAAATACAACTACAATCTGTTGGGTATTTAATATTTATTTAAATATTATGATCGAAAAGTTTTAGAATGTAATTTAAATACTAATAGTTTTATCCTTATTAAATTATATTTATTAATATTTTTTTACAATTATTTTAAGGATAAATTAATAAATATTAACCTAAAACTATACTTTATTTACCACAATTTCAGCTGTTTTAAAAAATAAATTCCATTTAATTTTATATTTCATTATTCACACCTTTTTTTTTTTTAACTTATTACCAAAATTAAATAAAAAAATAAACATTATTAGAATGTATTTTAATTCAGTCAACTCTGCTTCTTTATATTAAAAACAAATATACCTGAACAAGTGTAAGCGAAGTTTCTGAACATTTAAGCGTAGCAGTACAGCACAAATTCTTGTTAGGGTTTGATATTGTTCCGTGCTAAATGAGCTGAGCCCCTTTGCTTAATTAGGGTTTCCCATCGATTTCCGTGAAGATTTGTCAGTCGATTCATCTCATATACGTATGTAGTATTTCGGTTGTTTTTCAATGCATTGGATTTGTCGATGGCTCGAAGCATTTCCCGCTCGCCGTCGCACCGCCGGCGATATTCACCGTCGCCTGTAAGTCACCGGCATAGCCGACGAAGCAGGAGAGATCGTAGCCGCTCTCCATACAGTCGGTAATAGTAACTTGACATTTATATTAATCAAGTGGCTCCACCTACAAATTCCTTCTCGTTCGTTGTATGAGCCACTCTCTTAAATGATCAGTAATCCAGAATTGATATACTCTGCCTCTCTATCCGGTGTACTTTTGTTTAATTATGCAATGTGCATGGGATTCGTGGCCAAACCTCAAATCGTTTTTTCTGGCGTTTTTTCCTTTTATATATTTGTGGTGTAATTTATGGTGGCCCTTTACCGATCCTTTGTTTTTGTCCTCCAAATTGATATTTTATTTACTTTTATCCAATGAATCACAACTTTCCTAAATTTCAGGAGCTCAGAAATTATTGTCCTATAAATACAGGGAGAAATAGTAATTTTATTCTGAACATTTCTCAAATATCAACTATATTCTAAACTTTAATTCGGATATTATATTCCAACTAATTAAGTAGGACCCAATTCATTGTAATTACGTCTTCAGCAGTATAAATTGAGCCCAGATAAATTTGTTATAAAATTGATCCAAATTAAAGTGAAGTATGAAGCTGATTGTCTTTTAAAGTTTAGAATACTTTTTTCCTATAATGGGAAGCATAAAATGAATAAACCCTACACTGGACGTTACTTAAAAAGAAGTAATAATACCGACCTTTTCCTTTAAATTTGATGTAGAGATAAATGTAAGAAGTAAGGCAGCGATTTGACAATTCAGTTAAGAATTAACTGTCCTTGTAGATCAAGAGGATAACCATTTGCTAATGGACCCAAATTAGGGTTGCAGGGACTACAGAGAAGCTGCTGGAATGCCTTGCGTATATGTTTTAAACAGAACATACAGACAAAATAACTAGGAAGCATTGATTCCCACTACGTGTGTAACATAATATATATACATATATGTACGTATATACATTATTTGTACCTACATGTAGACTTAAGGAAACATTCATTGAAAGTCAAGGCATAGTTTATAGCTTTTTTATTACCTTTCTCAGAGTTAACCGTGTAGATAAAGTTGGACGTTTTTCTTGGGTTTCATGCTTGAGGCTCCATTTTAAATTTTCATCTGCTTATTCTTTTCTCATTATTTGTAATTGTGACCTCCAATTGGCTATTGCCAAGTTTTATGTACAGGGTGCACAATGATACAAGCTTCAATGGTGAGTTTGTTGAATGCCCACAGTAGAAGTATATCATACGAGATTCCAAAAGGACTACAAAATGTTGATGGGTGATTTAGAAAGCTGAAATTTAACTTAAGTTCAGCTGTCAAATATCTCTTCCAAGTACTCTCTCTATATTACTCTAAAATGTGTAGTGAAGTTTCTTCTAGTAAGAAATTAGAAACTTGAAGGTCCAGTTTCAAAAGTGCTTCGTGTCTGCTGAGTGTGTACTGCATAGATGCTAAATTTACCTACCTCATAAGATTCTCCCTCTTCTTCAAATGAATGTCACTGCAGATCCCTCACATGTAGTAATATATTTGAAAACATTTGAAGCTTGAAACTCTGTTGAATCACATTTTGTAACTGTTTTTGGTAGCTGCCAATTTTGAGAATTAAACATAATGGATGCATTAATTTAAGGTTCATGAAACTTATGGGTAAATAAACCTAGTTAATGTATGTTTAAGTCTTTAGTTTATTTAACGGACGGTTAGCACATTTATATTTACTAGATGCATTAAGGTGATTAATTTATTGAGATTATGCATACATCCAAGAGTAGTATATATACTCGTGTAATCTTTTGATATTTGCAAGAGTATATATACTCGTGTAATCTTTTGATAATCTTTTCTTCCTTTGTCTCTCTACAAATTCATCTTCTTATATTCTAACAAATTGGTATTAAGAGTGCCAGAATTTTGGGATCTAGGAGATGGTCAATTCTAGTTTTCCATTTCAATTCCCTTGTCTTACAAAAGAGAATTATAAAAATTAGCGCATTTGTGTGAAGGCTTTGCTTGGATGCCAAGATGTATGGGAGATAGTGGGGAGACGTCATGACGAGTGCCCTTTTGACTTTTATTCAAAGGGAGACTTTGCAAAGGATGCGAAAAAAGGATCAACTGAGTACTTAATCTTATACATCATTGTTTTTATAATGCCATGTTTGAGAGAGTAGCTAATGTGACCACCGCAAGTAAGGGAGATTTTACGAAACTCCAACTAGGAGTTGATGAAGTGAAAAAAGTGCTTCTTCAAATGTTACGAGGAGAATTTGAAAGTTTACCAATGCAAGAATCCGAATCTACTACGGGTTTTTTTTTCAAGGATGTTGGTTGTTGTATATCAAATTTAGCGGGATGAAGAAAAATTAGAGAATGTTTGGGTCATTGAGAAAGTCATTTGTTCCTTACACGCACAAATTTGATTATGTCATTGTAGCCATTGGGGAATTTAAAGATTTGTCGAACATAACAATTGATCAACTTATCGGTTCTCTACAAGCCTGTGTAGAGAGAATCAACAAGAACAATGATGAGCCGATCGAACAAATTTTAACCACCAAGTCTTAGTAATTAAGGAAGATGATTATGGAAAAATTCAACATGGGCACGGCTGTGGTTAAAATCGATGGAGAGGAGGAAGAGGCTAACGAGGTTCTCTAATCTGCAACAATGAAGATATGGGTCAATCCTCACGAGGACGCGGTAGAGGAGGTTACTTGAGGCAAATTGATAAGTCTAAAGTCTGATGTTTCAATTGCCAAAAGAACGGGAATTATGCTCTGGAATGTTGGAGTTCACCGCGCAATGTTTGAGGAAAGGCAAATTTTGTCTAAAACGAGGATGAGCAAGCCACTTTGTCGCTAGCTTATTATGGAAGGGAAAGCCAAATGAGTTTATAATACCTTGATAATATGGTAAGCAATCACATTGGAGATAAAAGCAAGTTCGTGGAGATCAATGAGTCGGTGACTGGATCCGTTACTTTAGGGATTACTCCAAAGTTCCAATTGGAGGCCAAAGTATGATTTTATTCTTACGAAAAAGTAACATTTTGAGTTTGGGAGAATTATTAGAGAAAAACTAAGAGATTCACATAAAAGATTATAGTCTTTTACTTCAAGATGATTGGAAGAATGTGATATCCAAGGTACCCATGACAAAAAATAGAATGTTTTTGCTTGATATTTAAACTGATGCTGTGAAATGCCTTAAGACTTGCATCAAAGACACTTATTGGCTTTGACATATGAGGCTTGGGCATGTTAACTTTGTATGCTTGAAGTTGTTACACCAAAAAGGGATGTTGAAAAGCTTGCCGTCTATCCACTAACTAAATCAACTATGCGAATGATGTATTGCCTGTAAGCAATTTCAAAAGAGCTTTTCTAGAGAAGCTACTTCAAGAGCAATTCAAAGGAAAAGAATGAGACTTGTGAGTTAGCAACCTTGTTGAAGGGACCAAAGCCCATTGGTGTGAAGTGGGTTTTCAAGGAGAAGAAGAATGCTAAGGGAGAAGTGGAGAGATACAAAGCAAGGGTAGTAGCCAAGGGCTATAGCCATCGCCTTGGGATCGACAAGGGTGAGGTATTTGCACCTATTGCCCTGTTAAAGATCATTCGATTGTTATTCACACTTGCAACGCAAAATAAATGGAGGATTTGTTAAATAGATGTTAAGTTAGCTTTCTTGAATAATATCCTTGAATAAGAGGTTTATGTTGAACAATCAATGGGTTATAAAATAAAGGGTCATGAAGACAAAGTATTGAAATTGAATAAAGCGTTGTATGGTTTGAAGCAAGTTCCAAGGGTATGGAACAACTGCATTGACAAACATTTCCAAGAGAATGGATTCACTAGCATGCCGTTGATAATAAATTAGATGAAAATGAAGATACTTTGATTGTTTGTCTACATCATGTTGATTTGATTTTTAAGGGCAATGATCCAACTATGTGTGGCAAATTTAAACATGCTTTGACTAGAAAGTTTGACATGACCGATGTTGATTTCATGTCTTATTATCTTGGGATTAAGATCAAGCAAACAAAGAATGGGATTTTTATCTTCCAAGAAGGATTTACCAAAGACATCATTAAGAAATTTAAGATGGAAGATTGTCAATCCGTGAGCACACCATTGGAATGTGCCTTGAAGTTGTCTAGAAATGAATTTAGAGAAAAGGTAGATTCTACTACTTAGTCTATTAGGAAGTTTGAGATATTTGACTTGCACATGACTAGGTATTCTTCTTTGGACTTGGACTTGTTAGTTGGTTTATGGAGACATCGACCATGACACATTTCAAAATAGCTAAATGAATCCTTTGTTATATCAAAGGGACAGTTATTGGTGTTAAATATGTTGTATTGGGTTGGCATGACACGGGACAAATATATCCTAGCCGGCATGGCACATGGCACACCTAGGTTGGGCTGAACGTGGCTTATGGCCATACCGTGCTAGGCACGACTCTAATATTAAAAAAAATAAAAAATATTAAAAAATAAATTTATATAAATACATTATATTTATTTATGTTGTTAAATATTTTTAGTATTATAATTTATAAAAGTAGTAAAAATATATCTAATTATAACTATTTAAAATTTAAGTTTCACTTATATTTTTTACCATCATGGCTTTTAGAGTTATCCTTTTTACTAGAATTTAAAATGATTGGATTTCTGATATGATCTTTTTGTGTCTAATCAATTCTTGAAAATAATACATATTTCTACAATTTACGGTGTCATCCTGCTTCTTTTTTGTCAACTACTCAACCTCTGACTCTATAGGCTAACGTTGATGATGTTGTACTTGTTGATAGGGCTAAGAAGTCCCATGCCATTGATGCAAATATGAAAAATGTGTGCCCTTCAGTTTTTCATCAATCCAACATTTGGAACTTTGATTTAAAATATTGGAAATATGGTTCAACTGTAAATAGTAAATAATTTTTGTCGGTAATATATTTTCACTAATTGAATGTGTTCCATGTCGAACCTATACCAAATAAAGCAAATTTCATTGGCCACCTCTACTATTGCTGCTTATTTCCTTTATTGGAGTGGATGGTTTTGGTGTTAATTATGATACATATAAGTTGTACCTTGTATAAAGGTTGTGATAAATACAAGCTTTCATTTCTTCTGTATTGTTGGTCATATTCATATTGGTGGAGAATTTTTCAAGACCACCTGCATAAATTCACACTAGGGTCCATAATTGTGGTAAGGCGTGCAAGTATTGAAAAATTTCTTCAAAATTTTAATTTTTTTCTAAAAATATAGTTAAATATAATATTAGTAAATATGCTATTTTTAATAATTTTAGTTTTTACTTAAAATTATTTATTTAAATTTTATATAATAAATTTACCTCTATCATCGGTATTATTTTGTGAAAATTATAATTGTTCGGAAAAAGTGCAATGTTGGCCATAAATGACAATAATTGACTTAACAATATATTTTGAGTGATGTAATCGATATCTGTAAGTTCATTAGTAACAAAATGAAATGTTTCTAAATAATATTTAACTATTTTAATTATCTTTCAATCGGTATCCATAATTGATTTAGCCGTTTGAATATTTTTATTATAAAAGATGATTGAAATAAAACAAAAAGGATACATGGTCTTCAACATCTGATACATCGAATTCGATCGTGTTGGGTAGTGGACCTTCATTTTCTTGTAGTTTAGCTTGTTTTGTTTGCATAATGTCTTAAACTACTACTCCCGAAAAGAAAATGTTTTAATAAATAGAGTAATATTTCTTATTTTCTCCGGATAAGGTAAAATAAAATGTAAAATATTCTTAATACAAATGTCAATAATATGATATATGCATCTTATATGGAATAGTTTACCATTCACAATTAAAAAAAAAAAACTGTGATTTAAATAAAAAATAGTAAAATTATTATTTGAAATATTATCAAAATTAATAAAAAAAATCTTATTAAATATTTTAAATTCATTTATAACATCATTAATTGTTTTGGAAATTATGAAGGCAATATATGGGTGTTTAAAAATTTTAAAACCAATAATTCTTTTTTATAATTCTTAATTTTTTTAAAATTTAATGTGTTGTAATACAAATATATAAGGTAAATTATTACGTGACAACTACATATCACTAATTAAAAAATATTAGTTTTTATGTGTATTAATTCTGAAATTAATTCTTATTTAAATTATATAAAAAAATATGAATAGTTTCACATTTAATAGTATATTGGGATATTTTTGTATATTTGGCCTGCAAGCGTTTCTACACGTCCCTTTTGAACTTATAATTTTTCACCATGAGAAAAGGACTCTCTGATTGAACTGTATGTTGTGCCGTTCCCTCCTAATTTTGCCTCTGGTCATATTGAAAGCTCCTAGCTCTACACTACCTATAAAAGTTAGTTTAGTTTAAGTTAAGGATAATTGCCGTCTCTCATACTTTTCTATGTATCTCTTGAAGTATCTTGTACTCTTAGAATTTTTGTAAATATAATATTTTCTTTATTTTTTTTTACAAACGATTCATTTTTATTTGTTAACTAATTTACTTTTAAAAAATTCTCATATACTATTGAAACATTTTCTATAGGGTGGCTAGAACTAGGAGTAGCAGTGGTATCTAGGGTAAGTTGTAGTTCTAATATTCCAGAACCACTCTCAGTGTGTATGTGATGTAATCGGTATGAGAGTATCGGAATAAATTTTTTATGTTTGTTCATTATTGAAACTAGAAAAATTATATGTCATAATTAATAATTAACTTATAAAATAGTAATATTAATATATAAATTACATATAAAAATAATAAAAATAATATGAATATATCAATAAATATCACACTAACATCACTTGTTGTATTGTAAGAAGGAGAGAGTAGGAGAGATTAGAGTGTGTGTGTGGGGGGAGGGGAGGGTATATTTATAGTTTGTCTAATTTAATTTTTTTTAATAAAGGGGGGCAACGGTGATGTGACTATTGTTGGGCTTCCCCTCCCCTCTGCTCAATGGTCATGTGACAGTTGAATATATATAAAAAATTTGTGTTGTGCCGGCTAACCCTGGCTTGGCACTATCCAAGGTGTCGGGCCATGCATAGTTCACCACGAGTCATGCCTAGTTCACCACGAGCCGTGCCTTGCCACGGGGCAAGGCCCAACTACATCTCTAGGGACAATTGGTTATGGCCGGCTTTATTTAGAAGTTTATGGGCTGTTTTGATAATGACAGGGCTAGAGATATTGATGACTGAAAGAGCACTATTGGTTTTGTTTTCTACATGGTGAATACAGTTTTTAATTAGCGTTTGAAAAGCAACCAATTATGACACTTTCTACATGTGAGGCCGAATATGTTGTTGCTACATCTTGTGCCTATCATGTTATCTAGTTGAAAAGATTGCTGATGAATTTGCAAATGTTACAACTAGAAGCTACGGAGATCTTTGTTGATAATAAGTTAGCAACTGCATTAGTGAAGAACCCGTTTTTCATGATAGAAGCAAGCATATTGATACTATGTATCATTTCATTTGAGATTGCATTGCAAACAATGAGGTGGAGATGAAGTATGTGAAGACTCATGATCAAGTTGCGGATATCTTCACAAAATCGGTAATAGTATGATACTTTGACGAGATTGAGAATGTATGTTCAAGCCTTCATTTTATTTAACGGATGGGTAACGTATTGGATGCATCAAAGTGATTAATGTATTGAGATTATGCATGTGTCCAAGGGTAGTATATATACTTATGTAATCTTGTGATATTTGCAAGAGTAAGAGTAAAGTGAATACAAATTCAAGTTTAAAATATTTTCTTCTTTTTTTTCTCTACAAATTTGTCTTCTTATATTCTCACAGCTAATTATATAGGTTATGGGATTTTTGAATATAAGCAGAAATTAATCTATTGTAACAAGGTATGTACTATTCTATCCATTTTCTAAGAACAAGCATATAGAATGTCATGCTTAGATGGTACTGGCTTTATATAAAAAGTTTGTTTTTTTCATGTCCATTCAATATTTTTAAAGGTGCTATTCATGAGCGCCAAGGCGTGCCTTGGCTTGGGCTCAGAGTTTGATGCCTTAAGATATTTAGGTGATGTTTATTCCAACATGCGAGCACCTAAGCTGTAGTGCACGCTCTTTTTTTTTACGCTCAAGGTGCACGCCTCTTTTAGACTCAAAATACGCATTTTGGATGTCTTATAATTTTTTTTTTTAAAAAGTAATTGTTTATTTTAAATTATCTATTATGTATAACAACTTATAATACAAATTTAGTATTTGTGAATTTTGGATTAATGAAAGTAATAGTGGCCTGTTAGAAGAATAGTTGGAGATCATAATAGGGATAATAAATTTGTATTTACAGTTGTTTTTCGACAAAAATTTTATAGTTAAAATGGTTGGAGTAAATAAAACTATCCATCATACTAAATTGAGAAATAGTGTGAACATTGAATGTAAGTGCTTCTAGGAATATTTTATTGCAGTTTGTAAATTATAAATATTTTAATTTAGAGAGACATGTAAAAATGAAGAAATAATTCTAGTCTATAAGCTAAGGAATTTTTGTTTGATAATAATGATAAATATTAGGCTTTATTGTGGTATTTTGAGAATAGTAATTCAAGTTTGTTAATAAATTATATTATTCTTACACATTTGTGGTGAGTTGTATTTCTTAATTGCCATTTTTATATTGTTAGTTGAATTATGAATTTATGATTATTATTGTTAATATTTTTTTGTACTTATTCTATTATGTAGTAAATATTTTTTAGTGTTTCTTATTTATTATTAGCTTTAATAATTATAATCATTACAAGAATATTCTATATATATATTTCAAAAATAGTTGTCTCACTTCCATCAAGCATGCGCCTTGCACCTTGGCCCCAAGAATCCTTTGCACCATAATGCACACTGTGCATTTAACAACCCTGTATCTGCTTCTCATCGGAGTATTTTTTAGAATTTCGATTGGCATGCAGACCAAGTTCATCAAAATGATAGAAAACATGGAGCTGAAAACAAATCCAACCCTTGGGACATATACCTTAGTCAAGTTTACACTGGCAGATTGATTTTGTGTTTTATATCACAGACGACGGAGTCGTTCTAGCTCCCCA
This sequence comes from Nepenthes gracilis, assembly GCA_033239525.1. NCBI lineage: Eukaryota > Viridiplantae > Streptophyta > Magnoliopsida > Caryophyllales > Nepenthaceae > Nepenthes > Nepenthes gracilis. The sequence continues at coordinate 18,640,129 of BSYO01000007.1, forward strand.
CTGCATCGCTCAACGACAAGGCATCGCAAAAGTCGTTCTCCTACACCACGGCATCACAAGAGGAGAAGAAGTAGGAGTAGTTCGTTGCCTCCACGAAAATCACGTAGTCCAAGTGTTGCATCAACAGAGCGTAAGAATGCCATTCAGAAACAGAAAAAGGAGGAAGAAGAAAAGAAAAGGTATTTACATTGCTATCAGGCCCCTTTGTATTTATTCCTAGTCATACAGAAGCCTGCCTGGATTATTCATTCTTGTTGTTTAATTGAATCCCCTTTTGATTTCTACTGAATGACCCAATACGCACAGCATTTTGTCCACACGTTATACTTCCTTCTATGCACTTGTTCTGTGAGAAGATAGAAGTAGACATTGGGCTTGAAGTAGTATCTCTCTGCCTTCTTTAAACTGTGATCATATCTGTGAGTAATTAGGTCTAGTAATTTGTGTGGATGAATTTTATTTGGCCCAGAAAGGGGGAAGAGAGAAAGCTAAATGTAGTCAGAAATATTTGATTAAGCTCCGACTTCCAGAGAATTTTCTCCGTAGTTGAGAAGAATGGTAGAAGTGAACTCATATAGCTCAAATGAATTAATAACATATGATAGGTTTATTTAGTATCTTATGAGCAGATTCTGATTTTTGTTTTTGTTGGATTCATAGTTAGATCTGGATATGCTATAGGTTGCTTGAGATTCTTTGCAGGCTTTTCTGAAGGAAGCTCATATCATTGGCCCTGATAAACTCCACTTATATACTTTTTGCTTCTTGTCCACCATAATGTGTACCACTTCTGCTCGTTCTAAAAAATATGATTGTGTAACAAGCTTCTGATATTCAGTGGTTTTTGTTAGAAAATAATCATAGGTGTCCAACATTTCCGCTATAAGGTAGATCTGCAGTTATTCCCCCGAGATAAAAATAATTATTGAATAATCTCATACCGGTGGCAGCTTTGAATAGATTATGTACAAATTCTCTTTCTCTGAAATAAAGAAGGGTTCTGTTCTCCAATATGTACCATTGAAGGACCAAGCTATAAAAATCTAGTGTTACTAATGTTGAATCTATGGGTCAGAGGTGTTAGAGAGGTATGCATCAAATGGTCAAATGCATGAGCTGTTATGTGGCCAGCTCACTGGCGGAGTTTCTTTAGTAAGTTGTTATGCTGGAAGTATATTTTGGCAAACGAAATATTCCTTTTTTTCTGAGAATTTTTGGAAATGGGGCTGAAGTATGCTGTGTCATTTTGCTTGTTCGCAGGGATGTGGTATATTATGCTTGACTTAACATACATTTTCTGTCAGGCTCCAACATGAGGTGGAACTGAAGCTATTGGAAGAGGAAACTGCAAAGAGGATAGAAGAAGCAATACGAAAGAATGTTGAGGAGAGGCTGAATTCTGAGGAAGTCAAGTTAGAAATTGAGAGGCGTATAGAAGAAGCTCGGAAGAAATTATTTGACGATATTGTCACTCAGCTTGAGAAAGAGAAGGAAACTGCGCTAATGGAGGCTAGGCAGAAAGAAGTGAGTATCTTTTATGCATCATTTATGCCATTTTTTTTCTGTAGGGCACTTTGGCTGGATTTAAGCTGACTTGTCGATCTAAATCAATTGGTGAAATCACTTTTGTGTAGCTTGTTCTAGTGTCTAGTGGACTTCTTACTGAAGTTTGATGGAACAACTTGATTAAACCATTGATTTGTCTTTAACGTTGTTTCTGAGTGAAGATTGAAAATCGAAAAAAAAAAAATTGTTATGTAGGAATTGGTTATAGGATTGACAGCCATGTGAAGTTCCTTTTGGATTTGTTTACATCTTAAAAAGTTTAGAAGAAATAAAATTAATAAAAAAATAATAGTGAAAGAAAAAGAATTGAAAATTACTTTCTTTAAATATGGATATTTTAATTCATGTTTTTCATTAAATTTTTTCCTTGTGATTTTCCATGCACTTCAAACATGAAAAAGGAGTTTCTATGAGTTTTCTTTTTATTTCCTTCAAACTTTCATAGATTTAAACAAGGCCTTTATGTTTATGCTAGCTTTTTGGGGCATGAGATATGTGCTCAATGCTGTATAGTTAGTAAGTTGCTATGTGATGGTAATATTTTCCAGGCAATCAAGCAACCGCAATGAGAACTATCGTCTTTGATACCTGAGGTGAATAATGAATAAGTGTATCAATGCATGAGCAAATAAATTAACTAGTGAATGAGTCATTTTCATTTGCAATGGAAGTATGAAGATATTTAGTGATGAGTATTCATATGGCCATTAAATCAGCTTATCTTGTTTAGCACTTCTCCAATTATATCCATTGCAGGTGTCGTGCTGTGCAATAAAATATCAATTAATATATATCGATATTTGGATAATTATATATATATATATCAGATCACCAAATACTTTCTGACATATCCGTCAATATTTGCTCCTCAAGTTTCAATTCATATATATATTTTGCATCGAATTCCATATATCTGATTCCGATACTGTTAGCCATTATTTAGAAGTTTGTGAAAGCTTAGTGAAGCAGTCTGTTTTTAATTTTCTATTAAGCGCCAATCTGGAGTTAGTAATTGATTCTATTCTGCGGTTTTGTGATATAAGGCACCCTTTCTTGCTCTCTCTCTCTCTCTCTCTATCTCTCTCTTGCTGATGTGAACTGTTATCCTGCTCGTATTTTCGTGATTATGTCCCCAGGAACAAGCTCGAAGAGAGAGAGAGGAACTAGACAGGATGCTTGAAGAGAACCGAAGAAGGGTGGAAGAGGCTCAGAGAAGCTTAGCTCTCGAGCTCCATCGGAAAGAGGAGGAACGGCAAAGGGAACTGGAGATGATCCAGCGACAAAAAGAAGAGGCTGCTCGGAGAAAGAAACTCGAGGAGGAAGAAGAACACGCCAATCAGATGTTATTAGGTAAAAATAAAGCTTGGCCAAAGACATCTTTCGGGTTTGATCTGTAATAACAATCCCATATAATTTTAGAGATGTTTCTGTCATTTGAACCCATAATCTCAAAATCACCATTGAGCAGTCGTGAGGTTGCTTCATGAATTTTTTGAGGATTTGCTATATTTCTTAGATGTGTAATTTCAGCAGTTAGAAAGTGGCAGGCCGAAATTAAGTTTTGGCTCATATTATCTCTCAATATAATTTCAGTAGGATTTGCTACTCAGGGTTTGTCTTTTGGCTTATAGAGACTTTTAATGAAATGAGCTCATGGTTTCTCCCTTTGGCTATTGCTTTAATGTATTTTCACCATTGAATTTGTACTTTATTTAAAAGGGTGACCATATGATTATGTAGATTGATGGATTTTCGATTTGATTCTTAAGATTTATATTCACTGGGCAAATTATCTGCTCTGTCTATACCAGTTGCTGTAACTACTGGAATTCCAAATCATTTTGGGAGCTCTTGTTCCATGTCTCAAACGGTGAGATGTCCTCATGACCATTTGAACGGTTCGGATTATCAGATGAGTTAAACATGTTTTAATGCGCTATTATCATAACCGTTCAGATTGATAGGATAAGATTTTTATTGTTGTGGAGTATGATAGAGGAGACAAAATGGAAAGATTATAATAGGGTTTGATTATAATAATCTATAAAGGAAAACTGGCCTAAGATTTAAATTTGTATCAAGTGTGAATTTGTTAGAATTAAATATAAGTCGTATTATTATTATTATTATTATTTTTTATGTCTAGGCATGGAAGTTATAGATCAGAGAATTTGAATTTGTGAGCTGCTATTTAATAATTTGTTTTTAATTTGTTATTTTACATGAAAAAAATTCTGTTTGTTACATATCTATATAATCTATATATAACTCCTTTTTCATATATAAAACCTTTAAAAAAAATAAATAAAATGAGCTTCATAAATAAAAAACAAAATTATAAATAAGTTGTAAGAAAATTTAAAAAATCATATATAATGCTGATTTTTTTTTTTGTTTTTTTAACTTGCGCAAATTTAATACGAAGAGCATTGTTCTCTTTTATAAATTTAGAGCTCATTTACCAATTCAATTCTTTTATAAATTTATATAATTATTTTTTCTAGATGGGTTCGGTAAACTCGACTCTATAAAAAGGTCTAGATGAAATAAATGTCCAATAAAATTCAGCTCAAAGATGGCCTAACGACTTAAAGATTTCGACCCAAAAAGCGAGCTCATGTATCATGCGTAATTTATCTGTCCGTCCTTATCTAGGGGACAGTTCAACATGTAGTTACACGATCTCATAATCACAATAATAACCACCTACTTCCCGGAAGCAACCTACAATAACTGCGTTTATAAATTCTATTAATGGGTAGTTAATTCAACCGTCCACCACCTTTACATATTCTATTTTATTTTTTAGGAAAAGGGGAGAAAAAATGGCCGAAACAACCGGAGAGAAAGAATCCAGAGAATGGGAAGCCAAACCTCTAAAGTAAACATCTCATAACTTGGACAAGAGACTAGAATGCCAATCACATCTATCCCAAGGAGGCCAGCCCTCCATCATCTCAGGTGGCGGCCAGAACAATCTTTCAGGAGTCCATCCAAATAAAGACTCTCCTTCTAGGACATTTTCCATTCAAGTGACTACCATCCCTCCAAATCACTCCATTGATCCTTGGATGGCGATACAATTTGCGCATCTAAGCCGCCACTCTGTGGGCGCACTTCATAGCCACTCATCAATTGGATATACCCAAACTCTCGATCCGCCAACACATGTATCTATGCATTTTCATTGTATCTTTCTATTTTTTAGAAAGACATTTGATTTGAGCATCGGAGGATTTACTGTAGCAGCGATTCCTGCCGTCCTCTGACATTTTATTTTTAATTGTATTGCACAGGGTTCAGGTTCGAGGTTATGAAGACTCGATCCATATCAAATCAACCCGTGTGAAGATCCAATTTACGGTCCTCGAATTCATAGGATAATCCGAATTCATGGTATGCAACATTTCTATATACATATTTTAAATAAAAATTTAAATAAAGTCTACCATGACATAAAAATAATTATAAAAAAACTTATATATATAGTTTTATTAATTTATTTATCAAAAGAATTGTAAGCCCAAATTTAGCCCCGGGCTTCAATTACCGAAGGAAAAAACTTTGCCCCGAGCCTTCAAAAACAATTGATCGGCGTGATCGTTGAGGTCTGCTGGAAAAAGCTTTCCGGAATTTTGACTTCTGGTAGCGGAGAGAGCTATGGTCTCAGATTAACTGAGCCATTCAATTCATGAAGCCCGATTTCTCCGGCGTTAAATCGGTTTTCTCAACCCAGTGAGTCGTCGAGTGAGGCGAGCCACCAACGGACATCATCTGAATGGTCGTCCAGTTTTTTACACTTCTAGAATTTGTTTTCTCTCTCATGGCGGATATTTTCATTTGATCTGAAACAAATTCCGAGAAATTGGGTCAATCTACGGTCAGATCTTAAATCTTATTACTTTTGATAGTAATTCTAGTATTTTTTTTTCTACAAGTTTATCGTTCAATTTTTTTTTTTTTTTTTAAAATTTGGGGGTGGGGGGTGAATGACGTATTTTTGTAGATCCTGTGTGCGGAAAATCGGTGGTTAATTGTTTTGCTATTTGTCTGCATTTGGATCGGAGTAGGGTTTTGTCCGCATTATAACTGTGAGTATGCAGAGGGGAATTTAAAGCAGCTATTTACCTATGAAAATTATGTTGAAATAAGTAATAATTTATCATTGGTTGATCTGATGATTGAAGAATTGGGGAAAAGGTCGATTGATATCCTGCCCATACTTATAATCACGAAAACTACCGTAAGGAGTGTTACTGAGGCGCTGGCTGAGATTATATATCAACGAAGTATTGTCATTTTTGGCCAACAAGAAAGTATGTGTATTTTTAGCATAATTAAGTGATTTGAGACAAATTCTGGGCATGCTATTGCTATGAGTTTGAGATTATATTTCTTGAAAAAATTCATCATAACAGTACCTCGGTGACATTCCTTAGAAAATCCTGCACCGGAACAAAGTAACATATGGAGGAAAATGCAGTGGGAACCTTGTGTTTCTGTGCTACTTTTGTGGTTTCTAATTTTTTGCCGAGATGTAGATTGCATAATATTGGAGAGGAAAGCATAGAAAAAAAATATATATATATATAGGGGGAATAGACTAGACAGGATCTAAAAAATTAGATCAATTCATTTTCCTGGTTTTTGAAAATTGCATTGGAAAAGAAACCAATGTACTTATAATTGAATTAAGCCATAACTTTTCTGATAGTTTTCCTCTTTGTAATAGATTGCCTTATGTGTATATGTTTAGATAAAACAAACATAATGAAACCAAATTAAGCCTTTTCCTACTAAGAGTTTTTGGCTTCCATTCAACTCTGTTGTAGGTTGTGCCAATTACTAAGTCTATAGAGTAAGATCATTCCTAATAATTTCCTTGAAACTCTCATTTGGTCTTCCTCTACCTATTCTATAATAAGCTTTTTCTAAGTTTTCACATCTTCTCACATACGTACTGGAAGGTCTTTCCTTTATCTGATTAAATCATTTCAAAAGCACTTCATTTTTGGTTGATACCCCTGACTTTCTCCCAGGTGACATCATTATGTTTTCATTTTGAACAGGAGGACTACAACTGCCCCACATAATCAATACATGTTTTATCAATTTTCTCTTTATTTGAAGGAGATCCTTTACATGATATGGTTGTTGTAGGTCATGTAGTAGGTGTTTTGAAGTTACGTGTAGGTAGGAATCACAGATGCCTCATCCAGAGTATCATTTGGACACACATCTAAACATTTACTTATTTCTAATTTGCAAAGGACACGTTTGGGACATGGGAGACATTTGATATTATTAGGACATCCTGGAGACATGTTTAGCTTTTGTTCAAGCAAGCAGTGGCATTTTATTAAAACTTAGATATTTCTGTGTTAATTAGCAAAACATCCAAAATATAGTCCCTTTTGAAAGGAACTAGCCATCCAAACCCATTACTCAAACCATTACTTAAGATAAACACAGAGAGTTTGCTGTAGTCCAACATTCATTCATCAAGAATCAGAAGTAAGAAAGATTAGAAAAGTAGATGTGTAGGCATGATATGCGCTTTCTTCCTTTAATGAGGAGCATAATGTTGGCAAAAGCAGAAAAGTTAAGCAAATAAGATCTAATGATCCCTAAAAGATTTATTTTCTGGTACTGTCTGTGACTCTGGAAGCTGAAACCCCAAAGTCCATTCCTATTTTGTGGAGCTTGGAAAGTCGGCTTTGCATACCATTTAGTATTTGAGAACCACATGTCGTTACCATGAGAGGTGGGGTAGCTGGGAGTTGTGAGGTCTTGAATCTGTTTGGTTTTTTGGATTTATAGAATTTCAATTTCAAAACCTTTGGTCTGGAGAATTTAGTTTAAACAAATCCAAATTGATTGAGAAACCCATAGTCTTATTTAAATTCTTCAGTTTAGATTAGTGTGGACTTGGAAGGTGAGCCTTGGCAGAATGATTATAGTCTCTATTGTGACTTAGAGGTTATGTGCTCAATAGTGGAAGCCTCTTTGTAATTTAGGGGTAAAGCTGTGTACATCTTATCTTATACAAACCCCACAATGTGGAAGCATTGTGAATTGGGTCATCCTTTTTAGCTAGATGCAGACTGACTTTTAAACCCCCCAAGAAAAAAATAGAACAATTGTCTGACCCGCAATGACATTAATGGCTGAGGCAACTGTCTTTTCACTAAAGTGCTTCAATTTCATAACAGCAATTGGCAGATCCAAAAAAATTTAGTGGAGTCAGTGTATAGTATGTTATTAAGAACAAAATAATGTGTGGTGCAGATAATTTAAATAAGATTTGAATAAACTGTAACTCTTACATACAAAAAAATTTATAATGTTATTTGTATATGTGCCTTTTTATTATTGAAATTAGAGTAATGCACACCATAACGTAACTCTAAATCTCAATGGTCATAAACTTCATTTTCTATCCTATTAATCCTTCTTCTTTGCTTCTAAGTCAGCCCAAATTCTAAACACAAATCAAAATTGAGCGGCTGTAATGAGAAATGACTATATGTGCCATTAATCCCTCTACACATATAAATCTAATTTGGTGCTTGACAGTCTTACCCAATTTTAGGTAACAAAGTGATTTTAGCAACTACTGAAAGAATAAAAGAAATGTTTATAACTCTAAATATCCATCAATATCTTTTTGTGCGATGACTTTTTTTCTTGGGACAATAGACTCATTTTCCAGAATTTATCGAGTTGCTGATAAACTTTATACTCTCATCTCTCTCACTCTCTCTCTCTCTCTCTCTCTCTCCAGCTTTATCAAACGATACCAAATTGGTACCTTGACCTATTCTTAAATTCTTTACATAGCGGTTTATTGTTCAATTATTGATGGGGTTGATTGAGCACACTGACTGTGATAACCGCTTCTGCTTTAAAAACAGTATGATTATTAAACATTATTGTTTAATGAATGAGATGAAAACTTGTATAATTCATTTTTTCCCTATATTGTTGTTAACTTCACTTGTTAAGCTGAGTAAAAATCCAATGAAATCTCAACTTGAACAGGCATTGGTGTAAATAATATGATTACAATTTATGGTGTTATTCAGTGATAACAAGATACATGGTCTGAAATTCTGTCTAAATATTAATCCTCTGTTTCATTCATTTAAATTGTTTTCATATTCTCCATCGGTGTAATTTGGACAGAAAATTCTCAGTCCAAAGTGAAATTGAACTCCCGAAATTTGGAAAGTCACTATGAACCCATCCATTTAGTCCAAGAATCCACAGAAACAGAATTTCAGTTTGGATTATTTGGTTTCTGGCGCAGATCCTGATGACTAAAGCCTTGAAACGGAACATTTCTATGCATATAGCATTAGTATTGGACAACTGTGTATCTTGAATCAACCTTTGACTATTGTTCTCAACTCTGTAATATGCTACTCTTATCTAACATGTTTGCTAAAACTTTTAACCTGTGGGACTGGTCTTCTTTATGTGGTGCTGAAGTAGTAGTAAGAGGTAGCACCTTGTTGTTGGTGTGATAGTGATTCTGGGATGAATTCTACAGTCCAGTACATTGGTTGTGCTCGTTGTGTGGAGACATTATTGTATTGTATTAAATTACTCAAGCTGGGTCATTAAGGCTGCAAGGTTTCTGGTGGCTTGTTGACTTGGTGGTAGGATGCTGGTCTGGGCAGTGTTTGGCATTGTTTTAATGTAATATGACACACATTGATGCAGCAGTGGTCATTACCATCAGTTACATCAGTTTTATGCCTAATGTTATTCTTAGGTATTAAATTGAGGAAGTAGAAGATGAATGTTAGCTACTTAACTAGGTGCTATTTACAATATTACACTCATAGTTCTCTTTTTGTTGCCTTTGGTATACTTGTTTTCCAATTAGCAAATCATCTATCTGCTTAAATTAGCTTCGATATAATTGATAGGTTAAAATATTAAAGGTTTATCATGTTTGTATTGCTCATGTTTTAGTGATGATGGGTGTGCCTTGGCCAAAATTTGGCATTACCCAATAGCAGCATTGAGTTGAGACATGGAGAGCTGACTGTATATATGGGTCTTCTAGAGATTCAACACAGTATTGGTATGATGGAAGAGCACGAGGAATGCAAAGTTGCTCCTTCTAAAAGGGCTTCTGTAGCATGTACTATTAACACAGAAATAGGTACTGTATTGGCAGTCATGAGAAGGAATGTCAGGTGGGGTGGTCGTTTGATGTCAGGCAATGGTCAGCTAGAGCACTCTCTGATTCAGTCTCTAAAGACTCTGCGAAAGCAAATTTTCACATGGCAGAAACAGTGGCATAAAATCAATCCAGTACTCTATCTCCAGCCGTTTCTCGATGTAATTCGATCTGATGAAACTAGTGCTCCTATTACAGGTGTTGCTTTGTCATCTGTGTATAAGATCTTAATGCTCGATATGTTTGATATGAAAACTGTAAATGTAGAAGATGCAATGTTTTCGATAGTTGATGCCTTGAAGAGCTGTCGTTTTGAGGTAACTGATCCAGCATCAGAAGAAGTGGTACTGATGAAGATACTTCAAGTTCTTCTGGCTTGCATGAAAAGCAGAGCATCATTTGTGCTGACGAATCAGCATGTTTGTACAATAGTTGACACTTGTTTTAGAATTGTTCACCAAGCAGGGACAAAAAGTGAGTTGTTACAGCGTATAGCTCGCCACACAATGCATGAACTTGTTAGGTGTATCTTTTCACGTCTTCCAGAAGTTGACAATGTGGGCCATGCATTGGCTAATGGAGGCAATTTCATTGAACAGGAGGTAATGGTACATGCTTCATTCTTTTTCTCACCCTCTTTTCTTTTCTTCCAACTAGGTTATTTTCTTATTCTTTTTATATGGCATATGCTGACCAAATTGTCAGAGAATTGTTGCTTGACCTTTGTTTTTTAAATGATTGCAAATGGCTTCCTTAATCAAACTTTTTGTTGCAAGTTTGAATTATTGGAAGTGATTCACTTTCCCTCTTCTTTGACCTGGGCCATTGGACTCGTTCATCTATTTGAAGTCCCTCTGTTTCTTTCTTGAAGTGACACAACAAGTTAGAATTGTAGATATTTCTCTTCAACCATTACATTACTTGTTGCACCCTATTATGAAGTATATTGGAGAAAATCACAGGTCAGCTCATAAAGAGTATGACTTGGCAGCCTTTTATTTTAAATTTTTACTAAGGGGGTCAGGGCTGGTTGCTGTGGCTCCTGTATAAATAGCTTAAATTGATGAATTGCTGAGCCCATTCACAGCTTCTTAATAGAAATATTGTGAAACCGTTCTTTTCTTATGCAGAATGGCAGTCTGGATAATGATTATACTCACACCGATGGAAATGTTGATAATAGGGCTCATTATGATGACGAAATATCTTCTGTGAGTTTTGCTTCCAGTGCCCCTGTTGCTAGAGCAACAGATGGAAATGCAAATGGATCTGGTAAAGGAAAGGAGGCAGATTCCTATGATTCGCATCTCATGAACCAGCCTTGTGGAGTTCCTTGCATGGTTGAGATTCTTCACTTCCTTTGTTCTTTACTAGATGTTGCAGAGCATGTGGGAATGAATCCCAAATCAAATACTCTAGCTTTTGAAGAAGATGTGCCTCTTTTTGCCTTGAGTTTGATTAATTCAGCGATTGAATTGGGTGGATCTTCATTTACCAAGCACCCTAAGTTACTGAATTTAATTCAAGATGATCTATTCTTCAACCTGATGCAATTTGGTTTTTCTATGAGTACACTTATTCTCTCCATGGTTTGTAGCATTGTTCTCAATCTATATCATCATTTGCGTACCGAACTCAAATTACAGCTGGAGGCTTTCTTTTCCTGTGTGATTTTGAGGCTTGCACAGAGCAGACATGGTGCTTCTTACCAGCAGCAGGAGGTTGCAGTAGAAGCACTTGTTGACTTCTGTAGGCAGAGATCATTTATAGGTGAAACGTATGCTAATTTTGATTGTGATATAGCCTGCAGCAATGTGTTTGAAGACCTTGTTAATTTATTATCAAAGAGTGCATTTCCAGTGAACAGCCCACTTTCTGCAATGCACACTCTTGCTTTGGATGGATTGATTGCAGTGATTGAGGGAATGGCGGAGAGAATTGGAGATGCATCTCCTGTTTTAGAGACTGCTTCTGCCAATCTTGAGGTGTATACTCCATTCTGGATGATCAAGTGTGATGATTATAACGATCCTCATAATTGGGTGCCATTTCTTCGTCGGATGAAACATATTAAGAAAAAGCTGATGATTGGTGCAGATCACTTCAATCGGGATCCAAAGAAAGGGTTTGAGTTTCTTCAAGGATCGCATTTGTTGCCCGAGGAAATTGATCCCCGAAGTGTGGCTTGCTTTTTCAGATTCACTGCTGGATTAGATAAGAATCTTATTGGGGATTTTCTGGGCAGTCATGATGAGTTTTGTGTTCAAGTTCTTCATGAATTTTCTCGGACTTTCGATTTTCAAGACATGAGTTTGGATACTGCCTTAAGGATCTTTTTGGAAACTTTTAGACTGCCTGGAGAGTCGCAAAAGATACAAAGAGTGCTCGAGGCATTCTCAGAGAGCTATTTCGAGCAGTCTCGAGATATATTTGTCAACAAGGATGCTACCCTTTTGTTATCATATTCACTTATAATGTTAAACACTGACCAGCACAACGTACAGGTGAAAAAAAAGATGACCGAGGAAGACTTTATCCGTAATAATAGGCACATCAATGGCGGCAACGATCTCCCTAGAGAATTTCTCTCAGAAATGTACCACTCAATCTGTAAGAATGAGATCCGCACTACTCGAGAACAGGGTGCCGGTTTCCCGGATATGGTGCCAAGCCTTTGGATTGAACTTATGCACAAGTCGAAGAAAACTGCTCCTTATATCATGGCAGATAATCGGCCATTCTTAGACTATGATATGTTTACTATAATAGCTGGTCCAATAATTGCTGCTATTTCTGTTGTTTTTGATCATTCTGATGATGAAGATGTCTACCATACCTGCATTGATGGTTTCTTGGCTGCTGCTAAGATTGCTGCTTTCTATCATCTTGAAGATGTTCTCGACGATTTGGTTATCTCTCTTTGTAAGTTCACCACCCTCTTGAATCCATCATATCTCGAAGAGTTTGTTATGGCCTTTGATGAAGACACAAAAGCCCGTTTGGCAACAACGACCCTCTTCACCATTGTGAATAGATATGGTGATTATATCCGCATGGGCTGGCGAAACATCATTGATTGTATATTGCGATTGCATGAGTTTGGCTTTCTTTCTGCTCGTGTAGCCACTGCCACTGCCACTGCAGATGACTCAGCCATTGCTCCTGAGCCAGGGAATGAAATGCCTTTAACGAAATCATTGTCTTCTGGTCATTTACTGTCTGCGGGTATGCCTAGAAGACCTTCAGGACTGATGGGCCGCTTCAGTCAGCTTCTATCCTTCGATTCGGAGGAGCCAAGATCACAGCCTACTGATGAAGAACTTGCTGCTCATCAACGTACCATGGAGACTATTCAGCAGTGCTGCATCAGCAATATCTTCACAGAGAGCAAATTTCTTCAAGCTGATTCATTATTGCAGCTTGTGCAGGCAATCATGGCAGTGGGGCGAACTTCCAGAGCAACTGATTCTCCTGAGGATGAAAGAGCTGCGGTTTTCTGTCTGGAGTTACTGATCACCATCACTTTGAACAACCGAGATAGGATTTCCCTTCTTTGGAAGGGTTTCTACGAGCACATCGCCAATATCGTTCAATCGTCTGCTGTGCCCCCTGCCTTGGTTGAGAAGGCTGTTTTCGGACTTCTAAGTGTCTGCCAGCGGCTGCTACCTTATAAAGAGAACCTTGTCGACGAACTTTTAAGATCACTGCAGTTAGTTCTGAAACTTGATGCCCGAGTTGCCGATGCCCACTATGAACAGATTACACAGGAGGTCGGTCATCTAGTAAAAGCAAATGCTGCACACATCCGCTCACAAATGGGCTGGCGTACAGTTCTGTCTCTTCTAGCAATTACAGCACGGCATCCAGAGGCCTCCGAAGCCGGGTTTGATACACTGTCATTCATAATGAGTGACAGGGCCCACTTGTTGCCATCAAATTTTGTTCTCTGCATTGATGCTGCACGACAATTTGCCGAGTCTCGTGTTGGTCAGGTTGAGAGATCAGTGCGTGCTCTCGATCTTTTGGCCGGTTCTGTTGACTGTTTAGTATGTTGGGCCCATGAGACCGAGGATGCTTCTATGGCGGAAGATATGGCAAAGATGTCCGAAGATATCAGGGAGATGTGGCTGAGGCTTCTTCAAAGTTTAAGAAAAATTTGCATGGATAATAGAGAAGAAGTCAGGAACCATGCTCTTCTGTCATTGCAGAAGTGCCTGGTAAGAATGCACGAGGTTTCTCTTCCACATGACCTGTGGCCTCGGTGTTTTGATGTCGTCATATTTGCAATGGTTGATGAACTGCTTGGAATTGCTCGGGAGCAATCTCCCACAAGAACTACCCGAACATCGAAGGTACGCTTATGATAGCAATCAAGATCCAGTCGAAAGTGTTTTTGCTCTTGATCGATGAGCTCATGCACTCGCTAAAATTCAGCCAACTATGGCTCGGCGTTCTTACTCGGATGGAAAAATACATGAAGGTCAAAATTCGAGGGAAGGGGAGCGAGAAGATCCGGGAATTGTTGCCCGAGCTCCTAAAAAACATGCTGCTTGTGCTGAAAACTGCGGGTGTGCTCGTGCAGGGAAGCGCCTTGACTGGCGATGGATTATGGGAAGCGACAATGTCGCATGTGAATGCTATTTCTCCCTCTTTGCAATCCGAAGTCTTCCCAGATTCAGGCGGCCGAGGGACAGTTGAAGCTGCTGCCGGAACGGCTTCTACTGATCAGATTGGAACCGTGGCTTTAGCTCCAGACTCTTAAACATAACACAATGCTGCTTTCTGGGGTACTGAAATCTACTTTTTCAAGTATTCGCTCAAATCACTCACTAATTTCTCGATCGTTGTTAATCTTATCGTGGCCGGCGATCGTTTCCCGTTGCTATCCGGCGGCAATTTCCCGTTCAAATTGAGGTAAACTGGGTTCTCCTCTTTCCTATTTCATTTTTGTACTAGCTTTGCAATACATGTACAGATGCCTGATATAAACTCTATTATTTCAAATTCAATAATGAATTCCTTTTTAATCATAAATTTGATGTTATATTAGAATTTATGTTGTGAAGATGATTAGAATTATTAAGCTATGATTTTTTCTTTACAAATTTTATTATTTTTTCATTTTAAAATATCCCAGGAAAATACTTTCTATATCACTATTATATTTATATAAATTTTTAATATAAATTTACATTTATTCAAGTTTACAAATTTAAAAAATAATGATAAGCAAAACTAAAAGAAATATCCCCGTTGACACTTCGACGTTCAAGTCAGAAATCTTCCGCAATAAACGGAAGAATGCACGTGAGAATGCAAAGATGCATTGATGAGGGAGTGTGAGAGGGATGTGATTGGAGGCCTGAGCTCCATGGATGCGCCTCCTGGCAGAGGCAACTTACCCGTACGCCCGCGGAGGGCAAATACCCGTTTTTGTGCGCCCTGCGGAAGGCGCTTATAGGTTAAAAGGGGAGACTTATAGGTGCGCTGCGGAGGGTGGCTTACAGGTGCGCTTGCGGAGGGCAACTTTAAGAAGAAGGACTAAATGGTACTAGTGAGTAAGCATTCTTGTTACCTGAGTAGAGGGTCAACTCTTGGACTGCGAGCTCCTAGCTATGGGCTAGAGGGATCGTGACTCCAAGACAGAGGGTTGAAGGCCTCCTGGTTGGCGGAGGGCTGAGGGCTTCCGGATGGCAGAGGGTTGATGGCCTCCGTACGGGAGGAGGGATGAGGGCCTCCTGGTGACGGAGGGCCGAAGGCCTCTGCGCCTCCTGGATGGAAGGCTGAGGGCCTCGTCCTCCTGGACGGTAGGGTTCCGTGCCTCTTAGAGCCGTGCCTCTGGATGGAGGACTAAGGTCCTCCGGGATGATGGGCCGAGGGCCTCCCAGGGCCGTAGGAGGGCCAAGGGGTCTCCTGGATGAGAGGAGAGTCGAGGATCTCCTGGCAGTCGGCTTGCTCTCATTGGAGATCGGCTAGCAATGGCTATGCCATTCTCCGAGCCATATGGAGCCTTATGGAGATTTTTTGAGCTTCTCCCACTTGTCCTTCAATACTTAAGGATGCTTGCTTTTATAGTAGGGTTTGTAGATGAACTGCTTCTCCAAAAGCAATGTGGGACTTTTAGTTTAAAAGAAATATGTTGGATTGTGGGCTTGCTGCGGGCCTGGCCCATTAACCATGGTTATTGGACCCATCACTAGCCCTTCATGCCGTGGATCGAAATGTTCATGATGGGATGAGACTGGTCATATTGTCCCCCTCGACTGGATTCATTTTGACCACGGAGAATCGAGGGAACCAGATTGATGGTCAAACTTGGTTGACCACATCACTTGACCCGGAGAGCGGAATAGAGCCGAAAATATGGTTGTTAGATTTCGTTGACCAATGCGCTCAAATCCGGAGAGCATGCGAGTTAAAAAGAACAACCAAAGTGCTCAAATCCGTCGGGTAGAGCGGAGACGGACATGGCTTTGACCGCAAAATGCTCGAATCCGAGGAGCAGTTCAAAGCCGAAAAATTTTGTTGATCGGCGAAGTGCTCGAATCCGAGAGCGCGATTAGAGCCAAAATCTTTGTTAATCGGAAAGGTTTTCAATTTTCTTTGTTGGCTTTTGTGCATTTCGAGTCTCAGGCAAGGCCTAGGAGCGCGCAGAGGGAAGATCTCAGGCTCGAGATCAAATCTCCTATAAGGACGCGCTTTAAGTGGTCGGGAGGTGACTTGCCTTAAGATAGTCGATCGTTTAAGCCAGAGCAACAGGATGCACCTTGCGCTCCTTGGAAGGGCTCTTGCCGTTGGAGAATCATCCAATGGGACTAAGAGTGAGGAGCCCCGGGGGAGCTCGATTAGTAAACCGGGATCCTTTGACTCTGGATCGAGCACATGGGTCAATGTCATGACCAACCAAGCCAGGATCCCGATCTCGTGACTTCTCTTCGAGGATGCGGCTTTGCTTTCTAGTTGAGTGTCGTGGCCGTGTTAATTTGCGCTGGATCTGATCATTCCCGTGAAGGGAAGTTGTGGCCCCGAGGAGACGCAGCTTGTCATCTAAGCCTTCGGCATTTGAACATGTCCGGTTCGCCCGCCTTGCGCCAAGAGGAGGTTGTGGTGCAGAAGATGAGGTTGCCGCTAAGCTTTAAAGCTCTCGTTATCGGACTTTTGCTAGCTTATTGTTCATGTATGTTGATGTCACCGGGCGGCACCTGGGTTGGCAGCCCTGAGTTGGCCTAAGGCAAATTTAGTATATTTAAATTAAATAAGTAGTTGTGGGCTTGTGAGAAAAGCCTAGCGGCGCCGCCAGTGGTAATTGGGACATATAGAGAAGGAACGCTTCTCGTTGCTACATAATCATCTTTGGCCCTTCATGGAGAGGGTCGTAATTGGCCAACCTAAGGAGCTAAGTTCTCAAGCTAATTAAAAACCCACTAGCCCGGTGGCGCTGCAGGCGACCAATGTTGGAGAAGAAGTGCTTCTCCCTTCGACCGTACTCCCGAGAGGAGGTCGTCACGTGTGCTATACTTGCCCCTAAGGTTTTTGACCGCAAATGGGCCACTTGACCAAGGTTTAAGACCGCTTAAAATTGACTGGGTTTAAGACCGCTCATGGGCCATTTAGATGACCAAGGTT
Organism: Nepenthes gracilis; assembly: GCA_033239525.1. Taxonomy (NCBI): domain Eukaryota; kingdom Viridiplantae; phylum Streptophyta; class Magnoliopsida; order Caryophyllales; family Nepenthaceae; genus Nepenthes; species Nepenthes gracilis. Next base: position 18,657,512 of record BSYO01000007.1, read on the forward strand.
TAAGACTGTTCATGGGCCACTGAATGATCGTGGTTTAAGACCGCTCATGGGCCACATAGATGACCAGGGTTTAAGACATCCTAGGCCACCCGATTTTTAAGACCGCTTTTTAGTAACGAGAGGTGAAGATCCTTCCGACTTATTTAGGTAAACTTGTGGAATCATCGTTGGTGCATGAGCGGTGTTCTTATAATCGGCTCAACGCCCTCGGCCGCACGCACGACGTGCCATATTTGATAATATAGGCAACTTTGCCTATGGCCCCCGTGTCCGTGGGATTTGGTTCTTTGCCATGAATTAGTTGGGTAGCGTCTCATTCTAAATGGTTTGGGTCCTATTGTCATCGGGTGACCCGAACCATATTTTCCACTTGCAATGGGTTGTGGGTCGAGAACATCGAGCCCCCATTGCATGCTTTGTCATAACTTTTAATCTACTGCAGAATTAAGCAGGATCGCCCTAATGACCGGAGCAATGCTACGGGGTGGAGGTCAAGCCGAGAAGATCTCTCCGGCAGTCGAGAAGATAAGGAGTCCGTCAGCCCAGAGATCTGGCAAAGAAGGTGACCGCCTAGAGGGCCAAAATACTCCTCTTTGGAATGCCGAGAGCTCCTCCATCAGGAAAATTACTACAAGCCTACCAATGAGAGATGGAGTGCCGGAGAGCTTTTGCGTTCAGTAGGGCTCCAAGACGCTCTATTTAGTTGAAGAGCGAAGGACGAAAGCGAAGCTTAAGTTTTAAGGGAAGCTTTGCTGCCCAGTCTAGTCCCTTTGGCATGGCTCCTTGGAACCGGATCGATCACCTCTCCGAGAGTGGCCCCTATCACTTGGATACTCTCAAATACCGAGGTCATCGGGGCCGATGAAATAGGTAATCCCGAGGTCGTCATCTTAGTTGATCATCTCGAGGATGCCGGCTTCCTCGAGATCGCTTGAAATCGGCGAAGCCCCGGTGTTACATCTTCTAATGGGTGCGATTGCTCTTCTAAAAAGCACATTTGACGCCAATCACCTGTTAGCATGGCTACCCGATGAAATTGGAAGGTGATATCTTTAGTCGTCGTCTTGTCGAGCAAAGTATTGGCCGTGTTTGTTTTGCGTAAGAGATTGAGTGTTTAGGGGAGACGCTAGACTTTTTGTTGCATTTTCCACAGACGGCGCCAATGATACGTACCTGGATCCTACTTCGAACAGATTCGGATTCTCTTGGATGGATTGAACATCTAAAGTCGCTGACCAAGAACTTAACTCGACAACACAAACCACAAACAAGAGGTTAGAGGCCAACGGGGAGTTATCTCCCGTTGACACTCCGACGCTCAAGTCAAAAATCTTCCGCAATAAACGGAGGAATGCACGTGAGAATGCAAAGATGCATTGATGAGGGGAGTGTGAGAGGGATGTGATTAGAGGCCTGAGCTCCATGGATGCGCCCGAGGAGGGGCGATTTACCAGTTGAGTGCGCCGGCAAAGGGGCGGCTTAAGAAGAAGGACTAAATGGTACTAGTGAGTAAGCATTCTTGTTACCTGAGTAGAGGATCAACTCTTGGACTGCGAGCTCCTAGCTATGGGCTAGAGGGATCGTGACTCCAAGACAAAGGGTTGAGGGCCTCCTGGTTGGCGGAGGGCTGAGGGCCTCCGGATGGCGGAGGGTTGATGGCCTTCGGACGGGAGGAGGGATGAGGGCCTCCTGGTGACAGAGGGCCGAAGGCTTCTGCGCCTCCTAGATGGAAGGCTTAGGGCCTCCGTGCCGACGGAGGGCTGAGGGCCTCCGGATTGTAGGAGGGTCGTGGGCTTCCGTGCCTCCTAGAAGGAGGAGAGCTTCGTGCCTCTTGGATGGAGGACTAAGGGCCTCTAGACAGTAGGAGAGCCGAGGGCCTCCGGATGGCGGCGGAGGGCTGAGGGCCTCTGGACTGTAGGAGGGCCAAGGGGCCTCCTGGTTAAGAGGAGAGTCGAGGATCTCCTGGCAGCCAGCTTGCTCTCATTGGAGATCGGCTAGCAATGGCTATGCCATTCTCCGAGCCTTATGGAGTTTTTTTTAGCTTCTCCCATTTGTCCTTCAATGCTTAAGGATGCTTGCTTTTATAGTGGAGTTTGCAGATGAAAAAAGAATGGACTTTTAGTTTAAAAAAATATGTTGAATTGTAGAACTGCAGCTCTGACATTAATCATGGTTATTTGACCCATCATATTCAATTTTACAAATTTAAAAAATAATGATAAGCAAGAAAAGAAATATTTTTTTATTTTAATTTTTAATGTATATATTTATACTAAATATAATTTCTTATTTTAAGATGGAGAATATATTTTTTCCAGCTCAAATTCTATAACTATTATTCTAAATTATTGAATGAAATACATATGATTTTACTTTAGAAAAATAAAAAATATTTCAGAAATATTGATATATATGTTAGAACAACCAATTGATGACAACTTATCATTATTATAAAATATTTTTTTTCCTTTTATTTGGTCCGTACACATCTGTATGCAAGAAATTATAAGTATATAAAAGCATTATTTTCCCAAATAAATTATTTTCATTTATAAATTTATATTTACATAAAATATGAATAATGTAAAATCATCAAATATAATATTAACAATAAAATCTGACCTAAATATTTAAATAAATAATCTTCATACAATAACTGTTAATTATAAAATTATTAAAATGGCTTTTTTAATCCAATTCTTCTTTAAGAATTCAAAATTATGAATTCAAAAATTTTATAACCCAGTCTGAATCAGTTATTTTTATTTATAATTATATTTAATTTAAAATTAATTAGATTTAATTTTTTAATAATATATATTTATAATATCAATACTTCTTGATAATGAATTAAGAATGCTTCGTCTCTTAAAGAGATGAAGTGAGCTATTCTTTAAATATGAGTAGTTTATTTTATAATAAATTATTATAATTTAATCAATTTTTAAAAAATTAAAATTAATTAAAATTAGTTATTAAATATAATTAATTATTTAAAAATAAATAATTTAAATTTAAGAAATAATTATCTTTATTTCTTTAAAAAATGAAAACCTTCCCATCCCTCTTAACAATGTCATATACATTTCAGTCCACTAAATTTTGACCGATCGAAAGGCCTAATCGGAATCGAATTGAGTTTGGAGGATAAAGTATTCCACACACGTTAGAAACTGAGTGGTCACGACTGGCTGTGCACCACCGGCCAACCCAGAGGCGGAAAATGCGGTGGCCCCGCCCCTCCACGCCCTTTCACCGCCTGCACTCAGCTCCTTTTTGCCATTGCCAGAAGTTCCTTAAATCTTCTTGAAAGTGGACTGACACTTTTGACATCATTATCGTTTGCCGGACAAAAACAAAATATATAACCAATAAATAAATAAATACACAAAAAATCTCCTTCATATTTTCCATAGTTATGTTATTAATTATAACATAAATTCATTTTATACGCACAATTTATTTAAAAAATTATTAATATATTAAATTATTAATTCTAATGAAAAAAACTTAAATCGTTATAATTTCTATTATTAAAATTATTTAGATAATTGGTTGGATGTTTAGTGATACGTTTCAGGATCTGAATTACTGAACAAATTAGGGAGACACTTGATTTTTCTGAGATGGTCAAGTTAAAATGGGTCCAATTCTTGTTACTTCAAACCTAAATCTTGCGTAACATAACGAATAAATATGATGTCAGAAGATTAGCGGGACTTATTTTTTAATATATTCTTTAACGCTCAAATTAAAAAAATTTTTACAATGAGAGAAAGATTGAGGAGTACAATATATGTATGTGTAGATGCACGTTGCAGGGGGATTTAGTGTTTTAGTGCATTCGGCCAGGGAGCGGTTTTGGAAGATGGAAGACTGAGCTCCATTGAGTGCGTCTAACCAATGGACGACTTTGAGAGATGAAGGATTGAGTTTCGATAAGTGCGCTCAATTAGTGGATGATATTGAGAGATGGATGTTTGAGCTCGCTGAGTATACTTGACGAGGGGACAATTTTGAGAAATAGAAGATTGAGCTTTGATGAGAATGCTCGTTAAACTCTTCTCCTGATACTAGTTGAGGGATTTCCTTTGCTTTATTGTGCGAATTGATCTTATTAGCGAAGTGGTGTAGTTCAGAGTCGACATGGTGCTTGCACAGCCACAAGCCTGGATCGGAGCGTTGCTTTGAAAGTTAGGGGCGCATTTGTCCCAAAATAGCCCTCAAGCAAAATGAGAAAAAAAAGGGAGAGTAGGCTTTGGATACTTGGATATGGTTCTCGCCTGTTTTTGCGAAGCCAACTCCTACTTAGTTGGAATGAGAGAAACTCTCCTTTCCCTACAGAAGGAAGGTAATATGCATGGGGTGAGGACTGCGAATCCTATTTTAAGGCACACGGTTGGTGACGGTTGTTCATGCGAATTTGCTGAGCTGCTGTTTAGGATTGACATAGCAATTATGGCCTTTTTTGAGAAGTCGGAAGGTTGCGCATGATTTCACGGGAAGACACGTCGTAGCTTCTTGAGAAAACACGCCGTGCTGATGGAGGCTATGTGGGTTTCGACTGTGTTGTAAGAATAGCTGTCATGGCTGTTTTATAACAAGTATGATAATGATAGTCTTTCTTAAAATATGGAGGGCCACACTTGTCATTTTTAAAAAATACGTTATACAAACAGATATTATCTCGTAAATATTCATTGGGCTTTGGGATAGGAGGAGACTTTATTGAGCTTGTCGATTTGCTACAATTCTGACTCTGGGCTGACCAACGGTATTAGAATCATCACTTAGAATTTTTATATTATTAATGTAATTTGCCTCTGATTTATTGAAGAGAAAATTTGTCTAAAATAAAGTAAATTATTAAATCAAGTAAAGTGGAAGAACGTTTATTGGGTTGTGCACGTGTAAGTGCACCGTGCAAGATCAACCGTACTGATAACGACCTTCACCGAACTAATTTCCGTACAATCCTTTTTTTTCTAATTTAATTGGCTTAATTTACCATAAAATAATTCATTTTCTCTGATGTGTTTTAATTAAGTTTGATTTTGATTGGTTAAACGAAAATTAGTAGTAAAATTAATTTGATTGAAATAATATAATATAATTTTTTGAATTACATACTTTAAAAATAACAAATAAATACCCCCTAGTAAGTATAATTTTGATGATTTAATGTTTTATTTAATTAATTGTAAAATTTTATGAATTTTTTTAAAGATAGTTAAATTATCATATTATTTTTAATATAAAATGTAAAATAAAATGTCATAATATATATATAAATTTAAATTTAAATTTTTTTATTTTTTAAAAAATTAGATTTAATTTTTTCTTTATTTACTATTCTTTTTCTGTCAATTTTATTAATATATTTTAACACAATTAAGAAAGGTTATTCTAAAAGAATAAAAAGGATATTAATTTTTTAATTATAAAAATATTATTCTTTTCATTAAAAAAATGAGCTAATAAAGGGAATAACATCTCTAAAATTTATAATAAAATCATACAAAATCATAATTTTTGATTATTTTAATAAATAATTAAATACTTACTATATCATGTAAAATATTTCTAATATTAATTATATTAAATAATATATTTAAAATAAATAAATAAATATCACATTAAATATCTTTAAAAAATTTCAAAATATTTAATTTTTTATAATCCCTCTCAATTTATCTGAAAAATTCATGTCAGTACTGTTGCGGCTACTGGTCCGGATTTAACTGGAGATGACTGGTCACTCCGTTTTTTTAACCTAAAACTTGCACAACACCAAAGAAAATAAGATAGTGAAGCGTGATGGGGTTAGATCCCCACATAAGCCTTCTCGATATTAAAGTCGATCATTAGCGTTTTGAATAAAAAAAAAGATTTAATTATTTTTCTTTCGAGTGAAAATATTTCAGAGAGAGAGAGAGAGAGCCAAAAGAAATCCCCTTCATTGGAGGATTACCTTCCCTTTATAAAAAGTTGCTTTTCGGTTTCATAACTGTTTTGGTTAAGCACGTTTATTCATTTTAACTTCTGGTTCGTTATTGTATATTTCATTCAAAATGAAACGTGAAAATTATCGGGAGTTTTTCTAACCTCTCCCATGGTGGTTATCAGAGTAATTCGTGTTGGGCTATAATTAATAGGCTCATGTATTGAATCGCTCAAGTGACTATACCCATTAAATAAATTATATTAAGTTCATGATACGGAGCATCACGATTTAATTTTAAGAATAAAAAATAAAAATGTTTGATTAGTGGGTAAAATAAAATAAATAAATAAATAAATAAATAAATATAAATATAAATAAATATATATTTATTTATTTATATTTTCATCTTAAAAAATTCATAGAACGGCAAAAAATAATAATAATAGTTTATTCTTAAAAAAAGAAAAAAAAAAAGAAAAAATGACCATTTCTTAGCCACGTAATATAAAATGGACGGCCGAAAGGTAAATACGACCCATCTTGTTCGAATCTTGTACGGTCTCCGACGTACTCGTACCTTTAAGGATCCTCTCTTTCTTTATTAAGTAATATTCACAAAATAATCTTTACAAAGTATTTTTAATAATAATAAATATTTTTAATTAATTTAATTTAATAATATCTTTTCTAAAAGTTCCTGATTTTTTCATTCTTTGTGAATTAAAATATATTTAATATATTTTATAATTTTAATTATCTTGATTGTCATACTAAAACTTTTACCTTTAACAATATAAAATAAGTCTAAAATAATATAAGTTTATATATAGATTTGGTGCATCATGCATATATAATTACTCCACAGCTCGACTCTGCCACCACCACCACCACCACCTTTTCCTCGAATTATCTGATCTCTTGGTTCCTGCTAAGAAGGATCACAAGATGCAGCAAGAGAAGGAGAAGAAGAAGAAGGTGAAGAAAGGATCAGTTGCAGTTCAAGTGGGTCTTGAGAATGAAGTTGCTCAGAGGTTCGTCATCCCCATCTCATATCTCTACCATCCTCTCTTCGCCGGCCATCTCGACAGGGCTCGTGAGGTTTACGGCTACCACCCCGACGGCCCCCTCCGGCTCCCCTGCTCCGCCAACGATTTCCTTCATCTTCTGTGGCTGATTGAGAAGGAATACGGTTGTCACCGCCCCCGCCTCCGCCAGTTCCATCACGCCTTGTCATTCAATTCCTGTTGAGTGCTGCATCCATGTTTTCTCAAAGCAATGGGAGAAAAACAGAATGCCTTTTATAAAAGATGCAACCCCCAATTTCATCCCAGACCTCATTCTGTTAGGAGTAATATTACTGAAAATAATATATTGTTATTCCATCTCTCCAAAATTTTAAAACCATATTAAGCTTTTCTCTTCTCGGTAGAACGAACGATTCAGAAATTATCCCTTCTCATTTAGCAGGCAATTTCTTCACTTACTAGACTGTAAATGATAAATTCAAAACTTACTGAATGGCAAATGGGTCGAACTGTTTACAAACCAGAGAAAAAAAAAGGATAAAAATGCAGTTAACTGAGTAGCATCGCTCTAGGAGGACGATGCCCCCCAAAATTGTGTTCCCTCCTTCATGCATCCATCCAAAAGAAAGGCTTAAACCTGCATTCATTTGAAAGGATATGTTAATTAAAATTTATACCTTTGCTTATATATATATGAGTATATAATGGATCAACAATACCATTTTATACTAAAATAGAAGTAAAATATGCATGTTTATTGTTTCTTGTATCTCTTTTTTGATTGCTTTGCACTAAGCTCGGCTTTGACCCTGTTTCTTTCCTGTGCGTTTGAAACTAAAGCAGAACATAATGAAAAAAAGGGATCACGATGGCGAATAAGGTTATTTCTAAATCACAAGATAATTCCGTCGTTCTTTAGTTTATAATAAGAATCCCATTTCTTTCTGAGGGTACAAGATGAAATGTGGTCGGAACATGTCGTCAGAGCATGTCAAAATCAAATGAAAAACAGTAAGACATTCCGGCATAAATCCGGCACCGATGTGCTAGATTGAGAGAAGTGTATGCACTTACTAGTATATGACATTTGGAAAGAGCTTAGCAATAGAAAATTCCAAACGAAAACCCTCCAGATTTGCCGCATTTGAAAAGAGCAATTCAATAGAAAATTCAGATTAAAAACCTTGGATTTGTTCAGCTCATTCATGTCGTTCAGATATCGGTTGCCTACAGAAATATGCAGACTAGCTAAGCTTTTGTAGAGGATTAGTAAATAGCCTGAAGGTTGCCAACTGACTCAAGGTTTTAACTCTAGGAAGGAAGATCTTGATGGAAGGGAAGAGCTGCTGCACTAGTTTGTGAGGATTTCTTGTGCCCTTAGGATAATCAGTATTGGGCCGGCTTGACACTGATATTTTTTAATATCACGCTAAAATTGCAATATATTATCATATCTACTAACATATATTTGATATTTGGCCAATATATGTTTGTCACGTTACGATTTGTAAAAAAATTTTCATTTCTAATATATTTAATATTGATATACGATACGTTCGATACTGATATAGTTACAACCAATATTAATATCAGTACCAATATTTTCATTCACGGTGTTTGGGTTTTGTTTGTTTTTCTTTTTTTATTGATTGTTTTACTTAGATAACTCTGGACATGCCCTAGTTGTTAGGGCTCCCTTACGAGATCATGAGGTAGACCTTCAAATTTAGGAGCCTAATATTTCTATATTTGTCTTTTATACATGCATTAATAAATTACCCCTAGACTATCCTTTTTGTTTTTTTTTTCTCTGAGTTTAGTCACTTCACATTTTGTGCCTCGGGACAACATCTATGTTTGATGCATTATCTTAAATATTTGGCACTAAAAACTGAAAAAAGGCCTATATATATTTAGGAGAAAAACATAATTAAATTGCTAAGATAAGACTTACAGGGGCCAAACAGAAACAAATGGATCAATCAATGAAAAATGATACCATATTCTTCAGAGTTCATCCTTGACAGAATGCTGTTCTTGAGGAATATCGTTGGTATCAGCAATATCAGCATCCTCGACAGAATGCTGTTCTTGAGGAATATCAGCAGTATCAGCAATATCAGCATCCTTGTTCTTCTGAATGAATTCAACAATGTCTTCCTTTGTTCTGTCTCCTTGATACTCCACGATCTTTCCCCTTGAAGATTTGAAATACATTGTCGGGAAACCCATAACCTTAAATGTTTCGCTCGGGAAATCATTTGCAGTTGCATCCTACCAAAAGAAAATGAAAACATCATTGTTTTCATTTATCAGCCGTAACCGATCGGTATTGATATCGGACATTGAATGCAACATTTTTTTATTGTGACTATTTTAAAATTAAAAATATACTAAAATTAAATAGTCTTTAATAATTTATTTAGTTATCTAGAGAATTTTAGTTTATTTTATTAAAATTAATATTTATATTTGTCTAGATTATTAAAAAATACCCCAAAACAATATGTGGAGTTTAAGCTTGCTAAAAAAATTAGTTATATTTAAAAATTATAAATTTAAACTTCCAAAAGTGAAGCAAAGTAAAAAAGCCTAACCTGTATATTGCAATATTCACCCATAGACAGTCTGACAATATCGAGATTTATTGGTTCCAAAATATATAGATATAAGAGTACTCTTCTTGACACTGATATTTTCATATGTGATAAATGGTATATAAGGGGACTTACAATCTTTGCTATCAAGACGGTTGGATCATTCTCATACAAGACAGCAACTTCATCAAGGATGGGAGCCAGGTTCTTGCAATGTCCACACCAAGGTGCATAGAATTCTAGCAGAACTGCACTTTCGATTAAAAGGCCAAAAAAAATTAAAAGGCACGAAAATCATGAACATTTTAGGACTCCTATTTTTCAGATATCTACATTCTCTAGCTAACAACTTCGTATTTCCTTGTATCAGCTTGAGGGTAAGGGCAGATTCAAGATTTCTTTTTTTTAATTCCAGTGGAGTCAATATACTAAGAGATTTAATAAAATTTATCATAAAAGATGAAAACTTCTATAATTTTCATTATTCTTAACGAGTAAATTTAGAAATTTTCATTATTGGTTTTGGCAAGAACAGTAATAAAAAATCGATTTATCTTAGAAAAATAAGTCAATCAACTGTGGTTGAGTCAATCAACTGCAACTAAGCTATTACCTAATTTGGCTCCTTGAGAATACTTTACCCAGCAAATGAGTTTTGTCATCAACTCATTGACAAAATTAGCACTCACAAATCACAAAAATAGAAAGTTGCTAAATTGGCTATAAATTCAAAAAAAAAAAAGAAAGAGTAGATTGTGAAGAAACGGACCATTCTTCTCAGAATTTAAAACCATGTCGCTCAAGGTATCAGCAACAACAACCTTCACAGGCTCGTTGTTCACTTCAGGAATGGGCTCTGATTTCTTGAATGGCTTTAGTTTGTCATCCTGCAAAAAATATGTAAGATTGTTATATTAGGAATATGATTCAAGTTAAATAGAAGAAACGCAGAGATCGATGCATGATCACCATGTATTCCTTGAACCAAGGCACAATTTGATCCAGTTCCAAGTTTGTCTTAAGAAACTTCAGATCGCTGCTCTTTTCCACGACGATGAAAGGTGACTGACCTTCTTTGAGCCCAAAGTACTGTTGGGAAATTGAAAATTTTCCCATTAAATAAAGAAGAATAAGAAGAATGGTGAAAGTTTGGAAAGATGATAACCTGGAGGACGCCTTCAGTAGCCTCAAGATCACCCATCAAGAAGCTTATGCCCTTGCCTTTGAAAAGTAGGGCAATATCATAGAATTTGGACTTGAAAGCAGAATGATCATCCTCACTAAAGTTCATAAACAACATGGCCTGCCCATATAAGTAAAAATATCAATAATTATATAAGAATGACCCTTGAGATACCTTCAGGTGATGTGATACCGTCTTGTATACTACTGACTAGAGTTCTTTGTGGTTAATGATAAGAATGTTGGATTATGAATTACTCTCGTGTGGACTTATACCCATTTGACGTGCCGTTTGATGATTCAGATAAGAACACACGGGTACTGTATTGATATAGAGGATTGCAGTGTTCACGTGTGCGACTAGTGCATGAGTGCCGATTCTAGGGGGAGAGTGCTCAACATGGGCCCGAAACGCCGAAAACAGTGGAGGTGCCTGAAGTGCCGATTCCAGAAGGGGGCGCGCTCGAGGGGCGCTCGACGCCCACTCCAAAGACCCACACGACGGGTGCTTGAGTGCCAGTTCGCAGTATAAATATGCGTTGACATATTTTAGGGTTTACAACTTGCAATTTTGAGATTTAGAGCGAGTCAACTTTGAGAGAAAAATAAGAGAAAGAGAGAGAAAAGGGAGAATAGGGAGATTCGAGCATTTGATTGAGTTCCGAATCGTGTTCCGGTTTTCGCTGATCTTGGATACGTTATTCTTGAAATTGAAAAGAACACTTACTAGTTTTATTTCTTCTCTTTTGTTTTGCATTCTCAATTGTTTGGGCTTATTTGTGACAAGATGTTATATCCTTATATTTGGTAATTTGCGTAAATAAACTTATTGCATAGTGGATATATTTTAAATGAATCGAATCGTGGTTTTTCTCCTTCATTCTAAAAGGAGTTTTCCACATAAAAATTGGATATTCTTTATTGTTTGTGATTATTACTTATTGTTGTGCGTTGTTAATTGATTCCTTACGATTTAAATAAGCAATCAGGGTTCTAACAAAGAATACAGCACATAGTATTTCTTTATCAACTTTGAGGGAAGTAAATGAGAGGAGGGATCAAATAACAGAAACTAAGGATGGCAATCGGTCTGGTTTGGGTTGGGGGAGCAAAACGTGAACTACTACTTTATATTTATAATTTAAAACCAACCCATAATACTCTAAATTGAATAAAAAAATTTTGATTATTTGGATTAGAGAACTTGTATTCCCATTTTTACTTCCTTTGTACCGAAATTGTTACGTTACTTTAAATAATTAATTTTTTTTTTTTCCCGCAAAGCCTCACTTTACTCTCTCATATTTTATGGTAAGCCTGCCTTCCGCGTGGTAATTTCAGTAACATAGTTAGATAAGTTAGGAGTAAAAATATGTTTTTCTTCTATATTAATACTATATTAGTATATGTATATAATATTTGGGTCAGATTTAGGTTATTATACTAAATCCAGACCCACACTAACCCCAACTATGAATTTTTTGTTTTATACAAATCTAAATCTAAATCCGATCAAAGCAGGAAAAACCTAGTCAATTCATGTCAGGAATTTATCAGGTCTTAATTTTTCAACAATCCCTACTAGAAACCAGTAGACCCATTCAAAATCTACACCTGACTTAGGGAACTATTTCTGTCTTTTGCATGATGCAAAAAGATAGAAGCACAAAAAAATAAAAAACAACCCATTTATTTATTTTTCAATATGTGCAAAACACCAGAAAATATAGACAATAATTTTCCATATTCTGCCAAAACCCAAAAAAAATAGAACTCACAAACATTTTCAAGCGAGTTATTTCTCACAAAAAAAAACCAAGCCTCCGTAATGAAGAAGCAGAACAGAGTGTAACTACCTTGACATTGACACTGTTGAAATACTTAGAGAGGAAAGGATGATTGCTCGTATCATTGTCGTAAATGACAAGAGAAGGCATACTTTCTTCTTCAATAAACTTCTCACCAGCTTCGGGTCTGAAATCCTGATCAAAGGCATAGATGATTAGAAAGAAACCCATTTGCAACCTTCTTCCCTAAGCATGATCAGAACACAACAAAGGCTAATCACAAGCAACACGGTTTATAGTACCTGGAAATCAACGACGAGCTCATCAAAGGGCTTAAGCAATCGGATAGTTGGCCTCTCAACAGATGATTTGCCCCGAGGAAGGAGCTTAGCATCCAATGTATGCCCAAATTCATAGTCAGATCGCAGTTTTTCAGCCAGCTTTGTGAAGTTTTCGAATTCCTTTCCTGAGAACTCTGGGAACACCCCCACCTATAATTAAGAAAAACAACCACGGTTTTAAAAAGGGCATGTTGATAGAACTGAGTATTGAAACTGAAATTGTTTCTACTATCTGGGTGTTTGGCATCGATACTGGATTGCCCAGAAGCACTTTACAAAGGCCACTTGAGTGGTAAGAAAGAGCTTCTGTAAAAACTGGAAAACTCCTGTATGTATGGTAACCTTTTCTTTCGTTACAAGTCGACTATTGCAAAAGAACATCCCAGACAAAATGAGTTATAAAAGATTTTGGCCCGAATCAGTTTTGGCTTAAAGTGGGCAAAATGGATTTTCAAGAGAAGAAAGATGGACATGTGTTAGTTCTAAAAGCTTGTTTGAATCACAATAAAATATGCAATAGGCTAAAACGAACAGCAAGCACAATAATAAAGACGAGATTTTTACGTGGAAAACTTCCTAAGAAACGAGGGAGAAAAACCACGGGACACGGAGTCCAAAGTTTCCACTATGAGTCGTTGGTCGGTTACACAAACCCGGTTACACAAACCCGGTTACACAAACCCCAAATCAACCAATATCAGTTCCAACTAAAGTGGACAGCCCGTACAATGAGTAAAAAGCATAAGAGAAGAGATGGAACCCGGTAGACAAGCTTCACGGTAGCAATAGTCACGTACGTGGGATCACCGAAGACTGGAAATCGATTGACAACCCGAACGGAGGCTCAATCCTTCCTCTTCTCCTTCTTCTCTGTCGTTTCTCTCTTTTTCTCTCTGAAAACGGCGCACCAAATATTCAGACAAATACCCTAAAAGAAAATCGCGCGTTTATATCCAGGCGGCCGCTCGACCTATAGCATCCAAATTCCATTACCACCGCTCGAGCGCCTATCGAGCGGGTATCGAGCGCGACATTCCAGCGCCTTAAAACATTCAAATAGGCTCAGCGCCCGATGAGCATCTCATGAGCATCCGAGACATCAAACATTTTCTCCATGCCCTCCACCCGCCTCATCTAATGGGTATGGGCTTTGACCTATAACCTTTAATTCATCCCGGCGACAAAGACAAGTTTTCCCCTTCTGTAATGTCTTGTCATCATATCTCGAACCATTCTGGGATCTTTTCCAACACCAACGAACCCATGTCAAAGACATTCCGCACCATTGATACCTCACATCAATGTGCTTTGACTTAAAAAGATGAATTCTTGCTAAGATGGATTGCACTTTGATCGCCACAAAACAATACATACCGGTTACAAAGTTCCCGAACGAACTTCTTCATCCATAGCATCTCCTTGCTTGCTTCCGTAATAGCAATAAATTCCGCTTCTGTAGAGAGATGGACATTTTTGCAATCTCGAACTGAAACATAACTAAGTACCCTGGACTTGCAACATCACCCGCCATATCCGCATCGGGTGTTTGCTTCCAAAACACAAACACTTACTTGAGTCCATTTTACAATGACCAATGCTCCATTTGATAAATAACGACTAACCACTCCCACAAAAAAGGCTATATCCTATCTCGTACATACCATGGCATACATTAGGCTACCTACCGTGAAGAATAAGGTATACCTTTCATGCGTGCCTTTTCATCTTCATAGATGGACATTGGCGAGTACTAAGCTTGAAGTGATTGTCAAATGTGTGCTTAACCGATTTTGCTTTTCCATGTCAAACGTTGAAGCACTTTCTCCACGTACCTTTCTTGTGACATCCATAACTTTCTTGATTTTCTCGTCGAAAAATTCTAATTCAATTTGTTTCCTTCATAGCAAAATTTCCCAGTTGTTGCCTAACTCCGCAATCCGAGAGGTATTTCGCCCAACAATCAACATATCATCCACATAGAGCAAAAGAATAATAAAATCATCCTCCGAGAAAGTCCGAAAAAACACAATGATCCGAGGTAGTTTTAGAAACTTTTCTTTCTGGCCTTGGAGCTTGCTTCAAGCCATCTCTTCTTCTCGAGATGACACACCATATTCTCCTTCCCCTCGACAAGGAAACCCTCCTATTGCTCCATAGGTCACCATTCACCTCAAGAACAAGAACAATCCCAAGACCACTCGAATAGAAGACATCTTCACCACGGGTTCTCATCAAGTCAACACCCTTCCGCCATTAAAGCCCTTCACAACCAATCTTGCTTTGTACCTCGGTTGTGAAATGCTTTATCAATCAAGACCCACTTGTTCTTCAATGCTCTTCTTCCTTCGGCCTTTGTCAAACTCAAAAGTATGATTCTCATAAAATTTCTTCTTGCATTGCTTCCATCCACTTTTTGTGCTCATCCTCCATAAGCATTCGCTCTCCTCCATCTCGCGAGTAAAACATACTCCTCGGCCGAAGAAAGGAGGTCTTCGATCTCTCGTGGATCGTCGGAGAATAGGCCTCAATAGACTTGAATGGCCTCATCCTCACGACATGTCTCGTGCTCAACAAACACAACATCCCTAGATCGAATTTGGATCATACAAACGATACCCAAATTCATCTTCCCATAACCCGGTAAATATCACTCTAGCTTGGTCCTTTCATCTTTGGGAACGCGAAACAAAGCCTTGATCCGAATACACGCAAGTGATCGTAATACATCTTTCCCAGTCCATATCTTTTCGCTTCACCATTCAAGGTACTATGTGGAGACAAGTTGATTTTGAGCCATTTCAAGGCTTCTCCCAAAACGATCCAGCAGCTTCGCCTCCAAAGCACACATCGGACCCTTCCATCAAAGTTCCATTCATCCTTTCTTTACCCCATTCAATTGCGGTGTCTTCGGTGGAGTCTTTTGATGACGAATTCCATGTGATGATGTACTCCCCAATCACTTCGGATGCACTTTAATTTCTTCCCCGTTTGCCTCTCAACCAAGGCATGAAAGTGCTTGAAGAAAATGAGAGCTTGATCCTTGATTTCATTTTCCATAATTTCCGAGAATTCATCAATAAAAGTGATGAAATTTCCAAGAGTCTTCACCTTGAATGGACCACATAACCAATTCAAGAAGATCCGTCTTCCTTGTAGATGAGTTGCCGTTGAATGAAATCCGTCGTTGCTTTCCGGCCATGCAAAAACAAGTCTTCAATTGAGTTGTCTTCATACCCCGAAGATAGTCTTTCTTCGCCAAACAGTTTCAGCCCTTCTCACCCATGTGACTCAATCGATGCCACAAATCAAAGCTCCTCATCTCTAGCAACATGCACATCTCCCGCTGCAATCGAAGATTTAGAAACTTTTCGCCCATGAGCCACATAGAGACCCTCTTCAACTTCCATGCTCCCGCGAAGGTCTTCAAAACCCTCATCATCAAGCTTACCACCGAGATTAGATTCAATCGAATCCGAACATGTCTAACGTCCTCATTTGGTTCCAATGGTGGTGAGACACACATCACCATAGTTATCTTGCCCATTTTCAACACTCCAAAATCGCCAGGAGTGTACTCTTTTCTTGACGTGACGTGAAGTGAAGCACCACCGTCCACCACCCGGCCTAGTCTCAAGATCTTCACCACCTCATCCTCTTGCACACTAGCCAAAGATCTTTCTTCTTCCAGAATAACAAGAAGATTTCTCTTCTTCCCGAGTCTCATCGCCTTTTTCTCACTACCTTCCCGATTTCTCACGCTTCCATTTGTGTGCTTCTTGATGTGGCCCTTTTTGCCACAATGATGGCACTCAAGTTTGAATTCTGATATCCGTGAACTCCTTTCTCTCGATGGCGCTTTTACTCCTTCCCCGGATTGATGAGAAGACGATGATGTTCCTCAGATCGGACTCGTTCATAAGCAAAGAGGCAATAACTTCATCCAACATCAAGGTATCCTTGCCAAACATTGACGATATGATCATAAGTGGCCTGAAAGAGGCAAGAACCAGTCCTTTTCCTCCTCATTGATTTTCTCATCAAGCAGCCATGTATCTCAAATTATCCTTGAATTCATCCAAGTGCTTCTCAAAGCTCCCTCCTTCGATAACCTCAACCCATAAAACTTCTTGTGATTTCACTTGGGGCTCTCAATTTCTCCCCAGATTTAGCTTAACTTCTCAAGAGTCATGCATAAAACTTAATAGTAGAATTTCGCAAGATCTCTCTTGTCTTGCCGGTCTTCATCATTTTTTCAAGCTTTTCATCTATCTTCTTCAAAGCCTTTCTTGTCCCTTCTCTCAAAACATTCTTCACTCTCTCTTGCCGTAGAATGAAATTCCCATCCGCCAGAATGCAAAAGGTAGATTCTTGAAAGAAGATGCCATTGATTCAAACAACTCACAAGACCCAACACAAACCAATATCTCCGATACCACTTGTTAGTTCTAAAAGCTTGTTTGAATCACAATAAAATATGCAATAGGCTAAGTCAAGCACACGAACAGTAATAAAGACGAGATTTTTACGTGGAAAACTCCCTAAGAAACGAGGGAGAAAAACTTTTCCACTATGAGTCGTTGGTCGGTTACACAAACCCGGTTACACAAACCCCAAATCAACCAATATCAGTTTAAAGTGGACAGCCCGTTTAGAAGAGATGGAACCCGGTAGACAAGCTTCACGGTAGCAATAGTCACGTATCACCGAAGACTGATTGACAACCCGAAAGGCTCAATCCTTCCTCTTCTCCTTCTTCTCTCTCGTTTCTCTTTTTTCTCTCAAAACGGCGCACCAAATATTCAGAAAATACCCTAAAAGAAAATCGCGTTTTATATCAGAGGGCCTACTGGCACGAGCATCCAGCGAGCGGTCATTATTCGCTCGAGCGGGCGACATTCTTTATCAGCACATTGAGCGGCCGACATTCTCGGAAAATATGGCTCGAGCGCCGGAGCATCCGGAAACATTTTCTCCATGCGGTGAGGATATGGACCTCCACCCGCCTCATCTAATTGGGTATGGGCCCACACGGGAGTGACCCATAACCCAACAACATGTTCTGTAAAACTCAGATTTTAATATGTTCAAGGATCAGATTTTTTAGCCACCATCCAGCAGTCAACAGCACACAATATACATTCTACTCTATCAAACATGTAAACTAGTAATATTACCGGCATTTATATAATTATATTTTGAGTTTAAAGACTGCTATGTGACGTGAATAAATTTAGGCACCAAATCTAATCAGTTTGATTCATAATACGAGCATATGAAATTTGAACACTAAATTCAAGCTTCATAAAAACCATGATTATGTAAGATACATGAGTTTGGTTAAGAATCCTTACAACGAAGATCTTTTTCTCGTCGATGTGATCTTTAGCCTCTTCAATGGATGCGATTTCAACCGATGCTGGTCCAAGTTGTTTCTTGATATAATCAACAATGCCGTCTGCTTCACGAGGGCCTTTATACTCTTGGGAACTCTTTCCTCCATTTCTGAGGATCTTGATAGTTGGGAAGCCAGCTACTTCAAATTCGAAGGCAAGATCTTTGTTCCCTTCCTCACTTGCGTCAACTTTTGCCAGTGTGATTGGGGGGTCGTGTTTACTTAGGATGGAAGCTGCCTTTTCATACTGCAAATTGCAGATTAATTGAATTTTGACATTTAGGGGAAACAAAAATAATAACAACGTTTGTAAATGCTTTACTTAATGCAGTTAAAACTGAGGGCCTACTGGCACGAGGCTCCCAAATTGGGAAAACAAAATTGTATATATGCAGTTTAATCCCTTTTCAAATGTTTGAAACTTTTATGAGTTAGGTTGTCTCATATTATATGTAATGAAATGGCTTTCTGCTTATTAGTGGGAAAACTTTCTTCTTCTTTTAAGACAACCTTTTATGGACAAAATAGTATGGGAAAAGGCTATTGACCCAATGTGTCTCATACTTTTTCCAAAGCATACAATACATTGAATTGGAATGGGTCTAATGTCTGTACTCAATCACGGGGCTGACTATGGAATCCCTAACGGCGCCTGACTATGGAATCCCTAACGGCGCCCTCTCAATATAACAGCATAGTCATTTCTTTACTGAGAGCTATATTATGGGGATAGATAGTTCAACATTACTTCAGTAAATAGATGGTCTTTTGTTTATAAGTCGGAGTATCTTCTTCTCCAATTGGGATGCCTTTCCAAGGACAAAACCTTGCAGAATCAAACTAGACCAGATGTGTCTCACATCTTCCCCCCCAAACCGAATAATACATCGAAAGAAAGCGTGTCCGATCTTAAAATTCAGTAGTTTGAATTACTATAGAACCTTTCTATTGCACTAAAATGACAATCATATTGTTGTTCATATTCAAGTTATTTAGTGATTTAAACTCATAATGCTTATGATTATAATAAAATAATCTTACCATTACCATAAAACTCATTATTTAATGCAAAGAATTAGAAGACTTGATTACCTCTGGAGCCAGTTTCTGACAGTGTCCGCACCTAATAATAATAAAAAATGAAAATTCATATCTGTCAGCACTAAGAATTTCATCAAGGATAATAACGCATATACGCTCACTACTTGGAGAGGGTTAGAGAAATTGTTGAATATTGGTAGAATACACATAATATGAATAAGAAGACATATATTTTACCTTATGTTCATCTTACAACGATAAAATGTTTATATAGAGTGGTCGATATAAAATATATATAAAAAATAATAATTATAAAGATATAGAGAATATTTAAAAAATATTTTATCATATAATATTATATATTTAAAAATATAATATTATAAAATATTATAATATGTATTATTTATATATTATTATATTTGACAGAGAAAATATTATTATTATATTATTTTTAATATCATTATATATTATATTATATTATATTATATTATCTTTTTCTTTGGTAAAAAGGGGTTTCGTCGTTCGATTTCCTTTTTAACACTAGAAATAGTTGTAAAAGTAAACGATCGTATCAATTAAAGTCAATATTTTAAAATTAATTTTATATTATATGAATATATCTCAATTATTTAAAAAATAAAAAAATTGTAATATTGGAGAGAGAGTATCGTACCAAACCCATTTTTGACAATATATATGTATAGAGAGAGGGAGGGAGGGAAAGAAAGAGGTCCTGTTTGACAATAAACATTAAATAATTTTTTTTTATATATTTTTTAAATATTAAATTTTATATTTAATAAATATTAACATTATTAAAAATTTTAAAAATATACTTATCTTTAATCCTACTTATTCAAAGATGGTGTAGAATTCGTGTTTTGAACCTTCCACATAGAACAGTATAAAATTAAACGGCATAGCGATTAACGTTATCAATTCCTCCCAATCTGAATGGAAGAGAACGCAAATTGAGAATTTTAATTTATTGTTCTTGAGATATTTTCCAATATTTTGATATTATTTTTATTTATTTTTTTTACATGAATCCGTTAATTTATATATAAATTTTTTTAAAAAAGCTTATGAAATACTAAATTGAATATCTAACTGACTAAAAGATAACGCTACAACAAAATTGCATTCAAATAAATGAGTTATCAAAAGAAACAAAAATTCAAACTAAAATTTATTCAACTAGTTTATTGAAACTGTCAATCAGTCTTTTTACAAAAAATGTTTTTAAAAATTTGTTTGAAGAAGTACCACACAAAACCAATTTAAGCTAGTTAAAATAGATCTAGAAACAATTGTTCACTATCATTTTTACATCTCTAAATCGTTCGTTTTTGTTTATATATGATTATTTTAAAATAGAAATAGACAATTTAGGCCTAAAATGAATGGCTGAAATTGACAAATGTAGGCTCCGTCTCCTCAATCCGAATTACTTCACCCTATTTGGGGGCTCGGAGAGGAATTACAGTAAATAGAAATCAAAAACCACAAAGATTGGAGGAAATTTGAACAGTAACAAATCAGTGGAGGGAGACTGATCTACGCATACCAAGGAGCATAAAACTCGACGACAATGAAATCGTGTTTGGCTAACGGCGTCGGTGAAGTTCGAATGATCCAACGCCAACACGTACTCTCTCTCTTCCTCCGCCTGAACTAATGCCGATCCTACTGCTACCAACACCAGCCAATATAGCGTGAACGCCCTGATCGCCATCTTCCACTATCCCTCCCTCCCTCTCTCTCTCTCTCTCTGTATATATATATATATATATATATCTCTGAAATTTGGAGGGGAGCACAACGTATTCCTCTAGAGAGAGAAGGGACGGGACTAATGCGGGCAGCGCCGGTGACTGTTTTATATATGGATATTATCACGTGACGTGCGCGTGATGTAAGGGAGGGTACTGCATTGGCGTTATGCTGACATGTCACGTGGTCATTGGAGGCAATCCTATGTGTCATTTAGTGATTGGCTCTGTCACGTACTATTTTTCACCACTCTTATTTAATCTTTTGCTAATTAAGCATTTTTTGGCCTCTTAATGCTTGTTAATTAATGCAGTGGTTCTGTCGGTCTTCCTAATAATTATATTGATTAATTAAAAATATATATATATACCGCGTTAATAAATAATTAAATTTAATATATTTTTTATTTATCATATGATTATATAATTATAGATTTTTAATATATTTTGATTAATTATGTAAATCGATCAGTTTAAAATAATTAAATGTCCAACTTACAAATGCTTTTTGCCTGTGTATGGGCGTGTTTTTAAGGCAAGTATTTCTGTAATTAATTTTGGGAATTTAATTATTAATACTTCTTACCATTTAAAAAAAAAAAACTCCACTAAGGAAATGAGCCTCCGTTTTAGGAAATTAAATTATAGGCATTTAAAAATATTAATGTTAATATAATGGTAAAATTATTTTTTATATAGTTATTATAGATGAGTATAATTTAAAAAATTAAACATGATTAGTATTTTTATAAAATTATAAATTATTTAAATAACTCAATTTTAATTAAATCTATTTCTTACTGATAAATTGTTCCTCCTTTTCAAGCTCATAGGCCCCAAATAACTCCGGCCTGGATATTAAAAAAACAAATAAAGCGACAATTTTACTACTAATGAAAATTTAACATCAAAAATTTTATATTATATTTAAATTATATATGGTATTTTTTTATAACTTTTTAATAAAATTAATATTTATTAAATATAACAAAATAAAATTAAATATTATCGTTTATTTTCTTCCGTTAGCCTAACGTTGAATTGACTATAACATTTCGCTTGAATAAATAAACAAGCCTTTTACTTTAGTGTCAAAATTATTCTACAAAAATTATAACAATTTTAGTATTTTTGTAATAAAAAAAATGCAACTCTACCCTCGTTTAAAAAAGGGGAAAGCTGAATGATGCATAAATGCTAGCGACATAAGTTTATTATATATAATTAAACATTTGTTAAGCCGCTAAAGTGATCTGATTAAATTAAAATTTTATTTTCGGTACATAAATATTCCTTGGAAGGGGGAAAATGGGTCCTGAAACTGGATTACTTGTGAGACAAACGGATCGTTCGGGATCGTATCCGTATAATTTAACTCGAAATCAAGAACTTTCTCAAACTCATTCCATTTCGGTTCGCTCTGGACCTCAGTCAACTCGGGCGATATAGCATGGCCTGATCCAGCACTCGAGACAGTATGACACATGGGCACTGAGTCTGAAGTGTCAAAGTGGAGCAGATCGTTTCCATTCAATCGCGGCGGCACCGATGGCTGCACCGTCCTTGGAGATCCGTTTTGTTGCGGATTAAAGATCGCCCGCCTCTGATCCGCGGAGTTTGAGCACTTCTGGGCTTTCTGATCGATGGTGTGCTCTTTGTCTAAGCTAAACTTCTTGTTGTATATCCGACATAAAACCCAGTCATCAAGCTGCAAGAATCATTGCAAATATGAACAATTGCATCAATTGTCAATTTATTATAGGACTAATTTTACTTTCCATGTGTAAAAATTATTCGAAAAGCTGCAACCCGTCACGCTCATCATCTTCATGTAAACAAATTCAATTCATCTGTATTAAAAAATAATTGACATTTCTATAAAGCTAGTGTATCAATATCCGGTGGGTGTCAATAAATTAGCACTTACCAATAATCTTTAATACATGACAAGACATTTTATTATTTTTTATTATGACCAAAGATGGGATGAAGGTGACCTTTTTTTTTTTTATTATTATTGTCTATTTTTAAATAAATAATTATAATTTAATAATTAATTTTTAAAATTTTTTAAAAAATAATTAAATTATAACTGTTTATTTAAAAATAAATAGTCTAAATTTAAAAAAATAAATATTTATATTTTTTAAGAGATAGAGTTATTTTGATCTGGCTAATGACACTATTAAATATGATTTCAAGATATTGAATTATTATATGATTTTTAGGATGATGAGATTGTTAATGTAAGCTTAAAAAGGATAGAATACTTTTATAATTTAAAAATAACTAAAAATCTAAGGCTAATTGTTTTCTATGTTTAATTTTTTTATTATCTAAATCATGTTATATCATAAGTTTTGATATTGGTTCAATTACATACTAATTTTTTTACAATATTTTAAAATAATATAATAAAAAATATATATTTTAAATTAATAATTTAATATAAAATAATATCAGTAAATATAATAAATATTTTAATTAGCATATTTTAAATGAAACGTGTTTCTAATTTTTAAAAAACAATATATTAATGTTACATCGATAGCCTATGTTTACGTCCAGCTCTCACAAACTGATTTAACAATGAGAATATAATTAAATTTTATACCCGGAGATTGGCTCTCTTGCCGGCGGACCTGTCAACATTAGCTAGGCGATACTCGTGCATAATCCAATTGGTCTTCACGCCTTTCAACGCTTTGCCGGCGTAGAAGACCAACGCCTTCTTAATTCCGAGCGGCACCGGCTTTCCGATTGGCTTATCTGCTCCGGTTGCCTTCCAGTAACCGGTTCCGGCCGCCCGGTTCGGGCGTGAACCGTTAGGATACTTCCGGTCCCTCGGAGTAAAAAAGTACCACTCCTTTTCGCCATACTGTGCAATTTCTGCGAAATTCCATTAAAAATTACACACAGATATAATTTTCCAAACAACCAAAATAGAGTCGAATAATCTTCCTAATTATTGAAATAATTTACAGGCGTATATTTTCGTGAACATAAATTAGAAAATCTGTTTAATCGTTTTTTATGGACGTACGGTCCGATTAGGTCAGGTTCAGTTTACAAACGAAGTAGATCTGCTTAATTTCATTTTCTCTGCGCAAAACTTCACTGGAAAAAATCTATAATCATCCTAAAATAGATCTCAAATCGTGTCATTTTATTGAAATCAGTAAAGCTTTGCCTAATTAATGGCGGGAAACAATTACTGAAAGAATTCAAAGGGAAGGATTACCGGGAAGCTGCCAAGGATCAAATTTATAGAGATCGACTTCAGCGATGATTGGAACAGCAATAGGCTGCTTTGCGCACTTCCTACACAAATAATGAATCACCAATTCCTCATCCGTCGGATGAAATCTGAATCCTGGAGGCAACTGTACTTCGCTCGTCATTCGCGCACCGAAAACTCTAGAATTAGCAGACTTGAGATTTCTCTCTCTCTCCCTCCCTCTCTCCTTCTTCTTCTTCTTCTCAGGACGCTCGTCACTGCGATTGAGCGCCTGAAATTGTGCGATCTGGAGCACTCGAAGGTCTTATATAAAACTTGCAGAGACTGTTCGCCCTGGAGGATTTAGACACGTGCTGGTGGCGTGCAAGTGGTCTGTTTCTATAAATTGAGGGAGCAAAAGATTGAGTGAGACCCACTCACACCGAGCTCAGTATATCATCTGGTTAAAATCTGACCACTCGTCCATCCAGTTAGTCAAGTATTAAATTTTATACTATATAATTAAAGAAATATCGTTATTATAAATTGATATAATCAAAATTTTAGGTCTCATTGGGCCATGCATGATTACATTGAAAATGATCGGCTGATGAAAACTTAAAATAAATTAAATACAAAAAATGACAATTTTGTAAGTTTTTTTAATAAAATTTAAATTTCAATTTACAATATATTTTATTATTAATGCGTTACTGAATCTGAATTATATTGAAAATGATCGGTTGATCTAAACTTAAAAGAAATTAAATTTAAAATTTGACAATTTTGTAAGTTTTTTTTAAATAAAATTTAAATTTCAATTCATGATATATTTTATTATTGATGCATTCCTGGATCCAAATTGTTGAAAGAATTAGAAAGTCATCAAATTTGGGTGTTTAATTGGAAGTAGGTTTGGACTCCATTACTTAAAATCTGAATTTTACACACCATAACAGATAAATGAAAAGTCAAAAAATATAAAATTTACTCCCCGATATATCCTCTGACGCTTGAATCAATAATCTTTTTATTTAGTCGAAAAAGATAAAAGAATAAAAAAAATACATAAATGTAAGGATATTCGAGAATTGAGTATAATATGGAGAATTCGGCTTCATAAAACTGCTTGAAGAATGAGTGGCTTTCTATGTATAAGTTGCATCTGTAGAAGAGTGGCTTCTTTTTAGAGAGAATTGTTCTTAAGACATTTAAATGTTCAAAATTTTGGTTGATTTGTTTCTTTTTTCCTATGGAGGAAGAGATGTATTTATGGAATGAGCGCCGATTAACCATCTTGAGCTTCAGGACTCTGCGATTGTAAGTGGCTGATACCACAGTCTTGCAATTGTGGATTGCAGATGTACAGCTCTACAAATCTGCAAGAGGCGCCATCGTGCTTCCATCGTCGATATTCTGCACCTAAATAATCAGGAGGGCGGCAGGCCGGTGATAGTCGCTTGCAGCTCCTATTTCGGCAGTTATGAGAGACGACACACTAACAGCAGTCGCATTGGCTTGTTTGTTGAACTGTCGCTAGTTGAGTTACGCCCATGGGAACCATCCAATGATCAACCCTAATGGCCCATGTTTTGCTGGACAGTTTTAGATTGAGTTGTTTGAGCTCATCGCTGCGTATCTTGGGCCTGGAGAAGCTCCTATTAGGTCCTCGCTTCCTAGGTCATTCTTCATTTTACATACTACGTTTTGGGCCAAACTCATCAATTATCATAATTTTTTATTAAATTATTATATAAAAATATAAATTAACATACATTGATTCATAAATATAAAATCTTTTAGTTTATAGAAATAAATATAGAATTGCTATATCAATTTATTTATTTTTGAATAAATTAAAATAATTTTTATTTTTATATCAAATGCATCTCTTAAATTGATATATTTATTAGATAATATAACTTTCTTATTAATTGATAAAAAATCAATATGTTTAATCTATTAATATAAGATCTTAATATTTTATCAATTTAATGAATAAATATAATATGTATAATGTCACGTGGAATATTTTTTAAAAATAATTACCAAACAAATTTTCATTGTTTAATAAATACAATTTTAAAATTATTATTCTTGAATTTTTTTTTTTAATATGCATGCATATTCATTGAGGACTTTTAAATATGATCAATTTTGACTTATAAATAATCTAAAATAAAGCCACTACTAAAATCAAAGTTAAGGACTAAAATCAAAGTTAAGGCAATTTTTTAAAGTTAATAATAAAATTTATGAAATTCATAATAATTTTTTCAATTTTGGATATTTTTTTAATAAACTTATAAAAAATTACAACTTAGGAAATTTTTAAATAAAAATCTCTAGTGATGTTTTTAGACTATAAAAAGATCACCATCCTTCTTGAATTTTTAATAATAGATATGTATAAATTATTTTGACTATAGTTTAGTTTTCTTAAATCCTACAATAATATATCTTTAGTTTAGAATTAATGGATCCATTCTACCTAAACCAAATAAAACTACATAACCCAAATATTAGAAAAACATAATTAATGTTGAAAAATAAAAAAAAATATATATATTTTTTTACAATAAGTCAAAATTTTTATTTTTTTTAATTAAAATTATATATGTAATATAATATACTTAGTTGCAATATGGGATATAATATAACGTAGATGAATTTTTTATTTTTATTTTTTAAAAACTTAATGGGTTCATGATACAAGATGCCATTCATAAATAAAATTAAAATTTAAGATTAAATAATAATAAATAAATTAATTAAAATTTAAAAGTCCATGAGCAACGGCAGCCAAGAGAAGCCGTCGACTTCTAAATGAGTGTCCCTGCTTCACTTGATACTGTCATCGCTTACGTCATCGGTTGACTATTTTAACACGTTCTGTTTATTTTGTTTTTGCTTGTCGGCCGATTCGAAACGTTTTTTTTCTTCAAACGTTCCCACTCTGCAGATCGATTTTTCTTGAATTCGAAACGTCTCGGGTGGGAATATTTGCCGCGTACTAAATAAAAAAAAATCTAATTTAATAAGTACATAATACTAGGATTTGATGAATCCAATAAATGGTAACGATTTAGACCCACAAAATTTAAAAAAAATGAAAAAATTATTGGATAAATTTTAAAAATCTACTATAAAAGTAAACAATAATAAATATAATTATTTGAGATTCCTTCACCTTAACCTGAATGAATGATAATTGAATATAACATTAATATACTTTGTAAATCATAAGAGAATAATGCATCGAGAAGACGAGTAATAAAACAAAAATATGTCCCAAAAATGATACTATAACAAAGTATCTGATTTTGACAAATAATAAAAATTGAATTAGATCTCAATCGAATATCAAAAATATTTCTCCTCACTCTTCTTTCTTCATGTGACGCCTTTTGTATTGAAAATTATCTAAAATTTTTGCCCTAAAATCATGCAAATCACTTTATAACAATTCCAATACACATGCACTTATCAAACACACATCAAGCAAGCAAAGGCAATACATATGGTGAACCTCAAATGAACAATGTTACTTGAGCAATCTTCATATGAATATTGTGCAGTTCTCACGATAATTCATCTATTGGGTGTTAAAACTCATAATGAAGTGACTTCAAACCTAGTAGTTTCGAAGATGTTGAGTGGCTAACTGATCACGTAGCCACCCTATCAAGTTAATAAACCACAAAACCGTCTAGATGCTTGACTATCGAGGAATCAAGACTTGTTGCCAAATGCTACTCATAAAAATGGAAAAAGTCATGATTCTATCAGGGCACCTATTTGATAGTCTTAACCAAAATAGTAAAATGACCAAAGTCAGAAAGGTAGTCCATGATCAAAATAATGAGTCTTGCATGTAACAAATTACGAAAAATACTTACCAAGTCCATGTTTGTAAACCTAACAATTAATTTTAAAATATTTGTTTACAAAGAGGATCATCTATTGAACAACTCGCAATAACCTCTCACAAAGAAAACGATTATAAATTCATGAGGGATTACTCTATCAATTATAGGACAAGTTAATGAGCCTCTATAAATATCACGTTCGATAATCTGATTCTAATATTAATATTTAATTAATATTAATTAACTAAATATAATAACTTTTAAATATAAATTTTATATCGATATCATAATCGATCACAAATAGAATAACATACTATTATACACAAAATCCAAATATGTGCCACGTTATAATGTGACTTTGACACCGATCCAAATAATACGACATCGAATATTAAGTAAGAATTGAAACATGTATAATACAATAATTAATATATAATCATTTGCAAAAATAATTAAACATCTATAAACTTGACTGAACAAAACTGAAATCAACAATAATATCAAACTGACAGCAAATCATGGATATGCTATATTCAAACTATAATATAAGATTACAACGGATCTCAAATCGATACAACATACTATTTAGACTTAAACATTGCCTAAAATATAACAAATTACATCATTCAACATGTTCTAAAACTGTCTGAATAACCAAAATATAAACTAATATTACCCAAAATTCTCTAATCAAATAAAATACAACATTAGACCCATTACCTGTCATCCAAAAGTTGTCAAACCATAACATAATACAATTTAAAATTATCTGAAATTATTAAACAATAATAATTGCCATCAATTCATTACTCTAAACTCCTATTATCTGTTTGATCTTTCAATCTTGAATGCCAGATAAGGATTTATGTATCTCATCTGAGGAGATTAGTAAAAACAGTATGGAGAGAGTCAAATATTGAATAAGATACAATATATATCAAGAAATATGGATACTTTATACATAAATACATATCGGAAGGAATAAGAATCATAATAAAATGCAATAGCATGAATTATGAGTAGGAAAATTATATGATGCATTTTCAGATTTCTTATCTTATTCTTTTTTAATCTTAGCAATCAAACTATGTTTAAAGCTTATTTTCTTTAAGGATTAGGGCCGGTAAGTCTTACAAGCTGATGGGGATACTAATAACGGGCTGGGCCACGAAGAAAAAAACGGTCCAAAAAACCTCAACGGTCCAATTTTGTCTGAATGGTTAACGCTGCCGTTGACCAGGTGAAGAGTGACTAGACCGGCAAAAGCCCAATAGCGAGATGGCCCAGTAAAGTCTAAGACGGTCAACGAATACGTTAACCGGTAGAACACACGCGGCCCAAGCACTAATTGGCCCACATGTCCATCTCAGAGTCATAATGGTCATCTGCCTTAATTCTCGCATCTCCAAAAAGGCAAGCTCCATTGTAATGGTCACCTTCGGAATTAGTGTGCATCCCGGAAGAAATGTGCCAGAATCAATGCGCTGTTCTTGGAAACCCCAACAGTTACAAAACGCAGAGGGAAGGAGATCAGCTTCTGGGATTGTTATAGCCCTGGGTGACGATCACGCCTATGCCAAGAAAGGCAACGGTCTCAACAGAATGTGCGCATCAAGTTCTTCTACATAAGGAAGGCAGTCTATGGCCTTGGCTATAAAAGACCATGGAAACTTCCTTTAAAGACATGCTCGAATGCCTGCAAAAAATGCTCTCAGTCACACTTACGCTTTCTCCTGCCCGCAAAAGCTCTCAAACTCTCTTATACTCAAGCACCTAACGCTCTCTTTCTACTACTACTAGTTCCCAGTAGACTCAGTACTTAGAAAAGTTGCTCCCCACGAGCAACAGAAAAGCCACTCTTCCAACAAATGCTCTCCCATTTACAAACACTCACCAGTATTCATATTGCATCAATTGTATCCACTTTCTTGTCTTTAGAAGGTTGATTACTGATTTGAGCGTTAGAATATTTACGGTGGGACCGAATACTGCTGTCTCCTGACCTCTTATTTAAGTTGTGGTGTACAGGATCCAAAACTAAGCGAACGGAGACCGAAACTAGACGAATTACTTGACCTGAATCTATTCAAGTTTGGATTCACGAAGCATCATTGACGTCGTCTGTGGGAAGCTAACAAAAAGCTAACCATTTTTATCTCTACAAACACTTTCTTCTACAAAGTCAGTACCATCAAATAGATTAGTGAACACCAGAGCCCAAGTTAGCATTCTCGCTAGAGATGCTGCTTCTCCTGACCAGAACCACTCTACTGATAACCTAGTCGGAGGGGCACCCGTGCCATTCCTCTAAAACCCGGTGGAGCAAATGAACAATATGAACAAAATACTCTTGATATTCTGCACCTACCAGGGCAAGAAGAAGCAGGGGGTTCCACCATTTGCGGCTCCTACCCAAGCCTCCAGGAGAGGAGGCCAGAGGAAGAAGAAGTCGGTCAAAAAAGTCACAAGGCCGACCAACTCTCATACTCCGGATGCCTCCAACACCCAAAGTCGTCCCAGGCTTGAGGGGCGCTTGGACAACAGGACTCCGAATGAGAGTTTAGAAAGAAGGAACCCCTGATATATTCAGGATGAGTTAAGGCCCCAGGCTCAAAAGGGAGCCTCCTGGAACGAATGATCCATCAGTGGCAGTAGCCAGCCGACTACATAGCGCACTGTCGAAAGAATGGAGTTGAGGACTTATCTCAACTCTAAGAGATTGGGGAATACCTCTCGAGTCGAGGCAAAAGTTGAGAATATCTGAAACCGCGTGTTCAAAGATGACAAACACGGTGCTGATCTGGAGAGATCTCCCTTCACTGCTGAGATCTTGAACTGTCCATTGTCGACCAAGTTCAAGATACCAGCACTGGATTCTTACGATGGGAGTACTGATCCCACGGATTACCCGAATCACTTTAGCACCCATTTGAGTCTCCCAGGCCTGGAGGACTCAGCGATATGTCGATACTTCCCGCCCATCTTGAAGGGAGACACTCAGATTTGGTTTCACCGACTTCCATCAAAGTCAATTCGAAACTTCTGAGAGCTCACTAACATCTTCCTGGCGCCGTAGGCTTCTAGCCACCGGGAAAAGAAGTAGCCATGAAATCTCTCCCACATCAAATAGAGACAGGGAGAGAATCCAAAAAAGTTCCTAGAGCACTTTGCCATGGAGGCCAAGAGGATCCCTAGGCTCACAGAGGAGATTTATCTCAGCCTTGACACACGGAGACTTTTTCAGACACCTGACACACAAGAACTCGTAAATCTTTCAAGAATTGAAGTTTATCACTAGAGCCTACGTAGCCGCTAAGGATACTAACTAGACGAAGTGTCCTAAGAGGACCCACTAACCTTACACTTTCCTGGCCGATGGGAAGAGGAAGAACGGTGGCGGCGACAATCCCTGCCAGAAGCAGCACAGGACCAGAGTAGTGGACCATAAGAAGTACAGGCCGGTCAACCTGACTCCTTTTAACGACACATGGGCCAACATTTTCATGTAAATTCGTGGTGAAAAGTTCCTAGGATGGCCAAAACTACTGAAGAGCAGAGAAGGAAGAAATCCAACTAAGTATTATGATTTCCATCGATCTCTAGGACACACCATGAAGGACTGCAAGACGCTTCAGCGAGAGATTGAGGAGTTCATCCAGAGGGGTCATCTCACCAAGTCCGTCAGAAACTCTGGGTAGAGTTCTAGCACCTCAGGCGGGGAAGGATCAGATCTATTTCAGCCATGAAATCTGGTCGTGGCTGGTGTGGTCAATCTGATCATGACCCAACCAGCCAAGACCTAAGCGGATCACAAGAAACGACAAGTTGGGCGAAAGAAGCAGAAGATGAAAGAAAATGTCATTCTGATCATGACCCAACCGGCCAAGACCTAAGCGGATCACAAGAAATGACAAGTCGGGCGAAAGAAGCAGAAGATGAAAGAAAATGTCATTAGCTTTAGTGATAGTGAAATTTATCATGTAAATTCCCCACACGCTGATCCCCTTATTGTATCTACACTCGTTTCAAATGGTACCATGGACTACTAATTGGAACGAGTTTTTATTGATAATGAAAGCTCAAAAGATTTGCTTTATTTTGACGCTTTCTTCAAACTAGGTCTCAAAAAATATCAAATGAAACCAGCAGAAGGGCCATTGTACGGCCTAGACAACGAACCTATGGGCCGGCCGTATTTAATTGGAGATCACCCTGGGCACATACCCCAAAACAACGAGTCACACACTCAATTTTCTAGTGGTTAACCTGCCTTCCGTATATAATGCTATCCTAGGTCGGTCGTGCCTAGCTGCATTTGGAGCCCTCACATCGATACGACATTTAAAAATAAAGTTTTCAATTACATGCGGTAGGGTGACCAAATAACTTGGCGGACAAGTTATGTCCCAAATCACGCCGAGCAGTAGCGGACGACCTACAGGGGAACTAGACCATCAAGACAAGGCAAGCTTGCAGCAGGCACAGCCTGGCGAGGCAACCAACCTAGTACTACTAAATCCAGAGAACCCGGAGAGGTGTGTGCAGATTGGGGGCTCACTCATCGAACCACTACATGGCGAGCTAATAACGTTCTTGAGATAGAACGCCGACGTCTTTGTATGGGCACCTTCTGACATGCCTTGGATTTTGACTTGAGTAATGGTCAACAAGTTAGATCTCGATATTAACCGTAAGCCCATTAGGTAAAAGCAGATGAACCATTCCGTGGAGAAGCTTATCGCCATTCGGGAAGAAGTGAGAAAGTTTTTGGATGCCAACTTCATCATAGAAGTCCAGTACTCGGATTGGCTCTCCAACGTCATCCTGGTAAAGAACAGCAATGGAAAATGATGGATGTACGTCGACTTCACCAACATCAACAAAGCTTGCCCAAAAGATAGCGTCCCTTTATCCATGATCGACCTGTTGGTGGACTCGACTTTTGGGTAAGAGCTACCGAACTTCATGGACGCATACTCAGGTTACAATTAGATCCAGATGAGGCCCGAGGATGAGGAACACACATCGTTCATGATTGACCAATGCACCTATTGTTATAGAGTCATACCTTTTGGTCTGAAAAACGAAGGTGCTACCTATCAGAGGCTTGTGAACAAGATATTCAAGAAGCAGAATGATAGCAATATGGAGGTGTATATTGTTGACATACTTTTCAAAAATAAGACCACCAGTGACCATATTCGCGATCTGGTTGAGTCCTTTGAGGTACTCCACGCACAGTAGATGAAGTTAAATCCTTTAAGGTGTGTCTGCAAAGTATCCTCAAGGAAGTTCATGAGTTTCATCATCTCTTAGCGAGGGATCGAAATAAACCCAGAGAAGATCAAAACGCTCACGAACATGTCTCTGCCATGGAGCATCAAGGAAGTCCAAAGGCTAACCGGATGACTGGCAGCTTTATCCCACTTCTTGGCAATATCAGGGGACAAGTATCAGCCTTTCTTTAAGGCTTTGAAGGGGACTAAAGCAAATGGCTTCTAGTGGACTGAGAGTGTCAGGCAGTTTTCGATGAGTTGAAGTAGTACTTGACTAGTTCACCATTGCTGATGTCACTCAGGGACGGAGAAGAGTTATACCTCTACTTGGTAGCATCAAATCTGGGTCTTAGCTCAGTTCTCCTACGCTAGGAATCCAACATTCAACAGCCGGTCTACTATATGAGCAAAACATTTACCGACTCAGAGACACGCTACCCGCGCACGGAGAAGCTAGCTTTTACTACTTATCTTCTCAACCCGCAAACTAAGACCGTATTTTCAGGCTCATCGTATGGTCATCTTAACCGATCAGCCACTAAAGGGTATTCTTTAGAAACCCAACGTTTCTGGATATCTGGTTAAGTGGGCCATCGAATTAGAAAATTTTGACATCGAATTTCAGCCTAGGCTAGCCATCAAGGGCAGGGCTTAACAAAATTCATCGTCGAGACCATGACCCCAATTATCGATGAGCACCCCACTGAGGACACGAGTCATCACTCAGAAGAATTGGGATAGGTTCTCAACGTGGATGTTCGTCTACGAACTCAGGCAGCGGTGCGGGGGTAGTCCTAAAGACCCAAAACGGGTTTGAAGTGAAGTATTCCCTTAAACTCGACTTTTCAGCCACTAACACTGTTGCTGAGTACGAAACCCTGTTGGCCAAATTATGACTTGCCAAAGAATACTCAGCTAGACGGCTAACCGTCTACAGTGACTCAGAGCTAGTTGTTAACTAAATCAACGGGAGCTTCGAGGTATGTAACATTCTCTTGGCCAAATATCTAGCTAAAGCGAATGATGCCATTCAGAGATTTGACAAGTTGAGCCTAGTTCACGGCCCTAGAATTGAGAACTGAAAAACTGACCAACTTGCCAGGATAGCGGCGGCCAACGATCCAAGATAGTACTCAAGGCACATGATGGAGGTTTTGAGCATTCCCAATATAGAGGAACAGTATAGATGTTATACATCTCTATTCAATACTTGTATATAGGTCATTATATATATAATCCTATAAATAGGATCGAACGTCACTTTTAACCCACGAATAATAAGTTTAACTTTCGATTATCACTATAATATATTAGGACATTTCATAATATATCACTTCTAATCCTCTATAACGGTTCACACATAATCAATAGAAAACTCTATTTAAATATGAATATATTCTTTATATTTTCTCATATTAAAGAAAATATCTTTATCATTACTTATATAAAGTTTTTCTTTATCTTCTCTTCAATTTAATGACATATAAAAATATATGGATATGCAGGAATATTTGTAGACATTTTAATAATATGTTGGAACAACTAGATTGAATTTTCAAAACATACAAAATTATATACTCAAATGTTCAAGACATATAAGCATAATATTACAGGATTTATAAAAAATTAGTATAATTAATGTAGTTTTTAAATTTATTTTAAAGTATAAGACATATAGGAATATATATATATATATATCAAGAACATGCAAGTGTATTTAAATATGATGTGTATGAACTAAATGCAAATTTTTTATAAAAGTTACTTGAAATAAGAATAATAATACATGCAAGTGATGTTTGAATATTTCACATATAAAATTAGAGTATATATGACTATTTAAAATAATAAATATTTATAAAGATAAGAAAAAAAGCATTAAGAGAAATACGGGATTGGATGTCCATACCTCATATTTGAGAATCTTTTTAAATTATCAAAAATTTCTTAAATTTCATGTAAATTCTCTTTTTCTATTATTCTCTCTCTTATTTTCTCTCTTTCACTCTTCCATTTCTCTTTGAATTTTGTTAAAAAAAAAAAAGACTAAAATTAGTCAAAACGGGTTTTATACAAAAAACTGGAACATTTGTTGTGAGACTCAAGTCCAAATATTTATGATAATATTGATTAATTAAATTAAAATAATTAAAATTGAGATCAAAAAATATAAAGAATTGGGTTAAATAGTAAAAATTGGATCGGGTTATATCAAATTTGAGAAAACCTGACCGGCACCTAGGGCGCTGCCGTGCATGAAAAGCAATTTACCCGACGCCTGATGGAGGCCTGATTGGCGCCCAAGCACTAAAAGCTGTGAGCTCAACACCTAAGGCTTGTGTAGGGGTCACTTGAGCGTTCGTTGGTAGATTATGCTTGCTTGAAATACGCCCGAGCTGCACTCGAGCGTGGTAGTCCAGAAACATCAACACCCGACGCACGCATGAGTGGTGCTCTAGCGCCACTTTGTATAAATAAGGCCCTTCGGCTGATTTTTTTTTATTTTGCTTAGAATTTTTTAGAAAGGAGGGAGAAGTGGATGAGGAAAAGAGAAAAAAGAAAAAAGAGAAGGCCATACAAGCTCAAATTCTGTTGATTCAAGTTATTTTTTATGAGAATTAAGTGAAGGCAAACACATACCGAACTTTTCTTCTCTTGTTATTGTTCTATACTAAATTTCTTGAACAATTCTTATTTCATTACTTATACATATTATGATTTTCGAAATTATGATAGTATAGTTTAACATGTAAGAGTAATTCTCTTCATTTCATTGTAAAATGACTGAATTACATGCCTAAACTCAAATATATGATTTAACTCTATTGAATTCTGCATTTTATCTTTTATGCATGTGTGAAAATATGATAAAATACTTCTACATATTTAAATTTCGTATATAATATTCTTACCTAATTGTAAATTGTTAAACCTAACCCAAGCTCCTGCATGTCAAATTAGATCCTATATGTTCTGAAATATAGTTAAAACTTCCTACATATTTTGCTGAATTTATTAAAATTATACATTGCTAAATTTTACTATCTTGTATCTTAAGTACACATTGTAAGTTCTAAAATTTAATAAATATCATCTACATGTTTGTTGAACAAGTTGAATTTCTACATCTCTTACTGAAATTGATGCACTAAATCATTGAATTTTGTTGAATTCCTACAATTGCTAATTTTTCTTATACAACATGCTAATTTAGCATGCTATATATTAAAATTATATCATAGCTAAATTTTTACAAAAAATACGAATATTATATGTTAAGAATTTACAAAATTATAAAAAATAATCTATAATTATATCAAAAAAATTATAAATATTTTCTCTGGAAGTGAAAAAAATTAAGAAATATAAAAAAAACGTAGAGTTTTTTTAAGAATTACATTAGAGTATGAATAAATATCAGTGGATAGTATATTATTATATGCCTTAGTATATTATAGTGTATATTCATATTTGAACCTATTATTCACAGGTAAGAAGTGCGTTCGGCCCCATTTATAGGGTATATGTATGATAACTCTTCTATGGGAATAATAGCGTATATTCTTTAATCATGTGAAAATATACATAATTCGGATTTCTAATATCCGCTCATATAATTGGTAAGGCCTTCTGGCCCTAATCCTTAAGAAAAATCAAAATTGAGTATGATTTGATGATATAAATTATGAATATGATAAGAAAAATATAAAAGTTCTACACAAGTTGATCATATATTTGTTGTAAAAATTTATGGCATATCATTAAAATTTAATACATTGATCTTTCTGAAACATTTTTAATGTAAAGTTATATATGATTACTATTGTATGATATATCTTATTGAGCTTTTGATTCACTTTTTACTGTTTTTACTAACTCTCTTAAATGAGAAGCACGGATTCTTTCTAGATAAACATAAATAAATATTGGTGATGTTCAAAGAGTTTAGTTTAGAGTTCTATCAATATTTAATACTATATTTTGATTCTTGAATAATGGTTAATGTGTTTAATATTGCAATATAACTTTCAAATAATAGTTAATGTATTAAGTATAGGTTCAGACAGCTGTTGTTTGTTGTATGATGTAGTGTGATCTTTTGGACAACAGTTAATAAATTATGAGGCATGATCAGATAGTAATTAATTTGCTATATTATGTTCCTGACAGTATTAGAATGTTGTCATTGATATATTGTGGTATCGGACAGTAGTTGTAAAGTCAGTAATGTTGACTTTCAGTGTGATATGTTATGATTTATTTTATTTCTGTAATTATATACTCTAATTATATTAAGACAGTATCGCTCCTTATGTAAGGTTTGACGTTATGATTGGGTTAGTGTCAGAGCCATATGAGATATGACAATTATTCTAGGTCCTGTGTATGATGTAACTTTATGTATTTTGTTGAGGTATCGACGTAAAATTCATATTCAAATATTAATTAGAGAATTAATTAGTTAATTAATAATTATTTGGTTAAATGTTAATTATGGAATTGGAAATTGGGATGTGATATTTGTGCATGTCAAACACATATTAGGCGTTAAGACAGAATCCTTATGACATACGAGTGTTCATCAAATGTGCACCAAATGCATGCATTTTACCACGAACATGCATGTGCGTCTCTCAGGTATAAATCATGCATAACCAATCTGCTTAAATTAGGCATGCGTACTTTAAATACGTCCTTCAGTCAAACACAAAATATGTACATGTGTACATTAGGAACCAATCAAATATTACTCAGTTCGTTGTGACTCAGTTATAACAATGACTTTGATCCAAAACCTAATTTGATCTTAATATATTCATTAACTTAACTTAATTAATTATAATTAGAAATTAATTTAAAACTCTTACTTTACACTTGAGCTCCACTACCTTCTTGAAAGAAAATTTAGTCACCTAATTCTATAATTCAAGACAAGTTGACGGAAAAAAGATGTATAATATTTCAGATTTTTATTTAGATTAATTTAATATTAATTATAATTTTAGATAATTTAGACATGGCAAAATTAATTAAATACTGAAAAATTTTGAAAAGATATTTGGATCGATTGGGTTAGCGCCTGGGGTGTACCCGAGTTGTCGCCTAAATATTGATTTAAATTTTGAAATAAAAGAAAATAAAAATATAAAATATAATAATAATAATATTATTATTATTATAAAAATAATAATATATAAAAACAAAAAAAAAGAAAAAAAAAACGAATAGGATAAGGATGAGGCTTAGGGAGAGAGAAAGAGAAGAGGAAAAACCGGGAAAAAAGAGGGAGCATCAATGAGGGGGGTCGCTATCGCTGCTGCTGCTGCCGTCGCTGTCGCAGGAATCAGCGCCGGAGATGGAAGCCAGTGAAGCCCACCCTTCATTGTGTGTTGTGGTGTAAAAGGAAGGAGGAAATCACGCGAACTGCCACCGTCGCCACCGCTGTTCCCAGAGAAAATCAGTGAAATCAAGGTATGTAAATCCTTTCATTTTCCTTGTGAATGTTAATTGTGGGGTTGTATGTGATGATTTTGTGAAAATCAGCTGATATTTTGTTGGATTTGGATGAAAAGGGGCGTCGAAAGGGTTACGGCCGAAGGAGAGAGAGCAGCCACCGTGGGTGATGCCGCTGTCCGCCGTTGTCTGCCATCGGGTTGCTACCACCGTGCTTGCTGCCATTGCTTGTGCCAAAGTTGGAGCTGTCGTCGGCTATGGTGGAGAGAGAGGGGCAGAAGCGCGCGAGCAGAGAGAGGAAAGGAGGAGAGAGAAAGGACAGTGGGCCGGCAGGAGAAAGAGAGGTGCCGTTTGAGCACTTTTGGACATCTTTTCTTCAAATCGGCAAAGTATAAGGTTCAAATAAGTATCTGTAAAATCACTATCGGTCTGATTTAGTATCTGATTTATTTTGGATACTATTTAGAATTTTTACTAATATGCATATATTTTTATACACCTGATGTATTTATTCTAAACATGCATATATAATTTATTGGCTAATTTGGATGTTTTTGGATATGAGTTTTATGATTTTAAAAATTTTCTATTTTTTTAAAAGTTTAAAAAATTTATTGGACACTGTATATATTTATATCAGTATGTGTAACAAAAATGTGCACGAAACATGCATAGGCTGTGTATTTTTACATGCACGTGACAAGCTGTAATCACTACGTTTGGATTTGGATATTAAAATTTCTAGCTAGCTCCTGACGGGAAGATTTTGCTATTTGGAAATTTCTATTTGCCGACAGGAAAAACTTGGAGTAGTGACCATTCCCATCAGAATAATTTGATTTGACATTAGAAATATTTGGATGTCCTAATATATATGACAAATTTGAGGATTGCACCCAAAGTCGCAGGTGGCAAATAATAATGAGCAACCTTACCAATGAGTACAGAGAACATGGGTGGCCATACATACTGGCCTAATTTACATTTGATTACCTAAGGTTACTGAAATTATGTGTAACCCTTCTTCAAAGTAGTTTTTAAATAATCAGAATCCAAATTTGGTACATAATTTATATTTCTGTATTGATTTATGTTGAATTTTGATTTAGACTTGGATTTTAGATTTGGATTTGAGATTCGACGATTTTGCCTTCAGTTGGATCTTGGTATGTCTCGTATAACGATTTTGATTATATGTTTTGATCCAAACTTTTGGAATATTTATTGTAACGCTGCTTCGACTTTTGTGTACTCTATTGGATCATCCGACTATCGAATTTTATCCCAAATTACAAGCGGATCGGGCATTGGATTTGGACTTGGACTCAAAATTGGAATTGGACGTGGATCGACATCGGCTTTGGAATTAGTCCGGATCACCTCTATTTTGGTTATATATATATATATATATATATTTATTTATTTATTTATATATATATATATACGTCCCAACGATGACTATTTTCAAAATTTGAAAATTTATTTGGATTTAGATATTTGATTTGAGTAGGAGATTACCATTGGATTTTGAAATTTGGATCTTAGATTTTTATTAGATTTGTCTTATCGGCGATTTGAATTTATTTTGTAATTTGATTGGATTTTCATCCATTTGACATTTCCTCTAATTTATTGGACTCATTTTGTCTAAACTATAATACTTATTGGGCATTTTACTCATATTTTCTGTTTTATCTCTTCAGAGTAGAAGGCTCGGACACATTACAGGAGTTAGGATGTGACTTTCAGCTATTCGTCCGATTTGGTGAGTTTAGTTTGTTATAATTTAAATGTGGCATTTGATACAATTGAATTATAAAATTAGTTGGATATATACCCATAGTGTATTTTAAAAATAATTCAGATGTTCTGTTATGTCTGGTTATAGTTTTTGATTGGATTGTTACCTATCTTATGATATTTATAGAGTAAGTCGTATTTATTTTTATTTAAATGGTTGTCCAATAAGGTCCTGTGTGGATTTTAATTTATCGAGTTTTGCTTATTTGGATTATTATGCCCGAATTTTTGGGATACGAGTGTTCGTCAAATGTGCACCAGGTGCATGCATTTTACTACGAACATGCACGTACGTCTCTCAGGTATATATCGTGCATGACCATTTTGCCTAAATTGGGCATGCGTACTTTAAATACGTCATTTAGTCATGTCCTTATTATACAAAATATGTATATGTGTACGTTAGGAACCGATCAAATATTACTCAATTTGTTATGACTCAGTTATAACAATGGCTTTGATCCAAAACCTAATTTGATCTCAGTATATTTACTAATTTAACTTAATTAATTATTATTAAAAATTAATTTAGAATTCATACTTTACACTTGAGGTCCACTGCCTTCCCGAAAGAAAATTTAGTCACCTAATTCCATAATTCTAGACAAGTTGACGGAAAAAAGACGGGCTTTCCTTAACAAAGAAAATGGGACCTTTTTTCTCAATGCATTCAGTCAGGTTGAACAAGTTGTAAAATAAGTGATTAATGAATCTGTTAAATTTGATATTAAATAATAAGTTGATCACTCATTGAGGCTATGCTCTCTCTACTTAGAATCAAGAACGACAGATGGGTTACATTCTAACCATGGGGATATCTATATCAGTACTAATAATTTCACTGAATTTTTGACCCCTCTAAATTATCAAATAACTAATTTTATGAGTGAACAATGTGACTACTTGCCCATCAAATTATAATGATAATAATGTTTTTAAAATAATTCATAGAATAAATTAACATTTCAAGCTTTTTTTAACTTTTGGCATGACATTTTAATCTTATTGATTAGAACATAATCTTTAATAGTTTTTGCTAACAAATTAATATTTTGGTTTTATCGGCGGTCATTTTTTTTTTAACTTTGATAACAATATTTTAATTATGTTAGAAATTTTATAGTTAAAAATTTTCATATTTAGTCTCGAGATCACCTAATAAACTCATGAAAACCGCTCGAATGCTAATTACAAGAGAGATATGCACTGTACATGTTTGACGCACACCTAAGAGCCACTCAAACTCCAATTACAGTAAAGATTTACATTGTTATACTCGATGCATGCTCAAGGAATACTCGAGCGTCGATCAAAGTGTTCCCATAACATGCATTCCTGAGTTACAGTTGAGGGTACGTTGGTGCACCACATTGTCACTGCCTTACACCGGATGCGCACACATGTGGCTTATGTGCGCCGAATTGCTGAATTCAAATCTCAATCATTTTAAATCTTGTTCTTCTTCTATCATATAAATATTTTCTTTTATCTGCCCTAACGATTACACATTGAATAATTGAGAGTTACACAGTGCGTGCTTAGAAGAGATAACTGATTTCTTAAAAGATAAAACTACATCATTAAGAGATTGCATCATCTTAAATTTTCTCGTTCATAGAATTTTAAAACCCGTTTTAAATACTTGTTATGTCCTATAAGTCCTTAAAATTTTATTGGTAGAATAAATATTGAATTTTTAATAGTATTTGAAGATTTATTAGAAACAAAGTTTGGCTTACGAGAAGATTAAAATGGGTCAGATTTTGCTATTAAAAACAAATTTAAAGAATTTTTTTGATAAAAATTACCAGTTAAAAGTATATTGGCTAATACAGAGATTAGGAACTTATTATGGAAGGCATGCTATTATTTTTTTCTACTATCCCAAATATAAAGCTATTTCTTTTCGCTTTTACAAATTTGTGTAGAATTATATTACCAATTGTAGAAATTTTATGAAATTTAAAATTATTTTATAATTTATTAAATTAGCGTATTATTTTAAAATTATATAATATAAAAATAAATATTAATGATATATTTAAATATATAGTTATATTCATTTATGAAAGAAATTTGAACCAATTGTTTCTAAATCTTAAGTGGGAGTTATATAATTATGTGAAAAGACGTTTGTACGGTTCTGTGGATAAATTACTTGAATCAGAAAAATTAAAGAAGTTACATTGAGACTTTCCTTTGATCGCAGGAGGCTACGAGGCGCAAAATCTGTGACATGGCATTCAGCCGTTGGAGCAATTGTGTTCCAAATATTTGTATTAAAATAATATTTTATATAAGTATTTTAATTTATTTTTGATAATATTAAATTATTTAAATATTAATATAATAAATAATAATAATAATAATAAATATTATATTTATTTATTTGTTATTTTTAATATTGATGCGTATTTGGATTCGACTTCGAACAGATTCGGATTCGTCTGGATTATTTGACCCGACTCCATTCACTGAGTTCGAATCTTGCACACCACTAAAATGAACAAGATGTCAGGGTGTCGGCGAGATGTTGTACCACTGAAAATACTCCGACGCTCAAATCAGTAAAGCCTTCTAAGCAGGGAAGGTAAACTGGAAAGCAAGAGAGGGAGAGAGCGAATTGATCGATCGGAAGTGTTGACTTGTCAAGAAAGTGAGCTATTGCTTCCTACTCACAGAGAGCGCAAGGAAGCGGAGTCCCGAAAGTGTAGAAGTTTAAGGGAACGATTCTCGGAAAGCGAATGGGGCTCTAGGAATCTGGAGACCTTTGGTGGGATTGAAGGACGAAAGCTTAAATAGAGAGGAAGAGATGGTGGGCCTTTGTCCAATACTCTGTAAACGATCGTGGGCGTTGTGTCAATCAAAGCTTGCATTGTCTGAGTAAGAGTTTGCCTTGTGTGGATTAGTGTATGCATACCCTGAGTGAGAGATTTAGGGTTTACTTAAAGGATAGTAGGGTGATCCTCATTAGTTGGAAGGCGTGATCCCCTACATTATTCTGGTTGGCCCTCCTTCCACTGACGACGCCAGTTGCCAAACTGGCTGGGATTGCTTCCTTCCACGGTGGTCAGCGGCTTTCCAAGTTGCTCACCTTCCTTCTGTGTATTTTGTCGTTGGAGAGCCCTAATAGGTTAGAGATTGAAAAAATCTGGCGCCTTCCTTATGAGAAGGGCGTTGATTTTGTCAATATCCTTTTTGGGTGTTGGCTGAGATCATGAAAAGTACTGAAAGAGCCGTTGCTGGTCGTTTGGTAGATCGTGGACTCAAGTGGGCCAGGTCCATGAAAAGCCTTTTTGGGCCTGCCGTTACAGTACATCCGGTCAACGCTCGAGTTGACCGTTTGTACGTGAGTTGGCCGTCTGCTGAGGTCTGGACGGTCAACCCTGGCGTTGACCGTCTTGGGCATTTTAGGATTTGGGCCTGCATCTCCTATTGGGTCGTTTTTAAGTTGACCGTCTAGTAGGCCGTTTTGGGCCTCGTTAACCTTGATCTAGCCCATATTCCGGCGCACCCATCACTAGCCCCCCATGCCAGTGGCCAGAATTCTGGCCTCCAGTATGTTCATGATGGGATGCCCCTCACTGCCCTTTGTCGTTTGAGGATCTCGGAGGATTCTATGAAAGGCGGAGAGGAAAGTTGACCGG
This sequence comes from Nepenthes gracilis, assembly GCA_033239525.1. Classification (NCBI taxonomy): domain Eukaryota; kingdom Viridiplantae; phylum Streptophyta; class Magnoliopsida; order Caryophyllales; family Nepenthaceae; genus Nepenthes; species Nepenthes gracilis. The sequence goes on from BSYO01000007.1 coordinate 18,701,856, forward strand.
AGCTGTTGACCGTCTTTGGTCAGTTCCCGAGAAAAATGTTGACTAAAGTTGTTGACCGTCTTTGGTCAGTTCCGAAAAAGAATGTTGACCGGAGCTATTGATCATCTCTGTTCAGTTCCGGAGAAGAATGTTAATCGGAGTTGTTGACCGTCTTTGGTCAGTTCTGAAAAAGAATGTTGACCGAAACTATTGACCGTCTTTGGTCAGTTTCGGAAGGCTTTCTACGAGCCCTGATTGATGCGTGGCCATCAGCCGCCTTGCAGGCCAAAAGTAGACACGCGTCTTCTTTTGGTTGGGTGGATATTCGGGCCATTAATACGTTGGAGATTTGCCTTTTGAAGGGCCAGAAAGGGAGGCGACACGTGACAGGATTGACACCGTTTTATTAAGGGGTTTTAAGGAGTTTTGTCGTTCAAGTTTCCCTCCACGCTTTGAAATTCTTCTTCGCCTCCTTGCTTCGTCTTCTTCATCTTCGACTTTCCTTTTCCAAGAAACCCTAGCCCTTTCTGTAAGCCATGGCCTTCGTCGTCGACATTGCCTCCGTCCTTAGAGAGGGTGACGTAAAAGCGTTATGCGTTGAGTTTAATATCCCGAATGATATTGCATGGAGGGTCCCGGGTAAGGACGACAGAGCTTTCTCTCCATCGGCAGGGCACATCACGATATATGAGGCCCACCTGAGAGCAGCCTCCGTCTTCCTCTGCCAGATGACTTGCTGTCCGTCCTGCAAGCCTTACGAGTCCCAATTTCTCAACTTCACGCCAACGCCGTACGGTATATCTGTACCCTCTGTATTTTCCTTCGTAAACATTCTAAGAGGTTGAGGATGCCGATGGTGAAGGGGATTTTCAAAATAAACCAGGGAGGCGAATGAATATCGCTCGTCCCCCGTTCTGGCCTAAAAATAAACACGGCCATATATGACTCGCTCAAGAACTGGAATAACCAGTTCTTTTTCGTGAGCGTAGGGGCAACCTAGCCCCTTGCGAAGGACTGGGGCCAGGTGCCGGAGGTGTATATTGGGACGCCGTCTGTGGCGAAGACAGTTTGCTTAGAGTGGTTAACCAAGCTGATCAAAGACCACCTCGCTGACTTCAAGAGGGACTTCTTGGTCTCTAGGGCAGAGATCAAAAAGGTGAACTGGGGACCGCCTTCCTCGGTTCAAAAACTCATGCCGCCGACAAGGATGATGCGACTGGAGGACTCCAAGGGTCTGCTCATCCGTATTCGCCCCACAGATGAAGGTTTCATTGGCCCGTTGCATAAGAAGGTGTTGGAAACGCCTTCCTCATTGTCGTCGTGCCCCGATTACGTCGCCACCGGGATCTGCAGCGGCCCCGACAGAACCACAGGCATGAAAAGGACCTTCGAAGACCTGTTGATGGCCATGGGAGAAAATATCATCTTGGCACATCTCGCACCGCAAGTGACTCCTCGAGCGGTGCAGACAGAGTCCTTTACGGAGCCCGCCTGTGAGCCAGTAGTGGAGGCACAATAGCCATCCATTGGCTCTCCAGTCGTGCGGACTCCTGTTGTGGAGCCAATGGTGGAGTTTGATCCTCCGACAACTGGTGCGGAGGCTGTTGTCGGAGAGCCTGCGGTTGCTATGGATGACACTAATGAAAAGCTGCTGGATGAGATCCTGGAGGAGGCTGCTACCAGCTCGGCTCAAGAGGATGTCACTCCTGGTCCACCGCCGCCTGGGCCAGGTCTAGAGGCTAGGCCCGTGAGGAGAGTTTGGGAGGTATGATTCTTGGTGATGGCTTCCGCGTACTTTCTCCTTTCCCAAATTTCCAACTTATTCTTTGTTTTTCTTTTGTGCAGTTGTTCGAGTTGGCTGCCGCAATCATCTAGGCGGTGGAGCAGCGTGACCGGGTGATCGCCATAGGGAGGCGGAGATCGCCTGGCTGGATGCTACGCTGGTTGCTTCGGGGGGGAGCACCGTGAGGAGACTGCTGCCCTCGAGACTGTCCTAGGAGGAGTGAAAACGGAGAATGCTAACTTGAAGGCTGAGGTTGTAGACTTGAAGGCCGAAGTTGCCCGTTTGAAGGAAGAGGGTGATCAAGCCAAAGCGTGCATCAGTCAACTTGTCGGGTGAGTAGTGTAGAGTCCCACATCGGATGGGGAGGTGAACGAAGCATGCCTTATTATAAGGGTGTGGATACCTTCTCCTTGACGACGCGTTTTGGGGGCGGTGGATTCCGTCTGCCAGAAACAAAACCCTGGGGGCTGCGTGTTGGCCTGGGACGCCGTAAGTTCCCCCAGCCTAGAGCGGACAATATCGTCATGCGGATGCGCCGGGGACGTTACAAGTAGCAACCTTAGAGAACGATTTGAGTCTCCGTATTTGCCCCCACGAGGTTAAGGGCACGATGCACGCACGTCTGTTAGAGGGGGTCAACGTCAGTCGGCGCATTGTGCGGTTGGTCGATTCCGAATTTCCCGTTGACCTCATCAATCTAGCCAATAGAGTGGCGCAGCATAGAGACGACCTTGTGGGGGAGCCCCGTGACAGTCAGAGGCCTCCGCCACCCCGAAGCCTCTTATGTTGTATATTTTTGGGACCTCCCTTGTGTTTATGTACATAAGATATAATTTGTAACACATTCGGAAGCAATAAAATTGAAGTTTTTTCAACTTTGTGTCCATTTACCTTTACTGCTTTTGTGTTTACATTCTTGTTACATTAGACGGCCAACTTGGTTGGCCGGCTGCCATTATTGTGCTGCCTAAGGAGTGAGGTCCTTAGGCTTTGCAGGCGGTTGTGTTAACCAGCCTAGTGGCGCTGCCCAAGTGCTGACTTGGGTGGCCAACATTTGGAGAAGGATGCTTCTCCCTCTGACCGTCGCTGACTGATCACCCTACTCCTCATAGAGGAGGTAGTTGCGTGTGCTGCGTAAGTCCCCTAATATTTTGATCGTTATCAGGCCATTTGGATGACCAAGGTTTATATACGATTACTAATGGGTCGCCTGGATGACTAGGGTTTAATACGACTGCTTTCGGGCCGCTCGGATGATCGAGGTTTATATTAGACCGCTTGTGGGCCACCTGGATGACTAGGGTTTAAATACGACAGCTAATGGGCTGCTCGGATGACCGAGGTTCATATTCGACCACTTGTGGGTCGCTTGAATGACCAGGGTTTATTAACGAGAGGGTGAGGACCCTCTCGACTTAGGGGCAATCTAGGTCGGGTAACCTACAAAGCAAACACATATACATGCACATAGGAGGGGTAGGCAGTATGCTAAGTAAACACTTATTTTGGCAAATTTAAAACAAGCAAGCGAATGTACATGCACACAATAATACAAATGCATACATGTGTCTTCTACTGGAAGTAGCGTCTGAGGTGGATCGCATTCTACGTTCGCGAAACCAACTTCCCGTCCTAACTCTGAAGCTTGTAGGCTCCGTTTCGCATGACGGCGGAGACGAGGAAATGCCCTTCCCAATTAGGGGAGAGCTTATTGCGACGGCCAGCCGCCACAGTGGCTTCTACACCTCGTAGAACTAGATCTCCAACATCGAATCGTCATGCATTAACCTTTTTATTGTAGTATCAGGGAATCTGATGTTAGTAGGCCGCTGTCCGTACTCTGGCGGCATCGCGGGCTTCCTCTAACAAGATCAAGTGCTCCCTAATTTTTTGGGAGTTAGCCAATGGGTCGAAGGACTCCACCCTAAGACACAAAAACCCAATTTCGACCGAAATTACCGCCTCAATCCCATAGTAGAGGCTGAAGGGCGTCTCGCGCGTTAGTTCCTTTGGTGTTGTCTGATAAGACTAGAGAACAGAGGGGAGCTCATCCGCCCAGGAACCCCCTGCGTCCTCCAGCTTGGTTTTTAACCCGTGGAGCAGCGTTCGATTCGTGACCTCCACTTGTCCATTCGCTTGGGGGTATGCCACCGAAGTGTGGACCAGCTTGATGCCAAGGCTGGCGCAATACTTGGTGAAGCGTTTTTTCGAGAATTGGGTCTCGTTGACGGTCACAACAACCTCAGGAACACCGAACCTACAAATGATGTTCTGGCGGAGGAATTCCAAGGCGTTATGCTCCGTAATCTTTGCCAGTAGGACAACCTCGACCTACTTGGTGAAGTAGTCGATGCCCATGATGATGAACTTTCTTTGTCCCGTGGCAATGGGAAATGGGTCGAGAAGATCAAGCCCCCATTGCGCGAAGGGCCAAGGAGCCTGAAGGGTCTTCAGATCCGCGGACGGCTGGCGGTGAAGGTTGCTGTGAAGCTGGCAGCTTTCACATTTCTTCACAAACTCAAGCACGTCCTTTTTCATCGAGGACCAGTAGTAACCCTGGCGCATGACCTTGAAGGCTAAATATTTTCTATCAATGTACGATTCACAGATCCCGAGGTGGACTTCGCCTGAAGCGTAGTCAGCCTCTTCGGGAGTCAGGCATTCGAGGTATGGGGTCGAGTAGCCACGACGATATAGTCGTCTATCAACCACAGCATACCAGCCGGCCGTCTTCCTGATCCATTTGGCCTTCTCCGCATCCTCTAGCAATGATCCGTCAGCTAAATAACTAAGGTAAGGCGTCATCTAGTTTTTCGCTTTGAAAATTTACATTGCCTCTTGTTTCTCGATGCTGGGAGCGTTAGGATCTCCCGCAACTGTCTCGAGTACTGTTCCCGATTTTCGGCTGCAACGGCTCTGGCCAGCTGGTCCGCCTTCCAGTTTTCAGTTCAGGGAACATGAACCAGGGTGAGCTAATGGTGTTGTCCGCCGTTCGTTGCTTCTTCCTCCCAGTCTGTTGTTCCTTGCCGCCGGTTGGGTTCTTAGCGAGTCGGGTGGTGATCATATTAATCACCCCTGCTGCAACCCGATTTCGGGGAGAAGATTGCTCCTACCCCTCTCCGCCAGCCGCTCCAGAGCTCTGTTTGGAGCCCCTGACGAACTTGGTGAGGTGTCCTCTACGAATCGGCTCCTCGATCTCCCTTTGCAGCGTCTTGCAGTCCTCATTTGAATGCCCAACAGAGCGGTGGAAGTCGCAATACTTCGACTGGTTTTCAGAATCCTTCTTTAGTGGTTTTGCCCACTTCAAGAACTTCTCTCAGCGGATTTGCATGAGGACATTCGAACACTTGTCCGTCAGAGGCGTGAAGCTGGTGGGCCCGTAGTCTCTGCGTTCCGGGGGCCCAGTCCTGTGTTGCTTCCGGCGGGAGTGATCACTACCGCTGTACTTTCTTTTTTCCTCTCCAGGGGATGATCGAGGCTGATCTGCTTGCTCTGGGCGTTTTGCCACGTTGGCCTCCTCCGCTGCAGCATAGGCCCGGGGGATGGACTCCGCCTCTCGGAAGGTTTGGGGGTTCTTGTGGGCCAGGTGCTTGAAGAAGTCCCCGTAGGTCAACGCTGAGATGAAACTGCTCCGTGATCCGGGGGATCCACCTAGCTTCTGCCACAAAGCGATCCAGGAATCGTCGTGGTTTCTCTCCCGGCTTCTGCTTGATGTGGGAGAGGTGCCATGGCTGCTTCTCTTCCTATCGGCTCGAGGCGTACTGAGTTAGGAAGAGATCCGTGAGTTTCCAGAAGCTGTCGATGGTCCCAGAAGGGAGGTGATGGAACCAGATTCGGGCATCTCCCTTTAGTGTGAGCGGGAAGCAACGGCACATCGTTGAATCTTCCAACCCTTGTCGACTCAGATGGGTGCGGAAGTGATCTAGGTGGTCAACCGGATAACTACTCCCATCGTATGAGTCAATGGAATGCATCTTGAACTTGGTGGGCAGTGGACGGTTCAGGATCTCTGCTGTGAAAGGAGATCGGTCCAAGTCGATAGTGTGCTCCTCGTCCTAGAATACGCGGTTCCAAATTTTATCCACTTGCAGGTCTGCGCGAGTGGCGTTTACAAATCGCTTGGAATTGAGGTAAGCCCTAAACTCCGTCTTATCCACGGAGGGTCCAGTAGCCGGTTGGCTACTGCCTCCAGCGGACCTGGCAGTTCTGGAGGCTCGCTCCTGGACTACGTTCTCGTCTTCTGCCCGAGAGTATAAGGGTTTTCTTCTTTCCGGACTTTCTCGTGGAGTTGTGCTCCCGGAGCGTTCTTTAGGCCTGTTCTGGCCAGGAACGCGTGAGGAGGCTGGGACCGGATTATTCTTGGATTCTCGGGCCTTTTAACTGACTTCTTTTTCTTCTGGCCACCCTTTTTGGTGGCCGAGGCAGGAACGGCTGCCGGAGGAGGCGCCTGCTGTCATTGCTCGTTTTGAGTGTAGAGTATTTAGAGCAGACGATTGTTGGCCTGCATCTGCTCCATCTGCTGTCCACCCGTTATCCCGTTGACCGTGGTACCAGCAGCATGGTCCTAGTCGAGATAAGTGACGTCTCTAGCGGGATCGCTAGCTTGGGCTTTCGTGTTCACCATTACGAATGAATCAGAATCAGTCGGTGAAAAAAGAGCGTTGTGCAGAGTAGTGGTTGGCTTTTGTAAGCGTTTCCCGCAGACGGCGCCAATGATGCGTACCTGGATATGACTTCGAACAGATTTGAATTTGTCTGGATTATTTGACCAGATTTCATTCACTGAGTTCGAATCTTGCACACCATTAAAATGAACAAGAGGCCAGGGTGTCGGCGGGATGTTATCCCACCGAAAATACTTCGACGCTCAAGTCAGTAAATCCTTCTAAGTAGAGCAGGTAAATTGGAAAGCAAGAGAGGGAGAGAGCGAATTGATCGATCGAGAGTGTTGGCTTGTCAAGAAAGTGAGCTATTGCTTCCTACTCACCGAGAGCGTGTGGAAGCGGAGTCCCAAAAGCGTAGAAGTTTTAGGAAACGATTCTCGAAAAGCTGAATGGGGCTCCAGGAATCTAGAGGCCTTTGGTGGGAATGAAAGACGAAAGTTTGAATAGAGAGGAAGAGATGGTGGGCCTCTGTCCCAATCTCTGTAAGCGTTCGTGGGCGTTGTGTCAGTCAGAGCTTGCATTGTTTGAATAAGAGTTTGCCTTGTGTGGATTAGTGTATGCATACCCTGAGTGAGAGGTTTAGGATTTACTTAAAGGATGGTAGGGTGATCCTCATTGGTTCGAAGGCGTGATCCCCTACGTTATTCTGGCTGGCCTTCCTTCCACAGACGGTGTCAGTTGCCAAACTGGCTGGGATTGCTTCCTTCCACGGTGGTTAGCGGCTTTCCAAGTTGCTCACCTTTCTTCTGTGTATTTTGCCGTTGGAAGTCCCAATTGACAGAAAATTGAGAAAATCTAGCGCCTTCCTTATGAGAATGGCGTTGATTTTGTCAATGTCCTTTTTGGATGCTGGCTGAGATCATGGAAAGTGCTGAAAGAGTCGTTGTTGGTCGTTTGCTGGATTATGAGCTCAAGTGGGTCAGGTCCGTTGTTACAAGCCTAATGTTACAAACCCATGCCCGTTTTCCGTTTTCTCGTTTCCCGTTTCTTTTAGTTACCCGTTCCTCTATATATGTAATGTTACGCTGTAATGAGAAAGGAAGGAAAATATTTGCCCAACTCTCTCTCTCACTCTCGCTCTCTATCTCTCCCTATTCTCTTCTCTCTCGTCTGTTTCTCTTCTCCTTCCTCAATCTACTTCCCTGACCTCGGTTTACCCTAGCCGCCGTCTTCCTCCGCCAGAACTCCCCCTCCCCGGTCACTCGAGTCGTCACCGACAATGACGTTGCCAGCCACGATCAAGATGCATACATCATTTGGTGCTTTCATTGAGAGGAAAGCGGAGGCGAACGACGGACCAGCTCTCGATGCCAGCGAAGAGGCTTTGGCCGAACTGGCCAGTGCGATGAAGGATCTCCGACGAAGTACCGACCGATTGGCCACCACCACGGCTTCAGCAATGGCACAACTCCTCTCGTCCTGCCCCGAAATCAACCAGTCACTCCACCGACTCGAGCGCAACCTTAAACGGTCTGTGACTTCTTCACCTTCTATGATTTCTTCTACTTCTCCTCCACCCGTTCTACCAGTCACACCAATTGTTTCGTATCGTCACTCTCACCAACCGAAAATTTTGCCCACTGTGTGTTCTGTACCACCACCAGTTCCTCAAATAATCGTCCCTGCTTCCCCGTCGTCTTCAACTTCATCACCGTATTCGGCCCCCACCTTCGTTAATTCCTCATTAATTTCAACCTCACCAGCGGTTGTGGTTCCTATCACTGAAGTGCTTCGAACCTCCATCATTGCGCTTTTGCCGCCTTTGACTCGAATCGAGAAATCCCATCCACATGCGTCTCCTGATTTTCACTTCGAAGAGCAACCTACCACCAAATCCCAGTGGCCACCATCTCAGGAATTGATTACCAACGGGCCGGAATTGAAACCACTTGATGACAGGACTAGAGATTTGGGGCCACTTGACAGTAAGACTCAAGTTTACTTCGAGTCGTCTACTGATCTTGACAAGTCTCAGGAGTCTGACTGTGTGCATTTAGAGGCTCACGGAGGTGAAATGCCGCGGATTGATGATACTAACCAAGAATCTCAGATGCGTGTCTCTGAGGATCTTCACCCTGCTCAGAAGGTGGAAGTGGATGAACGGGACAATGTGATTAAGGGGGAGAGTTCAAAGGCGTTCCAGATGGAGTCTGGAAGAGCTGCTGTAATTGATGATACAAACACACAATCAGAGACAGAAGTGGAAACCAAGTCCGAAAATGGCTTAGTGCATGTTGCGAACAAATCAACTAGTCTTGCTAATATTGACAGTTTGCTGTCTAAGATCACTTGTGGTTCCTTTGACGGTGAAAATTTACCGTCAAGTTATGAACCGATCTTCCATGTGAATTTAGGAACCGAAATTTCAAATAGCAAATTCACCAACCAGCTAAATGTTGCTGATGAGAATTCCCGATACAATGATCGAGATGCATCACCTGCAAGAGTTAAAGATCTATCTATCAGAAATGGTGTTTGCTATCCAGGGTTTGATACTGTTTATGCGCTAGAGGGAGATAAGAAAGGTTCATTCCTGGAACTTATAATTGGCTGTGCATCAGTTGTTAATATGGCTAGAGTGGACCTCCTGTATGGGTCTTCCCTCCATGGGAAAGGGCTGAACCGATTTTGGTCAAGCCTTGATAGCTACCATGGGCAAGCTTCACAGGACTCTCACTTCCACAACGGAGATCGAGGCTATCATAAGCTATGGGATAGTAGATTGTTCAATTATGCTAATTGGGAAGTCCTTCAGTTTCTTTTATCCAACTTAAGATGGGGGCTGGAGGAGAAGCAGCAGCCTGCTAGGAGTGGTAATGGAATGGTTGCCGTCATCAAGAAATTGAATCAAGAGAGTCTACAAGGTTTTGAAGAGTGGCTGTCGGAGGTAAATTTCTTGGGAAGGCTTTCGCACCCTAATCTTACGAGGCTGTTGGGGTATTGCTGGGAAGAAAAGGGGCTCTTTGCTTGTTTATGAATTTATGCAAAGCAGGAAACTTGGAAAACCACCTTTTGGCGAGGGGCTCACTGTCCCAGCCACTACCATGGGATTTAAGGCTTAAAATTGCAATTGGCACTGCCCGAGGCTTTGCCTTCTTACACACGTCAGATGGCCGAGTCATACACCGAGACATCAAGGTCTCTAACATCCTCCTGGATGGGACCTACAATGCCAAAATCTCGGACTTCGGTTTAGCAAAACTTGGCTCCTCTGCTAGTCAGTCTTATGTCTCGACGAGAGTGATAGGCACAGAAGGCTATGCAGCTCCAGAGTATGTACCCACGGGGCATTTATACGTGAAGAGTGACGTGTACAGCTTCGGTGTCGTACTGGTGGAGATGCGGGGTAACGAGTGGAGCTACAACAAATGCAAACGACAATGGGATCCGAGGAAATATTGAGTTGCGCTGGATCTTGATGCTTTAGAATTTTATCTTCGCGTCTAACCTTGAGGACAAGGTTCTTTTGATGGACGGGACAATGTTACAAGCCTAATGTTACAAACCCATGCCCGTTTTTCGTTTTCCCGTTTCCCGTTTCTTTCAGTTACCCGTTCCCCTAGATATGTAATGTTACGCCATAATGAGAAAGGAAGGAAAATATTTGCCCAACTCTCTCTCTCACTCTCGCTCTCTATCTCTCCCTATTCTCTTCTCTCTCGTCTGTTTCTCTTCTCCTTCCTCAATCTACTTCCCTGACCTCGGTTTACCCTAGCCGCCGTCTTCCTCCGCCATAACTCCCCCTCCCCGGTCACTCGAGTCGTCACCGACGATGACGTTGCCAGCCACGATCAAGATGCATGCATCATCCGTAAAAAGGCTTTTTGGGCCTGCCACTACAGTACATCCGATCAATGGTCGAGTTGATCGTCTGTACGCGAGTTGGCGATCTGCTGAGGTCTGGACAGTCAACGCTGGCGTTGACCATCTTGGACCTTTCAGGATTTGGGCCTGCGTCTTCTATTGGGCCATTTTTAAGTTGACCGTTCAATAGACCATTTTAAACCTCCATTGATCTTGAACCAATTTATATTTTAATGTATCCATTAAATATTATTTTTTTATCTGTGAAACATTCATCCAAACAAATAAAAAGACGACGCCGACGCCCGGCAGCCCCTCCTTTACTCCTTTTCCTTCTGTCAGTGAAAACTTTCTCCACCCTCATGATTGCTAGTTTTATTTTATTTTTTATTATTTAAATATTATTTTTTAATTAAAAATCTAACATAATTTTTTAAATAAAATGTAACATAATCTCATAAAACTATAAACTTATAATATCACTAGTATGCCAGACGCTGCGTTTGATGGTTCAAACATCAATAAAATTTAGCTATTAAAAAATACAATAATTAGCAATATTTAAAGAGTGAATTTCAACGCAACACTCAACTTACTCTATCATAATGGAAAAATTCACACATTTAAACTATAGAAATAATTAACAAATTAATTTTAAAATCAAACATATAAAAAATTTAACTTGGCTTCAAAATAAATGATAACTTTACCTTATAGAAATAACCCCAAATTAAAAGCTCCTTAATCTGTCAACTCTTTTACAATTTTTATATAATTTTTTTTATATATAAGTTGAAATTTTAAATGATAAAAATTAAAATAAAAAACTCAGCCTATCAACTTTTACATAAAAAAATAATTATAATTTTTTTTAAAAAAATATAAATTATACGTGTATTATTGATTCCAAAATAAACCCTAAAATTCCTAGTAGTAGGAGCTCTTTCCCGTTGCTTTATTGGGATTTTATCAGGTGTGTCCCGGCTTACGTCTATGAGGATGTGATTGCCTTCCTCCAACTTGCGTTTGAGGTGGGACCTGCTCTAACGTTTCCACTCTAGGCTCCCTTTATTTGTTGAAAAGTATTTATCTAATAAACAGCATATTAATTGAGAATATTTTCCATATTTCTCATAAAAATATTATTTTAAAAAAAACTTATCATCAAAATATCTATCACTACTTGATATATATATATATAATATTTGTAAGATGATGGTAACATTCTACTGTTTAAAAATATATATAAATTTACAAACGATTATTCCTTAATAAACTCGTATTTGGTTTAGCAGTGTGGGTAGGATGTTGTCAGTCAGTGATCAACAACTTATTCGGTAGTGTTAACAACCAACAACTATGGTTAGAAACTAGCGAGATGAGATTGAGGTAAATTATCTAGCGACCGACATGATTATAGATCTGAATTAAGGTGTATTGGTTAACAAACGATAGTGATAGCAAAAAACATTACCATTTGATGACTGAAAATTGGGCTGAGAATGTCGATGGCCGATGACCGATGGTGGATACTCAAAAAATGAGACGCTAATCGGTGATCGGCATGTTATTCGGCAACTAATGGTGGTGGCCTAAATCATCACCAACTGATGCCGACGGCGAGTTGAAACATCATGTGTCGTAATGGTATTATATTTTGGGTAACAAACGATAGTGATAGAAAAAACATTACCATTTGATGACTGAAAATTAGGCTGAGAATGTCGATAGCCGACGACCGATGGTGGATGCTCAAAAAATCACACGCTGATCAGTGATCAGCATGTTATTTGGCAACTAATGGTGGTGGCCTAAATTATCACCGACTGATGCCGACAGCAAGTCGAAACATCATGTATCGTAATGATATCATATTTTGGATAAAATTTTATTAATTAACGTTTATGATTATTATTAAGTAATTAATAAACTCTAAAAATAACCTTTTGTGTTAACAAAAAAAAAATTTATTTTTAAAATTTAAGCATTATTTTTCAAAATCGGGTCGTGGATGGCTTCTAAAAATTATTGTGATGTATTTTTCTTTTTTAAAAAAAATTAGTTAGATGTAAAAAATTAATTGTGAAATCCTGTAATTTTGAAGAGCAATTGAGATGATGACAATATAACGAACAGCGCAAGAGAACAGTAAACTTGCACGTGAGTACTTTATATTTTTTAGAAAAATCAAAAGATATATATTTTTTTAATTAAAAAACTTAAAAAGTATTTATAAAAGATTATAGAAAATATATGTAATTTTTTCCCTTGAATTTAAGTAAAATTTTTAATGGGTCTTACCACGCTATGCGATAATTCAAAGTCAAGCTCATCCACCAACAAAACCCCGTGAATAGCGAAGCCTAGATGGTTATACGGTAGGCCTAACCATGACCTGTTGGACGCTACTGTTGCTGCGACGTCAATGGTCGACGTTCCAGTTGCTCAACGTCGACATTTGATTGCTGGAATTCTTTCAACGTTTTCTACAATTGATGAAGTATTTGTGGCCCATGTTAATTGCTAATAACTCTTCATTATTGAGCCCCATTATTCTCCATACGCCCTTTCGGTCATCCGTTTTGGTGAAGGCAATTGATGGTTTTGCCTTATAAATATTGGTAATTGATTTTGCCTCTGACACCCATTCTCTACAATACACCATCTGGAAGAGGAAAGGAGTGTCCAGAAACTCAAAATCAGGCGAATCCAGACCCAAAAAAACAGAACAAGGCAAATGGCCGGAGATTTGTACGCGATCATTCATTCCACATTTGTGGTTGTTTATGTCGCATAAATTGCTAAAATTTAGTATCAAAGCTGGAAAGTACATCTGCCTTTGCTGTTCTACCATTTTTCATTTTTTTTTGAATTTTAAAAGTTATTAAAATTTTTATTTTTGTGATGATTCGGTGAGAACGAATGCCAAAAATTATTGAAAAATTTAATTTTTGATATTTTCACATATTTTTCATCTATTTTGGTGTAAAAATGGCATCGTTTTTATCGGGTTGAAAATCGAGCAAAATCGGGTTCTGGTGAACCCGCTGGAAGTTGAAGACGACCTGAACGGCGTCATTCTTGTCTGTTGTTGTAGTATCCTGAATGGCGTCGTTTTGTCGTCTGCTATAAAAAAAAAAAGTTTCGGACTTGGGCCGTTTTTCGTGTGCGGCCCACATGTGCGCCAGCCAATTATTGTAGCATTCTTGAAATTGGCCGAAAAAGCTGCATGCGTGTGCCGCAGTCGGGACTCAAACCCGAGTCCTTCTGCATGGAAACGGGCGTATGTCGCCACTGCATTGAGCGCACGGTTGTTGACTTATTTGGCATTTTAATTTCCTATATACAATATTCGTATATATATATATATATATGTGTGTGTGTCTATATATATATATATAATAATAATAATAATAATAATAATATTTATTATTATATATAAAGGTTAAAATATAATGTCTAAAATATAATTATATATATATGTATATAAAGTCTAGTGATTAATATAATTTAATTAATTAAAAATTGGCCACAATGTCATTAATTAATAAAATTATATTTTATTATTACATGTGGTATAAGGACGTTAATTGTGATTAGTTATTTTTAATATAATAAAATTTATCCCATAGAAAATTTTTTATTATGTTAAATTAATTAATCATGATAGAATGTCAAATTATTTTTCTTAATTTGCCCACAGGATTAAGAATTGAAATATAATTTGATAATTTTATCATAAAAATTAAACATGAATCTACTTGAATTAAAAAATTTAGCCCACAGGTAATTTTTATGTCAATTGATTCATGATGTGTGCTTTATATTGGTAAAACATAATTCTGTATTTATTTGTTAGCCTCGTTTATTATTTATTAAACATGTATTTAATTTTTATACAGTTATTCAATCTGTTAATCTTTCCGATATAAAATGTAAAATTTTTGAATTGAAATGTGATAACTATAAAGTATTGAAGGGGAGAATTCTTCTTCATTTAGTGTGGATGGATATAGATTATGCTATGAGAAAAGACGAACCACTCGCTCTTACTGTAACCAATACTCCGGTTGTTATAACTCTTTATAAAAGAAGGGAGTGATCTAATAGCCTTAGTTTAATGTTCATAAAGACTAAAATTTATGTTAGCATTCGTGGTTTCGTCAATCAGCATAATAAAGTGCGGGATTTACTGAATACTACCGATGAACAGTTTAAAACTTCAGATAAGGCACTTGCTAGTACCCTAATAATGAAGTTTTCATCTTTAAGGCTCACCAGTATTAAGGGTGTACGTGTGTGAGATCCAAAAATTAAAAAAAAAAGAGCTTAAAAATCAGAATAAAATATTAAAGCCAAAAGTATATTTTTTGTTTTAGACTTAAACCGGAAGAAGACTGAAATCCGGAGTAAAAATGTCAAAAATAAAATCCGAAGGCCGAAGTGGCCTTATACCACTTAGAACCGGAATAGCCTTATACCACTTAGAACCGGAGTGGCCTTATACCCTTCAATACCAGAGTGGCCTTATGCAACTTAAAAAAACGGAGTAGCTTGTTCCACAGAAGGCCGAACTGCTTGAAGTCCGGAATAGATAAAGTTGACCAGAACTTGTAAGGTTGACCGGCTTTTAGAAGGTTGACCGGCTTTAGAATATTAATCGGCTTGAGTAAGGGTTGGTCGAAAATTATGAAGTTGACCGGATGTTGACTAACATCAAAATATTGACCAATCAAAGAGTTGACCTGTATTGAGAAAGGTTGACCGGTCTTGGATAAAAGATGTAAAAAGATGACCGACCCTGAGCACTGACCAAAGAGTTGACCGAAATAAATTAAGGGCAACTAAAGATAATGACCAACTTTACTAATTAGTTAGAACTCAACTAGACCCTAACTAAATAAAGTAAGTGAACCACCTCGTTGACCGTCTGAGAAGAAGTACCAAAGTAAGTAGCTTAGACTACTTACTCCCACCTAACCTCTGAGAAAAAGTATCAAATAGATAGCTTACCCCCACTTACTCCACCTAACCCTTCATCTATATATACTCAGCTTCGATCAAGGAAGCTGGCACGAGCGACCGGCAAGAAGAACAGTAAGGAGTAGAAAAGGAGAGAAAGCTTTCAGTTTGTAAGGGTAGGCGGACGACTGTCAGGCAAGTGTACCCCTTACTTTTAAGTTCATGGTTTAAAGCAAGTGTACACTCTGTTTTTAACTTTAGAATATTGCAAGTACACTTCAGACGATCATTCTTTTTAAGTTCGCCCAGCCTTTAAAGTTCAAGTTTTGCAAATATACTTCCGTCCCCAAAGTTCCAGCTTTAAAAACTGCCAATTTTTCCTTCCAATTTAGGTTAAACACATGTCGTTTTAATTACTGTTTGATAAGCTGTATTCTGGTTTGAATTCCTGTTTTCTGCCTTATGTCCTCTACTTTCTGCTAAACTCATGTTTAAACTAGAGTACATGAAAATGAACAAAGTAGACTGGCTTGTATGTCACTTGTATAATAATTTGAAACCGGCAAAGATAAATTGAAATCGGCATTGATCGAAACCGCCATTTGTATTGTAATTTTGAAACCGGCTTTTGCATTATAATTGAAATCGGCTTTGTAATTTTGAAACCGGCATTTGCATTGTAATTTTGAAACCGGCCTTTGCATTGTAATTTTGAAACCGACATTTGTATTATAATTGAAATTGACCTTGTATTATGATTGAAACCGGCATTTGCATTAAGATTTGAAACCAGCCTTGTATCGTAATTTTAAAACCGGCTTTTACATTGTAATTTTGAAACCGGCCTTGTATTATAATTGAAACCCGCCTTGTATTATAATTGAAACCGGTATTGGTATCGAAAATTTGAAATTGGCCTTGATTTGAAACCGGCTTAAGAAAACATTGAAACCGGCCTTGCATATCTGTTTGAAATCGGCCTTGCATATTAATTTGAAACCGGTCAAGAATAATTGAAATTGACATTGTATTTATAATCTCGAAACCGGCCAAGAATAATTGAAATCGGCCTTATATTATAATTGAAACCGGCATTGGTATTGTAAATTTGAAACTAGCTTTGTAATGTGATTCTGAAACCGGCTTGTGGTATAGCCGTCCGGAATGAACAAAGAATATGTGAACCGGCTTTATAATAAGACAAATAAGTTCGGACCTTAACATTGGGAGATAAAGTTTTCCGGCATGCCTTAGAACCTTATGATGATAATCGAGGATAACCAATGTGAGAGCCGTCCTCGGGGCTTTGTACAAGGAGGTAGCGATAGCCATCCTCGAGGTTTTGTACAATGAAGAAATGAGAGCCGTCCTCGGGGCTTTGTATAAAGAGGTATTGCCGTGATTGTGAGGAGATGTGCACGATCTATCCTCGATTAAAGCCCTCTTCCATTAAGCAATAAATAAAAGAAGCTATATTGTGACCGGCCTTATTTTATGCTCAAATATTATCTGTTTTGACTTTCTGATTAGCTTTTGTATAGTCCGGCCAAATGCTACCATATGATATATATATGATGTATGATTTCCTACATTAACCGTTCTAAGTGTTCCGTATGAATCCGGCCAAACGATATTCAGTACACGTATCTGTAATTGTTGATAGCACGAACGTTTGTTGAAAAATCTGCATGTACCTTGTTGAGCTCCGACTCACTGTTTTCTATTTTTCCTCTCTCAGATGAAAATTTAGAACTCGTGACTGACGAGACGGAGTGACTAGAGCTTATCAAAAGGGTTGTAAGGATTCAGAAGCACACCTTTTGGATGATCGCCACGAAGAAACAATTAATGTAATGATCTGTTAGAATTGATAAACTTTTGTGATTAGACGTTCATAGCTATATGTATCCGAAAATGAATTTTTATGGGAATGAATATGAATGATTCAGTAGGATATTAGATTGACTTTCGCTATATGTTGATGACTAGAATGTATGAGTCCTAGATGGCATCTGTGATCCTGTGATTTGGAAGGCACAATCGGCTCGGACAGGACTACCGAAACTTTGTGTCAGTTCCGAGAGATCGTTGGCGGAATAAAAAAATATATCCGTTCCGTCATAGCGTGAGCACATTATGCAAATCAGGGATATAACGGCTCAGTTGAAAAATTTGGAGGTAAAAATGTTTGAATCTTTCCTTGTACATTATATTTTGCATACGCTTTCCATCTCAATATAGACCTTTTAAATTTTCTTATAATACACATAAAGATAAATGATCGATCAATGAACTCATGACATGTGTGTTCAAGAGGAAGGAAAGCTCATGGTGGAACAAAGTGAAAGCGCATTCATGTTCAAAGAAGGAAAGTTTAAGACTCAAGCCAAAATAAAGGGAAAAGGTAAAATACCTCCTCAATCGACATCAAAAGGGAATTCAAGTGCTTCTTCTGCAAAAAGAATGGACACTTCAAGAAAAATTGTATCAAATACCAAAATTGGTTTGAGAAGAAAGGTAATTCATTCTCTTTTGTATGTTATGAATCTTATATGGTTAATATTTCACATAACATATGGTGAATTGATTCTAATTCTACAATCCATATTTTAAATTTTTTGCAGCAAAATCCAATGAAGCCAGTGGACAGTGAACAAAGTATCTTCTTTGGAAATAAGATGCGTTCATATGTGGAGGCCATTGGAACATACAATTTAATTTTGAGTAGTAGTTTTGTTTGAATTTGGAAAAGACCTTTTATATTTTAAATTTTTTCAGAATTTTGATATCAGTTTCAAGACTTGTATCTTTCGGATATTCCATTACATTTTTAGACTCATCTTTCAGTTTATATTATAAGTATAATATTATTGAGAATGGTATATTGTCTGATGATCTTTACTACTTGAACTTATAAAATAATATCTCTTTCAATATTGTGTATGTTGATGCTGATATTAAGCGATGTGTTATAAATAAATATTTCTTATGTTGTGGCATAAGGGATTGTGTCATATTTTTATTGAAAGAATCAAAAGATTAGTAAATAATGGAGTATTTAATACTCTAAATTTTACTAATTTTAAGACTTGTATAGACTATATTAAAGGAAAACAGACTAACAAGACTAAAAAAATATCAAAAGAAGTTCAGACATATTAAAAATCATACATACGGATATTTGTAATACTGATATTGACTTATACAACCCAAAATATTTCATCACATTTATTTACGATTTCTCATGATATATGTATCTTTACTTACTTCACCTTTATTTTTCAAAATCGGGTCATGGATGACTTCTAAAAATTATTGAAATGTATTTTTCTTTTTTAAAAAAATTAGTTAGATATAAAAAATTAATTGTGAAATCCCGTAATTTTGAAGAGCAATTGAGATGATGACAATATAACTAACTGCGCAAGAGAACAGTAAACTTGCACGTGAGTACTTAATTTTTTTTTAGAAAAATCAAAAGATATATATTTTTTTAATTAAAAAAACTTTAAAAGTGTTTATAAAAGATTAAAGAAAATATATGTAATTTTCTCCCTTAAATTTAAGTGAAAATTTTAATGGGTCTTACCATGCCATAGGATAATTCAAAGTCAACTTCATCCACCAACAAAACCCCATGAATAGCGAAGCCTAGAAGGTTATACGGTAGGCCTACCCACGACCGACATATAATGCACTAATAGAGATAAAGACCGGCCAGATTCAACAGGCAGCCCCTTGTAGCTCGATCAATCACGATGTGGGAACCCTTCCAACTCAGCGGTGACAGCGTGACCAGTATGGAAGACGCCGACACGACAGGCACCTACTATTGGTAGTCGAAGTCAACGCTTAGAGGGAACTGCCACACTTGCTTACTCGCAACAAAAAGGACGCTGTCACTACCGGCCACTGCCATCACCATCGTGGCTCGATGAATTATCCGCCAGAATAGTCTCACAAATATCGACAAGGACAACCCACAGTCGCACAACCACCGCAATATGACAGCTGACATCGGTGACTTCCATTAATGACCAATAGCCTGCGAATTTCAGTACAATAGTTGTCCAGCCTTAACACTTTTTTTTTTTTTTTTTGATAAGTGTCCAGCCTTAACACAAAAACCATGCCAGGCCATAGTTTACAAATATTCTTTCTTCACCGCTACAGAAAGGGGGTAATCTAGATAATCAACTTAAGAAACCCTAGAAGCAAACGATTCTAACAAAAAGTCTCTCTTTCTCTCTTCCTCTCTTAGAGCGAATTCTCTCTCGAAACCACTCCCTTACCCCTTACAAACCGTCAAAGCCTAGCCATCCACCTCTCTCAAAGTCGATCCCCATCGAACGTACCATCGAAGCCTAGCCATCCACCTCTCTCAAAGTCATTCCCTATCAAGCGCACCGTAAAAAACTAATCCTCCGCCATTCACCAAGCCACTCCCCACCGAAACCTAACCTTCCATCAGTTACCAAGCCTCTCCTCGTCGAGCATATCACGGAAGCCAAACCCTTTGACAATACTCACTTTCTTGACTTACGTGCTTTATTGTATCTCACGTCCTCATTTTATCTTTTTATCATCTGAAAAAAATTTCTGACTTGAATGTCGAAAGATAAATTGAGAAGTGGGTTTCACAAATCTGTTAACCTCTTGTTATTTAGTTGTGTTGCGTAGGACTTTGGTGACCAAAGACGGAGAACGGACCGGCCTTTATTTAACCCGACGCGAAAGATTAAATGGCTCCCTAATCCGTACAATAATTCAAATTCAGGAACACATTAATTTTTATCTTTAATTGTTTTTTTAATTTTTGAGGAGAGGAAATAATTTTTTTATAAAATAAAATATTATTTGTATCTATATATTTAGATAAATACAAGTCCATTTAAAAAAAATAAAAAAATAGAAATAATTTATGCTGTAATTAAATATTAATTAAAACTCTTACTATTACATTGTATTTACAAACGTAAAACGTAGGCTGTACGGAAGTGGTATCTCGTATGCTTAGATTGGTTGTCGGCATGTCAATTTGACCCGTCGCCCGTCGGGGAGGCTTTTCCCCGAGTCGCGACTGCCTTCTTTAATTTTAAATAAGGTTTTTAAAAATTATAAATTTATATTTATTAGTGAATTTTACTATGAAAACTAGATATTTATGTGATTTTTCAAAAAAAATTAATATTTTTTAATATTTTATTTTTGACAAATAGCATATTCTTTTATTTATAAAGTTAATAATTATTAAACGAGAAAGAAATCCAACTAAAACTCTTATCAATTACGAATTCAAGAAATTTTATGAATTTAAAAAGTAAAATTCTATTTCTCTCAATTATATAATTATTTTTGTTAAAAAATTAAATATTAGATTTAATATCTAATAAATATTAATATTATAACAAAATTTAAAATTATAATTATCTTTAATTTTTATTATTTTTAAATTTATACAATTAGATTTTAATCCAATAGTATTAATAAAACAAATAGGATCCTACTTCTCGTCAAAAGAAGTAGGACCGTCCCCATAGGAGAAATTATACGAGACAACAGATTAATATTATAATAATATTTAGTAGTAATGTAATATCCCAAATCTCTATTTAATTTATTGTGAATAAAAATTTTTATTTCTGGTGTATTTATTATTTTAGATAATTTAAATCTGATAAAAATTATATCTTTTTATATTATAAAAATTTTGGAGGATGTTCGATTCAATTAGGTTGGCGCCCAAGGTATGTCGGTATTGGCACCCAAACGTCGATTGAATTATGCAATGAAAGAAAAGGGAATAGAAAATATAATAATAATAATAATAATAATAATAGATAAAATGGGGAAGCAGTCGCCAGCAGCAGCAGAAGAAAAAAGAAAAAAAAGAGATAGAAGTAGACAAAGGGGAAGGTGGCGCACCGAAGGCATGATATTCGATCGTTGGCAAATGGAGGAGGCGGCGTGGGAGTGTAGCGGCAAGGAGACATTAGCGTCGCCGCCATCGCCGGTCAAGAAATGAGGTGGTGTAATTGTGAGCTAACAGGGAAGCCACTGCTGTCACAGCCATCGCTAGAGGAGATGCATGAAATTGAGACAAGCAAATCTTTTCTTTCTCTTTATTGATGCCAAATCCTTCCTTGCATGTACTGATTTTGAGTGGATCGGTCGAAGAGGAAGGAGAGAGAATAGAGGAGAGAGAGAAGAAAATTGGGAGTGGGGTTTCGCACAACGAGGAGGATGGACGAAAAGATGAGGAGAGGAAGACGGAAAAAGAAGGATGCGTCACATTGGTGGGTGGGACTGCAGAGGAGCGGCCCGGAGGAGCGCGCGGCGGAAGGTGGCAGAGACGTACATGGCATGTCGACATACACGGTGCGTCGATGAGAAGAGAAAAAGTACGTCGGGAAGGTCGGTGACGGCCGTAGGATGACAGAGGCGACAACTAAAGGAGGTAGCAGAGGTGGTAGCGCGCATGGCAAGGTAGCGCGCGGTGAGGAGAGAGAAACAACATGGGTAGAGAGAGAAAGGACACATTGGTAGGAGAGAGAAAGCACAATTTAGGTACTTCGGAGTATTCTTTCTTCCGATCTACAGAGTATAAGGTCGAAACAAGTATCCTCTCACCCTACCTCTGATTTATCTCAGCCTCTAATATGTTCTATATGCATATTTTATATAAGTATATTGTTTGAATAATGAGCGAGGTCTAAGACCCGATAGGTCGGTGTATGTGTGAGTTAATGGCTGTCCAAAGCCCTAGTGGGTCGATGTGTGATGATCGAAAGTTATAGGTCTAAAATACAGCCAATATAAAAAATATGATGGCCGAGAACTGTAGGTCTAAAATGTCGCCAGGCTAATAGTGTCAATGATATTAAATGGCCAAGAGTTGTAGGCTTAAAATGTAACCGAGCTAATGGAGTCAATGATATGAGATGGTCGAAAACTATAGGCCTAAAATGTAATCCGGTTAATAGCCAATGATATGAAATGATCGAGAGTTACAGGTCTAAAATATAGTCGGGTTAATGGAGCAAATGATTTAAGATGGTTTAGAGTTAAAGGCCTAAAATGTAGCCAAACTGATAGCCAATGATATTATATGGTCGAGAACTGATAGCTAATGATACAAGATGACCGAAAGTTGTAATCCTAAAATACGGTCAGGATGATAGCCAATGATGTGAGAAGATAAAGAGTTGCAGGCCTAAAATTCCCGAATTGATAGCCAATGATATGAAATAATCGAGAGTTGCAGGTTCAAAATGTAGTCGGACTGATAGCAATGATGTGAGATGGTCAATAATTGTAGGCTTAAAATATATCCGGGCTGATAGCCAATGATGTAAGATGACCTCAAATTGCAGGCCTAAAATATAGTCGAGTTGATAGCTAATGTTATGGGATGGCCTAGAGTTGCCGGATTAAAATGTAGTCGTTATGATATGCAGATTCGGACTCTGTTCTGCATTATGTGGGTGTGCTGTGGCTTCTGTCATATAGGTGTGATGAGTCTTCTGATATGTGGTTCTACTTCGGATATAATGAGGCATTCTGATATGTGTTTTTGCTTTAGGTGTGATGAAGGATATTTGAATTTACATTTGTTGTTTGCTTTTGACATTTGATTTTGAACTCTCCCTCTAATTTTACATATACTATTTTGTGCATGTTATATCGGTACTTGATGAGTCTCTGACTTAGGTGTTCATGTTTTTATTTCTTCAGATTCGTAGAGAGTTAGAATCTTTTACAGGAGCTGGACGAGATTGGATGGGATGTCACGTGACTCTATAAGTTTAATGTCTATATGATTCAATTGGTATTAATTGTATTCTCTTACTATTTGGATGTATTTGTTATGGGTTTTATTTCAGATATTGATAATTGGCCAAGAGTAGATCTTTGGATTGTGTAATAAGGACAGCTAGATTTATATATGTTATGTATATGAGTTGATATTTTATTTGGATGCCTCTCTTACGATGTATTTGAGTAGGTTATATATATATATATTGTTCAAACAATTATCCGATGAGATCCTATGTGGGTTCTATTTTTTGGGTCCTATATATTTGGGTTTGTCATACTCAAAAATATTTGGGATTTTTTATTTCATCTATAATAATTTATTAAACCTGCTAAGTTCTGGGACGTGATAGTATGGTATTAGAGAAAAGCTATAAGGAGAGGTGTTTTGGGACATTTTCGATGAATAATTGATTGAATATTTAGGTATGATAAATATTTCCCCTGATAGATAATAGAAAATTTGAGTTGTGAAGGCTTGAGTTTGGATCGGAAGGACGACCATTTGATTATGATAAGTCGTGTGAGCGACATAATGAATGGATTGATATCGCAGCAGAAGGAGGATTTTGTTTAGTTTTTGCGGATATATGGAGGGTTTGTTGCGGTTTTGAAATCTTGGAAGAGAAGTAACAACCTCGGGTTGTGTTGGCCTGAAATCTCGTACGGTAGAAGAAGATTTCAATCATCAAAGAGGTTAGTGATGAAAAAAGCCAGTTCAAAATCTTGCGGGGTTGAAGGGGGTTTTGGCCGGTAGAGAGGTCAGCAGTAGGGCGGAGGCGATGAAGGCGAGAATGAGAACATTGTATGGGGCCGTGGCAGTCCGAGACCACGGGTGGGTCTATATGCGATAAATGATGGTCGAATAGTTGCAAGCAAACCGATGGTGGGATTTTCAGTGCCTTATCTTGGGTTAGGAGAATTAGGAGATAATTTGGAATGCCTTTGAAGAGGCATATTGGAGGACTATATATATATATATATATATATATATGTCAAGATTGAAAGTCGTATATAAAAATGAAGAAGTTTATACCAAACCAACTCGATTATCTTCGCAAGACAAGTGGACCCGTTTCAGCCTATACATATGTTGTTGAGGAAATAGAGTTGCATTGAGAGTCTGTGCTACGATATCTTCCATCTTCGTTTTGAGCGAAGAAGTTGAGAAGTCAACGGTGAACAACTACTGTTAGGAGAAAAGACAAGGTGCAACGGATCACATCTTAAATCCCGTCATTTATCTTAATTATAATCAATTATCTCTTTAATTATCAAATGGACCGATAATATACTCACTTGTCCAACCGGACATGAAATCTCGTCGATATCACGACCACTTAAAAATAAATACACAACGAGTCGATATTTATAGGACTCCAAAGCCTTACCATGACGAAGGTGGCACCAATATAGATCCAAATACACGACGATATCAGATCATATTAAGAAAAAATGTCTGCCAAAATTAAAAATAATATAGGACAAAATCTGTGGAAGCTAAATTCTTCATAAGGTCAACCGAACGAATCTAGAAATTTTGACATCATCAACCGGTATCATATCATTGATATACTGAGCTAGAAATCAGATTTTTTACAGCCATATACCACAATCCAAACACATGCAAAACTCTCTAAGGTTAATATGACATATAAACCGATACCGTACAATGCAATATAACATCTTAGGCCTCTAAACATTTTTCAAAAACCAAAATACATCACAAATCGAGGTCTAGAACTGGAATTAATTACGTTACAACCATTAGACACATTAATATTGTCCGAAAATATAAACTAACAGGAATCATTCATAGGAATATATATTAAAGCTTCTCAGCCTTCACTTTTACTTATCCAGTAAATATTCATGTATCTCATCTGAAATATTAGTAAATAGTAAGAGAGTGAGTTAAATATTTAACAATATATAATTTATACAAATGACATGCACACTTTAAACTTAGATATTTAATGAAAGGAATAGGAATCGTGGTCGTACACATAGGCTTTAAAATGTGCTGAGAACTTATGTGATACGTTTCTAAATTTCTTATCTTATTCTTAGTTACGAAATCAAACTTAATTCTCATTTTTCTTTAGAAAATAGGGCCGGTATCCCACTGTGATATATAAGGCATGCCGAAATATAAAAGCCACTAAATCATTGTTAATTCAGTTTCTTAATTTCAGTGAAAACTCTATACTTTTTCTTGATTCTTCTTAATTTTCTCACTCCTGAAGAAAATAATTATAAATCATAACATGTTGTAGAGTTTTCGATTATGATTTCATAAATTTATACTTATTCTTTTATAGGGGTTTAAGCATATTGCAATTAAAGGTATACAAAAATTTTGAAAATTTAAAATTCAGCACAAATGAGAAAAATTCAGCAATAGGGACATTTTTAACATATACTTAATTTTCAGACTTTAACCATTAACATATACACATTTTCAGCTATTAATAAAACTTATGCTAGAGAAATTAGAATCTATATAAGCTATAGTATAAATTTGAAATCGTAAACTATAGTAAAAATGCATAAAATACAACAAAATTAGCATGCCAATTTTTCTGCAGATTTTTCAGTTTACGAACCTACATGCAGTGCCTTTTCCTGATTCTCCAAAACATATACATTGTATACTTTAAATTATAAGTGGACTACCATATGAATTTGAGACATGAACAGTTTAAAATTCAACAATAGTTTGGTACATAGTATAAAAGTTAGCTCATTAATTTTCTTAACAAATTACTTAAGTATACAAAGTATCTTTATGTAGAAATGCAGTACACGTAGGGGTTTAAATATAAATTTTTGGGCATGCAAAGGCTTATATACAAAATTCATGCATTGAATAGTACATAACTTAAAATCAAAACATGCATGAAGCTACAACATAAAATTCAGCACATATATTTACTATATTAGACTTAAATATGAAATCTCATAAAATGTCTCTAGAAATTGTGAAGTATGGGCATGCATGCTTAATATACACATATAAACTTTAAAATCATGACTTGGATAAGCATATGAACAAAAATGCTCAATAGAAATGGCAAGGAATAGTAATAAGAGAAGAAGTGGTTTAGAGTAAACTTGTCTTGACTTAAATTTACTCAAATTCTAACTTAAATGACCTCAAACTTAAACTTCTTGGCTTTCTCCTTCTTCCTCTCTGCCTTCTCATCGTCTCTCTCTTGAAAATCACAGTTGAAATGATAGAAATAAGCGTGGGGATCTTATTTATAATTAAGTGGCGCTCGCACTTTAGGTGCCACTGTTCTGTATTCAGCGCTGGAGCGCAACTCGGGCACTCTTCAGGCTCAAGGTCTCTGTTTTTTAGGCTTGGGCGCATCAAGCCTACTGAGACTCAAGCCTAAATTTTGAAATACATTAGACTCAGATTTAGTTGGTCCAATTCGACTCTTTTAACTTAATTTTTTATATTCTTTGATATTAATCTTGATTATATTAGCTTAATTAATAATAATTATAATAAATGTAAAGATTTGGGAATACACAAGGAGTGTAGGTTTGATTTTGTTGGCAGCAGCGATACTGATCGTAAAATGGTCTATAGCTACGGCAGAAGTGAGAGGGAGACTCAAGGGGGGGTTATCCATTCCCACTCATCACTATGAACAGATGGATAATTATCTTCGCAGATCCTTCATCATTGAAGAATCTATGGACAAAGAACACAAGATTTAGCCATCTAAGGCAACATTCAGGAAGAAGTTAAAGAATTTGAAAATTTTGTTAAAGTAGAATAATAGTTAAGGACTTGAAGATTCAATTAGAAAGTAGACGGTACTGCTTCGACTCTGGACTTATGGCAAGAAGTTGGTCCAGGCTTTATTGATCGACAAAGAGTAATTCTGGGAGAATTCTTTCTAGAAGAAATCAGTGCATTTGATCCAGAGCTCGAAAGGTGGACTTATTTATCCTCCAATGGATAAGATAAATGAAAGTCAGATGGAGCATAATCTTTTTCCTCCAAGTCCCAGTTTGTGAGTTCTGTCAGAGAATCACGCGGGATGAGTTTGTTTTTGTTAGAGTGGAGTCTGCTTTAACTGTAGGCAGATAAGTCATTTGTCAAAGGATTGTTTGAATCCCAAGTATTCGGATCCTTGACGTCCAGATAGGAGTCAGACTATTCCAAGTAGAGTTTTTAGAACTGCAGCTCACAATGCTAGAGCCGGTTCTTTAGTCGTGGAAGAGGATTGGCCTAGACAACCCCGTAATCAGGAGTTTGAGTTGCTATTGAGGTTTCACCGAGACCAGCACCAATTTTTGAAGACTCTGCATAGAAGGGTCTCATTTGAATTAAAGGAAAGGAAGCAGCTATTGTAGGGTTCGTTGAAGAATGAATTCAACCTGATTGTTCCTTTAGTGGATCATTGTGGATCCGAAGGAGGTTGAATCAATAGCAAATGGAGAGAAGCTGAGAGATGTCTTAAAGGTATGGTGTTCCATAGATCTGACTAGATGATGGGTGATTTGTCGAGAATCTACAAAAATTGCTTCAACCCGATAGACATAGAAGCGATTGGTTTTCCTACAGAACGATGATAATGAAGAAAGCTTCCAAGAGTCGAAGAATGGATTGACGACAATGCTGGTCTTTGTTGATTCCTGATAGATCAAAAAAATTGATAGCATTTAGTGATACTCGTAAGGGAGATCTAGGTATGTTTGGATTAATTATGGTTGGTTGCATTATCCATGGAAAAGTTTGATCAGTTGCATTATCCAAGGAAAAGTTTAAGATGCACTGCAATATGGAGGATTTTACAGGAGGTGCTATGACAAGGATGCCAACGGGAAGACTGGGTTAAAGGAATTTTCTCTCTTTGTTTTAAGATTGGATTCCGAATGGAGCTCCTATCAATGGGAGAAGCTCTTATGAAGATTTGAGATGATGTCCCTTTTAGACAAACCATCAAAAAATTAGACGCGATCGAGCCCGCAACCTCGAGCTTACTGTACAAAGTGTTTTTCCCTTACACATTCAAGTGAAGGTGTGGTTTTTAGGGCTTTCTCATCAGAGTCTTGGTTGACTGGATGAAAGCCCGGTAGCAAGTGAAGTCATTAGGAGATATAGTTTACTTGGATAGGTTCAAGTTCAAAGGAAATGTTGAAAACTCTCCACCTAGCAGAGTAGAGAGGGTTTGATGGTGAGTTGATCACCAGTAAAGGCAAGCAGACAAAATATGAAACGTGAGATCGTGGCTTATGTGGTAAGATGTATCCGTGCCTAAAGGAGAAAATTCAGTAGAAGAAGCCTTCGAGATTTTATTTCTGGTCTGCCTTGGACGATGAGAAAATCGGTGGCAATTTGGATGATGATGGATAAGTTGATGAAGTTGGCTTAATACTTGTCGAGCAGGATGTCATTCTTGCGATTGATTTTCATTTTATTACCGAGATGAGGAGATCACAAGGTATTCCAAATTCAAGGCTTCTGATTCTAATTTGAAACAAATCATCAATCAGAATTGCGTAGCGGAAGTGTGTGGGCTTACGACCATCGATCATAAGGTTTGATTTGAGACTAAAAGTAGGCGATCAGATTTACAACCTGATTGGAGGTTCAATAAGAGTAGACAGATGTTTCTGATGACTCTTAAAGAGAAGAATTTTGAGTTTTGGAGTTGACTAGTAAATTGAAGTGGTGGTTCATTCGGACATTCAAAATTTTTCAGCAGATCAGAGAGACTGACTACAGATTGGTCTTATTTCTAAATTTGATGGTTGGATATGATATATTTTACATGAATAATCCGTCACATGTGTTTAGGTTGGAATAGTTTTTGATCGACGGGAAGTATTTTAGGTTGACATTGTTGTTCTAATTTTTGGGATAGAAAGAATCAGGTATTGAGGATCCGATTTTAGAATAATCATTCGATCAAGGAAGTGGTTTAAGAATAGCGAAGATGAAGTTTGGGAAAATGTCCTCATTATTTGATAATTGAGGTAAAGATTTAGGTGTGTAAATTTCAAGGACAAAATTTTTACAATAAGGGGAGAATTTAATATCTCAAATTTTTATTTAATTTATTTCGGGTAAAAATTATTATTTTGGATAATTTGAATGTGATAAAAATTATATATTTATATATTGTAAAAATTTTGAAGGATATTCGAATCAATTGGATTGGCGCCCGAGATGTGTTGATATTGATGTCCGAATGTTGATTCGTTTGTAAAAGGAAAGAAACAGGGAAATAATAATAATAATAATAATAATAATAATAATAATAATAATAATATGAGATAAAGGGGGGAAGTAGCCGCGGATAGCAGAAGAAAATACAAAGAAAGGAACGAGAAGAAGGAGAGGAAGGAGAAGGTGGCACGTCGGTGACATGGTGGCTGATCATCAACGAATGAAGAAGGTGGCATGGGAGTGCAGTGATGAGGGGACATTGGCATCACCACCATCGCCGGTCTAGAAACGGGGTGGTGTAATCGCGAGCTAAAGGGGCAGCTGCCGTTGTCGCCGGAGGAGACGCGTGAAATTGAGGCAAGCAAATTTTTCTTTTATCTTTGTTAATACCAAATCCTTACTTACATATACCGATTTTGGGAGGATCAGTCGAAGAGGAAGGAGAAAGAAGAGAGTAGAGATAGGAGAAAAGGGGGAGTAGGGTTTCGTGCGTAGAGAAGGAAGGAGGAAAAGAGGAGGAGAGGAAGAAGAAGGGAGGAAAAGGAGGCAACGCGCTAGTGGGTTGCGCGGCAAAGGAGTGACGTGGAGGAGCACGCGACAGGAAGGTGGTAGATACACGAGCGGCACGTCGGCAAGAAGAGTGAAAGTGCGCCAAAAAGGCTGGCGACAACCGTAAGATGGCAAAGGTGAAGGCTAAAGGAGATAGCAAAGGTGATAGCATGCGCGGCAAGGTGGCTCGCGGCGAGGAGAGAGAAACCACACGAGTAGAGAAAGAAAGGACGCACTGATAGGAGAGAGAAAGCACAATTTAGGTACTTCAAAGCATCCTTTCTTCCGATCTGTGGAGTATAATGTCAATGTAAGTATCCCCCCATCCTATTTCTAATTTATTTCAACATTTGATATGTTTTACATGCATATTTTATATCAGTATGTTGTATGAATAATTGGCAGGGTCTAAGATGCGGTGGGCTAATGTATGTTTGAGTCCATGGCGGTCTGAGACCCTAGTGGGTCAATATGTAATGGTCAAGAGTCGCAGACTTAAAATACAACCAATATTAAAAATTAGATAACCAAGAGTTACAGATCTAAAATATAGCCGGACTAATGAGGCTAATGATATGAAATGACCGAGAGTTACAGGTTTAAAATGTAATCGGGCTAATTGAGCTAATGATATAAGATGACTGAGAGCTGTAGGTCTAAAATTAGTTGGGTTGATAACCAATAATATAATACGGTTGAGTACTTCAGGCCTAAAATTTAGTCAAGTTGATAACTAATGTATAAAATGGTCGAGAGTTGTAGGCCAAAAATATAGTCGGATTAGTGAAGCCAATGATATGAGATGGCCAAGGGCTGCAGGTCTAAAATATAGACGGGTTGATAATCAATGATATGAGATAATTGAGAGTTATGGGTCTAAAATTTAGTCAAACTGATAACCAATAATATGAAATGGCCGAAAATTACATGCATAAAATATAATCGAGCTGATAGCCAATGATATGAGATAATCGAGAGATACATGCCTAAAATATAGTTAGGCTGAAAACCAATAATTTAAGATGGCTGAGAATTACAGTAATATCCCAAATATTTTTATCTGATTTAATGAGAATTATTTATTATTTTGAATAAATTTGAGTGTGATAAAAATTAATTAAATATTATAAAATTTTAAAAAATATTTGGATCTTTGGACTGGCGCTCGGTTGCTCGAGTATCAATTTAGATTTTATAATAAAAAAATGAAATATATATATATATAATAACATAAATAGAAAGCAAAAGGAGAACGAAGGGAGGAGGGCTCAGGGGAGTCGAGGGTTTCAGGGAGATGAGAGGAGGGTTTGCCAGGAGAAGAGGGCAGCATGCAGTGGCCGGCGACGGCTGTCAGGCAACAGCAACACACAGGCAAGGTGGTGGTGGCCGCGGGTGGGCTGTCTGCATGCGCGGAGAGCCGCACAGGGGAGGAGCCATGTGAAGGAGAAGAGAAGAAAATGGAAGCTTTCGGGTTTGATTCTGATTTCTAATTAGTTGAAAAAGTTATAGATTGGGTCGAGGTAAGTGTACTCATACCCTCTTTTTCCTTTCTTTTAATTTTTACTCATTTTTTCTTAGATATTTTCATTCCGATACCCACCCAAATCATGAAAAATGCGAAACCCATGACCCTAATATAATTTATTTACCATTTGATAACCGATTTTTTCGCTGATTTGCCCGGTTTGGCTTCGCTAAACCCTAACTTGTGCCCAGCTCGGGTTTCCCTTTCCATTTCCAATTTTTGTACTTATTTTGCCCTTAATTGTGTATTACCCATGCCCCAATCATATACATATTTCGGTTGGGTGTCCAATTTTTCAAAAATCGACCCGTTTGGCACATTCGGACACTCAAAACCAGCACTGTTACTGTTCATCCAAAAATATCATGAATTTTACATGTTCCCACCCTATTTAATTGTTATATGAACCATATCCAATTGGATATGTCTAATGATAAGCTTTGGGAAAATGTGTTCTTCTTCCATTTGTAAAAAAGATATGATCTAGAGATCTCTGAAATAATGATTATCCCTCAGTGGTAAGGAATTCTAACATTTCCTATGTATTTTGATATCCAGGTATCCAATTTGAATCGTGTAAATACTTTAATCAGAAAGAAAGATAAAAACCATACAAATATTTGGAGGGAAAACCACAATTGGCTTTATGATCAAATTGTTTTCCGGATTGAGAAAATTGTAAGTAAAAGAATTATGGTGGACTTTCCCTCAAGGAATATGAAATCATGAAATTAGGATCATGGATTTATATTACGGTGGGTAATATCCCTTAGCATACTATTGGTATTATAGTAAAAATTTAAGGATTATCCAAGCCACGTATTTAGCGGGTGATACTCTTGGCAAGCCTTAAGATATTATTGTGGAAGGCCGAAGACAGCCTCTGGGCCCTGGGAGATATGGGGGCATATGGTTATGGTTCGTCTACAGGCATAATATGTAGATGACTTGCCTCTGGATCGATAATAAGAGCTTGTGCCCTTAGATCATGTAAATGGCATGATCATTTCCTCATACTCTCGCACCTTTAGCTAATAAGGTTTACTAGTACTAATCCGCAAAGATTAACGTAATTATTAAAGTGCATAAAAACACATCTCATGTCATCATGCATCCTTACATATCTCTTCCCTTTCATATCCTATTTCATTTGTATATATATGTTTCTCCCATCCCATTACCATTTCATTTGATCATATATTATTTATTATTGCTTATGATACACTTGTTGAGTTATTAGCTCACCATTACTTCTTCTTTCTTTCAGATGAGTATGCTCTTATACCCGACGAGATCAACTAGGCCATCAGCGCATGATAGGCAGCAAATATCGAGCGCGGAGCTTTGGGACTTAGTTTTTTGATTTTGTATGAGACAAAGATCTTGTATTTTTATTTTGATACTTATGGTTATATATATGTATGTCATAATTATAATGATGGATTCATAGTTTAGTTTTCGCTATATATGATCGATATTATACTTTCGCAGGTTTCTTTTTGTGGTTCTGTTGGGCTTCCTAGTTGGCATCTTGTCTATACCGACGTCGTACTAGAGTTATGACGTTGGTGTCACCTGTGGTGCTGTGATGGCTTTGGGAATCCTGTTTCTTTTGTGTAGTGTGTATTTGTGGTTATTGTACAGGGTTTGTATAAGATTTGTATTTGACGGACGTCTATTTTATAGACGGAATTCTATCAAATTTTCAACAGATTTCTCAATTCGACACAATTATAGGTTTAAAATAAAACTGGGCTAATAGCCAATAATATGAGATGGTCGAGAGTTGTAAGTTTAAAATATAGTCGAGCTAATAGCCAATGATATGAGATGACTTAAGCTACCGACCTAAAATGTAGCCACTATGATGTGCAGATTCAGACTCTATTCTCCATTATGTGAGTGTGTTGTGGCTTCCTTCATGTGAGTTTGATAAGGCTTCTGATATGTGTTTCTACTTCGGGTATGATGAGGCTTTTTAATATGTGTTTCTACTTCGAGTGTGATGATTCAAATTTGTATTTGTTGTCTGCTTTTGACATTTGATTTTGAAATCTCCTTCTGATTTTACATATGCTATTTTGTGTATGTTATGTCAGTACATGTAAGGCTTTAGCTCACATGTTTATATTTTCACCTCTTCATATTTGTAAGGTATCAATTTTTGAAACGTAATAAATATGAGTAATTAAATTAATATAAATAGATCTATGTCTTAAAACGTGGGAGGAAGTTGGTCGAAGGGCCAAAGATCCGAAATTGGTGGAATTGAGAACCAGCGTTATAATCTCGAAATATTAATCTATAAATATGATTCGGGTTTTAAATGATGGTAATCTCAGGGTATTAAATTAATATAATAATAATTAGGCTCGAGATATGTGGAAGGATATGTTTCGGAGTCGAAAATTCGACGGCGGTGCTGGTAGGACTGCTGGACGCTCGAGTGCCTGGTGAGCGCCAATTCCAGCGCTAGCGCGCCTACTGAGCGCCGTGGACTGCGCTCAAGCGCCGATCCACATAAAAGTCACATGCAGGCTTTTATATCCGTTGCGGGATACGGGTGGGAAAAAAAAAAGCATAGGCTTCTGGTAGAGAGAGAGGCAAGGAGAAGAGAGAAAAACTGGTAAATGAAGCCTCTCGGATTCGATTTCAGTTTCAAACTAGTTAGAGAAATCGTAGATCAGGATAAGACAAGTGCATTGATACCCTTCTCTTCCATTCTCTTTAATTTTTATTTGATCCCCTTTAGGTATTGTTATCCCGATACCCAACCTATGCATGTAATGTGTTATCTACAACTTAATTATGCATATATATAAATCTCATGTCTAAATTTATAGAAATTGACTGGTTTTATACTCAAACCCTAACCCCACCCCCACCCCCAAGTAGTTTCGGGCTCTAATTTTTGGGGTTTTACATGAATTAGGATTAGAATATTATTATCTATATCCTATATATGTTAATTTACCGATTGATATCTAATTTGAGAGTTTTATGTGAAAACTCATTCGCCGAAACCCTAAGATGCGCTCAGACCTCACTTAGGAATTCACTTTAAAATTTATGTATAAATTGGCTTGAGATTATGATTACCCATATCTTGAACTTGATAATTTACCCATTAAATGTCCAAAATTCTAAGAATCGCCCGATTATGCGCAACGGGCACTGTTCACTATAGCGGGTACTGTTCACCCGAGCCCTTTGTAAGTTTTACGTAATTTTCATATCGTTTAATGTTAATTAAGTTACATATATATTTGTATATGTTTAATTGTGTAATCCAAAAAATATTGTGTTAACCAATTGTGATAAAAATGTTGTCCAAAAGCCTTAAAGTCACGTTTGGCTTACGGTGGTAAGAGTTTCTACTGTTCCCATGCATTATGATGTTCATGTATGCGAATTGAGTCATGAGAAAATTTAAATTCGAAATAAAGATAAAAATCGTACAAGTATTTGAAGAAAAATTTCACAATCGGATATATAATTGATTTATTTTTTCAGATGAAGAGGATTATAAAAGAAGTATGGTGGACTTTCTCTCAAGGAATAAGAAATCATAAAATTAGGACCATTGAATTATATTACAAAAGATAATAACTATCGGCATGCAATTGGTATTATAGTAGAAACTCAATGATTATCCTGACCATGTATTGTAGCAGGTAATACTCTTAATGAGCTTTAAAATATTACTATGAAAGGACGAGGACTGTATCTTGACCTTAGGGGACGTGAGGGTATATGTTTATGGCCCGTCTACAGGTATTATATGTAGATGGCTCGCCTTTGGGTCAATAATAGGAGCTTATGCATTTAGGTCATGTAGATGACATGACCCTTTCCTCGTTCTCCCTCACCTTTAGCTAGTAAGGTTTACTTGTCTAATCCCGTAAATGTATATAATTATGTATAATTTACATCCCAAGAGAAGAAGGATAAAATGTAAAATGTTAATTGTGTCCTAAATACATAATGAATCACGTCTTATATTTACGCATCCTCGTTATACTCGTATATTTCTCTCCTACTTTATTTTGCTTATAGTTTTTACCATTTTGATTATATTGTACTTGACGAGCTATTAACTCACCGTTACTTCTCCTTATCTCCAATTTAGCGCAGGTCTAATATACTTAATGGGATAACATAAAGATTGGAAGTGGACTAATTTGGATTTGAAAGATCATGTCAAAAACTTAGAAATTGTAGTTTTATTTATATAATAGGAAAGTTGTATATATTTATATTCCTTTCAGAATCTTAATGTATATTGTACTTAAGACTGTTGATCAGATGATTTAGTTTTCGCTATCGTTTGAATTTATTTATAGCTTCACAGATTATTGTGGTTTGTAACAGATACCTAATGGCATCTCTTTTTGGCCGATATTATATTTAAATACACAACATTAGAGCAACGAGTTGTGTGTGGCAATTGGATCCTACATGATCTTGTGTGTTGTTGATTGTATGATATCGAATGTTGGGATTATTTGACGTATTTTATTTTGTACGGGAGATTTTATAGATTTTTATATTAACTTGACAGTCATATTACAGACGGAACTCTATCGAATTTTTGATAAAAAATACAATCCGTTATAATATTCTTAGAGAGTTGGAATCTTTTGCAACAGTTGGATAAGATTGAATGTGGCATCACGTGACCCAATAAGTTTAATGTTCGTATAATTTATTTGGCATTGGCTGTGTTCTCTTACTATTTGGATGGGTTTGTTTTGGGTTTTATTTCAAATATTGATAATTGCCCAATAGTTGGCCTTTAGATTATGTAATAACGATAATTGAATTTATATTTGTTATGTACATGAGTTAATAATTTTTTTGGATGTCTCTCTTACGATGTATTTGAACAGGTCGTAATATTTATATATATATTGTCCAGACAGTAATCCGATGAGATCTTGTGTGAGTTCTATTTTATCGGATCCTACGTATTTGGGTTTGTCACGCCTAAATATATTTGGGTTTTTTTTTATTTATAATAATTTACTAGACTTATTAAGTTTTAGGATGTGATAAGTAAGGTTTACGAAATAAAATAAAGATAAAATAAAAAAATAACTTAAATTAAATATATTTTTGAAGTAATCAAGGGTGGTCCTTACTTATAAAATCTTATAAAATCTTGTACTTATGACAAACCCCAGATTTATCAAATCTTCAAATCCTAGCCCTACTTGAATTTTCCCCAATTCTGTCCCTTTCTAAGATAAGTCGTGGTCCTCCTCCATAATAGAACAACACTGCACAGGGTTGATTTTTATAAAAGTCTACATCAATGTCATTCACTTGTCTGATGGCCGAGTTTGGGGTTCCTGTTTCACGAACTATGAACTTCGCAGACTTTTTTCTTTTTTTTTTTTTTTTCAATACGCATTTTATTAAAAAAAAAAAAAAAAAAAAACCTGCAAAGCACCTCATGGTTAGAACAGAATTAAATAATTTTAATTTTTTATTATATTATTAAAAAAATATTTTTATAATTTAAACTGATAATCTGCTTGTTCAAATTTAGTCACATCACAATCACAAGAAAAGCTCACACTATTCTTTGAAAATAATATGGGAATAGAATTTTTATTTCTTAGAAATAAAATTTTTTTTGTTTGATTATAAATTTAATTAAAAATAAATATTTTTTAAAAATTATTATTTTTATAAATGTAGGAATAATAATTTCATCATTTATATAAAAATTATTATTTTTACACATGTGAAAATAATAATTTTCACATATTATTGTTATTATTGTTAATTATTATTATTATTATTATTATTATTATTATTATCAAACCATCTGATTAAATCTTAATTCTTAATAATTGAATTATTACTATTTTATTAATCAAATATAATAATAATAATTTTAGCTTTATTCACATTGATTTCATTATGCGAAATAATTATTTTTATTTTAAAGCATTAATTTCTAAATATACAAAACGCAGTAAAAATCACTGTACTATCTTATCGATAGGCGTTTATATAATAATTGTTCAATGAAATTTAAATTTTAAATTTTAATATTTTTGTTATTATGTCTTTTATTAAATTGTCATATAGATATATAATTTAACATATCTTAATTCATAAATATATCTAATATTTAATATTTTTTAATTATAAAATAATATTTAACTTTATCAATAATAATCCAAGCCTTTGTAATTTTTTTCCCTTTGGCACGTCGTTTTAGTTATCAGCTAAGGAAATGAAAGTTGGAAACATTTTGAAATGTAAATTGGAAAATTAAGAATTTGAATAGCTTCCTATAAGCAGGCTATATACAATTAAGAATTTGAATAGCTTCCTATAAGCAGGCTATATACACACACACACACACACACACACACACACACACACACTACACACACACACACACACACACATATATATATATATATATATATATATATATATATTTCTAATTATTCAAAATTAAAATTAATGCGTACCTCAAATATAATTAATTGTTCAAATAGGATTAGGTTGAATATTCAAATCTTTAAATCTAAATTTTGCATGCCACAATACTTAATAAAAAAATTAAATAATGCAAAACTCATTCATTGAAATAACTTCTGACATTTAAATTAAAAAATTTTCTTTGAAATGAAAAAATGATAAATGAATAAGAAAAAAACAAGAAAGATTTGAGAATTGAGAGATTTTTATCCAAAATTTTTAAAATTTATAAGTATTTCAAAGGCCAGAATTCTATTTGTATTTTTCTAGTAATTTTTTTCCCCATTTGTTTAGAAAAAATATGCTTATTTATAATTTTATTATCAATTAGTATACCCTTTTTAAAAAAGTATCATTGTGTATTAATTTGAGAGTTACGTTGGTTAAAAACTGAATGATCAAATCCTTATATAAGTTCTAATTTTAATACTTGTCCATTGGACATACCAACTGTTTATTTGATCTAACCGTTTATTACTCGATTTATCTAATTGTTCATTAAAATTATCTGTTCAAATTTATTAATCGACTATCAATTAGTACCTCGTTCTTTTATATTATCAATAGTTTGGCTTTTCAGTTATTTAGTAGTTTGGTCATTTTGTTTGATTTCTTTTCAATTCAGCTCTAACAATCAATTGATTCATTTCTCTTCATGAGTTTTTTTATTAACAGGGCTCATAAATTAACGAGTTAGATTGATTTTATTTTAAATTATATCAAATAAATATATTATAAAAAAAATGTTCAAAGTATTAGGCATATAAGAATAGATCATTCAACCATACTTTTATAGCTCAAAAATATTAAATAGTAATTGTCATTTTCAACATTTTTAATAATAAAGAGTATATTATATCTGAATCTTACAATTTTCTCTCTTTTCTTTTTTTTTTTTTTCAAAAAAAAAAAACTTTTTCTTCTGCCAAATTTCCGACATTGAATTCAAATCTGGTCGCTTAATTAGACTGTTTGATTGACTAAATGTTTATAAAACTTAATCAATATATAAGATTAAAAAAAACTAAGACTGCATAAATTTTTGGACCAGTTGTGAATAAAAGTAACAGATTTAATATGAATCAGTCGTATTATAATTTTTTTAAAAATATATATTTTTTAAATAATTATTAAGATTAAAAAATTATTTTAATAAATTATATTATATATTAATTTTTTATTTAAATATATACTTAAAAAATATTTTAATCTAAATATTATATTTTATAAAATTAATGGGTCTAGTAGTATCCAGGCTAGCCTAGATTCAATGCATAAAAGGGAGAAAGACCCTTATAATGACAACCCGATATAAAATACTCTAAGTTCAAGAAGTAAAATGCACAACGGCTGACCCAAGATGCGTGAACCGAATTGGCCATAATTAAAAAAATAATAATAGATAATTAATGGGCTATTTTGGGCAGTTATCGTACCAAATCAACGGATAGAAATAGTACAGTTCTATCTTTAATTGAAAACGATAATTATATAATTAATGTCCCTTATAACTGTAGAGGTAGAATATCTAATGGACTGCCGAACGGCACCCTTATTATAAATATGGCATCCCTTTATAGAAAAGAGAGGAGAAAATTTAAACGGACAAAGGTTCAGACAAGTAAAGCCACTTTTACACTCGAGTACATAATTTTCAAAGCCACTTTCCCATATAAGTACAATACTCCAAAACTGCTTACCCATATGAGCCCATCTTACGAAATACAGTCATTCATCAAATATTCAATCCTCATTTATTTACATCCACATATTTACTTTTTCTAACATTTCACTTTCATATAAAAATATTATTGATTTTGGTATTGGAGGATATATTGGGAAGCGAGTCCTACATTCTACTTACCTCTTGTTTATTTGTTGTGATTTGCGAAATCAAAATTTAGGATAATGAAGATCGAACTCGTTTTCGATTGAACATTTGAGTAAAGCGGTTTCCTAATTCGTTCGATAATTCAGATATATAGACACATTAAACATATTTTATATTTAAGATATTTTTAATGTAAATATGAATTTTTAATTAAAAATATTTATAAATAAAAAAATTTCTATAAATTAGTTCAAATCGACTCAAATTTAAATTATGAGTGTGTATATAGTACATTTATAAAATGAAAAGCAAAGAATCACAGGATGTTATAGAGCCGGCTCGTGACCGAAATAGTGTTTGGCTAGCACCACCTGTGGACTTGGTATGGTGCACCACTAGGGCCAGCCTGATTTTCTTAGCATGGAGTAACCATTGCGCCAGCCATATGGTACATTAAATAACTCCAATGATATATAACCAAAAATAAATAATGAACAAAAGAGAATTTCATTAAGTAATTTAAATAGTAATTGTGTTTACCCCATTTGTATTGTTTATAATAGTAACAATTAGTCTTATTAAAATTAAATTTGAATCGGATATTGATATGCTAAGATAAAACTTTATTACTAATAAATTAGGTCCAATCACTCAACTAAAAACCTTAATCGTGTTCGTCTATGAGCAGACTAGGACTGATCGATGAATTTTTTTTATTTTTAACTTGTTTATTTAAAAAATTTTATTTACATAAAAATAAAAATATACAATATTTTAAAAATTCTAACATTTATAATAAAATATTACATAAATATATTTTTTAATTAAAAATTTATATATATAATTATTAATCATATAAAAATATAATTTATTGAAACAAATTTTAAGCTTACTATTTATTTAAAATAAAAAAATATATATTCATAAAAGATTATAATTTAGGTAGGATCAGGCCAAACTGAGCACTTTCATCTATGGGCATACTCTATCCAAAAAGATTAACAAGGCCTAATTTTTTATTATATCTGTCTATAATATTTTTATATATTGACCAAATTTTATAAAATTTTAAATCAATCAAATTATACCAGTCGATGACTCAATTTTAATCGGTCCAGTAATAACACGTTAATTATTTTCTGATTTTTTTAACCAATTTGGTGATTTCTTAAGCATAATTAACCTAGCAACCTCTTTTCACCATGCAATAAGTTATTTCTATACCCAAAA
The DNA here is from genome assembly GCA_033239525.1 of Nepenthes gracilis. Taxonomy (NCBI): domain Eukaryota; kingdom Viridiplantae; phylum Streptophyta; class Magnoliopsida; order Caryophyllales; family Nepenthaceae; genus Nepenthes; species Nepenthes gracilis. The sequence continues at coordinate 18,742,689 of BSYO01000007.1, forward strand.
CTATATTTCCCAACTCCTCTAATTAGTAGGTTAAATTATTCAAATTTGCTAAAAATCTCACAAATTTATAAATTATAATTTATTAATAATATATTCTCTATATATAAAATTAATTGAAGCAAAAAACAATTATAAAAAAAATAATGGAATATAGCAAATGCAAATGCAAATGCAAATGCAAATGCAAATGAATTGTCACGACGTTTTCTTTGAAAAAGCAAATGAAATGCAAAATTTCAAACGAATCCGACTCTCTTATAAAGCACGTGCGATATACACGAATCTTTTTGACAAAAGAGATTATGATTCTTAGATTATGTTAATGAATTAAACAAATTTAGAAAGTTAGGCGACAGGTCAAAAGTAATGCCATAATGCAGTACCCAAAGGGCAAAGGTCTAAAATTTAGGCCAAGTGGGGCCCATAAGTTAACCGGTTATTAGAATAACCGAGTAGGCCGTAGTAACTAGCGACTGTATTAACAGGTCAAAATAACTTACAAGCCAGGTTGGATTAACCATACGTTAAAACTTTGACATTAGCAGATAAAATAATAATAATAATAAAAGCATTCAAATAATAATTATTCATATATATTTAAAACTCAGATATCTCCAAACTGGGTCGAACATTTTATAACAATACAAAAAAACAACACAGTAAACCATTAACTCAATAGCAAATATAGGATCTGATAAAATAAAATTTCGTATAACCTTTAAATAAAATAAAAATTATAAACTTAAAAATATCTGTAAGGAAAAATATATGACTAATTATCTAAACTATTACAATATGAAACCATACAAATCATCTATTTAATACAATATCTCAAAATATTTAAAACTATGAAAATTAAAATATATAATAATCATATACAAAAAATAGCAAACAATTCTCAAATACAAATATAAATACAAATAAATAGAAATCTTCGCCAATCATTCTTGTATAATCCTACAAGTATCTACAACCTATTAATTTGAAAGAATTGAAAAATATTACGAATTATGTGTCTAAAATTTAACAAGTACATATATACAATATATAAATACATATATATAAAATAGATGAAAAGATGAAAAATCATAAAATATATGTAATATCTGATATGTCAAAAATTTTAAATAATACAATTCAAATCATAATTTCATATGTACAGTTTATTACACGTATACAAATATCAAAGCATGTATACCATATAAAATTATCGTTAGCCCAAATTGTATAATGGATATATAAAACTCAAAAACCCAAAATCATGCAAATTTTAAAATCAAATCAAAATTTATAAATCCCATATGGCCAAAAATCTCAAAATATAAAATATGATACAGATCAAATTAGAGAAATAAAGCTCGGTAACTTACACAGTGACTAGTCTAAAAGCCAACTTTGATGATAGGTTATACATATTTTTGGTAAATTTAAGCTAAATTTTTTTGACTACTATTTGAGACTAATAGGTAGGTTATCTATATATTGCATTCTATAAATATAGTCAAATATCATATTTTTACCTGTGGATGATAAGTATATTTTTTAAGTGTTTCTAATATAATTTGACATCTATAAATATTTATAGTCAATTTTTTATAACAATTCTTAAAAAAAATAAATGGCAGACTTTATAAAAAATATACAAAACTTTCTACCCTGTAAAAAAAGTATGAACTTATATCAAGTAGCAAAATTGAGTCTTTAATAAAACGTCTGTATGAAAAGTTACATACAAGTCCAAACGCACAGCAATTCATAACTTTTATTTGTAAATATTTTCACATATAAATATATCTTTCAAAATGTTCACTTGTCTAGGAAATAATATACGAAATCTTTAAATATTTGGTAAATTTTAATAAAATTTTAAAAATATTCAATAAAAATACATATATATAATAATATTTAAAATTTATGTATAAATGGTGACATATATATACAGTAAAATAAGATTTATAAGTAAAATTAAAAAATTTTTAAAATAGATGAAAAATAGGTTTAGATATATTTACCATTAACATTAGATTTCATAAATCTGATCCAAAAAAAGATTTAAACTCTTTTTTTCCTTTTTCTTTTTTGTTGCGTCTCATGCACATGGTTCTTGTACTGATTAGAAGTCTTTGGATTAGAAAGCGTGGTGGCGTCGGGGAGAAGGTCCAGGTTCCGTCTCTTTGAACTGGGGCCTCCTACACAACACAAACAACAAACAAGAGGTCGAGGGCCCGTGAGGATTTCTCCCACCGCCTGGCGCTCCGACGCTCAAGTCAGCAAATTCCCTCAATGAACGGAAATGGCGCACGCTATGAGCGGTGCGCGGATAAATGTTGTAAAGGCGTGAGAGATGCGTGTAGGATGGTATGGAGAATACAGTGAGCAGGTTATGGAAGGCCTGGCTTCCTCGATGCACCGCAATGGGTGGCTAACTTTCCCGTGGTCTAAGTAGAAGAAGGGGTTGTGATCGTGAGCTAGCTCGTGCCAGAAGGAAGTGAGAGCGTTCTCAGTTCCAGGTCTTTTCTTTCTTGTGATCGAGGTGAGAAGAGGGAAACTCAGAGTTCGCAAGTGGATCGTAACTAGGAATCTGAGTCGGAAAGATTGGATCCCTTTCTCTGCGGGGTATGGGAGCTCTTATAGGCCCCTTCCCATTGGACTCTGGGCGCCAAGATGCCCGTTGAGAGGGCTCCTTTGCCGCTGGTCGCTGTCCTGGACCGCCGGTCATGTCGGTTGTCATTTTGCTGTGGCTGGCAGGCTCCTGGCGTTGCCGGCCACGCCTGGTTTTTTCTGGAACGAGAATTGGCTGGCCGCCTGCAAGCGGCTGCGTGAGCCGTTGGCGCTGTGCCAACTGTTTTCCCATTGGCTGGCCTTTTCGCCTTTATGTCGGTTTTTTGACAGCGCATTAATGCGTCGCAGAGTTCCCGTCATCTTCTGCCAGCGTGACTCTGCATATGCTTCCTGGACAACTGGGCTGGGCTCGTCATCCTGTGCGGGCTTTGTCTTCCTTCTCATGGGCCTCAAAACTCTTCATGGGCCTGAACATGGGACCGAACACTAGCCCCCCATGCCTGGGCCGGCCAGCAGTCGGGCCTGGCATGTTCTTTGGGCCCATTCCGCGACTTTACAGCCCTCCTCGTGCCGCGCTATTGTTTGTCATTTTTCGGACTCGCGCCTTCCCCAGGAAACTGGACAGGCTTTTCAGGCGCTGCCGTGACTCGTCACTCCACTGGGTGAGATTCGCACACCTTGGGTTGCGTCTGACCAAGGGTCTTTCCTGTTCCGCGAAAGACGTCTGCTGGTTGCTGTGCTGCGTTGGACAAGAGAATGGCTTGCACCTCGCCCATAAATAGGAGGGGCACTCGAGCAAGTGGAGTTCATCCTTTAGCAACCATCGGAGAGGCAATGAGAAAATCTTGGCTTTCCCCGCCCCTGGCAGGTGTCCGAGAAGGAGTTGGATGGATCGGCCGAATGCTTGAAGTTCTTGATGAAGACCGTTTTAACTCCCGTGTCGCAGTTTGCTCCTCATGCTAACGAGAGTGGCTCGGCCATTCTACTGTCGTCGTGCATCCTCTACCGGGACGTGGCTCGCCTGACGTGGGGCAAAGCCATGGCGGAGCCTCTGCGGGTATGTCTTCTGCCAGCGGAGGCTGCCGCACATGCTCTTCCAACACGTCAGGCCCGAGCACAGACCGCGGAGAGGTCTCGAGGCCAGAAACCCAGCGAGGGAGTCAGGGATCCCACCCCTACTTTCCCGGGGGGCTTTCCTGGCCTCGGTGCTGATCCCACCCCGGTGGATAGCGCTTCGGCGGCTTCCATCTGGGGGAGTGCTCCCGTGCTCGCCCTAGTCCGCTCGGTGAACCACCGACGGCTCCAGCCATGGGGATCTCATGTAGATCACGTTCGCCAAGCTCATCTGGGGCATGGCAAGGGAGCATCCGGGACCTCGCACCGTCGTCTTTCTCGTAGCATTATAGCTGCAGATTCTGTACTTCGTAAGAAAGCATTGATTAATAAAGAAAGTAGCCCTTTTTTCCTTCATTTTCTTCTTTCCTTTGTGCGTACTTCTTTTCGTTGCCAAACGCTTTGTCCTTGAGATCCGCGTGCAACTTTATGGGAGTTTTGAGGAGTCACTGTTGGCGGTCGCGTCTCCTGGTGTGACCGGTGCATTTAGTGTCTGCGTGGTCAGAAGATGTTACGTTGCGGAGCCTTGCCTGGGAAACGCGCGAAATTTATGGGCCTTCCACGTGGAAGGTCCCCGTTGGTTGGGCTTTGGCGCCTCCCGCCTTTTCAGGGCCGTCGTCTTTTCGGGAGAAACTTTTGCCTATTTAAACGCGTCATTTTCTTCTGGAACCTTGCATTTCCCTACACCTGTGTGCTTATTGGTAACTTGCTTTCTCCGTGCGTGTCTTCTTACTGCGAGGTTGATGGAGGACTCCTCTTATGACTCAGAGTGCTCTTCTGACGAATCTGAGTTTGGCTCACATGCTCCCAGGACTTCGAGAGCCGGCACTTCAGGAGGGGCTCGCTCCGAAGCCACGGTCGCGGGTCCTCAAGATCGAAGAGCGCCTCGGGGATTCGAGAGGGTCAAAATACGTGTTGGGGCGGCCACAACTAAGGTGGAGTGGCTGAGGGCCCGTGTTGCACATCTGGAGGGCGCTTGGGTCAAGTCAGAGGCCAGGGCCACACGTCTCGTCGGTGCCAATGTGGGGGCTCAAGCCCGCATACTGGCCCTTGAAGGGGAGATCGAGCAGCTGAGGCAACAACATGAGGCTAAGGTTGCCAGGCTGCGGACAGAGTTAAGGACGAGGCTCCGGTCGGGCTGCCCTAGAGAGGAGTTACTTTGACGCCATCAGGCTTTGCCGGAGGCTGGCCTCTCTGGAGGACTAGAACTTCCGAGTTGGCGTTCTGGATCCTCGCAACTTGCATGCCCGAACGCGCGAGCAATTGATGGATTATCACATCCAAAGCTCTTCAAAAGGCCATTGGGATCGTTAGCTGATAGCTACTTTGTTGCTGCCGTACCCTCTTCTCTTTTTTTTTACATACGTGTAGCTGGTTGTAACGGGGCCCGCTCTGCAATAAAATTTGTTATTTCACCGTGCCGTTTCATCTTCTGAACTTCTCATCTCCGGATTGGTTTCTTTCGTTTTGTGCTACCGTGCTTTCCTTTGTGGGCTTCACTATCGTGAGCCCCCAATTAATACGGAGGCGCCAGCTTGGGTTCCTGTCAGACGGCTGAGGCGACGCGCTTGTCAGTCTGGCGCTTGGCCATGATTGCGGGTGATTTCGGATCCAGCAATGCGTTGCCAAGCTGGCACGTGTCCCGATCATCTACGGTGAGTGTCGCTTTGGCTTCCCGCCTATTGGCCTTCCGTTGCCTATTTAAATCAGTCAGGACGGCTTACCCCTCCTGCTGAGATTTTTCCTGTAGCATACTTGTGTCAACAGAGAGAGAGACATGGCAAAAAATAGAAAGTTCTTCTTCTTCCCAGGCTCCCAAAGCGAGCCGTCACGGTGTTCATAACACCGAGTCTGTCCTGGCTGCGGGCGCCATTGCTGCCCTTGTGATCGATTACGGTCTTCCCAGCAATTGGAGTTATCGCGCCCAAGGCGCACTGGATAGAGCCAGCGCCCCCCAGCGGGCTACGTCACAGTGTATGAGCACCATCTGAGGGGGGGCTTCGTTATCCTATGCTCTGCACGCTGTATGCGCTGGTGGACGCGTTGAGAGTTCCGGTGGCGAGGCTTCATCCCAACGCCTCGCGCTATTTGGTGTCTCTGTGTATCTTTTCCCACCTCCACGGTGGTTCTTTTAACGCCAAGGCAGCAATGCTAATTTTTCGGTTCACGGAGTCGGAGTATTGGGTGTCGATGTCGCCGAAGGCGGGTTTCTGCTTTCGCGGAACCAACCCCGATTCGGTGAAGGGTTGGAAAAATCACTTCTTCTTCCTGTAGGAGCCCTCTGACTCTGAGCTTTCACGGGTGTGGGGCTCGATTTCTGGATTTTTTCAGGAAAAGCCGCCAGTGAGGATTGCTGTGGAGGCGGCGGAGCTGATTTTGGCCATCAAATCTGAGGAGACGAAGTTCTCTGTCCGAGGTTACTTCTTGACTTCCATCACGTTCGAGGCCTCCAAGTGGGGGCCTTCCTTGGGGTGGAAAAATCGCTGGTCTGGCAAAAGAGAACCTGGAGATACGGTCGCTAATCGATCGTCCGCGGGGGACGAGGAGGAGAGTTATTCGTTGTTGGAGTCGTCGACGGATGACGAAGAGGAGGAGGCTCCCTTAAAGAGGTTGAGGGAGGCCGGAGGGACTTCCACATGGAGGTCCCAAAGATAGGTCGCCAGCTCTTCGGTTGCGGTGGGAAGTCCGGCTCCGAAGGTGGCCACAAGCGTGGGTCGCCAGGGGGAGACTGCCGCGCCATCGTCGACTTCGGCCGTAGGACTAGCCGTTCACGAAGCCTGTGAGGTGGAGTCTCAACCCGCTGGGGTCCCCCCGCTCGCTCCATTGCAGAGACATTTGTGGACGACGCTCCAGAAGCGAGGGATGATGTTGATGTCCTTGACGACCGGGAAGGGCCACTTTTGGCTGCGTCTGTGCTGACATCGGAGGCCAAGGGGCCTGTGGAGCCGAATGTGATCTTTGTGGAGCCCATATCGGAGTACAGGGTCCTCGAAGGAATGGCTTCATCTCCGGAGGAAGGAGTCGCGTTCACCGCTGATCCGGTCCAAGCTAGCGAGGGAGCAGCCGGGATGTCTTCATGGCAGGAGCCCCCGAGCGCTCCTACGGCCGCCGCCCTTCCAGCCAGCTCACCTCCAGCAGGCGAAGGAGAGGAACCTCAGGGAGAGGCTCTGCCGGGTGATCTCACGCACTCTCCGAGCGCTGCCCTACTCAGGTATGGTTGCTTCAATTTGCCCTTCCATTACTGTGGCATGCTTTGGGAGTGCTTCTGACATCGCTTCTTATGCAAGCTTCCGGTGATGCCAATCCCCTAGATGAGTTGTCCGGCCTCTTCCACGAGGGCTTGCAGCAGGTCATCCCTCGCGCAAGGGGCCGGTTCGCCTTTCTTGAAGAGGAGAACGGACGCTTACAGCGGAGAGTGGCGCAACTGGAAGCCCTGCTCGTCGCCGCCGAGGACAATAACGCACGGATGGTCAGAGACATGGTTGGTCGGCTTTCTCCGTCGGAGTCGCGGCTTGCACTGGAGACTCGGTATTGGGACGGCATCCGCCTATGCCGCAAGATTGCCTTCTTGGTAGCTCCCCATGTTCCGGAAGGAGTCTTCCATCCGGGGAATGCCAGGATCCGGGAGGCGTCTTACCTGAGGAATTTTCACGAGGTGGCTGCTCCGTCCTGTCTACCCGAATAGTCTCTATCTGTATAGATCGTTAGACTGTCTTTTGCCACCATCCCTTGCTTTTGTATCTTACTTGCTTCTTGTTACTAAGTGAAAAGTGGCTATTTCTTCTTTGCACTTGTACTCTTCTGGTGTTGTATGTCGCTTGCAATCTTTGTTTAATGTGATCTATGGGATCACCTCCCCTGCTTGAACGTTAAGCTCTCAAATCTATTGTTGCTAAGGCCCTATCCAGGCGCCCTCTTGCGCTATGCTCGTCCTTCGTCAGAGGATGTCGTCGCAACTCACGCGTTTAATAGGATGCTCAATCCGGTAGGGCGGATGTCGTCGCAAGTCCCGTGGAGCCACAGCAAGGGTCAGCCGGCGCAGTCAGGCCGCGGCAACGGGACTCCGGGGTCTAGGCCTTGGTCAAGTATGATTGCGGGAGGTGTGTGGTCCCTGCTCAAGGCACTGTAATCACCAAGTTTAAGGTCCTAGCCCACGACAATTGTAGACTGAGGGTGCTCTCTTCTGTATAAAAAGGTCGCCGCACGCCTGCGATTTTTGCCCCCTATGGTTTTATCGGCCGTAGATTGGGGACTTCGAAAGCCCCCAGGACTAATGTTCCGACCGCCTGGGTCGTTGGCGCGAAGCCTGTTCGGCGGACCGCCTGGGTCCTTTTGACAAGAAGTCTAAGTCTGCGGGCCTTCTGGCGGAAAGCCAAAGCGCAGGTGGCCGCTTGGGCCTACTGGCACGGAGCCAAGTTGTATGGGGCCGTCCCCGGGCCATCTGGCGCGAAGACGAAGCCCTGAGACGGTCGATTTCGGACCGCCTGGCGCTGGGCCAAGGACTGGTTTTACGGATGGACGTTTGTCCTCCCAACTTAGGGGCAGTCTAGGTCGTATGATTTAGGGATGCGATGCATGTCAACAATTCACACAAATGAAAATGCAGGATGACTGGAAAAGTGATCTTATTAACAAAAGGTAACACACATGTCCAAGCATTCATTATGATGCACGTGCTCGTGACTTACCTAAGCTGATGTAGCATTATTGGTAATATTTCCTTAAGTTGGCGACGTTCCAGGTCCGCGGGACCAATTTGCTGTTCTGGGCGTGCAGCTTGTACGCTCCGCTCTGGAGGATTGCGGAGACGAGGAACGGCTCCTCCCACCTAGGGGAGAGCTTGTTCCTGTTCGCAGTCTTTCCCACTGCCTCTACTCTCCGGAGGACCAGATCTCCAACTTCCAGAGGCCGTGCCTTGACCCGTTTATTGTAGTACCTTGCGACGCGCTGCTGATAGGCCGCAGTCCGTAGTCGTGCGGCGTCTCGAACTTTCGAGAGCAGTCTAAAACTTTCCCGGAGCCTCTGTTCATTGGTGGCTAGGTCGAAGCATTCGATCCACAGGCTTGGCATCCCCACTTCCACGGGGACCATAGCCTTAGCCCCAAAGCAGAGGTTGAAGGACGTTTCCCTCGTCGGCTCCCGTGGGGTTGTTCTATACGACCACAGTACAGACGGTAGCTCCTCAGTCCATGAGCCCCCTGCGTCTTCCAGCCTGGTCTTCAATCCGTGCAGCAATGTGCGGTTGGTGACCTCGACCTGTCTGTTGGCCTGAGGGTGCGCCACGGACGTATGGATCAACTTGATGCGGAGGTCGCGGCAGTACTTTATAAAGCGCTTGCCGGTAAACTGGGTTCTGTTATCGGACACCACGACCTCAGGAATCCCAAAGAAGCATACAATGCCCTGACGGAGGAACTCCGTCGCATTCTACTCGGTGATCTTGGCGAGAGGCACAGCTTCCGCCCACTTGGTAAAGTAGTCGATGCCAACGATTAAGAATTTTCTTTTCCCAGAGGCCAAAGGTAGGGGCCCAAGTATGTCAAGCCCCCATTGTGTGAACGGCCACGGGGATTGGAGGTAGTTCAGCTCCGTGTGCGGCTGGTGCGTCATGTTGCCATGGACCTGGCAACTTTCACACTTTCAGACAAACTCCATAGCGTCTCGCTTCATGGTGGACCAATAGAACCCCTGCCGCATGACTTTGAACGCAAGGTTTTTACCCTCAACGTGCGAGCCGCATAATCCCAGGTACACTTCGGCCAGAGCGTAGTCGACTTCCTCTAGAGTAAGGCACTTCAGGAGGAGTGTAGAGTATCCTCGCCTGTACAGTCTTCCATTCAGGATCGTGTACCAACCTGCCGTCTTCTTGATTTGCTTGGCCTCATTGCTGTCGTCAGGCAGGGTCCCTTCGGTCAAGTACTCCACATACGGCGTCATCCAATTATTTCCTGCGTCGACCCACAGTACTTCTTTATCTTCAGCGTCGATTCTTGGTGAGGTCAGGACTTCCCTGGGCTCTCTCGCGTACTGCTCCACGGATCTGACAGCCACGTCCCGAGCCAGTCGATCGGCACGCTTGTTATCCGATCTTGGGATGTGCTCGATCGCAAACCGGTCGAACTCAGGGATCTGGGCCCTTACTTTCGCCAAGTACCTCACAAGCTGTGGGTTCGAGGCATCAAAGTTCCCCTTCACCTGGTCACAAGTTCGGAGTCACTGCGCACGACCAACGACCGCGCGGAACATTCCTTAGCCAGTCGCAGGCCCATGAGGAGGGCCTCGTATTCTGCTACGTTGTTGGTGGCCGAGAAGGCCAGTGTGACGGAGTACGCAATCCCCATGCCTTCCGGTGTCATTAGCACGACACCGGTTCCACTGCCTGATTGGGTGGATGATCCGTCCACATTTAGGGTCCATACAGGAGGATCGCGGTCTTCCATGCCTCCTGGATTGTCGTCTTCTTCCTGTGCTGGTGTCGCCGCTTCTACGATAAAGTCGGCCAGAGCCTGTCCCTTCACGGCTGTCTGGGGCCGAAACTCCAGATCGAATTCTCCTAACTCGATAGCCCACTTAACCAACCGTTCGGACGTCTCCGGCTTCTGCAAGATTGACTTCAGCGGCTGATCCGCCAGTACGACGATCCGGTGCGACTGGAAGTAGGGCCGCAGCTTCCGCGTCGCATAGACAAGCGCGAGCACCATCCTTTTAGCGTGCGGATAGCGAGCCTCCACGTCCGTCAGCACCCGGCTTACATAGTACACTGGCTGTTGTCTGCCTTCATGCTCCCCAACTAATACTGAGTTGAGGGCCGCTGTTGACGTAGCCAAGTAGAGGTAGAGGTCTTCTCCCTCACGCGGCAAGCTTAGGAGCAGTGCACTGGATAGGTAGGTCTTCAATTCTCTCAAAGCTTCGTCGCATTCCTCATTCCACCTGAATCCCTGCAATTTGGTGCCCCTTAGCGCCTTAAAAAAGGGCAAGTATTTTTCTGCTGACTTAGCGAGGAACCGCGAGAGGGCTGCTATTCGCCTTGTCAGTTTCTGCACTTCTTTTATCGTTCGTGGGGGGTTCAAGTCGAGGATGGCCTTGATCTTCTCCGGCTTGGCCTCAATGCCGTGTTGGGACACGATGAAGCCTAGGAATTTTCCCGAGGTCACTCCGAAGGCACACTTGGTGGGGTTGAGCTTCATCCCGTATCGACGGAGGACCTGAAATGTCTCGTCTAGGTCGTTGACGTGATCGCCGGCCACCTTGCTCTTCACGACATGTCATCGACGTACACCTCCACGTTCCGTCCGATCTGGGCTTCGAACATCTTGTTCACGAGGCGTTGGTAGGTCGCTCCAGCATTCTTGAGTCCGAAGGGCATCATTTTGTAGCAATATGTTCCCTGGTCTGTCATGAACGAGGTGTACTCCTCGTCCTCCGGGTCCATCCAGATTTGGTTGTACCCATAGTACGCGTTCATGAAACTCAGGAGCTCGTGTCCGGATATGGAGTCCATGAGCTGGTCGATCTTGGGGAGCAGAAAGCTGTCTTTGGGGCAAGCCTTGTTCATGTCAGTGAAATCGACGCACATCCGCCACTTGCCGCTACTTTTCTTCACTAACACAACGTTGGACAGCCATTCCGGGTATTGGACTTTTTTGATGAATCCAGCGTCCAAAAGTCTCTTCACTTCCTCCCTTATGGCGACCAACTTCTCGACGGAGTGGTTCCGTCGCTTCTGCCGAACGGGCTTTCAGCTCAAGTCAAGGCCCAACTAGTGGACGATAACTTCGGCCGGTATCCCAAGCATGTCAACGGGAACCCAGGCAAACACATCAGAGTTGGCCCTAAGGAAGGTAATCAACTTGTAGCGTTCTGTGGGCTGGAGAGATCTGCCCACATTGATGCACCTTTCCGGCTCGGAGGGGTTTAAAGGGATCGCCTTAGTTTCTTCTCCGGACTCTGCCTGTTGTAGCAAGGTCTCGTCGCGGAGATCAATGTCTTCGTCTGGGCCGCGCAATACCGCGGCGTTGATCTGGGACAGGTAGCACGTCCGTCCCATCTCCTGATCTCCGAGGACTCCTCCCACTCCCCCGGGGTGGGAAACTTCACCTTCAAGTGCGGGATGGGCGTAAAGCTCCAAAAGTGGTCAGAAAGGGCCTGCCCAATATGGCATTGTAGACGGACGGAAGGTCAACAACGAGGAACGCCAACTCTCGCGTCACAGAGCGCGGGTGAGTTCCCATAGTGACTTCCAGCCGAACTATCTCTTATACGAGGACCTGCTCATTGTCCATGCCGTACAAGGGTCCGTTGGCAGCTTTCATCTGGCTTCATTTTAGTCCAAGTTTAAAGAAGGCTCGAGATACCGGCAAATTTTGCGAACTTCCATTATCAATGAAAACTCATTTCAGTTGGTAGTCATCCCCACCGCCTGAAACGAGAGCAGATACAACAAGGGGATCGGTATAGGGAGAGGTTACATGGGCCATATCGTCGCTGCTATAGCTATTGACATCATCCCTAACCCCTATCCTTGCTCACTTGTTGCTGGAAGTTGGCTCTGACTTCCCACACCAGGTATCTGCGGCGGCCGCGGTGGAAATCATGTTGACTACGCCGGCAGTTATGCGGGCCCTCAGAGGCTCGTAGGCTTCACCATCATAGGCTGCTGGTCCCTGCCGCGAACTCTTCACGAACCGCTTCAGATATCCGCGCCGTATCAGATCCTCAATCTCCTGTTGCAAGGTCCGGCAGTTCTCGGTCGAGTGTCCCAGGCAGCGATGGTATTGGCAGTATTTTGTCTGGTCGCTGCCGCTGGGACCCTTTGGTGTTTTCGGCCACTTAAAAACTTCTCATCTTGAATCTGCATTAGGATGTTTGTGCGGTTGTCATTCAAAGGAGTCAGGGAAGCTCTGCTGTAGTCCTTTCTGGGCCCTGGTGGGGGCCACTACTCTTTCGGCGCTCTGGGAAGCGCTGGCCTTCGCTATCCCTCTTTCACCCATTAGATGTTCTGGGGGCTTCCGAGGGCCGGTCTGCTCGCTCGGGGTGCTTCGCCTCATTAGCCTCTTCTGCCGTGATGTACGCCCGGGTGATGGTCTCAACCTCCTAGAAGGTTTGAGGGCGCTGGTACGACAGGTGCTTGAAGAAATCCCCCGCCGCCAGGGTGGCGACGAAAGCGTTGAGCTTCAGCTCGTCAGAGAGCTGGGGGATCCGCCGTGCCTCGGTGATGAAACGGCTCAGGAACTGCTTCAGGCTTTCTTCTGACTTTTGGCGGAGGCAGACCAGGTGCCATGGTTGCCTCTCCTCCCTACGGCTGGAGGCGAACTGGCTCGGGAAGCTATCGGCAAGCTCATCGAATGAGCGTATGGAGTTCTGGGGGAGGCCGTGGAATCAGAGCAACGCGTCCCCCCTAAGGGTGACGGGAAAGCACTGGCACATCAGGGCCTCGCTCGCTCCTTGCAAAGACAGATGAGTACGGAAGCAGTTGAGGTGGTCCATCGGATCCTTACTTCCGTCATACCCCTCCAGGACCGGCATATTGAACTTGTTTGGCATTGGCTGGGTCCGCAAGTTCATGGCGAAGGGCGATCTCCGGAGGTCGGCGGAGGAGGGTGTGGGCTTCTCCTTATGCAGGATGTCCCATAGCACTTTGACTTTCTCCTCCATCGACGGGTCCGTAGTGCCTCTCCGGGCGTTGATGACATCGCGGAGCTCCGTGGGGTCCTGGAGGTGCGGTCGAGCTCGTCGGGGATGGCGACTCTCCGCCTGAGTGGCTCGCTCGCTGTTGGAGCCTGCTACGGTCAGCCTCCCATTGCCGCACGAGTTGCGGGGGTTACGCCCCTCAGGGCTCTCCTCCCAGTCATCGCGAGCGGGATGGCTCTCCGCTTCGTTAGGTTCATCTCCGTTTGGGGCCGCCTGGGCTGCGGCGTTGTCGAGCTGGTTGGCTCGCCTCCTGCGGGCCACTACACGACACTTTGTTCTCTTGGCGGTGGAGGCCTGAGATGATGGAGGAGCAACTCCCGGCCAGGGAGTTCTCGTGTTCTCGCATAGGGCGCGGAGGACCAACTTGATATCGCCCACGTCCGCAGCAAGGCGGTGGACGTCAAGCTCTGGTCGGTCGTTCGCCGGGTTCCCGACAAGGGGGTCTTCATTTTGGGCAACGACCTCCATTGCCGGAGCACTAGCTTGTGCTCGAGTGTTCACCATTTTCTTATTTTCAGGAAGGAAGTGGGAAAGAGATGCTTGGCTTCTTGTCAGCTTCCCACAGACGACGCCAATGTTGCGTCCCGGGCCCACGGTTGCCTTACCGATTAGAGAGCCTTCGGATTCCCAAGCACGTGGTGGCGTCAGGAGAAGGGTCCGGTCTCCGTCTCTTTGGACCTGGACCTGCACAACACAAATAACAAACAAGAGGTCAGGGGCCCGACAGGATTTTTCCCACCAAAGCCACTCCAACGCTCAAGTCAGCAAATTTCCGCAATGAACGAAAATGGCGCACACTATGAGCGGTGCACGGATGAATGCTGTAAAGGCGTGAGAGATGCGTGTAGGATGGTATGGAGAATGCAGTGAGCAGGTTATGGAAGGCCTGGCTTCCTCGATACACCGCAATGGGTGGCTAACTTTCCCGTGGTCTGAGTAGACGAAGGGGTTGTGATCGTGAGCTAGCTCGTGCCAGAAGGAAGTGAGAGCGTTCTTAGTTCCAGGTCTTTTCTTTCTTGTGATCGAGGTGAGAAGAGGGAAACTCAGAGTTCGCAAGTGGATCGTAACTAGGAATCTGAGTCGGAAAGATTGGATCCCTTTCTCTGCGGGGTGTGGGAGCTCTTATAGGCCCCTCCCCATTGGACTCTGGGCGCCAAGATGCCCGTTGAGAAGGCTCCTTTGCCGCTGGTCGCTGTCCTGGACCGCCGGTCATATCTGCTGTCATTTTGCCGTGGCTGGCAGGCTCCTGGCATTGTCGGCCACACCTGGTTTTTTTTGGAACAAGGATTGGCTAGCCGCCTGCAGGCGGCTACGTGAACCATTGGCGCTGTGCCAGCCGTTTTCCCATTAGTTGGCATTTCCGCCTTTCTGTCGGTTTTTCGGCAGCGCATTAATGCACCGCAGAGTTCCCGTCGCCTTCTGTCAGCATGGCTCTGCATATGCTTCCTGGACAACTGGGCTGGGCTCGTCATCCTGCGCGGGCTTTGTCTTCCTTCTCATGGGCCTGAACATAGGACCCAACATTTTTTATCCATTCTCTTTCTTTATCTTTTTTCTCATTTCTCTCATAAATGACCAAAAATCAAGTGAAGAAAACATTATATGCCCAATCAGCACATGAGCACCATATAAGCACACATCAGCTACCATCTCACATACGGTAGGTGTGCACAGATATCACAATAAGCGCACTTTAGACGTTAATATTTTGCCTTAATTGCAGATAAGTTTTACAACATGCGTATTTTAACCGTCGAACATTCTAAGTCAAACATATATAAACGTGAAGATAGGAATCATTTAGGCATTGGACCTAATATCCTCACTTTTGAATTTCTTTAAATGTTTATTATATAATTATTACTCAAATCAACCCAATACATATAAATAAGGACATCATCAATCATGAATGAAAAATATCGAGTAGTACAACTCTCCCATTATTATAAAATTGTTTTCAAAATTTACATACCTTATTATGCAAATAGATACATATATTTCTTCCAAATTACATTCTCGTTATCAAATTGCTTACTTAAAAGACTGATTTCTCCAAAGTATATTGACTAACGGAATCATCTTGTTATGTAAAACTTGATTTCTCCTTCTCTTACTCAATGAGTAAGGCTCAATTGACCACTTCATCATGTATCCTCCAAAGTAATGGTACTAACTTCTATTAAGTCGAATTTTGTAGCCTTTGAATAAAATTTTTACTTTCTTAGCTTCACCCACCACTAAGTGCAAGGCAAATCGAAACAATTTAATGAACTTTGCGTTGTACTCAACCATTAACGGCATATTTAGTTGTTGGAATAAAATAATATGAAAATAGAATAATTATTTTCAGGAAATAGAATAGGATAAAAATAGAGTTAAAAATTGTTATTCCCATATTTAGTTATTGGAATAGAATTAGTTGAAAATTTGTATTCTAATGTTTGGTTTGTAAAATTATATGAGAAAAAAGGTAAAAATTTATCAAAATGACGCTTTTGTCCTTATTAAATGTGTGAATATATTATATAATATAACACACATGTGTATATGTATATATTTTTGTAAATATTATATGACATACATATACATAATATATATATATATATATATTATTCTAAATTATTATTTATTATATCATATTATTTTACCATGTAAAATACATACTTAATAAATATATAATATAACACATATAATTGAATATATATATATATAATTATGTTTGTATACATAATTTGATATAATTATATATTTTATTATAAACATAATTATGTATTTTTTATTTATAACAAAATAAAATAAAATACTGTCAAGACATAGTTTGCAAAATAAAAATAATTATCATGCAAAAATTACATATTACGTATTCTTTATTTTACTATAAAAATAAAATTCATGTACAATACAGAAAATTAAAAAAATATCATCATCATCCAATTAAAATTAACAAAACTATATTCCTGTATAATTAAAAGTATCATCATGCAAAAACTGCATACAATTAAAATTAAAAAAAATACAATAAAAATGTATACAAGTCAGGTAATAACATTATTGTACAATTATCATCATGCTCCAAACTATAAATTTCAATCAACATCCTAGCCACAACAGAGCAAGATCAGCTTTGTATCTCATACTACATCAGCACGATATGCAAATAATTTAAATTTGCTCAACATTTTACCGAGCTTGTTAATATTTGTATTCAATGTATCAACTGCATGGACAATACAATCAGCTAGTTTTGTTGCATTTGTACTAGCTATATGTACTAGCATTCCGTTTCCTTCCCTTAGACGTCCCCGATTCAATTGGAGTAACACATGCAGTACACTTTGACTCGGTGAATCATTAGTGCCGTGTAAGTTTTCAATCCCCACTTTTGGAATATCATTCACATTCTACTGCTCATTCTCTGGTTCATTAAACTGTAACTCCGCAATGATATCCTCACCAGTTTGTGCATCTGCCCCTGTTGCACGATTGATGAATACAATGACAGCTCATATCTATGGGTTTCCCACCTAAACTTCTGTTTCTCGATCCTACTTGTGCTATCTCATTGATACTTGCATGACTTCTGAGTTTAGTTCATCATATGGTTCTTTAGAACCTTCTCAATTATGTTTGCTTACTCTCAGCTGACTGCTACTCTCAATGGGAAGCAAAGGTCGAATTCCACCTCATATGAGGAGATCTCATCCAGGCCTTGGCATGGTCTATTCTGAGCCTTTTGCATCAGCAATACGCCCCCCACCTGGTGGATTACCTCCTTTTGAATTACCGCCACCTCCGGAAATCATGGAACAGAAACTTGCCACCCAACACGTGGAGATGGAGAGACTTGCAGCAGAGAATCAGAGGCTTGCTACCACTCAGGGAACTTTACAATAACAGATCATTTTCAGAGGTTCCAGTGTCGCATTTTCAATATTGTCAGATCATTTATAATAACAGAAGATTGCTATTTACAAATAATTGTTGGGGAGGGGGGGGGGATAACAGAAGTGTAACAGAAAGGGAAAATAGCAGGGAGTGGGGATGAACATTTTATTACTACCGCAGGTTCCAATTTTTCCTCTATACACACTTCATTGATTCCATCAAACACGTCAATAACCACAACCGATTCAATCAAACACGTCAAAACAACAAATGATTCAATCGAAGACAACCGATTTCGAACAGAGTACAGCTCAAAGTGAAGCGTAGGGTTTCAAAAATATTAGTATCTCGATTTCAAACTTATGCTCAAACAGATGCTCCCGATGCGAGAAGAAAGTATCAGATGCTCAAACAGATGCTTCTGATTTCGAACAGAGTGTGAAAGTAGCAGAGAACGATTTCTAAGAAGGATGAAGGGTTTCGAAGGACAGAGAGAGTGGCTGCAAGAGAGAGAAGCGTAGGGTTGAGAAAGAGAGAGTGGCTGTGAGAGAGAATGGCTGCGAGAAGTGTAGGGTTTTGAGAGAGAGGCAATGTCTGCAAGAAAGAGTGGCTGCATAGGGTTCCAGATATCAGGACATATTTAGAATATCGAGAAAATTGTGCGGGAATAACTTTTCCTTCTCTTCCGGGAATAAATAATGCCTTCTTCCACCAATGAATAATTATTCCTTATAACTACGAAATAACTATTTATTCAGACATTATTATTTTCAGGCAAAATACAATCAAATAATAAAATTTTTATTTCACTGAGAATAATGAGGGAATAGAATCCAACCAAACATTGCCTAATAGTTTCCCTTGTCTCAAACAGGTAAACTCATCTTCCTTCTACTTATAGGCACTTGCCCAAAAATACTTATTTATAAAGTATTTCAAAAATACATTCCAAGAGATCCACTTATTCTCCATACGTAGAATCCTCTGTATCACCCATCAATTGTTTGCTTTTATATTTAACATATAAACCGTATGAAATTATCAAAAATTCAAATCATATAATATATCCACTAAACTCAAAAATCTAAAATTATACCAAAACATGTAAATCTTAGAAGGTAAAAATATCTCAAAATATAAAATACGATACAGGTCAAATTAGATAACAAAGAACCGGTGATTTGTATATCGACTAATTAAAAAACCAACTTTGATGATGGATTACACAAATTTTTAACCACCTTAAACCAAAATACTACTATTTAAAACCTGTAAGCAAGCCATCTATAAATTACGCTTTATAGATAGGGTCAAATATCATTCTTTTTTCATTCGTAAGTAGTAATCGCATTCTTTAAATGCATTTAATATATTAAAATATATTTAAATACATACCATTAATTTTTTACAATGGATCTCAATAAAAATAAACAAATAACTCTGTAATAAATATACATATTTTATTTTTAAATTTTATCTATTAAATTTTATTTTAATGATTGTATTAGAAAAAAACAGGGCTATTTCCACGTTGCGACAGCTGTGACTGTACTGTTATCTCAATTTCTTTTTCTTTTTCCATTTTCTCCGACCCTATCGGCTTCGCGATGTTGGCCACGCGGTTAGCTCCCTTAACGACAGTTATGACGGATAATTATTTATTTACGAAAACAACTAGCAGGCCAAAGCCCAATCCCAGGCCCAATAACAAGATCCAGCTCAAGCCCAATACCAAATACCGACCCAAGCCTAATACTAATCCAGGGTATTTATTTCTGACTTTCGTAAGCCTAATTTAGTATTATTATTATTATTGTTACCTTTCTTTAAACACTGCAAATACTTCACTCATAATAAAGTTTTTATCACGTCAACTTCAGTGCTTATATGCTGATATATTAATTTATGCTTAGAATGGGAAAAATTATTAGTTTGATTATTAAAGTTTCATTTTCCACCAAGTGAAGGAAAGTGAATTAATTATAGTTAAAAGAAAAGAGAGAGATTGGTAAACTTAAGAATTCTTAAAGAATACAGTAATAAAAATAATTTAAATTTATTTATATTCTCAAAATATATATAATATAATATAATCAAGTAAAATAACAAAAACGAATTCACGAGACCAATCTTATTTACTAGAGTTAAAAACTTCTTGGGTAGCTGCGAGGTGGGGGGAGAGAGGACAAATGCATCAATTACAGTAATTGAATAATTTCGAAACTCCTCATCTCAACAATTAAAGCTTTGGCAACATATTGGCGTTGATATCATACATGAATGATACTTGTTCAACATATAATGCTATTATCACAAGCAAAAAGAGAGTTTAAAAAAAAATGAAGAAGCATATTCAGCACCTCACTAGAAATGGCCTGCCAAAATATAAAAATACCTGATACAGTCTCGGGCTGCAGCACGAATGATTCCCACTTCTACAACATGATCGACAAGCTTCTCGAACCCGCATGGACCCCGGGCCCGATGAGCATCATCCTACTGCAAGGCAACAACAGAGGAGGCAGCTACTTTGGGCTTTCAAACAATTCAGCAACCATGTAAAGAAAACCCCGTCGAGCGGCCATGAGTTCACGGCAACAGAAAATACTTCAGGAGTTACGGAGATCTTTCCTCTCGGAAATTCGGTTAACTTGCATGACAAGGTACCTTGAGTTGACCCGTCATCAAATGCGGAGTTAGAAAAGCTCCTCCGAGTTAAACTTGTTCCAGGCTTCCTATTTTGTTTTGGCAACCATAGATTGGACTTTAAGATCACCATGAGCATTGTCACTTCCGCAATCAAAATTTCAAAAGACAAGCAGCAGCAGCAGTAGTAAAGACAACAAAGGGGAAGGGAGAAAAGAGACAATTAAGACACAGGTATACCTATAATATTGTTTTTCAAAATCTACTAAAATGTAGATATATGGTTCTAATATAGGCACCAACTTTTAAGTTAATTAGAAAATATATGTAACTTTTTAGATAATGATGATGCAAAATATAAAAATAACTAATATATATATAATTTTTTAATCCAAAATATGAAAATAACATAATTTTAGCATTTTTTAGATATTCTGGAAACCATTAAAATTACAAGATCCCAATAACCCCTGGGATGTTAAAAAAATTATAGAAACATTTATACTAAATATGCTAATACAAGTAGCCAAAAAGGAAAAATATGCACTTGAATGCGCAAATAAAATATCAGTATATAGCTATATATAATCGTTAAGGCTGGCACCATAAACACTAATGGTTACTTACCCCCAAAAAAAAAAAAACCCATAAATACTATTGGCATGTTTGAATCTAAGAAACTTTTAAAGTAAGGAAAAATAATTTCAAGTGGAAAGTAAGATTCCACAAAACTGAATAATTTTTACTTGAACTTTTTTCATGTTATTTCTATTATTTGTAAAATTCTGAATATCCAAACACATAAAGATAATATTTTCTTATTTGTTTTCTTTTCCTACATATTTTCTAAAAACCAAACAAACCATAATGGTTTGTTTGGATATTGAAAAGTTTGAATAAAAGAAAATCAATGAGAAAAAAATAAAATAAAAATATCACTTTTTTCAAATATAAATATTCTAATACATCTTTTTTGTCATATTTTTTCTTTGTGATTTTTCTATTCATCCAAATATGGAAAAATATATTTCTTCAGTTTTTTCTTTTCTTTAAAATTTCTTAAATCCAAACAAATCCTAACAAACTTGATGGCTGGTAATTCTAATTTCATTTAAAAGCCAGAAACAGTCAATGTGAAGAATGATTTCTAAAAGAAATTGCCAGTGAATTTACCTTTAAGATATCGAACACCTTCTCAGCAAGATATTTTTGCTGGAGAGAGGCACCCTTTTGCTGCACCTTGTCAGGATGAATGCACAAAGTTGCCTTTCGATAAACTTTTTTAACAGAGGCAGCAGTAATCAAATCTGTCAAGGAAACTGCCTGCCAACCACACTCGGGCCAGAGTACCTGATCCAGAGGAAAAAGTAATGAGCGCTTCTTCATGGTAATAGAACCGAAGCACTGCATGATTGTCCTGTGACACATGGCTGTTATAAACATAGGCAAGAAGGAAATGGTTTATAAGAAACCTACCATGTCGACCATGAGGCTCTATGGTATGCATTATTCCTGAATGGAACTCTTAAAATGAGAATGAGAAAGAATCATTAATGAAAATATTGGTATCGGTGGTGGATATGTATTAGTATTGAATATATTGGAAAAAAAAATTTTTTGAATATGGTAAGCTGATATGGTTGTATCGATTGATGTATCGCAATATTATTCTGCTATCAGAAGGCCTAATAATGATACATATCTACTGATATTTTCATCTATGAAGAGAATACACAGTCTAAAAGAGAGAAACCTTCAAATCCAGAGGCTTCACGTTCATTAGAAGCAAGACAAAACATATGTAAGTGCAGTTTTAGCCACTCTGTGGGATGATGAATAAAAATGTAGGACTTGATCAGTAGAGAAAGAACACAACTGAAGCAAAGAATTCTTCGCCTGGGTTACTCACTCAAAAAAAATTTAACATGGGCTAGCCTTTATAGGTGGTTATTAACCTCCCCTGGGCAACAACTCTCTTGTATGTGAGTAATATGATCAGTCTTTGTATTCTTTGGATCATATCATGGACTAAATGAATCCACTCCTTATCCTTTTTCTTCAACTTTGACCCTCTTAGCAATTATGTAATACCCAATTTTCATTATTAAATTGTAAGATCATTAATATATTTTTGGATCAATTTAAAAATAATTGTATAATGAAAATTCGAAGAAAGTGAAATTCTGGAACCAGGCCAAGTGCCTAAAAGGCACCTGTCTCGCACTCATGTGTGTTTGAGATAAAAGCAGCATGCTTGATGTGCGCCTCTACAGCGCTCATGTATAATTGTGGCATATTGGTAGCACCTGAGGCACGCCTAAAGAAGCACTCATTAACGGTTTAGATGGTATAGTGGCACCTAAGGTGCGCTTGTGTGGCACTCATGAGTGGATGAGGCAAAATATTGGTGCCAAATGTGGTGCTGACGCAGCACTCGTGCGCTCCTATGCTTGGAAGCAGTATATGATGCATGCTTGACTGATACACATGTGCCGATTGTAATTATAGATGCTTGTGTGCCTACATCAACCATTTCGTTTGGGAAAGGAGAGAGAAGAGAGAGAAAAAGAGGAGGAAAAGGATTTCAAAAGTAATATATTGTCAGATTTGCTAGATAAGAAGTAGAAGGCAAGCATTTTTTAACCCGTTCTTTGATCTATTTCAAAATCCTTTAATTTTGTTTAAATATCTTGGTTTATTATATATGCATGCAATTTTTGACATTCCTACTTTATATATTGTTTCATGCATGCAATTTTTGAGATTTTGTTGAATTTTTGCCGAAGATTTGAAAAGATTGTTTGATTTTCACAAATTAAGTGAATATTTTGGAGGTGATATATTTATATGGAAATATCTGTGAAAGAAAAGTCATAAAACTTGTATATTTGGTTATACATGTGGTATTCTATATAAGTGCTTTGAACCAGACTCTATTTTATCTCTATATGAGTTTTTACTTTTTCACGGGATGGAAAGTTTTGACTTGTACTTATCTTATAGAGAGGAAAAATTTTATAATTCGTTATAGAGTCCACCGTTTGATATTTAGTTGAGAACTATTGTAAGAAATTGAACATTACAATATATTTAGGTGTCATAATATATCAAACACACTTAAGAACTACACATATTACCACAGGTGGCAAAAACAAATAACATTTGACCCCGTCTAAAGGAAGAAATTTGTATACGGTCCGTCTATAAATCTAAATAGTAGAGTGTTTTGACCAAAAATTATCAGAAGTATGTATAGCTTTTCCTCAAGATTAGTCATTTGGCCATTGGTTCTCAATTTGGCATATTTTAAATTTTTGAGATTTTTACCCGCATCATATTTGATATTTGAAATGTTTTACCCTTGAAATTTGCAAGTTTTGACACAATCTTCAAAATTATTCGATGTTGGACTTTGAGTCTTTGAAACCATTTGGTATTTGTATATTGAACAATTTTGTATAGTTTGATATTATTTGATATTCGTATATAGATTACGAATTTTATGTACGAAATCATATAGGACATTTGACATATTGGAATACTGATAGATTGGATTTTGCTATGGTGTCTCAATTTTACAATCCATCTGATTTATGCAAATGATTTGTATATATATACTTGTTGAGTTTTAGACTAATAATTTTGCCTTATTTTCTAATCTTTCAAATAAGGGCTTTGGAATTACTTGCGAGACCTTGGCTGAAGAAGATCAAAGGCTTTTGTTATTATTTTGTTATTAGACATGTATTTGGATTTGTTTGAGATTATGTTGGGAATTTGTTAGTTGATTTATTTATGTTTTGTAATATTGAAAAATACATTGATTAGCATGAATGTTTGTTCAGGCTCCATGTTATCTTTATTAGATGTTTGGTTGATATTTTTTTTACGAACAGGTTTAGTATAAGCAGGTTGCCATATTGTTTATTTGGAGATTGGGTAGAGTTAGTTTAGTCCGGTCCGGTGTCCATTGTTTGATTGGATGTCACATCTATTTTGGGTTTGTCAATTGGTTAGGTCTGACTCAATATAAGGGTTCTAACCAGTTTGTTGAAATTTTTAATTAGTTAATTTAGATTTTGTTCAATTACATAAAAGAAAGTGAAAAAAATTATTCAGGATATTTAATTATTTATTTAATTACCTGCTCGGATCGAGATCGTGATAAATTAGTTCCAACTTAAGATCATACATGCAATTGAGGATTCAAAATCAAGCTAAGATGTAGTTGTGTTTCAGGTGTTATGCCTTTCATACTATAAGTGACAGACAAGAATGCGAAGCATATCAGCAATTAGAGATGACTTCAGCTGCACGCTGTTCAGCCCAATTCAGTGCAGATTTTAAATCCAGGACCACTGGGAAGTTCCACTGGTCTGAAATTTCTTAAGCCATCAAGAGTTATAGAATGAAGATTTTCCTGGTTGCAGCAACTACAATCCAATTTATGCAAGAAAATCATAATTGGGATGATGGACCCAAAGCTTTGGAATTTGGATGTGGATCTTCTGTCGAAATAGAATGGGCTTTACTTTTTTTATTACTATTACGTCTGATCATGAATGCGGTAAAAAACAGTATGCCCCAGTCATCAGCATAATTTTTTATGCCCCATAACTCTTCCTCAGACAAGCTTGGGCAGAATATCAGAGCAACAAATATTAGTAGCAATGTAACAATGCATTTTCGTCATTAATATGTTTTATATTTGGTCGTGATAATTTAGCCTCTCCAACACCATAACATGAATGGAATGAAATATTGGTCAATATATATCAATACCGTAACAAAATTGCGACATGTGGCCAAATACAATATACTTGATATCAGCCGATAGTTGCCACTCAATTCCAATTCACAAAAAAGAAAAAAATTGTCATACCAATATATAACACCCAATATGGCCGTGACCAGAATTGGTATTTTCATCCATGATAGCAAGGCTTTTTTATTTCTGCTCAGCACCATAGCAAGAGTCTTGAAAAATAATAATAATAATAACCCACCAAT
This sequence comes from Nepenthes gracilis, assembly GCA_033239525.1. Taxonomy (NCBI): domain Eukaryota; kingdom Viridiplantae; phylum Streptophyta; class Magnoliopsida; order Caryophyllales; family Nepenthaceae; genus Nepenthes; species Nepenthes gracilis. The sequence goes on from BSYO01000007.1 coordinate 18,767,595, forward strand.
AAAGCTTCTACATCTTCCTTGCAACTATCTATTCGGATGCATTTTGCGCATCTAATCAGGCGAGATATCGAGATGATTACCAGGTTCCTTAAATTGCAGCGCACACAAGGCACGATGCTTTTAAACATGTTGTAAAGCATCAAGATTATTGAATATTTGCCTCTTTCAAAAGGCCATGAGAGACTTAGAAATCCTCAGAACTCATACAGCCAAGATAAAGTAATGGCAATCAAGATTAATGGTTGAGTTACCCATTATAAACTTATCCAGAGTTCAAGTTAACATAAAGATTTAGCAAAATAGCCACAAGCATGGAAAATAGCCAAAAGTTGTCAATGCTGAAAGGCAGCTCACCAAATACACTACCATTTATATTTTCTAATTCCACCATTGGCATAGAATAAACTGTGTTCCCTTCTTTCATAATAAGATACCAGATACACAGTGGCCACATCAAACTGTTCTTTTTGAATCTTCCAACTCACTGGAAACGGATCTGTTAGACTATGAAAAATTCATCCATGTTTGATGTTAAGCAACAATTTAAAACTGCATATGATTCCAGTCATTTAGACCACAAATGAAATATAACTACACGGAACATAAGACATGGTAAAAGAAAAATTGCATAACAAGTACACAGAGAGCTCCATATTTTATTCTAGATATAACAAAGTACCCAGCATCCAAGGCAGGCACAGCAATGATGCATAAGATAAAACAAGACATGAAGATAGCTAGTGAATCTGACAAATTTGCTATATGTTTAAGACATGATGATAAAAGGATAGTGTTTAGTTCTGCACTTTCTTATATATAAATGAAATTCTTTTCATTATTATTTGTCATGAGTAAATGAAGTAAAAGAGAATGTCGACGCACATAGTGTAATGTTGATAGAAGAGCCCGCAAATTTCCCTCTTTTCCTGTGGCCCACCGTTTAATCTCAACATCAAGTGTTTCAGCAATCCTCTGAAATCATAATAAATCCAAATCAGAAGAGAGAATAACTTAGCAGTTAAGTACGTAAAGGCATGAGCCAGGATAGGAAACTATTACATTCACAAAACCCATTTTTTTTAGGATATGTGGAGCACTGTGGAAATAGGCCCCATAGGCTAGGCCCATAGGATGAGAGATATACGGCTATATACAAAGCTCTCAACCTAGTCAGAGGCCGATTCCTGGTTGGAACCGAGTTATCAGCTCCCACAACCCAAACCCGAAAAGGGAGGAGGCACTTCTATAACTGAGACAACAGATTACAAGTTTAACAAGGAACAGCTTGTAAATGAATGGCGAAAAATTCAAACCTTTAATAAATTATCAAAGAATTAGACAAAGTTTAACAAATGGAGTAAAACCTTAGAATCACTATGCAAAGCAATCAATCAGTCCAAAATGAAATGTAGACAAGGCTGCAAAAGTTAAAACCCCCAACAACAGTTTTCTCACTTTTCTTTTTGGGATAAAAGTTAAGGAGATTGAAGATGATGAAGATAGGGAAGGTAGTAAGACCAAATCCTGTCCCCAGTGGAGGCTTGGAAATGTATGGGGTAGGAGGACACACTGTGGTCGACAAAAAGGGAACAGAGAAAATTCTTTGGTACAAAATTATGAATACTACATATAAATGATTCTACAAACTTGGTTTAATATATGCTTTTTCTTTAACTTTAGTTTGGATTACAGGCTATAACTCACCTCCATGAAACCAAAATAGCAAGTAGCCACCGGTCTACTTTTGGAAAACATGAGTTGGCATAGGATTGCCCATTTTTATAAAGTCCAAAGTTTCTCTGAATTTTATTTCTATATTCTATTGATTTTTTAATAGATTAACTTACTCAACATATATAAAAAATTAAATAAAACTACATTTCTTAATTCATCTAAATAGGATTATTGAACACATAATTCATTAGTTATCCATGTGGCTGATAGCCCTCACAGCCAGATCACATTAGAAAATGGAAGATTTTTACAACTTATACCTTCATCACTACTTTGTCGAACATTGTTTAACAAAACATAAAGTAGCAAGAAGATGTTGAATTAGTGGAAAAGAAGCACACTTAGTTATGCCAACTACACAGGTACTAATTGACAGACATTTCAATGAAGGGATGGCAGAGATTGTGACATCCAAGATATTAATTATCCTAATTTCTGATTATGTTATATGTTGAGCTTGTTTAAGGGCAATACGGTTATTTAATCAAGCATCATGTCTCAGAAATTATTTTTGGCCTAATTAAAATCTGATCTAACATACATACTGGATATATAAGTTATATGGTGCCCATTAGGCATGAAATATACCAACCCAATTATAAGTGGAATTGAAAATTTGATGGGTCTTATTCAAAGAAGGGGTCAGGAGTGAGTTCCATTTTCATTAAAAAAAAAAGGAAAGAGGCTACGCTGAGACCTCTTTAAAAAGAGGGGCAAGGGAGGCATTGCCTCCATACTACCATCAGCCAATAGCCTCAGCAGAGAGGGGGAAGGAGGCTGCTAGACGTGAACAAGGATAAAAAGAAAAGGAGAAGAAGAAAAGATAAGAGGAGGAGACAGAGGAGGAAATCTGAGAACAAAATCTGTAAGTCAACCATGACTTTCATGATTTCAACTTCCTATCACCATAATCTCAACTCCCAATTTCTGATGAAAATCTGAGCATGCAATGGTGGTTGTGGCAAATGAGGTACGAATGAGATGGATGTTGGAAATCTCTTGCTGCATGTTGGAAATGTTACTGCAAGTCAGTTTTTGAAGCAAAATTATGGTTAATATAAGTTGCATGTTGGTTTGTGGGGTAATCTGATGATTTTATCGCCTTGCTTGTGGATAAATCATGCTCCTGAATGTTTCCGTCTAGCGACATTTAACGCTCAAATGCAAGACTCCAGAGTAGTAGCATTTAAGAGGTGTTTGAACGGACCCCTAGAAAGTGATTTTATCATGTTGCATGCTGGATTAAGGAAGCAAATAGATGGTTATATTGATTGCATGTGGGTTTACAGTAGTAATATATGGTTATATGGCTTTGCATGTGAACAAATCATGCCCCAGAAGATCTATATTGAGTGGTGTACGGTTGGTGTTTGAGTGGTGTTCAATGCATCATTCAAACGCTAGATAGAATTTTGGTCTATATTGATTTTTGGGTATTATTTGATGAAGGATTTTCAAGTGGTCTGCAAGGTTGTTTGAAGAAATTTCATGTAATATTTTTTGTAGTTAAAATGTAGTAAAAAGTCATTGATGAATTTATGAAGTAATGCACAATATAGCAGAATTTGTAAAAAAAATAATGTTAGCATTAAAGGTCACAGGGTTAATTCTTGATGTACGACATGAGGTAGAGCAATGTTTAGAATGAGTTACAAATTCTTTCTCTCTCTTAAGGGGGGCCCTAGGATCAGTAGAGATGGATTGTTGATATTTCGATGTGTAAATGTTGCTGTTTTAATTTGATAACTAGGAATAGTTATAAATGAAATTTCTAAGATTAAATTTGGCTGGAAATAAAAGGGGAACTAGTAAAATTATTGCAGTGTAGGGAGATCTTACGCATTAATATTTTAAGTATAGGAAACGATCCACAACAGAGCTAAATAGAGCTAAAAAATCCATCCACGTAGCTGACTCCATTTAGTGGGAAAAAAACTTGGTTTAGTAGCTGACAATTTACAAACAACATCAACCATGTCATGTTTTTATACTATTATATCAGCCCAACATGATAGATCGGATGAAAACAACCCAGAAGGAACAAGCAACAGATATGGGAAAAGACAAGTTTTTATACCATTATTCAATCCGGTCTTAGATGGTTGGAAGACAAGCAACAGATATGGGAAAAAAGAAATAGAATGCACGGTTAGCAAGAGACGACATATATCAGCTTACCTTGTCTTAAGCAACAAAAGAGGGAAAATTCATTCTAGTATTTCATGCAAAACATGCACCATATATTATAACTAGATTAAAAATCTGATGCATATGTTACAATATTATTATAGGGAGGATTTAGCAACTACACGGCTCTTGGAAATATAGGAGCCAGCTAGATCCTTATTTACATCCTACAGGTGAGTTGATAACAGTCTAACAGCTTGTTTCTGAAATATAGTATTGTATTGTTCAAAAATCGGTATAAAAACCAAATATTTCTCTGAATATTTTGGATGTATGATAAATGTGGGGAACACAAGTGCAATTTCAGGTAGTGCTGAGTCAGCAAAATGACTTTGTTGTATTGATATTGAATTGTTAGACACTCCTATATACGTATCTTACAGCTATATCAGCAACAGTGGCCTTTGGAGCCCACTTTTGGTATGCATGGAGACTTTAGGCTGTAAACCAGGGGTGCATTTGGTCTTTGGAACCAGCCTATAGCATCAATAATTTAATCATTTCAGATATAGCTTAAAATAATTGATCTTCAGGGTTCTATCTTAAAATTCTTATCCAATAGAATGTTTATCACGGCAATAGTTATAAGCATAAATAATTGTTATAGGCATGGATGAGAATATCGGTATTGGTATTGACCTCAATCGCACCACATTGGTATTGAATATATCGGAAAAAAAATCTGAAAATCGTAAGTAGACAAATATCAGTTGATATTTATAACTATGGTTATAGGAATACTTATGCTAGATGATAGCTTTATGTGCACACCTTATAATAATGATATTTCTTGGGAATTTGGTTATTGACTCTTTAGCTAATGAGAAGTGCAGAATTTACTTCAAATATTGACATTTTCATTTGGAATGAGTTTCAATATAAAACCACTATAGGAAACTACTACTTCAAATTAGGTCAGTACAAACATATACTGACACAAAGAGCCCTTGCAATATATTTCTTCTCACAACCAATCAAGTTGGACTAGGCCAAACACAAAGGAAACCAGGTCAACTCGATCATAGCCATGCAGCATCCCCTCCACTGCTAGAATAAAATCTTCATTGAAAGTAAGGAACCAAGAGTTCAGCGAGGTAGAAACGATACTTCTAACCACTTACACTTGTCACTGGCTCAAAAAAACATAAAACAATCTGAAACACAGAATTCAAAGAACGCTACAACTTACATGTCTTTCTGCTTGTTCCCTTTGAGCCTGAAGGTCTCGCTGATTCTTCTCAGCCAATGCCTTTGCCTGAACATGTAGACAGAACAATCAGACAAACTAAATCCTGGTGGAGCACAGTTGATTAATAACTTCATGAAATCTATTAAAGCATTGAAAAATGACAAGACAACTTTTAATGACAACCACAATATGGAACAAAAGCTAATGAAATCTTTGAAAGTTGTCACATACTGCCCGTTCTTGAGTCCTTCGATGGCGTTCCAGTCTGGCTGCTCGTCTTTCTTCACTCTCCCCTTCAACTTCCTGGAACTCTCCAGACGACGGAGGACCTATTTCAAGCAAAATAAGTTTCCAGTAAAAAAATAAAAAGAGAGTGGAAGGGATAAAAGGCGGAGGAAGTAACTAGAGCGCAGAAAGCAATAAATGAAGTGGCACATGATAAAGTTCATTTCAAAGACAATTACCTCCAAATATTGAACTTAGATCATCAGCTATATTAGCAGATGAAGATGCTTTTCTCATACTAGATGTGGACCCAACAGATGTCCGCATTGCTTCAGGTGCTTGCTTGCTCTGGAACTGAGTATCAAAGATGGGGTCCTGAAAGACATGATTGAATATTTTTTTTTAATGCCAAGTGCAAGGTACTGTTGCAATGTGGTGGGAATAATTACATCACTTTAGAATTCAAAATGTAGCTGCAAGTGTCACAATCAATACCTACCGAAGTACATGCCCTTGGCCTTGGTGCACTACTTGCACGAGATCCCATGCCAAATATAGACTCAAGGTCATTTTCATTCTTCTGCTGGTTTGCTTTGACAGCAGCAGCTCTTTCCCGAGCTTCCTTCTCCCTTGCTTCAGCAGCAGCTTTCTCTGCCTTTTCTTTCGCCTCACGTGCAGCCCTTTCACGTGCTTCAGCTTGCACCCTCTGAACAGCAGCCCTTTCTGCACGTTCTCGAGCTTCAACTTGTGCTTTCTCTACTGCAGCCCTTTCAGCCCTAGCACGTGCCTCAACAGCGGCTCTTTCCCGTGCTTCCCTTGTAGCCCTTTCCACAGCTTGCCGGCCCATTTCTCTTTCCCTCTCAAGTCTCCTCTGTACCATCTCTTTCTCCACCCTCTCTCTCTCTATGCGCCTTCTTTCTTCCTCTTCCTTTTGTCTTCTCTCTTCCTCTTCCCCTTCCCTTTGTCTTCTCTCTTCCTCTTCCCTTTCCCTTTGCTGCCGTTCATGCTCCATTTGTTCTTGTCTTTCTCTGAACTCTCTATCTTGAGCATCCTGCATTGTCTTTTCTCCTCTTTCCTGATGCATTTTGGTAGCCTTTGCATTTTCTCTTTCCCTTACTTCCTTAGCATGCCTAAATTTAGCTTCAGCCCTATCCATGGCCTCCTTCATTGCAGCAGCGGATGCAGCAGCAACAGAGTTTGCCTCCACATTTTCACCAGATAGAATATCTGGACTTCCATCAACATGATTACGGTTCTTTCCAACGGCAAATTTCTCCAGTTCATCAATTGAAGATACAAAAGAGTTCTTTTCTCCAGAAGCTGACTTAGAACTCTGAAAGTATGGAGTGGAAGTGTGGAAAGCTGAATACTCATCAATCTTCTTTTTTACATATGTAGGAGCAAAAGAACCAGCTCCTGCTCTTGAAAATTGAGCTGGTCTCGGAGGAGGTGGTCTGGAAGGCGGAGGAGCAGTTGTAGGTTGCGTATACAGAGGAATCTCTGACACATTGAGCCATACATCATCAGATGAATCCACGTTTTCCTCAGATCTAGGAGACACATGTTCTTGAGAATTTGTTTCATTAAAGTTGGCACTAACATGTGAGGGGGAAGATGAGTTCGGAACAGATCTATAAGAATCTTCTGCAACTGAAGGCATATCAAAAACATTTCTTGGATAATCTTGATATTCCTCCGCAGGCATCTTCTTCTCTGAACCCCTTACAGGATTTCTTATATTGGATTTATGACTTGCTTCACTGGCAGAAGCTTGTCTTCCAGCCACTTTCGATCCTGCCCTTAAGGGGCTTCCATCCTTTTCCCTATCATTCTTCTCAGATGAAAATCCAGGCATAGACTTACTGAGGCCATCAAGGGGATCTATGTCATCAAATACTCCTAAACTGGCAGAGGTGTCAACCTTTCTTGTGCTTGAGCTATTCAGATTGCTCATTTGCTCTAAAGGGTCATCAAATATCCCGGAAGATGAAGGCACAGGGGATGAAGATTCTACAACTACAAAAGGGTCTTCAATCGTGCTTGAAGTTTTCAAATTTGCAGTTGATTTTTGAGGCCAATGCCTAGGTGCAAATAGAAACAAGAACTATGTACATCAGCCATTTAATATATTACATGCATATTTAAGAAAGACTTAGGATGGATATGTTAGATGAACACTATGTAGCACTAGTAAATTGAACCTGAGTATTCATTCTTTCATGTATACAACACTATGTAGCAATAGTAAATCGAATCTGGCTAATCTTTCTTTCATGTCTAGACAAACAAACTGCCCAGCAACATATATATGTTCTTTGTTCATTCATTAGCTAAATACATCAAAGGTCTATCCTTTATTCTTTGATCTTTTGGGCAGAGAGGGCGAGAAACTCTTCCAGTTTAGTGACATTATTAAAAGCTCTCTGATAATCATGACAACTAAAACTAGCAACTTCAGTGTCATGCCATTGCAGGAGTGATCTGGAAAACAATTCTGACCAGTAGTTGTATCTTGTTTGTTAGGTATCTAAATTATAAAGAAGATATAGAGGTATCTGTATCTGTATGACAGTATCAGCCATCAATATCCGCAATATAGTGACAACACATTAGCCATCTAAGCCTCTGCCATCAGCGGGATTGATGCTGTCGTGCAACCATCTTAACAGCAGAGCTGAAGGTTTCCTTGTGAGAAAACACAATATTATGCATCAATCACACAGTGATAGACTTTCTCCATTTCAAAATGAAAACCATCTATCAAAAAATCGAGCGGATGAACTTCAGAATCTGGATGTAATAGCATCAAAGGGGAGACTAGTGTATATCTAGTAAGTTTGCAAGAGAATATGAACATAAAATTACTAGCATTGGATGCTCAAGTACAAACAGCCCACAGAGAAAATTTGCTTTCATCTACAGTCTATCCACGTGACTAAATTGGTTCATACACAGCACCTGATTGTCCTCCCCCCCCCCTTTCAATTCTTGATCTGAGAGGGTAGAAGAAGGGAGCTTAATAATGCAGTAATGGGGCAACAACTATGTATCTCAATTCGGATTTGGCAGGTTACAAAGACCAATAAATTATGATGTAACCAAAGCAACACTAATTTTCAATATTGGTGTGTTATCCTACCAAATTAAGCAATTTACTAATCGGTGCAAAATGTCAATTGAACATAAAGAACTTAACCGGATCAATGCTGAACTTACATCAGCTCAGACATACCAACCAACTGACAAGTGCATGGCAATACATAATAACAAAAATTAATATCAGAAACTTTTTTTTTCATTTGCGTGTGTTAAGTACACTGTTGCAGTCGTCAGAATTCTATCCAAATAGAACAACAAATCAGCTAATATAGAGTGAAGCAAACCAGATAATTGTTAGGACCCTATCAAGAATAACTACAATTAGAATGGAAAATCAAGATGTAAACAGACAACAATCGAGATGAACTAAATTACAACGGGAAAACTAGTCATGAAGACATTCATGTCCATATTATACCTCTCACTTTGAGCAGTAGTATTGCCACCAAACCCAGGCAACAAATCATCAAAACTAGGAATCCCCTGGTCGGTTCCACGAGTAACCGACCCACTGCCCGAACCCCTAGATTCAAGTTTAACTCGACCCAAACCCCCTAAAAGATCATCGAATGCATCATTGTTCATATTTGATGTAGAAAAGACAGAACTGGAGCTTTTCAGCCCGGAAACACCATCATAGGCATCATCATCATACACAGGCTTGTCAAACACGGGCAAAGAAGAAAACTTTGCCGCAGAATCGCCCGAACCGCTAAAAATAGAGTCCAAATTCAAAGATGAATTCCCCGAAGGCTTCGAGCTACCGCCGAAAACGTCATCAAAACCTCCCAAATCGCTAAAATCTTGGGGTTTTCGATTAGTGGACGGTCGGGAAATTGAATCGTGATCGCCGAGGAAGGAGCCCGAAGAGGATTTGGAAAACGACGCTCTGGCGGTGCCTCCGATCTCGAAGTTGAAAGCGGAATGGGCGGCGGAATTGGGCTTAGGAGGGGCCATTGGGGCTGATTTGCCTTGGGGCTTTAATCCAAAATCGCTGGATAATAGGCCATGGAAATCGTTCATTCTTCTTCTTGGATCTGACTGCGATCGATGGAGAAGCTAGAAAATCGGAAGACACTACGGTGTCAACGGGTCGTTGTGGCGGTGGCGATGGGTGGAGATCAACTGAACACGGAGGTCTTGGAATGAAGAGGGAGAAAACAATAGTGAGATTTCAGATCTGGCCAGAAGGCTGAGTCCGATAATAAAATTATGCACTTACTTATCAAAAAAAAAAAAAAAAAGATAATAAAATTATGAACTTATTTCTTTTTTTTATTTTTAATTTTAACTCCGAATTTTATCCTCCATTTCGGACAGATATAGTGACTCAAGACTCGGTAAAAAGGACCCACATTTGACTTGAGAGGCCCTTTCCAATCTGAGGTGTTTAGTTAAATCTTGTTCATTTAATATAATTTAGGTAATATTTTATATTTATATTATATTTTATTTTATTTTATTTTTTGTAATATATATTCAAATGTATTAGGGACACATGTTTGATTAAATTATTTGGCACTTTAAACATTAAGGAGATTTTAGTTACCCAATAAGTTTGAGATTTATGATATTTTTGTTATTATTTGATAGTTTGAAGTATTTTTAAATAATATGATCTGTATGATGTTTAGTAGACTATAAAATAAAATAGTTATTCATATTTTACATGTAACTTAATTATAAATTATACTGATGATATTATTTTTTAGACTTTTTATAACAATAAAATAGTTTTGAGTTGAATTTAAACTTATTAGGTCTGATCAAATTTTAAAATTAGAATATATACGATAGACATGTCTAAAAAGGAAAATGATATCTTGGCAAGTTTGGCAATCCAATTCAACATGTGCCAACGAGATAAAAGCCGAGGAGAGGAGAATCACTTTTGGGGTACAAACCATTCAGAAAAACTGTCTTTATGGTACAAACTACTGAATAAGATAATCGTCTTTAGGGTACAAACTGCTCGAAAGAATACCACTTTTAAGGTGCAAGCTACTGTAAATAACAAATTCATTTATTCAAAGCGAAAGAGTAATAGAGATTGTCTTTTCAAAAAGAATATACTAGTTTAAGTCTACTCTTCAATCTCTCTCTCTCTTCTCTCTTTCCCATTCTCATATCATATTAGTTAATTGTTTGAAATTGAACCGAATATAAGAGGATATTTTTTGGAGAAAATTAGATCGAATTTAAATTTTAAATACTCATTAAGATTGAATTGGGGTTTCAATATATCCCAAATTATTAAATTTTCACCTAATGTCAACCATTTAATGTTGAATTTTGGTTATGGATTTAAAGTATCCGTGCATATTGTTTTTCCTTTTTACTGGTTTATAATTATTAATTACAATCTTGAATTTTAAATTAAGTGCATTACAGGTCTTATTTTGTTGAGTTTTTACATTTTCTTGGAATAGCCATCGTTACATGCTATTAGTAAAAGATAAATTTAGAGGAGTTTTATTTTTTTTGTAAAAATAGGTAGAATGGTCTTTCATATTTAAATGAATGATCGGTTGAATATAATCTCAAATATATTTAATAACTCACAAAAAAAGTATACTAAAAAATAAGTAATTAAATGATAATATATCATAGAAAATAATGCTAAAATAATGTACTCGATCTTATCAAAAAATAAAACTCAAATAAGATCTCAATCGAATGTTAAACCTTTTTTTCTTTCCTTCTTTCTTTTTCTTTCTTTTTGTGCAACACTTATTGTGTTATAAAATGATTTTGAATACTCTAAAATCATATCAGATATAACTTTATAGTAATGTCGTCACATATCTGCTTATTAGGCACGTATCAAGTACAAACTTGCTGTATAAATAATGCACAAACTCTTTTTATGTATGACATTTTTAGGCAAACTATACACGTGCATTTCTTATGTGTATATCAAGTACTACTCATCTGGACAAATAACGCTCGTATTCTATTTAATTGAACTTCGATCAACACTTAACTAACCTTCGCATGAATTTCATACGATTTCCAATGACCACCGTTTTTCGGCCGATTTTTGCATGAACATTGTGTGACTCTCTATTGACTTCTTTGTCTAAACGTTCCATGCACAAATATTATGTGTTCTCTAGCTGACATATCTATGTATTGTAATATTACAAATGGGTGACCCAAAATCAATACAATACTCTAAAAGTATGATCTTTAATATGTTATTCCTATGTTATAATTCAATGAAAATTATGATTTTTGAAAACATGTTTTGCTATGCTGGAATGTCCCAAATAAATAAAATAAATTTTAAGTCAAAATATTAAATTATATTTTATACACCAACTTACACGTGAATATTATATTTTTACTTCAAATTCCCATTATCCTAGTTCAAGTAAGGTAACTATTTGAGCACCTTAAATTCTAACTCTGAGTCGTTTCTGTTTGAGCTAACCTAATTAATTAAATATGATAAGTTAAATTAAGTAAACAGTTAATATACTCTACAGTTGATCCAAATGAAAATTTCCTAATTAAAGCAAATCGCTCGGCATCATTATTAGTTAAACTGTTTCAATAAAAATCAGACTAATAGAATGTAAAGAGATGATTGAATTATTTAGTTATCAACCGGTATAACCACTCAAATTATGATTTATTATTTATCTTCAAGATATCATAATCAATTGACAACGTGACTACAAATATGCCTAATTTTTTTGAAAACATGAATAGAAGTTGGAAAGCAACGACGGATCAAAAGCCTTCTAATCACTTATTATTTCGTATATTATAGAGCTAAATCCTCCATCACTCCCTCATATCATCGTAATCTTTCATACTTTTTTATATTTTAATGAGAGTCATTGATTTAATCATCAGATAATATATAAGAAAATAAATATTGTATACTTTGAACTCTTATTTGATATTATAGTATGTAAGATTCAGAAAAAAATTTGATAATTTAATCCAATTTTATTTAAATTATAATTTAGATTTTAAATACACATCAGTTTTATTTCCTTAGTATATATAAGATATGATTTTTGCATTATTATTTGGTATAATCTTTTATTAAAATATGAGCAAGCTTATTTTAAAAACATGTGCTAAATATTTATTCATATATACCACAACTATTTCATTTATTAATTATAGATACCATAGAAATACTAATGCGTGCTCTATGGCATGGTCGGATAATCGATGGCGAGAAGGTGTTATTGAAGGCGGAAGGGGGGATCAGCAGAGGAGAGAAAAATAAGTGAAATGGCCACAGATGCTGTGAACCGATGTGAGGGGAGCAAACACCGAGGTGATAGTGGAGAGGCCGAGGCAAGGGAGAGGTGAGATGCCGAGATGCAAAGAGAAGAAACAGCTAGGGAAAGAACCGAGATGTACAGAGAGTAAATGCAGAAGAGAGAGGGGAAGGGAAACAAAGAGAGAGACGTCTGAGGGAGAGATCGAGAGGGAAGGGAAACGGCGCAAAGAGAAGAGACAGAGAGAGAGAGAGAGAGAGAGTAGAAAGGGAGAGTTGAGAGCAAATTACTTCCTTCATTCACTAATCAACCAAACATGACTTTATACATGGAAAACTGTCCACATGAGGGGAGCGGGGCAGGGACTATAGCTAACTGAATGAATAAAAACAAACCAATGAGAAAATAAAAAAAGAAAAAAATTAAATGTTCGTAACAAATACACAACATTCAAGTGTACAATTCTAAATAATTATGACTAATTTTGACAAAATATATACCGACTAAAGTAAACTGTCAGGTGTAATAAAAGATAGTCATTGGCTAAATTTTAAATTTCACCACAAAGAAGGAAGAAAAGTAATTTATACTTTTTTCCCACCTTTTAAATAAAAATTAAATGGTTAATATTTTGAGATATAAATTATTTAAAATTAACTATTTTTTATTTTTTAATAATATTAATATTTATTGAATATAAAATTTAAATATAAAAAATAAATAAAACACACATAACTAAAAAATACTCATATTATTGTAAAAATCAAAAAAAATAAAATAAGGATAAAAAATGTAGTAAAATAGTTTTTCAAGAACTAGTAATATTTATTAATTATTTTTATTTTTTCTTTCTTTTTCACTTAAGTGCGTATATAATTTATCTCAAATATCCTTTTATATATAATGATAAATTAATTACAAGATCAAAGAATATAACAATATTGATCAATATGGACATCATCTCATTATCTATAAATTTCTTGATATGGACAATTTAATAAATAAACCATCAATGATAAATTTATAATACACTCTATTTAGATGGCTGTTAATAAAGAATATGATACATGTCTTATATTAAAAAGTTTGAGGTAAAATCTTTAACTTATAAGTTTGGAGGGCTCTCTCCTCTATAAGACGTCATTTTAGGGTGGATTATCCTACTGGACTTGTGAACGCATTAATGGTGATTTCATTAAGATCGATTTCGACTCAGAGAGGGTTACCTGCAGAGGGTTATGATCGAAAAGGGCTACCGAATAAGGTTACATACGGAGGGACTAATCTGCTGTCGGTGCACCCGGACAAAGTAAAGTATCGCAGAGTGAAAGCCACCAAGTGAAGTGCCGCCGAGTACAACCACCGAGATCTATGACTGTCAAATGGATGAGAAAGAATACGTGTCCCACATTAAAAAGATTGAGGTAAAACCTTCGATTTATAATTTTGGGGGCTCTTCCCCCATAGGATGTCCTTTTAGAATGAATTTTCCTATTGAATTTCTACATGCAGTAGAATATGTCCCATTAAAACATTTCCAATGGAAAGCATAGTTGGAAAAAATCAATGACCAAGAAAAAATGTCTATTATTCTTGTAAACCATCAGATGCATTAACATCGGCTCGGTACAACACTGTAAAGAAAAAACCAATTGGAAAAAAAATATATTAGTGAAGGAAAAAAAAAAAAACAGTATAAGTAGCACAAATCATCAATACAACCCCCTAAAATGAACATGATGGGAAGTTTTTATCACATTCTAATATCATGTATAATCTTCTTAAATGTTGTGATCGCAATGCTTTGGTAAAAATTTGCTAGATTATCATCAGGTCACATTTGCTTGATATTTTTATATCGCATTTTTTTAAGTTCATGAGTATAAAAGAAATTCGACGAAATATGTTTTGTTCTGTTACTCGTAATATAACTCTCCCATGATTTATGTGATGCAACATTATTTTTCTTATAAAATCATTAGATTATAATTTATTATTGATAAATCATAGTTTTTTTTTAATATATTGAAGTAATGATTTCAGTCAAACACATTCTCTATTTACTTTGTGTATCGCATAATATACGAGTCATTTAAAGAACTAGCAAATAATATTTGTTTTATAAATTTTCAGGATGTAACAGTACCTTTATAAGTAAATAAATATCTTATTCGTGATCGATTTTTACATAGATCCAATAAATAGTATGCATCTGTATATCCAATCAATTATAAATTTGAGTCAATGAGATAAAATAATCTCATAATAGTAGTATCACAGATATATCAAAGTACGTATTTGAGTCTGTTTTAATGTCTTCAAGTTGGAATGGAACTCTTACATGTTAATAAATTGAATGCTGAGGTAACATGAGGTTGTGCACAATTTGCTAGTTACATTAGTGCATCAACAACATTGATATATGATACTTCAAAGCCAAAAATTTCTTCTTCATCTTCTAAAATACCAAAAAATAAAAATAAAAAAATAAAAAATAAATAAATAAAAATCTTTTTTTCACATCAAGTGGTCAAATTACAATTATTCGAAAAATGTGCCTTATTCATATAAAATTATTATAGGATATTTTTTGTGTATATTGATTGATGAATAAGAATATTAACAAAAAAATACTCAATATGATAAACATTTACTAAGATTATTATATCACATGCCTTCGGATTATTTCAATCCACAAAAGGGTCTTTAGAGCGAGATAGAGTACATGTTTTTGTGATGTACTTGAATTATATTTTTCTGATATTTTATATCTTTTTTAAAATTTTTATGTACATTTTATGATTTAATAATTCATATAAATATATTATGATTATATTTGTCGACCTCATATCTAATTTCTTTGTAACTACGAAGCTTGTCAAAATTTTAAATATTATTGTATCCATAATGAGAAAATATGCTTTTTCATAATTAATCCATGATTTATTCGTGAAACCTTATGCAATAAGTCGTAAATTATATTGCATAATTTTATTATTTTCATTGCACTTTCATACAAATACCCACTTATTTAATAATAATTATACAATTAGGTGTTTGAACTATAAGTCCAAATGCTTATCATTTTTCTAGTAAGCTTAATTTAGTCTCAATAGCTTACTTTCATTTTTGCTAGTCATATCTAAATCGACATTTCTCGATATGCTTTAACTCACTTTTCTCATCACTTTTGACATTATCGAGAGCCATTTTAAATGTAAATATATTATTGACAATTGCTTTATTCTTATCTCATATTTATTCTATACTCACATAATATACTAACATTTTGATATTTTTATATGTAATTTTCTTTTTTAGAGATTTTTTTTTAAAATTTATCTTCTAAATATTGTATTTTATGAGATTTTTTATCAGGAATTTTTTTGCCTATTTAGGGGTACTGATTTTTATTATTTGTTATCTTTTTATTTGAAAATTTTTATCCTTAGAACTAATAAATCATTCGCGCTTTAAGTGTGCCACAGACTCATTTGCTACTTTTGATGGAACATTAATTATAAGAATATATGATTTTACAATAAATCCAATGTTAGTAGATGCATCCAATAATTAACTTATGATGCTCTATGAAATGAACTATTCTATAAATTTATAGATCATACTTATTTGTGTGACGATAAAATGAGATACAAATAAATTTTTCACTTAAATTCACATGATATTTTAGACATAAACTTTTATCCCACCCAATGATTGAAAGAGTGTTTTATTAAATCAATAATCTTCAAAATGTGTCCTAAAATATCCCCTATGAGGGGTTCAATGGAGAATAAAAACCAATATAAATATCAAGTTTACATTGATGACCCATCTTAGTGTGTTGAGGGTGCCATTATAATGAAAACAACACAATTGAAAACTCATAGATAATAAACATTTTAGAGTTAGTTAAATATAAATAGTAATTGAAAATAATCACGATAGATAAATAGTTTAAACAGATTCAGTGATATTGCATGCAATATAACTGATGGGTACGCCTCAAAATGGGCCGGCCCAACAGAGAAAACGGATCCAAAAACTGGAAAGCCCCGACGGTCAACGTTTGAATTGACCAGCGGGGCGGACTAGCTCACAAACGGTCAACGAAATGTTGACCGTCTGCACTGCTGCACCGATTTGGGCCTCCCGGAAGCTTTTCTCTGATCTGCCTGTGGCCCAAGCCCAACAGCGGGAACGTTAGAGGAGCTTGCTCCGCTCTCCACGAGGCGGGCGACTCTCCAACGGCAACTCGAACGTTGACCGTCCTCTCCTTACGCGTTGGGCCCAAATAACGCCTTTCTACAGTAATGGGCACATACTATTGGGTCCATAACTCCTCCGGCAGACCAACCATGACCTTCCACGCGTCCTCTTTGATCCTAAATGGATCTTGACAAGATTGGCGCCCTTGAAATAAGGAAGGCGCCGAGATCTTCCCGTATTCTTGCCCACCAAACAACCCAATGGTAATAATCCAAAGAGGAAAGAGATAATGGGAAGCCTGTTGGCGGCCATGAAGGAAACTATCACCTCCACCATGGCAACCGAGATCTGCTGAGAAGGCGGGGCGGCCACGGAGGAGGGAAAGGATCTCGCCTTCCCGAAAGAAGGAAGATCATCCACCTCTTCCATAAATCGCCCCAGAACCTTCGTTCAGGCACGCTTCCACTAACACTAAAAAACGCTTGGCTTCGAGACCCGAAACTCGGAGAAAACCCCAAGTCTTCTAAATTCAAGCTCTCGCTTCCCGGTTCGGGAGACCGCCTGATAAACTTCAAGGCAACAAGCGAATCCTCACGATTGCTTACTACCTTTCCCACCGACTCGGTACAAGAAGGACCTTGCGTTTCTCTCTTACATCTCAAATCGAATCGCTCCGCCAACTTATTCTTCTTTGATTCTTTCTTTAAAGGTTGTTGGCCCGACTTGCGTCGGAGAGTTATCGGTGGGATTTCCTCCCGCCGTTAATCTTGACCTCTGTTTTGTTTTAGTGGTGTGCGGGACCCGTACTCGGTGAACGGAGGCCGGATCGGTCGCCAAAATCCGAATCTGACCGAAGTCGGATCCAGTCACGCATCATTGGCGCCGTCACGTGGAAGACGCTAACAAAAAACTTACTCCCAATTCTCGCACCCGCTCTTTGTCACCTTTCTATTCCTACGATGGTGAACACAAGGGCTCGAGCTAGCGACCCCGCTAGAGATGCAAATAACCCCGACCCGGGATCATGCTGCTTGAAGTCACAATCAACGGGGCTACAGGCGGGCTCCACCGCCTTACTTCCAAAGAATGGTGGAGCGGATGTAGGCCAACAATCGCCCGCTTCTGGATACTTTGCGCTCGGAAAGAGTCGCAGCCACCACCAGCTCCACCGGTGGCCATCCCTCCTCCCGCCACCAAAAGGGGTGGCGGAGAAAGAAGATGCTGCGAAGAGGCCCCGAAAGCCCGAGACGTTCGGCACTGGCGTCCTCCCGCGTTCTGGCGGACAGCTGCGAGCGCTCGGGAGCACGTCCCGAGAAAGTCAAGAACGAAGAAATCCTCGGTACTCTCGGGCGAAAATCGCAACACCGTCTGGAGCATGCCTCCCGGGACCGCGAGATCCCAGAGGCAAGCGACAGACCCGTGGCCAACCCTCCAGGACAGACAAAGTTGAGGGATTACCTCGGCTCAAAAGATCACCACTCGTGCCGATCGCGAGTGGGCAAATGGGGAACCGTGTGTTCCCGAGCAACGACGAGCACACCATAGATGCGGGCGGATCTCCTTTTCTCTGTGGAGATCTGAGCCGTCCAGTCCCTTCAAGTTCAAGTTGCCAACTCTTGACTCATACGATGGGAGCGGTGATCCAGATTGACCATCCTGATCACTTCCGCACCCACCGAGTCTGAGAGGTTGGAGGACTCAAGAA
This sequence comes from Nepenthes gracilis, assembly GCA_033239525.1. NCBI lineage: Eukaryota > Viridiplantae > Streptophyta > Magnoliopsida > Caryophyllales > Nepenthaceae > Nepenthes > Nepenthes gracilis. The sequence continues at coordinate 18,786,184 of BSYO01000007.1, forward strand.
TGTGCCGATGCTTTCCTCTCACCCTGAAGGGAGATGCTGAATCTGGTTTCACCATCTCCCTTGAGGATCTATCAACGATTTCGTGCACTCACGGACCTCTTCCTGGCCCAATACGCACGAGCCGACGGGAAGAGAAGCGTATGGCACCTCTCCCACATCAAACGAAACCGAGGAGAGAACCCACGGCACTTCTGGATCGCTTCGTGGCGGAGGCCGAAGGATCCCCGAGGATCACGGAGGAGATGAAGTTAGGCGGCTTCATCTCGGCGCTTACTTTTTGTGACTTTTTAAGCACCTTGCCCATAAGAATCCTCAATCATTCCGCGGCGCTAATCAATCACTAGGGCCTACGCTGCTGCTGAGGAGGCCAACGAGGCAAAAGCGCCCGAACGGCAGATCGGTCCTCGGCCCTTCCTGGAGAAGGGAAGAGGAAATTCATGGGCGGAGAACACTCCCGCTTGAAGCGTATGAAGACCAGGCCGCCGAGCGCAAGGATTATGGGCCCACTACTTTCACGCCCTTGACGGACACGCGCGCAAACGTCCTCATGCGGTCCGTGGAGAAAAGTTTAGGGAAATGGCCCAAAACGGCAAAAAGGACTTAGGGAACCGGTCGAATATTGTGATTATCATCATCTCGGCCATTCAACTGAGGATTGCAAAACGCCGCAAAGGGAGATTGAGGAGGTGGTCCGCCAAAGGACACCTCAATAGGTTCATCAAGGGACACAGGCGGACTTCGGGGTCACGAGAAGGGGCCGAGGAGCCTTCTCCACCCCGAGGATCGCGGGGGGGTGGTAAACATGATTACCACCCGACTCAAAAATCTACGGACTACAAGAAGCAAGGAGTGGGAGGAAGAAGCGCGCACGGTGGACAACGTTATCGGTTTAAATGAGTGTGATTCTAATCATGTTATTTCCCCATGCGACCCCCTTGTAATTTCTCTTTTCGTTTGGATGGCGTGATGACTACCAAAATGACGAGTCTTTATTGATAATGGAAGTTCAAAGGATTTGCTTTACTTGGACGCGTTCTTTAAACTAGGACTAAAAAGAGTCAACTAAAACTCTTTGAAGGACCACATCATGCGGCCTAGATAACGAACAGTGCCGTTCAAGGGATGTCAACCGAAGTGACCTTAGGCACCTACCCAAGGACAAAGGCCGTCACGATAACCTTTTTCTCGTGGTTGACACGCCTTCGGTTTACAACGCTATACTAGGCGAGCCGTGCCCTAACGGCGTTTGGGGCAATCACGTCAATACCACATCTAAAAATGAAGTTCCCAACACCTTACGGAGTCGGTGAAGCATTGGGCGTCGGGTCAGCTGGCGGACTGCTACATGGCCTGCGGTGCCGGGCGGCAGAATAAAACTATGGGAGAACTCGACCATCGGGGCGAGACAACTCTCCGCCCGGGCGCGGCAAATGAGAAGCCACGGATCCGATCCCACTGGACCGGGAACCGGATAAGTGCGTTGATTGGCGGCTCACTCACCGGCCATTTGCGCGAAGAGCTAATCGCGTTCTTACGAAGGAACGCAGATCTTTTTGCTTGGACTCGGCAGACATGCCGGAATCCCAGCAGTAATGGTCCACAAGGCGGGCCTCGATCTCGACCAAAACCGGTCGGGGCGACGGAGGAACCAATCGTCGAAAAGCCGATCGCCATCCGAGAGGAGGTGAAGAAGGCTGCCGGACGCATGCTTCATTAGGAAAGTCCAATACCCGACCGCTCTCTAATGTCGTCCTTGTTAAGAAAAGCAACGGAAGTGGCGGATGTGCGTCGACTTCACCGCATTAACAAAGCTTGTCCTAAGGACAGCTTTCCCCGCCTGCCCGAATAGACTACCGTTGACTCCACAGCCCGAGGACATGAGCCGCCGAGCTTCATGGACGCCTATTCGGGCTCAACCAGTCGCATGAATCCAGAAGATGAGGAGCGTACCTCCTTCGCGACGGACCAAGGCACCCTTTTGTTATAAGGTGATGCCTTTTGGCCTTAAAACGCTTGGGCAACCTACCGGCGCACAGTCAACAAGATGTTCGAAAGTCGAGATCGGTCGCAATATGGAGGTCTACGTCGATGACATGCTCGTAAAGAGCGGGGGCCATCAGCGACCACATTCGCGACTTGAGTGAGTCGTTCGAAGTGCTTCAAGGCATCGCATGAAGTCAATCTGCTAAATGCGTCTTCGGAGTTGCTTGGAAAAATTCACAGGGTTCATAGTCTCCCGGCGAGGATCGAAAGCGAACCCAAAAAATCAAAGCACTCGCCCAGAGCATGACACCTCCACGGAGCGTGAAAGACGTTGAAAGGCTCACGGCGACCGGGCGGCTTTGTCCCGCTTCCTCGCGAAGTCCGGAGACAAGTACCGGCCCTTTTTCAAAGCCTTGCGGGGAAACGAAATCCAGCGGTTTCCGGTGGGCGGCTGGACCGCAAAACTGCTTTGAAGAATTGAAGCAAGATGCCAGCCCGCCCACTGGTTAGTATCACCGGTGGGCGGAGAGGTATTATACCTCTACCTCGCGGTAGTCAAACGGCGCTCGATTGGTCCTTGTGCGAGGGGATCTGGACGCGCAGCCTTAGGTCTACTATGTGAGTAAAATGTTGACCAGCCCCGAAACTTCGCTACTCGCTGCGAAAAAAATCGGCCTTAGCGCTAATATCCTCCGCACGAAAACTAAGGCCTTACTTCCGGCCCATCGTATAGTGGTCCTCACGGACGACCATTAAAAACCATCCTCCGAGCTTTGATGTTTTTACGGGAGGTTAGTCAAATGGGTTATCGAGTTGGGCGAGTTCGACATTGAATTCCAGCCCGAGGCCAGCCGTAAAGCGCAGGCACCGGCTGATTCCTCGCGAGACCCGACCCAGCTCCCGATGAACGGCCGCGAGAAGAAGCGAAGATTGCTCGTCCAGTCCCAGTGGGTACTCCATGTAGACGGATCGTCCATGGACGCCCAGGGCGGTGGCGCGGAGTTGTCCTTGCAACTCCCGACGGTTCGAATAAAATACTCACTCGGACTCAACTTCCCGACGAATAACGTCGGCCCGAAGTCTCCCTGGCCGGGGGCTTGAGACTAGCCAGAATGCTCCGCCGGAAACGATTCTCTGGCCCGACTCCGAGCTCATCGTCAACCGTTAACGGTGGCTTGAAGCAAATCACCCGCTCTTGGCCAAGTACTTGGCCAAGGCAAAGGAAATGATTCAAGGTTTCGAGAGATTAGACCTTGTTCACATTCCGCATCTTGAAATCGGGAAGGCGGACCAGGCGGTGGCCTGGGCCGCCGAAAACCCGGAGAAGATTTCGGGGACATGAGATCCTAAGCGCTCCTGGCGTCCGAAAAACAGGAGGCCATGCAGATTTCAAACAGAGGCAGTGGATGACTCCTTTCCTAAACTATTTGGCTAACGGATCACTCCGGAGGGCCGCCGAACAAGCCAGCGGGTCAAAAAGATGTAGGTTGGTATACGCAGTAGTTAGCGGACGGCTTTATCGCCGTGAGTACTCAACTCCATACCTCGCCTCCTAACTCCCGAAGGGCGGACTACGCGCTAGCGAGATTCACCTCGGAATCTGGGATCGCATATAGGCGAAAAAACCTAGCCTTCAAGGTCATGCGACAAGGGTACTACTTGGCCTCGATGAAGAAGGACGCGCTGGAATTTGTGAAGAAATGTGAAAGCCGCCGGCTTCACGGCGAACCTTCACCACCACCGTCCGCAGATTTGAAATCACTACAGCACCGTGGCCGCCCATGAATGGGGGCTCGATATTCTCGGCCCTTTTTCCATTGCCACGGGCGAAAATTCATCATAGTGGGCATCGACTACTTCACCAAGTGGGTGAGCACCCAGCGGGCTAAAATCACAGAACACAATGCCACTGGAATTCCTTCGCGAGCATTGTCTGCATTCCAGCGTCCCGTGGTCGTGGTAACCGACAAGCGGGACCCAATTCTGGGAACGCTTCACCAAGTATTGCACCAGTGCAGGTATCAAGTCGGTCCACACTTGGTGGCATACCTCCGTGCCAACGGACGGTGGAGGTCCAAAACCGAACGTTGCTCCACGGGTTAAAAACTAAGTTGGAGGACGCGGGGCTCTTGGGTCGACGAGCTCCCTTCCGTCCTCTGGTCTTACCGAACAACCCCGGAGAAGGAACCAACACGCGAGACGCCCTTGACCTGTTCACGGGGCAAGCGGTAATTCTACGAGATCGGGCTTCAAGTCTAAGAGTGGAGTCCTTTGACCCACCTGAAAACTCTCGAGAAAATCGGGAGCACTTAGACTTGCTCGAGGAGGCCCGCGATGCTGCCTGAGAATACGGACAGCCGCCTACCAACATCGAGTGGCCCGATACTACAATAAGAAAGTGAAAGCCCGATCAGGTAGGCGACTTGGTCTGCGTGGCGTCGAGGCCACTTAGCAAGATCGCCGCCGGGTAACAAGCTCTCTCCCACCGGGAGGGACCTTTCCTCGTCTCTGCCTCTGGCTTGGAGCCCTCAAGCTCCGGAACCGGGGGACGGAAAGCTGGTTCCACGAACGTGGAACGGCCCACCTCAAACGCTACTTCCAATAGGGAAGCTCGGGTATGAACTCACCTTCTACGTGCATACATTCGCTTGCTTGTGTAATCTGTGTGAGGTAAGGAGTTTACTTAGCATATAGAATACTAGGGTGTATGAACTGCGTTTGCCTTGCAGTGTACCCATCCGACCTAGATCAAGCCTAAGTCGAGGGTCTTCACCCTCTGTTAAACCACAGTCATCCAGTGGCTGAATTGGTCTAAAACCCTAGTCATCTAGGTGGCCCGTTAGCGGCCTTAAACCACTGGTCATCCAGTGGCCCATAGCTGATCCGAAACCTTGGTCATCCAAGTGGCCCATAGTGGTCTGAAACCTCGGTCATCCGAGCGGCCCAATAAGCGGTCGTACTAAACCTTGGTCATCCAGTGGCCCATAGCGGTCCCGAAAACCTTAGGGGCAAGAGGGGCACACGCGCGACGACCTCCTTTCGGGGAGCAACAACGTCGGTCGACGGTCGAAGGGAGAAGCATCTCTTCTCCAAGATTGGCAGCCAAGTTTTCGCTTGAGCGGCGCCATCAGTGGTTCTCACAAATCGCTGCCGCTCGGCCCTAAGGACCTACTCCTTAGGCAGCCCACAACTGTTGGCCACCCCACGTGTTAACCTTCTCGACAAAGCAATAGCGTGGTGAGACCATAACGAAGTGTTCCTTCTCGACATTAATCGCCCAAGTTTCCACTCGACAAAGACTGCAAGGTTGGTTACCACAACCACTTGCCAAGCCTGGGGGCTCAGCTCCTTAGGCAACCAAGTAACGGTCGCCGGCCAACCAAGTTGGCCGTCCAATGTAACGACACAAACAAACACGAAGCAATAAGAAGCAATGGATGCTAAACTGAAAAGAACTTCCGTTTTATTGCCCTCAAAAAGTGTGTTACAATTTACAAACAATCCAAAAAACAAAAGAGGAAAAAGTACAAAGGGCTACGAGGTTGGCGGACCACCCTGGCTGTCTCGGGGCTCTCCCTGTAAGTCTTCCTTGCGCAGCACCCCGTGGTTCCTTAGATTTATAAGCTCTACGGGAAAATCGAACAACCAACCGCGCGACGCGACGCCTGAATATTGAGCCCCTCCAACCCGCAGAGGCGTGCAATGCGCCCCCACCTCGTGGAGACTTATCCGAGTATCCAACTCGCCCTCTACGGTGGCGACTCTATCCGAAAGACGTTTGTTGTCCGTCTTAAGCCGATCTTCCTCTTCTTTTGATCGGGCGACCTCCGCCCTCAAAGGCGATCTCTCTCTCTAAGTCCGCCACGACAGCCTCGAGAGCGGTTATCCTCCCCGTAGCTCTCTCCGTGAGGCGGCCGCCTTAAGGCCCAACTAGGCTATCTCAGCCTCGCGTTCGCACGATGCGGTCGCGCTGCTCCATTCCCGGGCGACAACCGAGCCCACTCTTTTGGCCGCACAAGACAAAAACAAAACGTGAGCTTCATGAAACATGGTAAAAATACCGGGGAAGTTGTTACAGGGGTCATACCTCGTAAGTCTTCCGGTGAGACCTCACGGGTCCGGACTCCCGGCCCGTGCCCAGCTGCCGGTGGGATCGGGAGATGTCGAGCTAGGAGCGCCCTCTTGCGCCAAATGCGCCGCCGCCTCATCCAAGAGGCGGTCCAAAACTCATCATCAACGGCGGCGGCGGTCAGCTCTCCTGCAGCCAGGAGTAGTCGTGGCGGGTTTTTCTTCCCGGCTTCCGTGGGACAGCTCTTTGGAGGATCAGCCCTCGTCGACGGCTCCACAATATAAACCCGCGAGCCTTCAGCGCGTGTCGCGAAATGGCTCCACCGATTCCATCCCGGCGCGCTGAAACCACCTTCATCGCAGCCGGGCTGAAATAACTCCTCCCGGCATCCACCGGCCGGTCCTCAACGGACCTCTCCGCCCGGAAGTGCTGCCGGGACCACCGCAAAATCCCGCAGCCACAAGGTCAATCTGAGAGGAGGAAGAGGAGGGCGTGGCGGTCGCCCTCGCGGCACCTCCACCGAAGACACCGCGGATTAGCAACTTCCCGAGCCAGGGCTTAGACATCAGAATTGGAGGGTGTGGCTTACCGGACCGGTGACGGTGGGCCCCATTCGACCTTCTCGGTCTCCTCCCGGAAACCAAGAAGTCCCTTCTAAATTCATTGGGATTCTTCCGTATGGCCGCGGTCGCCCATGCATACGCGGCAGATTCCGCCGCAGTCGGTGCGCCAAGACGCACCTCCGGAACCTCGCCCGGTTCCTCGCGAGGGGCATTCCTCTCCCACCTTCACGAAGAAGAACCGTTTTCCCAAACTTGAGGAGTCATAAATCGCCTGTTTATCTTTATCCCACGGGGCCGAGTGAGATCCACTCGCCCGGGTCACCTTAAATATGACCTTAAGACCGGACATCCTAAACTTCCGTTTGAGTTTCCGGCAAAAATGCATAAAGTGCAAATGTACCTCACTTGCGTTGGCATGAAGGGCTGCGCGACGGGAACCCCTAGGGCCGTTACGATCGACTCCAGCTCCTCCGGAAGGGGCAGCCGGAGCCCGCTCCTCAGGTGGGCCTCATAGACGGTGATGTAGCCCTCCGGTGGGTGAGAGGCAACTTCACCCGCTCCTGGAACCTTCCAGGCCATCTCCTTCGGGATGTTGAATTCAACACACAAGGCCTTAACATCACCCTCTCTCAGGCCGGACGAGATTTCCGCAACGGAGGCCATGATCGAAAAGGTGCTAGGGTTTCTGGGGAAGGTTTGACTGTGAAATGGAAATGAGGAAGACGAAGGAGTGGTAACCAACTTCAAAAAACGGGAGGAAGTCTTAGGCGCCAAGCTTGCAAAGGACGCCGTTAGCCATGCCACGCGTCGTCTCCTCATTCGACTTAGCCAAACGATGGGACTCCCGCACGAAAACCCCTCATTAATGGCACCGTCGAGGGACTACCACGTGTCGCCACCCCACTTGGCCCAAAAGGACGGATCTCTCGGCGCATTAATTACCCCGGATTTCCTTCCAACCAAAGAGGACACGTGCCACTCTCTGCGGGGGTCACGTAGAAAGATGGCAGAAGTCATTCCTGAATTGACACAGGCGGACGACAAATGCGGAACTCCTAATTGACCGGGGCCAACACCTTCGACTTCTGGAACTCGGAATTGACAACTCGGCATTCTAATCGGACCAAAACGGGCCAACAACTCACGTGCTCGGGGGTTGACGAAGACGGTCAACATCTGCAAAACTCGAGGATTTGGTCAAAACGATCGACAAAACCGAGTAAAATCGACGATGAAGACGAAGCGGTTTATAAGGGGCACCCCATCGAAACATCTTGGAGATCGAAAATCGACCACCGGCATGACAGCTAGTGATGGGTACGCCTCAAAATGGGCGGCCCACCGAGAGAAAACGGATCCAAAAGCTGGAAAGCCCCGACGATTGAACGTTTGAATTGACCAGGCGGGCGGGCGACTAGCTCACAAACAGTCAACTAAATGTTGGCCGTCTGCCTCCTGGGATTTGGGCCTCCTAAGCTTTTCTACCACCACTGTGGCCCAAGCCCAACAAATGAACGTTAGAGGAGCTTGCTCCGCTCTCCACGAAGGCGGACGACTCTCCAACGGTCAACTCGAGCGTTGACCGTCCTCTCCTTACGCGTTGGGCCCAAATAACGCCTTTTCTACAGAATGGGCCTGTACTATTGGGTCCATAACTCCTCCTATGAACAACCACAGCCTTCCACGCGTCCTCTTTGATCCTAAATGGATATCGACAAGATTGGCGCCCTTCAAATAAGGAAGGCGCCGATCTTCCCCGTATTCTTGCCCACCAAACAACCCACCGGTAATAATCCAAAGAGGAAAGAGATAATGGGGAAAGTCATGGTGGCGGCCAAGCAAGGAAACTATCACCTCCACCATGGCAACCGAGATCTGCTGGAGAAGGCGGGCAGCCACGGAGGAGGAAAGGATCTCGCCTTCCAAAGAAGGAAGATCATCCACCTCTTCCATAAATCAGCCCCAGAACCTTCGTTCTGGGCACGCTTTCCACTAACACTAAAAACGCTTGGCTTGAGACTGAAACTCGGAGAGAAAACCCCAAGTCTTCTAAATTCAAGCTCTCTGCTTCCCAGTTCCAGGGAGACCGCACAATAAACTTCAAGGCAACAAGCGAATCCTCACGATTGCTTACTACCTTTCCCACCGACTCAGATACAAGAAGGACCTTGCGTTTCTCTCTTACATCTGGGTCAAATCGCTCTCCCGCCAACTTATTCTTCTTTCAGTTCTTTCTTTAAAGGCTGTTTGACTGACTTGAGCGTCGGAGAGTTATCGGTGGGATTTCCTCCCGCCGTTAACTGCTGACCTCCTGTTTTGATTTCTTAGAAAATGTGTGGCAATCTGTTGAAAATGTTTAATGAAAGACTCAACTAAATGATTTTGGATATGCACATGAGTAACAAAATGTTCAATATTAAATTCAATTGATATATAATAATTATTAAAAGGTTTTAAATGTAAATTCATTGACACTATCCAATCAAATTATATTATTTGGATAATTGAAAAATTGTGCTTTCAATTTAATTATTGGAGTCATTAATTTGGCAAATGTAATATTTATATAAGAATGAAGATAGATATATGACCATCCAGTAAATATATCAATTAAAATTATGAAATATTTAAATGATCTATATGGCTGATTTATAGACCCATAAAAATCTCCACAATTCCTTTGTAAAAATGATAGTGATTCAATGATCATTGTTAAAAGAATGTGGTCTGATAATCACTTTGCATTGAGAATAGACAGAACATGAATAATTATTTGATAAAATAATTTTTTTGTTGTTTAATGAATGTCAAAGTGAATTTTCAATCATTCTTTGAATAATTATTGAACCTAGACGTCCAGTAGTTTCATATCAAATTATAAAAACCTTTGAATATGATGGAGATGGCAAAAATGGGCTAGTCTCACATGAAGGCCTGCGGAAGGACAAAGGATCCATAAAGTATCCGGTCCACAACACATTCCCATAGGCCTAACGTCCAAGCAACATCCCAATTGACCCAATCAACTTAGTTGGCTGAGCTAACCTTATCGGTCCAACTAGGATGTCTCGCTATTTTTTTCCATGTATTGAAACTACTTGCCGTAACCAACCAACACAGCTTGGTGAGTATCTCGAGAATATTCGCCCGTATGATCGTCACCAAAATGGTAACAATAATTGGGGTAGATCTTTTCCTAAATGCAACTACCATAGTAGGCGCTTCATGATTGCCACAAAGAAAGAATCTCCTCGACCGACTACAGTTACCATAATCAACACCTGAATCCCCATGACAACTTACCAAATCTGTAGGAATAGTCGTCAGCTAGCATTGGCATCCAAGTATGGCCAAACTGGCTTAAATATTATAAATACCTCATCCACACGGTAAGAGGCACTCAAGAGCTCACAGAGGAGCAACTCTATGCCCAATGAACTTTCAAAGAAATCCTTCACAACTCGTGCTCTCTCAATCTCAAAATCACTCCACATTGAACATAACCTCCGAGTCAAACTCAAGCTCCATACTTTTACATTATCACGCATATCTTCTATCATTGTATCTTTCCATCTATTTGAGAAATATTACTAATTTAAGTATTGGTGAATAAATCGGATAATGAACTTTTTTAATCCTCCGACCTTTTATTTTTAGTTGTGGTACACAGAATTTATGTTATTAAAAATGGATATCAGTCTCGCTTGAATTCGACTCGTCGTGGAAGATAAGTGACACCCTAATCCGCCAATAATCCGGATCTAAGACTCATCAAAATAAGTGCATTTAGGGTGCATCATATTATGTGATTTAATTAGTTTTATTATTGTGAAATATAACTTAGAAGATAATATGAATGATTTTTCTAAAATGAGTTTTATAGTCCAAAATTGCTTGAGTAACAAAAAATGTTCTTTATTGTTTTATTATAATAACAATTACAACGCATATCTTAAAAAGTTCAACAAATTTAATCTAGATATTGAAGAAAATGAAGCATTTTCAATATAAAATATTATGTTATTTTTGTAATAGAATATATCATCTTTCAGAATCTTCAATTAGAATTAATGAATTCGATAAAATATTGACATTGACATTAAATAATTTTAAACATTAAAAATATTTTTTTATTTTTAGAAATTATATGAATTATACTACTGTTTACAAAGCATACACCACCATCATTTATTAAATTATCAAAAATATCTATGTCTCTTCATACTTGTAAAATGTATGTAAAATTTCATTAAATAGGATTAAAAGTCTTACAATATAATAATGAAAAGAAATTAAAATGAAGTTAAAATAAACTAATTAAGCAGAACATTTATACCATTAATTAAATGATCAATCCTACCATTAGGATCGTCACAAAATTATAAAATATCAAGATGAGAAATATCAACCAAATTATTAAAGTTGCTTAGGAGATAAAATAATTCTATAAAATTTATTTTAATTCATTTTTATTTATTAAATATGCTTGATATGAAGTTATGAGATACTTAGGCATATAACAAATATGCGACTAATATCTAATAATTTCACATCTATAGCATACTTCTTCACATGAATTCAAATTTTGTATGGTTCAATATTTTTTTAAGATAATGATCACAGAAATTGATATTTATATCATATAATATCATAATATGATTATTTTATGACGATAATTACAAATAAATATTAAAGATATTAATATGGGAAGGAGACCTACAATATAGATAATATATTATAAAATAAAAGAAAAGTAGAACAAAAATATATAATATTGTGTGTGTGTAATTTCTCTCAAGCATTCTTTTATAAAGTTAGGAATGTAATGAAGAATTATGGTGTGTATAATTATAATTTAATAAAAAAACAAAGAATATGAGAAAGTTTATGATATAAATATCGTGTTATTATCTAAAATTTTAAGAGATGAAAAATTTAATAATGAAGAACAACTAGTGATCCTTTATTAATAGCAAATTCAAGAAATATATGAGTAATAAATGCATAAATTATATCTTATTTATTTTACAAAAGAAATTGCTAGGAAATTAGAATCGCCTCATAAAATACAAAATATTGTAAAAACACATTATACTCAATGAAGAAATAATAATAATAATAATAATTATTATTATTTTAAAAATTATGCAAAAATAGAAAAATTCTATGTGAGTACAGAAAGAGGGAAACAAATACAATTTTGAAAGGAAGAGTAGGGGCGCTGCGACTCAGACTTTGTACAGCGTGTATATGATGTCATACGATAGACATCGGATCTTCAACTAACACATTTTATTTTTTATTAAAAAATTAAAAAAAATTTTTAAATATATGGATTAATCAGGGGCATTTGATGGGGATTCGATGGCTGCTATATGGTGTTGTGCGCATACCGTATAGAGCCCGTGTCGCAGTGCCTCTCGTTTATTTTGAAAGGAAGGCATTAACAATAGCATATTTAATGGTATATTTGGCATCCAAATTAATGTTAAAGATTATGAAAAGGTAAATATATATACATTTAGATAAATATAAAATTAAATAAAATTGTGAAATTTATTTATTTCATCTAGCATACAAGAAATTGTATAAAATTTAAGAGTTTACATAGTTTTTATTTATTTGGTACAATATTAAATAAGAGTAATATTATTTATATACATAATTATATATTTAATTATATTAAAATTATTATTTTTGACGTGCGGAGAGATGATGAAGAGGAAAAATTTAAATAAGATAAAACCTATATTTATTTTTAATAATTTTAATATAATTACATATATAATTGCTGCTTGTTACGTGAAGAGATGTATATAACAGAGAAAATTTTTACTAATGGGTGGAAAATAAATCAATTAAAGAAATTAATTTTGGCTTCGAAATTTAAAAAATGAGGATAGTTATGGAAAATCATATATACATTTTTTATTTTTTTAGTGTTGTTGCATCCCGGGTCTGTGGTTGCTGTATAGATTAGGGAACCTTCGGATTCCCGAGCAAGTGGTGGCGTCAGGCTGAGGGTCCGGTCTCCATAACTTCTAACATGGACTTGCACAACACAAACAACAAACAAGAGGTCAGAGGTCCGGTGGGATTTCTCGCACCACGGCCACTCCGACACTAAAGTCAGCAAATTCCCGCAATGAACGAAAATGGCGCACGCGGTGAGCGGTGCGCGGATGGATGCTGATGAAACGGGAGTGATGTGTATGTTCTAGCGTGGAGGATGCAATGAGCAGGTTGTGGAAGGCCTGACTTCCTCAATGCACCGCAGTGGGTGACTAACTTCCCGCTACTTGAACAGATTTGAGGATGGTGATCGTGAGAGAAACAAGCTCGTTTGTGGCCACAGGAAGTGATTCTTATCTCAGTTCGTTTACTTTCTCTCTTGTGATCTGTTCAGAGAAGGAAGGATTAGGATTCTAATCCCCATTTCTGAGGGGAGAGAGATCTCTTATAGGCTCCTTCCTCGTGGACTTTAGGGCAAAAATGCCCGTTGCTAGGGTTTCCTTGACTTTGGTCGCTGTGGCCGATCGCCGGTCATATCGGTTGTCGTTTTGTAGTGGTGGGCAGGCTCTTGAGCGTTGCCGACCACGCCTAACCTTCCCCTGAGTTGGGATTGGTTGGTTGTTTGCGGGTGGCTGCCTCAGCCGTTAGTGCAGTGCCAGACGCTTCTCTATTGGCTGACTTTTTTTCTCTCCTATTTGCTTTTCGGCAGCCCATTAATGCGCCACAGGGCGTTCATCATTTTCCGCCAGTTGGGTGCCACGTATGCTGCCTGGTCAGTTGGGCTGGGCCTGGCATTGCTCGTGGGCCTTAACATTGTTCGTGGGCCCTGGCACAGAATCCAACAAGTGTTATATGATTTTCGTTTTTTCAATAATTTTTTGATTATTCTGAAATTAAATCTATAAAAAATAAATTCGACAAAACATAACAAAACATTTTCATCATTTTTCATAATTTTTGATATTTTTAATTCTCACAAATATTCATCATTCAAACTGAATATGAAATAATTTTTTAATTTAATTATTTTTTTTACGCTTTTAAACAAATTTACTCATTACAAAAAAAAAAAAAAGAAAAAAAGAAAAAAACACATCATAAGGCCAAAGTCCTCGTTGCGGTTTCCTTTCTAGACCTTGAAGGAGCTCGAAACCTTGCTATTTGTGATTGCTGTTGCACGCTTATGCGCGAAGAAATTTGAAGGTTAGTTCCCTACTATGTCAAATCTGGAGGTCGTTGTTCAGTAAATTCAAATTTGTACATATTTTTGTCTGAATTCCTAGTTTCGTACCCATATCAGATCAATTACTCTGCTACGGAATAGCACAGGGCGCTATTCCCGTGATTTTTCTGATAGGCTACGTTCCAAGTCCGAGAGCTATTTCTGTATCTTTCCTCCGATATTGATCCGGTGATTTTCTTTCATATTCTTGCATTTTCTTTCATCATTGTTCAAAAAATTGGTAAAGATAGATCCTTTTGCGTTTATTGTTAGATTCGCTTGTTTTTCCGTTTATCCTCAGCATCGTCTTCTTCATCTGCTTATGTGCCTGAGGAAGAATAGCCAAACTAGCCCAGCTAGCTGGCTGGTCAATCTCAGAGATACTATCTGCCAGCAAACTGCAAATTATTGTAAGTTTGAGGTTCCGAAGTCTTTATTTTTGGATGGATATTGAGATACTTTGTTGATTCTAGTTTGATGGGTATTGACTTTTCTTTATCACGAAACTAGTGCATGATTTAGTGTTTCCGCAGTTCATGTGGTTGTTTTAGTGGTCAATGGCTATTCTATCTTATCATCGCTTTGTATCTAATTGTGTTAGAAGCTTTACCATTGTTGACATTTGCATTGTGTCCTTAGTTTGCATTTAATAATATTGTAGATGTATCACGTTTTCTTCTCTGATTGAAGTAAAATTAAAAAGTGATAAGCATTGCTATACTTTAGCCTGCCCATCTAATAATTGATATTCTGGTGGAAACATGAAGTGAAAGAAGTGTCAGCTATAACTGTAGCTGCTAATTCTATGAGTTATTTTGGGCCAGTCTTTTTCCTTGGAGTGATTTGTATTCTGTATCCTTTCATACTAGATAGTATGTATTTACGGCTTGGCACTGAGTTACTTATAAAAGCAGTGCTTTATACACTAGGCTATCCCTTTTATTTGTAACGAGTTGATTTTGCCCCTTTTTTCTGGTTTAGATCATGGCGTTGCTGTTTCAAGGGTGTATCATTATCAAACATAAGTGTCATCGCCTGATCGCATCTGTATATTGATGTCACACAACTTCCTTGACCTTGCCGCAGTATGCAGGCATCAGCTTCCCATACGTGGTCTTGCTGCTTTGCAGAGAGAGGAGTTTTATTCCATGCTAAAAGCTGAGTAATAACTTTAGCAAGAGCAGCTGGACAGACTACCATAGTTCGATACATGTTGTGGCCTGTATTTAAACACATGCTTGAAATAATAGCAAAGTTATGCATTTTACATTTAAAAAGGGATAGATATTTGCTTACTCTAAGGCTCGTCCTGGACTTGGATGGCTTGATTGCTATTGATAGTTATCACAATAGATTTCAAACTGCTTAGGCTATGATATTTTGTTTGTAGATCTTTTATTTGTCAAGCCACCTTCTTGGTGCCTATTGATACTGTTTTCTTATTTACAGGCAAAAAACAGTAGCTTAAGGAAGGATCTGTTGTGTAAGTATTATGAGAGAGTATTGTCTTTGTTGGTGCACCTAGATAAATGGTGAGCCTTGTTGTATTTATAAGATTGCTCCATTATCATGGGTTTAAACACGAACATAGCCTCTTTGCATTAGGGGCAAGACTACCTATATTTAACCATTCATAGATTTTGCAATCTAGGTGCCCCTTGTGTTGGGCGACCTCAATTGCCCCTAGATAGCATAGAATTATGTAAAATATGTGGGGAAATTGTGTACTATGGAAGTTATACGCATTAGCTTATATGTTGGAGAATGCAGGAGAAAAAGATTGTTTTATCTGGATTAGATCAAATTCAAACTTTGAGGTTAACCGTTAACCTAATTGAGAACTGGAAATCGATTGTTACAGTCGCACTGCATGGAACACACATAACATTGACTATCCTATATATTTCAATAGCCATAATACTTTTTCTAGACTTTTTTTTTGGAAAATATTTTATACTTATGTACATCATTGCCTTTTATGGAATGTGTTGTTTATAGTGTATTCAGTGGCCCATCAACCTCTAGGAAAAGAACAAATTAGATTTGGTTGAGGTATTGGGTATCATTTGAAAAAAAGTTTTTTCATTCATAGATATTACTACTATGTAGACATCACCTTTAGTTACTATGATATATTTTTCAAATTACCATGGAAATAGCCTCTCTATAATGAATGTTGTTTATATTTGACCCTTCCAGACCCCATGTGTTGCAGCTTCATGCACTGGGCCAACCTTTATGCATTTTACCATTAAATAAGCAAACTGTCATGTTTGCGATGAAGTAATCCATTATTTATATATCTTTGATTGTCCTTTTTTGGATTCTGAGCTAGCATATCATTATCCTATGGCCACGAGGTGGGATGCCATAGTAGCTCAGATGGACCTTGTTTCTATTGCTAATCTCACATGTCAGGCATTTGTTTCCTCTCAAATTTAGATTGTCATATTCCCTAGGCATGCCCATGTTTGACATGAGATAAGTGTCTGACCTGGAATGAAGCTTTCTTACATGACTAACCATGGTTTTAATTGGCATTGTTGTGGGTGTACTGTAGTAACTGTTACAGTGTTGTAGCTGCTGTGGGCATATTACAGCGGCCACATCTCCTTCAATTACTAACACATATTGGGCTGGGATGTAAATATCAGCTGTGGCTAACAAGAAACATGACGATTTAGGGGTTTCCATCCATCAATTGCAAAGTAAAGCATTTTTTTTTTTTCATTTTTCAGAAAATCCTAGTTGCAGAGGCAATGTCCTTTGCATGTGAGAGAGAGAGGGTTTCTGCGATACCTGTGCCTTAGAAACCATAACCCTATCAGAGAGTGACAGTGGAGATAGAGAAGATGGTTGTGTATCAGAAAAGATAAGTAGACATTTGGAACAAAGCCCTAGCAGTGTTCTTTCTTCAGGTAATCGCTCTCATTTTTCGGTAATCCCCTAGTTGCTTCTGTACTGGGTTGTACATCAAAAAGTAAAGACATGGCTGCTGTACTTTTTTTTTTTTTTAAGTCTATACTTCTGGTGATAAGGTATTTAACAGATTTGCTGTCTTAAAATTAATAGATAATCTAGCGTTTATTCTTAATTTGAGACTAGTTTTCCTGCTGTCTTTTGATTTTGACTTGACTATAAGCTTATTCTGAGGATAATATAATGCTGCTCAAAAATAAGGGCCATCAGATCTAATACCTAGTTAGTATATGCCGTGCTGCTGTCCATATATCTATTGTTGGACCCTTTTCAGCAGTGTATATGGGTACATAACTTCAAGGAAAAGGAGAATCAGACATGCAGACTGTGCCACACCCCACACTCATATCCTAGTTTGAGCAACATGGTTTCTCATTTCTCTTTATTTTGAGATATGGACTTTCATATTGCTATTGTTATTTTCCTCTTTAAAAAGAATATTATTCATTGATCTTCTGTTTTCCTTATATGATTCTTTTATGTGATGATATCAAGTGTTTGGAGGAAGCTTGCAACACCAGGATTTACTAGCCTTCCATTCCCTGTATGAAGAATCTGAAACCATGTTTCTTTTTTGCAGGGACTGAAATTGCATGTAGCCATAGGCAGAATGCTCGATACCAATGATGATATCTTCTCCTTTGAATAGAAATAGTTAGGATCTTGTTTAGAATCCCAGTTTCACCAAACAATTTGTCTTACAAGAGAGTTATACTCCCTCATATTATAATTGGCTGTAATAGGCCCACTTTTCTTATACTGATTTAAAGAACCCTGTATTTGTCATGTTTCTGTAGCTACACTCCCCTTCCTTCCTTAATGTATCAACATCGATGGACATAAACACATTTCATTATCTGGACTACAGACTACCTTTCAAGTTGTTGCATGTGTTTATTGAGTGTACAGTTCTTGCTGTTCCCTTTCAGCTGAAGCATGCTTGGGTGACATTGATTAATGAGAAATGTGGCTTTGGGGCATCTGGCCCTCTTCAAATGTGACTTCGTAGCAGCAGTTTTTGAACTTCTTTCTGGTTTAGGTTTAGCATTACTTCTGTGTTTTAAATAACAGAGTTAGATATTGTCCAAGGAACAGAAAACCACCTGCTCTCAATCCCTTTTGTTCTTTCTCTAGTGCTGGGCATTGGCAACACTGAATTACACAAGGATCCGTGGACTCATTCCTTCAACATCAATACTTCATTTTTTCCTTTTTTTTTTTGTGGGAGAGGTGAGACAGGGAAGGGGAGTGGTGGGATGGTAATTGAAGCGAGCCTACTCGAATGTATAACTGGGTAACAAATTTCCAGGTTGCGCTTGATTTTTGATATGGGGGGATCATTTTTTAATTTTCTTTGAGAGGGATATTTTTTTTTTTTTAAATACGTTTCTTACATAATCCTCTTGTATAGGAGGAAGCTTTGCCATCCTCAAAGGGGATGTGTGTTTTTTTTCAAATTTTATATTGAAAAGTGATCTTGGGAGAAGTTCTAACTTGTAGCTTAGCTAAAAAAATTTTTTGGGGCTGTTGTTTTTGAAAGGTTCTAAATTCGATGCCTAACATGGCTTCAATTACGAATCTACCCTTCTTTTTCTTAGGACATACTTGTAGTTCAGTTGATGATGAATAGCGTGATCTTCTTCCATTTAAGTACCTTAAAAACTTTCTAACATGTCAGTGGGTCAATCCAGTGGTTGGAAACATAGCAATGGAATATATTTGAGGTTAGACCAGGTGTTGGTGGTAAATGATCTCCTCATAAAGCCCATTATAGCCTGCTAAAGGTTATTCCAATGTCATTGTTCTAGCCTCCATCCCTTGGGGTGAAGAATGGTCTTCTGCAGTAAATTAAGGTACTAATGAGATTTTCCTTCTGATTTACCATAAAATTTCTGGCCATTCGATGTTACTTGCCGTAGAACAATTTCCTCTACAGTGAACTGAGTGAAATATTCTTCAGTGAGCAAGGGTCCTTAGCAAGTTGATCCCCATTAGGTCTTCAAATTTTTGAGCTCTATGAGCAAAAAATTAATGTCTGGTTATTTTAATCTGTCTCTTTGTTGGAGTTTTTCCTTCTAGAGCAAGCAATCTTGTTTTACCATGTTTCCTGCCAAAATAAGAGGAAATTTATGACCTACTTTAATGATGAGATGGTTTTATTTTTTTTCTAGGAGTAATTGTTGAAAGAGATACAATGGCTGCTTTACATCCAGGAGATTCCTCACAACTTGGAGCACATGAAGGTGGGTCTTCCAATATTTCTCAAGAGAAGCACGAGGATGGTGGCCGTTGGTATTTCTCTAGGAAGGAAATTGAAGAAGATTCTCCATCTAGACAAGATGGTATCGACTTGAAGAAAGAAGCGTATCTTCGCAAGTCGTATTGTACATTTCTTCAAGATTTAGGGATGAGGCTTAAAGTGTAAGTCCTCTGTATTTTCTATTGCTTTAATTCATGTCCTTAATATTTTCAATTGGCATTTGAATGCTGATGTGTTATGCTTGTCTAAGATATTGCACATAGATGCATCAGTAGGCTCAAGTTGGATTTGTTTTACATTTGAACTTGCATGGTTGAAACTCATGCTTTCTCAGTAGATTTTAAGTCTAGTTAGTCATATACTTTAATTGTACTGTTAGGATATAATACTGGCTAGCTTATAAGCCAAGGATGCTGATCTTTGGAAGTCGCCCACCCTTACTTTTATTTCCCCTTTTGTCACCTTAATTCAGTTGGTGACAATGGGTGGACCATCTGTTTCAGATTATAACCCAGAGCAGCATGTAAAGTGCATACTCTAATGAAGTACTGGCTAACTGATCCTGTAACTTGTGAATATAATTAATGTGTATTTAGACAAAGGGTCAGCCTGGATACCTAGAAACCTGTGTTCGAGCTTGACCCAATACAACCCAAATCTTGCACACCACAACTGAAACAAAAGGTTAATGGCCTTGGGTTTGTTTTTGCAGGAAAACGTGTCTGACACCTAAATCAATAATAGCACTAGATGGAGTAGGAATGCTAAATAAATACTGAGCTTTGTGGATCAACGGTGTATGAGTAGCATGTTGCATGCTCTGATGTTGATGCCAGAAGGCTGACCTGTATCTAGTCTGGTATTTCTGCTTTGGTGGGAGTTGTTGGGTCTTGTGGAGGCTTCACTCCTTGCCTTGCCTAGTCCTGAGATGGACCGAGTTCAGTCAGACCAGAATGGGTCTGTGTACTAGTTTTGTGTGGGTGTTGGTGATAAACAAACACTTTCTTGAAGGATGTGATTTCTTCTCAGGAATGCTCATTGTCTAGCCTACACTGATTGGATTTATATGTGGGAATGAGGATGCTTCTCTGTGGGCTTTTCTCTTGTTGAATTCTCCTCCCCTTTTTGTATATGCCCATGTCTATTTATGGGAAATCTATGCCTTTGGAGCTTTCTTTTAGAAGGGTATAGGTGGGCAGCACCGCCCCTCTAGCCTAGGCTGCAACTCCCCACATGGCCCATCCGATGTGGACCGGTGCATTAGCAACATGTGGCCCATCCTAAGTGGACCAATATACTAAGCAACATCCCTCTCGCAGCCCCTGTCAGCAATCATTGGCTTGGGTGGCACAACTACCTTTTCATTGCTCATACAGCATCATAATTCTTTATTCTTTCTGCTGGGTGGCTGCACTGCCCTTTTAGTAGCTTTTGGTAGGTCAGTTTTTCAGTCCCTTTACCTGGACAACTTCTGAGCTAGCAGGACCTCTTTCTACCTTTAGGAAACTTGTAGCCCATGCCAACCTTCGAACGCCCTTTGGCTTCTCAAGTGCTTCGAGGGCCTCATCCGCAACCTTGACTTCTCTAATAGCCTGACAACATTGTCCAATGCAGCCTATGGCAAGCTCAGTACTCTTACATGTTGTGAATTCAAAATGCTCTCAGCCTTTCAAAGCTTTGGTTGTCTTCAGGACTATCTAGTCTCTTGGATCAGATCAGCGGAACCTCAGGTCTTCTCCCATGGATGCTGCAACCCTTCTAACAACTGGGCTACACCCAAAATGCTCCAGACCGTGTCAAGAATAAATGTTCTCCTTTACTGTCTGCTCTAGTAAAGTGTAAAGTTACTGGCTAATTTGTTCTCTATCTATTTTCTGCTACTGAAGTTTTGTGGTTTCGATTTTTAGTGATAAATTTAGAGGTCCCTATAAAGAAGCGTACTTGATCATCTTGAGACAAGGAACTTATAATCTCATTGCATACTTTGCTAGCATATTGACTTTATTGATTGAGACCATACAATTTTAAGAATTGAGTACTGCAGGATACAGGACTTGGGGAGTTTCCAAGAATAATGGTTTGAGGCTTCATGAGAATTATCTTCTTAATTCTGTATTGGTGTTTTGGATTGATTATTAGAGGAGTTTATCTCATGGATATGCATAGGATCCAATGGTGTTAATTAGCTTCATTCCTTCATTTTTTGCTACTCAGAGTAGGATGCCTTGTCCTTCGTTTGTTACTTTTCCTTGTATCTTCCTCTAACTAACTTTTGTACCCATTCTTTGAAAATTTGAGCTTTCATAATGGAATAAGAGATGTTGGGACCATTTTTGAGAGACTAAAGTCTTCAGAAATGTTTCCTAGATCCTATGTGCTTATCTTCTACTTTGGGAGGTTGCATTAGATTTTCAGATCTTTTTCATAGTCTGCCTCTTTTTTTTAACTAATGAATTCTTCTCAATGTTTTATTAATGAGAATGATCCTATTTGTCAGACTGGACAGTGATATTCTGTTTGCTAGAAGCTGTGGAAGCTGAATTGATCTAGTCAAATGATTTGTGTCACTGACGCCATCTACTTCTAAAGCATTCTGCAAAATTTTCATTTGGAGAAGTTTATAAGTGCCACTATGGCTATTAATGACTACATGTTTTAGAAATTATTCAATAAAACATGGCATGTTAATTGCACCTTGACAAGTTCCATAGTAGCACTAGTTGATCAGACCCACTTACATAACACTAGGATCTAATAGATTGGCATTTTGGAGTTTCCAAAGAAATTGATGGCTAGATAGAGGTCGCCGATGATACAAAAACTATCAAGACATTATAGTAGAGCTTTGAATGCACTGACCTTGTGATACAACTGGTAGAGACCCCGCTATCTTGTAAGAGAAATATAAAGTCTGCGTTAGAGAATCAACTGCTAAATACTCCTATGGACATTCCACCATGTGAATCCTAGCATGACCTAAGAGGCAAATAGAAAAGCCTATGGAGCAATAATTTTGCATTTAAGACAAGACTTATGTGGCAATTAAAGACAAGTCTTGGGTGGCAATCTGCTACCAATATGGGCTGTAGTCACCAATGCATCATATCATCTTACCTTATATTCGAGCATTGGCATGTCCTTTGACCTAGCTGCTGATGCTATATTATTGTTTTTCTGTGTTTGGAATGATAAATACTTATTGAACTTTACTGTAAAGTTGCTTCTGTGGGAGTAATTTTCATCGAAAAGACTATTGTGTCTGGATGAGGAACGGCAGCTTGTTATTGAAATTTCCAGTTGCCGAAGCACATTCTTGTATTTAGTAATTTTATATCAATCTTGGAGCAGCTATGGGTGTCATTATGGAAGCATTCTGGCAGGTGGATTTATTTTTACATCTCTTCTTGGTTGGAAAGAGCTATCTCAATTCTTTCTTTCTTTTTTTTTTTTTCCGGTCTTGACTCAAGGATAGAGAGAAGCCTTAAATTTAATTCCTAATGTTTTTATCTTAGCCTTCAATAAGGATACAAAGTTATCCAATTGCTTGGAAATGAGAATGTGATTGTTTGCATGGGCCCTCTCTTCATGGAAACCGGTTAATGATTGGGGTTATGATTTTGTTGTAAATCTTTTGGATGTCCTTGATGTGTTGGGTTTTAATTGAAAAATGTTGTTTGTGATGAAATAGGTTGCCTCTTATTCAAAAAACTATCCCTAGTGGAGTATTGGTGGAATAGGCTTAGCATGTGCCATGGAGAAGCTATATTCCTGCAAAAATGCATGTTTTGATAGGAAGCATCCTTGGATGAATTTTTGCCATTGATAATCTTTGAAAGTGCGGGAATGCTAGTAATTAGGCGCCCTTCATGCAGGAAAGATATGCTAAATCAAAATTTTTTTCTTCATTATTATATAACATTGGTGTTTGGAAGTTGGTCTGTACCTTGTAGTGGATTCAGTTGAAAATTCTAGTTTCTGTGATGAGCTAATCTCTTGTTATTTTGGAAGGATAGAGGCATGCTTGTGATAGGTAATAAGCCTCTTTGAACTTCATCTGAGGGGAGTTGGCTGAAGCATTGCCTTGCATTGCTATTGATAGTGCGCTATTGATTGCATAGTGCACTATTGATTTTTTTTATAATAACAGAGAGTACTAGTAAAGGGAAAAATATTTACACGGGAGATACAAAAAATAGCAAAATTCCAAGGGCCAAAAATATGATGTGGGCCGAGGCAAAGGGTCGTTGTATGGGCTAAGAGATTATCTTTATAGAGATAGCGAGCAGTTGTGAAAACAAGCCAATGTCCATTGCTGATGAGGAATCTAGTAATGACTGGATTAGATTCATGAATGACGAAAGATTGGACTGATCGTTTGAAAATTGGAATCCGAAAAGGAGACTTGTAAATCCAAATGGTAAATTGCTGCTATGGATTAATTTGAACGAGAGCAATAGTGGGGTTATAAGTTGGATGTTCTTGCCATTTATATATATGAAGATCACAGCTGCATATATCTGTTTGAGTCCATGTATTGAGAGGAAGTTGAATAGCCATAGCAGTGCCATCTAAAAGCATGATAACTGGGATACTTGGTTGGGTTTGATAATGATCACATAATAAATGTAATTCTTGAGGTGGCAGGAAAATATAAATATCCTGATGAGAAAACCATGTCCCAATTGAAGCATCTTGTTGAAAGCGATAATACTCTATTCATGTTTGGGTAAGATCAGAAAAACCTATGATCCTATTTGTGCTAAAATAAAGTAACAGTCTATCATTGGGAAATTTGTTGGAATCAATGCCATTTTTGAATATAATTCCATGTCCATAATCTGCATACGAGTCACATTGGAACAAATGTTGAAACTCTTTAGCGATCGGAATCATATGTTAGGTATGAAGTATTGGATTGATAACATAGAAGCATTCCGAATAAGCAGTTGCTGTGGGTGCACAGAGTAGTAATCCATTGTTGCATGATAAAACTCGAAACCATTGATCATAAATAAAACTGATATAGTTAGTTGGTGAGACCTCATCTCCTGTAAGAATGAAGCTCCAACGTCCACTGTATTTGGATTGTAGAAGATAAGCTTCATCGTCTTTAATGGAGGCATGATAGGAATGGTGTTTGAGAAAATTTGTTTCCGAAATAAAATAGAGAGAGGATTTGGAAAGAGAGGAGAATTTGAATAAGATTTTGATAGGAAGCTATGAAAAGATTTCATAAAATTGATCATAAGTAAAAAGGGTATAAGAGTTTTGTTAGCTTTTTGTGATGAGGTTCTCTTTTTCCTTGGCATGATGTCCTAGTAGGAACTCTCTTGTTAGAAAATTTGGTATAAAATTAGAAGAGCCTTTGATAAATTCAATATCGAAATAAAAACAGATAAAATAGTTTGCCAGCGTGCAAAAACTTATTTAGAAATAAGATTTTTAATATCATTTTGTAAAACGTCTTTAGCAACTTTGCAATTAATTTTTAAAAGGAATTTTTATTGTACAAATCATCTTGAAATTTTGATATTCATAAAATAATGGATAAAATTTCTTTAATGGTTGAATAATTTTTTTGTACTCCTAACCATAATCCAGAATGGAATCTAATAATTTGTGTATGGGGATTTGATTCTAATTTTTGCCTAAGAATGCCTCCGTATCCTATATCAGAGGTATCAGTTTTTACTATAACGATTGCGTGTGGATGAGGTTTTCCTAAACAAGGTAAATGTCAAATTTGTTGTTTTAGTGTTTTAATAAAAGTGGTATGTTCAGTGGTTCATGTAGGAGGATTCTTTTGGAGTCGTTTATATAATGGTTCACAAATCTAAGTTTTGGGACAAAATCAGCAATATAGTTTAAGCATCCTAAAAATCTTTGTAATTGAGTTTTACTTTTATTTTATCAGAAAATTTATTAGCAAATTCTATTGATCTCTGAATAGGAGTTATAGTATGTTGATAAATATTAAATCATAAAAATCTGATTTTAGTCTGAAATAATTTAATTTTAGGAGAAGAGACTACTAATCCATTATGTTTAATAATATTTAAAAATTGATATAACTACTTGAAATGTTGATCAATTATATTAGAAAATATTAAGACATCATCAATATAAACAATAATAAATTGGGTATAAGGATTAAATATGTGATTCATAATATTTTGAAATTCAGATGGAGTATTTTTTAAGCCAAAAGGTATGACATTCCATTTGTAATATCCAAAAGGGACCGTGAATGCAGTTTTACATCTATCTTTTTCACTTATTTGGATTTGCCAAAATCCTGATTTCATGTCAAATTTAGAAAAAATATTAGCATTATGTAAACGATCGATTAAATTGTTTTATTGGGGATTGGATATCTGATCCATTGGAGGGTTTTATTAAGTGGTTTATAATTGATTACTAATCTAGGAACACCGCATTCAATTTCAGTATTTTTCATGACATAAAAAGCAGAACAACTCTAGGGTGATTTTGAAGGTCTTATTAATTTTTTATCAAGGAGATTTTGAATTTCTTTTTTACAATATTCTAATATTTCTTGATTCATTTGAATGGGTCTGGCTTTAGTAGGGATTTGAGTTTCTATAAAATCGTTTTCGTAAGGTAATTCTACTTGATGTTATTTTCTATTCCAAAAAGCATTTGGTAAATTCGAACATACTTCATTTTCAAAAATTTGTTGTAATTTTTTAATTTTTGTTTGTAATAATGGATTGTTTAATTGTTGTTCTATATTACCAATTTGTATTTCTTTTTTAAATAATTAATTTGTTTTTTCTTTTTAGTTATTAAATTAATTTGTCTATAAATTGATGTTGCTTGTAATTCTTGTATTTCTTTTTGTTTAATAGGATGAATAAAAGGAAAAATAATTTTATTTCCTAATATTTGTGTAAATAATCCTTCTGCAGTTGCCTTAAAAGGATATATTTGTGTGAAAAAGGTTGTGCCAAGTATAATATCTTGTTGTAAATCTTTTACTAAAATAAAAGTTAATTTAAAGCAATGTCCTTGATTACATATAGCAGTATTTGTTAATTTGTATTGAATATTTAATCTAGATCCACTAGCAGTATGTAATTTTTCAGTAGTTTTTGATAATATTTGGTTGGTATTAAACATTCTTGAATACAATTTTGATCTGCACCTGTGTTAAGTAAGGCAATTAATTTTAAATGATATTCATTATTAATCACTAATATAATTTGGCTATACCATTTTTGAAAATTAATTTTGGTTATTAATTATAAATATTGATCATTTGGTTGTTTATGGGTTGGTTCTGATGAAGATGGATCAATTGGTATTCAGTTGGTATAAGGGGTTCAATTTTTTGTTTATTTTCTATTATTGCGATTCTTATATCTAATTGGAGCTCATTAAATTTCATTTCTTGTAATTGACTTTTTAATATTTTTACTTCATCTTTGATTTGTTTTATCTCTTTTTTTAAATCACCTGTTGTAATTTGATGAAATAAAGACGGAGTAGGGTATTTTTCAAATATCTTTGTTAAGCTAAAAGGTTCAATATTTTCAGTAGTTTGTTTTTGAGTTAATAATTTCTTTAATTTTAGAAAATATTATCTTTTAATATCTGGGTCTTCTATTTTATCAATAATATCAAGTAAAAATTCTTTGTAATCTTGTGTACGTAATATATTGATTTGTAATTTACAATCGCATAAATCTTGTATTGTATTTAAATTTTCATCTTCTGATTCACTTGTGGAAAATAAGAAACTGGATTGTATGTTATTTAAATCATTTTCTTCTTGACTTATATTTTCATTAGATTCTTTATCATTGAATAACAAAGTTATTAAATTATTGCGTAATTGTTCATCATCTTTAAAAATTTCGTAAATCTTTTTCTCTAATTTACATTGGTTAGCAGTATGGCCGGGCCTTTTACATTTCCAACATACAAGTTTGGATTGGTATTCTTGATATGAAGTTTTAGATTCATTATGTGATTTAGGTTTGGTTTTGGATTTAGAATGTGATTTCTTAGTAGATTTATAATATGTATTTTGAGATTAATAGGGCTTTCTTGAATATTCGAGATATTTAGATTTTTGTTATGATGATGCTTTTAATTTTTTCATTCCATATTGATAACAAAATGAGCCAAGTTGAGATTTAAATTGCTTATTATCTTTAGTGAGTTTATTATGTTCTTTACAATCTTGACATAATTGTAATCCTTCTTTTTTGATAAAGGCAAATAATTGACCATAGCTAATATTAGACCACTGGATTTTGGCACCACCAAAATCAGTGAGCTTAGTAAGAATTCGTTTAGCAAAAATGGTAGGAAGTCCAGCAACAAATCTTTCTTTCCAGAAATGTTCATTGCAATCTCTTCTATAAAAAATATGAGTAATCAAAATATCTTTATATCATCGAAAATCCTAAGTGTGGGACATCGAAGATTAGTAAGTATTATTTTTGAACTAATTAATTCATCTTTAGCATTACCTAAAAATGCTTGTTGAATAATTTGAATTTTTCCATTAGGTCTTTTTTGTTGAATAATTTCAACATGATTCATAATATAGTTACACTGATTTTGGGTTAATGTGTTATCCTACCAAAATCTAAGTGTGCCAGTAAAACCAATTAAAATATATTTTGTAGCTATATGTTCAGTCATATTGTTAACTGCGCGGTAAGCTGCTGATAAAATTTCCATTTCATAAAACATTCATGTAATTTCGTATGCTGATTTTCCTTCAATATTTCATTCATGTATAGCACGTGGATCATAAGTTTTTGAGGAATATTGATTTCTTTCTTCATATTGAATATCAGGTGGCGTTGATCTTGGATAATAATTTTCGTTGTAGAAGTTTGCATAGGTTGGATTTTATTAATTTTTTGATCAAAATTCTCAGGAGTTAATTTAGGTATTTGATATATTATTTGAACAGTTTTAAATATTTTAGGTGTAGAAGTAGAAGAGGATGGCAAATCATTTAATTTAGTTGTTAATTTTTTTAACAAAAGTTCTAAACATGTTGGAGAAAATTTTAATGTTCCAACAGTTGGTAAAGGTGATTTTTGTAATGGTGTTATATTATATGGAAATTGATAATTACTAGTAGGTTTGTTTTGAACCATATGTTCAACTCTGTTCACTTGTTTAGCAATTGTATGTAAAATTTGAGAGTGATAATTATTTTGTTCATAAATCTTTTTAATATCTCCTAATTGTGCATTACTAGAATCATCACGGTCGTCTCCTTTTTTAAAAGGAGCAGCCTAAATAGTTAAATTATCTTTGCTTATTTTTAAACCAATTAATGGAGGATGAACAGAAATAATCTGTTGTCTATTAACAGTTTTCCTTGTAGAGGTAATTCTTTCATTAGTATTTATTTGTTGAGTAGTTAGTTTTAATTCATTATGTCTTATATATGGAATAAACCATTCGAAAAATGGTAAATTTCGTTTGAGTAAATTTATTATTTGTTTCCATAGAAGTCGATATGTTTCTGTTTGTTCTTTGGTATAAGTAGTAAAATACCAGTTTCGAAAACTAGCATTTTTCTGTAACATAAATTCCTGTCTAAGTGAATTAATATCTAGAGTAAATTCATTTGCAAGATCGATTATATTGATGGTTGAAAATGTTTCTATATTTGGATAAGGTGAAGTCCAGCCAGAATAATTATGACAATTATTATGTATAATTAGTGATTCTCTAATATTCGTTGTTGTATTATGATTCGAGTTACTACCCCTTAATATTTGTCTTAGTCTCGAAGCCATTTTCTTAATTTCTACAAATGATGTATAACAATACTTGCAAAACTTAATGAAACGGGAATACCCCCGGGACCACCATTAATCACTTCTTAATTTGACGGGCTGACCAATGGTTTACAGGCTTAAATGCTCCCAACGTTTCCAAAGTGTACATGCAAGTGATTATGCCTTATACCATGCAGAAAAAGCGAACGTGGCTCTGATACCAAAATCTATAATTGGTGTCAGAGGTGCCCATAATTCTCATGAGCTGAGGAATTTGAGACAATAAGTACATTGCTTGAGTGGTGGAAGGAAATGATATGTTAGGAGTTCAGTGGTTAGAACTAACAAGGATCTGGATTCTCCTAGAAATGGAGGGAAGAATCGTTTGGTGGTTGTGTCCTCTACTCACTTTTGTTTCAAGAACGAACAATTTTCTCAATCAGGGGGCAAGAATGAGATAAAATGTTGGGTAGATGGGAAAGAAACATGCAACTGAGGGTTTAGGATAGGCTTGTAAAATTTTGTTGGAAGGGAAAGTGAAGCTTCAATATGGTAGATATCTTATAGTATTGGTGGACTCTTGTGTTTGGGACAAATGAGATAACTTTTTTCGAACTGATGCATGGGTTTGGCTTATTGGTTTTTTATTCACTTTTGCATCATTCAAATTTTTTGGGTTTGTTCCAGGAGAGAGTTGTGGTCATGGACAAGGGCAGTACATCCGGAAAACTACTTGGAAGTTTTACAAAATTAAATTTGAAGCATGGTTGACAGATATTTTGGCTGCAATAATTATGACTTGTGGCATATGAATTTTGGCTATCCTTGAAAGCTTATGTGCACATATTGGGGAAGATCTGGAAAAGAGGGCCTAAAATCTCGAAGATGATGATCTCGATGTGAGTAAGGAGGAAGACCACAGAAGATTAGAGGAAGGAGGTGGCGATGGAAAGATCTATTTGGTATATAATATCAGGTCATACTGGTTGGTTTGATGAATGGGATATGGATTCTTAATGGAAATAGAACAAGAAGCAAATCCCACTGCTGACTGGGTTGAATGGATGGTAATTGCCACTTTTACTGTGCTGTGTAAAATGTCAAATTAAGCAGTGGACTTTGTCTTAGATCCTTGGAATAGTTATGAAGGTCTTCTGTATTGAGTCCATACGTTGAAACTGTTGGTATGGAGTCAAAATACCTGGTGTCCTTGACACTTCCAAGAGCAGGTCTCATGGTTTAGGTTGGTGTATTAGCTTGCAGATGATTTATTCTAATTGATAAAACTAGGGGAGAAATAGGAGTTGATGAAATATATAGTGCAAAGTAAAGTAGGAGCTACTTAATAGGGAAATTACATATTGAAAGACTTCAAGCATCTGTTATTTAATCTGGAATGTTATAGGATGGCTCTATTGTTAAAATGCATTAGAATATTTTGTAGTTAAAAAAAAATATATATATATACAAGTACCAGATGCTGGTGAATTTAGGATATTAAGGTACCTAAATGGCTGGATTGCAAAGATAACGCAAGAAATAGGCAAATATTCAGTCATCTTTAAGTAGCATATAGATAAGATGAGGTGAACATGAGATTGTTTGGGCATGTGAAATGTAGGCCGCATGTCATGGGGAAGCCAAGGTAGCCTGTTGGTTGGCTAAACACTGTCCAGGCTAATGACCTAGGTTTCCACAAACTCCCTTCCCCATCTTACTTGTCCCAAAAAAAAAAAAAAAAAAAAAGAAAAGAAAAGAAAAACCATAACAATATGATCTGTTATTTAGAACAGGTCATTTTATTAATCAAACAGGGAGCGTATTGAATATACCGAGGATGACCTGTAGTTTGATATCCTTACCAATTTTACCCTACAGCGGATTGACTAGAACAACATAAAAGTTACATCACTGACCTCATATTATATAGTTGTGTTTATCAATGGTGTTGGTGCCATTGTCACTTACATGCTTTTTGATTTGAGCTAATGAGGTGGGAAAAAGAATGGCTGATGATATTTAATCCAACTCTTCCCATTACCTTTTTATTCCCATTATTTCATTTGGTTTGAAAATAATGATTGGGAAGGACTAAATATACTTGGAAATATTGTTACCAGAGAAGTGAGAATAAAAACTCCATTTGAAAAGGTTGGTTCATTTATCACTAGACAAGTGATAATAATGATCTCCAGCCCACCTGCCCCCACCCCACCACCAGCTGGTGCCCTTCCACCTCTGCCATCTGTCACCATTGTTGACCACCGTTAGAAACACCTATACTCTATGAAAATCATTCTCCTTGTGGGAATAGTTATTCTTTGCGTAAAATAAACAACATAATATTTATTCTTGGGGTGGAATGGATTCTGTTCCAAAAGTTAATGAACAGTTAATGGATGCAACATCTGACAGGACCATACTTGTTCTTTCTTCTTCTCCTTAGAAAAGGTATACTGCTCCTGCTCTACTCGAATGTCGTGCAAGAGGATTCTGCTTGATGGGAATATGTTTGAGCTTTAAAAATGTTAGGCTGCCTGTAGAACAAGTCTGAGCTTTGAAAATTGGAATAAGTGATGACTGATCACTTGTTTGTCAGGAGGAGAAAGCTATATATGGTGCTTCATTTGCTCCAATTGTAGTTGATTGACTAGGCACAAGTCTAGTCAAAGCTAAGTTGGGGGTGCTGACAAAAGTAGATTGAAAACAGGAGCTGTAGTGCTGGTTTGCTGCCACAGCCACTATTTCAAAATCTTCTTAAAGAAGCTACAAATTAGAGCTTGTTTGTCACAGGAATGTTTCACGGTATTGCACTTGGCTAGTTTTCAGATTTTTTGTAGAGTTTTCTCCTAATTTGAGGGTCGTATACATGCCTAAGAGTTGAGCATGACATGGATATTGTGAGTAGTTAATTAATAAGGCTGCTACTGTGGAGATGAAACAAGGTAATTATCTTCCAGGAAAACGCGTGTGTTTGCCTTGTGTAGCCAGGAGGCATTCCTATACTGTCGTTTTCATCGAAGTTTCATTTCGCTCGAAAATCTGGTCTATTGAAGGTCCTTTATTATCATATTTTGGTGGATGAGGGTTTAAAGGAGTTTCTCAGGGAGATACATGGAAGTTGAGGGAGGGTTGCTTACATGTGGAGGTTGGTATTGGATAACCTATGTTAAGAAAGCAGATTTCTGATGAATATATGCTATTTAGCAAAAGAGAAACAGATTCCAGTTACCTTTATCTATGGGGGAATATGTTCCTTCTTTTGGTGCTGAAAGGCTTTTGTTCTGTTCTTTGTTGTCAGGGCTTGCTGATTTGCTGGAACATTTGACAGTTATAAATATTTGCCAATTGCTATAATCTTTTGATTACATATTTTTCATGCCAATTAAGTGTGGTTCCTGCACATCAGGGATTGATTTTCATTTTTTTTTTTGTGTGTAGAAGGGAATCAGGAATCTGCAAAGCACCATATTATTATGCTTTATTGCACTTTTGTTATAAGTTGTTGTCGCCATTAGTTTAAGCTTCAATATGATGCTGAATGTTTTAATGATACAGACCTCAGGTTACAATAGCTACAGCAATAATTTTTTGCCACCGCTTCTACCTTCGTCAGTCCCACGCAAAGAATGATAGGAGGGTAAGTAGTTCCAATCTCTCTCTAAATGTTGTTGGTTGGGTGGGTAGGTCGGACAGATGTGCATGAAAGCCTGCAAGCTTAATCATGATCTTTTGTATGTCCTGTGTACCATGAACATTATATGATTGAGCAATTATGACAATTCCTCTTTCCCTATTCTAAGGACATTATTTGATTGACAGACACAGCCCCCCCATCTTTTCTCCTAGTGCTATTAGTGGGAAGACACAATATAAATTAAGTACATTATTTGTATTGTGATAATACTTTCGGTATGTGACATATTGCATTGTCCTATTTGCCTGTAAATGCCATGCAGACTATTGCGACCGCCTGCATGTTTCTTGCTGGGAAGGTTGAAGAAACTCCACGTCCATTGAAAGATGTTATCCTTGTTTCTTATGAAATCATTTATAAAAAAGATCCTGAGGCTGTCCAGAAGATTAAGCAAAAGGTTATGATTATCTTATCTATATTTGTTCTAGTCACTTCTGTAAAAGTTGATGTTCATTATGTGTTTGTGCATTAGTCTATCTTCTGTGCACATAAATTAGTGCCCCTGCAGTATGAGACCAAAATGCTTGTGACTGATGCTCTTTTCACTCCCTTTAATAATAAATAACTTGATTATTGTATTCAGATAAGACCATGCAAGCAATTCAGTCCATTAAGGTGTTAATTCCTGCTGGGAAATGTGACCTTCATTATCTGTCACTTTTGCTTGATTAAACTTTAGGGGAATGCTCAATTTTTGGTTGGTAGTGATTTCTTACATGTTTGCTTTCTTTATGTTGGAGAGGCGAGACCATCCTCCCTAGCCTTTGATAGTAATGTGTGTTCTTGAACCAAGTTTGTCCCTTTACAGGGACCTAAGTTGGGTTATGTTTTAGACCTTGGAAAAGAGAGAGTGTGGCTGTTCAATCCATGACTTGCCATTTGGCATTTAGGTTATTTTACACCAACCCACCTTAAAGCGGGGGCTATTGGTTTTGCCTATACTCCTCTGATGCTTCCCCCCTCCCCCCAAAAAAAACCCCTTTATCCCCTTTACTAAGAGAAGTTTTGTCTGCAATCTTACTTGTGTACATCATGTGTACAAAATGGCTACCCGCTGCTTATGTATAATGAACATTATGCTCACTGGTTGAAAAGTGACCACAAATAGTAAAAAGGATGTTCATTCTCTGCTTTTCTAATTATTTGTTTATGATATCAGTTTTTTTAATTTTGTTGTGTGGATTTATGTCACAGGAAGTATATGAGCAGCAAAAAGAACTTATTTTATTGGCTGAGAGGGTTGTCCTGGCAACTCTTGGTTTTGATCTGAATGTCCAACATCCATATAAACCATTAGTTGAGGCAATAAAAATTTTTAAGGTGGCTCAAAATGCTCTTGCTCAGGTTGCATGGAATTTTGTTAATGATGGGTATGATGCTTATCAGAACACTGCATTGCCATGAGGATCTTTCCTTGGTTTCCATGCTTGACAGTCAAATTGAAATGTAGGCTGCGGACATCCCTCTGTTTGCAATTTAAGCCCCATCACATTGCGGCAGGTGCCATTTTCCTTGCTGCCAAGTTTCTGAAAGTGAAGCTTCCATCAGATGGCGAGAAGGTCTGGTGGCAGGAGTTTGATGTCACCCCACGCCAACTGGAGGGTTTGTTTTGATTATTTTGAACATCTTTTGTTGGGGATTTGGGGTGGAAGGGGAGTCATCCTCAAGCTCCAATTAAAGCTCAATTGTCTGTTCACTCCTAAAAAAAGTCTCTTTTTCTATTTGATTAGAGGGTTAGGTGCTCTCTCTTTTCAACGGAAGTGTGGAACAATTTGAGTGAAGTTTATTAATAGTTTGTTGCTGTTATGCAAAGATGTGTAGTAATCAATTACTTTTGGCCTTTTGCAGAGGTTAGCAATCAAATGTTGGAGCTGTATGAACAGAACAAAGTGCCTCCTTCCCAAGGAAGTGAAGTTGATGGTAGTACTACTGGAGAAGCGGCTGCTTATCGGGCAGTGTCAAAAGCTTCAACTGAAGATCCTGCAGCAAATAATAATCCTTCCCAAGCCGGAGGTGCTACCCGGCCTGCAACCTTGAAACCTCTATCTGCTCATATGTTGCTGGACCCTGTGGATAGTCATGGTTGGCCACCGAGAAGCACCCAGAATCAAGATTATGGATCTCGGATGAATGCTTCACAACACAAGGAGCGCGGAGAGTCTAGAGTTGCGGAGACATCTTACCAGGACAATTTGGGGGACAGTCAAACCCTCAGTTCGGACAGGCATGGTAGTGAAGATGATAAGGATGGGTTTATTGGAGGAAACAGAGCACGAGAGGGTGTAGATTTAAAGGATAAAAACCTTAAACGTAAAATGGAAGGCAAACATCCTGTAACAACACAATCTCCTTCCGAGGTTATCAAGAAGATTGATGAAGACAAGTTGAAGGAGTTACGAGAAAAGCGAAAGAAATCCCGTGCTGAAGTAATTCGAAAAAAAGACTCCATGGATGAGTATGATCCCATTGTGAAGGAGTTGGAAGAGGGTGTTGAATTGGCTGTTGCTGAGAGTGAGAAAATCAAGCAGGAAAAGAAGCAAAGTTGGTTCCAGCCCTCGGCCAGACTGGAATATGAGAATTCACTGCATAGCAGGCATGCTCAGGTTGTTGTTGAGCAGTTTCATGGATCAGATGGAGAGAATGTAGAAGAGGGGGAGGTTTCAGCATTAGATGATCGTAGCTGGGGTTACCCCAGGAAGAGAGGGCCTGGAAGCCCACTGCAGAAAACGAGCGATGGAAAGCAGTGGCATGATAGTGTGCCTGGGCCTGCCCGCCGTTATCAGCATGACTTGCCTGAAGACAGAAGCAAGTTAGGGCGGCTTTCTTATTCTGATAGGGATCACAAGAGGCATATTCAAGAAAACCACACCTGAAGCTTATTTGGCAAATCCTGGTGCTTAATAGAGTTCGTCATATCCTCATCCAAATTCTCTACAAGAAAGTATGAAATGCTGTTGCATGGGTAATAATTACAGGTAGGGTCCACTCACACCATTGTTTTATATGCGTTGTGGATGAAAATATCGGTATCGGTATCGATCACGGTAATATTGGTTTCGAACATATCAGATAATACACAGGGGTGTTAAATATATTGAAAGAATAAAATTTTGTGAGATTTATAAACCAATAGGGCCTTATCAGCCTCTATATTAGTTAATATATCGTTGATACAATAACAGATCATGATATTATTGTTATATTGGAAAATGTCAGTATCGGGGGCCCCAATACCTATACATATTAACCAATGTTTACTACACTGACCGGGAGTAATCATAATGTGTAGAATATATCTAATAGTTAGATTAGATGACAACTGTGCCTTGGATTTGTTGGGAAGAGAAAAACTGTAATTATCCAAATTCTTTGCATTTGTCTTGATAATTTCTCAAGATTTACATGTGCTTGCTCTGTCATAGTAACGGTAAAGATGAAGATGTAGAGACCTATTGTGCTCCATTTTTGTGGATATTGTCATTTACAGCTCAATTATGGATATTTTGATGGATTTAAATAGTATGATTTTTCTGGGTACCACTTTGTCTTGGAAAAAGCCATCTATCTGATAAATTTCATTGCTACATCATGGAAAACAATATACTTAAAAAGTTATAAGCACCTTGGTAGCTGTTTGATTTGGTTGATGAAATCCTTTCAGACCACTACAGAAAACATATACTTGAAGTTATAACACCTTGTTAGCTGTTTGATTTGGTTGACGAAATAATTTTAGACCGCTATAGAAGGTTTTTCACACTAATTTGCGCACCCCAAAGTTGGTCATCAGAGAGAGATAGGGGAAGATCAGACTGGTTTGGTAGAGCTGGAGCAAATAAAAGAGTTCTCATTTATGAAATGCTTAAAAACAAAATCATTGGCAAATCTAGAACATTGGTTTCTCAAATTCATAAAGACAATTTTCAAATTTAGGTGATTGTGGAAGTGGTTCATAATTTATGGAATTTAACTAGTTGTAAGAGAGAGATGTGGGTGGATCAACATAGGATCGTTGCAATGACTTGGTTGGATCTGGTTATAGAAAATACCTAGGAAATGGAAGGTTTGGGTCAGATCGTGATTAGGGGTTTATTATCGATCATTCACAGCAATTGGCTGAACTGATCAAAGGGTGCAGTGCTCCAGCTTAGGAAAATTTGTAGACAGATAAGTGGAGGGGTTTTTTGGGTCAGAGTTGGGTGCAGGGAATGAGGATTGGGGAAATTGAGTGTTCTTGTGCCAGATCACTTTGAAGATTGGTTCAAGCCTGAGTTCTGTCTTACTCAGCTGTCACTGTGAAAAAGAGGTGATAAGAAAAGGTAAATACCAAAAGTGCACGAGTTGATCTGCAGTAATGCCCATTCTATTTTGACAAAAGACCCACATCCAAATTTCATAGCTTTGGATCTGCTTTTCTGATCTTTTAAAAAATGGCAGTTCAAGTTGTTGAACAAAGTAGGGTACTGTGATACAAATTTATGAGCAAGTAAATGAGTCTGACTATTCTGCTGGATTTTGTTTCTGAGATGAGAATGATAATGCTCATTCTTTGCAGGCTGAAGGAAAGGATGGTGAAGTTGTCTTTGTTGATGTAGTAGTGGAGTTTTAGAGGAAGAACTGGGGAGATGGTAAGAATGAATGGCATGGTTGTAACCAAGGTTGTTAAAGGTATGTGCACGAAGGGCCCTTGGAGTTTAGGCGCAAGGCGTAAACGTGAGTCTAACAGGATCAAGGTGCACATCTATAAAGCATGTACATAAGGTTCTTTTGTGATGTAATTCTAATTGTTCAACTTAATGATAGAATAAATAGTTGAGCACCAAACACATGCTAGGCAAGAATAATAAACTCCTAGTTTGATTGAGTTTAGTAATATAAACATTCAGCAATCAATCATTATATCTCACTAAGAAGACAAAAACATTAGTAATTAACAAATTTGACATCTATAAATGGCATGGTTGTAATTAAGGTTGTTAAAGGTACATGCACGAAGGGCCCTTGGAGTTTAGGCGCAAGGCGTAAATGTGAGTCTAATAGAATCAAGGTGCACATCTATAAAGCATGTACATAAGATTTTTTTGTGATGTAATTCTAATTGTTCAAATTAATGGTAGAATAAATAGTTGAGTACTAAACATATACTAGACAAAACTAATAAACTCCTAGTTTGATTGAGTTTAGTAATATAAACATTCAGTAATCAATAATTATATCTCACTAAGAAGACAAAAACATAAGTAATTAACAAATTTGACATAATGTTCACAAGTCATAACTTATGGTATCCAATTAATACTCATCATCATCATTAAATAGAAATTCATTTTCTTTCTCTTCATTAGACTTATGGCATCTAATGTCTTCTTTTTAATCATCTGTTTCCACTAAGTCTACTTCTTTATCATCTATAAGCTTCAATGGAGTACTTCCTAAGACATCTATCGAAAATGATGAAGCTTTCTTTCTTGATGAGACATTTATACTAACTCTTGATCTAGTGCAATGTGTAGAATTATTTATCCCAACTAGCAACAGAATCCCATGTTAAAGATTTATCGTCTAATAAAAATTTATTATCTTCATTAGAATCTTTATCCATTCTTCCAATTAGTCGCTCATTACTTTTATCAATACCATTTAAAAGAATGGGGTGAATACTATCAC
The DNA here is from genome assembly GCA_033239525.1 of Nepenthes gracilis. NCBI lineage: Eukaryota > Viridiplantae > Streptophyta > Magnoliopsida > Caryophyllales > Nepenthaceae > Nepenthes > Nepenthes gracilis. The sequence continues at coordinate 18,824,409 of BSYO01000007.1, forward strand.
ACTTATTATATCAGCACCTCAATGTTTGATTGTATTTTATAAATACTAAATCATTTAAATGTTGTTGTGCCAATCTATTACTCCTTTTTCTATGAAGCTGTAAGAAGTAAATTAAGAAGAAAATATACGAATTATTTTATAATTAATTGTTTCGATTAGATGCCAATTTCAAATAACTAACTTGTAACTATTTGTTGGAATATACTCCAATTTCTCTCTCAACTAGTGGTACTATATATGAAATTAAGAACTTTTATGGCAAATTTTTGCAAGTTCAAGCTTGAGGATCCATATGAACTCCACCACTTAATTGTTCTTTGAAAAATTAGTAAATGCTTTTAATTTTAAGAAAAAAACTTAAAGTAAACGAATTATATAAAAATAACTAATTTATCTGGTGCTTTTATCTATCTTTGCTTTATTGCCATATTTATTCCAAAGTGACATTAAGCTTTCTTGTAAATTGTCAACTCGTCAGTGATTTTATCTTATATTTCTACATTTAGAACAAGCCTTTATATACATTTGTATAAGCCTGTTATGATCTCTTCATCTTGCTCAATATTTAGATTTGAATAAAAAATATTCTAGGTTCAAAATATGGCTAGTTGCATGCAAATAGTGATTTAGTTGACAATCCCATCTTTTATTAATCATTTTAAAGGCCTCCACATGTTTTTCTACTCTTTCATCAAAGGACTTTGCAATGCCTTCTTTAGCCCTATTCATAGTTTCATATATGTAGCCCATAGTAGGTCTCTTCTCACCATCAGTCAATCAAAGAATATTAGTAAGAGGACTAGTCAATTTTAAGATGTAGATAATATGTTTTTAAAAGGAAGGCATCAAGACAATGTTGGTTGCCCTTTTCTACTTGTTGTTTTGCCAATTTGCTAGTTGTTCACTATTCCGAAGTGAATATTTTTCTTAAATTGTTTTGTTACAGATTTATTCATCAAAGAGTGATGAAGGTAATTACAAATCTTGTAATAGCTGGCCTAATTAATTCTTTCTGCCCAATGAACTGCCTTATCATGTTAACTACCTCAGTATGATTATAAATAAAACCATTCAAGAACATTGCTTTTCTTAATATTAATTGGATTATAGTTATCTTACAAATATCTTTCAACATCAAATCAATGAAATGGGTAGCACATGGTATCCAACACAAATGCAAACTCTTTATTTCTAGTAATCTTCCTATTAAAAATGAAAACATTATATTATTGTGTAATACTACTATATGCATATTACATTTCCATATAATATCTTTTTTTGAAAATACTAATATATTGCAATATAATATGAGGAATTATCTGTCATTGCTTAAACTACATTTGCTCCTCCAATTTCCTCCACAATATTATTAAGCATTTTAAATAATAGTTCTTTACTCTTCACAATATGAGAATTATTAATAGATTTGGTGAATGATGATCCCCCTAGATAAATTTTCAAAAAGCTTATTATATCTCTTTCTACCATTGAATCATGCTAGCCATCCAATTAATTGAATATCTATATTTTGCCCATTTCTTCTTATGGGCTTTGATCATGTTTTTAGTTTAATCAACTTCCTTCCTAAGTAAAGAAACACTCATGATAATTAGGTGGTTTCGAACCAGGCCTATATTGTCCTATGGATTAAATAGCCATCACAAAACTATCATAATTTACTGAATTAAATGGGATCTTGACATCATACATCCACCTAGCTATATCTCTACAAACTTTCTCTTCTAATTCTTTATTGCATGTTTTGTTTATAGTTGTTTGTTTGAACTTTTTCTTAGTCTACTTTTTTTTACATCGGATGTCAAGTAGATAGTTATGGGACCGATTTAGCTTCTTTTGCGGGATTAGAGTTACCACCACCTAAAACTCTTTTAATACCATAATTAATTTCTACAAATTCATCTTCTTTGCCTTCACCATAATCATCAATCTCATTAAAATTAGGCAACAATTTGTTTTTGGCTTCGTCATCTACTTTTCTATCAATATATTTTCTAATCTCCTCACCAACATGCTCTAAACATTTAATACATTTTGTTATATTTCTAAAACCATTAATACTATGTTGTTTTACTCTTTGAATTCTTTCGTTTGTAATTTTTTCACAAAAACTTATAGATAAAATTATTTATATTATTAGGCTTTACCAAAATTATATACCTCAATGTAGGATCTTTTCTATTCAAGCAACTATTTTAGGATTCCATCAATCTATCTATAGTAGAAAGTTGGAACCAATTTCGTAGTCCCAAGTGTAATAAAATTGGAAAAAGGAACAATAGTAAAAAAAAAATAAGATAAAAAGAATAACTATAAAAAATAAGTAAAGAGCCCCGCACGAGTGTGAGAGAGAGAGAGGGAGAGAGGAAAAAAAGAGCCGAGAGAGGAGGGAAAAGAAAAGAACTACATGAGAGAGAGAGAGAGAGAGATTAGTGTGCAAGCACAGCACGTGCATCTGCGAGAGAGGGAGAGAGAGATGTGCACGCAACGTGCGCAAGAGAGATAGACCCTGAGAGCACACGCACACACAAGAGAGAGATTCCTAGATCAAAAGAGAAACAGAGCAGCTTGCTGACCAACTTTGATCAATAGCGACAGGATACAGCTGATGAGTATTTTCTTTTAAATTTTGGTTTGATTTGATTTTTTAAAATAAAATTTAGCCCTTGCACCCATGCCCAACAGGCATGCGCCTTGCGCCCAAGTGCGTATCTCATGGTCTGCACCTCGCCTTGATATGCGAGGCGCACCTTTGACAACCTTAATTGTAATAAATTTTCTTGATAGAAAAAGTGATGACGGTTTACTTCTGCTACCCTGCCATCTCGGTATGGCTGTATGAAGGAATCAAGATTGTAATTGATCAAATTTGTAGATGTTCCTACCAGAAAACATGTAAGGTACTAGAACTCCTTCCTGGTTGAGCACATTATCCCATTTTTAAATTGATTTATCCTGCAGAAGCAAATTTTATGGCGAATGCCAGGTATATAATCTGTGATTTTAAGTCCAGTGGTTAATCGTATTCTTGTAATTTTACAGATATTATTGATTCTCAGAACAGGCTCGAGGATTTTTCATGCTGAGATTTGGTCAAGTTTCAAAGTAATTGTATGATATTGTGCTTAGAGAGAAAAGAGAAAAGAGAATGAGCAATTTTTTTAGTATTTGATGTTTCCTAGATGGTTCATGAAAACGAGACAATGAGACTGTTTGAAGATATTGTGATAGGAAGAAGAAAGTGCAACACCTTACATGATATAAGTAATTTTCTCATAAGACTGGGAGAAAGGAGAATCGAAAAGGCTTAAATAGACTGTGACTAACTTAGAGATAAGGGTAAAACAGATTAGTTACCGCAAAACCTTTTTAGGGAAGTGGTATTTTCCATGGATTCTATTTGTTTCGACGGCAAATGTGGCATGGTAAATGTTGCTTCAGCATGTAAAAACTTGATTGAAACTAGTTCTGTCTATAAGAAAGCAATATTGTCAAAGCATTTGTCTTGGTTCTACAAAAGGAAGAAAACTCATTGTCAAATGAAAAACTTATCGAAGAGCACTCATAAGCACATCCATGCGATATAGGGAAGAGTCAATAGAATAATGAAAATGATATCAGTCTGTGAGGTATGGGCCAAGATTAGATTAGCAAGGTAATGTCTCCTCATAAGGAGAACAAGGATGAACTGGTACAAATTGATGATAATGAAAGCAACCAAGTCAATCAAGGAGGCACGGAAGAGGTGTTGAAAAAATGAGTTGCATTCTTAGCTTTTCATATTGATATTGATTAACAATGTTTCTGTCTGTTCTGTGGTTTAGGTTTGCATTTGTTTTTCCTTTTTCATGCATATTAGCCCTGTTTTCCTTTGCTTCTGCACCTGGGCGTGAGAAGGTCCTGCATCCGTCTCACTTGTCCCCCCAAACTCAAACTTTCATGTTATGTGGCCTTGTGGGATTTTATGATGCCTTATTGTTGAACTCAAAATGGTTGAGGTCTTCCCATCTCATTAGGCTCTACTCCTTTTGAACCTAACGGTCAGATTAGAAGTTGAATGAATAAATAATGGAGATTGAATAACTATTTAAATCACCTGATATAATCTTTATCATTTAGCAACACTTAATTTTTCATTTTGTCAGTTGGGTTTACGGGGAGCCTAATAAGGTGAGAGGACCTTGACAGCACTATTCTGGTTGGGTCTCTCTCTCTTTGTCTCTCTCTCCATCCATTCATAAATGTAGATGACATCATGTACCTAGATCTCAGCATTTGATTATTATCAGTTTTTTTGTGATTAAAATAGAAATGCTTTCAATCTTTTATAAGAGATGCTCACTTCTGATTAGCTCGAGTGGAATCCTTGCGCATTGCTTGCTGCAGTTTTTGTTGGTTGGCATACTGAGAGGGAGGGGTTTCGGTATGTGGATTCCTTTCAGGGGTTCACTTCAGGGCCTTCAGAAGAATCTCACATATGAGTTTGTTGTGATTGTAGGAAAGAAGGAAAGAGGTATACATAGAAAAATGTGGAGTAAGGCAATAAAAATGATTTAAAATTGTTTTTATTCTCAAAAGATATTGCATTAAATTGCAATAAAAATTATTTAAAATTATTTTTACTCTCAAAAGATATTCTATTAAATTGATTGAAATAACGAAATTAATTCATATAGTAGACTCCACTTGCTTTGCAAGATTTGATTGAGCCAAACAGAGTTTAAGAATTGTATTCACATATCTAAGTCCAGTAGAGGGGTTTAGGATTTTGTTATTGTTGTAGCTAGCTAGTAACATGACCTGTCCGAATATTACATGAAAATGATCTTGATAATGAAAGGTTTTCTCTAACCTGCAACGAAATTATATTATTTACATTTACATTATTAAGTTAATGTTCCTCTCTCAATACCAGGAAGGAGTACAGATGACGGTGAATCCACGCACAGAGCTCGACAGGGCGAAGACGATTGGGGCCACCTGAGGTACTCAACCCAAGTCAGTTTCATTTCCTTACATTAATCTGTGAGTGATGATCATGCCAATTATTGGCAACGATGTCTACTCCTTTTTTACAATGATTTATTATTAAGAGCTGAATTGCATCTTGAGATGGGTAAAATCCTACGGCATTCTTGCTATGTTGATCAAGAAATTGCCACTCAAAACAGTTTATGAAGATGACTGAGATGGTTAAATCAATCCCAAATTCTTGCTATGTCTACTCCTTTTATGTTCATTTGTGTTTTTTTATTCAAAATATCAAATCTTCATTACTGAATTGTATTATTCTTTAATCTTAGTAAATATTAATTTTGACAAGATATATGTATTGAACTCATATGCTGAATTTTTATGGTTTTTTTAATATTATATTTCTTTATTATCATAATGGTTGAAATATTTTTAAAAGTAAAGGATGGTAGAGATTGTGATAATATTTATCCAATAAAAAGCATGCTTTTAGAAGCAGTATGATAATGTGCCTGTAGCTATTAAAGAAAGCATGGTTGCAGTCACTGCCTTGGGTGCGTTATTTACCGTTGATTTCGTGGGGCACAATTATATAATTAAGGAGACCACATTTTCTAAAAACCCAAAATCAATTTTGTTTTCTCTTTTAATTTAAAATAACATAACGGTTGATTTGGAGAGAGAAATACTTAGGTAGGCATAACAAATAAATCATAATTACATGTTTAGTCTCATGAATGGTGAAGGATAGTGATGCAGGCACGATCGATGACGGCTCCGGCAAGAGTGGAACGATGGCGTAGACAGAGAAGAGGACAGCGGAAGGGGAGATCAGCAGAGGAAAATTAGAGGGAAAGAAGGGAAAGGAAAACGACCGAGGTGCTAAAGGCCGAGGTCTTCAGGGCCGTGATGCAGAGAGAGAGAAGCAGGGAAAAGAGAGGGAGAGAGGGAGAGAGGAAAGCAGAGAAAGGGGAAACCAGGGAGATGGAGAGAGAGAGCATAGAGTGCAAATATTTCCTTTTTTTTCTCAGCACAGTGCCAAGCTGCTTATATACAGTAAGACTAGTTGCTGTAGTCCAATAACTAAAAGCAAAACAAATAAAACAAACATAATAGAAAATAAAAAATGAAGGGCACGTGGTTGAGTTGGTAGCAGTGGACTGATGTGGCCACGACGGTTATGTGGTTGAATCGATGTGTCTGTAATATTGCCATTCCCATCTAGAGGAACCTTGTCCTCAAGGTTGAGTAAGGAAAAATCCGCTATCTCTAACCGTAGCCGTTTTGATTCAAAGTAGTGAACCAAAGTTTTGGCAAGCCTTTGCCGGTAAGGTTTAGTAGGACCATTCAACAAAATAGCCCTGCTACTAGGTGAGAGGTTTCGAGTTAACTTCGAGACTCCAGCATGTTTCAAAGGTACATACACAACCTTAGCATACTCTTGGTCATGGCATTCAAAGTATCGGAAGGGGTTGGCCTTATGATCAGCACAAGTGATATTAGTAACAGTTGTCTTAACTTGTTGGAAGGGTCCTAGGATGGTCATTAGTCTGCTAATGGGTTGCACGGGCTGGAGAGCAATGATAGGTAGGGATTTGAACTTGCTGGATAGTGATGCTTCAGGGTCACCACTGATAGTGTGTACATTTTTCTCGTTATGGATACAAGCTAGAATATGCAGATCGCTGGACTCGTTGGGTATCATAACATATTTGTTAGAGACCCTGTATCCCCATGACGAACCATTTATTGATTGAATGAGGGGTAGAATTAATTTAGTGAGGGCCACAAGGTATATTATTGATTTCACAGCAAGGATCTTTATTGTGCCTTCGTAGCACTTGAGCGAAGCAAGTGATATGCCATGTGGCAAGGAAATGTTGATTGGCGTCACAACGGGTGATGGTTCTTTTGGCAATTCCCCGGAACCTTTGTTGCTATAAGCTACAGAACTCAATGAAACCTGAAACAGCAGCTCGGAATGACCAGTAGTTGCGGACGGCTCGTATCTAATTGGGAACAAGGATTGCTGAAAATTTAAATCGGAATCATTTTTGTTAGGAGAACCCGGTAGCTCTTCGAGTAACCCTCTCCCCATATTGATCCTATGTTCATTGTCTACTGCATTTGCTAGATCACCTTCAACGCAAGGAAAGGGCTGAGACAGGGAAGTTCCTTCTTGGTAATCCTGAGGTGTTGTCGATGAGTTCCTGCCGTCTACAACGATAGACGAAGTTGGCTCAGGTGATAAGGGTGGCGGCTTAACACTTGAATTAGTTATTTTCAATTCCCTAAATGCATCAGAATCTGGGTGGGAAGGAATGGTCATTGGCTGATTTAAGCTCATAGACCTCAAGTGGCTGGGCAGCTTCACATTGTGTATCTCACTCCAGTTAGCAATAAGGGCCTTATTAGCATAATGCGGTAGTAGATTCATGCGACTAGTTATTGGAGCAGTCATCAATTCCAGGGAGAGAAGACCGCAAAAACCTACTGGTATCGGGACAAGAGGGCAGCACTGAGAATGCTTCATTACGTCCAGATGATCATGAATACACGCAAGAAGAGCATTCAGTTGGTCAATGTACTCAACCTCGGTATTCTGTTCATCATTTTCAACGTTCTCCTTTGGGTTTTCAAGGGTCATAGCCTCAATGAAGACATCCCAGATAGACCATAAGCCTGGGCAATCGGCAACTTCTCTCATTGGCTGTTTAAGGGAAGTGCCCAATTCAAATTTGTCCCGCAATGGAAGGATTGATTTCTCTTCTATTGAGTTTGCATCCAAGCCATACCTCAAGAACACATCAACCCCATCATCCTCAGTTCCAGCACTAACATCGCAACCTAACTCCAGTCGAAACTTATCCAAAACTAGAAATGCCAAATATAGGAGAGCTGAGTGCGCAAATGGAGAAAAATGACGCAACAGAAAATCATTGTAATCTTTCAGTGCTTCGGGCATTGCTAAGAATTGTAACACCGTAGGCTGCTTCATTGGCGTGGTACTACCACACCTCTCATTTATATCACAATCTGTAGTATCTTCCTCAAGAGAAAAAGAGTCGTTGATTGCAAAAGTAGAAATACTCATAGAGTGGAGCAGTTCTGGCAACTTTTGGACAAAGAATCGACCAGCTTCTATTCTGTCCTCCACGAACTTGGCCCTGTCAAGTGCTCTAGGCAATGACCAAAGACGCCATAGCAATTGTTCTCGCTAGATATCATTGCAAGGCCCGGAGATGAAGCAATTTAAAGGAGTAGAAGTCATCAAACCTTGCATAGGAGTGGAGAGAAGCTTGAACACTGTCAGGTACGCTGCAACAATGAGGGTCTGGTGAGGCTTGAACAGCAGATTCTTCCAGGCCTCTGCCACAGTCGAATCATCAACGTTACTATAGGTGAAGCCACTCCTCAAACTCATCTGATTCACAGTGCTTGATTTCGTTCCCAGAAATGGTTCCGTTACTTCATGACACTCTAGATTTGCTTCAATGCGTGCTGCAGTAAAGTCCTTGGCGTGTGCTACAGTAAGACCTTGGTCTACTGAAGCTACTACAGTAAGCCCGCGGTTTGATACTGCTACAGTACTGCCGAGATGTATTTGGCCGAGATGATGAAGGGAGAGGGGACAGCGAGATGTGCAGTGGAGAGATACTGATTCGCCACTACCATCAATACTCGATACCTTCATAATCTCCTTTAACTTCTCAGTTGATTTAACACTTCCATTGTCCTTCTCGAATTCGGACGATGATGGATGTTGAAGGACTTCAATACCGGTTTGCTTAAAATGCTTGGTTGCAAACGAGTTGGCTGTGAATTATTCTGCTGTGTACGGGAAAGATGCCACGGCTTCCTGTTTCTCCTTTGAAGGCTTTGCGATGGTAATCTCCGTTTTCTCAAGTAGGTGAAGAGCGATTGTGGCGTTTGGTGGTGATGGTAGTTTCCTGGATAGAGCTTGGGTTGGGATTTGAAGATGCGGTAGTGGAATTGTGGTTGAAGATTGGCTGAACACAGTGTTGGTAGGAATTACTGACCAGTTTTGCTTGTTCGGTTGAGCGATTGAAGGATTCCATCAAGAGAGTATCGGATTTGTGCTTTGGTGGAAGCTTGGGCAACCATAGCTGCTGTGTGTTGTTGGACAGTCACCTGCACCTTCTTCAACTTCGTCGACAGCTTTGCGATGGAAGTTTCGAGTGCGTCAAGTGCGTGTTCTTTAGTTGTGAGCGCCATTTCCCCTGCCTTGTCTCAATGAAAGCACCAATGATGCAGGCACGATCGATGACGACCCCGACAAGAGTGAAACGACGGTGTAGACAGAGAAAAGGATGGCGGAAGGGGAGATCAGCAGAGGAAAATTATAGGGAAAGAAGGGGAAGGAAAACGACCGAGGTGCTAAAGGCCGAGGTACTCAGGGCTGTGATGCAGAGAGAGAGAAGCAGGGAAAAGACAGGGAGAGAGAGGGAGAGAGGAAAGCAAAGAAAGGGGAAACCAGGGAGATGGAGAGATAGAGCATAGAGTGCAAATATTTCCTTTTTTTTTTTCTCAGCACAGTGCCAAGCTGCTTATATACAGTAAGACTAGTTGCCGTAGTCTAATAACTAAAAGCAAAACAAACATAACAGAAAATAGAAAATGAAGGGCACGTGGTTGAGTTTGTAGTAGTGGATTGATATGGCCGCGACGGTTCTGCAGTTGAATCGATGTGCTTGTAACAGATAGTAATAAAATAATTATTTTTAAGAAATGTAATAAAATAAAAATAGAGTAGATAATTAATATTCTATTATTTAGTGGGTCACTTTTAATAGGTAGAAATTTAGATGAAAAACAATCATCACTGTTTGGTACTAACAAGAAAACTATCAAAGTAGTTTATGTTATGGGTTTTTTTGATTGAATATATAATTTTGATGCTAGTATGACATCATATCACATCCAAAATTATTATTCTATAAGAACCATTAATATGTAAACCCAAAATTCAAATTTATAAGAAACACTTGCAGTATTTCCTAATTTACTGACATCCTGTATCAGGCACAAGAGTTCTATAACTTAGATATGAAGCTAGAGAGCGGATTCTATTCCCAAGAAGGGAGATGATAAAAAGGAAAACACATATGACAATCAAATTCCCCGCTCCCTGTGATCTTGTAGTGCTGTGTAAGTGGCTAAAAATCGGTGTGCAGACATGCTGTATCAGCAGAAGGGCTGCTTAAAAGCCTTGACAAGATCGAGCGAGCGATGTTCTCGGCCACACCAGCACTTGTTTCCATGGTGCTTGCTGCACTCTCAAAAGCATTCACGTAGTATAAATGCAAATCATTGATATGTCTCCGGAGCCTTGTACTGCAGATATGCACCCGAGTCTATTTTAACTGTCTTCCCTGTAAACAACACACAAAAACTTCAATCCCAAGGGACTGATATTTGGGATTTGCCCTTAAGTAAGGGCAGTGATATAGGTCTTTTGTGGATGAGTTTGAAGGCACACAAGGTTTTCATTTCTCCCTTGCTTCAAGTAAGGAGTCATGGGTGGTTAAAAAATTACCTAAATATTTGATCGAGCAATGCATCATCCAACGGTTTTGGTGAGAACATCTTGTAAATGGCATCGCTTTCAGTGTGTTTCTTCAGAACTGATGTACAAGAGAAAGGAATGTTTGGATCCTCTATGGTGCCCACCAACTCCGGTACTTCGGAAATAACTTTTAGGCCAAAAAAATCCTTCACGCCGTACACCGTCAAGAAAAAGATCAAAACGTGGTTGATTAGTGAAGGTTAGAAAATTAAACATGAAGCAACATTAGGAGCTTCATGAATGAACATTGTCAACCACAATGAAAGAAATCAATGAAAATAGGGCAATCCGGTGCACGGAGACTTTGCTGTTCTGGGTTGAAAAAAGAATTAGATTATTTTTGGGTCTATTAGACGCGGTCTTATTTTTCATTATACAATAGAACGTTATAAAAAAGAAAGAAAGAAATACTAAATGTAATCTACTCATAGGATTCAACTGGCCCCTAATAAAAGTAGTGTGTGTGTGTGTGTGTGCTGCAGCTCTCTCTCTGGAATGGAAATAGGGGGTCTATATTGAATACTCAGCTCATACGGTGGGGTAGCTACTACTGCAACTTCACATGAGTAACTGTTTCCATTGCTAGAATTAAGCTCATAAAATTGCCCAAGATTAGAAATAGGCTCTATTTCTTCATGCAAGTGCAATTCAGAATGCAAAACTTCAGTAAGTCCAGCGGCTAATTTGCCAATTGCCACCTTCAACTGCCCATAGGTCACCACCGGAACCAGCCAAAGACACTGCTCCAGCCAATCCACTCATGCTGACACTCTGTCCGTAATTTATCCTTAACTTAAAAATGTTTTGCAGACTTCAATAGACAAAAACTTTTCTTTTAATTGAAATACTAAAAGTCAAGAAAGATGTAGAGAAATCTTGCAGTGACAAGCTCTTGTATAAGTAAAGGAGACAATCCGGCATCAACCAATTCCTCCTGTAATGAATGGGCAGTGAGATTGTACAAATCCGACCACTGAAGCATCTTTTCCAGTGTCAAAAACTGGCCTAGAATTGAAACTCTCATAATACTTCAAGAATTTATCCACCATACCCTGCACCATGAAGCCACACCATCAGGCATATCCATGAAGCAAGAGAGATCCCATGGTAGAGAAGAAGCTAAATGTGCCACAGCCAAAAAAGAAGAAAAAAATGAAGGGTTAAAAATCCCATCTGTTCATCCCAATGACCTCAATTCAATTAATTCAAAGAAACTCACCCTCCCTTTTGACCAATCTGAAACAAGAGAGAATTAAGAACTCTGGTGAGCTTTCCTTCATCTGATAAGGGGGATATGTCTGCTGAATAACAAGTTTGAGATAGATAGATGGATAGAGAATCCAAGGAAAATTCCCGTACTTGAAAACATAGAAAAGGGATTAAGCTTTCATGATCAGTGGCCTCTTTGACAGGTGATCATATCCTCTTTGGTCAATCCTATGTGGTATGTTTATACTTATTTCTCGTCTTAAGCTCAAAAAGCATGAGAATGCGTCTGAGAGTCTAAAACCATGGCTCTTACCTAACATAAGCTTTTAGGATACGGGAAAAGCAGAAATGACGAAGGCTTCTGTATGGACCATCGAAAATGGAAGGAAATCCACTTTGTTTTCCAGAAATTCTGGCAGCGATGAACTTCCACTTTCCAGTTCCATCATTGAACATAAGGGAGTCATGCACCAGGTAATCATGCTTGTTATTTTCAACATTTTGTGCTCCTTTTACTTCACTTTTTATATAGGGGTGGTAAATGAGATCATGAGCCCGATCTAAAACTATGCTAGGCCAGGGGATGGCCAGGCTGCATCATGTGAGACCAATCGTACCGTGCCTAACACGGGACATTACATACATACATATAGTTTGACCATTTGTTTTTTGATAAAATATGAAAATAAAAAAACTAAAACAACTATAAATACCCTTATACCCTCTTCACTTTCATACAATTTCTGTACTCTCTCTGTTTCACTGCTCTCTACTCTCCCATTGTTCTATAACAAGTGATACTGATATTACTATTATTTTAAAACTTAATTATAATTTATACTGATATTATTAATTTAAAATTTAATTATTAATTATGACATATAATTTTCTTAATTTTAATAGTTAAGGATCTGAAAAAATTATTTTAATACTTCTATACCAACTGATGGGTCTAGCTACAACACAAGCCGATCTAGTCATGGCGTGGGCCTATCTGACAACCAACCCATCTACTACGAACAAGCTAGGGAGGAGCAATGGCCTAGGGACGGGGAATAACCTCTGCGGCTAAGCCAATCACAGAAAAGTCCACCCCCACCTTAGCGATAGCAGTCTGGCAGCGTAGAAGATGTCGGCACAATAGGTCTCAACCAATAGTGATAGCGGTTAATCATGGGAAACCGCCGTGCCTGCTGACCAATGGTAGCCCAGCCTAGCCAACCCATGTGAGAAGCAACCTGGTCCCTATCGGCCACCGCTAGCAGTAGTCACGTCACCACCACAAGACATCTCACACGATGGTTCCCGTTAACACGCCAATGGCTGGCGAATCCTAGCAGAATATCTGTCATCAATCTTAGCGCCAAAGCCTTCTCCACAAAGCACCATAAATTTTCTCTCCCTTCACAAGACAGATGATCAAGCAATTCTTAATAAAGGCTACCCTCGAGCAAGACACAAGAGCCTAGAAAGAAACAAACTCTCTTTCCCTACACAGCTCTTTCTCTTCCTCACAAAACCACTCGCCATTGAGTGCATCTTAGTGAGCCACTCACCGAGTGCAATACATAGGAGCCAATCCTCCACCTCTCCAAGCTACTCACCACTGAGCACACTATAGGAGCTCAGGCCTCCTCTCACAATCCCCACGTATGTGTATCATTGTATTCTTTTGCATCATCCTTACATCTTTTTATTTTCTTGAAAAGTTTTTTGACTTAAACGTCGGATAATAAATTAGAAAGTGAGTCCCGCCAATCTTATGACCTCTTGTTTATAATTTATGGTGCATAGTTCTTGATTAATAGAGTTGGAGATCAAACTCACTCCTGTTCGACTAGCAGTGAAAGATCGAGTGGCTTCGTAATCCGTACTATAACCCAGACACTAGGGACGCATCATTGGCATCATCTATGGGAACGACGTAAAAGTTCAACCACCACACTCGTAACAACAAACATGGTCAACATAAGAGCATAGATCAGTGTGCTGCCTAGGGACACCACACTCGAGGCGACGACCCCTCTATGGGTAACCATGCTGGTGAGCGTTCCAATCCTGACATCTGCGTGCTGGTAGCCCAGATGAGAGATATATTCAAAATGCTCTAGAGAATCAATAATCGTCTAGATGTGCAATAATTAGGGGCTCCTGCCTCTAGAGCGCAAGTACCGGCTTATGATTGGAAGAGCTAAAGACTAAATCCTTCGGTAGAGAAGACCCTGCAGCTCGACGACTCCAGAGCCCAAGAGGCCTTGAACAGCAAGGCCCGAACATGACTGGAGGGTGTCCGAGCGACCAGACATGAGAGGAAAGCCCTAAGCGGTGAAACCATCGTTACTCCTATAATAACCAGAGGCCCTTGGCCCAAAGAGAAACCTCCTGCAATGCATGGCCACCATGAGTTGGGAGACGCACGACCGCGCACCCTTCTCCAAACCACTCAGAGTTGAGGACCTTCCTTAACGTCAAGAGGGTTGCGTCCACCACCTACATGGAGGAGAATGTGGAAAAGATATGACAGCATGTCTTTAGGAGCGATGCCGATGGGAGGGCCGCAGACCTGAGGAGGTCGCCCTTTGTGATGGAGATCTACACGCAGCTGTCCTTCACAAGTTTAGGATGCTGGCCCTCGAGCCATATGACAGGAGTACCGATCCGATGGACCACCTAAACCATTTTCACAAGCTACTGAGCTTCTAGGGCCTATGCGAGGCTACTATGTGCCAATACTTCCCGTTGACCCTCAAAGGGGACGCTTTCCTTTGGCCTCGAGTTAACTCTATTCCGGACATTCACAGAGCTCTCCGATTACTTCCTATCCCAATTCGCCTTGAGCTAAAGGGAGGTGAAGCAACCATGGCACTTGGTCTGGCTTCGGTAGTGATGAGATGAGAACATGAAGCACTCCCTGGCCCGCTTTAACGCCAAGGCACGAAGGATATTTGGGCTCACCAATCAGGTGAAACTCAATGCTTTCATTGCCACCTTTGAGCTAAGTGATTTCTTCAAGCACCTGGCCCACCTTAACCCACAGACTTTCCCGAAGGTCGAGGCAATCACCCGGGCTTACATTGCGGTGTAGAGGGCCAATAAAGCAAAGCGTCTAGAATGCACTGACCAGCCGTCGGAGAGGCCAATAAACAAGAAGAAGAGGAACGGGGACGATTATCGTGCTCAAGAACTGTGAAAGTAGTTACGAGCGGAGCTAGGTTCTTTGAAAGAATTTCAACTGCAGGACCTGACCCCTCTGATGGACACGCGCACAAATATCCTGATGCAAATTCAGAATGAGAAGCTCCTAAAATGGCCCAAGGTGCTGAAGAACCCAGAGCCAGGGGATTAGACTTTACTGTCACTATCACTGGTCTTTGCGTCACAAAACTGAGGACTGCTGGACCTTGCAGAGGGAGATCGAAGGTCTGATTCGTTGGGGGCATCTGACAAGATTCCTGCGAAACCTGGGATAAGCTCCCACAGCAAAAGAGGAAGACACACAGGAGTAGCGAGGAATCGAGTAATGGTCGGGGTTGTCAACATGGTAACAACCAAGCCGGCAAAGGGTAACACCCTAGACCGTCGAGAGAACACTTCTAGCAGCAAGAAGCCGAGGGTAGGGGTTAGGACTGATGTCATTAATTTTAACAACGATGATATAATACATATAATGACCTCTTATTCTGACCCTCTGGTTGTATTCGCCATCGTCTCGGACAATACTATATACTACTAACTAAAATAAATTTTTATTGATAATGGAAGCTCTCGCAATTTGTTATATTTTGATACTTTCTTTAAGCTTGAGTTGAAAAAGAGCCAGATGAGGCCCACAGAAGGATCCCTGTACAGCCTGAATAATGAGCCAATACCCGTACAAGAAACTGTCCAACTGAAGGTTATGTTGGAGACATACCCACGCACGGCCTCTTGGATAGTCACGTTCTTAGTCATCGACCCTCCGTTTGTCTATAACGCAATCTTGGGACGACCATACCTAACCTCTTTTGAGACAGTGATGTTGATTCCACACCTAAAGATGAAGTTTTCGATACCATGCGATGTCGGAGAAATCTTGAGAGATTAGGTAATGGGCCGAATGTGTTACCTATCCCAAGTCACTCCAGTGACCCCAAGCTAGCCAATTGGAGACCTTGACTTGTGAGACGGTGCCACCCTGTAGTAGATGCAATTAGGGGAGTCAACCGATGAGATTCCTTTGGACCCCCATGAGTTAGAAAAATGCGTACACATCAGTAGCTCCCTTCTAGGTCCTGTCCACGACCAGCTCGTCCCCTTCCTTAGGCAAAACGCCAACGCCTTTGCGTGGACTCCTGCCGACATATCAAGGATACCGACTGTAGTAATAGTCCACAAGTTGAGTTTCAGTCCTAGTTATAAGCCAATCTGGTAGAAATGTAGGAATCACTCGGTCGAAAAACTCATCATCATCCATGAGGAAGTGAAGAAGCTACTCAATGCGGGGTTCATTATGGAGGTCCAATACCTTGATTGGTTGTCAAACGTTGTCCTCATCAAGAAGAGTAACGAGAGATGGTGGATATGCGTAGACTTCACCGACATGAACAAGGCATGCCCGAAGGACAACTTCCCACTACAAATGATCGACCGACTGGTAGACCCCACTTTCGACCACGAGCTAATAAGTTTCATGGACGCTTACTCAAGATACAACCAGATTAGTATGAGCTCGAAGGATGAGGAGAAACCTCCAGCTGGTAGACCCCACTTCGACAACCGATTGGTTGTTGAACATGGTCCTCGTTAAGAAGAGTAACGAGAAATGACGGATGTGTGTAGACTTCACCAACATGAACAAGACAAGCTCGAAAGACAACTTCCCACTATCGAGAATTGACTGGCTGGTGGACCCCACTTTCAGCCACGAGCTGATAAGCTTTGTGGACGCTTACTCGGGATATAACCAATTAGTATGGGTTCGAAGGATGAAAAGCACACCTCCTTCATGATGGACTAGGGAACCTATTGTTATAAGGTCATACCTTTCGATCTGAAGAACACCAAAGCTACCTAACAGATGGTAAACAGGATGTTCGAAACCCAAATCAGTTGGAACGTGGAGGTGCGTGTAGACGACATGCTCGTTAAAAGCAAAGTCACTAATGACCACATTCACGATTTGAGCTAGACCTTTGAGATTCTTTGAGTGTACCAGATGAAACTCAACCTGGCCAAGCACATTTTAGGAGTGACATCTGAAAAATTTCTAGGTTTCATAGTGTTCTAGCAGGGTATTGAAGCGAACCCCAAAAAGATAAAGGCCATCCTTGACATGAGTCCTCCCTGGACCGTGAAGGAGGTCTAGAAACTCACCAAGAGGCTCGCCGTCCTCTCCCGATTTCTAACGAAATTGGCAGAGAAGTACTTGTCATTCATCAAGGCTTTAAGGGGGACCAAAACATCTAGGTTTCAGTGGACGACTGAGTGTGATGTTGTGTTCCAGGAGCTTGGGGAATATCTCTCCCATCCTCCTCTCCTGACTTCGCTTCAAGAAGGTGAAAAGCTATACTTATATCTCGCAGTTTCTAGCATGGCGTTGAGCTCAGTCCTGATCCGGTAGCAGTCCAACATGTAGTGACCTGTGTACTACGTTAGTAAGGTCTTGACCGACAACGAGAGTTGCTACTCGCATGCTGAAAGGATTGTGCTAGCCTTAGTATACTCCGTCCGAAAGCTGCGGCCTTACTTCCAGGCAACAAGATCATCATCCTGACTATCCATCCCTTGAAGGGAATATTGTAGAAGTTGGACACCTCCGAGCGACCGGTCGAGTGGGCTACAGAGTTGGGTGAGTTCGACATGGAATTCTGACTATAGCTAGCCATGAAGAGTTAGGCTCTCACGGACTTCATAGTCGAGACGGTGACCCCAATTTTTGGTGTCTCTGACCATGCCGGAGATACGGATAAGATGGATGTCCAACGTGGACCCTAAATGTCGACAATCCATCAACACTGGCAAATAGCGGAGCAGGTGTGGTTTTGCAAACCCCGGACTGCCTCGGGTTTTTAGCCACCAATAATGTCGCCGAATATGTGGCACTCCTTGCTGGATTTCAACTTGCCAAGGAGTGCTCGGCCAGGTCGCTTATAGTCTGTAATGACTCCAAACTAGTCATCAACTAGTTCCAAAGGATCTTCGAAGCGTCCAACCTACAGCTCAGGAAATACCTTGCCAAGGCAAGGGGCCTGATTTGGGCGTTCGACCGAGTTAAAGTAATCGATGTTCTTAGGGAGGAGAACTGGAAGGCTGACCAGCTGGCAATAGCGGCGGCTAGCAGCTTAGAACAATACTCCAAAGACATACAGGAAGTCCTAACCTTCTCAAGCATTGCAACCCCAAGGGGGAGGTGCTGCAAGTGGCCAATGGTAACAATTGGATAACCCCGTACTAAAAATACCTGATTGATAGCACCCTGCTAGAGAACTTGGATGAGGCCAGGAGTGTGAGGAAGGCAGCAGGCTGGTATACTCTTGTGGATGGAAGACTGTACCACCGGGGGTAGTCGATCTCCTACATGAGATGCCTCATACCGGAAGAGGCTGACTACGCGCTGAGTGAGATGTACCTTGGCGTTTGCGGCTCACACATAGGAGGAAAAAACCTAACCTTCAAAGTAATGAGGCAAGGCTTTTTCTAACCCTCGGTAAAGTGCGACGCCATGGAATTTATGAAGAAGTGCGAAAGCTGCCAACTCTACAGGAGCATACCTCACCAACCGAATATAGAATTGTAAGCCCTCCAGTCAACCTAACCGTTTGTACAATGGGGGTTTAGCATTAATGGACCTTTACCCGTGGCGTCCGGACAAAGAAAGTTCGTTATAATGGGCATCGAATATTTCACAAAGTGGGTGGAAGCGTCTCCATTAGTATGGATAACTGAGTAGAATGCAACAGAGTCCATTCGTCAGAGTATCATTTATCGGTTTGGGATTCCTGAGGTCATAAGGATCAACAACAGAACCTAGTTTATCGATAAATGATTCCCGAGGTCATAAGGAAACTATGAACCTAGTTTGTTCACATCTCTGTTGCCTATCCGTAAGCCAATGGACAGGTGGATGTAACAAACTAAACGCTACTGCATGGGTTGAAGACCAAGCTAAAAACGCCAGGGGCTCTTGGGCCAATGAGTTGCCATCCATTCTTTGGTTATATAGGACCACCCAAAGAGAGCCGACACGTGAAACGC
Source organism: Nepenthes gracilis (assembly GCA_033239525.1). Classification (NCBI taxonomy): domain Eukaryota; kingdom Viridiplantae; phylum Streptophyta; class Magnoliopsida; order Caryophyllales; family Nepenthaceae; genus Nepenthes; species Nepenthes gracilis. The sequence goes on from BSYO01000007.1 coordinate 18,843,430, forward strand.
TCTTTAGTCTCTAATATGGAACTGAAGCAGTCGTCCCAGTGGAAGTAGGTCTACCTAACCTTCAGGTAGAGAACTTTGACCCCCTTAGCAACCTTAAGAGGCTCAGGGAGCACCTTGACCTACTCGAGGAGCATCAAAGTGTAGTACACCTTCGGATTGCAGCGTACCAGTAGCAAATTATGCAGTACTATAATAAGAGGGTAAGAGCTTGCCAATTCAAGGTGGGGGACCTCGTCCTATGGAGCATAGAGGCAATCGGCAAAACCACTAATAGGAACAGCTCTCTTCGAACCAAGAGGGACCATTTCTCGTCTTGACAATTCTCCAAAATGATGCGTACAAGTTATGTATCCAGGATGGCATGCTCGTCCTAAGGACATGGAACACCGCTCACCTTAAGAAGTACCACAATAAGCTCCAGTCGAGCCCAGATAAGCACCACATGCATCATTCCGAATGCTTGTAAATGTATCACATTTTTAATTAATAAAATTATTGTTGATTCGTGCATACTTGTCCTTGTGAATGCATGCGTGTTTGTCATTTCACCAAATCAAGTAACCTAAATTGCCCCTAAATCAGGCAGGATCCATTCTGGCCTGTTTCACCACCCACTGATGGTCAAGAAACCTCTGCCCTGAGTCAAGCGGACCACGAATAGTTAAATTTTAAATCTTGGTTCCGCACCAAGCAGCCCAACCGCGGCCGAAAAACTAGTCTTGTGGGGCTCTTGTAGCTCCCAACTAAACGGCCACTAAAACCTTATGCGGTTTCTACAGCGGGTGTGCAATGACTTCCTTCCAACAGAAAGAACACCCTCAGTCAACGACGGCTAGCGGATTAGGACCAGATGCACATGGGCAATGATGTCCTTGGATAGGACCAGCGCCAAATACGGTAATGTGTAGGTGACGACCTACGACTCTATCAGGACCCGGCTGCTGTAGCCATGAAACCCAGCTGACCCTAATGAGGCTCATCTGCGAGCGTGCAATGACATCCTATTTACGGGATAGAAAACTCCACAGAATTAAGGTGCCACGACATTCTCTTCCCAGGGGAACGAGCACCGCCAGGCAGACGCACCCTAGACAAACCCGGCGACGATAGCTACAATGCTTAGCTGGACAAACAAAGAGGAAACAGTTCCGGATGGAAACACAAGCAAGTAGCCACAAAAGTCGTAACGATCCAACTGATTTCATTGCAACAAGTTCTGGATACACAAGCAGGCCATCCGTCCAATACAAAAAGAAAGAGAAGGGAAGAGAAAATGAGCCTAGCGGTCCGGAGAAGGCTGACTCAGCAGCTGGTCACCACCCTGTTGGGAAGACGAAGGCTCAGCCATCTCTTCAGGAGGGGCAAGCAAGTTAGACCTCTGGGTTGCGTTATCATTCGTCGAGTGAAACAAAGAGACGGGAAAGTCTGGAGCCACCAGCTACACCACTCGCTAGTAGAGATGAATATCATCTCAGTAATTGGCCTCTAGCACCTTCCTAAGCTCCTCTACCAGAATGGAGGCTGTCAACTGGCCCTTAAGTTGGAGGCAATGTCCGCGAAGAAGATAATATTGTTCATGGAACTTGCAGAACGACCCCTCGGGGAAAGTGATCTTCTCCTCTGCCAAGCGCAGCTCACCCTCTAGGGTCTCGACTGGCTTAACCACCGCTCCGTGTTTCACCACATTGACATGCCCTCAAGCCAGAAAGCCAATGGCAACCGAAAGTTGGAGAGCCGTCTCCTGAATCTATCGGTAGAAAGCATGTTAGAATGATAGAGATGAAAGTAGAAAAAATATAAAGGAACACTAAATGAGTACCTCCGCGAAAGAAAGACCCTCGGAGAAGGACATCTCGGGCCAGCCTCGGGTAACTCCACAACCTCTTCAGCTCCAGCAGATGTGACGCCTTCGGACTCTGGGAACTCGAGGGCTAGCGTCGCAGTTTCCTCCATGACGTTCACATCAGCCATCACCTTTTGAGCCCCCGGCTCTGAAGGGTCTGAAGGATGTGCCTCGATGGCCTTGCCTGCTTCAGAGGGAGGCGCATCGACGGTGACCATCTCCCCCAAGGGAGGCTCTTCTACAACCTCAACTGCCTCAAGAGGAGGCACGTCGACAGCGTTGATCGCCTTGGAAGGAGACGCCTCTACAATCTCGGTGTCCTCGATGACCACCATGATCTCGATAGCCCCATCGGCCGAGAAGACATCCTCCGCCATGGGAATATTGCTGAACGGCTCCACCATATGGATGGGAGACTCAAATTCTCTGATGTCAACCTCCAACTTCGGCCCGACTGCGGCCTTCGATGTCGGCTTGGCTATGACATTTTCCTCAAGCTCGGTTGGCGTGTTCGCCAATGGCTCCCCCAACAAAATTCCGGGGTCAACCGGGACTCCGTATTGCACCAATACGGGTGCAAAAATCGGCTTGACTTCGGCTCCAACAGCACCGAATTTGAGGACCGATGCAGGAGCTACTATGGTCACAGTACCCTCAGCTCTCCCTGAGCTAGACGCCTAACACAAGGAGGAGGAAAAAGTAGAACTTGCCCTCTCAAAGTACTCTTGAATTGCCACACCCGCTGCAGCGCAGCCTCGTCCTCTCCAGAAGAAGTAAACTCCGAAGATATGCCGTAAGAGGAGTAACGCCGCTTTGACAGCCGACCTGAAGGCTCTAGAATTATTAATGTCCCTAGCCTCCTTTGGCCCGCAGACTTTTCCTCGGGGGCCGGCCCCCACACTATCGCAACAAAGGCCTCTAAGGTCAACCAGTGTCCCTTCTCCCGAAAAGTGTTGGCGCTGGCCAAGATCTCATCCACCAGAGGTTTCTCTTGAGCTTTCTCACTCTCTTCCAAAGGTCTGGTGATGCCGAGCCAGACCATCCTCCACTTGTTGGAAGCGACCCAATCGGAAGGAGTCGTTGAACAAAAGAAATGGTCATTCCAATACTTGATCGAATTAGGATTCGCCCCTCTGAAGTTAGAACCAGGGCAGGGAGACAAGAAAATCTAGTCAGCCTTTTGGGAGAAGGTGAAGATCACTCCCACTGATGTGGTAGTGAATCTGCAACCATGACAGCGGGAGAAGATGCAGAGTGACACTAGGTACCGAACGGCGTTGAGCATGAGTCTCTGCACCGGCACCCCCAAAGTTGTAAGGATCGCATACAGGTCCGACGGCATTAGGAACTGAAGTCCACCCTACAGATGGAACTTGTAGACAGTAAGAAAGTCGTTCGGTGAAGAACAAGCCCTACCATCTTCATCGGTAGCAGGAACACCGTGTCCCCTGGAACCTTAAACTGGGAAAGTAACAACTGAACATTTTTAGCAGTGAGGATCGAGCGCATCCTTTTGACGTCATCAATGGCCATGGTTAGAAGGGAAGAAGTAGGAAATATTCGAAAAGAAAGGAATTGAAGATGAAGGCAAAGTGTGGGAATGGCGAGAGGCACACGGTTTAAATAAGCGAAGGCCCTAAGCTAGAAATGACATCGCAGGGAAAACGAACGGCCACCCTCATGAAGGCAACTATGGGTGTCAGAACCGCAAGGCATCACGACACACTTCTTCTAGCTGTCATTTAAAATGGCCTGACGCCTCGGATTCCCACCCACCAGCCATGATGCTAGTCAGTCGAACCATCATGTCAGCAATAAATACAGCACTCAGACTCCAAAAGTGCCAGCGTTGTCAGCCGAAGCAGCCATCATAACGGCACATGGTCCCACCAAGAGACTCACGACCTAACAATACAGCAATTATCACACGATGTAACTCAGGACAGGATGCGGATCATGCACGACCCAGGCTAGCTTGACGATGTTTTTCCCGATTGGCCTCCTAGCCAAGCGTTTAGGACGGCCAATCGAGAAGCTAGTCGTTGGATAACTGAGCCGCCGAGCGTATGGTTCGTCTGATTGTCAAATACTGGGTCACATACGATGGTACAAAGACACCTTAATCATCAAGTCATAGTAGAAGATAAAAGGACAAGATTACAAAAACACAAGATGGAGGAAAATACTCAATGGTTCCATTCATTAGATTCTTTTACAAAGTATAAGGCTTACAATAGTAAAAGTACATAGTAGAAAAATACATGGAGCAAGAAATCGACGGCGTTTGCTCGGAAACGGTTCCAGGAAGACATCTGCAGGGAGGGCAGCCGCGGGTGAATCACCATGTGGACCGTGTCTACCTACCCATGGAGCGTGCCAGACCAGAAACCAGGAGCAGTAGGAGGCAGGTGGGAAGCAATTCTCTAAAGCAGAAACAAAACACCACCGCCAGCATCAAAGAAGCTTCTCACCCGGAGACTCCACCTCCAGTAAGCTTTGGTGACGACACCCAGAGAAAAGATCAAGGCAAGGCCACTTCCGCAGATCTGAGGAGGATCACGGAAATGCCTACCCCAAGGGATCCCTTCGGAAGAGGACGTCTGAATGCTGGCCGGAGGAGGAATGGAAAAAAGGGACTGTACTATCGAGCTACCAAGCATAGCGGCACAAGAACAGCCAGAGTAGGGTCCGGGTGGCACAAGAACAACCGAAACGATGACAACACTGTAAGTGACAAGCGCGTCTTCAAATTTTCTAGAACTCCATCCAATCCCAGTGCGAGGTTTTGGGAGGCCCAAGAAAAGTTCGTACTCCCACATCACTTAGTTGGCGTGAAGATGAACCTTGAAGCAACAAATAAGAAGATCCTTTATTTATAACCATGGTAGAAAGGTGGCGAGCTCCCGGTGAAAGGACGCATTCGCCAATTGCTGGTAAGGAATCGATTCAGGCCTTGGTTCAGAGTAAAATCTTTCCAAACAGAGCATTGAATCCCCGTGCCATCGTACGGAAGGCTATAAAGCACCTGGGAAAGGGACGTAGCTCTTGGGAACTAGCAACTAGGGCGCCTCGGGAAGAGGAATGTGAGCAAGCTCAACAGGCGATGTCCCATCATTTGATATACAGGAGACTAGAAAGGCCCAGCTCCCCGGCATGGGAGCTAGTGATGGGTCTAGCCACAATACGGGCCTATCTAGTCATGACTCAGGCCTATCCGACAACCAACCTATCTACTGCGAACAGGCCAGAGAGGAGCAACGGCCCAGGGATGGGAAATAATCTTTGCGGCTCAGCCAATCACAACAAAGTCTACCCTCCATCTTAGCGATAGCAGTAGGGCAATGCAGAAGACGTCGATGCAACAGGTCTCAGCCAATAGTGATAATGGTCGACCATGAGGAATCGTCGTGTTTGCAACCAACGGTAGCCCAGCTAACCCATGCAAAAAGCAACCTGGCCCCTGTCGGCCACCGTCAGTCGCGATAACGTCACCGTCACAAGACGACATCTAACATAATGGTTCTCGTCAATACCCCAACAGCCGGCAAATCTTGGTGAAACACTTTTCATCAGTCTTGGCGCCAAAGCCTTCTCCACAAATCACTATAAATTTTCTCTCCCTTCACAGGACAGGAGATCAAGCAATTCTCAGTAAAGGCTACCCTCAAGCGAGACACAAGAGCCTAAAAAGAACCAAACTCTCTTTCCCTACATAGCTCTTTCTCCTCCTCATAAAACCACTCCTCGTCAAGTGCATATTAGTGAGCCACTCACCGAGTGCGACACATAGGAGCCAGTCCTACACCTCTCCAAGCCGCTCACCGTCGAGCGCACTACAAGAGCTCAACTCTCCTCTCACAATCCCTGCATATATATATCATTGTATTCTTTCACATCGTTTTATATCTTTTTATTTTCTTGAAAAGATTTCTGAGTTAAATGTTGAAAGATAAATCAAAAAGTAAATCCCGTCAATTCTCTGACTTTTTATTTGTAAGTTGTGATGTACAGGTTCCAGGTAAATAGAGACAGAAATCAGATCCGCTCCTACTCGACCAGTAGTGAGAGATTGAGTGGCTCCCTAATATGTATCATAACCCAGACCCAGGGACGCATCACCAACTATGCCACATACTAATAGTGATTTCGAAATACCAGAATCACAACCTACTCTAGATACAACTACTCCTTCTAGTTATGATCATTGTTCTAGAAAACATTCTAATAGTGTATGTTAACTTTTTAAAATTAAATTTGTTGAGGATTAAAAACAGTCTGTTTGTATAAATAAAAAATAAAAAGATTATATTTATAAAAGTTGTAAAAGTATCAAATACTCAGAGCGACGCATGAAAAAATATAATTGATAACAATTATCGATTCAAATTAAACTAATATTTTTAAGTGATACATAGTTAGGAGTTTTTTTCAATACAATTAGAAGCCAAATTAGGAAGGATTGCCATAATATATTATACACTTGGAGAATTCTTTTCTTATGGCGGAACACTACGAGTTTAAAATGTATGTGTAGAAATGCTTGCAATCCAAATATGTGAAAATATTTTGACACATTATTAAAGGTGATACTATCCATCTTTTTTTACAATTTTAATAAAAATTAATTTTAAAATTAATACAAATAAAATCTCATATTTTCTTGACTAGTGATGTAGGGTCATCATATAATAACTTACTTTATAAATATATTACCATACAAAAAAATATTGATTTAAAAATATTTAAGGATTTACACGCTATTTTTATAATTTTTAAAGTAATTAATATTATTGCCAATGAATATAAAATATTTAATAAGATTTTTTCTACTATTTTTAATAAATCTTCAAATAATAATGCCGCTATTTTTTTATTTAAATGACAATTTCTTTTAATCTTAAATGGTATATTATTTTATGCAAAAATATACACGTCATGTTATTAACATTTGTGTTAATAATATTTTAGAGTTTATTTCTTTTTATGTGAAAAATTAAATAATATTGTTTAATTTATCAGAACATCCTTTTTTGGAAATGGTAGCTTTTGACATTATATAGATAGAACAAATTAATTTACAAAAAAATAAAAATTAACTGTACAATACAATAAAACTTTATTTATATGATGTTGGACACTGTGTATATTTTTTATTCTATTTTAACCATATTCTACAGCAAAAATATTTTATCAGCCAAGTCGATTGTAGATATCGATCGAAAGATAATTGAATCGATTAAATATTTTTTAGAAATAATTTATTTTACTCCTTAAAATTTACAAGTACCCATTACACATTATAAAATTTACTGTTGAGTCAATTGTTGTCATCTAACGACAACTTTAGGTTTTAGCAAAATTATTATGATTTTTACTGTATAATAATGATGATAGTGATAAATATAAATTTTTTTAAAAAAAAAATTTAAGTAAATAGTCAATTGTATTAAAAATAACATATTTAATAATATTATATTTAAATATATATTTTAAAAAAATTAAAATATTAAAGAAATCTCCAATGTTAGCCTGTCTCGCTATAATTATGAACCCCTTTGTGAATTTATATGATTATATATCAATCTTGAGAAATTCTATGCCAACATGTGGATGATCGATAGCACAGGAGAAATGAATGTGTGCGTACATTATAACTTGTATGTAATGTAACCTATAAGCACCAGAATTAATATCGAAATTATCCAATCCAGCAGTAGAAGCAAGCAGTAGCACCAGAGGTGGTTTGGGATCTCTAAAGATGAGATTTGATTTTTGTGGAACAAACTCGACGTAGATGACAATCAATTAGTAAAAATATAATATCGGATGAACTTATCCACTATTTGCGACCTGACCATATTTTTAACTTTGTAAGCAGGTGATTAGAATTTAAAATTTTGATCAATAGAAAGCTAATAAGCACATATTTCTTGTACTTACATCAATTGTAAGAGATCTCTTAACTTCTCCGGCTAGTAAAATGTCATTTGAGTCAAGCTTTAGCACCACAAGCCGAATAGTTGATGAAAAAATAAATAGGATGATATCGAAGATAATAAAAATGTGCATTTTCTTTAAAAGTTGATTAAATATAAAAAAATTACATCAGAAATCCGATTAATTTATGTTCTAGTGAAAACGATTCCAGACATGGTGGTAGCAACACAAGTGGAAGTATAGGTAATAAAAATTTATAATAAGTGTAATTTTTTGTTGTAATATTAAATATTTGACGCAATAAATAGAATATGGCTTTTTTTTATAATATTATATATATTTTATTATTTTATATCATATTTTTTTAATTTTATTTATTAAAAAAATATATTTGTGTCTATTATGACATGGCATAGTAACCCGTAGGCCACCCGTGAAATTGGGCAATGAACAACTCTTAGCATTGCAACGCAGCAAACAGGAGTAAGAGCTAAAAACCTCAAGCACACACCAACGAATACTCAAACCACGAGTGCACACTCTCTCAAAACTGCTTCTTGTCAAGCGTATTTCTCAAAGTTAAGACCTCCAATACACACTCAGTCCCCTCTCCTTTGTGCATCCATGCATTACTTGCATCATTCATCTTTTTCTTCATCACAGAAAGTACAATTCTCGCTATTCTCTGACCTCTCATTGATTTGTTATGATGTGCAGGACATAAGTTATCTGAAATAGAGACCAAACTCGCATCAGTTTGACCAATCGAAAGAAATTATGTAGTTTCCTAATTCGTATAATAATTTGGATTTAAAGACGCATCAGTAAGTATGGTGTAGCTCACTTTTGCAAATGCGAATAAAATTAACATTTTATTACAAATTTATTTTAATGAAATAGTTATTTAATTATATATTTAATTATAGATTCAATTGTATTAAAATTATTAAAAATAAATATAAATACAATTTTATTTTAATTTTTATTTTCTTTATTTACTCTCTACATCCAAAATAATAATTCGATATAACTAAATATATAATTAAGTATACAAATGATATTATTTTTATATAAATAATAATTTGGTTAGAGAATGGGCCCGGTGTGGTTAACTCATTTAGTGCTCGGCCTTGCCCGTTGGTGTGTTTTCCTTATTAGAGTCGGCCTTGGCATTGGGCTTGATACAGATTTCAAAATTTTTTATCTCTATAAATAGATGCATTAGATCTACAATTATAAATTTAATTTTTATTATTGTGTCCAGATTAGTTAAAAGTATCCAAAAAAAAATATAATATATATTTATTAATTTATTAAAATAATTAAATATTATAACTATGTATGAGATGATTAAACTTTAGTAAAGAAATGATTTTCTTAATGAGTTTAATATTTAATAAAACAAACTACGTTTAAATATTTAACAATTGATGAATTAATTATATATTTTTATTATAAATGAAAAAATTATCCATCGTGTGAGCGCGTGTGCATTTAAGGGGATGGTTTTTTAGATAGATATAAAAGTGTTGCGTCCCGGGTCCGTGCTTACCGTACGGATTAGGGGGCATTTGGATTCCTCAGCGCGCGGCTGCGTCAGTCGAAGGGTCCGGTTTCCGTCTCTATGAACCTGGACCTGCACAACACAAACAACGAACAAAAAGTTAGGGGTCCGGCAGGATTTCTCCCACCGAGGCCGCTCCGATGCTCAAGTTAGCAAATTCCCGCAATGAACGGAAACGGCGCACGCTAAAGGGCGATGCGCGGATGGATGCTGTGAAAGCGTAAGAGATGCTCGTGTAATGGTATGGAGAATACAGTGAGCAGGTTGAGGAAGGCCTGGCTTTCTTGGTGCACCGCAACGGGTGGCTGATTTTCCCGTAGTCTGAGTAGACGTGGGGTGAGTAATCGTGAGTTAGCTCGTGCCAGACGGAAGTGAGTCAATCCTCAATTCCAGCTCGTTACTCTCTTGCGACCAAGTCGAGAAGAAGGGAGCTCAGAGCTCGTTAGTTGAGTTCGAATCGTGATCGGAATCAGAATTCAGAAAGAAGTTCCCCTTCCCTATGGGGCGTGAGGGCTCTTATAGGCCTCTGGGTGCCAGAATGCCGGTTGCGAGGGCTTCCGCGCCGCTGGTCACTGTTGTGGGCCGTTGGTCATGTCAGTTGTCCTCTAGCCGTGGTTGGCACGCTTCTGAGCGTTGCCGGCCATGCCTAATTTTTTCCTGAGCGGGGATTGGTTGGTTGCCTGCAGGCGGCTGCGGGATCCGTTGGCGCTGCACCAACCACTCCTCTATTGGCTAGCCTTTTCGCCCTTTCGCCAGTTTCTCGGCAACCAATTAAATGCGTTGTAGGGTTCCGTTGCCTTCTGCTAGCATGGGCTCTGCACGCGTCTTCCGACTTTTGGGATGGGCTGGCCATCTCACGTGGGCTTTTGGACTTTTCACGGGTCAAGGAATCATTCGTGGGCTTCAAAATTCCTCATGGGCGAGGACATGGGACCCAACAAAAAAGAAGTCTTTAGATTTGAAAGTGTGCTTAATTATAACCTCTCTTATTTTTCCTATATAAAGAGTAATTTATTTTTCATATTTAAATATACTTATTTTTAATAATTTATTAAATAATTAAATATTATATTTTGCATATTTTATTATGTTTAATTGAAAAAAATATTTTTTAATTGGTTTAATTTTTATAAAATTTAATAATATTTAAGTTATTAAAAAATCGACAATCTTTATATCTTATAAAAAGCTTCATTACGCATCATGTGTGTATGATTAAAGGGCGATTTTTTGGGGTAGGCATAAGAGAGTTTTTTTCTTACATAAAATTTAAATTTCAAAAATTACCTATATGACCTTTACAAAATTTTATAACTCTCATTAAACTAGAAAGACCAATGATGAATAGGGAGAAATAAGTTCAAGTTTTTTCAGAAAAATGTAAGCATGGATCATGTTATACTATTAATATTTATTTTAGAATTAATTAATTATAAAATAATATAATAATTTGACGATATATAAAATAATTATAAATCTCACGGCTTTATAGGGCTTATTCGATGCTTGTTCTTTAAAGATAAGATCACGTACATGAAATTAAGCAAAAACCCATAAAGTAAAGACGGAGATTCTTCGTTATAAAAAGACAATATAATAAATATTGTGACATTAAAATAAGGTACAATAATTCTCAAAAAGAAATGAAACATTTTATATCATCACCGCCACTGCCACCGCCACTGCCACCGCCGGCACTGCTGCCACTGCCACTGCCACTGCGCCACTCCTTGTTATACTATAGTGTAGATGTTAGTAGAAATAAAAGTATTTTCCAAAATGAAGGGAAGGGAATTGGTGAAAGTTTAATAAAATTACAGAAAAGGGGGAAAAGATCCTCAGCTTATAAGTTACATGGACAATTCAAATTGTGTGACACATTATAATATTTGTAGGACCTAATCTTGAATATATTATGATAAATAAAATTATCATTTTCTTTCTCTGTAACTAAAAGTAATGAAATTAATCAAGATACACAATAACATAAATTGAAAACTTGAAAAAAAAAATAATAAACAGCACTAATAGCACCACATAAGAATTTAGAGATTTTTATGTGTAAAGTCCTTTCAATTTGAAGATGGAAAAAAAAAAGATACTAAATTTTGTAAAATTCTTCCACTATTATTAAGAATTATTCGGTACATGATAGGGTTGGGGTGGGCTCCATCTATTACAGAAATAGAGGGGCTCGTTATTTCAACCTTAATTGTATATTTTTAAATGTATGATTATGATCTAATTATTTTAAAATAACTGATTTAACATATTCTTAATTTAAAAAAATAGTTTAATTATAATTATTTACTTTTGAATACATGATCGAGATCAAGAGAATTAGTTTCTTCATTCCTCTAAGAGATAGAGCTCCCCCAAATCTGTATACAGTATGAGTTCCTTTTTAGATGTTGTAGAGGTAACACAATCTTCTCACCTTAAGGTAGATATCATTAATTTGTTAAGCTTAACATGAGAAACATACAAAAAACAAGCACAACAACCAGAAGAAAGAAAATCAAAATTGGTTGTTATGTTTCATGTTAACAAATCCAAAAAAATTACAGAAATCGGACTAAAAACTAGTACTCTAAGGCAATAATTGCATGAATTGGTTCAAAATTGAAAGAAGTAGTAATAATGAGGTGAAAAGGTTGTGAAATTGGCACTGGATCCCTATAAATTCGAGTTTGGCATCGATTTGATTCTCATGGCGTCTCATTTAATGATTATTGGCATTATACATCAATAAAATAGTTGATAAGTACCTAAATTGAGGTTTATCTGAAATGATGGTTACATAATACGGGATCTAAATCCAATAATTTTTATCTAAGACCTATACATTGTAAATAACAGAGTAAAAAGGCTCAAAAGTTACTTTTATGAAAACTCTTCTAATGTATAAGTAAATTTATATTTAAATTAAATAAATAAGTTAAAAAATTATTGACTTTTAAAATCTGATTTAAAGATTTCCTTGTTAAATGTCGATAAATATGCCAAGCTCAACAAAGTTGCTCAGTGCGAAGAAGATATAGCCCGTTGAAGGAATATTATTGGCAACCTAAAATAAGAAGGTTCTCTCGGTCTTTACGTATGGATAAAGACCTTTCTCTAAATATCATCTACTTGTCAGTAAGAGTACAAGTCTCTAGTAATAGGGTAGTTACATCAACAATAGAAATAAATACTTCTTTCTCTTGTATGGTTGTTGAAATACAGTTAAGTTATTAGCTAATAATTTTAGCAGAGCAAATTTCTCAATAATTGATTTGTTTTTTCCTCGCTTAATCAAATTTCCATCTATTTAATAGGTTATTGAAGGTGCATTATGATCGAGGGGTCAAAAATAGTCAATTTGACGTGCTATCATTTTTTATGGACTGTCTATACTCGGTCTAGAGATAGGTGCATCCTTTACTTCTATGCGTCAAGCACCGGTGCATTGTCCATTCATTTTTTTTTGTTAACCTTTATTTTTAAAGTGTATTAGATATTTTTTTGTGTAACAAGTTTCATTATATGCCGAGTAAATATACTATCTACGGGTCTAAGTGGACGACTAATGGTGTTTATTAAGAACAAAAGGGCACTAATATTTCATCATATTCAGATATGGTGGCTTCTATCTACTGTTATGACCGAACCTCTTAAATGCTCATGGTTAGGCTCGAGTTAGTTTTGTGACGTGACGGCCGAAGATGTTATTCAATATAATAATCGGAAGTAGGGTCCCTGATTTGAATAGCAGGGTTTTCATTGTATATTTAATTTATTTTTTTAAAATATAAATTTTATAAATATGAGATGAAATCCTACTCCGTGGTGCAAGATATCCCAATTAAGTAATAATCATGTTTGAGTTGACCATCAATGTGACTCAACCGCGGACACACAAACATGGCGTGGTGGTGCTCGCCGAACCTCTTCACGTTCTTTAACGTGCTCCCTGTCTTCTCATCCCGTCGCCGCCTTCAGTTTAGACTTAATAGAATAAAACCTTTATTTTATTTTATTTATTTATTTATTAAATAAGAAGTATTATTTTATTGGTTAAAATTTTGATATACAAAAATTCATTTTTAAAATAGAGGAGGGGAAAAAAAACAGAAACTTGTGGAGACGAGAGGCTTATAAAAATCCGTGCTGATCGTTGTGTGGACCCACATGTCTCTTGGACGGCTCGGTGGACCCCATGACACAAACGAACCGTTGAGATTAATTTTATTATACTTTTTAAGTTTTTTATATTAAAATTTATTAATTTATTTTTATATTAAATAATTAACATATATAGATGAATAAAATTATATGAGTTATTATTTTAAATTATTTTAATATTATTTTGAAAATATTTAAATTTTTTATTAAATTTAATTTAATTTGTTGCTATAAGATTGATTCGTTATGGATCTAAATTTCGAACCGTTTCGAATTGAGCTGTCTATCGAATTTTGATATCCGTTCACTAAGTTTCGGATCATATATGCCACAACTTAAAATAAGAGGTCAGCTGACGGTAGAATTTGGTCTTACCGAAAGCACTCCAATGTTCAAGTCAGTAAGTAACCTTTTGAAAATAAGAAGGTGAATGCAGAGAATGCAAAGATGGATGTCGGGCGTGGGGTTTGAAAATGATGGTGGGAGGTACACTCGTGGAAAGAGTAGCTTTGGTCGTGGATACTTGTAGAAAGTAGTTTCTCTAAGTATTGAGCTCGTAGGGAACTAGTAACACAGAGAGAGAACGTTGGGATACTCGAGAGTTTAGAGAGTTTTTGTTAGCTTGAGTTTGTTAGAACACGCTTAGTTGGCAAGAAAAAACATGCATGTGGAGTGAATCTCTATGACCTTTTATAGCCATGGTCATTTGCTGCCTTCCTTGCATAGTGAGGCGGGATGCCTACCTTTTGTGAGGATCGTTGCCTTTCCTAGGTGGATGAAAGCACCATTCTTGACTACAACGGTCAAGAAGGTGGATCTCTTTCCTTACGAGCATGATAACCGTTAGGATTTTCTGCGCTAATTCGTATGCCTTCCTCCCAAGATGTGCTATGATTCTAAGAGGTTCCCGTTGGAGTGAAGATTGCCTTTTTTGGATATGTAGAGAATTAGGACAGACGACCGTTAAGGCTTGGGAAGGTGTGCGTGGGCCGATTAGGGCATGGGCTGTGTTACTTGCCACTTCTTCGATCAACGGCAACGTTGATCGTCCCAGGCACAGATGGGTCGTGGCTAATCTTGAGCCACTGCCAATCCACTTGCTACTTCTTCGGTCAGCGGCAACGTTGATCGTCTCAGGTAGAAATGGGCCGCTGTTGAATTTGGATCATTTCCTCCTTTGTGGGCCGATCTGCTGCTGGCATTCCCATCACTAGCCCCCCATGCTGGTGACTTGGGACTCCCCGTGTTGGTGACTTGGGACTCCGACCTCCAGCATGTTCACGATGAGATACGTTTGGTTGTGTAACTTGTAATAGAAGGTTTTATGAGGAAACTTGCAGTTGTCTTTGGTCTTCATCTTTTGTTTCCGTGCATGCTTTTTATTTTTCACTCCGTGTCTGTTGATCGCGCTGCTTGTAACTGTTGACCGTTGTGCATCACGTCAAGATTTGGAGAACTATATTGGAGGAAAAGTTGATCGAATTCGTTGACCATAACGTTTGGATCCGAAGAACTGAAATTGAGAGAGCCTTGACCGGATTTACTAACCACCACTCTAGAATCCGGAGAGCAAGACTAAGAGAAGAGCATTGATCGGAGTCGTTGACCATTATGTCAGGATCCGAAGAACAGAAATAAGAAGAATGTTGACTAGATTCATTGACCACAACGTCAAAATTCAAAGAATTGAGCTGGGAAGAATGTTGACCGAATTCATTGACTACAACGTCAGAATCCAGAGAACTGAGTTGGGAAGAATGTTGATTGAATTCATTGACCACAATGTTAGAATCTGGAGAACTGAACGGGAGAGTGTGTTGACCGAATTCGTTGACCGTTGCACTAGAATCTGGAGAATGGTGTGGGTTGAGATCGACTCGTTGTTTCATTATGCCTCCGGACAGACAATCGAAAGGTTTGCAGGACCGTTTTAGCACTTTGCCACATGTCGTCATGCAATGAATTTACAATCCTTGCAATAAATTCACTAGAGGATTCGATTTGATTGCACCCTCTCCAGAATCGACACGTGTTCGTTATGATTGCCTCGCATTTTCGATGCGCTGCTTTACTTTGACAGTGGTGGGCTGATAAAAGCAGCACAGGATAGTTTAAAATTTCCATGTCTTTTTTCCTAAGAAAAATTCTTAGCCTTTGTCTCTCTCCCTGCATTAATTCCATGGCTCCTTCTGTTTTTTAGATTCGATCAGTTATCTCCACTGACGAAGTTAGGGAATTGTACGTTGAGTTTAATATCCCTTCGCACATTGTATTCTCGATACCTAGCAAGCAAGATAGAGCTTACTTTCCCCATGCCGACCATATCACCGTGTACGAGGCTCACCTGTGGAGTGGGCTTCGTCTCTCAGTTCCAGAGGAGCTGCTTCACCTCCTTACAGCATTTGGCATTCCTATTGCACGGCTCCATGCGGATGCCATACGATATCTTTGTTCGTTGTGTATTTTCTTCCCCCCACCATTCATGGTTGCTGACGATTAAGGCCGTTAGGGTCATGTTCCAGTTCACCTAGAGTGGTGACTGGATCTCCCTATCTCCACGGGAGCTTCGTATCAGTAGCGCTACTTATAAGTGGTCAAGAACTAGAAAGACCGATTCTTCTTTGTTTGTGTTACTAACAGTTGGCCCTTATCCTGGGATTGTGGCAAGTTTCTTGGCGACTTCACCGGGTGACCCACCAAGAAAGAGGTGGTGGCAGTGGAGCCACTGCTACAGTTGGTGAGGGGACATCTGTCTTAGTTTAGGAAGGATCACCTAGTGTTTAGGACGGAGGCCTGGAGAGCTTGTTGGGGTCCCCCCTCACCTGTCCAAAAGTTCAAGACTCCGTTGACGGCCTTGTAGCCTAAGAGAAAGGCTGGCACTCTCACAATCAACGATTCTCCTAGCAGTCCTAGGAAGAAGAAAGCTAGTCCAACAGAGCCTTCTTCCTCATCTTTTACAAAGCAGGACTACCGAATGGTCGGGTGACTAGCGGGAGTCGAGTAGCACTTCGGGGTTGAGGATTCTGTGGCTGACTTTGAAGCCATCGAGAGAGCTGCCAAGGGAGGTGATGTCATTGAGCCATCACAGCCGGGAGACTTGGCGGCACAAACCACGCTGGAGGAGCTATTGCTTGAAGCCGCTAGATTGGAGCCAATCGCTAAGCCGCATGCGGAGCCAATCGCTAAGCCGCATGCGGAGCCAAAGGAGTTAGCCGTTGGAGAATCTGCTAACGAAGTTGACATCATTGCGACACTGGCATAGGACTGTCACTCCAAGCCTCCTGGCCGTCCTACCAGAGGAGTCCGTCGGTGAGGCTATAGCGAAGCGAACTCAAGAGGCTGCCACCCCAAGTCTCCCTCCGCCAGGCCCTAGGTCGCAGGACCCATCAGCAAGGAGGCAATGAAAGATCTTCCTGGTAATTTCTTATAAGTTCTTCCTTTCCTTCTTTCTTTGCCGTTGTAGCTTAACCTCATTTTATTTCTTGCAACAAGAGAAAATTGTTGACGCAGTGTTGAAAGGACAGCGCCAATGAGAGGCGGCAATCGAAGACAGGGAAGCAGAGATCCTCCAACTAGGGGAGTAGCTGAGCCAATTTAGTGCTTAGGTTTAGAAGCACCAGGAGGAGAAGGCCGCCCTCTAGTTAGAGTTGTCTAAGCTGATTGCACGGTCTGTGAGACTGGAACAGAGGGCTGCTCGGGCAGAGAGGCTTATGGGTGAGCTTTGGGTGAAGATAGCCTCGTTAGAGAACGAGTTATCACCCCGTCTGTGCCCTGAGGAGGTCACTCAGACACTATGGGCCAAGCTCTAGGAAGGCGTCAGCATTTGTCACTAGATTGTCGAGATTGTAGATCCTGACTTTCCTGTTGGCATCCTCGACCCCTCGAACCGTGGCACATAGTAGCATGAGGACTTGACTGACTTTTCTCAGAGTGCGTAGGGGCCTCTCCTGCGTCCTCTTCGGAGCTCTGCCGCTTAGTTGGGATTATTGTACTCTTTGTTCTTTATTATACTTGTAAAGAAAGTTTTATTAATAAAGAACTAGTTCCGCTGACATGCTTGTGCCTTTACCTGACTTTCTCTTTAATTTTTTTTTATTGGCGGTCAACCCAGCTTTTTACACTTTGTGTGGAATGGATTGATGACCATTGTAAACTGATTGCGCTATCTCCTATTGGGGGAGGTTGTCACGCGTGAAGTTTGAGCCCCCTAATGTTTTGTGTTGAACCGAAAATGGGCCACTCAGGAATGGAACCAAGTTTCATTCGACCGCTCAAGGGCTTCTTAGATGACCAATGTTTGATTCGACTATTCATGGGCCGCTTGGATGATCAAGGTTTAAGTCGGTTACTGATGGGCCATTTGAATGACCAAGGTTTGCTTCGATCGTTCACAGACTGCTTGGATAACTAAGGTTTAAGTCAGTCGCTAACGGGCCACTTGGATGTCTAAGGTTTGATTGCGAACGAGTGAAAATCTGCTCGACTTAGGGCCAGTGTAGGTTATCTATTCTCATGCAACCTACACGCAAGTATTCATATGGAAACGAAAGAAAGGAAAGGAATGAAAAGTATAGAACAATGAGCAGATGAAAAAGAATATCTTTCATTAATCACAATGTATGTTACAAGCACGTTTCACATCACACAGATGACCTACCTGGGTCTTCATTGGTGTAGCGCTTCAGGTGGACCATGTTTCACATCCGCGGGACCAACTTGCCATTTTAGGTTCAGAGCTTAAATGCTCTATTCCGCAGAATGGTTGAGATCAAGAACGGGTCTTCCCAATTCAGAAAAAGCTTGTTCCGTTTGGCTGTTCTACCCGTGGCCTCTATACTTCGTAAGATTAGGCCTCCAACTTTGAATTGCTGCGCTTTTTCTTTCTTATTGTAATAACGAACGACTCGTTGTTGGTCAACGGCTATGTGCATCCTAGCCGCATCGCAGGCTTCCTCCAACAAATCTAGGTATTCCCTAATCTTTCAAGAGTTGCCAAGTAGATTGAAGGCTTCAACCCTAAGATGTGGGAGCCCAATCTCAGTCGATATTACAGCCTCAGTCTCATAGTAGAGGTTGAAGGATGTCTTACGAGTTGGTTCCTTGGGAGTCGTCTGGTACAACCATAGCACAAAGGGCAGTTCGTTAACCCAAGAGCCCCTTACGTCCTCCAACTTGATCTTTAGACCATGGAGCAGTATACGGTCGGTGACTTTCACCTATTTATTTGCCTAGGGGTATGCTACCAAAGTATGGATCAATCTAATGCCCAAACAAGTGTAATACTTGATGAAGTGCTTCTCTGAAAATTGGGTTCTATTATCAATCACGATGACCTCGGAAATGTCAAATCTGCTTACTATACTCTAGCGAATGAATTTTTGGGCATTTTGCTCTATGATCTTGGCCAGCGGGGCGGTTTCAACCCATTTGGTAAAATAGTCTATACCAGCGATAATGAACTTTTTTTGCCTGGTCACAATGAAAAATGAGTAGAGAATATCAAGCCCCCATTCGAAGGGCCAAGTAGCTTGGAGGGATCTCAGCTCTGCGGGCGGCTGGCGGTGAAGATTGCCATGGAGTTGACAATTCCCGTACTTCTTCACAAACTTTGGGGCATTCTGTCTTATTGTTGGCCAGTAATATCCCTAACGCATGACTTTGAACGCAAGGTTTTTACCGCCAATGTGTAATCCACATATCCCGAGGTGAACTTCGCTTAAGGCGTAGTCGACCTCTTTAGGGATAAGACACCGAAGGTACGGAGTCCAGTATCCTTGACGATACAATCATCCTCGACTATGGTGTACCAACCAGTCGTCTTTTTGAACCGCTTAGCCTTCTCCACACTCTCCGGCAGTGTTCCGTCCGCTAGATACCTCCAGTACAATGTCATTCAATTTTCGTCGTCAAAGTTTGAATCGCTTCATATTCCTCTATATTGGGAGTGCTCAAAATTTTCCTAATGTCTCTCGACTACTTTCTGGATTTTCGGCTGCCGCCGTTCTAGCAAGCTGGTTGGTCTTCCAGTTCTCAGTCCTGGGGACATGGACTAGGTTCAACTTATCAAATCTCTGGATTGTGTCCTTTGCCTTAGCCAAATATCTGGCCAAGAAGGGGTTGCACGTCTCGAAACTCCCATTGATCTGGTTAACGACTAGCTCTGAGTCACTATAGATAGTCAGTCACTCAGTCGAGCACTCTCTAGCTAGTCATAATTTAGCTAACAGGATTTTGTACTCGACAACATTATTGGTGGCCAGAAAATCGAGTTTAAGGGCATATTTCACCTCAAACCCGTTTGGGGTCCTTAAGATCACTCCGGCACCACTGCCTTAGCTGGTAGACAAATTGTCAACGTTAAGAACCCATTCTGGCTCTTCTGGGTGGTTATTCGCGTTCTCAGAATAGTACACATCAACAATTGTGATAATGGTCTCGACAATGAAGTTGGCTAGGGCCTACCCCTTAATAGCTGGTCTAGGCCCGAATTTGATGTCGAACTCTGCCAACTCGATGACCTACTTAAGCAGTCGTCCGAAAATATTAAATTTCTGAAGAATGCCTTTCAGCGGCTGATCGGTCAGAACGACCACACGATGTGCTTGAAAATAGGGTCTCAATTTTTAGGTTGAGAAGACGAGTGCCAGAGCTAGCTTCTCAATGCGTGGGTAGCGTGTTTTTACGCTGGTCAATGTTTTGCTCACATAGTAGACTGGCCGCTGTGCGTCAAAATCCTAGCGTATAAGAACAGAGCTAAGAGCCTCCTCTGATACCGTCAAGTCGAGGTGTAACTCTTCTTTGTCTCTTGGTGACGTCAACAACGGCGGACTGGCCAGGTACTACTTCAGCTCATCGAAGACGGCCTGACACTCTTTCGTCCACTAAAAATCGTTTGCCTTTGTCCTCCTTAGAGCATTAAAGAAAGGTTGTTTCTTGTCTCCCAACTTGGTTAAGAAGCGGAATAGTGCTGCCATTCTTCTAGTTAGCCTATAGATATCCTTGACACTTCATGGCCGAGACATGTCTGTAAGGACATTGATCTTTTCTGGGTTCGCTTCAATCCCTCGCTGAGAGATGATGAAACCTAAGAACTTCCCCAAGGACACTCCGAAGACAACTTCGATGGATTTAACTTCATCTGGTGCGTACGAAATACCTTGAAAGATTTAGCCAGATCACGACTATCGTCACTAGTAGTCTTGCTCTTGACCAGCATGTCTACATACACCTCCATATTGTAGCTGATTTGCTTCTTGAACATTTTGTTCACAAGCCTTCGGTAAGTTGTGCCCGTGTTCTTTAAACCAAAAGTTATGACCTTATAGCAATATGTGCCTTGATCGGTCAGGAACGAGGTGTGATCCTCATTCTCTGGGATCATCCTGATTTGGTTGTAACCCGAGTACGCATTCATGAAACTCATAAACTCTTAACCAGAAGTTGAGTCTACCAGTAAGTCAATCTTGGGTAAAGGGAAGCTATCCTTTATGCAGGCTTTGTTAACGTCAGTGAAGTCGATGCACATCCGTCATTTTTCATTATTTTTCTTGACTAGGACAATGTTGGAGAGCCAATCCTGGTATTGGACTTTCCTTATAAACCCGACGTCTAGCAACTTCTTCACCTCTTCCCAAATGGCGATGAGCTTCTCAATAGAGTGTTCCTTCACTTCTGTATGACAGGCTTACGGTTGGGATCGAGACCCAACATGTGGACTATTATTTGACCAAAATTCCTGGCGTCAGCGAGCATCCATGTGAAGATATCCATGTTCTTCCTTAAGAAAGCTACCAGCTCGTCACGTAGGGGTCCGGCAAGTGAGCCCCCTATCTGTACATACCTCTTTGGGTCATTCGGATTCAGTGGTATGAGGTCGATGATTTTGCCGAACTGTGCCTGCTACATGTTGCTTCGTCTCGATAGTCCAACTCTCTCGCAGGCCTTCTAGTACCACCTAGGGCTACTTGCGATATGTAGCTCGTCGGTCTAGTCACTTGGTCACCCAACGCTTCACCAATGCCGTATACTGTTGGAATTTCATTTTCAAGTGCGGTATTGAGGTGACGGCTCTAAACATTGTTAAGTACGGTCGACCTAAGATGGCGTTGTACACAGAGGGTAGGTCAGCATCCAGGAAGGTGAGTGTGTGACTCGTCGCCCTGGGGTACGTGCCCAGGGTGACTTCTAACTGTATTATCCCTTGGATGACTACTAGTTCGTTATATAGGCCATGCAGTGGCCATTCAGTTAGTTTTAGTTGATTCTTTTTGAGTCCTAATTTAAAGAACGCATCGAGGTAAAGCAAATATTTTGAGTTTTCATTATCAACAAAAATTTGTTTCAGTTCATAGTCTATAGTACCGTCTGAAACGATGGCAAATACAACAAAGAGATCAGTATGCGGGGAAATTACATGTGCCATGTCGTTATCACTAAAACTAATGACATTTTCCTCTACTCTTCGCTTCATGTGCCCAACTTGTCTCTCCTTGTGATCTGCCTGGTGGGTTTCGGGTAGTCAGGTCATTATTATGTTAACCACTCCAACCGCGACCCAATTCTATAGCTAGAGCGGACTAACCCTTTTCCACCTGTGGCGCCTGAACTTTGCCTAGGGTTCCTCAAGAACCTGGTGAGATGGCCCATTCAAAGTAGCTCCTCAATCTTTCACTGAAGCGTCTTGCATTCCTCCGTATTGTGCCCCGAAAATCGATAAAAATAGCAGTATTTCGCTAGATGTCCTCCCTCAGTGTTCTTCAGTGGTTTTGGCCACTTAACAAACTTTTTTCCACGGATTTGCATGAAGAGGTTGGCCCATATATCATTCGATAGAATCAGGTTGACAGGCCTGTACTCCTTCCAATCTAGTGCTCCGGTCCTGAGTTGCTTCCGGTGGGAATTATCACAGCACCATTCTTCCTCTTTCCCTCGGTCAGGAAAGAGTGAGGCAAGTCGATCTTTTCTGGACGCTTTGCCTCGTTAGCCTCTTCAGCAGCCACGTATTCTCTGGTGATGGCCTTTGCTTCCTGAAAAGTCTGTAGATTTTTGTAGGTTAGGTGCTTAAAAAAGTCGTCCGGCCCTAACAAAGAGATGAAGCTACCTTCTGTGAGCTTGGGGATTCTTTTAACTCCGTCGAGAACCGCTCCAGGAACTATCTTGTGTTCTCGCCCTATCTTTGCTTGATATGGGAGAGATGTTATGATTGTTTCTCTTATCGATGGCTGAAAGCGTATTGGACTAGAAAGAGATCTAGGAGATCTTAAAAATTTCGGATCGAGTTCGAAGGGAGCCGATGGAACCACATCGGAACGTCCCCCTTCAAGGTGAGGGGAAAATATCTACACATTGCTGCCTCCTCCAAACCTTGAAAACTTAGATGGGTACGAAAGTGGTCCATGGGTACGAAAGTTCAAGGGTCGGCATCTTAAACTTGGTCGGCATTGGTCAAGTTAGGATTTCAAAGGTGAAGGGAGATCTTTCTAGATCGACGGCGTACTCGTCGTTGTCCTTGAACACGCGATTCTAGATCTTCTTGGCCTTCTCCTCCACTCTGGAGAAGTTCCCAAATCTCTTAGAGTTGAGATATGTTCTCAACTTTGTTCTTTCTACGGTACGGCATGTAGCCGGCCGGCTGCTACTGCTGATGGATCGGATGATTCGGGAGGCTTCCTCTTGCGTGTGAAGCCTTTGCTCATCCCGAAAATACCTAGGGTTTCTTCTTTTGGAGCTCTCATCTGGAGTCCCGTGGCCCAAGCGACTTTTAGGCCTCGAATGGCTCTTGGTGTTGGAAGCCGCTAGAGCATGAGAGTTGCCCGACTTTGGGGCCTTCTTGGTCGGCCTTTTCTTCCTCTAGCCTCATCGCCTAGAGGTTGGAATGGAAATCGAAAAGGATTGAGCCCCCTATTTCTTCATGCCCTGGCATGTGTAGAGTATTTGAAACATTCGGGACATATTGTTCTTCTGCTCTGCCAGGTTCAAGAAAAATGGTGCAGGCTACCCTCTTGCTTGATTACAAACTTCGTGGTCGTGGTCGTGGTCGGAGGAGGCAGCCTCTCTAGCGGGAATGCTAGCTTGAGCCCTGGTGTTCATCGTTTTGCTTGATAACGCTAGTTTTAAGGATTTAGTTGATCGTCTTTTAGTCAGCGTACCCACAGGTGGTACCAATGATGCGTTCTAGATTCAAATTTCAAATAGTTTTGAGTCAAGCTGTCCGTCAGATTTCGATCTTCGTCCACTGAATTTCGGATCCTGCACACCATAATTTAAAACAAGAGGTTAGGTGACGGCAGAATTTGGTCCCATTAAAAATACTCCGATGCTCAAATCAATAAGCTGTCTTCTGATAATAAGAAGATAAATGTAGAAAATGTAAAAATGAATGTCAGGCGTGGGGTTTGAGAATGATGGTGTGAGGTACACTTGTGGAGAGAGTGGCTTTGATCGTGGATACTTATGAAAAGCAGTTTCTCTAAGTACTGAACTTGCGTGGAATTAGTAATAGAGAGAAAGCTTTAGGATGCTTCAGAGCTCTTGTTAGCTTGAGTATGTAAGAGCATGTTTAGTGGGTAAGAGAAAGTGTGCCTGTGGAGTGAATCTCCATAACCTTTTATAACCATGGTCCTTTGCTACCTTCTTTGCGTAATGATGCGGGATGCCCGTATTCTGTGAGGATCGTTGCCTTTCTTGGGTGGATGTGAACATCATTCTTGGCTGTAACGGTTAAGAAGTTGGATCTCTTTTCTTCTGTGTATGGTAATCGTTAGGATATCGGGATGTACTCTGATTCTGGGAGGTTACCGTTACAATGAAGATTTTCTTTCTTGGAGATGTAGAGAATTAAGGCAGATGACCGTTGAGGCTTAGGAAGGTGCACATGGGTCGATTAAGGCATGGGCCGTGACCAGCCTACTTGCTACTTCTTCAGTGAACGGCAGTGTTGACCGTCCCAGGTATAGATGGGTTGTCGCTGATCTTGGGCTATTGCCGACCCACTTACTACTTCTCCAATCAACAACAGCGTTGACTGTTCCAGGTAGAAGTGGGCTATTGTTGGATTTGGGCTCTTTCCTTCTTTGTGGGCCCGTCTACTACTGGCGTCCCCATCAAATATATAACATGAGCTATCATTAATTTTATAGTATATTTCATATAGAATAAAATTGGTACAATATTAAAAATTGAGAGAATAAAATTTTAAATATATATATATAATATTTATAATATATTTTTTAAAAAAAGAAATATAATACCCATCACAAGAGAATGAAATAAATTATAAAAACATGACACATCATTTTATAATATTAAAAATATCAAAAATAATTATATTATAATTATTTATTTAAAAATAAAATATCGAGATATTTTTAAAAGATGAAATTCTCTCAATACTTGCTAAATGAACTTAACCAGTGACAAACTAATATATTTACATTTGCTTTTCTATTTTCTTTCAAAATAATTAAGGGTTCATTTTCACTTATTTATTGCTCAAACCTGTAATATTACTTATACAATTATCATATAAAATATCTATATAATGCCGACGTTACTGATTAATAATTCTTTAAAAATGTGCACCGTAAAAGCTAATAATTAATTAACGCTAATCACATCAGTTAGCTGTAAAATGCCTGATTAGATTATCTATTAACACCTTAGATTGTGTCCATGTTGTTGTCGCATCTGTCTTGGAAGCTTGAATATTATTAGATAATCTTCAAGATAGAAGCTGAACTTTAACAAAACTATTAAATATTTTGTATTCTGTTGTATCTGTTTTAATTCTCATCGTAAATAATTACTTTGTATCTCAAATTTAAATTTGATCTAAAAGACTGTAAGATAGATTATTTAATTTTTCTAACTTAGATTCTACATATTAGAAATCGAAATAAGAGGTCATTAATGTGAGAAAACTCTCTGATTCGTTATCTAATATTCAAATTAGTATCAAACTAGATATAATCAGAAAATGAAATATAAGAAGAGAAATAGGTTTATAATAGATAATATCTATGCCTTATCTTTATGGAAGAATGTGATATGGAGAATTAACTTTAGACTTTTTTGTAATAATTTTCCTAAACTAGTGAGCCCCATACAACTCTCTGCCCCTCTCAGACTAAAATATCTTTTAAACCGATCTAACAGAGAATGCACCATAAGTGTTTGAATTTCATTTAACTTTGTTCGAGATAGCTGGGTTAGGGGCATTGGATGGCCAGAATTGAACAAATGAACCAATTGCCAACTAAGTCTAAATAGTCTAGCTCCCCCAGATGCTATAGATAACAGCTTCCACTTTAAAATTTTACGACAAACCTATTTCAACAGTGATGTGAGTGGAAAAAGTATCGATCATGATCTTCAAAAGATGCCAACAATCTAATCGAAGAAAGGTATTCTAACAATTACCAACAACGTGTCACAAAAAAGTCTTAACTTAGCCTGAAAGTTACTGATCTTGTGAAAGTTTCACATGAGAGTTTGAGAAATCTTAAACATTCATATGCATATCACTTTTATACGGTGTCTATGCACTAATTTAAACAAATAGAATTGCCACTACTTTTCACTGGTCTCCATATTTACCCTGTGAGAAGGATTTTTTTTGTTAAATTTAAATATTTTAAACGAAACTCTATTCATTATTTTGTTCACAGATCTCCTCTCAAATCATCTTTGTCGATGCCTTACTAGGAAGGCGAGCCCTGTCAGAGTAATCGATGAAAAATACTATCAATACTCCCAATGACTATCTTAGAAATAATGAAAATATAAGTCTAATATAAAGAATATTTGAGATATTAGACAAAATAAGGTGGGATTTTTTTTTTAGTACAATTAAATATTACTAAAAATATAATTACTTTATTTTTATGATTTATGTTGTATGAAATTGGTAACAACAAAATTAAGAATGAAAAAGAATAAGTAATATTTAAAAAATAAAAAAAAATTGAGAACAAAGTAAAATTTCCCGATAAATATATAACATAAATGTGAGATTCGGTTAAAAGAAGAAAGAATAGAGAAACAAATAACTAAATAACAAAATGATTAAGACATTTGGTCGCCGACAATTAAAAACAGTCCAATAAAAGTGTGCAGTTAAGAGAGAGAGAGAGAGAGAGCGACAGCGAAAGCGACAGTAGAGAGAGGGGCGAGGGGAGAATCAACTGTGATAAACCCCTGTAAGCATTTGCAATCGCACAGCGATTTTGAGAAGAGCAAACAAGGAAAGTGGATCCTCGAATTTACGGAGGGGATAGAAGAGGTGGTGCAGCAAACTGTCTCATCGAAATCTTGGTGAGAGACCGGATGAAATTGATAGAGAAAGGAATGGTCGAGAAATTTGAGAAATACGGTGGTAGAGACGACGGCGGATGCGGCAGACTAGGAGGAGACGGGGGCCGGGTGTTGATCGTGGGAGTGAAATTGGACCAGCAGAGCAGAGAGCTACTTACTTGGGCGTTGGTTAAGGTCGCTCAACCAGGAGATCGTGTTGTCGCTCTCTACGTCCTCGATGCCTCAAATGGTTCGCCCTCCCCTTTCTCTCTCCTTCTCACTCGGTTTTAATTTGTTAGATTTTCGTTATCTCGTTTTCCGCTTTCATAGTTACTTTCCAGTTATTTAAGGCCTTTTTCTTTGCTCTATCTCTCTAAATTAGGCTCTGCAATTTGTTGATTTAGCTTTGTTCTGTTCTGTTCTGTTCTGTTTTGTTTTGTTTTTCTCTAGAAGAGCAATCGACGCTTCTTGCTCTGGTGAAGACATTTGATACTGTTCTAGCTGTTTACGAAGGTTTCTGCCACTTGAAAGAGGTTCGATTTTTTGTTAAGCTTTAGCTCCTGCTCTCCCACCCATAAATCATCCTTTTTGAAACCGAAGACTCTCGGGATCAGTGGATGAATACGGATTTTGTTGACATATATGCAACTATTCTACGAAATTCGCATCCTGTTGGAAGAAAATGAAGAATAATAGTAACTATTTCAACTAATTTATGAGTCTGTTGGATCAAAATTAAAGTAATACAGTGACATGGATCATAGAATTGCTGGGTGTAATGATCCTTTAGTAGTAGTACTTTCTGTCATCTGCATAATTCTAGAAGCCTTTTGTACATATTTAGGAAATTCCAATTGCATAGTTTGTTTCAATATTGAATTATATATCATGAGGATCGATAGGCCTGGCAAATGAAACATAAGATTAAGGTGTCAATTTATATTTTAGTTATTACCGTATTTCCTATCAGCAACAGAGAATTCTTCTTTATGGATCAACCGAAACGGTTTTGATTACTTAGGTTGATCTGAAGATGAAGGTATCTAGAGGGTCGTCTGCACGTAAACTTTTGGTTCATGAGGCAAAGCAGTACCACAGTGCTACAGTAATTGTGGGAACTTCAAGGACCCTTCATACAATTCGATCACCAGCTTCTGTGGCCAAATATTGTGCCAGAAAATTATCACTTAGTTTCTCAGTGTTTGCTGTTGATAATGGCAAAATTGTTTTCAGAAGGGAAGCAGCTCCTTCAGCTTCTTGTAATTCTTGGGACAGTTTGGTTTGTGAATCTGATCATGAAAGTCCTCATAGTTTAGCAAAACACGGCTCAAATGCTCGGAAATGTACCCTGATAAAAAAATATTTTGGCTGCACACAAACTTCTGCATGGAAAGATTACCCTAGGGACCATTTTGTAGTGGAGTCAAATTCCAACAGTGGCAAGGACAACCCATTGGCTATCGTGCCATTCCAGAATCCCGATCCTTCTTCTGGAGAATCACTTGCAATGGTTCAAGAGCCATGCCATTTAAAACGTGGATGGCCATTACTTCGTTGGGTTTTTTTACCCAGGAAGATGTCTGCAGTTTGGCGCTTACCAAAACTGCGAATGCAGCACTCGCCAACAGCCATCCATCCTGATGAAAAACGCATCAACTCTTCTCAAAAGGATGACCGAGCGCTTAATTTGAATGGAGAGAATGGTGCAATTGTACTGGTTGAAGGAACTTCAGCCTCTCCTTCCCGTTCTCAATATCACGGATTGAACTCTTTTCCAAGTGAATTGGAAGTCCTCCATATGAAATACTCATCCACCTGTAGATTGTTCACTTACCCAGAGCTGCTGTCGGCTACATCTAACTTCACACCTGGTCTGTTTCTCTTTCGAATTTTGGTGTCTTTATTTTAAAGATCCGGGGTGAATTTATATGTAGTTAGATAATAATGTTTGATTTTTTTTCCCTGTTTATTTCTTTTGTTCAGATAGAATGATTGGAAAAGGTGGCAGCAGCCAGGTTTTTAGAGCAACTCTTCCTGATGGGAAGGAACTGGCAGTGAAAATATTGAAGCCATCAGAGGATGTGTTAAAAGAGTTCTTTGCGGAAATTGAGATAATTACAACAATCAATCACAAAAACATAATTTCTCTTTTAGGATACTGTTGTGAGGATAACAATCTCATCTTGGTTTATGATTTATTATCACGAGGAAGCCTCAAAGAGAATCTTCATGGTAGTGGAGTGTGACGTGTTGTTTATTTCTCTTTATGTTTAAACAATTGAAAAGTATCACCAGCTGGGTTTGCTTCAAATCAGGTGAGAAGAAGGATATCATTGCATTTGGCTGGGAAGAGAGATATAAGGTGGCAATAGGGGTGGCTGAGGCGTTGGACCACCTACATAATGGGAGCCCTCTACCAGTGATTCACAGAGACGTAAAATCTTCAAATATCCTTCTCTCTGATGAATTTGAGCCTCAGGTTGTGCTCATATTTTTCATGATTATTCTTATTATTTCTGTGAACTAGTAGTTTGATTGAGGCATTAAATCTGGTAATTGATTTGTTTGGATTCTTCAGCTGGCAGATTTTGGACTTGCTTCATGGGCTTCAAATGCTCCATCATACACAGTTTGCATTGATGTTGCTGGAACTTTTGGGTGCGTTACATTTCTTCTAAATTCCCCGTTTTCTACTTTAGAATTCGTTGATAACAGTTTCTGCTGTAACAGGTACTTAGCTCCGGAATACTTCATGCATGGCAAGGTCACTGACAAGATTGATGTATATGCATTTGGAGTTGTACTCCTTGAGCTTCTTTCTGGCCGAAAGCCAATTAATAATAAAAATCTGAACATCCAAGAGAGCCTGGTTATGTGGGTAAGTTCCGCATGAATGCTGTGCCTTCTGCATTCTGGAGTTTTTCATTGTATATATTAAGGGTTTCTTTTTTCCGACTTGTCAATCGTTCTGTTTCTTCTGAAATTTTGTGCAAATATTACAACCAAATGCATGTCTTAAAAATTGCTTATTATTCCCTTTCATTCTTGAATATTTACTTATTTGTTAGTACTTCAGGAATAATTAGAAATTTGTCTGAAAGATTTATCAACTCTAATTTAGTGTTAACTACAACCAATATAGTCTTAGTTACAAGAGTGATGGGAGGTATTATACTAGAGATTGTGAACAATATTTTCTATTGAGTATTAGTTTGCTTTTAGTGTACAGCTCTATAAACACTGATAGTGGCCATTTTTAACGCGGTGGCATACAGGCAGGCGCAATTTTGAGAGATGGGAAGAGATCTCAACTGCTAGATCCAGACTTGGGCACTGACTACGACCACGATCAGATTGAGAGAATGGTCTTGGCTGCTACGCTTTGTATAAGACGTGATCCTCAATTTAGACCCGGGATCAGCATGGTGAGTCATCCTTCTTAGAATCATCTCTTCCCCTTTCCATTACATTGCCTTCTCCAGTGAATAAATGATTTTGAAACATCTTCAGAAGACATAACACCCATCGATTCACATATTTTTATATAGACCTATCAGTGTGAATAGATGAATAAGACAATAGGTCATTGAAAAATATCTTCCAATCACTGTTCTTTCAATTAACCATTTCTATTTTCCAATGGCACTCAGATTTTGAAGCTCCTCCAGGGTGACACTGAAGTAATGAAGTGCGCAAAGCATCAAGTAAATAGCACGTCCGCAGATTTTGGCACTTTGGATGGTGAAGCATTTCCAAATGATATTCAATCCCATCTTAATATCGCATTCCTTGATATAGAAGATACCCAATATCTATTAGCAGCACTGAGCCAAACGTCTCCCTCTAAAAATACTTGAAAGGGAGATGGAGCTGCTCACCAAGCTTTGACTAACCACTGGTTTGTTGGTAGCTCAAACTCTGCCACCATTGAAGCCAGCATTTCGGGTATTGTTCTATTATTTTCTGTGTAGCGTTTCTGGTACTATTTTGGGTGTTTGATTTGCTAGGCCATAGATGAGAGGATGCCTTGCTGAGCCTTTTTTTTTTTTTTGGCCCTCCTCTTGGACTTAGCAATTATCCCACCCCTTTCTAGTTTGCATTTTCCCGCGCTTGTACGGCTAGAGAAAAATTATTGGAATGTTATCTTGGATTGATGTTGCACATTCAGCTCCTGTCACAGCTGTTACTGTTGTTTTCTTTATCCATCTCTCAACTCCACATATATATCTTGGCCAGTAAAAAACAAAGGAGGGAGCAGATTGTTGTAGTTACATGTTTAATGTGAAAATCTCAGACTGGCTGCTAGTCATAGACCTTACAAGATCATTTGGTCTTCGCAATAGCTATAATTTGTGAATCTGAGTGCTTTTCCTTTCCGCTTGTCTTTGATTATATTTTTTCTGCAGATGAAAAGCATGAATGAAGCTCTGAGATACATCCCCCTTCACTAACACTTCTTTTAGATGCCTGTGTTTCTTCTACTGGATTGCCACAACTTGTCTTTCTTCAGGTTGGTTGAGCCGAGTTCCGGGAACCTCCCAGGGCACATGGCTCAGCCCAATCGAGGGAGCTATTAGAGTCTTTTCATGCTCCTAATGTTATTAGTAACTTTTGATGGTTAGAATTATGAGATGCATCCAATACATTTGAATCTGTTATCACAAACCCAACTGTCCAAATAAACCCTCTTTTAAGCGTATGATAAAGGATTAAAACTAATAGGATCCTAACAGGCTCCCCAGTCCGGCCGTCAAGAAAGCAAATGTAACTTCAATATTTTGGCATCAATCAACAGACTTTGATGCTTCATAAAGCAAATGTAATATGAAAAATAAGAACCCTGAGAAAGCTAAAGAAATAAAATAACTGTTCTTATTAAATAAAATAAAATGATAATTCAACTGAAATTTAATATTTTTTACTTGATTAGTCAATTTAAATAGGCTAAGGTAAAGAAAGAATTAAATTTTTTAGCATTTGATGACAAAAAAATAGCAAAAGAATTAAACTTTCAGGTGTCCCCGTCAAGATGATGTGCCACCGGGAAAAGTCAACTCTGCAAAAATTTCAAACTGGGAATGCAAGTCGTGGAACTGTGCATGAAATCAAGGACAAAAAATGCTGGCATATCCAATAACTCCTCACAAAGCAACTTAGGATTAAAGCAAGCTATTTGTCTGAAATGATCCAATTGATCCGAAATTTATAATATATAGTTAAGATATATAAATATTATACTACAGTAAAAAAAAAAAAAGCCTGATCTAATTTATAGGACGGATATAATTACAAGTAAAAATAACGGATTCTATCTAACTTGGTTATTGATTTTTTTAAAATTTTTGTAAATATAAATTTTAATATTTTTGAAAAATGAAATCTCAATAATAAACAATATTTTTTTATAAAAAAGTTATTCTTTAATTATTTTTATGTATTTTTATATAAATATATATTTTAAATAAAAATACTTAAAATTATAATATCCATAGACCGGCAGAAATCGACCCATTTTTTACATGAATAGGCATAATTTATGGTTATGGTTTTGGCTGGAAACCGAGTCCAAACTGACCGGACTTAATTTAGCAGCCATAAACCCTACTCGGGTTTGGTCCAAACCGGTTTTTAATTAGATATCATTCCATACTTACTGGCCAGTTCCAACAATCCCTGCATCAACAAGGACAACAGACAATAATTTACTGAGTAATAATTCATAGTAATCACAAAACCACCACTACAAACTTTCACCATGTTGCAAAACTACTCTAGCTTCATGGCCATGATGAATGCAGTTGTAGCAGATGGGAAGTTCTTGCAAAGTCACAAAGAAGAAAATAAAATACAAATGAAAATATCAACTAATATATATCTATATTAGGCTTTCTGATATTAATATTTTCAAATACTGTGACAATATCGTGATAATATCGTAATATATTATAATATTGGTTATATATTATACTACATCAGCCAATATTTTTTTGTCAACTTAGGATTCTTAAATTTTTTTACTTCTGATATATCCAATGTCAATATGACCATAACCGATACTAGTATTTTTATCTATTCATTGCAATGCAATCCAATCCTAAATTCAATGCTTTACCAGAACATTCCAAAAGACTACTGGCTTGACTTCCCTCCAATTTCTCTCGCTTACCCCCACAATCACTTTATATTTCTTCTGTTTAAATCGAAATACTGGAATCAGAATCCCATAATAATTCTCATAAGTATGCTCCTCGCTTGCTGTGATGTCAAGGTTTTATTTCATAATGACACATTATAAATTCTGATCACAAAAACAATCTCGCTACATTATAAGAGTAACATTATATACACTTAATCCTCCCTTAGCCAGCAATGCTAAGAGTCCCGTACATTGTGTCACACTTTATACTCCAAGTCAGTTAGCCTTGGCATAATATCGAGATTGCTCCAATAGGACCTAAAAGTCATAGATTCAAACCATAGAAAACATCCTCTCTATAAAGGAGGGATAATATTGCACACATACGTTAAACCCCAAAGCATTGGAAAGGAGGGATAATATTGCACACATACGTTAAACCCCAAAGCATTGGACATCCTTTTATGCGCCCAAGCTAGTTGAATGGTTGATGACAAATTTTACTCTAACCTGATTTCCAACATCCTCAAATTCCTCAATCTAAATCCAATTTCAAGATTATTAAATGTAATCTACAATCATCAATCGGATTTCTAATAGCTTCTCAGGGCAATATATCACATCCTCACCAACAGCAGGTCACTTGTTGCAAATTGCTGCCATTCTCAACTGATACATTTTGCTTGTTTGGCTCAGTCTGAAATAATTATATTCATAACTTTTGAAGATATCCCAAAAGTCAACTTCCAAATTTGATTGTAAGAAACCTTTTGATTTAGAACAAGTACTCTCGGGTTCAAGTTCGAGGAAAAGATATCAGTTTATCATCTCCTGTATGGTAGAAGGCGATAATGCACAAACTCGGATCCAAATGACATCGACTCCTCCTCGAGCTTCTTCTTCAATCTTCTCCAGGTTCTCAACTTATCTGCCTGTATCAATCCTCGGTATAGTGTCTCAAATGTGATTTTTTGAGGAAGAAATCCCCTCTCAATCATCTCCACAAAATATTCACATGCTGCTCGCCACTTCTGTTTCTCAATTAAACCATGAATCAACAGTGTGTATGAATCCAAATCTGGTCCAGCCCCACTTCCTTTCATATCGTCCCATATCTCCTTCACAATCCCCATCTTATTCAGCTTCATAAACATCCCCACCATGATGTTATAAGTATGCATGCTCGGCATGCATGAACCCGCTTTCTTCATGTTCCTATATAAACTAATGGCACGCTCTGCATCCTTCCTCCCCCTATACTCCTTAAAGAAACAATTGTATGTCACAGCTGAGGGGCTAACCCCATACCCAACCATCTCATCAAGCAGCCTCTCAGCATCTTCCAATCTCCCACACGAGCTGAGACATTTAATAGCGGAAGTATAAGTTGCCACACTAGGGCAAATCCCCTTCTCTTTCATCATCTCCAACTTATCCAGCGTCAACTCAGGCTTGTGTGCGCGGCTATAAACATGAAGCACAATAGAGTAACTAGTCACATCAGGTTCTATCCCTCTGTCACGCATTTCATTCAACACATTATCTGCAGCCCTAATAGTCCTCTCAAGCCTATCATCCGGGTGCAAACTTGCTCTCCTACATATCCCGTTGAGCAAAACATTATACGTGACTACATTCGGTTCAATCCCCTTCTCCACCATCTCTCTCAAAAGCCTTTCCCCCATGTCAACCCTATTCACCTTGCACCACCCAAATATCAAAACTGTATAAACTTTAGAACCCACATTGAAATCATATTTCCGCCTATTGAAAACCTCCATGGAAACTTTGATATAGCCATATTTGCAGAGAGTATCTAGCAGGAAAATGAAATCATCCTCGCAAGCGTCTGCTTCAACAAAACATGGCATATCATCAAATGCCCTAATTGCCTGGCGAGTAAAACCCGCGGCAATTAATCTACGGATTAAAATCAAGAACGTGGATGATTGGGGCTTCAGATTTAGGGTTTGCATTTGGACGATCAATTGCCAAGCGACATCAAATTGGCGAACCTTGCCGAGAATGTCGATCATGAGATCGAAGGAAGTGACGTCAGGGGAGAAGTGGGCTTGGGCCTGGGTCTGGGATTGGGCCCAGGCCCAAGAGAAGAAGGAGAGGGCGATTTTGGAGTTGTTCTTGAGGCGGAGGAGGGTCTGATGGAAGAGGTGAGAAGATAGAGAAATTCCGTAGAGTTGGAGAGAAGATTCCATGGCGTGGAAAGGATTGTGTTGTTCGAGGAGGATCTTCGAGATCAATTCCGCATCGTTGAAGGGCTGGAGCGTTGGAAGTAGGAGTCTAGTTGAAAATTCTGTGGGCGCTACGAACTCTGTAGCGGCGGCCGCGGCGGAATTGATATCGGAAAGAGACGAGAACCGTAAGGTTGTCGCCGGAGACCGGCAGAAGAAAGAGGAGATGGCACGAGTCCGAACGATGCTCCGCGCCATCGTCGGTGCCACGCCGTTGTTACCGTCACAGTGGTTCGAGTCGAAGCAACTGAGTAGGAGGCGATTCAACGAGGCAGAGCCATTGGGTTAGATTGCCCAAAGCAGAAACAAGCTTTTAAACAAACAATATCTATAAAATTTGAACTAAAAAAATATAAATTTTTTTCCCCCTCAAAAACAGTAAATTAAATTGAACATAAATTTCATACCTTAAAAAAATTTAACTATATTTTTTATAAATGCTAAAAATGAGTTATAAATGAATTGTAATTATTAATAGAAGCATATTGATATGTTTAAAATTACAATTGAAATAGTCATAAATTCTCTTACAATTTCAAAAATAATAAATATGAGAAATAAAGCCTATCAATTTAGTATTTTAAAGTTCAATAAAATGTAAATATAAGTTTTCAAATAATAAGATAAGATCGTTATGATAGAATCAAATTATTTTACCAAATTTGTAGAAGGATTGTTGCAGAATCGTACCCTGAAAGAACCCACTGTGGCCTATGAATTCGAATCGGTTCCGTTGGATTTAAAGGTGTTGGCTTTGAATAAGCTCGGATATGGCCTTTGAATTCGAATCGGCTCTGTTGGATTTCAGAGGTGTTGGCTTTGAATCAGCTCGGATACCAAGAGTTCCAATTGTCCATATCATTCATTTCACTATATCAAAAGGCCATCGATGATTTTAAGGGCAATTCGCTCTCCCTCGAATTAGAAGGCTCGTTCCCTCCGCTGGCACGGCCTTCATGGTCGCCGATCTACCATCCCCACTCTGCGGCGACTCCCATGTGCAGCCTAATTCGCAACACTACAACTCCACCACGCTTACGGACAGCCCCTTCAAGATTGCCGCCGCTGGCCCCTCAGTTACCCTATCGCTGCCGTAAGTGGCGCCACAGCAGACCACCAGCCCTAGAGAGGATGCGATATATGAAGGTAAGGAACCAGAGGAACTAAGGTACGCAGACTAGGGTTACGCCGGCGATGGAGGCCAAGATGTGGAATCGGATTTAGGTTGGCTCAGGTAGAGGCAGAGAAAGACCACCTGCGACGATGCACGTGAAGAGGAAATAGGAAGTACGTCATATATAAAAGTTCGCCGCCCACTGATCCACGAAAGGCATCCGAAAATCTTAAATGCTAATTTGTAAAGAAATTCGTATTTCGTATGGAAAAAAGGTTAAATGCAAGGGCTTAGATTTTTGATCGGTTTTCGGTGGTGCATTTTCTTTGATTTGAAATTGCTCGAGTGGGATGAACTCGATTGAAATGAGCAGAGGAGAACAGATCGATGTTGGCGCAGATTTGCGTGCTGCGCGGATATGTGTGAGCCACAAGAAGTAAGGAAGATGAAACCCTAGGATTAAAAACTCATAATTAGGCTATAAACAATTTATATTTGAAATAATAGCATTCAAAAAAGGGATCCTATCATTTTAATCTTGTGATCATTTTAAAAGTAACAAAAATGAAATGACATTTTAAAAGTAAGGTTCAAATTTTATCGGCAGGAATTATACATGGCTGCGTTCAAAGACACGAGAAACCATTCACCTTAGAAAGAACTCGTTCATCGTTTGTTGTCGGGCATTCAATTGTGAGCCGAATGTCCCTTCCACTATTAGCAGCAGCCAACCGAGATCTGAATGTGCCAGGTGATGCCGGCCCTCTTACTCGCTCGATACGGCCGGCATGCGGGTGTCTTTCGAGCAAAGGTCATTTCTATTCCGAGACGTGCTATGATATGCCTACAACAACAACAATGATTTAAGTTTCTTTTAAGTATGGTCGACTATCTAAATCTGCTTTTGCAATTCCTCTCAACTTAATGCAATATTCTCTGATACTAAAGGCATTTGAATCTTTTTTCACCAGCCGATGCTATCTTTTTCATTTCCTTCGACCATAACTAGCTCACTCCTCATATGTGCTTTAATTGGCACATGGTATGTGTCCAAACCCACTAAAAAGTCATTTCATCACCTCGTGTTCTATAAATGTAACTTCTAGACGCCTACGAATATCATCATTTGTAGGAATAGAGGCCTGACCTGCAGAAATAGGTTCGGAGCCGGGGGCGGGAGTGACTGTAAAATTGGGAACTTCTTGGTCAGACTCTACCAGCACAGAAGTGAGAATCTGCCGCTGCTTCTGTTCTCGGGCTTGTCTTCGATTGGTCTCCAGGATGATCAGGAGAGCCGTCACATCAGCTGGGCTCACGCCACCAACTCTGCTTGCCTGGCCTATCGTCTGCGGTTTTACCTTGGCAAGCTTCTCACGTGCTTCAAGCGATAACGTTGTCATTGAATAGTAATCCAGGTCTTCTGGGAGTGGCCTGTGCTGTTGGTGCACCATCTACAGGTGGGAAGAGAGATTAAGAGCTCGGAAAGGTAGGCCAAAGCAAAGACATGTTCAAGACAGAATCATTGACATAAATATTGGCCCCCATTATGTTTCTGATGGGAAGGCCACAATATGAATATTTTTCGATACCAGAAAAATATCCCAATATATATCAACCATTTTACTTTTATTTTTGCTTCTCCCTTAAAATCTTAAATACACACATTTGAAATAATCCTAAAAATTTAAATCTTTCAAAAGTTCTAAATTTATATGTTGTGTCAAGGTATAAAGTATATATAGATCAAAAGTTTTAAGGTTTTTTTCAATGACCTATATCAAAACTGATAAAATTAACTAAAACTCTTCAAATAGATAAAAAATTTATTAAATAATGTCAACTTTGATGTATAACTTGCTTTTGATTTGGTCACAAAAAAAGAAAATCCTTCTACGCCCACGACATCCAATACCAGTATCACCCAATATGGCCATGATCACATGATCGCTGACATTGATATTTTCATTCATCGAGACAATACTGAAGCACACAGCGGAGATTATACCCATACGACAAAGATACATGCAACTCCAAACGTGATCAAAGTGTTTGTTATTGGGATAAAAAGTTAATTGCTTACCTGCTGCAGCTGGTTCTGCTGTCGGATAATGAAGCCCTCGTACTTGATATCTATCTCTACGCATTCTTTCTCCAGTCTGGATAAACACTGATTTCCAAAACCATGCTTGTCAAGAAGCTTGTACTCTATACGAGGTTTTTTAAGAAGACTTTCCAATGTCGAATGGTCTTTCACTGTCTGCCCGGATAATAACATAACATCACCAGCCAAATCACTTCCTGCAAGAAGGAATTAACAACCACAAAGAGAAAATATTCAGTACAAGGATAAAAATATCAGCTGAAAATTTTCAATACCAATATTTTCTAATATCATAACAATATCGCGATATATGTGTCAATATTTCTCTATCAGCTTATTATTTATAAAAATATTTTTTCGATATATCTAATAATGATACACATTGTCCGATTTACATAATACTGATATTAATACTAATATAATCTGTCACTTTTTTGTGTCTAACTTGATGGACTGTAAATCTATTATTTATATCTAATCTGGGATGTTCTTGATTTCAGATTTGACACCTTCACCCTAGAATCTACTCCCAACTAAGAATACAAGGAATAGGGAAACTTACGTTCACCAGAAATCCTGACGGTTTTCAAGCGTTTCTTCTCATCCGATATCCGTGCTTGCTTATCTTGGTATAATCTCCAACGTCTGTCATCTATCAGGCCTATTTCGTGTCCTAGTGGGGTGAGACGACTATCAGCATTGTCAGATCGGAGAAGTAACCGGTGTTCTGAGCGACTAACATCAGCACAAAAAACTATTATCAGGAATATGAAAATGTGACTCCGCAAGTTAAATCATGGAAGAGAAAATGTGGACTGCAAAGGACAAAAAATTATTGTTATAAGTCACAATCGTAACAATATCAGTTGTATCGGTTAAAATGTATTGAGATCGAACATATCTTATGCAAAAAATTTTTGCACGGAATAGAAAAATGAATTAGGGGGGTTATTGGCTAACATATCGCAATTTTGTTAAAATATCGAAAAATATCAGTATTGAAATTACGTGGTGCAAATTTTGCCAATGAATAGGATCCAATTAGAAAGATTTCCAAAGCATCTTTCCTAAGATCCTTCAGCAGCATTAATGTGAAATATGAACCTTTGTCATCTTTTTTGCCTGTGTCAATGATCTAGTACTCAGGGAAGGACAACTATTAAGGTCCTTTGACATTTTAGGCTCCCCTGAACCTAGTGGGCATGATTAGAAGTTGGACAAATTATAGAGATTGAATAATTATTTAAATTACTTGATGTAATCTTCACCATACATTAATCCAATTTCTAATCCTAACTGTTGAATTCAGCTAAGAGTCTAAAATGTGGGAGGACCTTAACTACGCCCTTCACACAAGGATTACCACTAAGATACTGAAATAGCACCAGTGCAGCTCTCAGAACTTAGAAATATCTATCTAACCCGAGCAAAGATTACACAAATATGCACCATCCGATGCATATTTATATTTTGAGGGTGCTCTAGATAATTGAGCAAGGATGCGAAAAGTACAAAATTAGATAACTGAAATAGTTGGGAAATGCTTAATAATATAAAACTACCCGGTAGACCACCACATCAAACCAACATTTAAGAATACAATGCACTATTTCCTTCAGTTTTATATTTTCTGATCTCACCAACCCAATATACTTGAGATGTGATTTCGCAGGCTAGCTTTATTTTCAGTGAAAAATATATGGAAGTGATGCTAGAATTGCTTCTCATAATTTATGTTCAGAAAACATCTGTTAGCATATTTGGGGACATCGATGAGAATAGTGGAACCTCCAATAATGCCACAAATCACGTGAAAAAATGCTACTCATTCCACCCACCCCACCTACAATCCATCCATAATCTACTCTCTATAGGCAGGTCCATTTATTTAATTTTTTTCATTTTTTTATACCGATGGGCCTGTATGATGGATAAAAATATCAGTATCAATTGAAATCACATTGATATCTGACAAATCAGATAATAAGTATTGATATTGGATACAATAAAATTAAATCATTTCTTAAAATCGTAAGCTAACAGTGCTATATCGACTAATATATCGCAATACATCGCTAATATATTGCGATGTATTACCGATAAAATAACATATCGAGATATTGTTACTGTATCAAGAGATATCGGTATCGGAGGGCCAAAATCAATACATATTGACAGATATTTACATCAATGGCCCACATATAGAGAGGGAGGTTGTAGATGGGTTGGAGGTTGGTGGATCATCTAGCAATTCAGATAATGAAGTGAATGCATATTAGATAATAACTTTCTAAATAGGTGACGGCCAACGTTCTTAGCCTGAAAAACTGAGCTAACTTTTGCTAAAATGCTATATCTGGCAATACGAAAATTTTAACCCTTCACCAGCAAATAAAACACTCCTTTCAATTTTACAGGCACTTTAATGGTTCAATTTAACAAGCATTGAGTAAAATATAACAGCAGCTTCTAAATTTTATCTTCTTCCTCTGATATCATTAACTATATCCTATTCCTCTGATATGATCAAAACTCCTTAACTGTATCAATAAGAGTATTGATGTTACAAAAGTTCAAGAAGACGTCCATTAAACAGATAAGTTGAGCAAAATGGTACAAGAGTTCATACAATTGACCTCATGTAACACGATTTGAGACTTTGCTGTAGTTGTTGGTGTTCTAAAAATCCATGACTATTTCAATGCAGGATGCATATTTAGCGGGTGCGAGTTGCCCAGTGCGCTAAGCTTCCATATTAGAAGATCTAAGGAAGATAAATTGAACCAGGTATAGGAAAAATATATACAATTTAAGATCGACCTGCCATAATTATGAGAAATTTCCTTTGGGAAATTTCAGACATACCATCTTCAAAAATTTTATATTTTCAAACAGACATTATTAATATAAAAAGATAACTTGCATAAATATTTTGCATCGGCCAACATTATAGAATTTAGCAGTTCGGAAATCGAGGGTAGTCCAATGGTGGCCTATTCACTTGACCATATAGTGGCCATGATTCAATTTCAACAATTCCCACATCCCACTTACATAACAAGAAGCATAATAATTCACATTACCTTGTCAACATGCGGTAAGGTTCTCGAAGATCTTTGGTGACTAAATCATCAATCAAAGTCCCGATGTAGCTGCTTTCCCTCTCAAGAACTATAAGACACTCGCCATTTGCATGTCTGGTAGCATTAATCCCAGATATAATACCCTAAAGCAGAAGGAATAAGACATAACAGCCTAGGATACACGAGGAAATGACCTAACAACAAAAAAATCCCAATAATTATTTTTCTTGGCTTACCTCTCTTCTAACCTCAACCAAATAACTTTTCTTTTAAGAAACTGATCTCAAAACCTTAAGTTGTGAGATAAAGGTACAATAATGATTTTATCCTTTGACCCTTTTGTGGACACACCCAGGGCAGTGGGTAGGAAAGGATAACACCTCCTCAAGGGAATTCCCATTGACTTAAATTGTGGAAAAAGCATAGACCTACTTCATACCTAGAGTTGAAAGATAATTTTAGCAAAACATGGGTTTCTAGGAATCGAATGCCTAACCATTTGGCCAAAACTACTCTAATACCCGGTCAGTAAACTAAATGATCTCAACAGCTGAAGTTATAAGTGAAGGTACAATACTGGTTTTATACTAAAACATTGGTCCATCATGTGGCTTATATTTGAGGTGTTCAAACCACCGTAAATATCCTTAGCCATCTTTTCTCTTGTGGGTGCTACTTCCAATTTGTGAACAATGTGCTCATTTTTTATTCTACCATTTTCTTTTACATTATAATGCTCAATGCTTATCCAGCAAAATGGTCAAGGAAAAAATATTAAATATCACATCAGTGGAAACCACAGCATCTACTTAGTTAAAGAATGTCCTTGCTAAATCAATTGGAATAGCAACAGCATGCTCTTTTCAAGCTAATTCTCAGAAGCCAATGATTCTATGAATGGAAATTGTTAAAAAATGTTGGGAAGTCATTACAGAAAATTTGGAAATGAAAAAAACTAAATACCTGGGCAGCAGCTTCCTCATAACCTGTTGTTCCATTTATCTGACCAGAGAAGAAAAGACCTTCAATTTTTTTGGTCATAAGAGATCTGGAGCACTGATGAGCAGGCAAGTAATCATATTCTACAGCATATGCAGGCCTCAACATTGTGCAGTTTTCAAGTCCAGGTAATGTTCTTAATAGTGGTAACTGCAGTCTCTCAGGCAAACCAGTAGAGAATCCCTGCAAAGGGATAAATTATCTAGAGGGAACATTAATAATTTGTTTTGATCTAAGAAAATTTGAAGAAAATAAAATTAATGAATGAAAAAAAAAAGAAAAAAATAAATAAAAAGAAACTCACCTTCCTTTAATATAAATATTCTAATACACATTTTTCATTATATTTTTTTTCTTGTGATTTTTCTTGCAATCCAAACATAAAAAGGTATTTTTCTTTAATTTTCTTTTCCTTTCCTTCAATTTTTTTTTTTAATCCAAACAAACTCTAGCAGATCAAATAGAATCCTAGAACTGCAATAAAGGTATACTAGTCTACTAGCAATGTCCTACATGATGATACTGGCCTGCATCCATCCGTCAATCATGATCTACAAATTTAATAGTTCTTTCACAGCTACACAACTAATAACAGAGACAGAGAAACTAATCACAACTTCAGATTAGTAATAAGCAGGAAGAAGTACTTGATGCTTACAACCCTTGATTGTACACTACAGGTCCTTCTAGGTGGTGTAGGATGCCACTGGACAACATATTTCCAAATACACACAACACAAACAAATGCATCTGAATTACACTTCTATTACACAAATTATCACTCTGAAACTGCTAGGAAATACAAAAGGGCAGATAGGATTACATTGAAGATGTACAGGAAGAATTACGTTCTGCAACACTGAGTTCATGTGAAACAGTAATGATTTCAAAACAATTCCACTCACAGCAGATACAAATAGATCAGTCAAGAATAACAGTTCAATTGAAAAAGAGTGGCAGCAAATAGTTATCTAGGTAGACAGACGTGGTACAAAAGCAGAATTGCAAACCTGTACATAAAGCTCAGGCACTTTTCGACCCTCTGGTTCAAGAAAAATCTGGTGGGACTCCTTGTCTTGAAATCGAACAATCTAAAACAACAAACATTCTAGCATATCAGGAAATTTGTCAATACCAGAGAAATATAGAAAAATAACCTTCACTAGTAATTCAATACATGGAATGGTATTTCATCACACTTTGACAACCAAAGACCAAGGTACAATTACAGTGGCACTATTTTTACAATTACAGATCCCATAACAAGCCACATTAGAAAGATAAAACAGAATCAAAATGGCATAGAAATCTGAAATGCCATGAACAAGTCTGGACCAAAATCAAAGATCTGGTTTGAATTCTGTAAGATCATAACGAAGCGTCAATGAGTCCACTATAGTTAAAGAATGCATAAATATTATTAGAATAGTAAACCATAGTCAAGGGTATTTTAGTCGCTATAAGTCTATAAATATATCTATATATATGTACATTCTTATAACCCTAGGAGATGAGAGGTTTTCACCAAATATTGCTCTCTTTTCCTTAAGATAACATAGTATCTGAGAGGCTGTTGTTTGCCGCCACCAACCCTAGATAAAATCGACACACCTTTCCCTATGTATCAAAGGCCCCAAGACAGTTTTCCCATTTGAATTGATTTGAGCCATCCATTTTGAAATCTAGGGTTTCATTGAAAAACCTAGACTGCTGTATTCTTGGTCCATTCAACAAATCATGGTCAAAAATCTCTAGTTTCTTGTACATTTGAGGGTTGCCTACATCTGAAAGAAGTTTTCCTCATGTGATTGAAGCATATCGTGTGATTTTGCTTTGATTGCCTACCTCTTTTGGTTTCCAACAGTGTCTAGCTCTGTGTTTGATTTCCTTGGTGCATGAGTTCAGTGCTGTGGTGTGCGAGTTCTTGGTGTTCAACTCCCTACTTGTGCACGATTTGTGGTGCCATGGTGAGCAATCACCCTTCTTCATCAGAGCAGTGGTGCACAATTTGTGTGAGATCTCTTTTCGTTCTCTGATGACAGAGAACTCTGAGAGTCAGGTAGGCCACTAAAAGGTATTTCTCTTTTGTTGTGTGGATCTGTGTTTGG
This sequence comes from Nepenthes gracilis, assembly GCA_033239525.1. Classification (NCBI taxonomy): domain Eukaryota; kingdom Viridiplantae; phylum Streptophyta; class Magnoliopsida; order Caryophyllales; family Nepenthaceae; genus Nepenthes; species Nepenthes gracilis. The sequence goes on from BSYO01000007.1 coordinate 18,888,018, forward strand.
GCCTTCACGGCATTTGTTTTGATTTGTTGTGTGCTATTTTTTGCATATTTGTTACATGATATGAAAACAGGAAGTACATTTGATAGAAGTGTTCCTACTTGAATGAATGAATAATGTTGTTGTATTTAAAATTGTTATAACTATATCTCCTCGAGTTACTAATCAAAGTCTAGATGGGAATGACTTAGTAGCATTGGAGGAAGATTGTGTTTATTTACTATTCGAGATTATAAGGAGGACCATATCATCGATGATCCCCCTAAATCTGACATAGATCCTTTTGAGGCTCGAGCATGGCTACATGAAGATGCTTGCCCATACACTCGGTTGATTAATTCCACGGAGTAGAGGTTGGTTGTTTTGGTAACACAAACTATACTTCCAAAGAATTATTGGATTATCTGTCGATTATTCACTCTGGAAAACATAACATGCTAAAGATGTTTAATATATCCAAATCTTTCTGTCATGTGGATTAGAAGGATTAGAGTATAACATATTATTTTGCTTCATTCAAAAAGCTCAATGAGGAACTAAAAGTACTTATACCCATCAACACCGATGTGAAGCAAATATAAGAGCAACATGAACAATTGGCTACTCTGTGCTTTTTTACTAGCCTAAAACTAATATTACATATGCTTGATCCCAAATTTTAGCAAGCTCAGAGGTTACTTCATTGACTAATATGTTTTCTTAGATTCTACAAGTTAATCGCAAGACTTCACCATCAGTTATTACTAGTCTTGCTAATCAAACGGCTTTGGTGACCAAGTCCTCGCTTACTGGTCGAAGTGGTGGACATGGAATGGGTAAAGGTAATTGAGGTGGTTGGGATGGTAACGGAAAACTTACATGTTTTCATTATGATATAGTTGATCACACTTAAAATAAATGTTGAAGGTTATATGGGAAACTCATACACCATCTACACAGTAAGTGGTGATCGCTTCTAGAAATAGTAATGGTACCTTCTAACCCTTCAACGAAAGAAACCGTTACTTTATCCATTGAGGACTACTCACGTTTACTTGCCGACAAGACTATATCTACTACTACCCTTGTTCAAGCAGGTAACCCTACTATTTGTCTCTCGACCACATCTACTACCCTTATTAATTCTGGTGAATCTGATTATATGGCAGGAATCTCAGGTATATTATATTGTTAGCAATCATGTTTGACTTTATCCGCAATTACTTTAGCTGATGGCTTCTCTATAAAAGTTGCAGGCATTGTTTCTATCTCCTTAACCCCAAACCTTCACGTTTTATTGATGTTACACTTGCCAACCTTTCCCTTTAACTTATTATTTGTAAGCAAGCCCACAACTAAATATAATTGTTGCATTATATTCTCTTCTATTAGTTGTGAATTTCAGCATCTTACAACAAGAATGATCATCAAAGCGGTCATTGCGAGTCAAGAGGTTTCTACACGATGGATGCAAGACCCACTTCTACTATTTTCTCAAGCATCTTTCTTACACCTCTCTAGCTTCACTGTCAGCTAGGTCATTCATCAAAATCGAGTTTGAAAAAGTTATGTCCTAGTCTTAACTTTGTAATAGATTTGTCTTGTGAGCCTAATCAATTTGCTAAACACCATCTAGTGTCATACCGTTCCATAGTCAATAAACGAGTTTCTGCTTCTTTTGAGGTACTACAATCTGATATCTAGGCTCCTTGTCTAGTGTCATCCAAAATAGCTTTTGATATTTTATTACTTTTATTAATGATTACTCAAGAAAAACTTGGTATATATTATTAATGAAATATCACTTTAAATTATTTTCCATTTTCTTTGCATTTTGTGCTAAGATTTAGAATCTGTTCTCTCCTTCACTGCACATTTTACGAAGCAATATTGCTCATGAATATTTGTTCACTCATTTTACTTCATTTGTCTCAACAAGGAACACTCTATCAATCCTTGTCCCGATACTCCACAATAAAAAGGAATAGTTGAATGTAAAAATAGACACCTTTTAGAAGTGGTGAAAGCTCTCCTATTCCACAAGAGAGTTCCAAACTATTTTTAGAATAAGGCAATTTTAACTGCATGTTATCTCATCAATCATATGCCCTTAATAGTGGTCCAGGAAGATATTCCACATCATATTGTGTTTCCTCACAAGCTTTTACACTCGGTTCTTCCGATAATATTTAGTTGTGTATGCTATGTTTGTGACATTCACCTTCATATGACATTTGCTCTCACGTGCCAAATCACTTAGATGTAATTTTCTCAAATATCCATGCACTCGAATAGGGTATCGATGCTTCTCACATGACTTAGGTAGATTTTTCATGTCCTTCGATATTTCATTTTAGAAATCGACTACCTCCTCTTTACAAGAGTTTCCATCCACTATCATGTATAATGTCACCCCACTGTGATGAGTTTCTTGTCTATCGTGTTGACCATTAGATTGTGTTATCACATCATACACCACCTCATCGGGTTATTCACCATAGTGCCTATGGTCCTCGTAAGGTGTTTGGGTCCTCTCCCATAGACGTTCCTGAGCTGCCCCTACAAAGTTGATCCCCTAGCATACAAATCTCACAGCTATCAAGTCGATGTTAGATTTAGACTTGCCAATTGTGCTCATAAATGGTCATCGTAGTCGCACTCAATATCCTTTATTTATTACTATTTATTATACTGGTATCTCATCTGTTCTACACCTTGATCGGTGTTTGAAGCAATCTCTCACCCTAATTGTCACGTAGCTATAAAGGAAGAGATGTTAACACTTGACCAGAATCACACTTCAAATCTAGTTCCCTTACCTATAAGAGAGAAACTCAATGGTTATAAATGAATGTACACAATAAAAGTTAATCCGGATGGTTCTGTTGCTTGACAAAAGGCTTGTTTGGTAGCTAAGGGGTATGACCAAATTTATTGTGTGGACTACATAATTACATTTTCTACTATTGCTAATGTGACACCCTAATATTTCGACTTTGGTTATTTAGTAATCGATTTAATATAATAATAAATAAAATTATATTTTAATATTAATAAATATTGTTAATAATAATGGGGATTAATAATTAGTCATTAATAATAAGTAATTATATCAATAAATAAATAAATATTAATAATGTATTAAACAATAAAACGTTCAACGTAACAATAATAATAATAATAATACGTATAAATAATTAATATAATAATAAATAGTAATAAAGGTTGATGATAGTTAATAATTTAATAATTAATAATAATAATAATAATATATATTAATTCCCTCACCTCTCCTTCTCGATTCTTCATTTCCTTTTCTGCATTTCTCTCTCTCTCCCTCTGTTTCTTCTATTTATTTTTATTTCCCTCTCTCACCGTCCCTTCTGTTTTCAGTGTCTCTGCCTCTTTTGTTTCTCTCTCTCAAAGCTTCCCTTCCCTTTTCTTTTCACCTCCTCTTCCCTTGCTCTTCATCTTCCTCTTCCTCAACCACCCCCGTTACTCAGCCTAATCTGAATGCGTTTTTGGCGATTTCATTTTCCTCTCATTTAATCGGTTGGCCGATTTCTGTGGGCTATAAATAGAGAAGTATGGGAGAGGGTGAAGGTTGTCCAAGTCTGTGGAGTTGTGGAGAGAGTTGTTGTGGCTGTCACCCATTGTCACCGAAGGAAAAGCTTTTGTAGCCGCTGCCATCGCTAACCCTAACCGATTGCTACAGCGTCATTGTCAAAGTCATCACTGCCATTGTAGTCGAAATTGCCATCGTCAATCGGTGCCGGAGGAAGTGCTGCCATGATTGTTCAAAGTCGCCGCTGCTATTTCTCGTCACCGTTATTCACAGCCACTGTTCATCAGGCAAGTAACTCTTCTGTTATTTTGCAACCGATCTATCCTCCTCTCTATAAGTTAATCGTATTCCTCCCCAATGATATTAAATTCGTGATGCACGTGGAAATTGTTATAAAAGCTAAATCGAGAAGAACAGAGTTTCATTGGTCGTCCTGCTGTTGGCGTTGTAATTGATGGTTTGGGACTCGGGTGTGTAAACGGAAAGGGTGGGAATCCTTGGGTGGGTATGAACAAATACACATATAAATATACAATGAGCATTATCGTATGTATATATTATTATATGTGGGTGTAAGATTAGAATATACATATGTGGACGCATTATACGAATGATGTACGTGTATATGTGTGTACGAATTATATATATGTGTGTGTGTGTGTGTACTGGCAGTGTGTGTGTATATATTTGAGTGAGGATATGTGTGTGTTGTGTGCATGTGTGTATTCGGTGTAATGGGTGTGATGTGTGTATTCATACGCAAAGAATATTTGTGTGTATTGGGTGCTGTGTATTCAGTGTGTGTGGGTATATATATGTGTGTGTGTGTGTGTGTGGCTGTGTGCAGGTGCAGGTGCGTGTGTGCACTGTGCGCAGTGGGTGTGTGTATAGACGTCAGTGTATATTGGCAGTGTGTTTATAAACTAACAGTATGTGTTTATGTTTATAATAAATCTATACATGTGAGTTTGGTATGCTTGAAATGATGAAAGCCGTTTGGTTAGTTTAATCTTTATTCCTATATTTTTCTTGGTATATTCCGGGAATCTGTTATTTACATTAACTTTGTTGTGTGCGTACATTTCATTGGCACTCTATGGCTAGGTTGAGGAGAGTGTATGAAAATACTAAGGTATCGAGTCGAATGGGAGACTTTGACACCTTATTGTAGTCTACATTTTTCCGATACTGAATCCATATTTCGAAGATTGAGGTCATTTGAAGGGATACTTATAATTCTATGAACCTATTTCGTGAGATATCGATGGATATCGTACCAAGGTGTTGTTTGATTTGACTTGTTGATGATGGGTATTTTGTTCCCAAAGGGGTGTGGATCAGAGGATCACAAAATACGTGTGGATTACATGTTGGGGTAACGAGAATATTGTTTGTGTAGATTGGATACGATACTTGTATACTACGGCTGGCAAGTATCATGAGACCATAGGGTCGCTTGTTAAACTTACAAGCACTGGTACCTCAAGGGATTACCCAGTCGCGAGACGGGTGTGTGGATTGATGGGTCACAGTGATGTATAAAATTCGATGAGACTTTCGTGTTATCTCATAAAATTGGAACCTCTTTTGTGATAGGTTCAATGGAACCTATACCATTGTTGATACTCAGATTCTGTGGAATCCAATTTGCATTTCTAATGATTTGTTATCATATGACGTTTGAGTCGTGAATATGACAGATTGTTGAATCTCAGATAATTGTCGATTTATCTTATATAATTATTATGTTATTATTATCCGATATGTTTTATTGATTTATTTACTTGTTGGGTATTTGGCTCACCCTTCCATTTTATTGGCTCTAAAGTAAAAGTATATGACAGGTTAGAAAGATCGCGTTGTTTGCTGATGAACTTTGGGATATAGATGATCTTGGGATTAGAAGCTTGTGATAAGAAGTTCTAGAATTAGTTCAATTGGTCGAAGTTTTATTTAATTATAGTATCGGGATTGCGTTTCCAAGATTATAACATTGTAGACATTTATTGTCTTTAGGAAATTTATTATGAGAATTATAATTATTATATTTTATTTAGTGATACATTTATGAGATTGTATATGATTTTGGGTTTTCGTGTGGCTGTTTCGAGTCGGGTTAGATGACTCGGGTTCGGGGCGTCACAGCCAAATTGACAGTTGTCCGCATTTTTATAGCTCTCACCACTACTCATCATTGGCCTTTGCACTAACTAAATGTCAAGAACACCTTCTTACTTGGAGATCTCCAAAAATAAGTTTATCTTGAACAACCACCTTGGTTTATTACTCAAAAAGAGTCTGATCTCGTTTGCATGTTAAAAAAGTCATTATACAGTTTGAAACAATTTTCGCAGGTGGGTTCGATAGGTTTAGTGAAATTATTCTAAGTTTGGTCTCTCTCATTGTGGAAATGATTATTTTGTATTCTATCGCCATTCTAATATTAGGTATATTCTATTTGTGGTATATGCAGATGATTTTGTGATCACCAATAGTGATAACAAGGGAATTGCAAACCTTAAGGTGTTTTTTCAATGTCGATTTCAGACTAAGGACCTTAGGAATTTACGGTACTTGCTCGTCATTGGGGTTGAAAGGTGTCGTTATGATATATTCCTCTCACAAAGAAAATACACAATTTACTTTAACATACGGATATGTTGGATGCAAAGTCATGTAGTGCACCCATGGATCCGGGAATGAAGTTTTCACCGAACTATGGGAATTTTTTTTATGAGCCAAAGGAATATAGTCATTTAGTTGAAAAGTTGAATTATTTGGCAGTAACTAGACCAAACGTTGTATTACCCGTGTGGGGAAATCAATTTTTGTCCTCTCCACATGTTCACATGAGGACACTATCATGTATATACTTAAATACATCAAATGTTCATCAGGACATAGCCTACATATAGTGATCATAGCCACACTTGAGTAGAAGGATTTTCTGATACTAGCTAGGCTAAATTACCATATGATTGCAAATCTACTATGGGATATTGCATGTTTATTAGGAGCAATAAAGTATCATGGAAGAGTTAAAAACACAATATAGTTGCTTGGTCAAGTATTGAATTAGAATATTGTGTATTAACCTATATTTCATGTGAAGTGATATGGCTCAAATAGTTATTTGAATCACTTAGATGTAATAGTCTCGGTTATTGTGAGATAATCTAGCAGCAATTCATATAATGTCAAATCCAATTTTCCACAAACATAGGTAATATATAGAGGTAAATTGTCACTTTGTTTGTAAGAAGGTAGAATAAGGTCTCATTTATATTAAAACACATGAGATTGGGAGATCAATTAGCTGATATGTTCACCAAATTTCTAATTAAAAGTTAAGTAGTGTACATTTATAACAAGTTGATTAATATCTATATTCTAACTTAAGAGAGAGTATTAAAATAGTAAACTCTAGTTAAAAGTATTTTGGTCACTATACAAAGTTGGTAAATGTGTGTATATATATATATATATATATATATATATATTCTAACTTAAGAGAGAGTATTAAAATAGTAAACTCTAGTTAAAAGTATTTTGGTCACTATACAAAGTTGGTAAATGTGTATATATATATATATATATGAGCATTTCCATAACATTTAGAGATAAGGGGTTTTCACAAAATACTCTTTTCCTTATATATATATTCTACTATGCATAAATATTTAGCTACATCATGTATGAATTATCCAAAAGACATCCAAGAAGAGAAATGGAGAAATTATGTCATAAAGCGCAAGGTATACCTTATCTTCAATGGAAGGGCAATATCGAGGTCCCTTAGCCTCAACCCATCCTCCATAAGTTGGAGTTTCATGCAAGTTCTCCTTAATCAGCTCATGAGTATTCTTAGTAGTACGTGTCAAATAGCAGCACATTTGTTCCCTTTCAATATGAAAATCAGGATCAAAACTAAACCAGCTGACCTATTCATCACCATCTCAAAATCAGAATAGATTCCTAGCCGTTAGCATATGAAAAATGAAACAAGAGCATGGTTTATGAAGATGGAAAACTAATCAAGATTGCCCAGGAATAGGTCATCTGTCATTCAAGTTGTTCGTAATGGATATGCAAGAAAATTGTTGTCTTACTGTGTACTAATAATATAAAACTATATCGCAATATTTAGATCAGATTAAGCATTTTGCCAACTAAATCTTGATGTGTTAAAATTTGATCTACCAAAAAAATCAGTAAGGGTGGATGAGAAACCTCTTCATCTCCATGCTGGGGTTCCAATCTGGAGAAGTCAACAGTACGATAGTCCACCCGTGCAGGAGTTCCAGTTTTTAACCTATCAGTTTCAAATCCTAGGCGCAGCAGATTATCAGTCAGCCCATGTGAAGCTGCCTCACCAGCTCTTCCTGCAGGCATAGATGTTCTGCCAACCCAGATTTTGCCACTCATGAAGGTTCCAGTCGTGAGAACAACAGAGGGTGCATAGAAATTCATTCCAAAGAAAGTGCGGACACCTTCAACGTTATCATTCTTCCCAACAATGATATCTATCACCATAGCCTCTCTCATCGAAAGGTTTTTTGTGCTAAAAATGAAAGAAAATAGCAAAAATCAGGGGATCTTGCTATGAAAGAGTAACATGAAGGCGGCAGCAATAAATTCTCTGTGCTGTACGAGTTTAGCTAGATACAAGGCACTAATTTCAAAAAAAAATAGAAAGGTAAATCAGAAGTAAATGCCATTGTTTCTGCAAAGACAGGAAAAATAATCTTGATAGCCAATGCCTTAAAAGACAGCAGAGGAAACAAGACTGGGCCATTCTCCTTAGTTATTTGCAATCTTCTTGTTTGACACTACTACTTCCCTCAAACTATAGCACCTTTTGCATCTCCACTACAAGGTTGTGCAGGTAACGTTAACCAAATAGCATGTCCAACAGGGCAACTCCCCTCACATCCCAAAACAAAAAATAATAATAATGTAAATGAAAAGACAGAACATAAAGATGCACAGCGGGTTTCAAAGAAGGAAAGAAATCCAGAAAAGGCCAAAAAAGGATGTCAAGATGGAAATCACTAAAATGAATACTTTATAGTTATTACCCATAAACAAGAATTTACATGGACCAAACCACATTAAAACTGCAAGAGGGCATCAGTGGGCAAAACATCAGAGATAGAAACCAAAAACACGTGGAAATACACATGCCAAGTGAGAATCTGAATATTCTCCAAAGGATGGTATGCTGAATTACCAATTCTTATGGCAATGCGATGACCTCTATGGTGTTCTAGATTCTAGATCATAGTTTCTTATTTTAAAACACAAAGTATTAAAGCAGCATGTTATTGTTTTAGCAGTAGAAAGTAGGTACTAGATTGTTACAGCTTAAAGTTGTGGACTACAGCCAAACAGGATCTTGCATATCCATTCATTTTCTTATGAAAACCTTCTTCTAAAGCAGAGGAGATTGAAGACCCACAACCACAGGATCATTCACATTACTTAAACATCACCTAGAGAGAAGGGGGAGAAAACCGAGGAGAGAGAAAGATGAAGTACAATTTTGTGCTAGAAGCTTGAATCTGGTCTACTGCTAAATCAGAATCTTGCATATTCATTCAATTTCTTTTGAAAACATTATTTTAAAGCAGAGAAGATTTTAGGCTTACAACCACAGGATCATTCACATACTTTAGCAGCACCTAGAGAGAGGGGAGAAGAAATGAGGAAAAAAATAGAGTACGATGTCGTGATAAAAGCTGCCTCATAGTTGAGACGATGATGGGATTTCTAGATCTGATGTCAGAAGATTACTAGTTGCACTTGTAGCACAAACTCAAGCAGAAGTGGACAACCTCAAGCAACCACCACTATATCCCTGCACAGTTGCACCTGGACTGCTTAATAGCATTTACAAGGATACATCGGGCATACTCTAAGTCTGTCTGATATCCACACAGTGGCATCAACATAACACATCATACTAGTGTCAAGTTTTTGCATCTGGGAGATCCCAGAATCTTATTGTACTGCCACAATCAATGAAGATAGCCTTTAAGATGGCTAATCTTTTTGTGTTGTATATCTCTTCCTTGTATCTGTACGTCTGCTATTTTGATGAGCATTGACTTGACTATCACAGAGTGGTGACAGGAGACCCACCTCAAGCAAACATGCACTATAATACCTTGAATCAAGCAAGATCAGCAATTGTGTAGGGATACCAATCTAGGCAATAATCTCTTGCAGGCATGTTACAATTAATCTCATATTAAGTCATAGAAGTTATGAAGCCAACATCAGAGACAAACAGCAGCTCTTAACACATCTCAACCCCCATCCAAGTAGTCTAAGCTACAACTTAGTCAATAGTCAGCTAAAATTAATTTAAAAAGGAAAAAAGACTCACTTTTCCACAATATTCTTCATTTGCATAGCATATTCCCTTTTATCAGTTTGAGCACGCAATGCTCGAACTGCAGGACCTCTTGAACTGTTAAGCACTCTCTTCTGCAGATAACACCTACAGAATGAATTAAAATGAAGCATGCATGGAGAAGTATAATAAAATTTGTCATCATTCTTGATCATAATTAATCAAAGCTATGGCAATATTGACAATAATCAATCAAAAACTATGGCAAGTACCGGAATGGACTCAATCAATAGAGAACACGAATATCAAATACCACAACAAACAAATACCAGACTGAGATGAAACTGGAATGGAGAAAAGATAGAGACAGAAAGAAGGGTAAATTATGTTGATAACAAAAAGAAAGATAGAATCAACAAACATTCCAGTAAAGGAAGACTTGGCATTAAAATGATAGAAGAGATATCTACCAAACACTTTCAAGAACAAACAATGTAGAACGATAACCATTGAACTGCCAGCCCATACATGACCCTTCTCCATTCAAGAGAAATCAATATTAATCTGAGCTTTTAGAACTGCAATAGTATGCAGCCCAATTGTAGGCTATTCTGTCAATATGGTATTCCTGGGATTCCATGGCAGAATGGACAATGAAATCAATTATACGGTAGATTTCTATCATCTATCTCCACCTTACAAGATTTCACTATTACATGTAGCTATCTGACTAGGCTTTAAACTACATGTAGGGACTTCAATAATTTTAAGAAGCAATTGAGACTGGAAAGTCATTGAGAAAAATGTTGATTCATTAGTTTATATGTGGGATGAACTATGGCATACTTGTGATCGAGGAGATTTTTCTGTTCCCCTAAAAAGTTATCTCTCTTTCCCTCTGAGTCTCACTATGCAGATAACAGCAAGTGTATTTGGTTCCAGCTTATTTCTCTGCCAAACTACTAACCTGGAAGATAACAAACAAAAGGATTCACCTCACTTTGTTATTCCAATAACCATAAAAAAGATGAATTTCTCATTAGTAACCATAAAGAAAGCAACAAGGGCAACCAAATTCCTAGGTCAAGGCACAAGGGCATGATTAATATGCCTTTACTACCATAAAATTTCTAAAACATAACATGTTCTTTGTATGTGTAAAACAAAAGCTATATAACAAGATTCTCAGAATACAGTGTGACTAATAAAATTGTGCATAGATTTCAAGCAAAGAGAACAAATAAAATTCCTATCATCTAAACAACGTTGGATGTGGTTGAACATGAATAGTGTTCCACAACAGTCTGGCATGTTTCAGCCCTTCCTTTACAAAATTTCTGCAACACAATGGTGTACAGGAAATTTTCAATAATATAGATTTAAATGTTACCTATCAGCAACCTTTCCAATCTCTCCACCAAGTGCATCAACTTCATGTACAAGTTGTGATTTTGCAGGGCCACCCACTGCAGGATTGCAAGGCTGTACACAATAATAAATTGCATTCAAGGACTAATATGATGACAGGAGAAAGCAAATCCACCATCCATCTTGAATAGAAATCCTAGAAATATGAAATTTATTTGCCATTCAATGTAATTTTACAGAACCAGTGTAGAAAAAAAAATTCCATTCAAGCAGAAAGGAGGAGAAACAAGACAGTGCATTCAGGAAAAGAAATAAGCAGGAAAGTTAAACTGTTGATAGATTCAGCACCAAGACAGACAAAATAGTCAACAGAAAACTCGCAGATTGCAGCATATAAGACTAGGTATTAAGGGATCATGCGAGACAGTAGTTCAGGTGGTATGGCAAGAATGTAAAAATGAATAAGAGCAGTAAATACTATGGTTATTTTAAACAGTCTAAACAAACACGGTCCAGCTTTGAAAAAAGGGGGGCAATTGCTGGGTGGGTTCAGGTCATGTGAAACAGGGTTTGTGCTAAGATAACTTCTACTCAAACATTCTGGATAATTATATTGTGTCAACCCATTACTATATTGCATATGACTCAGCCTATTTTGTGTTGAACCTATCTAATTTAATTGCTAGTGTTTTATAATAAAATATGTAGAAGTACAGAACATGTAAAGTAGGTGATCTTTTTGGCGGAGAGAAAACTTTTGTTGCCATGTCATCAAAGTATAAGACTCCCTGGTATACCAGGAAACACGGAAGCTACTCAAAACCAAAGGCATGGTAGTTTGGTACCCATCAGCTATCTAGCTCACAGAAAAGCATCCTGGGGGTTTGTTTGCATGACAAATCCTGAACTATACATTTAGCGAGGTAGGGATATTGAAGAAAGCCAATTTATATCCATTCATCAATCTTCATTTACAACGAATTGGTTATCTGTTCTCATGTCTCAATGAATTTTGCCCTTGTGTGCTCAAAGAAATGCATAACATCCCCATTGATCCAACTCTCCGAGGCTTTTAGATTTTTATTGTCTCAAGATTCAAGTGCTTGACCCATAAACAGAGAAATCAACTTCCTCTTCCTCCCCCACCCTTGCCTCCTCCCAAACTCACATAAATTGCTCTTTTTTTTTATTCATAATGCATCATCCCTTAAATAACCACGCAGCATTTTGGTAATATGTGCTTTTACAACTTTTTTCAATTATTATACATTCTAACATACGTGAGAGTATAGATCTTGCAGCCTACCAAGCCATGATTATTTTTTATATATTGGGTCAACATTTTAGAAAAATGGGATGATCGATGAGGATATAACTTGAATGATCAACACGGGTTTAATGAAAGGTAGAACTGCAACAGGGATCATGAGTTAATTGGAAAGTATGATTCAAACTTAAATGAAAATATTATAATGTGGCTATTTGCCAGCAATGTTATATGAAGGGGAGTGTTGGACAGTTAAGCATCACCATTTTCGAAAACTGGCCATGACAAGGATGAAAATGTGAAATGGGTGTGTGGCCTTACTAGGAGAGAGAGAGAGAGAGAGAGAGAGAGTACATATGATGCTATATGCGAGAAAGTGGGAGAAGTACCAATGGCAAACAAAATGCCAAAGATGCACTTGAAGTAGTTTAACCATATGAAACGAAGACCACCTAGCAAGCCTATAAAGAGATGTGAAAGCCTGGAAAAAGTTTGGGGTGTAAGGGGTAAAGGAAAACCTAAGAAAATTTTAAAAGGAATCCATCAGGCATCATCTTACTCATTTAAATACGGCAAATGATACGGCCTCGACTCTATTTGAATCATACAGAGCTAAATTGAAGACTCTACTTGATGGGAAACGACTTAGTTTGGCTTCGTTTGAGCATATATTCTAGCGTCTAAGCTACACGTGGGGCGCATGGTAAAAACCTAGGCTGTATATATTTTGCCGAAATTCAGTAAAAGTTTGAAGTTGTTGCTGTAAGAATGGTGATGTAAGCCTCGTTACTTGTAGTTCAAGAAAAGATTCCAAGTTATTGAATGTCAATTATCTGTCACAAAATTTGTGGAGCAGCCAAGTGTATAAAAGAATAAAAAAATTGGGGGATGAAATCAGAGCACAAATAGAGAGATCTCTTGTCCTCCCTGAATATTCTCTGGCTAGGGGCGAACTTCCTCCCCGACACTGAGTCACTGGGAAATCCTTCTTCCAACCAAAGCATCACTAGGAAAAGAGCTTATTCAATAATGGCTTCCTCTGTGCTTTCTCCTACTCGAGGATAAATTCTCCTCCCAAGCAAAGTAATTAGAAAGGACAAATTCCTTCCCTATTATCAACCCTCTGCCACAAAGCAAATTATTGGGGAACAAATGACAAGCTAAAGATGATAAAAATACACATGATAATAACCCAGTAATAAAAACAACACAAACAGCAAAATGCTAGCAAAGGGAAACAGAACTTTCAAAGAGAAGTGCAAAAGCAGGAGGAGAATGCTCAGCCAAGAAAATCAGGAGCATAATTCCTTTACTGCATAGACGCTGATAAAAAAATAAAGATCAGAAGACCATCACTTGATGGAGCTGCAAGTACCTGCCATGCAACTCGGTCAAGGTTTAGTGTCAGAAGAAGTGTTTTTGCCCCTAAACGAGCGGACGCAAGAGCAGCTTCACATCCTGCATGTCCTCCTCCGACCACAATTACATCATATCTTTCCTCGGCTGTTCCAACGTGATTAATGCAGTCTGCAGCATGGGGGCGATGTTTCATTATACTGATTGGACAAATGGTTTATCCCCAAATACAAGTATAGCTAGCCACAATACTATTCGAAACCTAAGGATCTTAGAATTTTGTCACATAACTCCTGATTTGACAACCTGATACCGAACTCAGAATTATGGCAATGTGGCCTCTAACCCTCACACCAATACTGAAATTACCATTTTCTGGAAGTTAAAATATAATATCATACCATCGAATTTGGGGTCGAAGACGCTTTTCCTAGTGTCCAAAGCTTAAGACTTGAGCCCAAAAAAGTCAGAGGCAAGAGGCCACATTTCAAAATGGAGAATGGATAACAAAGAAGGGAACAAAAATATTGTTTAGGCAACCAAAGAAGAAAATGAAAAGCTGCCTTAGATCAACATTCAATGTTAATCCCAAACTCAAAGCCCTTTGGAAATCATACTCAGCATTCTATTAGAATAATAATCATAATGCAAATTGTGATAGAAATGATAAGCACGATGGAAGAAAAAAATTTTGCCCTATGATATACCTGTGATTTGTGAATATCATACAAACTGATCTATATGATGCAAGGCTTATCCAAATGATATGAATATTTTTCATCCGACCTCAGAAAAGCGAATAAACATACACCCATGCCAGGTTCTTTTTTTGATAACGATAACCACTAACTATAAGTTTTAAATTTATCCCATTTTCGCAATTCCTACATTTTCCTTACCAACACATTTCCTTGTGGCGTACAGTGTCGAACATAAAATACCAGATTCCCAAACAAAATCCAGTAAACAAAATCCAAAATCCATAAGCAACAGAGAACAAAAGATAAATAGGAAATCTATTAGCTTCCATTCATCAACATTCAGTTTCACAGTTCTACAACCACGCTTACATCAATTTCCCGATTGAATACAAAGTATTCGACGAAATGCCTAAATGAAAACTACTAACACTATCACACTCATCCCCTCGATTCTTGTGCTTCCTTGCTCCTAAATGAACTTCGAAACTTAACGCAACATGGACCAAAAACACAGAGTACTGACCTCGAGCTATCGAAGCAAAAACAGAGAATCTCCGGCGCGAATCAAAGGTGAGAAGGCAGCGATTCCGCCGAAGCTTCTGCCGAGAATTGGAGTGATGAGGCTTCAGAATGAACCGAGGGAAGAGCTGTTTGAGGAGTGGGGATGTGAAGGGGAAGTGACGAGTGAGGGTAAGGTGAATTGCCGGCGATGCGGCCATGGGAGTTGGTTCCTGTTAAACAGTTAGGATGCTGATCTAGTACGGAGCACTGTCCGTCAAGTAGCCGAGAGGCCGCAGTGAAACAGCCAGACTCCCACCACTTCTGGGCAATAAGACAGCAGGACTGGCTTCCCCATTATGGCCCAGATGATGTTTGCAGAGCCTGGCGGTGTGCTTATCGTCCAAGGCTGTTGCAGTTCCTGTGTTTTTTTTTTTTTTATTGGATAAAAAATTAGTGGATGTGATTTTAAAATAATAGAATTAAATATAATTTTTAATTTTTTAAATATTAATAACCACTAAATATTAATTTAATATTTTAAAAAATTAATAAAAAAATTTTTATAATGTTTTTTTAATATATAAAGCTAATGATAAAAAACTTAAAAACATCTCGTTCTATAATTTTTTCAATATGAAAAAATAATAAGAGTAAAATGTTGTTAACCCTAATTATGATATCCCTTATATCCCATTTCACACCTTCAAATGCACCATTCATTTAGATTTCTTTTAATCTAATAAATTGAAAGGGATATATAACGGGGAAATTAATATTAATAATATATATTATAAATTAAGATTCAAATCAAAAAATTTTGAAGTAGCCCTTTAAATTTGTTAACTCGAGTTCTACATACTACCAACAATGAATGAGCTTAAAGATGTAGGGAATAATCTTCTTGATCAAGTCAATAAAAAAGCCCTAACTAAATTATAATTGATGAGTCCTGTGATCTTATGGGCTGGCCAAGGGGTTGAAACCCCAGCGGGATCTTGTGCGGTGTGAAGCCTAGAGGACGTCTCTGTGTGGCCCAACTGAGGATAGACAAGTAAAGAAATGCGACAAGCAGACCCAATAGCTAACTCATATGAACTAGCCAATTACAGCACAGTGAGTTTTCCAAATCAACAAACGCCAATCTAATCAGAATAGAACGTGCATGCGGGAAGTACCTGCCGTAGCAGGTGAGATAGCCTGACAAATATATCGAAAAAGTGGCCCACAATCACCTAAGCATCCCCAAAAGGACAACTGTTGTTGTCAGCCACTACAACCAACAGGACAATCTAGTGAACATACTGAAAAGACGATCCATGGTCGCACAATCACTCCTAAACAACAACTACTATTGATGGTTTCTACATTGTACGTACAATTCAATGAATCCTCGTAGGAAAGTTGTTACTAGCCCTGGCACCCAAAACACGTAGAATCAACGTCAACCTTACAAATATCCCTTCACCCTTACCAGTAAAAGAGGAGGGGGGATCCTTACCCACAATTGCCTATAAAAAACAAAGAACTCTCTTCCACTCTCGGAACCATCAATTCTCAAAAGGAACTCTCCCTATCTCTCTTTCTCTCTCACAGCCGCTCCCTTGCAAGCACACTCACGAGTCACTCCCCGCGCAACTGTCAAAACTAAAACATTCGCCATCACTCTCATTCCTTTCACTCATGCATTATTACACATTGCATCTTTCATATTTTTTTCTCATAGAAAAATTTCCGATTTAAATATCGGAAGATAAATCGGAGAATGAATCCAGTCAATTTTTTGACCTCTTATTTGTTTATTATATTGCGCAAGACCTGGATTATCGATAATAGAGACCAAACCCATTTCAATTCAACCCACGCATAAAAGATTAAGTGACTCCATAATTCGTATAATAGTTCGGATCTAGAAATGAATCAATAATGCTTGAAGTTAAGATATGAGAGATATTAGTCTCCCAATGATATTGCGTCATACATTGAGATCTGATATGAGAAAAAATTATACGAAACATTTCCATGTTTTATATTTGAATACATGTTTTAGATTATTTCAGACGATAAATACTTAGGGAGTTAATAGTTTTTTCAATACTTTTGTCATTTAAGCATTAAAGTATCTACTTCCCCTTTTGATATTAAATGACTTTATATTTATAATGGTAGTTAAATAACGAGGTATGTCGTAATTGACTGCTCTCATTTGAAAGAGTTATGAATCAATAACTCAGTAGGTTAATTCATTTATGAATAGCTATATTCAATTACTCAATTAACATTTCTTATTATAAGAAGTCAAAGCTCTTTACTTAGAGAATGCTATCATTTATGGATTAATTGCCATCTTAATAGAAGTGGGCTTATTAAATCCATGTGAATGATTGTATTGTTGGACCCATCGCCTCCTTAATTTTAAGAATTGAACGGTTTCCTTGGAAAAAACAATTTTTATGTGTGTTGGTATTTTGAGTTGGCCAGTCTTTTATAATTCATACTCCGATAATTTACATATTATAATAAAATAATTTTCTTAGATAATTACATGGCTATTCATCCATTGTGACATGTATGCTAAGACTTTGGTAACTTGGTATCTATCGTCCTAGCAAAGCGTTCATATGATCGATGGGAAATTTGATCTTTTCAGACCTTACAGATCTGAAATTTATAAATATTTTTTTTTAATTTTATATGATTTAATTATATTTTATTAAAAATATTTTTTATTTTTTAATTCGATATTTGATAAAAATATTGGTATTTTTATAATAAATGGACAAATTTTCTTCCCACTATATAAATAATAGAATTACTCTTCAATAAAAAAATTTTAGGTACAAATAAACATAAGTTCATAATATTTATTTTCTTATTATGATATTATAAAATATCATAGTGATGTATCCTCGGATCTGAATTGTTATACGGATTAAGGAATTAAGAATTATTTGATTGATTCAACGTTGATCCGGTCTCCATACGCTCTTAATTTGGATTTTGTACAACACAATAAAAATATGATCGAATGATTGACGATACTTACTCTCCGATATATCATTCGACACTCAAGTCACTATATTTTTTTGAGAAAAGAAAATGGAGGATGCAAGTGCAAATACTTATAAAAATGGTTTTATGTTGTGGTGTGCGTTTTTTAGAAAGTGTCTCAATAAGAAAGAGTATATGCGCTTTTAGCGTTTTAAGATTATTTTTGGTTAGTTTTTCTTTGGTTGAGTGTCATCTCCTTTTCTTGTTGCGAAGGAGAGATTTATATAGAATTTAGGGGCAATTGACCTTTCTACCCAACCGCCTAAAGAACCGTCGGATGGATAAGCAGACGTTATTCAACGGTTGGAAACCGAGTCCGTTGAATCAAAGAAGGAAACCGCTTTGGTCTGATAGAATTGGTTCTAAATTCCTTCAAGAAGTAACCGCCCGAATAAGACTGACAGACTTGTCTACCAATTTTAGACTATATGAGTTGAATCCTTCAACGGATTTTTCTCTTAGGCCATTAGCAACTATACCCATTATTAGCCCCCATACCGAGAGATTTGAAATTCAACCTTCCGGTATGATATCCAAGGATAATCATTTGTCTGATCCCATGCTCTTAGTCCGAAGGATTTCGTTGGCCGGCTGGACGAGACTCTCGGTCTGACGAGCTTCATTAAATGTCTAGACAATGGCTCCTAATCCAACAGACTTCATCTGTGCCACTAGTAGAAACATTAAATGCAAGTTTCTTCAAGTTCCGTACCATTCTCGAAAATGGGCTAGTCATCGTTACTGATTTCAAACAATTGACGTGCTGCACAGCCTATAGGGTGTTGACACGTATCACTGCCATGATGAGATGCATCTTTTTGAATTTTCCTCTCTACGGTATCATTTCGACTCAAAGGGCCTTGCTATAAATAGCTTCAAATACTGCATTCCTTCACTTTCTAAAACCTTTCGTTCCTTACTCACTTCAAAACCCTTTTGTCTTTTTCTTCCTCTGAAATCCTTCATCTTCTCTAATAGCTCCCGACGTTAATGACATCTAGTCAATCCTTACATCTGCCAACGTTGATTACCTTCGTGCTCGGTATAAGATTCTGAACTTGTTGGTGTACCTTTTGCCTGGAGTGAATGGTAGAACCTACTCTCCTCCAGAAGAATACATTACCGTTTACAAGATTCATCTCAAAGGAGGTCTCTAATATCCCATGGCACTGGAGTTGTATAAAATAATGACGATTCTTTATATTCTAGTCGTCAGACTATAGCCTAGTGCAGTTAGGTATTTAGTTTCTTTATATATTTTTGCTCAAATTCATGGCCTAATATTGGACACCAAATGTAAAAGTTATTTTTTGTTTTCACCACGGACCAGATTGAATTTCAATCTCTCTACGTTCTGAGTTTGTGTTGAGTGGGGGAAACCCTGACTCAACCAAGAGATAAAAAGATCGATTCTTCTACCCGACAACTCCCTCTGGATGGGAACTCTCCAATGAGTAGGGCCATGTCTTAATATTTTTTAATACCGAGGTGTTGGAGTACGAAAAGGAGTCAGTTAAGACATTGACGGATCTCATTAATGAAAAAGTTGACTCCTTCAATGAGAATAAAAAAAACCAATGACTGCTGGCTGAGTCTTTGACTCAAGCCAAGTGGGAGCTTATATTGGAAGGGTTGGATGTGCCTCCCGCACTATCGGTTCATAAAAGAAAGTCTAAGAAAAAACAAAGGCCCCTCCAAATAAGTGAGTCGTTGGCCCAAGCACCTAAGTACAAAGAGGCCTCGGTCAAGTCCTCCTCTAATGACGAAAACACTATTGATCAATTTGTAAGGAGAAAAAGGCCATCGGTGAGAATGGATCCAACTCCTACATCTTCCCTTGGCCCCGTTAGACTAGATGAAGGCTATGAGCTTTTAGAGTCTGCTACTAATATTGGAGTCGAAGACGTTCCTATCCTTACTCCAGCCTTTACTTCAAGTGGGTTGCCGACCATTCTGCCATCCCTATCTAAAAAGCCCCTATTTGATCTTCCTACTAGTTTCACCAAGGGCGCTTCTTGGATCAACGAGACTCAATCTAGGGGGGCCGAGGAGGTGCCTCAAATCAAGTTTTCAGAAGGCCACATCCTAGAGGTTGTCATCCCAAAATTTCATCCTAAGGTTGCCGAGGTACCATCTTTCGAGCTCCCAACATCCCAGGACAGAGTTGAAGAAAAGGCCAAAGGATGAGCCGATATGGCAAACATGTCACGCTTGGAGACCCCCATGTCCGAGGAAGAGCCGGAAGCAGCTCCTGAAGTAGCAATCAAAACATCTGGTTTTGGGCTTCCAACATTTGAGGTCCAAGGGGGATGTTTTTTGCTAGAAGAGCCAGTAAGATAGTTGAGGTAGCTGTTGTAGAGCCCTCGAAACCTGAGGTCCAAGAGGTTCTAGAGGTTCCCACAAGTGATGCTCCCACAGGAAACTCTTCTTTCTCCAAGGTATTGGCCGAACATTTCCTCAATTCTTTTATTATTTTCTTTACTGCTTCTAATTTATTCTTTTCCTACAACTTCAAGAATTAGCCCATCATCTCGTCTCCACTACCGACCGCCTGTCTCACGATTACATTGAGAAAGAAAAGTTCTTAGCCTTGGAAGAGCGTGTTTTTCGTCTCAAACGTGAGCTATCTAAGATGAAGTAGAAGTACGCCCTCCTTCGTGATTAGAACTTTAGGTTGGAGAGTCAGTTTTAGACATTTATTAGTCCGAGTGACATCAGGTAGGCGATGGAGTACAAGTATTGGGACGGTATTGTTCTCTATCGACATGTCATCCAGATGGTGGCTCCTAATATTCCCATTTTCATATTCCATTCTAGGAACACCAGTGCTTGACATAGTTTAAATACGCTGTACCGTCTCAGAGACAATGTGGACTCCTGGGATCCTTTATCAGAGACTTTACAACTTCATCCTCCTCCAAAATAAATATATATAAATATTATCATTTTCGTACTTGTAATATTTTTTTGTAATAAAATAATTTTTTTCACAACTGTGTCAATTCTTCTTTCTCTCTCTCTTGAGATGACTTAAGTCGTCATCCACACATTATTTCTGTCACTCGGACATACTAGAGGGTATCAGAACTCTTGTGTGTCTAACTTAAATTTTTGGGATTATAATCAGCTGACAATACTATCTTCCTTTACTTAGAGGTCTTTACATTCGTGTTTTAAGGAAGCATCCTAAGTTTTTAACATTCGGCCTCATGAAGGTTATTTGGTTTTGTGACCAAGTTTTGCAATCCGACCTCACTAGGGCCGCTCAATAACATGACCGAATTTTATTGACCACCAAGTGGTAGTTCAAGGGGCATGTGAATAAATCTCACCTGATTTAAGGGTAACTTAGATCATACAATATTATGAAATGACAAACAAGGACTTACATGAATAATAAATAATTATTTTATGAATAAAATATAACATATTTTACAAGCACTTTAGATGATATAAACTAACCTTACCCGATAAGATATACATTTATTGATAATACTTTCTGAGGTAAGAGACATTGAAAGTCTTAGGGACGAGTTTACCATTCTAGGTGTGTAACTAGTATCCCCCATTTTGAAAAATGATCAAGAAAAGGAAAGGCTCCTTCCAGTTAGGTGGGAACTTATTCTGGTCGGCATTCTTACAAGTAGCTTCAATACTTTGTAATACTAAGTCTTCCACTTTAAATTGGCATGCTTTCACCTTCTTGTTATAGTATCTTACATTTCGTTGCTGATAAGTTATCGTCCATAATCGTGCTATATCCGAAGTCTCTTCAAATAGGGCAAGGTTTTTCCAAAAATGTTTGAAAATTGTTGAATAAATCAAAACATTTGATATAGAGATTGGGCAATCCGACCTCTATTGGTATAACAGGCTCGATCCCATAGTATAGGCTAAATGTTGTCTCTTGGGTTGACTCCCATAATACAGATGGCAACTCGCCCACCCATGAGCTCCCAACACTTTCAAACTTTAGTTTCAAACTATGTAGTAGTATGCGGTTAGTAACCTCCACTTGTCCATTGGTTTGTGGGTAGACAACGGATGTGTAAACCAATATTATCTTTAAGTTAACACAATATTTTGTGAACCACTTACTAGTGAATTGGGTCTCATTGTCAGTCAGTATGATATCAGGAATGCCAAACCTACATACTATACTTTAACGGAGGAATTCTATTGTATCCTGCTTGGTAATTTGAGCCAGTAGAACGACCTCGACCCACTCCATGAAATAGTTAATCCCGACGATCATGAACTTTCTTTGTTCGAACGCAATTGGAAAAGGTTCAAGGTAATTCAGCCCCTATTGTGCGAATGACTAGGATGATTGTAGAGCTCGAAGCTCTGTATGTAGTTGATGGGTAAGGTTTCTTTGGATTTGGTAAT
The DNA here is from genome assembly GCA_033239525.1 of Nepenthes gracilis. Taxonomy (NCBI): domain Eukaryota; kingdom Viridiplantae; phylum Streptophyta; class Magnoliopsida; order Caryophyllales; family Nepenthaceae; genus Nepenthes; species Nepenthes gracilis. Next base: position 18,910,544 of record BSYO01000007.1, read on the forward strand.
TCTCACATTTTCATACAAAATTCATGGCGTCGTGCTTTATAGTGGGCCAGTAGTAACCTTCTCGCATGAATTTGAAAGTAATGTTCTTGCCCTAATATAGGATCTGCAAATGGCGAGGCATACTTCCCTAGCGTGTAGTCAGCTTCTTCTAGCATAGGAAACCGTATGTCACGGATTCGGATTAAGCATGTTAATTTAAATAATTAAATATATTTTAATTATTATTCTTATAATTTTCAATTTCGGATGTAACCACAAAATATACAACTTTACAAAATTAAATCCACATAGGACCTCATTAGATAACCGTCTGAACAAAAATATGACCTACTCTACAATCATCATAAGAGAGGTAATAATTTTAATAAAATTATAAATCAAATATAATATAACATCCCAACTGATTTTAAAATATATCCATCGGTCTATACCCAGTCAATTCCATAATTCGATCACATCAAATGCCAATTAATCCATAATAGAACCAAAACTCGCCGAATCAGACGAATGGCTGATAGATTATAACCATACCCCTATAATACATCCGAATCTTCCACTCTAAAGGGATAAAATAGACTAAGTGAGCCTAATACTCAACAAGTATCATATTTAAATAAAATGAGTTTAATAAATTAGAGAGAATGTCAAATGGATAAAAATTCGTTCAAATGTCATAATAAAATCTAAATTGCCGATATGATAAATCCAATAAAAATCAAATATCCAAAATTCGAAACCTTATGGTAGTCTCATACACAAATCAAATATTCAAATCCAAAACAAATATCTAAATCATAAAATAGTCCTCATTAAGACATGCATACATATAAAAATATATATATAAACAAAATAGAAGTGATTTGGACCAATTTTAATAGGCAATTAGCTAATTCCAAGTCCAATTCAAGTCCGAGTCTGAGTCCAAGTCCAAATCACAACCAGTTTGTAATATGTGGCAGAATCGATAACCCAGATAATAAAAAAGAGTGCACAGAAGAAGAAGTACCACGACAGATAGTCCAAGGGTCCGAATCAAAACATATAATCAAAATCATTTGTATGAGATATGCCAAGGCCCAAATAAGAGCAAAACCGGCAAATTTTAAATCCAAGTCCAAAATTTAAATCCAAATCAAAATCTAATACAAATAAATATAGAGATACATATTATACATCAAATTTAAGTTTCAATTATTTAAAGACTAACTTGAAGAAGGGTTATTTATAATTCTGATAATCTTAGGCAAAATCAAATACAATTAGGCCAGCATGTATGGTCACCCATATACTCTGTGCCCATGGGTAAGGTTGCTCACTATTATTTGTCACACGCAACTTTGATTACAATTCTTAAATTTGTCAGATATATTAGGAAGTCCTAATATATTTTAAGGTCAAATCAAATTATCCAAATGGGAATGGTCACTGCTCTAAATCTTTCCTTTCGACGGAAAGAAATTTTCAAATAACAAATATCTTTCCGTCCGGAGCTAACCAAAATATCTAATAATCCAAATGTAGTGACCATGTCCGAGCACGTACAAGTGACTGCATGGCCTATACAAAGTTTCATACTCATTTTTATACAAATATACTAATATATAAATATACAATGTCTAATAAATTATTCGAGCTTTTAAAAAATATATTAAACCATCTAAAATCATCAAATTCAGTTAAGAAATATCCAAATTAGCCAATGAACTACACATGCATGTCCAAATTAAACAGATTAGGTAGATAAAATTACACACATATTAATAAAAATTCTAAACAATATCCAAAACATATCCGATATTAAATCAGACCAAAAAGAGGGTTTATAAATACTTACATTGACCTCATACTTTACAGATCTAAAAAAAATATCCCAAATATAATGACCACGACCCGACACGTGTAAGTAACTGTACGGCCTATACAAAGTTTCATGCTCATTTTTATATAAATATACTAATATAAAAATATATAGTGTCTAATAAATTATTTGGTCTTTTAAAAAAATATTAAACACTCTAAAATCATAAAGTCCAATCCAGAAACATCCAAATTAGCTAATAAATTATACATGCATGTCCAAATTAAACAGATTCAAAAAATAAGATTACATGTATGTTAGTAAAAATTCTAAACAGTATCAAAAATATATCAGATATTAAATCAGACCAAAGAGAGGGTTTATAGATATTTACATTGACCTCATACTTTACAGATCTAAAAAAAAATATCCCAAAATACCTATATCAAAAGACTGGGTTCAAGGCAGTGTCGGATATTGTAAGGTATAAATACAACTCCTCACCTTCTTGAGGGGAAGTAAAAAGTGGTGGGTTCGAGAGATACTCCTTGAGCTCTCGGAATGCAACTTCACAATCCGTCATCCAGTTAAAGTTTTGAAGAAAGGCAAATACTTCTCTGCTAATTTAGCCAAGAAACGGAGAGCGCTTGCTAGCCTTCCAATGAGTTTATGGACTTCCTTTACAGTTCTAGGAGAGTTCATATCGAGAATATCCTTAATTTTTTAGGGTTTATTTCAGTCCATCGATATGAGACAATGAAAATTAAAAACTTTTCCGAAGTCACTCCGACTGTACACTTTGTCGGATTGAGTTTCATTTGGTGTGTACGAAGAACATTGAACACCTCGTCCAGATAATGAATATGGTCGTCGGTCGCTTTACTCTTGATGAGATATTGTCCACTTACACTTTCATATTCTGTCTAATCTCGACTTCAAACATCTTATTGACAAGTCATTGGTAAATGTTACCAGTATTCTTTAATTCAAAGGGTATAACTTTATCACTCTATGTTCCTTGGTCGACCATAAACGACGTGTGCTCTTTATCTTCCGAGTTCATCGGATTCTAATTGTAGTCCGAATGTGTGTCCATGACGCTCAACAATTCATATCTGGATGTTCTATCTCCGACCAGATCAATCCTCAATAATGGAAAGCTATCCTTCAAATATACTTTATTGACATTGATAAATTCGGCGCACATCCTCCACTTTTTGTTACTTTTCTTGACCACGACCACCTTAGATAACCAATATGGATATTGGACCTCCATGATGAATTCAATATCGAGCAATTTCTTTACCTCCTCATAAATAGCAACCAGTTTTTCAACTGAATAATTCATTCATTTTTACCGGATAAGGTTATAATCGAGATCTAGACTCAACTTATGGACTATTACTCCAATCGATATTCCTAACATGTCACTAGATATTCAGACAAAAACATCAAAATTTCATCAGAGAAAACTAATAAATTGGGTTCGAAGAGGTTCTAGTGGAAAATTTCCTACTTGAACATACTTCTCTGGATCATTAGGATCCAAAGGGATCTGGTCTATAAATTAGCCAAACTACGCTTGTAACAAAATGGTTTCATAACGGAAGTCGAGGTCCTCTATTGGTTGGCCGAGAGGTGCCTGAGTGATTTGGGATAAGTAACATGTCCACCTGATCATTTAATCGTCAAGGACCTTTCCTACGTCATATGGAGTAGGGAACTTCATTTTTAAATATGGGATTGAAATCACTACCTTAAAAGTTGTCAAATAGGGACGTCCGAGGATGGCATTATAGATCGATGAAAAATCTATTACTAAGAAAAAAAAGTATCTTGGAGGCTGTCCTCGGATAGGTACCCAACTTAACTTAAAACTAGACGACCCCCTAAATGGGTACCAACCTGTTGTCCAGTCCATACAGGGATCCCTCGGTGGATTTTATCTAAGTCTTTTTAGATCGAATTTAAAATAAGTATCAAGATAAATTAATTTTTTTAATCTTTTATTATCAATAAATATTTGTTTCAACTAATAATCTATGTTACTATCAAATATGAGTGTAGATACAATCAAGGGATTAGAATAAGGGGATGTTACGTGAGTCATATCTTCATTATTAAGACTAATGATATCATCGCTAACTCTTACCCTTAGCCTCTTGTGGCTGACGGCCATATTTGAGCTCTTTGGGGTATTGTTCTGCACTGGTTATGTTATAATCATGTTAACGACCCCGACTGCCACTCAGTTTCTTAAATACTCGATTTCATTCCCGTCTGTTCCTTTGGAGGTCTATCCTAATATTTACAGAAATTGGATAAGATATCCTTTTCAATTTTGCTCTTCAATCTCCTTCTGTAGCATTTGATAGTTTTCAGTGCCATTTCTCCCACACCAATAGTAGTGTCAATATTTTGACTGATCACCTTATTTCAGGTTCTTTAATACCTTCGACCATTTAAATAATTTTTCATCCAGAATCTATATCAGGACGTTGGTGCGACAATCGTTTAAAGGAGTCAAGTCCAAGGGCATAAACTCCCTTCGTACTATCAGCTTTGGACTTCGCTACTTCCTCAGTCCTCAGGAGCCTACGTGGTTCCCATTATTCCTCTTTCTATCCACCATCCTCTGGAGGCAATGGTCCACACGCTCTAACCATTTTACTTTCTTTAGCCTCTTGGCCGCTATGTAGGATCGAGTAATGGCCTCAACCTCTCAGAAAGTCTGTAGGTCCTTGTGAGCCAAATGCTTGAAGAAGTTCCAAAGTTCTAAGGTCAATATGAAGGTACTCAACTTCATCTCATTGATGAGTTTGGGTATCTTTTAGGCTTCAGTCGTAAATCGAGCCAAGAATTTCTTCAAACTTTCATTTGACCCTCAGTTGACATGGGCAAGTTGCCATTGTTACTTCTCCTTCCCGAATGAAGGCGAACTGGGACAAGAAGCCGTTGGCTAGATCCTAGAATGTCCGAATCGATTTAGGTTGAAGCCAATAGAACCATGCTTAGGCATCCCCTTTGAGAGTAAAGGAGATGTACAGACACATCAAAACCTCGCCCAGGCCTTAAAAACTCAAGAGAGTGTAGAAATAGCCAAAATGGTCCATCAGATCAGTACTTTTATAGTAGGAATTTAAGGCCAACATCTTGAATTCATGACGGAGTGGATGTGTTCGGATCTCCATCATGAATGGAGATCTCCGCAAGTCAACGATTCATCCTCCGGCATCTCCTCCGAAAACATGCTACCATATTTTTTCAACTTTATCCTTTATTTGAGGAGGAGTTACCATCCTCTTCTCATTGAAGTAGATTCTCAATTCTAAAGGATTATATGTGATATGAGAGGTAGGGCGACTCACAAGCTTTGGAGGGCACGCACTATGACAGGTTCTTGCTTAGTATGAGGGCTTCCTATTATCACGGGAATAACGAGGGTTTTACCTCTCAGGGCTATCCTCTCGGGTCCTATAATCTAGACGACCCTCGAAGCGCGTTGAGACCTTGTTGCTCAAGGCAGCTTGACTCCCAAAGTCTTCAGACCATCGACCCTTATCGGTCGGGCACTTTCTTCCACTCATTCTCTTGGAATTCACTGTTTGGGAAGCAGAAGATGTAGCCCTCTTCGACCACTCGTCGAGTCATGCGCAAATAGTTTGAACGGTTTTAAAAATGTTGTCCATTCTCATCATAAGTGCTCATACATAGGGGTCAGGATGATCATCTGTCCGACTGCCTATAAGAGGACAGTTGTCACATGAGCCACATGAGGTGGCATCATTGATTGGTGCACTAACTTGTACTTATGTGTTCACCATATTGGTCTTTAAAGGAGTATGGTAGTTGAACTTTTCAGTCGATTCTCACAGACGATGCCAATAATGCATCATCGGATCTGAATTATTATACGGATTAAGAAGTTAAGAACTGTCCGATCTGTCTGACAGGGATCCGGTCTTCGCATACTCTTAATCTAGATCCTGTGTAACATAACAAAATGTACGGTTAAAGGATTGGTAGAACTCACTCCTCGATTTATCTTTCGACGTTCAAATCAGTATCTTTCGGGAAAAAAAAGGAGAGAATGTAAGTGTAGATGCTAGTAAAGATTATTTTTATTTATACTGAATACTTTTTAGAAAGCGTCTTAATAAGAGAGAGTATACTTTTAGCGTCTTAATATTATCTTTGGTCAGCTTTTATTTTATTGAGTGTCGTCCCCTTTTTCTGTTAGATTTGAGGGATTTATATAGAATTTAGGGGGATTTACCTTTCCACCTAACCGCTAAGGAACCGTTGAATAGATAAGCAGACGCCGTTCAACAATTGGCAGTGACGTCCATTGAGCCAGAGAAAGAAATCGCTTCGGTCAATTAGAATTGGTTCCGTCGTCCTTCAAAAAGTAACAACTTGAATAAGACTATCGACTCATCCACCAATTTTGGGCTATATGGGTCAGTTAGGCCTTCATTTTTTTATGGGTCGAATCTTTTGACGAGCTTTCCTTTTGAGCCGTTAATAATTATACCAATCATATAATAATTTTAATAATTAAATAAATATTTAAATCTGATAATTTTTTTTACCATTTATACCACCCATTTGTCAATTTTGTTTTTTTTTTTAATTACAAGCACACATGCTAATTTTTGCATGAATGATAGCCTTGTCATCATCAAGCCCAGGGGATCCTGCTCCACAAAGCACGATAATTTATTATTTTTAAAATTTTTATAAAATTTATAGTTAAAAATTAAAAATAATAATAAAATATTTTGCTCTACGAAACAGAATCGGCTTATCTTCAGAATTGGGCAGGGAGTAATAGTGGGAAAAGTGGCACCATCCCTCTACAATAAAATAAACAAAAAAGGCGTAACATGCAGAAAATATCATACTATTTTATAATATTAACTAATTTTTAAATATAAATATATATTGATTAATATTTTTTGGTTAAAATAAATATATATTTGTTAATTATTGGACCGTAATTTAAAATAACGTTACATTTTGATCTAATATATGATTTTTCCTTAAATATTTATAAAATTTGATTAAAGCATATAAATATTATATGCGAGCATAATCAAAAAAAATTAACCCGATTAATATTTTTGAGCTCCACACAACATGTGTAAAGATGATTAATTCAACTAGTCCAATCTGAACCATAAATTTTTTAAATTATAATTTTATTTATATAAATATAGAGTTAAAAATTATTTTAATAAATTATATTTTTGAGTTTGATAACTTTTTATTTAAAAATTATTTATTTAAATATAGTATTTTTAATTTAAATATTATAATTTTTAAATATTTTTATACTTATAAATATTTTTATATAAATATATATTTAAAATAAATTTAATAAGAAAAAATGTTTTGTTTTATATTATAAATAGATATGATTATAAATTTGACTTTGATAATTAGATTATATTCCATCTTTCCTATTTTAATGATCATAAAATTAATAAAGTGAAACGGCTATCAAATCATATTGAAGTCTAAATTCTACGAAGAATCAACGACTTGGCACCCGTGTTATAAATCCTAGGCGATTTGAACTTTGCTTTTTAAGCTTACATACCCAACAATTTACTTCCCAGTACTCGCAGGTATCATAAACGCTCCACCGAAGTGGCTCAAATGAAGGTCACCGGCGGGTGACCCAGTGAACAATAAGCTATAAACATCGCTAACAGCGGAGTTCTTATCCAAACAGGGAATATAATCCCACCATCAAAGACAAGCTTCATTGTTCTTGATTTCCCTCTCAAGCATTGATGCTCCCAGCTTTTGAAGGCAAGGTGAGAGAGTATGTTTTTTTTTTATGTTGTAAAGCGACAATAGCATGGAGATAAATGATAAAAAAATTAAAAGCAAAGACAGTAATTTGTAAGTGGGTGCTTTTTGGCTGCTGGGTTTATATGTGCGATTCGCAATTAGCCATTCAAAGTATATTGGCATTCATGGGGTCTTTCATATGCACTTATTTTTATTCTTTCTCATATACGCATTTAAAACCCCTTTTCCCTTTTATTTATATATTTTTTGTCTCTGCACTTTCCTCAACTCTCCTCTTTCAATCGAATGGCTTGTGGGTCCCTTATGCTTACCCGTCATCATCACAATATTCACTTATTCTTGATCATGAATGTCCATTATTTGTTCTTCTTGATTTACTTATTGTCTCCTCATACGTTGCAACAACCATGGCTAGACATAGTAAGTGTTTCATTTACTGCTCTTCTTATTGTCGCGTTCTTGTTGCTGTTTGTTTTGTTCTGCTTGTGTTACGTAAACTCTTTCTGTCAATATTAGGTCTTGATTTGATACGCATGGCAGTTGGATCAATTTCTCTGTATTGGGGCTCTTATTGCATCATTGTTCTACTGTTGTTTTTTTTTTTTTAATATGCAGTTTCATTTTTTTCATCCATCATCTCACTAAACCCCCAAAAAATTATTAGAATAAGCTAATGAATACTAAGATAGAGGTAATTTCAACATGATCAATAGTATCTGTTTGATTTCGATCAATGGCACAGTGAATAGAATTTAGGAGTACGTGTAATGGAAGCAGGTGTTCCTAAGTTCCCCCATTTGATTTATTAGGTTTATAAACATTAAAAGCAAATCTTGTTTTGGGAGGTGTGAACTATGTGTTTGCAAACATTTCATCTCAAATTTGCAAATATTGGAATGGAAATTTATTTTCCTCTAACAGATTTAGTTCCAAACTGCTCCAAGTTTTTTATTCTGAAATTTATACCATTGTGTCTTTACATATAAAAGAAGCATACTGTATGCAGTATGGTTGATTTTGTAAATAATGTGTTCTAAAGAAGTTATTACTGTTTTGAGCTTCTTAGTGCGATCCATCTTTAATGAAACCTCTATATTATCATGTTGTTCAGCTGTATTGAGCTAAAGATTCTACTTCTATCTGTCTTGTGGTCAAAAATCCTTATTACTGATTTATTTGTTAATGTTTATATGAGGTCAGCAGAATTGTGCTTGCTTATATTTTACATATTAAGTGATAAAATAACTCTGGGAGAAAAAAAGTCCATGGATTATGTCTCCAATTTCTTAGGTTAATGCCCTCTGGGGTGCCCTTCGTGTGATAGATGAAGTGGAAACCAACTTTTGAACACAAATGATCAGTTTTCACACTGTTGTAACCTGTTGCCTTTTGACCATGGATGAAAATATCGGTATTTGTATCGGCTGCAGTTATATCAGTATCAGACATATCGTTTCGGTATTAGATATATCTGAATAAATATTTTCTTAAGATCGTAAACTAATAGGGTTGTTTTAGCCGATATATTGTAATATATCACTGATACGAAAACATATCGCAATATTGTTACGGTATCGAAAAATATTGGTATCAGGAAACCCCGATATCAATACATATTGGCCAATATTTGCATCAAAGCTTCTCACCATTTTCTGCTTTATAATTGTTGGGTTGATCTCTAATATTACCCTCTCGTCCAATGAAAATTTGCTTGGTGTGGCAAAGGAACTCTGCTTGATACTTCTTCCGCTGTCAGAGACGGCTTTGCGTTCGGGTTTCCCTTTTCCCAGAATCTGTTCGTGAAGATAATGAATTGTATTGTTCTTACTTTGCTGCTTAGAATCAGTCATTCAACCAAGGCCCCTGATGTTGAAGGTAGTGTAACCATTAAATTTTGATTGTCTTGTCACTACTTGGGTTTAGATTGCTCTGAAATTCTGCGACATGAACATGTGCATTGAAAATTGCATATATTTTGTGTTTGAATGAAATGAAATATCAACCAATAAATACTGCATTGGGGGCCTAGATACTGATATTTTGTGATACCGCGACAAAATTTAAATATGTAAGCATATAGACTAAATATTGCATAACAATGAATATCTGTCGACTCATCCGATGTTTTCCGATATATAGTTTAGTACTTGCCTCATATGTTCCAACCAAAAATAAAATAAAAAATTTGTAACTCTTGATCGCTCATTACCACCATTCCCACCCCCCACACCCCTACCCGTGGCAAAAAAAGAAAAAATAATGCTTAAACATGCCATGTAGAGAACCCAGCCAGATTGAGGGGCACTGTGACGGGTGAAGCACCAGGAATGATATTTAAACATTAAAAATGACCATCTAAATAGTTTTTTTGTATTTTTTTTACATTTGGATTTTATATTTAATGAATGTTAATATTTAAAAAATAAACAATCATCTTTAAAATATTAATATTTTAAAATTCCCGCCCTTAGATTTATATCCAAGGTTGGGAAGCAGCGCCCCTGATCTGAACCCACCCTATATTCTGAATTATCGGCCATCCGATCACCAATGAGATCTTCTCCTGGAGGAATAATCTTTTAGAAAAGCCCATTTTCTCAGGCAAAAGGCATCAAAGGCTGAGGATATCCTATATGTATGGTTGAGATAGTTTTTGTTTACCAGCACGAAGACTTTTATTACAGAAAAAATAAGAGTATTGTTTCCAAAAGTTGAGAGAGTACCTTACAGACTTACAGTCTTCCAATCCTTAATGAAGAGTAGAAACAGACAATCAACCAGCTGCAATCCCCTGAAGCCTGGAAAGCTTGTCTAAGTTCCATTTCACAGGGATATAACTTGTGAATCCCTTCACCTTCTTTACGCTAATGTTTAACAACTCATTATGACAATCAATGTCAACAATCACTGGCAGTCTTTCGACACGAATCTTTGCTTCTGCCAATTGTCAGGTGAAGCTTTGATTGATCTCTTGAGGGCTTTGAATGACTCTGAAAATAGAATTACCGGTTGGGATGCTCACTTAGTAAGTCCTTGCTTCAGCTGGTCTCATGTCTCATGTCTGAATGGACATGTCACAACACTGTAAGTTTTGCTTCCATGAAGCACTTATTCCAAGATTCATTGACCTATCGCTACATCTCAGTTCAAATAAGTACCATCACTCTGTATTGCATGTTATTTTGTTGGCATCATGAAATTATCTGATGCATTTTACTTTGTTCATTATGGCTGCAGGAGCCTTGGTTCAAATGGGTTTTCAGGAACTCTTTCACCATCAATAACTAAACTGAAGTTTTTGGTTAGCTTGTAAGTTACCATCTAAATGCATTAAGCCCCCCCCCCCTCGTTGCATATATAACTTCTTCAAAATATTCCATGAAACAGGGCAGTGGAATGACTTTTCACACAAGTTCAACACCTCCCGGCTTGTGTCATATTCATTATGGATATTCATATGCATCATGGTAGATAGATTCAATAAAGTGTTGGGGTTTGACTCAGACACACAAAACCCGACACAGCGGAACAAATACGAACCCCCTGTCAAACGTTTAACTACCAAACTCGTAAGCAAATGAAATACAATAATGCACAATATTTTTAACATGAAAAACCCTTTTCAACTAAGGTAAAAATCACGGGACAAATTTTAAATAAATCAATTATAATAATAATAGTGTCGGTTACAAGTGATCTCCTTCAAAATTCCTTCACCGTAATCCCGAGTGAAGAATGGTTGATTACAACTCCCTCAATATACCTAGCAACCTACAAAAAAAATACAACGAGAAATAAGAGAAATCAAACGAAGTACGCTCTAGAAAACTACTCTAGAATAACGTACCCGATTTTGGAGAAGAACAGAACTCAAATCGAATCTCAACTGAATGCTAAACCTCTTCCTTTTCTCTCCTCTCTCTCTGTGCGGCTCTCCTTGTGTGAGATATGATTTCAAAATACCCTAAAAATGCGTCAAGTGCATTTTTATATTGTGAGCCGCGCTCAAGGACCTGTCAGGTGCACCTCGGGCATGGGTGCCACTGGGAATGGCGTCACAGGTGCCCCTCGAGCACGCACCTTCTGGAATTGGTTCCTTAGGTGCCCCTTGGGCATGGATGTCACTGCTTTTGGCTCTTCAAGCGTGCTTTGCAAGCATAAACACTGTAATCCTCGCACAAATATCACGCTACTTTCCAATGATTATCCGTTTGTTATCACCCCCACAAAGAAGTGACCAAAACCCAACATAAAGTGTTTTTATAAGTACAAGCTAAACTGTGGATCTAAATGGAATTGGAGAAAAAAGGACCTTTTTGTTATGGAATTATGTAGGGGCTGAATAAAATATCACCAATGTATAGTATTATTATCATGAATAACTAAGCCATTGTTGAATATTAGAGTTTTTTATGGTGGTGGTCTAGCGATATGTTAGATGTATGGTAGATGGTTTGTGGTGGCAGCGTTGAGGCTGTGTGTTCACTGGGGACATGGGTGGCCTTAGTTATAGATCTGATCTATGGATTTTTATGTTTTAAAGTAAAAATATTGTGATGAAGAAGGACAAAAGTAAAAAGCAGCTCTTTTTTCTGCAACATGCGGATAAGAATGGCTATTATCAAGCTATCCTTACCATTTCGACATCCCAGTTATTAAATCTGTCTTTACTTCAGAAATTTTACTCCTGGAAGAAAATAGTTGTTGAATTGCCATTTCCCTGCTCTGTGAGTTATCTTTGTTTTTGAAGTCAACTGAGGTAAGTTATGATCCATAACCTCTTTTCAGAACCACTTTCGGTGTAATTTTCTCATTCTAGAAGTTGAGCTAGAATGATGTAATTCTGTAACAGTAATTGTCTTTGAAATAATATGGAAGATTGACAACAACTAATAGCAGCTTATTCTGGCCTTCTCATTACACAAAAATGCTGATTTTTGGGCAGCACCAGAGTTCAAATATTGTATGATAGTTTTATTTTCTTTAGAATTTAATGACCCATAGTTACCATGAGACATCTGCTGCAAATGTCTAGTTGCATGAGCAGTATGAGACAATAGAACCATAGATAAAATATCTGCTGATGTTTAAGGATTGGCATTTTTTTTCCTTTTAGAAGTCTAAATCTAAATCTTTTGTGGTTTTTTGGAGTATATTTTCAATAACCAAGGAAGATATCAAGCTCTAAAATATTCCAATTTGTGAACATATGTCAAAAGGAAGTCAAATTTCAGTATATAAACAGCTTTGATGTTGTCACGAAAAAAATTTTGTCCGCGGCATTCAATAGCGATATCTATCACTTAATATGGCCGACACTGACACTACCACGACCAATATGGGTACCGATATTTTTATCCATAAATATAACACGTAAGTAGAATAAATTTGTGTTTCTCTGCCACTACTTTGTAGTTATCTAAAAGTACATAGCATTGGTGTGATGGATTTACAGCATTTCTTGTATTGCTTAATCATCTTTGAGGTTCTCTTCATTATGAGAGGTTTACATTACGTTGCATCCTTTTTTTTCCCGGCTACAACATTACATCTTGATTGTGAGCAAAGTATTAATGCTGTAGTTTCCCGATGTCGAAACTGCTAAAATTTGATTTGCATTTGCCTTGTCACAGGGAATTGCAGGATAATAAGCTGTCGGGTCCATTGCCTTACTATCTTGGCAATTTGGTGGACCTGCAAAACCTGAATCTTGCCAACAACAATTTCAATGGTCCTATACCACACACCTGGGATCAGCTTTCCAACCTTAAAAATCTGTAACATCTGTTTCTTCATTTGTTGGAACTTAGAAATTTTTGAAAATTTCTCATATCCTTTATCCTATTGATATTTGAAAACTTTTGATTTCCATATTTGACCTTCTTGGAAGAAGCAACTTAATTGGATCTACTCCAAGTTCAAGAACAAATATTAAGGGGCTTAACTCAAATTTTAGAGACTGGCATATCTATTAGCTTAGGTATTATAGTTGAATCCTCAGGAATCGTTTCTTTATGCAGGGATCTTTCATCCAACAATTTGACTGGAAGAATTTCACAGCAACTGTTTTCGGTTCCCACATTCAAGTAATTTCACTATTTGATGCGTCCGTCTCTCTAAATATTCTAAGTTCACTATGTTCTTTTCCCTCCACGGAACCTGTTGTTATATTGGAATTATCATGGAATGGATTCTTGAAAAAGTAAGTATTCCGTTTCATGAGAAAAAGTAACAAAATATTGATTCTCTTGTTCTGTATAAAGAAATGCGTACTGATATCATCATATTTGTTGTTATATGTTAAGATTGCTTGCACATATATCTTATTTCATTAATCTTTCAGTTTCACAGGAACACACCTTGCATGTGGCGCCAGCTTACGGCAGCCTTGCTTTTCAAGCTCCTCCACTCATGGTTAAATCTTCACAAAAGATTCCCCCCGATCACCAATATGAGCTTGTCTATGCATGAACTAAATATCGGGTTTTTTTTTACAGTGTCTACCAAAAAATCAAGTGTTGAAGTTTTCTTGATTGCTGCAAGTTGTGGTGCATTCATTCTTCTGTTATTAGGAGCCATCTTTACATGCCAATACCATGAACTGCAAAAGTTTAAGAATGAGGTGTTTGTTGATGTTACAGGTACTTGTCTTCGCTTCTTTCATAAAGTTATTTTACAGAGCCATCTCTTAGATACTCTTCAGGCATTCATTTCGATGTGATATTTCATCTATCCATTTATTCTTATGTGGGTTCACTAGCGTCGATAGATAGGACACCACGTCACCAAATGTTGTGCCAAGGGTGTTCAAAAGGCACCCAAAACTATTTCTCTTTTATTTATGTCACTAAAACTTTGATGAAGTTTGAAAAAATTAAATTTTGTTATCATAGGTGATGATGAACGCAAAATTTCCTTTGGCCAAGTGAGGAGATTTTCTTGGCGCGAGGTTCAACTGGCAACTGATAATTTTAGTGAAAGCAATGTTATTGGACAAGGTGGCTTTGGAAAAGTTTACAGAGGCATCCTAACAGATGGCAGAAAAATTGCTGTAAAACGCCTCTCTGATCATCATAATCGTGGTGGTGAAGCTGCATTTCTAAGGGAAGTTCAGCTGATAAGTGTGGCAGTTCACCGGAATCTCCTTCGCTTGATTGGGTTTTGCACAACCTCATCGGAGAGAATCCTTGTTTACCCATTCATGCAAAATCTCAGCCTGGCTTATCGTTTAAGAGGTAATCCTCTTGTGTCCACAATTTTGTATTTTTCCCAAATCAAGTGAACATGTTAATTGAGCCGTGCAACCTATGGACCGTCGTGCTCAGCATGGTCTGTATGGTTCAAAAGCCCGAGAACCCTAGGCCTTGCTGGCGTGGGGTATGAGACTTATGCTCCCAGACTAGGCACAGTAAATGAATTCCATGTCCCACATAGGGTCCCAAGGTTGAAGACATTATTCCACCAATAATGAAGATGATGCACAAGGTTCTTATATTATAGGGTCTGGGAAAGTTTAGATGAATGCAGCCTTAGCGTTTTGCTTTATAGAGAAGGGGTTTTTGTAGTTTGAACATGCGACTTTTGAATCGCAATGGTATAACCTTACTGTTTCATCATGGTTAGTGATTTACACTTTTGCCAGTACTGTCTAAAAAGCATCAATGCCAACACAATACAACAACACATTATTTTTTTAAAAAAATAAGGACATGATATATTAGAGATATATTAACTAATATTTATAGTTTCTTTATCAATATGATAATATAATTAATTAACAATTTTATTTTATGTTAAATTGTCAATAAATAATTCATATTTCTTGTTTCACCATTTAAAAAATTCACATGAAGAATCAGTATGCAAGGGAAACAATATAAAAAAATTTGTAACACCTCACATAATCGGGAAAAAAAATGGTCTAAGATTCTTAATTATTTTTAATCGATCTAATGGCTCTAATTTTTTTTTTTTTTAGTTTATATAAAAACTTTTATTTTTTAATGAAAATTTTGAAATATCCTAATGTTTTTAAAATGTGTCAAAATCAAAAATAAAAATAATAAAATATTTTAGCACATGGTGGGCATTGATATGCTAGCTCAGGAGAAGTGTCAATATTTCGAGAAAATATTTGGATTTGCCAATGGGTTAAAATTCATATCACTTCTACAGATTTAAAACCCAACGAGGAAGGCCTCAACTGGCCTACAAGAAAGCGTGTAGCTTTTGGTACGGCCCACGGCTTGGAATACTTGCATGAGCATTGCAATCCTAAGATCATACACCGTGATCTAAAGGCGGCGAACATACTTCTTGATGATAATTTTGAACCTGTTCTTGGGGACTTTGGGCTAGCGAAATTGATGGATGTAAAATTAACACATGTCACCACACAAGTGCGAGGGACAATGGGCCATATTGCCCCTGAGTATTTGTCCACCGGAAAGTCATCGGAGAAGACAGACATTTTTGGTTATGGCATAACACTTCTAGAACTTGTGACCGGTCAGCATGCTATAGATTTCTCCCGGCTTGAGGAGGAAGAGGATGTTCTCCTGCTTGATCATGTAAGTTATCTATACTGTTGCGGCTTAACATGAATTGAATTGCATATAATTCTTGGCTACTAGTTTGAAGTTTTTCCTTTCTTATTGTGTTCTTTTTTTGTTGTTTTGCTTAACTTTTTTGTGTTTTGTGTTGGTGTGCTTATTTGGACGTTTATGTACTCTTTAAATAGGAATCTCTACCACTCGGTGATGTCACAAAATGATATTAAATAGATGAAAATCTTACCCTTTTTGAGGGTGGAATACTAAACTTCTTAATTCTATTCCTGTAAAATTCAAAACCTCGTACTAAAGCACGTGACGGTTTGAGTCCTTGAGCCTCCAAAGATAAAAGTACATAAACAGCAAGAAAATTGGCTGAATTTTATTTTTGTGGGATCATCAAACGATGAATTGAAATATTTTTGCCACACCAAAAGCAGGTGCAATACTCAGAGTTGTCGGCTAGTTTATTTACAATATATGAGTTAAAGAAGCCATTATTTTGTTGCGTTTGTTATTAAGTAATGATTTGCCGGAGGGAACCTATCCTTGAGGTCTGTGTCACTTGGGCTCGATTGAGTATTATTGGATTAGGACATATTTTCGGTGATTGACCAGTTGTCTTCCCAAAATTATATTTATATTTTTCTTGTTATTTGAAGCATCCGATTGTCATACTTCTTTCCTAGCACCCGTTTTTTACATGGGTATTTTGCTAATAGCCAAAGTAACCATGCTTGGTTATTCTTGATCGTTTTGGATTTGTGATCATTTTAGGTTTCTGTATAATTGAAATCAAGTCCAATGTTGACGACAACTATAGAAATTCGTATTCTATATTAAACGTTCCAAGGTTGTGCTGCTTGGGTCAGCTTAGGATCCTTTAATTAAGCATGAATCTTGCGTCCTCTATGACTTGACGTCCTTGACTGCTGAGAGGTTGAAGTTCCAGAAAGTCCTCAAAAAATGTGGACGAGTATGTTTGGATCTATCTAACCAAACTTTGTTATACAAAGTTAAGAATAAATCTCTACTATGATCGATTATTGGAACCTTGTTTGAATTAAAAATCCATTACCCAAGCAAAACACTTTAAAACCATGGCTGACATTCAAACACCAATGGATAAAACTACCCTGAAAGTGTTTTGGCACACGTGCTCTTTTTAAGCGTCCATTAAATATGCATCAGATGCTATTATTCTATCGAAGCTAGTACATGGGTCCATTAGGCATGGTTTAGCAACAACAAAACAATACATGTACCAAAGGTATAGAGCCCACAAGGGGGTGACCAAAAACCTAACATTATATTATGTAAAATGCTTGTTGAATTATGCAAACTGGCTCGACAGTTTAGAAGTCAGATGTTCACTGAGTTTTTCCTACCTCAAGAGGACAAGCTATAGCTCAATGATAAGTGTGAGGACGCATATTCGAATCACCTGTTTTGGCTCGAACCGACAATGTGGAAAACTCAAATTATAAATGCTTATCATAAATCCAGCATAAAAAAATATTTATAATAATTTTAAACTCTTCGAAATGAGAGTTAAACATGAATATCCATAATAACATTAACTCCTAGAAATGTAATTTTGATAAAATTTCTAAAAATTAATAAAATAGTATAGGAGTCTCACTAGCTCTGATCATAAAGCTTCGAATCTTTGGAATCATTTCTATGTAAAATCATCACGGTAAATGTACGATCCCTGCTAGTAGCTATTAACCTACTATAGTCTAGAGCCAAAAAAATATAAGAGTAAGCCAAATACTCAACAAGTGAATATAATTAATAATATTATAATATAATAAAGTATGTTAGATAATAATATCAAATATATACAAGATTAATAGCAAGTAATAAACTAATAACTATTCGAGGCTCAATGCCATGTCATAACGACGGCTTAAAAGCTACAATGATAACCGAAACATCATAAATACAATCGAAATTTCACAAAATCTAAATATCAACATAGATATGTTTCCATCGAACCTATCTCAATAAATGTCCCAACTATATGTGATATCACAATAATATATTTAGATCTTATTATGTTATTATGAACCAATAATTATGCGCTTATCGCCAATGACTTAGTAACATTCACAAGGTATCAATGCTCTTAAGCTTGACAAGCAACCAGTTCTATGGTCTGATGATATTTACACCCATAGTGTACAAGTATCAAACCCAAATCATACAACCATTATTCTTGTCAGAATATGCTACGTTTGTATTATCATGATCTAACCAGAAGTCATGCCCAAACGGAATACGGAATACTCTATCTTAAATCACATGTCAAACTCGGCATTCGTTGGTACAATATCTATCAATATTTCAATGCGTGTTATTCACAAAATTATAAGCATCCTTCTAAAAATATAGACATCGATTCCCCGAGATATGAAAATCAGTATCAGACCCATAGTGTACAAGTGTTGAACCCAAATCATGCAACCATTATTCTCATCAAAATATGCTATGTTTGTATTACCATGATCTAACCAAAAGCCATGCCCAAACGGAATACGGAATACTCTATATATTAAATCACATGTCAAACTTAGCACCCCTTGGTACGATATCTATCAATATTTCAACGTATGCTATTCACAGGATTATAAGCATCCTTCTAAAAATATAGACATCGATTCCCCGAGATATAAAAATCAGTATCGGACAACTATAGGCTACACTAAGGTTCCGTAAACTTTATATTTCTTGAGGTTATAGTACTTTCATATAATTTCCTTTTCCTTGATCATAGATAGCCAAGAAAGCTACGCACGCCAACTAAGTAACACCAAGAGTAATTGCCGAAAGGATAAGGAAAAAACTAATAATACACTAAGTAACTGACTACCCTTAAGATTCTTCCTGATCCTTACTATACTCACCGATGTATTAATCATATTTTTAATGCATAAAAGTATATCATATCTTATCAATACCAAATAAAGCTCACAAATTATCGATTTTAGTTGAACTGTCTCGATTGATTATAATGAGAACCAATTGAGATAATAAAATATCTCAGATATCATTTATACATTGATCATAATAAAACATAAACTAACCTAAATTATAATGTAAAGTATAATTGGAAATTCCTTCCCAATTACATTACAAGAAACAATCATAACATTGGCAGTAGCTTCTGCCACCTTGTTCAAGGCCAGTTTTTCATGTCTTTGAATATTTGTCAATCAAGTTCTACATCTTCAAGTAACCAAAATCACATTTTGTCGACGTAATATTAAATTTAGCATATCAAATAGTAGTAACGGCAATATTACTATCAGGAATATATTTGTTTATCATATAAACAATTGGTCTAAATATGGATCGTCGCCTCAGGTAACAATAAGTTGGAATCAAATTCAGTGATCGGCAATACCTCTTGTCACTTGATTACTAACACTATGGGTAATGGAAGTCATGTTTTGTCAATGAAAGATTACGCTACGTATATTATAGTATAAAATCTACAACTTTTAGGTTTAATGTATTAATACAATATATAACGATTTGCTCGAAAATTGCTGGTTTCAACCAGGGATAATATGAACAGATTTCAATATTCATTGTAACATTTTTGGCACTCGCTTACCAACTCTTCAATAATCGAATTCACGTTCTGTCAATGAAATATTAAATTATGCATGTTATAGTATAAAAATGGCAACTTTCTTGGTATGAATATAATAATACAATATATAAATATTGGTTTGAAAATCGCTTATCACATCAGTAAGAGATGAGATGAGCAGATTTCAAATTCATTATAGCATTTTCGGTGCCGGATTACCAACTCTTCGAAAGTCGAAATTTCATTCCATTAATGAAAGGTTAAACTGTGTATATTATACTATTAAAATGGAAACTTTCTTAGTAAAAACACATTAATATAATATATAATGATTGATTTAAAAATTACTCATCACATCAGTCAAATGTGAGGAGACGAACATAATTGTAGCTCTTCGGCCCCTGATTACCAACTCTTCGGTAATTGAAATCACGTTTCATCAATGAAGATTGAACTACACATATCTTAATTTAAAGCGGTAACTTTGTTGACAATAATACATTAATGTAACATATAAACAATTAACCTAAAAATTATTCTGCAAAACTGTTTTTCTGTCCAAGGTAACTGTTCATCATCTTCTTCAATTGTCTGTCACTATACACCGAATTTGTAGGAGGCTTAGCGTGGTTATTTGGGCTCTGTTATAGAAGAAAAGGGAGGATTTTTATAAAATGATAACATCAAATTAATGGTGAAATCACTTGCCTTGATCTTATCTCTTCAATTACTGTATCAGCAGCAAATATGGCAGCCGTGGCTTCTCTTTCTTTTTTCCTCTTCTCTCTCTCTCTCCCCGCAATATTTCTGCCGCAACTCAATGGGATCCTCGATACAGTAGCAGCTGCCAACATATCAAGAGGTGGATTATTAGGGTTTAATTATTTCCTTCCTGATTTCTTGCCTACCAAGATTTCAGCATATTTTGATTTCCCTCCTTAATTTTACCAAGCCATTACCTTGCCAAGCACAACCATGATCAGCTGAGATATGCCTCTCTCTCCAAGCCAATTATTCTCTTAATTATTCCAAATTTTATTAAAAATATGGTCCTCATTTCAATTGTATCAATCACTCCAAAGTATTTTGGCCCCCAAAATATACCAAGCCCAATAAAAATATGCTTGCTTCTAAAATCTCCTATAAATGAGTCGATGATAATCAGCTCACATAGCTTACCAATTAGTAAAAGTATGAAAAATTGGGATGTTAGAATAAGGGTGTTCTTCATTATGATGTAAAAGTTAGGATTTAAGCAGCTGAAACTGTCTTTCTAAGAAGGGCTCATAGTTTTAAATCAAACTATTTATGTACCTGTAGATGATTTGACGGACCCTCTTCCCGTCACACGTTGCAAAGTAAAATAAGGTTGTGTGTATTTAACCACTTCCAAACTCTCATATTTATTTGATTATGCTTGTGTGGGCTTTGGACTGCTTAGAGAGGTCACGCATTTTCACTTAAGGCTTGCTTACCTCAAGTAGACTAGAATTTTCCAAACACTTCTGATGGTGAGGATTTTATCCTGGTTATTTCGACGATTAGGATTATAAGATGAGTCCAACGTATTTTAATATTTTGTCATAATTTAGCTGTTTAGCTTGTCATAATGAAATATTCACCGTCAGAAATATGATAAAGGATTAAAAATAAAATGATATTAATGGGACTACGATAAAATTACACTCTTATGGCCTACCGAGGTGACAGATTTGAACCACTAAAATAGTCTTTCTCCAGAGCCAAGGCAACAATGTTACCTACCTACAGACTCAAAAAGATGACAAGATATTCAAAACTCTCTGTTATGTGTGAGATCAATGAAAGAATCGGCTCACTTTTAGGTCTACTGTATACATTTTTTCTTCATATTATGCAGTAAACTGTTTTTACGGTTTAAATCCATTCAGGCTCACCATTATGCAAATATTGCATCCTCGGCCGCCTTTTTCTTCCTGTTACGTCGGATGCCATGTTTTGAAGTTATTGCGCTTTGAATCTAACTCGAACAATCTTCTGGATATGACACCGGCCCAGATCAAAAAGTTGGTGAGAGAGAAGCGGCTCTATGACATAGTGGATGGCAACCTGAAGGACTACGATCTGAAAGAAGTCGAGATCATCATCCGGGTGGCACTGCTCTGCACCCAGAGCTCACCGGAGGAGCGGCCAAGGATGCCTGAGGTTGTCAGCCTCCTGCAAGGGGTGGGTTTGGCGGAGAGATGGGCGGAGTGGGAGAAGCGGGAAGAAGCAAGAAACCAGGAGTTCTCTCTAATGCCATACCAATTTGCTTGGGCTGAAGACTCACTGGAAGATCAGGAAGCCATGCAATTATCAGCAGCAAGATGAGAGGTATTTTTATTTATTTTTATTTTTTGTGTATATTAAGAATATTCAAAAATTTCCAAATCTTTTAGATCCATCTTCCACATATTTAATAATTTATTAAAATAATTAAATATTATAATTTTATATAATTATGTTATTAAAGAAATAATCTTTTAATAAATTTAGCCTTTGATAAAAAATATGATATTTTTTATTAATTAATAAGCCCTTTTCCTATCCAATAAATAATAACTTTTCCCATTATTTAATTGATAATAATTAGTGTCGGTTGATTCGTGGTGGCCGTGGGAAGCATACGGTTGAAGGGGTTTTTTTTTTTAATTTTTTAATTTCTGTTTTCTTTAACTAAATGGGGTTGAAATAAGACTAATTAGGATTTACAAATAATAGTTAAAATAAATATGCTAATTGAGGTTTATTTTGACTGAGTATGATATAAATTTGTAATATTTTTTAGAAGTCGATAATAATAAATTTCTATGAAATATAAAATAAGAATAAATTTAGCAATTTTTATTAATTTTTATAATATTTTAAATATATTGTCTTGCTTTTTTTTTTTTTTGTGACAGGGTTAATAACTATCAATGGCGATAGAGATGCGATCTAAACTCAGTATTAATTATAAATTTATAATGATTAAATATTAACTGTATTATATTTGTCAGAGCAGTTTTATTTGTAAAATGATCTATCTTTGTGTGGTGTATTCTCTTGTCTATAGACCAATGATTTGAGAAACTTATTAGAGATGGAGAAGTTCGTTCTCTTAATTTTAATTTTATATATTTAAATAAATAATTATAATTTAATTATTTTTTTAAATAAAATAAAAATTAGTAAAAATTAATTATTTTAAAATAATTATATTATGATTAATTATTTAAAAATAAATAATTAAAATAAAAAAATAAATTTTTCATAAAAGGTCATATTATTACATTTATTTATTTATCTAGGGAGAATAGTCTCTTTCTTTAGCTATGAGTGCTCAATCAAAATTATTACATTGGTTTTTAACATCATTAATTATTAGAAGACAAATTTATTAAGTATTCATTTTGATTATTAATTAAATTTTACAATAAATATACTGTAATAATTAATTACTCTATCTAATAAATAGTAAGATATTATATATACCACTAGTATTGAAATTATTAATAACAAATGTAGAATTTATTTTATTTTAATTTTTTTCTTTTGCTCATCTGTTTTTATATTAATTTTGACGATTTTAATATAAGTGACATACAATTAGGTGTGTAAGTATATATATTTCAAAAGTTATTTGTTAAAATCGGATTTGGGGTTGTGCATTTCTTTGCCAATATATAATTAAGTTATTTTTTATTATTAAATTAAATATTTATAAATATTGATATTATAAATGAGCTATAAAGTATGGAATACAATCTTTATAATAGGATGTATGCTCCAAAATCCATTAAAATCTCTTCTATATCCTTTGAAATGATTATTGAGTATAGAACATTCTATAATTTATTGAAATATATTTTTGATATTTTTTATTATAATTAAGTTATTTATGACAAATATAAGATAAGCAATCTTAGCTCCAAAATCCATTAAAATCTCTTCTATATCCTTCGAAATGATTGTTGAGTATTGAACATTCTATAATTTATTGAAAGATATTTTTGATATTTTTTATTATAATTAAGTTATTTATGGCAAATATAAGATAAGCTATCTTAGTCAAATTTAATTATATGATATTCTATAAATATTAATTTAGTACCAACCATAGAAAAAATCAAAATTATTAAAAGATTAGCATTTGGGGACAATTCTTTTATAGCATAACAACATATAAGACTGACTGGATATTTTTTTATTACAAAGGCAAGAAAATAAAAAATTTATAGAATAGAAAGAATAAAGAAATACTTCATTTGGAATGATATGAATTTCGATATATATTTTTTCTTAAAAATTTAACTCATGTTCAGTTAAAGAAATCTTTTTAGTTTACCATGTTCAATTTTATTTATTTCTCTATTATCAAACATGTCAAATATAGAAAAAATGGCTAATATTAATGGAATTAGAGATAAATTGTCAATAGTCTAAACATAGTTTAAATTTTGTCTTAGTTTTTATACATAAATTAAGGTATCAATAGGGTTGATGATAAAAAATTATGACGTATTGATTAAAGTTATGAAAAAATAGTATATACTTGAGTTATCAATTTAAATAATTAATATAATTTTATTAGATTCTATAAACTGATCCATGATAAAATTTTATAATTAGGTTGAATGGAATATATGAGCTAGTAGACAAGTTCATGATAAAATAAAAACACATTGAATCATTTTATAATGTATAGCAAGCTTATTATTTTGAAAATCGGACAAATTGTATTGATTTCAAACCATTATTTGCCTGTAAATATTTTATTTAATTTAAAACTTATTTATCTGAAAAATTAAAATTTTGACAAAAATATTGTTTATTATCCATTTTTGAAACAAAATATGAGCTTATTTATACAATCATGCTCAAAGGACTTACTTAAGCTTAAGTAATTGTGCTTTACCAAGACATGCTTGAACACGAATATTAAATTTTGCCAAGTTCAAACTTAGATGAAATCGTACAAAGTGTTAATTTAGAGGATTTAGAGAGTCATTATTTTTTAGTATGTGATTATTCAGAGGATTTAGAGAGTTATATAGAGTAAGATTCAATGTATTTGGCTGTACATCAATTAATACAGAGTTATTCGTTAAATATTAGTTAAATAAAATACAAAATCTTAAATAAATATTCATCATAAGCTTACTCTTATGGTTATTGTATATTTTATCTGAATAAATTATAATTATTGTCTCTTTAATCCATCATTTTTTTCTTTAATGACAATAATACTTCTCATATTTTTGAGATTTTCTATCTAATAAAGGAGTTTCCAAAGTGTTGCCCCATCGATTACTGCAATACAATTTTATCTGGTTCTCTATATTTTTTGATTTTCACATTATTTTGTTATTGATTAGGGCAATTTTTATTTCTCTTTTGAATTTTTATTTATATTTTACTAAATATTTTGATTAGGTTATGTGCGTTCTTTATTCTCATATGGCAATAAAAAATTATTAGACTTTATTATTATATAGTTGGTTTTCATTGTCCAATGAATTTAATAGTGCAAACAAACAAAAAAACAAGTATTTGAGTAAACTAAATTAGGTAGACGTGGTTGGCTATTCATTTATAACATCTATGCGTTTTTGAATCAATATTTCATCTAAAGTTATGATCCTCAAGAGCGGGTTCGGAGCCCAAATACTCTGGTTTTAATTATGTGCATCATGAATAACAGAATTAGTGAATTTGAATTTTTATATACTGAAACTTTCTTGATATATAAGTTATATTCACTAAATTGAAGTAAAAACAGACAATAAATTACTGTATTGTTAAACTTGTCGGCAAGCCTCTTGCGTTTAGATGAGATATTAGTAGAAGGGCGAGCATTTTGTATAAGATAGCTAATGTGGGTATAATAATCCGATGGTAAAAGAAAAAGAGAAAGAGAATGTGAGGGAGCTCTTCTTCCTTGTTGTTTAATTAGGGTTTTCAAAGCTTGTGATTTCAAATCTTATAAATGAGGTTTCATGCACTTATAAGCACGAGGCCTAAAGTTATTGCCGAAGGCAGTTGATGGTTGATTACTATATATTATTAATCAGACGAACAGTTACATATTTTTTAAAATTCATGCTTGATGTTATTGGAATGTTTTATCACTACTTATTTTGTCAACGTTATTTTTAAAAATATCAGATATTTTTTTAACAATTCAATTTTATAGATATTAAATCATCTCGCTGACTTATTAAAAATCAAAAGTTATGACCAATATTAAAAGAGAATATATATTTTTATTGTTGACTCAATATTTTATTTTCTTTTTAAAAAATATATTTTCTCTATGGATGATTTATTTTAATATTTTTAATTTTTAAAATTTAAGTAAATATCTATATAAAGAATACATTATAAATAAATTATATGTAAATATGAAAAATGTTAAATTATATAAAGCTACTGATCATGTATCGCCAATATCACTAATGATAATAAGTAATGGCTACAAAAATGGACGCCCACACGCCACGCCCCGAGCACTTTAATCACGCGCGTATCCGACACTAAACAGCCCGCGTAAAACCGAGCCCTAAAACTGGCGGGAATCTCATTTTCCCTCTTCTTCTACCTCCTCCGTCCTACAGGCTGTACCACTTTCACAAGCCGCCATGAATAACGGCGTCGGCAAGAAGCGGCCGGCTGCTCAACAACCATCACCGGTGCAAGAAAAACACCACGCGACGATGGAAGAAGAGGAATTAGACGAGGACGTGTTCTTAGATGAAACTCTCATCGACGAAGAGTCTTCAATCCTCCACGATATTGAGGAGCGAAGAGCCCTAGCACGTCGACTTGCCAAGTGGGCACGCCCTCCACTCTCTCAATCCTACAGTTCTCAGTCCCAGAGCATCGGTATTTTTTCCTTACAATTTTGTTTCTTGGGTATTTTTTACGGGTTAGGGCTTGGAGTGGAGTTTTGGACTCTATGCGTGAACAATTGGTTGGGTTTTTGAGTTTGAATGTGCAGTGTTTCAGCAACTGGAGATTGATTATATTGTTGGAGAGAGCTCCAAAGACTTGTTGCTCAATAGAACTGGGCCTGCCGCAATCATTCGGATATTTGGAGTCACTCGTGAAGGTCGATTTCTCGCACTCCCTTTTTACCTGCACGGAAACACCATTATTTTCGAAGAGTTCGTCAAATGCTTAATGTTTGGTATATGTAAAGTAAATTAAATCATTTCCTCAAAGTTTTTGATGGATACGTATGTTGAGATAATCTTCGCATACTTTTGTGTGCTTAGCGCACTCCATGAACGTATATAATCGTTGTCTTGGCTAATTAATAGGTCACAGTGTTTGCTGCCATGTCCATGGATTTGAGCCATACTTTTACATCGGCTGTCCTTCTGGGATGGGTCCAGATGATATATCCCATTTTCATCAAAGTCTTGAGGTGATTATTTTTTTCACTGTCATTTCTGTTAATTTTTCGTATCCCTTATCATACCGTTCTACGACATCCCTGAGAAGTGGAAATAATTACTGTATCCTAGTTACGAGTCCAAGTATGCATGTGTGTTTGTTTCATGAAGTTATTGACTATTATCTCATCCTTTTGGCATTTTAGAGGAAGATGAAGGAGACTAACAGAAATAATAAAGTCGCCCAGTGTATCCGGCGTGTTGAATTGGTGCAGAAAAGAAGCATAATGTATTATCAGCAGCAAGATTATCGTCCATTCCTCAAAATAGTTGTTGCCTTGCCAACTATGGTTGCTACTTGCCGTGGTAATTATTTTAACTTCTTAACAGTATTATGATGAATCCTTGTTTATCTGTCACCATAAGAGAAGCAAAAACTAGGGAAACGCTTTAAAGATGAGGATTGGATGTTCATGACTGGACACTTGGGAGGCTCATTCAAGATTCTCTTTCTCTCCTCCTATCGTTTTCATTTTTTTATTTTGTTAACAGTTGAATATGCTTGCCAGGCTGTTGTTGTATGTTATTTGGAAGATGATACTCTTTCTTACCTTACACTGTCAATTTGTGTAAAATTTTCCAGGTATCCTGGATAGAGGCATGCAAATAGATGGTCTTGGTATGCAGAGTTTCTTGACATATGAAAGCAACGTTCTCTTTGCACTTCGTTTCATGATCGATTGCAACGTTGTTGGTGGGAATTGGATTGAAGTTCCTGCTGGAAAATATAGGAGTAAAGTCAAAAACCTCTCATATTGCCAGTTGGAATTTGATTGCTTGTATCCACCTTTATCACAAATCATTTAGTATCTGCATATTTTAATAGACGTACAACAGTGAGTTTTTTTTTACTCCCTTCTTCCCTAAAATAGAATGTAATAACCAAAATTTGTTAGTTATCTTATCTATTTTTTGTGTATTTACTCAAGTTCTTCCATAATATTGCTTTCCATAATTTTTTTAGATATACAGACTTGATTAGCCACATTCCGGAGGGGGAATTTTCTAAAATGGCTCCGTTCCGTATACTTAGTTTTGACATAGAATGTGCTGGTCGAAAAGGTCTCTTTCCTGAGCCTACCCATGATCCTGTTATCCAGGTTCAATCCTTTTCCCATATCCTCGTAACATTGAGAAAGCATACATATTTGATGGAATGCAGTTACTGTACATTCCCCCATAAGGAAAAGAAGATTAAGAAACTTACACAGTTATCACATGGTGCAAGTTTCCTAATAATTTTCATTGCCTTTGTTAGGTGGCTAATTTGGTAACGTTGCAAGGAGAAAATCAGCCATTTGTCCGAAATATCATGACCCTTAAGTCATGTTCTCCAATAGTTGGTGTTGATGTGATGTCATTTGATTCTGAAAGAGAAGTCTTGCTAGCTTGGAGGGTAAGTTTCTAAAACTCCTTCTAGACTTGTTTATATCTATGAAGACTGTAATAGTTGATTCAGTAACATCATCTTATTGTGAGCTATATTGGTTGACATTCATATGTACGATGATATTTATTGGTTGTGGGATATCTGTTAACTTGTTGAACTACTTATCTGTGAATATCTCAAATTTTTTTTGACCCACCTCCTTTATTTAAATAAGGATAGATACGGGATCTTGTAGGTTTGTAACTAGCTCACCTTTGTCAGCTACATTTTTCATTGAAGTGGTTTGGCACTTTCCGTTGTCTTTATCAAGAGTATTTATGAGTAAAGTTCCATCGCCTGATTGCAAATTTGTAATGAATGTTGGGAAACTTATGAACTAGTTAAATGAAGAACTTGTATTTGGTAGTCTTAATCATCTCCACCACAAATAAGCCTTTTGCTGTTATGCCAGTTTACTTATGTGCTTGCAAGTTGTTTTTGCAATAAGTTTCATGTTGAGGCTTTCTTTGCAGGATTTTATCCGAGAAGTGGACCCTGACATTATTATTGGGTATAACATATGCAAGTTTGATTTGCCGTATCTTATTCAGGTATTTCTTTTCTTGGCAAACACAGTGCTGCTTCTTGTAATTCTGATTGTATTATTTATTTTATGTAATTGTTAGGGAGGTCCTTGGCTGTTTAAATTTTTTGGGGATTTTCTTTTCTGGGATTCTTCAGAAAAATTATCTCAAGGAAAGAGGGCAAGGTTGTCTGACATGGTTCTGGAGAAAGCAAAAGCTGGCATTTTCATTTGTTTTCCTTTAATTTCCTGATATGCAAATGGACACCTGTGGTCAGTTTATTGGAGATATGCTTCTGTGAATTACAGAGAGCAGAGGCATTAGGCATAACAGAATTTCCTATCCTTGGTCGCATTCGGAGCAGCAGAGTTCGTGTCAAAGACACAACATTTTCTTCAAGGTATTGTTTGATATCAAAAATCTTGACTGCTGCTCTATGGCTAGTGATTTTATAACTTTTGGAGATGCTAATTTTTGGGTAATAAAGTCATCATCAAGTGGGGCTCCTTTTTTTTTTTTGAACTTTTAATCATTAAGGCAATAAGGCCCATTTTAAAACTATGATAAGGTAAAATGTTCCGTTCAGGTTTTTAAGGATACCACATATACACTTGCTGTTTGGAGCTGTCACAATGGGGTAAGGCATGATATGGAACCAGTCTGGCCAGCACAAAGGCATGCCTCGTGAATCATGGGTTATCATCAAGTTTACTCTAGTTCTTCCGCATACTTTTGGAAGTTGAATACTTGATCAGCTGTACTTTTCCTAGATATCACCAATAAAGGAATGCACAAGAAGGAATCATCCTCCGAAATGATGTTCCCATCAACCCTTACAAGAACATTACTAGAAATCACCCATGAGTTAGTTGTCTGCCTGTATTATGATAAGTTTCCATCTGACATGTAAAATCAATTCTGGAGAATTAAAACAGTAGTATACAACCGATTGTTTTATGAATGAAAATTGACAGCTACTTGATAGAAGTACACAGGTGGTTATGGTTCTTTTCCTATTTCCTAGAGTGTTTTTTTTTTTTTTTGGGGGAATGAACAAAGCACTTCCCTTTTAGTGCTCATAACAAATTTGTGTACAAGGACACTGTCCTGATTACATCACACTGAGCAAAGCCCAGAAATATGCTAGCTCATATGCAAGGACACTCTTCAAGAATTTACAAATCTTGAGTGGTGAATTCTTTTACATATTCTTGATCTTTTTTTGGCTGGTTTCTATCCTCTGGTTTCTTCATCATAACTGTTTGTTTTATGGTTTCCAACCATAAGTAGAGCTTTCTTCACCATATTGACAATATTCTCCCTCTGCCATTGTGAGTTCAGCCTTTCAGTCTCATCTTAGCACCTTATTGGCATTATTGTATATCCAACCAGCTATAGAGATCTCCTAAGAAGTATGGACACCGACATAGGATGTGGACACAGGACGACATGACACCGAAATGCCGACACATTACTATTCTAAAAATGAGGACATGACATGTGTCATGATAATTAAAATTCATAATTTATTTACAAATACGAGAATATAATTTATGAACAACACTACTCTATACTAAATTAGCTATAAAATGCAATTTTCTTGTTTTCTAATTTTCAAAGAAGAACGTACAAAACGGAGTAGTATATTAGTGGTGAGCTAAAATAAATGAGTTGTGTTATAATATTTTCAAATGATCCCAACTTTTCTGTAATTTATATAACCCTAATTTTATTTTAAATTATTGAATTACCCAATATGTCCAAAACGTGTTCCAAACATGTCTAAAGTATGTCAAAGTTGAGAAAATAAAATTTTAAAAATTTTACATGTTGAACCTTGTTGGCTCTAGCCCTAGGAGTATGTTGGTGCTTCTTAGGAGATCTATATAGTGAGTTAGAGAAGCAGCATTCAAAGAAAAGATCATTAGATTCTTTCTTATCACAGTAAGAAACTTGGTTGAATTACAATAAGAAACATAGATTGACTTCTAACCCTTGGTGAGTGCAGTATCCTGAAGGTTCTTCCCTTAAATACTAGAGTAATATAAGTTTAATCAGGGGTATGTTGGTTGCATTTGGCGCTTAGGCACAAGAAGGCTCTTCGCGAGAGGACTTATAGAGTGTTTAAACTCAGATGACTGGATCTTAACTGCAAATATA
The DNA here is from genome assembly GCA_033239525.1 of Nepenthes gracilis. NCBI lineage: Eukaryota > Viridiplantae > Streptophyta > Magnoliopsida > Caryophyllales > Nepenthaceae > Nepenthes > Nepenthes gracilis. The sequence continues at coordinate 18,941,882 of BSYO01000007.1, forward strand.
CAAATTCTTGTGCATTGCTTTAAAAAGTGGACAAAACATCAAGACTGCTAGAAGTAGGTAGGGAATGAATTTTCACATAGGATGATAATATTTTATATAGTCAACTAGCTTTGCCAGAACCTAAACCTCATGCTCGTCAATGATTTTCTTCAGAATATATATCTATATTTTTGTGAATTATTATCTAACCTGATTGTATTAGCTATATTTATTTGGATCTTCTATAGTGAAGTTACATTCTCAATCTCTATGCTGGTGGCTGAGTGTGTAAACTGATAATAGTATGATCGAATGGTTTAGTGCACAATTCTTCTGCTTCTAGCATACCATGAATATCCTTAAACTGAGTTGGGAATGTACACCTAGTTGAATCATTTGGTCTTTACTTGGCTAACCATGGTTGTGGCAGCCCATTTGTTTGAAGATTTAGATGGAGATATGGAAGTAAATAGGTTTTGGATAAGAGCTATTTGTTTTAAATATATATTGAAGGCACCTTTCATTTTTGGATGCTCCCTTATCCTTTGGGTTGGAAGGGTGTCACCATTGCTTTTATTTCTACCAGAACACATTGTTTATTATGTAATTAATTAGACTAATTATCTGAATAAATAGATTGTAGGCATTGTACTCGTCCACTACCTCATTAATATGCCATTAGATCTGTTATTTGTAGATCTATTTAAAGTGCTACTAGATGAGAATTGATTTTGTAAGCTTGTTTTTCCTGTATTTGCTGGTGGGAGTCTGCTGAATTTGGTGGGGTGGCAAATATTACATGATTTCAACGTCTGAAAATGCTCACAAATTATTTTAGTTGTTATCAAGATGGCTTTGCTCCATTATGTTGCTGTTTATGTTAAGCTATCTGCACAGAGTTTCTTCAGTGAAGTTAATTTCTTAGTTGCTATATTATTTATGGTAGCTTTTCTATTAGAAAAAAATGTTACCTGTGAAATGTAGGCTTTCTAATGCTGAATGGTAGTGCAGACAGTATGGAACAAGAGAAAGTAAGGAAGTCACAATTGAGGGAAGACTTCAATTTGATTTGCTTCAGGTTTTCCACTTGGCTCCTTTATTTAGTTGATCTGCATTTTTTTTTCATGAGAAATTTATTTATATCCTTTCTTTCTTGCAGGCTATGCAAAGAGAGTATAAATTAAGTTCTTACTCACTAAATTCTGTTTCGGCCCACTTTCTGGGTGAGCAGGTAAAGCTGAACTTTTTTTAGCATTTCATTCAACATCTTGTTCAGAATGTGCTTTGGTGATCTTGTTGTGTTACTATTGGCGCGCTTTCAATCTATGCAAACATCTCTTGGACCGAAGGTCACTTCATGATATTTCAACTGCCTATGCATTTGCCTGTGAGAGTTGAATTCGAAGGGTGGCGGAGTGTGTGAGGCTTCGTGTATTGTGGGCTTTATGGAGATTCCTATATATAAGCAACCTTGCCCTTGCATTGCAAAGTGTTTTTTACATATTCAACCTTTAACATTTTTCTACTATAATAGATCAATCTTACTGTTGCGCCAATGCGCACCCTTTTTGTGAGTGATATGAAACAAAAAGAGGATTGACATTTATAAATAGTCTAAAAAAACTAAGGATCATCATATATTCTTTCAACAAATTGGAGAAAGGACTTCTCAGAAAAAAGTCCATTATGGACAGAGACATTATGACTAGTCCCAAGAGAGAGTCTACTATAAAAAAGTGTCCATTTATTCCAGGTACACCATAGCACCATCACAGGGCTAATGGTGCAATTTTTTTTTCAACTTCAGATTCCCATTGATCTGTCACCCTTGCTTTTCAAGAGACAAGCACACCTCTAATTTTGGCTGACAGTATTCTACTCAATTACAAACAAGGAAATCAAATTGTCAGAAGCCAATGGAGACTTCTTCACTCAAAATGTTTCCTCATGTTGTCATATTTATCTTGCATTGGCAGCATGTGCTGGCTGTCCAATTCATTAAGCATGATGCTTATGGTGGAAAAAATTTTAGAAATACTATTGTTCTTATTTGTCAAGGCTCTACTCCATTTTTGTTGGAAAATGGTTTGCTTCTGAACGGAGATGCTAATATTGTTGCTTAAATTTATCTATTTTTTTTTAGTTATCTATGAGATAGTAACTTGGCTCTGCTATTCTTGCACTATGTGGTCTTGGCCAAGATCTACTGTTGCGGAATCATGCTTGGTTGTCTCAAGCTTCCAATTTCATGCAATTTCTTAGTCACTTATCAAATTGATTCATTGAAATGATGCTTGCTATTTTTTCATCTTATTTTGCAGTACTGCATTTATGACATATAATTATGTCCCTATCCAACTATCTTATTTCATCTTATTTGTGTCAGTTTAATTAGGTTGCATGTGAAATGTGAATGCCTTTGTCTCCAGAATCTAATCCTGCTGGCTGTTATTTTGTCTCCAGAACTCTTGTTCTCCTGTTCTTTTCATTTTGTATTTCAACAATTGCTACTTGATGATTCAAGTGTTCATAAGGGAATGATAGAGTCATCAATTATGTGTTTCTTGCAAAACTTGTTTTGTAAGACTAAGGTAGAAATAAGGAATATGATTTGGGTTATTATTTCATATGCAGAAAGAGGATGTTCACCATTCAATCATATCAGACCTACAAAATGGGAATGCAGAAACTAGGAGGCGTCTTGCTGTATACTGTTTAAAGGTGCATGCTTTTAATTTTGTTTGGGGCTATTTAAAGGTGCATCTAATGTCTATGCTTTTTGTGCATTTTGTTTTCACCATTCTGTGCATTCAAACTTGCTTTACTTGCTTTTTTTTTTTTTTTTGAAAAGAAGTTAATGTGTTTGCTTTAAATAAGTGGCATTTCATCTGCTAAGTAATTCTAATAACAAAATTTGAACATGGCTCACCAATCTAACTGATAAAAAGGCTGCCTAATTCTCAAAGCTCCCCTCATTTTGCATTCTTGGGAGGTTCAATTTTATCCCTGTATAGCAGAGGGGTTCTTTTGCAATTTAAACCATATCATCAATGCCACAAGGGAGCAATCTTATTATTGTATGCAGGCCTACCCTCTTAGACTGATACAGTTCATATTAATGGGGGAGATGTTCTTTCGATGGGTGTTGTGATTCACTTAAATATGTAAAAATTGGAAAGATCTTGACTTTGGTAAGAGTTGCCATTATATCAACTCCAGAAATAATTTGCCCTTTTTTATTTTCTGAATTTCTGCAAATGTCATACATCTTAATAAAATCTTCTCAACATCATTTGCTTCTTGGTGCCTTTTGTTTTATTTAAACCTAGATAACACCATGGATGGTGTTTAAACCTAGATGATTCCCATGATGGTGTTTAAACCTAGATAATTGTCTTGGATGGTGTATTATGCTGGCTTAGAGCTGAAGCGAACTTCAAGGATTGGCAACTAATGGCATACCAGACTGGTGCGAGAAATAGTGGTCTGTTGTTAAACTTGACATGTGAAATTTAATAAAAATTAGAAGTTCAAGTGACAATGTTTTCTAGTTGAAATTCTCCTACATGCGGAAAATGAAGTCAGTCTTTTCCAACTTTGTTACTCTGTATCTACCAGTTTATGCAGAAGAATTTTTTGAGTTTGACCAAGTCAATTTGCGCATTAGTTTTTCTTCTATTCTGTTTTTTGGGCGCATATGAGGGTATTGTATGTTTTGAAAGTGAAATTTGGCAGTAAGAATTGTTTCTGCAGGCATAATGTATAACAGACTGGACATGTTGTGTCTTAAAATTTTCAGGATGCCTACCTTCCCCAGCGGCTCTTGGACAAGCTGATGTTTATTTACAATTACGTTGAGATGGGTCGAGTGACAGGTGTCCCCATATCATTTCTCCTTTCCAGAGGGCAAAGCATTAAGGTAGAGTTGAAGGATTTTGCTTGATACATTATTGATCTTGATAGAAGAATATGCCTTTTAACAATGTTGAACAAATTATATTTAGGTCCTTTCTCAACTTCTTAAGAAGGCCAAACAGAAGAATCTTGTTATTCCAAATGTCAAACAGGGGGATCTGAGCAAGGAACATTTGAAGGTGCAACTGTAAGTTTGAACTGACAACTCTCAAGACGCTTGCACTTTTAAAGTCTTCAATCTATGTGTGGTTGTTCCTCTGATGCTGATAATATGCTGAGAATTGCAATTTCGGTCAACAGTGTTGGCTCTTGATGTTATGAAGTTTAGACATGGATCTAGTTTAATATGATAGTCGTTTCCAGTTGCAATAAGTGTCTATTCTGAGCTCCATTCATTTTTATATGTGTTTCCCTTCCCTGAAAAGCAATGTTATCTTCTTCTTTACAGGCTACACTCCATTTCCAAAATGCATTTATATATGATAGTGTAAGATATGTTTGTACCCGGTGATGTGTAGTAGCTGAACAATTTATGTAAACTATTTGAAAGTCTTGTGAAACAAATGTTTTTTATGTTTTACCACAAAATTTATTCACCATGCAGGAGAGGGCTCAAAAAGGGATAAAACTTGTAGTTGAAGTAGTGTTTGTTGAATCATAGTTTAATCAAAGTTAAAAGATTATTTGGTCCTTACATATATATATTGTTAGAAGAATAGCCAGGAGATCTGTTGAGTGCCTGAGTTGGAAGATTGACTGAGAGTAGATTTGGATGATCTGTGTGAATAAACGAGGATTCTTTTTGGAAGATTTTTGTGTATACTTAGTGAGTAAATGAAAATATTCTAGGCTGATTGCTAGGCCGATTTTTAGGCAAATTGATGGATTTTTTGTTCTTGTGTATAGCTCTATGAGAGGAACCGTGTAGTGTTTTCAACTTAATTCAAAATCTAAAATCAAATAATCTTTCCATATGTTATGAGAGTCAAAATGATTCTTACTCACTACATAACCCTAGCTGCCTTCTACTTTTTGCATAACCCTAGCTGCCACCTGCTTTCACCATGTCTAGTACTCCCTCATAACCATCCTCATAGGTCATTTTATTGATTATTACCGATCCAAAGTCTTCCCACGAAGATTCTCACTTTGTTCAGATTACTACAATTCTTTTGAATGATGCTACTTTACTGTGATGGTCTCAATCTTTCCATCCATGGGTGAGAAAAGATGTGCTACTTGACTGGCGAAATTAAGGAACCAAAATAGATTGATTCTCAGTACACACTTAGGATGTTGACATGTCTATGGCCATGACATGGCTTGTAAACTCCATGGATGAAGATTTTGATTCCAAGTACATGAGCTATGACACGGCTCAGGAAATCTGGGACGTTGTCAATCAGATGTTCTCTGATTTGGGAAATCCATCTCAGATGTTTGAGTTTACTCTAAAACTTGGTGACATTTGACAGGGGAAGACAGCTCCACCAAGTATTGCAACTCTTAGAAACAAATATGGCAGGACTTGGATCTATTCAATGATTACGAGTGGAAATCTTAAAAGATTATAATTATTATAGGATGATGGTGGAGGCTAATCAGATCTTCAAATTTCTTGATGATCTAAATGTTAATATAAATGAAGTTAGGGGCAGATTATTGGTAGGCAACTCCTTCCTCCTAGTGGTGAAGTGTTCTATGAGTTGAGAAGAGAAGAAACCCATAGGAAGGTTATGCTGGAAAAAAATCCTAGGGTAATATCAGGTGAGAACTTTGCGTTGGCTACCTTTGACACTAATGCTAGCAAAATTGTCCAGTATCAGCAATGCTTAGATGAACGATCTTGAGCGTGGAATGAGTACTGCAAAAAATCCATCATACACGGAAAACTTGTTGGATGATCGATGATTAACCAACAATTAGAAAGGCAACACACAAGGGGATAAACATAGCAGAGCATACCATTCAGCAAATGAACCCGAGATGAGTCCTTTTCTGCAAAGCAGATAAATCAACTCCTTAAACTGCTGAAAGTTAATTCATCATCTGGTACTCCTAATTTTTCTTTGACTCATACAGGTTGTAATCCTCATGCTGTATCTTGCTCTTCCAACTTCGTATCGTGGATAATAGATTGTAGTGTTTCTGATCATATGGCTAGTTTATATAATCTTTTCCATACATTTTTCTTTGTTCTAAAAAAAATTCGAATTGCATGACAGTTTTTCACCAATAGTAGAAAAAGGCCTTACGAAACTCTCACAAAATATTGCTAGGGAATCTGTTATTCATGTTTCTAAACTTGTAATTTTTTTCTTTTTGGTGAGTAAACTTTCTAAAGATTCTAATTGTCATGTCATCCTTTTGTACTCTCTACCTATTCTAAGACCAGAACTTGGGGAGGTGATTGGCAGTGCTACAATGATAGAGGGTCTTTACTACTTTGATGATATTTCCATTGATAATATGAATTTGTGACCAAATCATGCTTTGGCATCTTGGACTAGGATATCCTAGTTTTCCATATCTTAAAAATTTGTTTCCTATTCAATGTGAAAGTTGTGTATTTGAAAAAGTCACTATTGTGCATCCAAACCTTTTTATTTGATTCATAGTGATGTCTGGGGCCATTTAAAAATTATAACTTTGTCTAGAAAAAGGTGGTTTGTGACTTTTATTGACGACCACATGTGATTATGTTTGGCATATTTAATATGTGAAAAATCTGATGTGAAAAAATAGTTTAAAGAGTTTTATGCAATGATGGAAAATCAGTTTCAAACAGAAAGAGTTTTATACAATGATGGAAAATCAGTTTTAAACAAAAACAAGTTCCTACTGCATTGACAATGGAACTTAGTATTTTAATAAATGCTTTAGCACTTTTTTGAAAGAGAGAGGTATTCAACATCAATCTACATGTTGTGACACACCTAAACAAAAATGGAATTGCTTAAAGAAAAAAACACGTTCTTGAAGTTGCTTGTGCAATCATCTTCTCTATTTATATTCCAAAATGTATTTAGGATGATGCTTTAATGGCCTCTTTTTTGATTTAATAGAACACCTATCAGGTACTCTAATATAGCACACCATTGTGCAACTTTTAAAATTTACATCAAGAATTTATGCATTACCCAGTCAAGGTATTTGGCAACACTATTTTTGTCAATCTCCCCATTCAATCTCAGTCTGGACTTGATCTTAGACTGAAAAATGTGTTTTCATTGGTGATGCACCAAATTAGAAAGGAATCAAGTGTTATAATCTTGTCATGGCGTACTTGGGAAATCAACCTTTCTTTGACAAAAATTTCCATAGGGGGAGACAAAAAAAAAAAAAGAAGACAAATTTTGGGTTAAAAATCCACATCCTAACCTTATTATGGATTCAACATTTCTATCATCCATTCAAGATATTTGAAATAAAGATGGCACTAGTCAACCTTTGTCAAACATTGATGAATCACAGAATAGGGCGGGTATCATAATCAAATACTGAGTTTTTTGGTTTTTATGTGGAATGGACCAATTAAGAAGGCCAAACATTTGTTTAATATTCTAGCATAAGACTAGTCAAAATCATTGACAGATGGACCGTTGGCTATACTAGGTACTCCTATTTCAAACTCCATTCCTTCTTTCAGTACATCTTGCGATCCTAATATTACTATAGCTACAACGATAAGGATTATAATATATATTAAACACTCCATTACCAAATATCCAGCCTACGAAAAATTGTCCAATGACCATATGGCATTTATGTCCAAGATTGCTATTCTGGTTGTGTTGAGGAACAATAGAGATGCACTGGATGATCTTAATTGGAAGTTAGCAGTTATGGAAGAGATGAATGCTCTTGAAAGAACTAGTGAGGAGATAGTTGGTCTAACTAGGGATAAGAGGAAGATACGGTGTAAATATGTATATAGTTTTAAATGTAAGGCTGATGGTAGCATAAAAAGATTTAAGGCAAGACTTGTGATAAAAAGTTTCACACAAATTCATGGAATAGATTTCTAAGAAACCTTCACTCCAGTAGTCAAAATAAACTCCATTAGTGTCCTGTAATCTTTGATTGTGAATTTCAGTTGGCCGTTATTCCAATTGGATGTGAAAAATGCATTCTTGAGTGGAGACCTATAAGAAATAGAATTTATGAGTCTACCACTTTGTTTTGAGGGAAAGTGTGGTAAAGATAGGTTTTAGCCTAAAAAGTCTTTATAGTATCTCAAATAATCTCCTAGAAGCAAGGTTTGAACGCTTTAGACTAGTTGTGGTGGGTCAAAGTTTTGTCAAAGTCAAGTAGGCCATACTATATTCTACAAGTATTCAATAGATGATAAAATTACTATTCTAATTGTCTATATAGATGATATATTTTGACAAGTAATGAAAGTGTTAAGTTAGTAAGATTGAAGAAAAAACTTACCAATGATTTCGATATCAATGATCTTGGTGCACTTTTTTCGGTACAGAGTTTTCTGCATTTAAAGGGTACATATTTATTAGCCAATGCAAATATATACTTTGTCTACTTGATGAAATAGGACTACTTAGCTATAAAATAGCTGAAACACCAATTGAGTCTAACGTGAAGTGATAAACTGCCAGGGCCGAGAGCGTTGTGAAAAGGGAACAATATCGGAGATTTGTTGGAAGACTAATTTATGCAACCTATACATGTCCACACATAGCTTTTGCAGTAAGTATGATAAGCCAATTCATGCATTTACTCAGATAAGAAGAATGAAGCGACTTGTAGGGTTGTAAAGCACTTAAAGGGAAATCCCAAATGGGGACTATTGTACCAAAAGCATGGGCAACTTCAAATAAAAGCCTATACTGATTCGGATTGGGTTGATAGTGTTACTATGTTAGTGAAAACCTTGTTACTTGTTGAAGCAAGAAGATTTGTGAAGTGATGTGATCAAAAGACTATTAAAAGAATTAAATGCCTTCGACTTTTCACAAATGAAGTTGTATCGTGAAAATAAATCCGCAATCTCAATTGCTCACATTCTAGTCCTTCATGGCAGAACCAAACATGTGGAAGTAGACAAGCATTTTAACACGGAAATAATCTGGAATGGACTGATTTGTATGCCATTTGTTCCAACCATAGGTCAGATGACAAACTCACATGATAAGAGTTATTCAGAAAAAGATTCAAAAGTTTGATTGGCAAGCTGACTATGGAAGACATCTTCAATCTTGCTTGAGGGGGGGTGTTGGAAGAATGGCAGGGGATGTGTTGAGTTGGAAGATTGACCAAGGGAAGATCTGGAATATCTGTGTGAATCAATGATATTTGCTGGAAGATTTATGTGTATATTTAGTGAATAAATGAAAATATCGCATGTGGATTGCTAGGCAAATTAGTTTCCTATTCTTATGTATAGCTCTATAGAAGGAACTATGCATAGTGTTTTCAAATTAATTTAAAATTTGAATTCTGTTAATCTTTCCATAATTGTAGTTTTCTCATCCAAAGTTATTTGCTCACACTTTTTGTCAGTGCTTCTATGACTTAGTTATGAAAGCTTTATATGTTACTAACTTTGATTCTCACCATTTCCTGATGTTTATGTTAACGTCACCAGTCCCATCAGGCATTGTCACTTAGCCTTTTTAATTTTACATCTTCATTGGCAAGAGTGGGATAGTTTGAACTCTAGATTTTGATATCAATCCTTAAAACCCCATGCGCTGGAGTTGTGCTTTTTACACTAGCCATTCATTGTCCCTGGTTACATAACTCCACTGGGTCTCAATATTGTATGTCCACTGGCTTTGAGCACACATACATTCTGTTTTTGCATCTTCCTTCTGTGTGAAAAACTTAAGAAATGACAGTATTTCTTCTGAAGTATTGTTTCAAGGTGAGGTTCTTTGGTGAAACAAGCATTCATATGCATTTGTTATTTGTAATATGAACATAACCATCGGTAAAGGACAAATAAAAAGATTTCTTTTGGGTCAACAATCCCAACCCAACCCAGGCCCACCTGTGCAGTTGGGTGATCTAGGGTGATAGATTCATTTTTCTTTGTGGGAGTTTGACTTTGGTTTTTATGCAATGCAGGTATTGGAGGCCAGGGCAGGATTCTATGAAAAGCCAATTGCAACGTTGGATTTTGCTTCTCTATATCCATCAATCATGATGGCATATAATTTGTGTTATTGCACTTTGGTAAATCATTTCCAACAATCAGTTATTGTTTTGCTTTTTTTCCTAAAATTGGAAACTCTTGTTAATTACCACATTGTCTCAAGAGGCCTAAGAGAGGAGCCCTTATTGTTATTACTTTTAATTTCTTTGCCTAGGTAACACCTGAAGATTTTCATAAATACAATCTTCCCCCAGAATGTGTCAACAAGACACCTTCTGGTGAAATATTTGTTAAACCAGAGCTACAGAAGGTAAAATCTTAATTCTTCTGTGATATGGTATTTCCTTGGTAGTATTGAACTTGAAATTCACTTGATTTGTGAACGAAGTACTATTTGTTGACCAAAATGTGTTGTGGAAACAATTTCAGGGTATACTTCCAGAAATTCTCGAAGAACTCTTAGCTGCTCGTAAAAGAGCAAAAGCAGATTTGAAGGTCTTGCACTTCCCTGATTAGGTTTAGCTATTTTTTTTACTTATTTCCTTTGCTTCTCTCCCATACTCTTGTTTATGTTGTTTTTGGGGGGTGGGGGAAGAGGAGTTGTTTTCAATTTGTTTTTACAGCAATCAGCCAAAACTATTATAATTCTGTACACTGTTTTGTTACTAATAAGTCTTTCATGGATGTAAATATATGTTGTTTGAATGTAGGAAGCAAAGGATCCCTTCGAGAAGGCTGTGCTAGATGGTCGCCAGCTGGCCTTGAAGGTGAATGTTGTCTCTGTTGTTGTCCATGCTTTCCACATTTCTTTATATTTTTTCATTGCAAGGTGGGATTTTGATGCCTTTTCATTGTTTATCTGTAATACATCTTTATATTGTCAGTAATTTTTGTTGCGAGGCTACATTCTGCTTCTTGTATTTTCAGATAAGCGCGAACTCTGTGTATGGGTTTACCGGAGCCACAGTTGGCCAGTTGCCATGTATTGAGATATCATCTAGTGTTACAAGCTATGGTGATCTTTCTATTTCTCTTCTTGTTGATTTGATTAGAGAATTCATTTTTTTTTTTTTTTTTTTTTTGGGTTTGGGTGGGAGTGGTTTCCATTCTTTGTCTGTTTGCCAAGCAATGACAATGAGAGGGATCTGGATTGACATTCTCATATTATTGTGGCAATGTCTCTTTCCTATGATGGATTTTGGCATTGAAAGCTGTAACATTTGATTTTATATATCCAGGGAGGGTATTGACATGAAAATGAAGGAATTTGAATGAGCAAGTAGAGAATGTCAAAATACCATTGACCATCCACCAAAATCTCTCCACTTTTATTTATCTATTTCCATTCTCATTCAGATCGCATTGCTATTTGTTGTGTTCTCCTATACCAAACAACCAATTAGTGCTAACATTTTCTCCTGCTGTTGAGAATTTTTCAATTCAGAAAGAGAAAGGGATTAGTTACTACTTCCAAAACACAAGAACTACACTTTGCTACTTGTTAGACCTTCTTGATTTCTTATATGTATTCTTTTATAACACAATTAATCTTTGAAAGTTGGAAATCCTCTTATTTTTCTCTTGTTTCCTACCATCTAGTCGATGGCTTATGAATTTGTTCTCCTGAAGGTCGGCAAATGATTGAGCATACAAAGAAACTTGTAGAAGAAAAATTTACTGTCCCTGGAGGCTATCAGCATAATGCTGAGGTAAGTTGAAAACTGGATTTAGTAGTTGCTGGTTTGATCGCACCAACAAATATAGCATCCTTATGAAGTTGTTTTAAAGATGTCCATCCAAACTAAGAAAGGGTGGTGCATTGCACACTTTCTCATATGTGGGGTCTAGGGAGGGTTAGAATACCCAGCTTTACCCTCTGCATTGCAGAGAGGTTGCTTCCATGGTATGAACCCGAGACTCCAAGTCAAAATAGAGCAATTTTATTGTTGTACCAAGATTCACCATGTGGACTTCCAAACTAGATATTGATTATCTTAATGGTTGAAATCTGCTTTCACCTGCTTCTTTGGTGGTGAGATCTGCTCTGCACTTTTTTAGGCTGGTGATGTGAAATGAAATTTATAGATCTTTCAAGTATTTCCTTAATGGTGAATTGCCTTAAGTTTGTGCTATTTGTCTGTAACTCTGTATAAATTATACTTGGCTTTCTGGAGGTGGTAAATTTGATTGCATTGTTAGTCTTGATCTTTTATACCTTGCTTTTCCATTAAGGTCTGCAGGCTGATACTTCAGAGAGCCAAATTTGTATCTATGTTTGTTAAGGATCTTGTGAGGTGCACATCATGTTGTGATATCAATCTTACATTTTGCAAGTCCATAGTTTATCCCAAGTAGAAAGAGAGTTTCTAAAATCATCAGGATGGCCTTTTTATTCAATGATCTGTTTTACTAGACAACCCAATTTATTTTTGTTTACTGCCTATGGGCAAGTCTAGAGGTCTTAAATGGGCTGTGCTGGGTTGGCACTGTCCATTTATTTGGACTGCTTGCTGGTAAACATGCTGTGTTAGTACGGTACATTTATATCATGGGTTGTGCCTAGCACGGCATAGGACATACATGTCCCGACCCATCATATCACATGGCCTGTTTGTGCTAGGTCGGGTGTGCCTATGGGCCATGCCGTGTTAGACACAGTCCTAATATAAAAATTAAAAAATATTATAAAATAAAATTACGTAAAATATTATAAAAGAATACATCATATTTTATATATTTTATTGAGTATTTTTAATATTATATTTTATAAAGGTAGACAAAAATACATCTAATAATAATTAACTGTTGCTATTTTTTGAGTCATCCTCTTCATTGGAATTCAAAATTGTTAGATTTCTGATGCGATCTTTTGCATTTAATCAATTTTTGAAAAGATGCACATTTTTACGGTCTTTGGTGTCATCTTGTTTCTCTTTTTGTCAATTACTCGATCCTCGGTGCTTAAAACTGACTCCGATAGTATCATACTTGCTGGTGGGGTTAAGAGGTCCCATGCCATTAATACGTGCACGGAAAATATGTGCTTGTTAGCCTTCCACCAATCCAAAATTTGGAACCCTGAGCTATTTACAAGATTGAAAATGTGCTCCAACTGTAAGTAGTGAAGAAATTCCGCCGGTGTCGTATTTTCACTAACAAATTGTGTTTTATGTTGAGCTCATACCAGATAAAGCAAATCTCGTTGGCCACTTCTGCTGCTTCTTACTTTTTTGTTGAAGTGGACAATTTCGGTGTTAATGGTCATATATGGTTTGAAGTATTGGGCCATGCTATACACAGCCAAATATTGTTAGCTACGGGCCGTGCTGTGCCATGGGTGGCACGGCCCATTTTACGTCTCTTGGCAAGTCTTTTGCAAGATATATGGTGAAGGAAAAGAATCATTTAATTTAGTGGGTGAAATATCTTTCTGAAAGTGACCAATGCAAGACTGCTGTAGTGAAATTGATGATCCAAAGAATTGATGTTTTCAATATATTGTTTCTAGTTGTCACCATATCTGGAGTAATTACCTATGAAGCCCGGACACTCTCTCAATCTTAACCGATATGTATCCGACACCGACTCCTCTTGGACACGTGTCCCAATGTGTATAATTTTTTTTGGACACGCTCCGGACACGTCCCCACACGTTTTGGACATGTCTCGACACATTTGAACATGTTCCGGATGCGTCAGACACGTTCCGGACACATTTCGGACACGTTAGATGATTTTATAGGTATTTGGTAAATTTATATTAAAATATTATAAATTTATTTACAATTTTAAATAAATAAGTGTAAATAATAGGTATTTGGTAAATAAATAAGTGAAAATAAATAAGTGGGTGGGCTGTTTATGGTCCAAGTGTGCCTTTACTTCAATCTTTTGCTTTAAAGCTACTTGTGCAACTATCTTCATCATCATGTTGTGAGAGAAATTATAGTACTTACTCCTTTATCCATTCATTGAGAAGGAATAAAATGATTACAAAACATGTTAAAGATTTGGTTTTTATTCATAGCAATCTTCACTTACTTTCAAGGAGAAGTCCGCAATACTCGTAAGGGGAGAGTAAGATGTGGGATATTTGTGGAGATGCATTTGATTCACTCGATGATATTGGAGAGTTAGAAATTGTACAGCTCTTATTGGATGATCCAGAGTTAGAGTGTGTTGTTTTTACCGATAATGGTGATGAAAATGAAAATAATGAAGGAAATGTAGTCATGGAATCTTGAAAATGATATACTTTTTGTAATTGAGTGTCATCGATGTTATATATTTTTTCTTTCTGAAAGTTGTATTAATATTATTGTCCTTGTATGAAAACATACTGCTTTTCTTTCTATGATTTTTTTTATATAAGATCTGAAAAATATATATTTTTATTTTACATTTATCATGAAATAGAAGTATTCATCAATTAAAAAGAATATAAACCATCATTTTAGTTTACATGTCCCAAATGTGTCATATCCTTGATTTATAAAAAATAGCGTGTCGGTATTGTGTCGTGTCCGTGTCCGCGTCTTGTGTCGGTGTCTGTGCTTCTTAGGTACTTACCATGACTAATGCTATTTTTTGGGTTGATTGTACTTACATCTGACCCTTCCTAGCATCGGGTGCCCTTTTTGTTCATCCGTTGTTATTCGTTTTGGAGATTAACTTCTTGGTGTTGAAAACACTATTAGCTGATAGATTGTTGCACCCCTTTTTAAGTTGTTTTTGGCTTTGTTTCTTTTACAACTTTGTATCACTGGAACTAGAAGTGATGATCTTGTGGTATCAGGTTATATATGGCGATACAGACTCAGTCATGGTGCAGTTTGGTGTGTCTACTGTAGAAGAGGCTATGAACTTGGGAAGGGAAGCTGCTCAATACATAAGCAGCACTTTCATACAAGTAAGGGTTTACTCATTGATTTGTTGTTTTCCTCTTTTTCTTTTTCTTTTTCTTTTTGGAGAGTTATTCTTCAGACAGTATGCTCTCCCACGCGTTTCATTTCTATCATACTGTGACTCCTGTGTGTATATCCATTTGAAATTAAAGCATTAAGCATTAATCTTGAATTTGAATAATGAGAATTCTGTTTGAGCTCTATTTTCGTCCACTAGATGCATATGGTCAAAAAGATTATTGTTTACGGGCTGCCCTTTTCCTCTGTTTTGGGGGAATGCCATATAAAGCTCAGTTCATAAAAATTGCACAAGAATAATGATGTGGCAGATTTGGTTCAGAGTCTAATGGAAGCCTGAACAGAACACAATTCATTGAATTTATTTACACAAGGATTTTCTCCACATGCAGACACCTTTCAGGTTAATATTATCTTTAGAGTTTAGAGTATTAAGTCAGTATTATTATATTTTTTGCTTTTGGGGCTACGTGTTATTATATCTTTTTATAAATATGTGGCTGACTTATGGGTTTCTGCCTTTTTCTTCTGTCTGTTGAAGCCCATCAAATTGGAGTTTGAGAAGATTTATTATCCTTATTTGCTAATCAGTAAGAAGAGATATGCTGGCCTGTTCTGGACTAATGCAGCGAAGTTTGACAAAATGGATACTAAAGGTGAAGTTGGGGCTTTTTTTATGTTAATGCTTTCATTGTACAGGTTCTATACTTTTTTATTCCTAACTTATTGTTTGCAGGCATTGAAACTGTTCGGAGGGACAATTGTCTACTGGTAAAAAACTTGGTTACTGAATGCCTTCACAAGATACTAATTGATAGGGATATTCCTGGAGCTGTTCAGTACGTCAAGAATACTATCTCGGATCTTTTAATGAATCGCTTGGATTTGTCACTTCTGGTTATTACAAAGGTGGGAAGTCATATCTGAATAGTCATACAAGTATTTTTATGATGCCACGATCTGTATGCCAAATTGTTTCAAATTTTAATTGCATATTTTTGTAACTCTTATGAGGATGCTCTTGCAACTTTACTGATGTATCTGTATTTTAAAGGGTCTGACGAAGACAGGAGATAGTTATGATGTAAAGGCGGCACATGTTGAGCTTGCTGAACGTATGCGCAAGGTCGGTATTTCTGTTGTTGAGCTTGAAAGCTGTTTATTGGATAATGATGCTTCCATGTGGAATAGCTTTCAAATCTTTCTGGATATATGCAACTGAATATTTCTGTCATAATTGATTCTTTTAGTGGGATTTTCTGAGAGTACACCTGCCATTCTGGTTTTATGGGTCACTAACAAGCTAATGTGAAATGCCTTTGTTCTCACAAGATTAACTACCTAAAATCTGCTAATACTTTGGCATAAAAGTCTGCACGGAAGTTTATTCCTTAGATAGTCATAACAAACAGGGTTTGGGGCAGATCTAATTTGCCATTTTAAGCTGTTGAGGATAAGCAGGAAAATACAAAGCACTATTGGAAAGAGCAGGACATAGTGCCTTAAGAGCTTGAGAGGTTAAAAAATAGCGAGAAAATGGGGCTGTATCTAGGATGATTTATGGGGTTCAAAAGAGAAATATGCCCCTTCTAATAAAACCAAACCAAAATGAAACCAAATTAATGATCTGTTTGGCATTGCTGTTGAAACATCCATTTGAGAAAACAGTAGCTATAGTTGGATCTTCCTAAAAAGTTTATTAATGTTCATAATTTACTTCTTGTTTTTCTAAATAGGTTTCAATTGATATAATATATATATTTAAAAACACCCTAAAAATGCTGTTGCTAATGTTATAAATTATAACTTTTCTCAAAGGCACTTTTTAATATAAAAATAGAAGCACTCAATAAGCAGTTTCCCATTAAGTTGGGTGGTCTACATGGATTCCATACTTCAATCCACCTCTATTGTAGATCATTTCTTCTTTTAATAACCTATACGCAACATCATGCTTAATGGTTGCCTTCAATTGCCAAAACAAACTTATTTTTCTTTTACATTAGTGAGAAGCTTACCAAAAATGACCCTTATTATGAGGCTGTACACTAAAGCTATAATCTTATCAGTTGAATTTGGGCCATGTGTTAAAATAAATTTGGCCTTCGAATGTTAAAATAAATTATTTCTATTTTGCATTATATTTTTGACATTCGTGTGATTGTCTTTGTTCCAACATAAACTCACAAATAAATGAAATTTAAAATGATGTAAGGTGACCCTTTGATATGCATGTCATTGAAAGGAAACGCAAATGAGGGTTATGTATACTATGTTTGTGAATGCACCACCTAAAGAATGATACTGCTCATTCTTAATCTCAATGTCAACAGATTCACATGTCAGTGTTTATCAAAATAACCATATTGCAAGCAATGCAATTGTGAAATTGTGTATAATTTTCCTCATACGATCTTTTAGTTAACACATTTTGAATGCTGCAATTGAATACCATCTGTTGCCTTTTTTTAAAAAATAAAAATAAAAAATTGTGTAGTCTGTAAGTGTCTGGGATTACAAACATCTCTAAAGCCAGCATAGCAGACATTAGGTATATTCCACTTGAGGAATTCATTGTCCTAAAATGGCCATGGTGATTACTGTTTTACCAACTCTCTTTGATGCCATGGCTTATCAGGAGTCAACTCTTGCTCAGCTTTCATTGTGTTAGCAACTAGAGTTGTTGTTGGTTATTATGTATGATGCCATCGTTGATATGCATTTTCCTGAACTGGAGATTGTATTTCTGCACTACATTAATGACATATTGAATTAGGATTCTTAGAGTTTGATATCCAGTCAGTTAGTGGTGGTAGACACAATTTAATGAGTTTTACATTTGAATGACAGCGGGATGCCGCCACTGCACCAAATGTTGGTGATAGAGTACCCTATGTTATTATTAAAGCTGCCAAAGGTTCCAAGGTATTCTCTGAGGCCTTTAAATTTCTTCAGCAGAATACTTCTGTTTCCATCTTTAATTGGTGAATAAATGGTCATCAGGCCTATGAGAAATCGGAGGATCCCATCTATGTGCTTGAAAACAACATACCAATAGACCCTCAATACTACCTTGAAAATCAGATTAGTAAGGCAGGTTATCTTTATCACAGAATAATTTTATATTTTGCAAGGCTTATTGCTGACAGCATTTTTCATGTTATAGCCACTTTTGAGAATTTTTGAGCCAATTTTGAAAAATGCTAGCAAGGAACTACTTCAAGGAAGTCACACAAGATCTATCTCCATCTCCACTCCATCTAACAGTGGCATTATGAAATTCGCCAAGAAACAACTCACTTGCATAGGGTGCAAAGCTTTAATCAGGTATTGCTTATCTGAATACTTTTTCCTAGTTTTGAACTGGGAATTATTATTGTACTTGTTTTGTGACTACTTAGCTATACTCCCCATGCTTTTATGAGGATACGAGCTTCAAAGTGGGAACTTCAGTTATAGTTGTATTGGGCAGATGATCATTGATTAAAGCCTTTTTTAAGACTTTCTTGTTCCTTTTCATTCCCTGGGTTTAAAGTTAGGTTGATTGGATTTTTGGAGACCTCTTTCTGGATACATATACCTTAGGGGTTGAGCATGTAGCTGCTCATAAGACCCTCACCGAGTGGAGATGCCTGAAATAATTGTCCAGCAATCATGCCTGTATAGTCTTGCTCAAAGAGAACTGATACTGATTGAAGTTGATGGTTGATAAAGTATTTTGTATTCAAGTCCTGTAGTTTCAGGTCTTGATGTATAGGGCCTTTAAAATAGCTGTCTTTTCAGTTATTGCATGTTTTCCTATTGAGAGTTTGATAAATAGAGCTCGTTGCTCTTCCGTAATGAAACTGTGTGCTGGTGTTTCATATAATCAGATTTTAGGAGTTCGGTAAGATTGCTTTTCTGCCTATCCTATTACTGGTTTTTGAAACTACCGTGTGTTAATGGTCTTCTGCCATTGCCATGTTCAATAGATGCCTCTATGCGCTAGCTATCCCCACCTGCTCAACCATCTGGCGCTGCAACAATGGCTACATGCAGGGACTCCTCTACCTACTACAGTTTGCTAATGAAAATGATTGTTGAATGATAGAAGTATTGACTTTGTTGCGTATATCACCCAAGTCTGATAGTCCAGCACCGGGTGATTGCTTATCTGAAAACTTGAATCTTGCACACACACCAACAAAAAGACTGGTCATGGAGCCTGAGGTGTTATCCTTGGATATCCACTTTGTTGTTTAATTCGGAATTTTTTCTAATGAAATGTAAAGTTATTAAAATGCAAATTGTAGATCCTGAATAATATAGGAGATTATGTAAGTTTTACTTTGTTAGAGTAGGGTGTGACAGCCATATGGATAACTTGTTAGAGAGAGTGTCTAGAGAGAACCAGCAGAGGGTCCTCAATATTTATAATCGTTGAGGAATAATCACTCTCCATAGCTCTGCCCTGCTTGGTAGGTGTTTTGCGTCTCTTTTAATGTGGTTAGTCTTGTAGCCATAGGATGATAGTTTCTAGAACTATTAAGATAGGGTTCTCATGAGTGGCTGCATGATCTGTCCCCTCTATCATTGTCATATTGAAGAGATGTTTGATGGGGCGTGCTTCTGTCTAGTTTAAATGAGGTTGCGTGCCTGTGTAGGTCTTTTGGATTGATTTGGCTTTGGTCTGAGATGTCAAAGGTGAATCAACCTGACTTGCTTTGGTCCTTCAACTGGTTCAAACCGATATGTTTTGGAACTCTATTAGAGTAGATCTAGTCAAGTATTGGTCTAGTTTAGGCTTATATTAGACCCCACCAAATTTGTAGCTTGTGTCCATTTTGAATGACATTATTGCTAAAATTTGTGGTTTTTGTTTTTAGCAGTGATTTTTGTAATTTTTCACTGATATTAAAATTTAAATGGGTCGAATCAAAATTAAGGGCACTATCATTTCTCTCAGTACAATCATTTGTGATAGGCATATGGCCAAAGCCATGTACCCATATTTCTTAGCATCAAAAGCCAATGCTTAAATTGCCATGGTCCTAACTATTCTCAATGGCATGATGCTATTTTTGGAGAAAGCAAAGTGCAACGGGATCACCTTTTATACCATTAGGATTTTGCTTTTGTTTTTGTATTTGTTGGAAATAATGGCATATACCACTGTTGATGTTGGTCCAGTGGCAATGATCGAACTCTGTGCTCACATTGCAAGGGAAGAGAAGCTGAACTTTATTGCAAAGCAGTAGATAATTGTAAGCAAGCTGTCATGAGTCTTTTGGCCTCAATTTTACCATGTACCCTTGTATAACCGAGGTACTCACTTATTTGAGAGATATTTCCTGGTTACAGTGTCTGAGTTGGAGACACTTTTTGGGAGACTGTGGACACAATGCCAGGAATGCCAAGGGTCACTTCATCAGGATGTTCTCTGTACCAGGTTTCAACTATTTCCACTCAGACCTTTCTATGGTTTTCAGTTGTTTATTTTGAAATGTTCTTTGGTGAATCAAGGGTAGCATGGTCATTTTGACTTGACAAACATTTCTAAATTTAGGTCGAGTTTAACTGACAATCTTAAGGTTTTTAATTGCAGTGAAAATTCTAATGGTTGTATCAGAACATAGAAAAGAGATAGGAGTGAGGTTGCCACAAAATGCCCCTAAGTTTATGATGTTTCTAAATAAAAAATGCCTTTTTGTCATGGAAGAAATGGTTTAAGCATATGTGAAATTATGTAATTCAATTATAAGTCTTTTGCATCTATATAATGACTGTAGCAGTTACTATGATGCTCTCTGTTCTTTCTATGTGCTCCATCCGCCCCTTACATAGACCTGAAATAAGGAGCTTAGAATGTCAGAAACTCGATCCTTCATTTGTACTTGGACATAATAGCAAGAGTTCTGAAAATTGTCGTAGAATTAGTTACTTTTTTTTATCACCTTTTGTTCCAAACTTATCCTGCCCTTAAAAATTTTGGAAAGCTAACAGCTTGATCACCGGTGCTCAACGTTCTGTTTTTTTTTCTTCTGTCTGACCCTTAGGCTTGTTTTTCTGTGGTTGTTGAACATTTGTTTCTCTCTTGGTTCTTTAGCCGGGATTGTCCCATATTTTACCGGAGGAAGAAAGCACAAAAAGATATGGCAGAAGCCAAGCTTCAGTTAGAGAGGTGGAACTACTGAGCTCAGTTAATGATGCTGATGGATGGTTGGTTCATCATTACACTCGTCTCTGGCTCATTTGTTTTGCAAAATTGATGCCACATTTCTATTGGATGACAATTCAGCCACCGCAACATGCAATTCAGTCGAGTATTTCTTGTGGGCCTAACCGAAGTTAGAGAATTGTTATCGAGGGATCGGACCATCCTGATAGAATGAGTTGAGAAGTTTTTCCGTCTCCTGTTTATTTTGTTGTTGTAAAGCTGTAACTGAGACAGTGACGGCATGATCGCGACATAGCAACTGATGTATGCTGAATGCAGTAAGGATGAGGCAGCCGATGGTCTGAATCGGGCAAGTCTTCTGTGGGCTGTTCGAATCTATGGCTTCGTGACTGTATGTCTGTGACTCTCTGTGGCCAGCAGATATCATCGTAGCTATATTATTGTGTTCTTGTAGCTTTGCCTCGGAAAATTTGGCCTGTGGGACTCGGAAATGAATTCAAACCACATCTTCATACTATTGGTGTAGTCTAATTTTATCGTGTTATCTCGAGGTTATCTTCTATGTGATTACGGAATGCTATTGTGATTCTCCCAGTAAGTTATCATATGTTTTTCAATGATTAATATTAAAAATTGGGTACATAAATGATAAAAATTTAATAATTATTTAAATTATTTGATATGATTTTTATTATTTATCTATTTAACTTTTAATTTTAGTCATTTGCTGGATTTATGTATGCTCTGTCGGCATGGATATTCCTGTCTTGCAAATGTTCCTTCCATGAGACATTAGTGGGAAATAATATGTTTAATTTTTAGCCATGTGTTCTATCAATAAAGTTTGGCATAAAATGCAGGTCATTTGGCGTCAGATTGTCCATTTTGATCCATTTTGATTTAAAAAATTTTAATTTCTGTGGTTTTTTAATCTTATAAATATATAATAAAGTTAAATTTATTAATGACAATTAGCTCGAAAAGAAGTTTCTAAATAACTTTAAATAATCCTCAAAAGAGATGGTTCAATAATAAGCTGAGAGATAAAGTAATTTGGTTCATTTACATAGGATTAAAGAATATATGGAAATCATAATTATATAAGAAATTGTCCGAAAGCATGTACCTTAGTAGAAATTTATCTAATTTCACGGGGGCCACTTTTATATTATCTTATTATACCAATCAATTAAGATATTGATGAGGATGTTAGAAATGGGCATGCTCAAAAGGAGTAAGAGGTCCCAATTAAGCAAAGGTCTGACTGCACTCTGGATGATCAACAGAGACGTTGATCGAAAAGACGGCAAGTAGATCGGCTGGGGCTCAGGGTAAATGTAGCCCAAGTTAAAGTTAGCCCACGCATGTCTCAGCGGTCGTTCACCCTAATTTTCCGTGCCTCTAGGAAAGGCAATCTCCATTGTAGTGGTTACCTCTTAGAATTAAAGTGCATCCCGAAAGGAAGGCGTACGAATCGGCGAACAATTTACGGAAAAAATCATAATGGTTGCTTTGCGTAGAAAAAAAATGGATCTACATTTTTGACTGTTGCAACCAAGAATGGCACCCACATCCAAACAAGGAAGACAACAATTTCCGCAGAAGACAGGTATCTTGCCTCGCTACATAAGGAAGGCTGTGGAGAACCATGGCTATAAAAGGCCATGGAGACTCACTCCACAGGGACGCTATCAATTGTCTTCAAACACCCTCTAGCATATTGAAACTCTTTACGTTCTCAAGTTTTCTGACGCTTTCTTTCTTGTTTTCTCTACACTTGGTCCCTTGCGAATTGAGTACGAGAGTAAACTGATTTATATAAGTAACCTCCAACCAAGCCACTCTCTCCACGAGTGTACTTGCCACCAACATATCCAAACACGCCCTAAAGCATCCATCCTTACATTGTTTACATTTCATCTTCTTATCCTCAAAAGGTTCATTACTGACTTGAGTGTCGGAGTGTTTTTGATGGGACTAAACCCTATCCGTCACCTGACCTCTCATTTTAAGTTGTGGTGTGCAGGATCTCAAGCTCGGCGAACGAAGACCAAAATCTGATAAACAGCTCGAGCCAAACGCGTTTAAAGTTTGTATCCAGGACGCATCATTGGTGCCGTCTGTGGAAAGCGCTAACTAAAAGCCGACCAACTTCACTTGTCAAACCATTGTCATTTAGCAAAATGGTGAACACCAGGAGTCAAGTTAGCACTCCCGCTAGAGAGACTGCCTCCCCCAACCACGGCCACTCAGCTGGTAGTTAGGTCAAAGGATAGCTTGCCCTATTCTTCTTGAACCTGGCAGAGCAGATGAACAACATGTCCCCGGTACTCCAAATGCTTTGCACCTGCCTGGCCAAGAAGAAGCAGCAGGCTTAGTAGGCAAAGAGACCAGAGGAAGAAGAAGCTGACCAAGAAGGCTTCAAACTCGGGCAACTCTCACGTTCTGGTGACTAGCAGTGCCCAGAGCCATTTAAGGCTTGAGGGGCACTTGAGCCGTAGGACTCCCGATGAGAGTCCCGAGAGAAGAAATCATCGATACTCTCAGAACAAGCCAGTGCCTCGAAGGCAGGAGGGAGCCTCCAGGATCGACCGATCCACAAGCGGTAGCAATCAACAGGCCACGCGCCACACCGCAGAAAGAACGGAGCTAATGACTTACCTAAACTCCAAGAGATCAGGAAACTCCTCCCAAGTGGAGAAAAAGGTCCAGAAGATATGGAACAACGTGTTAAGAGACGACGAGCACGCCACTGATTTGGAAAGATCTTCCTTCACCATGGAGATCCAGAATCGTCCAATGCTGGCTAAGTTCAAGATGCTGGTCTTGGATTCCTATGATGGGAGCATCGATCCCATGGATCACCAGGATAACTTCCGCACCCATCTAAGCCTCCAAGGGGTGGAGGAGGCAGCAATGTGCCGATGTTTCCCCATCACCTTGAAGGGGGACATCCGGATCTAGTTCCATTGGTTTCCTCCCAACTCGATTTGAAGTTTCAGAGATCTCATCGATCTTTTCTTGACGTAGTACACTTCCAACTACCGAGAAGAGAAACAACCGTTGTACCTCTCCCACATCAAGCAGAGATAGGGTGAGAACTCAAGGAAATTCCTCGAGCGATACGTGGCGGAATCTAGAAGAATCCCTAAGCTTACCGAAGAGATGAAGCTTTGGCAGCTTCATCTCTGCGTTAGGGCCGAGTGACTTTTTCAAACACTTGGCTCATAAGAACACGTAGACCTTCCAAGAAGCGGAGGCCATCACCCGAGCATATGTGGCCACTGAAGAGGCCAACGGGTCAAAGCGTCCGGAGAGGACCAACCAGTCTTGCACTTTCTCTGTCGAAAGAAAGAGGAAAAACGGTGGTGGTGGCAATCCTCGCCAGAAGAATTCTAGATCGGAGCACTGGACTAGAAGAAGTATAGGCCTGTCAACCTGACTCCGCTGAATGACACATAGGCCACGCCCTCATGCAGATCCGTGGTAAAAAGTTTGTCAAGTGGCCAAAGCCATTGAAGAATAAGGAGGGAGGAGATCCAGCGAAATACTATGATTTTTATTGGTCTTCAGGGCACACCACGGAAGAATGCAAGATACTCCAGCGTGAGATTAAGGAGCTAATTCGAATGGGCCATCTCACCAAGTTCATGAGAAACCCCGGGTAGAGCTTCAAAATCCCAAGCGAAGAGGGGTCAGATATGATCTAGCCACGAAATCGGGTTGCTGTTGGAGTAGTCAACATGATAAAGACCCGACGGCCTAAGACCCATCAGGCGGATCACCAGGAGAGGCAAGTTGGGCACAAGAAGCAAAAGGTGGAGGAAAATGTTATTAGTTTTAGCGATAATGATGTGACTCATGTAATTTCCCCACATACTTATCCCCTGGTTGTATTTGTATTCGTTTTCAACGATACCGTTGACTACTAGCTAAGACGAGTTTTGGTGAATAATTGAAGTTTCAATGATTTTCTTTACCTCGATGTGTTATTTAAATTAGGACTAAAAAAGAATCAGCTTAAACTGGCCGAATGACCATTGTATGGTCTGGATAACGAACCAGTGGCCGTCCAAGGTACAATACAATTAGAGGTCACCCTAGACACATACCCCAGAACAGCGAGTCACAAACTTACCTTCCTAGTTGTCGACCTGTCATCTACATACAACGCCATCCTAGGCCGCCGTGCCTAGCGGCATTTGGAGCTGTCACTTCAATACTACACTTAAAAATGAAATTTTCAATAGCATGCAGTATAGGTGAAGTATTGGATGACGAAGTAAACGGACGAACGTGTTACATGTCACATATAGCCCTAAGAGGCAATGAAAGGCCCACAGAAAAGTTGGACCATCGAGACGAAGCAACCCTATAGTAGGTGCAGTCTGATGAGGCCACCGACCTTGTACCGCTGAATTTGGAGAACCCGGAGAAATGCGTACAAATAGGGAACTCACTTGTCGGGCCCCTGCAAGATGAACTGATAAGCTTCTTGAGGCAAAACGCGGATGTCTTCGGGTGGATACCTGCCAACATGCTAGGGATTCCGGCCGAAGTAATTGTCCACAAGTTGATCTCGATTCTGATCGCAAGCCTATCATGTTGAAACGGAAGAACCACTCCGTTGAGAAGCTCATAGCCATCTAGGAAGAAGTAAAGAAGTTGTTAGACGCCGAATTTATTAGAGAAGTCCAATATCCAAATTGGCTTTTCAGCATGGTCCTGGTCAAGAAAAGTAACGAAAAATGGTGGATATGCATCGATTTCACTGACATTAATAAAGCCTGTCAGAAGGATAGCTTCCCTTTGCCTAGGATCAACTTGTTGGTAGACTCGACCTCTAGTCATGAGCTGTCGAGTTTCATGGACGCGTACTCAGACTACAATCAGATCAGGATGAGGCTGGAAGATGAGGTGTGCACCTCGTTCTTGACCGATCAAGGCACCTACTACTACAATGTTATACCTTTTGGTCTGAAGAACACAGGTACCACTTACCGAAGGCTTATGAACAAAATATTCGAGAAGCAGATCAGCTATAATATGGATGTGTATGTAGATGACATGTTCGTCATGAGCAGAACCATCGGCGACCATATTCGCGATCTGATCAAATCTTTCAGGATATTCAGTGCGCACCAGATCAAGTTGAACCCAACCAAGTGTGTTTTCGAAGTATCTTCAGGAAGATTCTTGGGTTTTATTATCTCTCAGCGAGGAATCGAAGCGAACCCAGAAAAGATCAAAGCCCTCACAGACATGTCTCTGTCACGGAGTGTTAAGAATGTTTAGCAGCTAACCGGAAGGCTAGTAGCGCTGTTCTCTTTCTTGCCTAAGTCAGGAGACAAGTATCAGCCATTCTTCAAGGCTTTGAGGGGATCAAAGGCTAATGGTTTCTAGTGGACGACGGAGTGTCAAGTCACCTTCAATGAGTTGAAGAAGTACCTAACCAATTTGCCTTACTAACATCCCCAAGAGACAGCGAAGAGTTGTATTTGTACTTGGCAGTGTCAGAGGCGACTCTTAGCTCCGTTTTGATACGCTAGGATTCCGACACACAGCGGGCAGTCTGCTATGTGAGCAAAACGTTGATCGGTGCAGAGATACGCTACCTACGCACTGAGAAGCTCGCTCTTGCACTCGTCTTCTCGGCCCGGAAGTTAAGACCCTATTTCCAAGCTTACCGTGTGGTTGTCCTGACCGACTAACCGTTGAAGGAAATCCTTTAAAAACCTGACGTTTTTGGATGATTAGTCAAGTGGGCATTGAGTTGGGAGAATTTGATATCAAATTTTGGCCCAGACCAGCCATTAAAGGGTAGACCCTAGCCAACTTCATTGTCGAGACCATGATCCCAGTCACCGATGAGCACCACGCGGAGGATGCAAATCACCACCTAGAAGAGCCAAAATGGGTTCTCAACGTGGACGGTTCATCTATCAGCTCAGGCAGTGGTGCCGGAGTGGTCTTATGGACCCCGGATGGGTTTGAGGTGAAATACTCCCTTAAACTCGATTTCTCGGCCACCAACAACGTTGTCAAGTATGAAACCCTGTTAGCTGGATTATAGCTAGCCAAAGAGTATTTAGCTAAATAACTGACTGTTTATAGTGACTCAAAACTAGTCGTTAACCAGATCAACAGGAGTTTCAAAGCATGCAACCCTCACTTGGCTAGATACTTGGCTAAGGAATAGGACACGATCCGGAGATTTGATAAGCTAAACTTGGGTTATGTCCCCACTGAGAATTGGAAGGCCGACCAGCTTGTGAGAGTAGCGGTGGCTGAAAATTCAGAGCAATACCCAAGGGACATGCGGAAAGTTTTGAGTGCTCATAGCATAGAGGTGGAAAGCAATGCAAGTCTTGGACGGCGAAAACTGGATGACGCTATATTGGAAGTATCTGATGGATGGGACACTACCGGAGAGCTCAGATGAGGCTAAACGGATCAAAAAGAGGGTCGGCTAGTACACAATAGTTGATGGAAGGCTATATCACCGGGATACTTAATTCCGTACCTCCGGTGCCTTACACCTCGAGGAGGCCGACTATGCTTTAAGCGAAGTCCACATTGGGATCTATGGATCATACATTGGTGGCAAGAACCTAACTTTTAAAGTTATGCGCCGGGATATTTACTGGCTAACAATGAGAAAGGATGCCCTAGAGTTTGTGAATAAGTGCGATAATTGTCAATTCTATGGCAATCTTCACTACTAGCCATCCATAAAGTTGAGATCCTTTCAAACTCCTTGGCCTTTTGGGCAATGGAGACTTGATATTTTTGGCCCATTTCCCATTGTGACCGGGTAAAAGAAGTACATTATCGTGGGTATAGACTGCTTCACCAAATGGATTGAAACCGCCCCACTGGCCAAGATCATCGAGCATAATGCCATGGAATTCATCCACCAAAGCATAGTGAGTAGATTTGGCATTCCTGAGGTCATCGTGACTGACAACGGAATCCAATTTTTAAAAAATATTTCACCAAGTATTGCACCAGTTTGGGTATTAGATTGGTCCACACTTCATAGTATAACCCCAGGGCGAATGTGCAAGTGAAAGTCACCAACCAGACGCTACTGCATGGCCTAAAGACCAATTTGGATGATGTAGGGCGCTCCTGGGTTGACAAACTTCCCTCCGTGCTATTGTCATACCGGATAACTCCCAAAGAACCAACTCGCAAGACACCCTTTAGCCTTTACTACGGGATTGGGGCTACGATACCGATTGAGATTGGACTCCCACGTCTTAGGGTCGAACCCTTCGATCCATTTGGCAACTTCTAGAAGATTTGGGAACACCTAGACTTGTTGAAGGAAGCCTACGATGCCGCCAGGATGCGGACAGCTGCCTACCAACAACGAATTGCTCCTTCTATAACAAGAAAGTAAAAGCGCGACAATTTAAAGTTGGAGACTTGGACTTGTGAAGCATAGAAGCCACGGGTAGGACAACCAATTGGAACAAGCTTTCCCGAATTGGGAGGGCCTGTTCCCTTATCTTAGCCATTTTACGAAATGGAGTATATAAACTTCGAATCTAAAATGATAAGTTGATTCCGCGAACGTGGAACGTAGTCCATCTAAAACGATACTATCAATGAAGTCCCTAGTACATCATTTGTGTGATCTGAGGTATGCTTGTAACATACATTGTTAATTAATAAAAAAAATGTTCTTTTTCCCTTTTTCGTCTACATGCATCTTTTCATATTCTTTTCTTCATATGAATGTTTGTTTGGAGGGTAAATAAAAATAGACAATCTAGACTGCCCCTAAGTCGAGCGAATTTTCACTCGCTCGCAATTAAACCTTGGTTCTATACCAAGTGGCCCATTTGTAATCTAACTGACAATATCTTCTAGTAGGAGATATTGTAGTCAGTTTACGATGGTCAATGAATCAAGGCAAAGATTAAAAGAAACAAACACTCCGATTGAAAGATGGTCACTCAGAATCGTAACAAGGGTAGCACTGCACATTACGAATGCACAATTCATTAAAGTATACTCGTATATAAAAGCGACTTCTTGAGGACCAAGGGTTCATTTGAAAACACGACACACCTCCGAACAACAAGATCGTGACGGTTAATGCTTTAAATTGACCGGCCCAAAGGCCGTGCGACAAGTTGATCCGCTAGCACAAAAAGTCAAGCGAAGGAGGAAAAAGAGAGGAAAAGTAAGGTAAAATATATTTCTCATTAACATATTCAATGTAAAATAGGAGATAAAAATCAAAATATAAAAATCCCAACTAAGGGACAAAGCTCCTAGGAGGATGCGGGAGAGGCCCTTGTGCACCCCGAGTGAAGTCAACCAGGTCCTTGCGATGCTAGGCACCACAGTTTGGGGTCAAGGATGCCTTCAGGAAAGTCTGGATCTACCACCTTGACAATATGGCGATAAATGCTAACGCCTTCCTAAAGCCTAGCCTATAACACCTGAGTGAGTTCCTGAGGACGCAAATGGGTGGACAGCTTGTTCTCTAGCATGACAATCTTAACCCGAAGGTCACCCATGAGCCCCTCCGTCGGAGCAGTCCTCTCTTCCATCCCCGTTGACTGTGCCCTAAGCTCTGACAACTACAACTGGAGTGCAGCCTTCTCCTCCTAAAGCTATTGAACTTGGGTGCTCAGCTGGCTCATTTGCTCGTCCAGTTGGAAAATCTCTTCATCCCGGTCTCCGATCACTACATCCCTCTGGCGCAGTCCCTTACACACAGCACCCAATATCTTGTCTTCCTGCAAGAAATCGAAGAAGTTAGGTAACAGCGACAAAGGAAGAAGAAAGGGAGAGTTCCGAAAAGTTACCGGGAAGACTCTTCGTTGCTTCCTTCCTAACCGGCCCCGTGATTCAGGACCTACTGGAGGGAAACTTGGAGCGGCCTCCTCCTGAGACCACTCTACAATGGCTTCGCTAGTGAGCTCCAGCAGCAAGACGTCCAGGAGACTTGGAGCAACGATCTCCTATGCAGACTTTGCAATGATGTCAATTGCCTTAGCAAGTTCTCCAACGACCGACTCTTCTAGCTCAGCAGACAGCTCCTCGACTAACTCGTCTAGCCCGGCGGCTTCAAGCAGCAGCTTCACTAGGGCAGCAGGCACCTCCAAGTCGCCCAATGGCGATGGCTCAACGCCAGCATTTCCCGTAGCGGCTTTCTTGATGACTTTGAAGTCCTCCACAGAAACCTCAACCTCGAAGCACTCTCCAACCCCAACAAGTTCCCCGGCCATCCGATAGTCCGGCTTTGAGGAAGACAAGGAAGTAGGCTCAGCTAGGGCGACTCTCTTCTTCCCTAGGCTGCTGGGAGCATCACCGATCACGGGAGCGCCGACCTCGTCGATAGTGAGAGTGTCGGCCTTCCTCTTACGCTGTGATGCCACCGGTGGTGGAGGTCTAATATTCTAAACGGGTGAAGGAAGACCCCAACGAGCTTTCCTGACTTCCTCTCTAGAAACCAGGTGATCCCTTTTGAACTCGGAGAGATGCCCCTTCACTAGTTGCAACAATGGCTCCACTGCCTCCACCTCTTTTTTCGTGGGCCTCCCGGTGAGACTATTAGGAACCTTACCCCAATCCCAAGATAATGACCAGCTGTCGGTAACACGAACAGAGAAGATATGGTTCTTCCAATTCTTGAGTGAGTTGTACCTTGCGTTGCTGATACGCAACTCCTTAGGAGAAAAGGAGATCCAATCACCACTATGGGTGAACCGGAATATCACTCTTACTGCATCCACCGTTAGCATCCATGAGTAATGATGAAAGAATACACACAGCGAACAAAGATATCGCATAGCATTCATATGAAGTCGTGCGATAGAAATACCAAGCGCTGTAAAAATGTGGAGCAACTCCTCTAGAATAGGGAGGCGAAGCCCACTTCTCAGATAAGCCTTGTACACAGTAATGTGGCCCGCAAGAGGAAAGCAAGCCCTGTCTTGCTCCCTGGGCATCGAGAACACAATATGCGGTGGGACGTTAAACTCAATGTACAACTCTCTCACATCACCAGTAAAATAACTGAGCCAATTTTAGAAACGGAAGGAGCCATGAGATCAGAAGCAAGAGGAAGAGACAAGAACTTAGAATTTTTGAGAAGAAAAGTGTGGAAAGTTTGAACTGATGTACAGTTTTTATAAAGCTTGCAACCGTCGAGTAAGATAGTGCATCAAAAAGGCACTCGGAGAGGACATCTTCAAATCAAATCCTCTGATGAATTAATTATAAGGATTGCAAATTCACTGCATAAGGACATGTAGCAAAGAGCAACGAGCCTCTCATAATACTGGAATGGCTCCGTGCCCTTTCAATTGCCTGTCCGACAACTTTCTTCTCGCTCAAGTCCTTCGAATTCTACCGCTATAGTTAATGAATTCAGTCAATGCTTTCTTCTGTTCAGTTTTTCGGATCCAACATGGCAATTAATGAATCCGGTCAACACTTTCTTCAGCTCAGTTCTTTGGATTCCAGTATGATGGTCACCAAATTCGGTCAACCGGCTTTCTTTAGCTCAATTCTCCGAATTTCAGCATGATGGTCAACAAACCCGGTCAACCCTCTCACTCTAGCACAGTTCTCCAAATTCAAACGTAATGGTTAACGAATCCGGTCAGTACTCTTTCCAACTTAGTTCTCTGGATTTTAACGTTATGGTCAACGAATTTGTTCAACTTTTTCTCTCCAGCCCAGTTCTCCGGATTTTAACTCAGTGGTCAATGAATCCGATCAATGCTCTTTCTATCTTTGTCCTCTGGATTCAAGCGCCCTGGTCAATGTATCCAGTTAACAATCTCACCCACTTTGTTCATTGGGTCCAAACAAAGCAAGCAACGGGCCTAGAGATGATAGTAAGGGAATCACACCAGCGACAATGGGCAAGAGAATCTAAGATAGACCGAAAGGACAACACAATCCAAATGTGTCCCATTGTGAACATGCCGGAGGCCAAAATCTTAGACTACTAATATGGGGGACGCCAGAAATAGGCCAGCCTAAAAGGAGTAAGAGGCCCAAATTAAGTAAAGCCCCGACTGTGCTTTGGACAATCAACGGAGACGTTGACCGAAAGATAGCAAGTAGGCCTGCTGAGACTCAGGGTAAATGCAGCCCAAGTCAAAGTCAACCCACGTATGTGTCAACGGTCGTCTGTCCTAATTCTCCACACCTCCAAGAAATGCAAACCCCATTGTAACGGCTACCTCTTAGAATCAAAGTGCATCTCGGGAGAAAGACGCATGAATCGACGCGTAATCAACAGAAGAAACCCTAACGGTTACTTTGTATAGAAAGAAAGGAATCCACATTCTTGACCATTGTAACTAAAAATGATGCCCACATCCAAGCAAGGAAGGAAATGATACCACAGAAGGCAAGCATCCCGCCTCGCTGTATAAGAATAGCTATGGAAGACCATGGCTATAAAAGGCCATGGAAACTCACTCCACAGGGATGCTCTCAATTGCCTACAAACGCCCTCAAGTATACTGAAACTCTTTACGCTCTTAAGTTCTGACGCTTTCTTCATTGTTCTCTCTACATTTGGTCTCTTACGAACTGAGTACATAGAGCTTTATATAAGCAACCTCCAACCAAACCACTTTCTCCACGAGTGCACCTACCACCAACATACCCAAACACACTCTAAAGCATTCATCATTGCATTCTTTGCATTTCACATTCTTATCCTCAGAAGGCTCATTACTGACTTGAAAGTCGAAATATTTTTGGGGGATCAAACCCCACCGTCACCTGACCTCTCGTTTTAAGTTGTGGTGTGTAGGATCCCAAGCTCGGCGGACGAAGATCGAAATCCAACAAACAGTTCGACCTGAACCCATTTAAAGTTTGGATCCGAAACGCATCAAATATATATGTGAAAAATTTAGGTACCTAATTTCTTTTGCTTTATCATATCTTATTTTCTTTTATTTTTTTTTTTCAAATTAAAAAATAATTAAAAAATAAAATAGGAAGTACGAAAATGAGTAATAAATTCCAATAAAGATTGGGATGATTCAATTGAACATTTTGTTCATTTGGATTTGAATGTGTTGTAACTCTATAATTCAGATTAGATTTTATCTATCATTAAATGAATTATTTTATAGATATTAATTTTATAAAAAAACAAAAAGTATAACCAATTTGTAAAAGTTAACCATCACATTATAAAACTTGGATAAGTTTGATCTATGATCATTGAACATTTTAAAAGGATCAACTGAGTAATTAATTTTTATTGAAATAAAGCACTATACAAAGATAAGATTTCAAAAGAAATTTGAGATGACATTTAGCCATTAACAAGCTTGATCCTTGCTTTAAAATAAACAATTAAAAACAACTGTTATAAGTCTAAACAAATGTCAACCGATGATAAAAGTTGAGAATTATTCAAAAAGAAATCTACATCTAGTGAATTAAAAGGAAATCACATATTCTCTAAGATTAATGGCACCCCAATTATGAATAAAATCAACACCCCAATGTAAATTAGAAAAAATAATCAACAACAAATAATTCCTAATTTAAGATTGGATACACAGATTTTATAGACTTATTACAGTTCATAATATCTAATCATATGACATATATCATTTAATTAATACTGAAAAAGGTTTCCCAATATATATCACCATCTTCATATATAGATGGATTTATAGGGTAAAGTGACACCCTTAATCATTTATAGTTTGATAGATGTCACATCTGGTGGAAACCCCATATTAGGGCAAAAGCTCCATTGCTTTTGTGAGAGAGACTACCCCAATAGCTATATATGGCACACATAATTAAAAAAAATATATATAAAATATTATTCTTTTTTCTTTCAAAAAAAAAAAGGCATTCATTGCTTTTATTTATAATAGGCAATATTCTTTGTTAAATATGACTACATTTCTAACAATTAAAAAGGGTTTCATCTCCTATTTTATAATATATCTGTATCAAAATTTAGTGGCCAAATTTTTTAAAATATTAATATTTATTAATAATTAACCCAATATAAAAAAAATTTTAAGAAATACTTAGATACTTTTTTAAAAAAAAATTAATTTTAGATGCATGAGTTGCATGTACTTTTGAAGATGTAACTAGCCCTAATTTTTGATGCCAAAAAAAAAAAAAAAAACCTCTAGAAATTCAAAAAAAACTAAAATAACGTTAAATACAATAAAAAAAATTTATGTTTAAAATAAAATTTGTCAATAATTTTTTAAATGAATGTTTTTTTTTTTTTTTTTTTGACATTTTTTCCTAAACACGTAAATTTGTCACGTGTTGAACCAAAGTTCACATGCATGGCATGTGCCAATTGCAATTGATCAGCAAACCCACGAATGTAGGGGGCCAACCCTAAGGGAGAGAAGTTGAGTCTACCACTCTCCTAATTAGCGGTCTAATCTTGATCGGACAATTGATAGTTTTTAAAAAATTTTAAAAAAAAATAAAAAAATAATCATTCAATTAAAATCGAATGATTAACAAAAAGAGGGGTCGACTCTATATTAGTGTAAGGTAATAATAAAGGTTTAAATAGGGCATCCGGGGGACAACCCTTGTGAGAGAAAGACTGAGTCTACCCCTCCTTTTGTTAGTCGTCTAATCTTAATCAAGTAGCCGAAAGTTTTTAAATTTATTTAAAAATTAAATTCAATCATTTAATTAAAATCAAACTGTTAACAAAAAGAACGGTCAAATTTATCTCTCTTGCATAGGCTTTCCCTTCCATTAAAGGAGGATAGGGGTGAGAAAGAATGAATTTAAATAAAAATTGAGGGAAAATAAAGAGGAAAATTTGATATTTTCATAATTTTGGCTGCTCAGAGGGTAAGGGGAAGGTTAGGTTTGCCCCTTTCTTTGTTAGTCGTTTAATCATAATCGAATGATTGATAATTTTTAAATTTTTTTAAATAAAAAATTTTAATTATTCAATTAAAATTAAACGGTTAATAAAAAGAGGGGTCGACTCTATCTCTCTTCTGTAGGCTTCCCCTTCCATAAAAGGAGAATAGCGATGAGAAATAATGAATTCTAACAAGAACCGAGGGAAAATAAAGAGGGCAATTTGATGTTTTCATAATATTGGCTTCTTAGAGGGTAAGAGAGAGGTTAAATCTACCCCTCTATTTGCCAATCGTTCGAAATTGATGAGACGGTTGACTGTTTTTAAATTTTTTTAAAAAATAAAAAATTTTAATTATTTAATTAAAATTGAACAATTAACAAAAAGAAGGGTCGACTCTATCCTCTTATATAGGCTTTTTCTTCCATTAAATGAGGATAGCGATGAGACATAATAAATTTTAATAAGAACCAAGGGACACTAAAGAGGGTAATTTGATGTTTTTACAATTTTGCCTGTTTAGAGGGTAAGATGGGAAGTTGAAAATTCAGTGGAACAGGACAAATGGAAGGCGGAAAGTGGAAGAAAATGATCGTGGAAGGAGATTTTGATAGGGGCAGATGTGGAATATACTCATTAAATCATAAAGTCTTCATCTCACTTGGTAGTCTGTTTGTTAGCTTCTTTCCCTCCAAGGCCAGCTGTGCCCCATTTTTGTACCATGTAATGCCAATTTTGTGTATTCTACTTCATTTTCCATGTTATTTGTGGGTGTGGATGAATGGGATAGGTACGATAAATAAATAATCAGATTAAAATTTAAGATGTTTAAAAATTTTAAATTTATTGGGCTTAATTGTCTGAGTCGTTAGCAACCTGAACACACGCCGTCAAGCTACCTGAATATGAAATATTGCTATTTAGAAGTCAAAATATCTTAATTATCAACCTAAAACATATCAGTATGGTAATTATTTTACCGACTGAATATTGAATGGCAAATAAGAGAGGTATTTTTTTATTTTTACGTCATTATTTTAGTTTATAGTGAGTAAAATTTAGATTAAAAGATTTAAGAGTCTGTTTTAAACTCTTTTGAGTCAACATCTTGATTCTTGATTCATATCGATATTGTCAAATAATACCTGTAACTATGCATTGGATTTATAATGTTATTTAGTCATTACAATTAAGGTAACACACTTTAAGCTTAGTTAAAGTTTACAAAATGAACCTAAAAATTCTTTGTTATTAAAAATATAGAGCTTTGCTATAATTATAGGTCATTTATAATTTATCTACAACTAATATTTTTAAACTTACATTTATTACAAGAAAAATTCTACTTATTCCATAGCTTGTAACACATTTATATCCCATGAGAGTGGGCCAATTTACATTTTGTTTTATTTTTTTTTTTAAATTTTAATAGGCTTTTCTTTAAAGAGCACATTTTAAATAAGTTATATCTTTGTGGGCTGTCTAGTGAATCTCTTATTATAAATATAAAATTTAAAATAATATTTATAAAAGATAAAAAAAAAGAAAAAACCTTTCACCTTAAAAATAATAAATTAAAACATTATCTCATACTTTAATATATACATATATAACTTTTATTTCACCTTTTATAGATATTGTTACAAAATCTATTTTTCTCATAAATGTAATATATATAAAAAAAAACTAAAAAATGGATTTTCAATAAAATAATATTTGTAAAAAATAATATGTAAACTAAGTAATAATTCTGAAAAAGTAAACTAAAAAATTTACATTTGCACTTAATAAATTCTTTTTGCATCACATATTTATTTCTGTATAACTCAAAACATGACCAATTAGATTAAATTTTTATTTAAAATATAATAAAATTAATATTTGATGGGTACACCAATAATGGGTCACTTGGCAGAAAAGGTCAATGAGTTCTAAAAGGTCAGTCAATATTTCTAACGGCCCAGTAGGAAGACGGGTCCAGAAACAGGAAAGCCCGAAGACGGTCAACGTTTTCGTTGACCGTCCTGGCGACCAACCTACTTACAAACGGTCAACTAAGCGTTGACCAGGTTGTTGGGCCTTTAGAGGCTTTGCAACAGTGATGGGCCTATTCCATTCTAGCCCACAGCCCATCAGTTGATCGCCCGCCGCTCTCCCCTCGCTCTCCACGAAGGCGGCCAACGCTCTGACGGTCAACTCAGACGTTGACCGTCTACTCCCTATATATGGGGCCCAAACAAGGCTCTTCTACGAATGGGCTCGACTCGCTCGAGCCCATGGCCCATCCGGGAGGCCAACGACGGACGCCTTTCATAAGGGCGGCCAACACGCCCATGAGACGGCCAACTCCAAAGGTTGACCGTCCGCGCTTGCACATCGGGCCCAAGAAGCCTTCCAACAAGAATCTGCCTTACTCGTTTAGGCCCACCGGTCATAGAAAGGCCAACCACGATCCTCCAAAGATATTCCATGATCTCAAAGGGAATATCACAAGATTGGGCGCCTTCAAATAAGGAAGGCGCGCGTATCCTCCCAACTCCTCACTAAGGCGAACCCCAACGTAACATCTTTGGGAAGGAAAGAAGCCAATCGGGAAAGTGGTTGACCGCCTCAGAAGGAAACAATCCTCCACAGTTGGGCAACAGACATCAGCTTCCAAAAGGAAGGCCAGCAACGGATCACAGGAACGATCGCTCCTTCCAAAGAAGGAGGATCGTCATCTTTGCCATAAAAGAGGCCCTGGATTCACCATCCAGGGCACGCTTTCAAACAGGCTTTCAGACACGCTTTCAAAGACGCTTTCTTGCATGCTTTCTTGAGCACTCTGAGACATTGAAACTCCCAGAACTGCACAAGCTCTCTGCAACTCCAAACACGTTCATCTTCAACCCTAAGTGCTCTGAGAAACAAGCTCTGGTTCCCAGTAGCCAAACTCTAAAACACGATGAAACTCCGAGGCAACGAACGGGTCTTTACACACGTTTTCTGCCTTCCCACCATCCAGATACGAGAAAGGATCTGCGCCTTTCTGACATCTGGAACAAGACACTCCATTCCCCTCTCCCATTGCTTTCTCTCTTTTTCAGTTCCTTCCATTGAAGGCTGTTTACTGATTTGAGCGTCGGAGTATTTTCGGTGGGATTACCTCCGCCTAACACCGACCTCTTTTAGTGGTGTGCGGGATTCGCATTCGAAACGGAGCCGGTTCATATCATCCAGAAGAATCCGAATCTGTTCGAAGTCGGATCCAGGTACGCATCAGTATTAAAATTAAATTTACTAAAATAATTCTAAAAAAAATAAAAGTCACGTTTAAAATGTGGAGAAAAATTAAGAATATTTTTAATATATATTTTCTATTTTTATGAATCCTTTTTATAAATTTTAAAAAGCATATCGAAGTTCCAATCGGATTCGGATCCCCAGACTCGATTATGATTATGAAAACAAAAACTTCAAAATTCTACAAAATTGATCGAGCAATCTTGCAGATTTAATAAAGCAATTAAATCTCTGCAGATTCGATCGACGGAGCAATTAATTGTTGCGATTTGATCGAGCAATCTCTCAGGATCTTCTTTAGAGAGACTATCCGCTGCCAAACGAGGCAGTTTTGTCTTTCTCTGAATCAATGCTTCATGGACACGAGAGATCACGCGCTGATATCCTATATATATATATGAGGCTCTTCCTTCGGTCCCAGCAAGGTGGGACGAATTAGAAGTAAACTCAGATCAGTAGTTGCAGGCTATTTATGTCGATCTTGCTGGATTCAGCTGCAATGTCTTCTTCTTTAGGTCTCAACGACAATGGCGATCAAAGCAAGGCTATCTTTTTCAACCCATCTTTACTACAAAAGCAAACAAACCTTCCAAAACAGTTCATATGGCCGAATGCGCAGACCTCCACGAACCATCTTCATGAAGAACTCAACGAGCCGCTTGTTGATCTAGAGGGCTTCTTCAAAGGCGACGAGGAGGCCACCGCTCAGGCTGTGCAGTTGATCAGGACGGCGTGCTCGAGACATGGGTTCTTCCAAGTAACGAATCATGGCGTCGATGGGGGGCTCATACGGGAGGCGCAGGATGCCCTGGCTGCCTTCTTTGAGCTGCCGATCGACGAGAAGCTCCGTGTTCGGAGGAAGAAAGGTACGGAGCTGTCAGGGTATTCTGGTGCCCATGCTGATAGATTTGGTTCAGAGCTGCCATGGAAGGAGACGTTCTCTTTTGGGTATCGATTTGAAAGTTGCCGGAACTCCGGCGGCAAACCGGCTGTGGTGGACTACTTCAGATCAGTTCTAGGGCAGGATTTTGAGCATGCTGGGTGAGTTCAATCTACGTGAATATACATTGGTGAACATTATTTCGTTTATTTAATTTCAATTATTTTATTATTTTTAAAATATTTAAATATGTTAGACTTGTTTAGTTTTTTTTATGAAAAAAATGAAAGGTATATACGTGATACACCCAACCCAAATAATCAAGAAAGTTTTATCCATATTTTTTTTAATTTTATCATATCTAATTAATAGAAAATTTTTAATCCTAAAATTATAATTTTTATTTTACTCTAAAATTATTAAAAAAATTATTCTATACTATTTTTTAATTCTAAAAAATTGAATCATAAAATTAAATTTTTTATTTTATCAGATATCAAACAATATAATTAAAATTAGGGTTAAAATTCGATTTCCAATCCTAAAGCATTTTTTTTTAAAATTTTAAAAGAAACCAATAACATCAGTATAATATCAACATTTGATAACTTTTCAAGGATTATTTCTCATCCTATAAACCCTTTACCTTTACGTTTATTTTCTTATAGGCAGGTCTACCAAAAATATGCCGAGGCAATGAAAGAGTTATCCCTTACTATATTTCAGCTGTTGGGAATAAGCTTAGGCGTGGGTCCTTCTGAGTATAGCAAGTTCTTTGAAGATGGAGGCTCACTAACGAGGTACAACTACTACCCGCCATGCAAACAGGCAAGCCTCACCTTCGGCACAGGGCCTCACAGTGATCCCCCGGCTCTGACCATTCTTCACCAAGATCAAGTCGGCGGTCTCCAAGTCTTTTCCGACGACAAGTGGCTCACCATACCGCCCCGCCGGGATGCTCTGGTCATCAACATCGGTGACACGTTCATGGTATTTTGCTATATCTTCTCCTTTTTAACTTTTGGGCGGTACTCGGGAGAATTATTTAGATATCGTCAGACCTTTTTAAATAATTTAATATCTCATCTATTTATTGATTTTTTTTAAAAAATTAAATAAAAATATAAATAGATGAGTAATTAATGTATCACCTGACAACGTTATAATGTATGTATTGAATATTCTCAAAGCATTTTCCTTCTCGTTTTCCTTTTGCTTGCATGGGGATGTCTTCCAAAGGGTAAAATGAAGTAATCTCACCCTAAGACCCCTTCCCTAACCCTAATATGTATTCTTCTGTATATAAAAATAAGTCAATATGTATAAAATTAATTAGTTTTAAAATTATGTTATGCTTAGCTAGCAGAGAAGGAAATTATAAAAATCAAAATTGTGAA
Organism: Nepenthes gracilis; assembly: GCA_033239525.1. Classification (NCBI taxonomy): domain Eukaryota; kingdom Viridiplantae; phylum Streptophyta; class Magnoliopsida; order Caryophyllales; family Nepenthaceae; genus Nepenthes; species Nepenthes gracilis. The sequence continues at coordinate 18,982,396 of BSYO01000007.1, forward strand.
ACTAATGGATAATTGAGTGCATTGGTATCACAAAATGAAGAAAAAAAGAGAAAAATTAATCAAAAATATATTATTGATAATCTTATATCATAATTAGATAATATAATATATCATATATTTATCTATTTTTATATAAATTTGTTACCATACCATCAGAAAAACATTCTTAGACCTACCACAAATAATATCAATTTGTCTATTTTTGCGTGAGCAATTGAATACATTTGTACTAAAAAGACATGGAAGAAAAAGAGAGAAACAAATTGCAAACACCTCATATAGACATCCTCAAAATACAATTATATAACGTAATATTTTATCAACCCGTTTACTTTAATAAGAGTTCGCTAGTATGGCCGGTGAAATGGTATCCCATAATATAAAATCACCCAATAAGAGAAGGGGGGGAAGAGTAGGAGAAAGTGGCTTAATTAAATGGGTTTTGGTTTGGTTATGACGTCGAAATGTGCAGGCATTATCGAATGGGATATACAAGAGCTGTATTCACAGAGCAGTGGTGAATGAGAAGAGAGAAAGGAGGACGTTGGCTTTCTTTGTAAACCCGAGAGAAGACAAGGTGGTGAGAGCCCCAGAGGGTTTGGTTGACAGGGAAGGAGGAGGCGGCGGCGGCTGCGGAGGAGGAGGAGGAGGAGGAAGGAAATACCCTGATTTCAAATGGTTTGATCTCTTGGAATTCACACAGTTCCACTACAGAGCTGATTCTGCCACCTTCCAAAGCTTCTGTCAATGGCTCTCTTCTTCTAAACCAACTCATGACTTCTGAGAAAACAACCCTAATAATAATAGTAAGTCTCTGTCAAAGAAATATATATACAGGAAAAATGAATACAAAAAACCCAATATATAAAAAATAAGAGGGGATCTATCTCTTAAAAAAATAAATAAAATTATTCTCAAAATCTTATAAATGGGATCCATTTTTTCTTTTATTTTATTTTTATTTTTTTTAATTTTTATTTTAGGTTAGGCTATAACTAGCCTACGTTTGGGAAGTGATAATAATATGAAGGTAAATATGGATTGCTATAATAATTACTTCAACTTCACATCTTTAGAGGCTCATTATAATGCTTGAAATAACATATAGTGATATGAAAAGGTTTCTTGATAGAATTAGCGTTGCAAATGAGCCAAATTATGCATAAGAAATTTAGAAAATTGGTTTGATAAAGGTCGATTTAATTGTATTTATTTGTATTTATACCTAATTCGACTTTCGTTGGATAAATAAATTAAGCATGAGCCAGATTAAATATTTACTTGTTTATATAATTAATAGTTCGATCAGACAGTTTATAAATTTATGAATAAATTCAATTTATAGATTTGTGAATGGACGTATTTAATGGCTAATGGTACTAGTTTATGTGCTCATGTATAGAAAAAATATATATTTTTTAAATATACATATATTTAAAATATAAAATAAATATTTTTTTTGAAAAAATATTAATATTTATTAAATATTTAAGATAAAAATTGTATAAAATTTTAATTTTAATTTGATAAATTTTTAAAATTTTTAAATCTGACGAACGACAGAAAACGATGACCGCATCATCTGGGACTATTAATGATGCAGGATTTGGCTAACTTTTTAAATGTAAAATTAATGTTAAAGTAAAATTTAAAAATAAAGATATATTGAAAAAAAAATCAATTGCAATATAAATATATATATTCCCCTAGTGTTTAATATATATATATATATATTAAAAATAAATTTGTATTTAATAGTGAATATTTTATTCTATGTAATTTTTAATATATTAATATTTATTATATATAAAATTTAAATATAAAAAAATTTAAAAGTAATTTTTTAAAAAATTTAAAATATCACCCGTCATCGAAGAGGAACGCCAAGGCGCTTCGCGGGTAGTATGGGATGGACCCTTAAATTAAAATAAATTTAGAAGGTTTAAATTTTATATTTACAAAAAAAAGGAATAAAATATCTAATATTAATTAAATAATTATATTATTTTTTAAATAAAGCAAGGCTTCTTAATTTTTTTTAAAAAAAGATATTAATCATCTAATATTAATTAAAAAATTATTATTTTAACGAGTTAAATTAATTCTAATCCATTGGTTGCGTTAATTTTAGTTGCAGATGGTAATATAGATTACCAAATTGAATGGATATTTATAGATAATAAAAATTTTAATAATTTACTTTATCTCGATATCTTTTTTAAAGGGTTTAAAAATTAACTAACTTAGATCGGCTAATGGACTACTGTATAGAGTGAAAAATGAACCGGTCACCATTCAAGGAACCATTCAATTGGAGCTCGAATTGAGGACTTATCCCAGAACGGCATCTCACATACTTACCTTCCTAATTGTTGACCCGCCTTCTATTTAAAATGCAATTCTTAGTCGACCTTACTTGACAACATTTGGGGCGGTGACATCCATCCCCCATTTAAAAATGAAGTTCTCAACACCATTTGGTGTAGGAGAAATTTTGGGAGATCAAGTAATCGATCGAACTTGTTACTTGTCTCAAATCACGCAAACCGTTTAAGATCGGCCCATAGAAGATTTTAATTATCATGACAAAATCACCCTGCAACAAAATCAATCTGGAGAGGCAACAGATTTGATATCATTGGATCCTACAGATCAAAAAAGTGCGTACAAATATGAAATTTATTAACTGAATCTGTTCGAAATCGGTTAATTGATTTCCTCCGGCTGAATCAAGATATTTTTGCCTGGACATCATCTGATATGCCAGAAATTTTAACCGAAGTAATAGTTCACAGATTGGGTCTGGATTCTAATCACAAGCCCATCTGACAAAAACGAAAAAATCATTCGGTTGAGAAGCTCATTGCAATAAGGGGGAAGTAAAAAAATTATTAGATGCCGGCTTTATTAAAGAAATTCAGTATCCAAATTGGCTCTCAAATGTAGTTATGGTAAAGAAAAGTAGTAGAAAATGGAGGATGTGTGTCGACTTCACCAATGTAAATAAGGCTTGTACAAAGGATAATTTTTTATTTACCAATGATTGATTTGCTGGTAAATTTCACATCCGGCCATGAATTACTCAACTTTATGGACGCCTACTTTGATTACAACAAGATAAGCATGTGTTTGGAGGACGAAGAACATACCTCTTTCATGACCGACTAAGGAACATATTGTTACAAAGTAATGCCATTAGGTTTGAAGAATGCAGGTGCCACGTATCAAAGGTTGGTAAACAAAATGTTCAAGGCTCAAATCGGCCGAAACATGGAAGTATACGTGGATGATATGCTTGTTAAGAGTAAAGTCATTGGCAATCATATCACGGATTTAGAAGAAGCCTTCGAAGTACTCCGAAAACACCGCATGAAATTAAATCCGGGTAAGTGTGTTTTCAGAGTATCTTCGGGCAAATTCTTAGGATTCATAGTCTCAAGGCAATGAATTGAGGCTAATCCTGAAAAAATAAAGGCAATTACAGGCATGAACCCACGCAGAACCATTAAGGAAGTTTAATGGCTCACCAGAAAACTCACTGCACTTTCATGTTTCTTATCCAAATCGGTAGAAAAGTACCTTCAATTTTCCAGAGCCTTAAGGGGAACAAAAACCAATGGTTTTCAATGGACAGAAGAATGCCAGGTTGCTTTTCAGGAATTAAAAGATTACTTAGCTAGCCCACCTCTTCTGACGTCCTCGCAAGAAGGAGAGGATTTATTTTTATATCTAGTAGTTTTTGATGTTGCATTAAGTTCGGTTTTGATCCGAAATCAGGCAAATGCATAGCGACCGGTTTACTACGTTAGTAAAATTTTATTCGATGTAGAAAGCCGTTATACACATGCTGAAAAGATGATATTGACACTTATATACTCTGCAAAAAAATTGAGGCCGTATTTCCAAGCTCATAAAGTAATCGTTCTCATCGATCAACTCTTCAAGGGAATATTACAAAAGCTTAATACTTCTAGGCGACTGGTCAAATGGGCAATTGAACTAGGAGAATTCGATATAGAGTACAAACCAAAATCATCAATCAAAGGACTAGCATTGGTCGATTTTCTAGTTGAAACTTCAGTTTTAGCCCAAAATAATGAAATGGACGATCAAGATATTGACCGAACTGAATATTTGTTGTATGGACAATGTACGTTGACGGATCATCCACACAATCAGGTAGTGGAGCCGGAGTAGTATTAAGAACTTCGGAGGGTATGAAAATACCATACTCGCTGAGACTTTCATTCCCAATAACCAACAACGTAGCTGAATATAAAGCTTTATTAGCCAGATTACGATTAGTCAAAGAATGCTCAGCAAAGCATGTTGCAGTTTGTAGTGATTCTGAAGTGATGGTTAACCAAGTTCAAGGAAATTTCGAGGTGTCAAGTCCATATTTAGCAAGGCACCTAGAAAAGGTAAGGAACTCTTTTCAGTTCTTTGAAAAAATAGACGTAACTCATATTTCAAGAATGGAGAATGGAAAGGCCAATCAACTGGAAAGAGTGATAGCCATGAAAAATCCAGAGCAATATTTACACAGTATGCGAGAAATCCTGACGGCTCCAAATATTGAGAAAGTTGATAAAGAGGTCTTACAAGTCAACGACGGCGAAAACTGGATGACTCATTACTATAAATATATCTCTGATGGAACATTCCAGAAAATTCGAACGAAGCTAAGCGCGTAAAAAAGACGTCCGGTTGGCATACAATCATAGAAGGGAGAATGTATCGTCGTGGATACTCCATCCCGTATTTGAGATGTCTCGCACTAGAGGAAGTAGATTACGCATTAGGCGAGGTTCACCTCGGAATATATATATCACACATTGGAGGTAAGAACCCGGCTATCAAATTAATACAATAGAGTTACTACTGGCCAACCACGAAGAAAGATGCGATTGACTTTATCAAAAGGTGTGAAAACTGTCATATACATGGTAGCATGCATCACGCACCTCCGATTGAGTTGAAATCGTTACAAGCTCCATGACCGTTTGTGCAATAGGGGTTAAACAAACTTGGACCTTTTTCAGTAGCACTTGGACAAAGAAAATTTGTCATTGTGGGAATTGATTATTTTACCAAGTGGGTTGAAGCTACTCCATAGGCAAAGATAGCGGAGCATAATATAACGGAGTTTGTGCGACAAAATATTGTCTGTCGATTTGGGATTCCGGAAACAATAGTCACTGATAACGGGACTCAATTCACTAGAAAGCGCTTCACCAAATATTATACGAATTTGCGGATCTAGTTGGCACATACCTCAATTGCCTATCCACAATCAAATAACCAAGTAGAGGTAACCAACCGGACTTTATTATATGGGCTGAAAATGAAATTAGAAAATGTTGGGGGTTCTTCGGCTGATGAACTACCCTCAATATTATGATCCTATCGGACTACTCCTAAAGAGACAACACGAGAAATGCTATTCATCTTATGTTATGGAACCAAAACTGTAATTCCAGTAGATGTTGGATTACTCAACCTTCGAATAGAGAATTTCGATCCACAAGGAAATTCACAATGACTTAGGGAGAATCTTGATCTGCTGAAAGAACCTCTGGAAGTAGCAAGAGTGCAGATAGCTGCTTATCAACAACGGGTTGCACGACATTACAATAAGATGATGAATGCAAGACAGTTTGATGTGGGAGACTTAATCCTTAGAAACGTGCTAGCTATTGGTAAAATTGCCAATAGGAATAAGCTATCTCTTAATTGAAAAAACCTATTTATTATTTCTACTGTACTCAGAAATGGTGCCTATAAGTTACGCACTTCAAATAAAAAATTGGTACTCAGAATATGGAATGTAATACATTTAAAGAAGTTTTTTCAATAAAAACAAGTGATTGTATTGAGTCAATATATAATACATTTTTCCTACGGTCAATACATGAAAAAGAGAAAAATAAAACTAATGCTGGGGGCTTGACAGAGGCGACATTGAAGGTCCACTAGATTCCGAAAAATCCTTTAAGTCCGATCGAAACCGAGCGCCATATTCCTATGATCAAAAAAGCTGATTGGGAATTGAGGACCCAAAATGAGGGTAATCAGTCGGCATAAAAGGATGCCATCCAAGAATCTACCATTCAGAGCCGGACGGACTTCCTCTGGTTTAAGCTGGACCATCAATTTTACTCCTAGCAAAGCATTATCACTTCTGAGATTAGATATATGTTGCTTGGCCGACTTCAAAACATCTTTATTATTCTACAACTCCAATTCAAGACTAGAAACACGTTCCTGAAGTAACTCAATTTGTGCGGAAGAAGCACTAGCCTAATTCTTCATCTTTTCAAGAACGGAAGGATCAACACGTGTTTACTCCAATCCTTGGATTTTTTTCTCAAGTTGTTCGATCTTCATATCGCATTGGAGTAAACAAATATTCAAAAATTCATTCATCTTCTTAGTCTGCCAAAAAAAATATATGATGAAAAATTAGAAATTTTGTAATCAGCAAAAGATAAAAATTCTGTCCGAAAAATTACCGTAATATAACGTGCTCTCTGAGCTGCAACCTTCAGAGCCAATCGAGATGAGGAAGTAGGAGTGGATGCACGCTCTAGTCTTGGGATTGACGGACTCTGAAGAGGTGAAGCCACCCGGTCAATTGAGGGAGTAGGCTCCCTGATTTGCAAACCGGCTCTTGGACTTTGAGGGGGATGAGGAACAATCGTGGCCAATGTAGAAATTTCCAAACCGGCCTCTCCCACTCTGGTCATTGAAGAACCAACATAAAAAATTTTCGGACTGATAAAATATTCCTTTGGAGCCAGAGTCAAGTCAATTAAAGGACGAGCTGATCTCTCTCCAATATGAGTCCTCTCGACAGCAATAGTACCTGACTGATCCAAAGTTAACTCTTCAACTGCTCCGAATGGGTCACAAGACTCGATGACGCCAATAGTATTGAGGGACTCCGATCCCAAAGAAGTTTCAGCACGTAAGATTGTTGGCTTAATAACAATATTTTCTTCCTGAGACTGGTTAGGTAGAACAAGGGATGAACCACCTATTCCCATTAATATTTCATAAACGAGAAGACCTGCTTCCACAGAAGAGGATGATGGGCTTGATGATACAACCCGACGTTTACGCTCTTTTGATACAGTCTTTTTCGTTTTCCTTTTGCGACGTTTAGGTAATGGGTCACATGGCCCAATTTTCTCAATTTGGGGCTCCCATTTTGCCAGTGCAAAAATTTCTGAAGAAAATAAACGCTCCTTATCAGAAAACGATTCTATATTCGCTTTTATCATTTCAAGCAAGGGTTTTACTGATTCTTCCTCCTCTGGAGAAATTTTGCTAGAATAAGATTCGTGTATTTTGCCTCAAACATTGGGAATGCCTATCTGATGAACAGCTAGAAAGAAAAAATGATCTTTCACTTTTTAACTGTTTCAATGATAACCTCACTAATATTCAGTTCACGGGGGGACAAGGAAATCCAATCCCCGGACTGACAAAATTTAAATAATACTTTAACGGTGGTAGTATACCATGAAGACGAAAAAATATACAGAGGTTATAGAAATACTTCACAGCATTTGCATGGTAACGAGAGATGGACACATTCAAATCAGCAAAGATTGTATGTAATTCCGGCGCCAAAGGGATGCGAAGACCACCCTTCAAATGGGCTTCATATACGGTGATTGAATCATTTGGGGGAGAACAAGCTCTGTCGCTTTCAGATGGAATTGAGAACAAATAGGTTCTCGGGATCTTATAATGGAAAATGATATTTTTCATTTCCTTGGCAGTGAGAACAGATTTCATCGACTCTATTTTGGGTGCCATTAAAATGAAAAGATGATAGCAATGATGGGAAGAAGAAAGTTGTGTGAGAGGAATGAAGAAGATAAACCCTGATATAAGTTCAAAGATGTGCGTCCTTTTGAATTCAAAAATAATTAAGGGATACGTGTTAATCACACATTAGCTACTCAAATGGCAATGACAAAGAAGACACCGCTCGATGATTGGCACGTGGCAAACCAAATGAGATCCATGTCAGAACAAATCATTTCCGGGACATGGTGATAAATTTACTCTGGAATCTATCAAGTCTCAAGCCGAGAAAAAATTCGGAGTCACAAAAAATCCATAGTGATTAAAATCCGGAGTGACAAAAAAATCGGAATGACAAAAAATTCAAAATTATTAAAATCCAGAGTCACAAAAAATTCGGAGTGATTAAAATCCGAAGTGACAAAAAAATTCAGATTGACAAAAAATTTGGAATCACAAAAAATTCGGAGTGATTAAAATCCGGAGTGACAAAAAAATCCTGATTGATAAAAAATTCAGAGTCATAAAAAAGCCGGAGTGATTAAAATCTGGAGTGATAAAAAATCCGGAGTCACAAAAAATTCGGTGTGATTAAAATTCGGAGTAACAAAAAATCTGAAATGACAAAAAATAAGGAATCACAAAAAATCCGGTGTGATTAAAATCCGGAGTGACAGAATCCAGAGTTATTAAAATCCGGAGTCACAAAAAATTCGGAGTGACAAAAAAATTCAGAGTGACAAAAAATCCGGTGTGATTAAAATCCAGAGTCACAAAAAAATCTGGAGTGATTAAAATCCAGAGTGCCAAAAAATTCGGAGTGACAAAAAATTAGGAGTCACAAAAAATCCAGTGTGATGAGAATCCGAAGTGACAAAGAATCCGGGGTTATTAAAATCCGGAGTCAAAAAAATCTGGAGTGATTAAAATTCGGAGTGACAAAAAAATTCGGATCGACAAGAAATTCGGAGTTACAAAAAATTCGGTGTGATTAAAATCTGTAGTGACAAAGAATCCGAAGTTATTAAAATCCGGAGTCACAAAAAATCTAGAGTGACAAAAAAATTCGGATTGACAAAAAATTTGGAGTCACAAAAAATTCGGAGTGATTAAAATCCTGAGTAATAAAAGCCAAAGTAATCTCATATTGGCAAAATTAAGAGCGGATAACTTTGAACTATGTCTCATCAAAGAAGTTTGCCAAAAGTTAGAATTTTAATCTTCTGGCATTGGAGGCTAGTGATGGGTACTATGGCTTGAACAGTCCAAAATAAGGGTTCAATAATTAAAGCCCAATATAGACTAAAGAGACTCAGAAATTGCAGCCCAAAAGGCTAGCAGGAAGCATTCTAGATACCTTTTCACTTTGAACGAAACCAACAATAACCATCGGAAATTAAGCCAACCAACCATCCTTATCCAATGGGATTATGAACCGGAATAACGGCCCCATAATCTTATAAGTACGCGGCTATATTTCAGCCTAAGGCAGGTTTTGGTAAAAACGAGAGAAAAATCATAATACTTGCAACTCGAAGAGAACCGATCTCATTTAGACTAAAAGGTCAATATGAAAAAAAGTGAAATTTTTCTTTCAGGGAAGAGGAAGAATGATTTTAAACATTTCCACTTGAAAATTACTACGACCTAATTAAACGAAAAGATTTCTTTTCTATTTTTAAAAAGAACAGTACTAACTTAAGTGTCGGAAAGCCTGTCGAAAAATTCTCCCAATTTGGCCCTTTGATTCTCTTATTTTCTTTGGTGTTGTACAGGTTCTGAATTAGAGGAACGAAAAATTGGTCTGCTCCAATTCAATTTGGATCTGTAACCCCAAGAAATTTTATTTTTAGAAAGGTAGAGTCCCCAAACCAAGGCCAAGTCCAAAGAGAGCACCAAATATAGTATAAATCATAGGAGAGGAGGCAGCAGAGTAGCTATCTCGGGTCGGGTTGGGTATCTTCTAATATAGATATATTAAATATATATTTTTTATTTGTTAAATGAGAAAAATTTTAAAAAATAAGATTTAATACTTAAAAAATTTATATAAATAGTTATTTTAAAAAATTACTATAGCATTAAATATTTAATAGATATTAATTTTATTAAAAATTTATAAAAAATAAAATATATATATTTATTTATTTTGAAATTTATTTTTTATTATTATATTAAATTATTATTTAATAATAAAAATAATATATATATATATATATGGCCCAAATATGTGGCGCAGAGGTGAGAAAGGCTATTCAGTGGGGGGAGCCAGAGACGATTGTTGGGACTCGGGAGCTCTCCATTAATAAAAAGATAATGAGTATATTTTTTAAAAATTATAATCGCCATATTTAATTCAATAATTATAATTATTTTTATTTTAAAAAATTCCCATAATTTAATTTATTTGAACTGCAATAGCTTAACATCATCCATTTCTTAACACATTTTTTTTTTCTAAAAAAAAAGCCAGTTAATCACTTTTTATAATTTTCTATTCACTTTTCCCCAATTTAATTGAATTCTTGATAGTTTGTGGTAATCGTTGTTTAAGCAAATTTTTTAAAATTATTTAAGGATTGTTGGGCCCCGGCATGAAGGCCCATAGAAGCACGGCCCAAACAAAGAGGCCCAAAGACATTCTCACAAGCGGATCAAACGGCCCAGGTAAGAAGCCCAAGGGCCGAGAGCCCAAGAGGTTCCTTACCACCCGAGCGGCCAGGAAGAATCTCTCAGACTTTCCCCCCAGAGGACCCCACGAGAGCTGTTCTTCCTCACAAGCCCGCGAGCTTCAAGGGGACTTGCAACCAGGGCGGAATCGCCTTGGCCATGACTGGAGCGCCACTGCCTATTTCGTCGGGCCTAAGAAAGCTCACACTAACCGCGCCGCCGTATCAACAGAAAGACGCCACAAATCAAGGCTGCAGACTTCGCACTGACACCTGACACACTCAAAGACTGCAGCGGCGCCGTCCGCATGCTACTTTCCACACGTCAGCCGCATTAATGGAGGCAGGTGGACCAGCTTCTCAACCGCCGGATGGACGACACGTGTCCACTCCTCAACGGCCCGACCTCCACTATAAATACACAGCAAGACCTCCTTTCCAAGGGAGTCCAGGAGAAACACACAAGGGAGCTTTCCAGGCGTAACTCTAAGTCCAAAAGCTTCCATTTGGCACTCTCCCCCTCCACGCCTAACTCCTCAGAGACGTGTAACAAGGGCTCCTAGAGAGCTTAGCTTCCTTAGGAGATAAACACAAACGAGAGATAGGGAAGGGACTAACCCTCACAACTGTACTCTGTAAAATCTCCAACCCATATAGTGAAGTTCTTTACAGGCCCTGAGCCTAGTGGTTTTTCCTCCCCATTCAAGAGGAGGTTTTCCACTTAAAACATCCGGTTTCAATCCTCACATCGTGTCCAACACATCACTCACTTGTGTTGCCTGGTAACCACGCATCTCCACGAACGTCCCCCGAGAGATCCGGCCGGGTGGTCAACATCCTGCATCTCTCGACCATAGCAGGTCATCCGGCTGGGTGACCCCCACCCTTTGCATCTCTCTGCCATAGCAGACCCCGTGGAACTAGAACGCAACATTGGCGCCGTCTGTGGAAATAAAAGGAAGAACAAAAAACTAAGCGGCTTCCCATCCCCCCAACAACAAGCAAACGCCCCAACGATGCTCAGCAGGCAAGGCAGCACGTCCACCCGAGGAGAAGACCGCCACGACGAGTGCCTCCCGTCGGGAGGCGTAACAGCAGCGGCCACGGGAACTGGCTGGCGCGCAACGCGCGCAAAGGTGGACAAGCCTCACAAGGCCGTCCCGCCTCACCTCCAAACAGGCGGGGCGGACACTCTAGGAGCCCACGCTCCGAAAGCCCGCGCCCCACGGCGCTCAGACGACAGCAGTCGGCGCGGGCTCCAGGCGAGTTGAGGGACTACCTCAACAGAAAGAAGTCCATGAGTCCGACCCCATCAAGAAGGGGGCTCAAAAGGCTTTGGAAGACTGTCTTTGGACCCAAGGCCGGCGAAGCAACTCAGCCGGCCGCACCAGAAGACCCCCTGCCCCCGAGGACAGGGGAAGGAAGCAGAAGGGCGAGCGCCCACCAGAAGACCCAACGACCGTCCGGGCACGACATACCCAAGCGGATGGTCCTTGGGGAAGAAAAGCACTTAAGCCCATTGGCCTTCACTGACTCCGCCACCAACATCCTGAGGCAGATCAGGAACGAAAGGTTCCTAAGATGGCCCAAGGCGCTGAAACACCCGGAGGGAGGTGACCAATGGGAATACTGCCATTACCATGGCAGCCGCGGCCACGACACCGAGGACTGCAAGAAGCTCCAGGCGGAACTCGAGCGGCTGGCAACAGAAGGATACCTTGACCACTTCCTGCGAAGACCCGGGCGCGGCCCCGGAGCAGCAGGAAGCAGCCGATCACGCCGCACGAGGGGCAGGCCATCACGGGCGCGGACTAAAAAATAAAAAAATAAAAAAAATAAAAATAAACAAAAAAAAAGAGAAAAAGGAAAAAAAAAAAGGGGGGGGACAAAAACCCAGAGGCCACTCAATGTAAGAAAAAAATGCATTAATAAAACATGCATTTCTTACCCTTGCAACGAAGTGTTTCCGTACTCTCTCCTCGACCACTTCCTGCGAAGACCCGGGCCCGACCCCGGAGCAGCAGGAAGCAGCCAGCAACTCACGACATTCAACAAACAAAAACTTGGCTGTGACCAAGCGGTCCCAGAGGCCGGGCCCTTGAGGTCATCAAAAACTTGGTCATGACTGAGCGCGGTGCAGAGGCGGCCCTTGAGGTCATCAAAACTCTGGGCCGTGACCGAGCGGTCCTGCAGGCCGGGCCTCGAGGTCATCAAAACTCGGGTGTGTGACCGAGCGGTCCTGCAGGCCGGCCCCTTGAGGTCATCAAAACTCGAGGCCATGATCGAGCGGTCCCAGAGGCCGGGCCCTTGAGGTCATAACTCAGAAACTCATCCGCGACTAAAGTAATCCTAAAGACCGGGCGAAAAAGTACGCCCAGAAGGCTAAGGGCTAGAGGTCCCCGAAAAGGCTGCGCGCCTAAGTCCGAAAAGGTAAAAAGGTCAAGCGCCTGAAAGGGACCGCCCGGCTCGAGGCGAAAAGATAAGCGCTAAACAACGCGCCGCAAAAGAAAAAGAGAGGACCACACGTACAAATGAGACACGAAAGGAACGTCCAAAACTTCAAAGCGAAAAGGACTAAGTCTTATTCACCAAAAGAGATTTTCTGTACAAGTATGGCAAAACCGAAGAAAACAAAGTGAAGTACAAGGGAGCAGCATGTCAAGGGAGTGCCGCTCGGCCCTTTCCTCTCTGAGCCTCATGAGCTCCCGAGGATCCCATCTGCTCTGCCGGAACCGCCTCCTCAGGCGTCAGAGGTTTGCTGCTAGGCCCTGCCTGAGGAGGGCCAGGGAAAGGCCTGCCATCGACGCCGTACAAGTCCTCCATGCTCAAGGCACCAGCATTCCTGGGATCGAGGACGGCCACAGGAAACCGCGGACGGATCAATCGCGCCACTCGGCGGCACATGCGAACACCGTCCCGGAACTTGCCGTCCAGCACAGGAGCCATCTCCGCAAGCTGCACGGACGTCCTCAACCTCTCCCCCGGGGAGAGAATCCGTTCCTGAAGGAGGCTCTGTCTAAGCCGCAGGTCCTTGTTGTTAGCCTCGAGAGAAGCGATATTCTCCTTTGCTCCAGCTAGCTCCGCCTCCGCCCGCTGTGCAACTTCACGAGCAGCATTCGAAGACCTCACTTCCTGGCGGGACTGAGCAATCACTCCCACTAGCCCGTTGAGGCCGGCTATCAAACTCTGGAGCTGTCACAGGAAAATTCATCAAAGCGTGAATGAAGAAAGGCAAGGAAAGGAAGGAAACAACCGGCTACCTCAGAAACCAGAGGGTCATCCCCTGGGCCATGCTCCACTTCGGACTCGGACTCCTGCGGGCCGCTCCTAAACCCCGCAGGCGCCGCCTCAGTCACAGACTCATCAGCCAACAAGGCCACCTGAAGATCCGCCTCAATGACAGCACCCCTAAAAGCCTCAGGCAACCGCTCGGCCTCCACAGTAACACGCCGCTCAGAAGGGCCAGGAAGCGCGGGCTCGTCAACACTCAAATCCACGACCTCCACCATCTCCCGGATCATTTCAGTCGACACTCCCCTCTCAGAATCCCTTGCGGCACTCCCGCCTCCTATGTCCTCGCAAGGATGATCAATCCTGCCCGAGACGTCACCAGGCAAAGTTACGGGAGCGTCGGGAACAAAGTCATCATCGGTGGGCTGAATGTCCGAGGACCGCGCACTCTGAGGGAGAACCTCTGCGGGTGTAATAGGCAGATTAGCAGTGGCAGTGAAGGCGAAGCCACCAGATCCCGAGGGCCCCGGATGAGAGGCTCCAGTCCTCATCCTCTTAATCAGAGGAACGTCGTCATCATCATCATCACAAGGGATCTGGGACTCAGGAAGCTTTCTGTTCCGCTCAGCAGCTATTGAAGGCCCGGCCGGGATACTAGCAGTGGAAGTAAAAGCGAGACCCCCAGGTCTCGAGGACTCAGAAAGAGAGCCAGCTCCCGACCTCATAGGCAGAGAAGCAGCCACGTCATCATCGCTCATGTCCTCGATGTCAAAATCCTCGTCATCACTCGAGGAATGCTCAGCAGTGGGTCCCCCAGTTCTCGAAGGAACTGGGCCGGGAGCTTCGTCCCGCGGTTCCCACTTGGCTTCCCTGAACTTGTCAGCGCCCAGCCAGATATTGCGCTTGTTCAAGTGGAAAGACCACAGATTGGCCAGCACCAAGTCCGTGCGCGCCTTCACTTCCTTCCGCTCCTCCCTAGAGGGGTCAGAACAGTACTGGCTGGCCACATTTTCCACGTATTGGGAATGGCCCAGTGCTCGTAAACGCCAAGGAAGAAGAACTTGTCCTTCCACCCCCTCGTGGAATCAGGATTGCCACCGCATAGCGAAGAGAATTCCGGGCGGGGAGTCATCACGATCCAGTCGGGGTTCTGCGTAAAGCGAAACAGCACCTTGACCGTAAGAGGAGTCAAGAGCCTCTCATAACACCGGAAGAAGACACACAGGGACACCAGATACCTCATCGCATTCGGCTGAAACCTGGCGAGAGGCACGCCAAGTGCCCTCATAATGTCGTATAGATCCATCGGAATGGAAAACCGCAGCCCGCCTTTAAGGTGGGCCTCATAAACGGTGATAAAGTCATCCGGCGGGTACGACGCCCTATCATGCGGCTCCGGGATCACCATAGCCATAGACTCAGGAATCTGGTATCGAGTCCGGATCTCCCTGAACTTGTCAAGCGTCACCGTGGATGTAATGTTTCTAACTCCAGGCGCCATGAAAGCCAAAAAAAGAAGGAGTAAACGAAGCTTGAACGAAGAGGGAAACGGAAAACAGGCGCGAAGATGAAAAGACAAAAGGCAACAAAGGGTTTAAATAAACCCTGGAGTACGGAAAAGTGTACTCATTACCCTTGCCACGCGCCGACAGGACATTCGCCTCAGAAGTCTGGCAGTCGTTCCTTCCCGAGGCACCTGATCGCACGTCACATCAGCAGGATACGACATTTAATGCTCCAGCAGAACAATGAAACGGCGGCCCAAAAAAGGTCCGAGGACAACCACCTGTCAAAGTCAGCACAGAGTTCGCCACCGAGACACACGCTCTCGGACAACTGACATCTCCAACAGGACGACGACTTCATGCCAAACGACCGAGAGCCTCGGGTCCTTTGGCATGGGGGGCTATGTTGGGCCCCGGTATGAAGGCCCATAGAAGCACGACCCAAACAAAGAGGCCCAAAGACATTCTCACAAGCGGATCAAACGGCCCAGGTAAGAAGCCCAAGGGCCGAGAGCCCAAGAGGTTCCTTACCACCCGAGCGGCCAGGAAGAATCTCTCAGACTTTCCCTCCAGAGGACCCCACGAGAGCTGTTCTTCCTCACAAGCCCGCGAGCTTCAAGGGGACTTGCAACTGACAGACGGAACTGCCCTGGCCATGACTGGAGCGCCAATGGGTTTATTTCGGGCTGGGCGATTTCAAGCCTGCACTAACCGCGCCGCCAGATTAACAGAAAGATGCCTAACAAATCAAGCGCAGACTTCCACCAAAGACACCCGACACACTCAAAGATCTGCAGCTGCGCTGGCCCGTCATGCTACTTTCCACACGTCACCGCATTAATGGAGGCAGTGGGACCCGCTTCAACCGCCGGATGGACGACACGTGTCCACTCCTCAACGGCCCGACCTCCACTATAAATACACAGCAAGACCTCCTTTCCAAGGGAGTCCAGGAGAAACACACAAGGGAGCTTTCCAGGCGTAACTCTAAGTCCAAAAGCTTCCATTTGGCACTCTCCCCCTCCACGCCTAACTCCTCAGAGACGTGTAACAAGGGCTCCTAGAGAGCTTAGCTTCCTTAGGAGATAAACACAAACGAGAGATAGGGAAGGGACTAACCCTCACAACCAGTCTTTCTGTAAAATCTCCAACCCATATAAATGAAGTTTTTACAGTTCCCGAGTCCTAGTGGTTTTTCCTCCCCATTCAAGAGGAGGTTTTCCACTTAAAACATCCGGTTTCAATCCTCACATCGTGTCCAACACATCACTCACTTGTGTTGCCTGGTAACCACGCATCTCCACGAACATCCCCCGAGGGATCCGGCCGGGTGGTCAATATCCTGCATCTCTCGGCCATAGCAGGTCATCCGGCTGGGTGACCCCCACCCTTTGCATCTCTCTGCCATTGCAGACCCCATGGAACCAGAACGCAACAAGGATATATTAACTGTTATTTTTTAAAAATTTTAATATCTAAGAATCACAGCAATATTGATAAATGTTCTATCGAATATCCTCCTAATCTTTAAACACACAACCACAACCCAAACACCCTCATAAGATTCAGAGGTGACAACTATCTGTATATTCATTTTTTTTCAATGCAAATCTCACACATATATAAATAAGATATAATTAGATAAAATAATAGGTCATTTGATATAAATCAAATAACACAGTCATTTGATAATGCGGGAAATGTGTTCCGAATACAGTAATTATCAATACAAAGCTGATTCAAATTTAAAAGCAGGATATTGCAACATTGTCGACACCGATACTCAATCTTCCAGGTCTCTAAGTTCCAGGAAATCCTCCAACCCGTCGAAGATATCAGAACCACCATTTTGTTGTTCAGCTTGAGGCAACGCTTCCAAATTCACCCCCTCATCATCAAACATGGATAATAGCTGCTCTAATAATTCATCGTTGTCATCATCAATTATAGGATTGTTCACCTCACCCATGGATGTCACAGCTTCCGAAACAACCTCAAAGGTGGATGAGGACAGAGGAGGAGCAGGAGGAGGAGGAGCCACTGCTGCCGCAAACTGTGGATTAGCAGAAAAAACTTCAGATGTGGTTGGAACACCACCACCTGATACAGCCACACCCCCCACCATTTGGACAGAGCTAAGTTCATTATTAGCATCGGCATCATCCCATTCTTCCTCTATAAAGGGCGCCCCATATTCCTCTCCATTTTTCGGCCCTGAACCACTCTTCTCGAAAACCTTGCAAAGCGTGTAAGCATCCCAAGAAACAACATTCTCAGCCAGGTTCTTGTCACTGAGCCGATACTCGTGCATTACCCAGTCTGTTCGATCGCCTTTAGGTGACTTTCCAATATGGAAAACCAAGGTTTTTCTCTTGCCCACGGTTCGTTGTTTGTGGGAAACACACTTGTCGTTCCCAGTTGCTTTCCAGTAGCCAAGCTCGGTGGCTCTATTTGCTCTATTGCCACTAGCATATTTCCTTTCCGATGGGCAGAAGAAATACCAAATTAGATCCTTGCTTCTCAAACAGGTGAAGTTTGGAAGGTCCCAAGGAGCAAATTTGTAAACGTTGAGTTCTGATATAGTTTCAGGAGGCACACTTTTTCCATTCACCTTTCTCTTAAGGTAGAACATCACGAGCTCTTCGTCAGTTGGACGGAACCGATAACCAGGAGGAAGGCGTTTATCAGCCATCAGGACAAAATCACAGTAACCGGTGTCTAGTAAACAAGGAGTGGTTCCTCTTAAAAGAAAATTTTTATTGATCGAGTAGACTGCAAGAAGTGCCAGCAGCAGCAATGTATTTATTGAAGGAGAATAATCAAATATCACACTCAGATCTTACCAGATGAGATCATCCACAACCCCAAAGCCGACGACGCTTTATCACGTGTGAATCAACAAATAGAATCCACCTTTTTTTCAGGTTCAAATTCATTGATGCCTGTACATAACGTCATAAAAAGGCTTGGTGAGACTCTCAACATTGATGCAGAACAAATGCAAAACTGACGAGCACAAACAGAGGAGCAGGCAAACAGCTCCAGTCTTGATACAATGACCAAAACAACATATCAAATACAACTAAATTGGAGGAGACTCGAACATTGGATAGAACAGTAGCAAGCCAGATATTGAATAACCAAATATCTGACTCTAAACCCCTAACAAAGAGCGATATACAATGTTTTTTTTGCGAGATTTAATTCTTCTCGCACTAAATAATAATGACCCCAAAAGATAAGAATTCTCGGCAAACAGAAAACAATCCCAAAAGCCAGGAAGAAGACAAAACAACAATCCCAGACTGTCCAATTGAGAAAGAAATTAAAACCCCCAATACTATGTAATCAAGGCCCTGGGAGCAACACTGGACCGATAGACCAGAAACCTAAACCTCAACGTCCATATGAACAACAGAAAACCCAGAAATCAACTAACCAAATCTCAACCTTATTAAAACAACCCTTTAGAAAAGAACATAAAGAACGAATATCGTACGGTGTTTCTCAATATTGAATTCTTCTCGCACCAAAGAAACATGAACCCTGAAATCAACTACTATTCGTCGGAAGAAGACTATATCAAAATGGCAGAGAAAATAGAAATCGTAATACCAAATCACTGAATCAATAAGTAAACGAAAATACCCCAATAAGACTATGCAATCGGAAACCTACAAGCATGCCATGATAAAACCCTAAAAATAAATCGAAGCGGAACGAAGAAAACCCCACAAAACCAGAAATATACTAGCACTCCATTAAAAAATACACTACGTACAAGGAAATACAGATGAATCAGTAAAGGACGATGATATTCACCTGAATCGCGACGGTAAGGAAATACAGATAAATAGAAGCGGAACGAAGAAAACCCCACAACACCAGAAATATACTAGCACTCCATGAAAAAATACACTACGTACAAGGAATTACAGATGAATCAGTAAAGGACGATGATATTCACCTGAATCGCGACGGTAAGAGAGGTCGGAACTCGATAGCAGAGAGCGAAGAGAGAGGGGCGGCGCAGAGACGACTTCAAGCTCAAGGGCAGTATTTGTGGAGTCAAGTGTCATCTAGGGAATTATAATTATATTTAAACTCAAGCTTATTTGCCTTCACTTCTAAAATAATTTATTTTGAAAAATTATAAATTAGTTCTTTTATTAAAAAAATTTCCCAATTTTTTTTAATTATTATTATAATTATTGCTATTATGGTTTTTTTAATTTATTAATTTAAATACAAAATTTTATTATTAAAAAAAGATAAAAAAAATTAAAAAGGATTTTATATGAAGCTGAAAATAGTTTGATAATTAATATTTTTCTAATATTGGGTCATGTTTAACTAAAATATTTAACTTTTTTTGAAAAAAATGAATTTATAACAAAATTTAACAAATATAGAATGATATTTATAAAAAATAGAGCAAAATATATATTTCGGTCTTAAATTTAGAAAATTTAATTTAACATAAAAATTTTACCTTAAATTTGTGTTGGAAAAAAAGTATTTATTATTATTTATAAGTTTTAAAATTATTAAATTAAATGAATATAATACTAATTATTTAAAAAATTAAAGTTGGATTGGATCAATGTTGAATACTTTAGTGGACATAATTATTTTCCTAAAATATTTTATATAAATATTTATTAAAAGAATGGGTGCATTAATGGAGATCCTTAATTGGAATGTTAGAATAAGTGTGAGAGATAGAACTTAGGATAGGTATATTTAATCAGGAAAGGTATTTAATATATTTTTATGTTATTTATTTGATAAAAAAATTAACCACAAAATTTAAAATTTAAAAAATTATTTAAATAGTTTTTAAACATTTTTTTATATTTTAACTATTTGATTCAATATTAAATAGATGTTAATATTATAAGTATAAATTTATAAAAATACTATATATAATTTTTTATATTTTTAATCTTTATCATTAAATTTTTATTTTTATTCATAATTATGAGTTATGACTAATTTGATAATAACATCAAACTTGGTTTTAGGTCCACACTTATGATCTTAGATGCAACTTTTGCCATCACAACTAAATTTCTTTCTAGAATGTTGACAATAAAACAAATTTAAACTATTTTTTATTGGGTATCTGATATTTACATATAGCAGCTTAACTTCAATTCAATTGTTGCATTATGTAAAATTAAAATTCTAATTTAGAATTTTTAAAAAATCAAAAAAAAAAAAAAAAGAATGGACCCTACATATATATAAAGTAAGTTATAAATAAATTATAAGTGTGTGAGATATTTAGTGTTATTTTAGCAATATTTATTTATAGAGTACATTATGTTATTTTATTATTTTTTATTTCTATATTAGACAGAAATTTGATAACTGTTCAAATTATTTTGCATCTTGGTACTAGATTGAAGCTTTTTAATTTTATATCCATAAGTTAGATATAAGCTACCTGATTACTTAGATTGAATTACTCCAAAAGCATATTATGAGTTATGAGTTAACTGCTTACGAGGTATATGTGTAGTGAAATTTTTAGGAGCAAGTCACAAATTGGCAACAAGAACAATGTAAACTGTAGATTAACCATGACATAGCTATTTAAGTAAGATACAGTTATATCCACTGTCTGCTATTTGAAATTATTTTGACATGAAGTATTATTCATATTTTTAAAAGACTAAACCTCCATCAATTTAGAGAAAGTATAAGATCTGAATTAAAGAATAAATATTTTTTTTTTGTAAGTAAATTGAGAGAATTGTATATTTTATAAGATATCATTCTTCCTTGTTTAAGAAGAAAGTACTGTTATTTTGAGACAGTTTATGTGTTTTTGATTTTCAACCCTACACTTATTAGTTTACAAATTAAGGAGTTTCATTGTGTAATTTGTATGTGAATTTGAGGTGTATTTTGATTGAAAGAGAGTTCAATTAATTGAAAATTCATGCAGAAAAATAAAAAAAAAATATCTAGATAGCAATGAGCTTGCAAATTTAAGGAGTGCATCAAATAATTACATGCTTGTTTTATCAACCAGAGGGTTTTATACATATATTTGCTAGTCTGTAAGTTGATTTATTTTATATAGTGAATTTTTAGTTGACGATTTAAAATCTAAAAGACTTTCTCGGTGAATAAATTATTTAAAAATTTTTATTCATTATCAAATATTATATTTTTTTTATTTATATATTTTACTTTTCGTTATATGCACGTGACTGCTGCCTTAGTGCGCATACTATTGCTTTTCTAAACTAAGCGCTAAATTTGCTCACCTTCTTTGGGTCACGATTATTTAGGTAGTAGCTAATTTGACCTATTAGGCAATATGAATTTCATTAGTTATAGTTTACCTGATCTCAAATCTGAACATATTTATATCTTAAAATTTTGGTAAAAGTACGTATTTTTTAGACTTTATCTTTTATAAATATTTTACTAAATGTATTTAATTATTTGAATTTTAGTTTATTGTTAGAAAAATATAAAATTAAAAATCATTTAATTAGAGAAAAGTATTATTATAATTAACATAAACAAAAGGTTTTATTTTCATTTTTCAAAACTTCTGAAGGGTTTTCCTTCTTTCGCATGCATTGAAGACGGTAATTTACATCTTTCCCTTCCTGCGCAGTGCCAATGGAACGGCCCCAGATTTAACCCCAACCCCAGAAAATCTGAGACAGTGGGGGAGAGAGAGACGCAGCAGCGGCGGCCTTCTACAAGTGAGAGTAAGTATTGCACTCATGGCTTCCCTCATTCCATTCGTGGTAGAAAAATCAGAAAAACCCTAAATCTACGAGCACTCTAGAATTAGAATACTCAAATTTTAGGGGTTTCGAATCTCTGATGTATTTTCTTTAATGCCTTTAAATTTGAAATGATATTTCATTCGGTAGCAGCATTTGTATTCTCTTCTCAGAATTTTTTATCATTTTCAAAAGAGAAGCAGTTCGAAGTAACAAAACCTCATTGATCGTAGCGTTAAACCATGAGCTTGCTACGACTAAACGCTAATCCTTTCAGCTCGTTACTTAAGTATTTTACTCATTTTTGTGACTGTTTCGTTTTTGTTGATGTTTGGGATGAAATGTTCAGTGTTTTTCGCGGTAAGCCCTAAACCCTAGCTCTTTTTGTTATTATTTTTTTCTGTCAGGTTCAGTTGGCGTATTTGTGGGATTAGACCAAACGGTTCAGAATGAGGTATGATCGATAGTTCTGTTCTTTAATGCGTTCATTTGTATGGTTATATTGTGTTGTACATATGTGCTTGACTAGAGCTGGGAAATAAAAGAGAAAGATAGCCTTGAAGATACTAGCTTTTATTGGCCTTTAGTACCATATTACGTCCTGCGCGGATAGCTGGATTATTGATTGCAGAAATTTCAGAAATAAAAATTGAAACTGAAGACCTGCTGCATTTAATCTATGCTCGAGTTTGAATTCCATACATTTGTCCATTTTTTGAGTTGGTGTTGAGCAGATGCAAGGTTTGTAATGTCAAAATTTTCATTTTTGCTTGCCATGGTATAAAATTTTCATAGGTAAATATTGGATCATTCCCTTAACAATGCAGGGGGATGATATATGACCATCAAATTAAAAGAGGCCTTAGATTCTGTTATGTCCTCCCCAAACTTTACCTAGCAATAAAAGAACCTTTATTTATGGTGTATGTATAGAAGATAGGATTACCAATAACTCCTTTTCCTATGAAAGTCTATCGCTTTATGCATTTGCCTTTGCGTTTCTATTCTTATTTTCCTTTCCCTTCTTCTTTACTATGTTCTGTCTTCCCCATGCCTGTAATCTTTTCATCCCACAAGTATATCATGTTGGTTGGGAGAGTTGAAGCTTAATTGACAGAAGACAGTTGTTTTTCTTCTGTTATCGGGGGTCTCAGATTCTTATAACTAGTTTCAAAACATATGGTATGCTTAAATGAGATGGATAGTAATTATATTCATATTTTATTGATTGTTCCATTGAAATAATTTGATGAAGTGAGCAGAAACACAGATATACCCATACAATAATATTTTTTGGAGTTAATACTTTATGATTTGTGAAGGCTTGTAGTGTTGTTGACAAGCTATGGAATAGCTGTTATATAGAAATGTGTCAATCTTAAAAGGGTCTTTAAACTAATTGTGAAGGTTAAAACTGGCTGTTCAGCAGTCTTGCAAATAACTGGCCTCTGAGGCATTCCCTGTTTTGGGGAAGAAAAATAAATGGTGTCTGGTTGGCTGGTTCTGCACAAATATGATCTAGAGATATATACTATATATCCATGGACATATATGTTTTGTAAGGTTTTGTGACGCAATGAAACTGTACTTCTAGGATGATCTGTGATTTAAGATTTGTGGTTCTAGCAACATCTTCATCCTTAGATGCTTTTGATGATGCAGGTGTTGATAAAAGAGGTTTAATTTTCCTCATACCTTACATAAAAGAAATAGGATTTGGTGTACATCATGCATATTTTCTTCTGAATTGATGGATCCAACCCTCCACTAAAATGTGACTCAATTTTTTTCCTTTACGTGTCTAGTGAATGGTTCTATATCCAAAGAAAGAGGGGTTCAGGTTATTAGAGAGTATGCAAATGTTCCTGCTGTGTGAACATTGTAAGTGATTGATTATGAACTATTAGACGGGAGGGAAGGTGAACATTTAGGGATAATTTGTCATAGCTATTGAAACAACTTTTGAAGGAAAAAAAAAAACTTAAACTGGATCTGCCCCATTGAACTTCTGAAAAAGCTAATTAAGTTTGTAAGTTGTACTTTGTCTTCTGAAAACAAGTATCAGTTCAAGAGCTCTTCTAAAACCCCCGAAAGAACTCTTGGAAAATCTATAAAATATAGATTTTTGCCAAAAGCTTTTTTCAATATCAAAAACAAAACACCAGATTAATCCACTGTGCTCTTTATTGTGTTTACCATCAATATATGATATTTATTTTCCATCTGAAGTTATGTAAGAACGCTTAGCAATCACATCTGATGGTATTTTTGTCATACAATATGTACCTGAATGTCTATATTAAATGTTGCATTCATTAATTTAGTTGTAGAAACTTCACTGCTGACCTTTTCTCTGTTTCTGTTTTTTCCCACTGTTGATTGTCAGTCGGCCAATGGATGAAGATGCAACAGTAAGCACTTACACATT
The DNA here is from genome assembly GCA_033239525.1 of Nepenthes gracilis. Taxonomy (NCBI): domain Eukaryota; kingdom Viridiplantae; phylum Streptophyta; class Magnoliopsida; order Caryophyllales; family Nepenthaceae; genus Nepenthes; species Nepenthes gracilis. The sequence goes on from BSYO01000007.1 coordinate 19,006,796, forward strand.
GCTTTACATTTTCTTTATAAACAATGGAGATAGTTTGACCTCATTGGTTTTGCATTTCCTTTTGCTTGCCTTTTTTTTTTTATGTGTTTATGTCAAATTTTGTCACTCAATTTTTGACAGTTATATTAGTAGCTGAAATTTTGCTGTTATTTATAATCTTAACTCATCTTCAATAATGATTATGAGTACCATCTTACTTCTTTGCATGTTAATAGTTTGGCTTCATGATATCTCTTAACTAGTGATCACCTTCTGTGATGGGTAATTTAATATCCTTGTGCTGTCTTCATGCGGAATTTTTAATCTTTTACAAATTATATTCAAATGAAAAAGGGGATGAGAGATTGTAAGCCTTGTTATAAGGGTAAGGTTGCTTCCTTTGACCTAGAGGTCATGGTACAAAATACAAAACAACTTCTGATTGTGGGATAATGTTGCATATATCAAAACTGTCATGGAGCCGTGAATGCTGTAAACTGCATTATGCCACCCTTTGTACAAGTTGCATGAAATCTTACATGCCTTTGTAACTTTTTTGTTTATCACTAAAAATCTCAAGTATATTCCAAATCTTACAATCAATTCCTTTATATGCCAATGCCACTCCATAGATTTCATGTGAATTGCATAACCATTAATATTCGACCTGTATAACCCTGAAAAATCCAACTTTTATGTATAGTGAAGTTGAAAGAAATTACATAATGAAAATTTCAGCAAGAATCAGCATAACCACTTTTAGAGAAACGGCAAAAAGAAATGCATGGATTGCATTACATCAAATCTGAATGGTGTTCGTAATTGTTGTTCTGAATCCATTCATTGGTTGGTTTGGTTTCTAATTGTATAAAATGTCAATTGACGAATGAGATAAGTTGTGTAACCTTCCTATCTAAATGCTGATGGAAATATTACCTACTGATAAATTCTGTCTTATATATCTTGGAATATATATGTCAATGGACGCATGCAAATTTTACATATGTGCGAACACACATGAAGTGTATGTTATCAGCAAACATCCATTTTTGGATTTATTTCATCACCGGAATAAGGGGGATACACGTTACACCAGGATTAGTTTTTTTGATTTTATGGGCCCAGCTTGTTTGGCCTAAAATGGTTGAAGTCAATATGTTTTTAAAGTGGCTGAACTTCAAAGTAATCCAGCCAATTCTTTATGGTGCATGCGAGAACTGTAATAAACTCAAATTCAGCTTGTCTGGATGCTAAGCTGAGACTAAATAGGGGTTCCAGAATTTGCTTGAGCTTAAGCCATTTTCTGTTTGGGCTGTGAGCACATCATGTTCAGCTGAATTTGAAAAATAAAATCTCGGGCTCATTTCAACCCAACCCATTTAAACTGTTTATGTACATAGTTGAAGAGGCTACTGTATAGTATATTCCTTTTGGTAGAGTATAATGATATTTCTCACTGAAGCTTATAGTATTTGACAGGTAAAGAATGAAGAGGAGGAGTTCAACACTGGGCCCCTTTCTGTACTGATGATGAGCGTTAAGAATAATACACAGGTATCAGGGGTGTATTTTTTTTAAAATGTGAGACCAATATTTTATTTGAATACAAACGCAAGACCAAGATTTTTATTTAAATGTTTTTGGTACTCTTCTCTCAGAGCTCTTCAATGGGAATTGAAGTTCACTAAACACGTTGCTGCTTGCTGGTCTTTATTGATGGCTAATCTCGTATTGATTATCGTATATTTTGTTGCATTCAGGTACTAATCAATTGCCGGAACAACAAAAAACTTCTCGGACGTGTGAGAGCTTTCGACCGTCACTGCAATATGGTCCTCGAAAATGTCAGGGAGATGTGGACTGAGGTTTGTCCTAATTCAGGAACTTCCCTTCTTCCCTTAACCTATTCCATGAAGAGAAGTAGCAACAGTTGTTAGTAAGGCAGATCAACATTTCTCCCGGGCTAGCATATATATGTATCAAACGACTACACTTGACCAACACTCTTCGAGAAGTATCAAATATTTTATTATTTTTATTTTCCACTTCAACACGTTTTGGACTATTTTATAATTGTCAGAGAAAAGGGTTATTAATAATATTGAAGAAAAAAAAATTGTCCAATTTGGTAATTTAGAAATTATTAAAACCCTAAACCCCTATTGGCTCTTTTTTTCTCAATTATGTGACGTTTGTTATAGTCCAGCTCATTTATATTGGCTCATTTGTATATTGATTCTTCATGTTAATTTTTTAGATACGGAAATAAGAAATGAGTTTTTTTAATTGATAATTTAGTATCAAGTAGTGTTGTTGATAATTTGGTTCTCATAGTTGTGAATAAACTATGAATTTTAGCTAGTGTATCCTAAGTATACTATATCCTCGTTAAAAATAACATGTCGGTGTCCATCCTTCTTGGGTTATTAGTCTGTTCTCTGTTGAACATGATAACAGATAATCTTATAACCAGAGAGAAGCTATTCATTCTGAGTGGTAATGTTGCAGGTACCGAAGACTGGTAAAGGGAAGAAGAAAGCTCAGCCAGTTAACAAGGATAGATTCATCAGTAAGATGTTCCTCCGAGGGGACTCGGTTATCATCGTCCTCAGGAACCCTAAATAAGAGGCGCCGACTCGAATGATGGTATTCCAGGCATAGCTGTTTTGGGTGCTTAGCTAGGTTATGATCATGGAGTTTTAATGCATCCATGGAGTTGCAGTAAGCTCCTTTCTTGAGAGAGAATTGTCTCCCCTCCCCCCGTGCCGGATTGAATGTATGTACTTTAAGCAAGATTGTATGCATAAAATGCATCTGTGATGAGAATTCCAGGTTGAACAATTAGGAGGAGTTTTATCTTTTATCGATCATGATATTCCAGGTTGAGCGTGAGAATATCTATTTGGTCAAATTCATCGGGAAAAATTATCACGACGCTTTAAAATGTGTTGAATTTATTTGAGGTAGATATGAGTCCACAATGATTTTATATATAAAAAATATAAAAAATATTATTTATAAATTTAAATTTAATATTTTAATAAAATATTATTTAAAAATATATGTATTTATAAAATATTATTTATATTAAAGAATATAATAAAATTATATTAATTTTTATACATTAAAAAGTTTAAATTTTATATGATTAAAACTATTAATTATACAATAATTTTATTTTTTAGAATTATAACTTTTATACATTTCAAATTGAAAGATTTAACTTCCATTTAATTGTAATTTTAATAAAATTAAAATTAAAATTGATGAGTATAATTGTTGACGGCCGAAGATGAAGAGTTTGTCTAAAGATTTGGCCTATAAAAGAATAGAGGCCTAGTCGGTTTATATGATTTAAAATTGGTGGATGAACCCATCGGTTATATCCGAGTGATTTATTTCTTGAAGAAAGATGAAACCAACACTAACGATCATTGCGGTTTCTTTCTCTATCCTGATTCAACAGCCTCAAAACGCTGCTTATCTGCTCGACACCCCAATAAAGATATAAATCCCTTTTTTTCAACAGGAAAATGGAACGATGCTTAACAAAACAAAAACTAATAAAAGACAATTTAAGACACTTCAAGCGTACACACACTTTATCACTAAGATGCTTTCTAAAAAGCGGAGACCATAAACAAAATTACCGAAAATTTACACTTGTTCCTATTTTTTTCTTCAAAGCATGTTGGGTGGATGAAATATTCCAATCCCTTGTGTGAGAGCAAAATTCAAAATGAGAATGGATGACATCTCAAATAATTTAGATCGTTCATCCAAAAAGTAATTAAAAAGTCCAACTGCTACACCACAGTAAAAAATAATATGGTGAACACACGAGTACAAGTTAGTGCACCAATCGGCCCACCTCTTTTACCTCCCAATCGGGTGGATGACCATTCCGATCCCTGTGCAAGAGCAATTACAATGAGAATGGATGACATCTCCAAGGTCGTCCAAATTATTTGCACACAACTCGATGAGTGATTGAAGGGGGCTCCATTTTTCGCCTCCCAAACAGTGACTTCCAAGCGAAGGAAGAGAGAAAGGAAGTGCACGACTCATAATAGCTAACGGCCTGAAGACCTCAGGACCCAAGCAGCCTTAAGTAACAAAATCCCGATGTGCCTTGAGGGTCATCTAAGTTATAGGACCCGAGAAAATAGCTATGAGAGGCAAAATCCTTGTTATTCTTGTGATGATAGAGAGCCCTTGTACCAAGTAGGAGCCTCTCACAGTATATACCCTCTAAAGGTTGTAAACCATCCAACCTTTCATACCATATAAAACCCTTTGGAATTGAGAATTTTTCTCAATGAGAAAAGGATGACAACTCATTCTTAAATGGAAGAGAAAGTTGAAAAAATATGTCAGGATGTTTTCGGAGGAAAAGTTGGAGGACGAACCATTGACTTGCGGAGTTCTCCATTCACGATGGAGATCCGAACATGTCCTCTTCTTCACAAGTTCAAGATGTTGGTCTTGGATCCTTACGATGAAAGTACTGATTTGATAGACCAATCTCGACCATTTCTACACTCTCTTGAGTTTTCAATGCCTCAATGAGATTGCAATGTGTTTGTGTTTCCCCTTGACTCTCAAAGGGACATTCGAGTATGGTTCTATCAGCTTTAACTGAACTCAATTTGGATGTTCCAAAATTTGGCCGGTGGCTTTTTTTCCCAATTCGCCTCCGGTTGGAGGGAGGAGAAGCAACCATGACACCTTACCCCGCGTCAAATAAGGGCCAAACGAAAATTTGAAGAAATTCCTAAGTTCATGATCAAGACTCGGAAGATACCTAGATTCACCGAAGAGGTGAAATTGAGTGCCTTCATATTGACTTTAGAGCTCGGGGACTTCTTTAAGCATTTAATCCCCAAGGACTTGCAAACTTTTAGAGAAGTTGAGGCTATTACCCGATCCTACACTACGGCTAAAGAGGCCAATGAAACAAAACGGTCAGAACGTGTTGACCATTTTTTCTAGAGGATGGTGGAAGGAAATAGAAAGAATGTAAACCACATGGGTTTTTAAGGACCAAGGAAGTAGTAGAAGTTAGAGCTGACTACACAAAGGGAGTCCAGGCTCCCGGACTTAACTCTTTTAAATGACTCTCGCATCAACATCCTGATAAAAATTTAGGATGAGAAATTCTTCAAATAGACAAAGGTCTTGAAGAACCCGGATGGAGGTGATAAATCAAAGTATTGTGACTACCACCGGTATAGGGGTCACAACACCGAAAACTATCGGACGCTACAGAAGGAGATTGAAGAGTTGATCTAGAAAGGATACCTTATCCGATTTTTCCAAAGACTTGGACAGACCTTTAGAGGAGCAGACGGGGATGAAGTTAAGCAACGAAAAAATCAAGTGGCAGTTGTGGTCGTTAATATGATTACAACATGACTAACGTGGAACGATACCCCAAAGCGCTCAAGTATAGCCGTCTATCACAAGAAGCCAATGATAGAAATTAGGGATGATATTATTAGTTTTAGTAATGAAGATATAATTTATATAACTTCATCACATTTTGATCACTTGGTTGTATTTACACTCATCTTTGATTATAATATAGATAATCAGTTGAAATGAGTATTTATTGATAATAAAATTTTAAAAATTTATTTTATCTCAATACTTTTTAAATTGGGGCTAAAAAGAAGTCAAATAAAATCCATCGAAGGACATTTGTATGGGTTGGATAATAAGCCAGTACCCGTTCAAGGGTCATCCAATTTGAAGTTATGTTGGACACCTATCCGAGGACAGCCTCCAAGATACTTTTTTCTTGGTAGTAGGTATTCCCTCAATCTACAACACCATCTTCGGATGTTGCTATTTGATAGCTTTCAGGATATAACCTCTATCCCACATTTAAAAATGAAGTTCCCCACTCCGTATGGTGTAGGAGAGGTCATTGGTGATTCAATGATCAATTGGACATATTACTTATCTCAAATCACTTAAACACCCTCCGGTCAATGAATAGAGGACCTTAGCTTTCGTGATGAGACCATTTTGTTAAATGTCTAGTCTGAAGAATCTACAGATCGGATTCTTTTGTACACTAATGATCCAGAGAAGTATGTTTTAATAAAAAGTTTTTTGCTAGAACTCCTCCGATACTAGCTTATCAATTTTCTTTGACGGAATTCAAACATTTTTGTCTAGTCACCTAGAGATATACCAGGAATTCCGATTGGAATAACGATCTATAAGTTGGGCCTAGATTTCAGTGATAAATATGTTCGATAAAAATGAAGAAATCATTCGGTTGAGAAATTGGTTGCTATTCGTGAGGAGGTGAAGAAACGGCTCAATGTTGGATTCATCAAGGACGTCCAACATCCAGATTGATTATCAAATGTGATCATAGTCAAGAAAAGTAATGGGAAGTGAAGGATGTATGTTAACTTCACCAATGTCAATAAGGTATGTCCGTAGGATAACTTTTCGTTACCAATGATTAATTTACTCATAAACTCAACGTCCGAATATGAATTATTGAGTTTTATGGATGCATATTCAGGTTACAATTAAATTTGGATGAGCCCAGAGGATGAGGAGCACATGTCGTTCACGATTGACCAAAAGACATACTGTTATAAAGTTAAACCCTTTGAACTAAAGAATACCGGTACCACCTACCAACAACTTGTCAATAAAATGTTTGAAACCCAAATTGGATGGAATATGAAAATGTACGTGGATGACATGGTGTCAAGAATAGAGCGACCAATGACCATATTCACAATTAGAACGAGGCATTCAATGTCTTGCGGACATACCAAATGAAGCTCAATTTGGCAAAATATACGTTCAAAATGATATCAAAAAAGTTTTTGAGTTTCATTGTCTCACATCAAGGGATTGAAAAAAACCCTAAAAAAATCAAGGTTATTATCGATGTAAACTCACCACGGACTATAAAAGAAGTCTAGAAGTTCACCGGGAGGCTGGCGGCACTCTCCCGCTTCTAGACTAAGTCAGTCGAGAAGTATTTGCTTTTCTTTAAAGCCTTAAGGGGAACAAAGGTCACCGGTTTGTTGTGGATAACCAACTATGAAATTATATTATGAGAACTGAAGAAGTATCTCTCGAACCTACCGCTTCTTACTTCCCTCCAAGAAGGCGAGGAGTTGTATTTGTACCTTATTGTGTTCGACACTACCTTAAACTCTATCTTAATCCAACAATAGTTTCACTGGTAGTGGCCTGTATATTATGTTGGAAAGATCTTGACTAACTCATAGATTCGATATTCTCATGCAAAAAGGATGGCCCTGACACTTATATATTTTGCTTGGAAACTCCGCCTTATTTCCAAGCATATAAAATTATCTTTTTGATAGACCGATCACTAAAAGGAATTTTATAGAGGTTGGACATGTTAGGACGATTAGTTAAGTATGCTATTGAGTTGGGCAAGTTCAATGTGGAGTTCTGACCGATGCTAACCCTAAAAGGTCAGGCCTTGGTAGACTTCATTATTGAAATAACAACCCTAGCTTTGGAGACCGTCAACCTCAACAAGACTGGCGGTCAATAAAGGACTCATGTATGGGTTTTGCATGGGGGTGGTTCTTCAATGCAAATAGGTTATGGTGCCGGTTTGGTCTTGAGAACTCCTGATGAGTCAGAAATAAAGTATTTAATGACTCTTGACTTTTTGATGACCAATAGTGTCATAGAGTACGAGGCATTACTTACCGAATTTAGGTTGGCCAAAGAGTGTTTGGCAGAATCTAATCATCTACAGTACTTGGAATTGGTTGGTAACTAGATCCGAGAAACTTTTGAGACTTTCAACCCATCATTTTTCATGTATCTTTCAAAAGTTAAAGCTTTAACTTCATCATTTGATAATGTCGAGATGATCCACATCTCAAGAGAAGAGAACGGAAAAATAGACTATCTAATAAGGGCCGCAGCGATTGGGGATCTTGAGCAATATGCTCGAAAAATGCGTGAAATCCTTAAAATTTCCAACACAGATGACCCTGAGCCAAAGATAATATAGATAGCCAATGTCAACAATTGGATGACTCATTATATGAGATATTTGTTTGGCAACAGCACATTACCAAAAAACTTTAATGAGGCTAAACACATGAAAAAGACAGCAGACTAGTATACCATTATGGATGAAAAGTTATACCGACATGAGTACTTTGTCCCAAAACACTTGTGTCTCATGTTAGAAGAGGTTGACTATGTGCTGGGTGAGATACACCTCGATATTTATGGATTCCATATTGTGGGTAAGAACCTTACTTTTAAACTCATACAACAAGGTTACTATTGGCCCCCTATGAAGTATAACGCCATGAATTTCGAATAGAAATGTGAGAATTGTCAGGTACATGGGAACTATACTCATCAGCCACATATAGAGCTTCTTGCTCTACAGTAGCCATGGCTATTCGCACAATGGGGGCTCGATGTCCTCGGATCACTTCTAGTTGCATTCGGGTAGAGAAAGTTTGTGATTATCAAGATTGAGTATTTCACAAAGTGAGTCGAGGCTTCCCACTAGCTCAGATCACTAAGCAAAATGTAACCGAATTTGTTCGATAGAGTATCGCGTATAAATTTGGTATCTCCGAAGTCATAGTGATCGATAATAAAACTTCAATTCACTAGCAAATGGTTTGCGAAATATTGGGCTAACTTGAAAATAAAGTTGGTTAACATATCCGTTGCTTGCCCGCAAACCAATAGGCAAGTGGAGGTTATCAACCACCCAATATTGCATGATTTGACAACAAAGTTTGAAAGTATTGGGGGCTCATGGGTGGACTACAAGACGATACCCAGAGAGTCGACTCAAGAGACACACTTTATCCTATACTATGGAACCGAGACTATCATACCAATAGAGGTTGGACTACTCAATCTCCAGGTCGAATATTTTGATCAGTAAAGGATCACTAGATACTATAACAAGAAGGTGAGTACGAGCTAAATTTAAAGTGGAAGACTTAGTGTTACAAAGTGTTGAATCCACTGGTAAGAATACCGATCGGAACAAGTTTTTACTTAATTGGGAGGGGCTGTTCTTAGCTTCGACCATTCTCTAAAATGAGACGTACAAGTTACATACCCAGAATGATAAATTTATCACCTAGACTTGGAATGCCTCTCATCTCAAAAAAAATATTACAAATAAATGTACATTAACCAGGTAATGTTGGTTAACATGATATGGAGTGTTTGTAAAATAAGTTACATTTTATTAATAAAATAATCATTGATTATTTGTTCATGTGAGTGCTTATTTGTCATTTCATAATCTTGCATGACCTAGGTTGCCCCTAAGTCAAGTGAGATCCATTAACCTACCCCTTGATCTACACTTGATGATCAATAAAACTCAGTCATGCTATCAAGCGGCTTTAAAAACATTGGTTTATAAAATTTGGTCATGAAACCAAGCGGCCCTCATGAGGCTGAATACTAAAAAACTTAGAGGGTTTTCTCAAAGTACAAATGCGAAGACCTCCAATTAAAGGAAAATAGTATCGTCAGTTGACTATGGTCCAAAAAACTTTAGTTAGACATATAAGAGCTCTGATATCCTCCGGCATGTCCAAGTGACAGAAGTCATGTGTGGACGATGGCTTAAGTCATTTTAAATACTAGCATTTAAATATATAATGTCCATCCAACTTATATATATATATTTGTATAAGTATAAATATAAATAAAGAGAGAGAGAGAGAAGAATTGACATAGTTGAAAAAAAAGGTTTATTTTATTACAAAAAATGTTACAATTACAAAATGATAAAAAAATAAAAAAAATACAAATGTTTATTTCAGAGGAGGATAAGGCTGCGAAGTCTCCGGTAAAGGCTCCCATGAATCCACGTCATCTCTGGGATGGTACAACACATCTAAACTATGTCAAACACTAAAGTTCCTAGGATGGAGTATGGAAATAGGAATGTTAAGAGTCACCATCTTGATGATGTGTTGGCAGAAACCAATACCATCACGGGTTCCGAGGGATCTCTACAACGGCCACCCCAACTACCTTATTGACACCTTCAATAAAAACATCCCCTTTGACCTCAGACGCTAGAGGCTTAGAACCAAATATTCCAATTGTGGCCTAAGAAGCTATTTTCAACTCGACCATAGATGTGGGGGCCTCCAAGAGAGGCACGTCTGCCACTTTGACTAGTCCTTCAACCTCGTCTTCAACGTTGGCCTCAGATGTTGGGGGCTCAGGAGAAGGTACCACGATAACTTCAATATGAAGTTCTAAGATGACCACCTCAATGATGTTGGCCATCGAAAATGCGATTTGAGGTACATCCTTGACCTCTCCAGATTGAGTTTCACTAATCTAGGAGGCACCCTCGGCAAAACTTATAGGAAGATTTGGCAATGGCTCTTCGGATAGGGATGACAAAATGGCCGACACCCCAAATGAAGTAAAGGTTGGATTAGGGATTGGAACGTTTTCGACTCCAGCCTCATAGTAGACTCTGAAGGTTTGCAACTTTCATTTGGTCCGATATCCCAGAGGTTTGGGTTAGGGAAGATATAGGAGTTGGGTCCATTCTCACCGACGACCTTTTTCTTCTTACTAGTTGATCAATAGTGGCTTCGTCGTTAGAGGAGGAACTGGCCGAGGCCTTTGTACGGTTGGGCCGGGCCGACGGCTCACTTATTTGAAGCCTCCTTTGTTTTCTCTTCTACCTCTTCTTATGAACCGATAGTGTAGGAGGAGCGTCTGACTTCTCGAATACAGACTCCCATTTGGCCTGAGTTAGGGATTTAGTTAGCAGCCATTAGTTTTTTTTATTCTCATCGAAGGAACCAACTTTTTGCTTAAGGAGATCTATCAGTGCTTTATCCAACTCCTTCTCGTGCTCCATCATTTTTATATTAAAAAATGTAGAGACTCAACCCCACTTGTTGGAGAGCTTCCAATCAAGAGGGAGCCGCCAAGTAGAAAAACCAATCCTTCCATCTCCTCGTTGAGTTAGGGTTTCCCCACTTAATACAAAATCGGGACATTGAGAGACTAAAATCCAATCTACTCCGTTGTGAAAATGAAGAATAACCTTTATGACTTTGGTGTCAACACCAGGCCGTGAATATGAGTAAAAATATATAAAAAAAAACTAAGTATCTAATTGGATTGGGTTGCAATCTCACGACCGGATTGTGGAGAGCCATCATTATTTTGTACAACCTCGGTGCCAAAGGATGTCAGAGACTTCCTTTCAAATAGATATCGTAGATGGTGATATATCCTTTTGGAGTAAAGCAGTCTTTACCACCTACTCCAAAAAAAGATATCAACGAGTTTAAAAATTTATATTGAGCATGGAGGAAATCGACGTTGGCAGATATAAGGACCAACTGGATGTCATTTACACCGAGTGCCATTGGATAAGATGAATGGTTTCAGAGGATGAAGAAATCGGCAAAAGGGTTTTGAAGAGAGAGGGTAATGAATGAAAGATTTCAGAAAAGTGTAAGATTGAAGGATTTTCCACTATTTATAGTAAGGCCTTTTGAGTCGAAATAACGCCATAGAGAGGAAAATTCAAAAAGGTGCACCTCATCATGATGGTTATATGTGTCAGTACAATATAAGTTGTGTAGCACGTCAAATCGCTCGAAATCAGTAATGATGACTTGTGCATTTCCAAGAATGGCACGGAACTCAAAGATGTTCTCATTGAATGCTGCTACTGACGGCATGGATAAAATCTGTTTTATTAATAGCCCTCGTCTGATAAAACTCTTCGGACTGAAAGTTTTCGTCCAACCAGCCAACGAAGTCTATCGGATTAAGAGCACAGGTTTAGACATCTGACTGCCCTCAGGCATCACATCGAAATGTTGAATTTCAAATCTTTCGACATGGGGGCTAGTGATGAGTATAGTTATTGACAGCCCAAGAGGAAGAGTTCATCCATGGATTCGACCGATAAAAGAATGGAGGCCCAATTGGCCCATATGACCCAAAATCGATAGACGAATCCGTCAACCCTATTCGAGCGATTTAATCATTGAAGGAAGATGGAATCAACACTGATGACCGAAACGGTTTTATTCTCTTCTCTAAATTCAACGGTCTCGAGCACCAATTGGAATTGCCAACTGAATGACATTTTGTCCATTCGACGATTTTTTAAGCGGTTGGTTAGAAAAGTCAACCATCTCTAACTTCTATATAAACCCCTCTTTTTAATAGGAAAAGGGGACGACATTCAACCAAGTAAAAGCTAATAAAAGATAATTTAAGACACTTCAAGTGCACTTTTCTCTCACTAAATGTTTTCTGAAACGTGCAAACCACAAACAAAAATTACTTTTACAAGTATTTACACTTGTATCATTCCTTTTATTTTTTTAAAGAAAGAATACTTGAGTGTCGGATGATATATCGAGTTGTTTCATCAATCCTTTGACAATATTTTGTTATATTGTATAGGATTCAGATTAAGAGTGTACGGAGACCATACTTGCTTCGAACCCATCGAATATTTTTTGGCTCTCTAATCCGTATAACAATTCAAATCCGAAGATGTATCAAAACCCATACTTTAAATTATAATTATTTTTAGTGAATAGAATAAAATAAAAATATTGTTGAGAATTCAGTTGCCTAAATGACCATCAACCATTCTTATGATAAATTTAAGAAATAAAAGAAGGGTAGGACTCAATTTTTTTTTAAAAAAATACTTAGCCTGTGACGACTCGACTTTTAAATGTTTGTCAAATCTAAATCATATAATTTAAAGTAGATGAACATAAAAATTTTTCTTTTCTTCATTCAAACAAAATACATTCTAAAGATTTATAATTTTATAAATCCCAAAGTATCACGGAAACATTAACATTCATTGTAATAAATATTACAAGTTTTCTTTAAACAAAGAAAAATCTACTTTTAAACATTCAGCTACACCATAGATTCTACTCAACTTCATCCTCCATAAGCTTGTCATCCGAAAAGTTGCAAGAATGAGTTTACAAAGCTTAGTAGGATACTCACATGCAGAAAACATAAGCATACATATAATTTAATCAAAATATAAATTCATAATATAGTATAAGACAAAATCATCATATCGTTTCTTCTTTAGTTCATATTCTTTCATCTTGTCTTCATCAAAAATTTATCAAAAATCATTCGGAATTCATATCATCTTTAGGGACCGGACAACATCGAGGATGGGTTGTGTGCTACCCCACAACCTAAAGCCGTATCCCCTCATTATGCTCCCCGGGGCGGGAGGTAATGCCTTTAACCCGGCATTCGGGGCCATAGTCCATAGTTCTTATGCCACCAAAAGGTCCCCTCCCGTGGCCCAGGAGCCATCCTCGAGTATCACTCCAATATCCTTCATCCATCTTGATTTTCTTAGTTCTTTTCTTTAATGGCCAATCATCATAGTTCGAAAGTCAAAAGTCGGAAGAGTTCCACTTGCTGTCCATAGTTCATGCATTTTCCTTGTTCTTATAGTCTTTGTTCTTTAAAAACATTTGAAGTCCATATTTCCTTTCTCAATCTTTCAAAATTCAAAGTTCAATATTTCATTGAGGACGGAGTAATTTTAATTCTTTTTCAAATAATAGTATAGTTCCAAAAAAGTTATTTTATCAAAGCCGCAGATTTCAAATAAATAAGAAAAAAATATTCTTAAAGAATTCTTATCAAAACCGTTGCTTTTCATTTCAAAGGGACGGAGTGCATTTCTTAAAACGACGGAGCATCATTTCTTAAAACCATTCTTCTAATAAATTTAAGAAATAAAAGAAGGGTAGAATCTTTTAAAAGCAGACGGAACTCTTTTTTTTAAAAATTCTTTGAGTAAGGCATGTTTCAAAGCCATCTTTCTTCAATGAAAGCCATAATTCAAAATAGTTCTTTTAAATAAATTTTTCTTCAAGAAAAAATACTATTTGAATGGAGTGCTTTTCTTTTAAAGTCCGATTATTTTCAAAATTCATTTTCTTATAAAATAAAGCTCGAGTTCAAAAGCCGGAGTTCATTTCAAAACAAAAGATGGAGTGCAAAAATATAATTTTTTAATAAAACCGACAAAAAAAAATTAATTTTAAAGGGTCCATCCTTCCTTTTCTTTGCTATTTTAAAAGACGTTTGTTAAAAAGGCTTTTTTATTTTAATTCATTATATTTCCTAAAATGTCAGTTATATTTGAGAAATAGGGCATTAAAAAATCTTTTGTGAAACAAAAATCTGTTCTTGTTTCATTTTACCTAAACTTTCCTTTCCGTAAACATAAATTATTTTCATAAAATTAATTATATTTATCTTTAAACATGTTTCAACAAAGTTATCTCATATTCTTTCATATAATAAATAAACATGAGTTTTAGAAATATGAATATTTTGCCTGAATTCTTTTCTTAAATTTCTTTCTCTATATTCTAATCTTAGATTTATTATGGCCTTTATTTATATTTCACATTTTTTCAAAATTTATGGCTTTATATTTTCAAAACCTTGTTAGCTAGATTATTTATGTTTACATTTTCCATAATTTCGGGAATAGCTAAAGCATTCAATGAAGTCATTAGGATTAATAACTACATTTAGTGACAATTGTCGGAAATTCAATCCATTCTTTTCTTCAATTGAATTCCATTCAAAATTACTAAGGAATATCCGAACTTCTTTTTACTTGATTTCTTAAGAAAACCGGACTTCTATTTACTAGAAATTAGTTCAATAAAATCTCTTTTATAATAACTTGTTTTACAAATGTTCATTCAAACAAATCCGCAAGGAAAATCCGGACTGTTTTTCAAAAGAAAATCGAACTTCATTTTAAAAAATATTCCTTTTCTTTAACAATAACTAGAAAATTCGAAGGAAAGGCGAACTTACTATCTTAAGCGATGTATTTTTCTTCTTTTCGTTTTTTCGGTCAACTTGCGTTGACCGGATTTGAAATGGAAATTTTTCCTTGTTATCTTCCTTTTACAAGAAGTCGAGTTATTTTCTCCTAGAAAATCACTTGATTTTTGGGTTTGGATTTTGTTTGAGGCGGACCTCTTTATAGTTCAAAAGTGAAACTCTATTTTATTAAGCAGGGTCGAAGTTGATAAACCCATTTGATTTTTGTCTTAGGACAACCTCATTATAACTTCCGGTCAACTAGCGTTGACCGGATCCGATGACTAATTTTTTGGGTTTTAAAATTTGGGTCGTTACATGCCCATTTGGGTACATATAATAAATTTAAGAAATACTATTTGTTATGATTATTTGTAATTAAATTTTTATATAAAGGTACAAATATATTTTAATAAAAGACAAAAAAATATAATTAAAAAGGGTCCATCCTTCCCAGCTACATTAAATGACGTTTGCTTTTTTATTTTAATTTATTATATTTCAAAATTCAGTTATATTTGAGTAAGAGGGCAATATAAACTGACAACTGTTTTATCAGACCGACATTTAAATTATTTTTTTTAAAAAAATTAAATATATTTATCTAAGTCAACAAATTTATCTAATTTTTATAAAAAGTAAAGTAAAAAATATTTTTTAATTAAACTTTTTTATATGAGATTGTTGAAGATTGTTGGCACTCGCCTCACGCTCAAGTGGTGAAGAGGCGCGGATCCCGAACTTGGTGTGCTCGTTTCGTGCTCGCCGGGTGATTGAGCATGGAATCCAAGACAAGTGGCTCGATCCGCGCTCACTGGGCGCTCGACCTCCGATATACAGTATAAAACACGGCTCACACATTTAAGAGTTATAATTCTGAAATATTTCTCCATAAGGGGCATTGCAAATAGAGAGAGGAGAGAAGAAGAGAGAAGAGGAAGATGTTCGACATCCGGTCAAGGTCCGATTTCAATTTTATTATTCGCTAAAGTCAGATCGTTCTAAAAGTAATTTTAAAAATATATTTTTATTTGTTTACTCTTTTTCTCATTATATTTCTCTTGTGGGTTACCGGATGTGTTAAGAGGGAGTTAAATTCACAATTCTTCACTCGTGTTTGGAGTGAAGAAATTTCAGGGAGGTTCTTGTAACCCGTATTGTTTATAATAGATTCATTCGGAGTTTGTCTTTGTAATTTTTTTCTAACATAAAAGGATTTTTCACATTAAAAATTATTGTGCATTATTTGTTTATTATACTCATAAATTTGGTCACTAATGATTGATGGAGAGTTCAGGTTTGTTCTGCTGCGTCGGATCAGGCGTATCCGAGTATTAAATCTCCATCCCAAAAAAGGCTACCTACAAGAAAAGAAAGAGTGGCCTACTGAAGAAGATCCACGAGATCACTACTCTCTCCAATGTCAAGGCATGTATGATTATCTATAGCTCCGTCGATTAGTCGGTAACCTTGCCTAATTGGCCGGAGGCAAGCCTTGTAGTAGAGAAGCTCTGAACCTTGCCGGAGATGGTGCAATTGAGTAGGAAGTTCGGCCACGACGGGTATCTTTGGCAAGGGATATCCAAAGTTAACGAGTAGTTAGAATGGCAGCTGAAGAATAACCGCTTGAAGAAAAATCACTGGCTCATGTTCCGGTGCTTGGGATGCACGACATTGCCGGATATTGGCATTGGTGATCCAACTGATCTTGGCTGGATGATCAGCCAGAAACTAACCAAAATCAGCAGAGAATCGAGCTCCTTAAAAATGGTAGTAATTACTGGTCCTTCACAACTAGAAGGGCTGCTGCCACCACCTTTGCCACCTTTTCCCGTGGTTCCACCTGCCCTGCTGCCGGCACTGCCGCCCACTCTGCTGCCATGAGTGGCCGTGCCAAATCAAGTGGTGATGATGGAGAACTTGAATGCTGGTTTTGGCTTCTATGGCACCGGGCATTGAGAATAGCATGCAGATAGAGCCATGGATGATGGATGTGAAGGTGATGAACATGTCTAATTCAACGGTGGGATTCGGCGACTGTGCTGGGACGAAACATGACCATGCCATCTGCTGATAATGGCCATAACTTTAGCATCAATCCTACGTGGCAGAAAGGCTTCTTCCCATTGGATAATATAATTTTATTGTGTGTACCTCAATACCACTGGATTATTGCATTACTTTGCCACCTTATTCATGCATGATTACTGCATTTTCTGCATTTAATTCTCATCCATGCAAACTTAAAAGAGAGAATATTCTTTCTTAATCTGCCTATCTATTTTTATTATCCTTGCTAATTAATACTTCGATAGTTTTACCATTGGGTTATGAGCATTATGCACATACTCCTATATGGAGAAAGGGGCCTGCACCTCTTGAAAAGAAGCAATTCATAACTTTTTAAATTTTAGCCATTGATTAAGAGATGGACGAATGTGATTTAATCATCCAAACAGTTTATTCAAATGGATTTTTTAGCTTCTTTAAAAAATTAAAATCACAACCATCTATTTTCAAATGGACAACTTTATTTAAACTTGTTGCAATTTTTTTATAGCTTCTTTAAAAAAGCTTGCCGGATTTATATTAAAATTATTTATGTTTATTTTTAAATGTTTTATAAAACTAAAATTAAAAATTGAATTTAAACTTAAATTTATCAACTTGTTTGTGTTCCCAATACAAACTTGCACGTCATCAACTTGACAATACCCTTGTAATATAATAACTAAAAAAGGAAAAAAATCTTCTAATAATCTATATTATCGTTTTTTATGTGTCTTTTTATTTAAAAATATTATATTATTGATTTGTTAAAATGAGCTTTTTCACATTATTACTAACTTATAATTGTCAAAATTTAAACTATCTTAATTAAAATTATAATATTTATAAACTTATACAACACAACTATCAAAAGAGAATACTAAAAGGATTGTTGAAAAGGATTCTCTACTCAATTGGATGGTTCTCCTTGCATGCTTGCTATGGAGAAGTTAACATACAAGCCCAAGGGGCTAATCTTGTACGACAAGGGAGGGACATAGTACCAAACCTTTAACTTAGTACACAAGGGAATGTGTTCTTTAATGTTGGATATTTCTCGAATATTATAAATGGGAAAAATATGTTTTGTGTAAATAGTCCCTTAGTATTTGAGCAAATATATATATATATAAACCATTGAAAAGAAATTCAATTATTTAAGTTTATATTTACCACAAAAGCTTGTAAATATAAAAGAATATGAGCATTGTGATGTTGAAAGGAGTGTTGTAAGATCTTTTATGTAAGAGTGTGAAAGAATTTTTATAATTTTTTTCTTCTATGAAATGCTCCAAGTATGAAGGCTTTGTAGTGAATTTTTGGTAGATTTCTATTTCGTGGTTTTTCATTTAATTTGGGTGGGTTTTGTTATGTAAAATATTCTTGTACTAAGGTAATACTTGTATTCGTTTTCGTAAGTGAGATTTTAAAATCCCAATAGTAAGGCAATAGGAGAGTCTCTTGTCTACTCATAAAGTTAATTTTTATGATAAAATTAATGTTTTACAAATATTTTTATGTTGCTATCCTTAGAATTACTTGATTAAATATTAAAAGGATTCAGAAAATGAAAGAAATAGCCAAAGAGAGATTCAAATCTGTTGTGTCCTGGGTTCGCGGTTGCTGTATGGATTAGAAAAATTTCGGATTCCTAAGCTGGTGGCTGCGTTAGGATGAGAGTCCGGTCTCCGTATCTCCTAACCTGGACCTGCACAATACAAATAATAAACAAGAGGTCAAAGGTCCGGCGGGATTTCTCTCACCACGGCTACTCTGACGTTCAAGTCAGCAAATTTCCGCAATGGACGGAAATGGCACATGCGGTAGACGGTGTGCGGATGGATGCTGAAGAAACGTGAGTAATGTGCATGTCTTAGTGTGGATGATGCAATGAGTAGGTTGCGGAAGGCTTGGCTTTCTTAATGTACCGCAATGGGTGGCTAACTTCCCACTGCCTGAACGGTCTTGGGGATTGTGATCGTGAGAGAAGTTGGCTCGCTCGTGGCCATAGGACGTGAGTCTTATCTCAGTTCAATTGCTTTCTTTCTTGTGATCTGACTAGAGGAGGAAGGATCAGGATTCGAATCCCACTCTCTGTGGGAAAAGGAAGCTCTTATAGGCTCCTCCCCAGTGGACTCTGGGCGCCAGAATGCCTGTTGTTAGGGTTTCCTTGCCTTTGGTCGCTGTCGCTGACCGCCGGTCATGCCGGTTAATATTGTGGTAGATTTCATTTCATTTTTCCCCAGTGGGCCTTGATATGGGACCCAACAAAATCATTTCATTTTTCTGGTAGATTTATGTTTAACTGTATTTTATGTGAACAAAATCAAACATCAGTTAAAATGGTTAATATTGTTATGAATTTTTATAATCAACGGCATATTTGCAAAATTTGTTCTTTTACAAAAGTTAATCACATCTCTTTCAAACAACCGTGTTTATTTATATCTGTTCTAATGTTATCTTTCACTGATCAGTCAGTAGTTTATGTCATTTGAGAACAAAAACTGAAAAATTATTACTATTATTAACTGTGATTGTTATGTTAATCTACCATGTGTCCATTTGCACCTATAGAGATACTATAAAGACAATGTATAATATAAAGTAACGTTCCTATTACATAAATGCTATTAAGTGTTTTTACCAATTTAATATGAGACTTTATCAACTTATTTTTTTTTATAAAAATAGTTGAAATATTACTCAATGGCAAGACTTGTTATCAAATGAAAGTTTCATGGCATGCTTTTGTTTTCATTTATAAAGCTAATAATCAACGATGAACAAAGATATAATATCTGAATCCATGTGAAACACAAATTCACATAGATCAAGCACCAATCGCACCATGTTTATGTCTCGCTGACATATTTTAGCATAGGAACGGATTAGAAAATATACCAAATTAAATCATGCGAACATTTTTTCCGATTTTAACATTATATATTAATATTAAAGTCAATTATTGTATAAAATATGATAAAATAAACCTATCAGTAAGAGAAATACGTTAACCTAGAATGAATTAAAATTTTAATCTGTTAAATTGGGTCGACTACATAAAGCCTTCACCAAACTTAGATAGATAAATGACTATAACAACAAAAGGAAAAAGTCTAATGCTTGGTAAGATTTTGTAGAGCCTTTGTCGTTTTTTTAATAATTTTTGTTCTATTATATATTTAAATGCTAAGATTAAAAGTTAAAATATTAAAAAAATATTATATTTTTTCTGCTTTATTTTTTAAATTTAGGACCTTAATTTTACTATATAAAAAATAATAAATAATAAAATAAAAATAACAGCTTTCAAGGTTCTGATGCAGCTTGTGCTTGACGAGCATGCCAAAGGAACATTTTGATTGGGTTGGTTGAATCTGATATCACGACGTGTCCGTACTCAGATACCTTGCCAACGGTCTCATATTGGCAGTAGTAAAGCATATTGTACAATAATTGAGACAAATTTTAAATTTCCAAGCTTCCTATCTTTTCTTTCTTTTTTTTTTTTTGAAATTTAAAAAACCCTTAAAAATAAATAAAATAAATTTCTAATGTAACATTAAATATATATTTTTTGATACTTTAATATTATATTATTAGACTTATTATAAATTATACCCAAAATCTTAGGTAAAAAATCATAATTTTTATACTTTATCTTTTAACAATCATATTATTTAACATGTTAATATATTAATATGTAATATATGGTTTTAAAATTGAAAATTATTTCTTTTATGTCTTTTAGTTTTTTAAATGCATATTAATTTTCTTGTATAATTATAGTTTTGATATTCTTTAAATACTTTTTTTATATAAAAATATAACGATATTTAATAAACATATTATTTCTAATAAATTTAGAAAAAAATAAGTTAATTTTTTTTAAAAATAACCTAAGTTGAACAAAAATTAAATAATATGATTGGACAAATAATATTTTCCCATAGCATGATTGGAACTTTCATCCCTATCACCATTGTTACCCCATTTGAAGAAAGGATAATCATCAAAGCAACTTCAGAAATAAAAGGAAAAACAACTGTTATGCAGAAATAAAGACAAGGAATAAAGAAATTGAAGAGGACAAACAAGAGGGAAATAAGGACTTGCTACGTGTTTGGGGGTGGAAGGGAGGGGGGCCCTACACCATAACCCTACTTCAGAAGATAAAGACTTAAGGGCAAGAGCAAAAGGAATGTAATAAAGTGTCACTTTAGGAGATTATACTGATTTCTCAAATCAAAGTAAATTTTATGCTTTGCAGTGAGAATATTAAGCTTGCCCGCTAACTTTACGGCACAGAACGATTATATAATTGATAAAGTAGTTGACGAGTTAATTTTAAGGGTGTCAATTATGATCCTATAGATATCCTAGAGAAGGAATTAAGGGTGCCAATAATGTTGATGGGTATACCAATAATAAATTTCCGCCCAAAAAAGGCCAATGTGTTCATAAAGCGCCAATCAATATTTCGATGGCCCAAGAGGGAAGATGGGCCTAAACAGAAAGCCCAAGACGGCCAACGCGTTTTCGTTGGCCCCGCTGGTCAACTTACTTCACAAACGGCCAACTCGGCCGACTGGGCTTTGTTGGACCTTTGAGGCTTTACAACAAGAATGGGCCTATTCCATTCTCGCTCACACCCGTCAATTGGTCGCCACGCTCTCCCTTCGTTCTCCACGGCGGCGGCCAACACACTGACGGCAGTCTCGCTGACGCTGTTGGCCAGTCGCTCCTATATGTTGGGCCCAAATAAGGCTCTTCAATAGTGATGGGCCTGACTCACTCAGGCCCATAGCCCATCTGGAGGCCAACGACGGACGCCTTTAATAGGGGCGGCCAACACGCACGCAGACGGTCAACCCAGGCGTTGACCGTCCGCGCTTTGCACATTGGGCCCCAAGAAGCCTTTCAACAAGAATCTGCCCGACCCGTTTAGGCCCCACCAAACAAAAAAGGCCAACCACGATCCTCCAAGAATATTCCACGATCTAAAAAGGAATATCAGCAAGATTGGCGCCCTTCAAATAAGGAAGGTGCCAGATCCTCACAACTCCTTGCCAGCCAAGGAACCTCAAAAGTAACATGCTGGGAGGGAAAGAAGCTAACTTGGAAAGTGGTCGACCGCCTCAGAAGGAAACAATCCTCCACAATTGGGTAACAAGCATCGGCCTCCAGAAGGAAGGCCGGCAGCAGATCACAGGGACGATCACTCCTTCCAAAGAAGGAGGATCGCCATCTTGACCATAAAAAAGGCTCTGGATTCACCATCCAGGGCATGCCTACATTGATGCTTTCTTGAATGCTTTTCTGCCAGACTTACCATCACAGACGTGGGCTCTCAAGCTTTTCACTGACACAGAAAACCCTAAGTGTTCTGAGAAACAAGCTTTGACTCTGGGCAGCCAAACTCTCAGACACGATCAAACTCCAAGGCAACGAACGGGTCTTTACACACGTTCTCTGCCTTCCCACCATCCAGATACGAGAAAGGACTTGCGCCTTTCTGACATCTGGAGCAAGACACTCTTTTCCCCTCTCCATTGCTCTCTCTCTATCTTTCAGTTCCTTCCATTGAAGGCTGGTTTACTGACTTGAGTGTCGGAGTATTTTCGGTGGGATTACATCCCACCGTTAACGCTGACCTCTTGATCGTTTTAGTGGTATGCAGGATTCGTACTCGGTGAACGGAGCCGGTTCAAACCATCCAGAAGAATCCGAATCTATTCGAAGTCGGATCCAGGTACGCATCAAATGTAAATTAGGGTTTTTGCTTCTCTCAAGAAAAAGTAGGACTCTGTTTATTTTTTCTTAACCATTGGATCAAAATTTAATGATTATAATTTAAAATAGAAATATATTAAAAGTAATTATATTTTTAGTTTTAAATAATATTAATATATATTGAATATTAAATCTAATATACAAAAAAAAATTAATAAAAATAATTATTTAGATAGTATTATTAATATTTAAATTTGGGTCATTATTTTTTTAAACTAATAGCTAAGAACAAAGAAATAAGTTTCTATTTATCATTAAAAGAAGTAGGAACCCCCTTTAGCCTTGATTTTTGTCTGTATTATAGTTTCTCTTGAAATCTTTTACCTATAAATTATGAGATTTTATAATCTCTTATAACTTATGAGTGATGACTGTTTCATGTTTAGAAGTTTTACCCATTTTTTCGATTAATTGGTTTCTTCTTCAAAACACTGTTACAGTTTGCTTTATATCTCAGTTACTTATAGATTGGTAAGTTGCTCATTAACCAATCAAACAATCATGAAATAAGTATGGCTATATAGTTAAATTGCTATAATAAGACACTGCTCAACGGGATGATCATTCTATCATACTGTTTATTTTGAGGTCATCAACAAATCAATCATAGTTCAATTTATTAGATCAGAAAAGAGTAAAAAAGAAATGATTCCATACTAAATCATATAGAAGACATTGAGGTGAACTTTATTGAATAATCTGAAAAGTTTAACAAGTGATATTTCAACGATTATATATATACATAAATGCTAAATCCTACAAACCATGCCCAACATTATTAAACCAAAAGCTAACATACTATCGATTACAAGACTCAAAGATCAGGAACTTTTAGTTGCAAGCGACCATAGTTTGGTGCTCGGATTCTGACAAACGAGCCGCATGGAACTTCGCAATGAAGGCCGATGCTTTCCTGTCGATCCCAGGCTCCGCCACCCAATACCCTCCATCATCATCACTTCGAAAGACCTTTGTCGTGCCTTGTGGTTCATCCCGTGAGTCTTTCACCTTCCGAGGCCTCCTTGATTTGAAGATCGAGAAGACGGAAAATGAACTCACCAGCCACTTGTTGCTTCCCATTGAATTCTTTTGATATGTTTCATGGAGGTGGCAAGGCACCCAAATTTATAGTGGGGGATCATGCAAGATGATCACAAGGCAAAGAGCACTGAAAATGCTGGCCGTTGGATCAGTAAATGATGATCATTATTCAAAAAATAAGAGGCCAGATCTTGTGTTTTCCTCAAGTTGACCAAAAAAAGCATTGATGGGTACATTGAAGACAATGATTTTCATTTTTCCTTTTTTAAAAATTTGCTAATATTCTTGACATTACTCTCTTCAATCAATGCAAACTTTCGCTTTCGATCTTGCCAACTGTCTCAAACTTCATATTGAAGCCTTGACACTGGAGGGCTCAATTGATAGACATGCCACTACTTGATTAAAATTGCTAACAATCAAATTTATTTATAAACATGGATGAAAATGTCACTACTTATTAGTCACGACTATATTTATATTAAATATTATCGGATAATACATATCGATATTTGATATATTAAAAGAAAAAAATTTCATAAATTAAAATTTTCCAATTTGTCAGATATACCTGCCAATATTTTGAATATATACCAGTATATGACAATATATTGCTAATATAATAAATATAATACGACTATATTACAGTATTGTTAGGCATGCTATGTAATATATATATTTATTGTTTTTCATACTTATAAATAAGTAAATTTGGCTCTTTATATGCTTATGGTGTTAGTACTCATAAAAGAAATGCAAGTTATGGAGAATCTATCGAGGAGAGCTTTGAGTATCCTTACGAGATCATTAGGTTAACCAGTGTCATTTCTTAAAATTAAGATGCTAGCTAGTTCGTCACCATCATTGGCTAGGTGGGTTATATGAAGACTATTGATTGAAAACTGTCGTCGACAATAGGCCACCAAATCGGATTGGCAAGTTCCGGTTGCAAGTGTTGTAGCGAGGGAAACAAGCCGAAAACTTTACAAAGAGTCTCGTCGTCGCCGTCGCCGGAGATGGTTGAAAGCCATAAGAATATTACACCCATCAAATAATGGGGATGACCTCTAACATTATATAGAAATAGAGATTGAATAATTTCTCTTATAAACTAAATGACTAAAATTTTATCATATTTTAATTTTTTATAAAAATTATTATTATTTTAATTAATATATATATATTGTTGTGTATTTTGAAAAATATAATATTTTATTAATATATTTATAATGATCATATATATGCAAATAGGTAAATAAAATATTAACAAAAAAATTATTCAAAAAATAATAAAGGTTAAAATATTCCAGTTAAATAGAAGCAGAGAAGCACCAACGCCAAAGTTAGCGAAAGCTGTGAAACACCGATACTGGAGCAGAGTACTGCGCACAGAGACGCAGAGAGCCGAATCAACGGTGGGCTTTTCCGACCGGCTAATTTTTTTCGGGTAAAGATTTTCTCATAATTTAGTCCGTTCGATGTTTAATCGAAATTCAGTAACCTAATTTGTGACCCCTCTTCAGCGTCGAAAATTTCAATTTTAGGGTTTCTTACTCGAGCGAACTAGCTTGGTTGCTGCTGTTGTTGATGTATCATATTATTAGTTCCTGATTACTAATCGAAGTATAAGTTTTGCATAAATATATTCATGCTTCTATTCCCTGGAATCAATGAAACTATTGAAGTTGATAAAATTTTTGGGGCGGCGATTTCTTTTCTTCTCTTCCCCAAGTCTTGTAATTTGTGCGGGTGTAAATTTTCTACAGCTTGACACTTCGACTTCTGCATAGAAGTCCTACCTGTTATTGGGTTCTCATCAGTTACTAGTTTATGCATCTGAGATGATGAACATTTACTTATATTATGTATTTAGATTGCAGCTAATTTTTTTTTTTTTTTAAATTCGAAACTGTAATTGAAGTTTTTCCGCTAAAATAGGAGATTTATTGACATCCCTGGAAAAAGGAAAAAAAGAAGCAATTTGTGCCCTTTGGGTTATTAGGAAGTTCATGAATCTAGATTGGGACAAGATTTTATGGTTGTTTGATGTTCTTACTGAATAAATCAAAATAAACAAAACCTAGAAAGTCTGAATTCCTTATGAACCTATTATATTTTGCATGTTTTCATTCCTATTGGATGTTAATTTGTTAATATTCAGGCCCTAATAGGATTCCAGAAGATCTAAAGGAAAGAATGGGAAGAAGACATTTGTTGGAATGTCTGTATCATCAATTTTAGCTTCCTCTAAAATTTATGTTTCCTTCATAGTAACAATAATCAAAATAAGGCCTTATCCTTTCAGGGAAAAATCATGGGTTCTAAGGGAAGATCGTTGTTTCCCTTTTCTTCATGGCATAGAGAAAAACATTATCTTTTTGTTTTGAAAAACCCTTCTCAGTAAGAGAAGAAAAGCACTATTAATAGTCTTTTGGTTCTTTTGTTTTTGGTTTACAGGGATACAAAATGGACTACGGATGGAACATTTGTAGAGGAGATTCTAGCGCTCAAGAGATACAGCAACCAGAAAGGGAAGAGGTAAGGAATTTCTTTTTTTTTTTTAATTCAACTTCATTCAGTCAATAATGAGGTTTTCTAGTCAAGCTCCTTAGCGGGCAGATAGTTTCTGTTTTCTCATACAGTCTTCATCAAGGTATTAGAAATCAAATCTGGCCTTTTTTGTGATTTGGATTCTGTTTATCCAAATTAGCTCATGCAAGCTCCACCTCTATTTATTTACAAAGTACTTGGATTTGGCAGCATATTAATAACCGAAATCTCATGTGTGAATGCGTATTGCCACTTCAATGCTGCAGCATTACGATTTTCTTCCATTTGACCCCAAGTAGTTTAATTGCTTGTTTGATAGGTGCTTTGTATAGCTGAGAAATCGAAAAATGTGTTTTCTAGGGTGTGGAGTTTGTATTTTTATACCTTTTGGTGTAGGCATATCCGGATTTATTCAACGAGGATATGGTTGAGGATTTTCGTCTTCCAATAAGCCACAGGCCTACAGAGAATGTTGATCTAGATAATGTTGAACAAGCATCATTGGACACACAGCTGACATCATCAAATATTGGATTCAGGCTTCTTCAGAAAATGGGATGGAAAGGCAAGGGACTTGGCAAGGATGAGCAAGGTAGTTGTCATTGACGCTGGTAGAATGCCAATTATGTTTATGATGTACTTTCATGCTAAAAAATGTGCACTATTATGGAAATTGCATGTTTAATTTGTCACATAATCTCTTTTGTATGTGCTTCTGTTCAAGTAAGGTTGTGAATGATACACAAATTGGAAAAAAATGCTGTGAACTATATTTGTGACCAGGAATATCTGAGGGTTATAATTATTTAGTACTTGTATGCATGGTTTGATGATTACAAAAGTAAAATTTTGACCCATGATTTGTATTTTTCTTTAGGTCCTTACTTCCTTTGTGCTATTCCTGTTTGTTTTAATGGCAAATGTTAATATGGGCTTAGCTTAATAGCTGGGGGATTTCAGCCTGCTGGTTGACAACCATAAGTTGTAAACTATATTTCACATCTCAGATTTTCATGGCCTGTCCGGTGATAATTTTTTGAGGTTGTTCTTTCCTGCATAATTTGGTAATTTTGCACTTCTTATGAATGGTATGTGAACTGCTGCTGGCATTTGATGTTTCAATTGACACGGACCTTGATCTGAATTTGTTATAACTGCGGGTATGTTTTGTTACTCAAGCATGTTTTTTGGGTAACAATTTCCCATTGCATCTGCATATCTTCTAGGAATAATTGAGCCGGTAAAATCTGGAATAAGAGATCCTAAACTTGGGGTTGGAAAGCAAGAAGAAGATGATTATTTCACATCAGGAGAGAACATACAGAGAAGAAAACTTGATGTTGAGGTAGAAGAAACAGAGGAACTTGCACGGAAGCGAGAGGTATACCTTCAAAACCTTAGGTAGTTGTAAGTATAGCTTCAACAGTATTAGATAAAGTGAGTTTGATACATTACTTTTTTTGAAACCTACATATTCAATAGCAGAAGGCCGCATATATATGCGCGTCTTTTGAGGGCAATGGTATATCATAAGCGATCATCAACTTTGGAAGATCATGAGAATTTCGTGCAGTTTTTATTACCTGGTGGCTTCTACTGCCTGCTTCGTGCAAATTATGAAAATCCAGGTGATAGCAGAACGTGAGCAGAAAATTCAAACTGAGGTGAAGGAAATACGTAAAGTTTTCTATTGTGAGCTTTGCAACAAGCAATACAAATTAGCTATGGAATTTGAAGCTCACTTGAGCTCCTATGATCATAATCACCGAAAGGTAAGCATGTCATATGACATTTTCTATTGATGATCATACTGTATTTATCTTTGTGTTGTGGATTTCTTCAATCCTCTTCATTGATTCTTCAGCGCTTTAAGGAAATGAGAGACATGCATGGTTCCAGTAGCCGTGATGACCGGCAAAAGAGGGAACAGCAACGGCAAGAGAAAGAAATGGCAAAGTTTGCTCAGATGTAAATTCTTCTTTTAGCTACATGTTTTCATTTGCCCGATTGCTTGAGCATTGATTTAACCTTAAATTTTTGTGATGCTGGATTTGCCTAATTAGTGCGGATGTTCGCAAGCAGCAACAGCAGCAAGAACAAGAGCACTCAATAGGTGCTGCTGTTTCAAGTGTATCAAAAACTGTTACTATTCTTGCTGACCAAGATCAACGAAAAGCACTGAAGTTTGGGTTTTCTGTTAAAAGTGGTTCATCTAAGGTATGCCTTATTAGAAATCTTCAATGCCGTGTGCCAATTCAATATCTGAGGACATTTGGTGGAAAGTTAAGTAGGTGAACACTTGCAATTATATTCTATAGTGTGTCTAAATACCCAATCATGAAATTACTGTGTTCATATATGTTATGCTCATAATGAGATAACAATGTGTAGGAGCTCTCAATGTTGGGTGATGAGGAGGGTTCTAAGGTATTCGATATACGTGGTCTTATCTCTTAATTGCATAGAAGTTAATAGGTTGTTTCTAATAATTAAATCCTTGATGAGGAGTTAAACCCATAATAGAATTCATCATCAACTCTTGTAAGTCCCTATTTTTTAAACCAGTATGCTTTGGGGATGTAGAAAAATAAAAATAGACAAGTTGAATTGACTAGGAGGCTTCTTCCTAGATATTGAAGTTTGGAAATGACTTAGATTACATCAATATCCTATGTTTTAGGAAAGTTGAATTAATTGTAGTTTGAGGAAAAAAAAGAAAGGGCACATCAGGAAAAACTTAGAAAGGGCCTATAATAAATGATTTAAAATTGCTTTTATTTTTGGATAATATTGTATTTTATTGTTTGGAATATCGAAAGTAGATTTATATAGTTGATTTCACTCAGTAGGGCTTTGTTGTTATTTTTTATCTTATGCTCCATGCAAATTGGTTACAACCGAGAATTGAAGTCCCCTAACCCACTTCCAGATATCAACTAATCCCTATTTGCCTATTGCATGAGCAAAAAAGAGAAATATCCTGACCCACCTTTGCATACTGGATTGAAAGAGTTGACGAACTACTAGCTGAGATCGGCTATCTAAATTCATTTTCACCATTTCACTTGATTTAGTATTTAAGGATAATTTTTAGCGGTAAATACATAGTAAATGATTCTCTTACTCAAATTAACTTCCCGATCGAGACATCCTGAGTAAACCTTTTTCATGTCATTGAATGGAAAGCATCGAGCTGCCATATGGCTTCAGTTTTTGTTCTTGCTTCCTTCCTTGGACAGAGTTCGATCGGTGGTGGTGGTCCAACGAAGAAGCCAAAAGTAGCGGTGGCCTCGGTTTTCAGCAACGACAGTGATGAAGAGCAGTGACATGACATTCATGTTGAAGCCAGAAGCCTCCCCTGCCTTAGATTGCTTCCATGATTTAATCTGTGAAAATAATTCATTGTTGTGTGCATGAGATCAGTCTCTATAATCATGCTATCATGCTGGTTTTAGTTATAAAGTCGAGAATTTTGATCATTGTTTGATTGTCTCTCGAAAGGTGTAGTTCACTTGATTATCTCTTGAATCTATTTTTTATTATTATTTCTGGCCTAAAATTGGTTTCCCCCCCTCCCCCCAATTCTGTGTTTGGATAACATCCTCATAATTCTTCACATTTAGCCCAAAAAAGGGGGACTTTTATACTCAAACGTGGTGTTCGGGAAGAATATTATGGAAGGAGTCAACATGGCATGATAATTTATAGCAAGTTTTTATTTATTTGTTTATTTTTTTTGTTGGGGGTGGGGCTAAGCATATATTTTTTTAAAAAAATTGAAGATAATGTTATCTTTTAATTAATAAATTCTTAAATTAGTGATATAATCCGGTTTTATGCACATTTTGAAAATAAAGAGAAATTAAATTGGCATAATAATGAAGTTTGAGTTTTGATGCACATTTTACTCATATCTCACCATTTTATTCTATTTTGTTTATTCTTCTTAAAATCATGTGTATCCAATATATGAAATCTAAAATTTTTAGAAAAATATTTTTTTTTTTCAAATTTTATAAATTCGATGTATGTTCATTAAAAAAAAAATTAATTTTAAGTTTCCCATCACCAGAATTCCCCGTGCGTTAGTATAATAATTATATAATATTATGTAATATTTTTTATTCAAACTTAATATGATAAGATAAGAATATTTTTTATATATTTTTTGTACTTTTCACTTTCATATGTAGTTTGTACTAGAATCCCATATAAATACTCTTACTCTTTGTAAAATTATATTGCCTATACATAGAAATTGCAGAATTTTTTATTCATCTCATTGCTCTTATTTTAATATGTTATTAGAGCCGACTTTTGCTTCGGATGGTTAAAATAGACAGCTTCTTTGACTCAATTATTAGAATAGACAACCATTTGCCTTTGATTATTGAAAAAGATAATA
Source organism: Nepenthes gracilis (assembly GCA_033239525.1). Lineage (NCBI taxonomy): Eukaryota > Viridiplantae > Streptophyta > Magnoliopsida > Caryophyllales > Nepenthaceae > Nepenthes > Nepenthes gracilis. The sequence continues at coordinate 19,037,520 of BSYO01000007.1, forward strand.
TTCTGTCTTGATTATTAAAATAGACGGCTTTTTACTTAATCGTTAAAATAGATAACTTTTTGCCGTGGGGTTAGTGACCTTAGTGGGATTGTTGTCCTATCAACTTACTATATAAGTTAATTGGATGAGAAATTCTAGATAATTTGATGATCTAAGTTTGTAATATAAGGTATTGGATATCTAAGAGTCTTTTCTTCTAGTGGCCAAGTGGCGGGTCAAGGGTAGGAGTATAAGATGTTTTACTTGGTATAAACACATCTTCAATATATTTATAGATAATTGGGATTAGATAACCTTGAATCGTATCGATATATGTAGGAAAGTGAGGAGGTACTCTTAAATAGATACTATTGTTAGCATTTCCATCGATTTGATGGATGTATATGTTCATTACTATTCTATTCATTATTATTTTGTGGATAGGCAAAATATATTTTACAAAAATACTATAATATCAAGAAGTATGAAATATGTAGAACTGTAGTGTAGTCTATAATCGTCCAATATTTAGTCTAAATTTTAATGGATTGAGATTATTAGTCTTAAAGGGATACTTATAATCTTGTAAACCATACGTGTTGAGATATTAACAGGTATTGCGACAAGGAATATTAGATTTGACATGATTGGTGGAGTTCCTATACCATGCGTTAGTAAAGTCAATTGGATGAGTTCCTATATTATTCATTGACAAAGTCATTTGGATGAGTCCCTTACCATGTATTGACAAAGTTAGTTGGATGTGTTCTTGGGCCATGTGTTGGTAAAACCTTGGAGACATTTATGGTTGGATGTCAAACATGCGAGTATTGGTTATCTCGTGATAGTTACCCAACCATTAAGGCTCGAATACGTGATCTTGATTCATAATAATAGAATAAAATCAGAGATCCTTAAAATCTCTATTATAGTTATGATCTCTGTTACGATATGTTTGGTAGAACCTCACTTATTATTAATATTCAAATTTGGTGGCATTTAGGTTATATTTATGGTCTTACGGATTTGGTGGCAACCCTTAATAGTTGTTATTGTATTGCTTAGCTGCGATTACAATATAGTGTGAAATCTCAGCTGGTGGTAGTTAATTGTCATGGTATTAATATTATTTAGTTTTTCATTAATTTGTTATATGAGCTGATTATTACTTATTACATTCTTAATTATATTTGTTAGGGTCATTTTAGTGTTGATATATTCCATGACCATATTTAGTCTTGTGTCGATATTGTGTTATATTCATTAAAGTGCTGCATCAACTTATTTCCATGGCTATCTGTTTCCAGTGTCCTATGCCTACTGTTCGCCTGATCCTCACTCGAGCCCCGTTTCTTGTAGCATCGCGTCTACTGTTCACTCTCTTTGCGCTCGAGCCCAAATTCCAATAGTTTTGCGCCTGCTGTGCGCTCGTCATTCGCTCGAGCCCAAAAACTAGTAATCTCACAGCCGAAGCTCGCCGCTAATTGTATGATCAAATTATATCTCACGGATAATATTCTTCAAAAGTTACCGGCTTATCCAATTTAGTAGAGATTTGGATGAAGCTTGTAGGGCAATACAAATCCAAATCATTGACAATGACATCATATATAAAGAAGTTCTGTGGCCTTTGATTGTCAGAATGGAAAAATTTCAAATAGCACTTGAATGAGTTCAACTAGAATTTGATATAGATGTCGTCACCTGATAAGAAGATTAATAAGGAAGACAGTGCATTGTTGTTACTAGCTTTTTTATTGACTTTATACTATCATATTGTCACAACGTTTTTGTTTAAGAAGGATACGCTCAATTTCAATGTGGTTATTATTTTTTTACTTATAAATAATTTTAAGCGGAGGGAAAATGTTGAGGTTTTGGAAGGAGTCAAATCTCTTTGTATCTACTAGTGGTTAGGGATAGGATAGATCAAAAGATCGAGACAGCAAGTAAAATGAGCAATCGTTGGTCCAAATTTAAGGACATGAAGTACTTTCATTGTAATACGGACCAAATGAAATAAGATTACTTTACAAGAAAGTAAGAAAATGAGGGCAGTGGTGAATGTCAAGATATGAAGAATTATGACGAAATTGATCAAGCCTCTATCACCATTCGAGGAAACCTTTTAGTCCTCTACATTGGAAAAGCATGGAGTTTTACAAGTCAAGAGATAAATTAGGCGATGGATAGTAGTTTCTCATATTATGCAACATCGAGGGTTGTTAATATTGAGGACTATGGGGTATAGAAGATGGGTAACAATAGCTCATCGAGGGTTGTCAGTATCGGTTACATTAGTTTGTAGAAAAGTAATAAGATGAAACTCGTGTTAAAGGGCGTACGACATGCCCCGAATTTACAGTTGAATGTAATTTCAACTGAGAAGTTTGATGAAATAGGCTTTTGGATGAAATCCAGAAAAAAGGCATGCAAAAACTTACCTAGGTGCCTCAACTGTGGCAAGAAGAAGCAAGTGTTCAAATCAGTACTTGATGAAGATTTCAGTTGCCAAAACTAATGCCAAGGTGACTAATATGGACATTGGTCAAGGTGGAGGAAAGAGGAGGCCAATGAAGACTGTAAGGGAAAGTGACTCTATTGTGGAGAAATTGAAGGCGAGTGGGAATACTCCAAGTTTAGTGGAGTAGAAGAGGATATCATTAAAACTTGGCTGACGCCGAGATTCCCATGGAGGGAAAGTTATCAAAGGGTAAGAGATGGGGGTCACTAGTTTGGAGGTAAAGGGTCCATCACAATGTAATGAGAGAAAATTTATTAGATTTTGAATCATTTTCTTATTAATACCACGATAAACGGATGGCCAATGGAAGAACATATGATGTTCGCATATAGTATGCTCAGGTGAAGATGCTAAGTAAGGGCTACACAATGCATATGTAAGGGTTATTTGAGCGACAAAAGAAGGTAAAAGGTCACGCGATATTAGAATGAGAGTTGTCTGATGATTGGTCAAAGATCAATAGAGTGGCATATGATCAACATCTGAAGGATGCAAGTGTGTTGTTTACCAAGAGTACAAGCGCCGGATGTGCGTTTGAGAGAATCACATGTATAGATTGTCTGAAAGGGTCGCGTTTGATGCATGCATAATCGGCGCTTATATGCCATTTTTAATATCATGCACGCATGATATAATTTTTGGATATCTAAAATTATTTTTTCACACAAGGAGTACCAGAGAAGAGAAAAAGAGAGAAGAAAAAGATATTCAACATCTGATTAAGGCCCGATTTGAGTTTTATTATTCGCTATGGTTGAATATGTTGCTCTTATTTATTAGTTATTTTTGTAAGGTATAAGTTCCAAAATTTTCAATTTTTGTTATGATTAAGTAAATTAGGATAAGTAAAATTAATGTTAAAGAAAAAAATTGAGTCAAAATTAATCTTGGATTTGGTCACATTTGACTGATGTGATACTTGACCAGCGCTTGATGCGCATACATGTATGTTCTAGGTAGAGAGGTCACACCAAATGGATGCCAATCTAAAGCTCAAGCGCATTTTGGCAGCAATCTCACGCCTAATTCACACTCGAGGGATGTTTAAGCATATTATTGGCAAATTGCTAGCATATAACGTTCACCTGATATAATGTTTGTGAGCCATAGTGTTTCACTACGGCGTTCGATGTGTGCCTGACGAGCGCACATGCATTTGTCTTTTATGTAAGTCGCGTTCAATTAATTTTTGGTCATTTCCTACTAGATTTTGAGAGGAGAGAGAAGGAGAAAAAAAAAAGAGAGAATGAGAGAAAAAATACTATAGAAGGCTATTTAAAGTAAATTCAAGTAAGATTTTGGTGAATTTGAAATCAATACAAGTGCATTCCAAGCTTCATTTCTTTTATTACTATTTTTTTTATTTTTTTAAATATTTATTATTTTAAATACTCATATATATTATATTTTCGTATTTAAAATGTCTATTCATTACATTATGAACTATTCTCTTATTTTTTAGTAATATTGTATAAAATTTATATTTAAACCCATGTATATTATATTACTCAATTGATTTTTTACACTACAACTTATGCATATGTTGAAATCATAATTAAATGATTCTTATATGTTTTAAAATTCGTACATGATGTTACTACATACTTAAAATCACTAAATATATATATGGTATGTTCTACAAACTCATAAATTTATCTCTACTTGTTTACTAATAGAAATAAAATGTTAAAATCTTTAAACATTGCTTATTTTTTTTACAATTCTAGTCATAAACAGTTCCGCATGTTTAAAAAATTTTATAATGTAGTATTAAATTTTTTAAAATAAGTATGCTCAAATTTTGTATAAGTTTAAATCATTATACAACAAGTGATTGGAATAATTTAAAGAAAAAACTCTACAATTTGTAAAAAATTAAGAATATTTTTCGTAAGATGAAAAAATATAAGAATTATTTATAATTGTGTATAGTTTTTATCTGTTTATAAATTAGATCGCTGTAAAAAAATTAATAATAATATATTATGATATATCTTAATATATTATAATAGTAATGGAAATTAGAACCTATCATCCGGATGATGAAAATGGCGTTAGAATCCATCTGTAGGGTTATATATATGACGGCCCACCTACAGGTCCTAAATAATAATATTAGGTTTTTCGTTGTGTAAAAATAAATATACCTTGAGTTTTAATTATTTATTCTTTTATTGGTAAGGCTTTATGGTCATTGGTATATAAGAATTAGTATGTTTGAACATAATTATTATAGCACATTTCAAATTAAGAACAAAAAATAAAGAATTTAAAAGCTGTGCACGCATATTATGAAAATTGACCTTGCATCCAAAATTTTATTTATTGATCCTTCCGGCTTGATTTAATGTAAATGATATATTTAATTATTGATAATCTATATGTTTTACTGAGCCCTCGACTCACTTTTACTTTCGTTTTCGCTAACCTCCTAAATTAGTGAGTTCGAATACTTGCAGGTAAGAATGTCGGTTGAAGAGCTAGTTCGTTGAATTAGAATTAGGGATTAGAATGAATTGAATGTTTTATCTTGTCTCAAGACAATAACCTTAGAATGTTTACTTTCATTTCGGTTAACTAGTTCGGTATCAACTTAGTTATTACGATGCCCCTATGAGCAATGTAGTTAGATTTCGCTTTCCTTATATGGCTGTTCGGTTACTCTGATCTTTGTATGAACGTATCTCTTTACGCATATATTGACGTCATGCTATAATTGGTACGCAGACAATTGCGGATTCTGTGATTTGGTTGATTATTATATGTTTGGATTGGTTGTTATTATCAACTTGTAGTTTACGTTTAAGATCGATTTGGAATTTTGGGACTTGCAACAGTTTTATTTTGACTCATAAGTTTTAAAAATAGATCAACCAAATAATATGAGTAATAAATATAAGATAAATTGATTCCGTTAATCATTTGGGTTAGATAAGAGGGACGTGACAATATTGTCTAAATTGTTAGATGTGTTAAGGGTGTTATATTTAATTATTCTTCACTTGGGTACATAGTAAAATGGTTTCTGATGAAGTTATTTATAACTGATACTATTATTATAGTGGATCTATTCAAAATTTATTCATTTATTTTTTTATTGACTTAAAAGAATTGATCACATTAACAACGTACATTATTGTATTCTTTGTACTAACGAATTTGGTAGTTTATATTCGATGGAAAAATTTTAATTCACTGAGTTATACTATTTTGACTAAATTCTAACAATTTTCGCTATTGCTAGTGGCAATGATAAAAGAGCAAATATATGACCGACTCATAAAATAATTAATCTTGGCAATGATAAAAGAACAAACCTATGACCGATTCATCAAATATTTAATCTTAATCCGACAGAATCTGCCACTTTCAATTTTTCATGTGTAGATTCAGAGTTGAAAGCACCTTTTGCAGCATGTGTAGGGGAAAACTTCGAAGTTTATTATTACATAATCGAGAAAGCTCTATTTTTAAGTTAATATATTACTTAAACGGCCGTAATGGTGGAGACGGCTAACAGAGCTGAATACTGTAAAGGGTAGAACGAGGGGAGATATACATGACAACTAAATGAGATCAACAAAAATGGCGGAAACAATAATACCAGAAAACAGGATTTTAGAAAGCAGAGAGATGAGAGCAAAAACAGAGCACCAAGAAGCAACAGTACTAGAGAGAGAGGAAGAGAGAGGGAACTCCTTGGCAAGTTGCGTGTCACTGAGAACAATCACTTGAGAAGAGCCGGGCTTAATGGAGTAGATCGGACCATAGATCTCAGCCCACTGCGGGTATGCCTTGAAGGGTTTCTTCTCCTTCAGTTGCAGCAAATTCCCAAGTAAAGGAAGCCCTAGAACTTCTGAAAGAAACTCACAGCAATTAATTAACCCCAATTTTCCAAGACAAGATTGAATTTCGAAATTAAAAAAAAAAAAAAAACACAACTGGGTACTGGCGGTAGCTGATCAGAAGACCATCTCCTCCGATTAAAGAGCGATTCCTTCATGAAACAGAAGAACAAGAATGAGAGGGCGACTAATGCCATGGCCGTGGCAAGAGGGTTTGCCATGACGCTCTGGTTTACAGTGTGGATTACCATGGGATGCGAACGAAGGATTTGATTAAAACGAGAGATAGAGACGAAGAACAGTATGGGATACAACTGCCATGAATATTTTGTTGGGGTCAACTAAGGGATGAAGACGAGGGAGAGAGAGAGAGTGAGTAGGAGCAATGACAAATGCAAACAAAAGCGTTTGTTGGAAAACACAATGACAACCAAGTTGGCCGTGTTCTATTAGGACGCTCGTTGCTGTCTTTCATCTGCACGATATTCTAAAGGGTAGGTTGGTTTTTATTTGGTAGATCTAAAATAAAATTGTTTCAATCCGGTGAGATACGGGCCCTATAGATTGCAAACTTATGAAAGAATATGAAATAATCGAGTTATTAGGCTTAAAATAAAAGAAAATCATGAATTTATTTGACATATGACCTATCGAATGATTAAATTATTAAAACTCAAAAGAGTGGGATGCCTAATGGCCCAATAGAATATTAGATATGAAATTAATTCCTAATGAGCAGTTATGTAAACCGAGGGATAAATGGCCGCATTAAATAAACAGTTACGGTCACTAAATGACAATATTAAATTCTAAACAGTTATAAATTTATTTAACAGTTGAGTTTACAATCAACATAATTCCTTAATTGATGCGCAGCTATGCCAATTTAAAAAGACACACTGATTAAGATCAATGCTGTAAATATACTAGCTTTCCTCGGTCAAAGGAAGCCTGAATCTAAAAAAAAAAACAAAAGTACAGAACACCCGCCTCAACACAATTACATCTTTTAATAATTATGAAGCCAAAATTTTTAATTTTAAGATTCTGTCACTTTCATTTATCTGTAATTTCTTATTGTAAGATATATTAGAAATCAAATTTTATATTTTTTAATATATTATTATTTGTTGTGGTATATAGAATTTAGATTAAAAAGTTTAAAATTCTGATTTGATTTTATTCGAGCAATAACCCTGATGTCTATCATGCATCATTTTTTTAAATAAAAAATATTTTATTAGAGTTGAAAACTAGTTCAAAAATTACAAATTTTTTTAAAGATTTGAAAATTTTACAAACACAAATGCGTTTGTTGGGATACGCAGTGGCAACTACATTGAAAAATATTTGCTTTTCGATCATTAAAGTACATAACTATTTAAAAAATAAAAGTGAACAACAAAGACCGTGTCAGTTTGTCTCTATTAGCTCTCATATCACTTTTCCTTAACTCTAGTGTAAGAAAAACTTTAGATTTAAATATTTATGTAGATTATTATAATGATCACATTATTTATGATATTTTTATAACACCTGATTCATAATTTAGACGTTATGACATCAAAATAAATTTGTATTTGGTAATTTTAATAAATAATTGTGTATTTAGATAATACAGAAAGTATCTGATAAAATGGGTAGTGTTCATGTACGATAAATTTATAATTATGTGCGACTTAGTAGAATGGGTAACACTCGTGCTCGACATAACATGATAGTTGATACTTGTGCATTGGTTAGAAGAATTTACTGCGCTTGTGCGTAGGGCGAGAGGCGTTCGTACATGCATGCAATAGTATTTTGCACCTGATAAATGCTCAATTGGCGTTTATGCTTTAATTGGATGGTTCACCAATTATTATAAATAAATATATATTATTACTTAGAAAAATTCAATATCACTTTGAAAGGTATTCTTCTAAATGCTTCATTATAAATTGAATTATGTGAGTGTAATTATAAAGTAGTGATTCACTCCCATATTACTTAACAATTTCAAGCAATTCTCATTATCTCATAATATGTCAATAATAATTATTAAAATTTCTTAATTTCATATAAAAATACATGTTTACCCAATTCACCTCAGGAGAAACATTTTCAAAGGATTGATTATTCATTATCAATTGCTAATAATTGAAGTCATATTTTGTAAATGTAATATTAACATTAGCATATCATAATTTAAGAATGACAAATTTATTGTCATGAACATATTGATTTATCCTATAAACGATTAGTCCGAATATCGATCGTTATTTCAATTAAATGCAAGATGAACAGATTTTGTTATTCATTGTAGTATATTTGTCACACAATTACTATAATTTTAGGTAATCGAATTTATATTCGGTAATGTAACATCGAATATAACATATTATAGAAGAAAAACACAAACTAATTGCATTGATTTATCATAAATAATTAGTCCAAATATCAATCGTTACTTCAATCAAATGTGAAATGAACAGATTTTATTATTCATTATAGTAATTTCGTCACCCAATTACTATAATTTTAGATAATCGAGTTCATGTTCAATAATGTGATATTGAACAGATTGAATATATAAAAAATTGACCTGAAAATGGTTTAGATACTGATTTTCTTCACTCAATTCCTACTCATCACCTTCTTCACTAGTAACTTACTTTAGCTTGGAATTATAGTGGATTGAAATTCATCTACAAAATATATGCAAATTATCATGGCCAATGTCTTCTACTTGATTTCCTGAAATGAAATCGATCTGATTTTTTTTTTTAATTTTTGTTTTAACGGTCAAAATAGAACTTGGAATTCTGATGAGATAATGAAAGTGCACAACCAAGGAGCTGGAATACTCTAATCTTGAAATTGGTATGTAAAACATTCCCTTAAATGCTTGTAATTTTTCAAGATCTGTTGCATTCTCAAGTGTGAACACCATTGATGGATTTACTCCCCACGCAGGTTGCTTCTGCAGAAAAGCCTCAGCAATGAAGTGCCTTAATTGTTCTAAATCAAATACGTTTATGCACCACTAACCCACTACATTGAGTGTCTTAAATTACTCCATTTAGATTTTGATCACTCACAAGGGCATAATGAATCTGCACTACGCCGCCTAGCATGCACAGACATCACTTCAATGATTATCATAATATTTTAGCTTTTATGATTCGACCTGTAAATGTTCTAACTCTGGAGCCCAATATTCAATCGTAAATTAAATTGTCACAACCCAAAATGATAGACAACTATTTGGCTTAAGTAACAATTAAGTACTAAGGGATCAAAGAATTGACTAAGTATAGAAGGATCAAGAAATTGGCTATTCGACATTAGTCATCGAGTCATTCGGGTACTTGTCAATCACTTGGTAGATTAATGAAGCCTTTCAGTCTGACCCAATTGATAGCTGCCCAGTCCTAAAATCCAGTAGCTAACAGATCAACATCTGATCATTTGAATCCGTCTTTTCAATCTCAAACCAAGTATGCTGCTTCGGGTCTACTTGAATTCGAGCCAAATCCCTCATTTCCCTCTCCATATATTTTCAGATTTTATCAATTTGATGTGCATTCTATTGAGATCTGACACCCGAATCCACCCGATCCGATAGTAATAGAATACTCGAATCTCTCCATCTTCGTCAGTTACCATTTAGTAAGAATAAGAGTATAAAAAATAGACAATATTTTTTTTATATAGAAACCTCTTCTTATTTAAGAAAAAAATTACGGGACACAAAATTCATAAATAAATCCACTATATAAAATGTGGTTACAAAAATCCCGAGACAGGATATAGCAACCCACGTTGACTACACATACCCCATGAGAATTGAGAACAAGAAAAATCTTTTAAGAATAAAGAAACTCTATTTCCCTCTTATCCCACTATTTTTCTTCTCTCTTTCATATCACTGTGGTGCTCTCTACTCACAGACATTTTCGTGTATTAGTGAAATGACAATCACTATTTCACCACCGCATTTATATGGCAGGCGTACAGCGTGTTGGGTTATGGGTCACTCCCGTGTGAGCCCATACCCACTTGATGAGGCGGGTGGAGGTCCATATCCTTACCGCATGGGGAAAGATCAAGTCGAGCCGCTAGACGCCGGAGCGGATTTTCCAAATGGCGGCGCGTGCGCTCGAGAGGAGCTCGAGCGGATTTTCCTTGCCCCGCTGATTGTGCGCCGAGAGGCGCCGAGCGGATTTTCCGAAACCCTGCCCCCTTGCAGTGCGCTCTTCGCGCGCTCGACCGCTCGATCATTGATATAAAACGCAAACTTTTCGTTTTTAGGGTTATGCAATCCATTTGAGCGCCATTCCGAGAGAAGAGAAAAGAGAGAGAAGAAGAAGAAGAGGAAGAATTGAGCCTCCGTCCGGTCTTCTAATCCCACGTACGAGATTCTCACACCCATCTCAACTCTTATTCCTTATACTTCTTATGCCGTCCACGATAGTTGATATTATTATTTGTGATTTGGGGTTTGTGTAACCGATCAATCACGATAGTGAAAATTTCGGACTCTATGTCCCGTGATTTTTCTCCCTCGTTTCATAGGGAGTTTTCCACGTAAAAATTGTATCTTTCTTGATTGTGATTGTTCATTATGTGCTTGGTATCGTCTATCACGTATTTTCTCGCGGTTTAAACAATCTTTTAAATCTAACACAGCGCCCACAGCCCTTGGTGCCCAACACCCTAACACCTTGGTGATTTCTTCATCCTTGATATTTCCACCCTTTCCAGTGTCTTCTCACACCCATCACAGCATGCACAGCATGCATATATATATTGATCTGCCTAGAGACCTTCAAGTAATAGGCAGGTTATATATGGACAAACGCCTGCCACCTACTCTATATCCTGCCAACAATTTTATCCACTAACTCTGCAACCTATCACCCGCCTAGACAGCGCACGCACTATAGGTTTGCGATATACTCTGTATGGCCAACTGACTACAAATTGCTACCAGCTGTCCACGACATTTTCGGTCATTGTTGCATCCAAGTTCTTGGACCACTGTGCCCTTTGCCATTGTAGAGTCCTCTAGAGTTCCTTAGTTTTTAGGCAGTAACAACGACCTTGGACGTCCGTGGGCTCCGTCCGCATGCTCCGCCTGCACGCCTATTGTGCTCCTTGGCCGGTCAACGCCTTGACCGGCCAATTTTGCCTTAAGAAAAACCGCGCGCCTTCCTCTTTGCATTCTTGGCTGGTCAACTTGTTGACTGACCTTTTTCCACCAACGCTGGTCAACACGTTGACAAACATTTTTCACAAAGAACTTCCTTGCTCTTTAGTTGTCTACTTTTTGGTTCCCCGGCTTTTCTGGCTTCCTTGGCTTTATGGCTAGTCAACTCGTTGACTGGCCATTTGCCACTTTGCCACGGAACTTTTGCGTGCTTTTTTCGCCGCTTTTCAAGGCCATTTGCCACTTTGCCAGGGAACTTTTGCGTGCCTTTTCCGCCGCTTCTCAACTTCTCTCGGCCGCACTCCATCAGTCGGTCAACAAAGTTAACCGGCACTTTGGACAAAGACTTCCTCACGCTTTTGTCACCGACTGCCTGTTTCAGCCGGTCAACTCTATTGACCAGCAGTTTTGCCTTGGCAGTTCCTTTTTTCGGATTTCTATGGCATCATTTGCTCTCCCAAAATTCATTGACAACAAATCAATTTGTTGGATTACCTATAAGGGAATGACCAAATCTAACACATTCATTAATAAATATTAACTTTCAATCATATGAACTTTCCCATGGATTGTTCGCACTAGGTGAGTCAAGGTTCATTTTTCATCTTTGTTTGTTGCCCACCAGGTGTTTGACAAATTGTCTAACTGATGTATTAGCTGCTGCAGTTGCTAAAAGAATAAGCTTTGGAAGTTGGAGCCCATTAGTCTCCCTACCCTAGTTGCCTTTCTCACAATAAATCACACAAATTTTACAAACAATTTAAAAATATAAATATTTTTAAATAAAAAAATCATGAAACCTTTTATTTAATAATTATCACTAATAGATTTAATATGTCCTCTGAGCTTTGTCCTTTATAACGCAACACAAGTGTGAAAATTGGTTATTACTAATCTTAAATATATTGGTTATATAGAATAATGTGAATATACAAATCCTAACTTTGAATAATAAAAGATAATAGAAATAAAAATAATCAATAATATATTTTTTATAATAGTTAGAAAACATATCTAAAGTTAGCAAAAATATTTGTTACGTTCCGAGCCCAATATCAGATTATTTTATTCCTTTATTTATATTTATCTTAATCTCGGTAGATATTTTAATTTTATTTTATCTGTAAGATTCAAAATTTAATTAATTATTTTTTTAATCAATTTTAACTCAGATCGATATTGAGACGTGAATTTAAATTTAACATGGTTAAACCGCAAGAAAATAATATAAAAATTTAACCACATGGCCCAAATGTCATGCTCGGAAGTGATTTTGAATATTGATAATTATTTGATATCAAATCATACTTAAAAGAATATATATCAATTAAAATCAGAATATTAGGCCGTAAGCTTAACTGAAAAACTGATCAACTAAAACATATCATTCATCATCATCATTGGTCATATACAATCACAAGACGAAATAACTAAAAATATCAACTAACATTAACAATGTTATTCCAACCGAAATACAGAAAAAACATAATTTATTTACAATTCTAAACTATTAAATTTCAATAAAATATTAAAGTACTCTTACATCCTAAAAGCTAACTTCCAAATGGCAAATTTCTCGAATTGATCTCTTATAAATAATTCGAATCCTCTAACCTAAAAAGCTAGTAATGACAAAGGCAAGAATGTGCCTAATACTCAACGAGATATGTGTGCGTGTGTGTGCAAATAAATGCCAATGAAGTATATTGAAATTATATTATGATAAAAAATTTAAAATATCGATAATATTGTTTTTTAATAAATTATACAAAAGCTAAATTTTAATAATTATTTATGCTAAAATCTGTATAATAATATAATTCATACCAATACTCGTATATTCATTGCTAAATATATTAGATTGTGTAAATATATAAAATATGCTAAAGTCATACCAACATACAAAAAGACTAAAGATTAATAATAATTTCACTAATAATGGATAAATATTAAAGAACATATTATGATTATTTTACATAGCTAAAAGTTACATGTTAAAGTCATGCCAACATACAAATTCTGACAGGCTTTGTTAGTGTCGGAAAAATCGATACACATCTGCCATTTTTGTTTCTTTTCTTCACCAGGACGACGTTAGCGAGCCAGTTCGGGTACTGGACTTCTTCGATGAAGCCGACGTCCAACAACTTCCTTACTTCCTCTAGGATGGCGACCAACTTTTCTACCGAGTGGTTTATCCGCTTCTGCCTAACGGGTTTGCAGTCCGAATCGAGGCTTACCTTGTGGACCATCACTCCAGTTGGAATCTCAGGCATGTCAGTGGGACTCCACGCGAAGATGTGAGCGTTCTACCGTAAGAACGTGATTAGCTCATCGTGTAGTGTTCTAGTGAGTGAGCCGTCGATCTGTACTCACTTTTTTGAATCCTCTGGGATTAGTGGGATCAAGTCAGTTGTCTTAGCAGATTGTGCCTATTGCAGGATTGTTTCGTCTCGATGGTCGAGTTTTCTTGCTGACCTAGTGCTGCTGCTAGGAGAGATTTGGGACATGTAATATGTCCGCCCAGTAACCTGGTCACCCAACACTTCGCCCACAATGTATGGCGTCGAAAATTTCATATTGAGGTGCAGTATCGAAGTGACGGCTTCGAATACTATTAGGCATGGGCGGCCTAGTATAGCATTGTATATGGAGGGCAGGTAGACTACCAAGAAGGTGAGTATATGACTGGCCATTTTCAGATATGTGCCCAGAGTGACCTCTAATTGGATTGTCCATTGGACAAGTACTAGCTCGTTATCAATGCTGTATAACGAACCTTCGGTAGGTTTTAATTGACTCTTTTTTAAACTCAATTTAAAAAATGTATCAATGTAGAGCAAGTCACGTGAACTTTTATTATCAATGAATAATCGTTTCAACTATAGTCAATACTACCATTTGAAACGAGTGTGGATACAATAAGAGGATCTACATGGGGGGAAAGTACATGTGCTAAGTCATTGTTACTAAAACTAAGGATACTGTCTACGGTGCGTTGCTTCTTCCTCCCAGTCACTGCTCCCTGTCGTCCGTCGGGTTCTTAGCCGGCCAAGTGGTGATCATATTGACTACTCCTACCGCAACCTGATTTCGTGGAGGGTAAGGCTCTCGTCTTTCTCCGCCTGCAATGCCAGAGCTCTTGACGAACCTGATGAGATGGCCCCTCCGGATAAGCTCTTCTATCTCCCGCTGAAGAGTCTTACAGTCCTCCGTGAAGTGTCTGAGAAATTGATAGAAATCACAGTACTTAGCCAGATTTGTAGGTTCTGGAGTGGTGATCATCTTTCCCTCTTCTCGGAACGAGTGTGGCTGTTTGGTCCGCTCGGGATGCTTAGCCTCGTTGACTTCTTCTGCCACCGCGTTGGCTTAGGTGATAGATTCCTCCTCCCAAAAGGTTTGTAGGTTATTATGTGCCAGGTGTCTGAAGAAGTCCTCATAAGTTAGTTCGGAGATGAAACTACCCAGCTTTATCTCCTCCGTGAGCCTGGGAATCCACCTGGCCTCCACTACGAATCGATCCAGGAATTTTCGTGGATTCTCTCCCTACTTCTGTTTGATGTAAGAGAGATACCAAGGCTGCTTCTCTTTCCAGCGACTGGAGACGTACTAGGCCAAGAAGAGGTTGGTCAGCTCCTTGAATTTTTTGATCGAGTCTGAAGGGAGGTGGTAGAAACATATACGAGCGTATCCCTTTAAGGTGAGTGGGAAGTAGCGGCACATTGATGCGTCCTCTAACCCTTGCAAACTCAGATGGGTGTGAAAATGATTGGGATGATCCACTAGATCAGCGTTTTCATCGTAAGAGTCAAGGGGAGGCATCTTGAACTTGGCTGGCATCGGACAGCTCAAGATCTCTGCTATAAAAGGAGATCTATCCAGATCGACAGCATGTTTGTCGTCCTTAAAAATGCGGTTTCAGATCTTCTCTAACTTGGGATCTGTTCGAGTAGCGTTGGTTGATCTCTTGGAGTTAAGATATGCCCTTAACTCCGTTCTTTTCCTGGTTTGGCCAGTAGCCGGTCGGTTATTACTGCAAGTAGATCTAATGACCCGGGAGACCCCTTCCTAGGCCTAAGTCCTAGTCTCCGCCCGAGAGTATCAGGGGTTATTTATTTTGGATTTTCTTCCAGAGTCATGCTCCCCAAACGCTCTTCAAGTCTAGGCCAGCTTGGAGCATGTGAGGACTCAAGCGTCTAGAGGTTGGCTAGCTTTCTGGGTTTTTAGGCCGGCTTCTTCTTCCTCTGTCTTCCTCTCCTAGAGGTTGTGTAGGGGCTACCGTGGTTAGAGCCCCCTGCTGAGAGTGCTCATGGTGGGAGTAAAGTATCTGAAGCATTTTGTTAGTATTTTGTATATACTCTACTAAATGCTGAAAGAAAGGTGCTGGCACCCGATTGATCGTTCTGTTGACCATGGCACTAGCAGCGTGGTCTGGTCAAGAGAGGTCACGTCTCTAGCGGGTTCGCTAGCTTGCGCTCTCGTGTTCACCATTTTGATTAGTTTGGAATGTGAGAATGAGAAAGATTTTTGGGAAAGCATGGTAGGATTTTTGTAAGTGTTTCCCACAGACGGCACCAATGATACACCCCTAGATCCAAGTTTCAAACAGATTTGAACGACTTGATTGTTTGGATCTAGCTCCGTTCACCGAGTCTGGACCCTACACATCACTACAACAAATAAGAGGTCAGGTGTCAGCGGAATGTTATCCCACCGAAAATACTCCGATACTCAAGTCAGAAATCGGCCTTCGAATTTTAAGAAAGGAAAAGAAAATGAGAGTAAAGAAAGAAGATAGGGAGAATTCGAGGTGAGTGTTTGGTTTCAAACGTGAGAGGCATTCTAGTGGCTCGTGAGGAGCACAGTGTCTCAACCCCATGTTCACAAGGAACGTAGAGAAAGGGGGCGAGTGTGAGTTCTGTAAGCATGAGAGTTTGAAGAACTGTCTGAGCACTATAAAAGCCTTAGAAGATAAATGTGTCTCTAAAATCTGAGTAACGAGCATACAATTACATCAGTGAGTATTTGTAGGCTTAGAAGTGAGCATACACTGGGGTGGATACTCCATGGGCTTTTATAGATGAAGTGTCAGGCGACCTTACTTGGGTAGGAAGGCATAATCCCTACACTCTGTTGGGGGACCTTTCTCGGCAGGAAGGCTTGATTTTAGCAATCGGTTGGGATTGCTTCCTTTTTTGGCAGGCAAAGGCTCTCAAGATTTCTTGCCTTCCTTCTGCATCCTGTTATCGTTAGGGTTTACAGTGAGTAGGAAGAGAGAATCTAGCACTTTTCTTTTTGAACGTGCACTGAATCTGCTGGTGATCATTACAGTGCAGATTGTCTTCTGAAAATGCGTAAAATTAGGGAAGAGAACCGTTGCTGGTCGTGTACGGAGGTATGGACCCAATTGGGCTTGGCCCACTTGAGGCTTGCTTTCTTGAGCCGGCCTATTGTAACACTTTCGGTTAATAAAAATGTTGACCATCTCATGAGAGTCTGTTAGCCGCCCAATTTGACTTCTCATCTGATTAACGTTTGGTGTTGACCGTCCCGACACTCATATGGGCATTCGTGGACCTGGGTCGTTTCTCTTATTAGGCCAGCCCACTATGAGCGTACCCATCAAGAATATTATTATAGAAATTCAACACTTAAATTTAATTTATATAAATTTCATGCACGTGTTTCAAAACAGTTTATAAAATAAGAAAATGATTTCATACATACAAAGTTTAAAATAATTTAAGTATAAAATTAAAATATATATAAGTATTTAAAATAAAAAATATTTAAAAAGATTAAGAATTAATAGTAATTAAAGGAAGAGAATATTTCAATACACTTATCTTACTAGATTTTTAGCAAAAGATCTTTAATTTCTCCTTAAATATCCATTCTTCTACTTTCATTCTCTTCTCGTCTCTTCTTTCCTATTCTCTTTCTTCTTCTTCTCCTTCTCTCAAACTCCAGTAGAAATGATTTAAAATAGGCTGATGGGTCTCTTTATAGAAAATTGACGCATAATCGTCGATTAGGCACAAATTAGGCATTGCGACACAAACCGCACATCACACAAGCGTCTCTCATGTGTACATCAAGTGCCACCATTCTATTATAAATACATATGAGTGTCAATTGAACACATATTGGGTGTGATATTTTATTTAAAATACGCATAAATACCCCAAATGCGTTCGTTAGACGTACCCTTACTGTCAAAAATACATGCTTGTATGGGGTAGATGTACTTTAGACTCTACCAGGCCAAAGTAAATTTGGCTTGAATTTAATTTTTTGACTTAAAATCTCACTAATCTTAAAAATTTATCAATTTAATTAATTTAATTTTTATTAAAGTATTCTTATGAAATTTATATCTTATAAATATTTATATATATATTTTTTTAATTTTTAAATATATAAGTTTGTGGCCATTTAAGAGCCACTAACGCTCCATCCTCATTCAATACAATGGAGTTCCCCTTGTTCCATGGCCGTTAGTTACTATCAAGCAGCTTCTTCCTGAACTTGACTGCTTCTAGCATCCATGGTATTTTCAGTTAGACCCAGCCATTTATGGGACAGCCCTTATCGTTTTCCAAATGGCTTAATTCTCATATTCATTCAATGACTAGTATTAAAAATTAAAAAATAAATAATAAAAATTATATCAAATAATTTAAATAATTATTCCATCTCTACTATTTATTTTTAATTTTTAATTTTCATTACTAGACAGACCTGAAAGCTGATCACTAAAATGACCATAACAATACTCATTTAATAGCATTAAGAGGTAACACTCCTACACAAAGCACCGGGTTAACATTGATGCTATCGGTCATAACTGAAGGGATTGCCCGAGCATAACTGTAAAATTATCACTGTATGGTTAGACGTCTATAAATTTTTTTTATTATAAATAATATTGTTGGGTCCCAATATAAGAGCCCATAAAACACGGCCCAAAGGAAAGGCCCAGGTAAAAAGCCCAGAAATGTGTCTGCGAACCAAGAGGGCTAGACGGCCTAAGAGGCCCAAAACACAGGCTAGTGTCCCAAAAACCAAATCTACGACAAAGGTCCGAGAGGTCCCTTTAACCAAAAGGAGCTTGAGGACATCATGGATCTAGGTACGAAGGCCAGAAGCAGAAGCCCGAGAACCCCAAGAGTACCAACAGGTTTCAGATCAGTCTGAGGAGTCAAGAAGAGACCCGAGGACCTCCTCGAGGGATCAAAGATCCTCCAAAAGACAGTTGATATCCGAGAGCTGCCTTGTCCAACGAGTCCGCGAGCTCACAAGGAAACAAGACACGCTGCGCAAGGACGAGGACTATCTCATACACGACCGAGAGCGCCAACTAAGCAACTTCGTCGATTTCCAAGGAACCTGCAACCACTGCAAGACGCCGTCTCCACAGAGCACGCCTAGTCAAATCAAGACTGACGCCTAAACTCTGCACGCCTGACATGCTCAGGCCCTACCAGCGGCATGCTATCCCGCACACGCCAACAGCTTTGGACGTGACCAATGGGGTAGTGGTAGCCTTTCGTCTACCCGCCAGCTGCCACGTGTCTTCTCCCCAACGGCACGATTTTTTCTATAAATACCCAGCGAAATCCCTTTCCAAAATGCCCCCTTTTTCCAACTCATCCTAGACTGAAAGGAAAAAGACTTCAACTCTCTATCGGCTCCTCTCTTCCTCTCTTCCTAACAGGAAGGAACAAAATAGCGACAAAGCTTCCCAACGAGAGAACTTCCTAAAGAGAGAAATACAAAACAAGAGATAAGGAAGGAATCCACCCTAAAAGCTTGTACTTTGTAAAGACTTTTACCTAATAGTGAAACATTTCTAAAGGCCCAGAGCCTCGTGATTTTTCCTCCTCATTTAAGGGGAAGCTTTCCACGTAAACCCGATTTTCATCTTTCCTTTTCCACGTCTTACACTCATAAACACTTGTGTGGCACGTGGTCCCCGAGATCCGAAACGCAACATTGACGCCGTCTGTGGGAACCGTGAAAAAAGGCTCACAAACTTCCCACCGTCACAGAACAACCAGTGCTCCAAAGATGGTGAGCGGACAAGATAGCACGTCCACCCGGGAGGTGGAACACTTCGACAGGTGCCTCCCATCAGGCGGCAGGATGAGTGGTGGCCCCGGTACTAGCGTGCGCAAGCTAGTGCAGAGGGTGGACAGCCTTTCAAGAGCTATCCATACCCTCCACAAGAGGGTAAACGAGCAGTCTAGGGAAGCACACCCCAAAAGCCCGCGGCCAGCAGCGCCCCAAAGGCGATAAGCAGCGCAAGCTCCTGGCGAGTTGAGAGACTACCTCAACAGAAAGAAGTCCATGAGCCAGCCCCGACGAAGAATGTGCTCAAGAGGCTCTGGAAAATGGTCTTCGGACCCAAAACTGACAAAACGAGCCAGCCGGGAGGACGAGAAGACCCCCTGCCCCCGAGGACAGGGAAGGAAAAAGAAGGGTTGGAGCCCAGCTAAAGACCCACGGACCGTCCGGGCAAAATGAGCCCGAACGGACGGTCCTTGGAGGAGACGGGCCATCAGGCCCACTTACCCTTACTGAGTCCCTCACCAACATCCTGAGGTAAATCAAGGACGAAGAGTTCTTGAGATGGCCCAAGGCATTGAAGAACCCAGAAGGGGGCGACCAGTGGGAATACTGCTATTCCCACTGCAGCCGCGGACATGACACCAAAGACTGTAGAAAGCTCCAGGCGGAGATCGAGCAGTTGGTAATGGAAGGTTATCTCGGCCACTTCCTGCCACGACCCGAGCATGGCCCCGGAGCAGTAGGACGCAGCTGGTCACGCCGCTCAAAGGGCAAAGTTATGATGGGCGCAGAGCACGCCTGACCACCTACTGGGGGCGCCAATTCCGCTGAGGCCAGCACTGAGCATAATTGTCAAAAGGCCATGGTTGGCAAAGGAGCCGCCAGAGAGGTGCCAAGACTCGAGCGTACGGACTGATGTAACGTGAGGATTCAAAAGGGCCCTGGAGGCCACGCAATGTAACACGTATACATCAATGAAAACGTCCCTCCATTATGTCTATTATGAAGTATTCTCATGCTCCCTCATCAACAACAAAGCAACTCACAACTCAAAGCTAAAAACTCGGTTGTGCCCGAGCGGCCCTAGAGGTCGAACTTTAAAAACTCGGCTGTGCACGAACCGCCCAAGAGGTCAAACTCCAAAAACTCGGCTGTGCCCGAGCGGCCCCAGAGGTCGAACTCCAAAAACTCGGCCGTGCCCGAGCGGCCCCAGAGGTCAAACTCTAAAAACTCGGCTGTGCCTGAGCGACCCCAGAGGTCAAACTCTAAAAACTCGGCCGTGCCCGAGCGGCCCTAGAGGTCGAACTCCAAA
This sequence comes from Nepenthes gracilis, assembly GCA_033239525.1. NCBI lineage: Eukaryota > Viridiplantae > Streptophyta > Magnoliopsida > Caryophyllales > Nepenthaceae > Nepenthes > Nepenthes gracilis. The sequence continues at coordinate 19,058,441 of BSYO01000007.1, forward strand.
AACTCGGCCGTGCCCGAGCAGCCCCATAGGTCGAACTCCCAAAACTCGGCTGTGCCTGAGCGGCCCCAGAGGCCGAACTCCAAAAACTCGGCCGTGCCCGAGCGGCCCCAGAGGTCGAACTCTAAAAACTCGGCCGTGCCCGAGCGCCCCCAGAGGTCGAACTCTAAAAACTCGGCCGTGCCCGAGCGGCCCCAGAGGTCGAACTCTAAAAACTCGGCCATGCTCGAGCGGTCCTAGAGGTCCAACTCTAAAAACTTGGCTGTACCCGAGCGACCGCAGAGGTCGAACCTCAAGAACTTGATTCCCTCTGAGCGGCCCCAGAGGTCGAACCTCAAGAACTCGATTCCCTCCGAGCGGCCCCAGAGGTCGAATTTGGATGACTACATCCAACACCAAGAAACCCGAGATGTTCAAAGGCTAGAGAATCCTAGAAGGATCGCATGCTTAAAGCTAAGAGCAAGGCGCTGTGCATCGCGTCGCAAAAAAAAAAAAAAAAAAAAGAGAAGAAGAGCAACACTTGTACAAACAGGACAGAAGCCCGATTCCGAAAGGACAAGTTTTATTCATAAAGATGAATTTGTGTACAATGTTGTAACAAAGCAAGAAAAGAGACAAAATGTCGAGGGGGCCCCTCTTGGCTCCCTTCTCCTTGAGCCCATTGAGCTCCAGAAGGCCCTGCCAGGTTCCGCCGAACTGACTCCTCGGGTGTAAGAGGTTCACCTTCAAGCCCTGCCCGAGGAAGCCCAAGGGAAGGCCTCCCAGCAACACCGTATAAGTCTCCTGCACTTAAAGCACTGGCATTCCTAGGATCGAGGACGGCCACAGGAAACCGTGGACGGATCAGTCGCAGCACTCGACGGCACATGCGAATGCCCTCCCAGTACTTACTGTCCAATATTGGTGCCATCTCCGCAATCTACACGGACGTCCTCAACTTCTCCTCCTGGTAAAGGACCCTGTCCCGGAGGAGGTCTTGCTGAAGCTGCAAAAACTTGACGGTGTCCTCCAAAGAGGTAATCTTCCCCTTTGCTTCAACCAGCTCCACTTCAGCCCGTTGTGCAGCTTCCCGAGCGGCCCTCAACGACTCCATTTTCGAGCAGGACTGGGCGACCTCTCCCACCAGCTCACTAAGGTCTCCAATCAGACCCTAGAGCTGCAAATAGAAAAGCACGTCAAGACACAGGCAATCGGATCTAAGGCGAGAGAAGAAACGATGGGTTACCTTAGAGACAAGAGGGTCATGCCCTGGACCACGCTCCCCAGGGGCCTCGGACTCCTGTGGGTCACTCTCAGGCGCCGCAGGTGCCTCCTCGGGTACAAGCTCCGCAGCTATAAAAGGCACTAAGGACCCTACCCCAACGTCAACGTCCCTAGGAAGCTCAGACGGCTGATCAGCTTGGACTGCAATGGGATGCTGAGAAGGATCAAGGGACATCAGGTCAACGACGCCGAACTCCTCAGCCTCCACCACCTCTCGGACCGTCTCAGCCATCGTTCCCCCCTCAACGTCCACGACGGAGTTCCCGCCTCCTATGTCCTCGGAAGGGTGATCAATCCTGTCCGAGACGTCACTAGACAAATCAACGGGAACTCTGGTAACAGGATCATCACTGGGAGGCTGGACATCCGGGAGCTCCACAATTTGCACGATCGCCCCCGAGGACTCAGTAAGAGGATCAGCTGCGGAGACAGGGGCGAGGCCTTTAGTCCCCGAGGACGCTGGTAAAGAACCAGTCCTCGACCTCTTAAACAGAGGGACAATCACATCATCATCACCCAAATCATCGATGTTGAAATCATCATCATCATCATCATCGCAGGAGGGGACCTCAACAACGGCCGCTGGACATTTCGAACTCCCGGCCGGAAGGCTCTTTTCTAACCGGTCAGCAGGCCCCTCAATCCTCAATGGCTCTGCCCTCCTCCTCGGCCTCTTTTTCTTGGATTTCTCGGGAGGAGCGGCGGCAGAGGCCTCGGCCCGTGGTCCCCACTTGGCCTCCTCAAAATTCTCGGACGACAACTAGATATTGCGTCTTTTAGGTGAAAGCCCCCGAGATTGGTTAGCACCAGGTCCGTGAACTCCTTCACACACTCTCTATCCTCCTTTGAAGGATCAGAGTTATACTGGCTGGCCACTTTCCCCCAGCCAATAGGGACGGCCCAATGCTCATGAACGCCAAGGAAGAAGAACTTATCCTTACACCGCTTTGTAGAGTTCGGGTTCCCCCCGCACATCAAGGAAAAGTCCGGGCGGGGAGTCATGGTAATCAAGTCAAGGTTATGTGTGAAGCGAAATATAATCTTGACCGTAGTAACGTTCAAGAGCATCTTACGGCACCGAAAGAAAATGCACAGAGACACCAAATACCTTACTGTATTCGGCTGGAGCCTGGCAAAGGAGACTCCAAGTGCCCTCATGATGTCGTAAAACTCCTCTAGCACAAGAAACCATAGCCCACCTTTGAGGTGAACTTCGTAGACGGTGATGAAGCCATCCTAAGGACACCACGCCCTATCATGCTACTCCGAGATCATCATGGCCACGGACTCAGAGATCCGATATCGTGCTCGAATCTCCTTGAGACTATCGAGCATCATCGTGGAGGCAATGTCCCTCACTCTTGGCGCCATGGACGTCGAAAAAGCAAAGACAAAAGAACAGAGAAAATTTCAACAAGAGAAGGGCAAAGGTCTCGACACTTAGAGACAAAGGTGGAAAGCAAACGCAGAAATGGAGAGTCGGGACGAGAAGGCCTTTAAATACTCCTGAAATTCAAAAAAGGCGCACTCATTACCCTTACCACGCGTCGCCCAGCAGCTCGTCACAGGAAAATGATGGCCTTTCCATCCCAAGACGCCTGTCAGCGCGTCACTTCAGCATTTAATGCCCTGCAGAATCACAAACGGCAGCGTTGGAAAGGTCTCAGACTCAGAAGAAGTCTTGGGACAATCCTCCACCAAGCCTAGCGCCACGTTGGTCTCGAGGACACATATTCACTCGAACTACCGCTGCAAAAGGCCAAGGTCAGAACGCGGACTGTCATACTCTTGCCTGCCCAGGAACGTCCCTTTCAAGTTACAACACGTGCACGGATAAACCAGAGCAAGAAGAAATTAACCTCCCAGGAGGAGCAACGACTTCATGCCAAACAGTCGAGAATCTCGAACCCTTTGGCATGAGGAGCTAAGTTGGGTCCCAATATTAGGGCCCATAAAACACGGCCCAAAGGAAACGCCCAGGTAAAAAGCCCAGAAATGTGTCCGCAAACCAAGAGGGCTGGACGGCCCAAGATGCTCAAAACACAGGCTAGTGTCCCAAAAGCCAAAGCTACGACAAAGGTTCGAGAGGTCCCTTTAACCAAAAAGAGCTCGAGGACATCATGGATCCAGGTACGAAGGCCAGAAGTAGAAGCCTGAGAACCCCAGGAGTACCAACAGGCCTCAGATCAGTCTGAGGAGTCAAGAAGAGACCTGAGGACCCTCCATGAATGATCAAAGATCCTCAAAAGGACAGTTGATACCGAGAGCTGCCTTGTCCAACGAGTCCGCGAGCTCACAAGGAAACAAGGCACGCCGCGCAAGGACGAGGACTATCTCATACACGGTCGAGAGCGCCAACTAAGCAACTTCGTCGATTTTCAAGGAACCTGCAACTACTGCAAGACGCCATCTTCACAGAGCACGCCTAGTCAAATCAAGACTGACACCTAGACTCTGCACACCTAACATGCTCAGGCCCTACCAGTGCCACCAGCGGCGTGCTATCCCGCACACACCAGCAGCTTTGGACCTAGCCAATGGGGCAATGGTAGCCTCTCAGCCACCCGCCGGCTGCCACATGTCTTCTCCCCAACGGCACGATTTTTCCTATAAATACCCAGCGAAATCCCTTTCCAAAATGCCCCCTTTTTCCAACTCATCCCAGACTGAAAGGAAAAAGACTTCAACTCTCTCTCGGCTCCTCTCTTCCTAACAGGAAAGAACAAAAGAGCGACAAAACTTCCCAACGAGAGAACTTCCTAAGGAGAGAAATACAAAATAAGAGATAAGGAAGGAATCCACCCTAAAAGCTTGTACTTTATACAGACTTTCATCTAATAGTGAAGTATTTCTAAAGGCCCAGAATCTCGTTGTTTTTTCTCTTCATTTAAGGGGAAGCTTTCCGTGTAAACCCGGTTTTCATCTCTCATTTTCCATATCTTACACTCACAAACACTTGTATTGCACGTGGTCCCCAAGATCCGAAACACAACAAATATCTTTCATAATATAAATTAAACATAGTCTAATCTCTTTTAGACATTGCATATTACAAAAATTTTTTTATATCAAACCATTATTTTTATTTGTTGTAATCCCAATGAAGTCTCTCATCCAATAATAACAAGAAGCAACAGCTAAAAAGTCGTCTGCCTACCGTTGGCTCCTACTAGGCACCAAAGTTAAAAAGAAAACGTATTGTTATAATTCTTCTAAATATGATTATTTTAAAATTTTTTATTAGTTAATATTATTTTAAAAGTGTTAGAAATAAAATTGGAGTTAATATTTTAATATATTATATTGTAAGGATTGATTTTGACATGGAAAGGGTTTTGAAACTTTACGATGGAGGTGGTCACCTCCATTAGAAAGTTTTGAAGGAAAAATTTAATGTGGGTGCTTTTGATCTTGAAAATTACATTTGAAAATGTTAAGTGTTGTCGTTAAGGTAACTTCTTCTAAAATATAAATCCATTTTTTAATGGGTGCTTTTGATATTGAAAAGTACATTTGAAAATGTTAAGTTTCGTCATTAAGATGACTTATTCTACTATATAAAGCCAATTTTTAATGGGTGCTTTTGATCTTGAAAAGAACATTTAAAGATGTTTAGTTTCGTCGTTAAGTTGACTTCTTCTAAGATATAAATCAAAATTTTAAGTCACTAATGTGATTTAGGTGGTTTGGTGGACCGTTATGACTCATCTATTCCCAAGAATTCATACATATTATTTACTTTGAAAATGACGGTGGATTTCTATTCTAGTTATCCCATCGTACGGGTTTGTCTTTAAAAGGACACCTTAAAAAGAGAATGAAGTATTTATACTTATAAGTAAGATACTATCACTTTGCTCCATATATATATAGTGTTAAATTATAGGTCACTTTCATATAAGTTCATACTCATTTAACGTGTTATTTGGTAGTTTGGATGAGAACACATAAGTCCTATACTAATACGAAAGATTGGAGTGTTTACGCGAGCAAAATGCACAACAAAAGCTCAAAACGACAAAAACAGTATATTCATGCTTGAACCGTGCCAACGAGCCCCTGAAGCACCAAATTCAGTAGGGGCGCACTCGAGTGCACCTGAAGCGGCAAACCCAATGGTTTTGGCACTTGAGACACACTTGATGGGCGCTCATTGGTTCGCAGTATACAAATACACTTACGCGTTTTAGGGCAAACTACTTGTAATTTTGAAACCTTGAGAATGCCAACTTTGAGAGGAAAAAAAAAGAAAATAGAAAAGAGAAAGATTCAAATATCCAATTGAGTTTTGAATTATGTTCCAATCTCCGCTGATTTCGGGTACGCCATTCTTGAAATTTCAATCTCCGCTGATTTTGGGTACATCATTCTTGAAATTAAAAAGAATATTTACCGATTTTATTTCTTTTCTTTCGTATTGTATTCTCTACTATTTGAGTTTATTTATAATACGGTATTGTATCTTTATATTTAATAATTTGTGTAACTAAACTTATTATATAATTGAGATATTTTTGGTCGTATCATTATGTAGTTTTTCTCTCTCATTCTAAAAAGAATTTTCTACGTAAAATCGTGTATTCAATATTTGTGATTGTTATTATTTACTCATTACATGTTATCTAGTATTCCCTCACTATTTAAATAAGTGAGTCAAATCCCAACATATGGGACAATCCACCCCTACAATATAAAGATTTGTAAAATCCCTAACTATGTCAAAATCACTTTTAAAATGCTCTCGAATAAAATCTGAATTGAAAAGTATTTTTTTTTAGAAAATTTAGAGCAACCCATTGAAAAATCCCATCAACTTTTTAGAAATGTTTATTTTTGCCTTTAGTTAGGTCATTATTAAAATCAAACAGTTTTACTAAAAAATTTTATAAGGTATAATCGAAATATACAACTCTTATAGACAAGCAATGTCAAAAGATTAACCATAATTAATTTTTGGGTGGGATATGTCACCTATAAAAATGATAACTTTAGTCTAGATTATAAACTTTTTTCATAAATATATATTTTATTTTAAATAAATATCAAGTTTTAAATAACCATACAAATAAATAACATTTTTTATAATCAATAACTTTTTATATAGAGAGTGTCCATTTAAAATATTTATAACTAATATTTTTATCTACATATTATATATTTTTAAATATTTATTATTTATTTTTATACAAATATAAATTTTAATATGAACACTTAAAACTAATAGTGTTTTTAAACCAGTCCGAACGAACCCTATTTTAAGAACAGATATGAACTATTATGTTTTATAGCCTAGGTAAATATACCTAACTACTCTGACACGATTTAATTATCATAATATATTTTTTATGCCTAATTTAATTAGAGTTTAATTTTAATCAAATCTACTTAAAATTTGATTCATCTAATATTATATGTATTTATCTTAGGTCGTTATGATTAAATATCCCTTCTAATATGCTAACAATTGTATTGAGAAAGCTATATCCATTGTACCTTAGTTTGGCCCATAGGAGCTAAATTATTCTAACTTAGACAAGTTGATATTTTTTTAAAGATTATTTATTATATGCTTATATGTCATCACCAAAATGCCCTACATGTTGATATATGATAATGGTGACATTATATTATTCTTATACCTTGACAATTGACAGATAATAATTAAAATATATATATACAATCAATTTGTGTAACATCAACTACAGTGCTACAAATCATGTGGTACAGGGGTAAATCCGGAATTTTGTCAGGTTAATAGTTTTATAGTTTTAATATTTTAAATAAAATAAATTCAAATACCTATAATAAAAATAATTTGGTAACAAAAATGGTTAAATTTTAATCAATTTCTTAGATATAAATATGATACAATAACCAATAAATAAATTTTATATAATTAGTTAAAATATTTAAAAAAGTTTAATCATTAATAAGTTTATATGCAATTTTTTTTAGCTATATAAAATCTTTTTTAGGATAAGTTATAATACTCTAAAATTTTGCACTTATTTAGTATAATTGGAGACATTATAGCCCGAGGGATGATTAATATTGTAAAATTATATTATTGTGATGGATCTAATAAGTGATCAAATATACTTTAGAACATCTCTATGGCATACAGGTGTGTGCACGCATACATATATATTTTACAAAGGATGATTCGTTAACTTTTATGGGATTATTTATTTTAAATCTATTAAAATTATATATAATTGGGATATATTATTTAAGATTTTATTATGATTCTTCTAAATAAGATGTTTTCTTATCCTCACAAAAGTTAGGATTGTGATTTGATGATGGATTTGAAAGACCCACTTGTAGACACTTTATACCCAATCATTTCAGATAACGATTGTATCATTTTGCAGCTGTGCTAATACTTATTTTTAAATATCGTTGCTACTTTTTCTTCGAAAAAAAAAAATCATGACTTGTAGATTTTCTACCTTCACACAGCATTTTTCCATAAGGCTTCTGCCAATTGTGAAAAATTCTCCACTATCGCCTCTTGTAAGAGTTTAGGTTGTGTCTCAATCCCAATGTGACTAAATTAGATTCCACAGAATTAAGCAATACTTATTTCTCAAATACCGTTATTGCTTCTTCTTAAGAAAATGAAGTTCATGACCTGTAAATTTTCTACCTCTACACGACATTTCTCAATTAGGCTTTCACCCATTGTGAAAAATTCTCTACTACCACCTCCTGTAAGAGTTTAGGTTACGTCTCAATTCTAATGTAACTAAAATAGATTCCACTGAGTTAGCTGATACTTATTTCTCAAATACTGTCATTACTTTTTTTTCGAAAGAATAAGTTCATGAACTGTAAATTTTCTACCTCGACATGACATTTTTCCATGAGGCTTTTCGCCTATTGTGAAAAATTTTCTACTATCGCCTCCTGTATGAGTTTAGGTTGCGTCTCAGTCCAATGCGACTGAACTAGATTCCACAGAGTTAGTCGATACTTATTTTTCAGATACCGTCATTGCTTCTTCTTCGAAAAAATAAGTTCATGACTTGTAAATTTTCTACCTCTACATAGCATTTTTCCCATAGGCTTCCGCCCATTATAAAAAATTCTCCACTATCACATCCTGTAGGAGTTTAGGCTATGTCTCATTCCCAACATGCCTAAACTAGATTCCACAAATGACATAGAGGAAGAATAAATCAAATATTTTATTGGGATAATCGTATTTATTTAAACCCGTTTGGCTCACATTAAGATAAATATAAGTATAACAATAAATAATAACATGAAATGCACATCATGGTAAAAAAAAAAATAAGGGTACGTATTTTTTCAGATAAATCAATTATAATAAAATTTTTATTTTTTTTAATTAAAAAGTTCGAGAATAAAATTATAAAATGATCATATCTGTTAAGAAAATATAAAAAGTTTCTATTTGGAAATACCACAATGGAATTCTATAAACTTATGGGTTAAGAAAATTTAGATTAATTTATGGATAATGTGATGTTGTAATATTTTTAAGGAGAGTGGGTAGAGAAATTAACACTTTTTTAATATTCATTTATAATATTTATTTTCACATAATTTCTAACATTTTTTTAAACAATATTCATTTTTAATAATCCTTACTCTTATTGCAAGTCATACCCTCAAAATTTTATAAAATTATAAATATATAATTATATAATTTTAAATATAGTACAAATGCAAAATGCTTTTTATATATTTATGAAATATATAAATAAAAAAGAGAAAAACTAATTTTTTCAGTCTTTTGTTAATATAATAATGTGACAATAATTATATCATATTTAATATAAATAATATATATAAAGAATATAATTAATAATTCTCATATAAAAGACGCTTTTAGAATTTAAATAAAAAAAGAAATAAAATAAAATAAACGGGCAGTTGAAATTAACGGGGCAAAGGTCCATCCAAGCGAGTGCGCTGCCCTCACCCCTTAAAACAATAATTCCGGCTCACCGATCGTAATTGTCCTTGACCTCGATGGCCTCCGACGATCGCCATCACGACTCCGCCGAGAACGGTGACGCTGAAAACCACCACATCTCCAAGAAAACGAAGCTGACCTTAACCTCTCTGATCACCACCTCGGAAATTCTCTCTGAATTTTCCCACCATGACCCTACCGTGGCCCGCATCAACAATGGCAGCTTCGGCTGCTGCCCCGCCACCGTTCTCGCCGCTCAGCGCCGGTGGCAGTACCGCTTCCTCGCCCAGCCCGACCTCTTCTACATCCGCACCCTGCGCCCTGCCATCGACCACTCCCGCCTCCTGCTTCTTCCCCTCATCAACGCCTCCCACATCGACGAGATCTCCCTGGTCGACAACGCCACCACTGCCACAGCCATCGTCCTCCAGCACATCTCCCGCTCCTTCCACGAGAACCGATTCCAGAAGGGCGACGCCGCTGTCATGCTCCACTACGCCTACGGCGCCGTCAAGAAATCCGTCCAGGCCTACGTCTCGCGCGCCGGAGGGTACGTCATTGAGGTGTCGTTACCTTTCCCTGTCTATTCAAATGATGAGATTGTTGCTGAATTTCGGAATGCTTTGAATAAGGCGAAATTGGAAAATAGAAAAGTAAGGTTAGCTGTGATTGACCATATTACTTCAATGCCGTCGGTTGTCATACCTGTAAAAGAATTGGTTAAGATTTGTAGAGAAGAGGGTGTTGACCAGGTCTTCGTCGATGCTGCCCATGCTATTGGATGTACTCGGGTGGATGTGGAGGATATCGGGGCTGATTTTTACACTAGCAACTTGCATAAGTGGTTGTTTGCTCCTCCCTCGGTTGCTTTCTTGTACTGTCGAAAGGCATACGAGTTCGATGATGTCCACCATCCCGTTGTGTCGCATGAGTATGGTAAGGGATTGCCAGTAGAGAGCGCTTGGATTGGAACTAGGGATTATAGCTCACAATTGGTCGTTCCCGAGGTTTTGGATTTCATTAATAGATTTGAGGGAGGACTTGAGGGAATAATGAAGAGAAACCATGAGAAGGTGGTTGAGATGGGGGAGATGTTAGCAAATGTGTGGGGAACGCAAATTGGCTGTTCCCCAGATATGTGTTCAAGCATGATCATGGTAGGGTTGCCTACTTCTCTGGGAATTGAGAGTGAAAAGGATACACTGAATTTGAGGAATCATTTGAGGGAAAATTTTGGTGTGGAAGTCCCGATATACTATCGGCCACCTAAAGAAGGAGAGGTTAATGTTGTTACTGGGTATGCTCGAATTTCTCATCAGGTTTACAACACCATTGAAGATTATTACAAGTTCAGGGATGCTGTTAACCAACTTGTTCAAGATGGCTTTACCTGTGCGCTTCTCCTAGACTAAGTAGGTATGATTGTTACTAGTTCAGGGATGCTGTTACCTACTTATTACAAGTTTGGGGATGCTGTTAACCAACTTTTCAAGATGGATTTTAAAGCATCTGAAAAGTTTTGCAGGCTGGTTTTTTCTAACCTATTTATTTAAAGGTCAATGGATATTTAAGCGCATTACTACATTTATTTTAAAGTAGGATGGATATTCCATTCATTCTCCATTCAAGGGGAAGGGATGCAAATTGTGTATAGTTTTCTGATTCGGACTAGAGTAAGTGCTAATATTTTTCTTGGGTCTTTGAAGGAATATGGAGAGACTTTAATGGCAATGTTCTTTTAGTTTAGTTTTATTTTGTGGTATAATATGATGTATTTTACTGTTTTTGGCATAATTGCTTGCATTTTCATTGAAATTTTCTTATGGGAGGTTCCATTTCTTAGCATCTCAGTTGCATAAGAACATGAAGTTTTGTATCGCCAAGCATGCATTCATATACCTATTGTTCACACACACACACACATGAATACCTAAATTTTTGTGTATTTATATACATGTATTTTAATTGTTTTACAAGTGTACATTTTGATAGTAGCTTTTATATTGATGGAGTGCTTGTAAATGAAGAACTTTCTTATGGGGAGAGAAAATATAGAAAGCATTGTAGCAACAACGCAGTTGTGTTCTTTTTATTTGTTTGAGGGATGTGGTAGAAAACATAGCATTTTGTCCTTTTGATCATGTAAAAATAGGTTAAATGATTGTTAAATAAGTCCATGATGTTTGTAAATTTACTGGTTATTTTCTACAGTAATGACTATTTCCTCATACAGGTCCTGAAGGAGAGAGTACCTTCTATAACTTGGTATTAATAATTTCTCAAGACCCTGCTTTTAAAGAATCACTTTCTCTTTTATTGCGATTGTAGTTCCATTTATTTTCGTGTGCATTTCCCTGTTAAATGCTCTTTCTGTACCTCTTTTATGTGCAATGTTTGACCCGTTTAATTGGATGGTCATTACTTTATCTATTACCCATTTGTGTGAATTCTGCATTTCATACAAACAGATTTTGATGGCGTGTTTATCACTCCAGTATCGGGGAGTATCATGAAATTACACATTGGCATTTAGACAAAAAAAACTATTGTAAATATCATGCCAATTACAATGTCTTTTTTATGGGTCGGTGTGGTTGGGGGTGGGGGATGGACCTTTTAGCTTCTAACTATCTTTTTGGGGTGGGAGGAGGTGGGTTTCCAACATCTATCTTTTATTGTTGACTGAGACTCATGGTACCATATTAACCTACAAAAATGATCTCTTAGTGTACTTCAATCCCCCCTCTAGGAGAGGGTGTAGAAAAGAATTGCTGTAATCATTTAGATATCCTGAGTTAACCACAATCATAGTTACCATTGGGCTTTCATCATCTGATTTCTCAACCCTTCTCATGCATCACCAGCATTCCAACCATAGGGCTTTCATCATCTGATTTCTCAGCCCTTCTCACGCATCGCCTCCATCATCTGTTTATCTTGACCTTTCTTGGCATATTATTCAACTGTCACTGTTGAGTCTCAGCTTATAATTCTTCTTTGCTTATCCCAAAATTATGTAAACAACAAAAGTTTGGCAATGTGAAGAGCGAGGTAATGCTTAGCCTCCATGATCTACCACTTGACGGAACCCACTGACTAATTAGAGTTTTGGCTATATTTCTTGATAAACCCAACTGTGGAATTTTGGTGAGTCTAAATTCATCGAACTTACAGGTTCTATAATTGCTACAGAAAAATCTACATTTGATTCCAGGAGTTGTAGGAAGCTTGCCCGCCAAATGAAAATGCATCAGAGGATGGTGCTCGCCTTATAGTGGAACTTGCAGAGTAAATACTTATTGGAGACAAGGTGAAGATTTGATGCAACTATGCCACAACGTTAATTGACAGAAGCATTTGCTCTTGCTGCTGCAAGTTCAGTCTCCAGGCTCCGATTTTGTTAATGACCAATGGCTCACAAGTGCTTGCAACTCATTACCAAAGAACAGTTTAAATCCTAAAAGATGGCATAATTGAATTTCCTGCAAGTAAGTTTGATTGCAAGAAATTTGCCATCTGTTAATGGTGGTGAGAGATGGTGTTTTGGGGAGAGAGTAATTCTGACTGGAGGAGAGCATGGTGCATGATCTGTAAATTCATTTTAAATTTAGTGGGATATTTTTCCCCTTGAGGGGCTGCTAGATGGTGGTGAAGGTGGCAAATTATGGTGGCAATAAAGGGGAATGAGAAGTGCTTGTGGTTAAGGTGATTGTAAGTTGTACCTGGTATATTTTGAGGTTAAGGATAGAAATTTGGAAACAAAATTTGTTTTGCCCTAGTTTCACTTGTTAGTTTTTGGTTGCCTTTGTATGGTATAGAGAGAGGAGAGACATTGATAGTTTATAATTTGGAGAGAGGAAGAAGACAGGAGCCAAATCTATATTATTGTAACAAAAAAAAAAACCATCATTGTTCTTTTGCTATTTGGTGGACCCATTGTACAATAGCCTACTTCATTGCCTTTGATGTTCAAAACTATGGTATAACTTTCAATACTAAAGTAAGAAACTCACATTTTTCATGATAGAATACATTGAGGTCTGAACAATATTAATCTAAAGACACACTAGCCGATGAGACACTGGCATGCCACCAATCACGGGTATTCACAAAATACAAATAACTATTCACTTTTGACAGGGAGTAGATTCAGTTGAGATATCATACAGAAGCTGCTTACAACAGCAACAATGGATGTGGGTGAGTAGTTGTGTATACGGCAGCACACGCAGCATCCAATGTTGCTTTTGAATTTTGCATAGACTTTGAGTAGTGAGTTCACTTTACTCTTGTGCAAGCAGTAGGTGGATTCATGAATTTATGTTGGAACAATAAAGCATTGAAGATGAAAGAGAGATGTTCTCAGAAGCAATGAAGATGAATTCACTGTGGATTCATGAGCTAAAATTAGGTTTATTTTTTCAATTTTTTGGGAGGCTAAGGTGTGAAATTTTAGAAACTACCTCTACTTACATGTCAGTCATAACATGCATTTGAGAGTCTCCCAGACCCTCTTCAAAATACATCTTTCCAGTCTATCCACCCAAGGATTTCATGAAGAGGCAATTTTAGATACCTCTTCTAAATTAGTTGAGATTATGCTAAATGCATCTTTTCTGTGGCCAAGAAGCAGCAGCTTGAACCAAAGGAATTTGCTAATTTGAGGGCCCAGGATTTTAAGGATGTTAGTATTTTACATATAGTAACTTCTGAATCAGTAAATAGGTAGCTCTGGATGGTGGATATGCCACGCAAAGAATTATGGGCTTTTAGCTGTAGTGAATTACAGAATGAGTCTAGGCACAAGGTAAGGTTGTTTTATTGTGAATTTAAGGACATTGGTTGAAATCACAAAAATAACTTCAGCAATGCATGGGTAAGGTTACATACATCTAAGCTTCACAGACCCTGCATGTTGGAGTTTCATAAACTGAGCTGCCCACCTATAGCTGGATTGTTATTTCTTAAGGTTGAGCAAGGATTATGGATGAAAATATCGGTATCGTTATCAGCTGTGGTTATATTAATATTGAATATATTAGTATCGAAGATATTGAAAGAGAAAAAAAAATTAGAATTGTAAGTTAATAGAGTTGTATTAGCCTAATGTTGGGTATAATTGGAATATTGACTGACATATTACTGTATATCATTAATATGGTAACGTATTGCGATATTGTCGCAATATTGAGAACTATCACCCTGATATTGATATCTATTGACTGATATTTACATTAATTGCGAGGATATGTAGTTGTAGAAGTGGCTGTTAGGCTTCCCTGGAAAGGGAAAAAAAACATGCTTTTGATGTGTTTGTTCCTTATTTTGATGGTAAATCTAGAGTATTTGTTTGGGGATTTTAACCTATAAACAGATAAAAGATGTACATCTGGGTATGTCAACACATCCTCATTTCCAAAGACAAAAGCTCTCCCCTTTTCGTTTACTTGTGTATTTTGTTGGATTAAGTGGTTAGCTAATAATTTTCATAGTGATTCTGGTTTCAATTTTAGTGCATCTGGATATTATCTATCCAATTCAAATCGCTAGTCATAGAGTCTCGAAGTACTCATTCATTCATATACATTCTCTTAAGTTTTCTTGTTTCTTGTATACATTCACTGTGCATCATGACATGCTGAAACTCAAATTTGTAGCTTCCATCACCATCTCTAGTGAGCTTCTTGTCGTCCAATTTTTTTTAAAAAAAAAATTATTGAATGGTGTTTGTTGAACATGCAGGACTATGAATCACGCCCAGTAATAATGCCTTGACTCCCACTCTCTGAAGTCCGGGTATGAATTCTCTCATGTCCATTGGCTTGTGTGGAAAGTTTGGATCTGTTATTAGGTTGGCAAGGAGATCTTAGTAGTACAATCAGCCTTTCTTTCCTTCTTCAAAGAATAAACACCTCCAAGGCTTAAGTTTCATTTAGTAGGGTCAGATGCATGAATTTCACTTGATTTTTAGTATATTTAGTGCAAATATTACCTGCAATTTAAAGGAAACTCTAAAACATTTTTTACTGCCATATTTCAAGTTTTTTATGTCTATCTATTTATTTCTTTTCTCCAAGTATAACTATTTGGAGGTTTCATTATCTGTATAGTAGATTTCAGAGAGCTCTTTCCTCTCTGTCCTCTTCCAAATGATAGCCTTCATTATCAACATAAGGCCATGCCTGGAAACCAGTTGATGACATCTCTTCGGTGAATGTTGCCAAAAATATTTTGAATCCAAATCTTTAATTTCCCTTTCAGAACAGCAGGTTTCTTGTGGCCAAGAAGCATCCAGTTTACTACCCTCTTCCGCTCGTCCTTTCTTTGCTATGTGGGCAATGTCTTAATATGTATGGACATTTTGGGCAGGTTGCAATAAATCTATGGTCGTAGCCAGAAAAATGACATCTTAGAAGCATTCGCACTCATTTGTATTTTTCAGTGAGGAATTTTTTCTCAAAATAGTATAATCTATCTCAATTCATCTTATTAATTCCTTCTAAAAGCCTTTAGTCTTGACTCCTGAGTTTAGGCTTCATGATCAACATGTCTGAGTTTTTGGTTCACTACTAATCATCAATCTCTTGTTTGTTTGTATTTAGGAGTGTTATTGAGATCCTTCCAAATTTTTGGGCTCCCTGTAAACTCAGTGGTTAATATTAAAAATTATATTGATGAATTGTGAAAATCATATTAATTAATTCAAATGAGTATTTAATCTATATATCATTTATTCATTTAACTTTTAATATTGACCACTGAGTTCATATGGAGCTTAAGATTTTGAGAGTACCTTTAATAGCTCTCTGTATTTAAAGCCAATGGTACTCTGATAACTTGCCATTTTTCATTGAAGCACAAGGAAATGGGATTCAGAAGTCTATATGTCAATAACAGTCAGGCTAATTGTCGTTGACCTGCTTGAGTCTGCTCCTCATAGTAATGAAACCACGGAGGCACCAATATCGGTCTGAACCGAACAGCTAGAAGATCTGTCTACATGGTGCTGATTCAGTTCTTAGCCCAGATCAATTTCTCTTGTCACCTCCCAAACTGATGGCATTGATCTCCGGGGCATCTATGAGAACTGCCTGTAAATTTAGTTGCGAAATCTAATTTCTGGGTGATGTACATTGATCTGTTAAGCAGTGGTTACCTATCAAAGACAGCTTCTGATTTCTAAAGCTAATAATCAGCTAGAATTTTGAGTTTGATTTCTAGTGGTTTTGGCTGAGTGGCAATCGCAGTTGCTCTTGAAAAATATTTTGATTCTGCCTTTTGTTTGATGTAAATTTCTTTTCTCTTTTTTGGGTAGAATGATCGTGCTAATTTGGAAGACTAGAATTATAAAATAGGTTTAACATATAGTATTTTTTTATAATTATTAATATTTAAATTATTATGATGAACTTTTTATCGGTAAAAATATATAGTAGAAAAAAGGTGGAATGTCCCTAATCCCACATTGGTAAATTTGACATGTTGTAGTTTATTTTTTAAATTAACACAATTTAAGTAACTACTGATCATCAATCTCTTGTTTGTACAAATTTTGGGGCTCCCTGCAAACTAGTTTTTAACATTAAAAATTATGTTGATAAATTATGAAGATTATATTAATTGACTTAAATAATTATTTAATCTATATATTATCAATTCATTTAATTTTTTTATCCCGGCTGTTGGGGTCACTCCCGAGTGACACTTATGTCCGAAGGCTCTATTGGAAAAATGGACGAGGACTTTGATAATTGGTTCGAGAAGTCTGTTAAAGTGAACGAGGACTTATTAGAGGCGTCATGTCTGAGAGGTTGCTGCGGACATGGACGATAACCCTGGAAGTGTAGGCGTTGATTCTATCTTCGTAGGCCTGCTGCAATCGTGTTTTGCAGGTGGGTTGGTTACGTACTTTGATTGGATGTTGGGGTGGTTGTAACTTCCTATGTGTCAGACCTACCACTTTGATACGTCGGGCGTGTGCCTGCTGTGGCAGGCCTAGGCGGCGTGGTCCTACCACCCTAATGCCAGTAGGGTGGCCGGCTGTCCACTAAACCCATTGTGTATATATACAATGCTTGTGTGCCCTTACTTCATACGTGTTGCCAAGAGGATTTGGAGAGCTTGTGCCGTGTCTTTGGAGTGAGCCTTGAGAGAGTTGTGGGTAAACCTTATTGTAAGGATAGAGTAAGAAACATTTATAGAGAGAGATTATACACTTGATATTATTTTCTTTTCGTTTGAACTTATGTAGCTAACACTTGTAAACAATCCTTTTATAGTGTATTCTTTCGTGATTTTTTTCTTAATTAAAGAAGGGTTTTCCACGTTAAAATCTCATGTGTTTTTTCTCGTTTTTCTATCGTTACTTTTCTTATCCGTCCGAGAGCTCTGCTCTGTGTTGCTGTCCGAAAGTCTTGTCCACTCGATCACCGTGCCTTCCGTGTTTGCGCCAACACCAGCCTCTCTAAGTTCACATGGAACCTAAAATTTTGGGAGCATCCTGGATAGCGCTCTGTATTTAAAGCCAGTGATCCTTTGATAATTTGCCATTTTCCATTGAAGCAGAGGAAAATGAGATCCATAAGTCTGTATGTCAATAACAGCCAGACAAATTGTCATTGACTTGCTTGAGTCTGCTCCTCACCGTAATGAAACCATGGAGGCACCAATATCGGTCTGAACCCAACGGCTGGTAGATCTGTCTGCATGGTGCTGAAGTAGTTCTTAACCTAGATTGGTGGCTCTCATCACCTCCCAAATCAATGGCATTGATCTTCAGGGTATCTGTGAGAACTGCCTGTAAATTTAGTTGTCAAATTTAATTTCTGGGTAATGTACACTGATATATTAAGTAGTGGTTACCTACCAAAGATAGCTTTTTGGTTTCTAAAGCTAATAATCAACTAAAATATTGAGTCTGATATCAAAAAGTTTTGATTGAGTGGCAATCGCAGTGGCCCTCGAAAAACATTCTTATTCTACCCTTTGTTTGTTGTAAATTTTTTTCTTTTTTTTGGGTAGAATGATCATACTAATTTGGACGATTAGAATTATAAAATAGGTCTAAGATATGATATTTTATTATAATTATAAATATTTAAATTATTATGATAGAATTTTCATCATTAAGGATATAAAATAGAAAAAAAAAAAAAGTTGGAATGGCCCTAATCCCACGTTGGTAAATTTGATGGATTGTAGTTTATTTTTTAAATTAATACAATTTAAGTTTCTATTAATTCATGAGATAAAAGATAATTATCATCACATCTATCTTTTAATATTTATTAGTATTATAATTTATTTATTTATACGGTCTCTATCTCTTAAACCTTATGATGTGTCATGAATTTAAATTTTAAACAGATTTGATTTAAATCGATTGTTAAATCCGGCTCTATTCCTTGAGACTGGATTCTACACACCACTACAACAATCGAGAGGTTAGGTGTCGGCGGGATATTGTCTCACTGAAATACTTCAACGCTCAAATCAGTAAATAACCTCCCGATAATTGAGAAGGTTAAAGAAAAAACAGAATAAGGAGAAATGCTAAGAGTGTTTATAGCCCGAAAGAGTTTCTGTGGCTCGAAAAGAGCGTTGGTCTCCAACATTGTGTTCTTGAGGAATGTAGTGATGGGGAGAGAGAGGGGCGTTTTGTAAGCGTGAGAGTTTGTGAGAACGCAAAGTAAATTCAATGGCGCCTTTACGAGAGTTAGGGCTCTGGTGAGTCATTCTTAGTAGAAAGGAATATATCTGTTAGAAGAAATCAGAACGTGCCCCAGAGTGAGGACTCCATCGGTTTTTATAACTGAGATGTTGGGCATCCTTCCTTTGATAGGAGCGCTTGATTCCTGCGTTTTGTTAGACAGGTTTCCTTTCTTGACGTGGGGTTTTAATGGCGGTAGCGGTCGCTACATTGATTACATTCCTTTTACGTTCTTATAATTGTTAGGTTAGCAGCAAACAATAAGAGGATTTTGGCGCCTTCCTTTAGGAATGTGCGTTAGATCTACTGATGATTGTTATTGAAGGGATTGCTTTCTATGAGGAGCACGTAATCAGGGAAGAAGACCGTTACTGATAGTGGACAGACGTGTGGGCCAAGTTGGGTTTAGGCTGCGTTAAACTTGGTCTTCAAGTGACTAAGATTTTAGTCAATAGAAGTGTTGACCGTCTTGAAAGTTGACCGTCCAAATTGTCCATCCTGATTTTTCCGTCTTCTTTGACTTCTAACTGGTTAACGCATCCTACCATAAATGGATCGTAGCAATTCTGGGCCGCCACTCCTTTCCGGATCAACCCATTATTGGCATACCTATCACATTGTAATAGATCAAAAAAGTATATGAAAATCAAATTAAATATTTTAAAATAAAAAATCATAATAGGGTTCACTTAAGTGGTAAAGAAATAAATGTTTGAGCATTTTGAGTCAAGTTAATGGAGGAACGCAAATCTTAAAGATTTGTAAAATAGTAATATTATTTTTATTTTTATTATTTTTTCTGAGTAAATATATTGGACCGACCGGTAAAAATGATCAACAATTTTTTTCCTTTGGCTCGGGCCGGGTTTAATTTTCATTCGGTCTAATATGAAATATAAGAAGGCTGATTATTAAAATTTATGTTATACTTAATTATTTAAAATAAATGACGTGTCAATCTGTGACTGGTGAACCGTGTGAGACTACATCACGTTTTCCACGCCTCTCTCTATCTGTCTCTCTCTCTCTCTGGTCCTTGTGTTCGTGTTTGGACGAATACAGACAATTCGCAAGAAACTCCGCGCTCTCTCTTCGTCAAATCTTCAACGCATTTTGAATTCGTCGATTTCTCTTAATCGGCTACCGAAATTGGAAGGTAACAGTCTTTCATTTCTTCCTGCAACTGTAAAATTTCTTGAAGAACCGTGTTCATGTTGACGAATTCGTTTAGTACTCCCTGTGCTGGAAAATTTTGGCTTTGAGGGAAATCTGATCTTCCGAAACTATGCTTTCGTGCTTTGTGACAAATTGCTGCTTGCAAACGTTTGATTTACTTTCGGTTCGGCTTACAATTTCAATTTAGGAGGTTCTAATTCGCAATTGTATTGATGATGTGTTGAAGTTTTGGCTTTCTGTTTGTACTGCGTGTTGAATAGAATATCCTGATTTCAGAGTTTTAGGGGTGTGATGATGTGGTGGCATTTCTTTAGCATCTTGAAGATGGTCGGAAATTGTTATGGTCGAAGTGAGGCTCTGCTGTGGTAGTTCTACTCTGGCAGCTTCATTCTGGTTTAGGTAGCCCTTTTCTCCTCGAAACTTCTCACACTTTACTCAATGTTAAGTTGTTAATCCCTTCTCGAATCCTTCTTGACTTTGGCCTACTGCACAGAACCAGATCCAATACCACTCGTGAGGTTTCGTCCTACCATAAATTGACAGTGGGTGGAGTAGCCCATATGGATTATATAGTGATCTTGTTTAGCATTTTCCTCCCTTCGATGTGGGATATTGGACACAACAGAAATCACTGCAATAATTGAATATTTGTTCCATGTTTACTGGAACAGATGATGTCTGGGAAGAAAATAATTGCAATTTGTCAATTTGGAGGAGTGTTTGACACTGATAAAGATGGCATGATGATATATAGAGGTGGAGATGCTCATGCCATTGATATTGATGATGAAATGAAGTTCAGTGAATTCAAGATTGAGGTGGCTGAAATGTTCAGTTGCAGCATCAATCCCATGTCTATTAAGTATTTCCTTCCTGGAAACAAGAAGACTCTAATCACAGTTTCCAATGACAAGGACTTAAAGCGCATGATAAAGTTTCATGACGACTGTGCCACTGTTGATATTTATGTCATGACGGAAGATGTTGCCCCTGATGCCTCCAACATGCTCGGCAGTAGGTAGTAAATCTTGCTGCTTGATTTTGGAATTAATCATTACAATTGGCTGTTTCATTTGGCCTTTTATGTGAAATATTCCGTCACAAAAATATGCAGGTCAAGCAGAACGACTTTGTCCGAGGCCGTGATTCCAATTGATGCCCCTCTTGATGTTGTGGATGATACTGACCATCCTGATGACCATTTTGTTGCTCCGCTTGACATAGTGGATGATGCTGCCAATATTGACAGCCATATTGATGTACCGAATGAAATTGTTCCAGTACTTCCTCTCACTGGTTCTAATGATGAGAAACATATGAAAGCTACACAGGAATGGCAGAACAGTATTACAGGTGTTGGCCAAAGATTCAATAGTGTTCATGAATTTCGTGAAGCGTTGCGCAAATATGCCATTGCGCACCAATTTGCATTTAGATATAAGAAGAATGACAGCCACCGGGTGACTGTAAAGTGCAAGGCAGAGGGTTGTCCTTGGAGAATTCATGCGTCAAGGTTGTCAACCACTCAATTGATTTGTATCAAGAAAATGAATTCTACACATACTTGTGAAGGGGCCGTTGTCACCACAGGGTATCAGGCAACAAGGAGCTGGGTTGCTAGCATCATAAAGGAGAAGTTGAAAGTGTCCCCTAATTATAAACCCAAGGATATTGTAGATGACATTAAGAAGGAGTATGGAATTCAATTGAACTACTTCCAAGCTTGGCGTGGAAAAGAAATTGCCAAGGAGCAGTTGCAGGGTTCATATAGAGAGGCATATAGTCAGTTGCCCATCTTCTGTGAGAAGATAATGGAATCAAATCCAGGCAGTTTGGCTACATTCACCACCAAGGAGGACTCAAGTTTCCATCGCCTTTTTGTCTCATTCTATGCCTCGCTGTATGGTTTCCAGCAAGGCTGCCGGCCTCTTCTTTTTCTTGACAGCATTGCTTTGAAGTCTAAATACCAGGGTATGCTGTTAGCTGCCACTGCAGCAGATGGGGATGATGAAGTTTTCCCAGTTGCTTTTGCAGTAATAGATGCAGAAACTGATGACAACTGGAGATGGTTTTTACTTCAACTGAAGTCTGCATTGTTGACATCTAATTCCATAACATTTGTAGCAGATAGGCGGAAAGGTTTGAAGGAGTCAATTCTTGAGATATTTGACAATGCCTACCATGGATACTGTCTGCAGTACCTTACAGAAGAGCTTATTAGGGACTTAAAGGGGCAGTTTTCTCATGAGGTGAAGCGTCTCTTGGTTGAGGATTTTTACACTGCTGCTTATGCTCCTAAGCTTGAAGCTTTTCAAAGGTGCATTGATAGCATTAAGATTATCTCTCTGGAAGCTTACAATTGGGTCATACAAAGCAATCCCAACAACTGGACCAATGCATTTTTCAGGGGCTCTAGGTATAACCATCTGACATGTAACTTCGGTGAAATTTTTTATAGCTGGGCAGCAGATGCACATGAGTTGCCAATAACACAGATGGTTGATGTAATTCGGAGTAAGATTATGGAGTTGATTTTTACACGGCTAGCGGAGTCAGACCAATGGCTAAGTAGGCTGACTCCATCAATGGAGGCAAAGCTAGAGAGGGAAAGCTTGAAAGTTCATTCTCTTCAAGTGTTGGTCCTAACAGGTGGCACATTTGAGGTCCGTGGTGACACCATAGAAGTAGTTGATATTGATCATTGGGATTGTAGCTGCAAAGGTTGGCAGCTGACAGGTCTGCCTTGCTGCCACGCTATAGCTGTCATTGGCTGCATTGGCCGCAGCCCATATGACTACTGTTCTAGATACTTTACCGTTGAGAGCTACAGATTAACTTACTCAGAGTCCATTCACCCTGTTTCAAACGTCGATATGCCTTTGCAGAATGATTCTTCTCAGGGTGCTGTAACAGTTACCCCTCCTCCTACACGTCGACCACCGGGCCGGCCCACAAAGAAGCGATATGGTTTGCAGGAGGTTTCCAAGCGTCAGCTCCAGTGTAGTAGATGCAAGGGCATTGGGCACAATAAATCAACCTGCAAAGAAGTTACAGCAGAGTGGTAAAATTGTATGCATACCCAAATGATAAGCTTGCATATGGCTTTTTGCATTCATTTTGGTTATGCCTATCCTCCCTTTCCATGTTGTATAAAGATTCTAAGGTCGTTATCTGCATTGATTTACAAATTTTTATATGTCAATTATTCAAATCAGTATATCTTTCTTCTTGTTTGTGCCTTTCTAGCTCAATTAAAATGTATTTTGGATTGTCTCTCAGGTACTTACACAAATCAAATAGATGGAAAGAATAAGATGCAATTGCTAAAAGAGTTAATATATGTGGTTCTCCTAACATTGACGTGGGAAAGAGGGTTAATGAGACAGCCTGATTGATTAGGGGCATTGGAGTTTAGGTTTACGATTTGGACAGCACCGATAAGTAGCACCTATTTTTTTCTAAATTTTTTGACCAGTTCTCTTGGTTTATGATTTTGGAGTTCAGGTTTACGATTTTGGATGAATACTGAGGGGTCAAAGGTTGGGATTAAAAATGAAACTGCTGCTGCAAGTGATCACTTGTCAAAGTGATAGGCAGGTTTTTCGGATGGGAAGGAGCATGGTATTAATGATGCTGGGGTGTTGGGATTCTCTTAAAAATGAAACTGCCGCTGCAAGTGATCACTTGTCAATCTGATAGGCAGAGATTTTTCAGATGGGAAGGAGCATGGTAGTAAATGAACTGGTAGCCTTACCATTCTTCTCACCTTGATATGACAACTTTTGCATCATTGCATTGAGGACCAACCCAGGTGGAACGATTTAAAATATGTGAAAAGTAGAAAACGCAGTGGTTGTATCAACTATGCCAATAAGTGTTGCATCTTTTTAAGCACAAATTGAGGGATCACGATTAATAATTTGTGGAAAATGTTACTTGGTTTCACTATGTGGGCATCATTCAGCATCTCGAAAAAAAAAAAACCGTTATTGGTAAACCAGATGTTTATGTTCTGGTTTGTGAATTTGATAGATCGCTCTATCCAGAGGTGTGCTGTATGTCTTCATTATTTAATTCCTGTAGTTATTCAACACGATTGTCTGAATTTTTAGTCAGCTTTTTAATTTGCTTCTCTCTGTCTCTTTGTTGTAAGTCTGAAAAGCTGGATTTGATGAACCCCTTGATCTGGCCATGATTTAAATTATTGGAGTTCTGCTAACGAGGATTTGCTTCTTTTTTCTTTTGGGTTGTGTTATGACGAATAACTTCACTTGTTTCAGCAAGATGGATCAGTTAGAATTCTGGGCATGATTTTGTTCGACATTCTAAAACTAGATCAATTGATATGCAGAATCTTCACTTCATTATTCTTACTTGACGGGAGTGTTGCACACTTGTCCATGTATGTGTAGTTTCTTATTTTATTCCTTCTGCCCTAGTACATTTGTGATTCTCTGAATCAATTTAAGGTTTACAGATCAATCAGGGACTCGAAATGAGTACAACAACGGTCCAGATCTGTCATCAGCTAACAGGCATCTACATACTTCTAGGTCTCCTGTTTGATCTGATGGAAGCATCTTGTACGTATCATCTGTTTATCTTCAATGATCCTAGTTCTTGTAGCTTGTGTAAACATTGAGATCCCAGAATAGCAGAACCTCGTCTCCCATTTCTTTGATAAATTTGGTATGAATAATATGAGAAATTTTGCATTAGCTCCTTTTTCCCTCTGGTTTTAATAAATCTTGCCCCCCCCCCCAAAAAAAAAAAAAAAGGAGAGAAATGATGAAGTGTAATTATCATTCTTGGGTGCCAAAATGGGATTCCTATTTTCCCAAAAGATTTTCGTGTAGTAAGTCTTCCCCTCTTAATTTGTCTACCTAATCATAGTATTAAAGGCATAGTTAATTATTTAAATAGAATAAGATAGAAATAAAATAATATTATATAGGATGATGCGAGAAAAGAATAAGATAAAAATATAATATTACATATTATCTTATTTAGTTTGTGGAATAGTTACTTGTTAAATATGATATGAATTTATTTTCTATATAAATGGACCGTTTGAACCCAATATGAAAGTTCACGATACAGGAGTTACTAATAGTATCACATGAACCGGGCCTAAGCATTTTGCAAAATCAAATCTATTTGATAGGATTTTTAAAGTTATATTAATGAAATTCTCGGTGATATTTTAGCTTAGCTTATTTTACTTCTATATTAATAACTATTATGGCATAAAAATTTTAATCAATTCGAAATAAATTATAAACATCACTGCACCTAATCAGAATTAATTCAAGGAATCAAGGAACAGAGTGAAGTACTTTGGGGGTAGTTGAACTAGGAAGCAGTACAGTGGTACTAAGGATAGTGAAGTACTGATTGAAGTACTTGAATTGTACTGCAAATTTGTGGGGACTGAGTCATGGCATGCCTCCTTTCTCCTCCTTTCATTCTCCACTGTGTTTATATTTATATATAAAGCTCTGCTGGCAGTAATTGCAGTCATGGAGTTTCTCTAAAGCTTGCTGCATTTGGCATGAGAAGATCTGAGTAGTATTATTATGGTCCTGTTGGTGAAAATGTTCTTATATTTATCATTCGTTTAGTGTTAGAAGTTGGGCAGATGAATAATAATGGCTGAATCAAGTCATAGTTATTTAATATTTGTCATTTATTTGTTGTATGGTAAGGTCTCTGGAGGAGATGAAACAACCAAGGGAGGTGGAAGAAGAAGATGAAGAGGGGGAGAGAATGAGATGGCAGAGTTTTGGTCGAAATTGGTGATGAAGCAGAGCAGGGAAGGGACAGAGCATGAGATGGATCAAATCAACATGTCTGATGTTGTTGCTCTTCCCATGCACTGCCTCTTCCCTGGCTCTCCTCCTCCTCCTCCACCTCCACCTCCACCACCACAACCTCCTCCTCCTGCTTTTCCTCCTCCACCATGGTAAGTTAATTGCAGGATAAAAATGGGTGCCATTCGGTAAGATTTTCCTGTGAATTGTGCTGTATTTTTTAGATTATACAGAAAAAGATAGTGTATTAAAGAATTATATTTATATAAATAAAAAATAAAACTTTTCCATCATTTATATTTATATAATTTTTAATAAATTATAGATATTATTTCAGATAAAATTAAAGAATATCTGAGATGGAATTTATTCAGTGGAAAATAAATATATATTCTCCCTTATATCTCTTTCTTAAATTAAAAAAAAAAACCCTAACTTTTTGGGGAACGTGGAGGGATTCTATTTTACAAAGAGATGATAAATAGACTTATTTTTTAATTTTAATTATTTGTTTTTGAATAAGTAATTATAATATAGTTATTTTAAAAATAATTAATTTTTTAAAAAATAATAATTAAATTACACTTTTTTTTTATAAGTAATAATTAAATTACACTTATTTATTATCAAGAACGACCTTCTCCTAATCCGGCGAATCACTGCTGCCCGAGCACGTACAGTGGTTAAAATACAATGTTTTGCACGTGCATAAGATAAAACAATTAAGCGACGTCGTTGCATGTATCAGTACAAGTTCAATTGGACAAATATAAACTTCCTCGCTCTACTCGGTATCGTCGTCTTCAACTCGAAAATCCCTCCAAAACCCTAATAATTTCTCTCTCTCTCTACACCCTCGCTTGATATTTCCATGAGATTTTTGAGTTCTTCTTAGTCTCCCATACCCATTTGTATATTTGTTTTTTACCATTATTGCTTTACCTTTTACATAATCATCCCAGTAAACCCTTATCTCCCTTCTTGCTTTTAGCCACTCTCTCCGACTCTTTTTCTCACCTTCTTGCCTCATTTGTGGAAGGCGTACATCAGATGCAGTCGTTATGAACCGGAAAACCACCGTCATCTGTACCAACTGCAACTCCGAGGACCGGTGGATCCTCCACAACGTCCGCCTCCGAGGCGCCTACCGAAAACTCTGCACTTCCTGCCTCCTCAAGCTCCACCCTTCCTCCTTCTGCCCCACCTGCTTCGCTCTCCACGACGCCGCCAATCCGACGCCGTCTCCTCATAGCAACCGCACTCTCATCTGCTTCAAATGCACCTCTCTCTCTCACGCCACTTGCGTCCCTCCTAATGCCCCCAAATCCCCTTACCTCTGTCCTCCCTGCGCCACCCCCAACTTTAAATTCTTCGACTTCAAAGCGCATGGTACTGAAAACCAGATGGATGACGAAGATTCAAAAAGTACAGATCATCAAAGCATGGATCAGCGGTCTGTGAAAGCTCTTCTAGCAGCGACAAAAATCGCAGCCTCTTCTATGAGCAAGGCGGCGGCTTTGGCCGAGGCTGAGGCAGAGCGGAGGGTTAAAGAGGCTGCATTGGCTAGGAAGAGGGCAAAGGAGGCATTGGAGCATCTGGCTTTGCTCGTGGTGAGAGAGGGGGAGAGAACGAAACGGAGAGAATGGGTGGGGGAGCTCGAGGTCTCAGTTTCTATGCATAAGAGAGAGAATCCGGGTAGTGGTGAGCTTTCAGGAGCTGTGAAGAATAATGGTGGTGGCAGGAGAGAAAAAACTGGGTTTAAGATGCAGAATGCGGTGGTGCAGACGGAAAAGAATGGTGGAATTGTAGGTGGTGGTAGTAGAAATGAAACAGAGAGAGTGGTTTCTCCTCCTCCTCCTCAAGTGAAACAACTAGGATTGCAAAATTTGGATAATGTGAATGAGAAGAAAGAGGGATTGAATGATTTAGCTCCATTGGAGAACAATAATTTACAAGGTGACAATATGAGTAATGGATTGACATCATCAAATTCTCAGCATTTGCAAATTAATCTCGGAAAGAAAGATGATATGGGTTCCCATTGATTTGTGATTTTGCTCAGGTTTGTGCAACTAATCAGTTCTGATGGTTTCTTGTTGCACGTATTCAGTGTATCCTATGAATTGAAATCGCCACCCTCCATTTACCATTTATGCTTGTTTGAATGTCAGGTAGATGAATTCAATGAGCTAATGTGCTTGTAATACTGCAATCACCAACATTAAAGGAACTGAAATTTTGCTGCAAAATGGGGGCGAATCGTATCGTGTGAATATATTGTACTACTTATGAAAATGTAATCACCAACAGCACAGGGATTTAAGCTTCAAAATCAGGGCTGATGATATCGTTGTGATTATGAATGTTTGTGTCCAATTTTTCATGCTTGGTCTCTTGTAGAAAACTTGGAGACGCTGGGTGATGTTGTAAATGCAATTTTCCTGCTCTATGCAGATGTATCCGTAAGTTAATGAGTTCTCTTTCTTCTCGTGCTGTTCTCATTCTTCGATTCATCTTTTCCATTGCTCATTGCTACCATAGTAATTGTTTGTGGGCTCCATATGTTTGCCCTCAGTTGTAAAGACTTGTTGCAAAATCGAAACTCATGACTATGGATTTAACTGATCTTGCACATTTCTAATTGTTTTTTTGATTTATGGGATGCCATAGTAATTTTTATTTTTGCCCTCTTCTTATTTTGTGGGCTTGGCCAACTTCAGATGCACGACTCCACCTGTAAAGACCAAGCAACCACATGAGTCCATGCATATGACAGCAGGAATCGAATGGTAACCATAGGTCCGACTATAACACCCTGACCTGTACCTATTATTAAGTGCACAAAACATATCCTGGAATCTCAGAATTAGTGAACATGCAGTACTGACTAATATTGACTTGCTGCAGTTCCAATAATCTGAAAAGCAGACTTCATCCCCTTCTCAAAATGTAGTGTTGATCAATTTAGCATCAATTCCTACTCAACAAGTGGCCACTTAGCTGAAGATGTTTAGGTCAGCTGAACCTGTAAGGAGCTCTAGTAAGATATAGAATGAAAGGTTTCAAAAAAAGGGAAAAAAAAAAAAGAGAAATTTTAAAGGGGTCTACTGTTCGAGCATAGGTCCAAGAGAAGAGCTCAATTCCAAAAGATCGATTTATTATGAAGGAGACTCCCTCAGACTTATAAGCTAGTTCTTGTAGACCTGGCTTCCTGCTGTAGGACTTGTAACATTCGTTCCCACTTCGACAATTGCAGATTTCGGCAACAGTGCTCTGCAACGCTTCACTCGACGGTTTTCACTCTACAGTACTTCATTCGATTTTTTCGGTTAACTCCTCCGCAAGTAACCCTTTTCCGTAGTCCTTTCCGATTAGAACCCTCCGTAAGTAGCCCTCTCCGGGTCGGGGTCGGTCTCAATGAAACCACCATTATTACGAGCTCAAGTCCATAAAAAGAGCTCAATCCCAAGAGGTTGGTCTATTATGAGAAAGAGCTCGTCAGACTTATAAGCCAATTCTTGTGAAATTGTCTCCCTAATATGAGACTCGTAACATCTCCGCTCTTTACGTATACATGGAAAGATTATTATAAAAAGATACATTAGTTGTATGAGGATTGTTTTTTTCACCGGTTGGCTTCCCTCACCCTCAAAAAGTACGCAACTCTCATCTTCCACATCTGAGCTATCATCCTTCACTATGCACTTCACCCTTTTCTCTACTGCTTGGGTACTAATTCATCTCGGTCTTAAACCTATGGAACGACCGACTAGAGAAGCCTCATTGTCTTGGCTCGATAGCCAGAGGCATACCAAAGGCCAAATGAAGACCAAACCAAGAATGCACGTCAACACCTATCCATAATTGTCTTATGTTGGCTCTGTGGAACCAACAAGAGGTTCAGATATGACTCATTCAACACGCCAAAAAGATACTTGATAATCCTGAAAAGAATATTGCACGGAGGAGGTATGATAGGATGGGACAAGACATTTGTGTCTAGAGAACATCTCGGTGTTCATATGTGAGCCTCTTGGTTCCATATATGCAATCAATCAACTATAAAATTCTTTCCAACAGCCATAATTGGCCTAAAATTTATAAATATTAAACCAACTCTCATTTATGATAATTTGAAATTTGATTGTCCATTCTCCCTATTTAAGCTCTCAAGATCGGTGAAAGGAAAGTATTCTCTCACACATTGAAGAAAATACTAATCTAACCATAGTAATGGTTAGATTGTTGGTAAGCCAACCGAAACAGTAATTACTCAATAACAATAACAACATTCAATTCAATATAACGCCTTTTATTACAAGCGATAATTTTGGGTTGATAAATCAATTAGAGCCCCTGCTATAAACACAGATCTCCAGCCAAAAATGAAGACAAGTCATAGTGTAACATATAAATGTCTACTGTGAGTATGTTTCAAGCAGAGTTTAACTTTCCATAATCATAAAAACTCAACACTCGTCTTATTATTTTTTTTATTATTTTTTTTTATTTGATGAAAATTATTGACTTGAATATTAAAAAATATGTTAAGAAACAAATTCTGCATATATTTAAACTCTTATTAAATTATTATGTAACGTAATATTGAGATTTTTAGTTATGAAGATTAGACTTATGGTCTCTCAAATCGTTTAAAAATTTTATCTAATTTTTTAATTTATATAATAATTTAAGTCTAAAATACAAAAACTTATTTAAAAAATTAAATTTCTAGCCGGGATAATTATTTTCACATCATGAAATTTCTTCTTTTTAACGTAATGATAATTGTATTTATTTTTAAAAAATTAATAATATATATATTTATATTTATAAGGAGAAATTATAAATAAAATGGCGGTGCGGAGACAAATAACATTATTTTAATTGCATTATTTTTAAAAATTTTTCACGTAGGAAAAAGTCAATGGCGGGGCCCAGCAATAAGAAAATCCGAAATCTAACGTACGGCCACGTGTTTGAAAAACAAAGAAATCTGTCCAAACAAAAAATAGATTGCCGCGCCGTTACGTTTGGATTTTGTCTCATCCCGGATAAGGTTTCCTTTATTTATAAAATTTAATATATATATATATATATAATTTATTTTAATTTTAAAAAATTAATAGACCCTGAATATAAAATATCAGTTATAAAAAATTTGTAAATTTATAAGATAACTACCAAAGCTTCTCAAATATTAAATTAGGCAAGATATTTTACTTATTTAATAAAAATATTTAAACTTAGACCAACAATTAAATATTATATTTATTATGTTATTATTGATAGAGTTATAATTTGTTCATGGAATGACAGCTAGCATTCCTTGAAGGCTCTAAATGACTATATTTTGATGTGATCCGATATGAATCTTGGATTAATATTATTGTTTGCAGGTCAACCTTAATGTGGCCGAATAAAGAAGAACCCTTTCATGAAAGATGCCCTGTCCAATATGACATTTTATGTTATTAGAGACAAAATTATAACTTATTTGTGGACTGACAGTTGACATCCTTTTAGGATTACGAATAACTATCATTTTAATGAGTTCCCCTTCTCTTATTCTTCTAATCCCATGTGATTATATGATAAAAGGTATTGTTTATGATTCAGTGTAGGCATGACCGAGTGAGGAGGTTCCTCTTATGGTAGATGAGATGTCTAACATAACATATTATATTATTAGCGACTGACCTATAACGTGTGAGTTTTAAATTTTATTTTAATTATGATTAATTAAGTTAAGATAATTAAAATTGAGATTAAATGATGAAATAATTTAGGTCAAAGTTAAAGTTATACTCGGACAAAGGAGCATGTTTTGAGTAGGAAGGTCACATTTGATTATCATTTAATCGGAGTTCAAATACATTTTTCAGTGTATTTGAGTTCAATATACGCTCGAGAGTCGCCCAAATACGTTGAGATAGAATGCCTACCCAATGAAGTGCTTGCGCGTCACTAAGTTTGGCTGTAAAGCTTGATAGGCGCCCGATGAAGTGCTTATGCGCCATTGAGTTTGACTATGGCGCTTGACGTGTGCCTAACGATTACTCGACAGCCACTTCGGTTATTTTTCTATTAGATTTAGGAGAGGAAAGAAAGGAGAATAGGAGAAGAGATGAAAAGAGAGAAAAGAAGCTAGAAAAATCAAATTCAAATAAACCTAAATAATATTTTGGTAATTAGGAATTAAAAAAAGTACATTGTAAGTCTTAATTTCTTTTATTACTAATCATTTTCTATTTTATCAAATATTTATTATTTTAAATATTTATATATGATATATTTTTATTACTAAGATAATAATATTTCATATGTATAAACTCCAACTCCCATTGTTTATAAATTTATAAAAATCATATTTTTATTCAATATAGTTTTCATTATTAAGTTATTTTCTTAAACTTTCTTATATGCATATGTTAAATTTATGATTATATGACTCTTGTAAGCTTTAATTTCCTATTTAATATTCTTAAATGCTTCAAATCACTAAATTTATATATTACATGTTTTTAAAATTCAATAATTTGTCCTTGCATGATGTTATTTAAAATAAAAAGTTAAAATATCAAAATACTAGTCATTTTTCTATAATTTTATTTAAAAAACTTATAATGTAGCCTTTATATATTTGAAAACTTGCATATTTAATTTTTTACAAAATTTTTATATATTCCATGTGTTGGGCCCCATGTCCAGGCTCATGAAGCGTGTCCAAGTCCATGAAACAAGCCGCGGCCCACGAGAGATCCAAAAGCCCACGCAGGATAGTCAACCCAGCCCAAGGATCAAGAGGCGCGAACCCATGCTGGCGAAAAGCAACGGAAACTTGCGACGTATTAAATACGTCGCCGGAAACAGGCGAAAAAGGCAGAAATGCTAGCCAATAAAGGAGTGGCTGGCGCAGCGCCAACGGCACCCGCTGCCGTCTGCAGGTGACCAACCAATCGCTGCTCAGGGGGAAGCCAGGCGTGGTCAACAACGTGTCATCCACGGCAAAAGGACAACGAGCGTGACCGGCGGTCCACAACAGGGACCAGCGGCGCAATGGTCCAGGCAACGGGCATCTTGGCGCCCAAAAGTCCAACGGGGAGAGGCGTATAAGAGCCTCACACCCCACAGAGAAAGGGATCTCTTCTTTCGGCATCTTCATCTGCTGCTTCCTTCGAATCTAAAATTGGAACGGCGAAAGAAACACTACTACTCCCCCTTTCTCTATTCGTTCACACGAGAGTAACGAGCCGGAATCGAGGATCACCCCACTTCCGTCGGCGATAGCTAGCTCGCTCTCCTTCCCAGCATCTTCTCAAATCACGGGAAAGTTAGCCACCCGTCGCGGTGCACTAAGGAAGCCAGGCCTTCCAATACCTGCTCGCTGCATTCTCCTTATCACCACACAAGCACATCTTACGCTTTCACAGCATTCCTCCACGCACCACCTTAGTGTGCGCCATTTTCGTTTATTGCGGGAATTTGCTGACTTGAGCGTCGGAGCGGCCTCGATGGGAGAAATCCTACCGGACCCTTCACCTCTTGTTTGTTGTTTGTGTTGTGTAGGTCCAGGTTAATAGAGACGGAGACCGGACCTTTCTTCCAAAGCCGCCGAACGCTTGGGAATCCGAAGGCTCCCTAATCCGTACGACAACCGTGGGCCCGGGATGTAACATTGGCACCGTCTGTGGAAAAACGGACAGAAAGCCAAGTGTCTCCTTCCCACCTTGTTCCTCGATCCCAGGCGATGGTGAACACCCGAGCCCAAACTAGTGCTCCGGCGATGGAAGTCATCGCCCAAAGTGAAGTTCCCCCCACTGGAAACCAGGCAAACGATCAACCGGAGCCTGACGTCCTCCGCCTGGCCGCGGACATGAACGATATGAAGCAGGTTCTCCGCGCTATATGCGAGAACACGGGGGCTGTCTGGCCCGAGATTGCCCCTCCATCATCCCAGGCCTCTACTTCCAAAAGAGAGAGGCGTCGAGAGGCCGCTCGCAGGAGGCGAGCCAACCTACTCGACCGCGCCGCAGCCCTGGCGGCCCCAAGTGAAAACGGTCAGAATGAAGCGGAAAGCCATCCCGCCAACGATGACCGGGAGGATAGCCCCGAGGGGCGCAACCACCGCAACTCGCGCGGCAATGGGAGGCAAGCCCCTGCAGGATCCAACGGCGAACGCGCCACTCAGGCAGAAAGTTGCCACCCCCGACAAGCTCGGACCCACCTCCAGGGCAACACGGAGCTTCGCAACGTCATCAATGCACGAAGAGGCTCTACGGACCTCTCGATGGAGGAGAAAGTTAAGGTGTTGTGGGACACCCTGCATAAGGAGAAACCCACGCCCTCCTCCGCCGACCTCCGTAGATTGCCCTTCGCCATGGACTTGCAGACGCAACCGTTGCCGAACAAGTTCAAGATGCCGGTCCTGGAGGGACATGACGGAAGCAAGGATCCAATGGACCATCTTAACTGCTTCCGCACTCACCTCACTCTGCAAGGGGCAAGTGAGGCCTTGATGTGCCAGTGCTTCCCCGTCACCCTTAGGGGGGACGTGTTGCTCTGGTTCCATGGCCTCCCCCTGAACTCTATACGCTCGTTCGACGAGCTTGCTGACAGCCTCCTGAGCCAGTTCGCCTCCAGCAGAAGGGAGGATAGGCAACCCTGGCACCTGGTCCGCCTCCGCCAAAGGCCAGATGAAAGTCTGAAGCGGTTCCTGGACCGTTTTATCACCGAGGCGCGGCGGATCCCTGATCTCTCCAACGAGTTGAAACTCAACGCCTTCGTCGCCACCCTGGCAGCGGGGGACTTTTTCAAGCACTTGTTGTATCAGCGCCCTCAGACCTTCCGGGAGGCTGAGACCATCTCCTGGGCGTACATCACGGCCGAGGAGGCCAATGAGGCGAAGCGTCCCAAGCGAATGGACCGGCCCCCGGAAGCCCCCAGAGCACTTGGCGGAAGAAAGAGGGATAGCGACAGTCAGTGCTTCCCGTAGTGAAGAAAGCGGCGCCCCCCCGCGGCCCAAAAAGATTACAAGCAGGGACCTCTCGGCCCCTCCGAACGATAGCCGCACAAACATCCCGATGCAGATCCGGGATGAGAAGTTCTTCAGTGGCCAAAGACGCCAAGGGTCCTGGCCGGCAACGGATGAAGTTCTTAGTACCACCGCTGCCTAGGACACTCGACCGAGAATCTAGGACCCTGCAAAGAGGGAAATCAAGATCTGATCCGGTGCGGATACTTGAATCGGTTCATGAAGAGCTCAAGGCAGGAGCCTGCTACCTCCGACGGTGAAGCCAGCGAACCTCCGAGAGCCCGCACGGCGGCCGGCGTGGTCCATATGATCTCCTCTACTGACGCCGCGAACGCCCGGCGTGGACAGCCGGAGGGAACTTCCAGCAACAAGCGGGCGAAGATAGGGGTTAGGAATGATGTCATTAGCTTTAGCAGCAACGACATGGCTCATGTAACTTCTCCCTATACCGACTCCCTTGTTGTATCAGCCCTCGTTTCAGCTGGTGGTAATGACTACCAACTGAAACGGGTCTTCATTGATAATGAAAGTTCACAAAATTTACTGTATCTCACTGCGTTCCTTAAACTTGGACTAAAACGAAGCCGAATGAAGGCTGCAAGCGGACCCTTGTACGGCTTGGACAACGAGCCAGTCCCCGTGCAAGGGATAGTCCGGCTGGAAGTCACCATAGGAACCCACCCGCGCTCCATGACGCGAGAGCTGGCATTCCTCATCGTTGACCTTTCATCCGTCTACAACGCCATACTAGGTAGACCTTTCCTGACCGCCTTCGAAGCCGTGACGTCCATCCCGCACCTGAAGGTAAAATTTCCCACCCCCAGGGGCGTGGGGGAAGTCCTTGGAGACCAAGAGATGGGACGAACCTGTTACCTGTCCCAGATCAACCCCATGGCACCATGCAGCCCAAACGAAGACCTCGATCTCCGTGATGAAACCTTGTTGCAATAGGCTCAGTCTGGAGAAGAAACGGAGGCGATCCCGCTGAATCCTTCCGATTCGAAACAGTGCATCAACGTGGGAAGATCACTCCAACCAGCGGAACGCGACAGGTTGATTATGTAGAGTCCCACATCGGATGGGGAGGTGAACGAAGCACGCCTGATAAAGGGTGTGGATACCTCTTCCATTGGCGACGCGCTCTGGGAGCCTGTGGAAGGGTTCGCCAGGGGAAATCCTTGAGGCGCCCTGCGACGGCCGTGTGCGGCAGGGGACGACCAAAGAGGATAATATCGTCGCGCTTCTGCTGTGGCACTCTGATGGGTGGGGAACGTGTTTCCCCGTGGCGACGCGTTTTGGGGGCCCGTGAGGGTCTGCCAGGAACAAAACCGTGAGGCGCCCTGTGACGGCATTGGCGGCAGGGGACGGTCCAAAGCGGACAATATCGTCAGTGCGGATGCTTTGGGGACGTTAAAGATGGTATCGAGCCGGATCCGGTTCGGTGTGTCGGAGACGCCGGGTCCCAGGGGTGGGGCTGTCAGAGTCCCACATCGGATGGGGAGGTGAACGGCACGCCCGATAAAGGGTGTGGATACCTCTTCCATTGGTGACGCGCTCGGGAGCCCGTGGAAGGGTTCGCCGGGAAATCCTTGAGGCGCCCGCGACGGCCGTGTGTGGCGAGGGGACGGCCAAAGAGGACAATATCATCACGCCTGCTGTGTGGCACTCGATGGGTGGGGAACGTGTTTTCCGTGGCGACGCGTTTTGGGAGCCCGTGAGGGTCTCACAGAACAAAACGTGAGGCGCCTTCGACGACATTGGCGGCAGGGGACGGTCCAACGCGGACAATATCAGTCGGTCGGGACGGAAAAGATGTATCGAGCCGGATCCGGTTCGGTGTGTCGGCGAAAACCCGGTCCCTGGGGGGTGGGGTGGATAGAGTCCCACATCGGATGGGGAGGTGACCTTCCTAAAGGTGTGGATACCTCTTCCATTGGCGACGCGCCTGCGGGGAGCCTTCGCGAGGCGCCACTGCGCGGCCGGTGTGCGGCGATGGCAAAGAGGACAATATCGTCACGCCTGGTGGCACTCGATGGGTGGGGAACGTGTTTCCCGTGGCGGCAGCGTTTGGGGGCCGTGAGGTTTGCATAACAAAAAGTGAGGCGCCTTGTGACGGCATTGCGGCGGGCAGGGACGGTCCAAAGCCAATATCGTCCGGATGCTCCGGACGTTAGTTACCTTCCTTAGGGCTAACCACTCGTATTCGCGTGGGTCCCGGCCGCCATCCCGGCCGATGTCATAGACAAGTGAAGAGGCCGAAAGCCCGTCCGACGGAAGTTGGTCGCCATCGGGAAGAAGTGAAGAGGCTCTTGGGACGCCTGGATTCATCGAGAGAAGTCCAGTATCCTAATGGTGTCCCAATGTCGTCCGATGAAAAGAGCAGCGGTAAGTGGCAGATGTGTGTCGACTTCACGGACGTGAACAAGGCCTGCCCCAAAGACAGCTTTCCGCTTCCCAGGATTGATCAGCTCGTGGACTCCACATCCCGGCACGAACTCCTGAGCTTCATGGACACCTCGTTCTAGGTACAACCAGATTCGGATGGACCCAGAAGATGAGAAGCACACCTCGTTCATGACAGACCATGGTACATATTGCCATAAAATGATGTCCTTCGGTCTCAAGAATGCTGGCGCGACCTACCGCGCCTTGTAAACAAGATGTTCGAAGCTCAGATTGGACGGAACGTGGAGGTGTATGTCGACGATATGCTCGTGAAAAGCAGAATCGCGGACCGCCACGTCAACGACCTAGATGAGACATTTTAGATCCTCTGACGGCACGGAATGAAGCTCAACCCTGTCAAGTGCGCATTCGAAGTGACCTCTGGGAAGTTCTTAGGCTTCATCGTGTCCCAACGGGGCATAGAAGCCAATCCAGAGAAGATCAATGACATACTTAACTTGAACCCTCTGCAGACAGTAAAAGAAATCCAGAAGCTGACCGAGCGGATAGCCGCTCTCTCGCGGTTCCTAGCCAAGTCAGCCGAGAAATATTTGCCCTTCTTCAAGGCACTAAGGGGCACCAAATCACAGGGGTTCAAGTGGAGTGAAGAATGTGACGAAGCCTTTAGGGAACTGAAGACTTATCTCTCCAGCGCGCCGCTCTTAAGCTCGCCGCGCGAAGGGGAAGATCTCTACCACTACCTGGCCACATCGGCAGCGGCCCTTAGCTGGGTGTTGGTTGCGGAGCACGAGGGCAAACAACAGTTAGTGTACTACGTGAGCCGGGTGCTGACTGACGTAGAGGCCCGCTATCCTCACCCTGAAAAGACGGCGCTCGCGCTTGTCTGTGCGGCGCGGAAGCTGCGGCCCTATTTCCAATCTCACTGGATCGTGGTACTGACGGACCAGCCGCTGAAGTCGATCTTGTAAAAGCCGGAGACGTCCGCCACCTGGTTAAATGGGCTGTCAAGTTAGGGGAATTCGACTGAGTTCCGCCCGCCACCCGTGAAAGGACAGAAGCTCGCGGACTTTATCGTCGAAGGGGCAACGCCGGCACGGGAAGAGGACAGCAATCCAGGAAGTACGGAGGGCGATGATTCCCCTGCGTGGACCTTGAACGTAGACGGATCATCTACCCGGGCAGGCAGTGGAGCTGGTGTCATGCTAAGGATGCCCGAGGGCGTGGAGATCGTATACTCCGTTACTCTAGCTTTCCCGGCCACAAACAACGTTGCGGAGTACGAGGCCCTTCTCGCGGGGCTACGACTGGCGAAGGAGTGTTCCGTGCGGTCGTTGGTCGTGCGTAGTGACTCCGAACTCGTCGTTAATCAGGTGAAAGGAAACTTTGAAGCCTCGAACCCACAGCTTGTGAGGTACTTGGCAAAAGTAAGGGCCCTGATCCCTGAGTTCGATCGGTTTGAAATTGAGCATATCCCGAGATCAAATAATGAACGCGCTGATCAACTGGCCCGGGACGCGGCCGCCAGGACTGTAGAGCAATACGCGAGAGAGCCCAGGGAAGTCCTGGAGCACCCAAGCATTGACGCCAAAGACAAAGAAGTTCTACGGGTCGACACAGGAGACAACTGGATGACACCATACGTGAGGTTCCTAATTGAGGGAACCCTGCCGGACGACATCAACGAAGCCAAACGAATCAAGAAGACGGCAGGATGGTACACGGTCCTGAGTGGGAGGTTATATAGGCGAGGGTACTCCACTCCTCTCCTGAAGTGTCTCACCCTAGAGGAAGCTGATTACGCGTTGGCAGAAGTGTACCTAGGGCTGTGCGGATCACACGTCGGCGGGAAGAACCTAGCGTTCAACGTCATGCGGCAAGGGTTCTACTGGCCCACCATGAAACAGGACGCTATGGAATTCATCCGAAAGTGTGAAAGCTGCCAGGTCCATGGCAACATAACGCACCATCCGCACACCGAGCTGCACTATCTCCAATCCCCATGGCCGTTCGCACAATGGGGGCTCGACATACTTGGACCCCTACCGATGGCTACCGAAAAAGGAAATTTTTTATTGTTGGCATTGATTACTTTACGAAGTGGGTGGAAGCCGTCCCTCTCGCCAAAATCACAGAGCAAAATGCGACGGAGTTCCTCTGTCAAGCCATCGTTTGCCGCTTTGGGATCCCTGAGGTCATAGTGACCGATAACGGAACCCAGTTCACCGGTAAACGCTTTACAAAGTACTGCTGCGACCTTCGCATCAAGCTGGTACACACGTCCGTGGCACACCCTCAAGTAAACGCACAGGTCGAAGTCACCAACCGCACACTGCTGCACGGGTTAAAAACCAGGTTGGAAGACGCAGGGGGCTCGGATCAATAGTCAGCCGTTGCTATAGTCGATATCGAAAATCGCAAGAGAGCCAACAAGGGAGACACCCTTCAATCTTTGTTTCGGGGCTGAGGCTGTGGTGCCCGTGGAAATGGGGATGCCAAGCCTGCGGATAGAATGCTTCGACCCAACCACCAACGAACAAAGGCTTCGGGAAAGTCTGGACCTGCTCTCGGAAGTTTGAGACGCCGCACGACTACGAACCGCGGCCTACCAGCAGCGAGTCGCACGGTACTACAATAAGCGAGTAAAGGCGCGCCCACTGGAAGTTGGAGATATGGTCCTCCGAAGCGTAGAGGCGGAGGAAAGATCGCGAACAGGAACAAACTCTCCCCCGGGTGGGAGGGGCCGTTCCTCATCTCCGCAATCCTCCAGAGCGGAGCGTACAAGCTACGCGCCCAGAACGGCAAACTGGTCCCGCGGACCTGGAACGCCGCCAACTTAAGAAAATACTATCAGTAATGCAACGCCGACTCAGGTAAGTCGCACACGCACGCATCATAATGAGTGCCTGGACATGAGCTTTATCTTTAATTAACATAATCACTCTTTCTGTCATCCTGCATATTCATTTGTGTGAGTTGATGACATGCACTGCATTCTTAAATCAAACGACCTAGACTGCCCCTAAGTCGGGAGGACAAGCGTCCGTCCGTAAAATCAGTCCTTGGCCCAGCGCCAGACGGTCCGAAGACGACCGTCCCAGGACCCCATCCTCACGCCAGATGGCCTGGGGATGGCCTTACGCTTTATGGCTCCGCGCCAAAAGGCCCAAGCGGTCACCCAGAGACCAAGCCCCGTGCTAGACAGCCCGGAGGCCGCCAGCCATAGGCTAGAATAAAGGACCCAAGCGGTCCATCCAACAGGCTCCGCGCCAATGACCCGTGCGGTCAAAGCATCAGGCCTGGGGGCTCCCCAAGTCCCCGCTTTACGGCCAACGAAACCTTAGGGGGCAAGAATCGTAGGCATTCGGTGACTTTCTTCAACAGAAGAGAGCACTCTCAGTCTACAATGGTCGTGGGCTAGGACCTCAACTTGGTGATCATAACGCTTTGAGCAGGAGCGACACACCTCCCGCAATCATACGCAACCGAGTCATAGACCCGGGAGTCCGGTTACCGTGGCCTGACCGCTGCGCTGACCCTTGTCGCGACTCCAGGGGCTTGGAGATGACATCCGCTTCACCGGATCGAGCCCCCCAAACGTGTGAGCTGTGATGATATCCTCTTACGAAGGACGAGCACCACGCAAGAAGGTGCCTGGATAGGGCCTTAGCAACAGTGGCTCTAAAGAGCCCAACGTTCAAGCATGAAACATGATCCAACGGGCGAAAGCAAAAGGAAATAGCAAGCAACACTCTACGATAGAAAAAGCACAGATGCGAGGTATAAAAAGACACTTCTCGTTCATATGGGGAAAGCAAACATGGAACAAAGACAAAAGGCAATCTCAAAAACCAACACCAGTTGAGACTAATTAGGAAAACTCGATGGACCCGCTTCCTCAGGGAAAGTCTTCAGGCGGGACGCCTCTTCTACCCAGGCATTCCCTGGATGAAGGACGCCCTCAAGGATGTGAGGAGCCGCCAAGAAGACGATCCGGCGACATAAGCGGATGCCGTCCCAGTATCGACCCTCCATCACCTGCCGCGCTTCTGATGGAGAGCACCGGCCAAC
This sequence comes from Nepenthes gracilis, assembly GCA_033239525.1. Lineage (NCBI taxonomy): Eukaryota > Viridiplantae > Streptophyta > Magnoliopsida > Caryophyllales > Nepenthaceae > Nepenthes > Nepenthes gracilis. The sequence continues at coordinate 19,099,849 of BSYO01000007.1, forward strand.
CATGTCTCCGACCAGCCTGGTGATGCGGGCCTCCGAGCCGACAAGCAGAGCTTCCAGTTGCGCCACTCTCTGCCGCAGGCGCCCATTCTCCTCCTTGAGAGATGCGAACTGGGCCCTTCCATTAACGATGGCCGCTGAAGGAGGACGGACAGCGTATCAAAAGGATTGACCTCATCTGGAGCCTGCATAAGAAGCAATGTCAAAAGCACTTCCGAAGCATGTGACCAGAAAGAAAGGCCAGATGGAAACAACCGTACCTAAGCAGTAGCCGCGCTCGGAGAACGCGTGAGATCGCCTGGAGGAGCCTCTCCCTGGGGCTCAGCTCCTTCACCTGCTGAAGGAGGGCTGAGTGGAAGGCTGGCTGCCGTAGGAGCACTCGGGGGCTCTTGCCACTAGGACGTCCATGCTTCCCCTTTGTCAGCCTGTACCGGATCAGCAGCGGGAGCGAAGCAATCCTCTGTAGGAGTGGCCGGATCTTCGGGAGGTCTACGCTCTGAAATGGGCTCCACGAAGATCTGAAATGGGCCCCCTGGCCTCCGATGCTAGCTCAGGCGCGATGGCAAACGGCCCCTCCGGGCCCTCAAGGACGACGACATCATCCGTCGTCTCCGCAGCAGAGCAGGTGGGTGGATACCCAGCGGGTAGAGACTCGACCTCGCGAACTTTGCCAGCGGCTAGTCCCGCAACCGAAGTCAACGACGGTTCGGCGGTTTCCCTTGGTGACCCGCGCTCGCGGATCTCTTCGAAGCCGGACTTCCCACCACAACGGAAGGGTCGGCGACTCGTCTCCTGGACCTCCTCAAGGAAGTCCCCTCGGCTTCCCTTAGCCTCTTAAGGGCAGCCTCATCCTCGTCGTCGCTCGACGACGACCCCAGCAATGAGCAACTTCCCTCCTCGGTCTCCCTGGGTAGTGGAGGGGCGGCTGTATCTCCAAGACCTCCCTTACCTGGTCCAGCCATCGCCCAGCCCGCGGGAGATCCCCACCTACAGGCCTCGAACGTGACGGAGGTGAGGTAGTAACCCTGAATCGAGAAGTTCTCCTCTTCAGACTTGATGGCAGCTAGTAGCTTCTCTGACTCTGTGATGTCCTCGGGAGTTGGCTTCTCCTGGAAGTACTCCGAAATCGGGCCCCACACCCTCGGAAGCTCAGAGTCAGGGGGCTCCTGCAAAAAGAAGAAGCGCTCCTTCCAACCCTTCACTGAGTCAGGATTGGTGCCGCGAAAGCGAAACCCTGCTTTGGGCGACGTCGACACCCAATCCTCCGACTCCGTGAACCGAAAAATTATCCTAGCTGCCTTGGCGTCGAAAGTACAGTCGTGAAGGAGAGCAAAATACACAGAGATACCAGATAGCGCAAGGCGTTGGGATGCATCTTGCCATTGAGACACCCAACGCGTCAACCACCGCGTACAGTGAGCAGCTCGACGGATAGCGAAGCCCCCCCTCAGGTGGTGCTCGTACACCGTAATGAAGCCCGCTGGGGGGGCGTTGGCTCTATCTAGCACACCGGGAGCACGAAAACTCCAGTCACAGGGAAGGCCATAGTCGACTATGAGAGCAGCAATGTTCCCAGCAGTCAAAACGGACATGGTGCTGTGAACACCATGACGCGTGGCTCTGGGAGCATGGGAAGAAGAAGAGCTTTCTCTCTTTATCGCCATTTGCCTCTCAAAAATCACAAACACAAACAGAGAAGAAATGGGCAGAAGAGGGGAAGCGGTCGTCGATTGGTTTAAATAGACAACGCCAAGCCAAGAGGCGGGAAACCAAAACGGCACCGCCACCGGTGATTGGGATACGTGGAGGCATCAAGGCGCACCCCAGGATCCCAATCGTCCGCAATGATGGCTAGGCGCCTGGCTAGGCGCCAGGCTAATAGGTGCGTCCCTTCAGCCATCTGGCGAGGGTCCACGCTGGCGCCGCCACATTAAATACGGGCTCACGATAGCATAGCCCGCGAAGAAGCGCACGATAACGCAAAACGGAATATGCAACCAAGAAGCAAGAAACTCGGCAGACAAAGCGGTACGAAAAGCCAGCGAATTCTGTTATATCAACAAGTTCCGTTACAACGGTTACAAAAAAAAAAGGGAGAAGGGCACGACAATGACAAGAACGGCTAATGGTTCCAGTGGCCGGTAGAAAAGCTTTGGACATGGTAATCCACCAACTGATCACGAGTTTTGGCTAGCGAGTTGCAAGGATCTAGAACCCCCACGCGGAAGCCTAGGTCCTCAGTGAGGCCAGCCTTCGGCAAAGCCTGACAGTGTCGAAGTAAGACCGCTCCAAGGCAGGGTTCACCCCCTCTGGCCGAAGCCTCGTCCTCAACTCCGACTGCAACTCGGCAACTTCAGCCTCTTGTCGCTTCTTGAGTCGTTCGATCTCCACTTCAAGCGCCAGTGCGCGGGCCTGCGCATCCACGTCGGTGTCAATAAGGCAAGTGATCCTGGCCTCTGCCCGCAGCCCAGCAACCTCAGCCTAGTATTGCCGCTGGAGTTGCTCACCCTCTCCCTCAAGGGCCAATATGCGGGCCTGCGCCCCCACATTGGCACCGACCAGGCATGTGGCCCTGGCCTCCGACTTGGCCCAGGCGCTCTCCAAATGTGCGACGCAATCCCTTAGCCATTCCACCTCTGCCGCAGCCGCCCCCCGTCGCGGCGGAACCCTCTCGAAGCCCGGAGGTGCTCCCCGAGTTCGAGAAGGACCAGCAACTGTGGCTTCAGAGTGAGCCCCCCTAAGGTGTCGGCTCCTGAAGACGCGGGGGCGTGAGAGTCAAACTCAGACTCGTGGGAAGAACGTTCCGAGTCGCTAGAGGTATCTTCCATTGACTTCGCAGCAAGAGAATATGTACAAGAAGAGCAAACCTTCAACAAGCGTGCAAGTGCAAAAGAATGCCTGATTTCGGGAGAAAACGACGTGCTTAAATAGGCGAGTTTTCTCCTGGAAGGGCGGCGACTCCAGAGGATAGAAAGCATTAAAGCATAGCCAATAAGGATTCTCCACGTGGGAGGTTCCTGAGAGCTCGCGCGTTTCCAAAACGAAGCAACGTCTCTTGGCTGCGCAGGAATTAAATGCGCTGGCCACCCCAAGAGATGTGACGGCTGACAGGAACTCCTCAAGCCCCCGCAGAATAACACGTGGATCCTCAGGGCGAAGCGCCCGGCAACGGAGAAGGCACACGAAGACAAAATAAAAATTGAAGGCAAAAAGAGGCTACTTCTTTTATTAATCAATGCTTTCTTACAAAGTACAAGATCTACAACAATAAGGCTGCGAAAAAGACGAAAGAAGACTACGGTGCAAAGCCCCGTATACTTCCCTGTCGTGCCCCAGATGAGCTCGGCGAACGTGATCTGTATTAGATCCCGACGGCAGAAGCAGTCGGTATTTCACCAAGCGCACTGGTTTGGAGGCGCAGAGCATCCCATAGTGGAGGCTTAACAATCCACCAAAGTCCGGGAAGCACCAAGGTTAGGAAGGCACTCCGGGATAGTTGGGTAAAAAACCCAGCTTCCGCGGAGGGCTACTGACCTCGCGACCCTTCCGTGGTTGGCGCCCTGGCGTGACCCGTGGGGTGATCCCTTGTGAAAGCCTTCATCTAACAAGTGAAGGTACCCATGGGGATCCTCCAAAGATCCACTCAAGCCAGCTAAGCCATAACCCGGAAGGGAGCGCACGACGACAGCGGAATGGCCGAGCCACCCTCGTTAGCAAAGAAGGCAAGTTGCAGGATAAGGGCTACAATGGTCTCCACCAAGAGTTTCAAGCATTCGACTGGTCCATCCAACTCCTTCTCGGGTGCCCACCAATGGCAGGGAGAGCTAGAATCTTCTCATTACCTCTCGGATTGGTCGCTAAGGGGTGAACTCAACTTGCTTGAGTACCCCTCCTATTTATAGGCAAGGCGCAAGCCATCCTCTCATCCAACGCAACACGGCATCCAGCGAACGTCTTTCGGACAACAGGGGAAACCACTGGTCGACGCGACCCAAGGCGCGCGAATCTCGCCTGGCGAAGTGACCGATCATGGCAGCGCCTGAAAAGCCTGCCCGAATTCCTGGGGAAGGCGCGAACTCGAAAAACGACAAAAGATAACGCGGCACGAGAAAGGATGTGAGGCTGCGGAAATGGGCCCATGGGACATGCCATGCCCGGCCACTGGCCGGCCCAGGCATTGGGGGCTAGTGTTGGGCCCCATGTCCTGGCCCATGAAGCGTGTCCAAGTCCACGAAGCAAGCCGCGGCCCGCAAGAGATCCAAAAGCACACGCAGGACAGTCAGCCCAGCCCAAGGATCGAGAGGCGCGAACCCATGCTGGCAAAAGGCAACGGAAACCTGCGACGCATTAAATGCGTCGCCAGGAACAGGCGGAAAGGCTAGCCAATAGAGGAGTGGCTGGCGCAGCGCCAACGGCACCCGCTGCCGTCTGCAGGTGACCAACCAATCCCCGCTTAGGGGAAAGCCAGGCGTGGTCAACAACGTGCCAGCCACGGCAAAAGGACAACGGGCGTGACCGGCGGTCCACAACAGGGACCAGCGGCGCGATGGCCCAGGCAACGGGCATCTTGACGCCCAAAACTCCAACGAGGAGAGGCGTATAAGAGCCCTCACACCCCACAGAGAAAGGGATCTCTTCCTTCGGCATCTTCATCTGCTGCTTCCTTCGAATCTAGAATTGGAACGGCGAAAGAAACACTACTACTCCCCCTTTCTCTATTCGATCACACGAGAGTAACGAGCCGGAATCGAGGATCACCCCACTTCCGTCGGCGATAGCTAGCTCGCTCTCCTTCCCAGCATCTTCTCAGATCACGGAAAAGTTAGCCACCCGTCGCGGTGCACCAAGGAAGCCAGGCCTTCCAATACCTGCTCACTGCATTCTCCTCATCACTACACAAGCACCTCTTACGCTTTCACAGCATTCCTCCGCGCACCACCTAAGTGTGCGCCATTTCCGTTTATTGCGGGAATTTGCTGACTTGAACGTCGGAGCGACCTCGGTGGGAGAAATCCTACCGGACCCTTCACCTCTTATTTGTTATTTGTGTTGTGCAGGTTCAGGTTAATAGAGATGGAGACCGGACCCTTCTTCCGAAACCGCCACACGCTTGGGAATCCGAAGGCTCCCTAATCCGTACAACAATGGGCCCGTGACACAACACCATGATAATTATTTAAAAGGGTTATGAAAATAATTTATAATTTATCAAAAGACTAAGAATATTTTCTTCAGATTGAAAAAATATAAGAATTATGTGAAACTATATATATATTTAATTTATTTAAATATTAGACCATTATAATAAGTTCAACGTATAGTATATTATGATAGTAATCAATATTTAAATCTAGTATCACGGGTGAAAGTAATATTCGGCATCGTTTATAGGGTGATATATATGACAATCCATCGATTCGTATTAAATAATAGTATCAGGCTTTTGATTGTATAAAAATAAATATAATCTGAAATTTAATTATCCGTTTATTTGATCAGTAAAACCCTACTAGCCTTTGGTTCCTAAAAAATGGCATATTGAACATAACTTTACATGGCAAATTTTGACTATACATTGAAAAGAGAAATTTAAAAATTGTATATATTAGTTAGGAAAATTTAAGGCATTGTATTGGAAATTGATCCAATGGTTTCTTCTGACATGTTTTAATACAAATTATATATTAAATTATATAAATTTATATGATTTACTGAATTTTTGACTCACTCTTATTTTTATTTTTATTAATTACTTCAAATTAGTGACTCAACTACTTGCAAGATGAGTAGGATCAAAAGAAGAGTCATCCGAAGATATTAAGATTAGAATCATTGGTTATTTGATGATATATTTAATTTTTGAACAAAAACTTAGAATGTTTATGATATCTTGATGACGGTTTATAAATTATAATATTGATGTTGACTTTCTATTATAATTATTCAGATACTTTGATTTTTAATTTAGATATTACTCCTTAAGTATGGTCCAATATCTTATTGTGGTCAATCTTTCAACTACCTGATAACTTAGCATTTTTGGGTCATGTGATCAAGTTATAATTTTTTTTATTTTAGTCAGTCAATATATCGACATAAAATTCACATCCGTGAATTATTTAGTTTAGCATTTGTCTTTGATTAATCTCACTAATTATAGATTTAAAATCGATTTTTGAGACGTAACATAGCCTTTGGCATGAAATTTAAAATGACTATTATTTTGATGTGTTACTCCTATCTTATTCATCTTATGATCTCAATCCCATACATTGAGACACTGTAATTTGGCCATTGAAAAGCAATGATCATTTGAGTTTACATTCGGTGCAGAATATCTTTCAGCCTCAGACACTGTAATTTGATTTGGGCTCCATTGAGGTTTCCCTCTCCTTCCCTTATTTTGTGATTGGCAATTTGTAAGAGATTAAGCACCATGGATATGATCCATATTATCACTAATTGCTGTTAAAATTATGTTCTTCATTATTGCTAAGATGAATCTTATAGTTTTCTTTTCTTTCAATGCTCATTCTCTAGCTAGATTTGGGCCTTCTTATATAGTTTGAATGAGTACAATTCGTTGTTTATTAAGTGACTTTCTTAAATTTGGTAAATTGGATTGAAATTCTAAAAAAAAATCACTGATTGACTGTTGAATTTAAACTTATATTAGCAACTTTAATTTACTTTATCTGAATGATCAGAAATAAGTTCATCTTTAATATCATTTCTTATTTTAAAATTTATATTGGGTATAAATTTAATCTTATACAGTAGGCCCTTTAATCTGAAAAATGTGAGTCTCTCCTTTGTATGAAACACTTTAGAATACTCATTTTAGTTTTCTCATTTTTCACACTCCTTTTTGGATAGTTCATTTTTCACACTTCTTGACTTTCTACTCTCTCTCATCATTGACAATATCCACATAAAAACCAATACAATTTTAATAAAAAAATACTCAAAAAATATTTTCATGCATCCTTTGTATATTTTTCTATATAATATAATATCTACTTTATTTATAAATATTAATAAATTTATATAAAAATAAAAATAATATATATAAATTATCACCTAAAATATAGCCCTATAACAATAATTAAATTATTTTAAAACCCATGCACCCAAGTCATCCTAATTGTGGAGCTATTATACTTATTTTATAAATAAAATTATTTTGTTATTTTAAAATTTAGAATTAAATAATAAAAACAAAAAGTTAAATTTTGTTTTATATTTTGGTAATCGATTTTAAATATTTACTCCCTATTTTTTCTCATTTAGCTTTAATTTTATGGGATAGATAAGGAAGCTCCGTTAATGGGAGTATCATCCCACCTCGTCTCTGTCACTCTCCGAGTCCCTCTCCGCTGTTTCTATCCGCTTTCCAGACGTGTCGTTCATTTTTCCTATCACTCTGCAAATTTATGAAATGAATTGATTTTTAAAATCGAAAATTGCGGCCATGACGTGTGGGTCTCCAGTCTTCCCATCTCCAGCCATGGGATCAAAAACAGTCAAAGGGTCTCTCTCTTTGTGAGCTTCTTCCATGGTGAAACGAGCATGAACTAGCAACCCAGCTGTTATATTTGGTACCTCTTTCCATATGCAAGTGTTGTTTTCATTTCTTTCTTCTATGATTGCTGCTGTCAAACGTACTTAAATTTCTTTTTCCTTTCGTTTTCCCTTTGATTCTTGAAACATTCACAATCGCTCCGAAGCTGTTCTTGAAACATGATAAATCTTGCTTTATTTTCGGGTGTCTTTGTATTTCTTCATTTTTGATTTGTGGACTTTCTTACTCAGAGAGAGAGAGAGAGATGACAATCTCCGATGACTAGAAATCAGCTTTGGATTGTAAACTTCAACTCAAAATGATCGAACATCGATTTTCTGATTAATTTATAGGCCAAACCACATCATTTTTCCAGTACTTATTACGTTGCCGTTTATATTTATGTCGGGTTGCAGATCACTCACATTTAATGCTAGAGACTAACGGCATCACATTCTCATGTGGATCAATATCTTCACGGGCGACTCTACCCTCAGATTATACGATCCTGAATAACCCTATTTCCGTTGCGGAACTCTCAGGCTCCCACTCACTATTACTATATTTCATTAGTAATCATCAGTAATGACATCAAATTCCGACGTAGCCACATCGTCGTCGTCTCCTTCGCCGAACCCAGCGGCCGATATCGATCCTTTGCTGAAGGATTTTGGTGACAAGAAACAATGCTTTACGCGTAACGTGGTGTCTTTGGCGATGGAGTTGAAGGATGTCCGTACCAGTCTTGCTTTGAAGGAACAATCATTTGTAAAAGAACGCCTGATTAGACAGGCAAGTCATTTGGAAACTCATCTTTTTTTTTTTTTTGTTTGGTTTTCTGATCTCAGTTGCCATTTTGTTCTTGTTCATGAGTCCTTTTGTGCTGTGGGGCCATGCGTGTTTGTTTACTTAGATTTAGTGCTGAACGATTTTATGGGCCTAATAGGAAGCAGAAGCCATGGCTAAGAATTTGGAGGAGGAGAGATGTAGATTGCAGAAAAGCTTGGAGGACAGAAATGGGGAAATACAAGCATCCACATCTGCAGCTGAAAAGGTTAAAAGATCATATTCATTATTGTTCTTGATACTGCGTTCTCTTTAAGCTTGTTTTTTCCATTGATTCTCTCAACTTTGTTATTATGGATATTCAAAAGTTAAAGTTCCATTTTGGTAAGTCAAGTAATTAGATGAGTTGGCTGTGTTTAATGACTTGTGATTTCTTTTGCATCTTGTTTGTTTGGTTGTACTTTTTGGATTGAAGTTTACGCTTGGGTGTGGCCTAGTGTATCGAGACTTCCGACTTTGTTGCTCGTGATATGGTAAAATATACACAATCTTACACTTGTATTTATGTGGTTTAAACTCAAGACCACCAAGTCATAACAGAGCAATTTTATCGTTATGCCAAAATTAACCATCAAATCTAAGTTTCCACTATGTTGGGCAAAATACATATGACTTAGCTGAGGGGATAATTTATTTTTCCAAATGTGTTCATTAAAATAGGTTCCTCAACCAACAATATATTCAGATTTCAGAGATAGTAACAACAAGCAACTCAATCAAAATAACCCTTCAATGTGGGGGGAAATTAAGCGACTAGAAATAGTACCAATCTTCCACTATAATCAATAATGGACTTATAATTCAAGTTCCTGTGTATGAATTAAATCAAGAATAATTGCTTCCTTCTAGGTGGAGGAAATGTAGAATTACAACTCTATTTTCTTTGCAGGCTAAACAATCAACACAATGCTTCAGAGGCATAGCTTTCACATCAGGAAGAAATTGCTTTATGGCAAGAATCCACAAATCTTTGTCACTCATGTACACCAAGTCACTTATGCCATAACTCAACAAGGGAGAGCTGTTAAGGTTCTTACAAATTTTTAGGCTTCTCATAAACCCAACAGTTAGGATAATGGATGAAAATATTGCTATCGATATCTGTTGCAATCACATTGATATCAAACATATATAACAATATGTATCGGTGTTGAACTTCTTAAAAAGAAAAAAATTTCAAAAAATTTAAATTTATAAGGTCTTTTTGGCTGATATATCATGATATATCACTAATACAAAAATATATTATAATATTATTGTGATATCGAGGGCTCAGTATAAATATATATCGGCTGATGTTTATATCAATGGTTAAGATTAAAAGTTAGATGGATAAATAGTAAAAACTAAATACCATTTAAATCACTTGTTATAATATTCACAATTCATCCATCTATCTTTAATCCTAACCGTTGGGTTTTTCACGAGGAGTCTAAAAATTTGGGAGCACCTTGAACTCCATTAGCATTCCCTCTGCACAACTTTCTTTGTATTACATAAGAATTCCTTTGCTTTTGCTCTCAACAATCATCCATGGACCATTAGTGAGCTTCCATTTTCCATCACTGAAATGGTTAGAGCACCTGTCATCACCCAGATTTCCTGCAGAATTCAAATTCAAGCAAATGTTGGGAACAAATCTAATATTTTGAACACCAATTTACAAACTAGTGTTAGTCTCGAAATATGCATATTCCATGTTGACAATTTGGGATAATTCTACATTCCTTGCACTAATTTAGCCATAGACGCTGCTAATTTACGAAGATAAAGTAATCACTATGTGAAGCAACATGAAATGAAGCAACATAATCAATCACCCAACTAAAGTTGGTGAACGTGAGGCTAAGACAATCACCATCACCAGTTAGGAAGACCTCATCATTGTTTACTACATTGTTGGTGTTCTTTGTGTAAGAAATGTCTCATATGATGTGGCATATATTTTAATTATTTATTGAATTGATAAAGATTATAATCTTATTTTGATAATATAGACATATTAATTATTTATCAATAAATAGAAAAATGATATTCCCCTAATAAACCTTCCTGTTAAAAACACACCTTTTGATAAATAGAAGAGATATTTTAGTAATTTGGAAACTCTCTTGTCTATAAAAGGTAATGTGTTCTCATCATTATGGCATAGTATCAAAACACATTTTAAGAAAAGAAAGAAAAAGCGGGAGAAATAATTTTTCAATTCTCTAAGACAAGAATAAAGAGACGGATTGGTTATATAGCTTATTTTCACTAATTTAAAGGTTTCATATTTATGGATCTAGATATGTTAATTTATATTTCTATATAACAATTTAGTGAAAGGCATAATAATAAACATCTTGAAAATTAAAGTTTAAATCTTATTAAATAATTCTTACAAGCTAAGCAACAACAATGCCTTCAACTCATTTTCAAGTGTCATTCCCATGCTAGACAACTGTTTTACCAAGCCCTGAAAATCATTCAGGTGCTTTGACATACTACGACCATTCTGTACCGTTCCATAATCTCCCAATTGGGAAAGCTTTATTGATGGCTGTATTTCACCCATGCATGCCCTCTAGCTTCTTCCCCAGCTTATAAGCATCCTTTTCATTGGCCACATCTGAAAATATTGATTGATCAATATGTTGCAGAATCATCTCGACAGTATTATGATGCATTATTTCCCACTCATTATCCATTTTATCTGTTGGGTTGATTCCTGGGCAATTGATTCGTAGAAGTTCTTAAAATAAAGATTGCCAATTTGGGATTTCCATACTGAATAATTCCATGATGTCAACTTTACTATGCCTGTTTTAGTTATGTGATCCTCCATTTTATTCCACAAAAAAATTCAATACCCCAGATGCATTGATGTAAATAGCGGTCTATATTATTAATATTGGTTAATATGTATCAATATCAGGTTCCCCAATACTATAATAATATTGCAATATATTATCGTATCAGTCAATACGAACTTGTTAGCTTACGACTTTTTTAAAAAAAGTTTTTTTTTAATATATTTCATACCGTATGGCTGCGACTAATACCGATATCAATATCAATATTTTCACCATTGCCCAGATGCAACCTGTGCTCTGTTACCAAGCAGGTACTTCTATGACGTATGCCTTCATTGCCATGGAAGAATCTAGTACAAATTTCTTTTCCAAGGGCTTACTATTCCAGAAAGAAATAACTTTGAATGAGTGCTTGTATCCATAGTGCTTTTCCCTGCATAGTAGTAGAAAATACATAATTATGTAATTATGTCAATATTGTATTTTAGGTATCTTGTAGTTTAGGTAGTCTTTTATTTTGGCATATTGTATTTTAGGATAGTATCATTTTTTGTTATTTTATAGGATGTATTTTTTAGGGTAGTGTATTTTTTATTTTGGGATATATTGTTATTATATATTTCACACTTCCCCTCCCTCGTGCTGTGTGGAGATTGTAATCGAAAACCCTCTCAGAATATTAATTGGTTGGCAGGCTTTCTGCCATTTTCAATCTCAGCCCTTGCTTTTCGTTTTCGTCTTCCTTTAGCTTCATCTTCCTCAAGCTCTTTACGATTTCTTACACATAGTAATGTGCGTACTCTAAAAATTGAATTTTTTTACAGAAAAACTGATTTCTTTCTTTCTATTGTGATACCAATGTCTAGATTTTAACTTTATCTGGCTGAAAAATTATCTGGCCTTAGATCTCTGTTTTAAGAATTGATATTACTCAGCTATATGTCCATCCATGTTATATCCTCAGCTGAGAATCATCCAGCCAAAGAAAAATATCTCTGTTTCGAGAATTGAGATTACTGTCAAAACTATTGTACTGTGTTACATAGTTGATGCAGCTGAAACTATTCTATTGGGAAATGTTTTCCAAATAACTTTCTACTGTGTAAACTTAAGCGTTTTGTTATAATCATGCATTCATCTTTTCAGAAAGTTCAATGCAGGTTAGTTTCATTATTTGTGGAGATAGATACTAATGTGAAATTCATCGTGGTGATGTTCCTGGATCTCATTGTGAACATAGCTGATAGAATATGTTTATAATTATCATTGATTGGACTAGCTTTTTCTTTCCCCGGAAAACACTTTCTTATTACATGTTTACTGCGGTAATGCAAAATACCATATTGTGTTCATAATTAAATGGTCTGTTTTCTTTATTGTTTTTTCTGTTGAGTGAACTCATATCATATTATCCTTTTTGATAAATTGTAATATACTTGTAATTTGAGTAATGCAGTTTAGTTTTCTCTGTACGGGCATAAACCAGTAAAGTTGCTTAATCTCATGAACTGTTTTTATATTCTAATTATTTTGTAGATTTTGTTGCATTGGAAGGTATGGGACTGAATTCTTAGCCCATGGATAAAAATATCGGTATTGGTTGTGGGGATGCAAAATTTGTATTTTCTTGTGATCACATAAAAAATGAGTTATATGTTAAAATTTAACATCTTTAATAATCTAATGACCTATCTAAAAAGTTTTAGTCAATTCTATGGAATACAGTACGTCAAAGAGCTAGATCATCTTAGATCTCAGCTTACAGCTACTCAAGCTACCGCCGATATGAGTGCTGCTTCAGCTCAATCTGCACAGGTTCAGTGTTTGGCTCTACTGAAGGAGCTAGACAACAAGAACAACTCATTGAAAGAACATGAGGATTGCCTTCAACGGCTGGCAGAGCAGTTGGATAGCCTGCAAAAGGATCTTCAAGCAAGGGAGTTTTCACAGAAGCAATTGAAAAACGAGGTTTTGAGAGTCGAACATGATATCATGGAGGCTGTCACCAAAGCAGGAGCAACCAATGACTGTGAACTGAGAAACTTATGGGACAAAATTTCTCGGGAAAATCTTGAGAAGATTAATAGAATTTTGACTGCCAAAGACATAGAAATTGCAAAACTGAAGGATGAAATAAGGATCCTTTCTGTCCATTGGCAGCTAAAAACCAATGAAATGGAATCACAGGTATGAATTCATTAGTTTTCTTCTATTTTCCGTTCATTAATTCACAACCATTGTTGTTTTGGTTTGACTTGTTTGTGAACAGTTAGAGAAGCATCGAAGGGCCAATCAAGAACTGAAGAAAAGAGTGCTGAAGTTGGAATTCTGTCTTCAGGAAGCCCGATCTCAAACAAGAAAGCTCCAAAGGGTATTTTTTTCTCTGTAATTTCTTAGAATTATAGGTGCAGTCCAGTGCACAAAACTTCAAAATGATGGGATTCAAGAAAGGGTGAGACCACTCTAGGCCTTTTTATGCAATATTATCTTTTAAGAATCTCCAAAAGATATTTTTCTTTAATATCCTAAAATTAAAGGGGTGGCCCCACTACACATGGGATTCGAGGTAGGATTAGGCCATTTTGAGTCTATTATATATATTCTTATCTTAAATTATGCAAGGTAAGGAAGCTCCAAAGGTTGATTTTTTCTATAATTTCCTAGAATTAGAGATGTATCTCTGTGTACAAAGCTCCTAGTATGCTTGGGATTTGTGGAATAGTCTGATCATTTTGTGTCTATTGTATACCGCCTAACCTTACATTATTTAACTACTTGTTCCACAATTGAAATTGATGGCCACCAAAACAAACGACAACTCTATGGTTGCACCAAGGCTTCTTTTTTGTAGTTTCAAGAAATTGATGTCCTTGATTATTTGATGCAAATCTATTGATATGCATCATTGATGAAAATATTGATATGAATATTGGTATTGGTTGTAATCGTATATGTATTTGCCTATTCCACTATCTCAGGGCTATGCTTTTTTTTGGCTATGCCATTTTGGTATTTTCTTGGAGATCTTTCTACTAGACATATCAAACAATATAAATCGGTATTGTACATATCAAAGGGAAGATTCAATTGTAACTTGGCAGATAAATATCGGTTAATAAATTATAATTTTGACATGATATCAGGGTCCAAAACCTGTTTATATATTTTGCATATGGAATGATACTTTATTTTATGATCCGCATGAATATGAATATCGGTGTTGTACATATCAAGGGGAAGATTCAATTGTAACTTGGCAGATAAATATCGGTCAATAAATTATAATTTTGACATGATATCAGGGTCCAAAACCTGTTTATATATTTTGCATATGGAATGATTCTTTATCCTATGATCCGCATGAATATGAATAACATCTGAAAACAAAATGCTGTTGGTTCCTTGCATAATCTTCAATTTGTGTTGCCTAACAAGTTCACATGTTTCCTTGTTGTGGTTGGAGAAAAAAATATAAACCTAGAAAAAATTGAACTTAAGTAATTCAAATGATGGAAAATTAATTATATAATGGAGATAGTGGATTCATATAGCCAATTAATGAAACTTAGGACTCTATTTTCATTATTGTTATTCCGAAGATCACAATTACAGTGTCCCATTTGATATTTTGACAGATGGGAGAGCGAAGGGACAATGCTATAAAAGAACTTCGAGATCAGTTAGCAACAAAGCAACAAGGTGCAGCCGAGAGTGGTGATAAGCACAATTTCTGGGAAAGCTCTGGTTTCAAGATCTTGGTTTCGGTGTCCATGTTGATCTTGGTGGTGGTCTCAAAGCGGTAAAATCATCATACATAGGTTACATAATATACATGAAGAAACATTCTCTAATAACATAGCATCATTCATTTATCAAATTTTTTATTTTTATCTGGACTTGATAATAATATAAATAGATTAATAAGATATTGTTTCAACAAGTGTGCTTGAGAGCTATTATTGGAAAAGTTGCGGATGCCATTTGTCTATACAAAGCACAGTTTATTTCCTTGGGTGTGGGGAGTGGGGATCATATAAAACCCCCATTTTTGTTGTGACTAGAATAGAGAACTTATTCATATAGCTGTGTACAGTTTAGGATAGCAAATGTTCAAACATAGTGATCTCTTCACGGATTTTTGATAGTATCTCCCCCTTATTTCTCTGGGCGGCAACGGCGGCGGCGGCAACGGCGGCGGCGGTGGTTGGGTGGTAGGTGGTGGTGGGTGTTGCCTAGTAGCTCTGTGGTTGGGTGTTGCCTAGTTTTGGAGGTCCTGGCCATCTGGAAGTCAACTTGTGTGGCAATACAGGGCAGGCAGGCTATTTAAATCATTCAAATCAAATAGAATATATTTAATATATTTTATAGTTTTTTCATTTATAATTTTGTACAAGTTTATCTCTTATAATTATTTTCAGTTTTTCTTGTCTAAGGTTAAACCAAGCCCTATTAATTCAAGCTGCTTCTTTTATTCAATTTTAGATCTGATTGTTGTATCATATATGATTAGTAGAGATAAAAATTATAAAAATAAAAACCTTGAAAATTATTAATATTTTCAATTGTATTATTTCAATGTATATTTTATAAATTTTTTATGTAAAATTGGAGAAATTGTTATGAAAAGATGTGAAGATTTATAATAAATATAGATAAAGCTGGATTCTCATAATTTTGCAAAAATATAAACTAAACAAATTGTATTTTATGAGTTTTTGTAATTATTATCTATAAAATTCTACAGTTTTATTATTATTTTTTAAATTATTTCACTGATTAAGGATTACTAGTGATTCTAGGTCACAAATAAATACTGTCATGCAATTTGGAATTTTGAATAAATGACAGAAATAAGTTGATAGATTGATGAGGTTTTTTATTAATATAACATATTTTTTTAAAACTCCTCTTGGTGGAAAAATTTTCATTACCTCTCTTAATAAAAAAGGAGAGCAGCAAACAAAGGGGATTATCCAAGAATCGAGCAAAAATCCTCCCAAAAGCAGTGCCCTTGCTCCTCTGCTCCAGTTCACTGCTCGACAGCGAAGTGAACCACCTCGAACCCCGTTGTCGGTGAAATAGAGCCCGAAACCCGTCCACAATGGCGCCTAAGTGTACTCGCCAGACAGAACACAAAGCTCTTTCAAAACGGCGTTCAGGCACTCTTGCTGGAACGGAGCACAAAGCTTCCCCAACAATGGCGCCCAATCCCTCTGCTCTCGTTTCTCGCAGGACAGGGCATAGGGCTCTTCCGACGACGGCCCAGGTGATTCCCCATCAAATCGGAACGAACCAGCACTTGGGGCGCTCAACAATGATACCCAGATACTCTCTCCAAACAGAGCCTAGAGCACCTTCAATGACGGACAGAGCATTCGGTGAGGCTCCCCCCAAAATGGAGTCCAGAGCCTCTCAGCAAAACGAACAACGAGGCCGAATCCTTGAAATGGAGCTCAGCAGTCATCCAAATCAGACCAACAGGGTGCTACAAGCTCCTCATCAATGGCGCCCATGGTTCCCCGAAGCTCTCGGCCAAACCTAGTGCCGTAGAGACATCAGAGAAAGTCGCCTAGCTGCGCCATTGACGAAGCCCGATGGAGCCCCGTAAATGGCGCTCAACTCCCACAAACAGAAGAGGGAACGAAGCTCCCCAAAAAGTTGCCCAACTTCTCTTGTATTCTCGGGCGCCCAGTGCGATTAACCCGTTTTGCCCCTGGGTGATTCCGTACCCACCGGTTAGCTGGCCCAACTCAGGTGGACAGGGCTCGACTGGCTCAGCGCTCATCCTGGCACATTTTGTTAAGCCTCCAAATGTCATCAAGGCCTATGGACGTACCAAATTACTCCTAAGCAGGCACATCTCCGGGCCATCTCTGAGCCGACGCACTCTCGGAGCTCAATCCTCTATCTAATGAGTCGCCTCTCAGTCGGCGCACCCTCGGAACTCAATCCTGTATCTAGTGAGCCGCCTCCCAATCAAATGCACCCTCAAAACTCAATCCTTCATCTAGTGAGTCAACCTCCTTACACCATCGGAGTTCAGTCTTCCATTTAGTGAGTCACCCCTCGGCCGAGCACACCCTTGGAGCTTAGTCCTCCGCTTAGTAAGTCGCCTTTTAGTCGGGTGCACCATTGAAATTCAGTCCTCTATCTGGTAAACCGCCCCTCAATTAGGCGCACCCTCGGAACTCAATCCTCCATCTAATGAGCCGGCCCTCAATCGGGCACACTTTCGGAACTCAGTCCTTCATCTAGTGAGGCACCCTTAGTCGGGCTCACCCACAGAGCATAGACCCCCAAATACATCCTACTCACACTCCCATCATCCTTGCATTCTTGTCACGTTTATCTCTTAAACGTGCATTCCTCCGTTTATTATGAAATATTTTTAACTTGGCGTACAAATGATTTAACTTAAACATTAAAACTTTTCATCAACTTTTTCGATCCTCTTATTTTTTGTAATTTATAGGTGTGCAGATTCTAAGTTAACGACGGAGATCAAACCTAATCCAGATCGACCCACAGTGAAAGATTAAAAAGGCTCTCTAATTTGTACCATAATAAAAAATTAGGGACACATAAAAAAGATATCTTTCAATATCAATATTTAAAAATATTAAAGATTTTTTTTTTTATTTTTAAGGATAGAATGATGATAGTAACGATTGAGATATGTTATAATCATGCCACTCATTTAGTTTTCTTATTATTTTAAAGGGTTCATATTAATTGACAAAAAAATAAATAATTAAAATTAAAACAAATCATTAACTACAAAATAAATTTTAACCATTTATTTTTTTATTAATCAATCTAGACCCTTAGAATGACAATAAAGCTCAATTATAAGAGGACTATAACTAGACTCCAATTATTAATCATTTTTAAAATACTTTTAATAACATCATCTTATTTATTTATTTTTATTAATAAATTATTATAAAGATCGAGAAAAAGAAATAATACTTCATCAAAATGTGCCAAGGGTCTATCATTTTTCTTCCATAATACACATTTTCTTGCTCAAATCAAAACTCTAAATCAAGATCACAATAAATAAATTGCATAAAATTAAACATAAAAAGGGAAATTTCAAAAGAAGAAGACGTAACCACCATATTAACCTGTCAGAGATAAACTGCAGAGAACAGAGGACTCTTTATTGATCGTTGAAAACCACTGAATACAAGAAGACTGTCTTTCATTCTTGGGGCTTCTCCCATTTGAGGGGCTTCACCACCTCCCAAGTGAAATCAGCATCATCTCTTCCAAAGTGCCCATATGCAGCAGTCTTCAAGTACCTGCCGCTGCCACCCCTCTTGAGATCAAGATCGATGGCAATCATTCCAGGTCTGAAATCAAAATTCTCCTTCAAAATCTTCAGGATCTCCTTATCAGGAATCGTCCCGGTTCCGTAAGTGTCAACAAATACTGACAACGGTTCAGGCACACCAATGGCATAAGATATCTGCACAATGCACCGACGAGCAAGTCCATTTGCAACAATGCTCTTGGCAGCCTGCCTCGCTATGTACGCGCCGCTTCTGTCCACCTTGGTTGGGTCCTTGCCGGAGAAAGCACCGCCACCGTGAGCACCCCAACCACCATAGGTATCGATGATGATTTTTCGTCCGGTGAGACCGGCGTCACCATGAGGGCCGCCAATGACAAAACGGCCAGATGGGTTGAGATGGAAGATGGTTTTCTCATCAAGGTACTTCTCGGGGATGACGGGCTTGATGACATGCTCCTTCAAGTCGGCAGCAATCTCATCGTTGGTGACGGTTTCATCATGCTGAGTAGAGATGAGAACAGTGTGGACCCGGACAGGGACCATGGCACCGTTCTCCTTGTAGTATTCAACCGTGACTTGGGTCTTGCCGTCGGGTCTCAACCATGGACAAGTACCGTTCTTGCGGACTTCAGTAAGGCGGGCACCAAGCTTTGTAGCAAGAACATGGCTAAGAGGCATGAATTCTGGGGTTTCATCAGTGGCGTAGCCAAACATATGACCCTGATCGCCGGCACCAATTTCCTCAGGGCGCTTGGTCAGGTGGCCATGGACACCCTGTGCGATGTCGGGGCTTTGTTGCTCAATGTAGACCAAGACCTTACAGTTGTCGGCATCGAGACCCACATCTTCCGAGACAAATCCAACGTTTCTGCAGGTGTCACGCACAATTTTCTCATAGTCTATATTCCCTTTGGTGGTAATCTCACCAAATACCATAACCAAGTTGGTCTTGGTACAAGTCTCACAAGCAACTTTGCTCTCTGGGTCTTGCCCAAGGCAAGCGTCAAGCACTGCATCAGAGATCTGATCACAGAGCTTGTCAGGGTGACCTTCGTTCACAGACTCAGAGGTGAATAGGAAGGTGTCCATTTCCTTACTCATCTGCGACGTAGAAGATTCCATACAGAAATAACATTTAGAGTGAAAATGGAGGACAAATAAGAGAAGACTAGGTTGTGTTACAAGCCATCTGCTAAATCAAGAAATGCAACTTGAACTGCACATATTTTTCTCGGAAGAGAGAATCAATATAGATCAGGAAGACGTGACAAGAAAAAAAGATCAGAATATGTGGAAGGATAAAAAGAAGCTCGGATTGAGCATCAATCATGTTTAAATGTAGTACAGCACATAAGATTCTGCCAAAAAAGTTTATTCTGATGCGTGAAAACAGAATCATTAAATGGCCAACTCAAGCAACTATGGATCGCTTTTTTTGACAAAATGACATTGCAAAACTAGTTCAGATAATATTTTGAAACCATAATATCAAATTTATTATCAGAATAATGCCTTGATATCGATCATAGGACACCCAATGATAATAATCAACGGCCAACAATAAAGATTCCAGCCAAAAAAGAGTAATACAACCATGGCCGGGAGATTGATTGGGAGTGAGAGTGAAAATATTGATTTCCCAATCAAGATCTAGGTTCTTGAATAATTAACAGGGAAAAACCAGAAACATGTTCGAGAGAATTAAGCACAAAACCGGACCGGTACGTTGTGTCCATGAATCAAAAACAAAATTGAAAGGACCTTTTTAACATTCCAAATCAAAACGATCTATAAACTGTATTGAAGAACATCTGTCCATGTTAGATCAAGCACCAAGTTGAATACTACCAAGCAAGCTCATAGTCCAAACTTCGAATTTAGCCCTTAAATCAAAATGGAATCTCGGGAAGAAACCATGAAAATCACCACAGCAGATCACAAGTAAACATAACTAACCACTTCAAAATTTCAAAATCAAATTAAGCTCTTCTCTCCCTGCGATTCCAACATCAGGAAGGAATAAAACACTCACTCAATCCACATAACACACAACTACTCAAATCCGCACTATAAAAACTGAACATGATGAATTCCAATAGCATAAAAAAACATTTGCATGAAGCAGATCCAGCGAAAGTACCTGGAGAACGAACCGCAAAGAGCGAAGCTGTAGGAGTAGAGATATCAGAGATCCGAAGGGTCACCCTTCGCTAAGCAGAGAACGTTTGCGACATGGAAGCGAGGACATGGGGCCGTAATTTATAGACGTCGGTGGGTGCTGAGAATACGGGATCTACGAGCTTCACATTTTTAAAAAATGTTTTTTTAATAAAATTTATATTTAAAAAAATTAGCCAAAAAGGAAAATTGCGAAACACACGTTTTGTGCCGAAGGATCCCCGCAGTTACATGGGTGTGAAACTCTGATTTTCCGGAAAGTGGGACCCCGATTTTGGAAGGATTGAATAGGGAACGTTGGATAGGATTTGATCGGACGTCCAGAAATGGTGGGAGTCGGTACTTGAATTGACGAGATTAGCCACTCGATTTGGACTTATCAACCGAGTTGTTGCCTGGACTTTTCCAAACTCGGAGCGTGGAACGGGATTATGCCAAACGTCGCTAAAATATAATAAAATATTATTTAACAGTAATTTTATCATAATAAAATTTAATTTTAATTTTAATAAAATTAAAATTAACTAATACTAAAAAAATATTTTTATAAATAAAAAATTATTAAAAAAATCTAATTTTGATGTTATTTATTCTCCTATGAAACTGGTAAATGTCTACTTACATATAAATATGACATAAAAATATGTTTAATTATTATAAAAATGAGAATTAGAAAATAAGTTAGTTGTAAAATAAAAGCCTACCCAAAAAATAACTTTAAAATAACATATAAATATTATATTAAAAACTAACAATCAATAAATTACTAGCAAATTTGGACATTCTAAATTTGAGTATCTATTTATTATGGATGGTACCAGATTTTTTCTTTCTCCTCTCTTCCTTTTTCATCCCGCTTGCGCTTTCTTGTCGAACTCTCATTTATCTCTTTTTCTCTTTGACATTTGTCATTCTTTTCAAAATTATTGTTGCCGCTTACCTCAATTTTGATTTACATCATCTTTGTATGAAAAATATTTTTAAAAAATATATATATATTTGATATGTCTCGATATTTAAATTACTGTACTAATTAAATAGTCACTTGGTCTTCCCTGGTGGGTTGAGTTGAAATGAGTTCAATCTCTATAATTTCGAACATAAATCCTATACACCATAATTAACAAATAAGATGTCAGAAGATTGACGAGACTCACTTCTTAATATATACACTTAAGTCAAAAATTTTTCTACAATGAAAAAAAGATAGATGAATACAAATGTATATCCGTAGATGCATGTAATGAGAGATTGAATGTTTAGGTGCGCTCGGTAGGAGAGCGGCTTAAGGAGAAGGAGGATAGAGCTTCAAGAAGTGCACCCGTCCTAGGGATGGCTTAGAGATGGAAGACAGGATTTCGAAAAGTGCGCATGACAAATGGACGACTTATAGATGTAGGATTGAGTTTCGAGAAGTACGCTCGACCGATCGGCAACTTAGAGATGGAGGATTGGATTACTACTAAGTGCACTCAATCAAGGAATGACTTAAAGAGATAAATGACTAAACTTTATTGAGTGTGCCCGTCTGGGGTGACTTTGTAAGATGAAGAATTAAACTCCGCTGAGCACTCATTAAACTATTATCCGACTACTAGTGGAGGGGCTTCCTTTGTTTTACTATGTGAATAGATCTTGCTAGCCAAGTGGTGTGGGACTTCAAAGCCAACACAGGGCTAATGCTATCATGAGCCTAAATCAGAGTGTTATTCTAAAAGTCTGAGACGCATCTGTTTCGGAATAATTCTCAAGCGAATGAAAAAAGCGAGGGAGAGTATGCCCTGGATGCTTGAGTGTAATACTCGCCGATTCCACATAGTCAACTCTTATTTGGTTGAAAGGAGATATCTCCTTTCCTTATAGATGGAAGGTGGTATATGTAGGGTGAGAGTTGCGAAGCCTACTTTGGGGCGCACTGCTGGCGATGATTGCTTATGCGAATTTGTTAAGCTATCAAAACAATTGTTGTGGTCACTTTCTAGTTAGTACGGTAATCATAACTTTTTTTGAAAATGTTGCGAAGCCACGCTTGCCATATTGGGAAGATGCGCTGGGTAGATATTCTACAGGCATTTGCTGGACTACCAAAGGTTGAGCAGAAGGAGGAACCACAGGTGTGATGCTACGTGCAACTCTAATCAGCTGCTTCCTATTGAACGGTTTCAGATCGATCCACTTGGACTAACTGCACTACTATTAAGACCTCAAGCCTTGGACTACGAGGAGCTCTATGGGGCCATCGATCTATTACAGTTTGAATTCTAGGCTGGCTCATGGTATCAGACCTATCTATGTTTTATAAAAAAAATATTTTTTAAATGATATAATAAATAAAATTTGACTATTTAGTATATTAAAAAAATATAATTATTTATTTTTAATTTTTTAAAAATATCATTTAATTAGTATAAATGCTCAATATAAATAATATGATATATCATATAAACGATAATAAATATCTAAATTTAAAATAATAGTATAAATAATTTGAATAAAAACTTTAAAAAGACAATTCAATATAAATAATATGATTCCGTATTGAGAATGACTTATATTAGTCCACCGACTGTCCCTGCATGGACAAAGTATATCTATACACGAAAAATATCATATTTTAAAAATATATATTAATACTATAAAATAATATTTTATTTTATTATTTTATTATTTTATAATTATATCCATGACTTGTTGATTTTAAGGTTTCATCCAGCTTTTCGCTGTTCAAACTGAATAGGCGCGTACAAACAGTCAGCACGTGAGAACGTTCAAAAATGCAAACATATTATGAATAAATATGGATAAAAAATTTAAATTAATTAATTTTTTTTTCAAAGATAGGATATGGTTATGGGAAAAAATAACTTCAAATCTGAATTATAATTTTTTAAATTTATTTTAAACAAATATTAAGTTGAAAAATCATCTTATAAAATCATATTCTAATATAATTAATAACTTTTTTAGATAAAGATTTATCAATTTAAGTATTTAAGTGATATTTTTATCACAATATTATATTTTAAAATATTTTATATTTTAGATATTTTACATTTAAATATAATTTTTAAAATAAAGCTAATTTAAAATAAATATATATATACTTATACAAACTAGCCCAAACTGACTAAAATTTAATTCTAGGTAGGATAGGGTAATAGCTTTGATATGTTCGATAAAAATTGGGCCGCTCAACTAAGGACCCACAAAAAAAAACCTCTCAACCCAGAGGAGACCCGCGCAACATGTGGTCTAACCGACACTGGCCCAACAAACACAGTTCAGGATGGGCAACAACGCAATCCATAAGCTCTATACCAGTAGATCTATAAAGGCTCACACCAAAGGTTCCACATTGCTTAAGTAAAAAGAACCATTTACAAATGATACTATAAAGTTAGTTGTTATAACAGGCTCTCTCAAACCCCGGACGATTTAGTAAATCTGCAACTACCATAAAAACTCCATCCTAGGGATTTGGGTCTCCATCCCGAGAATGCCACCCTCCTCCCTCCCAGGAAGAAACTCTATCCTCTTATCTCTCTTAGGGATAAGACACCTCTTTAGGAGGGGCCCTAGCCATCTTCCACCCTAAGAAGGGCCCTGGCCATCCTCTAGAGAGCTCTCCGTCCATGGAGTGTCCCATCCAGGAGCCCTCCATCCAAAAAGCTCTCATTTCAGTAACCATCCATCCAAAGAACCCTTTGTTTAGGAGCGTTTCGTCCAGGCACCTCCCATTCATTAGCCATCCGTCCAGAGAGTCCTCCTTCCAGGCGTCCCCCTTCTAAGAGGCCTTCTCTCCTTCTAGAAGCCTTCCGTCGAAGAGCCCTCCATCCAAAAGCAGCTCTCCCTCCAAGGGCCATGACCTCTATCTAGGAGGCCCGCCATCCCGACGTCATACTGTCTATCCAAGAGTAGCCCTCCTTCCACAAGACCTTCCCTTCTTCCAGGGGTCTTGCCATCCATATAGGAGGCCTACCATCCAACGTCATGCTATCCATCCAGTGTCCCCCATCTAGAAGTCGGCATCCTTCCAGAAGGTCTTCCCTTCTTCCAAGGGTCATGCTCTGTCCATTCAAGATGCCCGCCATCCGAACATCAAACCATCCATCTAGGCCCCCTCCATCCTAGAGCAGCCCTCCTTCTAAGAGGCCTTCCCTCCTTTCATGGGCCATGCCATCCATTCATGAGGCTTGCTATCTAGACATCATGCCATCCATCCAGACCCTCTCTATCCAGGAGCCGCCCACCTTCCAGGAGGCCTTCCCTCCTTCCAGGGCCCTGCCTTCTTACAAAGAGCCCTCTATCCAAGAAGCGTCTTATCCAATAACTCTCCGTCTAGAGAGCCCTCCTTCCAGGAGCCATTCGTCCAGGCACACTCCATTTATGAGCTATCTGTCCAAGGAGCACTCCTTCCAGGGACCTTCCTTCCAGGGAGTCCTCCGTCCAAGGGCCATCTATCCAAGAGTCGCCCTCCTTCCTAGAGGCCATTCGTCCCTTCAGGGGTTCATGCTGTCCATCCAGGAGACCTACCATCTAGACATCATGTCGTCCATCCATGCACCCTCCATCTAGGAGTCGCCTTCCTTTAAGGAAATTATTCTTCCTTCTAGAGGTTATGTCGTCCATCTAGGAGGCTTACCATCTAAACATTATACTGTCCATCCAAGAGGCCTTTCCTCCTTCCAAAGGCCATGTCGTCACTCTTTCCAAGAGTCATGCCATTTATCTAGAAAGCTTATCATCTAAACGTCATATCATACATCTAGGCATCCTCCATCCTAGAGTAGCCCTCATTCCAAGAGGCCTTCACTACTTCCAGGGGCCATGACGTCCATCTAGGGAGCCTGCAATGCAGAAGTTATACCGTCCATTCAGGAGCCGCCCTCCTTTCAGGAGGCCTTACCTCCTTTCAAGGGTCATACTGTCCATTCGGGGACCTAACATTTAGACGTCATACTGTCCATCCAGATTCCCTCCATCCAAGAGCTGTCATCCTTCCAAGACTCATTTCCTTCTTCCAAGGGCCATGTTGTCCCTCCTTCTAACGGCCATGAAGTCCATCAAAGAGGCCAACCATCCTGACGTTATGTCGTCAATCTAGGCGCCTCCATTCAGGAGTTGCCCTCCTTCCAATAGCCATACCATTCATCCAGGGGGCTCGCTATCCCCACATCATGCCATCCATCTAAGCTCCATCAGTGCGGAGAAAGCGCTACCACCGTGAGCACCCCAACCACCGTAGGTATCGTTGATGATTTTTTGTCCCGTGAGACCAGCGTCACCATGAGGGACGCCAATGACAAAACGGCCATATGGGTTGAGATGGAAGATGGTTTTCTCAACAAGGTACTTCTCGGGGATGACGGGCTTGATGACATGCTCCTTCAAGTCAGCAGCAATCTCATCGTTGGTAATTGTTTCATCATGTTGAGTAAAGATGAGAACAGTGTGGACCCGAACGGCGACCATAGCACTGTTCTCATTATGGTATTCAACTGTGAGTTAGGTCTTGTCGTCGGGTGTAAGGTACCGATTTTAAAAATATGATAATTAGAAATAATTAAGTTAATATAAATAAATCGATGCCGAAGGACATGTGAGAAATTGAACTAAAAAGCCCAAAGATCCAAAATTGACAAAATCGGGAATCGAAATTATAAACCTTGAAAAGTTAAGCCATAAATAAGATTCAAATTTTAAATTATGATAATTATGATTTATTAAGCTAATATAATCAAAATTGAGGTTTAAGAATGTGAAATATTTGGTTAGAAAGGTCGAAACATGTCCCAGACAACACGTGCACGAAGATGGCTCACTGTAGGCTTGCCGCAGGCCTGAACTGTGCTCGACAAGCACTCGAGCCCCCTATCGAGCACTGATTCCAACAGGGGTGCTCCCAAAGAGCACTCAACGTGTGCTTAAGTGCCAGAACCAGGGGATGTGCGCTCGAAGCAAGCTTGTAGTGCACTCAAGCGCCAGCCTAGGATTTAAAGCACTCGAGGGTTTATTTCATGCATATTTTTAGTTTTCCAATGCGAAGGAGAGAGAAAGAGAGAGAGGAGAGATCGAGGCTCTCGAGTTCGATTCCGACTTGGAACAAGTTAGAGAAGTAATTGATCGGGTCTAAGCAAATGTACCCATACCCTCCTCTTTCGTTTCTTTCCACTTTTATTTTGTTTTCTTCCAGTATCCTCATTTCGACATCCGATTAAATTTATATTTTATATTACCCATAACCTAAGTATGAAAATATTTTGATTTCATATCCGATGTGTGAGATTTGTGCGATATTTCACACCCGAAAATCCTAACCATGCCTGGACCGTTTTACCCGCTTATTTTGGGTTTTATACATGATTTGGTTTTAGATAATTGAAACACATAATTTGAGCATGCACGTATGTGAATTTCATACCCGATTTCGTAGTTTTAACTGGTTTTTGAATGTAGAACCCTAACCTCGTACCCGAACGATTTTATCCGATTATTTTGAGACTTTCACATAAATTGACTTTAGAATATGATTACTCATACCTCGAATATATTAATTTATCAATTTTGTATCTGATTTGGTAGTTTTATACGGTATTATATTCACCGAAACCATATCCTGCGCCCCTTTTGATTTTACCCGAATTAACTATAATTTATGCATAATTTGACTTTAAAAATTCGTAACACTAACTTTATGAATGCAGGTACCCCGTATATTTGGTAATTATATACATATATTTTATATATTCCAGAATTATTATCGGACGTAAATAGTAATATTTATCGCATGTACATTAATTATGTTATCTTATATATGCTCTAAAAATTATATTATATGTATTTGTGAAGAAATTTATCGTCTGAATGGTTAAAAGTCATGTTTGGCTCACGGTGGTAAAAATTTTTATTTTTTTCAGACTTTATGATAATCATGCATATAATTTATTATCATATAAAGATTTAAACCCATAAAAATTATACAAATTATGAGAAGTATAATAAAAAAAACTCCATGATATGTTATATTTAATGAACCATTCTCCCAAAATGAGAACAATATTTTATGAATGAGTATAAAATTTTTTAAAAATAAATAATTATGGAATTGGATTAAAGATTTGTATTTCAGATGATCGTATTTCCTAATATATTTTAAGATATTATTGTGAAAGTACAAGGATTGCCTCTGAAAATATAATGGCATATGTATTATATTGGGTTAAAGGTATACTTCTCATCACGTGATATTAAATTGCATAAATTTACACTTTAAAATGTGTAAAAATATATTCCTTTTCTCGTTCAAACGCTTGCGACATAAAAGCAAGGACTTGGGCCAGTAATTTATAGACGTCAGTGGGTACCGAGAACACGGGATCTATGAGCTTCACATTTTTTTAATTTTTTTAATAAAATTTATATTTAAAAAAATTTAGCCCAAAAAAAAAAAAAGAAAAGCAAAACACACGTTCTGTGTTGAAGGATCCCCATAGTTATATGGGTATGAAACTAGGTTAAGGGATCCTTCAGGCTGCGTTAAGAGATCCTGCTTCGCCTACGTTTTGTCCAACAATTAGCTGAGTCTATGCAATGAGGAGATGGATTTATTGTGTAATTCTTCCTCCATATTTTGAGTTTGTAATGTTGTAGTGGTTGATTAGAAGGAAACAAGAAGAATGAGGATTCCATGATGGTGAAATTATCTTCCTTTGGCAGATCAGTTTCCCAGACTCCAGCAATTATGATCCTGACCTGGCTTGGCCCTTCATCCTGGATAACCTTTTTCTTATGGACCAGTTAAATCTCACTCCACTTTGGAGTCCCCATTGTTTCAATTTTTAGCGCTTAATCAGTCTTTTCGCCACAAGAAACCATTCCTCCGATGTCCTTGAAATAAGTTTCACAGATCTGCCTCTTCAACATGATGAGTATTTATCGATAGGTTTGTAGCTAATTGAATAAATATATGAAGCAAATTGATGGTGATATATATAAAGCTAATTGATGGCAATGAATCCCATGGAATAATTGGCGACAGCTTGCGCTGTGCATGGCATTTTCAGATAATCTGCGCTATTCATTCTCATACACGATGCACACACATGGTTATCCACAGTCATTACTGGCCTCGACGAGACATCTCCGGCGCAAGAAGGCCTCCCGCCACTCTTTAGCAGGTAACGCGATAGACAGTGAGAACATGCGCCTAAGCGAAGCAAGCGAAGATACTATCCAGTCAACGATCTTGAAACTCACCTCATTGCATCTACTCAAATTCAAATATCTCAATCTTTTACAGTTTCCGACCACCTCCCTCACCCTTTCCGTTGTCATCTTCCTGCACTCTTCCACGTCCAGATGCAGCCGTTGGGGACACATCCTTCCGACCATTCCCAGTATTTGGTCATCCATCCCCGAGCATTCTGCCCACTTCTCCATTTTCAAGATCACCCTGTCCTTCCTGCTGCTGAATATGAGGCTTCTGCAATAGCTTATGTCCAAATGCCTTATTTCACTGCAGCTCTCTAGGATGTCAGCAACGTCTAGCTCTTCCATCCAATGGCATAGCTATAGTTGCCGCAAATTGGGACAACGGCCTAGGAGACTCCTCAGGCCTGAGCTACTGCTGAAGTTCTGGTTCCATGATATATCAAGGGAGGTTATTCCATAGTTCTTCTTCGAAGCATACTCTCCCCCTCCCTAGGCTAGTTCCCCTCGTGCATAGATTCCGAAGAAGAGAACAACTTTCTACAAGCATGAGGAAAGTCGAAGTGGATAGTTCACGGCACAAACTGAGGTTTCTGGACGTAGCCTCGACGATAAATTGGCACAAGTTTTTCATGGACTCCACCGTGAGAAACTCAACCGAGGTGAGGGCTAGACATTCAAGAGATTGGTATCTCTGTAGCAGCGAAGAAATGCCTGCAAATATGTAATTGCTGCAGTTAATCAGCTTGAGCGTCTTCAAAGGAAGGCCGGCTCGTACGATGGAATCCAGAAGTTTGTCCAAGATCTTCATGGTGCCGAAAACAAGAGTGGATAAAGCCCTGGAACCCACCGAATTGATTTGCTTTCCGGACAACACCAGAGAATTCAAGCTCTTACTGTTGCGGAGAACAGTGGATATCCCATTGCTAGTCATGCCCGAGCTGTAGCCCACCTGAATTTCAATGAGGTTTGGGCACTTCAATGACAGAGAAATAAGGGATGATCCGAAATGCAGTAATTTCCAGAAAGATTTACCTTGTGCAGTAATTTCCAGAAAGATTTATCTTGCGGAAGCTTCCAAGTATTGAGGATAACGCGTCAACTCCTTTATCAGTCACAGCATACCACAATCCGCTGATATCAAGCTCTTCGAGCAAAGGGAAGGAATCTGCTATAATAACCATATCGGCGTCCCTCATGGAGGAATATGCACAGTTAAGAATCTTCAAACTCGCACCGGCCAACTCCTTCAGAGACGTGGTGCACGGATCCTTATAACAGGAAACGTTCAGCCGTTACGAGTTAAAACCAGACTGCACAACTTCGATGATAGCATGGTCAAGGTCTCCCCGAAAATCTGAGAGATCAATTTCTTTGAGACGTGGAAATCCTCGGCAGTATCAGGGAATGACTTAGATTGAAGGGTCAAAAACCTTTATGGAGGTTCAGGGATGGTTAGTGAGGGACAGAAACTGCTTACAAACTAAACAGATGGATTCCGAGTGAACATGATGCTCGAGTAGACTGAAAATCATAGCCCAGCATTATCCTGGCAGCTCTCTTGATGCTTCTGCCATTTTCCGATGGCTCAAGAAGAGCTCAACATTGGCAGCATAAAATTGCAGGGGTTGAACCAAGATATAGAATGTCCTACAGCAGATGCAGTCGACTCACATTTGTTGACTTCAAAATTCAGCGCGACTAATAATTTTTTTCATTTGGTCAATAAATAACAGGAATCACAAAGGAAGAGGAGCCAGAAGATTTGTTCTTAGACAACCAAGGGTTCAAGGCAAATGCGGATCCTTTTTATTTAATCAAGCGTCCAAGGCTCTGGGGTTTCTTTTTACCAGGCTAAGGCAGCTGTATGCTTGTCAACATTTTTTAGCTGGGTTAATAAAATTACACACCCAGTATTACAGGAAAGCCTACCTGGGAACAGATACTTTAAAGTACGGTTGCCACACACATACTGAATATTCGACAAATATATCATGGCATCCCTCACCAAAACTGACGTTGTCCTAGCTTATAATAAAACTCTCATCCAAACAGGGCAGACATTTGAGGAGAATTTCAGTCCCTTGCTCCAATTCTGTTTCTGATATGATCAATGGTGGAACCAACCTCACAATATTACCTTTCCCTGAAGTTAACATCAGCAACCCAGAGTTCCGGCATGCATCCACAAGAGGCGCTGCCGGAACATCCAGCTCTATGCCGAGTATCAGCCCCCGACCTCGCACCTCTTTAACATGCCGGTTCCCTCCCAACTTATGTTGGAGTATTTCTCTGAAATATTTACCCTTCTCTGACACGCTGGCTAGAAAGTGTGGATCTGAAATTTTGTCCAAAACTGCTACCGCAGCACTGCATACAAGTGGTCCTCCCGCGAAGGTGCTTCCATGATCTCCGGCATTTATGGCTGCTGCAACTCTTTCTGTGACTAGCACGGCTCCAATAGGCAGACCTCCAGCGAGGGGTTTTGCGAGTGTCATCATATCTGGGTATATCCCATAGGCTTCGTGCGCCCAGAGGTATCCAGTTCTGCCCAAGCCACATTGAACCTAGGGATTCAAAGAAAAAAAGCACACCCAATTAGGTCAATAAATCACATCTGAATCTACTTGCAGGAGTTTCTTCAAGGTCAAGCAAGCAATACCGACGTGCAGAAGTCTCATATTGAGCACAGAAAAAGAGATGGTTGCTAGGCATAGTTGGCTCAGAATTAAATTAACTTGTTGGAGATTTTTAAGGTCAAGCACCACCCCGTGTGAGCACAACGACCTGTCGCTTGGCATAATGTTTGCAAGCCTAGAGTTCAAGGCGGGTTGGGAAGGACAAAATATGGAGTGGTAGATTCTGCCTGCTGCTTCTAAGCAAGTTTAAAGTAGCAAATATGGAAGAAAATCCGGCTTCAAGACAGATTTTTGGGCGCTGGAAGAAAAGCATCTGATTCTTCTTAGCTTTGGAATAGGTTAGTTGATGACAGAGATAAATTCATATTGGTCTTCCATATCAGAACTGCTGGTATTCGATGGTGTGTATCTAATTCAGCTGTGTTCACTACTGCATCAGATTATAGCTTTGTAGGATCACATGATGGAAAGATGACATGATGCAAGCATTGGTGGGAGTATGGCATTCCCTCATGCAGTAAAACTAACGTATCATTCTCAGGAC
The DNA here is from genome assembly GCA_033239525.1 of Nepenthes gracilis. Classification (NCBI taxonomy): domain Eukaryota; kingdom Viridiplantae; phylum Streptophyta; class Magnoliopsida; order Caryophyllales; family Nepenthaceae; genus Nepenthes; species Nepenthes gracilis. Next base: position 19,131,914 of record BSYO01000007.1, read on the forward strand.
TAGTTTCATAGAATGGCTGTAGTATCAGAATTAACTAAATACATTACATTGATCAGGGGACCAAAATTCAGGAAGAAACCATATTTCATTTGTTATCTCAATGCAGCTACTCTCATGAGTCATTGCAGAGATTTCTGCAGAGAAATACGCTTAATTGTAAAGTCACTATACAAGAGGATGTTAATAAATGATTTCAATTTCAAAGCATTGATAACAGCCAAGAAGAAGATAAACTATTTATGCTAGGGAAGCTTGGACATCATTTCAATGACAAACTGCACTAGCAAGAGAGATAGAATATGTCAAAATTGCAAAAGCTCTCTAAGTCTTTGCCAAGGGCTGACATTTATCTTAAAAGGCATTCGACACTTAGCCACAAGTGGACCCAAGACCAACAAATAGCATAGTACACACTCTCACCTCAGAAGTTAAATTTCTCAACCACCTTATCAGGAACCGAAAATGTGAAAACTAGCATCAAATTTGTCATTTATATTGGATATTACACACCCAAATGTGATGTCTTTCCCAGCTATCCGAAGAACTCACAATACTCATCCTAGGAAAGAAAGAAATGACTTAAGTTCAACCACCTTAGGAGAATTTTTGTGGCATCTATATGTGATAAGTACGACCCGAGATAGACCAACTCAATACTCAATTAAATGAGAGGCCCAAATGTCAACAGAAAAAGCCACAGAGCCAATCAAGAAATAACATTTGAATGCATAAACTAAATGATACAATCTGAACAGCCAAATATTAAAGGACTATAATGAGCCGCTTAGAAGCCTCGTACAAGGAGCGGCTGAAACGACATTGTAACTAGTAGCCAAGTGGCCCTCTGATTGAATGGGGACGGCCGTTACACATCACAAATAACACCTCTCACTACTGATCTGAAGCGGCATCATGCGCACGCATTGATTTCTGGTGCTGATCAACCAAACGGCATCTATGACTATAAATAAAACGTCTCCAAAAAAAAGGGAGAAGGCAAAAAGAAGGCTACTCAACCAAATGAATGCATAAAAAGGAGCATAGCCTTCTAAATGTAAACTTATCTTCATCCCCTTTAATTTTCAACATTTACTTCCTCATCATCATTCCAATCCTAATAGAAAGATCGCTGACTGGAAGTCAAAGAATGTACTGGAGAGTGGATCCCGTATACCTCTTACTTCCAATTTGTTCTATATGCATAGAATTCAGATTCATAGTTACGAAAACCGGGCCCATTTATAGTTGGACGTTCAAGCAAAGCTATCGACTCCCTAATTCGTACATTAATTCGGATTCTCAAAACGCACCAACATGAGTTTTACGGAACAAAGTCAGGGTGTAAAAAATGCGTACTACAAAACTATTGGCATAAAATACATTGGATTCAAGCCTGAGCATAAAAACAAACATCCACATGATAAGTATACATCAAAGAATGGCGGCATACCTCATCGTAAATTAAGAGAGACCCAGCTTCATCACAGGCAGAACGTAAAGATTGTAAAAACTCCTTTGTGGCAGTGTATATGCCTCCTTCACCTTGAATGGGTTCGACAAAAACAGCAGCAATTTTACCACTCAGAATCACTTCTCTGGCAGCTTGTGCATTACCGTATTCTAGAAAAGTAACTCCAGGCATAACAGGTTCAAAAGGCGATCTGTAGTGCTCTTTACTTGTCAAAGCAAGAGCACCAATTGTCCTCCCATGGAAGCAATTACTAAAAGCAACAAACTCGATTGGTGGACATTCTGAATTGGAACGTAAAAATCTTTGAAATTTTCTTGCAAATTTTATAGCAGCTTCATTTGCCTCAGTACCAGAATTTGTAAAAAAGACACGATCAGCAAAAGAAGCATCAATTAGACGTTTTGCAAGTTTCACCTGCACTTCAAGCACATTTCAGTGGAATGAAGAAAGTAGAAGTCATCTACCGACAGAAGAACAAAACAGAAGGAATAAACAGTAAATGAGTATGATTCCCTGATTTCTTTTGCAACATACTGATAAGGAAGAAAGAGTCCCATCTCTTGAATGTTTTCTTGTGTTAAATAGTTTTTTTTTTAAAAAAAAATTAAGAGTAGCATATTTAAGTAAATAAGTGGGTACGAAAGGCAAGGGAAGGGGCAGGAAAAATTCTACAACAAAGACACGTAGAGAGCTAAAAAGGCTGGACTCAAACAATAAATTAAAAAAATGAAAGAAACATAAATTTTTTGACAACAGCAAAAGAAAATAAATTTAGAGAAAGAACACAGCGACAAAATAGTTTTGAGACATGAACTCACCGTTAAAAACAAATAGAATAAATAACCCTATTAGTCTTCCCATGTTTGCAGAAATTAATATCATTAGGTAAAATTCAACATGAAATAATAGACTACTATACGTCAATGCCATTTGTCACCATGCCACCTATAGCACCCAAATTTTACATAAAGAACTATATGGATTGTCTGTCTTTTAATTTCAATGCTCCTTTTCTAATGACTTTTTGTCCTCTCTATTATGTTCCTCATTATTTGTTCATGAAAAATAAAAAAATCAGTTACATCTTCGAGACTTTTCAATTTGTAACTTTTATTATTCAAAATGAAAAATCATAAAATGGAGCAAAAGCAGTCACTATGAGAACTTCAGATGTTGCACATGCATCCATTGGCCAAACTAAAAGTCTAAAACTAATTTCATGCTGCCATAATTGAGGTCACTCTTGCAGAATTAAGAAGTGAAAACCAAGAATTAAAAAGAAGGGGCAAATTTTGCCTGTGGAATTGAGTAGAAAACATTGCTAACATGGGTCAGAGTGTTAGCCTGTAGAGTAACTGCCCTTATCCAATCCTGATCGCCATGCCCCAGTGCATTGACTGCAATCCCTGAAGTCATGTCCAAATACTCTCGCCCTTCAACATCATACAATTTACAACCGTTGCCATGCAAGAGCACTACTGGCGTTCTAGCATATGTCCCCACTAAAACCCTTGCCTCTGCATCAATCAGCCCCTTAGCCTTCTCCCCAAATTCAACACCCTTCTTCAATTTTGTTGTTTGAACATTAATGTCAAGGGAAGCCGTGGCTCTCATGCCACCGGCCACATCCAGTGGATTCACACGTTTTGGGAGATTGAATTTGCGGCTTATGTCACTTGCCAGCAAACGAGAGTTGTTAAACAAGCTGCTGATGGAACTCATAGGTGGCCGAGATAACTCACTGGGCCTATATTGGAGGGCGGTATAAAGAGGAACTAGTTAACAAATACAGGCACTTATTTAAGTATCAATAGACATAAAGGTAAGGCAAACTCATGAAGGCATGCCTATTTGGTAATACTTTATCTCAATGTTTATCGTGTAATATTGATTTACCACTTAATTTAGATTTATTTGCATTGTCTGTGTGATTCACGCAAAAAAGATACATGTTTAGTAGTGAATTATCACTCTATCCTCCAACACAAGCAAAAAGGGCAGCGGTTATACATGAACAAGAAACACCCTTGAATCTCAGTATTCACATTGTTATACCCTAAAAAAATAGAAGTGCCCAAATTTGTTGTATCACAAAACCATGCTAAGCCCTTCCAAAATGAAAAAGAAATTCACGTAACACTAGATCAAACTCATCTTGTGCAATGCTTTGAGTGGGATTTTCATTGGGGGAGGGTGTTGGGGAGATGTACAGTTGTTATTATGCCATGGAACTTTTTGACATCAAAAACAAAGGAAAGGTCAACCACTATAAAGAGAACACTTGACTGATTAAACGCTCATGATAAATTTCAAGAAATTGTGGGGAAAAAACTTGAAAAAACCATGCAATTAACTGGTGAAAACAGAACACTTGCTGCAATGAATCTGTAACAGAGGATATGACAAGGAGAAGAAATCCGACGAGTAGCGTACCTGAAGCTGCTTTCGTTTGCTAGAACTGCCAGTGGAGCAATCAAACAAATGGGAAAGATGATCCAGTGCAGATTTAAATCTGTAAACCGAATTTATTTATTCTTTTTCAAATATTAACGGGAAAAAATATTCTGTGAAGTAAAAAATATATTTATTTATTTTTTTCAAAAATCAGCACCCATATTCGAAAAAAATATTAACGGGAATAAATAAATAAATAATATTTATTTTTTTTTCAAATTTTGTGAAGCAAAAAATATATATATATTAACGGTAAAAAATATCATTACCTGCTCTTCGACCTCGGTTAATGCCGAAAAATGCAGAGATATACCAAAAGATTCTTGCTGAGCAGCGGCGACGGTTCTCCGATCCCTACCGTTCGGAGGACTGAGATATGCAGATAGAGCCGACAAAGAGAGGCGACGGCGAGTGACTAGGAGGATAAAGGATTAGGGTTTGAGAACTGAGATAGGGATGAGAGGACTTGAGAAAGTGAGAGAGAGAGAGAAATGTTTTTGATGAGCAGCAGCAACAGTTCTCCGGTCCCCTGCCATCCAGATGACTAAGATTTGCAGAGAGATGGACAGCGAGAGGCGACGGCGACGATTTTCAGAACTGAGAGGCAGGCAAAAGGGTTTGAGAAAGTGGGGGATGAGGGGGCTGCAACGCGGGGGGCGTTGCAGCCCATATGACGCGTATACAACCATCGGATGGAAAAAACGGAATATATATATATATATATATATATATATATATATATATATATTAAAAAATAGTTTAATATTATTTTTTTGTTATGATAATTTTTTTGGTATTTGATTTTGAAAAAACAACGATTATTATTATTTTTAATTTTTTTTAGTTTTTTTTAAAATATCAGCCTTCGAATTTCCCATCTGACGGTCAAAATGGAGTCGTACGGGCTGCGACGCCCCTACCGTGTCGTAGCCCGAGATTTGGGGTTTTTTTCAAATTTTGCAAATGACAATTTCGGCTGTTCACGTGTTTCAAAATCGACGACTCATATTTTTATTTTTTTAATTTAAAGTTAAATTTTGACCGTCCCCATATTCCAGATCTGACGGTCCGAATTTTAATATAATCGGGGGCCGTCAGATCATTACATTTAAACCGACAGCCCATATTTTAAATAAATTTTAAATATGGACCGTCGGTTAACAAATAATCTAGATCCGTCCTACCAATATTTTAAAAGATTAAAAAAATAATAAAAATTTAGGCCGCCGATTTCATCCGACGCCAAGAATGGGTTAAAACTCTAAGTTTCCGGAAAGTGGGACCCGGATTTTGGAAGGATTGACTACGGAACGTCGGATTGGATTTGATCTGACGTCCAGGAATTGTGGGAGTCGGTACTTGAATTGACGAGATTAGCCTCTCGATTTGGACTTATTTGCCAATTTGTTGCCTGGATTTTTCCAAACCCGGAGCGTGCAACGGGATTACAAGTCGGATATTAAATATTATGCGAAACGTCACTAAAACATAATAAAATATTATTTAACAGTAATTTTATCTTAATGAATTAAATTTTAATTTTAATAAAATTAAAATTAACTAATACTAAAAAAATATTTTTATAAATAAAAAATTATTTAAAAAATCTGACTTTGTTGTTATTTATTCTCCTTTGAAACTGGTAAATGTCAACTTAATTATAAATATGACATAAAAATATGTTTAATTATTACAAAAATATGAATTAGAAAATAAATTAGTTGTAAAATAAAAGCCAACCCAAAAAATAACTTTAAAATAACATATAAATATCATATAAAAACTAACAATCAATAAATTACTAGCGAATTTGGATATTTCAAATTTGAGTATTTATTTTGATGGGTCCTGGCCCTGGCCGAGAATCACGACAGCCCAAAAGGCCGCATTAGAAAAGCCGGCCCAAAAGGCCCACGAACCCGCCGATTCGAACAACTCGGCCTCGTTCCGACTCGACTTCGCCGCCCCTGACAGATAACAATGAGACTCCTTTAGACGGGGACCATCGAGAAGACCATAATAACCTGAATCTGGCTCAAGATTTAACTGGCCTCGACACGCTGTACTCGCAAAGCCATGCGCCTCTGAAATACGTCAGATCTGCCATGGTATAACAGTGTGTCATGTCATGTCACCCACAGCTGGGGTGGTGGCGATGGTGGCATAATCCCGACGTGCGGCCGCCACGCGTGTCCTTCCTTACGGCATCACGTTCCCTATAAATACCCAACTCAAGCGGTGAAGAAGGACCTTTTTTTGGCCCCAGAACTCCACCACCAGACTCTAGCAAAAATCCCGGAGAAGAGAAAAACAGAGAAGTGATACTCCTTCAGTTGTCACCTTGAGGACGCTAAGTTTTCCAGCTTCCATTATCAGATTTCCTCTTCTTCATAGTGAGGTTTCTTGACGATACGTCCACCACCGTGGTTTTTCACCCTTCACCATATTGAGGGTTTTCCCGTGAAAGTCGGTGTTCATCCCACTCCCATACTTTTCTACTCGCTAGACTCCCATTCACCTTGTGTTGCTCAATCGACCGCCCGCGTACCAAGAGATCCGTTCGCATTCAATCTCTCGCGCGGCCAGAGTTTCCGGACGCAACATATTTATTATCAACGATACCAGATTTCTTCATTCTCCTCTCTTCCTTCTTCATCTCGCTTGCATTTTCTCATCGAACTCTTATTGTTCTCTTTTGCTCATCATCATTTTGTCATTTTTTTTAAAATTATTATCGTGGTTGCTTATCTCAATTTCAATTTACATTATCTTCATATAAAAATATCTTTTTAATAATTATATATATTTTATTTTAAATATCATTAGATGCTATGATCTTTAAAATTTGACCTTTGAGTAAGTTAAAAAAAATATGGTCATTTATTTTTAAAATTTTTTAACAAATATTATTTAATTGATTTAAATACTTAATATGTATAATATAATATATTATATAAATTAATGCGTCTTTGGATCCGAATTTCGAACAGATTCGGATGATCCTCTTGTCTTGCCTCCAACTCGGCGGTTCCCCGAGATGTGCTCCCAAGAGGAGCCCGCACGGTCCCACCGCGAGTTCAGGAGCCTTACGAGCTAAGGCACTACCTGAACGAAAGAAGGACGGCTGCCCCACCGCGAGTGGAGGCCAGACCGGAAAGAGGATGGAACCTGATGCTGCGTGAGAGCAGCGGAGGAGGAGCTAACGCACTCCAATCTCCATTTTCCACGGAGATCAGCACAAGGACGCTCCCCCTAAAGTTCAAGATGCCCAACCTGGAGCTGTACGACGGCAGCGGTGATCCCATAGATCACCTTAATCATTTCAGGGAGCACCTGAACCTCCAGGGTTTGGACGAGATAACCATGTGTCAGTGCTTCCCTCTGACTCTGAAGGGGGATGCACGGATGTGGTTCTACGGGATGCCCGCGGACTCCATCCGTGACTTTGGAGACCTGGCGATAGCTTTCCTGTCCCAGTTTGCCTCCAGCAGAAGGGTGGAGAGACAGCCCTGGCACCTCACTCGTGTCAAGCAAGGGCCAAGGGAAGGCTTGAGAGGATTCTTGGCGCGGTTTACCGTGGAGGCCAGGCAAATCCCGAGGCTGACCGACGAGGTGAAGCTGAACGCCTTCCTCTTGGCCCTCGAAGGGGGTGCTTTCTTCAAGCACCTCATACACAAAGGCCCGCAGACCTTTATAGAGGTTGAGGCTGCGGCCAGAGCCTACATAGCGGCCGAGGAGGCCAACGACGCCAAGAGGCCTAAGAGGGATGAGCACCCTCAGCAGAAACTCGCGGAGGGAAAAAGGAAATCTGGGGACTATCAAAGTCCCCAGACAACAAAGAAGCACCATAAGGCCGAGCAGAGCTCTCGGAGAGAGCTGCCGCCAATCCGTCTCACGCCGCTGAACGACTCCCGCACCAACGTCCTCATGCAGATCCGGGGAGAAAAGTTTTTGAAGTGGCCCAAGCCGCTGAAGAACCCGGGCGGTGGGGACCAAGCGAAGTATTGTGATTTCCACCGCTGCGGGGGTCATAGCACTGAGGATTGTAGGACCCCGCAGAGCGAGATTGAGGAGCTCATCCGGAGAGGACACCTCAGCCGCTTCCTTCAGAGGCCGGGACAGTCCTCAGGACCTGAGGACGCTGGAGACGCAGAGCCCCCAGGAACCGAGTGGCTGCGGGGGTCGTGAACATGATCTCCAGTCGACCGGCTGGGGGAGACGGCCGTGGACTTGCAGCAGCGAAGAAGCCGAGAATGGGGCCTGGAAGTGAGGACGATGTTATCTGCTTTAGCAGTATGGATCTAGATCATATAACTTCTCCTCACTCCGACCCCCTGGTTGTAACCGCACTCGTTTCAGATGGAGCAAATGACTACCAGATGAAACGAGTATTTGTTGATAATGGAAGCTCTCGCAATTTACTGTATCTCGATGCCTTCTTCAAATTAGGACTTAAGAAGAATCAAATGAAAGCGCCGGAAGGGCCACTCTACGGACTGGATAACGAGCCAGTGCCCGTCCAGGGTATCATCCAGTTGGAGGTAACCCTGGGAACCTATCCGAGGACGGCATCAAAAGTCCTCACCTTCCTCGTCGTAGACCTACCCTCGGTCTACAACGCGATACTCGGACGGCCTTGCTTGGCCGCGTTCAACGCAGTGACCTCCATCCCACATCTTAAGATGAAGTTCCCTACCCCGTATGGAGTAGGAGAGGTCCTCGGAGACCAGTCAACCGGACGGATGTGTTACTTGGCCCAGACCGAGCAAGTAACCCTTCCACAGCCCATGGAAGATCTCGACCTTAGGGATGAGGCTACACTGTTACACGCTCTGCCAGGAGAGCCTGTAGTCCGAGTCCCATTGAACCCCGCGGATCAAGAGAAATATGTCCAAATAAGAAGCTCGCTCTCGGGAGGCGATGGGGACCAACTCGTCAGCTTTCTACGGGAAAACTCGGACGTGTTCGCATGGTCCCCCAGTGACTTGCCCGGGATCTCACCCGAGGTCATCGTCCACAAATTAAGCGTCGACCCTCGGCATAAGCCGGTCAGGCAGAAGCGGAGAAACTATTCCACGGAGAAGTTGGTGGCCATCCGCGAGGAGGTCAAGAAACTCCTGGACGCTGGATTCATCCGAGAAGTCCAATACCCGGACTGGTTGGCCAACGTGGTCATGGTGAAAAAGAGCAATGGGAAGTGGAGAATGTGCGTAGACTTCACCGACCTCAATAAGGCGTGCCCCAAAGACAGCTTCTCATTGCCAAGGATCGACTACCTCGTGGACTCAACATCCGGCCATGAACTTTTAAGCTTCATGGATGCGTACTCTGGATATAACCAAATCAAAATGAGCCCCAAGGACGAGGAGGATACATCATTCATGACGGACCAGGGCACGTACTGTTACAAGGTAATGCCCTTTGGTCTCAAGAACGCATGGGTAACCTATCAGCGGCTCGTGAATAAAATGTTTAAGGACCAGATGGGCAGAAACGTGGAGGTATACGTTGACGACATGCTCGTCAAGAGCCGGGTGAGCAGCGATCACGTGAGGGACTTGGCCGAGACCTTCCATGTGCTCAGAGCCCACGGGATGAAGCTCAACCCCAGTAAGTGTACGTTCGGTGTTTCCTCTGGAAAATTCTTGGGCTACATCGTGTCACAACGAGGAATTGAGGCAAACCCAGAAAAGATCCAAGCGATCCTGAACATGCGGTCACCACAAACGGTGAAGGAGGTACAGCAGCTTACTGGGCGGGTGGCCGCCCTCTCCCGTTTCCTAGCGAAATCGGCCGAGAAACACCTGCCGTTCTTCAAAGCGCCGAGAGGAACAAAATCCCGAGATTTCCGATGGCATGATGACTGCGAGGAAGCATTCCAAGGGCTCAAGAGCTACCTCTCGAGTCCGCCCCTATTGGCTTCCCCTCAGCAAGGCGAAGAGTTATACTTGTACCTCTCCGTATCCGACGCAGCACTAAGCTCGGTGTTGGTACGAGAGCAGCATGGCAAGCAGCAGCCCGTGCATTACGTCAGCAAGACTCTCACGGGCGCCAAGAGCAGATATCCCTTGACGGAGAAGGTGGCCTTGGCGTTGGTTTGTTCCGCAAGAAAACTTAGGCCGTACTTCCAGGCGCACAAGGTAACAGTCTTAACCGATCAACCTTTGAGAGCTGTTTTGCAGAAACTCGAGATCTCCGGCCGGCTGATCAAGTGGGCCATCGAGTTGGGTGAATTTGACATTGAGTTTCGTCCGAGGCCAGCCTTAAAGGGACAGGCGCTCGCGGACTTTCTCGTCGAGACAACGGCACCGCCCACTAGTGACGAGGACCGGACTACCACGGACGAGTTCAACAGAACCTCCGCATGGACCTTGCACATGGACGGCTCCTCCATGAAGGACGGGCATGAGCGAGGATCGTGTTACGCACACCCGAGGAAACGGAGATAAAGTACTCGTTGACATTGGGATTCCCGGCCACAAACAACGCCGCGAGAATACGAGGCCTTGCTGGCGGACTCACTCGCCAAGGAATGCTCGGCCGAGAGCTTGTCATCTACCGATTCCGAGTTGGTCGTCAATCAGGTTCGCGGGAACTTCGACGCTCAAAGCGAAAGCTGTCCAAGTACCTTTCAAAGGTCAAGAACATGATCGTGGAATTCAAGACGACCGAGTTCATCCACATCCCGCGGGAGGAAAACGCCAAAGCCGACGCACTCGCTCGAGCCGCGGCCTCTGGAGATCCTGAGCAGTACTCCAAGGGAATGCGAGAAATCCTGGAGAGGTCCAGCATTGAAGAGCCCGAGCGGGAGGTGATGCAGGTCGCGGATGGAAGCACCTGGATGACTCCCTATCTGAAGTTCCTATCTGATGGCTCGTTGCTTGAGAAACCGAACGAAGCCAAGAAGATAAAGAAGACAACGGGCTGGTACACGATCGTAGGTGGCCGGCTGTATCGACGGGGCTTCTCGGCCCCTACTTGAGGTGTCTTACTCCAGAAGAAGCCGAGTACGCCCTACAGGAGGTGCATCTCGGAATTTGCGGATCCCATGTTGGAGGAAAGAATCTATCCTTTAAGCTCATGAGGTAAGGATACTACTGGCCGACTATTAAATATGACGCCATGGATTTCGTACGCAAATGCGAAAGTTGCCAACTCCACGATAACATGAGCCATCGCCCCCATGTAGAACTCCGGGCGCTACAATCCCCATGGCCGTTTGCCCAGTGGGGGCTCGACATCCTCGGACCATTCCCTCTCGCCCCTGGACAAAGGAAGTTCTTGATCGTGGGAATCGACTACTTCACCAAATGGGTAGAAGCGGTACCACTGGCCAGAATAATAGAGCAAAACGCAACGGAGTTCCTCCGACAGAACATCATGTGCAGATTTGGAGTGCCCGAGTGCATCGTGACCGATAACGGAACACAGTTCACCGGAAAGCGTTTCACCAAGTACTGCGCAAGCCTAAGGATCAACCTGGTACACACATCAGTGGCGTACTGCAGGCCAACGGACAGGTGGAAGTAACAAATCGCACAATCCGCACGGGCTAAAACCAGGCTGGGTTATCGGAGGGCTCATGGGTACATGAATTGCCCTCGCCCTCCTCGGGGTCGTATAGAACGACGCCACGGAGTCCACGAGAGAGACCCCTTTCAACCTTTGCTACGGGGTCGAAGCTGTCATCCCAATAAAGTATGCCTTACCGGTCCTCGGGTTGGATGCTTCAACAAGAATCTGATAATGACCAAAGGCTCCGAGAAAGCCTCGATGCCCTTGAGGAAATCTGCGACCGTGCGAGACTTAGGGCGGCAACCTACCAACAACGGGTGGCCCGCTATTACAACAAGAAGGTGAAGGCGCGGCCGTTCGAGGTTGGGGATCTAGTACTAAGAAGCGTGGAAGCCACGGGAAAGATAGCAGGAAGAAACAAGCTCTCACCGAATTGGGAAGGGCCGTTCTTAGTCTCGGCCATCATTCGAGGAGGAGCTTACAAGCTACGTGCCCAAGATGGCAAGCTGATTCCCCGGGCCTGGAACGCCGCTCACCTAAGAAAGTACTACCAGTAAAAAGCGAGCCGTCTCCAACAAACAAAAACTTGGCTGCGACCAAGCGGTCCCATAGGCCGGGCCCTTGAGGTCATTACAAAAACTTGGCTGTGACCAAGCGGTCCCAGAGGCCGGGCCCTTGAGGTCATTATAAAAACTCCTGGCCATGACTCAAGCGGCCCTCAGGGCCGGCCCTTGAGGTCATTACAAAAACTCGGGCCGTGACTAAGCGGTCCCGGCAGACCGGCCCTTGAGGTCGTTTAAAAACTCGGGGCACACCGAGATGCGGCCCCGAGAGGCCGGGCCCTTGAGGTCATCAAAAAAAAAAACTTCGGGCTTGAGACCGAGCGGTCCCAGAGGCCGAGCTCTTGAGGTCATAACAAAACTTGACCGAGACAAAAAGAAGAAAAGAGAAAGAGGCACTTGTGATAAAAGTCAAGGATTTCTCTTATTCCATAAAATATAATACAACGATACAAAAGGAAGAACAAAGTCTAGCCCTCACAGGGGCCCCCGAGGCGTGCGCGCTCGGATGACTTTCCCAAAGATGAAGGACCCGCCCCGCGGCTCAAAGTCCCCCGTTGACACGATGGACGAGGAACCGAGGGACTCGGTACCAAAGACTCGGAAATGGCCCGCCCAAGACCAAACACATCCCGAGGGGATACAATGGCCACGTTACGCGATCCAACACAAGCAGTGGGAAATCGTGGGTGCGGGATCTCGCATCAACCGACGACACGAGATGGATGCCGCCCTGCAACTTGGACTGCAAAGCGGGGGCCATCTCGCACTTGCACCGAGGTCCTCTGCGCCTCCTCCGGTGAAGGATTCGTCCGTCCAAGAAACCATGTCGGGCCTCCGAGATCCTAAGGGCCTCCCGAGATAAAGCAAGCGCTTCCTCGGATGAAGCAAGCGCCGTCTGGCGGGCCGGTTCTCTTCTCGGACGGCCTTCAAAGACTCCGCCTCCCGTCGAGACCGGGCGATTTCGCCCACCAGCCGGCCAAGGCCACCAAGCAGATCCTGGAGCTACAAAGAGAATCAAAGATATTTAAGTACGGCTGGCAGGAATGGAGACGAAGAATAAGGCAGCGAAATACCTGGGAGATGATAGGATCCTCACTGGGGGCAATCTCCTCCGGGACCTCGGGCGCGGGTGGGCACTCCGCAGGCGCCGCAGGAACATCAAAAATGGCCTCCGAAGAAGGACCCTCAGGGGTGGGGAGCTCCACTACCTCCGGGGCATCAACAACGACCGGGACCTCCAAGGCCGCGGCCATTGCCTCCTCGCCGCCGAGAAGGTCAAAGATCTCCCCAGCAGTGACATCAGCAGCAGCCTCCGCCTCGTGAGGCTCCATGACCTCGTCCAAGACTGTCTCCTCCAAGGCACCAAGGGCCTCAGGATGGGCCTCGACACCAGAAGGCGGTGCTGCGACGGCCTCGGGCTCCGTGGAAGGGCCAAACGTCAACCGCGCGGCCACCCTAACCATGGGGGCTATGACGCGGTCATCCTCCGAGGAAGACTCGACAACAACACTCGGCGGATCCCCAGAAACCTCAATCCGCGGGCTCTTGGAAGGCCGCTCGGAGGGCTCCTGAATCACAAGAGGACCCTCTCTTTTCCTCAGCTTCTTCTTCTTCTTCTTTTTCGACGCGGCAATGTTAGAATCCCCGGATGGCACCGTCCACTTGGCTTCCGCCAACTTTTCAGGGGACAGCCAGATGTTTTTCTTCCCGCGCCAAGCCCTGTGTTCGCCAAAGACCAATCGCGACCTCCCCTGGCAACCTCTCTCTCCTCGCGCAACGCTTGTCTGAGCCATACTTGCTAGCGACGTTTCCCCACACGGAGGAGAGCTCCCAGTCGTCGGCCACCTTGAGAAAGAAATACCTGTCCTTCCACCTTTTGGTGGAATCCGGGTTCCCACCGCTCATCTCAGCGAACTCGGGGCGGGGGGTCATGGCTATCCACTCAAGAGTCTGATTAAAGCGAAACATGATCTTCACCATGACCGCCTCGAGGGTCTTGCCGTGACAGCGACGACGAAGAGAGAGACCAGTACTGGATGGCATTAGGTCAAGCTTCGCAAGCGGACGACAGCAACTCCTTCATCAGCAAAATGAGCTCGGTCGGAATAGGAAACAAAGTCCACCTTTAAGGTGAACTTCATATACGGTAATGTAACCAACTGGCAGGCTCTTCGCCTTCTCGGCGGCGCCTGGAACCACCATCGAGTCCGTTGCCGGAATGTTGTACTTCGCCCTGATCTGCTTGAGATCTTGCGAAGTAAGGGAAGAGACAATCTCATCAACACCAGGAGCCATGGTGGTAAGTAAGAAAAGCAAGAACGATGTGAAGGTTTTCGAAGGAAACTAAAGGAAGGAAGGAGAAAACGCGAAGAATAATGAGGATACGATGAAGGATTTAAAGAGATTTTTGAAAAGGTGAAGAGGCGCCCTCATCATAACCGTTCCACGTGTCAACTCCCCATACGCAGTGGGCAGGCGTAGGCCTTAGGGTTTCCTGAGGCGATGTCACATCAATCGACCATCGCATTCAATGCTCCATGGGGAGTGGAAACGGCGGCGAAAGATTGGTTCCGTGATTTACAAGAGGACCTCGGACACCTTACACACCAACAGAAGACGAAGATCGCGGTCTATGATAGCGAAAAGACACTTGCAAGGCATGTCAAACGGCTGAGTCCTCAAACCGTTTGACATGGGGGGCTCGTGATCGGTCCTGGAACCTGGGCCCAGAATCACAGACGCAGGCCCAAAAGGCCGCATTAGAAGGCCGGCCCAAAAGGCCCACGAACCCGGCCAGATTCGAACAACTGGCTCGTTTCCGACTTGCTTGGCCGCCCGGACAGACAATGAGACTCCTTTAGGACGAGGTCCATCAGAAAGACCATAATAACCCAGATACCAGCTCAGCGCATGCAACGGCTCCTGACATGCCATACCTGCAGGCCATGCGTCTCTGAGCGTCGTATCTGCAGGCTGTGACAGGTGTCCCTGTCACAGCCGCACCCACAGTGGTGGCGATGGTGGCAGACAATCCTGACGTGCCAGCGCCACGTGTCGCCTTCCTTACGGCATCACGTTCCCTATAAATACCCAACTCAAGCAGCTGAAGAAGGACCTTTTTTTGGCCCCCAGAACTCCACCACCAGACTCTAGCAAAAATCCCAGAGAAGAGAGAAAACAGAGAAGTGATACTCCCTAAGTTGTAATCACCTTGAGGACGCTAAGTTTCCCAGGCTTCCATTACTGTATTTCCTCTTCTTCATAGTGAGGTTTCTTGGACGATACGTCCACCACCGTGGTTTTTCACCCTTCACCATATTGAGGGGTTTTCCACGTAAGTCGAAGTGTTCATCCCCGCTCCCATACTTTTCTACTCGCAAGACTCCCATGCACCTTGTGTTGCTCCAATCTGACCGCCCGCGTACCAAGAGATCCGTTCGCATTCAATCTCTCGCGCGGCCAGAGTTTCCGGACGCAACATATTTATTATCAACGATACCAGATTTCTTCATTCTCCTCTCTTCCTTCTTCATCCCGTTTGCACTTTCTCATCGAACTCTCATTGTTCTCATTTGCTCATCATCATTTTGTCATTTTTTTTAAAATTATTATCGTCGTTGCTTATCTCAATTTCAATTTACATTATCTTCATATAAAAAATATTTTTTTAATAATTATATATTTTTTATTTTAAATATCATTAGATGCTATGATCTTTAAAATTTGACCTTTGAGTAAGTTAAAAAAAATATGGTCATTTATTTTTAAAATTTTTTAACAAATATTATTTAATTGATTTAAACACTTAATATGTATAATATAATATATTATATAAATTGATGCGTCTCTAAATCCGAACTTCGGACAGATTCGGATGATCCTCTTGTCTTGCCTCCAACTCCGTTCCCTGATGAAACGAATCTTTATTGATAATGGAAGCTCTAGTAATTTGCTTTATTTCGATACTTTCATTAAGTTGGGTTTAAAAATTAATCAACTCCGGCCAGCCAATGGACCACTGTACGGAGTGAAAAATGAACCGGTCACAGTCAAAGGAACCATCCAATTGGAGGTTACGTTGGAAACTTACCCAAGAACTGCTTCTCACGAACTAACATTTCTGGTAATAGACCTACCTTCAGTTTATAACGCAATTCTAGGTCGGCCCTGCCTTGCAATTTTTGGAGCGGTAACTTCTATTCCCCATTTAAAAATGAAGTTCCCAACATTAAACGGAGTTGGAGAAATATTGGGAGATCAAGTTACCGGAGAACATGTTATTTATCCCAAGTTGAGAAAAAATGTTTAAGACCGGTCTGTGGAAGATTTTGACTATCGGGACGAAAGTACGTTGCAACAAGCCCACCCAGAAGTTCTTGATTTAATTCCGTTGGATCCAACAGATCCGAAAAAATGCGTAAAAATAGGAAACTCATTGACCCGCACCGGTTCGTGGGCGATTACCGAGTTCCTCCCAAGAACAAGGATGTCTTTGCCTGGACATCATCTGATATGCCTAGGATTCCAACCGAAGTGATGGTCCATAAATTAAGTTTGGATCCGAATCACAAACCAATTAGGCAAAAACGGAGGAACTACTCGGTTGAGAAGCTCATTGCAATCAGGGAGGAAGTGAAAAATTTGCTGGATGCCGGATTCATAAGGGAAGTCCAGTATCCGGACTGGCTTTCTAATGTGGTTATGGTAAAAAAGAGCAACGGAAAGTGGAGGATGTGCGTAGATTTTACCAACCTGAATAAAGCCTGTCCAAAGGATAGTTTTCCTTTGCCAAGGATTGATTTATTGGTAGATTCAACTTTCGGACATGAACTTCTCAGTTTTATGGACGCGTATTCCGATTATAACCAGATTAGCATGTGCCCGGAGGACGAAGAACACACCTCCTTTATGACCGACCAAGGCACTTACTGTTACAAAGTAATGCCATTCGGATTAAAGAACGCCGGAGCAACATATCAAAGACTGGTGAACAAATTGTTCACAGATCAGAATCGGCGAAACGTGGAAGTGTACGTAGATGATATGCTTGTCAAAAGTAAAGTCATGGACGATCACACCGCCGATTTGGAAGAAGTTTTGAAGTGCTCCGGAAACATCGTATGAAATTAAATCTAACCAAATGTGCTTTGGAGTATCTTTCAGCAAATTCTTAGGATTTATCGTTTCAAAGCGAGGAATTGAAGCCAATCCGAAAAAATAAAGGCGGTTGCGAAAATGAGTCCGCCAAAACCATAAAAGAAGTTCAACGGCTTACGGAAGGCTTGCGGCCTCTCCCGATTTTTATCCAGATCGGGCGGAGAAGTACCTTCCATTTTTCAAAGCTTTAAGAGGAACCAAAGCAAATGGTTTCCGAAAGGATGTAAGAATGCCAAGCCGCTTTTCAAAATTTAAAAGAATATTTAGCCAGCCCTCCTCTTCCGACGTCACCATTAGAGGAGAGGACTTATTTTTATATCTCAAGGTTTCGATGCAAGATTAAGTTCGGTTTTAATCCAAAGAATGACGGATGTTCAAAACCGTGTACTACATCAAGAAAATATCATCCGAAGTGAAAAGTCGTTACACACACGCTGAAGAAATAGTGCTAGCTCGATTTATTCAAGCGAGAAAGCTAAGGCCGTATTTCTAAGCCCATAAGATAACCGTCCTCACAGATCAACCTCTTAAAGGGATCTTACAAAAGCTGGACACATCAGGTCGACTGGTCAAATGGGCAATCGAGCTTGGAGAATTTGATATTGAGTACAAGCCAAGACCGTCAATAAAAGGACAGGCTTTGGCTGATTTTTTGGTTAAAACATCCTTTTCAGCCCAAAATAATGAAGCAGAAGATCAAAAGATAGACCGGACTAAATTGTCCAATCCATGGACGATGTACGTGGACGGATCTTCTACACAATCAGGAAGCGGAGCCGGAGTGATGTTGCGAACTCCGGAAGGAATGGAAATTCTATATTCACTAAGGCTTTCATTCCCAACAACAAACAACGTAGGCGAATATGAAGCTCGTTGGCTTGGACTTGATTGGCCAAGGAATATTCAGCAAAATATGTTGCAGTTTACAGTGACTCCGAACTGAGGTTAATCAAGTTCGAGGAAACTTTGAAGTGTCAAACTCGTGTTTAGCAAGATACCTTGCTAAGGTAAGAAGTGCATTTCAAGATTTTGATAAAATCGACGTGCACCATATTTGAAGAACGGAAAACGGAAAGGCCGATCAGTTAGCAAAGGCGGCAGCAATAGAAAATCCGGAGCAGTACTCCCGAAGTATGCGAGAGGTTCTAACTACTCCAAGTATTGAAGAAGTAGATCAAGATATCCTACAAGTCACTAGTAATGAAAGCTGGATGACTCCTTATTATCGATATTTATCTGATTTGAGTAGTTCCAAAATCCTAGACGAAGTAAAGAGAATAAAGAAAATCAAGCATTGATACGTCATCATTGATGGAAAATCAGACTGTCGTGGGTACTCCGTCCCCTATTTGAGATGCCTAACCCCGGAGGAAAGCAGATTATGCTCTTGGTGATGTCCATCTTGGGATTTGTGGGTCCCACATAGGAGGAAAGAATCCGGCCTTCAAATTAATGCGACAAGGATATTTTTTGCCAACTATAAAAAAAGACGCTGCTGACTTTATCAAGAAATGTGAGAACTGCCAAATCCATGGAAGCATACCTCACGCACCTCCAACCGAACTGAAATCGTTACAAGCACCCTGGCCGTTCGCGCAATGGAGGCTGGACATACTGGGACCCTTCCCGAGCCATTGGACAAAGGAAGTTCATTATAGCCTAATTGATTATTTTACCAAGTGGGTGGAAGCTTCTCCCTTGGCAAAAATAACTGAACATAATGCAACGGAGTTCGTGCGACAAAACATTGTTTGCCGGTTTGGAGTTCCGAAAGTGATAGTTACTGATAACGGAACCCAGTTTATAGGGAAGCGCTTCACTAAGTTCTGTTCAAATTTGAAGATCCAGTTAGCGCACACCTCTGTTGCCTATCCACAAGCAAACGGCCAAATAGAGGTAACTAATCGGACTTTACTACATGATTTAAAAACCAAACTGGAGGAAGCAGGAGGCTCTTGGGCTGATGAGTTGCCGTCAATTTTGTGGTCAAACCGGACGACTCCTAAAGAGTCAACAAAAGAAACGCCATTCAATTTATGCTACGGAACCGAAACAGTGATACCAATTGAGATAGGCTTGCCCAGCCTCCGGATAAAAAATTTCGATTCTCACAGCAATTCAAAACGGCTAAAGGAAAATCTTGACTTATTGGAGGAAGTCGAGAAACAAAGAAGGGTAGTGGATCACAATATCAAAGAACGGATTGCGCGATACTACAACAAGAGAACGAAAGCGCGACGATTTGACGTGGGAGATTTAGTTTTGAGAAGCATACAAGCCACCGAAAAAATTGCGAATAGAAATAAGTTATCTCCTAATTGGGAAGGTCCGTTTATTGTTTCTGCTGTATTAAGAAACGGTGCTTATAAATTGCGCACCTCAAATGGAAAATTAGTGCCTAGAACTTGGAATACAATGCATTTGAAAAAATTCTTTCAATAAAAGTCAAAATATTTCTTTCCATTCATAAAGGGCTTTCAGTATATTTTTCCTTATCATCAGTACATCGTTAATAAAAATTAAAGTTGATGTGGAGGACTTGATGGGGGCTGCGTTGAAGGTTCACCAAACTCTGAGAATTCTACCAAGTCTGATCGAAGACGAGCGCCCAGATTCCTTGGATCAAAAAAGCCAACCGGAAAATGTGGATCCAACTTAGGAGCAATCTGCCGGCATAAGAGGATTCCGTCCAAAAATCTGGCATTCAAAGCCGGACGGACCTCTTCAGGCTTAAGTCGAACCATAAGTTCCGCTCCCAACTTAGCATTATCGATTCTCAGGCTGGATGCATGCTCTTGGGACGCCTTCAAAGCTTCATTAGCTTGCTACAACTCAAGCTCCATATTAGAAATACGCTTCTGTAGAAGATCAATCTTAGCAGCGTCAGCAGTAGCCCGATTTCTCAGTTGTTCAAGGACGGATGGATCAGTGCGCTCTTTTTCAAGTTTTTGAATTCTTTCTCAAGCTGCTCCATCCTCAAGTCACGTTGGGTTAAACAGAGATTTAAAATCTCACCCATCTTCTCGCTCTGTTGAGCACAAGGATCAGTCAGAAATAGATAAAAAAAAGAGGAAATAAAAGGAGAAAATCTCTTTTCAGAATCTTACTGTTATATAGCGAGCTTTTTGAGCTGCGGTCTTCAAAGGTAGACGACGTGAAGAGGCCGGACCTTGCTCCGGATCGGGACCAAGTGAACTCCGGAGAGGAGAGTGAGCGGCGAATGCATGCAGTAGGAAATAAACCGCCGGAGTAGGAGCAGTAAGACTGGAGTAAGAGAAACAGTGAGTAGGATGAGAAACAAATGAGCAAAATGAGTTTCTTGAAAGAGGCCTTTCAATTGAATCAACCGGACTTAAAAAGATTCCCTTAGGTCCGGAGCTGATATGGTGTGTATGGAACGATGGCCATTTCATCGATTCACATCTCGGGAGGCAGCGAAGGACTCACTAACAGGATTTTCTTCCTGTATCCCTTTTAACTTTTCAGTCATAGAGAGACCAACCTCAGCAGTATCAAAAGAAGCAGATTGGCTGGGTGAAACAACCAAACGTTTACGCCCTGTGGCGCGGTGTCCTTCGCTTTCCTTTTAAGTTTTTTGGGAGTTGGCTCTGAAGTTCCAGCTTTATCAGTTAAAGACCCCCATTTGGTCAGAGCAAAAATCTCAGGAGTAAACAAGCGTCCCTTATCAGAAAACGACTCCATATTGGATTTTATCATCTTGATTAAGAGTTTCACTGATTCCTCTTCTTCTGGGGAAGGCTTACCAGAAAGCGATTCAGGGATTTTACCCCAGGCGTTAGAAATGCCAGATTGAGGAACAGCAAGGAAAAAGAAACGGTCTTTCCAATTTTTGACCGTATCGATGATAACCCCACTGATATTTAAGTCGCGAGGAGATAAAGATATCCAATCCCCATTTTGACAAAACTTGAACAAAGCTCTAACAATGGAGGTATTTAGGGTTGTACCTCGAAGACGGAAAAATATACAGAGGTTACAGAGATACCTCACGGCGTTCGCATGATATCGCGCGATAGACACGCCTAAATCAGAAAAAATCGTTTGAAGTTCTGATGCAAGAGGAAAGCGAAGACCACTCTTCAAGTGCGCTTCGTATACTGTGATATAACCAGTTGGGGGAGAATCGGCTCTATCAGTCTCCTTTGGTATCGAACGCAAGTATGAACTGGGAATTTTATACTGAAAAATAATCTTCTCCATCTCTTCAGTGGTAAGAACGGATTTAATCGACTCAACTTTGGACGCCATTGAAGCAGAAAAAAGGAAAGTGAAATACAGAGAAACAGGGAGAAGCAGAGTGAAACAGAGTAACATAAAAATGGGAAAAAATCCTAATTTATAGGTTTGAAGGGACGTGTCCGTTCAAAATTCAAAAATGATGAAGAGGACGCGTGTCGCAAAAGCATTTGCTACTCAAAACGGTGGTTACAGAAGTTACCACGCGATGATCAACACGTGGCAAGCCAGCTAAGACTGTGTCAGAGCCAATCGCCATCCGGAGTGACCAAAAAATTGAGTCACCAAATCCGGAGTAAAAATAAATCCGGAGTGACCAGAAAAAGGGAGTCACCAAATCCGGAGTAAAAAATATCCGGAGTGATAAAAAAGCTGGAGTCACCAAATCCGGAGTAAAAAATATCCGGAGTGACCAAAAAGCGGGAGTCACCAAATCCGGAGTAAAAATTCGGAGTGACCAGAAAAATGCAGTCACTAAATCCGGAGCAATGAAAATCTAGAAAAATTCCAAATAGTCAATCCCATTACTAAAACATGCTAGAAGTTAAAATTTTAATCTTCTAGCATGTGGGGCTAGTGATGGGTATTATTACCCGAATAACTGATAAGCCACCCGTGTGATAAAATATAGAAACTACTAATAACTTCTACGGTTCGGTTTTAGGAAGAACCGCCATAACCAGCCGGAGAAGTTATAAAAACCACCCGGAGTGGGAAGTTGAGAAACCGCCCGGAGTGGAAGTTAAAAAACCACCCGAAGTGGAAGTTAAGAAACCAACGGGAGTTGGGAAAAACCAAATATATTTATCCGGAGAAGTATAACTTCTCCGGATAAGTTACGAAACTGAAAAGGAAGCCCTATAAAAGGAAAGGTAATCCTCAGAGGAAAGGGACTTCTTTTTAGTCCAAGAAAATTCTCTCTTAATCTCTAAACATCTAAAAGGAGAACAAAATAATATCTTTCCCTTTTATTCTCAAAAAAGGCAAATGACTGACTTGAGCGTCGGAGTGCCTTTGGGGATTTAGCCCCATTGGCCTGCTGACCATCTTGTCTACAATTGTGTTGTGCAGGACGTGAGTTCAAGAAGACGGAGTTACGAGAATTACCTAATTCCTCTACTGGACCAGATTCGCATCACCATATCCGTTTGAACTCCGGACCAGATCCGCAACAAAGTGATATTTTTATCACAATATTATATTTTTTAATATTTTATATTTTAGATTTTTTACATTTAAATATAAATTTTAAAATAAAGCTATTTTAAAATAAATATATATATATACTTATGCACACGGGCGCAAATTGGCTAAAATTTAATTCTAGGCAAGGCAGGGTAATAGCTTTTACCCGAGCAGAGGGTTGCTACAATGTGCTGTCCGTATAATATCTATATGGTATCTATCAGATGAAAATTTAACCATGTCACTCGTTTATTATTAAAAATTAAAAAAAATTTAAAAAAATAAAAGAGTTAAGGGACGTCATTAGATTTTCATCCGACAGTTGCCGTACGACATTATACCGGTGTCATATGGGCAGCACGTCGCAACACCCCTAGAACTGATTTTACCTTGGTAACGGGGCTCAAAATGAATTCAAATCATTTTAAATTTCTACTAGAGCCAACAAATTTAAAGATGTAATAAATTAGAATAAAAAGAAACGCAAGCCTAAGTAACAATTTGATCGAATATGTTATGATATCATGTTAAAGAAAAAGTATCTAAAAAGCTAATAAATGAATATACGAGAATAATTAGATTAGAAAAAAAATTTAAATAGAATAATTATTTTTAAAGAATAAAATAGCATAAAAATAGAGTTGAAAGTTATTATTATTATTATTTAGTAATCACTTAAAATAGCCAAAATTAAACTAAAAATTATTTTTCTAATATTTAATATATAATAATATAAACAGAAATATTAAGAAATTTATAAATAATCAACTCTTTATCTTTATCATATCCAATTTCAAACTCTCTATGATGCCCCGTTATCAGACTTCCGATTCCTCGTCCGCCGCCGTAAAGATGGACTCTTCAATTGGGCCTGTTTCCAATGGGCCTATCCCAACTGCGATCTCTAGTTTGGGCTTCAAATGCTCCTTTTAGGGAAAAAAAAATAACTTCTAGATTTTTATTTTTTATTTTTAAGTTAGTGGTGCTAAAATGTGACGATCCGGATCCGACCCATTACCACCGTTCGGATTCAACCATGAAAAAATTATAAATTTTAAAAAATTATAACTGTCAAGGTGTGAATCATTTGATGCATCTAAAAATTATAAAAAATTATAGCTCCCAAAATCATTAAAATAAAACATAAATATTGAATGTAAATTTACGATATAAAATAAATAAATATATATCCAATTAGGCTCTAAAAATGCTAAAATTCAAACTTAATTCTCCAATTTTATAATCAATTATTCTTATCATGTGCTATTTTGAAAGAAGAAACAGGAAAGACAAGTCAAAAGTTCAATAATTAATTTAGACCAAAATCAGCAATAGTAGAAATTAAGCTATCTAGATAATTCATCTGTCAAAATAAACTCTTAATAAAAGATAATTATTAATAATATCAATAAATCGATCAAAAGGGTAACTTAATAAAAGATGTTAATAAACAAAATTTATAATGTCAACTTTATAAATAATTTTGATATCCCGAGTAACATTCACAAAATCTCAATGAATTCTAATAAATATAATAAGTTCTCAAAGTATTCTTATAGGTTAGATAAGTACTTCGAGGTTACTGATATTCATAATATCTTTATCACTAGTATAATTTCTTTCAGGTGTTATACCTATAGCATGTACATACCATCTATAATATATTTTGTCCACGATATCTTAGATATCATCTTATACAATGATTATAAAATTATAAATATCCCACCTCAAAATCAATTGACCTCCACTATTAAAAATATAATAGTATTAAAAAAGTGTAGATCACGCTAATATCTCACAGGCCCCTATTTGCCTGAATATATTACAGATTTCATACGCATTCCTTTATTTAATTATAGAATACTAAGAAATGTACCCGTGTGATTAGAAAGACAATGACAATGGCATATTCAAAATTAAGGAAATCAAAATGAATATCTAAGTATCCCATGTAATCATCTTATGCTAAAACCTACCAAAGATCCTCTAACTAACGAGTCGAGTATTATGATTTTTTATTTCAAATCGTCATCAATCAATCACGTGAAGTTATGATTCACAAATACGTTCAAACCAAGTCTAGGCCTAGCCCCACCACACGTCCCACTAGAACCAAATTAGTCTCCTTTTCTAACTAAATTTTTTTATAAATCAATACTATAAAATTTTCTAATATTTTTTTATCCAAATTATCTTATAACATAATCATAATGCACTTGACTCCTCCTCCTATTATAGTCATAGCCTTATCATATAAAAACATCATTTTTCTAACATATATGCAATCATTCATTAATAAAAAATCATAGATCTATAAATCAACATACCACAACATATGATTAACATCTTTCTCTAGGCATATGGACAACTAGGGATTATGAACAAAAAGAAAATATCTCTATCATTTAATAAGGAGTGTCATAAATCTACTATGTATACCATCATATAATTATAAATCACATTAATCACCCTAATTATTTCTCATCACACACATGACCAACTAGAAAGTTATGTGTGCCTCTTCTTGATCTTGCTAGTTTAAGATCTAATACCCATCACAAAGTGATGGATTTTGAATAAAATATTGAGTATCGTAATATATTTAGATGAATTGATCAATTTCATCATCAATCTCAAAATCCCAAATTCTCCCTTAAATGAAGATCTTACTAAAGTCAATAAAATGTTAGATTCAACATTAAGGTAATAATTTTTGTAAAATTCTCTTACTTGTTATTTTTCGAATATTAATTGGCTGTTTATTTTTCATCACCAAATCGAGTCATACTACACAAATTATGAAGAAAAAGACATCAATCATGATAAGAATATATGAAAATAAATTAGAAAAATTTAATAATTAAATAAGAAAAGTTACAAATAAACTTATTTTAAGATCTGCTCTTCACTTTTCCTTCTTCTCCTTAGTTTATTCTCTCCCCAAGTTGATTTACCTGTCTCTCTTATCTTCACTTGAATGACAATTATGGGGGTGAAAAAATTATGCACAATTAGGGTAGAGGAATTCTATAACATTCATGATATTTTGGTTTAATTAGTTGAGATGTTATATAATTATGTATATATATTTTTTCATTATAATACCTTATTATTTTGAAATGAATTAATTATCTAAAATTATTTTAATTGGTAGAATTATTTGTTTGAACCCAATGGACTTAGAACATGAGGACAATTGAATTAAATTTGGCCAATGACCTTAAAAATTATTAAGAAGAAGTTTGAGAAAAGTCATGCCTAACCCTAATTGACTTTTAGAGACATTTTAGGGACTTCATTTTGTTAAGATTATACCTAATCTCGATTGATTAAGGTAATCTTGGACTAATAATAACATCATTATTGATTTAAAACTAAGCCTAAAATAATAAATAATGGAATTTATTTTTAGGCGGATAAGTCAAAATTTTAATTAAAGTGGTAATCCCTTGACTAATTTAAGTCATTCTTGAAGGCAAAATTTGAGATATTGGTGTGTTTTGATATGGCCCGATTTTGGAGGATAAATTAAGATAATATTTGTTTGTTAATTTATATGGATTAAATTATTGAAAATCACTTTAAATGCATTGTTATTTTGCGAAGGCAATAAATGTATTCTAAAACTAATAATTTGATTTTATAGTTTTATTTTAAGATATAATAACTATAGTAGCATTTATTTATTTATTTATTTATGTGTGTAATATGAAATTTTATCGTCGACAGAATCTAACGGAAATATTGGTAAAATCACCTCGACCAACTACCCATTTTCGGAAATGTTAAGGGCCTAGTTGCGAACGACCTAAATTATGAAAGATATATTAAAGGTTTCAGTTTTGAAAATGAAAGGCAATTAAAACGATTATTTGTCATTGACTAGATTCACATATAATAATAGTTATCAACCAAATATCGACATATACCTTTCGAAACTTTATGAGGGAAAGTGTTGTTCTCTAATTTATTAATCGGAGATCAAAAACTTTTAGGATCGGAGGTTATCCAAGAGACATCTGAAATTCAAATTTGATAGAAACTAATCAAAAAATGATAGAGTTGAGTTTCAACGTCAGGGATTATGCAGTTTTAAAGAAATCTCCATAAAAAAGTATCTCAATTTGGGATCAAAAGAAAATTGAAACAAAGATTTATTTAATAGCTCGAAATTTTGGACAAGATCGGTAAAGTGACACATAAGTTAGCTCTACCACCAAATATAGAAAATATCCACGATATTTATCCTGTGTTAATACTATGAAAGTACACGCATAACTCCTCATAGATGGCTGAGTATGAACCATTAAAGATTAATGAAGACTTATCGTATATTATGAAATCAATTTAAATTTTGGAGAGAAGAGATCAATTGCTTCAAACGAAAGTAATTCCATAAGTGAAAATTTTATAGAAAAATAATTCATATTAAAAAGTCACGTAGGAAAGAGAAGATGAGATACGGAAGAAATATCCTCATTTGTTTCTACGATAATGTACGATAAATTTCAACGACAAATTTTTTTATAAAGATCGAAGAAATATAATGTATGAATTTCATATTATAATATTAATTGTAATTAATTAAATTAAGATAAAAAATTATTAATGTCAAATAAATATTTAGGTTAAAATTAATATTTTGATCGGGTCACATCAATTTTAGTGATGCTTGATCAACACTTAATGCAAGCACCTACGTGTTTTGGCAAAGAGGATGTGCTTGAAGTATGTCTAATTGGTACCAGTGTGTATTTTAGGCAAATTAATTACATTTGATGTGCATTTAAGAAACACACATGCATGTTCGTGATAGTATACATGTGCCTGATGTGTATTTGATAAATGCTCGTGCGTTGTATGATTTCTATCTTAGTGCCTGATATGCCTCCAATAAATATATGTGTGCCAATTTTTTATATAAGGTATGTCTATCTGATCTTCAATTATTTTTGCTTGATTTTAAAGAGAATAGAGGAAGAAAGAGAAGGAAAAATAGAATAATAAAGAAAGAGAATTGAGTAAATTTAATGAGATTTTTGACAATTTAAAGTTTAAGATAAGTACAAGTTGAAGTGGTATCAAGAAAGTCATGAGAAGATGTCTTAGTTTGTTTGAGAATCTGATGTGATTAATTATTTTATGATAAAATTGAAAGATATCGCTTGGACAGGGAGAAAATATTGGACCCACCTCTCGCCCTAATTGAGAGGAGGAATATTTGAATATAATGGTTAGGATGGCGGACGTGATAGAATCAATGGCTCGAGGATCATGAATAGAATCAATGGAGGATGCTCGAGGATCTCACCAAGTTTGAGATTTAGATCTGGCATATTGATAAAGTATTTGCTATAATTTATTGCCTGGAGGACGACAATGTGATGTTTGCCTCCTACAAGTTGGAGGGAGAAATTAACCATTAGTGGTCGATGAATAAGCGAGCCATGTGATTAAAAAAATAAAGAGATTTCATGAGACATATTCTATGACGACCTAGATCCGATATACGACCATCGCCCAAACCAATCACAAAAGAAAAATCATAAGTCTCAACTCAATATCATAACATGTCTATAAATAATAAATATAACTATTATGATCTAAATATTCTTATACATTAAAAAATATGAAAAAAAAAATATAGCCACAAAATTTCAATAAAATAAAATATCATAATGTATATCTAAAGTATAAAAAAAATTCTCTCTAACTAGGCCTCATAATCTCTATCGTTCCAACTCTAAAATTATCATCGTCTAATTTTACTACTATGAAAGAAAGAAATAGTAAGAATGAGTTAAATGTCCAATAAATAATTCTAACCAATATTAAAAATAGAAAAAAAATCAAGTTATGCAGGAAACTCATTGTCAAATAATAAGCTCCAATAATATACAACATATAAAAACAATTAACCATCCCAAGATAATTAATTAATGAAACAATCAATAAAATAACTTAACAGCAATACAAATAGATAATAAATAAATATAATGTTAACTGAACTATGATATCCCAAAGGACATCCATAGGGTTCTACAAACCCAATCAAAGCATCAAGGTTTTAAAATATCCATAATACTAAGATTCTCCCTTAGCTTTTTGAGAAATTTAACTAAATATGAGGCCATAAGCACAAATATCAAACACCATGTGGATATTATTTTGTCATCATAACCAAAGGTCTTGTATATACGCTCCTAACAGTTGGATAAGTACCCCGATATTATCTGATATTTATGGTATCCTCATTACCCATACAGTTTTTTAGATGTTCTATCTGTAACATACTCATATCATCTATGATATCTTCGCCATTAATAAATCATAAAAAATAATATCTCAGATATTATTTTCTACGATAGTAACAAGTCTATAATAATTTCATCTCAAAAAATAAATCAACTTTAACTATTGATATAAAATCGGTATCGAAAAAGTGTAGATTACATTAAGGAATTGTAATCTCTCACTTGACTAGATACCTTAGCATTTTCTTGTGCTCTCTTTAATTTAGTTATAAAGTGCCAAGAATATACTCATACATCCAAAATATACGTAAAAGATTTGTGAATATAGAGAAAAATAGTAAAAACACCTAAATCTTCTATATAATTACCTTATACTAAAGCAATAGTTTAAATTTCAATTGTTATATCCGAATAAAACTTAATATTATAAATCTGATTTAATTATCCACAGACTGCGAATATATATACTCATTCACTATCATCTGTACCTACAAACATACAAAAATATATACAAATATACATACATGCATACATATATATATATATATATATATTATATACTTTTTGCGGCACATGCAATGCACCCACAACATATACAAACACATTTATACTGTTAACCATGTTCTTCCACTTCGTTTTCATCAACGCAAATCTATGACCAAACAGAGCATTAATCTCAGCTCTGCACCTACCCATCGATTATCACAATAGAGTAGAAAAATCCTAACTTTTATTATTATTATTATTATTATTATTATTATTATTATTATTATTATCTCTTTTAATAGGTATCGTCACCAGTGATCCAGTATGAAAAACCCATCTCGTAGATTCAGCCAATGAATTATGAAGGCCCAATATTCTTATTAGGCCCAAATCAAGGACTTAATCGACGGCTTGGATGATGATGAAATTCGTGCTAATTACCGAGGTGATTTTTTATTTTTATTTAAACCTCAAATTTCACCCACAACTAAAATCTTATCCATTTACTTTTTTTGATATTCTCAACTATCCCCTAATTTCTATAAAAACATCCTCTTTACTGTAAGAGAAGGGAAGACATTTTTCTAAAAGAAAAGGAACTCTCTCATTTTCTCTCATACTAAGACGCTTTTCAAAAAGCACAACTCTCAAACAAAGACAAATAACTTACTTGCTTTGCATTCAAATTTATATCCTCTTTTTCTTCTTTACAAAAGCGACAAACAATAATGATAGTAATAACGATCAATCTTTTTAATTTTGTATGGCATATGAGAGTTTGAGAGTGCCTTCCAGCAACCCTTTCGAGGACACTCTCTTATAAGGATTATGAAACCCATATATTTTTTTATTCTTTCATCCTGAAATCAAATAAAAATCCTTAAACAATCTAAAACTGAAACTTTAAAGAAAATGAGAATTGAATTATTGAAGAAGAAAGAAAACTTAGGCTAGCAACAAACAATGATGATAGTAATAACAACGACAGCGAGATGGCAGCGATAGTAAAGTGCTTCCAGAAACCCTTTCTCACACTCTCTTAGCAATTTTGTTTGGTAACAATGAATAAGAAGGAAACAAAGGCGAAACTTTAAAGAAAATGAGAGAAATTGAAGAGAGAAAATGAGGCTATTATTGTTATTATTATCTCCTTTCTCTAGAGCTTCTTTTTTCCGCTATTGATTATTATTATTATTATTATTAGCAATATTATTATTACATTATAATAATTATTTTTAATTATATCTAAAAATAATCGAATAATTATTATATAATTTATATTTATAAAATATTTAATTCGAAAACATCCAAAATGTTACATATTCGTAGAGATTTTTATGGACAAATACTTTCTAACAAGATTGAAAGAATAGAAGGATGATGAATTCGCCATTTGCGGTTAGAAAATCAAACAATGGTGGAGTATGATACTAAGTTTATAGAGTTATCTTGTTATATCCCTCATATGATTCATATGAGGCGAGGAAGGTAAGAACGTTTCTGTAAGGCTTGAACAATGCAATCCTGAAACAATTGGTAACATTAAAGTTGAAGACTTATGAAGATGTGTTGGTCGGGCTCTCCTGTTTAAACGGGAATTAGAAAGAGAAAAGTTATTTGAGAAGAAAACTGTTAACCGTGGAGGCCAAAGTTCGGATCAATGTTCTAGATTAGGAGGATCTCATAAAAGTATTAAAGTCGACGAACAGAGGGAAGAAAGGAGTTAAATCCAAGGTATATCGAACCCTCAACAAACAATACCCGTGTGCCCACATTGTAGAAAGCATCATAAAGGAAGGCCCTACTATAGGATTTTGGGCGCATACTTTGATTGCGACCAACTCGGCCAGATAATTAATATTTGCCCTCATCTCTCAAAGCAAACAACGAGGAAGCCAAATGCTTTGGGAAGAGTGTTTGCGATGATGACCCAAAATACAGATGTGTCACCCATTGTGGTGGGATGTAAACTTACTATTTTTGGAACTTCGGCTTATATGTTTTTGGATTTGAGATTTACACATTCATTTGTGTCATCTAAATTTGTTCGATATTTGTTATCACCTCTAATGATATTGATCTTTTATTTGTTGTATCAACACCTATAGGATCGTCTTTGGTTGCGGATATTACGTATCCTAGGTGTGTTGTTTGGGTCAATGGGTTTGAGTTAGTAGTAAATTTAATTTTATTGATATGTATGATTTTGATGTAATCTTAGATATAAATTTGCTAGTTAGTTACCATGCTAATATAGATTATTTTTATAATATGATATATTTTATAATTTTGGGATGTGAACTATTTTATTTGCAAGGAGTAATATATAAACAATCCCCATACATACTTTTGGTATTGCATGCTCTTCATTTGATGAAAAGTGAACATCAAGCTTATTGGGCTTACACAATAACTATTAGGAGTCATGGTATTCTGGCAATTGACATACCAGTGATATGTAAGTTTGAAGATATTTTTTTAAAGAATTTATCTAGATTCTCGTCGAACCGAAAAATTGAGTTTAAAATTGAAACTGTGCCTAGAGTACCACCTATCTCGAAGACCCTTGTAAAATGGCACTGCTAGAATTTAAGGTTTATATAATATGTTTACAGGGTTTAAATAACTATCACTAAAATATAATACAGACTTATTTTGGTCACTCAACCTCGTAATTCTATTCTCATTTAAAAACAAATTTTTCACATAAAAATTATACATTTTTTTATTATACTTGCGTAATTGTCTTATTAACTTACCTCCTTATTAATCAAACAACGGTTCTTCTTCATGCTATTAAACCAGTGGGCGCCAAAATCTATGGGGCAAAGTTTCGATATGAGGTTGGTGGTACGCCCGTCGCAAAAGCAATAATAAGATGTAATTTTTTCTCTTGACTATGATTTCATTCGCCGATATAGCAATAGGGTCAAAAAAGGTACCTTTAAGATAAATTTAAAATATTTTTTCATAATTAATTAATTATTTATTTTTATATTAATTTATTAATATAAATAAATTAATATGCACCTCATCACTTCATGGGTGTTCCACTAACCTCACTGATTGTGTTATCATTCGTCTGGCGCGCCATTTCTCACTGGATATGGTTGGTGGGGGCCGTCTGTCTAAATTGATTGGGACTGGTCATTTTGTTGGATATGTGTGTGGCATTTTGACCACAGAAAGGCTAGTATCTCCTCCAATTACAGCTTTTTTATAATTTATTTTTATATGTAATATTTTATTTTTATTTTTTATTTTTAAAATTTAATTATTTTTATTTATAGATATTAAATTATCAATAAATCATACATGAGTGAGATATTTAATAAAATTTTATTTATTATTGAGTTGCTTATGAGATGACATGTCCATTCAAAAATGGCAGCCGGGCTTTTTTTTTTCTTCCATTGCATGTATCCATTTTGTTGAGGTCACTCTCCCATGTAGAAATAGCCTCTCGGTATTATTGAAATAAAATGTTATATCTGATCCAATTGTTACGATACAGTAAAAGAGCATCATATATTGGATTATCGTTTTTAAAGATCCCTCTCTTTTATAGGCGATTGATTTTCTTTTTATTTTGAGGCTGGACAAATGAAATGTCAAAATTTACAGAATCATTCATAAGAATATGAATGAACGTGTTTGAAATCTTTTATAATAATAAAAAATTAGTTATTTTAGATAATTGAATTTATCTATTGATTTTTGAGTCGACAGTTGAGTTTACTGAAAATATAAATTGTTTATTTATAAGAGCTATAGTTCAGTCGATTCCATCAAACATGAGCTGAGTTGGCAAGATTCGAATTACGGCCTGTGAGTTGATCAGATATTTTTTCTATTTTCCAATCGATTGGTTAGAGGGTGAGTCTATATTAATTTAATAGTAAGATTATCAATTGCAATTTAAAAATTATATATTTAAGTTTTAAAAATAAAGGCTCTTTGATATAAGAGTTTGATTGTATATATTTAGCACTTATTAGAGCTTAAAAATTTAATAATTATACAATTTGATGGGTATATCGGAAATGAGTTGGTCCCAAAAGTTAACGAAAACCCAAGAATGACGGTCAACACTTTAACGACCTAAATTGGAGAATGCGCCTAAGAAATTCGAAAGGCCTATAATGGTCAACGGTGCAACGTTCCGGCAAATAACGATATACGGGACGGCCAACTTAAACGCGGGACCGTCCCGCATACTACACGCTAGGCCCAAAAGAGATTTTTCTACAGTAACGAGTTTGGTCCATTCAAGCCCACGATCCATCAGACGGCCTGCAACGGCTCTCCTGGCGATATCCACGATCTTTGCCGATTCTCAAAACGGATATTGACAAAATTGGCGCCCTTCATATAAAGAAGGCGCCAGATTTTTCCAATCTCTTATCAACTGGGGATTCCAATGGTAAAGAACATCAAAAGAAGGTGAGTCATTAGCCGCCACTTTAAGAAACTACATTACTTTGTTTTTGAACCCAAGGCGCTCGCTCTCCAAAAGGCAAGCCCGCCAAGGATCACACAGGGAATCATCCCTTCCAAAGGAGGAAGATCGTCCCTTTAATAACAAATAAGCCCTTAGAACTATCATTCAGGACATGCTCTCAGTTACTTAGGCTCTCTGCTATTGATGCTCTCAATTACCCACACTTTCTATGACAAACTCTCTCAATTTGCTAAAGTTTTCTGCTACGCAAACAGATGCTCAAATAACCCAAAAAACCTAAGGCATACAAGCGCACCTCTCACGGCCCCTTACTGCCTCCCCACCTTCCAGATTCAAGGAGGCGTACTCATCTCTCTTTCATCTGAAAAATACACACACACACTCTTTCTCTTTTTCTGAATCTTCAGTTTCAATAACCTTCATATCTTCCGAAGGTTGTTTACTGACTTGAGCGTCGAAATATTTTCGGTGGGATAACTTTCCGCCGACACACTGACCTCCTATTCTATTTAGTAGTGTGCAATTCCACCTCGGAAATAAAGTCGGAAACTGTAATGTTTGGATCACCCTAACTGCTCAAGTTCAATCTTAACGATCATAATTATTTTTCATTTTTAAGAGAAATTATTACCATATTTTTTTATATTATTATTAAATAATATGGTGATTTATTTATTTATATTACCCAATTATTGTTAAATAGAATATACATTTAAATAAATATTTTAAAAATAAAGTTATAAATTTACTCTTTCTTTTTGGGTGGGGGGACCGATTCCAAGGAAGTCTTCAATTATTGAGGGTAGGGAGGAGGATGACTTAATCATAGATAGGGTTATTGTCTTTGGTGCTTGTCAAACTTTGAAGGTACAGCTGCAATTTCATTGGTTGAAGTCATGATTTTTATTTTATATTTATTTTTAATTAAGTCATAATTTTTTCAAAAAAGTTAAAAGAGACTTTGACCATAAAATAAAGGGGTTCAGAATGGCTTTATTTTTTAAGAGATAAAGTCTATTTTTTTTCTTATCTTAATTATCTATTTTAAAATAAATAGTTATAATTTAATAACTATTTTTTATATTTTAAAAAATAGTTAAATTATAATAATTTATTTAAATTTTAATAGTTTAAATTAAGAGAAAAATAAGTTTTATCTCTTTAAAAAATAGAGCCTCAGTGAAAGAAATTGTTCACACACTGTTTGAAGATTCAACGTGATAAATGCTTTTTAAATTTGCTTGTTTAGTTAAACAATATATAAATCTACTATTTAATATTGCTAAGTAAACGAGTCAAGTCCGAACACGGTCAACTTTGGGTTGGCTTAGCTCAACTTATTTGCAGCCTCACCTGCGGGTGGGATTGTAAATCAAACAGCCTGTTCACGAATAGTCTTAAGATCTGACACGATAAAAACTCATTTAAATATCCTTGTTTAGAAAAATAAGTAACAGATATTTATAATCTTTTAGTAAATATAAACATATATAAGCTCAGCTTGGCTTGGATCATTATCAATCTTAATTCGTGGATAGGCTTGCAAAATAAATAAAGTTGTTTGTGGATTAAGTCGAATATTGGGTTTATTAAAGATCTATTAGAACTTATTTTTTTTAACTAAAGAAGTGATACACTTGCCTAATTTATAAGCCAAGGTCGAACATATCCAAGCTCTACTTGGCTTAAATCATTTGTAGCCCCACTCATGGATATAGTTGTAAACGAGCCAAATTGTTTGTGAACAACTCGGAGACTTGACTCCTGACTCGTCTAAGCATGCTAGTTTAACTAATCAAGTGACACACAAACCTAGTTATTAAACTCATTAAGTAAAAAAGCCAAGACTGTGTTGGGGTATATCACCTCTGGCATAGATAAATCGAGAAGAAAAGATGAAATGGTGACGATAACAACACACAGTAGACAAATAATAAGTACAAAATAAAAAGATAAGATATAAGTAATTTTATACAAAAAAAATTTTTTTACGTGAAAAATTATTTTTTAAATAAGAAGAAAAAATTATGGGACTATGCCTCCATAAATATTCATTATATAAAATAAGTTATACAACCCCAAATATAAGAATTTAGCTTCTTAATCAAATGGACTTGCAGTGAGTGTAGAAAAAATTTTTGGAGTAAGAAAATTCTCATTATCTCTTTTATTTACTTTCTTTCACTAGCAGCACTCATTGGTCTCTCACTTTCACAAGCAATCTCTCTTTCTCAATCGCATTCGTTTTTATAAACCCTAAAGAGAGTTTTAAGTGCTTTCTTTCACTAGCAGCACTCATTGGTCTCTCACTTTCACAAGCAATCTCTCTCTCTCAATCGCATTCGTTTTTATAAACCCTAATGAGAGTTTTAAGTGCTTTTTCATTGTGGATCATTGGGGCCGATAGTCGGTCATCCTTCAATATAAACAGTCTGATTCTCATTCGAACTCGTTCATCCTCCCGCCGGACTCAATTGTCCGATCGCCTTCTTGATTCAACATTCACCACCATTCAACTACTTGACTTTGATTATGTTCATCCTTCGGCATCGACCCTTCGATTTGTCATTCGATTGCAATCCTTCACTACTCATCGCGACGGAAAAAATGACAATATTATGTCTCAATATTGTACCCATGTGAATGTTCGACTAAACCTCCAATTAGCATATCAATCAGACATGAGTTTACATGAGAGTAACCCATATCTCAATAGACTAAACATTCATAAGCTCAACTCGGCTCGACTCAATCGTATTCGCACTCATGGGTAGAGTTACAAATGAATCGAGCCATTTGCGAGTAGCTTAGAATCTTGGCTGGGTAAAATCCTAATCGATTTTTTTGTTTAGCTGCACAAATCCCACAAATTTAATTTTTAAACTTGTTGAATAAGCAAGCCAAGTATAAGCATACTCAGAATTGAATGGTTGTCTTCATTTGCAGCCATTGTAGAAACATGTGTTTTGGTTTAAATATTATGTTGTTGTATAACACATCCCTATATATATACACGCACCCACAGAGCGATGCAAAATGATTAAAGTGAAAGCTTTTGGTCTAATTTGGGGCGAGAAACGGATAAAATTGTAATCACTAATTTTTTATGGGTTTTTTTTTAAGGAGAAACGATTTAAATAAAACATTTTAAAGCTATATCATTTAAATAAATGTAAATAAAATTTGTTTTGTAAAATTTAGAATTAACTCTTCAGATAAGTTTTAAAGTATAAATTCTTATTCAAATGATATTCCAGATGTTTTTAATTCTCTGTATGAAATATTTGTAACAGAAAAATATTTGTTACAAATTACATCGGAAATGAATTATTATTTTTTAATAATTATAATAAAAATAAATTAATAAAAAAAATTTATTTAACATGTTAATTAAATAAATTTTTTTGTCAGAAGATCCAAGCAGGGGGCAAAATTAATGGATAGTAATGTGTTCACGGGATTTGGGTTACTGTAAGATTCAGAGATCGACTTGATTTTTCTCATTTGGTCGAACTGAAATGGGTTTAGATTAGTAGCTTTGAACATGGATCATGTACACCACAACTGAACACAAGATATCAAAGAAAAAAAGCAAGATTCGTTTCCCGATTTATCCTACAATGCTTAAATCAGTAATCTTTCGCGAAAAATAAAAATACGAGAAAATGTGAGAGTAATGGACAAAAGTGGGGGTTGAGTTTGACGTTGAGAGTGTGTTTGAGTTGTGGCTACTCCTGTGAAGGGTGCGCCTGGATGGCAGCTTGAGTAAAGATGGACGTTCAGCGCAGAACGTCTTTGAATGAGGGAGAAATTATCTGTCTTTTTGGCAGTATGTTGTGGGCTCTTCTAGGGTTTCTTTTTGTGATTGGGCGGTTCACGTCACGGGTGGCTTATTGGCGCTGAAAGGAGGGCTCTATTTGCTTGTTTTTGTTTGTGCCTTTGACCATATCTCGAGGGGTACTTATAGTTGATGGAAGAGGCCAAATCTCCGCTGTCTTTGACGGTTGGCGACGGCTAAGCAGGTTGAATTGGTGCAATGATTGCAAGCACAATTTAAGACAGGTTTTGCTGCCCGCCAATATTGTTTCCTTATTCGAGAGGATTATGGAGATCGCCTTATGATAGTATCCTTTGGGGGTACGATTTGTTGAATCACAGTTTCCTTCTTCGAGCAGCGAATGATTTTGGGCAGGATATTGCTGACTGTTGCTTACCATTATAGGAGGTGTATAAATCTAGAAATGCTTGTAGGATATTTATTGAGATCAAAGTGGTTTTGGTATAAATCCCTATTAAGTTGTGCACAGTTTGAAAAGCAATTAGAGAAATGCCATGGATTAATCTCCCCGCTAGTCCATAGGCCGACGAGCTAGGGCGGCATATTGGGTTTGGACTAGTTCGCCCAAGTGGGGCAGTCCCTGACGGTGCAACATTTTTGGGGCTGCCTCATGGGCCGCTGTCTAGTTGGGCCATTATATTGGTTTGTGGGTCTGGATTCCAAGTCGGCCTAGTATAATGATACCGATCAGATAATTTTAGAATAAAAAGTTTTATATACAAATAAAAATAAATTCTAAAAATAAAGATAAAAGCACAAGATTGTGATTTTTACCTCCCCCTTCCTTCTCTCCTTACCTTTTCTTCAAATCACCTTTAAACAAAGTGTAAAGCTTCTCAAAAGATTATAACTTTGTCCATGCATAATTGTAGAAGCTAAAGTAATAAATTACTAAGAAATTGTGATATTTTTTTGATATTTAACTTTATTGAGATGAGACATAAAAAAACAATAGAGAAAATAAAAAAGAATGCAAATAAAACAAGATAAAATAAATTAGTATTGCATATATCGTGTTTAAATATTAGACCTAAATAAAATTGACTTTGTGTCAGACTCAGGCTAAGATTTAAAAAAAAATCATTCTGCAAGGTCAGGTACGTTTAGGTTACTTTTACAATGCCCGATTGATAATTAAAATTGGGTAGATTTGAATAGGCATATCGACATAATGATATGTAAGTATTTACTATTTTAAAAAATTATATCAAAATACATAAGATATGTTGTATTTTATAAATATGATATTTATATAAGAGTATTTCCTCGTATTTATGAAAAAATATATATATATATATTACATAGAAAATATGATTTATCTATATGATTTAGATAAAAAAATATTTATGTAAAGCTTGTGGGCAACAAATAAAACATTAGCCGGATCAAGCCAAACCGGTATTTTTGTTGTGATATGACCTGCCAAAAAAAATTAATTAATCCTAATTTTTAATAATATTAATTTATAATATATATATATTGATTATTTTTGATGTGTCATCGCATACAGATTATAGTATGAATTATAAAGTCTATATTTGTCCGTATTTTTCTTTAAGGTAAAAAATATGAGAGCATGCAAGTTTAAATATTCAAAAAAATAAATCTTGTTTGAGTTTTGCACTTTTTTGAATGCGTCTTAATGAAAGAGAGAGTATGTGCGCTATGAGCGTCTTTAATTTGTCTTTAATTTTTTGTTTAAGTGTCAACCCCTTTCCTATTAGAAAGAAAATGTTTTTATAGAAGTTAGAGGCGGTTAATTTTTTCTATTAATCATCCAGAAAATCGTTGGATGGATAAGATTTCGCTCAATTGATAGTTTTAACCGACGTCCGAGTCCATTGATTCGGGATAAGCGTGGGAAATCGTTTTGACCGCTGGCATGGGTTCCTTTTTTCCTCACAGATCGAACTGCTCGAATTAGGCTGTTGGGCACGTTCACTTATTTGGGTTGTATGAGCTTACTAAGTCTCCATATTTTATGGGTCAAATCATTAGGCAGGTTCTTCTCCCTGAACAATTAGTAATAATACCCATCAATTTCCTATAAAATTAAGAGCATAAATAAATTTTTACCCTATTTAAGAATATTAAACTTAATAAAAATTATTACTTAAATTTAAGGTATAAAAATACATATATCTACACTTATCTTTTACAAATATTATTTTCAAGTTTGCCAACTTAGTTTATATAATTTCAACTTAAAAAAAAAAAGAAAAGAAAAGATGAAAAGGTGAGACTTGATTGGACAAAAAGCATTTTTCTTAAGTTTTACTATTTTTATATTTATTTTATACATTAATATTTGTACTAATTTAATTATTGTGATCCATTTAGATAAAAAATATATTCACAATTTAAATAATTGAACCATAAATTTTTCTATAGACTATGATTAAAAAAAATTATCTACTGTCCAAACTCTAGTCATAGTCATTATTCACCTACAAGCATATATTACATTACTTAAACTATCCTCACTCATGATTCATTAGCTTAAAGTAATTACATTGGACTAATTAAAATTAAATTCAGATTAAATATAGTTAAATTTAAATAAAAAAATTAGAACTGATATATCAGGTTAGACTGAACGAGATTCAGTCACCTAAGTTAAAACTCTTAACTGTGGTTATCTATAAGTCAAACCTGCCGATTCGGCTAAGGAATGTATATATATTTTTTATTTTTGATATATTTATTAAAAATTTATATTTATGTAAGAAATATTTAGAAATAAATAATATTTCAAAATTTATAATACTTAGAATAAAATATTATATACTTGTATATTTTAATAAAGAATATTTACATAAGAAATTATTAGTGATCATATAAAAATATAATATATTAAAATAATTTTTTAAACTTGATATTTATTTAAATAAAAATATATTTTTACAATAAAAGATTATTATTCGAGTAATATCAGGCTAAACCGGACACTTTCACTTAAAAGTTTGATTGGCCCCAAAAATTGATCCTAATCGTATAACTGTGTCTATCCATAATACTTTTATATTTTAATTAAATCCTATAAAATTTTAAATTGATAAAATTAAACCGATCAAACAATTAGATTTTAATCAGGTATTGATTGCATTTATCATCTGAACATATATATATGATATGATTTCTTTGAAAGAACTTTATTTTATATTCTGCTACCTTACAACTCTCATATAACTTTATTATAATAACTATGATTTATAAATATTTATAGAATAAAAATTAGGAAAACATGTTTCTATTGCCTGAAAAATAGAAAATTAAACTTAACATAAAGTTTATACTTAAATTTATGTTTAATATTTATACATATTTTAAATTTATCTTTAATTAATATTATTTAAATTTGTCAAATTAGATAAATATGCTTTGAATTTTTTTAAAAAAAATTGCATAAAATTAATTTTATTTTTAGTTTTTTTATAATTAAAACTATCTATTAATTATTTATAAAATTTTATTTTAATTTTTTTGTGAAAAATTTGAAAAAAAAAATATTTTTATTAAATTATAAACTATAATTTGTTATCTTTTAAAAAATAAAACCCGAACACCTCCTTGGTTGATTGTTGCTTTCAAGCTTTTACACAGCCATCATTCTTTTCCCCAATTCAATGCAACGTGAAGCGTTTGGTCCACATGGGCCCACTCTTTCTCCCGTGAGACAACTCTAGTCGAATTCTATTAAATTAGTCTTAAAAAATATATGCTGTTTAATTATTATTAAAATATTTTTATCTTATAATATTATCTATTTATTAATTTATATTAATAAAATTATATAAAAATAGATAAATAAATATTATATTAACCATCCAGTGACATAATACATTTGATACATCTCTAAATTTGAATTATCAAACGAATTAGAAAGTCGCTTGATCTTATCTGATAGGTTGAATTGAAACGAATCCGATCTTCATTACTTTGAATCCGAATTTTACACATCACAACTAACAAATAAGAGATTAAAGGATGTCGGGACTAACTTCCTGGTATATCCTCCAATACTAAAATTAGAAATCTTTTTTTGATGAGAGAAAAATAGGATGATGAGAAGGTAATGTGTAAATACATGTATGAGGGGATTGAGTGTTTGCTAAAGGATTAAACTCCATATACTGCGCTCAATGGAAGAGCAATTTAGAGAGAGATACACTCGACAATGAGTGGCTCAAAGAGAGATGCACTCGACAGAATTGGCTTAGAAAGAGAAGTTGCCAATCGGATGTTTAGTTCTCTAAAGTCGGGATCGATTGCTTGAATGGAGATTAGATCACCAAAAATCCTAGAGATTTCAGAAGAAAATGGATCATGATCGATTTGTCCATCTGACCCTCCCTCATTCTTGTAGAGGACTAAATGTATATATAGGGTGAAGGGTGTGGGTTTGCTTGCCTTGGACTCTGTGACTCTACAATTATAAGTGGTCGATATTATGTGCTTGCCATTGGTGCTTTAAACCCTTAAGATTCTCATCGCAACAGGTTGATCACTATCGTCTGCGAATTGTATTCCCATAGGCATAAGAGACCATTTGATGACAGTGGTTGTTTGAATTCATCTGCTGAGGTGGAGCCAACTATATTGCGTCTATAGGCCTGCCCTGTG
Source organism: Nepenthes gracilis (assembly GCA_033239525.1). Classification (NCBI taxonomy): domain Eukaryota; kingdom Viridiplantae; phylum Streptophyta; class Magnoliopsida; order Caryophyllales; family Nepenthaceae; genus Nepenthes; species Nepenthes gracilis. The sequence goes on from BSYO01000007.1 coordinate 19,174,179, forward strand.
GTCGTCCTTAGCGATCTATATATTGTTGGGTTGTATTTGGCTGTGCTGGCTCATGCTTACTGTGATAGACTCAGGGCTTTGGATTTTGTAAAGTTTTTACTAAATTGCTACTTTTAAGACATTTTTTCCACTAGGTTGGATTATGGGCCAACTCATAAATTATCGGATCCATCAGTATTATTTATTTATACTGATAATGTTTTATAAAAATATGTAAATAAATAGGTACTATTTAACTAGAAGGCATTTTACTGGTATTAAAAATCACTAATATGTTTATTTCATATAAACACAAAGAGATAATAATATTTAATAATTGAAAACATGATTAAATTTTATAATATTAATAGATTATTAAAGAGTTGTGTAAGTATTATATATTTTAACATCAAAAACATTTCAATTAGTTATATCAACTATATAATATATTGAATAATATTTAAAAAAAATAAAAAAAGCCCAAAAAGTAACAATGTTACACTATTTTATAATATTAATGAATTATTAAAACATATAAAATATCACATACTTAAAAAAAACATGATTTTATATAATGTATGATTAATTAATTAATATTATTATCTATATATTATTCATTATATATATATATATATTTGTAAAATCACGAAGAAAATAGCGTGGAAAATTCTAACTCCATTTAAACTTCGATTTGAACGGTCAAAAAGGACAGAACTGGTAAAAAAAATAGATGATCAAAATTAAATTAAATTATTAAAATATAAAATAAATGTTTATATTTTTTTATTGTCACTCAATTTTAATAATCAGGATAATGATGGAATTAGGTTATTAAAAAATTTCATCTAAAAACATTAGATGATGTAATATTTTATTAAAATATTTATTTTTATAATAATTTTTTAAATATTAAAAAATGTATATATTATTATTAAATAATTTTCTATCATGGTCCTATTTATTTATTTAAAATGTTTTTTTTAAAATATATTTTTTATTTTATTTTATTTTTTCATGTTCATCTTTGACTGTCACCAACGAATTATAGCACCGCAGGAAAAAGCCAAAGCAACAAAAACAAAGGTGAAGACTTGAAGACTCCATTCGCATCTCTCTCTCTCTCTCTCTCTCAGGGTCTCAATCCTTCCATTGTCTCCGGTGAACACCTTCAATCTAAGCCGCTGCACTGATTTTTTCATCGAAATCTGGGAGCGACCTCTGCTGTTTGCTTCTCTGGAAAACTCGCATTTGATCGGTACGGCTATTCTCTTGTCGATTCTTACTGTTACTTTTCCACTTTGTCGAATCTCAAGGGTTAGTTTTACGGATTATTCGCTAATTTTTTGTTTGGTTTTTGTTTCATTTACTTTTTCTTGCATATTTTTAATCTGTTTGTAGCTATGTGGAGATGTACGATCTTGTTCTGTTAGTTGGATTGTAGATTGTTTGTTTTTTTCCGTAAATTGTATTGGTTTTATGCGAGCTATGTGTCACAAAGTTGTTGATCTCACGATCTTTCTCTCTTTCCATTTCCATCTCCATATCTAAGAGAAAGGAATTTGTCACAGCTATCTACACTCCCAAAACAACTGATTGAGGTTCCATAGAAGTTGTTTTTTTGGCTTTTAAAGCCCATTTCATTTTAAATCTTCTAGCAAAAAACCCAAAATTAATTTTGGCAGAATGCATATGCTATAAATCTGTCCAAAACAAAAAACAAATACCCCCTTAGTCCTGTGTGTGTAGAACATTCATGATGTTTCTCAGCTGAACTCTATCAAGGATGTGAATCTCAATCAGGTCAACTGTTATAAACATCGTGATTGTGGGGCCATGGTGCTAGAGCTTTTGATGATGTGATTGCCTTCATCTTATTCAAATAAGCATTGAATTTTATGAAAATGAGTATTGGCATAATGGTAATGTTTCTCTCTTATAATGAAGCATTTATGAGGTAAACCATGAAAACAATCTCTCTACTATGGATGGTTGAGGTTGTATATATCTTACCTTTCTAAGCTACCATGTGAGATCATCGAGCACTAGTTCTCCCCAAGCATGAGTTGTTCAGTAGAGAGCTCAAGTGGTCAATAAATTTCTCACCATGTTTGCAAGTTGTTCAAGAGTACAAGTTTGATAGCAAACTGTATATTGGGAAAGCACAATCAGCTATTGGTTTGGCATGTTGAATGTCCAAAACATAAAGATGGTGCTAAGAAGATTCGTGAGGAGTTTGATAGTGATTTGATGCATTCTCTAACTAGATGTTTCAGCTGAAAACTTAAGGTAGATGGGAAAAAATATTTACGGAAAAAGCACTTTGCTGTTATCCTTCTTTCCTTTCATTACTGAAACTTCTTTCCTTCTTCTGTTAGTTAATTGACTCTGATGTTATTGGTTTCCCTTCATTTTCCTTTTCTTTTTTATTTGCTGTGTTGGGGGGCGCGGGTGTTAGTGGTGGGTTTGTGAATCCATATGGAAAGCGTTTTGATACTTTTTCTTTAGCGGAAATCTTCTTTTCACATTCCATTCTTGTGGTGTTGATATTACATTCTCTTATGTTTTCAGTCTTTCCCATTCTGTGAAATGTCAATTCTATGGATACTTCATTACTTGGGTATTCAGTGGTGTTATGGTGTGCCATCAACCTTCTCTTCCATTAACGCTGTTCTCACAGAAAATCAATTAGGCTTATAATATTGCTGTTTTCATGGATTTATCTGTTTATTCATGCTGTGGACCATACATTCAAGACATATGTATCTCTAAGTGTTGTATTACCCTTCAAATTTTCTCCATGTTAATGTGGTTTAGTTTGGTCATTTTCTAATGTTGTTCAAGTGCTGTTGTATCTGCTGTTTGCTATAGTTTTTAAGCTGAATCTAATTATACTGGTTTTAGTGTTTCATTAGATAGATGATTGGTCACATTGAGTGAGAACTATACCTTTATCAAATGGCTGGTGTGGTGCTTACCTCTGGTTTGAAAGAATCTAGTGGCCACGGTGTTGAAAGGCTTCCCGAAGAAATGAATGACATGAAAATTAGAGATGACAAGGTACAGCATGCACTTAATGTAGTGTTTGTTATCTTTCACCTTTGATTGTATGTGTCGGGGTGCGTGTGTGTTTTGCATCCGTCATTTACAGGCTGTCTAAATTTTGTAGGACATGGAGGCGACTGTTGTTGATGGTAATGGCACAGAAACAGGTCATATTATAGTGACCACAATTGGTGGTCGGAATGGCCAGCCTAAGGAGGTAGATCTTTTATTTTTAAATAATCTGGAGTTCTTGTAGTTGAATTGGTTTTTTCAGATTGTCTCTCATTATTAAGAAAATGTAATGAAGATAGAATGCGAGCTTATTTATCGCATTAGTAATTGATCGTTGTTGTTTCATGGTCAATCTTTTCTTGCTTTATCTGTGACTACCTTATTATGGCCATATGTAAAATCTGCATAGTGGACATAAATATTACTTGGACTAATTTGAATTTTTTTATAAAATGAGATAATTACTACTGAACTGCTTAATTACACGAGAACAATGGCACAATTCTGCATGATGATATTATTGGGGATTTTGTTAAATTCCATCTATATTCGGTGAATTTGTTATTGATTATTTAATGTCCAATTTCCCCATTATTATTGCTGGTTTTGTTCTATTCATGAATGAAAATATTGGTATAAATATTGATATCATTATCAGTTGTGATCATATCACACAATATGTATTGGTATCAGAGATTTCAGAAAAAAATTTCTAAGAATTGTAAGTTGATAGGGTTGTATTGGTTGTTATATTGTTTGTATACTACCAATATTTTAAATATCTACTGATATATCACCGATATGATTATATATTATGAAATTGTCACGGTATCGGGAAATAGGAGGCCCCGATTCTAATACATATTGGCCAATATTGACCGATATTTAGATCAGTAGTCCTATTTGTTGCATGATTTACAACTTCTAGTGAACCGGAGTTCATTTTGTGTAACATGTTTTTAGATTGAAATTTGGCATTATGTGTAGATGTCAAAAGTATTTGTCTACCGTAAATTGAATGTCAAATCACTGTTTTTTCTGTTATTTAGGATATTTATGCTTCTTTGAGCATGATTGATTTGCCTTTAATTTTGTACTTGGACGTGTAAAATAGAAAGTTGTAATAGGTTCATTATGTTCCAAATTCTTAATGAGTTTTATGTGCATGCAAATACATATTCAAGGCACATGAAATTGCTGTTTCCATATGTAGAATGATCGTGTCCTTTTCTTCTTGGGGGCTAGTTTGTTTGGAATTTATTAGTCAGGCTTGATCTGATTTGTTTCAAGGAAGACTTAACTCTTGTTGCAAGTTGTCATCTCTCTTTTTTTGCACCGTGTCACTTTTTTTCTCAAGTGATGCTTGATTTCTGCTCCTTTTTTTTTTTTTTCTGGTGGCCCACAATTCAGACTATTAGCTACATGGCAGAGCGTGTGGTCGGGCACGGATCATTTGGAGTCGTGTTTCAGGTAGGTCCTGCATTGACAGGTTTGATAATATTGCTGTTTTCTGCTGCAAGTTATTTAGGCCTAGTGAAATTTAGTTTTGTTTTCTAATTAAGTTGTCATGTTTATTTAGGCCAAGTGCTTAGAGACTGGAGAAACTGTGGCCATAAAGAAGGTTCTTCAGGACAGGAGATACAAGAATCGTGAGCTGCAAACTATGCGTCTTCTTGACCACCCGAATATTGTCTCTTTGAAGCACTGTTTCTTTTCAACGACTGATAAGGACGAACTTTATCTCAACCTGGTCCTTGAGTATGTCCCGGAAACAGTCCATCGAGTTGTTAAGCACTACAATAAATTGAATCAGAGGATGCCACTTATTTATGTAAAACTATATACATATCAGGTATCATCTAATTCATTACTGTGATACTGCTTGGTTATGCTTTTCAAATAGTAATCGGGTTAAATAAATTCTCAAGAATGTAGAATGGTGCATAAGTGAAAGTGTCTTTTCTACTTTGTCGAATCGTTTTCTTTGCCTTTATATTTCTCCATTGTAGGATAATAATAATTAATCTTCCTTGTGATTAAAAAAATCCACAGATCTTCAGGGCATTGTCATTCATTCATCGCTGCATTGGTGTTTGTCATCGGGACATCAAGCCTCAAAATCTTCTGGTATGCAAAGAAATGCATCAATATGGTTATCTTTGTTTAACTAAATAAGCACTGTTTGCAAGCTGCACTGGTTTAGCACAATCGCATTGCTCTGATTTGTGGCGTGCTTTTCTCCTGTGCAATTCTTGGGCTCACAGTTAGACATGAACGGTTGCTCACCGTGGTACATTAGCTCATTATTTTAGTCACGTGCTTGATCAAGTTTCTACATGAGCGGTAACACAGTTAGGAATATGAAATCTCTCCAATGTAGAGCTTTTTTGCTCTATTCATAGGATTTTATCAATCTGTTTACCACCATGAAGTCTTTAACTCTATGTTTGTTTTTGGAATTTTTGAATTTCGTGAATATAATTCTATTTTTCTCTTCTCATCAGGTAAATCCTCATACCCACCAGGTTAAACTATGTGACTTTGGGAGTGCTAAAGTCTTGGTAATTTATATTTATTTATTTTTTTCCTTTTGAGCCATTTATCTTTGCTTTTACCTTGAGACATCTTGTGATATTGTCCTTGATATATGACAGGTAAAAGGGGAACCCAATATTTCTTATATCTGTTCAAGATATTATAGAGCTCCTGAGCTAATATTTGGTGCTACTGAGTACACCACAGCCATTGATATCTGGTCTGCTGGCTGTGTACTTGCTGAGCTGCTTCTTGGACAGGTAAAGTGTTTACTGAACCACTGGCTGTTGGATATTTCATTTGCTTCCTAAACTTATTCTGTGCTCGACTTTGTCAGCCTCTGTTTCCTGGTGAGAGTGGAGTTGATCAGCTCGTTGAGATAATAAAGGTAATTATTATCTTTGCTGACATAATCAACGTATGTTGAAAGTATACCTGTATGGAAAGATGAATTACTCATGATTGAAACAAAGAAATGAATAGGTAAATCTATAAAATTTTAAAGTGAGGTAATTAAAAAATATTTAAAATTACTTTCTACTATAAGAGGATATTGTATCAAATCGAGTGCATGTCGATTCATATCTTTGTGATATGCGCATGCTATCCCTTCTTACCCTGGTAGAAGGTTAAAACAATTGTCAAATGATAACATAATTAGAGGATGTCAATAGCATACCTGAGAAGAACGATGAATTACTTGTGATTGAAGAAAAGAAATGAAGTGGTAGATCTAAAAGATTTTCAAGTGATGAGATGAAAAAGGTTTAAAATCGTTTCTACTATTGAAGGATATTATACTAAATCAAATCAAATGACGAAAACATATTCATATAGTCAACCTGGTGATTTCTGGTTCCTCTTATTTGATGCATGTAAATGTTTGTAGGTTTTGGGCACGCCAACAAGGGAAGAAATTAAGTGCATGAACCCTAACTACACAGAATTCAAATTTCCTCAAATCAAAGCTCACCCTTGGCACAAGGTAGGTAAATTGGAGAGGCATAATATACACATTCATAAATACAGATCCCGGTCTTTAGTTGTTTGTTTACATCAATGGATCTCTTGCATATTCAGATATTCCATAAACGTATGCCTCCTGAAGCAGTTGATTTGGTTTCAAGATTACTTCAGTACTCTCCTAACCTACGCTGCACAGCTGTGAGTAGATTATATTCCTGAAATTGTTAGTTTTTGATGCATTACAGCTCTTGGGCGCCATTCATGTTCAATTTTGGGTTAGAGAAATATTTGGGAGACACTTTTGGGTGATGTGATGCCCATTTATTTGGGTATTATTTTGTAGTCTTTATGGATGAAAATATCGGTATCGGTATCGGTTTTAACCATATCGGTATTGAACATTTTGGACCATGAATGTAAAATATCGGTATTGGTATCAATCGCTAATATATCAGTACTAGACATTTTAGACAATATGTATTGATATCGAATATATTTAAAAAAAAAATTTAAAAAAATAGTCAATTGATAATAATATTACTAGTATGGAAACATATTATATTAGTGTTGTAATATTGGAAGACATTGTTATGAGCACTCCCGATACTGATACATATCAATTGATATTTGTATAAATGTATCAGATGATATGTATCAATATCGGATATATTAGAAAAAAATTTTGAAAAATCATAAGCTGATGAAACTATATCAATTAATATAGCGTAATATATCACCGATATAATAACATATCGTAATATTGTCTATGTATTGAGAATTCTCATATTGGCTGATATTTACATTAGTAGTGGGCCTATTGGTATTGTTGGATGAATGTGATGTCAAATCTTCTGAAAATGTTTCCCGACGGTAGTGTCATTGAGAAAATATGTGGCTTGTTGATTATGATGGTTAATTTAACAAAATATGATATAATTTTATTGAGTCGTGGAATTCTTTACCAGCATACGAGAACCAAAAAAAATGGGGATGATAGGGATTTGGCGTTAAGGGGACACATGTAGGACACTCCTGGATGATCTGATTTCCTATCAGCTTATCCATATTAAGGTGTCTATATAAAAATAGATAGATGGATAAATATTATTCACTAAATAGCATCCTAGAAATATCCAAATAGTATCCCCTAAATATTTCTCATGTTCTCGGTTGATTATTCTTAAGGCAGAGAATCTATTTGTTCATTATGGTTGTATTGATGCTCAGATGCTTGCTTGCATTTCCCTCACCTTGTGACTGAGATTGACAATATTTAAGATGATTATCGAATTTTGTGTTTGTCTAAGCACATGGTAGTTATGGAATCAAATATCAGGCAATAAGCATATTGATGTTGGGCCTTTCGATACCAAGGCAGAATCACGATGTGTCAGCATATCGACTGACATGTTCGATATTTTACCGATATTTACTATTAGTTGAAAAATTCTCTTTTTCAATATGTCTGAGACTGATATGATCATAACCGATACCGACATCAATATTTTTCATCTATAACAATATCACCTAACCTCATAGAATGGAATATTGGCTGATACATATATTGATATTGAGCGTTCTGGTATCACGGTAGAATTGTGATATGTCAGCATATCAACCCATAAACTCAATATTTGGCCTATATTTATTGATTAATAGAAATTTTTTTGTTTTCAATATACCCGATATCAATACTTATAGTGCCACGACTGATATTAATATCAATATTTTTCTTCATAATGGCATCACATAACCTCATATTGCTCTGGTTTCTTAGCTAGTAGTAAAATTATTCTTCTTTTTTTTTTAATGTATATTCTCAGTTAGATGCCTTAACACATCCCTTCTTCGAAGAGCTCCGTGATCCAAATGCCCGCCTGCCAAGCGGACGCTACCTTCCACCATTGTTTAACTTCAAGCCTCACGGTATGAAGTTATCTCTATCAGTCTCTGCTTTTCAGTTTCAAAAATTAATATCATATATATATTTCAACCTTAAAAGAAAATTAAAAAAATGCATTTTTTAACTTAAACATTTACAGATGCCATATAAAATTTCATATTTGTGATAAATGTGAGATTTTCAGCCTTCTGTTTTTGTTCTTACTGCAGAATTGAAGGGGGTGCCGATCGAGACAATGGCTAAATTGATACCGGAGCATGCGAGGAAGCAATGTCCATCATTCACTGTGTTATGATTAAATATCGAAACATGAAGAACAACCACAGTGTTTATATATCAGAAGCTATGCTTTCTTTGTTAAAAGGTAAGCATTCTTTGTTATTTTCAGCTGTTTAGATTATGTTTCACCCTCTCTGTCTCCCTGGCTCTCTGTTCAAAGCTGCTTGAAAGAGAAATGAAACGCAATCTTTCCACAAACCTCAGTGGGTGTTTGGACTAACCTATGTCTCAAATCTTCTTTGCTGGTTGTAACCGATCGTGTTCAGATGATGAGTCTCGGTGTAATGGTAAGTTTGTTTTATTGTGATTTGAGTGTCGACGGTTCAAACTGATGAAGCAGACTCTCTGTAATATAAGGATAAGTCTGTGCCTGTTTAATTCTTCGTGGGTAGACGATGATGGTTCGTCGAGGATAAGTCTCATTCTTTAAATCATAACCATTTAATTTTTATCCAACGGTCATGATAAAACTTTTATTTTTTTATTTTATTTTAAATTGCAGTGGCGGGATAAGGGTCGCCTTTTCTAAATAATAACCGTTCACTAAAAACAGACATGTAATATTCATAAAATAAAGCGAAAGAGAAATGATTTGTGTCTTTCATTTTTATAATTTACTCTCTATGTGTAGGGTTTATGTAAAATTTTTATCTTATTTGTGTCCAGATTTATGTTATTTTTTTGGATTTATTTTTTCAACATAAACATTATTATTTTTATTTAATATTGGAGCTTAAATAAATTGAGGTTTATTTAATATGGGGCGGTGGGACCAAACTTATTTGATGAGCGAAGTGGGAAGTATTTTGTATAATGTATTTAATGAGTATAAATTTAACTATATTTATGAATTTTTAATGTTAAATGAGGTTTTGAGTACAAAATTTAGTTTCAGGTTGGATTAAGTTAGGCCAAGTAATATATGACTTGTGCATATTCTTATGTTCATGTGTATTTTAGACAGTAAATATATCTATGATGTTTGATGAATGCCTCTGGGTTACTTATGCTCATTTTAAGAAGAATGTCTGTGCTTGACATACGTTCAATCAGTGTGTATGTATATTTGAGACAAAATGTTATCACCTGATGTGTGCCTAAGAAGAGCTCATATGTTGTGTAGATTGTGCCTCAGTGCCTAATTTGTACATGATCGACAGTCGTATGCAAATTTTCTGTAAATAAGTTTCTTTAATAATTTTAAGTTATTTCAATTAAAAGTTTGTGAGATGAGAGAAAAAAAGAAGAGAAATAGAATGAGAAAGAAGGAGGAGAAAAAGATTTAAGGTAAAATTAAATATTTTTTTGTTAAATATCATTTAAATTATTTATTTTTTTATTAATGATTTTTTTTAATAATTTTTAAATATTTTTTATTTTAAATATTTATTTATGTCTTAATTAATTATTTAATCTATTTTAGACTTTATATTTATGAAATTTACTATTATTTTTTAAATTTTTATAAAATATATTTTTAAATTAATGTAAATAATCTTTAAGTATTGAATTTTTGCAGCATGGTTCCTGCCTACATTTAATTATTTGTTTAATATTCCTGCATGTTTTTAAAATTTAAATATATGTTTATACATATCTTAAGTTACTACACAATTAGTCTTGCATGTTTAAAATTAAGATAAATTATTAAAATTATATTATTTTCTTATAACTTTTAAATAGTGGTTTTTATATATTTATAAATTATATAATATAGTTCTCGCAAGCTATCAAATTACACATTAAATTTCTACGTGTTTATAATCTTTATTACATATTATATATTTAAAAAAATATAATAAAAATTTTAAATAAATTTTAATGAATAAAGTATTATTCTTTAAAATGAAAAAAATTAAAAAAAATATTTATATTTGAGTAGTTTTCAATTTAACTAAATATTGACCATTGTAAAAAATTGATAAAATATATTTAAATATATTATAATATATTATTAATAAATTAAATATTAAATCTATTATTTACGAGTTAGAAAAATAGTATTTGGCATTAATTATAATAATTACATAATTGACCAACCTACAAGTCGTAAATAGTAGTATATAGCCTTTAACTATATAAAAATAATTATAAATAGAATTTTAATATTCACTATTTATTTGTGAAGTTATTATTGATTCTTAGACATTTTGTTTTTTAGCATGACTTCATTGTATTTTATATATTTATATTGTTTGATATGTTAGGCTATGAATATATGGATATTGGTATGATTTATCCAGGCGGATCCCCAAGCTCATAGAGGAGATGAAGTTAGGCTATCTTCGCACCGACATACGGGGATTTCTTCAGGCACTTGGCACATAAGAACCCGCAAACTTTTCGGGAGGCAGAATTAATCACTTGAGTTTACACGGTGGCGGAAGAGGCCAACGAGGCTAAACGTCCAGAACGGACTAAATAGCCTCGCCCGTTCCCCGGAGAGGGAAAAATGAAGTACAACGGTGGCGATCACTCCTGCACCACAAGACCGACCACCAAGAGCGCAAGGACTACGGGCCCATCAACCTAACGCCCTTGACTGATACGCATTTGAATGTCATCAAATAGATCCGTAGGGAGAAGTTTCTTAAGTGGTCAAAACCACTTAAGAAGGCGGAGGGAGAAAATCCGACAAAGTATTGCGATTTTCATCGATCTCTGGGGCACTCCACAGAGGACTGCAAGACCCTCTAGCGGGAGATTGAAGAGCTGATTTGAAGGGGTCATCTCACCAGCTTCGTCAATGGCGCTAGTCAGAGTTCTAGCACGACGGGCGGAGAAAGATCGAAGCCTTTCCCTCCACGAAACTGGGTTGATGCAGGAGTGGTCAACATGATCATCACTCGACTGTCCAAAAACTCGGCTGACAACAAGGAGCAGCAAAATGGGAGGAAGAAACAGCGCACTACTGATAACGTCATTAGTTTTAGTTATAGCGATTTAACACATGTAATTTTCTCCCATACAGACTCCCTTATTGTATCTACACTTGTTTTGGATAGTAGCGTCGACTATCAACTGAAACGAGTACTCGTTGATAATAGAAATTCTCGCGATTTACTTTACCTAGATGCGTTCTTTAAACTTGGCTTAAAAAAGAACTAATTAAAACCTGTCGAAGGCCCGCTGTATGGCCTTGACAACGAACCGGTGTCCATCCAAGGGACAATCCGATTAGAAGTTACCCTAAGAATATACTCAAAAATGGCAAGTCATACACTTACCTTTTTGGTAGTTGACCTGCTTTCCGTATATAACGCTATACTGGGCCGACCGTGCCTAACCGCGTTCGGGGCCCTTCAATACCACACCTCAAAATAAAATTTTTAACGCTATACGGTGTGGGCGAAGTGTTGGATGACCAAATCACCGGGCGGACATGTTACATGTCCCAAATTGCTCCTAATGACAGCACCAGAGCGGTGGGAGAATTCGACCATCGAGACGAAACAATCTTACAGCAGGCGCAGTCCGGTGAGGCAACCGACCTAGTCCCGCTGAATCCGGAGGATCCAAAAAAGTGCGTATAGATCAGCGGCTCACTCACCGGTACACTGCGCGACGAGTTGATCACGTTCCTACGACGAAACGATGACATCTTCGCATGGACTCCCGTTGACATGCCTGGGATTCCAGCCCAGGTAATGGTTCACAAGTTGGGCCTCGATTCGGATAGAAAACCGGTCAGGCAGAAATAGAGAAATTACTCGGTAGAAAAATTTGTCGCTGTCTTGGAGAAAGTAAAAAAACTGCTAGATGCCGGATTCATCAGAGAAGTCCAGTACATCGATTGGCTTTCTAACATCATCTTGGTAAAGAAGAGCAGTGGAAAATGGCGAATGTGCATCGATTTCACCGACCTTAACAAAGCCTGCTCGAAGGACAGCTTTTCTTTACCCAGGATTGACCTTGTGGTGAACTCGATGTCCGGACATGAGCTATTGAGCTTCATGGATGCCTACTTAGACTATAACCAGATCTGAATGTGCTCGGAGGATGAGGAGTATACCTCATTTATGACAGACCAGAGAATTTACTGTTATAAGGTGATGCCCTTTGGACTGAAGAACGTAGGAGCCACCTACCAACGGCTGGTAAACAAAATGTTTGAGAAATAGATCGGCCGCAATATGGAGGTTTACGTCGATGACATGCTTGTCAAGAGCAGAACGACCGGCGACCATATCCGTGATTTGGTAGAGTCATTTGAGGTGCTCCATGAGCATCAAATGAAGTTAAATCCGGCTAAGTGCGTCTTCGGGGGAGTCTTGGAAAAATTTTTGGGTTTCATCGTCTCCCAACGAGGGATCGAGGCAAACCCAGAGAAGATCAAGGTCCTCGGGAATATGGCTCCACCACGGAGCATCAAGGATGTCCAGCGACTGATTGGATGACTGGCAGCTTTGTCCCGCTTCCTAACGAAGTCTAGTGACAAGTATTAGCCATTTTTTAAGGCTCTAAGGAGGATAAAATCAAACAGATTCTAATGGACGGCAGATTGTCAGGTAGCCTTCAATAAGTTGAAGCAATATCTGGCTAGCCCACCATTACTAACGTTATCCAAGGTCGGAGAGGAGCTATACTTCTACCTTGCGGTGTCGGAGGTGTCCCTTAGCTCCATCTTCGTACGCCAAGACTTCAACACCCAACGACTGATCTACTACGTAAGTAAAACACTGATCGACCCAGAGACGCGCTACCTGCGCATAGAAAAGTTTGCCTTAACTCTTATATTCTCCGCACGAAAACTAATGCCCTACTTTCAGGCATACCACGTAATAGTTCTCACAGACCAACCTCTGAAGAGTATTCTCCAGAAACCCGACGTTTCTGGACTACTGGTAGGGTAGGCTATCGAATTGGGCGAGTTCAATATCGAGTTTCGGTCCAGACCTACCATAAAAATATAGGCTCTGACCGATTTTATTATCGAGATCACTGCTCCAATTCTCGAATAGTAGACCTTGGAGAACGCGGAACAGCACTAGAAAGTTTCAGAATGGGTACTCCACATAGACGAATCATCTACAGACACGGGCTGTGGAGTTGGGGTGGTCATCAGGACCCCTGACGGGTTTGAGGTGAAGTACTCCCTTAGACTCGACTTCTCGATCATCAACAACGTTGTCGAATACGAATCCCTGTTAGCCGGGTTAAGGTTAGTGAAAGAATGCTCAGTCAAACGATTGGCTATTTACAACGATTCCGAGCTAATCGTCAACTAGGTTAATGGGAGCTTCGAGGCGAGCAACCCACACTTGGCCGAGTACTTGACTATGGTAAGGGAGGCCGCCCGGAGTTTTGACAAGCTGACCCTGGTCCATATTCTCAAAACTGAAAACTGAAAAGCCGATCAACTGGCTAGAGCAGTGATGGCCGAAAATCCCAAGCAGTATTCGAGGGACATGAGGGAGGTCCTGAATACTCCCAGTATAGAGAAACAGGAGGCAATGCAGATCTCCGGGATGAAAAATTGGACAACGCCTTATCTAAGGTACCTAGCGGACGGGGCACTGCTAGAGACGAGATGAGGCCAGGAGAATCAAGAAAATGGCCGGTTGGTACGTTGTAGTCGACGGACGGTTGTATCATCGCGGTTATTCGACTCCGTACCTCTGGTGTCTGACCCTTGAAGAGGCTGACTATGTATTGGGCGAAGTGCACCTTGGGATTTACGGATCGCATGTCGGCGGTAAAAACCTAGCATTCAAGATCATGCGGCAAGGCTACTATTGGTTATCGATGAAAAAGGACGCGTTCGAGTTTGTAAAGAAGTGTGAAAGCTGCTAGCTTCATGGCAACCTTCACCATCAGCCATCCGCCGAGTTGAAATCCCTCCAGGTGCCTTGGCCCTTCGCGCAATGGGGGCTTGACATTCTTGACTTATTTCCCATCGCAATGGGGAAAAGAAAGTTTATCATAATTGGCATCGACTACTTCACAAAGTGATTTGAGGCTGTCCCGCTGGCCAGGATTGCAGAGCACAACACTATTGAGTTCATTCGCTAGAATATCATTAGTAGATTTGGTATTCCAGAATTCATAGTGACTGACAACAGGACTCAATTTTTTTAAAAAAAATGCTTCACCAAGTATTGCACCAACATTGGGATTAGGCTGGTTTACACTTCGGTGGTATACCCTCAAGTGAATGGACAGGTGGATGTCACAAACCAAGTGCTACTCCACGGGTTTAAAATCAAGCTAGAGAACGTAGGGGGCTCCTAGGTAGATGAGCTCCCCTTAGTCCTCTGATCTTTTCGGACAACTCCAAAGGAGCTAATGCATGAGACACCCTTCAGCCTCTGCTACGGGACTAAAGCGGTGATCTCGATCGAAATTGAGCTTTCAAGTCTTAGAATGGAATCTTTTGACCTGCAGGGTAACACCCAGAAAATTCGGAAACACCTAAACTTACTAGAAGAAGCTCGCGATGCCGCTATAATGCGGACATCGGCCTACCAACACCGAATCGCCCGCTATTGCAACAAGAAGGCAAAAGCACGACAGTTTGATGTCGGAGATTTGGTCTTGCAAAGTATCGAGGCCATAGCCAAGATGGCCTTTGCCGGAATAAGCTCTCCTCCGAATTGGAAAGGGCCTTTTCTAGTCTCCATCGTCTTACGAAATGGGGAATACAAGTTCCAAATCAGGACGGAAAAGTTTGTCCCACTGGACGTGGAATGCGATCCACCTGAAACGCTACTTCCAATAAGGACCTAGGTAGGTAGTCTGCATATTTATATGTAATCATTTGTATGCACTTTTCAATTAATAGAACAAGTGTTCCCTTTAGCATATTATGTTTGCTTCCTTTTTTGTGTGCATATATATATGTAATTCTTGTTGAAGGTTTAAAGGACCTAAACTATCCCTAAGTCGGGAGGATCTTCACCATCTCGTTACTAAACCTTGGTCATTTAGACGGCTCATGAGTCGTCGTATCTAAATCTTGATCATCAAGGTGGCCCGTAAGTGGTCGAACTTGAACCTCGATCATCCGATTGACCCATAGCTGGTTGAATTTCAACATTGGTCATTCAAGTGGCCCGTTAACGATCGAAAATCTTAGGGGACTAGTGCAGTACATGCGACAACCTTCCTCACAAGGAGATAGCGTGGTCAGTCAACAATGGTCGACGGAAACAAAGTGCTCCTCCAAAGCTGTCCGCCCAAGTCTACACTTGGGTAGTGCCACCAAACTTTACTCATAAGAGAATACTAGGCCAACTAAACACAAATGACAACCAAGAGAACACACCCAAGGACTCCACTCCTTTGGGAGACACCATGAACACCTAAAACAAGACGGTGACCAACTCGCAAGAAGCACGCTAAGCTGGGCGCCTAGAATAGCGAGGGGCAAGTACAAGCTAAAAGAAGCTATAAAATGCGGAGGCATATGACATAAACAAAATTGCTTGTATTATTACTTGTGATAAAGTATATTTGCATAACCATACCAAAAAGGAACTAAAGTCACCAAAAACTAAGGAGGTGGTGTTGGCCTTTGATCGTCCCGTGGCTCCCCCACGAGGCTCTAGCGGTGTGTAGACCGGTTCGATAGGTTAATGAGATCCACTGGAAAGTTAAGATCAACCAGTCGCATAATATGCCAACTAATGTTGATCCCTTCCCATAACCGCGACTGCATCATGTCCGCGACCTCGTGAGGGCATATGCGAAGACTCAGATCATTCTCCAAAGTAGCTATCTGCCCTGCGAGCTGGTCAAGGCGCCTCTTAACCCGCTCGTTTTCCTCTTTCAAACAACATTCTTCTTTCTTCAAGTGCTCATTCTCCGCCTCCATGCCCACCAAAATAGACTTCAAGGTAGCCACATTCTCCCAATACTCCACCCCAGAGCCTCTAGTTTCGAATTAAGCCAGGCGATCTCCGTGTCCCTATCGGAGATCATTCTATCTCTTTACCTAAGCGCCTTGACAACTGCACTGTGACCTTATCAACTTACACAAAAAAAAAAAGAGAAGAGGGTCAGGAAAAGCAAACTTAAAGACAAGGCATGTAATATAAATTATACCAACCAAACTCTTCATACTGGCCTGTCCGGTTTGCGTGCAAACTTGGCACCAGGGGCGGTGGGCTAGAAGTAGAACCCTCATGGCAGGGCTGGTAGCGACCTCCGCCAAGAGCTCCTCCGGCAACTCCTCGGAAGTATCCTTCATCCTGGCTGGCTCCTCGGGAACGGTGGGAGGCTCAGAAACCATCTCCTGCTGCTTAGTCTACATTCCCATAGTAGGAGACCTAATGGATGGCTCTTACGGCTCAAGCGTCCCAATAAATGGCTCAAGAGTCATCTTCATCGGCACAGGTTGAGGATTGGACGACAACCCCGCTAGCGTAGGCTACGCCAGAACAACAACACCACTCGCCCTGGCATTCAACATGGCGTCGTAAGCCTCTAAAGCCAGCTCCGCTTCAATCCCGAAGACAACGCCTACACCAACAAAGCACCTGGCGGCGATGTAATCCGGACCGGAGGATGACGAAGAAGGCGCCACCGTGGTCACCATCTTTTGCCTTGGACTAGTGGGACTGGTATCAGACGAACGAGGACCTATAAGAGTGGCCTTTGTCCTCTTCTTCCCCTGTAGGACTTCCGGCGGAGGAACCCTGAATTTCTGGACCGGAGAAGGAGGCCCCCACTTGACCTTTTTGGTCTCAACACGGGAGACCAAGTGGTCTCTCCAAAAATCTTCAATATAATCCTCAATGAGTTTGACCAACCAAGATAGGGACGCCGTTTCAGCCTCAGAAGGCGCCCCAGTACACATATCGGACACCTGGCCTCACTCTCTGGCTAAGGGCTATGACTTACCCACGCGAACGAAGAAAAATTGGTTCTTTCAGTTCTTTAGAGAATAATATATGACGGTATTTACCCTAAGACCGCTGCGTGGGGCTGGAGAGATCCACTCTGCTCCCTGGTTGAGCTTAAAGAGCCCTCTAACCATCGACATCGTCGCAGCCTCGAGTGTTGACGGAGGAATATATGCGAAGGAACACAAATACCCGGATTTTATTGGCGTGGAATCAGATGATGGGGACACGGGTTGCCCGAAAGATAGACAGCAGCTTGTTAGGAATCGAAAAACGAAGCCCATTCCTCAAATGGGCCTCGTATATGGTTACAAAGCCCACGGGTGGCAGGAATTCCCTGTCGTCCTTCCCAGGAATACGGAAGGCGATTTCCTTTGGGATATTGTACTCCACGTACAATACCTTCACATCGTTCTCTCTAAGGGTGGAAACGATATCGGCGACGGAGGCCATGGTCAGAAAATCGTTTAGGGTTTTCTTTTTCACTCTTTTAGCCTAAGGAAGACGAAGAAACAGAAGAATGCGTGGAAAAATTCAAAGTGAAACAGATTGGCAATTTAAAGGCCAGTGTGAACACAAGACCGCCTCGAAAGCCTGTGCCATCATTACTACCACGTGTCGCTTCCCAAAAGAGAGCCGTCGAATCAGATTCTCTGGCGTATTAAATACTGGGATCCTAAAAACACCACATGAAGATACGTGGCACCTTTTTCCTGACAGGACAGCACGTCTCTCCAGCTCCTACATGTTACCCGAAAGTTTCCCAAAACGGTCAACAAATTCAGTCAACATTTCTTTCTCCAAGTTACCCAAAAGTTTTCCAAAACGGTCAACTAATTTGGTCAATATTTTGGAAGTATGTAAGGCTCCACTTTAGACATCAACAGCTCCATCACCTTCAGCGAACAGCGATGACATCCCATCATGAACACGCAAGGCTCCAAATTCGACCATCGGCATGGGGTTAGTGATGGGTACGCCCGTAGCGGCTATCCCAATAAGAAAACGGTCCAAATCTAAGAAGGCTCGTGCGTGTTTAAACGTCAACGCTAAGCGCCACCACGTGAAAGGCCAACTGGGCAGCCAACACGCTCCTGTAAGACGATCAACATCTCTATTAACTGAGAGCACTGTAGCATGTAGGCCAAAAAAAGAAAAAAATCTTATATGGGCCAGACCCAATTTGGCCCACGCTTCCTTACACGACTAGCAACAGTCCCTTTTCCTAATTTCGTGCCTTCTCTGAAGTCAATCTACACAAAAAAGATATCAATAGATTCAACACCCTTTCCATGAGGAAGGCGCCAGATTCTCTCTTCTTGCCTGCTATGGACTCTAACGGTAACAAAAGTGTAGAAGGAAGGTAAATAATTTGGAGAACCGTTGCTCGTCAAGAAAAGAAATAATCCCAATAGATTGCACACATCAAGCTTTTCTGTTCAAAGAAAGTCGCCCAACACGATGTAAGAGTCACGTCTTCTTAGCCAAGGAAGGTGGCCCTTCCATCTAAACCCGCGAATCTCCATTCCTAAGGGACCCCTCCAACGATTCTCTCTTTCTTCTAAGCATACAATCTTATTAATCCCACAAGAAGTCTGACCCAGAGACTTCACTTCTCCGACTCCCGTCCTTCAAAACTTCCACGCTTACAGGACTTAGCTTCCCGCTCATTCTCCGCGCGAACGCCGAGTGTTTTCGAAACGTCTCTTACGTTTGAAGACAAACACTCCTTCCCCCCTCATTCTCTCTTTTTCTCAACTTTCATTTCTAGTTTCTTTCTTAAAAGTCAAATGCCTATTATCACTCGTCGGAGATTTTCAAATGATAATATCCCGGATCCAAATAATCAAGTCGATTCGATCCAAATAATCATTCAATCTATTCAAAATCCGGATCCAATGACGCATTACCTAGTATTTGTGTCAAATTTTATTTTAAATGGTTAATAAAAAGTTTTCAAATAAGTGACATCAATATTACTTAAAATAATCTTATACTGAATTTTCATTTTTTATTATATTTTTATTAATCAATAATTAAATAATAAATTAAAATAACTTTGTTTGTAGAGAACAAAAAAATTCAATTATTTTTTAATGTTCTCAATTTCTAACTTTTTAAACTTATTGTTATATTTAAATAAAAATTAATATAACTTTATTTTGTTTACCTCAATTCATCTTTTTGCGTAAACAAACAAAGCCTTTACACTTACTAGTTCTTTATTTATCAACTTACATTGAAAAATAGTTTTGACACGTCTTTTCTTAAATATTTTTAAATAATATGATTGGTGGGTTTAATACCATAGGTCGATCCAGAGCCCGAGTTTTAACAAAATGATGACCAAATGGAGCTCCTTCCAGGCTTGCAAGCGTGTCCCAATGATGCTTACTCTAAGACTCTAACCCATCAACTTTGCAATGCTTACTAAAATTATCTTGAAAAGCTCAACAAATATTTCTAAAATATTCTACTCAAGCTCACGCATCCCGAGGATGGTAGTCACGATTTAGCAAATCTTCCCAAAAGGCAATCACCAAGTGGTGATATTCGTGATCGCCCCAAGAAAAGAAGGAATATCTTGCACAACCCACTTGGTGCCCAAATAAGACTGAATCAATTCCAACATTATAAATACTCCTTTATCCCTATTGGTGGAAAAGGCACCAGCGAGCAGAAACAAAGGGAGAAAATATAGGAAAATGAGAAATGAATGTATAAAAAGAAAACCCAGAAGGCATGCTCACTCTCTTCTTGTCCCTTAAGAGGTCTCATTCTCCTGTTTCAATTGATGGTTGTGCAGGCCTCCGGTCGGCTCTGAGTCCTCCCACTGCAAGGCCTGTGAAACTAGCTCATAAAGCGTGGCGTAAAAAGGCCCTCCCTTTGTAGCCAAAGAGAAGATCGGCGAGTTTTCTTCTCTTATAATTAGCGCTCAAAAACCTTTTTTCTTCCGATTAGGCACCCGTCTACAAATGCATTAATCAATCAGCCACTTCTCGACGAGTGTAGACCACTCTATCCCGTTAGTAAGCTACCCCTTTATCGGGCGCACTTAATGAAGTTCAATCCACAATCTCTCTAAGTAGCCCCTCGGTTTGGTAAACTCAGTGGAGCCTAATCATACATCTCTGTTGTTATCCCTCGGTCAAGTGCACTTAGTGGAGCTCAATTCTCCTTCTACATAAGCCACTCCCTGATCGGGCACACTCAGCAGAGCCTTATCTTCCATCTCCTAAAACCGCTCTCCAATCAAGTATATTCAAGCACTTAACCCCCTATTATATGCATCTTTGTATCATTCACTTACTCCTCATATTTTGCGATCAATCTGAAAAAGATTTTTATCTTGAACATTAAAAGACATTCCAAAGAACGAGTTCCTATCATCCTCTAACATCTTATTTGTTAATTGTAAAATCTAGGATACAGATTTGAAGTGATGGAGATTGATTAGCATCAATTGGACCGCTCGGGAAAGATCAAGTAGCCTCATAATTCATATAATAATTCGGATCTATATACGCATTAATAATATTTTTATTAATTTATTTATATTAATGGATTAATAAATAAATAAATAGATAAGATATTATAATATAATGAATAATTAAAAAGGTAACAATTAGACACGGTTAAAATTAGATTTTAACTGGACACAAACAACATTTAGATAAATATTTGTAAATGCTGAGTTGGGTCGATTTCTAAAGCCAAAAATCATAAATTATTTGTTTATAATTGAAATTAGTCTTATTCAAGTATCATCATATACTTTTTTTTTTACGATTTTTATTTAAAAATTTACACATACACACATAAAAATAAATTATAACTAAAATATAAAATATTTCAAAAGCATAAGATTTAACCAAAATATTGTCTAAACATTCAAATTAAAATTTTTTCAAAAAAATCATTAATCTTATAAAATATAATTTATTGGGATATTTTTTTAAACTTAGATTTATATAAAATAGGAAAATATGTTTATAAAAAATTATAATTTGGGTGCAATTGAAGCAATTATATTTATTTGTTATTATGTTTAGTCTAAAAATTTAATTAGGCTTAATTTTTTAACTATATTTATATTCATAATATCTATATATTTTGACTATATTTATAAAATTTTAAATCAATTAATCTAAATTGATAAAATGACACAATTTTAATCAGATTTAGAGATTATATAATATCACTC
Source organism: Nepenthes gracilis (assembly GCA_033239525.1). NCBI lineage: Eukaryota > Viridiplantae > Streptophyta > Magnoliopsida > Caryophyllales > Nepenthaceae > Nepenthes > Nepenthes gracilis. The sequence goes on from BSYO01000007.1 coordinate 19,195,942, forward strand.
AATAAAATAAAAAAAAAAAAAAAAAAGAAAGGAGAAAATTTGAACGGTCAAGCGGTAACTCAAAGCAACGCGTTTAAATCCGTCGCAATTGGCCCACCCGATTCATGCCATCTATAAATGGCCCCGTATACCTAAAGACAAAAGAATGAGTTTTGCCGAAACCAGGAGCAAGAACATTGCGCGGCAAGGCCGTTGATCTGCCGGCAGAGGTTTAATCTAAGCTCTACCCGTCACCTTTATCTTACCGTATGCACATTCTCTGTTGATCGCTCCTTTCATTAATCTCTTTCGTTTTTCTCCGTGGACATTTGTCAGGGCGATTCTAGATCCAGATCTATTTAGGTAGTATTTGCGATTCAATTGTTTATGCATGAATCGCAGTACTTCGATTCAGTTTGGACCCTGATTTTTCATTTTAACGTTCGAAATAACAGAAATGATGCCTAGAATGAAGCGGATCTGAAACTCTTTATGTTGAATTTTCATTATTATTTTTGACATTACATGATTGTGTCGTTTTGCTTGTATGGATTTCGTTAAAACCTTGCTCGATTTAGTGGAAGAACTGGTTGTATGTGGCTGATTTGCTCGATCTTGTGTGTATTCTGCTAATGCTATCTGATGATCAGATTTTTTTTTTTTTCGGTTGGAGAGTTTGTAGTTCCATTTCGATTAAAGATAGAAGTTTAATTTTATGAAATAAGATTAGAAAAAAATGATTATTATGCAGATCTGGCTGTGATTTTAGTGTTCTTTTTTCTAAAGTAGTGGCACTTGTGCTACGTAACATTTGTTTAAGTTATTCTTGATAGTGTGTTTCTCATAAATGTTTCGTATAATTAATTTCCGTTTTGGGCATATTGAGCTTCTGAAATTTTTGCACGTACGTAGGGAATGCAATGCTTCTGTGTGACTGCGTCATTTGTAGATTTGGTTCATAGAATGTGGATGCTTTTGCGGCTGCAATTATGTTTTGTAACGTGGCTCATTCTGTTATTCAGCTTCCACAATGGGGCTGACTTTCACCAAGCTTTTCAGCCGGCTGTTTGCCAAGAAAGAGATGCGAATCCTTATGGTAGGTCTTGATGCTGCTGGTAAAACTACCATCTTGTATAAGCTGAAGCTGGGAGAGATTGTTACAACTATTCCTACTATTGGTATGTCCTTCTAGTTATGTTCTCAAATATATCATGCTGTTATCAAATATATTTTGATCTCTTCTTGTTAATTCAGGAAGTTTATTCAATAATGAATTAACTGCTGAATACTACATGCTCAGTTACCAAGCATCAGTTCAATTTCCCAGCCTGCAACTTCCCAGTGAAACCCAGACAAAAGTGGAATCATAAGGCCAATTTTGGGTGTCAAATGTGGCCTGTCAGGATCTGGGAAGTAGGCCATCTCTTAGGTGTATTTGATTTGACAATAGTAACTTTGGGTGAAAACAGAGCTAGTAATCTGCGAATGTAGTTATGTGCATTGCTATGCTTTTGCATGGTGATCTTATTCTTAGTTCTAGTCAGTTACCTGTTTATCAATTCACTCACTTTGCCTTTTTTTACCCTTGTGTGTAGATGATTGGATCTTATTTATCGTTTCTGTACAGGTTTCAATGTTGAGACTGTGGAATACAAAAACATAAGCTTTACAGTTTGGGATGTTGGTGGTCAAGACAAGGTATAGTTAACGGATTACAACAAAGCTATTGCTGTTTTAATTTCTGTGATTCCCTGCATCAGCTGAAATTGTTAGCTGTACTTCCTTTGGTCATTCGTGGCTTTGTTTGCTTTTAAAATTTGGAGCATCAATAATCATTCTCACTTCTCTGAAAGGGAGGAAATTTTATTATCATCTTGAAGCATGAAGTTTCTATTATTTAGTGAACATGCCATTAGTAGACTCTAAACATAAAGTAATAATTTACAGAGTTGTTGGCATCTTTTTTGGGTGAGAAAATTTATTCTGATAAACACTGATGATAGTGCCTTTAACATGAATTTATGTGCCCTGGGCTGTTGCTGATTGAAAGGAATTGTTGTTTCTTCCTGTTGGTAAGAGTTTTTGGTGGGTGGATGTGATAGGAAAAAGTCCACCCCCTTGGGGGATTTGAGATGCTGAAAGAGCTTTGTTCACTTGTCCTTGAAGACTGAATCTGTGTGCTTATTGACGGTCTTGTGCTGATTAGAAACTTCTTCACCAGTACATAACATATTCATAAGCTATATCTACGAATGCCAATCTGTCTTTCAGTTTTCCCTTTGGCTGTGTGAGGGAAGGCTATCCATTATGTGGCATACATATTTCCTGTTTCTCCTTCCTGTGGTTCTAACAGACATTTGCTGGTGTGGCAAGTCTTTTCTGTGGCCAGTTCATGGTCAAAAGTTTTTATTTTGTAATGGAGAATTTCTGCCCCCACTTTGTATGCTTGGGTCAAATTCCTAGTGCATAGCTCTCCCTCGAAGACTTTTGAGTCCAAGAATTTAGTAGTAGTGATTGTACACATGACTAAAAAACCAATCATTATGCTCTGGCCCGTCCTTATCACCTACACTAACATGTTTGGGTTAAATTCACAGGTGAAAGTTATCTCATCCGTTGTTTATATCCTAGGGCTATGTGTAGATTTTTGTGTGCAACCAATCATTTGATACTAACAATGTGTTTACTCATGGATGCTGTGTTGCTGATTGGTCATTCCTTAGTCAGCCCTCAACATAATCATAAGCTGTATCATTTATTACCTTGGCTTTAAGTTATCCCTTGGCTATGTGAGGGAAGTCTATCCATTCTGTGACATATTTATGCCCCTCTACTTGAGATTGTTAAAGCTTTTTGTCTCTTGGCTGGCGCTGCATTCTGCTTGTGGGCTGTTTGCAGTTTTCTGACACATTTCATCATATACTCGATGTCGAAGAACTCAACCATGTTCGTGTTCATTTATTTGGTGCAACAGCTGTTGTCAATGTTCTGTAGTGAGCCCTCAAGCAACACTCTAACATAATCATAATCTACATCTATTAGTGACCAGCTAACAAGCTTGAACACGGAGATGTGACACAAACATGAGAAACATGGACGTGGCAACGTGTTATAGAAAAATGTATATTTTTTATAGACATGGGAATATTATCGATCAAACAATATCATTTTAAATTAGCTTAACAATCAAAACTCCATATATATGCAAATGGTGATTTGCAAATTATAATATCTCCAACACATTTTTTTTTTGTTCACCAGGGCAAAATATCCACCAAAAACAGTCTAAATAGCCACCAAAAAAAAAAAAAAAAATCTCCTAATCTCATTTCACTCTTTGATTTTGATTGGGAGAATATGAAACCACGACAAGCCATTTTTTTTTCTATATCTATTTCTCTTTATCTTTTTGTGTATTTTTCGTTTATTAGGGTTTGAATGGCTAGTACTTTCCAACCAGAGGCAATGTTGTATTGAATTTTTATTAATTAGCTCAAAATTTTATTTGATGTTTTATTAAAGACCCCATTTTTTGTTCTGAAGAATAAAAAAAGAGCTGGAAGGAATCTTCCACGATCCATGCTTGTCTAAAACGTCCTCAACATGTGCCCCATTGTCAGATTGCATCCCCAACATGTCTCAGCCTGCCCAAATTAACAAAATAAAGCAAAGAAAAAAAAAATTTCAAATCATGTCAAGTGTGTTGGTTTCCCATTTGTGGAAGACCCTAGTCCACTGCCCCGGCCTCTTGTTTTCCTACAAATCTATTGCCACATTATCTTTCATACTCTCTGCTGGCAGTGTGGAGGAAAGTTGACAATACTCTAATGCCCCCTTCGCCAATGCAATGTTTTGTTAAAATGGGCAATCTGTTTCTCTGCAGTTAAATTCATATGCCTGTTAACCAAGAATTAAAATATCAGAACACTCTTCACTTAACCTAGTTCTATGGAAGTCGTTAAGGTCTATCGCAACAGTCATGAGATGACGGATAGAATTGTCCCAAATAATGTGATATATATTTAGTAATTTATTAAAATAATAAATGTTATGGATTCTTATGATGTTATATTTTATTAGAGAAAGTTATTTTATTAATGTGTTCTGTTTTTTATGAAAAGATTGGTATTTATGTAATTAAACAATTTGCACTCTTCCTACTCTATAAATGATAGAACTGCCCATTGCATGTGTGTGGATAAAAGAGACATTTTTTCTGGATAATGTTGGTTAGTTTTGCTGATTTGAATTAAAGGAAACAAAATTCGGTAAACTCTCATGAAGGAAGAGAGATAATGATGAAAGAAGACAAAAGGATTAGTTCCTCCGAGAAAATAACGCTAAGTATGATATGGTATAAATGTTTAATTCTATATTTTTGAATTGTAAAACAACGTTGCAATATGTGAATGGTTAAATCTCATGAAGTCTTACAATGATTTGTCAGTTTAGAGAAACTTGTTCATGTGTCAGTTTAGGGAAACTTGTTCATGTATGGCCTAGTTCTGATGAGATATTGTTTTAACGGCACTATGCATTGTCACAGGCTCCATTGATTTGAGCTCTTCTATATTTTTCTTCATATAATCATGTGGCAGACATTCTTCTTTTATAGCTTGGGTCTTATAACTTTTCATCTGCCATTTGAGTATGTTATAGCATTGTTTGAATTTGTAATTATAGCACTTGTTGATAGCATTGCAGTGATCTGATATGATGATGGATTCCTTTCTCTCTGAGATAATTCAGATTCGTCCGTTGTGGAGACATTACTTCCAAAACACTCAAGGACTCATCTTTGTGGTTGATAGCAATGATCGTGACCGTGTTGTTGAGGCTAGGGATGAACTGCATAGGATGCTTAACGAAGTAAGTTCCTCCTCATCTGCTTCATCCTGCCAAAGAGATCGGTCGCCTAACCAAGAAAGGAAAGATTCTATGTCTGCATGACTCATCGTTTTCCCAAATATTTTTCTTATATCATTGTATCATATAATGGTATCATGGGATAGGAAACATAAAGTGTGAAACTAGGAGAGTGGATCTCGCTTGACTGTCGAGTTGAGTAGGATTCTTGTCCATGTGACTCGGGATAGCTATTTCGGCCTTTGTGACACCTATTCTTCCTGATATTACTATTGCAAAATGTTGATATGTTGAGTAATATTTTTCTCCAATTCATTTCTTATTCTTCATAAGTTGCCTAATGTCGTTACGACCGTGACTGATACCGATGCCAATTTTTTCATCTATGCTGTCAATAGATAACATCCGCTGCTTGTTGCTTGTGTAGGACGAGTTGAGGGATGCGGTACTGCTTGTATTTGCTAACAAACAAGATCTTCCAAACGCCATGAATGCTGCTGAAATCACTGATAAGCTTGGTCTCCACTCGTTACGCCAACGCCACTGGTAAATATGACAGAAGCCTATCTGCTTGCTCCTCCGTGTCTCGGCTGTGGCCACGGCCACTGATCATATGTTTCTTGCAGGTACATCCAGAGCACTTGTGCCACCTCCGGTGAAGGGCTGTACGAGGGACTGGACTGGCTCTCAAACAACATAGCCAACAAGGTAGGTTTTCCATGACTTCGCCTTTGAGAGGAGTGCCCAAGCTTTGGTCATTATAGGCATGATCAAAATTGGGTTCGAGCAGGTCACAATCACGTTTATGTGAAAATATGTGACCACTAAGTCAGGCAAGGGGTAGACACGGCTCAATCACCCTTGCAAAAAGCCATATTAGTGTTTGTTCAGAATTCAATTCGAGCCAATTAGGAACTAAGATATTTATTTATTTTTGTATTTTTATTTAAATATTTATATTTATATAAAAATTAACTAAAATATAAATATTGTTAAAAATTTTAATATTTAGATCAATTTATTACCTAAATGTATTTTTTTTAAATAAATAATTTTTACATAAAAGAGTTGTTAATTACATAAAAATAAAAATAAATATATCTTTTTAAAAAATTATAATTTGGGTCAGGCTAAATGGAGTCAAGTTGGTCGCTTTGACCTTTTAAAATTTAGGGCAAAAAAAAAATAATAAAAATTGGGCCTAATGTTTTAATGTTACTTACATATTTTAATCTTATAAAATTTTAAATTGATTGGCCTAATTTTCATCGTATCTACTTTGCTTGCTTCATTATTCTCCAGACATAAATTTTTTCTACCCATTTCATCCACTTTCTGTGCCCTAATCCAATTATTTCAGTTTATTTTTCAATATTGAACCTATTTATCAAATCCATAAAATTATGAATAATATTATACAAATCAAAGTAAAAGAAATGTGTTTTTTCTATATTAATCTAAGAAAATTATATTAAACAATTTAAAATTAAGATAGAAAAATATATTTTCTAAGTTTATGTTTTTAATGAAATTTATGGATAAGTTCAATGCCTTTTTTTTTTAAAAAAACAAAATCACAAAACTTCAAGTTCTAAAATATTTTTCTCATTCTGCTTCTGATTTTCGACAGGCTTGAAGGATTTGGGGTCGATGAATTACTGATTTTTGTTTCCAAGTTCGATATGGCAATTTTATTAACGAAAATCCAATAAAGTCAAGCTTAGAGATTGGTGTATTGATTTATTTTTATTTGTTTCTGGTGTGCTCTCGTCCTTTAAGATCTGTGGCTTCTAAATTTGTTTAGTGTTTTGATGCGTTTATGATTATTCCCGCATCTTTATTATTATTATTTATTTACTGTAAAATAAATTACTGCCGAATCATCGTAGATTTAGTAATATGTAGAATAAGTTCAAGGATTATATTATATGATGATGTCCAAAGAATGATTAAAGAACGTTCCCAAATTATTTTTTAAAAATTGAAATACAATCATATGTATTCAATTTTATTATTATAATATGAAAGAACATATTTCATCATCAGTATTCAACTTTCTTAAATTAAGAACAGTAAGTTAAGAAAATTATTTAAATGATGCTTTTTTAATTATTCTTGGGATAGCTGTGAATAATATGTATGATTAGTTGTATGTTTATTTTTGCATAAAATTATTAAATTAAATAGATAAATAAAATATGTTGGGTCCATCTTGGAATGGGCTAGGTGTGGTAAGGTCTAAGCTCTCGTGAAGCTTGAAGGACCTTGGAGAGCGGCCTACATAGCGTCTCAGAAGCAGCAGCCAATTAGTGCAATATTGCAGTCCATTGCAGCCAACTAGTACAATATTGCAGTCCATTAAGGCGACTGCAGACGGTAGGAGTCAGCCTAAAAAATGTTAGCCAATAAGAAAAAAGTTAATGTTGCAAATTACGGTGCACGCCATTCTCCTAAACCACTCAGCTAATTACCGGTGAGCAGTGGACCAAGTGTGATTAACACCCAAAGATAGTCTCTGTGTCACCGCGAGGCGACAACTGACACTGCTGGCTGCCGCCGATGATTAGCAGTCGGCGAATCTTGGCTTGCATGTAGATATTTTTGTGCTCAATGTTCTTCACCATGGAGCCTATAAATATCTTTTCCTTCGATAGGAAAGGGATCTCAATTCTTGATCCTAACTTTTGGTTCCTGAATCAATTAAATGTCATCGACCCTAAAAGCCTTTATCGAGCAATCTTAATGAGCTATTCTTTATAATGCAAACAAAGGAGCCCAACCTCCAACAATCTCTTATTATCATTGCATCCTCTCATTTTTTATCGCATTTTCACTCCATCCTTGCATCTTTCTGTGTATTGTAGAAGATATCTGATTTGAGAGTTGGAATGTTTTCGGTGGAAGAATATCCCACCGATTTTTAATCTTTTGTTTGTAATTTGTATTGTGTGGGGCTTAGGTTAAGTAAATGGGAGATCGGACCCATTTGAAATTTGATTTAGGCATAAAATCCGAAGGCTTTCTAATTTGTCAAAGAATCGGGATATAGGGACGTAACAAAAAATTGTCTTATTAAAGATATGTTAAAATTAACTAAATGATACTCTTAGTTCTATTGTCGTTGAAACTGACCAATAGCATTCTCTAAAATAAGTAACTTACTTTCTACTCTAAAATTTGAGACCCAATAAATTAAATCAAAATATATAAATTGAATCTAAAAATAGGTAACTGAATTGTTTGGTTTGATTTTGAATTGATGTGTTAAAAATTCATTGAATTTTAGTTTGATTTTAGATTATATATTTTTAACTTTCAAAAGCCAAATTGGGAATTGATGCGTCCTAGGTTTCTAATTATTATACGGATCAAAAACCTTCCAATCTTCTACTGTGAGTCAAATTAGATTAGATTCGATCTCTGTCATTTATTAATTTGGGCCCGACATCATAAATTATAAATAAGAGATTAGAGGTCAGCAGAGGGTAATTTTTCGCCAATACTCTAACGCCCAAATCAGATACCTTGCGCAATAAACAAATGAGTGCACATTTAGAAGTAAGCGTGGCGGGAATGTAAAGATGCAATTATGGAGGGAGTGCAAGTGGGATGTATTTAGAGGGCTTGGCTTCATTGGGCGCTCGATTGAGGGGCGGCTCACTAGATGGAGGATTGAGTTTTAAAGATACACCCGATTGAAGGATGACTCACTAGATGGAGGATTGACCTCAAAAGCAATTGGTGAGGTGGGTCACTGATGGAGGATTGAACTCCAAAGACGTGCTTAATCGGCGGGTACTTAAATGGAGGATTGAGTTTTGAAAATACGCTGATCAGCTCACTAGATAGGAAACTGAGCTCCGAAGATGCACCCGATTGAGGGCGGCTCATTAGGTTGCTCCGCAGAAGCTTTGGGATCAATAGTACTCTATTGATTGAGTATTAGATCCTTGGACCACAGGGATCAAAATCGACACACAGCCCTTTTTTCTAGGAAAAGGTATTTATAAGGTCTACTTGGAAAACTTTGGGAGCTGGGGCTTCCGACAGATACTTTGTTGGGATTTGTCGGCTGCTACCTGTAAGCGATGGCCAATGACGTCAGTTGTTATTTTGTCGGGGCAAGGAGATCATTGTCGGATGGGGATCACGCCTGGTTTGCTGCTTTTGCCAGGATTGGTCAAGTGGCTTGAAAGGATGGCGTGCGCTGTTGCTCGCAGCGCTAACCCATTTCTCCATTGGCCAGCATTTTCCACCCTAGCTTTTGCCACTTGCAATTGTTTTGGCAGATTGCAAAAGCATGCTGATTTGCTACTGTCATGAGGGCATCATGTGGGCCGTACTCGTGGATCTGTTAGGCTTCACAGTGGAGTTTTGGCCTTGCTGCTCAGCTGGGCTGGCGTTTCTTCAATTGGGCCTTGTGGTTCCCAGCCTGCCTATAAGTTGAACCTAACAAGGATATAAATAAAGAAATTTATATAAATATGTGAATACAAAAATAAAAATATTATCATATATTTATAATTTAAATAAAAATATTATGTCATTTAAAAGCTGCTAGTCAATTAAATTGATTCAGTTTTAATGTTTAAATTTTCCAAATTAATCAAACTGATTCGGATAAAAAAATAATTTAAGGTTCGATTATTTAAATCGTGGTCATCCCAAATTACGGTCGTCATCCCGGCGAATCCATCGCCACCAACAAGGGCTCTGTCGGCATTTAAACTGAGCAACGAGTGCTGTTGAGGACGTCTACGTAATCAATTATCGAATCAATCAGTGGAATAGATCGAAGGGCAGACCTTGAGTAACGATTTCTCTTCAAATGGCAGCGGTTTACAGTCTGTATATCATCAACAAATCAGGCGGTCTCATCTTTTACAAGGTAATCAGCTCTCCGATTTTTCAGTTCCATATGCTTTTCTATTTTCTCTCTTTCCGAAATAATTAGGTTTGGATTTTGCAATAATTAGGATTATGGATCAGCTGGTCGTATGGATACAAATGATAGTTTGAGATTAGCGAGTTTATGGCACTCAATGCACGCGATCTCGCAGCAGTTATCTCCCGTCGCTGGCTGTACCGGCATCGAGCTTCTCGAGGCCGACACTTTCGACCTTCATTGCTTTCAATCTCTCACTGGTATGCCCTTTTTCTTTAATATTGACTGTTGCTGTTTTTGTTTGGTTTCCGAAGAGATCGGGGGAATCGAGTTGCGACCTTATGCTTTGATTGTCTTAGACTATCGCGTGGATTCTCTTTCTCGGAGCTTGTGTTTTGGGTTTATTTTATTGGATCGATGGATAAAAAAGTTGAAATTTTGGAATATGAATGCTTTCACGAACATTTGGTTGAAAACTACTGATTTTAGATTCCGACTAAAGATCTACGGAATTGTAATGCATGAAATTTATGTTGCCTTTGTTTTAGTAGAATTTTTACTATTCATTCTCAATACTGCGATAATAATTTTGTTCTAGGGCACAAAATGAGATTTATGTTGCGTTTCCTTGCAGAAATTTTGTCTAGTAGTTCATAACTGCACAAACTAGCTAAATCATTGGTTTTAGGGCAGAAATTAGAGTCATTTATGGAATCTTCATTCAGCTGGTTACGTAGAATCTGAATTGGGTCACAGCAAGATCAAAGCTGAATGTTGACAAATTAATGTTGCAAAATGAGGAAGAGGAGTGATGCTACAGCTTTTGAGAACGTGGAGAAGTGTTCTTTGGAGCTTTCATCTGCTTGTATCAATTTGCTGCATTGCTGTAGCACAAGGCAGTCCTTTTCCTATTCCTCTTCGGTAACAGGATTTTATGAGAATCTAAAATTGAAGACTTCTAAGGATTAGTTAACCTTTATAAAGTATAATTTCTTGTTTGCTTGAGTCATTCACGAATCGAGTGGACTGCCAAAAATTATTAATATAGCCAACTGTAAATGCTTAGAAATTATACCTGTACCCATAGATGAGGAAATAATGCTTAAGGTAGCTTAGACAATTAAAAATAAGCCAAGGGAAACACTGTTGAGAAAATATGAGTTAGTTATGGTTAGAGGGAAGAAGGGAAAAAAGAGGTAAACCTAAAGTAATTTGAAGTAATATGATAAAAAATGATTCAGATTACTTGTACTCACAGTATTTTGCATTTAATCAAGTGGAATGCTAAAAATGGATTCAAATTACTTGTGAAAAGTTTTAGGTTTAAGTGGCATCGTTCTTGCCCTCAATTTGTGGTTCAAGCAATTCTGTGCACAAACCTGAAACATGTCTTAGTTGATACTCTTGTAATTCATGGTTTATATTTTTGTTGTGTTTGGAATCCTTGACCCTTTTTCATTTTCCCCAGCAAATCTTTGACATTTTAGAAGTGTTGTGCTAAGTGTTTTCATTGTGCTGATGCCTTGCTGTCACTTGTGTAAATATTAATTCCAATACCGCCACATTATCGCAATGTTTTTGTATCGATACAACTGATATATTGACCGATATGATCCTGTTAACTTATGATTTTAGAAAATTTTTTCTTATAGTATATCTGATACTAATATGTATGTTTAAATATGTTTAAAATTGATATGGCCATTACCTATACTAATACTAATATTTTCATCTATGCTAATTGTCGTTCACGATTTGTTTGGTTATATGAAAGTTTGAAGTAAAAGAAAATGAAAGGGAAATAACCTCCCTAAAATATGAAATTTTAGTACATATTTTCCTTCACTTTTTATTCTTCTTGTTTTTTTTATGCAATTTAAATATGAAAAATATTTTCTTTCAATTTTTTTAATCATTTTCTTCAAATTTTTCCAAAACCAGATATAACTTAGATATTGTTGGGTTTGTATAATATTATGCTTTCACCTAACTGATTAATTTTATTAAATTCAAGGAATAACATTATACCAAATTGATGTAAATGACCTTTTTTTTTCCTATGTAAATCATCTCAGGTACAAAGTTCTTTGTTGTCTGTCAACCTGGAACTCAACACATGGAAATTCTCTTGAAGCACATCTATGAGTTGTACACTGATTATGTCTTGAAGAATCCTTTCTATGAAATGGAAATGCCAATACGATGTGAACTCTTCGACATTAACCTCGCTCAAGCCGTACAGAAGGATCGTGTCGTTTTGTTGGGACGATGATGTACTAAAACACCGGTTACAAATCTCTTTTCCATCTTCACTTGTATGGTTGCCCAAACGTTACTGTCTTAATATTAGTTGTTACTTTGATTCCCGTATCCCTTGTCGTCCTTTTCGTATGTTTGCCTTGCTTCTATGGCTTGCTTTGTCCTTTTGCCAGTTAATTTGTCTACCCGCGTGACTAGAAATGCTCGGCGACAATCCCTAGCTTTCACTATCAGGCCCATTGAAGGTAATATGGATTGAACATCAAGGTATAAAGTTTACCTTGTGACCTCTTTTATTAATGAAAAATATTTCAGAGTCCCCTAAATGATATCTTTGATTTATGTAACATCCTATTAACCTTTGTGTTCTGTTTAATCTTACTAGTATAGATGAACTGATAAAATATCATGTCATCTATATTTACTAAAACGATTACATTTTGTCATAAATTTTGACATATGAAAAGGGATTCCTCTTCACAAAGAAGATCAGAAACCATGGACTTGGGATACCCTTAATTTGCCAATAAAAATGTTGGTCGACTTTGATCAATTCTGTTTTCTATAGTAGAAGTAATAAATTGAACCAAGAATTTTCTGTCTTCATCAGTAATTGAATCGCTGTTCACTGTCTTTCTAAAACATCTTGTTTTAGATATTCACATTTTTCCACCACTTCAAACCACGAGTCACGACCACGGGTCACAACGGCTCATGGAGTCCTATAAGATCTCTTAGCAACTGTTTATAGGTTTTTTATCCATTACATGTTTGGGTTTGTATTGATATGGAGATCATATGTTTAAACTATTATAAAAAAAAATTTTTTTTTTTATATAATGATAGAATGAGGCATCACCTCTTCTTAGATCCTACTGCGTGAAGTGTCGTCGTATAATGGAGAAAGAAAAGCGAAGCAATTAGCCAAAAACAAGAGTGACAGAATTACAAGTCGTGTTGCCAGTCTTTTACTTATAAAGTTTTGTTCTTATTATAAATTTTATTCTATGTTTGAAAGAATTACTGAAATTATGTGAAATTCTGGAGTTAATCTTCATTATGAATACTTTAACCTTAACAATAATTATTTTGATTTCTTGAATATAACTAGTATTAAAATAAAAATTAAGAATAATTTTTTTTTAAAAAAGGTGAAAATTCAATAATATTATTAGAATTTCATCCAAGACAAATTGACTTTGGAGTCAATAACATTCAAAATTAAGTGGTAGATATAGAAAAATGCTAAGATTGATGGATGAAATTATCTTTAAAATTTGTGAATATTTAAAAATTATATTCATAAAAGATAAGATGATAAAATAAACATATGTTAAAACAAGCAATAATGAAAAATAAATAAATTAGTTACATTTAAAATAAAGAAATAAAAAAATAGACCTATAATAATACATAATAATAAATAAAAAGACTTAAAATAACTCATGATAATGCATTGAATCGCATGGAGCGGCGAATACAAAATTATATAGCCGACTCGATCTATTGGAATGTAAAACTTTAATTGATATATCCAAGATAATTATAACCAAGGCGAAGAATACCATTTTGAAGCAACTAAATACATTAACAAGAAAACAAAAAGCTTATTGCATTTTTCTCTATTATGAGATATCCAAAAGGTCCAAAAGAAAGAAAGAAAAAATCCTCCTTCATCTATATGGGACTGCATTCTCCTTTCCCCCCTTCAAATCCGTTCAAATTCGGTTCTAACTCATTTATGACTATCAATCAATAATTCGAGTTGCCATCTATTATTCAAGCTAGAATCATATCATCTACTGAAAAATCAGCATCTTCCCTGAATGTACCCCTTCCAAAGTCCAGGTTGTATGAGTCTGCAAGACCTCCCACCAGATCAAATTCAGGTTTCCACCCAAGCAAGCTCTTCGCCTTGTCGATCGAAGCAAAGTAATGCTGCATATTATTCATATATTTATCAATACGTAACATGAAGGAAGAAAGATAATATCAGCAGTTTATATCACTGGGAAATCTAATCTAATCTAATCTAGAAGTATCTAATTTAGACCTTTAATTTGAATTTGCTGTAAGATCCCTGAAACACGCAACAATGTCAACTGAGAATGGCATACGCTAATGTTATTCTATAGTAATCTGAAAGTTACCAGTTAAAATCACGAAAAACAGTCTTTTAGAAATATTGGAGAAAGACTGCATATATCTGACTTTCTTTAATCCCGTGATTTGGGAGCATGGTGAATTAGGCTCTTCTTTTTAGGATATCAACAAGCCATTTTTTCATTCTCAGACTGACACTCCAAAATGTCAAGTTAGGATATCTAATTTTTTATCTCTTATGAAATTTCTAATGGTGAAGATTTTATTATGTTAATTTGAATGACTAAGATTATGATAACACATTAGAATTTATTGAGCTCATCTTACAATCCTAAGAGTCCAAGCCGCTGAGATGAAATCATCACCTCTAAGAATACAGAAAGACTCTAAAACAGAAGGACAGAAACTGCTCCTCGGCAATCAGGTTAAATTTTCCACATAAATGTAGCAAGCACGAACATCACTGCTGAAGCAAAATGATCCCACGAACAAAAAATGCTGTAGTTTTAAGTGAAATATTAAGTAGCATAACAGGCGATTGCAACAGCCAAATTTTCCATTGAAAACATGAATTAGCAGTTAATCAACAGATGTTTTATTAACTTGTTATTCAAACCGAGACAAATACTTACAGCCCTTTTTTATAATGATACTGAAGTACTTGGTAGAAGTGATTTCAAAATCATTTCAAACCTCACTTTTTATTTTGTATTCTAATTTCTGGATCATACCCACTTGGTGAATAGGATGATAAAATTGTTCAATTTGTTTGTTCTGGGTAAAAAATGCAAACATAACCAAAAACACATGCATAGACACACAGATATACTTCTACATGAAATAATGTTGATGACCCTATTGGCATACCTGGTCACGGAATGGGAAGGATTTCTTCTTCCCAAAATCAAAGTCTTTGGGGTTGTAGTGAACTAATTCAGGCTCAGGGAATCCAGCAGCCTGAGAAACAAATGAACAATTGAAAATTTAAAAAAGGAGAAAAATCATGAAACAAGCAAATTTTAACTTGGCGTGAAGCATTCAGATTTCGGGGGGCATGACAACTTAAAGACTTAAGGGCCATTATATATATATATATACCTTTGCACATGCCCTTGCTAATCCATCAAAAGTCACGTACTTCTCCCCAGAAATGTTGAACACTTGCCTTCTAGCCTTTTCATTTCCGAGAACTTGCACAAAAGCCTTGGCCAAATCCTGGGGCACTCCCAGCTTATCAGCCTCACTTAGAAAGATCATCAATTTTTTTAAAAACTTAGCATACCGGAAGCAGGTTTCATATTTGCCAGATGAAAAATATTTTCTACAAAAAATATCTTCCTAGAAAATGGTTTTCTAGCTTCTCATCAAGAGATTTTTCAGACGTTTGATATGTATAAGAAAATATTAAGTATTACACAAATTGATCAACAACATTGGATATCTATTGTTATTGATTGTGGCAATATATTTAGGATGGTGGTGATATTTCACAGATAAGAAAATATTTAAATAAATCGTCGATGGGTCTTTAATATGCTTATATTCTGTTTAAAATGTGGAGTCAAGGATGCCGCTAGTCGGTGTCTGACAACATTATTGGTTAGCATCAAAGGCTAGCAACCACCATCCGCAACTAGTGGGACAACGTCGGTGCGACCCTCCTAGCGACTGATAGCGCAACCTAAGGCATCATCAGCAGAAGATCGATGATGATCGCAGGGACAACAGTGACCAGTGACGAGAGTCGATGGTCAAGTGTCAGTGGGCCTAGGTCTAGGTATGCCGGTCGGTAAATGATACTGGCAGCCAAATGCGTCATCGCCCAATGATTGGCAGCGGGGTTAGAAATGTTGATGCCTGGCAATCAATAATGAAGGCTCGAGGCATCACATGCCTGCAGAAGATTGACGGTGGCAATGGGTTGGGGCATCATGTGCTGCAATGGTATCATCTTCGAGTAAAACTTTCATTAATTGATGTCAATAATCATTATTGAGAAGTGGATGAGTTCCGGAAAGCATCTTTCATTTTGAAAAAAGGAAGTCATTTTTTTTCACAATTTAAGTATTATTTTCTTTTGACCAGGAAAATATTTTCTGTTGATTTATTTTCCTGTCTATGCCAAACTTCAGAAAACATAACATTTTCTCTTGTGCGCCAAACACTGAAAATGAGAAAAATATTTTCTAATAAATTATTTTCCAACAAATAAATAAGCCTATAGGAAGGTTTTTCAAATGCATTAAATTGCAATGAAGCATCATGATATTGCATTTTACAAACCTTAACATGACCAAGTTGGGTAATCTGCAGTCCCGAGCCAGGAATAGGAATTGGGCGGCCAGATTTTAACCGATGGAAGAACCATTCTTCGACCGGGTTGTAGTTCAAGGGCCCATATATATAGACAGGTCTGAGAGAAGTCCAATTAACACCCTTTGAATCGAGCAAGGTCTCTGTCTCAAGCTTCCCCTTATGCCGACTCTTTGGATCGACTGCATCAATCTACACCGAGAAATAGAAACCACACATTGCCGAGCAATTTAGAAAATACATATAACAAGAAAATGTTATAGTATGCCAACTCAGCATTTGCCAGCTCAAGTAATATGCAAGACTGCCAGAAAGAATGAGCTCTGAAATTACCAAGCAATTTGGAAAAATGCACAGGGACAAGAAGCAGAAGCTCTCTGCTGAGTAGCGAGCATAATGAACTTCCCAAAACTTTAGAATTTGAAGTAAATTTTAGAAATATTATTATGCTAAGCTCCACAAATCATAACCTTAGCAACCTTTGACAGTTTTCCCAAAGTAAGATGAATAAGGTAAGTTATTACGATATTTGAAGGGTAGTTAGACGGATAATTGGCAGGCATCATTTTGACATGGAGGATACCAATTTAAATCCCACTAACAACCTCTGTGTTATAGGAGAACGACTATGTACATCTCAAATTATATCAAATTTAAAGACTTGTCAAATCTTTTACTATATGATATTTGGAATACCACAGTTCCAGGCATTATTAAGGATTTATGAGTCCGATCCAACAAATAATTTGAACTTCCTTGACTTTTATAGAATGGGTCCAAGTCAGACAGCTATTTCTAACATTTTTTTCTTCCTGTTTGATGAACTGCATACATATTATTATTGTTCCTAAACTTGCAACTAATTTGGGTATGCTGTCAGAGCAAATACTTAGTCTTGACCAATATTAAAGACTAACCTCAAAGTGTGGTAAAACGTCTGATTTGAGATAAACACCAGCTGACGAACAATATATATATCTGATGCGAGAAAAATGGGGATATAAGATGATTGGTAAGAAGTAACAAAGAAAATTTTCAGCCAGTGAGGTGACATGGTTTCACATATCGAGACGGTCATGTAAGCCCCTCTCAATCAATTGTCAATATAGGATAAGCTCATATAAAAATCAAACTGTTCAAAGCTTACTGTTCTAGCTTTGGAAGTGCATCAAGTATTGGTTCTACTTCATCTGCCGCTCTTCCTGAAAACATTGCTTGATAACAACAGAAATCACTGGAAGAAAAGTAGAAGATATACTGCATATTCTTACTAAGTCCTATAGAAATATCATCTGATATATATCGGTATCAGACTTTCCGATATTGATATTTTTCAATACCATGATAATATCGCATTATATTTTTATATCAGTAATATATCACAATATATTAGTTAATATATCCGATATATCAACTGATAAGGTCCTATTATTTTATAATTTTTATACAAAAAAATTCTTCTAATATATTTGATATTGATACATCTTGTTTAATATGTCCGATATAGATAATGCCATGACCAATTACGATATTTTCATCCATGTTACTAATAGAAAACAGGTGAAAACTAGTTTTCCTAAAAATAAAAAGAAACGGTTAAAAACTTTGAATGCTAAATAAAACGATGAAAAAAACAAGGTGGAGAGAACAAACAGAAAGACCCACCATTTATATCATAAACCACATCAAAGCCTTCAGCAGAGAGGCTGCTTCTCACAAAGTCAAAGTCCTTCCTATCCCCTTTCAAGTGCAATATCTAGCAAATCACGGTTACTAATTAGCAAGATTCAAAATGCTATTGACAAGTGAAATATTGGGACCTGAAAATTATACTTCAATGGAAATAAGGATATCGTTGTCTCTATCAATTAAAATTGGAAAAAAAAAAATCGAAATGAAGCCTAAAAAGGTTAAAATTGTAGACAGGATTTTTAGAGATTGATTAGTATTTTCAAAACTAACCTAGAAATAGAAAATCTAATGAAATTTGTCAATGTTTCTCTATATTATTGGAATTTCCTTGGAATAATGTCAAAAAGATGTAACATTGATTTCATACAAAGACCTTTGGACATCGGAAATCTAATGTGTTGCTGAGGTATTTTAAACCATGTCAATAAGTATATAATCTAATGCACCTAGAATGCTTTATATGACGTATATAAAACCAAGAACTACAAGAAATGAAAGATAAAGCTTAGAAGCTTCTTTCAGTCTTTATTCGATAGTATTTTTTAAAGAGAATACCTTGGATGAGAAATCAGCATAATCTTCATCTGATTCACCAGGTAATTGTTGGGTGACAGGTGTTTTTCCTCTTGTAAACAGAGTTACCTAGCACAACCATAAATGTAATGAAAGTGGTGCATCAAAAATAAGACCTCAGTTACCACAATAAACATTGGGCAGTGAGCTTCTTCTACTAGCAAAAATTTGAGAATTGTTGAAGCAATCATCTGAAAGACATAACACAACAGTACCTGATGGCCCTCCTTCACAAGGATTCTTGACAAAAACACACCTATAAATCTTGTACCTCCCATAATGAGGATTTTCTTGGCACTCGATGCTGTGACATGTAATGCTCCTTTTGGATGCAATGCCTTTCTTTTATACTACAAGAATGACGAACATATTATGCTTCTGCTTAGGATGGATATAGCAGCTAAGCTTATAAGGTTTCATACAAGACAAAAGGCCCTACTCTACTACTACAAAGAACACCTGCTTTTGAAACTCGAACGCATTAAGTGCTTCTGCAGATCAACTTATCTCACATCAGACGTTACTTTAAAACAAGTAACAATCTACACTTTCCAGTTTACAACTACTTTTCAATTGAATATTACGTATTTCTATTTTGTAAAATCAAGCAAAACGATTACAGACTTTCAGCGCAGAATGCACATAAATCCATTATATGTCTGACAAAAAAGAAGTTTTTCATATGGAGCTCTGACTGATTTAATGGGGTGCAACTTTCATCTAGCCCATTGTAATTGATATGTCAGTGGGCCGGTTGAAACCACGTTTTTCTCTTAGTGAGGCAACTGGAGCACAATGTTCAATCCTGGCAACAGGTCATATCAGAATAGCAAATTGCAGCGCTTAGTTCAAGTTCCAGAAACACTGTTAAGAACTTCATCTAAGGCACATCTAATCGAGAAGATAATTCCTATTTTGTGCTCCAAGCTAATTATATTTCTTTTATCAAACATAAATGAAACTCGTTTACAAACCTTCATGAGCATTAAGAACTGTAGTTGTCCTCGCAAGGGGAACTTATAGACGAGGAAGACTATAGTAACATCAAGGCTGTAAACAGGCTGACCCAAGCATACATTTCTCAAGCTTTAGTTGTTAATTTGATGAGCATAAACTTAGAGCAATGCTGCTTATAGACCTCACCAATGAAGCTCGAACAAGCTTCTGATATAATGGTCCTAAATCAAATTTCGATGGCACTTAACAGCCATCGTTTATTTGCCGAATTATTTAATGATGAGCCAATGCTGCTTATAGACCTCACCAATGAAGCTCGAACAAGCTTCTGATATAATGGTCCTAAATCAAACTTCGATGGCACTTAACAGCCATCGTTTATTTGCCGTATTACTTAATGATGAGCCAATCTAATAAACGATTGGCTCATCATTAAATAATTCGGCAAATAAACGATGGCTGTTAAGTGCCATCGAAATTCGGCTTTCGTCGTCAAACTTCTCAACACCAGCTCAGACTCTTTAACCTAGCAATTGCGAGCAAAGGTCCGAGTAATTTGGCTATTTTAATAGCCCCGCGACTAATGTCAGTCCTGTAGAGAGGAGTCCTACAGACTAGTATAGAGCAATCCTTGCATCAACAATTATATGCAGAAGTGAAAACTTTGAGAGCTCAATATGAGCTACATTCGATGATTGCAGCAAGACCCTTCTACTAAATGCTAGGGTTCAACTTCGTTCCAATTGAAACATAAAACTGCAATTGTAAATATTGATAGAGAAATGCTGCTACAGAATCTGCGAATTGATTGGCTCGGAATTGTCATACATTGCCAAGGCAAAAGACATGGAGAGAGAAGGAGGGAATGAGAGGGAACCTGGACTGAATTGCACAACCTAACACCATTAAATTCAGATAAAGAAGAAGGGATGAGACAGAAGCTAGGCTGGTTCTGGTGCAGCGCCGCGAGGCTGAAGCTGAACCCGGCCATGCCTCGAGAAGGCTCGGTGGTTCTGCTGCTATGAGTGTAATTTGAAGGGACTGTTCTTCGCTGCCCATGCCTTCTTCTATGGCCTTTCTCTCTCGATCATCCATCCTCGATAAGACTCTGACCCACTTCATCCATCGCAACCACAGCCTCTCATTCAGGCAAGACATCTTGGCCCTCTCCCTTCCTCCCTCCCTCCTTGTTACACAATGCAATTTTTTGCCCTTTTATTTTATATATACATATATTTTTAATGAGATTTAATATTTAATCAAATATAAAATATTAGAATATTTATTTATTTATTTTCTTTTATTTAATATTTAATAATAGAAAAACGATAGTGGCACTAGATTTTCTTAAAACTATACAACGGTCATATATTCTAAAATATATAATTAAAATTATAAAAATAAGTCTTTTTATTTTTATAAGAGATGAATTTCTCTCAAATTCAATGAGAGTGCCGCTTTGTTATATTTTGTTATGAAAATTATATACTTTATTATATAATTCACTCATAGATTAAATTAAATACATATTTAAAAAATAATTAACTATTTTTTTAATAATTAGTTGTACAAGGAATGCCAAGCTCTTTTAATAATTGAAATAATTTTTTGATAATTGATTGGAGATTGAAAGGAGATTAGCTTAGTAACCCCACCATTAATAAACTATATTAGCTAATTGAATCAACAACTTAATTAACCTCTATTAGATTTGTTAGATTATATAATGTAACTATTAATTAATTATTTCAAAATTATACTCCATAGGTATTACATAAGGAACAAGTTTTTAGAAAGAGTAATTTACAGTATATATATTGTTGGGTTCCATATATATTTGTGGTGTGTATATAAGAGGCCCAAGAGGGCTTAAAATGCCCGAGACCCTTTAGGATAAGAAGCTGATATCACACTCCTAATTAAACAACACTAACTAAACATTCTTCAATCATCAAGAGCAATACGTGATTTTATTATATTCGTCAGTCAACTCAAAAAAATGGACAAGATTAAAGGTGTGCAAACTATTTCAAACGGTTTCTAAGCGTGAACATTGTTGGATATTTAAATAAGAAGTAACCTCTCGTTTTAATATCCAAACTAATGAGCCGTATCTTGCCTTTTTCACTTCAAGCTGGTATGTGTACCCACACCCGAATTGAAGAAATCAAATGTTAAATCCCCCTATTGATATAAATGCATTATCTCCCATTCCGCATAGCCCATTAAGAAGATAGGTGGACAGCCTCGCACCATGCGCCGACAGCCACGTGGACCTCTCAAGAGGCTTTTAAATACTGACAAAACTCAAGAAAGGGGGAGAACAAGATCAAAGAAAGTTAGAGGAAGAACTAAGAAGAGGGGCTAGGAAGAGAAAGAGAAGATAATCCCACAACTTGTACTTTCTCTTCCACCTATAATGAAGCATTATCGTCGACCTGTTTTTCTCCTCATTCAAGGGGAGATTTTCCATAAATTTCGGTGTTTTTCTCCCTCTCTTCATCTTTCCACGCTCAAATACTTGCATATCAAGGAATCTCTCAACATTATAAGCCGTGACAATTAGGTGATTCATGCCACCACAAAACAACAAGCACAACCTAATGGTAAACAAATGGGCTCAAGCCAACGATGATTACCCTTATGGGTGCCTCCACACGGTGAGTGGTCGTCCGATATTGTAAACTAATAATGGTAGTGAAAGTGGACTTCTCTCGTGGACCCCAACTTTTTTGTATTAAATTAAAACCCGAGGTTTATCGTCCAAACCTCCCAAAAATAATGCCCCAAAAAGGGAGAACAAAGAAGCATCGCAAGGAGCAAGCTTGCAATACGAT
Source organism: Nepenthes gracilis (assembly GCA_033239525.1). Classification (NCBI taxonomy): domain Eukaryota; kingdom Viridiplantae; phylum Streptophyta; class Magnoliopsida; order Caryophyllales; family Nepenthaceae; genus Nepenthes; species Nepenthes gracilis. The sequence goes on from BSYO01000007.1 coordinate 19,218,406, forward strand.
TTTAAGTTTAGAGGACACAAGTTGATGGGAACAACGAAGCCCCACGAATAAGGTCATTCAAATTTAAAGGATATGGCCCGGAATGGTTTCGTACTATTGGAAATGGAGGAAAGTTGCGATTTTTTGTCAGGGATTACCTCAACAAAAAGAAGGCCATGACCCAATCCCAGACGAGAAGAGAGCTTAAAGGCTTTGGAAAGTTGCTTGAAAAGACCAACGACGCATTTAGCCGGACGGAAGATCCCGACCCCAAGGGTGGGAAAGATAATAAAGGCTTGGAATCAAAAATTCGATTCATGAGACATCTGAAATATTTCCTTAAAAAAATCGGACTAAAAGAGTCACCTCACCAACATCCAAGGCAAAAGAGATAGGACTTCTTGAGAATATAAAGTTGAAAACTTCGGATGGAGGTGACCATAAGGAAGTATCCATTACTATTTCCGTGGCCACGACACCGAAAGATTTCAACACTTGGGCTTTGAAAGACTAGTGATGGAAGGCCATCTTGAGCCTTTTCCTACTAAGACCGAGTAGGTTCCCCTAATAGCGGGGATGCGGTGAGTCTTTCAAGACAAGGTCATCATAAGATAAAAGGATGACCATAATGGGGTCATGAAGTTGATAGCCACGCGGTCATGCCCAAATGACCACTCCCTCAAAAGATTGGCCGAGAAAAAGAGCATGGCGATTATGAAGACCGAGGGACTTAAAATCCGGGATCTAGGACACTAGTTTAAAGAATTAAAAACCTAAGAGGCTACTAGATAAAGAAATAAAAGGGTCCGTCAATGTGTCCATTATTGTATTCTCACGTCATTCTAAAAACTTGGTTCCATCCGAAGGCCCCCTTATTTGAGGTCGTATTCTAAAAACTTCGGATGTACGTCCGAGCTTCCGGATGTCGTATTCTAAAAGATTCCTCAAGTTTCTTTATTCTAAAAACTTTTCCATCTTTCGGCCCCGTCTCGTGTTTTCAAATATCCAGAGGCTCAAAATAATACAAAATTAGCTAAAGGCCCTCTAGAGGTCGTATTCAAAACATGTGCCATCCGAGCGGCCCTAGAGGTCGTATTCTAAAACTTCGGCTTATTCGAGGCATCGTATTCTAAAAACTCGTGCACGTCCCGAGCCTTTTAGAGGTCGTATTCTAAAAACTTCTCATGTCGAGCGGCCCAAGTTCTAAAAACTGGCTGTTCGAACATCAAAGGTCGTATTCTAAAAATTCATACGTTCGATCTCGAAACGTATTCTAAAACCCCCATCAAATGTTCCGAGCGGCCCTAGAGGTCTGTTAAACTTCTTTGTATAAACTATTTTAGGTTGTATTCTAAAACTTATTTCATGAACGTATAATAAAATTCATCGTATTCTAAAAACTCCTATATAAATCGTATTCTAAAAACTGTTAAGGTCTTTCTAAAATTATATTTTTCGATGTCCCATAAATTCTATTCAAATATCTTCCATCATGGCCCCAAATTATATTCTAAAAATCTGCATATCTTCGATTCTAAAAAACTATTCCATCCAAGCATGTTTTATATTCTAAAAAAATACAAAAGGTCGTATTCTAAAACTTATGTTAAAGGTCGTATTCTAAAAACTCGGTTCCATCCGACATAAGGTCGTTTCTAAAATTTCAAAATCATACGTTTAATCATCATCCCTAAAAACTTGGCTATGTTTGAGCGGCCCCGAGAGGTCGTATTTTAAAAACTTCTTCTATCCCGAGCGGCCCTATTTTACTAAAACATTAACATTTTCAAGAGGTCGAATTCTAAAACTTTATGTTGTGCCGGGGATTAGAGGTTGAAAGGCAAGAGAATCAAAGATTTCACGCGTTAGGCTAAGGACAAGTTTTAGCAACACGCTAAAAAGGAACAAACACTTGTACAAACCAGTGAAAGTCCAAATAGATTCGAAAGCATAAGTTTTATTCATAAACAAGGTTCATGTATTTGTAAAAAAAAAAAAAAAAAGAAAAGAAAATGTTTGATATTTTAAGCCCCTTTTATTTAAAACCTCCTTTTTGAGAGGGCCCCGCCTATCCGTCGTTTGGCTGCTCGGGTGAAGGACGTTAAATTTATTTGATGGTTAAGAGGATTCGGAAAAAGGCCTCCCGGCATTTGAGTTTTAAGTCTTCGAATAAATATAAGGCAAATTTTCTAGGATCAAGAACGATACGGGAAACCGCGGACGATTCAATCGCAACACTCGCATTTCAATACTCTCCCATTTTTCTTTGCCGAGTAATGGGGCAATGTCCGCGGTCAAACATAAACGTCTCATCTCCTCCAATTAATGACCTTTCCCCGGAGAAGTCCCCTCTTGCCGGAGACATAAGGATTAAAAATCTTCCAATAAGCAACTTTCTTTCGCCTCAAATCCAAAATTTATACAATTGGGTAGCTTTGGCGACCCTCGGGGCCTCTATTTGAGAAAACCACGGGCGACACCTCCAATCAACCGTCAAGGTTTCCAAACCTCAGGCGATGAAAAGGGAAGTGTTAAAGTCATTTATAAAACTTCTTCAAGGAACTCAAAAGAGAAAGTAAGGTACCTCGAAATGATAATGTGTAAATAGCACCCTCTCCAAAGATCTCTAACGCCGGGGCTATGCGATAGGCGCCACAAATCTCAACCCTAATTTTGGCGAAGGCTCCATATATAAAAGGTAAATGAGGATCCTACCCCGATATCACTAGGGTCTCGGACCTCCTCAACGTCCTTGTTACGAAGCTCTTCCCGGACATCAGCAGGGCGCCCTAACGGACGTTTAGCTTGGACTATATCAGGATGCTCAAAAAGCTCGCAGGGAGTCGGGTTGACAACGCCAGCCTCCTTGGTCTCTGCTACCTTTCAGACTGGCTCAGCTATCACTCCTCCCTCAACCTCCCGTACGGAGTTCTCACCACCTATGTCATCGGAAGGATGGCCAATCCTGTTCGAGATTTCACCAGGAAGATAGCGGGAACGCCGGGAGTAGACTCATTATCGAGAAACTGGGCATCCGAGAGCTCCACAATCTACACAATCGAAGACCCATCGAGAGGATCAACCGACAAGGCTGGAGCGGGGCCTTCCTCGAGCACCTTGGTAAAGGTCCAATCCTCGACCTCTTAAAAAGTGGGACAATCATAGCATCATCATCATAATCATCATCGTCATCCTCGTCATCGGATGAGGGGTATTCAACGATGGTCGCCAGACGTTTGGAGCTCTCGATCAGACGACTCTTCTCCGAGCGCTCTGCTGGCCCCACAACCTTCAGAGATTTTCCTTTCCTCATCAGTCTTTTCTTCTTCGACTTCTCAGAAGGTGTCACGGCGGAGGCCTCAAACTGTGGACCCACTTCGCCTTTGCAAAGTTCTCGGATAATAACCAGATGTTGCGCTTATTTTCATGAAAACCCCCGAGGTTGGTATCACTAGGTCCGAGAAATCCTTGACGGCATCCCTCTCGTCCTTTGAGGGATCCGAGTAGTACTGACTGACCATACTTCTCCAAAGAATGGGGATGGCCTAATTCTCCCGGACGCCCAATAAAAAGAATTTGTCCTTCCACCTCTTGGTGGAGTTCGGGTTTCCCCCGCACATTACAAAGAAATCCGGGCGATGGGTCATCGTTATCCAGTCAAGGTTATGCGTAAAACGAAACATAACCTTGACCATGGGAGCATCCAAGAGTTTGTCATGACAGCGAGTAAAAACGCACAAGGAAACCAGATACCTGTTCGCGTTCGGCTGCAATCTGGCAAGTAGCACGCCAAGGTCCATCATAATGTGGTAGAATTCCTCCGGAACAGGAAAACGAAGCCCACCTTTGAGGTGGACCTCATACACGGCGATGAAGCCGTCCGGCCGACTACACGTCCTATCACCCGGCTCTGGTACCACTATCGCCATGGAGTCTGGGATACCATATCGTGTGCGGATATCCTCAAGCCTCCTCCGGCGCGTCATTGAGGAAGCAATCTCCTTTACTCCTGAGCCATGGAAGGCGTAAGAATAAAAGGCAAAGGAAAGTCAAAGAACAAAAAGTTTCAGCACTTGGAGAAAACGCTCAACATAGGAAGACGAAGCCAAACACAGAAGTGTAAAACCGAAAATGAGAAGGCCAACTTATCATTTCGAAATTCAAAAGGGCGCACTTGTTACCCCTCGCCACGTGTCGCTGCGCCGTTCGCTGCCAGGAAATAATGGTTTTGGCTTCCCAAGGCGTGTGTTAGCCCGTCAAATCAAGCATTAAAGGATCAAAAAAATAAACGTCGCGCGAGAAAGGTCTCGGACTAATTTTTTGGGACACTTTTTCACCAAACCTTGCGCCACATTTCCTCTGTGGTCTCAGACTAGCCCCAGGAAAAGCCTAAACCCAAATTTGGAAATGTTTTTATTTCTCAAAACGTCCTTCTATATTAAAAATTGCAAAGGAAAAGAAAGCCTCCCGAGAGGAGCGGTGACACATGCCAAACAGATCGAGGATCCCGAACCCTTTGGTATGGGGCTAGTGTTGGTTCTAATATCCATGGCCCGCAAGCACGTTAAACAGAGAGAAGGCCCAAGAGGGCTTAAAATGCCCGAGACCATATTCCCGAAGACATCATTCCTATGGCCCATTAATCCGAGAGGTCAATGGTTGACACAAGATTCTTGATCATCAAGAGAGAGTTTAACGATTCATTTGTTTTAAGGACAAGACACTCAGAATGAATTTCAGAAACTAGAGCACCACTCTAGATCATTAATTACCAAGTCACTATATCTGCAAAACGCCGCCTCCAGTTTTATAATGACGCTCGAATAACTTATCACTTTTGGATTGTAGATCTATTGCTGATGCACTGATTTGAGGCTTGCGTGACACGATTTTGATTTTAAGCCTCTGTTGATGTGTTTAGCCTAATTTGATTTTGACAAAACTATTGGTCGTTATCTCTCAAGAGGTGATGCACTATAAATACCTGCCAAAACTGGTTGAAGGGAGAACAAGATCGGGAGAAAGTTCTAAAGAAGAACTAAGAAGAGGGGCTAGGAAGAGGAAGGGAAAAGAATCCAAACTTGCCTTGCAATGTTTCCACCCATATGAAGCATTCATTAGGCATTGAGTCTCATGGTTTTTTCTCCTTATTTAAGGGAAAGTTTTCTACGTAAATTTCGGTGTTTTTCTCTCCCTCTCTTCATCTTTCCACACTCAAATACTTGATTGATAAATACTGCAAGCATATATATATATATATATTTGTGTGTGTGTAAAGGAAATGAGACAATCAAATTTGATGGGTTTGGCAAATAATTGATGTGATTTGGACCATAATAAATAGAAATTCTTGGTATGCGACCTCCAAATTATTGAGTTACTGCTTTGCGAGCTATCAATTCATGCGAATATCAAGTTATAGAAGTGTAAGCTCGCACAATTGTAATAGATACAGATGAACAATTTTATCATGATGGACAGATTATGCGATGACAAATGAAAAAATATTTATTAAAGTAAATGAGAGAATATCCATCAAGCTAAATGACAACGCACACCTAGAAAGACGTGCATAATGGTGATTGTCAGATGTAGAATGCTTTTATAATTCCTAATTAAGCAGCACTAGCTAAATATTCGTTAGTCAGTAGTCACAATGGTGATTTTATTATATTTTAAGGTATAACAAAAAATAATTGAGAGAATTAAAAATATACAAATTAACAATCTATTTTTAATGAACATTATTGGATATTTAAATAAGAAGTAAATAGTGGATTTTAATATCCAAGCTAATGGAGTCTTGAAATTTTAAAAGTTGATATGTGTGCCCAATATTGAGAAATTGAAGAAATAAATATTAAATAAAACCCATCGATATAAATACATTATCTATTCTGAGAATAATGAGGTGTACTACGACTCATAGAAGATCTTTTAATGGTGTAATACGAAGAGAGAAATTACGGCATGTATGAGAAGATACGTAATTTGTAGCAAATAAATGCTGAGTATAAGAAACTACTAGGTTTTTTGTAGCCTATGTCGACCTGTAACTAAAAGTGGGAATGTATAACAATGGACTTTGTGATAGATTTGCATATCAAGGACTCGTAATACAATTTAGGTGATCATGGTTTGACTAACCAAGTCAGCCTATTTTATTGCAGTTCAGATGATATTATTATGGGACTGTTTGACGATATTGTAAATTAATGAAGTAATGAGACTTTATGGACCCCAACTTTTATTGTATTAGATTAAAACCTAAGGTTTGTCTACAAATTTTAGAAAAATTTGTGTTGAAATTTGGATACTAATTTGAAGTTTAAGACAACTTATCATTTCTAAACGGATGGGTAATCAGAATGAATAATCCAAATTTAAAAGATATGTTAATGGCTTCACTATTGGAAATGAAAGGAAATAGGGACAATTATTTGTCACTAACTAGTTTGTCCGCAACAATAATTATCAGGTGAGTATCAACAAAGCCCTTTTTGAAGGTTGCATGAAAGAGAGTGTCATTCCTTAATTTATTGGGAGGAAATAAAAGATAGGTGGAGACTCTTGGGATCAAAAATTATTCATAAGACATTTGAAAATATTTATTTATTCAAAAATTAGTTAAAAGTTGTCCAGAACTGGCAAAAGAAATATGCTAACCATAGAAGATCAAAGTTAAACTTTGATGTCAGTGATCATATATTTTTGAGTATATCTCCATCGAAGGAAGTCTTTTAATTTGGGCTTATAAAAACTAAAATCGAGATTTATTGAACCTTTTAAAATTTTTAAAAAATTTAGAGGAGTGGCATATTGATGTCTCTACATCCAAATATAAAAGGAAGTTCATAATATTTTCATATGTTGATACTTTAAAAATATGTCCACGACCCCTCACATATAATTGATCGTGAATCATTAATAATTAATAAAGATTTATCATTTAAAATAATAAATACTCAAATAGATTAGAAATAAATAGTAATAAAGAAAGAAAGGCTTTTGATGTATCTGCCATTACTTGATTTTAACAAAAGATTCCCTTATTTTACCTTAGATCTCTCATTTTCTTCTTTTATCTCTCTATCTTTTCCTCTTTGCCTTTTCTCTCTTTTTTCAAATATCTAGCAAAAATAATACAAAATTAGCTAAGGGCCCTGTTTTTAGAAAATCAACACATGTGCATCGATAATGTGTTGATTAGGCATTGAGGCACAATTAGTACTGTGCACAAGTACCTTTTAGGGGCACAATATATAATAACATCATGTCCCAACACATGTATGTATATTGATCGAACATACATTAGACTCATACATTTTACCTAAATTGTGCATGAGTACCCCACAAATGTCTGTTATTTTTATACATAAACTATTTTAAATTTCATATGAATAGAATCTCACACTCATTTCATGAACTATAATAAAATTCATGTATTAAATCCATACAAATTATATGTAAGTGTTAACTTTCTATAGTAATATTTTTCTATGTCTTTAAATTATATATATATATATATATGCATCTGTATATCTTAGATTCTCATGTAACTATTTAAGCATATTTTATATTTGAAAAAAAAATATAAAATTACTTGAATTATGTTAAATTCTTATATCATTTGTACATAATAGTTTCTATAATTTTATAAACCATACATTTAAGTTTCTTTATATCCTAAATTTCTATTTTATTATTATCTTTATTTTGCTAACATTTTAAATTAAATGACTTAGATCATCTTGTAAGGGATTAAAATCAAGATATAGGCAGTTGGTTTAATCAATTTTTAGAATGCTAAAATGTTTTAATGTAAATAGATGGAATATAAATGTAGTTGTTAGTTGATATTTTAATTTATTTTGGTATTTGGCTTACATTTTTTTTTTATGTTAGCGTTTATTCTCGACTGTTGGTTGATAAAGAAGATATGATGATTATATTCTAAGCTTAATTACAGATTTTTGAGATTTCAGTTTTTGATATTTTAATTTTTATTTGAAATATTTTTTCTTACGTATAGTTTGAGATCATTAATTATCAATATTCAGAATCACTTTCAGGTATAATTTTTAACTCTTGTGATCTGATTATTAAATATTAGTTATCAATATAGTTTGAGATTATTAGTTATTAATATTCGAAATCAATTTCAGGTGTAATTTTTAGGTACTGTGATTTGATTATTAAATATTATTTGGATGGTTAATAGTATTTAATTCAAGTTTGCATTTCCGCATCGTTTTGAGATTTAGTTAATAGAATAAATAATTAAAATTTTAAATTTTAAGGATTAAAAATTGACTTAAATTAATTATAAATTAAAAAACTTATAAAATTTAATTTTGGGACGGAGACATAACAGTTCAAACACGAGTCACACATCAATTAAGCTTGCAAATGAAAAGGTTAGGAGTATGTCATTTATTAAACTACTTCCCACAAAATCTGAAGACATTTACGCTATTATTTTGATTAAACGTGTAAGAATTGAGTTAAAAATTTTAAGAATGTGTATTATAAACTTTCAAATTAAATCATAATTTATGTTATATATCAAAGTTAAATATATATTATAAGTTAATTAATTATATTTAACTTTAAATAGTTGCCCTTAATTATTAGCATGATCCTTGATGCGTCTTGAATCCAAGAATTGGACGGATTCAAGTTTAGCTTTTTTTGGTTCTTTGCAGGTGATTAATCCTGTACTCATAACAAATAAAGTCGCTAGAAAAACGCTAATTATTACATGTTATTTTTCGCTAAATCTTAGTAAACAAGATTTTTAAAAAAAAAAAGATAAAAAACAAAATATCTAATGAATCAAGAAGGGATTGAGACTTAGAACACATTGAAGACTTTGACATTTTTAGTCGAACTTAGTTGAATTTTACTACATTTTAGTAATTGGGTAGTCCCAGATGTCGATGGAGTGATTACACAACTTGAAGTTACACTGCTAGGGTTTGAGTATCTTTGGCGTGTTCAGGTGCTGGTGGGTCCAGACTGGTTTTGTTAGGTGGCGAGACGAGATGTTGCGCTACTCAGAGGATCCCTTCTCTTACCGTTTAATGTAGATGTTATTGGGTTGTAATGATCGAGGAGGATTTACCCTTTCTGTCACGTATAAATATGGAGGTTGTCGTTGCGGCCAAGTATCTCATTATCAAAATTTTAAGGGATTTTCTTTAAGTCGATTATACTCTGCCATTGAGCCTTAATTTGCAGATGATCGTCTAAGAAAATGGCACGTGGGACGATTCCATCTAATCGCCGAATGTTTATTTTTGCACCAGACTAAAGGGAGTCGAAGATAAATTGGAGTTTTCCTGGAGCCAAACATAAATGGGTCAAAATTCTCCATTGTCCTATAGAAAATGATTGTCGTCCCATTAACCTAATTTAAAAAAAAATAGTCTATTTTTTTGTTTGGCATGCCTAATTTTTTGCGCTTAATTTTTAATATTTTTTGATATTTTTGGCCAGGCGACTTAAATTGCTAGATTTAAATGCATTTCGAAAAAAACAAATTTATATTAAAAACTGCGGAGACACAAATAGGAAGTGAGGGCACGCAATGAAACAGATCGAGGGCTCTTCTGTTATCTTCAGGTGGTAACTCCATTAATCGCAAGCTTGTTATACAGAGAGATCCACAACGGCTAACTAGCCATTCGCCATATTCCGCACATATGCGCATGGATCAGATCCAAGTAATTTTCTATTCTTTTGTAAGCATCTACAGTTTCTGCAGATTGATTTGTTTTACATCACTTCTCAGAATGAATTCTAGGTTCTACGGAATCGTAAAGTCACTATAGTGGTCAATGTCAGTTTTAAAATGAGCGAATAACGACTTTTGGATTGTAGATCTGTGCGCAGGGTGATTTGAGGCTTGATTTGGTGTTTGACTTTAACCTCTGTTAGATGTGTTTAGTTAATTTGATTTTGCCAAAACTATTGGTCGTTATGTCGTGGTGATGCACTTTTTTGTGGTTGATTTTGATTTTAAATGTTGAGAAAGGTGTCGCAGATGAGAGTGGACGACAAGGCATCTGAATTCAATCGCCTGCAATGTTGATAAATGCCGCGGGATTGTATGGGTCTTAGTTTAAGAATTATGTGAACTGCAGTGCCTGTGACAATGAGGTTAACATAGCACTTGACGGATAAATACTAAACTGCAAGCATTCAAATCAATTTCTCCAGCTCTGAAAGAAAGTGAGAGGATATACAAACTTGATTCAAATTGGTCCATCTAAATTAGACTTGGGAATTGGAATTGGAATTGGAAATGTGATTCCCATTCCCAGTGTTTGCTTGAGGGTAGTCTTATTGCCACTGGAATTGAGGGGGAATGGAATTTCCATGAAGAAATTCGTTCCAATATCTGTAACATAACCTTGTTGAGGAATTCATGATTTTGGTTCCTTTATTGGCTCAAATTATATACTCCTAATTAAAATGTCCCCTGACGTGATATGATTGGTGGAGTTATTTCTGTACTGAATGTTTTTTCATTTAATTGTTGTCATAAGTAATTGAGTACTTGTGATTGGTATGGGAAAACTGGATTTCAATGGAACACATTGTAAGCTGATTGAAACAACCGGTAATGTGTATTTCGTAGTCTTTGTTGGATTCTTATCACAAACTCTAGGTGACAGCTTCTTGATGTAAATGGAAAATTGCTTTATATGCAGCCTCCAGTAGAAAACTATGCAAACCCAAAGGCATGTTTCTTTCACGTTCTCTTTAAGGTATCAATACATAAATTTGGTGATTGGGGGTTTGTACAGGCCTACCTGTTTCACTGTGTAATGAAATTGATTTGTCCTGTGCAGGCTGCAGCTCTGGCATTTTACATACTCTCTGCCCTGTTTATTTCAAACTTTGTCATAATATTTGTGGTTACTGTCTTTCTTGCTGCTCTTGATTTTTGGGTAGTTAAGAATGTCAGTGGGCGAATTTTAGTTGGTTTAAGATGGTGGAATGAAATAAATGAGCTGGGTGAAAGCGTGTGGAAGTTTGAATCTCTCAACCAAGAGGTTAGCTATGCATTGCTTGTTATTTAACTTTTTCTTAAGGATGTTTTGACTTCTAGTTGTTACTTTCCAAGCATGAGTATCTCATCTTTGTCTTTCGACTTTGCATAGTCATTGGCTCGCATAAATAAGAAGGATTCATGGCTGTTTTGGTGGACCCTTTACCTTACGGTGAGTAAATTTCATTTTTTAAGACTAGACAGAATCTCCCTTCTGATTCACATACTTAGAATTGTTTACTGAAATACTTGAATACTATTTAGTGCATAACACTTTGTACTGCTTGGAGGAAATAGGATAACTCAATTGCAGAAAATTTCGAGATTCAAATGCATCTTCCTGCACGAAATGTTGGAAATTGTTTAAAAATGAATTGACATATGCATTTCCAATTAACAATTTCTTAAATGTTGACATCATGAAAGCTAAATGCCTACTAATGTCTTAGATGTTTGGGCTTCTGAATTGGGGAAATTTCATGTTCTAGTTTGCTGTACTCAATGAGTACATACCATTATTTGGGCTCTTACTTGTAGGCTGTCGTATGGATCTTTCTTGGAATCTTCTCCCTCGTAAGGCTTCAAGCAGATTATGTCCTTGTTGTGGCAGTTTGTCTGTCCCTCAGCATTGCAAATATAGTTGGCTTTACTAAATGCCGCAAAGGTTAGCAAATGTTTCTGTTAAAACCTTTCTGAATTAACTGTCCTTTTTTTGGCTAACTGCCTGATATTTTTGACTGACAGGATCTTCTCTGAATGTTATCCTGATTAGTGGAAATGAAAAACCTTCCATACAGGATATCATTTTGGAATGGGTTTAACATTACAAGGAAGGATATATAGAACCCCTTTTTTTTTTTAATTAGCATACTTTTGGAGCTGTTCTTTCATCCTCGTGGTGACTAGCACTTGAAGCTAGGGTTTTTAGGTCCAAACCAACCACCATAAATGGAGGAAATGCATTTAGGAAAGATATGCTAAAACCTGGCTTTTAGGTTCAGAAAAATGTTATTCAGAGCCCCCGATTTACCTTGGTAGTTCCTAATAAATAATGGCTCTTATATGTCTAGGCAGGTATTGCAAAAAAGTTATTCTACCTGTCTTGGGTAAACATATCAAGTTGTAGACTAGGATTGAATATTCTCCAACTCTTTTCATTTCCCAATTTTATTCTCATCTTTTGTTTTAGTATTAGTTGCACATTAGGATGGTGAAACAAATGCTGAAAATGAAGTTGAGAAAATGAAAGGTTGAGAATGAAATTGGAAAGGAAAAAATTGGGAATATTTTATTGGCATTTTACCCATTTAATGGAACATACGAGAAACTAATTGTCCACAAATACATTGAGTGGGTACAATCAGTCATGTTATGCACTAGAGGTCCCTGTTTAGTTTTACCTCTAGCCTATTGGTATCTGTGATAGGTAGGTATACGAACCTATTTGCATCCCTGACCCATGGGTGTACTATTATTTACCCCCCCTTCTCTCTTGTTGCAGTCTTCCTGTGCCCCAAACCCATAATTGCAATATCCATTCCATGAATAATTTTTGTAGGTACAAATTTTTGGGTTATTATTAAGTAATTGTATTATGTTGCTCTGATTCATGTTTGAAAAGGGTTTAGATTTATTCGTCTTGTGTCAACTCTTTTTTGTCTTTGCAGGTGATTAATGCTCAACTTCATCCCATAAAGTGCTATTAATTGCTAATTATACATGTTACTTTCAGCTAAATCTTAGTAAACAAGATGCGATTGAGAAACCCAAAAGTCTTTAAAACATCTATCTACTAATCAAGAATGGTTGTGACTTACTACACATTGAAGACTTTGACATTTTTTAATGAACTTAGAGAATTTTGCTACATTTTAAGTAATGGGTATCCCAGATGTCGATGAGGGTGACACAACATGAAACACTGCTAGGTTTTGCAATTTGGCAGGTGCTGGTGGGTCCAGACTGGCTTTGTTATGTGTGTGCTACTCAAATACTTGACTGTTTAATAATCTAGTGGGAGTACCTCTAGCCATACCCTTTCTTGGGTACAAATACACTAATCAAGTATCTTATTATCAAAATCTTATGCCCTTTAATTGATGTACTCTGCTGTTGAGCCTGCAGGATTTGCAAATATGAGTCAAGAGAGAGGTAAATAGATACATTCCATTGCACTAATCGGGGAATGTTCTAAGTAACTAAAGGAGTCGAAGATAAATAGTTTTCCCTGGAGCCAAACATATCTGAAAAATTCTATTGTGTATAGAAAATGATTGAAGTTGTAATGAGACGAGAAAATTAGAAGCAACTAAGAGTGTTTCAAGGTTTTCCGGTACTCTCTGGTTCAAGTTTGAGGTAAATTATACTGAAAGAAGTACGGCTGTGGTCATTTCATAGATGTGACATATTAATAAGTCAAATTGTTATAATATGGTCAACCCTTAACCCTTAGGCTTTGTTCGTTGGGCTGGAGATTCGGAATTAAAATTAAAATTTTAGGCCTTATTTCAATTATGTTATCGGCATTAGGCAAATTTGAAATTATATTTCTATGTTCCGATTCTAAGAAATAAGGTAGTTGTCATTTTGTAGATGTGACATAATGATAGTTGAATGGCTATAATATGGGTAACCCTTAACTCTTAGTGATACGTGCACACTGGTGGTTGTTCCTGCAACCCAGAGTAGAAGACGAACGACGAAGAGAGGAGAGGAGAGAAATCTGGAGAGGTAGGGAGAAGGGGAGTTCAGGTAGAGGAAAATAGGGGGGAAAAAAGGGAGAAGGGAAGAGGAAACAAGGGGGTGGGGAAATAGAGAGAGAAGACAGAGAGGATAAGAGAGAAGACAGCAAAAGGAGGAAAAGGAATATTACTTTGTTGTAGAACCCCAATTACACATTACATTATATAACTAAACCATAGCTGAATCGGTTATGGTGTAACCGAACAGGACCTGTAACATGTAACCGAATAGTGACTAAACAAGACCCGTAACATTGTCCCCTCCATCAAGAAAACCTTGTTCTCAAGGTTGAACAAGAGAAAAGTTTGGTGAGATGTTGCCATTGTTAAACTGCCGAATGCCAGCTTCAGTGCAAGCTTATCCAGAATCCCGCGTTCGACGTAGCTTCTCCTCCCAATTCGTGATCTGCATTGGTCCCACGTGCCTATGTTTTGGTCCAAAGAAATGAATGTATCATCAAGCATTGCCAAGACTGCAGTTAAAGGTTGAGGAATTCTTGTAGCTTTTGGTATCTCCTCCTCAAATAAGTCCTGCTCTTGGTGTTGCAACGTCTGGGATGAATGCTGCAATGCCTGGGATGATTGTCCAGCGAACAATGTACTTATTTGCCCAATCTGATCTAACATCTGGGACCGAATTACTTTTTTAATCTTGCAACAACCTCTTCTGAAAATTGAGACCTCATACACCCATCCACGGTCACCTCCTGCCGTCCGCTTGGGTGGTGTGTGGCTGTCTCTGGCAAGAATGTTGTCATTATAGCCCTTATGCGTTAATTGTCTCATTGCGTCCAAGCCTTTGCGCTGTGTGGTCCCGTGCAGGACATAGGACCCCACGGTATTGCTGTTGGCTCTCTCCGGAACCAACTCGAGCACCCCCTGCATACGATGAGCCTGCGTCTGGCAAAGTTCCGATAAAATGACCACACATTTGCCCGATTGAGTGCGCCTGGCAACGGGATTGAAGGGCAGGAAATGCACTGCTTTGATTCCTGCTCTTGCCTCCTTGGGATGCCCAACATATTAACAATTGAAGCATCAACAGCCTCCTGGTTTTCAACCCTGGAAGCTCTAGCATCTAGCAATACAAGAGTGACCTTATCCACGTTCTTTGGATATACCTCAATCAAGCTTTTGTCAACAGTAAGCTTGTAAAGAGTGAGAGTTCTGGTCTTGTTACTGCAAAGGACATCCATACCTTCCATTTCTTCGATGGCTGTCATCCTCTTGGTGATAGCACCTTGTTCAGTTAAGCGGTGAGATCCAATAGGCATTGTCACAGATAAAACTGTTGGCATGGCAATTGGAATCCCTCCAGTGAGAAGCACTAGCAGATTGTCAACGCCATCTCGGTATGCCCTGTGCTGGATTGGATACATCCTAATGATCTCTACTAGCATTCCCTCAACAATGGAGCAAATACAGAAGTTACTGATGGCAGTCAACACCTTTTGGAAGTGACCAACTTGATTAGTGCAGTCAACCAAGTGGGCAGCCTTGCCAAAGAAGGTGTGGACACCAGTGGCAATAATAACAGCCTCACTTTCCCCTTGCTTGCAGGCGGAACCTGAGAAAACCTCATCACCGCGGTTCTTGGTGAATGGGAGGGATTCACCAGTAAGGGTAGCCTGGTCGATCTTGAGGGGATCACCCCTCCAATAGTCGAGCATCGGCTGGGACAATATCTCCTAGTTTGATGTTGATTACATCTCTGGGTACAAGGATTGCTGCTTCTTCCTCGCTCCATTTTCGTCTCTCAACACCTTTGTTTTGGGAGCAAGATTTGCCATGAGTGCTGCTGCAGCATTTCCTGCTTTGTTTTCTTCAATAAAACTGATAGTTGAGTTGATAAGCAGCATCACAACAATGCCAATGAAGTCTGGATAGTCTGGTGGCTTGCCCCCTGCATTTGCTAAAGCAATGGTCATGATAGCTGCAGCCTCCATGACCGAAGACAGAGGATTCCACATGAACCCCAAAAACTTCAGAAATTTGCTCTCCTTTTTCTCTTCAAGTTTGTTCTGGCCATAAATTTCGAGCCTCTTTTGACCTTTCTCTTTTGTCAAACCTTCTTTCGAACACTTGAGTTGCTTGAAAACTTCCTCCACGGGAATAGTTTCTTGGGATATAAGACTAGCTACAACACACGGGTAGCAGAGGCGATACCAATGTCTATTGCCACCCGTTTCCTCTTGAGCCGCTTTACAGTTGTAATTAGCTGCCGAAATAATGAAAAAGATCTGGAGGCAGCTTCACCGATACCCCAACCAATTTTGTCTCTCAGCGGAGAAATAGATTCCCTTTCCAGCAGTGTGAGCCCCTCATCAGCTGGGGAAAACTTGGCCCACAATGCCGTTAAACAAATGCCCATATTTGGAAAGTCAAGCAAAGCCAACATGAAATCATCAGTTGCAACATCACTAATGTCAAGCTGGTTGAGGAACGTCACATGGAATTTCAGAACACTAGTGAACTGAGGTGGACTAGTTTGCTTCCACCCGAAGGTTTGGCTAGTTGGAAATGGCAGAGGTAAGGAGAGCTCTAAGTTTTCTAAATTTAAGGGTGCCTATCTCTGGATTTGGATCGGGTTTGGTGAGCATCTCAATTTGAGGGTTCGGGTGAGAGTTTCCTAGTGCAGCACCACCGTCTTCCTTCTCGGATTCAAATGAGGAGGCATGTTGAAGGAGGGATAGGGTTGATGATGAAGGTTGAGGTAAAATATCAAAGGTGGAAGTCGTGAACGGTGACGGAATGGGAAAAACTGAGATAATTGTGGACGGTCCGAGTTGTTGTTCGATTCGGTTTAGTGAGGGTGGGATTTCATTTATTGATTGTGGCATTTGTGTCTTAGTGGAAGTATCAGTGGTGATTCGACCGAATTGTGGTTGTACGGTCGCAGTGATGGAGGGAGTTTCAGGTTGGGGAAAGTGACGGGGTAAGGCTTGGACGGTAATAGCGGGGGAAGCTAGAAATGGTGGAGGGTTCGCAAACATTACAGATTTTTGCTCGAGGCTGTGGAACCTTGGAAGGATTTCAACAACAGTTTGCTTAAGATGCTTGGTTGCGGACGAGTTGGCTGTGAATCGTTCTACTGTGTATTGGAGGGACGGCACGGCTTCCTTTATCTCCTTTGAAGGTTGTGCGATGGCAATTTCCGTTTTCTCAGGTAGGTGGAGAGCGATTGTGGCGTCTGGTGGTGATGATAGTTTCCTGGGTAGAGTTTGCAAATGCCCTTCACCATCATAGGGAAAGAGAGGACCCCGAATCGGCATATAAGAGCTCAGAAAGAACTAAGCTATCTTTCGATCACGTAGCTCTTTCTCCCTCTCCAGTTTCTAAAGCTGCTCTCCGTTGAGCGCACCACTGAAGCTTAGCCCTCTGTCAGCTCTCAAAGTTGTTCCCTGTCGAGCGCACCACTGGAGCCTAGCCCTTCGTCAATTTTCAAAGCCGCTCCTCGTTAAGTGCATTCACGGAGCCCAATCCTCCACAAACCTTACTTTCCCCCACACAAGTGCATTAACGTATTTTCTAACATTCTCATTACAACTTTATATTTGCTAGAAAGATTTCTAATTTAAGCGTCGGAGGATAAATTGGGGAATGAATTTTGCCAATCTTCTAACATCTTGTTTATTATTTGTGGTGCACAGGACCTAGGTTCTTAGAGACGGAAATTGGGCCTGCTTGAGTCCAACCCAACGTGGAAGACCCTTTGACTATCTAATCCGTACAACAGCCCAGATCAAAGAGTATTGTCTAAAATATTTTAAAATAATATATCTATAAAATATTATTTATATCGAAAAAAGAAATTTTTTAAAAATTGTATTATTTTAAATCTCATACATTAAAAAAATTTAAAATTCATATCAAGCTTTTTTTTTTTTGTCTGGATTAAAAATTAACTATACCTTAATTTTATTTTATTTTTCTCAAAATTATAATTTCTTATACAATGTAAACAATAGAATTTAAATTCTTTCTAATTTTAATTTTAATAAAATCGAAATGAGATTTATAATTTTTAAATTTCAATCCCAATCTAAACGAATCATTAGTCTCCTTATTGAAGTAGGGCCCTTAATTTTAGTCCAGGGATAAATGAATCAAGGCATACACTGTCCCTACACCATTACAAATTCTCAGGATTATTTGTCATTGCCATGCAATTAATTAATTTAGTCTTGCATGCTTTTAACCCTCCTCCTCATTGTCTCTTGACTATTATGCTTACCTGAATCTTCAATATTTGGAACAGATGCAAAGAAGCAGATTCAACAATTTGCCACCCAGACGGTTGCATCTCGGCTTTCATCTACGATACAGTCTGCATTTAGCGTCGTATGATCGATGCCGGATGTGGGCGCGGAGAAATCTCACTGGGTATGTTCCGTAAAGCCCGTGATCAAATTATCAGATATAATATGCTGCTGAAGATTTCTCTGGAGATGGGGAGAAGAGACATTGATATTTCTGCTTCATAGATTTCTGATGTTTCTTATAATCAAAATCCTATATAGTCATTGAGGCTTTATTATGGTCACAATTACAGGACATCAGTGTGTAGCTATTGCAGGAAAGGGCGACCGTGGACGCCTTTTAGACACTTTAAATGATATGATATCTTATCTATCTATTAATACAGTGAATTTATATACAAAATAAATAAATAGATGGATGAGATATCATTATCAATTGGGCATTTTCCAAACAGTTTTATACCCAATATTATAGTAAAATTTATAATATTTGAAACATACCGAGTCTTATCGATTTGTTGTTAGAAGGTTGCTTTCGTGCCAATCTTTAGATCATACTTATCACAATTGTGATTATTGCCTATGGTGAAATTAAATTTCTATTTTAAATGATAAAAAAAGTCATTTAATATTAACTTTTAATTTATTTTTCTTACTATTTTTACGTATTGGATAGTATAAAGTTAATTTTTAATTTAATTTATGCTTACTTGAATTGATCAACAAAATAGAAAAAAAATGTTAATTTTTAATTTTATTCTCAACTTATTTTTTATTTTAAGAATTTTTATTTTATTCGTATAACCAATGTGATGTAATTGTTATTTAATTCAATGATTCAATTTAAGTTCTTCAATAAACATAGAAAGTAAAATTATTAATTTTTTAATATAATTTTTATTTATTTATTGATATTTTTATATTTAACGGTAAAATTATGTATATAAGACAGCTTTAAATCTTATAATGCATGATTTTTCAGTTCACTTGATTATTTACAATTAATTTTATTTTTATATTTACTTTAAAAAAATTTCATCATGCATGTGTTTGGACCGATTGGGTTTTCCTAGTTTAAATATCCCATTTTTTAAATTGGAAATTATATCACCGACGACCACCATTGCGCTGCTGCCCGCAACCGCCATTACCGTCGCCCCGCCCTAACTCGCATCACCGATGGCGCCAAACCACCGCCGTCGCCACCCCAACCGCTACCGTGTGTTTCGGCGAACCAGATGTCGACACGTGGCAACAATAAGGGCTGTGAAAAAAAATGAAAAAAATAAGACGCCAATCGGAAGCTTCATCACATAAACGTGACCCGAATTGTAAACGTGGAAAAATAGAACTCTGTCGGTCAGCAGCGTGACACGTCACTGAGTTATCTCCTCCTCTCATCGTAACGCACGCGCGGGCCCACGTGCGAAACCCACGTGAAAAATATTCCTTTTTACTTTTTTTTTTTGAAATTTTCTGGTTTATCTATGATAATTTCTGTGGATCGTTCTAACTTCCAATTAAAGATCAAAAATTAAAAAATTAAAAAATTAAAAATTAAAAATCATTTTAGAAATTGCCGGGAAGTGGAGGATCGGTACAGACAGGGGTAAAACAGGAATTTGGGTTTCTTCGTCCGTCTTCCTTGAGCTATGCCCGCTATTTTCCTATAAGGCAGTCATCAATTGATTCCGTAACGGCTTCTTTATTCAACTGTTTGGGCTAGTATACTTTGAAAATTCTTTGGCTTAAATCAGTCTCCCTCTCTGTATAAGTCGCAATTACATCGCAGATTCTTCGGATTAGATTATATGTATTTATTCATTTTGTCATTCATTTTCCTCAAAAGCATCCGACGTTCATATCTTGTTATATTATCTCATTATCATCCTACACATCTTCATCTGTTTGCTATTGCCATTTGAATATCAGTTCTCATTGTTTTCCATGATCAGAAATAATTGTTTTTGTATTAGAAAAATGGAACCCTGTTGTAGGATCCTCATGACGTACAAAAATTTTTCAATTTGTGCCTTCAAAAATCCTGTTTGCCCACATACGTTAGCTGGTAAATTAACGAATTCACGCGTAGTTTTCGATCACAATCGAAAATTCCCCCATTACCCGTTTCTATTATTAGATATTCCTTGCGCAATTAGTCATTCCCCGAAGCCCTTATCAATTTGGGGCGAATCTAGGGTTTGTTCAAATGTTGGCGTAGGCAGAAGCGTTTCTGTAATTGCTTGTGTTGCTTCTGATGTGAAGAAATATTCTACAACGATTGAAACTCGTGTTAACGATAAAAACTTCGAGAGGATATATGTACAGGGTGGTGTAAATGTAAAGCCACTGGTGGTCGAAAGAATTGATAAGGATGAAAACGCAGGGAGAGAAGAAAAAGAAGACGTAGGGGAAAATGGAAGGAATCCAGAGGGTAAACATAAGGAGGAGCTTGATAGCTCTAACGTTGGAATTTCTAGGAGACAAAGAGAGGAGTCGGAGATCGAGAAAGAGGCGTGGAGATTATTGGAGAATGCTGTTGTGAGCTACTGTAATAGCCCTGTGGGGACGATGGCTGCGAATGATCCAAATGATAAGCAGCTGCTAAATTATGATCAGGTGTTCATTCGTGATTTTATTCCCTCTGCGCTTGCTTTCCTGTTGAGGGGAGAAGGGGAGATTGTGAAGAATTTCCTCCTCCATACATTACAGTTGCAGGTATTTTTGATTTTCTGATAAGTGTTATCAATGTCAATTTTCTCTGAGGATTTGCCTTTTAACATTTCTTTTTTGGGAACCATCTAACTAGCAATACAATGAGAAGATCTTAATTATATTTAGTTTATGCTGCCGATGTCAATGATTAATCTGGTATTGTATATTTATCTTTATAGATCGTCACTTGATATTTTGTTCAGCCACATGACAGGTTTTCCTCATTTCAACCCAATCTTTTCTTTCACCCACGTTCTAATATGTTCAATTCTCTTTCGTATTTACTCTCATCTAGATCTTTTTGAAAGGAAAAGAAAAGAGTGAAAATAATTATAATTGAAATCAAAAAGATTTCAGTGTATCTTGTTTTTTCGAAATCAATATTGTGTTAACTTTTTCATGCTTTCTTAAAATGTCACTTTCCATCTTTTTGAGAGAACCACTCACAAAATCAATGGCATAAATGTACATTTAGAGAAAAGAGGGGATTTGGGGATCCTGTTTCCCTCAATGAGGTTCATATGTAGAGCTTTTTCAACTTGTAACTTTTGAACTCCAACCATTTGAAGCCATTGAAGTGGCAATAAAATCTGTTTATTGCATTTCAACTTCAAAATTGTAACAACATTATGATGTGAGTGCTAATGCTAGTATATATATTTTTGGATTTACCAAGATAAGTACAACATTGACATAGTGGAAACTAATCGTTGAATCCCTCAGTCAATCATCTGTTACTAAACACCATAATAGGACAAGAAATAAAATCACACAAACAAACCCATACAAATTGCACAACAATATTCAATATGAAAAATCTTTCTCCACCAATGAAAAAATAACAAGACAAATACTAAAGAAGATTCATTATCAAAGTGTCCAATTATAAATATAACCCTCTCTTAGATTCATTCACAACAATCTGTACAACTAACCTGTTGAATATTATCCCAACACTCTAACAACCTATTAGAGAAGAATATGTCAAAAAAATAAGCAATCATACAGTAATACGTCTTAAAAATAAGATTAGAGTAATATACCTTTGTTTGGCGAAGAATAGAATTCAGATTAGATTTTAACCGGATATTAAACTTCTTCCTCTTCCCCTTCTCTTTTTTTGTGCCGTACTCATTTGTGTTGAGATGATATTCTTTTTTTCCTAAAATCAGAATAAGGCTTTGTATAATTCCCATGATCGCAAGCGGTTATCTCATGACCTTCTTGTGATGTACCACTAAAAATCCTCCCAGACATAAAACTTAAGCAACCATCTTGCAATCCTCTCACGGATAGCCACTAAAAGCCGTCCCCTAGCTTGGTATTTAAGCTGCTAGCTCACAGTTCTCTCATAGAATGCCTGTGAATAGTTCTGCTCTAGCAAACCTCATGCGGAACACCTTGATAGTTTCGGAAGTGAAAAATGACACTTTCAATCAGTATGGGATTTACAAAGAAGTAACCCAAATCCCAACAATATTATGGATATCGGTGTGAGTTTTCATGTCCATAATAGAAGAGGTACTTCGGCCTTTACATCTATGCCATTGTGATAGTAGGATGATTATGAGTCCATGTCAATATTAAGATGCATAATGGTACATTATAGTACGCCTAAATGCAATTTGCTCCTGTCATTCTTTTGCAATAACTCGATGTTTTTCTTTCTCAGAGTTGGGAAAAAACAGTGGACTGCTACAGCCCCGGGCAAGGGCTGATGCCTGCAAGTTTTAAAGTCAGATCTATTCCTCTTGATGGAAATAATGGAATAGTTGAAGAAGTTTTAGATCCAGATTTTGGTGAATCTGCCATTGGACGTGTTGCACCAGTTGATTCTGGTAAGAATTAATTTTTTAATTAGGATTTCTGCATATTTTTAGTAGGACGTTCGGTGAAGGGGTCTATTATCAATATCAATATTTCTTATTTTGTTGTCGCTCATTGTCCTTTTCAGAACTGCAAAACTGGGATTTAGACCAATTGGCTTGCAGTACAACACTTTGTCACAAATTTACCAATCACGCACAAATCTTCCTGACAAGAACCTGAATGTTCTGATGAATTTTAACTCGTTTGAGATATGAATTTCTTTCTTAGGTTTGTGGTGGATCATCCTACTGAGGGCATATGGAAAGATTACTGGTGATTATGCACTACAAGAGAGGGTTGATGTCCAAACAGGGATAAGATTGATCATGAACTTGTGTCTAACCGATGGATTTGATATGTTCCCTACTCTTCTTGTCACTGACGGTTCCTGCATGATAGACCGTCGCTTAGGTATTCACGGTCATCCGCTTGAGATTCAAGTGAGTTAGATTCAGTTGGTAGCTTATGAATATTTGTTAGCACAGTATATTTGTTTTGGTTGTATTACTGCGAAATAAGGAGGGAAAACTATACTTGGGCGGGAGTCATCGATTGTAGAGATGATAGAAAGATCCAAACTTGATACATTCTGACATGACCTGGCATGAGTTGAACAGGTTTATAGGCTTTGATCGGATTTGGATTTAGATGAAATGCAAATTTTGTAATTGAGTTTGGGTTGGGTTTGGGTTTACTATGCCTCATCCCAAAGATGATATATAATATATATAGATTATTATCAATATAAACTTAATATTTACTTGACCTTTATATTTTATATTATTTTATATAACGTAAATTATAGTTTTAGAGTTAAATATGTTTGATAAGTTAGTGCTGAGAAAACTATAGATATTTTACTTGCTTTTGAATTTGAGATTTAAAATAGATATGTTTTTGTTTGATAGTCAAATGTATTTTTATAGTTTTATATGATCTATTTTTGTTTAACTAATTATAAATTTGGACATTTATTATTAAGTTATATTATCTTAATTGATATGAAACTATATTAATACTAACTTTTTAATTTATAGTTTTGGATTGGTTTTGGGTTTAGGTTTAGGTCAACCCAAATTATCAGCTTTTTATCAACTTGAAATATTGTAGGTTGGGTTTGGATTATATGTTTAAAAGATTAGCTTTGTTTGGAGTTTTGCTTCCCTCTCCCAAACTAAGAGCCATTGTCATTCCTAAGGATGAGAGGAGGCAATTTTTTTTTCCTCTATTTTGTAATTTTCTCTTTTCCCATCTGTTAGCTATAGTTTTTATAGCTAGTATACGTACATATGTATATACGTATGCATGCACATGTAATATATGTATGTAGGTGAGTGTGTGTTTTTTTCTTTTTCACGCTGGGGGGGTGGTGGATTAAATCGGGATAATATGTTGGATGACTAGCAGGATTTGTGAGAACTATAGTCAAAGTTTTTTATACTGCATATTTTTTCGTGTCTTACTGAATTTGAATTGTACTCTGCGGGGCAGTTATAGTATGTTTGGTATCCTTCTTTTAACAGGTAAAACTAAGTAAATATGTAAAAAAAAATGTGTGATCTGTAAATCTTAATGATCGATCATGTTAGGGCTTTCTTTGTGACAAAAATGTTGTATTTTGAGTAAGATTTTAGGTGTGTAGGTGTTGGCTCAAAGTTTGGCTTGAAGTTGGCACAAATGTCAAAATTCTGACGGAGGATTTCATTGAGATATACTTGAAATTTGGCTCGTGCCAATAATGGTTTACTGTTTTTGATTGACTAGTGGTTTACCGTGCCTGCTACCTACATCTCTAATAATTGTTTGACCAAACTTTTTATTTATTAATCACTCCTTAACTTCTTCTAGATGTGGCCCAAATTTTCAAATCCCATTAAGAACATTACTTTTGGAAAGTCGTGAATTATTTGAGAGATTTTCATATTTTTATTTCATGAAATCTTTTCAAAGTGTTTTAAATACCTCTCACCTACAACCTTTAGGTGTATTTCTTAGCCTGCATTCCTATGAAGTTCCGATGAATAACTCTTGTGTAGAATCGGAACGTTTTTAACTTGGAGAGTCGTTTTGAAATTTCTTGAGTGGGTAAAAAACTGTAAATTGAATTTCTAGTGGATTTATCTTTTAATGGCTCGGAAGTTTGGCTGATTTCTCTCAAATTAATTGGATTTTGAGTTTTTTTTTTCTATCAATAAGATTGTGTATCATTAATATTTCATTAAGTTTTTGTTAAGTTTTCTTATAGTTGTGATTATGTTATTCTTGGCACATCCGGTTTTTGAAGAGTAGGTCTAAACCCTCAATTTTTTAAGATATTGCCACTTAGAACTTGTAGGCAAGTCTGTCTTTCTCTGGATGCCACTGAGCTGAAGGAACCCATGCATATGGGGAGTAAAATGATATATGGTAACCACATGCATGGGTATAACAGCGACTTTTAGGCTAGTGGATAGGTTAAAGTCACCCCTCTTCTCAAAATGTATGTTACATTTTGGTTAACAGTGACAAAAATTATGAAAAATTGTACATCATACAAACCAAATCGATTTCTCTAGTTTTTTTTTTTATCAACAGCTTTATGCAATTTCACCCTTCCATGGTTTTCTAAAGTTTTTTCCATTAACAGGTTTGATCCGCACCCAAAGTGATTTTAAAGATTTGTTTATTTCTTTTGGTCTCATCATCATGAAATTTTTTGGCAGGTCTTATTCTACTCCGCCTTGAGGTGCGCTCGTGAGATGCTGAGCACAAATGATGGAACCAATAATCTCATTACCGCGATCAACAATCGACTCACGGCGCTCTTATTTCATATCCGTGAATATTATTGGGTGGACATGAAAAAGATCAACGAGATCTACCGATACAAGACTGAAGAATACTCCATGGATGCTATTAACAAGTTCAATATCTATCCTGAGCAAATTCCTCGCTGGCTAATGGACTGGATTCCTGAGGACGGTGGCTATATGATCGGGAATCTTCAGCCGGCTCACATGGATTTCCGGTTCTTCATGCTTGGAAATCTTTGGAGCATTGTCTCATCCTTGGGAACTCCGAAACAAAATGAGGCAATTTTGAATCTTGTCGAAGCCAAATGGGATGATCTTGTTGGATGTATGCCTCTTAAGATCTGTTATCCGGCACTCGAGGGCGAGGAATGGCGTATAACCACGGGTAGTGACCCGAAAAATACGTGAGTTTTTTTCATAGTATTTTATTAAATATCTGCTTTGTTTTAGAAAAATCTGAACAAAATAAGAAAAAAAAAAAGCATTTTCTAACGTTTGATTTACAAGGAAAAGAAAAAATAAAATAAAAATACCCATATTTATCATACTATGTGATACTTTTATCTTGTTTTACTTTTCTTCTTAAAAACAACTTTCTCTCTTTATTTTTCTTCGACAACCAAACGAGGATTTACTTTCAATGTAAGCTCTTAATTTCATTTCATGTAGTTTTCTGTCAATGCCTAAATTTTCTTTATTTTTTCTCTTTTTTTGTATTTTCTTTAAAACTTTTCAGAACCAAACAAACAGAGTGATGGAATGTAGATTTTATATACATGTAAAATGTGTGGGAATTAAAACTTTTCTTCGCTTTTGCAGCCCCTGGTCGTATCACAATGGCGGTTCTTGGCCAGTGCTCTTATGGCAGGTGAGAATGAAAAATGAACTGAAGCTATTTCTGAATCAATATCAGATACTTCTGTGCAGTTTATACATGTATTTTTGAGAATTAAGTAACGAAAATAGGTTTCTTGTAATCAGTAACATTTGATTTTAGAGGTCAAGATGTACTCAGCTTGGCAATGTTCTTGTATAGCACTATCATACTTCTTACAAGCTTACTAACAAATAACTGATAAAGTCTTAAATTTTACTAAATGGGGTGTAGATTACATAATTGGTTTTCACATTTGACTTTATTTTGTGTAATATCTTCTAAAAGTAAAAATAATTTTAAATAATTTTTTATCACATCATTTAAAATTTTTCTAAATTGACCTATTTATTTTTTTCCTCCCTCCATAAGTAACTCATTTTTCCTTACAATAGTTGATTCAACCAATGTACCAAGTGTTCCGACCATTTTTGATATCATTTTCTCATATTATTTCTTATAGTTATAGCTTATAAACGTTGATGGATATTATCATTCGTTATCTTTGCACGCTAAATTTATCATAGTCGACTCCATGCAGTTTATAACTCTGAGTCATGCATCGTACTTCGTCTCATCTATTATTTGCTTCAGAATATGAAAGCCCGCCTGGGAAGGGAAAAGGGTGTAACTCGAACAAGACTAGAGTTAGCTGAACCGTGCGATTCGATCCTCAAGAAATAATCCATTTCTTTCACTTTTTTACCTTTCAGTTCACATTGGCATGCATTAAGATGGGCAGATCCGATCTAGCCCAGAAGGCACTTGCTATTGCGGAAAAGAGGCTTCCCGTGGACCGTTGGCCCGAATACTACGACACGCACCATGGGAAGTTTATCGGGAAGCAAGCTCGGCTTTACCAAACATGGACAATTGCTGGGTTTTTGACATCCAAAATGTTGCTTGAGAATCCAGAATTGGCATCCTTCCTATATTGGGACGAGGATCACGAGCTGCTTGAGATGTGTGTCTGTGCCCTGACTAAGAGCG
The DNA here is from genome assembly GCA_033239525.1 of Nepenthes gracilis. Lineage (NCBI taxonomy): Eukaryota > Viridiplantae > Streptophyta > Magnoliopsida > Caryophyllales > Nepenthaceae > Nepenthes > Nepenthes gracilis. The sequence continues at coordinate 19,245,681 of BSYO01000007.1, forward strand.
GCCGCAAGAAGTGCTCTCGTCGTGCTGCGTGGTCTCAGATCCTCGGGTGACAAGAGCTCGCCCGATGGCTGATTTTTGGCTTAGAAAACTTGGGATAGAATTTTTCTGCTGTCCCATTCTTTAGTTACTGTATAGGAAAAAGATAGTGTTCTTAGGAGATGATGAGAGAATTTGTTGATTTCTTGTCTGATTGATTTAAGAAATCAGCTGAAGCTGGTGGGTTCATTGCCCAGTGAAGTGAAGGATTCTGTGTGTATATAAACTAATAATACATCATGTCAAATTTTCAAATATTTTACAGAAATGAAAAAAAAATTGAAAATAATATTACACTATAGACCATTGTGCAAATAATTTTATATGTTTTATAGGACTATACCTAAAGTATTTTATATGCTTTATTGATGTAATTTGTTGTGTATTACATCACATATTAAATTTGATTTGAAATTGAATTTTGATAGAATTCAAATTTTGTTATTTAAATTGTAGAAGGAATTATAATTTAAAAAAAATAAATTTGATAAATAGTTGAGAAAAAGTATGTAAGTTCTTTTCTATTATATTAGTATTGTTAAGAGTATTTTTATTTTTAATTTATAAACAAAAAAAAATATATAAGTAATTCAATATAAATTATACATTTTAGTCTAAGAATTTAATATAATGTAATTGTATAAAATTTTATTTTTAGTTATGGAAAATATTTTATAGATATATGTATTTTAGGTAACCTTACTTACCCAAAAAAAAAAAAAAGTATTTTAGGTAACATTTTTTTTAAAACATTGACATTTAAGTTTTTAAAAAATATTTTATATAATTTTAAAAATAAATTAAAAAATAGAATTATAGTCGGTTCACTTCTATCTAATTTAAATAACTAAAAGTATTTTACCTAATAAATATCATATTATTCGATTTTATCATATTTAATTAATAAATATTTTTTAATTTTAACATTATAATTTATTATTATTGATATCTAAAAGAAAGGTCAACTACTAACAACCATCATTTTGATCTTATTTTTTAAACTTTTAAAGAACGCATTGAAACTATGAAATTAGAATTACAATTATATTTCACGTTAAACAATAGAATTAAATCAGACGTTAACCATTTGAGCCCAAATGGCGCCTTTTGAATTTCGCTTTGGGCCCACTACTCATCATCACATGAAATTTGATAGCTTTCCAAGCGTTTCCATCTCAATTTACACTGTAATATTAACAAGATTGAAAATTTCAAAGAAGGAAAGGCGATCTTCCCAATTCCTTGCATGATTCGATCCAATTGAAAAAGAAACCCACTAAAAATTGTTGGCCGCCTCCCGAAAACAATTCATTCAAAGATTCTGCTCCAAAAGCAAGCATGCCATCAAAGGCAATCACTTTCCAAAGAAGGAGGATTGGTCTCGTATAAAAGAGGCCATTGAATCAATTGAATGCCTTCATTAATGGATTGATACTTTCTTGAGACTTGTTGACGCATGCTTCCTTGAACACCTCAAACCGCCTACGCTTTCTGAAAGACGATTGTGTGCTTAGAGAAATTTGCTTTTTCTGCCGCCCACATTCTCCAAAAACCCTAAAGCAACAAGCGAGCTTTCACGGCCATTTACTGCCTTCTCTCCTCCTAGATTCAAGAAGACCTCGCGTCTCTCTTACATTTTGGTAAAACACTCAAACTCTCTCTCTCTATTTTCGCCTTCCTTTGATAAGTTACTGACTAGTTGGAATATTTCGATGGGACAACTTTCCGCCGATAACGATAGACTTTTAGTGGTGTGCAATCTAAATTGAAGAATCCGAAATGTAGGGATCCAAATGTATCAATTATAGACTAACAACCATCATATCTTATTTTTTAATTTTAAAGAATTGAAATATGAAATTAGAATTACAATTATATTTCACGTTAAACAATAGAATTAAAATTAAATTTGACTTTTGAATTTAAATTTTATGGCCCGATTCTTAGAATTAAACGGCCCTTTATATTTATTGGATCTTTATTTTCATTTATCCAATTGAAAATCACATATTAATTCATTCATATCAAGTTTGAATATAATATAAATGGCAATTATTAATTAAATTTAATGGGTTCGGTAATTCATGAGTTGACTTGAAATTAGACTTACAGAAAAGCTTCCTAGAAGTCGCAATCCAAGAGAAGTCTCTAGAGGCTCAAGGCCTAGACTGTGCGATCTAAATTCACCCAACGAAATGTAGGCCCTTGGAGCCACCTCTTAGGTGTAGTGCAATAGTGTGCCTCAATAGTTCTAATTTAGTAGACAATCTCATGTGATTGCACTTCTAATCGTTTAGTTTAATGAAACCCATTGAGGGACCACGGGCCTTGGTGCCCTTAGTAGGTTAGGACTGCAGAGCCGTACTGTCGACTACTCACCATGATCCCAACAATCGCGATCTAGCTCTCTTCTTCAAATACCTTCTTTTTTCCACAGGAAAGATAAAGGGGGTTTTGAGTGGCAAAAAAAATTTAAAAAGGAAGAGGCGACAAATGAATGCAACTTTTGATCCCAGAACTACTCTCCCAAGAAGGCATCCATTCCTTTGAGCCATCCTCTTATTAGGGTGCATCTCTAAGTCGCTCCCCAACTTAGTGTACTTATCGAAGTTCAGACCTCCGTCTCAAAGCCACTTTTCAGTCGAGTTCACTCATCGGAGATCAGTTATTTATCTCAAAGCAGCTCTCCAATCGAGCACATTCGTCGGAACTCAATCATCTATCTCAAAGCCACTCTCCAGTTAAGTACACTCATTGGAACTCAATCATTTATCTTTAAACCGCTTTCCAATCGAGCGCACTCATCAGAATTCAATCCTTTGTTTCTAAGTTGCTCTTCAACCAAACCCATTCGTTGAAATTCAATCTTCTATCTCTAAACTGCTCCCCAACCAAGCGCATTCATCGAAATTTAATCCTCTATGTCAAAGTCGCTTCCTAACCAAGCACACTTATTAGAGTTTAATTCTCTATTTCTAAATCGCTCTCTAACTGAGTGCGCTCTTTGGAGCTCAATGATTCGACTCTAAGCCGTAGCCCAATTGAGTATACTCATCGGAACTTAGTTTTTCATCTCTAAAATGCTTCCCAATCGAGCACACTAATCAAAACTCAATTCTTTATCTCAAAGCTGCTCCCCAACCAAGCACACTCATCAGAACTCAAATCCTCCATCTCTAAGCCTCTCATCAGCTGAACACACCCGTCGAAATTCAATCTTCCATTTTAAAGTCTTTCCCTAATTGAACGACTCACTAGAACACAATTATTCATTTCTAAGCCACTCCCCAATTAAGCACACTTATCGAAACTCAATCCTTCGTCTCTAATCCACTTTCTATTTGAGCACACTCGTCAGAACTCAGTCTTTTGTCTCAAAGCGGCTCCTCAGCCGAGCACACTCATCGAAATTTAGTTCTCCATCTTTAAGCCGCTTTTTAACCGAATGCACTCGTCGGATCTCAATCTTTCATCTCTAAGTCGCTCTCTGGCTAAGTGCACTAGTTGGAACTCAATTCTCTATCTCAAAGCTACTCCCCAACCGAACACACTTATCAGAACTCAATCCTCCATCTTTAAGCCTCTTTCCAATCGAGCGTACTCGTTGGAGTTTAGCCCTTCGTAAATACTCAATCTCCCGTAACATACATCCATATATTATTTACTTGATAAAGATTTCAAACTTAAGTATCATAGGATATATCATGAGTGCATTCTGTCATCCTCTAATCTCTTGTTTGTTAATTATAGTGTGTAGAATTTAGGTTCGGAGTAATAAAAATCGAACCCGCTTCAATTCAATTTATTGAAAAGATTAAACGGTTTTCTAATTTATTCGATAACCTGGATTTAGAAATGCATTAGAACTTGTTGGGTCCCATGTCCTGGCCCATGAGATGTGGCCAGAGCCCACGATGAGAAGGTCGGAAGCCCACGAGTAATGTCGGCCCAGCCCTCAATTGATTCAGTCCACGGTGGAAGAAGCCAACTGAAACCTGCAGCTAAACAGGCGGAAAAAGAGAAAAAGGCTAGCTAGAGGTATGGGCGGCGCAAACGCAACTCATTTGCTCTCTGGAAGATCCAACCAATCCCCGCTCGAGGAAAATCGGGCGTGGTCAATAACGCCATCAGCTGTAAATCAGCAGGGATCCGTGTGACCGGGCGGTCCATGACAGCGACTGGCCATGGCTCAACGGGCGTTTTGGCGCCTAAGAGTCCAATGGGGTGAGGCGTATAAGAACCCTGACACCCCACAGAGAAAGGGACTTTTTGACCTTTAACTCTTTTGATCAACCTTAGATCTTTACTGAACATTGCTTCAAGCATCCTTGGTCATCTGCTTCCCTCTTCTCTAAAACCCAAGAGTGACGAGTCAAGGCAGAGCATTGCCTCATCTAGCTAACTCGCTCACCATCCCAGCATCCTCTGAGATCACGGGAAAGTTAGCCACCAATTGCGGTGCACTACGAAAGTCAGGCCTGCCATCACCTGCTCATTGCATTTCTCCACATCACCGCACAAGTACTTCTACGCTTCACAACATTTCTCCGCGTACCCCTTTAGCGTGCGCCATTTCCGCTTATCAAATTTGTCGACTTGAGCATCGGAGCGGCCTCGGTGGGAGAAATCCACCTTTGACCTCTTGTTTGTTGTTTGTGTTGTGTAGGTCCCAGGTTAATAGAGACGAGACCGGACCCTTCTTTCAAGCGCCCGCACGCCTTCAAGGCTCCCTAATGCACGACAACCGTTTGGCACCGTCTCACAATAAGCCAAGTATCTCTTTCCCATCCAAAGAACACAACAAAATGGTGAACACCCGAACAAGTTAGTGCTCTTATTCAGGAAGTCACTGCCCATTCCCCATTCAACCGGAGCCGACGTCCACGCCTGGGCACCGACATAGATACTCAAGGAGATCCTCCTCGCCGTGTGTGCGCGAACACCGGATCGCTCGCCCGGGCCGCCTCCTCCTAGCAGCCTCGTGCCTCCACCTCCAAGAGAGAAAGGCGTCCGAGAGGCCGCGCAGAGGCGAGCTAACTTTTCGACCATGCGGCCTTGATGCCGCACTAAGCGAGGATGGCGAACGAGGCGAAAGCCATCCCGGACGACGACAAAGAGGATGCCCCGAAGGGTGCAACCCCGTAACTCGCGTGGCAATAGGAGGCCACCCGCCGGCAGCTCCAACGGCGAACGCGCCCTCTCGGGCGGAGTCGCCACCCTCGACGAGCCTGCACGCACCTCCCGGCAACACGGAGCTCCGTGACGTCCTCAATGCGCGGAGAGGCTCTACGGACCCCTCGATGGAGGAGAAAGTCAAGGTGTTGTGGGACACCACCGCATAAGGAGAAACCCACGCCCTCCTCCGCCGACCTCCGTAGATCGCCCTTCGCGCATGGACTTGCATGGACGCAATCGTTCTTAAGAGCAAGTTCAAATGCCGGTCCGAGGGATACGGCCAAGCAAGGACCCGATGGACCACCTCACCGCTTCCGCACCCACCTCTCTCTACAAGGGGCGAGCGAGGCCCGATGTGCCGGTGCTTCCCCGTCACCCTTAGGGGTGACGCGGCCTTCTCTGGTTCCACGGCCTCCCGAACTCCATACGCTCATTTGGACGAGCTTGCCGACGGGCTTCCCGAGCCAATTTGCCTCCGAACAGAAGGGAGGAAAGACAACCCCGGCACTGTCCGCCTCCGAAAAAAGATGAAAGTCTAAAGCGGTTTGGACCGTTTCATCACCGAGGCGAGGCGGATCCTACACCTCTCCGACGAGTGAAACTCAACGCCTTCGCTCACTGGCGGTGGGGACTTCTTCAAACATCTGCCGCACTAAAACCTTCCGGGAGGCTGAGACCATTGCTCGGGCGTACATCACGGCCGAAGAGGCCAACGAGGCGAAGCGCCCCGAGCGAGTGGACCGGCCCCCGGAAGCCCCTAGAACTTTTGGAGGGAGAAAGAGGGACAACGACAGCGCTTCTCGGGCGCAATGCCTAAAAGGGATTACAGAACCCCACTGAACGATAGCCACGCAAACATCCTGATGCAATCCAGGATGAAAAGTTCTTCAAGTGGCCAAAAACGCCCAAGGGGCACCAAATCGCACGGGTTCAAATGGAATGAAGAATGCGATGGGAAGCTTCAGAATCAAGACTTGCCTCTCAGTAGCGCCGCTTTTAAGCTTCGCTTTTGGGAAGATCTCTATCTCTATCTCGGCCATATCGGCGTCGGCCCTCATTTCCGTGCTAGTAGCAGCACGAAGGCAAACAATGGCCGGTGTACTACGTGAGCGAGGTGCGACGGACGTAGAGGCTCGCTATCCGCCGGCCGAAAGATGGCGCTCGCGCTTATCTATGAAGCCGCGACCCTACTTCCAGCCTCACCGATCATCGTGGGCGAGGACCAACCGGCTGAAGACGATTTTGCAAGACGTTTTGTTAAGTGGGCGTAACCGGGAGAATTCGACTTAGAATTCAAAAAGGGCAAAGCTTACTTATCAAGAGACAGTGGCGCCAAAATGGAGACAAGAATCCGGAGATGCGAGCACGACACCACTGCGTGGACCCTAAACGTAGGATCATCTACCTGCACCCCGATTAATGGGGCTGGAATCGTGTTATGTGGAAATCGTATACTCTTACTCTTTCCCGCCACGAACAACGTTGCGGAGTACGAGGCCCTCCTTATGGGCCTATGACCAGCGAGGAGTGTTCCGCGCGGTCGTTGGTTGTGCGTAGTGACTCGAACTCGTGGTCAATCGGGTGAAGGGGAACTTAAGCCTCGAACCCACAACTTGTGAGGTACCCATCGAGAGTAAGGGCCCGATCCCCGAGTTCGGTTGGTTTGAGATCGAGCATATCCCGAGATCGTATAACGAAAGCGCCGATTGGCGGGGCCCGGACGCTGCGAGCCGTAATCAGAGCAATACGCAAGGGAACCCGGGAAGTCGAACGTGCCAAAGATCGACGCCGAAGACAAAGAAGTCCTTCATGTCAACACGAGGGACAAGCGGATGACTCCGTAAAGTTCTTCTCAAGAAACCCTACCAAGACACCAACGGCGAGCGAATCAAGAAGACAGCAGATGGTACATGGTCTTAAATGGAAGATTATACAGGCGAGATACTCCACCCTCTCCCGAAGTGCCTTACTCCTGAGGAAGCCGACTACTTGGCGAGAAGTACACAAAATTCACACATTGGCGGGAAGAACCTAGCGTTCAACGTCAATTCTACGCCCACCATGAAACGGGATGCCATGGAGTTTGTCCGCAGAGTGTGAAAGTTGCTGTCCATGGTAACATGACGCACCAACCCGCACACCGAGCCACTATCTCCAATCCCCTTGCGTTCGCCCAATAGGGGGCTCGACATACTCGGACCCCTACCAATGGTAGCTGACAAAGGAAATTCTTGATCGTTGGCATCGACTACTTTACAAAATGGGTGGAAGCCGTCCCACTGCGATCACGAAACAAAAGCGATGGAGTTCCTCCGTCAGGGGCATTGTTTGCCGCTTTGGGATTCCCGAGGTTGTAGTAACCGATAACGGAACCCAGAAAACGCTTCACGATACTCCGCGACCTCCGCAGCCTTTGCACACGTCCGTGGCGCACCCTCAAGCAAATGGACAGTGTCGAGTCACCAACCGTACACTGCTGCACGGGTTGAAAACAGCCGGAAGACGCAGGGGCTCTGGATGAGAAGCTACCGTTAGTGCTATGGTCGTATCAACAACCGGAGAAACCAACAAGGGAGATGCCCTTGAACTTTGCTTTGGGCCGAGGCCAGGGTACCCGTGGAAATGGGGATGCTAAGCTGCAGAATGCTTCGACCCGGCCGCCAATGAATGAAGGCTTGAGAAAGTCTGGACTTGCTCTCGGAAGTTCGAGACGCCGCACGACTTCACAGTACCAACAGCAGTCGCACGGTACTACAACAAGCGAGTGAAGGCACGCCACTGGAAGTTGGAGATCTCGTCCTCCGAGCGTAGAGGCGGCGGGAAAGATCGCAAATAGGAACAAACTCTCCCCGGGGTGGGAGGGGCCGTTCCTCGTCTTCGCAATCCTCCGGAGCGGAGAGTACAAGCTACGCGCCCAGAACGGCAAATTGGTCCCGCGGACCTGGAACGTCGCCAACTTAAGAAAATACTACCAATAATGCAACATCGACTCAGGTAAGTCGCACACGCATGCATCATAATGAGTGCTTGAACATGAGTTTTATCTTTGATTATCATAATTGCTCTATCATGCTGCATATTCATTTGTGTGAGTTAATGACATGCATTGGATTCTTGAATCAAACGACCTAGACTGCCCCTAAGTCGGGAGGACAAGCGTCCATTCGTAAAACCAGTCCTTGGCTCAGTACCAGGTGGTCCAAAGCAGACCGTCTCAGGACTCCGTCCTCACGCCAGGTGGCCTGGGGACGGCTTTACTCACCATGGCTTTGCGCCAAAAGGCCCCAGCGGCCACTCAGAAACTAAGCCCCGTGCTAGGCAGCCCGGAGGCGTCCAGCCGTAGGCTAGGACAAAGGATCCAGGCGATCCATTCCAAAGGCTACACGCCAACGACCCATGCGGTCAAAATATTAGGCCTGGGGGCTCCCCGAGTCCCCACTTTATGGCCAACAAAACCTTAGGGGGCAAAGAATAGCTGGTGTGCGGCGACCTTCTCCAATAGAAGAGAGCACCCTCAGTTTACAATGGTCGTGGGTTAGGATCTCAACTTGGTGATTATAACGCTTTGAGCAGGAGCGACGCACCGCCCGCAATCATATGCGACTGAGTCTTAGACCCAGGAGTCCGGTTACCGCAGCCTGACCGCTGCGCTGGCCCTCGTGGAGGCTCCAGGGGCTTGGCGACGACATCCGCTTCACCGGATCGAGCCCCCCAAAAGTGTGAGCTGTGATGACATCCTCTTACGAAGGACGAGCACCACGCAAGAAGGCGCCTGGATAGGGCCTTAACAACAACGGCTCCAAAGAGCCCAACGTTCAAGCACGAAGCATGATCCAACGAATGGAAACAAAAGCGAAAAGCAAGCAACACTCTACGAATAGAAAAAGTATGGACACGAAGTGTAAAAAGATGCTTCTCATTCATACAAAGAACAGACATGGTACAAAGACAGAAGCTGGTCTCAAAACTCAATGACTATAAAGGCTAATCAGGAAGACTCGATGGACCCGCTTCCTCAGGGAAAGTCTTCAAGGCGCGACGCCTCTCCTACCCCCTGCGTTCCCGGATGGAGGACGCCAACTGGGACGTGAGGGGCCGCCAGGAGACAATCCTACGACACAAGCGGATGCCGTCCCAAAAACGAAGTGTCCATCGCCACCGCCACTCGATGGAGAATGCCGACCAACCATACCTCCGACTAACCCGCGATCCTTTCCTCCGCAGCCGGTGAGAAGACCCTCCAACCGCTCAACTCTCCGCCGCATCCCCGTAAGGGATGCGATCTTAGGCAACCGTGGACGAAGTTGATGCCCGGCCGAGGATGGTCCGCCGCAGTCCTCGCGAAAAGGTCAACATCGAAGGGGACCGCATCACCAGAACTTGGAAGGAAAGATCAGAACATTACCAAAATAAACGACAAAGGAAGAAGTCCAAAAAAGCAACCGTGAGGGGCGATTAAAAAAATAAATTTCTCCCTAGGTCTCCGCTCTTTTAATTTGAGGCGGGCCGGGCTGGAAGCGTGGCGGCCGTAGGAGCGCCGAAGGTTCTTCGAGGACGTCCGGCTGCCCCTTCGCTGCCTCGACCGGATCGGGCGGCGAACGCGACGCCTTGCTCAAGACGGGATCGATTCTCCCGAGGCCTGATTTCGAAAGGGGCTGCAAAGATCACAGCTCTTTTAAGCTCCTCGACCACCGTCGGCGGCATTATGAATGGCTCCTCCGGTGCTCCAATATGACGAAACCTCAATGGATCCCCATCGGGTATTCGCAGACTTCGCGAAAGTTCCGCGGTCGAAGTCGAAGGGTGCGGCGCTTCCCCGGGAGACCCACGTCTTTGGAGCCGGACTTCCCTTGATTCGTCTCCGGACCTCCTCCGACTCCGTGGCCCGAAAATTATCTTTTCGCAAAGGTGCACTTTAAGAGCCGAAGACGCACAGAGATACCGAGATAGCGCAAGGCATTGGGATGAAGCCTTGCTAATGGGACTCCCGAGCGCTACCCCGCAAGTCTGCAACTAATATTCGATGATGCTCGTGCACCGTAATAAAGCCCTCTATTTGTGCGCCAGAACACGGAACTTCACGGAATCGCATAGTCTACCCTAAGAGAGGCTATGACGCCTCGGTTATATTGCGGACACCATGACGCACACCCGAAACGTGAGAAGAGGAAGAGCTCTCTACTTTCGCCGCCATTTGTCTCTCGAAAACCTCGGGAATAAAGGAAGAAGAAATCGGCGGAAGAAAGGAGACGATCGTAAATAGACGACGCCAAGCCAAGAGGCGGGAAACCAAAACGCCACCGCCTCGGAGATCGAGACACGTGGTGGCATCGGGCGCACCGCAATCTCAATCGATTAATGATGGCTAGGCGCCAGGCTAACGGGCGTGACCCTTCAAAGAAGATGGCTAGGGTCCACTGGCGAATTAAATAAGGGCTCACGATAGCAGAACACCTGAAGACGCGCACGGAAAGCGCAAGATAAAAAAAAAAGAAGAGAAGAGAAACAACCAAGAAACAAGAAAATTCGGCAGACAAGACGATATGAAAGACAGATTCTCATTACGGCAAAGTAGTTCTGTTACAACGCTAGCAAAGAAAAGAAAAGAGCACAACGATAGCAAAACGGTCAACGATCCCGGTGGCCGGTGGAGGAACCTTGAACGGGATAATCCACCAATTGATCACGGGTCTTAGCGGATGAGTTACGAGGATCTAGGACACCCACGCGGAAGCCTGGATCCTCCAGTAAAGCAAGCCTTTGGCAAAGCCTAACGGCGTCAAAATAACTCCGCTCCAAGGCCGGGTTCACTCCTTCCGGCCGAAGCCTCGACCTCGCCTCCGTCTCCGCAAAGCAATTCAGGTGTCGCGCCCAAGTTGCTCCGTTTCTTCTTCAAGTGCCAATATACGTTAGCACCCGCCAGTATATGGCCCCGGCCTCCGACTCGGCAGCGCTCTCTAAATGTGCAACGCGGGCTCTCGACCACTGTTTCGATTAATGCGGTGGGACCCCCAAAACCCGGAGGAACTCCCGGGACTCCGAGAAGGGCCAGCAAATTGGCTTAGCGAGCCCCTCCCGAGGTGTGGGCTCGAAGACACGGGGCGTTAGAGCCAAACTCCTGACTTAAGAGGTGCGCTCATAGAGGAGTCTCCCATTTATTTCGCAAAAAAAAACAGCAGAGGAAGATTGAACGGCCAAAGGATGAACAAGTACAAGGACGTTTTTCATGTTTATATAGGCAAGTTTTCCCGAAAAGACAGCAACTCCAAAGGGCGAAGAGCATTTAAGGAAGGGCCAATGAGGATTCACCACGTGGGAGGCCCCTGAAAACTTGCGCGTTTCCAAGACGGAATGACGTCCCCTGGCCGCGCAGAAATTAAATGCACTGGCTGCCCGGGGACGCGGACGTTGGCTCCCAAAGGATGACGCGTGGATCCTCAGGGCAAAACGCCCGGCAACAGAGAAGTATTTGCGGAGACAAGACCAAAATTGAAGACAAAAGAGGCTACTTCTTTTATTAATCAACGCTTTCTTACAAAGTACAAGATCTACAACCATGAAGCTGCAAGAAAGACGAAAGAAGATCATGTGGTGAAGCCCGAAATGCTCCCTGTAGCCCCTGAGAGCCCGACGAACATGATTCGCAATTCCCGACGGCGGTAAATCAAGGGAAGCAAGGAGCATCCCGAAGTCTCAAGCATTCAATCCACCGGGTCCAGAAGCACCGGTCGCACTCCGAAAGTTCGGTGACAAGCCCAATTGAACGGAGGGCTACCGACCTAGTGCCCGGCGTGGCACGCGGAGTGGACACTAATAAGGCAGCCGCGGGGTAGTCAAAGAATCCGCTCAACCTAGCCATGGACACAACCCGAAAGGAAGCACGCGACGAAATGGCCAAGCCACTCTCGTTAGCAAAGAAAGCAAACCACGGGCGTGGGCTACAACGGTCTCCACTAGGGATCTCGGGCATGCAAGTGGTCCATCCAAGTGCCCACCAAGGGCGGGAAAGCCAGAATCTTCTCATTGCTTCTTCGGTTCGGCGGAAAGGGATGGACTAACTCGCTCAAGTGCCCTCCTATTTATGGGCAAGACGCAGCTATCCCTTCACCTAGCGCGACACGGCTAACAAGAGCGACCACCGGTCGACGCAATAATCTCGCCCCTTGAAATGATTACGAATATTAAAAGGCGCGAACTCGGAAGACGACAAAGATGGCGCGGCACGAGGAAGGGTATGAGGCCGGAAATGGGCCTGGAATGCCGTGCCCGACCACCGGCCCCCCGGGCATGGGGGCTAGTGTTGGGTCCCATCTCCTCGTCCATGAGACAGCCCAGGCCACGGCGAGGTGTCATGGCCCGTAAAGGTCGAAGCCCACGAGTAAATCATTGATTGGCGCGAGTCCAAAGAAGCCAACGGAAACTGCACGCAATTAATGCGTCACGGAAAAAGCGGAAAAGACGGAAAAGGCTAGCCAATAGAGGTATGGGCCGGGCGCAGCGCTAACGCAACCAACCGCCGTCTAACCAATCTTCGCTCGGGAAAATCGGCGTGGTCAATAACGCTGCAAAGGTATTAATGATTCCATGATAACAAACCGCGCAATGGCCCAAGCAACGGCGTTTTAAGAGTCCAATGGGGTGAGGCGTATAAGAACCACGACACCCCACAGAAAGGGACTTTTTGACCTTTAACTCTTTTGATCAACCTTAGATCTTTACTGAACATTGCTTCAAGCATCCTTGTCATCTTGCTTCCCTCTTCTCTAAAACCCAAGAGTGACGAGTCAAGGCAGAGTATTGCCTCATCTAGCTAACTCGCTCACCATCCCAGCATCCTCTGAGATCACGGGAAAGTTAGCCACCAATTGCGGTGCACTACGAAAGTCAGGCCCGCCATCACCGCTTTCATTGCATTTCTCCACATCACCGCACAAGTTTACGCTTCAATTTCTCCGCGTACCCTTTAGCGTGCGCCATTTCCGCTTATCAAATTTAACTTAAGATCAATAATCCTGACCAACCTCTTGTTTGTTGTTTGTGTTGTGCAATTCCGGGTTAATAGAGACGGAGACCCGGACCTTCTTCCGCTGCCCGCACGCCTAGAATCTGGGCCTCCTAATTCGTGACGAATCGACGCAATGACAGAACTATTATGATTAAATTATAGATTATGAGTTCAATTTTCACCAATGTAGATCTAAAATTACTTAATAAAAATTAAGAAGTAAAAAATAAAAGAAAATTAATTTATTTATATTTTTCCTTTTTATTCTTTTAAGGCTTTTTTGCCAATATGATAAATTATTTTCTTTCGATTTTTCCTTTTCTTATATTTTCAAATAACTAACAAGCACGATCACCAAAATACTGTGAAAAACATAACAGAAAGAAAGCAACCGTCGAGGTCTCCATGGATTTTATTAATTAGTTCAGACGTCTTTCTCTTGATTGGGCTCTTCGCAATCACGCCGTTGCTTTCATGCCGCTTCTTTCGCCGTCGTCCGTGACATCCTTTCCCTCAATCATGAACGCCGCTGCCGGAAAAGTCCTCGTCAAGCCGCTGTTGGCTCTGAAGGTGACGATATCTCCCTGCAGCCTTTGAACGGTGACATCGGAAATCGAGAGCCAGATCATGAGCTCCTTTACCTTAATGCCGGTGAGGTTCTTGATCTTGCAGGGCTCGGCGTAGGCTGTGACCTCCGTAGCGTAAGAGACGAGCCTGCCGACCTTCTCGAACTTATGCTCCGTCTTCTTCTTCTGTTTAAGCCACACGAAGCCTGTCTCGGCGACATGGCCGCACTCTACGACGTCTTGCAGTGGTAAGAGGCCGTCCGGCAAGCCTACCTCCCGCAGCAGTCGCTGTGTCTGCTCTTGACAGACCTTATCTCCGTAGTAAACAGTGGCTTTCGCTCTCGTCTCTTCCGTGACCAACGACATGTTTTGTCTCTCCCTTCTGCTTAGGATTGGTTGATGGAGAAGCAGAATACGAGAAATGGAGACGGAGATGGGAGGCTGATATAGGCTTGAGGTTACAACGTTGCCCTTCTGTTTCAAAGAAATTTCTGGTCATGCCATCGGTAGGTTAGGTTTGGGTCGGAAAAATAACAAAGCTTGTTACTATCATTTTACAGTTATAATTATAATATAAGTTTAATACATTTTAATATAATATTAAATATTCATTATAGAATTTATATTTATTAGGATTATAATAAAAAAATAAATATCAAAATTCAACGGCTAAAAATGAAGGTTTTGAAATTTTCCCTTTTTTTGTTTATTTTTTTAATTATTTTTTATATATAAAAAATTTATAAATCGGAAAATAAATATAACATATATTTTTAGGAAAAAAATATTATTGGATTATAAATATAATGGTAGAAGTTTTTCATTGACATAAAATCTTTTAATTTTTTTTAATTCTAATCATTAATTTAAAATATATGTATGTTATTTATTTATTTTAAAATAATTTATTTAAAAAATTATTTTTTAATAAATAATTAAATTATAATTATTTATTCAAATATAAGGTTTTAAAAATTATAGAATAGAGATGTAGCCTTCTCTATTATTAATGAAGTGACATAGATAGGATATTGAAATTAGGATGAGGCGGCATCCGTTCTTTGAAGAGATAGATGAGTTATTTTTTAAAATTAGGTTGTTTATTTTTTAATAAGTGGTTATAATTTAATAATTAATTTTATTAAAATTTTAATTTTTTAAAAAATAATTAAATTATAATTATTTAGTTAAAAATAAATAATTTAAATTTAAAAAATATATATTTTTTAATTATTTCTAAAAGATATATCCTCCATTGGTCCAGAGTCAGATGCAAAAGGGAACCAGCTTGCTGCGCAATTTAATGAAGCAGCAGCAGCCTGGAGGCCTAATTTAATAGGAAGACAGAAAAAAATTAAATAATAATAATAATAATAATAATAATAGTAATAATAATAATAATAATAATAATGAGAAAAATGAGAAAAACATTTCAAAGGCAACAAACTAATATTTTAATATATTTTAACTAGTGTAATATTTTTATAAGCCTATAAATATAAATATTAAAATATTATGATATTCTGAAAATATTTTAAAAATATCTAAATTGCCTAATATTTTCTAAGTACTAATAAATGAAGTACGGTGACACAATAAATGAGGCTGCCAAAGGTATTAATTATTGGTGAATACGTATTTTTGGTGATATAAAATATATTTATTAATATATTTTTATATCAAATTATTAATACGAGTGAATTGACAAAATTTTACCCAGTTGAAAATAATACATTTTTAAATTTAAATTATTAAATAAATTAAAAAGCAGCTTGATAATTCCCGACAGGTCGAGGCTGCCTAAGGTATTAATGATCAGTGAATACGTATTTTTAGTGATATAAAATATATTTTTATATCGATTTATTAATATTAGTGAATTGATAAAATTTTACATACTTGAAAATGATGCGTTTTTGGATTCGGGTTATCGAATGAATTTGAGAGCTGCTCGCAATTTTTGGTAGGTCGAGTTGAAGTGGATCCGATCTTCAGTATTCCGAATTTAGATCGTGCACACTACAACTGGTAAATAAGATGTCAGACGATGGTAGAACTCGCTTCTCGGTATGTCTTGCGACACTCAAATTGAAAATTTTTATCAAATAGATAGAAAGATAGGATGATGAGTGAATAATACGTAGATGCATATTTCGAGGGATTGAGTGTTAGCGGACGATTAGGCTTCGATAAATGCGCTTGACTGACGAGCGGCTCAGAAATGGAGGATTGGGTTCTACAAGTGCGTTCAACTTGGGAGCGACTTAGAGATGGATGATTGAGTTCCGACAATGCACTCGGTTGGGGAGTGGCTTAGAGATAGAAAACTCAGCTCCAACAGTGCGCTCGATTGCGGAGTGACTTAAAGATAAATGATTAAACCTCAGTGGTATGCTCAACTAATGAGCTGTTTAGAGATAGATGCGCTTGACAGGAGCGTTTTATAGAGAAAGAGGTGTGCTCGGTGGGGAGCGACTTGATGGCGTCTCATTGCATCCGAGGGGGAGAGTTTGAGGATTTGGAGAGCACCTCAAAGTTTGGCATTAGAGATACTTTTTTGAGCCAAAAGTTTCCTTCCTCCGCAGAAATAAAGGGATATTTATAATGCTAGAGCCGGTGTGGCCCTCCTCGGGCCTCACGGCTAATGTTGCCTACTTGTGAAGATCTGTTGAGTTGTTTTAGCGATCGTGGGGGCATATATGATAACCGTTGCCTTTTTTGGGAATATTTTAGAGCTATACTTACCATATTGGAGTAATACGCCATACGGCTGGATATTTTACAGATATTTGTTGGGCTATCAGCGGTCGTGCAGAAGGGGTAACCACGGGGACGACACTGCAAGCAATCTTAATTGCTTGCTCCCTGCAAACAATTTCAGACTGACCCGCTTAGGCGAACCGTATTGCTATCTGGACCTAAGGCTCGACAGGTTGCGTGATGGGCCATCGTTCTCTGCGCTTCTCTTTCTTTGGCGGGCAAAGCTTCTAGGCCAACTCTTGGATCACCATATCTATCACTAGTCTCATATATTGGAAGGTTTAAAATTTTAACTCCCAGCATATTCCTGATGGGATGTCTCTTGCAAGTCTATGAGTGCTTTCCTTCCCCAGGCATTCTCCTTTCCCATGCACTTTGCCATTCTTGCTCTATTCAGCAAGATTTGGTACAGATCTGATATTCTACCGCTGGCGATTCTCTACTAATGGCTATCTTCCGGCATTAGTACAATTTATTTGGTAAAATGTTGGATGATCTCCTTCTCTGGCTGTAAATAGAGGTTGTAACACTCCGAATATTATATTTATTTTTATAAGAATACATTGTTAAATTAATTTTGATAATTATTTAATAAATCTTAATCACTTTTGGACATTAGTATAACAAAATGTCTTTACTGAAAATATAATTTAATGAATTTAAAATATTAAAATTGAGATATTAATAAACATATATAGTGACACATGTGTATAATAATAATAATAATAATAATAATAATAATAATAATAATAATAATAATAATAATAATAACAACAACAACAATAATAATAATAATAATAATAATAATAATAATAATAATAATAATAAGACGGATGGTAGGAGAGAATGAAGGAAAAAGAAAGAGAGAAAAGAAAAGGAATGGAGGGGATTATGGGAAAGAAGAAAAAGAAGGAAGGCGTAGATGGGCAGCGGTGAAGGAGAAAGGGAATGGGTCTCACATGGAAACTCTGTAAAAACTGTAGACCCACCCTTTATTATATAATAGACTGTAGGATTAGGAAAAGGGAGGAGGACGAACCGAAGAGGAAGAATGCAAGTTGCAACGAAATAGAGCTGTGACGACCCGAGTCCGAGTCCCCAAACCTAACCCGACCGATTCTATAAAAAATCGTCTAACTCATCAAATAATCAATTATCCACTATAAGACTTCAACATTTATCAATGTAAATGAGTTCAAAATTATTAACCATCAAAAATCAATGATCATTAACAATCTTTATAAATGTATCAAGAAATATAATGTCTTTAATGATAAGTTTCTCAAAATAAAAAAGAAATATAAATATCCATAATATTAAATTTATGAAAACACAGTTCTGATAAATATCTAAATGCTAATAAGCTAATAAATAATCTAAATCTCCCGTTATGACAACGCGGACGTTGAGGTTCATCCCTACTTGAAATCACTTCAGCGATATAAAATCTCCGCTAGTCTAATATTAACCTATCTACTTTAAAATCAATAAAGTATTAGAGTGAATCAAATGTTCAACAAATAAATATAATCAACAATAAAGGAATACAAATCAGCATCTCAAATAATAACATTAATGTATAAAATTGATAATAGCAGGTGATATACCAATCCATTTTCGAGACTCAATAATAAGTCGGGTCCATGACTCGAAAGTCATATGAACAACTGGATATTAAGAATGAAACATAAATTCCATCGAATCCAATTGTTAGCTTAATACGATATTATAATTGTATGAAATAATAATAATCCCCATGAACCTTATTCTACTATAGTGAACCAAATGCCACGTATTTATACTCCCAACGGTTGGGCAAGTACCACGAGATTATCCGATATCTATGGTATCCCCACTACCTTTACAATACTCCCAAAGACTACACCCATAATATATTCATACCATCTCCGATACCCATTACTAATGATATTCCTGATATCATCTTCAACGAGAGTCACTAGGTTATAAGTATCCCTCATCAATAGTGATGACCTCGACTAATTGTACGAGATAGTAAGAATCTTCCTGGACATTATTCTACCATAGTGGATCAATGGGCACGTATTTATGCCTTCAAAGATTAGGTGAGTACCACGAGATTATCCGGTATTCATAGTATCCCGACTATCTTTACAATCCTCTTAGAGGTTATACTCATAATATACTTATACCGTCTCTGATAGCCGTCGCTAATGAAATCCATAATATTATCATTTACGGTGGTCATTAGGTTATAAGTATCTTTTCTCAATATTAACGATCTCGATCTCCGGAATGGAATAGGTATTAGAAAAGTATAGACTATTCTAAAGTTCTATGGACTCTCATTCGTTCGATTACCATAGAGTATGCACACACTCTTTTTTACTTATTTATATAATATCAATAGTATTTACACACACAGTCAAGACCAACACAAAAAAAATCGTTCTTCACCGGAATAGGAGAAAAATTTAAGAAATTTTGAATATTTTGTTGACCATTTTAAATGTCTGATTTGATTATCACCGATCCTCCAAGTGTGCCAAATCTTATTTTGAGGCTATAGAATACCTTTTTATTTCGTCGCTACTGAACAAACTCACGATTATCATTTATCCAACTATTCTAATTAATTTCACAAAGATTAATTAAAATAATAATTACTATTAATTCCTCCTCAATCTGCTTATAATTTCAATACATATATATAAATTTCAGTATAAGCATAGATACATATGCATATGGCATTCATACTACACTTATATATATATACATGTATGCCTCATATACTTTTATACACACACATATCATGTGTATATATATTTTTGATTAACTAATATATACACCAACCCATATAAATAGGCATACAAACATTTACATATATATATACATACACATCCTACCTTATATATACTCACCTGTATAATGCATATATATATATACACACCTAGAATCAGTACAGGGCATAAGACCTGCTATATATTTATATACACATGCGAATATATATACTAATATCCACATTCATCCATATATACACCGCTCATACATTCATCCGTATATACACTATACACATTTATATTTATCTATATAATTGAATATATGTACGTACTCATACAATCAATTCCCATACTACTCATTAGCATCGCCATTTTCTAGATCTCTTCCTTACCATTTCGGTAACACTAACATAGTAGAGTGCTCTATTCCATGCTCACCATCGATTTCTAACAAAAACTAGAAAAATACTCAAGCTTTTTCTTCCCACATGAAAAAAATAAAGATTGAATACTATTAATAACAAAATTTTGCACCAAACCATTATAAAATCTTCCCCACCCCCCAAAAAAAGGATTTCTCACCACAGAGCCGAGGCCCTGTTTTCACAACTCTTCACTTTTAGAAACAAATGCAAGCCGATTTTGACAATTGACTTAAAGATTAACATCAATAAGAAGAAAGGAATGGATTTACTTGCTAGAAATGGAAGGTTACGAAATTACTTGCTAGGCAATATCGTATATGCCCGTATATATGTACACATTTTGCTCCAACTACATCCATATAAATACATGTACCAATCCTGTATAGCATATATCATATCTGTGTATAAACATACATTCTTGTCGTTGTACATCTACGTACAACGCATGCTACCCATACTTAGGTTCTTTAATGGATATCGTTGTGAATTCTCTATTATCCGTTGCATTATTGTTGAATCCGAATTCTAATACAAGTACGTTATATTATAAAAATCTATAGATCAATACACTTTAGTAAATCACATTATGTGATTCAATTACTTGTATTATTGTATAATGCAACTCAAAATACAATATATGTAACTTTTCTAATATGAGCTTTTACTCAAAATTTTTTTAGTAATAAGATTTTTGTTATCTAAGTTGGTGGTTTCAACATGATATCTATTATGACTTATGTCTTTAAAACTCAATAGATTTCATCTCGTTATTGAAAGCATTATCAATATTGTGCATGGCATTAGAATATAATGACTTAAACACATTGCGTCACGATCTTTTTAGGGGGAGTAGATTTAAATATTTGTACTGGTTTTATTCTTTTCTTATTGCTAAAGTTTTCCCCTAGTGAGTTTTTTTGGCATTGTTTTAATGAGGCAACACCGATGAATTTATTGATTCACAAGAATAATATACTCTTTTTCATTCACCATTGGCTTTTTTCAATGTACCCTTCATTGATAATGTTTTAATAAGGCATATTCTCTATACATGAACATCAAAGGAGAAGTATTATGAATTCATCACTGATAGTGAATGACCATTCATTATCATCTTCTCATATTCTTTAGTCTTTTGATTATCTTGTTATTATACTTATGGAATGTTTAGTTATATGAATAGAATAAGGTAAGAATAGAATAATTATTCTCAAAAAATTGAATAAGATAGAAATAGAATTAAAAATTATTATTTTTATATTTACTTATATATTTAAAATAATTATAAATAAGTTAAGAATTAATTTTCTAATATTTGATATATAATAATAGTAAGAAAAATAATGTAAGATCTTGAATAACAGTATTGATGGGTCTTATAATCTCATGGGTCAACTTAGAATCGAGTCCGTCTATCGATGTGCCCAAGAGGCCAAAACCCAACGAGATCTTGTGAGGCACAAAGCCTAGAAGGCACCACGATAGGCCCAACAATAGCCCAACACATGATAGGTAGATAGAGACAAGCTCTAAATAGGCCTAACAAATAGCCCCATATGAGCCGGTTAATTGCGGCACGAGAGCCTTCCAATTCAATAGTTGACAACTTGGTCAAAGTAGCACGTGTATGCGGGAAGCACCTACCATAATTGTTGAGGCAACTTGGAAAATGTTCTGGGAGAATCATCCACGATCACACGATTACCTCCAAAAAGACAACTTCATTGCTGGCCTTTAGGATTGACTTGACAGCCTAACGAATCCTCACAAGGCAACCGTCATCAGCCATGAGGCCCAATAAAAACTAAACCGACTCCAAACGATATAAATATCCCTACATCCCGATGGGAGAGGGGAAGGAATCTCCCATGAGGGAAAGCTCTGGCGAGATAGAAGTAGAAGGAGAAAATAGAGGAAAAGGAGAAAGAATGAGCGTACTGAGAGAAAGCCTAGAAGGCATGCCCGCTCTTTTCTTGTCTCCCGAGAGATCTCATTCTCTTACTCAAGCTGATGGTTGTGCAAGCTTGCCGCCGGTTTCGAATTCTCGTGCTGCAAGGTCGGTGAAGGCGACTCATAGAATGTGGCGCAGAAAGCCCCTCCATCTGTAACCAGAGAGGAGACTGACGAGTGCTTTTCTCCTCATCATCAGTACCCAATGATCTTTTCCTCTCCGATTAATCATTTGTCTGTAAGTGTGTTCATTAATTAGCCACTCCTCAATGAGTGTAGAACTTTCTCCCTCTAGTAAACTGCTCTCTCAGTCGGGCGCATTTAACAGGAGCTCAGCCCTCTATATCTCTAGTAAGTCGTCTTTTAATTGAGCGCACTCAATAGAAGCTCAATCTTCCATCCCTCTAATAAGCCGACCCCTCCGTTGGGCACACTTAGTAGGAGCTCAGCCCTCCATCCTTCTAGTAAGCTGCCCCCTTGATCAGATGCACTAAACAGGTGCTTAACCTTCTATCTCTCTAGTAAGCCCCTTCTTGGTGGGGCGTACTTGTAAAAGCCAAATCCTCCATCTTTCTAAGCTACCTTCTGGTCGGGAGCACTCAATGGAGCTCAATCCCCATCTTTCTAATAAGTCGCGCCCTCGGTCAGGTGAACTCAGTAAGAGCTCAACCCTCAATCTCCCCAATAAGCTGCCTCGCAGTAAGGTGCCCCTACAAAAGCTCAATCTTCCATCTTTCAAAGTCGCCTCTAATTGGGCACACTCAGTAGAAGTTTAATCTTCCATCTCTCTAATAAGCCGCTTTTTGATTGGGTGCAATTATAGAAACCCAATCCTATATCTCAAGGCCGCCTCTTAATCAGTCACACTTATCGAAATTCAATCCTTTGTATCTTTAAGCCGTTCCTTAGTCGAATATACTCAAATACTCAATTTTCCTTTACACACATCCAAGTATCATTTATTTACCACTTATATCTTTCTATCTATCTGAAAAAAATTTTTAATTTGAGTGTTAGAGGATATATTCGGGAGTAAATTTTCGTCATCCTCTAACCTCTTGTTTGTCAGTTGTGATGTACAGGGTCTAAATTCGAAGTGACGAAGACCAGACCTGCTTCAATTCAACCACCTAGGAAAGATTAAGTAACCCCCTAATTCATACAATAATTCGAATCTATGGATGCATCAAGTATAAATGTTAAACATATTAGGGATAAAATAGAAATATTTATAGGAATAGTTATTCCTTTGATACAATGAATAAATATTACCAAAGAAAATTTGATATTTTTTATTTTTTAATTTGAAAAAAATTTGATATTTTTTATTTTTTAATTTGAAAAAATATTTATTTGTTTGAGAATAATTATTTTCTATAATAAGTAATCAAATATAAAAATAAATATTTAACTGATAATAAGGTTGTAGTATTATTTTTATTTCTAGTAATCAAATATGCCAATCTTGTAACTCTCATTACATTTCTATCTCAATATAACAAAGTGTTCAAGATAATTTGTGTATATAGGTATAAACGAAAATATCAAAATTGAAAAATATTACTAGCTTTTTAAAGAACTAATCTTTTAATATTGTTTTTTTTTTTATTCTAGTCCTTATTTTACTTTTTCTTTTATTTAATATCATACATATATTTATCTAATTTCATAACTTGGAATAATATTTGTAAAAGATAAAGTAAAAGAATATGCATTTTCAGATTAATTTTCAAAAATTAAAATTAATATAAAATTTTCACCTTAAAATTAATTTAGAGATGTATATTATTTATACTTTATTTTTATAATTATTATTTTTTTAATTTATTAAATTGGACAAATATAGATTTATTTTTTAAAAATAAAACTAGATAAAAATCAAATAATTTAAATGAATAAAAATATTTTGGCATATCTAATTATGACTTATAATATATACAGCTTGGTCAAGTAAAAAATGATAAAAATATACATATAAGAATAATGTAAATAGATTAATAAAAAAATGAGAGCTAAAATTTTATGTAATTTTTTTAAAAATAATTTATTTATTGCCAATAAAAATCTCACCTGTAGATAAGAAGAGCCCATCAAAATCTTCTGCTCACGTTACCAACCTGCCCAGCTCAAAATTTCATCGAAACCATCATAAAATCAAGTGAAAAGAGTGGAGCGCAGAAGGTATCAGCGTTTTGGATTCACAAATTTCTCTCTCCACAACGGTTCACCGAATCGGAGAGTACAAGAATCAGAATCCCAGCGCTACGAGATTGTTGGACAAATTGAAGACGACGAAGATTGATTTCAGAATCCAGTTCTGGGTAAGGCTGCATGAGTAGTCTGGTACAGTTAGTCTATTTCAACTTCAAGTTGGGGTACTTGAAGGAGAGAGAATTTCAGCCATGGTTGCTGCGGTTATCATTTCTCAGTTGCCTCTGTCTCCAACGCTCCATCGCTACATTCTCCCTCTTCAACGCCGAACTTCTCCTTCGCGTTTTTCTCAAATTCGCCATCGCTTCTCTTCTGGCAGATGGTTGAGCCTCTCCCGCACTCCTCCCCCTCCCAGGTACTTTAATTCCATCTCTTGTTCTATTTTTTTGTCACGGTGAAAGTGCTATCATTGGAATTATATATGAGGATTGTTATTGTTACGCTTGGAATTCATGGATTTTATTGAAGTAGTTACCCTTGTTTTCGATTTTTATGCTGATTTGGATGTCTTGCCGATTCGAGCTACTCGTTGGGGTTTTCACTTTCAATTTTCGCATGCTGCTAGTTAAATTTAAATTCTGCACTGGAATCTACACATTGAATCGGTTATTTTTCTCGTTTCATTTAGTTAATCTTGGAAGTATATTCAATCAAATGAAGATAGTTCCTGGGAAAGAACCACTGGTGACATTGTATGCTATGATCCTAGATTCCTAAGGGGGCTTTTAGCATGAATGATATTGTGATCTTCAATGACTCACGTCGTGGAAAGTGATTGTGGAGATTTATTGTGGTGAAATCACTTTTGGGGTTAGTGGCGAAGGTTTGGGAGGAATGGAATGGAGATATAGGCATTTAGAACTGGTAGGCATTCTCATACTGGCGACTGTGAATCCAGAAAGGGTGGATTGGATATATTATTGATATTGTGGACGGCCCATCAGTGAAGCAGCCTATTTAAAAGTACAATATGTACTCACTCTTGTCCATGAAGGAGATAATTTGATTATATTTATTTATAAGTTAGTCAATAATGTTTTATGTGGGAGATATCCTAATTAATAGTTATCTTTTAGGCTGTAGATTTGTCTTAATTAATTTGGTTGAAAAGATATTATATTATGAGTGTGTTAGACTTTAATTTTAGTAGTTGTTAGATAAATTGTATATTCTATTTAATTTCATTGTGGTTGGAAGTAAAATTCACATTTGATAATAAAGAAATACCAGTTTAGGAAAGCTTGAAACTCACTCCCATTCTTCTCTTGTGTTTTTAAGTTCTCTCTCTAAATTTCCATTCAACTTGCTCAGTTTCTCATCATTTGGTATCGAAACCCATGTTAATGCTCTTGGTCATTCTCTAAATTTTTCATGGCAACTCGTGGAGGTAGAGAAAATCGTAGCAACCAATCAAGGAGGAATGAAGAGTTGATGAACTTCAAGCACTTCGAAGGCAAGTCGAAAAACTAACTTTGCCTAATAAACACCAAGAGCCTTGTCATAGGCATGGTGGATCAAGTAGTGGATATTCTGGTGGTGAAACCGAGACAAATCTTTTCACTTACCAAGGAGGACATTCGCAAAAGATGTTTTGTTGTAATTTTGACATTGTAAAGATTGACCTATTGGAGTTCTAAGGTCGTCTTCAGCATGAAGAATTTCTTGAATAGCTTAGTGCCATTGAAAAGTTCTTTGATTATAAGGAGACGCCAAAAAATCAACGTGTGAAGCTTGTTGCTACTAGGCTTCGTGACTGTGCTTTGACATGGTGGGATAAAACTCAAGAAACGAGGTTTTGCAAAAGAAAACCATTGATTTCTTCTTGAGAGAAGATGAAATCTAGACTTAAAGAAAAATTCCTTCGGGTGGATTTCTCTCAAATGGCTTTCTCTCAATTTAACAACTTTCGCAAAATGCTAAAAGTGTAATGGAGTATACCGAAGACTTTTATAAACTCATGATCCATAACGATCTTCACAAAAATGAAGTTCATCTTGTAGTAAGGTTCTTTGGAGGATTACGGAACCTATTTGTGATGAGGTATAAATGCACCGATTATGGAAGCTCAATGATGCATACTAATTAGCATTAAAAGTGGAGGCTAGGCTTTCTCGTGGAGGCAAAAGGTTTGAGAATTGAAGTTCTTACCTTCCAAAAATAAATCTTTATGTGGAGGTGCTCCTTGAGAAGGTACAAATCTAGCACTTAGTTCTCGTGATGGAAATAATTTTGTTCATACCTAAAACTCCAATGCTTCTTTTAAGTGTGGCAAAGTTAGCCATCGGTTCCATGCTTGTCCCAAAAGGCAAGTGTAGAGTTGTGTCAACTTCATTGATGAAGTGGTCCGTGAGGACTATGATGACCTGAGGCAACCCCTATATGATGGATAAGAAGAGATTGAACAAGTGAAATTGAACTGGAAGAAGGAAAAAGCCTTGTGATCCAGAGGATTCTCTCCACTCTAAAGACCAAATTAGAGGAAGATTGGCTCCGTTCCAATATCTTTAAAACTCGGTGCAAGACTCTTGAAAAAGTATGCACCATTGTGATTAACGGAGGGAGTTGTGAGAATACTGTTTTGCAATACATGGTGGACAAACTCAAACTTCCAATCAAACCATATGCAAGGCTTTATCAGAGTGCATGGTTCATGAAAGAAAAAGAGGTAAAAGTTACTGAATATTGCCTAATTTTATTTTTTATTGGAAAAAAAATTATCAAGACTAGATATGTTGTGATGTGGTTTCTATGGATGTATGCTGTATACTCCGAGGGAGATCATGACATTATGATAGAAGGGCCATACACAACAGTTGTATGAATACCTATACTTTTAGGATGGGAAAAGTCAAGGTTATTTTTTTATCATGTTGGGAAGAAAAATCTCTTAAATCACCGTGGGAAGAGGGTAGTGATTTTCTTTCCATGCCAAAGTTTGTAAAAGAAAGTGAAGAAAACAAGATTGTTTACCTACTAGTGGCCAAGGAAAGAGAAAAGGCTATCGAAGCTCCATGTGAGCTAGACCCATTTTTGAAAGAATTTGGTGACATTACACTTGAAAAGCTTCCAAACGGGCTTCCCCCATTAAGGGATATGCAACATCAAATTAAACTCATTCTCGGGTCAATTCTTCTAAAAAAAGGCTCACTATCAAGTGGGCCTGAAAGAGTAGGAGCAGTTGAATCGACAAGTGGTTGACTAGTTGAAAAAGTGTTATATCTTGGAAAGCATAAGTCCATGTGCGGTTCTGGCTTTGTGAACTCCAAAGAAAGATGAATCATGGAAGATGTGCATTGATAGTCGTGCTATCATCCATATTACAATCGGATATTGATTTTCCATTCCATGGATCGATAATATGTTCGATATGCTTGTAGGTGCAAAAGTGTGTTTTAAGATTGATCTCAGAAGTAGTTATCACTAAATTTGAGTCAATGTGGGAGATGAGTGGAAGATCACTTCCAAAACAAAGGAAGGCTCGTATGAGTGGCTTATATTGCCATTTAGTCTCACTAATGCGCCAAGCACCTTCATGAGAATAATGAATCAAGTCCTCCATCCTTTTGTCGGTAAATTTATTGTTGTATATTTTAATGATATTCTTGTTTATAGTCGTGACAAAGATGAGCATATTGAACAATTGAGGGCTGTTTTTACCAATTTGAGAGGTGAAACATTATATGTAAACCTCAAGAGGTGCTCTTTTATGACCAATAGCTTAGCTTCCTAGGCTTTATTCTAACTTCTACAGGGACTCATTTTGATCAAGATAAAGTCAAAGCTGTCCGAGAATGATCCTCGTTGCGAAGCTTACACGAGCTATGAAGTTTTTATGGATTGGCTTCATTCTATTGCCCATTCATTAAAATTTTTAACACCATCACAACCTTTATGACAAAATGCATGAAGAAGGTTGATTTTAAATGGACTAAGGAGGCTAAGGAGACCTTGTAACTTACCAAGGACAAATTATCCAATGCTACCATCCTTATCTGACTAGATTTTGAAAAGATGTTTACTGTTGATTGTTATTCTTCTCATATAGATATAAGTGGAATTCTTAGTCAAGAAGGCTATCCCATTGCTTTCTTTAGTAAAAAGAAAAGGTATTCCACTTATGATGTGGAGTTCTACACAGTCATTCAAGCTTTGCAAACTTGATGTCCTTATTTAATTCAAATGGAATTTATCTTAAACTTGAACAATGAAGCACTTAAGCACATCAACCAACAAGGTAACTTGAATTGATGACATGCCAAGTGGGTTTCTTTCTTACAAGAGTACACATTTTCCTAAAATACAAATGTAGGAGCTCTAATAAAGTGGCTAATGCCTTTAGTAGGTGTGTGACCCTTCTTAATTCCATGCACATTCAACTTGATGGCTTTGGAGCAAACAAAGACATGTATGATGGTGATGAAGACTTTAGGTAAAATTAGGAAATTTTGCCAAAATGGGTCCCACAATGATTATTCTTTGCAAGGAAATTTTCTCTTCAAAGGAAGTTGCTTATGTATTCCGAAGTGCTATGAAGCACGGATACCAACATAGGAGACAGATACGATACAACACCGACATGCCGACACACTATTTTATAAAAATCAAGGATATGACACATTAAGGATACAAAAACTAAAATTACGTTTTATAATTTTTTTAAATGATAAATACTATTATTTTATACTTAATTTGTGAGTTATCACCTTCATTTGTGATGAAAAAAATTAAATTGTTACTCTACCAAAAATTAGTTGTATTATCGCCTTCATTGCTCATTCACTTCTGTATTCGTCTCATCTTTATCGAGTCTTGATTTTATATTCAATGAAAATTTGGCCAAAAAAAAAAGCGTCGCCTAACACGAAAGAAGAAATCTCTCTTGACTAATATTCTTGGGGAGTGGGGACTATTAATAGAAATAAAAGAGAGAGGTATTACTTTAAATTTTTAAAATTAGAAAATGGCCCATACTTTTTTAAATTTATAAAATGGCTCACAATTTTTTAAAAATTGTCAAATTACTCAAATTGTCCAAAATGTGTCCAAAACGTGTTGAAACATGTCCAGAGCGTGCCCAAAACATGTCAAGATGTATCCAGAGTGTGTTTGAAATGTGTCGGACAAAAAAAATAAATTAACATGTATTAAAGTGTGCCCGACATATGTTCGAATTTGTCCGGGACATGTTGATGTCTGATGTGTTGAACATTGACACTTTGAACTCGAACACTGATACTTTGAGTCCGAAAGAGTGTCCGTACTTCCTAGTCCAAGTGTCCTTTTAGGGAATATCTTATTAAAGAATTGCATGTAGGAGGTTTAGAAAGGCACTGTGGAAGAGATAATACTGTCTTACTGATTAGAAAAAAATTTTTTGAACGAACCATTTTTCAAGACGTGATTCACTTTATAAAAAAAGTGTTGGATATGTCAAACATGCAAGGGCCAAATGCAAAGCACTGGTGCTTACACACTTCTATTATCCTGGAGGCCCATGGAAGGATATTAGCTTGGATTTCAAGGTTGGATGACTTAGTGCTCAAAGGGTAATGATTCCATCTTTGTGATTGTCAATCACTTTTTTAAGGTGGTTCATTTTATTCATTTCAATAAGACTATAGATGCTCAAATAAAGATTCGTTTAACAAGATGTCTTTATTTTAATGAAGTTGTGAAACTTCATTGTCTTCCCAAGACCATTATCTCGGATAAGGATATCAAGTTTCTTAATCACTTTTGGAGATGTTTATGAAAGAAGATCGATACAAGTTTGTATTATAATAGTGCTTATCATCCTCAAACAGATAGGTGAACTAAAGTGATAAATCTAACTTTGAAAAATTTACTTCGAGCATTATCTTCTAAATGATCCAAACATTGAGATTTGGCTCTTCTGCAAGAGGGGTTTTCTCATAATTACACGGTTAATCGCTCCATTGGAATGAGTTGATTTGAAGTGCTATATGGTAAGTCATCACTTTATTATTTAGATCTTGCTCCTATTCTGAATCGCTATTTGTCTAAAAGGGTTGAAGACTTTGTATCATCCATGGCCAAAATTCATTATAAGCTATGAAAGAAGCTCGAAGAGAGTAACGTAAGATATGAAAAGGCGACCAATGTTCATCGACGAGTTTTAATTTTCAAAGAAGAAAATCTTGTGTGGGCCTTTTGGAAGAAAGAGCAATTGCCCTCAGGTACTTACAACAAACTCAAGAAAAAGAAGGTTGTTCATTGCCAATTCTTAAGAAAATTGATAACAATGCTTTTGAGATTGAACTTCCTCCATACATCAGCACACATTTAACTTTTAAAGTGCAAGATTTAACCTGATATTATGGTGACGTGGATGTAAACTCATGGATGATTTCCTTCTCACCTGGGGAAGATGATGCAGTTCACGGCCTATTAGTGAAATAGCCTACTTAAAGTATAAGGCCCACCTACACTTGCCCACTAAAGAGATATTTTGATGATATTTACTTATTAGTTAGTTGATAATATTTTAGGTGGGAGGACATCTTAATTAATTTTTATCTTTTAGGTGTTAGATTTGTCTTAATCAATTTGGTTGGAAAGATGGTTGAAAAATATTACTTTATGGGTATGTTAGACTTTAATTTTGATAGTTGTTAGATAAATTTTATCTTTTATTTAATCTCATTGAGATTGGAAGTAAAATTCAGATTTGAGAGTAAAGAAATACAAATTTAGTGAAGTTTGAAGCTCATTCCCTTTATTCTCTTGTTATGTTTGTAAGCTTTCTCCATCTAAATTTCTATTCCTTGTGCTCGGTTCCTCATCAACTGTGCAACTTTGTTTTTAAAAAGAGTGAAGTAACTCTTATGGTTTTGGCTCATCTATGGTATGGTTCTTCTTCCTTAAAGGGTGTTCTATGGAACAACAACAAATTTGCTTTATTTTGACATCAAGGTTATGTGTTCAAGTCACAAAACAATTTCTTTGCAACGAATAGGTAAGGATCCATACATTTGACCATATTCATGGCCTATGGCTTCTCACATATTAGGCCACCCCTTTTTCCTCTTCCTGGAAGTTCAATTTCCAATAGGCTGCTGTATTATATCTCAAAATGTTGATGGACTTGTTAGTGAATGAGCAATTGAGTGGAGAAATCACTTTTAGGAGCAATTAGAGAAAGTGGAAGGAGAATCTCTTTGTCTATCTTCTAAAAAGACTGTGTGGGGCTTCTAATGAACACAGGAGGATTCAAAATTAGGCTTGATAATTTTTTTCTCCAACAAAGGATACCTCAGTATTGGGGCCATAAACCTTATTTCCCAGTGAACAGAAGCTTTTTGTCAAGGAGAAAACAGCTAACCATATGCTTCTGCACCTCTGTGGGGTATGGATTCTCTGGCTTTCTGCATATGCTTCACCTGACTTTGTTTGGGGTTGCAACAAATTATGTGGAATGGAGCTTATTGCATGGAAAGGATCCTGTCTTACATCCTAGCGAAAGGAGGTTTGAGATGGTATCCTTCAGCCATTTCATGGATAACTGGGAAGAGCAAGAAAGGAGTTGTAAAGGGAGTGGACGCAGTAAGCAAAGATCAAAGAATAGTATCTCCATTACTTTGATTTACGAAAAACTGAAGGATCCAATATCGCTAGCACACTTACAGATGATGCGATTTTATTATTAGTTTGGTTTTCTTTAAATACTATGGTGTACATGCGTGAAACCTATTGGTGTCTTTGAATCGTCCTTCTTCTTTCCCCAAGAAGAAAACTTCACAACACAAAAAGGTTTGAAGATTACTGGATCGACATGGGTATATGATATTATAACGTGGGGACAAGTGACACAAAATAGTCCACTGAATTCATTATTAATCAAATAAGAATACATGAGAAGATGCATCTGTGTTGACAAAGAATCCTGAGGAAAGCATTCATTGAATTGGCAATTTGGCATCAATTAGAAACAACAAAGTCTCAATTTCTCTGAGGATAGTTTCTTGATCCAACAAAAAGGTGGAAAAAGATCATGTAGATGGCCCTTGTAAGGAAGCATTCTTCCTTTTGTTGTTTTATGTTGTCATTCTCATTTCTTTTTCTTTGGTTGTAATTAAGCTTAGAATTTTCATTGGATTTTTTTTCAGTTTTTTTTTTTTTTTTTTTATGAATGGGAAAAAAATAGTGGGTTTTGATTAAAATTTTAGCACATTTTACTGGAAAGTATTTTGATTAGGTGAAACTGGGATGAAGGGGGTCATGTGTTCCTACACTGAATAAAAAAATAGTGTATTTTAGAACATTGTCCTAGTTTTTTATAGTGATATTAACTGTGCTACTACTTGATGATACCATACCGCCATTGAGATTGTTCCTTCTAACCTACTGCGAGAGGAATGGATTAATATTGTCATTTTGCAAGTTAATGCATTGCTTATTTTTAATCCTTCAGGGATGTTGCTAATAGGCATCACGATTGTGACTTTCCCTCTATTGGTCATGTGATAATCAGTGCCATCCCTTGTACCCTGGTTGCAGGCTTGATTGTTTTAATGCAAGATGTTGGATAACTAATACAGATGTACAGCTGAATGACCTTGCCTCTGACAAGGAGGTTGAGGAAGACTTGCTATCTTCTGCTTCTAATTGTCCTAGCTCTACTACTCATCTCAAATCTGACATTCTTGAGGCGGAGCCTTTGAATTTATTCATCGAAGGAAATTATGTAGATAATCTATTGACAACATTACCCGTATGTGTTCTATCAAGTGATTATTTTTTCTTGGATGACATCAATTTTCTTTTAGATTCCTATCTAAATGTTTGCTTATAATGATATATCTCACTTTTTAGGTCTTGTCCGAGGAGGAACAGAGTACCCTTGCTGCTACTCCAGCTCATCCAGCTGGATTGTTTGGTAAGTGATGTTTGCTTTCTGACCCAATTTCAGTGGTTCCGCCAGTGAAGATATTTAAGAGTATACATAAAGCCTAGTATCATGCTAAATTATGTGCATGATTTCTCTCTTGAGGCTGTGGTTTGTCTTCTTCTGTTGTGTGATCCATGCACTACTAGAAATCAAAAGATGTTTTCTACTGCTAAGTTCAGCTTTATTTTGATTTTGGGTTTTGCGCCTTGGGATGTTAACACTGATTTGAAAACCTTGCCTGGTGAACTGTTGGCAGTGCTTTTTAATTTACATTGATGTATTTATACATGCTGTCTCCCTTTTGTGTGAATTTAATTACAGGGGTAGGTACTAGTTTCCCACATTATACTGAGGCAATTCGTCGAGTTCTGTACTTGTTTTTTCAGCAAAGTGTAGACATTACAGCACTTGTACAGCTATGACATTTTTTTAATGTTTATTAACCTGAGTGATGAACACTTTTCAGCTCTATATGCAAGTTGCTTAGTTGGGAATCTGGTGGAACAGCTCTGGAAATTTGCCTGGCCTGTTGCTATTGCATTGATTCACCCAAGTCTTTTACCTGTGGCAGTTATGAGTTTCTTCACCAAGGTTAAAATGCCCTTCAATATGAATTACTCATGTAATAAAAGGAAGTAGTGTTTATCTTCAATAACAACCTTCATTGCTAACAGCTTGTTGTGGTTCTTGGGGGGCCATTGATTGGAAAACTTATGGATCATTTTCCCAGAGTACCTGCTTATAATTGTTTGAATTTTGTCCAGGTAATATTTTGATTATTGTTAGAGATCCAATTAAGATTCTGCATCTCTGTCAATTTCTGAACATGCTAATTGTTTCAGACAGCTGCTCAGTTGTCATCTGTAGCTACAATAATCCATGCCCATACAGTAACTTCTGCTTCCATCTCATCTGTTCTTCCCCGTCCCTGGTTTGTCATTCTTGTATTGGCGGGTGCTGTTGAGCGGCTATCTGGACTAGCTTTGGGTGTTGCCATGGAGCGCGACTGGGTAGTGCTGGTAATTTCCCTTTCATGTTGGTATCAGTAATGCTAGTATCAATTTTCTGGTTCTTTTGTAGTAAGCCTTGAAAATCTTACTGTTCCGTTATCTTCAGTTGGCAGGAACCAATCGGCCTATTGCCCTTGCACAAGCAAATGCTGTTCTCAGCCGAATTGATCTCCTCTGTGAGGTAACAATATTAGCTGACAAAGTTCTTCTTGGCATCATCTCAGTCAATGTCTTCTGAGTAGATAGTCCAAGAATGCTACTTCTGGTTGTTAGCTGTATACTTTATTTATGAACCTAATAATGGCAATTTTATGTTCTTTCAATTTTGAAATGATAGATTTGTTTAAAGAAAATCTTGCAGTTAGGATCTAATATATGGATGGCAGATTATTGGTGCATCATTGTTTGGTCTTCTTCTTTCCAAATATGACCCAGTGACCTGCCTAAAACTTGCTGCTGGTTTGATGATATGGGCGTTGCCCATTGTGGTAATCCATCTTCTGTTTGATTATTCTTATTGTTTGGTTCCGTCTGTTTATCATTTGCTGATTTTTACTTCATGTCTTAGGTTATCCTTAATTGTCTAATCAACACACTTTCTGCTGGGGTTCTCGACCGTGCTAAATGTCCACTGACCACTTCTGAGAATTCTACTGGAACAGCTTATTCGGCTGCTGAGAATTTAGGTCAGAACTTTAATCCTACAACAATATTTTGAGCAGTCACTTTACTTTTTGAATGAATGTCGTAGAAGAGTATTTCTTTCACACTGCATCAACTGAATTTTTTCTTTATAAACTCCATCAATGTAGGTGTTGATGCTATCAGGCGTGGATGGCTTGAATATCTGCAGCAGCCTGTTCTTCCTGCCAGTATAGCTTATGTGCTCCTCTATTTCAATATTGTTCTAACTCCCGGCAGTTTGATGACAGCATTTTTAACACAGCATGGTATGCTTTTTTTTTTTTTTTTTCCGTCTTGTGTATTTCTTCAAGAAATACCAGTTCTGTGTCATTCATGAAAATTTCAACAGGTCTAAATCCCTCCATCATTGGCAGTTTTGGTGGTCTTTGTGCTTTCATGGGTGTTGCAGCGACTTTCTTGTCTGCTATGCTGGTCAAGCAGCTAGGAATTTTAAAGGTTGCCTCTCTCTCTCTCTCTATATATATATATATATTTGTAGAACTCATATCATGGTTTAGTTCTTATGGATTCTTGTTGTAGGCTGGAGCAGCAGGATTGATTTTTCATGCGTCTCTTCTTACTATGGCCGTTGTTGTGTATTGGAGTGGCTCACTTTATAGGCAAAAACCCCTCCTCCTCTTCTTGTGTTTAATTGTAAGAATAACTTTCTCAATTCTGATTTAAATGAGCATATTTGTAGAGCAATGATGAAAATATCGCCAATATGTATCGATATTAGGCCCTCCTGATACCGATATTTTCCACTAGTGTGACAATATTGTGATATATCGAGTGATCAGTTTTATTAACTTACGATTCTCATAATTTTTTCCTTACAATATATTTAATATCAATTCATATTATCCGATATGTCCAATGCTACTATAGCCGTGACCGATACCAATATTAATACCAATATTTTTGCTTATATTTTAGTGGCAATTATTGTCGGAGCTTATTAATCGGATTTGACATGATTTTCTGTGAGGCTTGCTATTGATCTGGCATAACTTTGAGGGTCTCTGGCTGTATTTATGAACTGTCCTTATCTTTCTTTTCTTTCCTTGTTTCATTTTGATAAAATGCTCAAATTTGCAGGTATTTTCAAGGTTGGGACACATGTCATATGATGTGGTAGGCCAACAGATTCTTCAAACTGGGATCCCGTCCTCCAAAGCAAATCTCATCGGGACGACAGAGATTTCTGTGGCTAGTTTGGCTGAGTTTGTGATGTTGGGCGTAGCGATAATTGCAAACAATGCTTCTCATTTCGGATTCTTGGCAATGCTGTCACTTGTTTCCGTAGTCGGTGCAGCATTTGTCTTCTGCTGGTGGCTGTTGAATCCGACTGATGAACAAAGAAGGCTTTTCTCTTTGGACCGCCATTATTGAATTCAGGTTAGTATTTTACAGTGACTATAATCTTATAAAATGAAGCCATAGTTGTTCTTGCCTCACCCATCTGTTTCTTGCATGCTTTGACATGGAGTGCCGTTTTCATGGAGGAAATCTTCCACTTTTTGTTTCATTTTCGGACTCACTTGATGGCCTAACTAGGGTTGTATATACAAATCAACTTTCGTCGTTCCAATCCAATTAATTTAATGCAATATCCATTGAGATCAAAACTAATTTTAAATCATTTTTATTACTTTACTCTAACTTACTTATGTCCACCTCTTCTTTTCTTTCTTCCAATCGCTGCTAATTTACTTTTTCTCACATATGTTTCATTTGTCCTATGTTTTAAGTGTTTGAACCATTTTAGAAGTCATTCTCTCATCTCATCTTTTATAGCTGCAATATTTACACATTTGAGAATATTATCATCAATTATCTTATTTCTTAGTGTGACTCAACGTATCAGTTTCAACGTCTTCATCTCTTCCACGCTTACTTTTTGTAGATATTATTTGATTATAAATCATTTTGATCTATAAAGTATAAGTAGAAAGAGAAGATTCCGGCTATTCTATATGAAGGCAGTATAAGGTAATGTAACTTACGAGTTCCTTTCTCGCATTATTATCTTATTTTATCTTCGGTTTCTCTCTCGGCTCCCCAGATTTTTCTCATCATTCTTGGGGTTTGTTGCCCTGCAGATCATGTAGATAAAGCTAGACGTCGTAAATGAACAAAACACCCACAAATGTCTTCTCCATACACTGCCAATACATTTTAGAGAAGCCAATCAAGCACCTCCTCAACACTAAAGAATCTCCATTTTTGGCTCGGTGGGGTCCTGCAGATGTCGGGCATGCCCTGTTCTAGTAGGAAAGGATGATGAAAATTTGTCAGTCCCTTCTATTTCATTCTCTCAAAGTTGAAGTACCCGCTCGGTTTTTCATTCCGAGTATAGCGGGATGACATTATTGCTTGCTCGGTAATGTTAGGAGTCCAACTGAGGCAGACATCTAAATACATGTGTAACGTTTTTGATCTCATCATTTTCCCACTTTGATGATCAATTTATTTATGAATTTTTGTTGAATTTTAACCTTTCTTATTGCATTTTTGTATGACCTATGTTCTTATTATGGTTGCTGAAAATATAGATATGATATTATCATAGATGAATATGTATTGTTTGTGTTGCAAGTATAAGTCCAAGATGAGAGCCCAATCCCAAAAGACCGGTCTGATAGGAAGAATAGTTCTTTAGGCTTATAAGATAATCATTGTGGAGTTGGCTCTTCGATATAGGACTTATAACGGTTTGATTTGTTAGGGGATAAATGTTACTTTCTGGAATAGGATGGGAATATCACTACGGTGACCAAAAAGGGTGGGGGCGGCGGGCGCAGTGGCATGGGACATGTGGGGGTCTGACTGGCTAATGTCGATGGGTTGCCGAAGGGTGTCTGCATCAGTGCTAGGTCTCCTCAAAGGTGGGCCAACGCCGGTGGGGGGTCATCATAGGCCCGAAGGTAGCATTAGGGCTGATAACTAATATTTTTATTTATATGATAATAAGTAAACCTTATTTGCATTGGGTTGGTTGTCCTTACTTATTTGATAATATATATTCTCATGTAGTATTTATTTTCTGGTTGTTATTTTATAATCAAATTGAAACTGTGTAAAGATAAATATTGTTGGTGATATTTATTCCAATCTAATTTCTTTTGATTGAAAAATATTTATCAAATAAAAAAATTAATAAATATCTTTATGGAAAATATATTTTTTATTTCTGTCATATAAATATTTTTTTAAAAAAAAATTTATCATAAGATTTCTAAATATTTGACTGCATAACAAATTATAAAATATCATAATTAAAAACTGATCAATAATATTGGATGTTTATAGTTATTAATTATGATAATATTTTACGTCCCAATGAGTTATTTTTTATACGGAGTATCATCTGTATGATTACTAAACGGTATGTTTTATTAGTTATTGATGTAATATGCTAATTAGTAGTTATTTTTTTAATAAGTTTGATATTTGATGAAAAAAGATAATTAAATAATTTAAAAATATTTTTTTATCATATAAATGACAAAAATATCTATCATATATACATATAAATGATCAATTTTTTTAGATAAATATAGAAAAGTATTAAGTTTGAGAGATCAAGGCTTTTATAATATCTCTTATTTTCTAATATAAGATGTAAGTTAAGAGAAAAAAAAAATACTAACATACCATTATACAAGAAAATTGTAACTCTTATTAAAAAAATAATATCAATTTCTGGTTATTCAATGAAAAACATTTTGTATGATTTTTAAGTATATTGTTAATTTTTTATTTCTGTAAAATTGGTGCAATCTATTGGGACTATATGTAAAAATGGAGTAATATTATTTATTTTATTTATAATTATTTTACAATATATATATATTTTATATAAAAGCTCCATTGAAATTAAAAAAATAATAAAAAAATAAAATAGGTCATATATATATATATATATATATATATAATGCGTCTCTAAATCCGAATTTCGAACAGATTGTGACTGATCTGGTTTCGGCTCCGTTTACTGAGTTTGGATCTTGCACACCACTAAAAAGAACAGGAGGTCGGTATGTCGGCGGAAAGTTGAGGATTATAAATTAATGGAAGAAGTAGCATTATTATTTTAAATATTTTTTTTGTTGATTTAATTTATTCTTTTTCTAAAAATATAAAATCAAATTACTTCAAACTGCAATGGCCAATGGCTGAAAACGGCAATCTCAGGGGGCCCATTTAGAGTCTAGTTCGATGTGGGCTTTCCAGTGAGAATATGGGCCTGTTAGCCCAGTAACGAGTTTCTTCAACAGAAAAAATAAAAAGACAAAGGAAAAACAGAAATGCTCAATCGAAGTCCACTTCCTTCCTCCCACGTCTCCTACTCGATTCGCAGTTTCAGGTTTCAGGTAAGAGCTCTTTGTATTGTTTGAGTTATCGATTTCCTCAAGCTTTATATGTATTGCCTTTGTCGTTTAGGGATACTTACTAAAATCGATACAATCTCTCTCGTATCTGATCTTTGGTAGTAGGGTTTTTTAATATGCGACGTTTTTGTTGTAATTTAAATTGTTTTCGAGAAATTTCATGAGATTTAAATTTAGGTTGTGAAGAATGAAAATTTTGATTGTGCAGGATCTTTGTCAGTCTCTCACAAACTCCTTGTTAGCTTTGTTCTTTTTCACTCTGGAATCAACGATCTTCTGAGGCGGGCCCATGGTTCTCGGTCATGTAATAATTTATTGTGCTTACTTCTGTGGAATGCTTTATGAATAATTTAACTTTTGTTTGATATGTTGAATGATGTGGAAATATATTTAACTGTAATTATCTAATATTAGGTATGCTGTCTCAGTTAGCTTTTACCTTTTGAACGATAGAAGATCTTCAGTCGATGGGTAATAAACGAAGAGAAGAGAGAAAAAAACTAGTAATCCCTATCTTTTCCAAGTTCTAACCCAGCAAAATCAAATATGTATATTTTCCGGGAAGTGCAAATCGGCACAATTTTTTGCCACGAGAAGGCAAAATGGTACACAAGCCAATGGAAGTATTGAAGTTGCGATTTGTCCTCAAGTTGGGGTAGCTGTAATGAAACTCACGAGAAATCCTAATTCATCAATTTTGATCCAACCCAATCAATAATATCAATCCCTAGACTCCAAAATCGCTGATTGCTTCTGTCAAAGATCTTCTTTTGTTTTTAGGAACCAGAAGGCAAGTGACATTAACTAGGTGTAGCATCAGAACAATGATTATATTCAGAGAAAGAAAACTTAATATTGTGACTCACCAGAAAAGGCGACATCAGGCTTAGCAGTGGCTTCCCATTGTTAAAACATAACAATTTGGACGAGAAATGGTTGTTGCTGATCAGTTTGATGCCTCTGCCTTTGTCATTTGCCGAGGCCATTGCACAAGTCACCACAGAATGAAAAATTCTTCAGCAAATAGTACAACCCTCCCCCGTAAAAACAGACTTTATTGAGCAAAAATTATGTTTGCTTATGTGAAATTCTCAGGTGTGTATTTTTCCTAATTGATATTCCTGTGTTTTTTGGTGTGTTCCTGTATCTGTGCTGTTATATGTAACTCTGTTTAATCTTTGTTTTATTGCCTTTGTGCGCAAACAAAGAAATCTGCTTACCCACATACCTATTTTATTCAACACTTCTTTAGTGGAACATTGCATTTGTTTCACTATTCATTTCTTTCTTTTCTTCTGGCTTTTTCAAGCTAAATCCTTCTCAATCATGTGCAATGTTTTCAATGTCTTTTAATTTTGTGAGACAATGTATGCTCCTTTTGATCCTGCAGCATCTATGCAATGCAGGGTAAGATGATTTATACCTGACCTTCCTGAACCACATGATGTGGGAGCCTTGTGTACCGAGTTGCCTCTTTTTGTATGTATTTCCGGTGAAAGAAATTGAAGGATGTGCTTCATTGCTATTTCAGTAGGATTTACACGTAGTTTTTGACTCTGGAAGTGTAATTTGATCTAGTTGAGGTATATTAAAATCTTTTGCTTTTGCCTATCTGTATTCTGTTTCTTTCTTCAATGGATTCGTGCGGGTAAATGTTGTCTTTGCTTTGCTTTGGATACTTCCATTCTATCCTGATAAATTGGGTGATACTTCTGAAAATTGCTGGATTCCAACTCCTTAATTCCTCTCTTCCAACTACATGTTTTCTTCCTATGGAATTGGTTATACCTTGTCACCCCCTCAGTGAGAAATAATCAAAGGAAAACAAAGATATTTGGTCTTCGTCAATTGATGCAGTCCAATAGACTGTTCTATTCTTTCATTCCTGAATCATCCCTTACTGGATGGCTACTGCAGAATTAAAAGATTTGTAAAGAGTGATGGCAGAAGGAGATGAAGACTTGCCAAGGGATGCAAAGATTGTGAAGTCATTGTTGAAATCAATGGGCGTTGAGGAATATGAGCCTCGTGTTGTGAACCAATTCCTTGAACTTTGGTATCGATATGTGGT
The DNA here is from genome assembly GCA_033239525.1 of Nepenthes gracilis. Lineage (NCBI taxonomy): Eukaryota > Viridiplantae > Streptophyta > Magnoliopsida > Caryophyllales > Nepenthaceae > Nepenthes > Nepenthes gracilis. The sequence goes on from BSYO01000007.1 coordinate 19,286,635, forward strand.
CGATGTATTGACAGATGCACAAGTCTACTCAGAGCATGCTGGCAAGACTGCAATTGATTGTGATGATGTCAAGCTAGCAATCCAATCAAAAGTTAATTTTAGCTTCTCACAACCGCCACCTCGGGAGGTGATTTCACAACAACTTCTCTACTTTGGCATTATACTGCTACATTCCTCTTCATGCTGAGTTTAAACGTATTTGCCAGTGTTTCTTTGTAGCTAGTTGTTGCCATCAGTTGATTCACTTGATATGAGGTGTATATTTGAGTTTCATGTTAGTTCCTGAAGTTGAATGTTAATGATCTGCAATTAGCTTTTAGTCTTATGCTCTATCAAAAAGCAAATTCACTTAAGAGCTTTGTAGCAGAATTATGACTGGAAATTTGCTATTTCTATTGTTGATGAAAGAGAATGTCATTTGACTGGCCATTTCTTGGAGTCTGATTTCAGAAAACACTGGAGCAGATCATGCTATTTTGGATGCATAGTTATAGATAAGCTGGAAAGCACATATTTCTCGTAAACCATCCTTAAACGAGTCTCCATAGCTCCATATCTTGTGGTCCATTGGTATTCATTTTCTACAGCTTTTGAAACTATAAAATTTAGTGTCTAAATTGATTTACTTTTATAAGTATGAAAAAAAAATCCAAACCCGATACAACCTGACAAAAGACAACATAAATTGATTGGGTTTAGGGTTGGGTGAAACCTGAAATTGATAATCAGGTTGGGTTTGATATACTATGCCTCAATCTGAACCCAATGCTGACAAAATGATATGTAATTACTAATTTAAACCTAATATAAACTTCACCTCTATGTCTTTTTTTGTTTAACAAAATGTAGGTTTTAGTTTTAGAGTTAGACATGTTGGATGAGTTATTTGATGTTTGGAGAGCCATTTAGATCATAGTTGCCTTATGAATTTAATATTCACGATTTTCATTTTCTCATTTGATGATTGAATTTTTTTTTTTTTTTGAAGTTCTTTATGAAGTAAATTGTTCAATGGATTATAAACTGAATATTTATTGGTAAATTATATTGTTAATTTAATTGAATAAAAATAATACTAACATTGTCAAAATTTTAATTTAATCTTTAAAATATAAAAAGTAGTCTTGACTTGTTTTTTGGGGTTTAGGTATAATAAAAAAGTATTGCATTTTTTATCAAATGCAACCCACAATACTTGTATTGTGGGTTGTGTTTGAGTTATGAGTTAAAAGTATTAGGTTAGATTTGAGTTTTGCTTCCCATATCCAAATCCTATCTATTGTCATTCTTATATATTGCCCCTGTAATTGAAAATTCTTATCCTTGATGTGTGAAACAAGAACGATGGGCTTTCCTCCCCAAAGTGAGGGGAGCCTTTTCTCTTGACTCTTGGACTGTTGGATTGAGACAATCAAATGGCCTTTTTTGAAAATAATATAAATTATGGTTTTTGTTTTTCAAAATTTTCATAGACTGTTAAATTATGAAAATATTTATATTATAAAAAAATTATTAAAAATATAACTCTTACCATATTTTTTTTAATCCAGAAGTACATGGGAGAGCCCCCCCTGAATCATGTGAAGCTTGTAACTGCATGTGTTTTACATTAAGCTCTCTATATGAATATTTTGCACCGTTCTTTCGTGGGAATGATTTATCATCTTAATTTACTAGTCAAAACTTGGCGTGTGATAGTAAAAAATGAATTATGATAGCTTTTATCCTTGAAAGTTATTTTATGAAAACGAGTTCTATAATGAAAGTGAATTTATATAGCTAAACTTTTTCGGTATAACTCAAGACTTTATTGTTGTTGCAGTTTTCTCTGTATGAATTCTTTCCATTGTTTTTTCTTTTCCCTATCAGAACGTTGTAAACAATGTAATTTAACCACTCAAACACAGGTCCTACTGGAGTTGGCTCGAAATCGGAATAAAATCCCACTGCCAAAGACAATAGGAGCTGCGGGGATCCCACTCCCACCTGAAGAGGACACATTGATCAGGCCTAACTACCAGCTTTTGATACCGAAGAAGCAGTCAACTCAGCAGTTGGAGGAAACCGAAGAGGTGGAAGACACTGCTGCTCCAAACTCTTTCAAAGAACCAAGGAATGACCAGACACAGAACACTCCGCAACGAGTCTCCTTCCCTCTCGGGGCCAAGCGTCCCAAGTGAAGCCCTATGCAACCTGATTGAGGTAAGTTACTCTAACCGAAACTTCTTTAGAGGAACCATAAGTTAGCATTTAGCAATGGTGAAGTGCATTTGACTGTTAAGCTTCTTGCCATTAGAAAACACTAGGGATTTGTTTTGTGTGTGTAATTTATTCCTAGTGATGTTGAGGCTATGCTATCCCGGTTTGGGAGAGGCCTCGAAACTCATCAACATAATATTATGAGAAAATCACTATTTCATTCCATTCTTTCAATATACGATGAGGTAAATAATAGTACTATAATAATTGTAAAGTATAAGTTTTGATTTTCAAATTTAATCATAATTAATTAAGTTTAAAATAGTAAATTGAGGTCAAAGGAGTAAGAAAATTGAGTCAAATGTCAATTTTGGACTGGATTATTGTGAGTTAATGGATGTCTGACCGGCGCCTGCTGCGCGCCCATGCTTGGGATGGATAGAGAGGTTGTGCATGATGGACGCTTGATCGGAATTTGAGCGCGCTTTTAGGTATACTTGCATTTGATATACGCCTAAGGGAACACTCAAGTGCGCTTTCCAATGTGATCAGTGCTTAATGCTCGTTCGAGTGGTGCTCGTGCACCACTCTCTTTGGCTGTAACACCTAACGTGCGCCTGACATGCACACAGGCGCTAGTTTAGTATATATATCGCATCCAGTTGAATTTTGGTTATTTTTCTACTAGATTTTAGGGAGGAGAGAGAAGAAGAGGAGAAGAGAGAGAAAGAGAAGGAGAAGCTAAAGAAGGCTAATTCATGTGGATCAAAGTGAGATTTTGATGAGACTCAAATTAAGGCAAGTACATTCCAAGTTTTCCTTCCTTTGTTGCCAATTGTTTTTCATTCTATTGAATATTTATTGTCCCAAATACTCATTCATAACACATTTCGTAGCTAAAATGTTTACGATTCATATGTATGGACTTTCACTCTTACCTTTTACCATTTTTGTAAAAATCATATCTTTAGTTCATGTACATTAGTTTGACAAATCATTTTCTTGCAAATATGTTTGGGAATGTATTGATAATCTAGTTTAATACTTTGATATTATATAAATTTCATATATAATGCTCTTGCATGCTTAAACCATCAAGTATATTTTTGCATGTTTTGAAATTTCATCAATTTGTCCCTATATGCTTGACAATTGAAAGATAATACGAGAATCACAAAATTTTCTGTTTTTTTCTGCAATTTTTGTATAAATAGTTTTGCATATTTGTAAAATGTTTTGAAATTTCATCAATTTGTCCCTCCATGCTTTGACAATTGAAAAATAATATGGGAATTACAAAATTTTTTAATTTTCTCTGCAATTTTGGTATAAATAGTTTCACATGTTTGTAAAATTTCATAATATAGCTTTTTATGTTTTAAAATTTGCATATGTGAAATCCTGCTAAATTTTATGCTATTTATGAAAATTAATTGAAAGGATTATGTGAAAAATTCTATAATATGTTAAAGAATTAAGTTTATTTTTTTTGGGATGAGAAAATTCAAGAATTATGAGAAAATATGTAGAGTTTTTGCATGCTTAAATATCAAACTATTGTAATAAGTTTAGATGCAGTATATTATAGTATGTCTTAGTATATTATAGTGGTGATTGAGGTTCGAACATATCATCCACGGGTGAAAGTGGTATTTAGCCTCATTTATAAGATTATATGTATGATGGCCTATCTACGGATTTTGAATAATAGCGTAAAGCTTTTGATTGTATGAAAATAAATATAACTCGGATTTTGATTATTCGTTTATTTAGTTGGTACAATCATATTGGCCATTAGTCTTAAGAAAATTATATAATTGAGTATAGATTTTATGGCATAATTTGAATAAGAATATAAAAATAAAATTTAATAAGCTGTGTACATTTGTCGTAAAAATTTATAATATTTTATTGAATTTGATTAATTGTTCATTTTGGTATATTTTAATACAAATTATATATTAAATTATGTAAATTATATGTGTTACTGAATTTTCTATTCATTGCATATTTGTTTTTCACTAATGCCTTCATATTAAAGACTTAAAGCACTTGTAGGAAGATAAGGTTTTGATGAAGGAGTTGGTTGAAGAGATTTCAGAATAGGTTTTGGAAGAAATCAATTGTATTTTATTTCGGATAATTTAATTTTGTATTAACTTAATTATGGTATTGTAGTATAAATAATATTATTGGATTATGATTTATTATAATTATTTAAATACTCTAATTTTGATTCAGATATGATTTTTTATGTATGGTTTGATGTCATGGTTTGATTAGTATTCATAGTCATCTAATAATGTGCTATTTCGAGTTTTATAATTTAATTAAATATTATTTTTATTTTGATTAATGGATATATAGACATAAAGTTTAGGTCCACCGTTAACTAGATAATTATTAATGTCATAGATTTTATATTTTGACTTTTGGATTAAAATTTGACATTTTAAGATAAAAAATGTTATTGAGTGATTTTTTTTTAAATATTAGTATTTATTGAATATTTAACTTAATATTAAAAATTTAAAATAATTACTTATAAAATTTTTTATTTAATTTTTAAAAATCTCACCAATTAATTTTTTTAATAAAATAAATAAATAATGTATAGGGTGTAGGGACATTTTCAATCGGGCATAATTTGAAGTTTATGTATCCTAAAAGGAGAAAGAAGAAATTGAGCATTAATTCTTTAGCTTTTGAATGGTTGAGGTTTATTTTATAAGACACAAGGTTAAAATTAAATGCAAAGTTAAGATTTATTTTTAATATTAAAGGCTGGAATTTAAAATATATATATATACATATATTAGGTAATATTATAATTTATCTTCCGTAATTTTTTAAAATAATTATAATTATTAAATTAAATAAAACCTCGTGTTTAATAATATCATAATAAAATTCACATCTCAATTGATACAAGTTTAACTTACGGAGTGTAAAACAGTTATACGGTTTACAGAACGTAATGGAACTTTTATTGGAACTATTCCATTTTAATACAGATAATTAAAAATGATTAAATATTTTATAACAAGAAAATAATAATTAAAATTGATATAGTTTGAAAAAAAATTATTGTTGTTATTAGTGAATTGGCTAGCGATTATTTTTATTTTAAAGGTTATATAAAATAATATTTAAGAGTTAAAAAAAATATATTTATATAAAAGCATTTCTTGAAACATACAAAAAAATATAAAATATATTAATGTGTTTCTAAATCCAGATTGTCTAATGAATTAGGAGCTGTCTTATTCAGATGACCGATCGGATACGTCCGATTTTCGTTATTCTGAATTTGGATCTTATACATTATAACAAATAAATAAAAGGTAAAAGAAATACATGACTTACTAATCAATATATCATCTGATACTCAAATTAATAATCTTTATAATTGGTTACAAAATAGGAAGAAGAAAATATGTAGATATAAATGGATAGGGATTAAGTTTTTAACAGATAGTTGAGCTTTATGAGTGTGCTCGAAAGAATAAGCGGTTTTTAAGATGCTACACTCATTAAAATGAGTGGTTTTGAAAAGGTGCACTCGTATAGAATAGTAGCTTTGAGAGTGTTTCATACTTGTTTGTTCCGGCATTTGTCTGAATTTTTGTCTCTGTTCCCTTCTTTTGTGAGGGAGATGGTGTATTTATAGTGTGAGATACCAATTTGATAATCCATTGGACATTACGCTTCTATAATTATGAGAGGTGTTGTGCTTCTATAATATGAGAGGTATTATTCATGTAATTGTTACCTATATTTATTGGTTGGGTTATTATGATTTTCGATCGAATTGGTGTCATAATTGACTATAATAATTTATTGATTATTTATTAACACCTATTTATTGTTGGACGTTTTGGGTCACATCTCATGAGTCATCCGCACACCTTTTGGGTCTTGGGCTCACTAGGTGTTCTAACAGGCCGCCATCTGTTGGGCTTCCTTCCTCTTGTGCGTTGGGCTTTGCGCCAACCCATGGTATACCATACCCATCACATATATATTTATAAAGTTTTATACTTTATAAATATTAAAATTTATGGTGGGATAATTATTATTTTTAATTAAAGTGATCAATATTTTAAAATTATAATTAATTATAAAACCAATCAATCAAATTTAAATTTCAACTAAGTTCAATTCTAATAAAATTGAGATTAAAATTTTAGTTTGTAATGAGAACTTATGGATACACCCATAGTGGGTTGGTTCAAGAAAGAGGAACGCCCCATATCCACAAAGGCCCATATATACTTGAACGGTTAATACCAGTTGTTGATCGGCCGAAAGGTCAAGTAGACTGGTAAAACTTAATGACAGGATGAACAAATGACTCATAAAGATGGTCAACATTTCAGTTGACCGAAAGTGTCATAATAGGCCAGCCTAAGAGATAGCCTCACGTGGGTCAAGTCCAGTCTGGCTCACACTTTCGTCTTCGACTAGTAACGGTCTTCTCCCTTGATTTTGCAATATCTTATAAGGCAATCTCCATTGTAACGACCACTAGTAGATTCGGCGCACGTCGCATGAGGAAAGTGCTGATTCTCTTCCCGTCTGTAATAAACCCTAATGGTTATAAAACGCAGAATGAAAGCAATCTGCCGAAAGAGCTATTATTGCCATTAAAGCTCTGACGCCAAGAAAGGAAGCCATCTTAATAGAACGCAGGAATAAAGCCTTCCTGTCCAAGGAAGGCTGCCCAGCAGCCCGGCTATAATAGCCCATGGAGATCGCACTCCAAGGCTGGCATTCAATATGAGAAAAAGCACTCTTAATACTCACACACAGCCACCTACATCATCAAACTCTCTCTCTCTTTACTGCAAAGTTCTCGCGCTTTCAGTAAAGCATTCGCTCTTTGTCACCGTGTTCCCAGCAAACACGACATTAAGATCCAGCGCTCCTCACGAGCCCACGAAAGCCTCTCTCAACGAGAGCAACCCACCATCCTAAACACTTTCCTAGCATTCTCATTTTATTCATTTCTTCTACCTTCTTGATTTGAAGGCTGGTTACTGACTTGAACGACAGAGTATTTTCAGTGGGACAACCTCCCGCCGTTACCTGACCTCTCATTTATTATAGTGGTATGCAAGATCTAGACTCAGTGGATAAAGCCAAATCCAGACAATCAACTCGACCCGAATCTATTCGAAGTTTGGATCCATAGCGTATCATTGACGCCATCTATGGGAACGCTTACAAAAAGCCAACCACTTTTCTCCAATACTATTCTTAGCTTTACCCTCTGAGATAACGTCATCGGTCATAATGGTGAACACAAGAATAGAAGCTAGCGAGCTAGCCAGAGACGTGACCTCGTCTAACCAGGATCACGCTGCTAGTACCATGGTCAATGGGACGGTCAACTGGGTGTTTGCACATTTCTTCTAAAATCTGGTAGAACACATGCAGAACACGAACAAGATGCTCCAGATGCTCTGTTCCCGCCAGGAGCACATACAACAGAGGGCTTCGCCCACAACAATCCCTACTCTGACCTCCAGGAGAGGAGGTCAGAAGAAGAAGCCAACCAAGAAGTCCAGAAGGTCGGCCAGCACTCCAGCTGCGAAGGCCTCGCACGCTAAAAACCCCAAGGCTTGAAGAGCAATCGGGCAACCTGAATCTGGAAGAAAGTCCAGAACGAAGGAACCCACTCTTGGGTGGAGACCAAGACCCATGCTCAGGAAGGAGCCTCTCGGGTCATCAGATCCACTAGTTGCAGTAGCCAGCCAGCTACAGGCCACCCCAGAGAAAGAACAAAGTTGATAACTTATCTAAATTCCAAGGATCAGACAACACTACTCGGGTAGATCCAATACTGGAGAAGATCTGGAACTATGTATTCAAAGACGATAAACACGCGATAGACCTTGACCGATCTCCTTTCACGGTGAAAATCTTGAACCATCATATGCCGGCGAAGTTCAAGATGTCACCCCTTGATTCATATGATGGGAGCGCTAATCCTATGGATCACTTTGATCATTTTTGCACCCATTTGAGTCTACAAGGGTTGAAAGACACAGCGATATGCTGCTACTTCCCACTTACGTTGAAAGGAGATGCTCGCATATGGTTCTATCACTTCCCCTCAGATTTGATCGGGAGCTTCAGGAAGCTAATTGATTTCTTCTTGGCGCAATATGCCTCCGACCGTCGAGAAGAGAAGCAGCTTTGGCACCTCTCCCACATCAAGCAGAAGTAGGAGAGAATCCGTAGAAATTTTTGGATCGCTTCGTGGCGGAAGTCAGACGGATCTCCCACCTCTCCGCGCTGACATACGAGGATTTCTTTAGACACCTGGCGTACAAGAATCCGCAAACCTTTCAGGAGGTAGAGTCTATCACCAGGGTCTATGCGACAGCAGAGGAGGCCAATGAGGCTAAGCGTCCCTAGCGAATCAAATAGCCTTACTCTTTTTCGACTGAGGGAAAGAGGAAGTACAATAGTGGCGACCACTCTCGCAGAAAGCGCCACGAGACTAGACTACCAGAGCTTAAGGACTACGGGCCGATCAACTTGACACCCTGACTGACACGCATTCGAACGTCCTCATGTAGATTCGCGTGGAGAAGTTTCTTAAGTGGCCAAAACCACTTAAAAAAGCAGAGGGAGGAAATCCAGCCAAATAGTGTGATTTTCATTGATCTATAGGACACTCCACGGAGGATTACAAGGCTCTCCAGTGGGAGATTGAGAAGCTGATCTGAAAAGGATATCTCACTAGGTTCATCAAGAACCCTGGCCAGAGCTTTAGCACTACAGGCGGCGAAGGATCAGAGCCTTCCCCTCTACGAAATCGGGTCGCAGTAGGAGTGGTCAACATGATCATTACTCGGCTGGCTAAGATTTCGGCGGACCACAAGGAACAGCAAATTGGGAGGAAGAAATAGCGCACTAAAAACAATGTCATTAGCTTTGGCGATAGTGACTTGGAACATGTAATCTCCCCCCATGTAGATTCCCTTATTGTATCCGCGCTCTTTTCCGGACGATAGTATCGACTACCAACTAAAACGAGTATTTATTGATAATAGAAGTTTACGCGATTTGCTTTATCTTAACGCGTTCTTTAAACTTAGTTTAAAAAAGAGTAAGTTAAAACCTGCCGAAAGCCCGCTGTACGGCCTTGACAACGAACTAGTGTCCATCCAAGGGACGATCCTATTGAAGGTTACTCTGGGCACATCCCAAGAACGGCGAGTCGAATACTCTCTTTTTTGGTGGTTGACCTACTCTCCGTCAACAACGCCATACTAAGCCGTCAATGCCTAACAGCGTTTGGAGCCATCACTTTGATACCCCACCTCAAGATAAAATTTCCAACAGTATATGGTGTAGGCAAAGTGTTGGGTGACTAAGTCACTAGGCGGACATGTTACATGTCCCAAATCACCTTGAGTGGCAGCACCAAGTCGGCAAGAAAACTCGACCATTGAGATGAAGTAGCTCTATAATAAGCGCAGTCTGGCGAGGCAACCGATTTAATCCCACCAAACCCGGATGACCTGAAAAGATATGTACAGATCGGCGGCTCACTCGTCGAGACACTGCGCGACGCGTTGATCACGTTCTTACGACAAAATGCTGACGTCTTTGTGTAGACTCCTGTTGACATGCCAGAGATTTCTGCCGGAGTAATGATCTACCAGTTGAGCCTCGATTTCAACCGCAAGCCCGTCAGGTTAAAGAAGAGAAACCACTCCATGGAGAAACTAATCACAATCAGGGAAGAGGTAAAGAAGTTGCTGGACGTTGGCTTCATCAGAGAAGTCCAATACCCGAATTGACTCTCCAGCGTCATCTCAGTAAGGAAAAGCAACAGGAAATGATGAGTGTGCATCGACTTTACCGACGTTGCCAAAGCCTGCCCAAAAGATAGCTTCTCTTTACCCAGGATCGACTTGCTGGTAGATTCCACATGCGGGAATGAGTTGCTGAGCTACATGGACACGTACTCGGGCTAAAACCAGAACCAAATGAGCCCCAAAGACGAAGAGCACGCCTCGTTCATGACGGACCAAAGCACTTATTGCTATAAGGTTATGCCATTTGATCTAAAGAACACAGGTGCCACTTACCAACGGCTCGTAAACAAGATGTTTGAAAAGCAGATCGGCCGTAATATGGAGGCGTACGTCGATGACATGCTCGTCAAGAACAAGACCACCCACGATCATATCCGCGATCTGATTGAATCCTTCGAGGTGCTCCGTGCACACCAAATGAAGTTAAATTCAACTAAGTGCGTCTTTGGAGTATCCTCAGAAAAGTTTCTGGGTTTCATTGTCTCTTAACGAGGGATCAAGGCAAACCAAGAGAAGATTAAGACCCTCACAGATAAAACTCTGTCGTGAAGTGGCAAAGATATTCAACGGCTAACCAGAAGATTGACGGTCTTGTCCCGCTTCTTAGCTAACTCGGGGGACAAGTATCAGCCTTTCTTTAAGGCTCTAAGAGGGAAAAAAGTGAATGGATTTCAGTGTACAGCAGATTTCTAGGCAACCTTTAACGAATTGAAGCGTTATCTTGCTTGTCTACTGTTGCTAATGTCATTCAAAGGCGGAGAGGAGCTATACCTTTACATAGCGGTGTCTGAGGTGGCCCTCCATTTTATCTTCGTGCACCAAGACTCTGACACTCAACGACTGGTCTACTACGTGAGCAAGACATTGACCTGCCCGAAGACGCGCTACCCCCGCGCAGAAAAGTTAGCATTGGCAATAGTCTTCTTCGCCCAAAAGCTGAGACCTTACTTTCAGGCTCATCACGTGATTGTCCTCACCGATCAGCCTCTGAAGAGTATTATCTAAAAATCCAATATTTCTGGATGGTTGTTAAAGTGGACTATCTAATTAAAAGAGTTCGATATCAAATTTTGACCCAGACCAGCCATTAAGGGGCAAGCTCTAGCCAATTTTATAGTCAAGATCACGACACCAATTGTCGAAGAACATCCCACTGAGAACGCAGGACAATGCGAGGAAGAGCCGGAATGGGTCCTTAACATGGACGAATTGTCTACCGACTTAGGCAGCGGCGCCGGAGTAATCTTAAGGACTTGAGATGGGTTCGAGATGAAGTACTCACTCAGACTCAACTTTTCGGCCACCAATAACGTTACCGAGTTTAAAGCCCTGTTAGCCGAGTTAAAGCTCACCAAAGGGTACTCAGTTAAGCGATTAATTGTTTACAGCGACTTTGAACTAGTCGTCAACCAGGTTAACAGGAGTTTTGAAGCAAGCAAGCCACACATAGCCAAACACTTGGCCAAGGTGAAGGAAGCCGCTCGGAGATTTGACAGGCTAACCTTAGTCCACGTTCCCAAAATCGAGAATTGAAAGGCTGACCAACTTGTCAGAGCGACGACGGCAAAAACCCGGAGCAAGATGCCAGGAATATGTAGAAGATTCTGAGTGCTCCTAGTACAGAGGAATGGGAAGTAATACAGATCTTCGAAGTAGAAAATTGGATAACACCATACCAAATATACCTGACGGACGAAGTACTCCCAGAAGACACGGATGAAGCCAAGTGGATAAAAAAGATGGCCGGCTAGTACACCGTGGTCGATGGATGGCTATATCATTGTGGTTATTCGATTCCATACCTTTGGTGCCTCACTCTTAAGGCGGCCGACTATGCCCTAGGCGAAGTTTACCTTGGGATTTACGGATCACACATCGGTGGCAAGAACTTGGCATTCAAGATCATACTTCAAGGCTACTACTAGCCGACAATGAAGAAGGATGCGCTCGAGTTTGTAAAGAGGTGTGAACCAACTTCACCATCTTCACCACTAGCCGCCCATTGAGTTGAAATCCCTCTAAGCTCCTTAGCCCTTCGCACAATAAAGGATTGACATTCTCGGGCCGTTTTCCATCACAATGAGGCAAAAAGTTTACTATCACGGGTATCGACTATTTCACCAAGTGGGTAGAAGCCATCCCACTAGCTAAGATCATGGAGCACAACACTCTCGAATTTGTCCGCCATAACATACTCAGCAAATTCAGCATTCCCAAAGTCATCGTGACTGACAACGGAACCCAATTCTCAGAAAAATATTTCATCAAGTATTGCACCCGTTTAGACATCAGGTTAGTCCACACTTCGGTGGCGTACCCTTAAGTGAATGGACAGATAGATGTCACAAATCGTACGCTACTTTACGGCCTTAAGACCAAGTTGGAGAACGCAGGGGGCTTATGGGCGGACGAGCTACTCTCTGTCCTCGAGTCTTACTGAACTACTCCAAAGCAGCCAACCCGCGAGATGCCCTTCAGTCTTACCGATTGAGATCGAGCTTCCAAATCTTAAGGTTGAATACTTTGACCCGCAATGTAACTCTCAAAAAATTCGGAAACATATAGACTTGTTAAAGGAAGCCCGCAATGCTACTAGAATGCGGATTGTAGCCTATCAACAACGAATCGCCCGCTATTACAACAATAAGGTAAAAAAACGGCAGTTTGATTTTGTAATACCCCAAATAATTTTAATTTGATTATTTAGTTGAGATAATTATTTTTAATAATTTTAGACATAAAATTTTATAATTCGGGTTAAAAATATAAACTTGAAATATATGGACCATTGAATTGGATTTAGATATTTAGGCCTAATAAATTAGAATATTTGGATTAATGGGTTTAGAAATAAATGTGGGGTCACTTAATTAAATTTAGAGTGATTAATGAAATTAATTTATTTAAAAATAAATAAATAATAATAAATATATAATAATAATAATAATAATAATAATAATAATAATAATAATAATAATAATAATAATAATAATAATAATAATAATAATAATTGGGCGAAGGAAAGAATGGAAAAGATAGAAAGAAAAGAAAAGGGAAAGAAGAAGAGGAAGGAAGGGAGAAGAGAGAGAGAGGATGGCACGATCTGGACAGGAAGGAGACAGACGCCTCAAATGGAAACTCAGCAAAACCCTAATCGATCCCTTCATTATTTAAGGGACATTGGTGTGGGAAGGAGAAGGAACCGCCACTAAACCCTAGCCGTGAGTGATGCCGTCATTGTTGCTGCTAATCGTCGTTGTGAGTGGGGCTGAAGCCGCCGATTCTGCCGTTGAAGTCGCCATCACTAGGATGGTGTCACCGCCATCGTCAATTTGTAGTGCCGCCGTCGTTGCCGGATGAAGGACACGAAATTGAGGCAAGTAACAATCCAAATTTCTAGAAGTAAACTTTCTACCTTGCCAAATAACCTCTTCCTTCATCATTGTTAAAGTAAAATATCTGATGTATGCCTTGATTTGGGTGAGTAATCGGTGAAACGTAGGGTTCCAAATTTGGGAACCCAAATACAGAGCCATGACTTTGTTAGAGGACAACTGACTTTTGAAGGCTTAATGATAAATTAGGGTTTCGTAAATTGCCTAATGACAAAGTGAGGACTTAGGAAAAAATAGGGCATTGTTGGGTTTCTGGCAATCAGCGCTGGGAGTAAGGGATTTGGAATTAGTTTATCAATATACGTATATGTGGATGTATATGTGACCATTTGTGTATGCTTTTATACATTTATTTATACATGTAACTTTGTGGGATGCTGCGAGTGTGGGTGCTCCCTGTTCTATGTCGTGTGGGTGCATTGCAGCGTGAGTGTGCGAGGTTGGGAGTCGATGTAGTGCACCGGGTCATGGGAAGGCGGCGAGGAGGTGGCGCTATTGTCATCGCCGGTGGTGAACGGGCAGTGAGGCGGTGGCGCTGTTGTTGTCACTGGTGGTGAACGGGCAGTGTGGAGGTGGTGCTACTGCTATGCGCCGTAGCTGGTGTGTATGTGTGTGGTTGTGGCCAGCAGAATGTGCGCAATGTGCGTGCGTGAGGATGAGCAGCGTGTGCTGCTGTGTGCGCATCCTGGGTATGTGGGTATACGCATATATTTGAACATATATGTATATATACGTGAGTATGGCTTTGTATGTGTGTGTATATATATATATATATATATATATATAATTGTATATATAATTATGCTTGGATATATTTAGGAAGTATGTATAATTTTATATGGGATGGTATATAATTACATATATGTTGACATGCATTGATGGTAGAATACATTTATATAAAATTATGCATGTGTGTTGATATACTTGAAATACTAACAGTCAATTACGTGATTATTTTTGTACCTCATCAATGAAATCTAGTAGATTATTCTTTGCGTTAACTTCGTTGACGTGTGTATATTTTATTAAAATTTTATGGATAAATAAAGGAGAGTGTATGAAGACTCTACAGTAAGCGGGCGTGTGAGAGTCTGTGGGACCGTAGAGTAGTCTATACTTTTCCAATACTGATTCCATTATGTAGGTTGAAGTCGTTGATGTTGGGGATAGATGTTTATAACCTAGTGACCATCGTAGACGATGATATCTAGGATATTATTGACGAGGGGTATCGGAGATAGTATGAGCATGCCATAGGTACAACCTCTAGGAGGATTGTAGGGGTAGTGGGGACACCATGGATACCGGATAACCTCGTGGTACTCACCCAACAGTCGGGAGCGTAAATACGCGGCCTTTGGTTCACTATTGTAGAATAAGATCCAAGGAGATTCTTGTTATCTCGTACAGTCGTGACCTTAAATTGGGCGAATAATTAAATTCTTGTTATCTTGCACAGTTAAATGATATTATTGATATTAAGGAAGGATATTTATAATCTAGTGACCATCATAAAAAATAATATCTGAGATATCATTGGCGAGGGGTATCGGAGATGGTATGAGCATATTACGGGTACAGCTTTTGAGAGGACTGTAGGGATAGTGGGGATACCATGGATACCGAGTAATCTCGTGGGACTCACCCAACCATCGTGGATGTAAATACGCGGCATTTGATTCACTATGATAGAATAAGGTCCACGAAAATTATTGATCATTCATATAGTTGTGACCTCATATTGAGCTGATGATCATGGAGACTTTTGTCATTCATACAGTTGTAACCTCGTATTGAGTTGATGATCGAATTCGGTGGAATCCATATTGCTTCTTGATATCCGGTTGTTCACATGACCATCATTTTGTAAACACGACATATTTTTAAATCTTGGACAGTAATTGGTATATCACATGTTATTATTAATCTTATTCATTATTTTATCATCCAAGATACTTTATTGTACTCTTCTATTCTTGTTTATTTTTACTTGTTGGGTATTCGGCTCACTTTTGTATTTTATTGACTCCAGAGTAAATAGGTTTATATCAAGATAGAAGAGATCACGTGGGTAGACTTAAGGCAGAGGTGATCTCCGAGATTAAGACTTCCAAGATAGAGACTTAAGATTTTTATGATTCAGTTACTATTTAATTTCTATTAGATCTTCTTTATGAGGATTGATATTTTGGATCTCGATGTCATTTATTGAAAGTTATTTATTACTATTATGGATATTGATTCAATGATGCATTTATGATGATTATTGATGGTGGTTTAAATGATAGTATTGAGTTCATTTAAGTTGTTTAATGACATGTAATTGATGATTTTGGATGATTCAAGACTTTTACAGTGATGGTTTGGGTCGGGTTTACGGATCCGAGGTCGGGTTGTTACAGAAGTCGGAGACCTAGTCTTGCGAAGCATCGAGGATACGGACAAGATTACAAATCGGAATAAACTTTTTTCAAATTAGGAAGGGCCTTTCTAGTCTCCGCCATCCTACGAAACGAAGCATACAAACTCCGAACTTATGACGACAAGTTGGTTCCACGGACGTGGAACGCGACCCATCTTAAACACTACTTCAAGTAAGGGTCCAGGAAGGTTATCCACATATATGCTTGTAATCGTATGTACATGGTTTCCCTAATCAACAAAAGAAGTATTTTTTCATGTGTATTGTGTTACTTTTTATTTTCTTTTCATGTTCTATATGTATGTGTGTGTGCATATTTGTGTGTTTGCTTTGTATGTTGCAGGGCTAAATGACCTATACTTCCCTTAAGTCGAACGGGTTTTCACCCGCTTATTAAACCCCGAAATCCATGATCATCGTATTTAAATCCTGATTATCTAGGCGGCTCATAAACGGTCGTATTTAAACCCCGATTATTCCAGTGGCCAATAAGTGCTCGTATTTAAACCCTGGTCATCCAGGCGGTTCATAAACGGTTGTACCTTAATCTTGGTCATCCAAATGACCCGTTCGTAATCAAAATCTTAGAGGTCTCAAGTAGCACATGTGACGACCTCCTTTATAAGAAGATAGCATGATTAGTTAACGATGGTCAACAGAGCAATGTACTCCTCCCAAAAGCTAGCCGCCCAAGTCAACACTTGGGACAGCACCACCATGCATCTACTTATACACGAGTATAGATCAGGCATGGCTCATCGTCAAGATCTACCTTAGTGTCTTCTCAAGGACTTAAGACCTTGAAAAAGCGCTAATAATGCCTTAAGTAAGGCAAACGACCAACTTGCATGTAATACACTAAGTTAGTCGGACAACATAGCAGACATAGTTCAAAAACAGCAATGAAGGTGGAATGTACAACAATAATAAGACAGTTGTTTGTTTTATTACATACAATGTATTTACATCAGAAAATGAGAAGTACAAAAAAAAACTATGGAGGAGCGGAGCTCCCAAGAGGAGGCGTTGGCGGCCCTTGACCGCTCCGGGGCTCCCCCACGAGGCTCTCGCAACGCTGGGCAAAATGGTTCTCTGGGCTGAGAAACTCAATTGAAAATTGGGATCAATCAATCGTGCAATACGCCGGCTAAGATTGACCCCCTCCCATAACCATGCCACCAACATGTTGGAGACCTCGTAGGGACGAATATGAGTAGTCAACTCATTCTCCAATATGGTCATCTGCCCCCTCCACTTCTAGGCTGGCCAGTACAATCTCTAGGGCGATAGCATCCTCCCGATGCTCCGCCTTCAGCAGCTCCAACTCCGCATCGAGCCAGGTGATCTCCTTGTCTTGGTTAGAGATCACCAGGTTTCGTTGGTTAAGCACCTTAATAACGGCACCAGAAAGTTTATCTTTCTGTAAAAATGATAAGTGTTAGCAATGGCAAAATTGAGGGAAAAGCAAGTTGTAAGAGTTTATTTGCCAAATCCTACGCACCGGCCTTTCTAACCTGACGCGAGACCTTGGCCTTAGCGATGAAGGACTAGAAGTGAAACCCTCCTGAACAAGCCTAATAGTAGCCTCCATCGTAGACTCCCCTAGTAGCTTCGCCATAAAGCCCTCCTTGCCCACGGGCTCTCTGGCGGGGGTCTCCTCCGTAGACTCAGCACTAACACCAACCGCTAATTGAGGCCCTCTCGGTGGTTGGCACTCCCTACACCTCTTGAGCCACCCCAGAAGCAAACTCCTCAGATAATATAGCTATCGGCACAATAGGAGGTTCTCACAGTGCCTCCTTGGGTTCCTCGGATGGTGTCTCCTTCGACGGATCAATAGCCCGCTCCACTAAGGGCTTCGTAGGGGGCTCCAATGACACCAGGTGCTCCGACTATGGCAAGGCTAGTATGATGCCACTAGTGGTAGAGCGCAGCCTGGCCCTACAAGCCTCAACGACAAATTCCTCAACCCCTACGCTGGAGTTATCTCTTACTCCGATAAGCTGACCAGCCAGAACATTCCCTGGCTCAATAGAGGATGAAGAAGAAGGCATCACCACCCTTTTCCGTCCTGGACTTGGGGGAGACTCCACGCTAGATGGTGCTCTAGCAGATCCGATCATGATGGCACCCGCCTTCCTCTTTTGGAAGGCGTCCTCACCCTTTACTCCGGCGAGGGCAAACCCCATTTCGTCTTCCTAGCCTCAGTATGAGAAACCAAATGATCCGTCCGGAAGTTGTCAAAGTGGCCTTCCACCAAATCAAACAGTGGCTCCAGGGACTTCGTCTCTTCGTCAACAGGAGTCCTAGTATAAATGTCGAGCACCTTGCCCCACTCCCTGGACAACGGCTTGGACTCGCCCACATGAATAAAAAAGAACCGGTTCTTTTAGTTCTTCAGGGAGTTGTATATGGCGGTGCTAATCTGGATACCACCGCGTGAGGCCAGAGAAATCCACTCCACTCCCTAGTTGAACTTGAATATGACCCTCACCATCTCCACTGTCAGCCGCTTCGTGTGCTGACGAAGAAAAATGCAGAAGGTGCATAGGTAGCGCACAACGTTAGCATGGAACTATGCGATAGGGACCCTAAGGGCAATCAGAATCTCCAGTAACTCATCGGGGACGAGAAGGCGCAGCCCACTCCTCAAGTGGGCCTCATAAATGGTGATGCAGCCTTCGGGCGGCGAGCACGCCCTGTCCTCCTGGCCAAGAACTCGGAAGGCATTGCCTTCGGGATGTTGTACTCGACGTATAACTCCTTCACATTAGTCTCTATGATGATCAAAGCTATCTGTGTAATGGAAGCCATGGATGTGGAAGTAAAGAAAAGTTGTAGACACTTAGAATTTTTTTTCAGGGAAGATGAAGGAAAGCGTGGGAAACTTAAAAGTGAAACGGGCGGACAACTTAAAAGGCAGTGTGAACGCCAGAGAAGTTAACCGTCTCGGAATTGTGTGCCTATCATTGCTGACACGTGTCGTCTCCTAAACGAGCGTAGTCAAATCAGATCCTCTGGTGCATTAATTACCGGGATTGTGAATTTACCACGTACAGACACGTAGCCACCTTTTCGACTGACAGGCCGACTGTTGATGATGCGTCATTCCAACTCTCACAAGTTCTCCAGACTTTGGCCTAAACGGTCAACGAATCCAGTTAACTTTTCTTTCAGAATTTCTCTGGACTTTGGCCTAGACGGTCAACGATTTCGGTCAACGCTTCCTCAACCAATTTAGCAAATCTTGACGGACCCCAAGTCACTTAACTAGTAGAACCTAGAGTTGCAGCTGACTTCTTCATGACAGTCTTTGATCGGTTGAAAGGCTAAGCAGACCGGTAAATCTTGATGGCAGGACGGACAATTAGCTCACGAAGACGGTCAACATTTCAGTTGATCGGAAGTGCCATAGTAGGCCGGCCTAAAAGCCGGCCTCACGTGGGCTAGGCCTAGTCTGGCCCACACTTTCGTCTTCTACTAGTAACGATCTTCTTCCTTGATTTCGCGTTTTCTCAGAAGACAATTTTCATTGTAATGGCCACCAGCAGATTCAGCGCATATCCCATGAGGAAAGCGTCAAATTCTCTCCCTGTTTGCAATAAACTCTAAGGGTTACAAAATACAGAAAAAAGTAATCTGCCTAAAGAGTCGTTATCGCCATTAAAGCTCTCCCATACAAAGAAAAGAAACCATCCCTACAGAGCGTGAGAATCAAGCCTTCATATCCAAGGAAGGCCGTCCAGTAGCACAACTATAAAAACCCATAGATATCGCACTTTAAGGCAGGCATTCAATCTCAAAAAAGCGTTCTTAATACTCGCACACAACCGCCTACATCATCAAGCTCTCTCTCTTTACTATAAAGCTCTCATACTTTCAGTAAACCATTCACTTTTTGTCACCACGTTTCCAATGAACACGACGTTAAGAGTTGGTGCTTCTCACGAGCCCACGAAAACCTCTCTCAACGAGAGCAATCCACCGTCCCAAATACTTTCTCAACATTCTCATTTCTTTTATTTCTTTTACCTTCTTGATTTGAAGGCTGGTTATTGACTTGAATGTCGGAGTATTTTCGGTGAGATAACTTCTCACCGTCACCTGACCTCTCGTACTTATTTATTATAGTGGTGTGTAGGATTCAAACTCAATGGATAGAGTCGGATCCGGACAATTAATTCGATCCAAATCTATTTAAAATTTAGATTCAGGACGCATCAAGAACATATAATTATTTATTATAAAATTATTTCTAAATTTAAAATTTAAACCTTAATATTTTTGTATTACATTAACTATATTTAATTTTATTTATAATTATTTATGATAATTTGTACCCAAATATCCTTTTGTCTCCTTGGATTTCAAAATAGCAAGACAATATAAATTAAGATGCCATGGCTTCCGTGTCGCTGTCCTTGTTATCTGTAGTTGAACAATCCGATCACCATTTCAGAAATTGTCATGCTCTGTAGTTCTCTCTCAGAAGCTATCCTCTTTCCGTCCACAATAATCCGATCACCTTACCTTCTCCGCCTCAGAAAAACCCCAAGCAAACCCTCATCACTCTTTCTCTCTCTTCCCTCCACCGCCGCTGCCGCGGTCGCTGCCGCCGCCACCGCCACCGCCACCGTCATGTCTGTCCAACCCCAAAACGATTCAGATTTAGCACAACAGTCCCACAGGCCAGATAATCCCCAAACCGCAACTTACCCAACACCGCTGTCTCCGCAATTACCTTTAATATCGAAGGAGATTGAGCTGAGCAGGGCTATGACGGCGTCTTCAAAGTCCAGCCTCTTTTCTCTCTCTAGAAATGATGTGATCTTTGAGGACGAGTGGTTGATTGTTGTAAATAAACCACGAGGAATTTACTGCGAGAGCGTCTGGTCCTCAGTTCCCCGCCTTCTCGAAGAATCATCAGATTTTGATCGACTTGGTTAGATTCGTAGTCTTCTCTTTAAGTCTATATATCAATTTTCGGCTGTTTTGTTGGCTATTTCCCAATTTCCCTTTTGTGTTGTACTGAGTTGCTGGTGATTCAATGTCTTTTGAGGGGAAACTGGTAGAATGGCAATGCTCACCTTTTGAAATTGTTCATGTTGGATTTTGTTTGTGCTCTGGATTAAATTACGGGGATAATGCTGGGAACTAAACATTACATCAGCAATCCCTTAGCTACCATGCGGTCGTCTGCTAAAATCAATAGATGTGCAATAAGATAGTAATTGAATTAGCTCTACTATAAGCTGTGGGTTCAATTTAATTAATAAGAACCTGTATTTGCCATTGCCTCGAATTTATTGGACATCCTTGTATATAGAAGCAATTTCAAATTATTTTCAGGTAAGTAATTGGTATGTATAAATATAAAATATATAAAAACAAGGCCATTCATAAGGACACACAATTAGTGTCCGACCCAACCAAGGCTAACACAATCCTGAACACAAGGGCCGACCTGACAAAACACCAAAAAATAAAATAAAATAAAATAAAACAAGAATACAAAATTTGTAGTCCAGTATGCAGAGGTGCAATCTGCCAGGATCAATTGTGTAAACTCTTTGCATATGTGACAAGTCCAATCTTTTCTTGAAGTGCCCATGTACTAATCTTTTCTTGAATGCAAAAGAAAATTGCTTAAGACACATGATTAGGGTCATTGATCTGCTTTTGCTTGAAAACAACCTCATTCTGCATGCACCAGGTGAAGTAAATTAAAGCTGCCAATGCAAGTTTGAATATATTAGCTGATTAGTTCCTTTCCTTCCACTTATGACTGGCTCAACAAATGCCTCAATCCTAGTCATTGAACAGCCATGTGCAGCCACTCCTATGACAGATCCAACAGAAACCCCTCTAGAAAACTTGCATCAAAAGAAGAGATGATGATGGGTTTCCACCTAGGCACCACACAGGGGTTAAGACAGGCTAAGTCACTCCCAAATAACAAGCTAAAGGATAAAGAGTGTGTAGGAATCTTCAAATGTGCCCAAACTAGATTGGACCAATGGATAAAAACCTCCTTTGGCTGGAAGATACACCAAGTCGATTTTGAGGAAAATATGTTAGAACAGCTAGCATATTAGGCTCATAAGAAGGCATATTAATTATTATATCATGGGACAATGGGGAGAGCTTATTTGGCTAGCACCATGTATTCCTGACAATAATACTAAAGACTCAAGAGTTCTGTGGTAAAGCATCCTCAATTGAAGGAAAGAAATCATGAAAAAGGTCATTAAGAATACCCAACGGGTGCCATCTGTCACTCTAAAGCCGTGTAGATCTACCATTACAAATGATATAAGAAACAAATGGCTTGATCTGATAATGGAGCCCCATAATTTTCCTCAAAATTTATGGAGCATTATGAGGAATTTCGATGGTCTAAATACACTTGTCCTTTAATCTATAAGACCAGAATTAACACTCCCAAACAGAATCTCCATCATGCGCTAGAATCCTCCATAGTTTCTGAGCAAGAATAGCCTTATTCCAGCTTACACATTGTGGATCCCCATCGCCCCGTCCTCCTTGGGCTTACACACATCAGCCCAGGCAACCTTGGCCACGTGGTCTCCATCCCTTCCTCTCCAAAGGAACCTCCAGAGAAGAGCCTCAATATGCTTAAGAATATCCATAAGCAAAATGAAGACAAAAGCCCAAAACACATGAATGGTGGACAAGATGGACTTGATAAAGTTGAAGCCTCCCTGCGAAAGATAAAGACTTATTACTCCAAGCTGCAATTCTCCTAGCAAACCAATCCATGGTAGGCTTACAATCACGGATTCTTAATTTGGAAGAGAAGAGGGAAACACCAAAATATGTACTGGTAGAGTGCCAATCTGAAACCTGAAGAGGTTTCAAAGATTGTTTAGAGCTAATGGATAAGGTCTGAATGGATTAGGTTGAAACCTGGTAGCATCAAAGAAGAGAGAAAGGCATTGCTTAAGGATAAAAACCAAGTGAATATCCGCACTTGAGAACAAAATCAGATCATTTGTAAAGGCCAACCGACATTGCTGTTTTTGTATTTTTGCACTTCCAATGGAATTTGAATCTCCCATTATTTCCAATCTTAGAAAAAATTATGCCACGAACAACCTTCATATCAAGTGTAAAAAGATACGACAATAGAGGATCACCTTGGTGGAAATCTCTAGCCCCCTTAAAGAATCCAACCGAGTCACATAAATAGCGATAGAAAATGTAGTGGTAATACATTGACTAATCGACTGCACAAAGTGAGGAGGGAACACTGTAGTGCACATTGCATAAAAAACAAAGCTCTATTCAATAGGGTCATAGGCTTTCTGAATATCAGCATTCAAGGCACATTGGGGGGGTTTGTTCTAGTGATACCAATGGAGAAGTTTTTGAGCAAGGAAAATATTGTCCCAATAATTCTCCTTTGGATGAAGGCTGTTTGGGGCTTGTGAACCAACCCTGGGAGTCAGCCCCTGAGCCAATTTGCTATGATCTTTGAGATGGTTTCATAAATCACATTACAACATGAAATAATCCTGAAATTTGAATGTGTGATGGAACTGTAACCTCTGGAATAGGACAAATCAGGGTAGCATTAACCTATTTAAGAAGCCTACCAGACGAAAAGAAATCCAACATACCTCCTAGAAAAGAGGGCCCACCATCTCCTAAACCTTTCTGAAGCACCTAGCTGAGAAGTCATCTGGCCCAGGAGCTTTGTCATCCCCAATACAAAACAGTCAGTTTCTAATCTCTTCCTCACTAATCAGCCCCACCAGCTCTTCACCTTGCCCTTTTGGCAACCTGCTGAAAATGAATGGAGGATCCCCATCCAATGGCTCCTTAGGGAAGAGGAACCCAAGAAATTACAGAAGTACGATTCGACCTCCAGCTTGACTTCCTTAATGCTGCCTGTGGTAGAATCGTCCTCTTTGATTCAGGACTGTATCTTCCGGATGTTGTTTCTCTCTGTCTCCGCCTTGAAAAAGAAACTGGAACATTGGTCCCTTTCATTAAGCCAACAGTACTGCATGAAAAAGGAAGATTCAGTTACCCTAGCACCAATGTACTCCAACCGAAGCTCCCTTTCCTCCTCAATAAGCCCTGGAGATAAAGGTTCAGCACCAACTTGCAGCTGACAATTCTCAAGAGCAACTTTAGCCCTTAGGGCAACAATAGAAACATTGCCACATTCAGAGTTAAGGGTTTTGAGACCCTTTTTAACCATCTTCAGCTTTCTAACCAATTGAAACACGGAATAACCCATAAATTGGGTATCTCACACCTCTTTGACCACAACATCAAAAAAAACTGGAACATTGGTCCCTTTCATTAAGAAACCAGTAATGCATGAAAAAGGAAGATTCAGTTACCCTAGCACAATGTTCCCATACCTCCCTTTACTCCTCAATACTCTGGAGATAAAGGTTCGAATGAGCTGACAATTCTCAAGAGCAACTTTAGCCCTTAGGAAGAAACAAAGCTGCATTCAGAGTTAAGGTTTTGAGGCCCTTTTTAACCATCTTCAGCTTTCTAAGATCATAAATTGGGTATCTCACACCTCTTTGACCACAACATCAAACAATGGGAGATCCGCTAAGAAAACACTGAATCTAAACAGATCTTTGTGATTAGACCATTCAATGAAAAAATGATCAACACCTAGGAAGAAACAAAGCTGCTGAAAAGGAGTAGCTTACCAACCCAAGATCATTAACCAAGATACAATCCAACTTGCAGATAGTACACTCTGAACTATCCCTACTATTAGACCAAATGAAAAATAACAGCTCCTACACAAGTTATTAAGGCGATAACTCCGAATGCGCTGACCAACTAAAGTCCCTGCTAACGTGCTCATCCAAGATTCCTCCTAGTATCTCAGAACCATTTCTAAGGGTATTGAAGTCTCCTAAGATCACCCGAGGATGGCCTGGGATCAACCAGTCAACACTCAAGAGCAATTCAAAGCTGCTGCCTCATAGTGGCATCATTAGCACCATAAACAAAGGAAAGGCACAAGACCAAGTGATCCATCCGAGATGCAACACCATAATAGATAAGTTGATCCTCCATGAAGCTACTATGCAAATCAATCTCAGCTGGATCCCAACCCACCCAAATATAGCCTCTACCACAAGGATTATAATTCATCACCCAGCTCTAGGGACTAGCAATCTAGAAGCAATACTTACGACATTACACTCTTGAACCTTAGTCTCCAGGAAAGAACACACCTGAAGACCAAACTGACTAATAATGAACTTTGCATCCTTTATTTTCAGGAGCCCATTGGGGCCCCTAACGTTAGAGCAAGTGGCTTTAATCATTTAACACCTGCAGAAGGGGGAATTCTTTTAGGCCTCTTATAAGCAATGCCATTACATTTAGATGTCATAGGAATGTTTGACTTTGGATTAGGACCCATCCTCACAGGGAAGCCACTGGCCTCCTTCCCGGGTGCGTCAGCCCCTTTCCAGAAGCAACCTCACCAATCACCCCTGAATCCAGCGAAACATGAGCCCACAAGTCCCCTGGAATATTCCCATCCTACTCCACACCCAACAGCTCATTTGAATTGTTTGTAGAGATTGAAGCAGATGATGCAATACAAGCTCTTCTGCCCCATAAACCCAGACAGTACCCATGACCTGACCTGGACCCTAATCATCAGCCAACCAAATTGTCCCCAAGGTAATGCTGCATTGTCCTGAGAACTAGCTGAAACGGTTGTCACTTCAAGTCTCAAAGCCTCATTAAAAGATGATAATGTGCCAAGAAGAGCCCCTCCCCGTGCTTAGCCACATTGCTGTCTTAAAGTCTTACTAAATGATGATAGTTCCAATGAAGAAATGCATCCCATGCTCGGTGTACTGCTGGACTCCAAGCTACTGAAATTCCATTTGGATAGCACCACCTTTTATTCAAGTAAATCAAGCTTAGTAGTTTAGATAGGTTGAAGTTGGTTAAAAATTGACCTTATTTCTTTAAGAAAAGAGCAGTATGTTTTTGTTTGTTGAGTGATTCCCAATATTTAAGTTGAGTGATTCCCTTAGAGACTACCAAATGTAAGAAAGTCCCTTTGAAGGATGAGTAATTTCATGATTTGTACCCTTGTATTTTGAATTACCATTATCAATATAAATTTCAATATTTTCCTGGTATGCGTCCCAATCAAATGACCCTATCTATGAAGCAATCATAACCCCTAAGTTAAGCATTGGATCTGAAGCTACCACAACTACTTGAGGTGGATCCTCTTCAGAGCACAACTCACCAGTGGCCTTACTAGAAAACAAAGAAGCTTTAGGAATAGGGCCAAGATTACTTTTCTTGCATTTCTCACTCAAATGCCCAAATTACACGAAGAACAGAATGTGGGCTTCTATAAGTACTCAAGACCCGCTTCCAAAACAACTTGCTCGCTAGACAACTCATTAAACTCTACTACCAACTCAATCAATTGATGGAAATATTAGATAATACGTATCGTATTGGCTAATATGTATTAGTATCGGCTTGTAATATTGATATTTTTAATACCGTGATAATATCACAATATATTTTCATATTGATTTATATTTTGAATATCAGTTGATACAATTGATATTTGATTGATTCGGTCTTGTCAATTTATGATTTTTTAAACTTTTTTCTTATATATCCGATACTAATATGTATTGACTGATATGTTTGATATCAATATAATTGTGGCTAATATCGATGTCAATACCGATGCCGATATTTTCATCCATGATTCAATTGTATCCAGTAAGGCAGCATTCATTCCACATAAATATAAATATGAATAAAACCAATTCTAGTTATTGCCTCGGTATAAGAATTGATAAAAAGAAAAATTCCCATGGCGCTCGCCATGTAACCCCTTGGGAGACTAGAACTGCAATTGGAAGATTATAGAAATTTACCTAGATAGGAACCCCACTATGCTCCTCCTTGTGCACCAACCCTGGCTGCCAAACCTCAATGAGATTGGCAAACCCACAAAGGTCCGAGGCCCACCTTAATGCACCTTCCTCAAATTATCCTTGTCAGAGAATTTGAAGAAGAAGGAAGCCCTGGAATCAGAGAGCACCTGCGTGAGCCCCATTTTCTCTCACAACCTCCTAGCAATAGAGTTAACCACCAAATAAACCACCTTCCTTCCAAGAAAATACCCAACCAAGATGGAGTCCCAGCTCTTGGCCCCTTCCACAGCAACTTCTGATTGAGGAACAATTCTCCTTCTTACCCACCATGGAAGGAGGGTAATACTTCAATTGGGCTCTTTGACTCAGAGACGACCTGACCACAGTATCAACCCTGCTACTGGGGAACGGCTTGGTAGCAGCCTCAGGTTCCACCTTCTTTAAACAAGACTCAAGGGATTCATCCCTAGAGAGACCTTTCACCAAACCAGGAAAAGAAATATGAGAGATATGAAGTTTACCTTGAAATGCTTGTGAAGAAGTCCCCATCAGACCTTCAAACATGATGAGAGATCAGAAACACCAGAGAGAAGAGGAGGAGAAAAGGTTCAGAGGGGAAAGTGGGAAACATGGGGGGAAGGGAGGTAGAAGAAGATGGAGAGGATAAGGACGAACCAAGAGGGGCCAAACTGGCCATGATGCCAGTGCCAGCTGCTCCAAATGTAAGATTGAGGGAACAGACAAGGAAGAAGGGTCTTGAAGAAGGGCTTCTATTGAGAGAGCCAATTTAATTAGAAATTGGGAGAATGACAAGGTTTACCCTGTGAAGTTTATATTGGATTTTGTTGGCACTTTGGGTTTAATTACTTACTATGGGGATAATGCTGGGAATTAAGCTTTACATCAACAACCCCTTAGCACCGTGGAGTAGTGCACTAGAATTAATAGAAACAGAATCTGATATGCAATAATGTAGTAATTGAATTAGCTCTACTATATGCTATGGTTTCAATTTAATTAATAACAACTTGTATATAGAAACAATTTCAAATTATTTTTTATCATTCAGATTTTCTGTTTTCTAAGAAATCTTGCTTGTTTATATGGATATTTCATATCTGGTTACTATCCAATCATGGGTTTCAAGTCAAGAAATTTGTGTATGACTAGTGCAATCAGGTTTCAGGGGTCAGAATGGTCGGTAGTTGTGTAGTCTCATCTGAGAGTCTACCCAACTTGCAGACATGGTTTTCTGCCTATTTTGGACATACAATTTTTATTATTATTCCAAAACTGAATTTTGGATCTTGTGATATATGGGAATTGTGGTGGAACAAAAAAGATTTGTCTTGAAGTGAAGATGTTCATATAGGGACACAAGAGTTGGTCTAGTGTGAAAAATTCAAGATTTTGATCATCGTATTTTTATACAGGCCTAGTGTAAGTTACAACAACCACAGCCACAACATAATAATTAAAAGTTTAGAGAAATGAAAATGTCATTCGATCATGCTAACTAAAGAAAATTTCAAAAATTAACTATTCCAATGGAAAACCCTCTGGACATCCTAAGCTAAGAATAAATAAATCTATTAGGAAGTCAACTTTCAATATAGTAGGTAAATACTTACTAGATCCCTTAGCCAACTTCCCCTATCAAAGAGTCTACTCTCTGGATTTGCCCTCCAAGCCCTGGAACCAGACTTCCAAACTTCTAGAATCTTCCTTCCATGACTCAAGATTTCCCATCAAAACTCCGTAAGATTGCAGGCCAAATAATGTGTTTAATAGGTTGTGGGTAAGAGATTGTCAGAAGCTTTCATGATCTCATTATCAAATGGAAATATGAAATTTCTCAAAAGATTAGTGACTCTTCTAATAATAATGTTCTCAAGGAGCCTTGAAGATCCAGGCTACTCATAGGGCTCTCTTTACATTAGAGAAATTGAACCATTGTACTGGTCTCCCATTTTTTCAATGGCTAAGTCCTTTTATATGTAGTAAACAATGGGTCAAAACACAATTAAAAATATGGGTAGTGGTTGGAACTGATTTTCACTTGAGGGATTATTTTGCAGATATCTTGCAGTTTGTCTCTAGAAACATTAATGCATGTTATATGCTTGAGTTGATAATTTCACAGGTCACCTATGGCTTGCCTTTAGATCTCTACACCTTGTGCTTTTCTTCTTGCAGTTATCTCTCACATAAACCGTAAACCACTTGAGCAACCATCTTGTGCCAGGCCAAAATCTTGCTCAAATGATCTTCAAGTGTGCATCAAGCATTAGACCACACAAATACTTAATATCTATGAAAAAGTCTCAAAAATACTATACTTTGTCACATAATTTGCCAACAAAAAGTCCTACTATAGTGTATAATGATTCATATATTGTAGATTTTGGAAAAGGATCAGATATTTGCCACTGCAATGTCAAGAGGTTGTTTTCCTGATTTGCAACCAGGACCTCTAAGCCAGTTGTAGACATAGCAGAATGGTAGATAAGAATATATATGTATTCAACGCCATTTATTCAGTGACAAGGCTTTATTGACGTAGACACTGTGGGAATGTTGATTATTTGAAAAGACTCTGGCCTTCAAAAAGGCAATTGAATTTGAAACTGCTTTGCTTCTGTTATATGGCATTTGTTCACTGGCTCTGAGGCTTTCTAGGGAAACCTAATTGATCCTACCCAATGAATTCCCCGTATATTTTTATAATATTGAAAGGAAAAGATAACATAGAATTTGCCTTGATGCATTCATCAGGCAAAGCAATTTCTGATATCAAGGAAAAGAAATGGGCTATAATCGATGCATTCACTTTAGTATACAATGATGCCCTCATTGTATTTCTGATTTGAATCTCTTGTTTTTGTATTGAGTGGCCATGCAACATTTGGATGTGCTCATTATAAAGTGGCAGTACAATCTTAAACTCTCCACTATTTAATGCCACAGGATGGCAGGAGTAGGATTGTGGTCTATGCACCTGCTCTGAACAATGGCACAAATTATGGCATCTGAAGCAAATAAAATTATGGCTTTGATTGAGTATTATTGTTTCATTTGAGTTCTAACTGTGATCATTGTTGTCTACTATAATTATGCTATATGACGTGACACATAAGTAATAATTTATTGAAATAATTAAATGGGACGATGCCGTATGGTTTTGATATATTTTATTAGAGAAGTATTTTCTTAATTAGTTCAGTTATTGATAGAAATAATGACATTTATATAATTAATGAATCAGTTCTATTGAAATTATTTATCGTAATTGTTTGAATAAATGATGTAGTTTTCTAGATAATTGGAATGTGG
This sequence comes from Nepenthes gracilis, assembly GCA_033239525.1. Taxonomy (NCBI): domain Eukaryota; kingdom Viridiplantae; phylum Streptophyta; class Magnoliopsida; order Caryophyllales; family Nepenthaceae; genus Nepenthes; species Nepenthes gracilis. The sequence goes on from BSYO01000007.1 coordinate 19,316,747, forward strand.
TTTTTCAATTTAAATTCCAAAACCGTTTTCAACTTTATGGTTTTATCTCTCTTCAAAAATAGCCTTCCGGAGAAATGGAAAACCAACTTCTTTACAAACAATTTTGCAACTCTAGTAAAGATAGAGAAATAAGAGTGAAGGAGGAGAAACTAATTCCAAATTCTTTGAGAATATAATGTTAAAGTATGGATTTAGAAATGTTATAATGTTTAACTTGGCAATTTAAATCATGAAATAATGTGATAATTTAACAGTCCATTTGAATAATTTTATCTCATAAAGTTTTACATTGGTACTTTCAGGAAATCCAGCAAGAGTGTCAGAGTTCCACCTCGCTAACAGACTGGACCGTGACACCAGCGGCCTTATGGTTATAACCAAATCACACAAAGTTGCCGCCAAGCTTGTCAAAGCATTTACCGATTGCAAGGTTAGAAAAACCTATATTGCTCATTGTATAGGCTTGGCACCAGAGTGGGACCGAATCAGAGTAAGATCCGGCCATGGAAGATCTAAATTTGGTGCCTGGCGTGTATACTCGACATCGGATGTTGGTCGAACGCTACCAGGTGGCTCTTTTGTGCGGAACATGGAAACTGCATTTGAAGTGTTGTCGGTGAATGGGGAAGGTGACTTCAGAAAGGCATCTGAAGGTGAGGAAAATGAAGACGAAACTATTGTTGTTGAAGAGAAATCCTCGAGGGCCATGGATTACATGAAGGATGAGATCTTGGTGAGAGCATTCCCGAGGAGCGGAAGGACACATCAAATTCGGTTGCACTGTCAGTATCTTGGCATGCCTATAAAAGGAGATGTCAAGTATGAAGGTGTCCCTGAGTGGAAAGGGAAAATTTGTGACGGCCATGAACTTCATGCTGAGACCTTGTCATTTGAGCATCCTGTTACTGGACTCTCAATGATGATTGAGGCACCCCTGCCTTTGTGGGCAAGTAAAGCAATTCAACCTTCATGACCTTTGTTTAGAGTGCTGATGATTTTTTTTTTAGCAGAATCTAATCACTAAGGATTTGTTTGAATTTAGAAAAATTTAAATTTTGGATCTAAAAAATTTAAAGGGAAGAAAATCAATGGGAAAAAATGAAAATGAAATAAAATAAAATAAAATAAATATTTTAATATATATACTTTTATCAATTTTTGCATATTTTTACTTTCTTTTTAAGAATTTAATTAATGCTAAGATGAATATTTTAATATATTTTTTTTTTATCAATTTTTTTGGTAAATTTTTATATAGCCTTTTTTTTTTTAATTTTGTCAATTTTTTTTATATCCATATAAGTCTTGAATATGCCGTCTAGCCCCAGATTTTCCATGGCTTTTTTTCAGAATAACGTAATGTATGTTGAGGATAAATTGGGAAAAAAAGAGTTGTAAATGGATCACTTGAGTCTGGAATTTTTCCTTTTCAAAGAGAATGAAACCTTGAAGATAATATTATGAGATAAATATTTGATAATTTATTAAAATAATTAAATATTATAATTTTTATGATTTAATTTTATTATTTAGAGAAATTACTTTATTAATTGGCCTACTTTCTATGAAAAGAAGGATATTTATGATATAATTAATAAATTAATTATTTTTTATTTTATAAATGATAGAACTATTTATTATATTTATGTGGATAAAATAAAGCAGTTTTTTTAAAAAAATGTTGAACAATTTTTCAGATTCAATATAAAGAAAGAATCTTAATTTTTTACACTGTTTTTTCTTTCTTCACGAGTAGCCCTTTAGAAAAACTACAGTAATTATTTCTTTACAAATAATTTTTAAACTCATTAAGAAAAAGAGAAGGATAAAATTAGATAAATTAATTTTAAATTTTTTGAAAAAAATTAAATATAAATTCAAATATATTATGATTTTTAAATTTATATATTAAATTATAAAATAATGTGATAATTGAACGATGTATAAAATATTTTTATCTCATCAAATTTTATAAAATCTTATACTTTCTGTCAGATAAAAAATTTGATTTTCTAATCAATCTTTGAAATGAATAATTGATTTTTAATGATAATAAAATTTATTATTATTATTATTATTATTATTATTATTACTACTGTTATTGCAATAGCATTATAGAGGAAGGTTTCCTTTGAAATTTTCCAAAAGCATGTATACAATCAGTGCGGAAAAAATAAAATTTGAAATTCTTTGATCAATCGTCAGTCATCAAATATTAAGTATATACAACAAAACTTAGCTACCTTCTTCCTGCTAAGAAGATCGAGGACCCTGAAGCCAAGAGGGTAATTACTAAATAAAAAATACACAATGTTTCTCTTCTTTGTATTTTTGGGGATATCTGGCGCCTTCCTTAAAGGGGCGCCCGATCTTGCCGAAATAATGTATTCATTCCATGATGATTCCAGCCTGAAGATTGGGATGACAAGGTGTATATTCCTGATCCTGAAGATAAGAAGGGCAGAGGCCCATATTCATCTCTATAATTTGTGAGCTTCTTTTAACTGCTTCATATAGCTGCGTTGACGATTGAACTGATTGGTGCTCTTTAATAAAAAAATAAAATTTAAAATTTTTTGATCAATCGTCGGTCATCAAATATTGAGTATATACAACAAAACTTAGCTACTTTTAAGTATATAAATTCATCGGTATATGCCATACATAAAGTAACAAGTAACAACTAAAGAGTATTTGATTATTAAAATAGGAAAATTATTTTTAAAGAATATATTAAGACAGGAAAAAAATATCAAAGAGTAAATATCTCATGCTTTTTGATATAATCATTTATCAGTTTTGATAAATATTGCATTATTTTATCTCATTTTTATATAATTTTTTGTTTGTTTCTAAAACTAAATTCATATTTATTAAATTTATGAATTTTGAACAGTATATATAAATATAAAGAACAAAGTTTAAAATATATTTTTATTTTAAATTAAAAAAATTAAAATGTGATCGGTCTGGTACAGTGGGTCGGCCCAAAGTCTGAAGTATAGTAGATTGATGGCTCGTTAAAGATTCTTCCAAAGCCGAGCACAAGATCTCGAGAGGCCATCAAGAAGTTCACATAGATTGGCCTAGAGCAGGCTCGCAATTCAGCGACTCCAATTTGGAAGGCAAGCCCATGTGTTCCTACCAGCACTTGACTCCCGTAGCTAAGAACAGGCCAATAAAGAGAATTTGCCATAATACAGCCATGTCAACTACCCTAATAATTCAGAAAATATTTTCAAAATCTTATCATTGATCGTGCGCCGCCTAAGGCTGGCAGTTACGATTCAGTGAATATCTCCAACGGCACCCATAATCTTTGAGACAACTCAATGAATCTATATGAGCAACCATTGCTAGCTATGCACCCCAAGACAGGTTTCGCAGCCCTCGCTCTGTATATACTATCTTTCCTCTATAGGAAAGGGAGAGTAAGAGGAAGGAGAAGATTCCAAATAGTAGAACTCAAGAAGAGATGAGAGAACTGAATAGAGGAAAAATGGGTCGACAGAGCATGCTTACCCTCGCACTTTCTCACTCGGCTCGAAGGGCAACCTCAGTAGAGTAGGAGTACCTCTGACTTTTGAAGCAACCCTCCAATCCAAGCTTGCAAAGACGTCGGTGTTGCGTCTGCTCCAAATTCTCACATCACTAAGACGGCAAAAATAGTTCATGTAACGAGGCGTAGGAAGCCTACCTCGCTAATGGCCAAAGAAAAGTCCAGTCGGGGTTTCTTTCTCTACTATTATCGCCCAAAAGTTCTTTCCTTCTCTAAATCACTGCTCTTCCACGAGCGCATTTATCTCAAAGTTGCTTCATAATCGGACACACTTAACAGAGCTAGGTCTTTTAAATCTCAAAGCTGCCTCCTGATCAAGCGCACTCATTGAAGCCAAATTCTCCAAATTTCAAAGCCGCTTCTAGTCGAGTGCATTTTTCAGAACCAGGTTCTCCATACCTCAAGGCCACCCATTGGTTAGGCGAACTCATTGGAGTCAGGTCCACCATATCTCAAAACTGCTCCTTAACCAGGCGTACTCAACGGAATTCAATATTCTATCTTGAAACTGCCATTGGTTGGACGTACTCATCGGAGTCTAGTCATCCATTCCTCAGAATTGCTCCTGCCGAGTGCCCTCTCTAAGCCGCTCCCTAATTAAACGCGCTCCAACACTCAATCCCCTCATCCATGTATTAGTGTACTTTTATATCATCTATTTTTCTTTTCTTATAAAAATATTTCTAATTTGAATATAAGAAAACATATCGAAAAGTAAATTTTCATTATCTTTTGACCTTCTATTTGTTCATTGTGTTGCATAAGGCCCAGGATATTAGAGATGGAGAACGAACCTGCCTCGGTTTGACCTACCGTAGAAGATCAAGTGACTTTCTAGTTTATATAACAATTTAAATCCAAAGACGCATCAAAATATTTAAAATTTTATATTTTTCATTGAATTTTGAAAAACTTAAAAATTAACATAAAATTCATAACTCAAAATTAAAATATAAACATATTTTATTATTCATTCCATAAATATAAATTTCTTTTTTTTTAATAAAAATGTATAAAAGGGAAGGGTGAGATTTAATTAGTCAAAATGTATTTATTGGTATGAATGGAAAAAAAAAAAAAAACATCTTTTTAAGCAAAAAGAAAATGCTTGGGTACCCCCGTTAATAATATTAACAAAAAAGAGGGGCTATCTCGCAAATTGGCAAACTGATTATGTCACAGCGCTCATATCAGATTGATAGAGACTTGTCCCTTTAAAAAGATATAAAGGTTTATTTTTTTAAATTTAATTATTTATTTTTAAATTAATAATTATATTATAATTATTTTTAAATAATTAATTTTAATTAATTTTTTTAAAAAATAATTAAATTGTAATTACTTATTAAAAATTAAAGGATAAAAATATAAAAATTCGCATAGCTTGCCAATCATAAAATGTCACGTCAGTAAAATGACAAATGTGATTCCACGTGTCCCATCCTAAATCATCCACGTCATATCCAAATGTCCAACTAGGACAATTAAGAGCCCAAATCTGAGACAATCAACCGTTAAACGCAAGATTTGAGCCTCCACTGTATTAGCCTCGCTAAGGTTCATTCTTCACCCCCCCTCTCTTTCTCTCTCACTGAACTCACCTCACGTCTTCTGAATGGAGATTCGGAGACCAATCCCGAGTCTTCTCTATCTTCTTCTGCTGTCGCTATGCACAGTTACATCTGCTAAAGTCTACTTCGAAGAGCATTTCAGCGGTAAACTCTCTCTCGTTCTGGGGATCGTGCTTTCTTCTTCTTAGCTGACATTTTTAGCAAATTGGACTCCAACTTTAGTTTTTCCATACTTGATTATGCATTGATTTTTGCATAAAATTACGTAATGTATGAAAAAATGGATAGTACTCTGCCTCACTATTGGATAGTTTTCTTTGTTTTTTTTTTTCTGGTTCTTATGTGATTATTGTTATTTAAATGGCGTTTATGCTTGCGATAGATCTATTTGCATGTGTTTTGCCTAGTTTGGATAAATAGATGTAACTGTTGTGTTCGCTACGTTTGTGTCTGGATCCGATTGTTTTGGGTCTCTGCGTTGTAAACACTGATTTGTTAGGTTATAGTTTGGATAGTTTCAATTCTGTAGTGCATTTGGTTTAATTCTTCTATTTTCATCTAAGCTGCATTCTGGAATAGTAGTGCATCTTCCTGTTGCTTTTTTGTATTATTTATTAGTAGTCAGTAGAACGGATGATAATCATATCTGATTGATTTTGTTTGGCAAACTAGTTTCATTACTCGAGTTAATGTCTTCATGGTGAAAACTATAGTAATTTTGGAGTTTCATTCAGTAGTGGCTTTTTGAGTTCAATAAATTGTTGCTTTTAAGTTACTACTACACATGTTGGGCCAAGATAGCAATATTTTGTGCACTAATTGAATATTTGCATCTATGTCACCTATGAACTTCCGACAAATGCTGCTGAGTAATTATATGTTTTGTGACTGAAACGTGTAATAACTCGTTAGATTTTTGACAAGATGCAGAGAAAGAACCATGCAGAGGGAGACTACATTTTCACTTGCTAGTCTCCTTGTTTATGGTCTATCTTAAAAGTTGATATCGCTGAGCAAATATATTCCTGGCAATCATTTTTCCCCAGCACATATCCTCCTGCAATATTTACTCATCATTTCTGATTGAATTACTTGTGTTGGAAAATATGCTAAATTGCTGCATTTGACTGGAAATCAGGCTTCTTATGGTGAGGTTTGCGAGCAGGGCAATGTCATGCAGACCATAAACGATGAAAACTTAGGAACACAAACTCTAGTTTCCCCAGCCTCCTCCCCTCTGCTATATAAGCTTTGGGAAATAAGGCTTCCAGGTTAATGAGAGTGCAGAGATTAATTGGGTAGATTTGCATGTGTTAAGTTTGTTGGGATATACTGCCGCCGGCTTGGATGATTCGAGAGGTTAATATGAGCAGTGACAACAACACGCAATAAATAAACAATAATCACAAAATTAAAGAAACACAGTTTTTACGTGGAAAATTCTCTTGTAAATAAGAGGAAAAAACCATGAAACTGTGCATTCACAAATTTTCACTATATAAAATCGGTTACAGAAACTCCAACTCAGTGTATCAAATGGACTCGAGCAGCAGTGAATGTAGAAAAAATTTCTAGAGCAAGAAACACCTTCTTATCTCTTTTCTCTTTCTTTTCTTCACCTTCTCTCATTGGCGGCACTCACTGTTCTTAGATTTTACAAGTGATGTTCTCTCTCAATCGCGCACCCTCTTATAAACCCTAAAGAGAGTTTCGCGAGTTTTTTCATTGTGAGACATTGGTACCAGCAGCCGGTCATCCTTCAGTATAAACAGTTTGGCTCTCCTTAGGACTCAGCAGTCCGGCTGCCCTTCAGCATCTGCACCGGGTTGCCCTTCGGCATCGGCAGTCCGGCTTGTCGCATTTCGGCTAGACAGTTCGGCTGGTCACCCTTCGGCCCCGGCACCTAGTTGTTTTTCGGCCGCTCACAGCCCGCATGCACAATACTCCGCCTCAGTATTGTATCCATGTGAGTTCAGCCAAAACCTCTAATAGGCTTGTCAACCGGATATGGGCCTACACAGGAGTGAACTATATTCCAACAAAGTTCCTCTTATGATTTTATCTTAATTGTGTTTAGTGTTTCGGCAAACCTTAAACTTCCATCTGCAGACATATATTGTTATTGCACATGTTGATATACTGATTTGTGTTTATATTGAGTCAGGTAGAGTGTTACACATTTTTGGAGGGCAAGTGATTGATAATTTTTCCAATAGCTCTCATAAAAGTTGAAATTTTTTGGGCTTCGTATTCCTTTCTAATACAACCTTTTGTTTTTCCATTTTTTGTCTCTTCAAGATGGGTGGGCGGAACGATGGGTTACATCTGACTGGAAGAGAGATGAGAATGTGGCTGGGGAGTGGAATTACACATCCGGTAAATGGTATGGAGACCCTGATGATAAAGGTACTCTTCAGATCACACATTTCCTTGCAAACATCCTTTATGGAATTCCTTTCCTGATTTACTGTGATAGATTTTTATATTACTAGAATATTCTATGCACTAAGTGTGGTCGAAAATTTGATTTTTCCATGCAGGCATCCAGACCAGTCAGGAGGACAGATTCTATGCTATATCTGCTGAATTCCCAGAATTCAGCAACAAGGATAGGACTTTAGTTTTCCAGTTTTCTGTTAAGCATGAACAGAAACTTGATTGTGGTGGTGGCTACATGAAGTTACTCGGTGGTGAAGTAGACCAAAAGAAATTTGGCGGGGATACCCCATATAGGTTTGCCATTTATGTCTATGCTTCAATTTTGCATGTTTAATTTATTTATATTCTTTAACAGAAATGATTTGGACCTGATATTGTTGCTGTTGCAGCATCATGTTTGGACCTGATATTTGTGGATACAGCACTAAAAAGGTCCACGCTATTCTTAATTACAATGCGACTAATCACTTGATCAAGAAAGATGTTCAGTGTGAAACTGACCAGCTGACTCACGTTTACACTTTCATTCTCCGTCCTGGTGCTACCTACAGCATCCTTATTGACAACCACGAGAAACAATCTGGTAGTCTGTACAATGATTGGGACCTTCCCTGAAGCCAAGAGGGTAATTACTAAATAAAAAGTACACAATGTTTCTCTTCTTTGTATTTTTGGGGATACGAAAACCAAAATAATGTATTCATTCCATGATGATTCCAGCCTGAAGATTGGGATGACAAGGTGTATATTCCTGATCCTGAAGATAAGAAGCCAGAGGTATTCATCTCTATAATTGTGAGCTTCTTTTAACTGCTTCATATAGCTGCACGATTGAACTGATTGGTGCTCTTTAATAAAGGGATATGATGACATCCCAAAGGACATTCCTGATCCTGATGCCAAAAAGGTATATACGTTTTTAACTTTCAAAGTTACAAATCTTACCTACTCAAGTTCATGTGGTTAACATGAAAAATATATTTCTTTTTTTAGCCTGAGGACTGGGATGATCAGGAAGATGGAGAGTGGACAACTCCAACCATTCCAAACCCTGAGTACAAGGGACCATGGAAGCCAAGGGTTCGTGTGTTATGATTTAATTATATAAGGCTCGTGGATAGGGTTATGTATGCAGCTTTATCACTACAGTATAAAGAGACTTTTATAGTTTAAACACAACAACCTTACCATTGTGTGAGAGCTCATGTTCATTCTAATTTATTAGAATGCTTAAGATTTTGTTGTGTGTAGCTTTTGCTCAGAAACTAATATATATTGGCTTGCAGAAAATCAAGAATCCCAACTACAAGGGAAAATGGAAAGCACCCATGATTGACAACCCAGGTTAGTTACATCACTCAAGCTACCAATTCAGTGCCTATGAACACTTATTGATGTACAAATGAAATGGTTTTATATGAATATATTTAATGATTGATCTATGCTCTCAGATTTCAAGGATGACCCAGATCTCTATGTTTACCCCAACTTGAAGTATGTAGGAATTGAGTTGTGGCAGGTAATTTGGTAACTGTACTTCTTACCAATCGTTCTAGTGATCCACTTCAAATTGTGATCAACTGCGAAATTCTCGCTTCAGGTAAAATCAGGAACTATGTTCGACAACATCTTGGTCTGCGACGATCCCGAGCATGCAAAGCAGCTAGCTGAGAAGACCTGGGGCAAGAACAAAGATGTATGTTTTATTTCCATTCTTCTGGAAAATTGTTATTTTTCCCAAAATATTGATTTGTTTTTAGTTTTGCTGGTTTTTTTCTGACAATGTGGATTTTGCAGGCTGAAAAGGCGGCTTTTGAGGAGGCGGAGAAGAAGAGACAGGAGGTAATATTTTGTCCTTTTTCTGTCTGCTGTATTTAAATCTATGAATTTAGCTGTGTTCTAAAATCTAAACTTGTTTTCCAATTATTTTCTGCTTTTTACACACCAGGAATCTTCTGTATTTATACCTCTCAATTTAGCTGTGTTCTAAAATCTAATCTTGTTTTCCAATTGTTTTCGGCTTTTTACACATCAGGATTCAAGGGATGATCCAGAGTCAGATGTAAGCATCATATCAATCTGGGATTTTTGTGTTTGTTTTCATTTACTATATCTCAATCGTCTTTTGGTATTTTTCAGGTCGAGGACTCTGATTCTGACTCTGACGGAGACGATTCTGATGCGGATTGGGAGGCCAAACCGGAAGATAAGCATGTGAGTTTCAATGACTTGTTTGGATTTAACAAAATTTTAAGAAAATAAAAATATTTTAAAAAGTGAAAATTGAAATTTCATAAAATAAAATAATTCTACCTCAATTTTTTTCATATACTTTTTTTCTTTTAATCTTCAGACATCAAAAGATATAGCAATACTTTTCTCTATGACTTTTTTCCCATCGTTGTATATTTTCTTAGAACTAAATGGGCCATAAAGGTATGTTTGGGTCGAGAAAATATCAAAAAAGAAAAAAGTTAAAAAGATGTTTGTTTGAAAATCATTTTTTATTATTTTTATTTCTATTATATATATTTTTTGTCTAAACATACCTTGAGGATTTGTACTGCCAATACTCAGTTTATTTCCAAACTCAGACGTTCAAAACATTATGTTTACAGGATGAACAGTGAGCAGGATGAACATTACGTTACCTTGGTGACGAATGAAGAAAATCTCACAAAAGACGGCCAAATTAGCCGGTACTTAACATACCAATGCAAAAATGGTGCAACCCATGAACATCTTATTAAGTTAAGAATCACTCTTTTATTATACATGTTAATTTTTATTTCTAGTATTGGCAGGTCTCTATGCTCAAGTAAAACCCTTGCTGGGCAACTTCCCAAGATAGGGGCTTGATGGCGATTTTAGGAAGGGTTTCCAGTGCCCGCAGGTGAGTCATCTGATAGCTGCTTGAACATGTTAAAAATCTTGTTCCCCTCCTCCCCCTCCTCTTTATCTTCAGAAATCTCACAAGCATGTTAAATTGTACTCTCTCACCTCTCCTTCCCAGCCCATCCTCACCACCACGACGGTCATGCACAGCCACCAGGCAATATCCAAAACGAATTCAAAGTTCAAAGAAACAGCAATATAATCAATTCCCGCAGAGCATTGTTTCGTAGCACATAATCTAGTGCTCGGATTTTCAGCAGTTCTAACATAAACCTAAGCAGCGATTAATTTTCAAATTTTATATTTCTTCAACTTCATCTGTAGCTTATAGTGTGCAGCATCAATAGTAAAAAATCATCAAGAATATTATTAATTTTCTTTAATTTTATTCTCAATATGTCATTAGAATATTCGTAATTTTTGTTTCAGTACTGATTTTATTTTATGAAAAAAAAACCTAAGTTGTCACATAAAAAAATTCAAAACTAACATTTCCTCTAAACTTTACACTTTCAAAGTTTACCAATGTTACCCCTATAATAACCTAATGACATCAAATACGTTTAATTTGACTTAATCTTTTAGCATAAAATAAACCTCTAATTAAAACAAAAGTTGATAATAAATAAGAAAGAAAATAAAAAAAATTAAGAACAGATTTAAAATTGAGAATATTTTTAATTCTTTTCCCATTGATTAGTCTACCCAAGAAAAAAAGCAATACCAATCTCTTTTGTCGGCAACTGTTGGATCGGATTGGGTACTTTAGGAAGCAGGTTGATGCAAGTCGATTAGCGGCATCACGTTGGATATTTTCAGGTCTGTTGGAGCTGATGATGGCTGAGTACACGGGACTTTTCACATTACAGATTCTAAGGAGAAATCAGATGTACATAGCCATAGCCTTAGCCTTTCAGTTAGATGGTGCTGTCTCACTGTCTTCAATAAGATATCTGCACTTTCACCTATAGAAGTTAGACGGAATAGTGTTAGTAGAACATTCTCAAAGGCCGTGGCGTCCCATCATCTGTTCATACAAATAAGAATAGATAAATTAATGAATGTCATGCGTCCAAAGGTGTCTAAGGAATTAAACATTTCTTATCCATCTATACACATTAGCACGTTTACATGAAAATAGATAAATACATGGAACACTATGCTGCCTGAGGGTGCCCGTTGAGTGTCCCTAAAACATTTCTCAAAAAAGGTAAATTAGTTGCAAGTACCCATATAAACTACGTAAAAATATAATGGGAATGACAGATGCAGATAGAAAGAAAGATTATTTGCCTGGGTGAAGCTCCATCAAGAAATATCTGCAAGTTATTCAAATGAATACCATCTCCAATAGAAAATAGTATCTCTTATGATTCTCAAAGACTCTTATGAGCAACAACTGCCAATTTCTGATGGAAAACCTGAAGAAACAAAAGAAATTGTTGCAACAGAGATCATTCCCAAAAGGGAAATTATTACAAGGATACTTTTTAGTTATCTTTGGGACACCCACAAATGACATGACTTTTATTCATATGTGTATTTTTTTTTTTGGATCCGTTAATATTGACAAATAGATAAAGCGTTACATCAATTACGGCTAAACGGTGTTCTCTAACATTATTCTTCCTGTGGTACTTAAAAGTTTACAGAGATATGGCAGCAATGATTTACCTCTTCAAAGCGTTTTAGTTCTTCACTCAGAACCTTACTGGTAATCTCAGCCATGCATTCTTCAGAACTAGAAACTGGAGGTTGGTCCTTTATCTCTTTCAAAACCTAAATGCAAACATCAGATCAGATAAGTTTTATGTTTGATTAACATGAGAAATTATAAGAAAAAAATATAATGAAAAATCCATATTTAAAAAAAAAAAAATCATAACACCAAGGGAATGCCATATGTTTCTCATCATTGATCCAGGAAAACCAAACAAACAAAATATTTTTATTAGAAACTTACTGTCTTTTTCATATGATTGGTCATCAACCTCCAAACAAAGGAAGAAAAATATTTTCCATTTTCTTTTACTTTCATTTTTTTAACTTATTTTTTTCTTTCCCCAAAATTTTCTTGAAGATTATTGACAACCACATAAAAGGGCTCTTACAGCAGAAATACCGAAGGCAAAAGATGATCACCAAATGCAAAACGTCACCTACAATAAACGTTTTCATTAATCTGTAATTTTTTGTTAAATTCCCAATTTTATTAAAAGATGATCACAAGAAAGCTACATATTCATCAGTTTTATTCATAGAGGAAACCCACATATTCCAATTCATGCTCAAGTTTCACATATAATGATAATAAGAACAGAAAAGGGTTATTGAGAATGATAAATTTCTTACCAGTTTGAATCCTTCACAGGACTGAGAAAATTCAATATTGTACATTTCCGGCGACTGGTACTGCTGAATAATGATCGATATACGCAGAATGGAGCAAAGCATTATGAACCTCAATTTTACCTAAAATTTTAACAGGAAAACTCAAAAATCGATTTTTCTTTTCAAAAAACAAAAAAAGTCATTCATCAGTGCCAGCAGCACTGAAATGTGAGTATAATTCATACCTCTTGGGAGATTTCCTGGAGAGAAGTATCATCTAATCTTGGGAATTTTTTCCTGTGATGTCTAGCAAGCAGAGCTATCAACTGCAAATGTTATTGTTATTGTTGTTATTATTATTATTATTTGCAAGGCACCAAGAAAAGCATGCTAAGAATGAGAATTCCCCAACCTTGATCTCCTCCGCTGTGTAACCATCGAGATGATCGCCTTTCTGCACAATAAAATATAAAGAGAAATAAGCTTTTCATTAAAAATGGCATAAACCTAAAAAAATTGGAATAAAGTGAGAAAAAATGATTTAAAAGTTCTTCTACTCTCGTATGATATTGTTCTAAATCAAGTGGAATAGTAAAAACATATTTATATTCTAACTATACTTAGTGAGATTCGAGGCTTTATTGTTGGCGTTGTTATGATTTATCAATAAGCCGTGAGATCCTACAGCTACAAGGTACTCCAGGAAAAAAAACCTAGTGTAAGCCATCTCAGATGTATTTGATTATAATTTGCTATGAAAATGCCTACTCAACCGATCACAGATGTTTAAGTCAAACACAATTCCAACCCACAGCATAAAATTTCATAGCAAAGTTTGGAACTCCTTAAGACCTGTTATTACTAAACAAACAATCAAGCAATCAACAAGCAAGTTTGGAACTACTCAAGTATAAACATAGACATGCTTGTTGCTAAGAAGCTGCAAATTCCAAATAATAATAACATATCGATTGCTGCTAAGTGTAACCTAAATTCATTCTATGCGACCGAGATGCTTTGAAGACCCGGCCCAAAAAGTTGCGTGCACAATTTGATATGAATTTTGGATGAAAATTATGGATTTGTTATTTTTTGGGCTCATCATCTTTGCCTATATATACGATGTTTTGAGCAAGAATTTTGTAAGATTGAAGACACAGCTGCCTCCTCTTGCAACCTCGATTTCAAAGATAGTAAAACTTTACCTTCTTTGCTTGTAGTTTTTTCTCCTTCACATAAAGCTGGTTTTCTATTGGGTGATTATTTACTATTATACTATTACTAATCTCTGGAATCCCTAACAATTACTGATATCAATGTATATTGCCCCAGAAAATTCAGAATAAAAATATCAATGAAGACAAAATCAAAGGTAAGCTTACAATATGTTCAGAAAACAGCTTGATTTTGTAGTGTTCAATGAGGGGTCTACCTAAGCTGCAAGGGATAAAAACTGAAAGGCCAAATGACCAATTTGATCCTCCAAGTTAGGTTTCCAAATTCAAGTGAGTAGATCTACTCCTTTTTGGCTGACTCCCTAATCTCACAATTTCAATCAATCAAACAAATTGATATTTTTTGGCCAGATATATTTTTCTTGCCCAATAATCACAAGAATTTAGCACATTAAATAATGCCAATGGTATAAACTCACAAAATTCTGATGTGGGACAAATTTTGCCACATGACATTGTAACAGAAGATATAAGTAGATTTTTATACCAAAAATACATCATGGCGCACAATTATGGTGTATTCACTACCAATCATAATTGAATCTTATATCATCAAAATTCTTCCATTTTAAATTGGACCTGTAATATGCACACCGCCCCCTTTCCAATGGCAGACCAACTTCTATCACATTAATTAGAAATTCACTTGCCCCATTCCAGCTCACACAAGATCTTTTTCAGCTGTGCATCAACAACAAGGACTTAAGTCCCACTAAGGGGGATTGATAGTAAGAATCCTCTTGCACTTCAATTTAGTGTAATATTCTCTAGTTGAGACGTAATTTTAAATCCTCGGTCTATCTCTTCTTCTTCTTCTTCTTCTTTTTTTTTTTCCCTTCAACCACAACTAACTCATATTTTTTCACCGTTACTTCATTTGACCTACACTTCATTTCACCTTTCATCTCTTTCAGCTGTACTGACTTCTATTTTCTGCTTCCTCTCTACTTATTCTGGCATTTATAGCTTCCATTTTTGCTTCAGTCCATAAATGTTTTATTCCAATTTTGTTTCCCCATCTCCCCAACACCCTTTGGTCAAACTCCTCGCTTTCCTACTTCCCAATATATCATAAACATATTATGACGACAAAGTACTTATATCACCATAACAAGCAAGTGCCGACCATAAAAATTGTCTTTTCAAAAGAGAATAGAAGGCATGCTTTTGTACATTTTGTACATCAAATGTCTTTCTACTCTTCCTGCACTTAAGAATGCTTAACCAAATGCAGCTCTCAAGCTAAAACAGCGATTTGAGTGTTGCACCTTCACCTGCCCTGAAAAAATACTGCTTTGTGACAGCAATAGTCGTCTAGTTAAGAATCTTACCCATCATATTATAACAGCAGTAGAAAAATTTAGATCATTCATTCATAAATTGGACAAGAAAATGCACAAAAAGGCATACCATAATTATATTATATGACTGCTTGTGATAACCTTTTTTCCCAAGACAAAGACCAATATTGTGAAGCAAACAAGCAGCCTCAAGATATTCGAGATCCTTTTCATTCAAGCATATCCGAATTGCATTCAGGTCAACAGCAACCTCGTTAGACTTCCTCACACCTTCAAAGATTTCCTGTCCAGTTCATTTGATCAGGTATATTCTTTATGTTGCAGAACATCGATTATAATCAATTTCAATCAAATACTTATTTGTCAAAGCCAATATGTATAACAACTATCTTTGCACCATTGATTCTCCAGCAATTTCAAGCAATCATACCTTTGAAATTGCAGCGGTCCTCGAAGCAAATTTCATCCTATTTTTTCCATTAAACCTTGTTGAGAGTCTCACAACCGATGGCCACCTCAAGTTGGCATTCACATCATAATCGTCACAAAACCCATAAATCATCTCAACCACAACACCCTCACCCAAACCATAGCCAGAGACCTGCATTTCATTAATTCCAAGCAACTCAAATATCTCTTCCAACAACACAGCCCCGGCCACAATAAATTCTGATCTCCTTCCGAAAAACTGGTTTCTCCTAACCCTCTCTTCCTCCCCACCACCACACAATCTCTCAAAGACGTCCATCAATTCCTTCCTACTAAACCTCCAATCCCTGCTAACCTCCCCAGACACCGGATTCATCACCTCACCAACACCATAATTCAAACATAGAACCTTTTCAATGGCACGAACAGTACCAGATGATCCGACAGCAATCTCAAATTCGAGATTTCTAACGTTCTCAATCAAACCAGATTCTTCAATCTGGGAACGAATATAATGCCTCATTCCCACCAGATCTTCATGAAATTGTTGTGTCAATGTCACATGACCTAATTTCAACGATATAGCGTATATAGCTTTGCCGCGCAGACCAATCACAAATTCAGTAGAACCACCACCAATATCGACTACTAGAACTCTTCTAGCAAAAATAGGCAAAAACTGAAGCACCCCAAGATATATTAACTTTGCCTCTTCAATCCCTGACAACACATTAACTTGCAAATTTAATTTTTCACTTACTTCTTGGAGGAAGTCATCTCTGTTAGTGGCCTCGCGAACTGCCGAGGTGGCGACGCAGCGAGTTTGCATGATATTGCGGGATTTTATTGGTTTTTGGAACCGGGAAAGGGTTTCTAGGGCTCGTCGTCGGGAAGATGGAGATATTGTTGGCGGCGTTGATGTCGAAGATGTGTCGCGGCCGAGGGCCACCGGTTCCTTGTAGCGATCGATGGGGGTGAATTTTCCGGTGGAGGAGTTGAATTGGACAATTAGCAACTTGAAAGAGCTTGTGCCCATGTCAATGGCAGCGAAGAGGTTGGAGGGTTGCGTGGCTGTCGGCCTGAGACTCGTCGCCATACTTGATCTGCTCCTGCGACTACCATCTCCCGTTTTCTTTTGCGCTAATTACACAAAAACATTCAAACATTTTTGTTTATTTATTTATTTTTTTGTATATGGTTATAATTTTATTAATTATATTTCTAATTATATATATATATATTTGTTTTTAACATAATATAATTAATTTTTGGATTAAATAAATAATTTTTATATGCAAAATAACTTTTTACGATAACTTGTTTTGGCCAATTTAGGTAGGCTTAGGAAGATTCTCTCTTAACGATGGAAATATTTATTCTTTTAATATTAATTACTTATTTTTAAATAAATAATTATAATATAGTTATTTTACAATAATTAATTTTTTTAAAAAAATAATTAAAAAATATAAAAAATAATTTTTTTCTATCAAATATAAAGTTCACTTGATTCTGTCTTAGTTTAGGTTGTTTCTGCTGCTAGATCTTACATAGTTTCATTTTTTCTTTTCCTATTTTACGGTTTATTTTATTAATATTTATAAAAAATAATATTTGTATAATTAAGTTACAGTCTTATTTATGATTTTTTCTATTTATCATAAATATAAAGTTTGAAATAACAGTTTAATTTTCACATAAGTGAAGTAATGTAGGATATTTTCTTTTTTTTTTTTTGGGTGGAAAATTTGTATAACCCTTTTAACTAGATGTTGCGTCCGATAATTCTGGCCGCGCTGGAGATTGAGTGCGAGCGGATCTCTCGGTACGCGGACGATCAGATTGGAGCAACACAAAGTGAACGTGAGTCTAGTGAATAGAAAAGCACGGGAGCAGAGGATGAACACTTTAGTTACGTGGAAAGCCCCTCAATAAGGTGAAGGGTGAAAAACCACGGTAGCGGACGTGTAGACCGAGAAATCTCACTATGAAGAAGAGGAAATACAGCAATGGAAGCCTGGGAAACTTAGCGTTCTCCGGGTGATTACAATTTCGAGAAATACAACTTCTCTCTTTTCTCTCTTCTCTCGGGGATTTTGCTGAAGTCTGGTTATGAAGTTACGGGAGCCAAAGGTCCTACTTGGTGCTTGAGTTGGATATTTATAGGGAACGTGATGCCGTAAGGAAGGCGACACGTGGCGCACGTCGGGATTATGCTGCCATCATCGCCACCAGCTGTGGGTGCGGGCATGTGGGACACTGTCACGGCTGCAGATCTGGCGCTCGGGGCGCATGGCGCAGTGCACGGCGTGTCGGGGAGCCGTTGCATGCGGCCGAGGGTGGCATCATCCGGTTATTTTTGGTCTTTCTGGTGGTCCCCCGTCCTAAAGGGGTCTCGGTGTCTGTCAGGCGGTCAAGCAAGTCGGAAACGAGCCAGTTGTTCGAATTTGGCCGGGTTCATGGGCCTTTTGGGCCAACCTTTCTTCGTAACTCTTTGGGCCAGCTTCTGTGATCTTGGGCCCAGGTTCCAGGACCCATCACGAGCCCCCATGTCAAGCGGTTCGAGGACTCAACCGTTTGACATGCTTTGCAAGCGTCTTTTCGTCATCATAGACCGCGGTCTTCGTCTTCTGCTGGTGTAAGAGGCGTCCGAGGTCTTCTTGTAAATCACGGAACCTATCTTTCGCCGCTGTTTCCCCTCCCCATGGAGCATTGAATGCGATGGTCGATTGATGTGACATCGTCTCAGGAAACCCTAAGGCCTACGCCTTCCCACTGCGTATGGGGAGTTGACACGTGGAACGGTCATGATGAGGGCGCCTCTTCACCTTTTCAAAAATCTCTTTAAATCCTTCGTCGTATCCTCATTATTCTTCGCGTTTTCTTCTTTCTTCCCTTAGTTTCCTTCAAAAACCTCCACGACGTTCTTGCTTTTCTTACTCGCCGCCATGGCTCTTGGTGTTAAGGAGATTGCTTCTTCTCTCACTTCACAAGATCTCGAGCAGATCAGGGCGAAGTATAACATTCCAGCGTCGGATTCGATAGCGGTTCCAGTCTTGCCCGAGAGGGTGACAGCCGCCCATTTGGTTACATTACCGTATACGAAGTTCACCTTAAAGGTGGACTTTGTTTCCCTGTTCCTGCTGAGCTCCGCCGCCTGATGAAGGAGTTGGTTGTCCCGCTCGCGAAGCTTCAGCCTAACGCCATCAGGTATTTGGTCTCTTTGTGCGTCTTCGCGCGCTGTCCTGGCAAAACTCTCGAGGCGGTCATGGTGAAGATCATGTTCCGTTTTAATCAGACCCTTGAGTGGATAGCCATGACCCCCCGCCCCGAGTTCGCTGAGATGAGCGGTGGGAACCCGGATTCCACCAAAAGGTGGAAGGACAGGTTTTTCTTTCTCAATGTGGTTGACGACTGGGAGCTCTCCTCCGTGTGGGAAAACGTCGCTGCAAGTATGGCTCCGACGCGTTGCGGCGAGAGAAGGATCTTGCCCGGGAGGTCACTGATTTGGTGTTAGCGAACCTGGGCGGCTTCAGTGCGGGGAAGAAGAACATCTGGCTGTCCCAGAAAGGCGGAAGCCAAGTGGGCCAGGTGCCGTCCGGTGATTCCACCGTTAAGCCTCCAAAAAAAGAAGAAGAAGAAGTTGAGGAAAAGAGAGGGTCCTCTTGTGATTCAGGAGCCCTTCGAGCGGCCTTCCAAGAGCCCGCGGATTGAGGTCTCTGGGGATCTGCCGAGTGTTGTTGCTGAGTCTTCCTCAGAGGATGACCGCGTCATAGCCCCCATGGTCAGGGCGGCTGCGCGGCTGACGTCTGGCCCTTCCACGGAGCCCGAGGCCGTCGCAGCGTCTCCTTCTGGAGACGAGATCCATCCTGAGGCCCTTGGTGCCTTGGAGGAGGCAGTCTTGGACGAGGTCATAGAGCCTCATGAGTCGGAGGCTGCTGCTGATGTTACTGCTGGGGAAATCTTCGACCTTCTCGGTGGCGAGGAGGTAGTGACCGCGGCCTTAGAGATCCCGGTCGCTGCTGATGTTCCGGTGGTAGCGGAGCCCCCCACCCCTGAGGGCCCTTCCTCCGAGGCCATCCTTGATGTCCCTGCGGCGCCTACGGAGTGCTTGCTTGCGCCCGAGGCCCCAGAGGAGATTGCCCCCACTGAGGACCCTGTCATCTCCCAGGTATTTCGCTGCCTTATTCTTCGTCTCCATTCCTGCTAACTGTACCTAAGTGTCCTTGATTCCTTTTGCAGCTCCAGGATCTGCTTGGTGGCCTTGGCCGGCTGGTGGGTGAAATCGCTCGGTCTCGACGGGAGACGGAGTCCTTGAAGGCCGTCCAAGAAGAGAACCAGCGGCTCCGTACGGCGCTTGCTTCATCTGAGGAAGCGCTTGCTTCATCTGAGGAAGCCCTTAAGCTCTCGGGAGGCCCGACATGGTTTCTGACGGGGCGAATCCTTCAGTGGAGGAGGCGCAAAGGACCTCGGTGCAAATTCTTTGAGATGGCTCTGCCGCTGCGATCCAAGTTACGGATGGCATCCATTTGTGTCGCCCAGGTGATGCGGATCCCGCACCCACGCTTCCCACCTGTGTGTTGGATCCGCGCGCGCGCCGTATCCTCGGGATGTGTTTGGCCTTCGGGGTAGTCCATTTCCCGAGTCTTTGATGCCGAGTCCTTCAGCGGATCCTCGTCCGTCAGGTCAACCGGGGACTATGAGCCGCGGGGCGGGTCCTTCATCTTTGGGAGAGTCATCTGGAGCCATTCCACCTCGGGGCCCTTGTGAGGGCTAGACTTTGTTCTTCTTTTTGTATCATTGTATTGTATTTTATGGAATAAAAGAAACCCTCGACTTTTATCACAAGTGCCTCTCTTTCTTTCCTTCTTTTTATTCCAGTCAATTTTTGTCATGACCTCAAGGGCCCGGCCTCTAGGACCGCTCGGTTACAGCTGAGTTTTTGTAATGACCTCAAGGGCCCGGCCTCTGGGACCGCTCGGTCACGGTAGAGTTTTGTAATGACCTCGGGGCCGGCCTGCGGGGCCGCCTCGGTCACTGGCCGAGTTTTGTAATGACCTCAAGGGCACCGCCTCTGGGACCGCTCGGTCACGGCCGAGTTTTTGTAATGACCTCGGGGCCGGCCTCGGGGCCGCTCGGTCACGTGCCCGTTTTGTAATGACCTCAAGGGCCGGCCTGCAGGACCGCTCGGTCACTGAGAGTTTTGTAATGACCTCAGGGGCCCGGCCTCTGGGACCGCTCGGTCGCGGCCCGAGTTTTGTTTGTCGGAGACCGCCCGCTTTTTACTGGTACTACTTCCTTAGGTGAGCGGCGTTCCAGGTCCGAGGAACCAACTTGCCCTCTTGGTAACGTAGCTTGTAAGCTCCTCCTCGAAGGATAGCCGAGACTAAGAACGGCCCTTCCCAATTTGGTGAGAACTTGTTTCTTCCGGCTATTTTTCCCGTGGCTTCCACGCTTCTTAGTACGAGATCCCCGGCCTCGAACGGTCGCGCCTTCACCTTCTTGTTGTAATAGCGGGCCACCCGTTGTTGGTAGGTCGCCACCCTGAGTCTCGCCTGGTCGGGGACTTCCTCGAGGGCATCGAGGCTTTCCCGGAGCCTTTGGTTTGGGCTCATTCGGTAGAAGCATCCAACCCGGAGACCGGTAAGGCATACTTCTATTGGGATGACGGCTTGACCCCGTGCAAAGGTTGAAAGGGTCTCTCGTGGGCTCCTCAGTGGCGTCGTTCTATACTACCCAGGATTGAGGGCAATTCATGTACCCATGAGCCCTCAGATAATTCCAGCCTGGTTTTTAGCCCGTGCAAGATCGTGCGATTTGTCACTTCCACCTGCCCGTTAGCTTGGGGGTACGCCACCGATGTGTGCACCAGGTTGATCCTCAGGCTTGCGCGTGCCAGTGAACCGCCTTCCAGTGAATCGTGTCCGTTGTCGATCCACAATGCATTCGGGCACTCCCAATCTCGCACACGATGTTACGCCGAAGGAACTCCGTTGCGTTTTGCTCTGTTATTACGGCGATGGCACTACTTCCACCCATTTGGTGAAGTAGTGATTCACGATCGGGAACTTCCATTGTCCGGGGGCGAGAGGGAATGGTCCGAGGATGTCGAGCCCCCACTGGGCAAACGGCCATGGGGATTGTAGTGCCCGGAGTTTTGTGTGGGGGCGATGGCTCATGTTACCGTGGAGTTGGCAACTCTCGCATTTGCGTACGAAATCCATGGCATCATATTTCATAGTTAGCCAGTAGTATCATTGCCTTGGGATCCGCATATTTAAAGGCTAGATTCTTTCCTCCAACATGGGATCCGCATATTCCGAGATGCACCTCCTGCAGGGCGTATTCGGCTTCTTTTGGAGTAAGACACCTCAGGTAGGGGGCCGAGAAGCCCGTCGATACAGCCGGCCGTCTACGATTGTGTACCAACCCGCTGTCTTCTTTATCTTCTTGGCTTCGCTTGGACTCTCGGGCAACAAGCCATCATATAGGAACTTCAGGTAGGGAGTCATCCAGGTGCTCCCGTCCGTGACCCGCATCACCTCCCGCTCGGGGTCTTCAATGCTGGACCTCTCCAGGATCTCTCGCATCCCCCTAGCGTACTGTTCAGGATCTCCGAAAGCTGCGGCTCGAGCGAACGTGTCGGCTTTGGCGTTTTCTTCCCGCGGGATGTGGATGAACTCGGTCGTCTTGAATCCCACGATCAAGTCCTTGACCTTTGAAAGGTACTTGGACAGCTGCTCATTGTTGACGTTGAAGCTCCCGCGAACTTGATTGATGACCAACTCGGAATCACTGTAGATGACGAGCTCTTTGGCCGAGCATTCCTTGGAGAGTCGGAGTCCGGCCAGCAAGGCCTCGTATTCTGCGACGTTGTTTGTGGCCGGGAATCCCAACGCCCAGTATTTTATCTCCATTCCCTCGGGTGTGCGTAACACGATCCACCTCTCCTCCGGCCTGTCCTTCATGGAGGAACCGTCCACGTGCGAGGTCCATGCGGAGGTTACTCATTGAACTTCGTCCGTGGTAGTCCGATCCTCGTCACAAGTGGGCGGTGCCGCTTTCGACGGAGGAAAGTCTGCGAGTGCTGTCCCTTTAAGGCCAGTCTCGGACGGAACTCAATGTCAAACTCTCCCGAACTCGATGGCCCACTTGATCGATCAATTTGGAGATCTCGGGTTCTAAAACTGACTCTTAAAGGTTGATCGGTTAAGACTATTACCTTGTGCGCTGGAAAGTACGGCTTTGAGTTTCCTTGCGGAACAAACCAACGCCAAGGCCACCTTCTCCGTCGAGGGATACTGCTCTCGGCGCTGCGAGTCTTGGCGACGTAATACACGGCCGCTTGCCATGCTGCTCTCGTACCAACACCGAGCTTAGTGCTTGCGTCGGATACGGAGAGGTCTGGTCTGACTCTTCGCCTTCTTTGAGGGGAAGCCAATAGGGGCGGACTCGAGAGGTAGCTCTTGAGCCCTTGGAACGCTTCCTCACAGTCATCACTCCACCGAAAATCTCGGGATTTTGTTCCTCTTAACGCTTTAAAGAACGGCAGGTGCTTCTCGGCCGATTTTGCTAGGAAACAGGAGAGGGCGGCCACTCGCCCAGTAAGCTGTTGTACCTCCTTCACCGTTTGTGGAGACCGCATGTTCAGGATCGCTTGGATCTTCTCTGGGTTTGCCTCAATTCCTCGGTGTGACACGATGTAGCCCAAGAATTTTCCAGAGGAAACACCGAACGTACACTTCTTCGGGGTTGAGCTTCATTCCATGGGCTCGAGCACATGGAAGGTCTCGGCGAAGTCCTTCACGTGATCGCCGCTCACCGGCTCTTGGCGAGCATGTCGTCAATGTATACCTCCAATGTTTACGCCCATCTGGTCTTTGAACATTTTATTCACGAGCCGTTGATAAGTTGCCCTGCGTTCTTGAGACCAAAGGGCATTACCTTGTAACGATCGTGCCACAGTCCGTCATGAATGACGTATGCTCCTCGTCCTTGGGGCTCATTTTGATTTGGTTATATCAAGATGCATCAGTAAAGCTTAAAAGTTCATGGCCGGATGTTGAGTCCTGAAGTGGTCGATCCTTGGCAATGGGAAGTCATCCTTGGGGCACGCCTTGTTGAGGTCGGTGAAGTCCACGCACATTCTCCACTTCCCATTGCTCTTTTCACCATGACCACGTTGGCCAACCAGTCCGGGTACTGGACTTCTCGGATGAACCCAGCGTCCAGGAGTTTCTTGACCTCCTCGCGGATGGCCACCAACTTCTCCGTGGAATAGTTTCTCCGCTTCTGTCTGACCGGCTTATGCCGAGGGTCGACGCTTAATTTGTGGACGATGACCTCGGGTGAGATTCCGGGCATGTCACTGGGGGACCATGCGAACATGTCCGAGTTTTCCCGTAGAAAACTGACGAGTTGGTCCCTTACTGCCTCTGAGAGTGAGCTTCCTATTTGGACATATTTCTTTTGATCCGCGGGATTCAACGGGACTCGGACTACAGGCTCTCCAGGCAGAGCATGTTGCAGTGTTGCCTCGTCCCTGAGATCGAGGTCTTCCATGGGTTGTGGAAGTGCTACTTGCTCGGTCTGGGCCAAGTAACACATTCGTCCGGTTGACTAGTCTCCGAGAACCTCTCCTACCCCACACGGGGTGGGAAACTTCATCTTAAGATGTGGAATGAAGGTCGCTGCGTTGAACGCGACCAAGCAAGGCCGTCCGAGTATCGCGTTGTAGACCGAGGGTAGGTCTACGACGAGAAAGGTGAGGACTTTCGATGCCGTCCTCGGATAGGTTCCCAGGGTTACCTCAGTGGATGATACCGACGGAGCACTTGCTCGTTATCCAAATCAAGTAGCCCTTCCGGCGCTTTCATTTGACTCTTCTTAAGCCATAATTTGAAGAAGGCATCAAGATCTGACAAATTACGAGAGTTTCCATTATCAACAAAATACTCGTTTCATCTGTAGTCATTTGCTCCATCTGAAATGAGTGCGGTTACAACCAGGGGGTCGGAGTGAGGAGAAGTTACATGGTCTAAGTCCCTACTACTAAAGCAGATAACATCGTCTTCACTCCCGTGCTCCGTTCTTGGCCTCTTCGCTGCTGCAAGTCCACGCCCGTCTCCCCCAGCCGGTCGGCTGGAGATCATGTTCACGACCCCCGCAGCCACTCGGTTCCTGGGGGGCTCTGCGTCTCCACCGTCCTCGGGTCCTGAGGACTGTCCCGGCCTCTCAAGGAAGCGGGCAGGTATCCTCTCCGGATGAGCTCCTCAATCTCGCTCTGCAGGGTCCTGCAATCCTCAATGCTATGACCCCCGCAGCGGTAGAAGTCACAATACTTCGTTTGGTCCCCACCGCCCGGGTTCTTCAGCTGCTTGGGCCACTTCAAGAACTTTTCCCTCGGATCTGCATGAGGACGTTGGTGCGAGAGTCGTTCAGCGGCGTGAGATGGATTGGCGGCGGCCCTCTCCGAGAGCTCTGCTCGGCCTTATGGTGCTTCTTT
This sequence comes from Nepenthes gracilis, assembly GCA_033239525.1. Classification (NCBI taxonomy): domain Eukaryota; kingdom Viridiplantae; phylum Streptophyta; class Magnoliopsida; order Caryophyllales; family Nepenthaceae; genus Nepenthes; species Nepenthes gracilis. The sequence goes on from BSYO01000007.1 coordinate 19,342,012, forward strand.
GTTGTCTGGGGACTTTGATAGTCCCCAGATTTCCTTTTTCCCTCTGCGGCCTTCTGCTGAGGGTACTCGTCCCTCTCAGGCCTCTTCGCGTCGTTGGCCTCCTCGGCCGCTATGTAGGCTCTGGCCACAGCCTCAGCCTCTATAAAGGTCTGTGGGCCTTTATGTATGAGGTGCTTGAAGAAAGCACCCCCTTCGAGGGCCGAGAAGAAGGCGTTCAGCTTCACCTCGTCGGTCAGCCTCGGGATTTGCCTGGCCTCCGCGGTAAACCGCGCCAGGAATCCTCTCAAGCTCTCCCTGGGTCCTTGTTTGACACAAGTGAGGTGCCAGGGCTGTTTCTCCACTCTTCTGCTGGAGGCGAACTGGGACAGGAAAGCCATCGCCAGGTCTCCAAAGTCACGGATGGAGTCCACGGGCATCCCGTAGAACCACATCCGTGCGTCCCCCTTCAGAGTCAGAGGAAAGCACTGGCACATGGTTGTCTCGTCCAAACCCTGGAGGCTCAGGTGCTCCCTGAAATGGTTAAGGTGATCCATGGGATCACCGCTGCCGTCATACAGCTCCAGGTTGGGCATCTTGAACTTCGGGGGGAGCGTCCTCGTCCTAATCTCCGTGGAAAACGGAGATTGGAGTGCATTAGCTCCTCCTCCGCTGCTCTCACGCAGCATCAGGTTCCATCCTCTTTCCGGCCTGGCCTCCACTCGCGGTGGGGCAGCCGTCCTTCTTTCGTTCAGGTAATGCCTTAACTCATAAGGCTCCTGAACTGCACGGCCCTCTGGGACCGTGCGGGCTCCTCTTGGGAGCACATCTCGGGGAACCGCCTTTTGGTCGTCGCGGTCACGGTGGTTCCCTTGGGCCTCCGAATGGCGTCGTTCGGGGCTTTCTCCTTGAACCCGAGGACCTGGCTGGTCCTCGACCCTTCGTGGCGCTCTGCTGCTGGAAGCTACCTGGGTCCTCGGGTGTTCCCTCCGACTAGGAGGTCTTTTGCAGCGGCTGTCTCCACCGTTCCCGACTTGCGGCGCCTCTGCTTGTGAGGCCCTGTCGGGAGCCGCTTGGTTGAGTTGGTCGATTTTGGAACAGAGGGTCACAAAGGCTGTGACATGCCGACCACACAGCGCTAAGCCCCTCACCACTAGATCAGGATGATTCTCAACCCCAGCACAGGGGTCAACGCCTCCGTCCTACGAGGCCACTTCTCTGGGGGCTGCGCTCGCTTGCGCCCTTGTGTTCACCATTGCAAGATTCGAAACTTAAGTTGCTGAGTACTTGTAGAAGATGTGAAAAGCTGACTTTCAGTCGCTTCCCACAGATGGCGCCAATGTTGCGTCCGATAATTCTGGCCGCGCTGGAGATTGAGTGCGAGCGGATCTCTCGGTACGCGGAAGGTCAGATTGGAGCAACACAAAGTGAACGTGATCTAGTGAATAGAAAAGCACGGAAGCAGGGGATGAACACTTTAGTTACGTGAAAAACCTCTCAATAAGGTGAAGGGTGAAAAACCACGGTAGCGGACGTGTAGACCGAGAAATCTCACTATGAAGAAGAGGAAATACAGCAATGGAAGCCTGGAAAACTTACCGTTCTCAGGGTGATTACAGCTCGAGAAATACAACTTCTCTCTTTTCTCTCTTCTCTGGGGATTTTTGCTAGAGTCTGGTTATGAAGTTCTGGGAGCCAAATGTCCTACTTCAGCTGCTTGAGTTGGGTATTTATAGGGAACGTGATGCCGTAAGGAAGGCGACACATGGCGCTGGCACGTCAGGATTGTCTGGCATCATCGCCACCACTATGGGTGCGGGCGTGACGAGGACACTGTCATGGCCCCTCGAATCTGGCGCTCGAGGCGCGGCCTGGCTGCCAGTACGGCGTGTCGGGAGCCAATGCGTGCATGGCCCAGCTGCATCCAGGTTATTTTGATCTTTCTGGTGGTCCCCGTCCTAAAGGGGTCTCAATGTCTGTCCGGGCGGTCAAGTAAGTCAGAAACGAGCCAGTTGTTCGAATTTGGCCAGGTTCATGGGCCTTTTGGGCCAACCTTTCTTCGTAACTCTTTGGGCCAACTGCTGTGATCTTGGGCCCAGGTTCCAGGACCCATCAATAGAGGTGGACAATTTTTTTAATTATTTAAATTGTTTAAATCAAGACAAATTAAATTATAAATAATGATTTAATATTTGTACGGTTTAATTATGTTTAAAATTTTATTTGATTAAATGTTATCTTTTATATTTTTTTTATTGAAGTATTGTAAATTAAGTATAAATTTTACATTAGAGTAAATTTTAATTGGTGATTAAATTTTTATTTATAATATTATTTTAAATTCATTTATTATTTATTTTGTAATAATTATTATATTTAGTGGTACATGTTTAAGATAATTATTATAATAATTATTACTTATAAGTTTGATTTACACACACACACATATATATAACCAATATTTTTTTATTATATTGAGTTCTATATAACAATTCCATAAATAGTAGAAATTAAATTTACCCACATACTGATTATTTGGGCAATTTATTTTAAATAATAGTTTATTTTAATTTATAAAAGTTTAAATTATATATTATAATTCAATTTAAACTGATTCCTTGTAATTCCTACCTGGCCCTCACTACTAATATTCTCCTAAGAAAATGAACTTAATTTATGTCAGTAATTTTTTTATTTTAAATGTGTTGGGCCCCAGTACAAAGGCTCATAAAAGCACGACCCAATTAAAGAAGCCCAGAAGCGCTCCCACAAGCAGAAGAGACCAAATGGCCCAAGGGCCGAGAGCCCAAGAGCTATCGCACTGCCCAAGCGGCCAGGAAGAATCTCTCAGACTTTCCCCCAGAGGGACCCACAAGAGCTGCTCTCTCTCCCTGAAGTTCGTGAGCTTACGCCCCGTCCGCCGGGAATGCCACCGGCCTATTTCGTCGGTTTCAAGAAAGCAGTCTTGCAGTCACCGTCGCCGTATCAACAGAAAGACGCCTAGTCAAATCGAGCGCGGATATCCAGACCACAGACACTGACACAACCAGAGGAGAGGCTGCGGCGCGCTGGCCCGCATGCCACTCTCCCTACGTCAGCTGCATTAATGAAAGACAGTGGATCAGCTCCTCAACCGCCGGATGGACGCCACGTGTCCACTCCCCAACGGCTCGGCTTCCACTATAAATACCCAGCAAGACCTCCTTTCCGAGGGAGCTTTCCAGACTCACCACTTGAGCCCTAAAGCTTCCAACAGGCGTTCCCCCTCTCCACGCTCAACTCCTCAGAGACGTGTAAAAAGGCTCCCAGAGAGCATAGCTTCCTTAGGAGATAAACACAAAACGAGAGATAGGGAAGGGATTAACCCTCACAACTGTACTCTGTAAACTCTCCAACCCATATAGTGAAGCTCTTTACAGGCCCTGAGCCTAGTGGTTTTTTCTCCCCATTCAAGAGGAGGTTTTCCACTTAAAACATCCGGTCTCAATTCTCACCTCGTGTCCAACACATCACCCACTTATGTTGCCTGAAAACCATGCATCCGATCGAACGACCCCGGAGAGATCCGGCTCGGTGGTCAACACCCTTTGCATCTCTCGGCCATAGCAAGTCCCGTGGAACCAGAACGTAACAAAATGATTAAAAAAACACATTATAATTAATATTTTATTCACTTATTCTTTTTTTACCTAATAGACCCGACCAACTAATTAATTTAATTATTAGAAGTTGGACTTTAACCAACCTAAAATACAAGATAAAAATTCAGCTATTTATTCAAAATAGGATTTCTTTAGCTATTAATTAAATATATTTCATATATGATTAGAAACCGTGTTTGAAATGTGATATATTATGAGCTTCAAGCTTGCTTGGTTGATTTATATCTAGTGACGGATGGTGGTTGTTGCCACCAACTCCAAGACGGGATAGTGGTGGGCGCGGCTGCGGCCAAGGCGGTGGCAACAGTAATGGCAATAACGATTGCGGCAGTGGCAGTGGCGGTAGTAATAGTCATAATTGTTTTTTATGACAGTTGTCAATTAATATAGTCAACAATAATGGCAATATACGGGCTATAAGGTATGATAAACAGGAAGAACTAGATAAATAACCTTAGGTGATAATTGTGATGATCTATAATAGAAATTTTAATAAATTAGTGACTGGTAAATAATGTAGAGGATTATACCTGACAAAAATTAGGTCATTTGATGGGTCAGGCTCGATGAATTCAAATGTTTTTAAGGTATGATTAATGTATATTAAAATTAGATTTAATTAATTTTTTAGACTGAATATAGTTAAAATAAAAATGATCGGTTCAGTCTATCCTGATCAGGATTATGATTTTTTTATAAATATTTTTTTCTCAAATAAATATTAAATTTAATAAAATCTCAATAAATTTTATTTTCATATAATTAAAAGCTTTTATATAAACATCCTTCATTTAAAATGTTTTGGTAATTTTTAATCTAAATAATATATTTTTTAAAAGATCTTGTATTTTTATGTATTTTGGGTAAATATAAATATTTAAAATTAAAAATGTTAATAGACCAATCCAAGATGACCCGATTTTAATTATAGAAGACATGATTATGATTTTTGGTGCGAGTGGCAAGACAAAATACAGACCATTTCAATTTAATGATTATAAATTTTTTATATGAATTATGCTCATGCTATATGATTTTAATTAGCATTTGCAACTATTCCCCATATAATGGGGATAGGTAATTACGATTATTCCCACTAAAGTTGGGATAGTTGATTTATATCACTATGACATTATATGGTATTCAAATAACAATTACCTCAAAAAATAATTAAATTAAAAAAAATTTACTTGATAAAAAAAATAAAATAATTATTCTTTAACCAAGCATGCGGTCAAAGAATTATTTTTTGAGATATTCTCTAATACTCAAATCAGTATTAGACACCCAACAAATAAGTTAAGAAAGAGAGAGAAAACAAGACAACAGATGACTGGGTTCAAAGTAAATATTTTAGGGTGAGGAGTTACGGAGGGTTAATTCTAAACTTATTTTTACGAGTCGAACTGTTATTGTCAAAGTTAGACAAATTACACAAATAATTCGTGGATTTTTTTATTCATTTTGGATGATTCATAACTCGTTAATTTTACCGGCCGAAAAATTACTTTTCTAATTTATATTATAACATCAAAAATAAATAAGTAATAACAATAAAACAATAATGATACTAAAATATCATTGTAGTTTTGTTTTAAAAAATTATATACTTCATGAGGAATATTTAATAATATAGAGTTGTGTTATAAAGGCAATTTTTACTCTTATTTTACATATATTTAATTATATAATGTCTCATCCATGCATATAAAAATACCCACATAATTAAATTGTGGTGATGTGCAAGTGTGTTTTCATATTATTTTGATATTTTATCAGTTATATACCATTTTTATTCTATATATATGTAAGATGCCATTTGAATCTCTCAATTATAATTAATTAATAATATTGAGTCAGTTAAAAATTAAATCACACCCAAAATGCACCGATATCAAACTGTTATTTCGATCGGGAAATTTTTTTGTCTAATTAAATTATTTTAGTTTTATTTAAATTTATTTTTAAAAATATTTATCTTATATTCATCTAATTTAATATCTATAAAGCATATGAAATATACTTTTCTTCCTTAAGATTAAAGTAAAAGTTATTTTTAATTTCATTGTGTAAATTTGTTTTTAAGAAGTCTTATTATATGTCAGTTGAAAAAAACATAAATTTAATCAAAACAAAGATTAAATATTATATATTTAATATAGGGGGCTTTTCCACGAGTTCTAAGGGAGCCATTTATTATACACCTGATTGAAATTGGGATGTCCTACTAATTTAATTCGATTTACCTCAAAATTTATAAATTATAATTAAAATATATAATCTTATGAATACATACGATTAGAAAAATTATACACAACTTGATGCGTACCTGGATCCGACTTCGAACGGGTTCGGATTCTTCTGGATGGCTTGAACCGGCTCCGTTCACCGAGTACGAATCCTGCACACCACTAAACAAACGAGAGGTCGGCGTTACCAGCGGGATGTAATCCCACCGGATAACACTCCGACGCTCAAGTCGATCAATCGACCTTCAAATGAAGGAACTGTAAAGTAAGAAAAGCTATCGAGAGAGGAATGGAGTGTCTTGCTCCGGATGTCGAAAGGCGCAAGTCCTTTCTCGTATCACGGAAGGTGGGAATGCAGAAGAACGTGTGTGTGGGAACTCGCTCGTTGCCTTGAGTTGGAGTGTGCTTGAGGGTTTGGCTGGGGGACCCGAGCTTGTTTCTCGAGCACTTAGGGTTTTCTCGCCTCTCTCGTTGCTTGAAGAAAGAGTCCCTAGTATGCAAGTGTTTAAGAGAGAGTTTTGGAAGGCGTCAATGTGTGCATCCCGAGAGCGTGTCACGGATGCTGGATCCGAGACCTCTTTTATGGCAAAGATGGTGATCTTCCTTCTTTGGAAGGAATCATCCTTATTGTGATCTGTAGGCGGCCTTCCTTCGGAGGCCGAGGCCTCATTGCCCAATGTGGTGGATTGTTTCCTTTCCGAGGCGATCGACTACTTTCCAAGTTAACTTCCTTCCTTACCGGGCTGAGGTTCCTTGGGTGGCAAGGAGTTGGAAGGATCTCGCGCCTTCCTTATTTGAAGGCGCGCGATCTTCGCCGATATTCCCTTTAAGATCGTGGAATATCCTTGGAAGATCGTGGCTGGCTTTGTTATGGTGATGGGCCTAAACGGGTCGGGCCCATTCTTGTTAGAAAGCTTTTCGAGCCTAATGTGCGAGAGAGGACGGTCAACATCCGGGTTGACCGTCGCCTGTTGGCCGCCTTCGTGGAGAGTACGGAGAGAGTGGCGGGCGGCCAATCGATGGGGCCATGGGCTGTATGGAATAGGCCCATTAGTGTTGCAAAAGCTTGAAGGCCCAACAAATCAAGTCAACGTTGGGTTGGCCGTTTGTGGCCGAAAAGCCTCTGCCTGATCCAACGCCGACGTTGGCCAAAATCCTGGCCTCTCGGTTCCTAGGCCCGTCCTCTTATTGGGCCGTTAGAAACGTTGACCGGCCTTAATGGGCTTTCGTTGACCTTTCTTTGGGCACCCGAAGAGTGTACCCATCACTAGCCCCCGTCTTGGTGGTCGATTCACGGCCTCCCGGTATGTTCATGATGGGACGTTTTTCCTTGCCTTGAGAATCCTATGGGAACTTATAAAGGCTTTGAAGGAAGGTTTGACCGGAATCGTTGACCGTTTTGGTCAATTCCGGAGCACCATAATTGTTGACCGTCCTGGTCAATTCCGAGTTCAGTGTGGTGACCGTCAGGCGAATTCGAGTTCGGTGTTGACCGCCTACAATCGATCCGGAGTTCGAAATTGTTGACCGTCTGGTCCAATTCCGGAGTTTCGAATTGTTGACCGTCTGGCCAACTCGGGAATGATTTACCGACTTTTACTTGTAAGGCGGCGAACGTGACACGTGTCCTCCTTTGGTTGGATGAAGATCCGGGTCATTAATACGCCAGAGATCCGTCCTTTGGCAGGTCAAGTGGAGTGACGACACGTGGCAATTCTGACAGAGCATTAATGAGGGGTTTCGTGCGGGAGTCCCATTGTTTGGCTGGATCGAATGAGGAGTTGACATGTGGCACTTCTGACGGCGTCCTTTGTAAGCTTGGCGCCTAAGTTTTCCTTCCGTTTTGTTCGAAATCAGTTACACTTCCTAGCCTTTCGTCTTCCTCATTTTCATTTCGCAGACAACCCTCCGAAGAAACCCTAGAACTTTTTCCAACCATGGCATCCGTTGCGGACTTCTCATCTGACTTGAGGGAGGGTGACATCAAGGCCTTGTGCGTTGAATTCAATATTCCGAAAGAGATGGCCTGGAGGGTTCCGGGCGCAAACGAAATAGCCTCTTGCCCACCGGAAGGCTACTTCACTGTTTACGAGGCTCACCTGAGGAGTGGCCTTCGTCTGCCGATGCCGGAGGAGCTCGAATCAATCATAGCGGCCCTCCATGTTCCCATTGCTCAGCTTCACGCCAACGCATTGAGGTATATTTGTACTTTGTGTATTTTCGCCCGGAAGCTCGATCAGAAGTTTAGGATGTATGTCCTGCCTTAAGGTCGTCTTTAAGATATCCTGTGGGGCGGAGTGGATCTCTCTCGGCCCCGTACGGGAATAAAAATTAGTACGGCCATCCATGACTCCCCAAGAACCGAAAAACCGGTTCTTCTTTGTAAAGGTGGGAGACAAGTGGCCTATCGCGCGGTGCAGGGTAAGGTCCCTAAGTACACTTTGGGTACGCCGTCATGCGGCGGAGAATGCCGCCTATGCCTGGCTGACCAAGGCGATTCGGCAAAACCCTGATGCGTTCAGGAGGGACTTTCTGGTTTCTGCGGAGGAAACCAAAAAGGTTGAATGGGGACCGCCGTCGCCAGTCCAAAAATCGTACCCTCCAATTAAAATGTTGAAGCCGGATGATTCGAAGAAGTTGCTCATCCGCCCGGTTTCTTCGGAGGAGGCTGCTGCGAGGGCGATTGCCACGTCCTCATCTTCCTCTTCACAGATTGACCTTGTGGCTGCCGGGATTTGCGGTGGTCCCGGTAGCACTTCTGGAACGGAGAGGTCCGTTAAGGGTAGGTTGGAGGATGCCGGAGGAGTCATCCTGGCACAGCCTGCGGCGACGCTGACTCCGGGCGCTGCCTGGATGGGATCCGCAGAGGAGCCAGCTCGCGACGTGCTCGAAGGTTCGCGTGTTTACATTATAGAGCCGTCGCCCCGAGTTGCTTCACCCGGCCGCTGTCCCAAAGGCAATCGGGAGAAAGAAACTTGCCGCCGCTATTTTAGAGGCTTTAAGAGAGGAGCTCGCCGTCGCGCCGCTCCGAGGCCGCAAGAGAGGCTGCTGCAGCCGCTCCTCCAGGCTGCAAGAGAGGAGCTCGCCGCAGCTCGCTCCGTAGGCCACCAAGAGAGGAGCTCGCCGGCCGCTCAGAGACCGCCAGAGAGGAGCCTGTTGTTGCCGTTGAAGATGACGAATCCTTGGAAAGAATCTGGAGGAAGCAAAGAAGGTGTGCTCGGCCACGAGAGGATGCTCCCCTGCCCTCCACCACCCGAGCACGGGTCTCGGAGGCCGAGGCCTAAGGGACCCACGAGGAAATTTATGGAGGTATGGTTCTTGATGGTTAATTTCCGTGCTTTGCCCTTTTCAAGGTTTCTAACCTCTTTTTGTTGTTGTTTGTGCAGCCGTTGAAGGTCGCTCACGCACTTTTTAAGGCAATGGTGCAAATGCGTGACGAGGCTCTAGCCGAGAAGGATGCGGAGATAGCTTTGGTGGATGCTGCCGGCCGCCTCGGGAGGGGAGCTTCGTGAGCAGATTTGCTGCTCTTGAGGCCGTTATGGCGGGCGTGGAGGCGAGAACGCCATGTTGAAGGCGGAAGTTGCTGTCTAAAGGAAGAGGACGATCGCCCGAGAGCGAGCAATAAACGCCTTGCGGATCGAGCCGCCGCCGAAGAGAACGTTGGCCTTACGGATGACCCCTCTTGAGGTTGGGGAGCACTACACGCTCGGGCCGTTGAGGGGCTCAACATTGGGCGTCGCGTTGCACGGTTGATCGCTCGGACTTCCCGGTGGAGTTCATCAATCAAAGAAACCGCGCAAGTCAAATGCAAAGAGGATTTGGTGGGAGAGCCCCGAGACAACCGGGGTGTGGTCCGCCGATTGAGCCTTGTATTATTGTTTTCTGGATAGCATGTACACCGCAAAACATTTAATGAAATGGAAATCCTTTTTCATTTCAGTATCCATTGCCTTTTAATGCTTTGTGCTTGCCGCTTGCATGGATTTATGCACAGGCGCCAACTTAGTTGGCCGGCGATCAAGCTTCGATGGCCCTAGGAGCCGAGCCCCAGTGCTTGGAAGGTGGTTGCATTAACCAACCTTGCGATCGCCTTGCGAAAACTTAGGGCGATTAGCGTTAGAGAAGGAGTGCTTCCCGTTATCGTTTATCCACGCTACCCTTTCACGGAGAAGGTTGGTGCGTGGGGTTGCCAACTTGGTTGGGCCGCTGCTTAAGGAGTGAGGTCCTTAAGTCGGGCAAAGGTTGTGAGAACCACTGGTGGTGCCGTTCAAGTGAAGACTTGGGGTGCAGATGTTGGAGAAGGAATGCTTCTCCTTCGACCGTCGTTGGTCGAGCGTTCTTGCTCCCGAAAAGAGGTCGTCGCGTGTGCCATTCTTGCCCCCTAAGGTTTTTAGACCGCTACGGGCCACTTGGATGACCAAGGTTTAGTACGACCGCTATTGGGCCGCTCGGATGACCGAGGTTTCAGACCGCTCCTGGGCCACTTGGATGACCAAGGTTTAAGACCGCTCATGGGCCACCTGGATGACCAGGGTTTCAGACCGCTCATGGGCCACCTAGATGACTAGGATTTAAGACCACTATGGGCCACCTGGATGACCAGGGTTTTAGGCCACTTTCGGCCACCTAGATGACTAGGGTTTAACGAAAGGGTGAAGACCCTCCCGACTTAGGGGCAGTCTAGGTCGGATGGATACCTGCAAGGCAAACACAATTCATAGGTCCTAGAATTCTACATGCTAAGTAAACTCTCATTTTTCCAAAGTATGAACAAGCATACGAATGAATGCACAGGCTCGAGTAAGGGCGTACCTGGGTTCCCTATTGGTAGTAGCGCTTTAGGTGGGTTGCGTTCCATGTTCGTGGGACCAACTTTCCGTCCTGTTTCCGGAGCTTGTACGCTCCGTTGCGTAGGACGGCGGAGACGAGGAAAGGTCCCTCCCAGTTAGGAGAGAGCTTGTTTCGGCCGACCAGCTTGCCTGTGGCCTCGATGCCTCGTAGGACCAAGTCCCCAACGTCGAATTGCCGGGCTTTTACCTTTTTATTGTAGTATCGGGCAACTCGGTGTTGGTACGCTGCTGTCCGTACCCTGGCGGCGTCGCGGGCTTCCTCTAGCAAGTCCAAGTGCTCCCCGATTTTCCTGGGAGTTGGTGCGGGGTCGAAGGACTCCACCGAGACTTGGGAGCCCGATTTCGGCAGTGTTACCGCTTGATCCCGTAGCATAGGTGAAGGGCGTCTCTCGCGTTAGTTCCTTCGGGGTTGTACGATAAGACCCGAGAGGACGGACGGAGCTCATCACCCAGAGCCCCAGGCGTCCTCCAACTTAGTTTTTAACCCGTGGAGTAGCGTACGGTTCGTTACCTCCACCTGTCCGTTGGCCTGGGGGTATGCTACCGAAGTGTGGACCAGCTTGATTCCAAGGCTGGTGCAATACTTGGTGAAGCGTTTTCCCGAAAATTGGGTTCCGTTGTCGGTCACCACGACCTCTGGGATGCCGAATCTGCAGACAATGCTTTGGCGAAGGAACTCCATAGCATTGTGTTCTGTAATCTTTGCAAGCGGGGCAGCTTCGACCCACTTAGTGAAGTAGTCGATGCCCGCTATGATGAATTTCCTTTGTCCCGTGGCAATGGGAAATGGGCCGAGAATGTCGAGCCCCCATTGCGCGAAAGGCCACGGGGCCTGAAGGGTCTTTAAATCAACGGACGGACCGGTGATGGACGTTGCCATGAAAGTCGCGGCTCTCGCATTTCTTAACAAATTCTAGCGCGTCCTTTTTCATTGAGGGCCGTAGTAGCCTGCCGCATGATTTTGAAGGCAAGGTTTTCCCGCCACGTGCGATCCGCAGATCCCGAGGTGAACTTCGCCCGAAGACGTAGTCCGCCTCCTCGGGAGACAGATGCGGCGAAGATACGGAGTTGAGTATCAGCGGTGATCTGACCCACCAACTACCGTGTACCAACCAGCTGTCTTTTTGATTTGCTTGCCTTTTCGGCTTCCTCGAAAGCGTCCGTCAACCAAGTACTTAAGGTAAGGAGTCATCCAGTTTTCCGTCTCGGAAATCTGCATGGCCTCCTGTTTTTCTATGCTAGGAGCGTTCAGGACCTCCCGCATGTCCCTCGAATATTGCTCTGGGCTCTCGGCGTCAGCTGCTCTAGCCAGCCGGTCTGCCTTCCAATTCTCCGCGCGAGGAACGTGAACCAGGGTCAGCCTGTCGAAACCCTGGATGGTTTCCTTTGCTTTCGCCAGGTATTTGGCCAAGGAAGGGTTGTTTGCCTCGAAGCCCCCGTTGACTTGATTGATGATTAATTCGAGTCGCAGTGGATTGCCAACCTCTTGGCGAGCAGCTCTCTTCGCAATCGTAGCCCGGCTAGTAGGGCTTCGTACTCAGCGACGTTGTTGGTTGCTGGGAAATCAAGTTTTAGGGAGTACTTGATCTCGTATCCATCAGGGGTCGTCAGGACCACTCCTGCCCCATTGCCACTGTCCGTGGACGATCCGTCCACGTGGAGCGCCCATTCTGGGGCCCCACCGGGCTGCTCTTCGTATTCGCTGGGCTGTTCTTCTTGGATTGGGGTCGTGGTCTCGACGATGAAGTCAGCCAGAGCCTGCGCCTTTATGGCGGGTCTGGGTCTGAACTCAATGTCAAACTCGCCCAATTCTATCGCCCATTTCACCAATCGCCCCGAAACGTCGGGCTTTTGGAGTATGCCTTTCAGTGGCTGGTCCGTAAGGACCACTATGCGATGTGCCTGAAAGTATGGCCTCAACTTTCGTGCTGCGAAGATAAGGGCCAGCGCCATTTTTTCAGCGCGTGGGTAGCGAGTTTCTGGGCCGGTCAGTGTTTTGCTCACGTAGTAGACCGGCTGCTGGATATCAGATTCCTGGCGCACAAGGACGGAGCTGAGGGATACTTCCGATACTGCTAGATAAAGGTACAGCTCCTCTCCGTTTCTGGGCGACGCTAACAACGGTGGGCTGGCCAGGTACTGCTTCAATTCATCGAAGGCGGCCTGGCAGTCAGCCGTCCACTGGAATCCGTTAGACTTTGTCCCTCTTAAAGCTTTAAAGAAGGGCTGGTACTTGTCTCCTGACTTCGCGAGGAAGCGGGACAGAGCTGCCAGCCGTCCGGTTAGTCGTTGGACGTCCTTTACATTTCTCGGGGGAGCCATGTCAGCCAGTGCCTTGATCTTTTCTGGGTTTGCCTCGATCCCTCGCTGTGAAACGATGAAACCCAAGAACTTTCCTGATGCTACCCCGAAGACACACTTGGCCGGATTCAACTTCATCTGGTGCTGGCGGAGCACCCCAAATGTCTCTTCCAGGTCGCGTATGTGGTCGCCCGTGACTCTGCTCTTGACGAGCATGTCGTCGACGTAGACCTCCATGTTGCGACCAATTTGTTTTTCGAACATCTTGTTCACTAGCCGCTGGTAGGTGGCTCCAGCGTTCTTTAACCCGAAGGGCATGACCCTATAACAATAGGTGCCCTGGTCCGTCATGAACGAGGTATGCTCCTCGTCTTCTGGACTCATTCTGATCTGGTTGTAGCCCGAATAAGCGTCCATGAAGCTTAGCAGCTCGTGCCCCGCCGTGGAGTCAACCAACAGGTCGATCCGAGGCAAGGGAAAGGCATCCTTTGGGCGTGCTTTATTGACGCCGGTAAAATCGACGACATCCGCCATTTCCCGTTGCTCTTCTTAACCAGACGACGTTCGAGAGCCAATCCGGCATCGGACTTCTCTAATAAAGTCTCAAGGCCCAAATAGCTTTCTTCACTCTCCTCCCGGATGGCGATCGGGTTTTTCAACGGAGTGATTCCTCCGTCAGCCGCCCGATCGCTTTTGGTCCGGGTCAAGGCCTAATTTGTGGACCATTACCTCACCAAATTCCGGGCATGTCCGCGGAGTCCAGGCGAAAAGGTCTCGTTCCTTCGTAGAAACGAGATTAGTTCATCACGCAATGGCCCGGTGAGGGAGCCGCCAACTGGGACACACTTATCCGGTTCCCCCGGTCCAAAGGGAACCAGATCGGGTGGATTCACCAGGCCGCGCCCGCAGAGTGGTCTCGTCCGATGATCGAAGTTCTCCCACCGAGTCGGTTCCGCCACCAGGCAATCTGGCCATGTAACAGTCCGCCTGACCTGGTCTCCCAGAACTTCTCCAACGCCGTAGGGTGTTGGGAATTTCATTTTCAGATGCGGAATTGACGTGACTGCCCCAAACGCTGTTAGGCATGGTCTGCCCAGTATCGCGTTGTACACAGAGGGCAGGTCAACCACTAAAAAGGTTAGCATTCGACTTGCTGTTTTTGGGTAGGTGCCCAGGGTGACTTCCAATTGGATTGTCCCTTGGACGGGCACCGGTTCGTTGTCGAGGCCGTACAAAGGTCCTTCAGCAGGTTTTAGTTGGCTCTTTTTTAGGCCTAATCTAAAGAACGCATCCAAATAAAGCAAGTCCTTTGAGCTACCATTATCAATAAAGACTCGTTTCAGCTGGTAGTCCGAAGTACCATCTGAAACGAGTGCAGAAATTACAAGGGGGTCAGCATGGGGGGAGATTACATGATTCGAGTCACAGTCACTAAAGCTAATGATGTTATCTACTACACGCTGCTTCTTCCTCCCAGTCTGCTGCTCCTTGCTGTCTTCCAGTGCTCCCGCAGGTCCTACCGGTGATCATATTGACTACTCCCGCCGCAATTCGGTTCCGGGGAGGCGTCTGCTCCTGCCCCTCTTCATCAGCTGTTCTCGGTTACATCCCGTGTCCTTGACGAACCGAGTAAGATGTCCCCGCGAATCGGATCTTGATCTCCCTCTGCAAAGTCTTGCGCTTCTTGATTAGAGGCGGCAGAGCGGTGGAAGTCACAGTACTTGGACTGATTTCCAGTCCTTCTTCAGCGTTTTTGGCCACTTCAGGAACTTCTCCCCACGGATCTGCATCAGAACATTGGAGCGCGTGTCCGTCAAGGGTGTGAAGGTGGTGGGCCCGCTGTCTCTGCGTTCTGAGGGCCCAGTCCGGCGTTGTTTTTGGCGGGGATGTTCTCCATGACAAACTTTCTTTTCCCATCACTGTGGAATGGTCGGCCGATCCGCCGCTCGGGACGTTTTGCCTCGTTAGCCTCTTCTCAGCAAAGATAGGCCCCGGTGATGGATTTCGCCTCATGAAAGTCCGAGGATTTTTGTGGGCAAGGTGCTTGAAAAAGTCATCAGAAAGTCGATCTTAGAGATGAAGCCGCCAACTTCATCTCTTCGATCCCCTGGAATCCTTCGGCCTCGGCCACGAAGCGATCCAGAAGCGCCGTGGGTTCTCTCCCCGGTTTCGCTTTATGTGGGAGAGGTGCCATGGCTGTTTCTCTTCCCGTCGGCTCGATGCATACTTGAGCCAGGGAAGAGGTCCGTGAGTTCACTAAAATCTGGCGTAACCCGACGGAGGTGGTGGAACCGAGATCCTCGGCGTCTCCCTTCGATGTCGGCGGAAAGCGGCACATCGGCCGAGTCTTCTAGCCTTGAGACTCGGGATAGGTGCGAAAGTGATCCAGTGGTCAACCGGATCACTGCCCCCATCGTACAAGTCAAGGGACGGCATTTTAAACTTGGACGGCAGTGGACGATTCAGGATCTCAGCAGTGAAGGGTGACCTGTCCAAGTCGATGGCGCGCTCGTCATTCTGGAACACGTGGTTCCAGATTTGGTCCACTCGTGGATCGGCACGAGTGGCGTTTGCGGATCTCTTGGAGTTGAGGAAATTCCTCAACTCCGTCTCAGGTTCAAGCAGCCTGGTCGGGCCACCGCTCTAATGGATCTCAGCCCTGGAGATTCGCTCCTGGACTGTGCGGCGGTCTTCTGCCCGAGAGTATCTAGGATTTCTCCGTTCTGGGCTCTCTGTCGGAGAAGTGCTCCCGGCTGTTCCATTGGGCCTGCTCGCCAGAACGTGGGAGGAAGCCGGAGCCGACAGTTGTGCTTTTTCTGTGCCTCTTGGCCGGCTTCTTCTTCCTCTGGCCACCTTTCTTGGTGGCAGGAGCGGGAATGACGGCTGGTGGAGCCGCTTGTTGTTGTTGCTCCTTCTGCTCACAAAGCAGTTGAAGCAGGCGATTGTTTGCCTGCATCTGCTCCACCAGTTCTGGATGTAGGGCGGTGGAACTTCGCCAAAGGCCCCGCGACCGTGACATCGCAAAGCATGGCCCCGGTCTGGGTGCAAAGGTCTCTAGAAGCGGGGTCGCTAGCTGCGCTCGTGTTCACCATTGTTGCAACAGAGGTGACAGAGAGAGTTTTTGGCAGATTCTTGGTGGTAGGCTTTTCGTAAGCGCTTCCCACTGACGGGGCGCCAATGATGCGTGCACTGATCCGACTTGAACGGTTCGATTCTTCGATGGCTTGAACCGCCCGTTCACCGAGTACGAATCCCGCACACCACTAAACAAACGAGGTCGGCGTTACCGGCGGGATGTAATCCCACCGATAACACTCCGACGCTCAAGTCAGTCAATCAGCCTTCAAATGAAGGAACTGTAAAGTAAGAGAAAGCTATCAGAGAGGAATGGATTGTCTTGCTCCAGATGTCAGAAAGGCGCAAGTCCTTTCTCGTATCTGGAAGGTGGGAATGCAGAGAACGTGTGTGGGAACTCGCTCGTTGCCTTGGAGTTGGAGTGTGCTTGAGGGTTTGGCTGCTGGGGACCAGAGCTTGTTTCTCAGAGCACTTAGGGTTTTCTGCCTCTATCGTTGCTTGAAGAAAGAGTCCCTAGTATGCAAGTGTTTAAGAGAGAGTTTTGGAAGGCGTCAATGTGTGCATCCCAGAGAGCGTGTCCTGGATGCTGGATCCAGGACCTCTTTTATGGCAAAGATGGTGATCTTCCTTCTTTGGAAGGAATCATCCTTATTGTGATCTGTGGCCGGCCTTCCTTCTGGAGGCTGAGGCCTGTTGCCCAATTGTGGTGGATTGTTTCCTTCTGAGGCAGTCAACTACTTTCCAAGTTAACTTCCTTCCTTACCGTTGAGGTTCCTTGGCTGGCAAGGAGTTGGAAGGATCTGGCGCCTTCCTTATTTGAAGGGCGCCAATCTTGCTGATATTCCCTTTAAGATCGTGGAATATCCTTGGAAGATCGTGGCTGGCTTTGTTATGACTGATGGGCCTAAACGGGTCAGGCCCATTACTGTTAGAAAGCTTTTCGGAGCCCAATGTGCAGAGAGAGGACGGTCAACATCTGGGTTGACCGTCAGCTTGTTGGCCGCCTTCGTGGAGTACGGAGAGAGTGGCGGGCGGCCAACTGATGGGCTGTGGGCCTGTATGGAATAGGCCCATTAGTGTTGCAAAGCTTCTGAAGGCCCAACAAACTGGTCAACGCCGGGTTGACCGTTTGTGAGCCGGAAGGCTGTCTGGTCGGTCAACGCCGACGTTGACCGTCCCTGGGCCTCTCAGTTCCTAGGCCCATCCTCTTATTGGGCCGTTAGAAACGTTGACTGGCCTTAATGGGCTTTCGTTGACCTTTCTTTGGGCCAGCCCAGTATTGGTGTACCCATCACAACTTATAAAGACAAAGTTGATGGGAGTACATAGCCAGTTTGAACTAACATTACCCGAATAATATTTTTTTTTTTAATATAATTTTTTATTTCACATTAACATGAAATTAATAATATTTTTATACAATTAATACTTTATATAACTATTTTTATTTAAAATAATAGGTTACGATTCAAATACAACCTGCCTAATCTGATTGAAAAACGGCATTCAAAGGTCAGCAATTAAATATAAGAACCAAGGACCAAACCGATAGACCAAATGATCGAGCAACAAAGAGCATGTAAGGCCAAGGCAGTTAATAGCCTAACAAAATAATTAAATAATGTATTAAATTTTGATAAATAGTTATATCTAATCGAGAGATAATACGGAATATTTTTTTACAATTAATACTTTATATAGAACTATTTTTATTTAAACTTGTTCGATACGATCCAGATACAACCTGCCCGATCCAATTGAAAAGGGGGATTCAAAGGTGAGTAATTGGATACAAGACTCGAGGATTAAGCAGATCAATCAAACTGTTAGGCCCATTTATGTATTGCCATATTTCGTGACTGTATCTAGTATGTTATCGGCACTGATTGTACTCCCTTGAAGATTTGTATCAGAATGTATCACTTACTATTTGTTGAAGCGCTCTGTCCATTTCAATACCGACCGTGCGCTTGACTCGTGCCCGAGCGCCTTTCCTGAGAGGCTTTGCCCTCGCATGCCTTGCATGCACTCGAACCCCACTTCCAATGCGCTGGCGCCCGCTACTCGCCTGATTTGCACTTGAGCTTCGTTTCTAGTACGTTGGTGCCTGCTATGTGCTTGAGTCGTACTCGAGCCCTGTTTCCAATGAGCATGTCCCTGATGCTCACCCGCCACGTGCTCGAGTGCCAAATCTAGTAGATCCGCACTTGAAGCTCGCTCGCGCCACACTCGAGCGTCAGGGATGCATCCCATAAAACCCTGAGCATGCCTGCTTGCGCGCCAAAATGCGTATTTCACTTACGGTCATATTTTTTACTTAGATTTTTGAGACTCTCTATATATAGTCGTCTTATATCATTTACCTTAAACTTTTGAATTGTGTTTTTGACGGCCGTTTCAGAGCAGAATTCAATCTTTCATGCTTCCACATTGCTCCATTTGAGAAAATTAAACTTCTACAATTGTGCTCCTTTTCCAAGGTTTTTCTCACCGCATTACACTTCACCGTTTACACCTCTTCTCACTGTTAACCTTTGTTGGCAACATCAGAAGATTGATTTGAAAATTAGAAGGCGTCTGATTTTATTACCGCGAATAAATCTAAAAAGTTTCTCAGTAGAGATTATAATACGAAAGTAAGCTAGCTAGATTAGCACGTCTATACCACTAGTCTATAGGTTAATTTTCATAGTACATATCATCCTTGACCGTTGAAACTCGAATGATTTTACTCAAAAGTCGTGGTTATTGAGGTTTTCATTCGTCATAAAAATTACGTCATTATTATTATTTTCATTATTATTGTTCACATCTAGATTAGAATATATTTTACATATATTATATATTCTGTAATTTTTTATTTCACAAATTTATTGAGAGGTCGAAACATTATTGTGATTCGAAACGCTTAGTTCCTTTCAATTGGTATCAGCTACTCACCCCGATCTAGATGTATGCGAGTGGATCGTTCTCCGTTCTTCTCTTTTTTGAAGGGAGCAATTACGCTTATTGAAAAGCTCGTATGAGAGCTTTCTTAAAATCCATGAATGAGCGAGTGTGGCTTAGCACTCAAATGGATTGGACACCACCCAGAAGTTTAACGAACGATGAACCAAAAGTTTCGTCTTTGTTGTCAAACGAAGAACTTGATATCTGTAATTAGAATGGTAAGGGGTTGCATACTGTTTTTATGATTACATCTCCTGAAGAATTCAAACACATATCAAAAAATATATGGGATATTCTTGAAATTATTTATGAAGAAGCCAAACTTTTCAAAAATTCTAAATTACAAATGCTTACTACGGGATTTGAAGAAATTTGGATGAATGATGATGAAACCTTCGATAAATTTTATGTAAAATTAAATGATATTATGAACTCCACGTTTAATTTAGGAGAAAGAATTCATAAAAATAGAATTATCCGAAAAGTCCTTAGATCGTTTCCTGAACGCTTTAGACCCAAAGTCACAATGATTGTGGAAAGTAAAAACCTTGACAAAATAAAAATTGAGGAATTGGTAGGATCTCTTTAAACCTATGAATACACACTTCCACACGTAAAGAAAAACAAGTCCATGGCTCTAAAATCTGTTAGAGAGAGAGAGACCGTGACTTCGATGATGAGTCATGCAGCGACAAAGATTTTGCCATGTTTGTAAAGAATTTTAAAAAATTCTTAAAAAACAAAAACAAAGCCTCACCTGACCAACAAAATGTAAAAGTAAAACTATCCTCTAAAAATGACAAGAAAGATAGACGCGAGATCAAAGACTTCAAATTAAAAAACATCCAAGGAGTGCAATACCATGAGTGCTAAGGTTTTCAGTATATTAGAGTTGAATGTCCAAATTATATGTGCTAATAAGGTCAAGCCTTAAAAATTACTGAGGCCTTAAGCGATGATGAAGAGGATAAGAATGAAAGATGTTATGAAGAAGGCCAAGCAAAATATATGGCCTTCGTGAGCTCCATATGTAAAAGTGGAAAGAATTTACAAGAACTATTGGACCAAATTGATGACTCTGAGAAGGAGTCAAAAGCCCATTTCTATAACCTTCACGATGCTTATGATAAATTATTTAAGGAACAGTTAAAAATTAAGAAAACTAACACATCTTTGAAGCATGAATTGTTAGAAGAAAAAAAAACAAGAAAAAGTCACTTTTAAATCCGAATTAGAAACAAAAAATAAAGAAATTGAGAAAATAAATAGCTTCTTTGCTGAAAAAATCAAAACCCTTGAGTTAGATCTTAAGTCTATGTGTAATGATTTGAAATTATTTTCAAATGGATCCAAATAATTGAATCGTATGCTCGATCTAGGAAAAGTCAGCGGAAACAAATCCGGATTGGGATATTTGAAAAATTCTTTAAAAATTATTATTAACTCAAAAATTGTCTTTATCTGAGCTATTTCCATCCCAAGACAAAGTAGTGCCTCATCCATCCTCATGAAACAAACGTCAAGAGGGTCCTTAAAGATTTGTAACAATGCACAAAATTTTAGAACCTTAAATAATAGAAAATAGTGGGTTGAATTACACTAAGAAACAAGGCAAGAATACTTTCAGGTTTACCCAATTTGTGCTGACCTACCATGGATATGGAAAAGTTGGACATATTCGCCCTTACTGCTATACAATAAATTTTTCAAATACCTCTAGGCAAAATCCCAAGATGTAGACTCTTGTCAATCATATCAAACGTTTAAATGATTAAGTGTCTAATTTAAACGAAATTATAAAATTTGGTAAGAAAATTTGAATCAAGAAAAGTGATCTTACTTACTATTGAATTCAATAACCTTAAATTTGTTGTGCACTCGAATTAAGTAAATATCAAAAAAATATAAATAAAAAAACTAACGTGGAGCAAATCAGCGAAAAAGAACATAGGAAGCCGGTGATAGATTTCCTATCTCTTGTTTTTTGTTGGTACTACAAACTGAAATTAAAAAAAAAAATTAGGATTGTGTGACTGGTGGGATCTCTCTTAAATTCCTTTTTATTTATGTATTTCAGATGTCTGCTCATTGCAAATCCCTTATTTACAAATTTGTTAGAAAATATCACTGGCTGGGTGGGCTCTCTACCCTAAATCGATTCATCAATGCTGAGGTTGAAGTCCTCTCAATATCTATATATCCTAAAGGCAACTTTCCCTCGAACGGGAAGTTAAACTTGCTTCCCCGACCCATCCATTTCTTCTTGTATCCACGGTACCTCCCTAATGAACCCATCCCTGAGGTACCTCCTTTCCCGACCAATGGTGGTTCGTCTTACTTTGCCTCGTCCTACCCTGACTCCTCATGTCCTGGTTCATCCGCTCCTCTGCACTAATAGGTCAGTTTTTTTTTTTACTTTTTGATTTGGTTAAACGACTTTATTCTTCTCAAGAGCGCCACTATGCTTCACACACTCAACTACGATCTGATATTCTTGCCAATTTAATCACCTTCACACTCGTCTAGCGACTCAAGAGGATGAGCTCGTTCGTTTGCGGCAGTATTTTGCTCGTCATTCGTCAGCTCGGCCGTCTTCTGGCGATTATTTTGATTCAGAGTGATGCCTCTTCTTTGGCCCTTTGTGATAAAGAGGGGGAGATGTCTTTCCTAGGGGGAGCCGTACATTGTTTAGGGGATTGTTCTGTATAGGGGGAGCGTCGATAGGGGGAGACTTGTGTACTGTTGTTTCATTATTTTTTATAGGAGCAGACTTGTGATTTATATTTACTACTTATGTTCTTTGATTCTGTTATATGTTCACTGATTATGTTATATGATGCTTGTTATCGTGACCTTAGTTGTTATCTATTTGTGTATTGTGCTTTTATCTATCATTGTACTCACCATAGTTGAATAGACATAGCAATTGTAGTTTTGGCACGTCAGCTCTTCTATATTTATTCGTGTATTTTTTTTTGTTTTGTATTTGGTGTCCACTAGGTGTAGATTTTGATATATACAAATTTTATCTTGGTGATATTTAAACCCATGATTCTCTTATATTTTTGATGCGTCATTGGATCTGAATTTCGAACAGATTCGGCTTGATCCGTTTGTCCTGGTTCCAGTTTCGTTCACTTAGTTTGGATCATGTACACCACTAAAATGAATAGGAGGTCAGTATATCGGCGGAAAGTTGTCCCACCGAAAACACTCTGATGCTCAAGTCAGTAATAGCCTTCAAAATCCGGGAAGGTAACTGGAATTGAAAATTGAAAGAGAGAGTGTAAGAGTGTGTGAATCTCTAGATGAAAGAGAGGCAAAGCCATCTTCTTGAATTTGGATGGTGGGAAGGCAGTAAATGACTGTAAGAAGCACGTTTGTATGCCTTGGATTTTCTGAGTGTCAGCAGAGGGCAGAGAGTTGTATGTCTGTGCCTTTTGTTATTGTTAAGAGTGTTGCATGAATAGAAGTTTGCATGCCCTGAATGAGGATTCCAAAGCTTACTTAAAGGGCGGCAGGGTGATCTTCCTTGGTTGGAAGGTGTGATCCCCTGCGTCATTTTGGACGGCCTTCCTTATACAGGAAGGTGTAAGTTGCCAAACTTGCTGAGATTGCTTCCTTTCCTGGAAGTCAGCGGCTTTCTAAATTGCTTACCTTTCTTCCATACACTCTATCGTTGGAGAGCCCCAGTTGGCAGGAAATTAAAAAAATCTAGCGCCTTCCTTATAGGAAGGGTACTGATTTTGTCAATATCCTTTTTGGGTATTGGCTGAGTTCATAGAAGGTGCTGGTCAGGAAAAGAGTCGTTGTTGGCCGTTTGTTGGATCGTGGGATCAAGTGGGCCAGACCCGTGAAAAGCCATTTTTATTTTTGGCCTATTGCTACGTAATTCCAGTCAATGTTCGGGTTGACCGTCCTGAGTGCGAGTTGACCGCCCGCCTGTATCTTAACCAGTCAATGCTGGCGTTGACCGTCGGGAGAGCATTTGGGCCTTTCAGGATTTGGGCCTTCATCTCCTATTGAACTAACGTTGAAGTTGCCTGTCCAACAGGTTATTTGGGCCTTTTTTGACTGTTGGGTCAGCCCAGCTACGGTATACCCATCAATTTTATTTTATATTTTGGATGAGATTTTATTAGGGAATTGTCAAATGGGAGTTTGTCATGCCCATTTATGTATTAGCATATTTCTTAACCATATATGGTCTTTTGTCAGCACCGGTTGTACTCCTGTAAAGATCTGCATCAGAATGTATCGCTTGATGTTTGTTGAAACACTCTGTCCATTTTCATACCTGTCGTGTGCCTGTCTATGCCCGAGCACCTTTCCCAAGAGGCTTCACGTGCTGCATGCCTTTGTGCGCTTGACCCCCATTCCCTGTGCACTGGCGCCCGCTACTTGCCCAATCTATACTCGAGCACCGTTTCTAATACATTGGCACTCGTCGTGAGCTCGAGCGGCGCTCGAGCCTCATTTCTAATGAGCATACACCTGATGCTAGCCTACAACGTGCTCGAGGGCCAAATCTTAGTAGACTTGCACTTGAAGCTCGCTCAAGCCATGCTCGAGTGACGGGGATGCATCCCATGAAACCCTAAGCACACCCGCTGTGCGTTTGAGCCGTGATTGAGCACCGGGATGTAGATTTCACCAATGGTCACAATTTTTACCTAGATTTTTAAGCCTCATTATATATAGCCGTCTTATCTCATTTACCTCAGACTTTTGAATTGTGTTTTTGATGCCTATTTTAGAGCAAAATTCAATCTTTCATGCTTCCACGTTGCACCATTTCAGAAAACTGAACTTCTACGATTGTGTTTCTTTGCCAAGGTTTTTTTCACCACATTATACTTTACCCTTTACACTTCTTCCCACCGTTAACCTTCGTTGGTGACGTCGGTGGCGTGAAAATTGGGTTCCAGTAGTGTATAACAATTCAAGCGGTTCGTGTGGAAAGATTGATATGAAGATCGAAAGGCGTCTGATTTTATTATCACGGATAAATCTAAGGAGTTTCTTGATATAGATCATAAGATAGAAGTAAGTCGGTTAGGTTAGCACATTTGTATCATCCAATCTATAAGTTGGTTTTCATAGTACATATCTTCCCTAACTGTTGAAGCCCAGAGAATTTTACTCGATAGTCGTGGTTATCGAGGTTTTTTTTGTCACTAAAATTACGTCTTTATTATTTTATTTTTATTATTACTGCTCACATCTATATTAGAATATATTTAACATGTATTATATATTCTGTGATTTTTTATTCTGTAAATTTATTGAGGGGGTGAAACATTATTGTGATTCGTAACACTTGGTTTCTTTCACAAACAATCGAGCAGCGAAGAGCATGTAAGATCAAGGTAGTTAATGGTCCAACAAATTAACCAATAAGGTATTAAATCTTGGTAAACGGTTATATTTAATTGAGAGATAACAAGTTGCTTGTGAATGAGCTATAATGACCTAATAAATGACAAAGATTAAGGACTGGATGGTTACTAAACTAACACAATCAACAGTTACACAAATGCTATAAAGACAATGCCTCCCACTACAAGTGACAGCTTCATGCAAACACACCAACCGAAACTCAAACTAAAATTATATACCCCAAACTACGAATTGGAACAATTGATACTTAGGAACACAAGCACCAATAGCAAATATAATCAAACGGAGTATAACTCTCCAAATACACAAAATTTTACACTCATTATTGTTCATCTTTTTTTCTTTCTACATCTTTCTATTCTATTGAAAAAAGTTACTGACTTAAATATCGAAAAATATATCAAAATGTAAATCATGTATCTTATTAAATTGTTGTACACAATACTAGGATTTTCAATTATAAAGACCAAACCCATTGCCTTTTGAATCATCCAAATGTTATGCTCTACTCTATAATTCATACAGCAACCTAAGTCATAAGTGCCCATTAAAAATATTTAAATAATATTTTAATCTATTGTATATATATTTTAAAAATATTCATATATATATATATATATTAACAAAATATATTTAAATAAAAATTCTCCATATATTTGCCCAATTTTAACTATAAATAAATATAATTTTAATTATACAATTAAGTTGATTGGCATGAATGGGAATCAACTCAACATAATAACTAAAAATTTTTATTGGTCTATGGTTAATCTAAGTTTTATTATGTGACATTATACAAATTATTCGATAAAAATTTAGCAAGTATAATATTTAAAAATGATGGGTCTAGTCACAACACGGGTCAATCCGATGGCCAACCCATCTGCCTGCGAAGCCTAATGCGAAGCAAGGCCCGGGAACCTTTCAACTAGCTCATCTACTACGAACAGGCCCAGGGAGAATCAACGGTCCAGGATCAGGAAATAGCCTTTACGGCTCAATCAATCATGGCAAAATCTACCCTCCACCTCAACGATAGCAGTTTGGCAGCGCAAAAGACGCCAGCACGACAAGTCCAACCAACAGTGATAGCGGTCAACCACGAAAAATCACTGTGCTCGCTGACCAATGGCAACCCAATAAGCCCATGTGAGAAGCAGTCTCGTCCATGTCTACCACTACCTACTGCGGTCACGTCACTATCATAAAATGATATCTAACAACAGTGGGTCCTGTCAACGTCCCAACTGCCGGTGAAACCCGATAGGACACCTGTCACGAGCCTTGTTGCTAAAACTTTCTCCATGAAGCACTACAAATCCCCCTCTCGATCGCAGAAAAAGGGGGAGAATTTTTGAGTACATAAGAAAGGATGAGGGAAAGAGTTCACGAATGCAGAGGAGCCAAGTTCTCTTACTCTAACACATCTCTTCCTTCTCTTAACTAAGTCATTCCGTGTCAAATGCATCCTAATGAGCCACTCACTGAGTGCCATACATCGGAGCCCAGTTCTCCCTCTCTCTAAGCCGTTCCCCACCAAACACAACACAGGAGCTTAATCCTCATCTCACTTCCCCCGCATACGTGTATTATCACATTCTCTCACATTCTCATTATATCTTTCTATTTTCTGAGAAAAAAATTTCTAATTTCAGTGTCGGAAGATAAATTGAAGAGTGTATCCCGTCAAATTTTTGACCTTTTTTTAGTTATTTGTGGTGTGCAAGTTTCAAATTAATAGGAACAGAGACCAGACCCCCTCCAATTTGACTCATAGTGAAAGATCGAATGACTTCCTAATCCATACAATAACCCAAATCTTAGAACATATCATTAACGTCGTTTGTGAAAATGACGTAAAGTATGAACCGCCAACCACCATGCTCACAAGAGAAAAGTCAATACAATCAACACCAGAGTGAAGACTAGTGTGCCGATTAAGGACACCCCACCCAAGGCGATGACCCCCTCTATGGGTAGCCATGCGGGTAATCATCCCGAACCTGACATCTACATACTAGCTGCCCAGATGGAAGAAGTATTCAAAATGCTCAAGAGGATTAACAACCGTTTGGACGAGTAATAGCTAGGGGCTCCTGCCTCTATAACACAAGCATCAGCTTTGAAGAAGAAGAGTCGAAAGCTGAAGTAGCCAGTTGAGAAGACCCCATGGCTTGATGATGTTGAGGCCAAGAAGGCCTCAAGCAATAGGGCCCGAACATGACCAGAGGGCCGCCCTAACCTCAGGACACGAGAGGAAAGCTCAGAGAGGTGGAACCCACGCTACATTTGTGACGGACCAGCCACATTCCACCGCATGCGGTCGCCTGTCGGTCGAAACCAATCATATAATTTGATTAAAAAGGTGAACTTAAAATTTTTCTTTTCTTTTATATATACATTACATTGCGTGCACAGGATAGCGTAAGGCCCAACTTTGTGAGTTTGCGGCCAGGGGGTCATGGTTTCTCTCTTGACCGGCAAAGATGAGGCCGGTCGGACATGAAGGTCTCGAAAACAAACTAAGATGCCACTATGAGTCACAAATTACTCAAACCGTAACAGCGTAAGGAAGCATACTAATATTCATTAACTTTTAGCAACGGAAGTAATTTACAAATCTTTCCCAAAATACCAAAAGCGAAAACATCAATTTTGCTCCATCACTGCCTAAGTTCTAGCCAGCTATCCTGCCTATTTAGTCCATCGAACCTCATTCTTTTTTGTCTGGCATAAACTCGTCATCACTGTCACCATCATCTGAAAAATAGAAGGGTTGAGTTAGGGAGCCCAGTAAGGTACTCTGCATAAATCATACATAGTCATAAGCAGTAAACAGACAGAATGCAATAAAGGCGCATATGCAGGCAGTTTCATAAAACATGGCCAAAGTTAATGCAACAAATTCCAAAGTCATTTTTATGCAATTTGATTTTCAAAAACATGCTTCCGTTTTCGAATTCATTTTCGTCAAAAACCGGCTACATTTAATGTTTGCAACTCTCGACTATCAAATGGCTACATTTAAGGCTTGCAGCTACTCGGCCCTCTGAATCATATAACGCTACATTTAAGGTTCATAATCATGACCAAATCAAATGGCTACATTTAAGGTCTGCAACTACTTGACCCTCTGAATCATATAACGCTACATTTAAGGTCCGTAGTCATGACCAAATCAAACGGCTACATTTAAGATCTGCAGCTATTTGATCATCGATTATATTTAAAGCCTACAACTACCCGGTCATCGTATCTCAATAACGGCTACATTTAAGGCCTGCAGCTACTTGGCCATCAAATACTTAGTTTTGCAAATCATGCTTTTTCGAAAATCAAAGTCAAATATGCAATTAACCGGACACAATAAGGTCTTTCTTTTAATGTCTTAAAATCGGGGTCATTTTCATCAAACTGCCGGAGGTCTTTTTATCAAAAGGCCGAAGATCGTTTTATCATAAAGCCGGAGGTCTTTTAAGCGCGAAATAGCCAAACTTTTTAGAACATGCAAATATCAAATCTCATGCAGGTCAGCAATTAACCAGATTTCATGCATTTTAAGTCAAATAGCCAGATATCATGAAATAGAGGGGCTTCCTTTAAACATGCGGTTAATTCGGAAGATCAAAGTAAATTACCATAGCATTACCATACATAGAAGCTGATAATATTCCTTTAATATAAATTCATCAAAGTCAGGTATACTTGTATTTCAAACATGAGCTTTAAAAACAGGAAGTACACTTGCATTACAAACATGATCTTAAAAAAGGTGAGTATACTTGCCTGAATCTCCTATCTTAGAGCCCGAGTGGAATTCTTTCTTGGTTGTTCCTTAGCCGAGAGCTTTCCCTTCCCCTTTCCTTAAATTCTCTAGTTCCCTATTTATAGGCATTTGGTCTGACGGTAGTAGGTGGGGTAGGTCAACCACTTTTGGGTGGTTGAAGGTCGGTTACTTACTTAGGCATGGTCTTCATAATTAGTCATCACGTCAATTAATTGGGCGGCCAACTTTTCCTTGGCCTCTCTTCACATTTTTCGGTCAACTGACGTTGACCGAATCAAAGTTTCTTTCTTTCTTTTGTTTATCGTTTTCGGAAGCCGTTTGAATGGCCTCCGGAAAAAGCGTCTCCGGAATCTCTTCTCTTACCATCTCCGGAGATCATCTTCATGGTCTCTGAAAGTCTCTTCAATGGCCTCCGGAGAGGTCTCTGGAAAACTCCTTAGTTTCCTTCTGGAAATTGTCTCCGAAAGTCACTGTCTAAGGTCTTCGAAAACATTCTTAAATTTTCTTTGAAAATCGTCTCTTAGTTCTCTTCGGGATCATCTCTGAAATTATTATATGAGGTTTTCTGTCTAAGGTCTCCAGAGTTGGTCTCTAAAAATGATCTCCGGAAGTGGTCCCTGGAAATTAAGCCTTCCAATTCAACATTTCCAGAGATTAAGGTCACCGGAAATAAAGCCTCCAAATTCAGCGCCTAAGGTTTCCGGAATTATCGTCTCCGGAAGCAAGGCCTCCGGAAACTTTAGCTTTTAACTCTAGCATCCCCAGAGATCATCAAAAGGTCTCCGGAATTCACTGTTTGTTTTCCGGAGATCAAGGTCTCCGGAATTCACTGTTTAGGATCTCCGAAAGCTCGCGCCTACTGAAAATTGGTCAATATTGTGTTGACCGTCTGGTTGAGATTATAAAACAGCCGGCCATAGAATCATGAGGCCCCAGCCACGACTTCCTCTGATCATTTCCTAAAACCGGTCAACCCTTAACCTCATTTTGATGCCGGTCAACATTTCACCCTCAACTTTTCAGTCAACAATCACACAATTTCGGTCAACTTAACTACTTCGACTTGCCTTCTATTCTTATAATTGCTATTGCTTCTGGTCAACTGGCGTTGACCTTATAAACTTTCTTTTACTCCAATATTATATTAACTTAATGATTAGGATTTTCTATGATTTAAAATCTGGTCCGTTACAACTCTTGTAGCGATTGGAGGCCGTAAGCCCAAGGAGAAGCCTCCTCCTATGTGTGGCTACCACTTGCTAGGAGCCGTGCAGGCGCGCATCCTTCTCCTAATGACTCGAAGTTGAGGACTTTCCCTAACGTAAAGATGGTCGCATCCACCTCTTGCATGGAGGAGAAGGTGGAGAAGATATAGTAGTGAGTCTTCGGGGCGATTGCTGAGGGAAGGACCGCAAACCCGAGGAAGTCACCCTTCGTTGTGGAGATTCGGGCACAGCCGCTCTCCCACAAATTCAAAATGTCGACCTTGAGCCATATGAGGAGAGTGCTTGTCCAATGGATCACTTGGACCACTTTCGCACATTATTGAGCTTCCAGGGTCTAGGTGAGGCCGCCATGTGTCAATACTTCCCGTTTCACCCTCAAAAAGGACGCGCACCTCTTGTTCTACAGTTTTGAGCCGAACTCCATTCAAACGTTTGAGGAGCTTGCCGATTGCTCACTGTCCCAATTTGCCTCCAGCCGAAGGGAAGTGAAATAACCATGGCACCTAATCCGACTTCGGTAGCGACGAGATGAGAGCCTGAAGTGCTTCCTTGCCTGCTTCACTGCCAAGGCTCGAAGGATATTCAGGCTCATCGACTAGGTGAAGCTCAATGTTTTCATTGCCATTTTGGAGTTGGGTGACTTCTTCAAGCACTTGGCCCACCAGAATCCGTAGACTTTTCAAGAGGCCGAGGCTATCGCCCGAGCCTATATAGCTGCCGAGGAAGCCAATGAAGCCAAGCGGTCAGAGTACATAGACTGATTATCGGAGAGGCCGACAGGCAAGAAGAAGAGGAACGGGGATGACTACCATCCCCAATGACCACGTAAGTAGTTACGGGTGGAACCAGGTATCCAAAAAGAAATCCAACCATAGACCCTGACTTCCTTGACCGACACGCGCACCAACATCCTGATACAGATTTTGGACAAGAAGTTCTCAAAATTGCCCAAGGTACCGAGAAACCTAGAGGCAGGAAACCAGACTAAATACTGCCACTATCACTGGTAGTTGGGTCACAGAACCAAGGACTTCCGAACCCTACAAAAGGAGATTGAAGATTTGGTCTATCGAGGACATTTAACGAGGTTTCTACAAAATTTGAGACAGGCTCCCGCAGCAGTAGAGGAAGACACTCAAGAGCAGGCAATGAATCGAGTTGCGGTTAGGGTTGTCAGCATGGTGATAATTATGCCTTCCAAAGGAAACGCCTCAGGCCCGTTGGAGAATGCTTCCAGCTGCAAGAAGCTGAGAGTAGGGGTTAGGACTAACGTTTTTAGTTTTAGTGATAACGATATGACTCATGTAATGACCGCTCGTTTTAACTCTCTGCTTATATCTACTCTCGTTTTGAATGGTACAATAGATTACCAATTGAAATGAGTTTTTATTGATAATAGAAGCTCTCAAAATTTACTGTATCTTAATACTTTCTTTAAACTCAGACTGAAAATGAGCTAGATAAAGCCGACCAAAGGATCACTGTACAACCTGGACAGTGAGCTAATACCTGTGTAGGGAACTGTCAAGTTGAATGTCACACTGAGGACGTACCATGTAGGGCCTCTCGGATGATCACGTTCTTGGTCATTGACCACCCCTCGATTTACAAAGCCATCCTGGGATGACCCTACCTGACCACTTTTGGGGCAATAATATCGATCCCACATTTGAAGATGAAATTTCTTACACCGTGGGGCATTAGAGAAGTATTGGGTGACCAGGTGATGGGTCCGATATGCTACCTATCCTAAGTAGCTCTAGCAACCGTCAACCAACCAATCGGATACTTCAACTTCCGAGACGAGGCCCCCCTTCAGCAGGCTCACTCGAGAGAATCAACTAACTAGATTCCTTTGAATCTCAACGAGTCGGAGAAATGCATATATGACGGCAGCTCCCTTTCAGATCCTATTTGTGACCAGCTAGTCACCTTCCTCAGGCAGAACTCTGACATCTTCATGTGAACTCCTACTGACATTCCAGGGATGTCGGCCAGAATATTGGTTCACAAGTTAGATCTCAATCCCGGTCACAAGCTCGTTTAGTAGAAATATGGTAACCACTCAATCGAAAAATTGATTGCCATCTGTGAGAAGGTGAAGAAACTACTCGACGTGCAGTTTATCAAGAAAATCCAATACCCAAACTGGCTGTCGAATGTCGTCTTTGTCCAGAATAGCAACGAGAAGTGGCAAATGTGTGTATAATTCACTGACGTGAATAAAGCCTATCCCTAGGACAACTTTTCACTTCTGAGAATTGACCAACTGGTAGACTCCACCTTCGGCCATGATTTATTGAGTTTTACGGATACCTACTCGGGTTACAACCAGATCAGGACAAATATGAAGGATGGAGAGCACACATCCTTTGTGATGGTCCAAGGGACCTACTGCTACAAGGTCATGCCATTTGGTATAAAGAATATTGTGGCTACCTATCGGTAGCTCGTGAATAAGATGTTTGAAATTCAAATCGGTCGTAACGTGGAGGTATACGTGGATAACGTCAAAAGTAAAGTCACCAACGATTACATTATGACTTGAGCGAGACCTTCATGGTCATCCGGGCGCACCGGTTGAAACTTAACCCAACAAAGTGTGCATTTGGGGTGACTTCTAGGAAGTTCTTAAGCTTCATTGTATCCTAGTAGGGCATCGAGGTGAACTCTGAGAAAATAATGGCCACTCTCAACTTGAGCCCTCCTCGGACCATGAAGGAGGTCCAAAAGTTCACCGGGAGGATTGTCATCCTCTCTTGATTCCTAGTGAAATTGGCAAAAAAAATACCTATCATTCTTTAAGGCTTTGAGGGGGACCAAAGCAACCGAGTTTCAGTGGAAAGCCAAGTATGACGCCGCATTTTAGGAATTCAAGGAATATCTCTCCCATCCTCCTCTCCTAACTTCACCCTAGGAAGATGAAAAGCTACTCCTATACCCGACAATTTTTGCCACAACATTGAGTTCAGTCCTAATCTGACAGCATTGTAGCATGCACTGACCGGTGTATTACATCAATAATGTCCTGACCGACATCGAGAGTTGCTACTGGCATGTCGTAAGGATTACGCTAACCTTGGTATATTCCCCCCAAAATTGCATCCTTAGTTCCAAGTGCACAAGTTTATCGTTCTAACCAATCAAGCCTTAAAAGGAATCTTGTAGAAGTCGGAGATGTTTGAGCGACTAGTCAAGTGGCTATAGAATTGGGTAAGTTCAACTAGTCAAGTGGCGAGGGGCCTGACCCAGACGTTTGATCAAGTCGAAGTAATCCACATCCCTATGGAGGAAAACTGGAAGGCCAACCAACTGACAAAAGCAATGGCAACCGACAGCCTAGAATAGTACTCAAGGGATATGTGGGAAATCCATGATGTCCCAAACATCGACGGCCCCAAGTGCGAGGTGCTACAAGTCATTGACGTTGACGACTAGATGACCCCGTATCGGAGGTACTTGACTGACAGCACCCTATCGAAGAATCTTAAGGAGGCAAAGTGCACGAGGAAAATTGCAGGCTGGTATACCCTTGTGGACAGAAGGCTATACCACCGGGTGTTCTCAATCCCTTTCATGAGAAGCCTCACGCCGGAAGAGCCTGAATATGCGCTGGGTGATGTACATCTTGGCATTTGCGGCTTGCATGTAGGCAATAAGAATCTCACCTTCAAGGTTATGTGGCAAGAATTCTTCTAACCGTCAAAGAAGTGCGTTGCCATGGAATTCGTGAAGAAATACAAAAACTATCAGATCCACAGAAACGTATCTGACTAGCCGCACATGAAACTACACGCCTTCCAGTCATGCAATGGGGGCTTGACATTCTCGAACATCTACACATAGCAATCAAGTAAAGGAAGTTTGTTATAGTCAAAATTGACTACTTTATCAAGTCGGTGGAAGCATCTCTATTCGCACGAATAACAAAATAGAACGTGACAGAGTTCGTTCATCAAAACATTGTTTGTTGGTTTGGGATTCCCGATATTATAGTGATGATAATGGAACCCAATTCATTAGCAAGCGATTCACTAACTATTGCGCAAATCGTGGATAAAGGCTGCTTTGCATTTCCGTTGCCTACTTACAAGCCAACGAACAAGTGGAGATAACGAACCAGACGCTACTATATGGGTTATAGACCAAGCTGGATGACGCCGAGGCCTTCTGTGCCAATGAGTTGCCATCCATCCTCTAGTCATATAGGACTACCTCGAGGGAACCAACTAGCAAAACGCCTTTTAACCTGTGCTATAATACCAAGGCGGTCGTCCTAATGGAGGTCGCTCTACCTAATCTTAGGGTCGAGAGCTTCAACCCCCTTAACAATTCTCAGAGGCTCGGGAACACCTCGATTTGCTTGAGGAGGCCCGAGATGTAAAGTGCCTTCGGACTATAACTTATTAGTAACGAATTGCACAGTGCTACAACAAGAGGATGAAAGCCCGCTGATTCGAGATGGGGGACCTCATCCTACGAAACGTAAAGACAATCGGTAAAACTACCAACAGGAACAAGCTCTCCCCAAACTGGGAGAGATTGTTCCTCATCTCAATGATCCTCTGAAACGATGCGTACAAGTTACGTACCCAAGACGGCAAGTTGGTACTAAAGATGTGGAACACCACCCACCTCAAGAAGTACAGCCA
The DNA here is from genome assembly GCA_033239525.1 of Nepenthes gracilis. Classification (NCBI taxonomy): domain Eukaryota; kingdom Viridiplantae; phylum Streptophyta; class Magnoliopsida; order Caryophyllales; family Nepenthaceae; genus Nepenthes; species Nepenthes gracilis. Next base: position 19,376,139 of record BSYO01000007.1, read on the forward strand.
GTAGCCTCTAGCCGAGCCCATGTAAGCTCATCATGCATCATCTTGAATGCCTATAAATGTATCACGTTTTGGTTAATAAAATTATTATTTATTCATGTGTACTTGTCCATGTGAATGCATGCATGTTTGTCATCTTATTAAAACAAGTGACCTAAACTACCCTTAAGTCAGGCAGAATATGTCTTAGCCTGCTTCACAACCCATTGATAGTCAAAAAATTTTGGCCTCAAGCCAAGCGGCCCATCAAGCGGTCGAACTTTAAACCTCGATTACACACCGAACAATCTTATGCTACTGGAAAATCAAGCCTAGAGGCTCTTGGAGTTTCCAACCAAATGGCCACTAAAACCTTATGGGGCTTCTATAGCGAGTGTACAATGACTTCCCTTCAACGGAGAAAGCACTCTCAATCAACAACAGTCGGCAGACTAGGACCAGGCACATATGAGCAACGACATCCTTGGACAGGACTGAGTGCCAATATGGCAATGTGCGGACAACACCCTACGACTTTGCTGGGGCCCGACTGCTGTTGTCATGAAACTGAGCTAGCTCTAGTGAGGCTTCCCCTCGAGTATGCGACGACATCTTATTTGCAAGATAGATCACCCCACATAATCACGGTGCCGCGACGTTACCTCCCTAAGAGAATGAGCACCATCTGGGTAGACTTACCTAGGGAAAGCCCGATGACGATGGCTACAACGCCTAGCCAGCTAGATAAACGGAAAGACATTCCACACGAAAACACAAGTGAACAACCGCAAAGGTCACAACAATCACACTGATATTATTGCAAAAAGCTCCAAATTTATAAGTGGGTCATTTGCCCAAGCGATATATACAAAAAAAGAGAGAGAGAAAGAGAGAGAAAAGCGGAACCTAGCAACTTGGAGAAGAGTGGCTAGGTGGTTGATTAGTGCTCGGCTGGGTGGTTGAGGGCATGGCCATCCCTTCAGAAGGGGTCAACAAGTTTGATGTTTGGGTGGCGCTGGCATTCACCGGATGCAGCAAGGAGACAGGAAAGTCTAGAACCGCCGGCTGCATAACTCAATGGTGCCAGCACTTGACCTATAGCACCTTGCCGAACCACCCCTCCATTGGAATGGAAGCCATCAACTAGCTTTCAAGCCAGAGACAGTGTCCTCAAAGAAGATAGTACTGCTTCTGGAACTAGCAGAGTGACTCCTCAAGGGAAGTAATCTTCCCCCTAGCCTCACATAACTAGCGCTCGAGGACCTCGATCCGCTCCTCGCTCAACCTCGCCTGATCGGTTGTGGCCTATGCTCTCCCACGTTGACGTGCTTTTGGGCCAGGTTATTGATGGCTGCCGAAAGTTGGAGAGCCCTCTCCTGCACTTGTCGATAGAAAGCACATTAGGTGAACCGAAAGGGAAGTAGAGAAAAGATAGAGAGATGCCAAAAGTGTACCTTGGCAAAAGAAAGCTCCTCTGAGGGTAAACAACTTCAGGTAGCCTCGGGTAACTTTGCGGCCCCCTCGACTCCAGCAGACCCGACTCCTTCGGGCACCAAAAGCTTGAGTGTTGGCACCATAGCTAGCTCCATGGCACACACAGCAGCCATCCCCTCTTGAGCCTCAGGATTTGAAGGGTCAAAATGATGCACCTTGGCGGCCTCAACCACCTCAGAAGGAGACGCATCAACAATGACAATCTCCCCAGAAGGAGGCACATCAACAGCATCAATCCCCTTGAGAGGAGGCGTGTCCTCCACAGCAATTGCCCCAGAAGGAGGCCCCTCATCAATCTCAGTGTCTTCTGCGGCTGCCCCGACTTCATCAGCTTCGTCGGCCGAGGTGACGTCCACCAATGCAAGAATATCACCAAGTGCCTCCATCATAGGAACGGGCAGCTCAACCCCACTCACTGTGACCGCTGCCGTTGACTCGGTTGCGGCGTTTGTCGACTGCTCCCCATGCAAAGGTCCATCGTCAATCGGGACCCCTCATTGTGCCAGCATGGGCGCAGAAATTGGCTTGACTTCTACTTTGACAGCACCGAATATTGGGATCGGCACACGAGTTGCTATGGTCACAACACCCTCTGCTCCTTTAAAGCTAGACGCCAGACCCAAGGAGGATTCAAGGATGGAAGTCACCCCCTTGAAATGCTCTCGAATTGCAGCACCTGTTGCAATGCAACCTCATCCTCTCCAGAAGAAGAAGTAGAATCTGAAGAAATGTCATCGAAAGAGGAGCAATGCCGCTTTGACAGCCAGCCCAATGGTTCTCAAATGACTAATGTCCTCGACCTCCTTTGACCAGCGACTATCTCCATGGGGGCCGGCCCCTATGCTGCTGTAGTAAAGGCCTCTGTGGTCAACTAGTGTCCCCTCTTCCAAAAAGTCGAGGCATTGGCCAGGATTAGATCCACTAGAGGCTTCTCCTAGGCTTTCTCACTCTCTTCCAAAGACCTAGTGAGACCGAACCGCACTCTCCCTCACTTGTTGGAAATGGCCCAGCCAAAAAGGACCACCAAATGAAAAAAAAGGTCATTCCTATGCTTAACTGAATTGAGGTTCACCCATTTGAAGTTAAAACCAAAGCGAGGGGAGAAGGAGATCCTATCAGTCTTCTGGGAGAAAGTGAAGATCGCTCTCACCGATGTGGTAGTAAATTGATAGCCGTGACAACGGAAGAAGACTCAAAGGGACACCAAGTACCAAACGGCGTTAGGCATGAGCCTCGCCACCAGCAACCCCAAAGCTGTGAGGATCGCATAAAACTCTAACGACACTAAGAAGTGGAGTCCACCCCACAAATGAATCTCATAAACAGTAATAAAGTCGTCTGGCCGAGAGAAGGCCCTGCCTCTTCACCATGTAGTAGAAGCATCGTGCTGCCTGGAATCCTGAACTGAGAAAGTAGCGACTAAATGTCACTAGCAATGAGAATCAATCAAATCTTTCTAATATCGTCGATAGCCATGGTTAGAAAGGCAAATGAAGGAAATATGCGAAAACAAGGGGGGCTCGCAACTGTTTGAAGACGAAAGTAAAGTATGGGAATGGCGAGAGGCTTGTGACTTAAATAGGCGTAGGCCCTGAGCTGAAAACGACGTTGCATGGGAAGCCGAATGGCCATCATTATGATGGTAGCTATGTGTGTCAGTTCCATAAGGTGTCACTGCCATCGGTTAAGATGCCCTAATGCCTCAATTTCCCAGGTGCAAACGCCACGCACCAGCAATGTTCCTATTAGATGAACCATCCCGTCAGCAATAAATGTGAGAACGCACACCCCCAAGAGTGCTCGTGCCATCAGTCGTAGCAGCAATTATGATAGTGTACAGTCTTGACAGAGGCCTAATGACCGGAAGATGAGGCACTCGTCACGTGACATGGCCCAAGACAGTAAGCGGACCGTGTGTGATTCTAGTCGACTCGACACTGTTCTGCCCAGCTGGCCTCCCAATCAAGCGCTTGAAATGGATGATTGATAGGCTAGTCATTGGACAACTGAGCTGCCAAATGCACAGTTCGTCTGACTGTCGTGTCCCAGGTCATACACATCGGTATGAAAACACTCCAATCATAAAGTCATGCACGAAGAAAAGAAGACAAGTTTCCAGAAGCACGGAGACAAATATTATGAAGTTCCTTTCATTGAATTCTTTTGCAAAGTATAAATTTTACACCAATAAAGGTACACGGTAGAAGAAACAATGTAAAATACATGGAGCAAAAAACCAGCGACATTCACCTAGAAATTGGTTCAAGAAAAACATATGTAGGGAGGACAACCGTAGGTGAAACACCAAGCGGACTGTGTCTACCTACCCATGGAACATACCCGGCCGGAAACCAAGGCCGCAGGAGGTGAATAGGAAACAAATCTCTGACAAGGGTGAACAAAACATTGCCGCCAACGTCAGAGAGGCTTCCCACCCAAAGACTCCACCTCCTGCAAGCTCCAACGATGGCCACCAAGGAAGAGATTGCGGGCAAGGCCACTTCCCAAGATCTGAGAGGATCTCGGAAGACACCTATCATAGGGGATTTCTTCAGAAGAGGACATCTGAACACCGGCCGAAGGTGGAAAGAAAAAAGGGACCATACCACTGAGCTGCCGAGTGTAGCGGCACGAGAATAACCAGAGTAGGGTCCAGGTGACATGAGAACAATAAGAACAACGACTACACCATGAATGCCAAGCACGTCTTCAAATCTCCTAGAACTCCATCCGATCCCAGTACAAGGTATCGGGAGGCCTAGGGCAATTTCGAACTCCCACATCACTTGGTGTGAAAGTGAGCCTTGGTGCGAAAAGTAAAAAGCTCCTTCATTTATAGTCGTGGGAGGAAGATGGCAAGCTCCAGTGAAAGGACGCGTTTGCCAATTACCGACAAGGAATCGATGTCAGGTTTCGGTTCAGAGCAAAATCTTTCCAGACGAAGTATAGTACCTTGCGTCATTGTAATGGAAGCTACAATGCACCTAGGGAAGGGGCGTAGCTCCGGGTTGTAACGCCAGGAATATTTTATAAAATTTATTCCAATAATTATTACCCTTGGACCTAAAGTTTGGATAGTTGGACTATTACGTGGACCCAATAAATCAGAGTATTCGGATTAAGGGGTTTAGGAATAATCGTGGGCCACTTAATTAAAATTTAAAATAATTTAGGGAGTTAACTTAGAATAATAATAATAATAATAATAATAATAATAATAATAATAATAATAATAATAATAATAATAATAATAATAATAATAATAATAATAATAATCGGGTGGATCAGTCGAAGAAGGAAGGGAGAGAAAAGAAAAAGAAAGAAAGAAAAAGGCAGCGTTAGGGAACGATGGCGTGATCGGTGAAGGAAGGATCGATCTCCAAATGGAAATTTTGGGCAAACTTTAATGGGCCCTCTCCTTATTTAAGATGGCCGTAGGGTTAGGGAAGAAGTAGGAGAGAGGACGAACGGAGGAGGAGAGCTGCACACAAATTGAAGCCGCCGTCGATCACAAATCAAGGCAAGTAAAATTCTCCATCACAAAAATTAATCCTTCCTTTTTTCTTATTAATGCCTAAATCCTTGATTTCATAACCAATTGGTGGTAAACGGTAAAAAATCGAGGGTTTTTGATTTGGGAAACCCGAACACAGAGCTTCACTTCAGTGAGGATTCGACCGCTTTTGAATCAATGATGAATTAAGGCTTTGTAAATTAATTAATAAAATTATGAAGAATCGATTTTGCATGTTGTGCCCTGATTGCTTTGGGGATTTTGGCGCCGTCGTGGAAACAGAGCATTGTCCTCTGTTTTCCGTCCGGGTGCGTGTGTGTGTAACTGTGGGTGGGCAGCGTGGTGTGTGTGTGTGTGTGTGTGTGTGTGTGAATGTTGTGTAGCCGTGAGTGTGGGATGCTGGAAATTGGGTTCATATATGAGTGTTCAGTGGTAATTGAACTGTGAAAAGGAGACAGAGGAAGCTCCGTGCTCGATTGAGGCGTCCGGCCGTTGGCTGAAGGGGACGGCTTGAGGATTGGAATATGTATATACAAATACGAGGATGGATGTGTAAATATTTATGTGTATGTGAGTTGCGGGTGTGTGTGCGTTTTTGTATGTGTGGATGTATATGTGTGTATAGCTGGGTGTGAGTGTGTTGAGTGTGCGTGGATGTGTCTGTGTGTGTGGGTGTTGGTGAGTGTGTGCGTTAGCATGTGTGTGCAGGGCTGTGCGAAGCCATAGGCAATGAGAACAAGGAAGGGTGGCGTTGCTGCTGCATGAGAGTGTGTGTGTACATGAGTGTGGTGTGTGTTGGTCTGTGTGTGTATATATATGTATGTATATTTGTATATATATTGTAGAAAAGTTTATGTATATATATTTATAAATATATATATATATATATGGGATGGTATAGTTATATGTATAGGTGTGTGTGTTTGTGTTTACGGGTGTATATATTTATATAAATATATTTATATATATATATGGATTGGAATAATTGGAAGTAAATTTATATATGTTAGTGGTAGAACATGTGTATATAATTTATCCATGTGCATTTGGTACACTCGAAATAATATTAATCGATTACGTGATTACTCCTGTATTTTATTGATAAAATCCGATAAAATTATACTTTGCGTTAACCTTGGTGGTGTGTGTATATTTTCTTGGTACCCTATGAATAAGTAAAGGATGGTGTATGAAGACTCTACGGTAATCAGGCGCATGAGGATTCGTGAGACCGTAGAGTAGTTTATACTTTTCTAATATTAATTCCATTCCGGAAGTTAAGGTCATTGTTATTAATAAGGGATACTTATAACCTAGTGACCATCGTAGAGCATGATAAGTGAGATATCATTGGCTAGGAGTATCGGAGATGGTATGAGTATGCTACGGGTACAGCCTCTGAGAGGATTGTAGGGGTAGTGGGGATACCATGGATGACCTCATTGTATTACCCAACCGTTTGGGACGTAAATACACAACCTTTAGTTTACTATGGTAGAATAAGGTCCAGGGAGATCCTTGTTATCTCGTACAGTAGTGACCTCAAATTGAGTTGATAATCATATCATTGTTATCTTATACAATTAGTCAAAAGGGATGTTTATAAGTTAGTGACCATCGTAAAAGATGATATCTGAGATATTATTGGCGAGGGGTATCAGAGATGGTATAAGTATGTCATGGGTACAGCCTCTGGGAGGACTGTAGGGATAGTGGTGATACCATGGATGCCAGGTAACCTCGTGGTACTCACCCAGTCGTCGGGGGCGTAAATATGCGGCATTTAGTTCACTACGGTAGAATAAGGTCCGTGAAGACTGCTGTCATTCATGCAGTTGTGACCTTCTATTAAACTGATGATCGGATTCGACGAAATCCATATTACTTCCTTGATACTTAGCTGTTCGCGTGGTCTTCGGGTCGTAGACACGACATGTTATTGAGTCTTGGACAGTGGTGGATATATTACCTGCTATGATTGATTTTATTCATTATTTTATCGTCTAATATACTTTATTGTACTTATCTTTTATTGTTCATTTTTACTTGCTGGGCATTCGGCTCACCCTTGTGATTTATTGGCTTCAGATTAGACAGGTTGACATCAGGATCAAGGAGATCACGTGACTTTTTTGGTAGCCGTCAGATAGAGGTGATATTAGCGTTCAAGGCTCTCCAAACGGAGATTTAAGATTTTTGATTTAGTTGTTGTTCAACTTTCGTTAGATTTTCTTCATGAGAATTAGTATTTTGGGACATCGATATCGTTTATTAAACTTATTATTATTGCTATTATGGATATTTAATTTATGATACATTTATGAGGATCATTGATGATATTGAGTTAATTAATGATGTGTAATGTTTGAAATTGGAAATAATTTGAGACTTTCACCGTGACGGTCCGGGTTGGGTTCAAGGATCTGAGTTGGGTCGTTACACGGGTACTGGTGACTAAAGCGTCTAACATGCCAGAGACTAGAAAGGCTCAACTCCCCAACATGGGAGGTTAGTGATGGGTTCAGTCATAATGCGAGCCGATCCTACGATATGCCTATCTACCAGTGAAGCCCAATGCAAAGTAAGGCCTATGAACCGTCCAATTAGCCCATCAACTGCGAACAGGTCTAGGGAGGACCAATGGTCCAGGAGGACCAATGGTCCAGGATAAGGAAATAGTTTCTGCAGCTCAGCCAATGACAACAAAGTCCACCCATCCACCTCAATGATAGAAATCTGGCAGCGCAAAAGATATCGATGTGGCAAGTCCTAGGCAACAGCGATGGCGGTTAACTATAAGGGAACCACTGTATACGCCGACTTATAGTAGCCCAACCAACCCACGTGAAAAGCAGCCTGGCCCATGTCGGCCACTACCTGTTGCGGTCATATCATAATCGTAAGATGACATCTGACAGCGGTGGCTCCCATCAATACCCTAACAGCCAACGAATCCCGATAGAACACTTGTCAAGGGTTTTAACGCCAAAATCTTTTTCACAAAGCACTACAAATCCCCCCTCCCGATCACAGGAAGGGAGGAGAATTTTCGAGTACACAAGAAAGGAGGAGAGAAAGAATTCACGAATGTAAAGGAACCAAGTTCTCTTACTCTAACATAGCTCTTCCTTATTTTAACAAGGCTACTTCCTGTCGAGTGTATCCTAGTAAGCCACTCACCGAGTACGATATATCGGAGCCCAATCCTCCATCTCTCTAAGCTGTTTCCCATCGAACGCAACACAAAAGCTCAAGCCTCCTCTCACTTCCCCTGCATACGCGCATGATCATATTTTCTCACATCTTCCTTATATCTTTTTATTTTTTAAAAAATTTTTAATTTGAGTGTTGGAGGATAAATTAAGAAGTAAATCTCACCAATTCTTTGATCTTTTATTTATTATTTGTGGTACGTAGATTTCAGGTTAATAAAAATGAATATCGAATTTGCTTCAATTTGACTTGTAGTAAAAAAATTGAGTGGTTTATTAATATTTTTAAAAAATTATATAAAAATTAAAATAATTAAAAAAAAAAGAAATTAATCTACAAACCATGGAAAATCCCGATTTGATTGAGGTGAAGTGATCCTACTCTTAAATCAAGCCATTGTGAAATTCAACCGATGGTTTATTAATTTGTATATTAATTTAGATGTTAAAATGTTTTTAAAAAATTATTTAAAATTAAAACAATCAAAAAAAAAAGAAATTAATCTGCAGACCATGGAAAATCCCGATTTGATTGTGGTGAAGTGACCCCACTTTCAAAACAAGCCGTTGCGAAATCCAACCGACGGCTTGAGCGAAGAGCATGGCTGTAAACCTACACGTGTTGGTGGAAAACCTTGATTGTTCCGAACAGCGAATTTCGCCCCTATTTCCATCCGACGAATCCCCTTCACCTTTGAAAGTCGAAGAGGAAGCGAAAGTCTTGCGTCGGTCGAAATTGGACCGATCAACTCTTCAAACTATTACGACTTTGAGTTGAATTCAGCCTTGAGATACAAATTCAAATGAGATTCGATTCCTTAATTCTTTGAATATACTCCTATGGTTTATTCATTTTCAGTCAATTTAATGCATGATCGCATCTCACTCTGATTAAGCGAAACGCGTAAACAGCTTTCACTGCAATATTAACCGGCGTTTCTAGCTCAATCGCGGTACTGCACGACTGTATGATCAATGAAACTCATTGGATCGTGGAAGCAAGACGTACGTTTAACTTTTTCGAATTGGCTGCTTTGAGAACGCGTTTCCGAAGCCTTTGGTCAAGGTAGACTCGCACTAGTAGGCTTGAATTTATATTATTTTCCAGATATTCAAGTAACTACATGGTCATTTCGTTTGGTTGAATTTTCCCTCACAAACTTTGACAAATGAATGGAAGCCGATTGTTTATTTTGACGAGATAGAGGTCGTTATCGCCCGAGTACACACGTAACTAATTTCTCTCAATGTTTGGAAAATCAAATGAACTGATTCAATTATAACTCTTATCATATCGTCATTTGAGATTATTATTGGAAGAACTAGGTGCTTGACTTTGATCGTAGAGAATATTTTATTGCAGCTTCACGCGGTTTATTTTTGCTTTCTCCTCTCCTCTCTCTCCCCCTATAAAGCCTGCAACTATAGGCAGTTGTTGGTCTCTTGATCACAATTCTATTGGGAAGCTACTTGGTTATACTCCGATGGTACTGAAAAGGCATTTGGGGGAGGAGGAAAGTGATAATTCAAACTTACTCACTCACCAACAACCAAACCCACGGTTGAAATTTAGAACGTGAGTACATCAATCAGTATTTTGAGCAAGAAGACGTTTTGTTCTATTTGCTCTAACATTGATGTTCTGTAATTATTGTACAGAGTTGTCAAGTATGTGATGAAAGATGCATTTATGCGAGAATTGGTGGCAAAATTGGAGCCTGTTTTTGAAAGTGTGGTTCATAGAGTGGTAAGATGAAATCCTACCATTGGTAGAATGTGAAATCATAGTATACTTAACTATGTTTCCTTGTGGGAATTTATGAACACCCATGATATTTTACACCATGGGTTAATTGCTTTAGTTTGATGTAGAAATAAATTCTGGGGTTTTTACAGCGGCTTAGTGCTCTACGTGTTCTATTTGTTACTGGGGTTGTTCAAGTCTTCAATTTTGAATAGTTCACCTTTTTCATCACACTTATTATTTGTTTGTTTAATCCAGTTCGTGAAAAAAACATAAGATTGTGTTCCCTACTATTTTCTGCTAGACTTTTATGATAAAAAATGATCCATCCATTCTATTTTGTTTTGTAATGTCAATCCAAGTCTTCTGGTGGCGTGGAGGGGCTTTTTTGTTGTGTGGAGACAGATTTCTAGTTCAGATACCATAAACATTTTCACATATGAGCTTTTAGTAACTTGACGCATTGCTATACATAATCCGATTGTCAACGTGAAACTTACATGTTTGAGATTAAGTATCATATCAGTTTTATTATCCTATTTCTTAAATTATCTGTACTCATGCCATTAATAGGTGAAACAGAAGCTGGATCCAATTCTTGTCCTTCTTCAGTCATCCCAGAGGTTAGTTCTTTTCCTCAATTGCGTGTAGTGCCAATCATACTGCCCATGCTACACGTATCTATTACTAGTTTAGTTAATAAATACTTTCATGACTGAATATATGAGCAATATTAACTTGTAATTGTTAATCCTTTGATGTGATGTGGTGATTACTGCATTACCGATGCCCTTTAAGACACTTTCCTTTTTTCGATTATGGCATACATTCTTTTGAAGTGTCATTCTTTAACTTGTAATTGTTGATCCTTTGACGTGTTATGGTGACTAGTACATTACCAATACCCTTTACGACACTTTTCCCTTTTTCGGTTATGGAATACATTGTTTTGAAGTGTCATTCTTTTCCTTCAAATATCTCTGACTAGTGTTATGGTTCACTTCTTTTCAACAGCTGTAGACTTCAGAGGTTTTCTATCCATATTTTAATGCAAATACAGTAAATTAATAACCAATGGGCACAGGAAAGCGAGGGTGGAGGGGCTTATATGACTGTGGTCGTGCACTTATGTGCTTGTGTTAATGCATGCACTGGAGGAAAAAGGGGAAAAATTTTGACATTACATAGAAAATTTTGATGAATCTATTAATATTGACACCTATGTGAATCAATCTATGGCTATTTGCATTATGTTTTTGTCTAGCCCTCTCTAATATCATTTACTTACTGCCTAATAGTTACCTCTGGTATATTTGCAGTAGATCCTCCCTTGTTGATCAGCCTGAGACATCTGGTTCAAGAGGCTTGCAGCTACGCTTTGCCAATAAACTGCCGTCTACTCTCTTCACTAACAGTAGGATTGAAGCTGATGGAAATGCACCCATTAAAATAGAGCTTATTGATGCAAATTCTAAAATCATAGTCAAACATTCTCCGCTGTCCTCAATAAAGATAGAGATTATGGTCCTCAGCGGTGATTTTGCAGCTAATGGACAAGAAGATTGGAATGAGAGAGAATTTAGTGATAGTATTGTGCATGAAAGAACCGGCAAAAGACCATTGCTGGTGGGGAATCTTTCTGTTTCCCTCATCCATGGTGTTGGCTTCATTAATGATATCACTTTTACTGATAATTCAAGTTGGGTGAGGAGTCGAAAGTTCAGGTTGGGGGTTCGAGTGGTGCCGTGTGCTTCTTATGGAATAGGAATAAAGGAGGCAGTAACTGATGCATTTGTGGTATTAGATCATCGTGGCGAGTGTGAGCATCTCTTCTCTTTCACTCTCCTAAAAATTTAGTTTTCTATCCATCAGGGGCCCATGTGCCTTCGGCAACATAATGGGGGGAACCCATTCCCATTCCATAGTCCCCCACTCCCTCTCCCAACAGTATTCTAACCCAAGAAATCCCACATGAGATTTCAAGCTCAAACCATTTTGCTGTCTTGGGAGGTAAACTTCTTTCCTATGCTTGCCTTATTTTCAAGTTGTTTATGTAAAAATATGGTCAATTCTCAATAGGTCACAGTCCCAAAGCCAATTTGGCTTCCAAAGCTTCAATATGCATCACTAAATGATGGCAGGGAAATTCTATACATTATTTTCAAGTTGTAAAATGTGCTAGAACAACATAAATTAGGTTATGTGAAGCAAACTGTGATGGAAAATGAGTTATATAAAGCAAAAACTGACCGAAAGAATGATCGTGTGGAAGACTCATGAAGTCTTAATTAGGCAAAATCTGAAACCAAAAAAAAAATGAAGATTTCAGTATAGTTGACTGCAAAATGATGGTATGGATGACTCATGAAATTTTAACTAGGCGAAATCTGAATCAGAAAATGAAGATTTTAGGGTAAGAAAAATTTGAGGAAATGTATTTTGATATATGCTTATCAATTTGGGATGGGAAAGATATCCAGAAGGAAAAATTCATGGAAGTCAATTGGTGATATTGCAAATTTGACTGCATAAATGTTTTGTATACAAGATCTCAATTGCTTGTTTACATGCTACTAGACACGTGCAAGTTATAACCCTATCATCATAGCAGGATCGATTTCATCAAGCAGCTGATGTAAACCTGCGTTACTCATACGGCGATTGTTCACTTTTGAAAAATTTTCCTTACTTTTCATCGCCATTGCTGGAGTTTGAGAATCTGACTGGTTATTTGTTTTCCTATTCAGCTTATCAGAAGCACAATACCCCAGCCTTGAATGATCCCGTGTGGCGTTTGAAAAGGATAGCAAAAGATGGTGCATCCCATAAACGGTTGGCTCAAAGAGGAATTCAGACGGTGAAGGACTTCCTGCGGCGATATCATATCAACCCTCATTTACTACGACAAGTGAGAAACTTTTGTATCTTGAACCAAATGCTTTAGTGAGTCATATTTATTTGTTGATTATTTTTTTTCCCATACTAATTGATTCATGTGTGACAACCGCAGATTCTTGGCAATGGGGTTGCAAATAAGGCGTGGGAAAAAATAATAGAGCATGCTAATGCATGTCATTTAGACAGGGAACTGTACTTGTACTACAATGCCGCTAAGGGTCTTGGACTCTTGTTCAACTGCGTTTACAAAGTCATAGAGGTGACTGATGGACAAATTTATCAATCCGTTGATACTCTCAGTAAGGATAAGATGGTATGTAATCCTGTCCTGTAATTCATCTTCATTAATCATTATTCATTATGTAGCTTTTAATTTAGAAAATCTATGTAGCGTGGATTATGATATTGGTACCAGTAACGGTTGCAATCGTATTAGTATAGGTCATATCGAGCCTCATACATTGTTATTTGATATGACAGATGCAAAAAAAGTATTGTACCTATATCAAAAGTGAATTATATACTAAAATTATGTTAGGTTTTGAGTCATTACTTTCTGAATGCTACAACAAACGAACTAGTCATTGGGAAGATGTGCGATGGAAGATGTGCAATGTTTGTGCATGGCATGCTTGAACAAAGATGTCAAATAAGGGTCACATGATATTCGTGTAAGGTTGGCTGATGGGCGGTCAAGAGCCGTTTGAGTAACAAAGGATGCTGAAGGATCGTACAATATTTGTTCAATGGTTGATCGATGATCGATTGAAGGTCAACAAAGTAGCGCATGATGAGTGCCTGAGAGACGCACATGCGCTATTTGCTCAAAGGAGTGGCGTTGGATACGTGCATGAGGGAAGCACACGCATGGTTAGTCCAAAAAAGCCGCGCCTGAAAGGCAGTCGAACACCGTTTATTCTGGAGCCCTAATTAGCGTTTGTGCACTGTTTCTAATATAAAGTCACATCTGATATGATTTTAGGGTATCCAAAATTATTTTCTTACACAAGAAGTACCACATAGAGAGAGAGAAGAGAAAAAAATAAGAGGAAGAGGTTCGACATCTTATTAAGGTCCGATATGAATTCCATTCTTCGTCAAGATCGAGTATGTTGTTCTAATAGTTTTTTTTTTAGGATATATTACTATCTGGTTACTCTTATTTCTTAGTATATTTTCTCCTATGGGTTGTTAGGTGTGTTAAGGAAATTGATGTTAAACCATTCTTCACTCGGATTATGGTGAAGGAAATTTGGAGAGGGTATTTTATAATTGGCACTATTTTATAACAGAATTTTTCGAAATTTATCATATAATTTTTCACCTTAACAGTTATTATATATTGTTGTATTTTTTATACTCACAAGTTTGATAGTTAACGTTTAACGGGAGATTTGAGTTTATTTTGTTGTGCCAGTGTGCATATGTTTTGTCAAATCCCAACAAATAACTTTTCTTCACGGCCTTGTGAGGAACCCTTTACCTTTATCGGCGTCCGTCATCTCTTAGTCCTTGACAACTTTTCCTCCATAGGGGTCCCGGTGTCAACCTCTACAATCTTGAACAACACCATCTTCTATTCCACCGAATCTGAAGTATTCTCACTCCCTTCAACTTTTTCTCCATAGTATAGCTGCTCACCCTTGCACTCCTCGGTCTCCTCTTTTAGCCACCTTAACTAATGTCCCTATTTGTCACCTTAGCATCATCATTGGCAATTGAAGCCTCCATCAAGTACCGGCTTAAATTTTTGCTTCCACTTGCCACAATCAATACACTTTTGGTGAGTTTTCACTGGCCTTTTCTGAAAGTCATGCAAAAACCTTCTTCGCCAAGCTTTCTGATTAAAATCACATTCAACTGTATATTTAGGGCATGTCGCATGCCCTTCAACACGAACTTTGTCTCATTACTTGTTCGCAAGCAAACATTTCTGATACCAACTACCCTCAACGAGTTATCACTACCCATCTTCAATACCTCATAGTTATCGGGTATATAGGAAGTGAAGAGAAACTTCCTCGATGTTGCATGGTGTGATGAACCACTATCAATCACCCAACTCATCTCGTGGCCCATAAAGTTGTGTGTCTTCCCCATATGGATAGCTAGAAGTTTCCATAGGGAGCGACAGAGGCTCAATCATTTTAGTCATGATCTCTCCTCTCAACGTTCGCCACTACTTCCCTTCTCCTACTTTTTCTTGAAGCAATCCCACTTCATATGGTTGAAGCAATCCCACTTCATATGGACCCTCTTAACATAATGAAAGCACTTTATGTCCTGTAACTTGGACCTGCTATTGCTCCTTTTCAATTTGCCACCTAGGCCTCTCGATTTTTCATACTCTCGACCACAAGTGAATACCAAGAGACTCAACTCTCCTGAAATCTCAATACTTCCTTTCTGTCTAAACTCATTTGTAAGTAAAGAAGCAATGATCTCATTGAGGTTGAGAATGCCCTTCACAAAAAATATTGTCGTGATTATATGATCGTACGAGACTGGTTAAGAAACAAACAATACCAACGCCTTGCCTTCCTTCTTGATCTTTTCATCATGTGCCAACATTTTCATCAAAAATGGTTAAACTTGTTTAACTGCTTCTCGAAACTTTTCTCTTTTGATAACTAAAGGCCATAAAATTTCTTCTTCACATTAAATCTCATTGTCAAAGATTTAAACTAGTACTAACTCTTAAGCTTTATCCAAACATCCGTTAGATCTGACAAATCTATGACTTCCTGAAGAGTATTATTCTCGAGGTATAATTTGATTATACAATTAATAAGATCCCTCATATCTTGCCACTCTTCATTCTTCATCTTCTTCGACTTATCATCTTTATTCGGAAGTGTTTTTACAGTTTCATATTGGGTCAAAATATTTCTCTCTTTCTTACCAAAGAATATAATTATTTTGCCAATTAAATTATAGATTGACAAACTCTTTGACATTAACGCCGTCATCATAATTTTTGCAACCCTGAAAAACTACTCCCTGATACCATTTATTGAGATTCGACCAAAATATGCACTCTGGTGTAGCAAACAAACTCAAACATCCATCAAATTCCAACCACCAAATTTGATAGCACAAGGAATATAATAATGTACAACGATTTTTAACATAAAAAATTATTTTCAATTAATAAAAAAACTACAGAATAAATTTTGAATAAATCAACTATAAAATAGTACTGGTTACAAAATAAACTCATCCTAAATCCTTTCACTACAATCCGAGTGAAAAAATAGTTAAATATCAATCCGCTTAACACACCTAACAACCCATAAAAGAAAATACACTGAGAAATAAGAATAACTAAACGGTAGTATGCCTTAGAAAATAATACTAAAATAATGTGCTCAATCTTGGTAAAGAACGAAACTTAAATCGGATCTCAAACGAATGCCGAACTTCTTCCTCTTTTCTCTTTTTCTCTTATTTTTCTCTCTATGTTTTTTATACCATAAAATTACATCAGACGTGACTTTATATTAAAAACGGTACATGATCATCGATCAAGCATGCATCAAGCACGATCTTTTTAGACAAACCATGCTTGTGCTTCTCTCATACACGCATCCAATGCCACTCCTTTGGGCAAATAGTGTACGTGTATCCCTTAGATGTCTATCATACTCCACTCTTTTCATGATATTGTCCTCTTTTCTAGTGCAGTTTGTCAGGTGCACATTTCCTCGATATGAGGGGTAATCTAACTTCTGTGCTTCTTTGACAGGCGCAGGTGGACGAATTAAAGCTATATGCATATGAGAATCTGAATGAGCTGGTTCCAATTGATAACGTGTCAGCTACTTCTCCTTTAATGGCATTTTCTATTCATAATACTGCCCCGTTTTCTAGTGCAGTTCTGGATTTTCAGCCAAATGGTGTTCCAATCATGGGTCAAGGTACTACACCTCTGTAATTCTAGTAGGAGAAAGAAAATATAAAATTATAGGACGTTGAGAACGAGTCAATCACTAAATGTTTCATGACTCTTACAAAATGTTAGTAATTTCATTTTCTACTTACATTAGGTTTTATGTTATTACTTCAAAAAAAAAAAAAATTCATATGCAAAGTAAGAGAGAAAAGTTGGTTGAAGTAGTTGAATAGTAGGATCACTATGGTTATAGCCCCTGGTAAATTATTTAAAGAAAAAAATGATTTATTTAATGTTACAAATGACTGGTTGCGGAGTGACCAATTTGTTTCTGTGGAGCAGTCCTCTTTGTTACTTTTTCTTAACAATGAAAAACATTTAAAAAAGGCTAATTCGATTGCTAGCACTCCCGACAAAGATATATTTTGTAAAGGTGTTGTTATGTCCTAGTCCGACCTCTTGTCGGACCTCGCAAATAGCGAAAGTTTTATGCACTGGACTACCCTATCCCCATTGTTGACTTGGTACCTAAAGGTGATCAGTGTGGTTACATCCTGCAGGATTGAGTATATAGGATGGCTGCCACAATTTTCTTGTGTCTTTTTGGCTTTGTACAGCAATCCATAGTGAAGTTAATTTTTCATTTTCAGATATGGTTTCATGTTTGGCTGAAACAATCATCAAAAATCTGAATTGGGTTCACAATATTCCGGATCATTGAACATCATTGGCTCTCAAAGAACCTGGAAGCATGTCACACTTTTTCTCTTTAGCTAGTAGTGTTATGGTAGAAATAACTTTCTTCCCATTTAATCTGGAGGTACTCTTAGTTCTTGCTATCTCTGCTATGCTGGCTATTTTAGCTATGAAGAGTGTTCATGATCTGTTAACTCTGCACTTGTTAGCAATTGAAATTTTTTCAGATTATCACTTTTGTCATTACTTAAAAGTAAGGTCTGGGCAATGAAACAACAACATTAATAAAAAGTGAGTGTTTGGAAGTTAAAATGAGTAGAGTTACATTAAAAGATAAAATGAAAATGAGAAAATGTATCTATAAAAAATAAAATCAGTGAATGACGGTTATGGCAATTCGAACAGTTAAAATAATACGTGCACGGTCAGTGACGACACCGGCATGTGACGGCGAAATCAGAGGAGTTGGCCGAGGATGGGAGTTTGGTAGAGGAGGAAGATAGAGGGAAATTAGGGGAAAGGAAGGAGAACGGGTCCGAGGTGAACAGTGGCTATGGCGCAAGAGACTGAGATGCAGAGGCACGCGAGAGAGAAGCAAAGAGGAAACCGACTGAGGTAGCAGAGAGGGACAAAAGGGCGAGATGCAGAGAAGGAAAAGCGAAGCAGGAAAACAGGAAGGCTCGCGGTGTAAGAAGAAGAGAGGGGAGCATTGCAGTGAGAGAGAGAAAAATAAGAGAGAGAGAGAGAAGTCAAAGGGAGCAGGGAAGAGGAGAAGAGAAGCCGTGAGAGTTGGGGCAAATTACTTATTAATTCCTTTCATCCCTTCACCAGTACATTTATAGTAGAGCAACAGAATCAGTTGGGAAGTAGGAAAATGGGAAAGGGCATGTGACCCACCATAACAAACCGTTTAAGGTAAAACAGATGCTAATAGAAGAAATAAAAACAAAACCAAGGGAAAAAGAGAGAAGAGAAAAATAATGGCTCGTAATATAAAATGTATGCTAAATGAAGTACTTATGCGTAAAAGTGAGTTAGTTTTAGTTGAATGAAAGAAGCAAACCTAAGAATCAAAGTACTTCTATACTTAAAAAATATTACATTAAATCAAGTGAAATGGTAAATGCATTTTCATAGGTCGGATTTCTTCTTGTTTTTCAGTCATTACTTGGGCTGTTCTAACTCGAATTGTATTTGCACAGATATGCAGGAGATGCCTTTGGATTTTTACCATCCGGAGACTTCGGCCTCCCACCCGTACTTGACGGCAGATGGCAGTCGACCCAGCGACGAATCTTCGGCTCTAAGTGGTGTGCCTTTTCAAAGTCTATCTCCCCCGATGAGCAGTTTGGAGATCGGAGATTCGTCCAGCAATCTCTTCAATGGAGGAGGATACGAATGGAATCCAAGCAGTTCCGTGGTGACTCTAGTGCCTGATAATTGTGTCTTCAGGGAGATCTACCCTCTTCAAGCCACCACAACCGGCCATCCTCCTCCTGCAGCATGGGAGAATTGGGCGCACGCATCGAGCTTGTTTACAACCTCGAGCAGCAATGCCCACATAGGAATCTTCTCCCATCATATATCCGGAGGAGTAAATCCAAAGGCTCGCTGGTGCAAAATTCGAGCTGCTGTCAGATTGAAGATGGTTAACCGACGCGCCGCTGCTAGAAGAAAGGGGAAATCTGCTTTTCATTTCTGCTGAAAAGCGAAATGCTGCTTGCTGTGACTAGTGAATTAACACTCTGCTTCAGCTAGTTTAGTCATTAGCTTTTGACAACACTGTTGGAAGTCTCTCTTGCTTTTGTTATTTGAGCATCTCTTCTGGAATAAATGTAAATAACCTGTTAATTTTTCTGGTTTTAAGTTCTTTAGTTCCCTTTGGAAATGGGAAATTACTTGTACTGATCTTGGTCGGTCAGTAGTTTTCTGAAGGAACCATTTCCAGTCACAGATGACATTGTTTTCTTCTTTAATGGTTACTTGTGTTAAAGAAAGTCTGGTTTCTCTGAGTTTCAAGTGCAAGTAACAATGCACCTCAGGGATCTGCATGTTCTTCGTATTACTTTTGAATTTTTTTAATAAAATTTGTATTAGAAAAAGAAAAAAGTAATAAAAAAAAAAAAAGCAACGCGAAGGATCCCGAGATCATAACAATGCTGCTTGATCTGTTGCTTTTCATCTCTCTCTCTCTCTCTCTTTCTGAGATGTTGCCCTTTTAATTTTAGAATTATCTTGTACCTTCAATAATAAAGATTTTTATTCTAGTAACTTGGATGATTAGGAATATAAGATAGGATTAACGCATTTTAATATTTTATTATATTTTTAACCGTTTAAATTGTTATAATAAAGTTATCATCATTGAGAGCATCAAAAGTGTTAAAAATAGCAGGGTCCTGATAGGAAAAGATCACCACATTGGTTTAAATCAAATTATGATACATAATCATATTTATAAAAACTATATACAAAATAAATCTAAGTACCTAACATTAAAAAATCAAACCGACGATCAAATTATCAATTATACTCAACTAAGTCATTCTTGTAAATTACATTATAAAAAGTTTTTATATAAGTGATGCATACCGTAAATACGGAATGATATCCAATTGCATTGAATTGATCAATCGGACCTTTGGATTCTATGCAATACAATAATAAATAGATGCAAAAAGGGTATGGTATTTACTCTTCAAAATATCTTTCAATGTTCTAATAAAAAATCCTTTTAGGAAAATTAAAAGATTAATAAGAATTGAAAATTTTGCAAAAAAAATTTAGAGGAATTTATGTCAAAGTTCAAATTATATGTATATATGTTCTGAATATTGCAATTTAGCTACACACGTCTCAAATTCATGGTTTAATGTGTCACTAATTTGGACAAAGTAGGTCAAATTTATAAATATTTAAATTTCAAATAATAGATAATTAAATCCTAAATCCGGTGTGACATAATTAGATAGATCATAAAATTTTGAAATTAATTAATCATAAACAGACAAACTCAAAAGCTCATCACAGAATCTCATTGAACAGCTTGTTCAAATAACGCACAATTATAACCTACTTTGAATAGTTGTAAAAAAATATCCAAATAATAATATCTCATATACATATATAACATGTTCAACAGTTCTTAATAAACAGTCTAAATGCCTTTACTTAGCCAATTCTTAATAACAAAAATACATTTTAATACAGATCCAATCCAAAAGGATCGCAATACAGCCGACATCATATATATAAACATATATGATACTCACTAGGAAATACGATAATGCATCAGATCTCAACCAACTCCTACAATATATCCAAACTTTTAACTTTGAAGAGATAAAATAGAAAATGTGATTCTAAAATTCAGTAAGTATCATCATATTTATGTATAAAACAATACATATAAATCAAATGGTGGGTGATGTCATATAACAAATCGTATAAAACAAATCACAATATTCATATCTCATATACATAACCACCAGCTACATTTTAGTCCTATAATTCTCAGTCATCTCATATTATTAGATTCCGACAATATTTTAGACTTGCAACTTTCAGTCATCTTATATCACTTGATCTCCACTACATTTTAGGTTTGTAATTCTCAATCTAATTATATTCTAGTCCTACAACTATCGATTATTTCATATTATTAGATCTCAACTATATTTTAGGCTGGCAACTCTCAACCTGACTATATTTTAAGCCTACAACTCTCGATCCAACTATATTTTAGGCCTGTAACTTTCAACCATCTCATATCATTGGATCCTAACTATATTTTAGACTTATAGCTCTCAATCTGGCTATATTTTAGGCCTACAACTCTCGGTCCAACTACATTTTAGCCCTATAATTCTCGACCATCTTATATTATTGGATCTCGACTATATTTTAGGTCTGTAACTCTCGACCTGATTACATTTTAGACCTATAACTTTCGACTATCTTATATCATTGTATTACATATCGACACACCAATGTCTCAGATCACCATGATCCCACACATATATTGACCCACTAGGCCCTCAGCAGTGTGCATGTTAAATGCAAGGCCTAAAGCAAGTTTCACACTCATTTTCATATAGATATACTGATATAAAAATATATGATATCCGATATTTATTTATTTATTTATTTTTAGAAAATAACAAAACCCTCAAATATTAACAAAAAATAACAGAACCCTCAAATTACCGATAAAATTCGCGCATGCACTGAGAAAAACAAACGGGTTAAGTAAAATCTTGTATGCACAACTTTAAACCTCCAAATCAAAATCAAAATATATTAGATATTAAAATGCACAAAAAATATAATTAGATGATACTTTTTCTCAACCTTATATCAAGCATATCTGATAAAATAATGCTTCAAAAAACCCAATTTTCACTTTCTCTTTCCTCTTCCTTGCACACCGCGGTCTCTCTTCCCCTTTGCTTTAGCCTTCCCCTATGCATGCCACTTACACCCTCTCCTCATCCTCCCTCTTTGTCCTTCTTCCTTGCTTCGCACGAGCTCTCTATCCCTTCTTCTTCTCCCTTGCTTCGCATGAGCTTTGCTTTTGCCACTGCTCTCCCCTCTCCTTTTTTTTTCTCTTCCATTCTTCTATTGTTTCTCTGCCGCAGCCATCCTCCCTCCCTTATTATTATTATTATTATTATTATTATTATTATTATTATTATTATTATTATTATCTCTTTTCTTTTCCTTTTTCTTTATTTTGTTATTCAATCGGGAACTTGGACGCCAATACTAGTGTGCCTTAGGCGGCAACCGACCGATCTGATTTTTAAAAAAATTATAATATTTAATTAAATTTTATTATCCAAATTATCAAATTAATAAATATATTTAAAATAAATCAAATAGAGATTTTGGGTATTAATAATAGCCTTGCATGTGATGAATTTCATATCTCTTGTTACAGTAGATTCTGAACTTCAAAAATATATGTCTGTATACTCTAAAACTTTGTAAATAGCTTTGCATGTATGTTACTAAAGCTGAAAATGCAAAAAATTATTCATGTTGTTGATTTTGCGATCTTTTTACTATATTTTAACCCTTACATGTTTCAAATTCATACATAAAATTTTACATATTTCAAATAAATAAGCATAAAGCTTATATGAACAAAATAACACACACAAATGAACTTGCATAGTTTGAAAATTTTATAAAAATTCTATACATATGTTGAATTGTATATACTTGCTGAATTTTCTACATTAATTGGTTAATTTAATATTTTATACTTTAAAAATTTTCATGACCAAGTTTTACAAAATGTTAAGCATGAAATTTCAGAATAATTGAAAGAAAATTTCACAATTAAGTTAAGAAAAGTGAGAGATTGATTGAATTTGGAGATTTAACTCCGTGAATAAGGAAAGTGAAAAAAGAGATATCTTGTGAGAAAAGTATATAATACACTGATGGGTCCAACAGAGTACAAGCCGATCCAGAATCCAACTCTTAGGAGTAGCAACAACTCAATGGACGCTTTCCCAATGCTATGGCCCAGGAGGCACGATGGTGGTCTGGTTAGCCCACCGAAAGAAGAGAAGCTTGAAGAACGACTGTCCATCACATGGAATGTCAAGTCAAAGGCCCAGATAGCAGTGGGTTGGCCCAAGCGAATTGACCCGGAACCATTTAGTAGGGAGCGAGTGATTAGGATTGCGCGCAGAGATGTGCCCATGGTTTCCCCTCTTGTGTAGCCTCTAACAAACCCGATAGTATAGCATAGGCCAACAAGGAATGCTTTCCATAATGCGTTCACGATAACTGTCCCAACAGTTTAACAAATATTTTCCAAATATTGCCCATGATCATGCATTGCCCAAGGGTGATAGTTACGGTTCAACAAATCTCTTTGAAAGACAATTACCATACAACACCCTTTGGGATCGTCTAAAAAAGGAAAGAATGTCCCCAAACAACTACGATTACCATATGCACCCCTTGTATAATCGCTGAAGTAGCACAACGGATCAGCTAGGGCAGTCGGTGTCAGCCTTGAGGCCCATAGAACGCCAAACGGGCTCCAATTCTATAAATACCTCTTCACCCCTATGGAAAGGGTGACTGAATGAGTTTTTACCATTAAACACTCCTGAAGGATCAAAGAGCTCTCTCTCTCTCAAGCTGCTCTTTGCAGAGTGCATCCCTCGAAGCCTAACCCTCCAATCCACACTCAATCCCCCACCTTCATGTATTCATGCATTTCTTTGCATCATCCATCTTTTTCTCTCTCACAGAAAGATTTTTAACTTGAATGTTAGATGATACACCGAGGAGCGAATCTCACTTTTTTCTGACCTCTTATTTATTTATTGTAGTATGTAGGATCTAGATTATCAGATATGGAGATCAAACCAACTTCAACTCGACCCGTTAGGAGAGATCAAGTGTCTTCTTAATCCGTATAGCAATTCAAATCCAAGAATGCATCATTGGTACTATCTGTGAGAATGACTAAGAAGTCTAACCACCACACTCACAAAGGCAAACATAGTCAACACCAAGACACAAGCTAGTATTTCGGCCAGAGACATCGTCTCCCATGGCGACAACCCTTCCACGGGTAACCATAGAGATGAATGACCGACTCAGACATGTGAGCACTCGCCATCCAAATGGACAATGTGTCCACAATACTCCAAACCCTCTGCACACATCTAGATAGATAGCGGTTGAGGGCTCCCTCCTTCGTCTCCGAAACTTCGACTTCAAAATAGAGAGTTTGGAGGAAGAGGCATCTAGCCGAGAAGACCTAGCAGCTTAATGACCTTAAGGTCCAAGTGGCTTCCAGCGATTAGGGCCCGACATGGTTAGAGGGCCGACCAAGTCATGGGACATGGGATGAAAGTCCAGAGCAGCGAAATTCTTATGCTCCTGTGATGACCGGAGGCCCCTAGCCTATGAAGAAGCCTCCAGTAGCACCAAGCCGGCGAAGGCAAATAGCCACCCCATCCAGCTTCCATCCCCAAATCACTCGGAGCTGAGGACCTTCAATACGATGAGAAATGTGTCCTTCCCTCTAATGGAAGAGTGGGTGAAGAAAATTGAGTAGCATGTGTTCAGAGGGAGTGCTGACAAATACTCCACTGATCTGAGGAGGTCTCCATTCACAAGGAAAATCCGATTGCAGCCCCTCCCTCGCAAGTTCAAGAAGCTGACCTTGGAGCCTTATGACTGGAGTTCCTATCCGATAGACTATGTAAATCACTTCTGCACACTGCTAGGCTTCCAGGGCTTTGATGACGCCACCATGTGTTTGTTCTTTCCTCTTACCCTGAAGGGAGGTGCTCGAATTTGGTTCTACCTCCTGTAGACAAATTCGATTTAGACATTCTACGAACTAGTCGACAACTTCCTATCATAATTTGCCTCTAGGATGAGAGAGGAGAAATAGCATTGGCACCTTGTCCGTGTCAAGCAGGGGCTATACGAAAGTCTAAAGAGCTTTTTGGCCTAGTTCATCACTAAGACCCGATAGATATCCAAACTTATCGACAAAGTGAAATTGAATGCCTTTATAGCAACTTTGGAGCCGGGTAATTTTTTCAAGCATCTGGTCAATCAGGACTCTCAAATCTTCCAGAAGACTAAAACCATCGCCCATGCTTACATAGCTGCCGAGGAGACCAATGAAGCAAAGCAATCGAAGCACACCGACCACTTCTACCAAGAGTCGATGAATGGGAAGAAGAGGAATGGAAACAATGTCAACTTCTAAAACCCTAGGATGCAACCCAGGATGGAGCTGGACACTCGAAGGGAGTTCAAACCCTTGAATCTTATCCCCTTGAACAACTCTTGGATCAACATCCTCATATAAATTTGGGATAAAAAAAATGGTCCATACTGTCCACAAACCCGGAGGGAGGAGACCAGTTAAAGTACTGCCTCTACCATCGATATCCGGCTTATAGCATGGAAGACTACGAGACATTGCAAAGAGAGATCGAGGCCCTCATCGGAAAAGGGTACCTCATCAAATTCCTGTGAAACTTAGGATAGGTCCCCCGACAGAGCAATAGAAGACAAGTTGGAGCAGTAACAGCCAAGAAACCAAGTCGCGACTGGGGTAGTCAACATGGTGACCACGAGACCACCAAAAAACCATACCTCGGGCCACTCAAAAAAAGCTTCCAATAGCAAGAAGCCGAGGGTAGGAATTAGAAATGATATTATTAGTTTTAATGATGACGATATGGCATATGTAATAACTCTCCATTCAGACCCCCTAGTTGTATTGACACTCATTTCGGACGGTACGGTTGACTACCAATTTAAATGAGTCTTTATTAATAATGGAAGCACTCATAATTTGCTATATCTTGATACATACTTTAAGCTTTGACTAAAAAAGAACCAGATGATATCAACCAATGGACCCCTATACGGACTAGATAATGAACAAGTGTCAATCCAAGGAGCTGTCCAAATGGAGGTTACTTTAGGAATGTATCCAAAGATAGCATCCTAAATTATTGCGTTCCTAGTGGTCAACCTACCCTCGGTCTATAATACCATCTTGGGATAGCCCTGTCTGATGGTATTCAAGGTAGTGATGTTGATCCCGATCATGACCCATCAGGTAAAAGTAGAGAAACCATTCTATAGAAAGTTGGTTTTCATATGGGAAGAAGTGAAGATGTTACTTGACGCGGGTTTTATCAAGAGGTCCAATAACCAAACACTCTGTCAAATGTGGTTCTCAAAAAAAATAGTAATAGGAAGTGGTGGATGTGCGTCAACTTCACTAATGTGAATCAGAATGCCTGAAGAATAGTTTTCCTTTACCGAAGATTGATTTATTAGTGGACTTCACATTTGGGCACGAGCTACTGAGCTTTATGAATGCCTACTCAAGCTACAATCATATCCAGATGAGCTCCAAAGATGAAGAGCATATTTCATTCATGATGGATCAGGGGCCGTACTGCTATAAGGTCATGCCCCTTGACCTTAAGAACATAAGCGCCATATACTAGCGGCTCATCAACAAAATGTTCGAGGTCCAGATCGACCAGAATAAAGGTATATGCATACTACATACTCATCAAAAGTAAAACCACCGACGACCATATCTAGTGACTTTAGTGAAACCTTCAAAATACTCTAGGCACACCAGATGAAATTAAATCATATCAAGTGCATTTTCGGAGTATTTTTGGAAAAATTCTTAGATTTTATCGTCTCTTGGCAAGGGATCGAGGCAAATCTCAAGAAGATAAAGGCCATCATAAATATGAGCCTGCCTCAATCCATGAAGGAAGTCCAAAGACTTATCGGATGGCTTGCAATGCCTCTCGCTTCCTAGCAAAGTCGGCAGAAAAATATCTCTCCTTCAAGACCCTAAGAGGAATGAAGGCAAATAGTTTCCAGTGGACGGTCAATTGCTAGGTAGCCTTCCAAGAGCTGAAGGAATATCTTACCAATCCTCCTCTCTTGACGTCGACAGAAGAAGACGAAGATTTGTACCTATACTTCGCGGTTTTGGATATAGCGCTAAGCTTGGTCCTGATCTTGCAGCAGTCTGATGTACAACAGCCGATCTACCACGTCAGTAAAATCTTGATAGACATCGAGTTCCGTTAATTGCACGATGAGAGGATCGCCCTAGCACTCATCTATTCTACCAGGAAGCTATGGCCATATTTCCAGGAGTACAAGATCGTTATTCTAACTTATCAATCTTTAAAGGGAATCCTACAAAAACCAAATGCATCAGAGTGACTGGTCAAATGGTTATCGAATTTGGAGAGTTCAATGTGAAATTTTGACCAAGGTCACCATAAAAGGCCCAGACCCTCACGAATTTCATAGTTAAAATGATAACCCCAATTCTGAACACCTGCAGTCCTAGCAAAGGTGCCCGCCATCAAGAGGAAGCTCCGATCTGGATGCGGCACGTAGATGAATCGTCGATATAATCAAGCAGCGGGGTAAGTGTGGTCCTGAGGATTCCAGATGGGTCAAAGATAAAATATTCGATGACTAGAATTTTTAGCTACTAACAATGTCTTCAAATATGAAACTTTACTCGCTGGCTCTAATTGGCAAGGGAATGCTCGATGAAAAGCCTAACCGTCTACAGCGACTCAACTGATCATCAATCAAGTCCTGGGAAATTTCGAGGTGTCTAACCCTTTGCTCGTAAAATATCTTGCTAGAGCGAGGCAATGACCCAGATGTTCTACAAGGTCGAGATAGTGCACATCCCGAGGGATGAAATTGGAGGGCATATCAGCTGGTCAAGACAGACGGTGATCGAAAATCTAGAGCAATACTCCCATAACATTCGAGAGGTTCTGGTCTCCCCGAGCATAGAGGAAACAAAATAGGAAATACTGTAGGTATCAAAAGATGAAAATTGGATGACCTCGTACCGAGAGTACATTACCAACAGCATTCTACCAGAAGATCTAAATGATACCAACCGTATAAAGAGGACAGTAGGCTGGTACACCATCATGAACGAAAAGTTATATCGCTGAGGATACTCAACTCCCTACATGCGGTGTCTCACGCTAGAAGAAACTGATTACACGTGAATGAGATGAACCTCAGCATTTGTGAGTCACACATCGGCGACAAGAACTTCGCCTTTAAGATAATACAATAGGACTATTATTGGCTAATGATGAAGCAAGACGCCATGGAGCTTGTGAATAAATGTAAGAATTACCAAGTCCACGACAACATTTCTCAGTGGGGACTCAACATACTTGGCCTGTTGCTCATTACAGCAGGGTAGAGAAAATTCATCATAGTCGGTATCTACTACTTCACGAAGTGGATCAAAGCCTCCCCACTAACTCGGATAACCGAACAAAATGTAACAGAATTTGTTCGGCGGAGTATTGTATGTAGATTTAAAATTTTCGAGGTCATAATGACTGACAATGAAATCAGATTCACCGGCAAGCGTTTCACGACAACATTGGCTAATGATGAAGCAAGACGCCATGGAGCCTGTGAATAAATGTAAGAATTACCAAGTCCACGACAACATTTCTCAGTGGGGACTCAACATACTTGGCCTGTTGCTCATTACAGCAGGGTAGAATAAATGTAACAGAATTTGTTCGGCGGAGTATTGTATGTAGATTTAAAATTTTCGAGGTCATAATGACTGACAATGAAATCAGATTCACCGGCAAGCGTTTCACCAAGTACTATTCGAGTTTAAAAATAAAGTTGGTTTACACTTTCGTCACCTATCCACAAGCTAACAAGTGGAAGTCACGAACTAAATCCTGTTATACAAACTAAAGATGAAATTAGAAGACACCGGGGCTCTTAGGCGAATGAGTTACCTTCCATATTGTGGTCATACCGAACGACACTAAAGGAACTTACCCACAAGACACCCTTTAGTTTATATTATGGGACTGAAATAGTCATCCTAGTAGAAATCGAACTGCCCAACCTCATTATTGAGAGCTACAATCCTCTCAACAATTCCCAACAACTCAGAGAACATCTCAGCTTGTTCAAAGAAGCCCAAGATACAGTCAAGATGCGCATGACAGTCTATCAATAGCGGATTGTTTGGTACTATAATAATAAGGTGAAAGTACACCAATTCAAAATGGGAGACCTAGTTCAATGGAGCATAAAGGCCATGGGTAAGAACGCCAATGGGAACAAACACTTCCCAAATTGGAAAGAACCGTTCTTAGTCCCAACGATTCTCTGAAACGGTGCATACAAGCTATGCACCCAGAATGACAAACTGGTCCCAAGGATATAAAACACCATTCACCTAAAAAATATTACCAATGACCCCTGCTGAATCTAACTAAGTACGGTATACATCATAGGGAATGCTTGTGAAATGTAGCACATTTGAATTAATAAAATAATTGATTATTTGTTTTTTATTATTAATATGTATGCTTGTATGGCATCGCATTAATTCAGAGGCCTAGGTTGCCCATAAGTCAGGTGAACCCTTTTCACTTGTGCCTCGATCGACTACGACCTAATCACAAAACCTTGGTCCCGATAGCAGAGCAACTCAGAGAAGGTCCAAACTAAACCTCAATCCCCACCACCGAGCAACCCAAACAAGGTCAAATTTCACGATCTAGAGGACTTGCGGACCTAGAGTTGGACCTCCCCATCAAGCGGCTATTAAAAGTTTAGGGGGCTTCCTCAGCATGTGTACGACGACTTCCTCTGATAGGGACAAGCGCCATCAGTCAACAATGGTTGGTAAACTAAGATCAACCATGCAAGAGCGACCTTCCCCCAATAGGATTGAACATCGATGGTACCACATGAGCAACAACCTTGACTTTGCCAAAGCCGGGCGGCTGCGACCATGAAACCGAGCCAACCCCAGTGAAGCTCACCAATAGATGTGTGATGATGTCCTCTCCTATGAAAGAGTGCCACCCCATAAAATCGAAGTGCCATGACTTCCTATTGTAGGAACGAGCACAACAAGAACCTTGTGTCCACGATAAGCCCGACGACAATACCAACAACGCTTAACTGATAAATAAAGAAATGTTAATAAAAGAGCTCAAGCATGAACATAGAAACACTAGCTACAATGATCAAAACGGTCAAGTTGATTTATTAAGGATCAAAATATACATTGATGAGTGTTAGAAATACAAGAGGCCGCCTATACCTATGACCCAAATGGGGAAAGATCCTAAGGTTAGGAGCCCCCCTGTGAATGAGACAAAGGCTCCCACCGTCTCTCGAAGGATCAACTAATTCCGATCGAAGCTAGGTGCCACTGTTCCTTGGGTGGAAGAAGCCGATAGGAAAATCTGGAAACACCAAGGTCACAACTTGTCTACAAAGGCAAACACCATCCCAAAATCCACTAGTCAAGGCTTTGCCAACCTCCGCTGAACTGAGCTGGGTCATCAGCTCACCCTCAAGTGGGGTACATTCATCTTGGAGATTGGTAAAGCATTGCTCAGCCCCCAAAAGCATATCCTTGAGGGGGCGATCCAATCCAAAGCCAAGGATCTCTCCTTTGTGAGCTTTTGGAATCTCGCCTTGATATCAAACAGCTTATGGTCGAGGCTAGCGGCACTCTCTCGACTGCGTATAACCTCGGCAGTGGCAGCATTCACCTAGCCCTCCATCTTTTCGAGTATATCTCAGCATCCAGCCGGTGCACTATAGCCACCTATTGTCGTAAACAAGTCTCCATTGGGCAGAGCACCTCCTATGGCTACAAAAAAATGAGAGAAAAAGAGAAAAGCAATCAAGTGGTTGGGCAGGGACGACAGTCGATACTAAAGTGAGAAGTAGCAATGCCCATACCTCTATGAGAGGCAATTCCTCTACGGGAGATGGACCTAGTGAAGCCTTGGGTAAAGGAGCTGACGATGTCCTCCCGCATGGTGGTGACACAGTGCCGAGGCTCGGATTGAGAGACAAAGCATCCAAGTCCTCAGAGGCCACAGGCGCCGCCACCTCTAGGTGAAGCACCTCTCGACCTGCATCGATCTTAGGGTCTCTCTTTGTATCGCCATGACAATCGGGTTAGCTCTCGGCTCCTCGTCAACAAAAGGGATGCCATACTTGACCAAGATTGGAACCCTGATACAGCTCACCGATGTCACCGGTCTCGGCGCCACTTTCCCTTGCAACAAGAGTGACAGGGAGCTCCGCTGGATCCAGGCAATTCGGTAGAAATGGGATGGCCTCCGGCCACCTAGACAACTCAATGGCCCCTACACAGTGTACCCTACATCCTCTGTCTCTAGCTCATCCGCAATCATTTCCTCTGCGGCCTATCCATCTTGTGCCACCTCCTCAACAAAAATGGCAGGAGGCACAGAGATGTATTCCTTAGGTGACAATGGAACATCGAATGTGACACCCTACTCATTCATTGCGGGACGTCAATCGGTTCGACCCGTCTTCCCTCCACAAGGCTAGTAGCCTCCACAAAGGGCAAGTCCAGCTCATCGTCAACCACCGAACGTGAAGATTCTCCAACAAGCAAGTGTGACGCCTTCACATAGATTGCCTCAATCCTCCTAACCTCCTCGAAGATAGACAAAGGAGGAGAGGATGGTTGTGTCGATCGACCCTTCAAGAGAGTTACGGATGGCTAGCTCTTTCCGCCTTCTCTTGTTGTGGCGAAGAGGAGTTTCAGGGACCTCTTCTTCGTCTCCCTCCGCCCTCACCCCCCCCCCATTTGGCTCTAGCAAGCGCCCCCTTGGTGAGCTAGTGACCAGCGTGGCTCAAGTTGGGGGCATTATCTATGACAAGCTTCACTAGACTGTGTGTCATCCGTTTCTCCTTCTCTAGAATGTCGCAAGAGTAGCCACTATTAATTTTGCACCACTAGTTAAAAATATTCCACTTGGGATCAAGTGCCAAGTAAAAGAAGCAATCCTTCCAACTTTTCACAGAGTTAGGGTTCCTCCACTTATCTTGAACTTAGGGCAAGTGGTTAAGGAGATCTAGTCACACTCCTAATTGAAGCAAAAAATCACTTTCACACCTCAAGCGTCCAGAGAAAGTCCCTTGGTGCAACAAAAGACGCACAGGGAAACAAGTATCGTTGACCTCGGGAGCAATGTGCAAGATGTCGCTAGGAATATTATACTTTTTGTATAGAAACACCACATCCCTACTGGTCAAAACAAACGAAGTCGTAATGACACCCCAAGAAACTATGAAAGCAAGAGACAAAAAGAAGGTGAAGTGGGGCCGAGCGATTTGAAGAATGGAGAAGTACAGGAAGTGGCGAGGGCTAAGAGTTTAAATAACCAAAGCCCTGGCCCTGAAATGGCGTCGCATGTGGAATCAAAATGGCGCATCCCAATAATAATCGTGACACTTGCCCGCACCTCTAAGTGTTGTGGCCCATTAGTCTGCCAAGTCAGTTATGATGGATGATGCGGCGCCTCCCTGTATAGCTGCGGGCAGCTAGTAGCCCAAGAGCCCGAGTAAGCAAGTCGACAGTGTCACACAGGTAGTGATGCCCTGACACGCCATTTTTTAAAATAGCAACAGACTGACAACCTTGACAGGCCCAAGACTGATTTAAATGACACGCGTCCCAACCGAGCACTCAAGATAGATCATTACAGATCAGGTGGCTAGCATGTCAGATTATTGAATTGTCGGGAATCGCTTAATAAGAAATAATATTCAAATGCTTCAGTTATTCACATCAGATAAGAATATTGGAGACACACAACATGTAAATAAATAATACTCAGATGATTCTATTCATTAATTTCTTTTACAAAATATAAACTTATAATAGTGAACGTACATCATAGAATGAATAAAAAATACATGGAGTAGCGATTCAATAATGGTAATATGACTAGCCCTTGCGCGGGAAGACCCAAGAGGGAAGCTAAAGTGTGGGCACCACAGAGCCATCCTCGGTGGGCAGGAGAAGACCCCCTCTCCAGAACCTACCGTTAAAGCAGCTCTTGAGATTAGCAGATGAAGTGAAGGAGAATGAGTATCTTCCACCCTTTGGAGGACAAGAACATCCCTCCTTCAGATCAATACTAGAGAGGACTGCCTGACGTTGACAGGAAGAGAGGGGATAGCAGCCTGAATCCAAGCCTTTATCTGATCAAATGCAAGTTCAAGCATGGGAATGGTGCAAAAGAGGGAAATCAAGACGGCTTCTCCTATAAAAGAGGGTAACTAAGGTAGGCTTTTCGAGCATCATTAGTCTTGAATATTAGGGAAAAGCTCCCACCAACTCCAGCTTATGACAGTGTAGGCTCCATGTCAGCTCTAAATTCTCACACCTCTCGACTGGTGAAGACAATTCATAAAGCGAGGTATAGAGAGTCTCTTCATTTATAACCGAAGAAGGGGTTGACAGGCTATCAATGAATAAGCTAGCACACAGTAGCGTTATCACTAGAGAATTGCCTGGTACAAATAATCAAATCTTGTCCACTGTGCAACAAATCAGCAAAATGCCTAGAGAAGAAGCTTGTGTGCAGATTGGCAATCAGTGTCCCATTAATAAATATGCCGGGAGTTGACAAATCAAGCCTCCCAGCATGGGAGGCTACTGATGGGTCCAACAGAGTACGAGTCAACCTAGAATCTAACCTGCTGGAGTAGTAGTAGCCCAATTGACACTTTCGCAAGGCCAGGGCCTAAGAGCTGCAGTGGTTGCCGGGTCAGCCCACCGAAGGAGAGAAGCCCAAAGGACGGCGGCCCATCACGTGAAATGTCAAGTCCAAGGCTCGGACAGTGGTGTTGTTGATTTAAGCGAGTCAGCCCAGAATTGTTCAGTAGGGAGTGGGCAATTAAAGCTGCGTGCAGAGATGCGCCAGCAATTACCCCTCCTGCGTGGCCGCTAACAAGTGGCATAGGCCAATGAGGAGGCCTTGCCATAATGTGATCACGACAACTGTCCTAATAGCTCAACACATATTTTTAGAATATTACCCATGATCGCGCATTGCTTAAGGGTAGCAGTTATGGTTCAGCAAATCTCTTTGATAGGCAATTACCATACAACACCCTCTGGGATCGTCCTAAAAAAGAAAATAATATCCCCAAAAAGCTATGATTACCATATGTGTCCCTCACACGATCGTTAAGACAGTACAACAAATCTATTAGGGTAGCTGGTGTTAGCCATGAGGCATAAGGAATGCTGCACCGATTCCAATTCTATAAATATCTTTTGATCCCTACAGGAAGGAGAATCGAACCAATGTTACCCTCAAACACCCTTGAGGGATCGAAGAGCTCTCTCTCTCTATCTACTTCTTGCTAAGTGCATCCCCCGGAGCTAAGACCTTCAGTCCACACTCAATCCCCCCACATTAGTACATTCACACATTTCTTTGCATCCTCCATTTTTCTCTCCATCAAAGAAAGATTTCTAATTTGAGTATCAAATGATACACTAGGAAATGAGTCTCGCTATCCTTTGATCTCTCATTTATTTGTTGTAGTATGTAAGATTTAGGTTATTGGGCACAGAGATCAAACTTATTTTAACTTGACCCATCAGAAGAGATCAAATGACTCCTTAATCTATACCACAATCCAAATCCAAGGAGACTTCATACGCTTTTCTATTTCTCAATGTAAGACTGTGATCCTCTTATTTGCTTAATGTAGTCCTGGTATTTATGGCCTAGACGCCGACTAGTTTGTATTCTAGATTCGATGCGGATGCCTATCTAAAGCATTACATCATTTGT
This sequence comes from Nepenthes gracilis, assembly GCA_033239525.1. NCBI lineage: Eukaryota > Viridiplantae > Streptophyta > Magnoliopsida > Caryophyllales > Nepenthaceae > Nepenthes > Nepenthes gracilis. The sequence continues at coordinate 19,410,772 of BSYO01000007.1, forward strand.
GTTCCAATAATTATGTTAGTTTTGTAACTATTTAACAGTTAATATTTAATATTTATCTTATTATTATTTCCTATTTAACCATTAGTCAGAATCCATTGCCAGATTTATTTTTTCTATCAGATCATTGATTGCCCTAGTTTTTAGTGTTTCCAGTTGTTTGGCAATTCGATCGATTGTAGACTGTATGTTTAAACTGATTCCCAAACCCATTTCATACTAGGTTGAGCAACTCGGTTGTCATGATAACTACCTTCAAGTTAGTAATTTGTGGGTTCCAAATTTTGTCGGGTCAAATTGTCACATTTAGATCATCCTCAATAATAAGTTTTGATATATTTTTATCTAAAAAGGTTTTAGAATGCACACTCACTTGAATTAAAATTATTACTCTTATACAAAAAATAAAAGAGAGTAAAAATTAAAATATGATAGGTTTATACCTATTTTTTATAATTTTAATATAAATAAATATATAATTAAATATATAAATTATATTTTTATCTAATCAAATTATAACAGGTCATTATCTTTCCACACCAACAGCCATTTTAACAACTAAAAAGGAATTTTTAAAAAAAATATCTAATGGTTTATTAGATTAAAAGAAAGCCTAATAAAAAAATATATCATAATAGCAAAGAGTGATAACACACTTCTAAATATATATATATATATATTATGCATTGTTGTTATTCCGAAGAAAATCCAAATGATTTGAATATATCCCCAAATTCTGCTTTCGTCCCAGGTACCATTAAAACCGAAACCCTCCACCATTCAGTTCACTCACACACACACACACACTCTCTCTCTCTCTCTCTCTCTCTGCACGGTCTCTCCCTCCTCCGGCGGCGACGATGTCTCTCCGGCCGAGCGCGAGGACCGAATCCCGCCGTAACCAGTACAAGGTGTCGGTAGACGCGGAGGAAGGCCGGCGGAGGAGGGAGGACAACATGGTAGAGATTCGGAAGAATCGAAGAGAAGAGAGCCTTCAAAAGAGAAGGAGAGAAGGTTCGCTATCTATCCAGCAGCAACAGCAGAATCAACAATCCCCTTCAGCACTCCACTCTTCAGCTGTCCAGAAGAAGGTACGAGTTATCACTCCAATCAAAAAATTGCTGGCTGTGATATTTGTGATTAATCAGTATTATTGTGTTATCTGCTTGAATTGTATCTGTTAGTCTTAGTTTTCATATAAGATTAGTGGTTAAAGATGTCTTAGTTCCAGTTGCTTCAATTTTTGTGGTAGTCTGCTTTCCAGGTTCAACTAACAGACCGGTTTTCTGCAATTCACTTGTATTCTAACGAGTTATCATCTTCACATTGAATATTTTTTCGAGCTTCAATGCCATGCAGTAACAGAATCGGCATACTCTGATTTTGTTGATTTGATTTACGTATTCAACATATTACTGTATGAGCATCGAAATATTTATATTCCAAATATGAGATCCACTCTGGTTGTATAGGCCGGATATTTGATTGATTTATGGTTATTGTTATGATTTGTTTAAGAAAGTGATATTCATGTGCAACCCAAATATCGATATTTTAAAGTAGAAATAACGGCCAGTAGCTGTGAAACGGGCCTAATCGTTGGTGGGTTATGAGTAGACACACACGTGAGGGAGACTGATGCCGATCTTATATTTCAGGTGATCCTTATATTCGTTTTGCTTTTCAAAATATTTAACATAGGTCTTACCTTTCAGAAAATAAATAAATAAATGGGCAGATGTAAGACATAATTTATGCTACCAAAAGTATGGGTAAAGGGATGGACATGACCTCTATCCATTGGATTTCACAAGTGTGTGGCAGTGTAAAAGTCTAATTTCAGAGCTTACAGCTTGGCATTAACTAACAATTCCTTAGATGCGAAGCCCCTCAACCGTACAATTCAACTTTGCACAAGTTCAATAAGAAATTCTTCTTGCCGATCAAAAGGGATTCTTCATTGCTTTTTGGTTGATTAGGTATCAAATTCAATGATTTATTTGTATCTTTACTTTAATAGATTTTCTTTGAACTTTTGCACATTTTATGCTTGAACACATTGACTATATCCTTTAATTTGATAGATAAATACTTAATTGATGAGGTGATAGGTTCATCATCCTTTTACAGATTTTGTAAAGTATCGACTTTCTATAATGGGGTTGATTTTTTCTTGCTCTCGGTTGGTCCTTGGGGCTTTCACATCTCTGGCTGGAACACACTTTTGAGCACTTATCCTATTGGGAATTGGCTCTTCTTTCCTCACGGAAGAGTAAACATATGGTCCCTGAAGAAGCATGATTTTGGATTCATTCATTAGTGATTAATTTGTCTTTAACTTGCCTTGGGTGGTCCTCGATCAATATTTTTGGGGGCTTTGGGGCTTTGCTAATCTCATGTTGGTTTGGCTACATTCTTACAATGCATGGCCTTCTTCTCTGAAGTGAACTTTTTAAGAGCTGGGATGTGGATATACTTTAGTTTAGTTATTATAGAGGTACTATGAAGGGAAGCAAAGAAAGTGAATAGCATAACCAATTAACTCTCTAGGGAGCTCTCTTTTCATATGACATGAGCCTCTGGAGAAATCCATTGGGAATTGATGAGGACTAGCTGGCAAAAAATAAATACCTTGAATTTGATTTGACATGAAGATTATCCACCATCAGCTAATCTATTTAACTCCCTTGTGGAGAACTTTAAGGGAAGGTGGAATGGCTTACACAATGTATTCATTGATTTATAGGAGATCATATTGTTTTCGGAAGACAAACTTTGGGCAGGAAAAGGAAAGGGGTAAGGGGGAGCAGGAATCCATAACCATGGAAGTGGAATGAATTGAGTTTGATTCTTCAGTTTAATCAGGGGTCGACATTTGAAGGTTGATGAAAGTTGGGCATCATGAACTAGAGAACCATTCCATCTTCCCTGCTTACTGAAGTTATAGGAAAGCTTTTACTGTTTCTTTAGTTTTCATTGGAATTATCCAAAAAAATTTAAAATAGTTCTCCAAATCATGTAAAACTTTTGAAAATGTGAAGCATGGTATGGCAAATGGTTTCTAAAAATGTTTTTCTTCACTGTTTTTGATTTATTTGAGGAAAAAAAATTGTAAAGAAGTTGATCATTTTTTTCTATTAGTGAGCACATCCCTAAACTTTTTCATTTTGGTAGTTACTTTTATGAACACTGTGGTATTAAAATTATGTTATGGGCTGTTTGTGTAAATCCTTTAATTGCTAGGCTGATCAAGTTCTTAACATGGTACATGTGATTTCCTTTTATGAGCCTTTCAATTGTTTATCTTGTTTTAAATAATAAGTGTATTAAGTACCCTGTAAACCACTATGAGATTTCAGGTCATTCTGTTGTTTAATGTTTTTGATCTCAAATCTTCTAAGTTAAATTGCAACTACCAAATTGTCATAATTTTGATCCTGATGTTTTATTTGTTGACATCAAGAATTCTGCTCTGTAAATCTTTTATTTTTGACTTAATTTTCTTATATGCTATCTGCTGGTCCTGAAGCTAGGCTTAAATTGCTGATTTAATAGAGTGATAGACACTCCCCCCAATAAGGAATCTCTGCTGGTCCTGTAAAAAATTAAGGAATCTCCTCCCTTCCCTCTCTTTCTTCTGTCATACGACCCATACTTGTCTTGAGCTAAATTACATAAGCAATTCTTGCTTTTAAAATAAATGGCCTTTTATCCCCTCTGTTGGACTAGTAATCATTTTGTACAATTCTCATTGAGATTTTCTTTGGTATAGTTGGAGCAGCTACCTTCTATGGTAGCAGGAATTCATACTGATGATAGCAGTCTGCAGCTTGAGGCTACTACACAATTCCGCAAATTGCTTTCCATCGGTGAGATTCTGTGCACGCATGCAATGTTTGGCTTCTGACAAATATTTTAATAGAAAATATTGACTTTCATGCTTGAGCAGAGAATATGAAAATAGTTCCTCAGATTGCCTAATTCATTTGCTTGTTAGCTTAGAATAGTTAGTAAACCTTATGATCCTAATATGTAAAATGTCCCTCCTCAATTGCCTTCAGTTGAGCAATAAATTTGAATGGAAGAGTCAATATCTTTCCCTTTTTAACAATTAAATGTCCTTTTTCCATTCTTGTTTAACCAGAGCGCTGTCCCCCGATCAATGAAGTTATTCAAGCTGGTGTTGTTCCCCGCTTGGTTGAGTTTCTGATGCGGGAAGACTTCCCACAACTTCAGGTATGTTGGTGCTTGTGATTATATGTATTGCTCAAATGAGTTCTCTCCCAACGGCTGAAGCATTTTCCTCCTAACGCCCTTTAGTTTGAGTCTGCATGGGCTCTTACAAACATTGCCTCTGGAACATCAGAAAACACCAAGGTGGTAATTGATCATGGTGCAGTCCCAATTTTCGTTAAACTTCTTGGTTCTCCAAGTGATGATGTCCGTGAGCAGGTAGTATGCTTATGCCTGTGATCTTTCTGATCTTTTTATCATGGTTTTAGTGAAGTATTCACCCCAAGGGCCTCTTTTTTATTGTGTAGGCTGTTTGGGCTTTAGGAAACATTGCTGGCGATTCTCCCAAATGCCGTGATTTTGTCCTTGGCCATGGAGCGTTGCTTCCATTGCTGGGACAATTGAATGAGCATGCCAAGCTTTCCATGCTGAGAAATGCTACATGGACTCTTTCAAATTTCTGCAGAGGGAAGCCACAACCTTTATTTGATCAGGTTGGCCAGTGTTTATTTGTTTACCTGTGGAATTTCTTTTTTCTTTTTTTCTTTTTCTGCCTATGTTTCATCTAGTTGTATATAATTATTTTTTAGCACGCGTAAGTAATTGAGAATTGTTTCAACTTGATATCCCTATTTGTTTGTTTGTTTGTTTTTTAAGTTTCAATGCTTTCTGCTCTAGTAATGACTTAAAGGTGAGTGGTAAATTTATTGTAGCATGTAATTAACATTTTCCCTTTTTAGTTGCCCTTCTTGTTAGTTCGATTAGTTATTCTTGAAAATGAGGTAAGCCTATAATTGTTGCATGATATTGGCCTTTTAGCTTTTTTGGTTGCAGATCTAGTTTTATTTCAATTGCTGTCCTTTAATGAGGTTGGTGATTGTCTTCCTTATATCTTTGCAATCCAGACAAAGCCTGCACTTCCAGCTCTAGAGCGTCTTATTCATTCAAATGATGAAGAAGTATTGACTGATGCATGTTGGGCTCTCTCATATCTTTCAGATGGAACAAATGATAAGATTCAAGCTGTTATCGAGGCAGGCGTATGCCCTCGCCTTGTTGAGCTTTTACTGTAAGTTTTCTCAGATGTGAATACTTTGGTTGTATTCCTTTTGCTGTAATTTTCCTGTCATGAATTTAAACTTCTGTGTCATTTTTAGTCATCCATCTCCTACAGTGCTCATTCCTGCGCTCCGAACAGTCGGAAACATTGTGACTGGAGATGATATGCAAACTCAGGTTACCACTCAATCGGTGTTCTTCTTCTTCTTCTTTTTCTGTTTTTCCTTTTTGAGTTGTTTGCATTTGTAATTTTTTATAATGCCAGGAATGTACTTTACATCACCTTTTTTTGTGATTCACAAATTGATGGATGTCCAATTCCAAGATATGAAACACAATCCTAGATCTTTTGATTCCCTGATTCACTGGCAAAAACTTAATTGCAAAGCTGAATTTATAGAGTACTAACTCGTAAGTATTTGAATTTCGAGAAACCTAAAACTATGATGCTTATCCTAAATCCAATTAAGAAACTACCAAAAACATCTCCTATATATTGAAGATTTCTAAAGACACAAAAGTCCTAAGCAAATAAGGAAATATCTAAACCTATCTAAAATACAATAATTACATTGGATTAACTCCCATGAATATAAAATTCCAATCACTTTTCATGCACACATTCCATGTTTTTTGCCCTTTATTAATAAGTATTCTTTACTCTTGTGTACTGGGGCCCTTGTTAATAAATAGTAACGATATGTTGGACAAGGGGACAGTTCTAGGAATGCATTCTGGAATCTTCTTTGAATCCTTAGCAAAGGATGATTGAAATTGATAAAGAGCTGGAAAAACTACTGGGATCTTTGAGCAACTTGAATCTGAGCACAATCCAAAGTGTTGAACCGGTTTCCTGCATGCCACAACAGAGACGAGTTGAAAGAGACCCTTGGAAGATTTTTTCAATAATTGCTCTAATGCCCAAATTAGTAAAATATTCTAAACAATGGAAAGGATAAAAATAATATCTTATTATAGTTGAATTGTAATGAGAGAGAATTCATTGGACTGGACATGTTGAGCATAAAGTTGAGGCTTATCCAGATTGTGTGGTTCTTTTGTGTGGAGTTTAGAGGACTGGCTTAGTGCTTTATAACCCTACAGACCTATATAGTTCTATAGTTTGAGATCAGTATGGTGGCAGGTGGGTCGTCCAAAAGGAACTCAATGTTCTTTTAGAGGGCCTTTTTATCCATCTAATACTATGGAATATTTGGTGGAGTTGCCTGGGCTGCCTCTGCTATGGAGATACCTCATTTTCTGGGTTGTTGTTAGGAAATCCTTCCTTAGCAAGACGTTTCTCCTCTCCAGAATACCCTTCGAGACTTATGATGTCACTCATTTGAACTTGGTCTCACTCCTTAGCTCTCTTAGGCTATCCCATCAAAATTGAATTGAATCAGATTACCTCCGATGTCATGACCCGACCCAATTATGAATAAGTTAACCATACATTGTCTAGTTTGTAATGTTGACTGTAAGGTATGGATCTTAAAATATCTTTCTAATGATAATTAATTTAATTAAACAGATAAATTTAATATCAATTGAGATTTTAGGTTAAAAATTAAATTTCAAACCAAAATAAGTTAAGCCGTTTGGTTTGTGATGTTGACTGTGAGGTATGGATCTTAAAATATCTTTTTAATGATAAGTAATTTAATTAAATAGATGATTTTTCTATATTAATTGAGATTTTGGGTAAAAAATTAAGTTTCAAACTAGAATAAGCTTAAGCAAGAGTGGCCCCGACTTGCGCCTAACCTATGCTCATGCATATATTGGACAATAAGGACACATCTGATGGACACCTCTATTAAGCAAATTAGTTGCATCTAATATGCACCAATCAATGCATGTACATTTGGGATAGAATGTTGGCATTTGATGCATACCTAATGGATACTTGTGTGGGGTACGAATTGTGCTTTAGCACCTAATCTGCCCTTGGTTAATGCATGTGCATCAATTTTTTATAAATAGATCCCTTAGCTGATTTTAGATCATTTTGGCTAAAATTTTGATAGAAGAGAAAAATAGAAAAGAAGAGAGAAAAGGAAGGTGAAGGAGGAATTAAAGGTAAAATCAAGTGAAGGCAAGTGCATTCAACCCTTCTTCCTTTGTTGATATTCATTTCTAATCTCCTTAACCATTTATTATTTTAAATACTCATATATGTGTTATTTTCGTACGTAAATTGATTATACTTTGCATACATGTAATTCCACTATCATTTCATGAAACTTTTATGAAATACGTCTTAAATCCATACACATCATGTTTAATTGCTGAAAAAATGTTCATATATGCCATTAAATTCTGTTTAATGCTCTTGCATTTGTTCAATTTATAAGTATATGCATTTGCATATCTTGAATTACTATATAATTGTTCATTTATGTTTTATATTTTAAAGGAATCAATAAAATTACTTGAATTGTAGTAAAGCTTTAGACATTTTCATAATAATAGGCCTTTTTTGGAGGAAGCCTATGAAGAATAAAACCATAAGGGTGTAGGTTCATACGACCCAAGGTGGACAAGATGTTATTATGTGGACTCAGGTTGCTACATCTGATACCTTTTATGCACGTGACACATTGCAATATCGTGTTTGAAGTGAAGTTGACCAATTGGCCTGTTTTAGCAATATGATAATGTATGTCCAATTGGGCTATGCCATTAAAAATGAAACAAATTGGAGAATCCGCATTGCCTTTTGTTTATATTTTGCCATGCATGTCACAAAATCGTACCTAAAGTGAAGTTGTCTAACCAGTCTGTTTTTTAATAACGTGATCAATTATGACCCAAAGGAATATACCATTGAAAATGAAATGAATCGGACAACCCTTATTACCTTTTGCATACATCATGATGTGCACATTGCAAAATCGCAAATAAGTGAAGGTGACCGATCGCCATGTTTTTCAGCCACATAACTCAGATCTGACCCATGGGGCTGTGCTGTATGAAACTTAATGAGTTGGATAACCCATGGCACCTTCTGTGCACATCTTCACATGAACACGCAAAATCGCACCTAAAATGAAGTTATCCCATGTTTTTCAACCACATTGTCTATTATTAATCAAAGGGGTTATGCCGTTGAAAGTGAATGGGATCGGAGAACCTCCGTTGCCTTTTTGTGCATATCATGACATGGACGTCGCAAAATCACGCTTGAAGTGAAGTTGACCGATTGATATGTTTTTCAATGATATAATCACATATGACTCAAGGTGTTATTTTACAAAAAGAGAAATGAATTAGAGAACCCCAAATACATTTCGTTCATATTGTGATGCGGATGTTGCAAAATCACATATGAAGTGAATTTGACCTATCAGCTGTTTTTTAGCCACATGATCATTTATGACCGTAAGAGCTATACCATTAAAAACAAAATAAATCAGATAACCCCATTATCTTTTGTGCACATTGTGACATGCTCATCATAAGATTCCTTCTGAATTGAAATTGACCAATTGTCGTGTTTTTTAACCACATAGGGTTATGCCTTTGAAAACAAAATAAATTGGAGAACCCTTTAGCTTTGTGCACATCTTCAGGTGCTAGACTCAATAAAGAACTAAATGAACAAGAATTTCCCATCATCAGAATACAAGAATAAGATTTAAAACTATGTTATTAGAAAGAATATAATGATTTTGAAAATTAAGAACTAAATGAACAAGAATTTCCCATCATGCCTTGGAAAATTAAGAACTAAATGAACAAGAATTTCCCATCATCACAATACAAGAATAAGTTTTAAAACTATGTTATTAGAAAGAATATAATGATTTGGGAAAAAATGGTAGTTATAACTATTGATTTGAATTTAAATTAATAGGTCATGACTCGACATAGTGGCGCCAAACATTGCCTTATAATTACTGGCGATGATTTTGCTCTACTAAATCCTATATATAACTGCTTCTTTAAAATCACATTGCAAAATCCAATTAATAAAATCTTTAATTCCTAAATAAAAGATAACTTTTTTGCTATGCAATTCTGATTACAATAAATAATAAGATGTAATTACAGGAACAACCTAAAGTATTTGTCGCATCATTATGCATCATTGAAACAGCTAATCACTAATTATATATCACTATATTCATTTCAGAATATACAATGGCTTCCAACATAGCAAATTAGAAATGTCTTCACCCCTTTGCCATCACCACAGCTGCACTGCCATCCATCACACTTGTTAGAAAACATTTGAAAAGGAGAGGATGCAAGTATGAGCCAAAAAGCTCAGCAAATAATATTCATGAACACATAACAAATAACATAAGCGTGATTTTGTGAGGCTTGGATCCTCTCTCCATTGCTTTCGCTTCTAGCTCACTCTTGTCTGTCTGTCCAGGTCCTCCTTTTATAGAGGAGAATCTTGGGAGACCTAAGGATGAAGCAACCACACCATTAAAGTTGAGGGTGGCAACTCCTTGTTGAAGCATGGAGAGGCAAATCACTTTCCTAGTGGATGGTGGCGATTGACCATGGTGGGCACATCCAGGGTCCTTTTAGGCAGATGGCCAACTCCTGCCATCCTTTCTGCTGCACGCTTCCTTGGCATCTCATTAGGCAACATGTCCTCCATGCTTCTTTGATTTAGACATGTCATATGACAGGCTATGGTTTGCATGGCAGGTACCTAGCCATGACATGGTAGGGGTAGCCAGCAGTCACATGTCAGGGAACCAGCACCTGACTTTGGGTGTTGCCGTATGACCAGGTTGTTAGCCAGCCCACCAACCAGTCTAGTGGTTCGGTGGATTAGACTTCCTGGTGTGGGTTGTTTTTCTTGGGCCTGATCTTGGATTTGGACTCACTGGGCTGAACTTTTTGGTCTGTTCTTTTTATAGTTTTCTGTCCCCATCCAGATCTTTGCCTTATTCAAAGTTACCTCGATCAAAACCTAAGATTACTCATCAGACCAACAAACTCAATTCATTGAACATTTTGTGACGGGTTGCTTGGTTGGGTAAATTTTCCAGATTGAGAGTTCCTTCATGAAATAGCTTCTTGCCTATGAATATGCATATGGAAACCAGATTTCTTAAATTTCTCAACCAAAGTTTTTTGCGTTTCTCTAATATTTGATTATGCAATACTCACCTTTTTTTATGTATGCTGCTATATGCATCATCTCATGAAACTACACAAATGTATCAGGTTCAAATCCATCATTATTCTTTTGATTGACGTTGAGCAAAAGAAAATATTCAATAAATATTCAAGAAAGAATTTCTCTACTATTGGCTATCGTTTTCTAATCCAAAATTTGTGCATAGCCCTGAATTTCAGTAGCAGCTTTATGTCTGCAATAATTTCAAGATCCATGGTTGCCTTCATGACTGACATTGTGAAAAGGCAAATGGATAGTGTCTAATCATAGGAAAGCGGGGCTGATGAGAAATATATTACTGACGTAGATTTCTTGATCAACTCTCAAGTATTCAAATTTACATTTACTTTCCCCACATGTTCCTTGCTACTACTGCTGAACACAAATTTGTTTGAATTTATGATTCTCTTTTATGATATAGAGGGTGAGTTTTCTTGCAATTGTAAGGTTACTCTGTTGAAATTTAGAAATCCTGGGAGCAAACCACAGAAACAATCTTTTTGCAATGCATGAGCTTACAATGTGGAGTCTCCGCTTACTCAGTCACACCTTTTTTTTAAACTCTATGATATGTTTGCAATTTCCTTGTGCCTTGGGTAGTGTTTCCTTGCTTCTGTTCTTGTTCTATGGTAATTTTAGAGTGCTTAAGTGACAAATATAGATCTCTTCTGCCACACTTAAACTAAATGCATGATGGATTCAGTGCATGATCAATCATCAAGCACTCCCCTGCCTTCTGAATCTCGTTACTGGGAATTATAAGAAAAGCATTAAGAAGGAAGCTTGCTGGACCATCTCGAACATCACGGCAGGCAACAAAGAGCAAATCCAGGTAATTTGTGGTTCCAAATTGCGTATGATCTGCAGTTGTGGACAATATTTCTTTGGTTATAAAATGGTATATGCTGACATCTTTTGAACTAAAATTCAGGCTGTAATTGAGGCTGGCATAATTGCTCCTCTTATACATCTGCTTCAAAATGCTGAGTTTGATATCAAGAAAGAGGCTGCTTGGGCTATTTCAAATGCTACATCTGGGGGCAGCCATGAACAAATAAAGTATTTCTTCTACTTTTTCCACGCTATTGGATTTTGTATACCTTGTTATTCTCTATCATTACAGTTCCATCTTATTGCGGGTGGCACAGATACCTTGTGAGTCAAGAATGCATCAAACCATTATGTGATTTGCTTATTTGTCCTGATCCAAGAATAGTCACTGTCTGTCTAGAGGGACTCGAGAACATTCTGAAGGTCGGGGAAGCTGAGAAACATGTGGCTAATTCAGGAGGTGTCAATCTATATGCCCAAATGATTGATGATGCTGAAGGATTGGAAAAAATTGAGAATCTACAGACTCATAATAACAATGAAATTTATGAGAAGGCAGTGAAGATTCTTGAAACATATTGGCTGGAGGAAGAGGATGAAGCAATGCCACCGGGTGATGCCACTCAGCCCAGTTTCCAATTTGGGGGGAGTGAGATGCCTGTTCCATCTCGTGGGTTCAACTTTAGTTGAAGGTACCATTACTCCCTCTAATGAAATTACACTCTGCTAATTGGTCTAGATGGTGTTTTCAAGGTTTTTTTTTTTTTTTTTTTGGGACAAGCATATTAAATGACAAAATTAGATGTACAAAAACAAGATTATCTGGTGAGTCGAATGAAGGATTCATACGAGAGAACCTGAAGGCTGAACCCCAGGACGTTCCCAAAGAATACATCACGATAAAATCCAAACAGGAGCCCCAAAAAAAGAACCCACAGCATGCCCAAAGGAGATCGTGACCAAAAATTCCTCATTGGAGCTTTTGGTCAAGCCACCAGATTAGCAGGCCCCAAATTCTAGATGTAGATTGGGATGTATGATTAAATTGAAAGGCGATGGATAGGATCCTATCACAGATCTCGGTGGTGTTTTCAAGTTATCAACCTATATCATCACTTTAACTTGCATTTTCCAAAGGAGTAACTTGTTTCATCATCACTTGTCCTTACAGGAGCTGAAAAGAGTGCATCCATAAGATGTTGTCTTCTAAAATTGCTGTTAAGTGTCTCTAGGAAAGACCCCTTTTTTGTTAATTATTGATTTATGTCGGTTAACTGCTTTCTAGAAAGAAAAAGACTGCAAAGAACTGAGAAGCACTGACACTTCTCTTGGGCGATATTTGGCAAACACTCTCTGACACATGTTAAAAAATTTCAATGATTTCATTTTTACTTTGGCACACTTTGACACATTTGGAATGTGTTAGGCTATTTGACAATTTTAGAAAATGTGGCTCTTATATAAAGTGAAGAAAATTAGTGTCATTTAGTGGTTTAGAAAATATTAAAAATCTATGCCTCGTTGTCTTCTTTTTTTCCCCTTATATAGCACATCCCTTTTATATTAGCTCACTAAATTCTGGTTCTTCTTGTTAATTTTTTTGGATGATAAAATGAGAAATATGTGATTTTGTTAATTAATAATTTAGTACAAAGTAGTGGTATTGATCAATTATGTTTTCTTATCGATATCAATAAAGTATAAATTTTAGTGGACAGTGTCACAGCATATATTGTCCTCATGTTTAGAAAAGTAATGTGTTATGTCCGTGTCCAGTATTAGTGTTCATGCTTCTTAGACACCAAGTAGTGCAACTGTATGTCAAAACCAACTTTAGTCAAATGCAAATAATTTCTCGTACATTTATCTTGATATCGAGCCATATGCACAACTATACTTTGCAGTCACTTTAGTTTGTGGTCGATGGAAGTCCCCGTGGAGTTTATATCATGTCACGGATCATTATCATAATATAGGTGCTCGTTGGCATGGCTGAAATGTAACATATACCCACCCATTCATGTACAAGAGTGGCACTCTCTGGGGTGCTAAAGTGGTGTTGTCAAACACTGAGATGTGTCAAGTTTTTCATTTTATCATATTGGACTCCTACATGCTTTAGACCTGTTAGATGACTTTATAATTTTAAAAATATATATATATTAGAGTTTGTAATATAAATTAGAAAAAAAATTGGACCATTTTTGAAGATATTATAGAACAATTTATTCGTATTGTCTTGTCCTAGTGAATTTTTTGGGATAATCCATTATATAGGATAGTGTTTATGAATTATGTTTTAATATCTAAAAGCATTTTTTAAATGATTTTTCCTTAATGTCTCCTGTCCTCATTTTTTTAAATTAGCATGTTAGTTCGAGTTAATTTCTATACTATTTGTATTTGTGTAGTCGGAACTGACCCACTAAACTGTCCGCAGGAAGCATGTAATGGAGCAGGTTTCGCTCCTCGCTTCAAATAATTCTTGGTAAGGCGCCATTCTTGGTTATGTAGTTTGAGGTTGGTATTGAAGGATTTTAGTTGATTTTTATTGTACCATATGTATTGTTAATGTCCATGTATATATAATTTTTAGGCTGATTAATTCGCCCCACCCTAACTGAAAGAAAAAGGGGGATTTTGAGGTGGACAGTGACTGCCCACTTTAGAGAGAGGATATTTTCAGCCGCCCTCCGCCTCTTCCCGCCACCCCCCCCCCCCCAATTGTGGTGGCCGAATGACAATTCCTACTTTATTATGGTGGTGTAAGCCGTATGAACTGCTGTTGTTGAGAATGGTTGATTGTGGTAAAGGCTTTTTATTTCTATCTTACCTTTTTTGTTTTGTTAGCCGTGCTACTCTTTTCAACTATTTATAATTTATACGTGGGTTTATTAGAATTAAGAAAATGAAAAAATTAAAATTATGGAGAGAGAGAGAGAGAGTCCTTTTTTAGAAAAAAAGAGGCATAGGTGTGAGCAGCATGCGTTTTTCTGAGTGATCTGGGCCACCCTTGGCCGCCGCTGGAGCTTCCTGCTGCTGCGTGTTGGCTGATAGTTCCTTTTTTGCCGCCTTTTGCACGGTGGCTGCAGGCTGCCATCTTGGATTGCCGGAATAATTGTCCACATTCCAATGGTATATTTAATTATTAGAATAAAATAAAATAAAAACAAAATAATTATTTTTAAAAAATAAAATATAATTAAATTAAAATTATTATTTTTATATTTAATTGTTAAAATAAAATAAAATAAAAGTTAATATTTTATTATTTAATTTGTAAAATAATATAAATAATAAAATAAAATAAAAATAATAATAATAATCAAACGTAGTAAAATAATTAATTATTATTACTACATTTGATTATTATTATTATTATTATTATTATTATTATTATTATTATTATTATGCGAGGGAATAACTATTCTTATAAGTGTGAAAATAAATATTTTTTTAGAATATTTATTTTTGATTAATTTGTAAATCAAATAAGAAAATTATTATTTTCGAAGGAATTAGTTTGGAATAAAATTTTTATTTCGGTGAATCAAATGTCACCTAATGAAATTGCTTTGACTTTTTAAGTTGTATAATAATACAATATCTATTTTTATTTTACTAAATTATTTTTTATTTTGATAATATTTATTTTATTTTAATAATCAATTATATAGTTTAGAAATTATATGTATATATTTTAAAGTGTGTTAACTGGTAAATTAAATATATATTTTTAGTATGTAATGAATCGATTTAAACTAAAATTGGGAATAAATTTAACATAAAAAGTAAAAGAATATAACTATCTTTTCAATTTGTGATGAATTGATTACTTTTTAATATATTTTATTGATGCTAATTGAAAATTTAGATTGTTATACGTAATAGAAAATCGACAGAGTTGTTTAGATAATTGAATGTAATTGGGTTTGGTTTTTGAAATTAGGAATTTGAATTCTATGTATTATAATAAAATAAATTGAATATAAGAAATATAAAAAAATTATTTTTTAGTATATTTTTTGACATTTATGTTAATTTTTTTAATAAGTTTGGAAAGATGAATAAAATATTGGGAATGAAAAGATGAGGAAGTGAGTGTATATTTCAAAGGTTATATTCTTCTTGTGTATTTGATTAATTGAGTAGTATTATTTTTTTGCTTTTTGGGTAGTATTATTTTTTTGCTTTTTTCTTTTTTTTATCTTCTCCAAGGAGAGGTTTTACTTATAATTAGAAACGTTGTTTGGCTAAGTTACACATGAGATTGATATGTATGCATAATAACACATCAGATTAGTGGTGGGAGGCATTATAGGTAGTGTTTAACGGTCATTTCTATTTAATGATTGGACCACTTGGCTTTTAGGTACAGTGTCGATTCAATTGCTCTTTTATATTGGTCAATTAAACGACTCATTATGGTCCTTTATTATCTGACTATTCAAACTTTACCTTTTGGTTCATACATTTGAATTATACTACTCGATTGACTTTGTAGTATCTTTTGTTGAGCCATAGCATTTGAGCCTCTTATCTAACTGAGTATTGGACCGACCCGTATCTAATTGTACTCGATTGTATTTTGTTAGGTGATTCTTGATAGTGGGGAGGCCTCTACCTATTTTGTAAAGTAATTTATGGCGACTATAACGAACATTTTTTTGTCCTAGTGTAATGGAAAATAGGCCTAAAATGTCAAGCTCCCACTGAGCAAACGATTAGAGAAATTATTAGGTTTTAAGTTCAGTGTGCGGCTGATAAGGGACGTTGCCATAGATCTGATAATTTTTGTATTTTTTATGAACTCCATAACATCTCTCTTCATCGTAGACTAATAGTAGCCATACCGCATGACTTTAAACTCTAAGTTTTTATCTCATATGTATAACCCACAAATTCCGATGTATACTTTACTTAACGTGTAGTCAATTTTGGTTGGTTTCAAACACCACATGTAATGGATGGAGTACATTCTTCAGAAAAATTTTTCCTTAATAAGGATGTACCACTTTGCTGTCCTTTTAATGTGTTCGGCTTCTTTCGGATTTTTTGGCAGAGGACCTTCTTCAAGATACATTTTTTATGGAGTCATCTAGTTATCACCGTTTGAGATTTGAAATATCTCTTCTTCTGGAACCTCTACACTTGGGATTGTAAGGACTTTTCTCATCTCTTTGGCATATTACTTAAGGTTCCCAAATGCTGCCGTTTTTTGTTAGCTAATTTGCTTTCCAATTGTCTTTTCTTGAAATGTAATGAACTTTCATCTCATCGAATAATTTGATCAGTCTCTTTACTCTAACAAGATATTTTACGAGCGATGAACTAGATGCTTCAAAATTTTTGATCACTTGATTGACAAACAGTTCCAAATCGCTGTGAATGATCATGCTTTTGGTTAAGTATTCATTTGCTAGTTTGAGCCCGACCAATAAAGTTTCATACTTTGCGACGTTATTAGTAGTGAAAAATTTGAGTGTCATCAAGTATTTTATCTCTGACCCATCTAGACTTCTCAAGACTACACCAACTCTGTTTCTTGACTGAAAAGGTGACTTGTCTACATACAAGTTCCACGTTGATGTCTCTTTATGTTGAAAGGGGGTCTTTATATTTCTCAAGATTACTTGGAATCAGGGTTGTCATTTCGATTATAAAATTTATAAGAGTCTATCACCCTCGAAATTCTATATCAAACTTGCCAGATCCATAGTCTATTTAATCAATTGTTCAAACACATCAGGTCTTTAGGGTCCCTTTTGACGGTTGGTTAGTTAGGATAATGATCTCATGAGTTTGAAAGTATGGTTAAAATTTTTCGGCAAAGTGGACCAGTGTTAGAGTGATTTCTTCGGTATACAAGTAATGAGTCTTAGTATCTGTCAGAATTTTTTTGACATAATAGACCAGCCATTATACCTCAAATGTTTGTCTGATTAGGACCAAACTTAGTGCGGTGTCGGATATGGCTAGATAAAAGTATAATTATTCACCTTCTTTTGGAGAGACAAGAGTGGAGGGTTGGTAAGGTATACCTTTAGTTATTAGAAGGCAGATTTTTAATTTTTTATCCATTGGAAACCATTTATCTTAATTTCTCTCGGAATCTTAAAGAACAAAAGGTATTTCTTTGCAAATTTTTTCAAGAATCGAGGGAATGCCGCGAGTCTCCAAATTAACTCTTTGGACTTTCTTTACAATTTGAGGTGGATTCATATCTAAAATAACTTTTATTTTCTTAGGGTTCACCTCAATTTTCTAGTAAGACACTATAAACTCAAAGAACTTTTCAGTAGTTATACCGAACACATATTTTATTGGATTTAACTTTATTTTGTGAGTTTGGAGCACCCCAAAAGTTTCACCTAAGTTGCAAATATGGTCATCGATTAGTTTGTTTTTGACGAGCATGTCATCCACGTATGCCTACATATTTCTTCCTATTTATACCTCAAATATTTTATTTATCAACCTCTATCTTTCAATCAAATGGTATGATTTTGTAGCAGTATATTCCCTAATTGACCATAAAAGAAGTAAGCTCTTCATCCTTATGATGTATCCGAATTTGATTGTACTCTAAATAGGCGTCCATAAAACTTAACAAGTTATATCCAAATGTTGAGTCTACCAGCAAATCAATTTTTAATAGCGAAAAGTTATTTTTCAGATATGCTTTATTTATGTCGATAAAATCAATACAAATTCATAATTTTTTATTACTTTTCTTGACAAGTACTAAATTCAACGGTCAATTTGGGTATTGGACCTCCATACGAATTAAGAAGCCGATAGTTTTGCTTGGATATCCGAATGTAAACGGGTCTGATCTTTGAAATAATAAATTTGGATTCTACGCATCATAATAAAATAAAGTAAAAATAAAATATATACAAGACTTACCCCTAATATATCCTTAAATGTTCATGTCAGTAATCTTTCTAATACGTTTGGATAGATGATGAGGAATAAAATACTAGGAATAAAAGATGATGAGAATAAATGTATATTTGAAAGGCTATACTCCTCTTGTGTATTTGGCTAATTAACCTTATTTTTTTCATTTTTTTTTTTTTTTCTCCTTTAGGGAGAGATTTTATTTATAGTCAAAGATACCGTTTGACCAATCGGCACCCAAAATCAATTAATGTGCATGATGTTATTTCAAATCAATAGTGGGAGGCGTTACTGATAGTGTGTAATGGTCGTCCCTATTTAATAATATAATCATCTGACTTTCAAATATAGCGTTGATTTGATGACTCTTCCGTATCGATTTATTAATTTGTTCATTATGGTCATTTAATATTTGGCTATTCAAATTTTGTTATTTAGTTTGTGCATTCAAACGTTATTATTCGATTGGCTCTGTTGCATCTTCTGTTAGACCATTGGCATTTGGGTATTTTATCTAACTAAATATTAAACCGACTTGTTTTTAATTATACCCATCATCTATAATTATTTTTAAATAACTAATTAATATAATATAGCCATATAATATTATACTCTACCTTTGATATAATTTTATGTTTATTTATGGTTATGCAACTTCATAATATTCGGCACAGCACGCCCCTTTTTCAGGCTTTATCGCAGACAGACACAGAGAATAACGTATGTTTGATAAGTAAGGCAGTATAGTTCGGTGTTCCTCTTATATTTTCAGGGAAAATTTTCATCATAAGTATATATTTTTAAAAATTAAGATTAAAATATAATAATTTAATTAATTAAACGTATTATATTGTAGAATCTAATGTAGACTCCAATCATTTCAATAAATGATGTAGTAATATATCACAAAAATTAATTAAAATATATCACAAAAATTAAAAAAAAAAAATCATCCAAAATTAATTATAATCATCGTCAATCATTTGAACCACAAGGGATTACAATTGCAAACGCACAGCTTGAAAGCTTCTTGTCACATTCAGCTTCATTGAATTCCCATTGATTTTGATTTTTTACCTTATCTGTACATTCTTTTTCCCCACAAAACCACACCAGCAAAGTTCCATTCCGCCATTGTTGTTTTTCTTTTAAGACCACAAAAGCTGTAAAGATCAAATAACAGCGGAAAAAATAACTATGGATCTCAAAGGGTGTCGATCAATCTTTAAGAAAATCCCATCTCCTTATTCTGATGTGTTCTTGTCGTTCTTGTTCTTCTGAAAATTTTAAGAAACAGAGCCGCAAGAGAGTGACAACAACAGCACAGCAGCTGCCTCAACCTCCCCCAACTTTCTTCTTCCACTGTTGCTGTTACTGCTCCTCTGTTTCTTAGCAGGAGATTTTGCTGTGTGAAACATCATCTCCGTTTCCAGATACATCAATCTCAACTTCAACGATTCCCTCAAATTAGCATTACTATTAATCCGGCTTTCACGGTCATTTGGAATCAAGCTGCTGCTGCTTGATTTCTCTCTATTGGGCTGTGTGCTCTTGCTCTGCCCCTCATCTCCCACCTTCCTCTTCCTGTACCTAATCCCACACGCATTGCATAATGTCTGCAAAATTTAGTTCACAAAACAGAGCGATTAAAAAAGTCATGAAACAAAATCCGAATCGATTAAGTGAAGATTATGCAGGTGAGGAAGATGAATAACATAGGCGGTGAAGATTTACCCTGGGACCAGCAGGGCCAGTTCTCCACAGTGGTGTTTTAGTGGTCTTGCAATCACTGCAGAATTTCTTGTTCTCGTTCATTTAGTTCCTCGCAGAAAGAAGCATCCGGCAGATCAATAATCATCAAACAGTTGGTGCTTGATCAAATGATCAGCGACATACAGATAATAATAATGATAATGATAATAACAACTCTTGCCGTTTTAGTCTGATCCATACGTCAGAAAGTAAGAAAATAGATGGAGCGAGAAGCAATAGCATAAAGAGGATGAATTACGATGATGGAGACTACGCGGTTCCCAGTAATCAGAGCTTTGATCGCAAAGTTTTATGGAGGAAAAGATAAACAACGAAACGAGATCACTTCATAAATACGTGGAGAGAGGAGGGGGAGGGGGAACACAGAGAGAGAGAGAGAGAGGACCGACATACCAGAACTCGGTGGAACTGAGCGCGCTGGGGAAAAAAGGAAAACCCTAGCGACTGTTCAGGGTTTATGTGAAATGACGAAGATGACCCCGTATGTGAAAGTTCTGGGGCCGGGACACCCGCCAAAAATTGCCTCGAGGAGTGGTCTTAAGTGTCGTCATCAGCGCTGTCCTTTTCTTCTGGATTCTGCAGCGCCTGCGTTCTGCTTTCTTCTCACACGTACGGTCAAGTTTATTTTTTATTTTTATTTTTTGGGATGCTATTTTATTAATTTAATCTTAAATTTTATCGATATTAATATTAAAATAATATATTAATTCTTACATTTGATTTTTTAAAAATATTTTTAACTATAAATCAAATTATAAAATTATTATTATTTTTGGGTATAAGAGATATTTTAGGGAGATGCATCGAGAAGTCAAAACTACCCACCTACCAAAAAAATGAAAAGATCATGCAATCTAAAGAAGATTTGGAAGACTTTACATCACAAAAGGTAAAAAATAAAATAAAGTTAACTAAATCCATAAGAAAAAATATCCTAACATTGGACGCTCATTGAGAATAAAGAATAAAAAAAATAATTTTTTGATTGGTCAGTAATCATGAATTTAATGGATCATTCTTCATAGTAAACCTACAATCCAATATATTCTTTTTAAATTAAAAATTTAATATTATTTTTTGAAAAATAATATATCTGTAAATTTCACCATAAAAACAAGCATCTTCAAATATTAAAAGACAAGTTAAAAAAGCTCGAAGAAGCTCTATAAGGCTCCATATGGCTCGGAGAATGGTATAGCTTCTTTGATCTTCAATGAGAAAGAAAACTCAATCGCAGAAAGCCATTGACTCTCCTCTCATCCAGGAGGCCCCTTGGCTTTCCACCCATCCGAGGCCCCTCGGTCACCTTCAGTTCTTGAGGCTTTTAGTTCTCTCGTTTGGAGGCCGTCGAACCTCCGCGGCCAGGAAGCACTCAGCCCTCCTCCCGTCCAAAGGCTATCAGCCTTCTGTCAGTTAGGAGGCCCTCCGCCCTCCGCCCTCCGCCTGCCAGGAGACCCTCATCTCTCCTCTAGTCCGGAGGCTCTTGGCCCTCTGCCGCCAGGGGCTTCTCAACCCTCCTTCCATCCGAAAGCCCTCGATCCTCGGTCAGTCCTAGAGGCCCTAGCCCTCCTCTAGTCCGGAGGCCCTCAGCCCTTTGCCACTAGGTGGCTTTCAACACTCCTCTTGTCCAAAGGCCCTCGGTTCTCCATCCAAGAGGCGCGGAGCTCTCCTCCTTTCAGGAGGCATGGAGGCCATTGGCCCTCCACCGCTAGGAGGCCCTCAGCCCTCCTTCCGGAGGCCCTCAACCCTCCGCCGTCCGGAGGCCCTCAGCCCTCCGCCAATTAGGAGGCCTTTAGCCCTTCGTTTTGGAGTCACGATCCCTCCATCCCGGAATTAAGAACTTGCTGTCCAATAGTTAATCCTCTACTCAGGTAACTAAAACGTTTATTCACCAGTACAAATTAGTCCTTCTCTTCTAAGTCATCCCTTTGCTGGGCACACTCCAGGCCACCCTTCGCGGGAGCACCTATAAGCCGCCCCTCTGTCGGGCGCACCTATAATCCGCCCCTCTATCGGGCGCACTCCAAGCCGCCCTTTGCGAGCGCACTTATAAGCTGTCCCTCTGCCAGGCACACCTATAAGTTGCCCTTCTGCCGGGCGTACCTCGAAGCCGCCCTCCGTTAGCGCACCTATAAGCCGCCCCTCTGCCGGGCACACTTCCAAACCGCCCTCCGTGGGTGCACCTATAAGCCACCCTCCACAGGTGCACCTCTAAGCCACCCTCCGCGGGCGTACAGGTAAGCTGCCCCTCTGTCGGGCGCATTCATGGAGCTCAAGCCTCCAAATACATCCCTCTCACACTCCCCTCATCACTACATCTTTGCATTCTCATCACGTTTATCTTTAAACGCGCGTTCCTCCGTTTATTACGGAAGATATCTGACGTGAGCGTCGGAGTGTCAACGGGGGATAGCCCTCCGTTGTTCTCTGACCTCTTGTTCGTGGCCGATCTCGCTGCAACCTGTTGCACGGCAGCTGACTCTATTAAAGTTATGGCAAAACTTGCAATGGGGGCTCGACGTGCTCAACCCACCACCTATTGCACCACAGAAAATATCATCTAACCCAACGCTGCACTAATCCGAGTCACCTAAGGCAATATTAGCCAAAAACATGACCCGAACCACTGGCCAATAGGCTGCCTAGTGCGGCAATAGCACACTACCCAATCAATTCATGCCACAGGACCGAATCCTACAGAGCATAGGGGCCAAAGGCCGAGGCACCTACCAAAGTTCCCTGACGACCCTTCGAAGTGGTGCATGCTAGCCATCACTTGATACGGTGAGCCGATTACAAAAGCACCACTCACGCGCTGACGACGATTCCATGCCGAATCCAGGTAAGTCTTTCATATTCCATACTGCTTGCTTGAATCATATTTCTATTAATAGGATAGAAATATTATCTGCTCATACGAGTGATTACATAATACTACATAAAATCATTCGACCTAGACTGCCCCTAAGTCGGGCGGATTTTCATCCATTTGTAACTAAACCCTGGTCATCCAGGCGGCCCGTGAGCGATCGTAACTAAACCTTGGTCATCCAGGCAGCCCGTAAGCGGTCGAATTAAATATTGGTCATCCAAGCGGCCCATAAGAGGTTGAATTAAACCCTGGGTTATCCAGCAGCCCGTAAGCGGTCTAATTAAACCTCGAACCTGTCACCGAGCGGCTAATATGTGGTCGAACTCAAAACCTTATGGGGCTTTTCATCATACGTGTGGCGACCTTGTGACTGATCGGCCTTATTTTACCGCATAAAGCCGCCGTCAAGCCTAAATCCTTGCGTTTATAATAAATAATAGATAAAAACTATGTGGACCTAAAAATTTTTCTTTTCTTTCACATGGATAAACCTTTTTTTTTATACAAGGATTGCTTGAGGCCGAACGACATGAGCTGGCCTTCCGGTTTTAATTTCAAACTTGGCCGGCCAACATTAAGATTGGTCGGACACGAAAACCTTAACATGACATGAGATGCTATCAGAATTATCAATTTCATTCATCCATAGATTCTTATAAAGCGGAACTGTTCTACAAGTCTTTTCAAAATATTAAAAGAAATACATTAACGGTGCGTTTGGTTGGTGGAATAGAATAATGTGGGAATAGAATAGTTATTCCAAGGAATAGAATAGGGTGGGAATAGATTTGAAAATTGTTATTCCTGTATTTGTTTGTTGAAATAGAATAAGTTAAAAATTAATATTCTTTTATTTGGTTTGTAGAATAATATAAGAAATAAGATGAAAATTTATGAAAATAACTCTTTTGCCCTTATATATATATATATATATATATATACATTAATTTAAATTATTATTTAGTGTAATAGTTATTTTTATCATATAAAATGTATATTTAATAAATATTTAAATGATTATACATATATAATATAATTATATATTACATAATATATTTTTAAATAATTATATATTTTATGATTATAGATATTTTTAGCATATATTATATAAAATATATGTATATAATATATTTATGCGTATAAAATATTGAATAAATCAAACAAAAAATATATGTACATATATATGTATATATGATTACGTGCATATATATATATATATATATTATATATTAATATTTCTATGATATTTCTACAATATTTTTACACGTAAATATGTATATTTACCTGAATATTTTAACATTATTATAACAATCCTGTAATATATAAATATTTACCTGAATATTTTAATAATATTTCTACAATATTTCTGTAAGATATGTTTATTTACCTAAATAAATCAATAACATTTTTGTAACACAAATTCATCTACATATAATCATACAAAATTTGAAATCTGATATATAACAAAATCTGAAACAACAAATTTCAACACAAAATATACACTCTGGAAGACATTCTGAAACACAACATGATACATACATTTCAAAAACAGATTGTTTGAACAAGTTTATCAAAACAGGTCAGCAGCATACTTAACCTCCACATGTTTACAGTACAAATAGTCTGATGAAATCCAATCTCTCTCCCGGCAAAAGATTAAACAACCCCGTCATAAGTGTCGAATCACGTATGCAATTCATATACACTATAGTCCTTTCACTAATTGGTAAGTCAGGAATTTCAGACAACAGATCATATAATTGCGTCGTCATTTGTTCCTGTGTGTTAGCTTGGAAGCTTTTACTCAATATTTGACCAACCTCTTTGAGATTTGTATTCAAAAGCATCGACTGCTTGAAGAATGCAATCAGATAGTGCTGTCACATCTACACTAACCTTCCGTTTCATTCCTTTGGACGTCCCCGACGTAGTTGGAGTTCTCACATGCGGTGTACTTGGACAAGGAGAATCGTTAGTGCCGAATAAGTCTTCAGTCCCCATTTCTTGGGCATTATTCACGCTAAATTGCTCGGTATCCTATTCATTAGTTTGAAGCTCCTCAAGGATATCCTCGGCAGCCTGTGCATCTGCTCCTGTGGCACGATATTTGCCATAAATCACTGACAAATCATCAAAATATGAAAATGCTTTCTTCCTCCAAATAGCGGCGCTCTTGTGGCACTGTATTAATAACATACAGATCAATTTAAGTAGGAACAAAATGGAGATACAATTTATAAAGAATAATAACTCAAATGTGTACGGAGTATTAAAATTGATAAGCATCACACTATCATACTTAACATAAATGGCAAAAATCTCCCAATCAAGTACAAAATAATTATTTAACAGAATAAATAGTTAAAACTTACCGATAGGTATGCGTTCCATACATGTTGTTCCGCAACAACCATTTTTCTTGCATCGTCCCACCCAAATCCGGACGTGTTCGTACCCCTTATCATGTCATATGCAACGCTCCAATCCTTTTTTAACGTCTTGATTCTGGATGAAATGTGGGGATTTGCCTTCAAACCCGAATTTGACAGTTTCCGTTGTAACATCCTCTCCAACTCGTGTAAATAACCCGATTTGAATCCAGTATCGGCATTATAAATACCAATGTTATATAATTCCACCATACAAGTAACAAGAGCATCATCTTCATGAAGCTCTCATCTTCTTTTAGGTTCCTTATCAGCTTGTGACATAATTAACTATGATAATCTGTTTTAATTATAAATCAATAATCCAAAAGGCAGACATCATAAAAATAGACAACGACTCAAGCATATTTGACATTAATAACATAATTGATGACATGGATCAACAAATACATAATTGGCATAACTCAAAGCAAATATGTCAACCATATCATTCAGTTACATCCCCTCTCGCTGAACATAGCAGTTGCCAAATTATCCCTAAATGAATTCTAACCATCGGTAGGATCAAGTTGTGTTATCATATCTGTATCTTCGTCTAACGAAGCCCCCTCATACATGCCATCATATTCATTCTCAATAGGATCATAATCCATTTTATTTCTTATAAAATTATGCAGCAGACAACAAACAATGATAACTCGATTGTGTGTTCTGACAGGATAATATGATGGACTTCTAAGAATCCCCCACCGCATTTTCAGTAATCGAAACACCTTTCGATAACATTACGAGCAGCGGCATGTTTCATACTGAAGGATTCGTCTACCGTTCGTGGCTGATACCCTTGACGCCATTCACTTAAATGATATCTCTGACCCTTAAATGGTGCAAGAAATCTATTGCAATTGGTATATCCCATATCAACTAAGTAGTACATATCTATACAATAATTTAATATATTATTACGTAAAATAAGCTGATTGCAAAACATTATGGTTGATTCGATGATCTAAGAACTTACCATTTGGAACTTTCAGTCGATGCCTTCTATGTAACGCATCTCGTAAAATTCTAGAATCTGCTGCAGATCCTTCCCAACCCAGGAGGACATATATAAATTGCATGTCATAGCTACACATTCCTAACACATTTGTAACTATATCTCCCTTACGAGTTCGATAATTAGGTTTGTCTGTAAATGACACCCTTATTTTTATATGTGTTCCATCTAAAGTACCTAAACAACCCTACAAATATACACTGAATTAGAATAAGTTATCTAATATATTTGCTACGTAGCTATAATAATAAATATATGAAATGATTACCATACCGAGAATCACTTCCATCGCTCGTCTGTGTAATTCTTAGATATGGGTTCCGGCCGTCTAAATAAGTGTGCTTGCAGATTATTGAATATCCTACTTACCGTCTCAGACGACCTCTGAAAATTATGTGCAACTACCCTATTTTTTACATGATGCGCGAGAATGTGTAAAAATATTGCCACTTGCTCATCAACTAGCACGTGTTTTGATGGACGAAGTCCCCCAACATTTGTTAACATCTCACACAATTTCAAAAACGTGGGCTTACTCATTCGCAACATATTAATACAATTCACATCGTTTCCATATATGACTCGATTGATGTATTTTTTTTTTTTATGGAAGTTAAGTTTGTAAGATCTCGTGATTGTAGGTTTTGATTGCACAATAACTAAGGTTGCAATTAAGGCACATAACAACCAGCAAATAGAAACGAAAATTTCAATCCATAGCATTATAACGGCAGCCATCTTCTTTTTTTCTTCGTTGCGTAATCAAGTGTAATTGATCCATACACTGCAATAACAAATCACAATATATACAAACTAAGGAATATGTGGCAATAATATATGTGGCAGTATGAGTTTGAGCAAACATCTCATTTGTACCTGACGTCTCAAGGCAAACACGGTTTCAAAGCACTGATTCATACTCAATGCAACATTTTGGAATGTAAAACTCTATTTGGAAGTTCAAAATTCACCAAGCCCTCCACCAACCTTAGTCGTCATATGCAATATATATACAATTTTATAACACACAGCACACAAACTCACGCACACTTTGCTTCTGCCACACACCCACACACACGGACACCCAACTCACACACAACACACACACATTGCTCTCACACACAGCTCACACACACAAACTCACGTACACATTGATTCTGCCACACACCCACACACACAGACTCCCAACTCACACAACACACACTGCTCTCACACACAAACTCATGCACACTTTGCTTCTGCCACACACCCACGCACACGGACACCCAACTCACACACAACACACATACACTGCTCTCGCACACAGCACACGCACACACAAACTCACGCACGCATTGATTCTACCACACACCCACACACACAGACACCCAACTCACACACAACACACACACTGCTCACACACAGCACACACACAAACTCACGCACACATTGCTTTTGTCACACACGCACGCACAGAGACACCCAATTCCACACACACCCAACTCCACACACAACACACACACTGCGGAGGCAGGCAGCACCCAGTTGCCCACATATACACCCACACCCACACACACACACACACCCAGTCGCCCACACATACACCCAGCACATACTCGCCTCTCACACACACACACACCCAGTCCACACAAGCACATACTCCTCACAAAATTTTCATTCTGTAAAAATAGAATAACACAAAATTTGGGGATAACAAGAATCTGAACTGTTTGTGTTTGTAGTAGGCAAAATTTGGGGATAATAGAAAATTGGGGATAACAGAAATTTGGGGATAACAAGAAATTTTCAACATTATGAGAAAAATCGAACTGTCAAACGAAAAATTTTCTTACCTTCTGAACAATTTCAACCGGTCAAAGCTTGGAAGCTGTTGGAAGCAACGACCAGAGATTCGAGAGAGAGTAGCCAGCGGCCGATGGAAGCAGAAGGAGCTCGATCAACAGTAGCCAGCAACCTCTTCTAGAGATGCGAGAACGAAAATCGCAGCGAGAGAGAGAGATCTGAGAGCGAGAGAGAAGCTGGATTGCGAAGGAAGAAAAAGAGAAGGAAATGAGAAATCGCAGCGAGAGAGAGAGAGAGTGTGAGCGTGCACAGCGGCGCACGCCGGGAATTATTATTCCAGGCGTGGACGGCATTGTAATTCCCACCAAATTGGTGGGAATTATTATTCCCGATTTTAAAAGTAACCAAACGAAGGAATTCCTATTCCCGTGGGAATAGGAATTCCATTCCTCCTTTATTACGCGAACCAAACATGCGGTAAGTTCTTCATTAATCAGCTCTGGCCAGATATGCCGTCTAGCTACTTCATAAGTTTCTACTCAAATTCATCCTCCATAAGCCTCTCGTCATCTGAAAATAGCAAGAGTGAGCTACAAAGCTCAGCAAGATACTCACATGCAGAAAATATAAACATACATATATATATACGGATCCAAGTAAAGATTCATAGCATAACTTAGCATACAAAAATCATCATATCGTTTCTTCATTAGTTCAGAAATCCTTGTTCTTATTCTTATTATCTTTCCTTCAGAAAACTCATAAAAACCATTCGAATTTCTTATCATCTTTAGGGACCGGACGAGAGCGGACAATATCGAAAAAGGGTTGTGTGCTACCCCACAACCTAGAACCGTATCCTCTCATTATGCTCGCCGAGGCGGGAGGTAATGCCTTTAACCCGACATACGGGGCCATAGTTCAAAAGTCTTATGCCACCAAAAGTTTCCCCCCGTGGCCTAGGAGGCAGTCCTCGAGTTTCACTCCAATATCCTTCATCCATCTGTAACAGCAAGTTTAATGGAAACTCGGTTCTTGGTTCATATCTTTTGATGGCCACTCGTCATAGTTCGAAAGTCGAAAGTCGTAGAATTCCTCTTGTTGTCCGGATTACATATATTTTCTTTGTTTTTATAGCCTTTGTTCTTTAACTTTAACAATTGAAGTCCGTAAAACATTTCCTTTAATTATCTTAAACTCAAAGATTCCTTGATCAACAGTCAGAGGTCTTTTTCGTCAAAGCAGGAAATCTTTTCCTTAGAAACTGGAGTGCTTTTCTAGCAAGGGCGGAGTTCTTCTTCTAAATAGGCCGGAGTTTTTTTAAAAAAAAGCCAGAGTTCTTTTCTCAAAAAGGCCGGAGTTCTTTTCTCAAAAAAGGTCGGAGTTCTTTTTTCATTAAAATCCGAAGCTCTAAAAGCCGGGGTGCTTTTTCTTTAAAATCCGGAGCTCTAAAAGCCGGAGTTTTCTTTTCATTAAAATCCGAAACTCTAAAAGTCGGAATACTTTTTCTTTAAAAAGTCGGAGTGCTTTTTCTTAAAAGGCCGAAGTACTTTTCTCAAAAGGCCGGAGTACTTTTTCTTAACAGGACGGAGTATTTTTTTTTTCTCAACGACCGGAGTTCTTTTTCGTGAGACAGGTTCCGATTTCAAAACTTATGTTCTTAAAGTCGATTTCAATTTTCCTGGGATAATTACCGAATACCTTTCTTTTAACAAAATTGGAAGTCTTTTCTCAATGGTTGGAAGTTTTTTCTTTAAACATGCAATTATCAAAGTTCATATAATTCGACAAATAATCATAATTCAAACAGAACATCAGGAATATCAGGGTTTCTTTTTAAACATGCGATTTAGAACGATTCTTCCTTAAATCAAAGAAACATAACAAACATCATACATACTGAAACATAAGTTCATAAAAATATCAGATATACTAGCGTTGTAAACATGCATAATCACGAATTTAAAATAGGGGTGAGTACTCTTGCCTGAATTTCTTTTATTTCGCCTTGAACTTTTGGCCTTCCTTTACTAGCAAACCCTATCGAGTGCCTCTTTTTTTCGCTCTCTAGTTCTTATTTATAGGCCCTTGGGCCTAGTAGCCGTCGTTAAGGTTTGGCAACATTCAAGGAAAATTCGGAGTAGGTTATTTCTTTTCATAAAGGTTTTCTTATTATGAGGGTTCCTTATTATTACTTATTATTTCCTTGTATTCGGTTTCCTTATTATAAAGGTTTCCTTATTACGCATTCCAGTCAACTAACAGGCGTTGACTGGATCACTTTTCTTTTTTCCGTCCTTCCTCCCATTTACTTTTTTCGGTCAACATGAAATGTTGACCGAATTACTCCTCCCCTCACACATTCCGGTCAACACTCGTTGACCGGATTACCATCCTTAATGTATTATTTTGACTCGACGTTGGGAATTCTCTATATTTTGAAATCTAGGCCATTACAGACCTCCTCCCGAAGGAGAGAGCACCATCAGTCAACGACGGTCGGTGGATTAGGACCAGACACATGAAAGCTATGACATCCTCAAGAAGAACCAAGAATTGACGGTGCATGCAGGTGATGGCCTAGGCTAGAAAAAGCCCGGTAACGATAGCTTCCAAGCTTAGTCGGCAACCTCATCTTCTCAGCGCCACGACCTCCTCTTGGCAGGGGCGAGCACAATAAACCAAACGTGTTCGTGCAAGGCTAGAAAGCTTAGATGACAACCGCGTCTCCTCAGGGCCACAACTTCCCTTCACTGGAATGATCAGGATCCAACATGAATTAACACCAGCAGCCCTGACACTCCGCTAGAAAGCAAAGAGGCATCCTCGAAGAAGGAGTCATAGAGATTGGGATCCCAGGCTTGGCTGTGGTCACAATATCAACCCATGTGCTCGATCCGAGAGTCAAAGAATCCCCAACTTCACCAACTGAGCTTCCTGGGGGCTCCTCACTCCTAGTCCCATTGGATGATTCGCTGACGGTAAGAGCCTTTCTAAGGAGCGCAAGGTGCATCCTATTGCTACAACTCGAACGATCAGCTATCTTAAGGCAAGTCACTCCCGACCTCTCGAAGCGCGTCCTTACAGTGAAGAGATCTAATCTCGAGCCTGAGATCTTCCCTCTAAATGCCCCTAGGTCTTGCCTAAGACTTTAAAAGCTCACAACGGATCCGGTTGACAAATATTTTCGGCTCTGAACTGCTCTCCAGATTCGAGCACTTCACGGGTCAACTTCTCCGATTAACAAGGATTTTCAGATCAAAACTGCTCTTGGGATTTGAGCACTTCGTCGGTCAACTTTTTTTATCAACAAGCATTTTCGGCTCAGAACTGCTCTTCGGATTCGAACACTTCACCGGTCAACTTTTCTAGTCAACAAGGATTTTTGGCTTCGAACTGCTCTATAAATTCGAGCACTTCGCCAGTCAATGAATCCGGTCAACAAGGATTTTCAACTCTAAACTGCTCTTCGGATTCGAGCACTTCGCTGGTCAACTTTTCTGATCAACAAGGGTTTCCGGCTCTAAACTGCTCTCCAGATTCGAGCACTTCGCCGGTCAACTTTTTCGGTCAACAAGGATTTTCGGCTTTGAACTGCTGTCCGGATTCGAGCACTTCACCAGTCAACGAATCAGGTCAACAAAGATTTTCGGATAAGAACTTCTCTCCGAATTCGAGCACTTTGCTAGTCAACTTTTTCAGTCAACAATGCTTTTTGACTCCGAACTGCTCTTCGGATTCGAGCACTTTGCCGGTCAACGAATCCAGTCGACAAAGATTTTTGACTCCGAACTACTCTCTGGATTCGAGCACTTAGTCGGTCAACAATGCTTTTCGACTCCGAACTGGTCTCCGAATTTGAGCACTTCGACGGTCTACGAAGCTTTTCAGCTCTAAATTGCTCTCCAGATTCAAGCACGTCATTGGTCAACAAAATTGGACAACCATATTTTCAACTCTGTTCCGTTCTCCAGATCAAGTGATGCGGTCAACCAAGCACGTCAACCATCAATCTAGTTCCATCCACTCTCCAGAGTCAAACTCTTCTGTCAATGAATCCAGGTCAGACTTGAGGGTACAACATAACCAGTCTCATCCCATCATGAACATGCCGGAAGTCAACAATTCGGTCCACCTACATGGGGGCTAGTGATGGGTCCAATAACCATGGGTCTAATGGGCCAGTCCCTGCAGTAAGCCCACAATCGAACATATTCCTTTCAAATTAAAAGTCTCACATTGCTTTTTGAGAAACAATACATCTGCAAATCTCACTATAAAAGCAAGCATCCTCAAATATTGAAAGACAAGTTAGAGAAGCTCGAAGAAGCTCCATAAAACTTCATATGGCTCGGAAAATGGTATAACCGTTGCTAGCCAATCTCCAGTGAGAGCAAACTGGCGGCCAGGAGACCCTTGACTCTCCTCTCATTTAGGAGGCCCCTCGACTCTCCGCCCATCCGGGGCCCCTCTGCCACCTCCAGTTCTTGAGGCTTTTAATCTTCTCGTTTGGAGGCCGTCGGACCTCTGTTGCCAGGAGGCCCTCAGCCCTCATCTCGTCCAGAGGCTATCAGCCTTCTGTCAGTTAAGAGGCCCTCGGCTCTCAGTCCTCTGCCTGCCAGGAGACCCTCATTCCTCCTCCAGCGCGGAGGCTCTCGGCCCTCTACCGCCCGGGGGCTCTCAATCCTCCTTCCGTCCGGAGTCCCTCGGTCCTCCGCCAGTCTCAGAGGCCTTCAATCCTCCACCTGCTAGGAGGCCCTCATCCCTCCTCTAGTCCAGAGGCCATCGGCCCTCTGCTGCTAGGAGGCTCTCAGCCCTCCTCTTGTCTAGAGTCCCTCAGTCCTCCATCCAGGAGATGCGGAGCTCTCCTCCTTTCAGGAGGCACGGAGGCCATCAGCCTTCCGCCACCAGGAGGCCCTCAGCCGTCCTCCCATTTAGAAGCCATCAACCCTTCGCCGTTCGGAGGCCCTCATCCCTCCGCCAGCCAAGAAGCCTTTAGCCCTTCGTCATGGAGTCACAATCTCTCCATCTCGGAGTCAAGAGCTTGCCGTCCAAAAGTTAATCCTTTACTTAGGTAACTAAAATATTTATTCACCAGTACAACTTAGTCCTTCTCCTCTAAGTCGCCCCTCTGTTGGGCGCACTCCAAGCCACCCTTCGCGGGCGCACCTATAATCTGCCCCTCTACCGGGAGCACTCCAAGTCACCCTTCGCGAGCGCACTTATGCCGCCCCTCTGTTGGGCGCACCTATAAGCCGCCCCTTTACCAGGGCGCACCTCCAAGCCGCCCTCCGTGTGCGCACCTATAAACCACCCATCTGTCGGGTGCACCTATAAACCGCCCCTCTACCGGGCGCACCTCTAAGCCACCCTCCGTGGGCGCACCTATAAGCCATCCTCCACGGGCTCACTTCTAAGACACCCTCCGCGGGCGTACAGGTAACCCGCCCCTCTACCAAGCGCATTCATAGAGCTCAAGCCTCCAAATACATCCCTCTTACACTCTCCTCATCACTGCATTTTTGCATTCTCATCATGTTTACCTTTAAACATACGTTCCTCCGTTTATTGTAAAAGATATCTGACTTGAGCGTCGGAGTGTCAACGGGGGATAGTCCCCCGTTATCCTCGACCTCTTGTTTGTGGTTCGTGTTGTGCCGGTTCTTGGTTATCAGCGACGGAGATCGAACCCGATCCAGATCGACTCGCAATGGAAGATTGGAAGGCTCCCTAATACGTACAATAATCGGGGACCCGAGACACAATATTTTTAATTTTATATAATATTCTAATAATTTGATTCAAATTTATTAAATTTTTGATCTAGAAAGAGTCATTACAAAAAATAATTAAATTTATCTAAACTAAATTTATGTTAAGATGGGATTAGATTTATGAAAATTTTGGAATGTATTTTGATAAATTTTTGATTGGTGGCCAATCATTAATGTGAGAGCCTTAAAGTATTTATGAGGATTTGTTATGATTTTATTATTTAGTTATGTGTAGAATGAAAAGTATATAAATAATTAATTAGAGTACTAATTTGAAAATTAATATTAGTTATTATTTCAATTCTGAAAGATATTAAATACAACTGAAAAATTTTAGAACCCATGCTACTTCTTTTCCCATCAATTTCGGCCACCCCTTACACATATATCATATTTATCATATGATTAATTATTAATTTAATCCTTATCTTTATATTTAATTATTAGTAATGTAGAAGTAAATTTTAGTGAAATTTTATTAGCACTCGATTTATCCATTTTTTTGGCCGCCATTTTTAATACTTTTATATCCTCAAGTGTTAATATACTCCTATCTTTCTGCAATTGGTTGCACCCTTTATATATCCATGAGACTTTTTTATTATTAATTAATTAGCAATTGAACAAAAATTTAAAAAATTAAGTGTAGAGCATGATTCATCTCCTACCCAAATTTCATAGATTATTTTCACACAATCACATATTCTTCTATTTAAGTGATAGTTTTCTTAGTTTATAATTGTTGCCACATTATCATCTAAATGTTTGACAGGGAGAGAAAAAATCATGAGTTAGAGAAATTAAAAAAAAAAAAAGCAATCATCTTAACTTTCTTATTTGCTTTGGACTGATCCTTTAATGATAATTTTGTAATGAATTCAAAGAGTAGTAGTAGTAGTAGTGATCGTTTGTATTTATTTATCCATTATTTTTACTTTGGCTTAAATCAAGTGATACTCCTATTTTTTATAATTTCACGCATCATGCAAACAAAATTTTTATTGTTATTGGACAATTTAATCCTTATACTTACTTGTTAGTCGAAATTTATGAAATTCTTTTTATTTTAATTATTTTTAATTATGATTTAATGTAACAAGTGTAGGAGATTATACTCAATTTTATATTCGTATAATTTAATTTTTATTATTTTTTGTGCAGTGTTTGACTGGTATTTGAGTCAATGTTTAGACACCACAATGTTATTCAGGTAACATTTGAATAAAACTCAAACACCAACATGGCCTTTATCAGTATTTATACTTAAATAATATAAATCTATTTCTTCATACCTTGAAATGTATGATGTAGATTTGTTTACATCTAGCCTTATAATAAACAATTATTTTGATACATGATATACTACTTGTATAATACAATTTGATAAATTTATGATCTATATATTTAATATGCGACTGGTATTTATGTTTAAATGCCAAAGTCTAGCTTAAGGTAGATTGACAGATCTATGAATCTAACTGTGTGATATTGAAAATATATATTGATTGACATATTATGAGAGGCTAAGAGCCTCTTATGTCTAATTTTGTAGAATTTGAATGCTTATTTCATGAATTATAAACTAAAGTTTGAATGTCATGGAAGGCAATGCTCAAACGACTAGCTAATTCGGGGTAGATTTTAATGTTTTAGAAAATATACAAATTGTTGATAATAAATAGGACTCTTTTTCTATTTTGGAGGTCATAGTGTCTTAAATTTAGAATCATTCGATTGGGAAATAATTTGGAAGTGAGTAGCGGCAGCATGATTCTGGCATATTAGCAATAGTTCAAATGTCAAATGACAAGAACATTATTTTGTCTAAATCTTAGGTATAAGACCTAGAATAGTTATTTCAGAATCTATTCTTTTATCATTGATAGTTGATTATCTTTCTTTATCTAATCATTAGATTTGTAAGTATTTTCTTAATATCATAGTTAAGGAAAAGTATATAAAAATAATATAGTTTCAAAAAATACAAAACCTATGAAATTTTAGTACAGCCTATAGTTATCCAATATTAATTTTAATATTTCAGTGAATTGAGGTCTATATTTATGAAAAAATACTTATAGTTTATAAATAATACGCAATGAGATATTGAGAGATATTATACCAATGGATGTTGTATTTTACATGTGAATTTGAGATAAAATAATTTAGACCCCTTATAGGCATGGATTCCGATTTGGACCATGGGAATACAAGCATGAATTATTTTGAGTTTACCTTAAGGGATAATAAGATTATTGATTATACAAGTTGATTTCAATACTTGTATATGATGGGTGGCAAAATATTATAAAACCGTAGAGTTGGTCACTTGTTAAATTTGTAAATATCAATTTCTTGTGGATGTTACACAATGGTTGGTGTCGAGTGCATAATCGTTGGTTTATATTGATAGAATAGGATTCAAAAAGATTATTATGATATCTCTTATAGTAAAAATCTCTATTGAAATATTTTGATGGAACCTATATCATTGTTGTTATTTAAATTCAATAGAATCTTGATTATATTCTCTAAATTTGGTTTGGACAAAAACACTTGATAGTAAATATTGTAGCTCTTTAGTCATGGTTAAGACAAAGTATTAAGTCTTAAATAGTTAATAGTTATATCCATATTGTTAATGCTCTTACATAATTAATATTGTTATCTGATATGTTTGTTATATATAAATATAATTGATTATATTACTTATTAAATATTTGACTTATCCTTTATATTTTTTTAAATTCAAAATAAAATAGGTTGATAGCATACTAGTGGGATTGTACATTTTTATGAGGTTTTCAAATAGAGAAATGATTCTAACATTTAGAAGCACCGTATTGAAAGATGGGAGATTTTTTTTTTTTTCCATTTTGATAAATATTAAATAGTTTGTCAGGACTATATTCCATTTAGTTTTATTTTATAATGGACATTTATGTAATTTCTTAATTTAAAGAGTTTAATATTTATGATGATATTTACTTATGATAAATTTATGACAAGAATATATTATTTGAGTTTTTTTTGTCGTGGTCGGTTCGAACCAAGTCTTATAATTTAGGTTTGACTCGCTATATTCCAAGCCATAAAAAAAGCATAGTAGGCTTCAACGGAAGAATCTAGAAATCTAATCATTCTTCAATGGTCAACCCAAGAATGAACAAATGAAAATCAATCCAACCAAAATCCCAAACCAGGTTGTGCCGCGGACCATAGACAATTGAGGTTAAAAAATTCTCCAAGTGGAGCATAAGCTAAAGTAACCATCCGACCCAAGAAGCCAAGTCGGTCTATCATGCTATAGAGGATCCAAGTCATAATGCAACATGTTCAAAATAAGGGTCTCCATATGCTATTTCAGTTCGTTTGGCCAACATCAATGACTATCATAAATAATACTATTAAAATAAGAATTACGAGGTAACAAATTAACAAATTTTAAAAAGCAATCATGACAATATTTATGAAGAACACCAATAGGGCTCCATGGGTCTTTCCAGAATCCAGTAGAAGAGTCATTGTTGATGATGAAGCAATCAAAATGTTTAATATGGACCCTAAAGCTCAAAAACTTTCTTAAGCTTTAGGGCGTATTGTGTTGAATTTTCAAGGGCCAGATTTATCTGTCTCTGGGATAGTAAGATTGAAAATATTCAACTTAAAACGACTCACTGAGATCCTTCCAAAAGTCTTCATAAATGCTAAGATAAAAGAGATTTATTCCAAAAAGTACACCCCTTAAAGCCTACCCCACCACCCTCTTTAGTTTTACATACATCAGTTGAAGCAATCTTGGTCAGAGCTTTAGTCAACCAACTACCATGCCATAGAAAGGAATGAAGAAGGTTCTTCATAAGCTTGAGTGTGCTTTTAGGAAGAATAAATATAAAAGATCAATAGACATGAATAGCAAATGGAATGCATTTGATTAAGAAGAGATAACCCGCATAAGAAAGAGATTTGTTACTTCAAACAGCAATCCTCTTTACAATACGATCAATTATGGTTTTGCAATTAAAGGCAATTAACACTTAAAAAGACCATAGTCGAGATTGATTATATGATTGCGATTATTTTGTAAACAATTTAAATAGTATAAAAAACCACAATTACGGAATAAAAGATCACTAACTAACCTCCCGCCAGTTTGCTTGCTCTGTATTTTCAGCGCTATTTTGGCTTGATTTTGAAGCTTCTAACCACAACTTCTCTCAATTGATAGTGTAATATTGAGAACAAGATACCCATGGATAAAACTAACTTTACTTATATAAGATAGTTCCATCAACTATCCTATATTTGGCGTTACAAATGAGAATTGATGGAGATTAATGGAGAACAATAATTTAGAGTTATTAGCAATTAACTGGACCACTAATACTTCAATTTCAAAGTAGGATGAAATTGAATCATTAACATTCTCCCACTTGGTCCATGTTTTATTTGATGTGATAACAGAACCCATCAATTCTTAATTTTAAGAAATAAATATATGAATTATGGCGATATATCCTCTATTAATGAATAGTATCATCAATGTATTATAATATATTATATTTTTCAAAATATATCTAAATATTGCAACGTTATTTTATGAATAAACCTTATATTTATTCTTTATCTAATAATTAATGATATTTTTAAAAATCAATTAAAATGTATATAAAAATTTTGAAAAATATTACAAACAAATAAAAATTTTATTAAATATCATTATCCATTCAATGAAAATTACATAATGAAATTTAGTCCCATTTTAGTTACAAGAACCTTGACCTCAATGGTGGCATGCCTTTTGTCAAAAGATCAGCGATCATCAATTCAATACTAATATGCTCAATAATAATTTTTTTTTCTTTAATGCGCTCTTTTATGGCTAAAAATTAAATGTCGATATGTTTATTTTGACTGTTATTTTTATTATTTTTAACCAGAAAAATAACAATTGAATTATCGCAATATATCTTCAATGGTATTGAGATGAAATCCACAGCTCTAAATCCAGACATGAAATTTCTCATCCATACACCATACTTTGTAACCTCAAAATAAGTAATGAACTCAACTTCTATAGTAGAAGTAGCAATCAAGGTCTACTTTGTATTCTGCCAGGATATACAGCCACCACCGGCAAATATAAATATGTAACCAGATGTTGATTTACGTAAATCAACACATTCAATAAAGTCTGAAACAAAATACCCCAATACTTTCAAATTGTCAATCCGTCTATATATAAGTATATAGTTTTTGGTACATTGGATATGCCTCATCACTTTTTAGTAGCTTTTCAGTGATCCATACATGGATTACTCTGAAATCTTTTCAACATTCCAACTACAAATACGATCTCAGGTCTTGTGCATATCTGAGTATATATTAAATTTCCAACAGTGAAAGTATATGGAATGTTTTTCATTTGTTTCCGTTCAAAATTATTTTTCGAACATTGGTTTAAATTAAACCTATCACCCTTCATAATTGGTGCCACACTTGGTGAATAATATTTTATCCGAAATCTCTATAAAACTTTATTTATATAGGCCTCTTGAGATAAAACTAGAATACCTCGTAATCTGTCTCGATGTATCTTGATACCAATGACATAAGATGTATCACCCATATCCTTCATTTTAAATTTTTCAGTGAGAAATTATTTTATCTCATATAACAAGCTCTCATCATTGGATACAAGTAAAATATCATCTATATATAAAATAAGGAAATAAATCTTACTCACACTGATCTTTTGGTATATACATTGATCCAAAATATTCTCTTCAAAATCAAATGAAGAGATAATATTGTCAAATTTTAAATACCATTGACGAGAGGCTTGTTTTAATCCATGTATGGACTTATTGAGTTTACATAACAATTGCTCACCATCACTAGAGGAGAATCCTTCTGACTATTTTATATAAATCTTTTCCTCTAATTCACCATTTAAAAATATTATTTTCACATCGATTTATTATAATTTCATATCAAAATGAGCAATTAATGCCAAAATAATACGAAGAGAATATTTCTTAGATACAGGAGAAAAAATCTCCGTATAATCAATGTCCTCATTTTGAGTATATCATTTAACAACGAGTCTTACTTTATATTTTTTGATATTGTCTAATGAGTCTTTCTTTATTTTCAAGACTTATTTACACCTTATGATTTTTTTCCATTTAGGCAACTCAATAATATTTCAGACTCAATTACAACTCATGAAATTTATCTCTTTTTTCATGACATTATACCATAATTGTGATTCATTATAACTCATAACTTGTGAAAATATTTCAGGATCATTTGCGACTCTAATATTGTAATTAGACTCTTATATATATACAATATAATCATTAGGGATTGTTGATTTTCTTATTCTAGTAAACCTTCTAAATGTTATATCATCACTCTCAATGAAAATATATTATATAACTATTCCAGATAAATCTTGAATATCATGGTTAACTGGAATAGGATCAGTATTTTGTGAAATGATATTGATTGGTTATTCAACACCAATTTGATCTTGAGGAGTGTTTTGTACAATAGTCAACCTATCATATGAAGTTGAAGGTTGAGAATCCAAATGATCATTATTAGAAATAATATTTCTGGATCACTTACTCATAATCATTAAGTCATTCTCAAAAAATTTTATATTTCTTGATTCTATAATCCTAGTGTTGTGAGATAGACAGTAAAATATGTATTCTTTAGACCGTTCAGCATTATCCATAAAATGCCCACTAATGGTCCTTGGATTTAATTTCTTCTCATGTGGATTATAAACTCTTACTTTAGATGGTCATCCCCATACGCGTACATATCGCAAACTTGATTTTTAACATTTTCATAACTCAAAAGGAGTTTTTGGAACAGTTTTTATTGGAACACAATTTAATATATACACTGTAGTTTTAAGAGCTTCATTCCACAAGAATTTCGAAAGATTTGAATTGCTAAGCATACTCCGCACCATATCCAATAACGTTCGATTTCTTCTTTCGGCTATACTATTTTGGTCCGAAGAATCAGGCATTGTGTATTGGACAATAATCCCATGTTCTTGAAGAAACTTTACAAATGGACCAAACATTTGTCTATCTTCTGTATATCTACCATAATATTTTTTATCTCTATTTGATCTCATAATTTTAATTTATTTTTTACATTATTTTTCTACTTCTACTTTAAATAATTTAAAAGTATCTAAATCTTCATTCTTATTATGAAGTAAGTAGAGGTACATATATCATGAAAAATTATCAATAAAGATGATGAAATATTTTAGACCGTATGAGTCAATGTCTGGACTACAGATATCCGTATGTATAATTTTTAATATGTCTGAACTCCTCTTGATATTTTTCTTAGTCTTGTTGGTTTGTTTTCCTTTTATACAGTTCACATAAGTCTCAAAATTAATAAAATTTAGAGTACTAAGTACTTCATCATTTACTAATCTTTTAATTCTTTCAATGGAGATATGACCTAATCTCCTATACCATAATATAGAGAAATATTTATTCACAACATATCGTTTAATACCAGTATCAATATACATAAATTGTAAGAGGTATTACTTTATAAATTTAAGTAATAAAGACTATCAGACAATATGTCATTCTCAACAATATCAGACTTGTAATATAAATTGAAAGATGAGTCTGAAAATATAATGGAATATTTAAAAGATACAAGTCTAGAAACTGATATCAAATTTCTGAAAAAATTTAGAATATATAAAAGGTCTTTTTCAAATTCAAAACAAATCCACTACTCAAAATTAAATGTTCCAATAGCTTCCACATGTTAATGCATCTTATTTTCAAAAAAGATACATTGTTCACTACCCACTGGCTTCCTTAGGTTTTGCAAGCCCTGTAAGGAATTTAAAGCATGGATTGTAAAATCAGAATCAATTCACAATATATTATGAGAAATATTAACCATATTAAATTCATAACATACGAAATGGGTTAGATTACCTTTCTTCTCAAACCAATTTTGGTATTCGACACAATCCTTCTTAACATATCCCTTCTTTTTGCAGAAGAAGAACTTGAATTTTTTTTTTTATATTAGATTGAGAGACATTTTACCTTTTTTTTCTTTTTGACTTGAGCCATAATCTTTACTTCTTTAAATATAAATATACTTTCACCATATTTCATCATAAGTTTTCTTCCTCTTGAACATACATGGTCATAAGTTCATTAATTGACCATTTATCATTATGTGTATTATTAAAGATTTTAAAAGGTTTATATTGTGGTGGAAGCGTATTCAAAATATAATGCACAAAGAAAGATTCAGACATATCCGCCTCTAGATTTTTTAGTTGAGCCAAAATATCCCTCATTTGCATAATGTGCTCACGCACACCCTTAACATTGGTGAACCTTAAAGATAAAAATTTTATAATTAGGGTGTTGGCAAGTGCTTTATCTAAGATTTTAAATTATTCATCTATAACCTTCAGCAAATCCCGCATTTTATTATACTGATCGATAGAACCACGAATACCAACAAAAATTTTACTTTTTACGAACATCAAATTAAGGCGATTAGATCGCTCCAATCGTTCATAAAGAGTTACATCAACCGGAGTACTAATAACAGTAAGAGCGGATGGTTCGTCTTTCCATTATAATATAATCTATATCCATCCATCCTAAATGAAGAAAAATTATTTCCTTTCATACTTTATAATTATCACCTTTCAATTTAA
Organism: Nepenthes gracilis; assembly: GCA_033239525.1. NCBI lineage: Eukaryota > Viridiplantae > Streptophyta > Magnoliopsida > Caryophyllales > Nepenthaceae > Nepenthes > Nepenthes gracilis. The sequence continues at coordinate 19,453,326 of BSYO01000007.1, forward strand.
AAATTTCACATCTAATATCGAAAATATTAATAAATTGTATAATTGTATAAAAATAAAAATATATGCTTAATAAATAATAAATGAGGCTAACAAATAAATACAAAATTAAATTTTACCAATGTAAAGTGTACATCATGAATCAATTGATATAAAAATTACCTGTGGGTTAAATTTTTAATTCAAATAAATTCATATCCAACTTCATGATAAAACTATCAAATTATATTCCAATTCTTAATTTCTGTGAAAAAATTAAGAAAAATAATTTGACATTTTATCATAATTAATTAATTTAATATAATAAAATTTTTCGTTTGATAAATTTTATTATATTAAAAAATAATTAATCACAATTAACATCATTATACCATATGTGATAATAAAATATAATTTTATTAATTAAGGACGCCGTGGCCAATTTTAATTAATTAAATTATATTAATCACTAGATATTATACACACATATATATAATTATATTTTTAAATATTATATAACAATATTTATATATAATAATATAATTATATATATACATATACGAATACATATAAATATACATATACATATATATACGAATATTATTAAAAATAATGATACGTATAATATTAGTATAAAGGGAATTAAAGCCCCTTATAAGTAACAAGATGCACCCATTTTTCAGTGAATTTTCAGATTGCTATAATAGTGGGCCTCGCACGGGTGTGGGCCGCCCACGCATGTGCACCACGCCTTCGGCCCAAGCAGACGTGGGAAAAGGCTCCCACACTAGCGGCGCTCAAATCCATAAAATTTTTTTAATACTGTAGCAGTACGCAAAACGACGTCGTTTGGGTCGTCTTCAACCTCTAGCCGGGTTGCACCAACCCGATTTTACCCGAAATCCAACCCGATGAAAACTCCTCCATTTTTACACCAAAATTAATGTAAAATATATAAAAATGTTGAAAATCAAATTTTAATGATTTTCGACATTCCTAATGAATTTTCAGATTACTACAATAGTGGGCCTCGTGCGCTTGTGGGCCACGCCTTTAGCCCAGGCAGACGTGAGAAAAGGCTTGCACACGAGCCGCGCCCAAATCCATAAAATTTTTTTAAATACAATAGCAATACTCAAAATGACGCCGTTTGAGTCGTCTTCAACCTCCAACCGGGTTGCACTGACCCGATTTTATCCGAAATTCAACCCGATGAAAGCTCCTCCATTTTTACACCAAAATTGATATAAAATATATGAAAATATTGGAAATCAAATTTTCTAATAATTTTCGACATTTCTAATGAATTTTCAGATTACTACAATAGTGGGCCCCATGCGGGTGTGGGCCACACACGCATGTGGGCCACGCCTTCGGCCCAGGCAGACGCGGGAAAAGGCTCGCACACGAGCCGCGCCCAAATCCATAAATTTTTTTAATACTGTAGCAGTACGCAAAATGACGTCGTTTGGGTCGTTTTTAACCTCCAGTCGAGTTGTACCGACTCGATTTTACCAAAAATCCAACCCGATGAAAACTCCCATTTTTACATCAAAATTGATGTAAAATATATGAAAATGTTGGAAATCAAATTTCCTAAAGATTTCAATCATTTCTAATGAATTTTCAAATTACTACAATAGTGGGCCTCGTGCGGGTGTGGGCCACACACACATGTGGGCCACGCCTTCTGCCCAGGTAGACATGGGAAAAGGCTCACACACGAGCCGCGCCCAAATGCATAAAATTTTTTTAATACTGTAGCAGTACGCAAAATGACGTCGTTTGGGTCGTCTTCAACCTCCAACCGCGTTGCACCAACCGATTTTACCCGAAATCCAACCCAATGAAAACTCCTCCATTTTTACACCAAAATTGATGTAAAATATATGAAAATGTTGAAAATCAAATTTCCTAATGATTTCTGACATTCCTAATGAATTTTCAGATTACTACAATAGTGGGCCTCGTGTGGGTGTGGGCCGCGCATGCATGTGGGCCACGCCTTCGGCCCAAGCAGACATGAGAAAAGGCTCGCACACGAGCCGCGCCCAAATCCATAAAATTTTTTTAATACTGTAACAGTACGTAAAATGATGTCGTTTGGGTCGTCATCAACTTCCATTGGGTTGCACCGACCCGATTTTACCCGAAATCCAACCCGATGAAAACTCCTCCATTTTTACACCAAAATTGATGTAAAATATATGAAAATGTTGGAAATCAAATTCCCTAATGATTTCCAACATTTATTTTCACCGAATCATTACAAAAACCAAAACTTTAATCATTTTTAAAATTCAAGAAAAATAAAAAATTACAGATAAATTCAAGGCAAATGCATTATTGGCTCTGATTCCAAATGTAAATAATTTAAATAACATAAACAACCACAATTACGGAATGAAGGATCACTAACTAACCTCCTGCCATTTTACTTGCTCTATTTTTCCAGCGCTGTTTTGGCTCGATTTTGAAGCTTCCAAATACGGCTTCTCTCAATTGATGGTGTAATGCTGAGAAGAAGATGCCTAGGGACAAAACCAACTTCACTTATATAAAATAATTCCAGCAACTATCTTATTTTTGGCGTTACAAATAAGAATTGATGGAGATTAATGGAAAACAATAATTGAGAGTTATCAGCAATTAACTGAACCACCAATACTTCAATTTTAAAGTACGATGAAATTGAATCGTTAATATATTTAGAATAAATAATAGCTTGATGGGTATGCCCATAGTGGGCTAATCCAAAAAAAGAATGACCCAGATCCATAAGGGCCCACGTGCGTGGTTGGACGGTCAACGCTAGTCGTTGATCGAACGAAAGGCCAAGTTGGAGAAATAACAAGCTTGTAGAAGGCGGTCAACATTTTTGTTGACCGAAAATGTCACAGTAGGCCGGCCTAAGAGCAAGCCTCACGTGGGTCAGGCCCAATTGGGCCCACACCTCCGTACATGACTAGTAACAGCTCTCTTCCCTAATTTTTCACCCTCCCAAAAGGTAATTTTTATTATAACGGGTACCAATAGATTCAACGCACATCCCATGAAGAAAACGCCAAATTCTCTCTTCCTATCCACAGAAAACCCTAACGGTAATAAAGCACAGAAGGAAGGCGAGTAATCCTTGGAGCCGTTACCACCATTAAAGCTCCATGTCATGAAAGGAAGCAATCCCAATATGATGCAAGAATCAAGCATTCCTATCCAATGAAGGCCGCCCAAAATCTCATCTATAAAAACCCATGAAATTTTCACTCCATGACACGTTTACGTCTTAGACTATAGAGGCTCATTTCTCTACTAAAGAAAAGCTCTCATAAGCTCCCGAAATGCTCTGTCAATTCTAACAATTTCTACGCTTGCAGAACACCAACCCTCTCTCTCTCATTACGTTCCTTGTGAATACTATGCTGAGAGACGCGCTCCTCACGAATTGCAAAAAGCCTCTCACGTCGAGAATCAAACCCCCATTACAAACACTCTTCACATTCTCATTACTTACATTCCCTTTTAAATTCTTAAAAGTTTAAAGACCGATTACTGATTTGAGCGTTGGAGTGTTTTAGGTAGAACAACCTCCCACCAACACCTGACCCCTCATTTATTATAGTGGTGTATATGGTTCAAACTCGAAAAACGGAGTCGGATCTAAACGATTAAGTCGATCCAAATTTATTTAAAACTTAGATCAAGTGACACATTATAGCTATATCCATATTAATTTATTGTTTATTACTTCTATGTCTATGTTCACTTTTAGAAAATAAATTTAATTAATTTTTCAATTATTAAAAATATTATATCTTAATTTGTTATTTTTAAATCGATAAATGAAATTATCAAATATTGAGATTACTTGTTCACTTTATAAATCAATGCCTCTCCCTCTATCCTCATCCTACCACCTATTTTTATTTTTTAAAAAATAATTATATCTTTTTTTTTTGCTCTCCAATTTCTCCCCATTTTCATCTCCATCTTCATTACGGACTCATATAACCTAGGACATTATGAGGCCACCAAATCAAGTGGCCCCACGGTGTAATAGAGTTGGGCAGAGACAGCAAAAGAAGTAAAGGTGGTGATTTTTCAGAGCCACTATATATCTAAAAAATCAGATAAAAATATCATATAATTATTATAAAGATTAAAATATTAAAATAAATAAGTAAAATTATATTAAAATATTAAATAAAAAATACGGATATTCATAAAATAAAAATAAAGAAATATCATTTGAAGTGGTTCAATAACTTAAAACTTAGTTGTAATTTTTTTTTTATTTTTTTTTTTTTGAAAAAAAAGCTTGAAATGAATAGATTCATGGAAACAAACATGGAGGAATATAACAAAAAATAATTTAAATTTATTTGTGCTATAAAAAATATTACAAACCTATTTTATTTATATAATTTTTATATTAATTTGTTGTTTTAATAATAAAAATATATATTTCTTACACGATTTATACTTACAATAATTAGTGTACAAAAAATGAAAAATAAAGAATAAGTACCGGAATACACAGTAAGCCAACTCTCTCCTGCGGTGATTTTCAACTCTGAAGGTCGTCGCAATTCGCAGTTCCTTCTCGGTGCTCCGAGCGCTGCAGTGCGCTACCCTTTTGTGCCGTCGTCTACCTTTACCTTTGAGTTGAACCTTCAGATCAAGTCAACATCTCAAAGGTTTATTTGAACGCGATAGGAAAGTTATATAATTAGCATCTGGAAACCCTAACCGAATATCAAATTGATCCGAATCAACTCTAGTCTCTTAGCAAAACAAAATGGACGCTGATTCATGGAGTGCATGTTTATCTGCTGTTTCCAAGCGCTATCAATCTTCCTTTCAATCTCGATCGGGTAAGCATGAACATTTTTTTTTTCTCATCACTTTCTTTTCCCCTTTTCAAATCATTGTCCCCCCCCCCCCTCTGATTTTTAGTGGTATAATCTGGTTGCTGAATGTTTGGATTTGTAGATTTGTTTATGGGGTTTGAGGATATTGACGGAGATGATGATGTAAGGGAGAACTTCCCATGCCCTTTTTGTTCGGAGTGTTTCGACATCGTTGGATTGTGTTGTCACATTGATGATGAGCATCCTGTAGAGGCCAAGAACGGGGTATCTCTCATCGTCTCTGTTTTATAAATATTTTCGTGTGTTTGTGTGTGTTCTAATTATTGTATCTGGGTGCTAGCGGAAATTTGAGTTATTGAAATTTTTGGTGCTAATATGGTTCCTAGTTGTTGGAGATTTTATATTGGCAAAGTCTTTTCTGTGCCCCCAAGATCGGTTAAAAGAAGTAACCAGTTGTTTTTGTTTGATTTGTTTTTATTATGTTGTTCTGTGCTGAATCTATTTTTTTGTGAAAGAAGTAGTTTTGTGATGATTTGAACTAATATCTGAATTTGATGATAAAATCAAGTTTATGGAGTAGGTCTTGACGACGGTTATATCAATGTCACTTCCATGTAATAAGAAATATAAAGTGGGTGGGTTGGGAAAATAATTGTTATATAATAACAATGTTGATGAGTGATCTATTAATTGGTTTTCCTTTTCATCGGGCGGTGAAATGGGGGCTGTGGAAGGTGATTAATTTGATTCCTCTTCCTTATGCATTGAAAACAAGAATCTGTAGCTAGAATTCTTAGTTGATGCAGGGATTAAACTTTTTCTGATTGTCATTATTGTGATTGTGAGCATCTATGTTGTTGAGTTCTCCATGGTTTCAATTGAGTTTTCCTAACAATTACTGTTTCTAATTTGTAGGTATGTCCAGTTTGTGCAATGAGGGTGGGGGTCGATATGGTTGCTCACATCACCCTGCAACATGGAAATATTTTTAAGATATCCTTTATTATACTTGGCATCCATTTTGTTTAAGATTTAATTTTAAGTTAATTGCTTGGCCGTGGCTCTATGTTGCATCAAAAAAACAAGCTGCATCTTGATGTGAGATGTGTAGTCCAATCTGAAATGATGGTTTTTGCATCACCACAAGTGTTCATGTGAGTTTTCTGTGAAGATTCCAACTCCAAGACCTTGCATCTTTTGCGTGGGTCACATTCACATAGTGTCTAAGAGTACTTTTTATGCACTTTTTTCCTTGTGAATACTAACATGAAGGTTCACTTTCATTATTGAAAAATAAATCTACAACTACTATTTTTTAAGTCATACAAAAGACAGTGTTCATGCACAACTAGGGCTTGAAAAGTCTGAATAATGAAGAATACATGTGACTTGGAGTTTGGAATTCCTTGACCAGAGGTTACATGCAGCGAAAGAGAAAATCCCGTAGAGGTGGTTCCCATTCGATGCTGTCTTTGTTGAGGAAGGAACTACGAGAAGGAAATCTGCAATCCCTTTTGGGGGGCTCTTCATTTCTAGTATCTTCGACGAATGCTGCACCTGATCCTTTGTTGTCATCATTTATATCGCCAATGGCTGATGATCTTGTGAATGCTCAACCTCAAGGCTCAGCTAACACGACCTTTGCTAAGAAAGGCATAGATGAGACAAAATTAGAAAGGTTAGTACATGCTGTCTCAATTGCCTGATTTACGATCACCAGCATCTATAATCTTTATGATCATATGATGATGAATACTAGCTGTATGAGATTGATTGAATTGAAAATTCCCAGCTCTAAACGGACATCGGATATGAATCACAGGAAATCTTTGAGCGTTTGTCTCTTGAACTCTGAACACTGTGCGCAAGTACTTTAGGAGGTGGATCAAGCTAGAGAAATGCTAAGTCCAAGGTCTTGGCTGATTGTTCCTCTATATAACATCATTGTGTGTGTGAAGCAACCATGCAATGCTTTCCCAGAATGCCTATAATTGTTGTCTGCTATAACTTGAAAACTGGGAAATTCAATGCATGAAAGTATACAAAAATGCAAGAAGTGTCTCCTGTAACAGCTTTATTGGTTGATGTGATTTTTATTTTACCAGGAGATCATATAACAGCATTATAGATGAGCTCATGTCCAGCAATTTGAGTAAAAATTGTAGGTCGATGCAATTTTTTGCTGATTAAATGCTACTTGTGTTGAGTACCTTAACTACTGAAGTGGAAAAAACAAAAAATTAACCGTAGTTGCAAATATTTGTTTTCGAGGCATTGATGTGGCATCATGTAGGAAGCATGATGCCTTCTGGGGTCTCTCTTGTCTCTTTTTTATCCCAAGTCAGAAGATTGGAGTGGAATTTGTCTCACTTACTGGGCCTCAAAAAGACTATTTGATGATGATATCTCAGATATCTGATTTAGTATTATTTTATTATATTTACTTTTATATTTTGTCATATCTTACATATTCATGAAATTCAATGATTTAGGTAATTTTTTGGATACTTTTGAAAAATTATATATATATTTTTCTATTGTTTTATTATTTTAGGTTGTTAATTAGAAAATTATATTTTTTTCCTAGTTAACTTAGGAATAGGCCGTCACTCTATATGGTGATCCTAATTATATTATTTTAGTAGTTGTAAATGAATACAATAATGAATATAGCTGTTCTCTAATTGTCTTTCTCTTTTCCATTGCATAACATAATGAATGAAATAAAAGATTGGGTTCCCCATAGTCACATTTTTCCATGATCAGTAGAGTATTACTGTTGCATGTAGATCAAAGATATCATTTAATGAAGATAAGACATTTGCATCTAGATATAGAATAGTTAATAGACGTAGTGGCTCTGAAATTACCAATCGCATTTTTCTACCATGAAATGAAGTATCTATATGAAAGCAAGCTTGGAAAACTATTCTTAAGAAAAAGTATTAATCGAAAATGAAACTGCAGTCAATATTCTCCTCGTTTAGACAGTATAAAAGCTTGGAAGAAAGAAATAGAGAATAGAGCTTTCAGTATTGACCTTCCCAGATGTCGATATTTATTGATACAGTGACAAAAATCCTAATATGTCTGTGTATCGGTGATATATCGACATATATACCTGATATTTGCCTTCTAGACTCCAATTCGGAAAGTAAATTTGTTTTTCTGATATGTCCAGTGCTTATATGTATCTGCCGATACAGAGGCATCCTATCCTTATGCATATCACTTCGATATGATTGATGTAGATATGACCATGATACTAATGCAAATATTTTCATCCACATCTCGACACATCCAAAATGTCATTTGTGAAATGCCACAAACACAATAAGCTGATGGGGTTCTGCTTAATAGTTCTCCTCTGATGAAAAGCGTTGATGCTGACTCTGTTTCTGGTGTTTTTGTTCCTTCTACCTCTCTTTTAAATAAGTCTTTCCGAGTCCTTCCACATCGATATGTGCTGTTGAAAAATAGAAATTAGGATTTACTGTATTTCAAGGATTTGGGGTTGTGGAGATCTTCATAAGAAATCTTTCTTCGCAGAAGCTTACTGTAAATCTGGTATTACTTCATGTGACAGGAATGTGCAGTCTTCGCCATTGTCAATCAAAGATCAGGAGGAGAGAGCTAGGAGATCGGAATTTGTCCATGAGCTTCTATTCTCCGCCATTTTCGATGAGGAGCTCTGATGATGCTTGGATTCTGGATTCAATCAAAGGTTCTAGGTTTAATCTGTTGAATCAAGAGTAGTGAATTTATATCTGGGAATAAATGTTGTATACCATGTTTGGGATGTAATTGTAGGCTAAAAACAGGGACGTTTTCAGATCTCTTCTTCCATATTGTCTACGCGGAGACGACAATGGTGGTGGTGGAAGAGTGAGAAGCATGGTTCAGTGATGATGCAAATTGGTTGAATTGGTGCATGGTATGAGTTTATTATTTATTTCGGTCAATTTTTTATTTGATTTACTGAAATATTTTAAAACATAGAAATAGTTTCTATTTATTTTCTATCACCCACTCAAAAATTTTGATGTTTTATTCATCCAATTAGAATTAAATTACATTTTCAGCATAAATGTGGTTCATCTACTAATATTTTTAATGTCCAAATTACTTATTTTTAAATATTTATAGATAATATTAGTTTTTATATCATCTCTTATGTAGTTTTTACTCTATTTTAGTATTTTTATTTTTATAATATTTATTATTTTACGTGTGCTCGCAGATAACAAATAACAAGCAGATTTTATGGGAGGAGGGGGAATACTAGTATTTTTAGTGCTTTTTAGAATTATCTTCCCATATTTTAATTTTATTCTTAATTTTTTATTATAAATTTTCTATGATTTTTTTTTCCGAATTTATTGTATTGTTGTATGGCATATTGAACTCTAAAATGAATATTTCTGTGAATTTTTTTAAATATTTGGAGCTCTTTTAGAATGACGTATATATTGCCATGTGTTGTGTTTTATGAATTTAGGTTGGCCTACGAATTAGAGAATCGTGAATCGAATTTTCATAATGGGTTGATCTAATATAGATTCGATCTTCATAGTCTCAAACCTAAACCTAAGCAATATAATTGAAACAAGAGGTTAAAGATAGTAAAAATTATTTTTATCGTATATTCTCCAACGTTCAAGTTAGATATCTTTTTAAGAAAATGAAAAAATATAATGAAAATGCGTAGATGTATGTAGTATTAGATTAAGCGTTTGGGGTCCCTTTGAATAAGAGCGGCGGCTTGGAGATGTACTCGGCTAAAAGGGCGATTTTGAGATATAAAAGGCAAGCTTCTTGCATAAAGGAGAGACCCTAGAAAGAGAATAAATCTCTTGGATGTCCTCTTGATATTGAAAGCTGGATTCCTTAGATGGAGGGTTAGCATTTTCTTCATTTTTCCATCTATGTTCTAAAGCCTCCTCTCATTGATGAGATTTAAGTGTTTCCTCAAAAAATTAGATGGAAGGTTTCCTAAAAGGAGTTGTGGTCAAGGCTTCCCTTCTCCTTTTCTGACCAATAGATTGCCTCAGTGTCCAAAAAGTGAATGGTTGTACTGTATAGTAATTATTTTGCAGAAATTTATCCAGCCAATTATGATAAATTGACATGATTTGTATGGCACACGGGCTCAATTTTTGAGCCAAAACCATTATGCCATTTGACTTTCCTTGGACTGAATCAATAAGGCCTGTTTGGGCCTTTCCTAGACTTTAAATTATATTGAATTTTATTAAATCTTTATTTTATTTGTAAATATTTTTTCTGGCCCGAATTAACCAAACCTATCACCATGTAAGTTTAATCTTGTCAATTTATGGCAGTTTTTTTGCATTAAATTTTGTGTCAAACAAAAATTGATAATATATTACTATTTTCTTGATAATGTTAAAAATTTAAAAAAATCATATTATAAAAATATAAATCCATAAAAAAAATATTTACATATATTTTTTATTTTTTAAACTTAAAATTTGGCTCATCAGATCCCCCATCTAAAGACCATGAGCAAGGGACACAATTTATTTTATTTCTCCTTTTTCTCATTTTTTTTTCCCTCTCTAAGGTTCTTTAAAGGGTTTTCTACCAAGCAACTAATAATGGCTATTTCAATGGTTCCAACCTAAGCACCACAGCCCATCGACTTCCGGGTCTCCCGATCAGATTTGTTTGTGTCACCACGCTCCTCCATTTCCTTCCACTTCTTCGGTTCCCCTCGACCGCCACCATCCCTCATCCCTGTGCCTCCACTTCCAAAGCGAAGAAAATTTCATCATGTCAACATCGACTGCTTTGATTATGGCAACACAATAATCCTTAACGTTGAGAGCATGTGATAAACTTTTAAAACAGTTGAGAGCTTGAGTACTCTTACAGCTCTTACAGCTCCCTCGACTAATACTTCGGCTCCTTGAAGAACTCGATCACCTGCTCCGATCCCCATCTTGCCCCTCCCTTCCCCGCCACATTTTCTCCCCTCTACCACAATAAGATCTCAGTCACCATCCGTTCCTCTATCCCTGTCTGAGTAATCGTCTCTGTCCCGGTAATTGTCACCATCACCGTCACCATGTCTCTCATCTTCCATGCTCCTGATCGTAGTCTCAGTCAGTCCCTGACAAGCAAAAAGGAGTAAATGACAGAAATAAATAAATTTCACTGAAACAGACGATGAATCGGCAGCATAGAAAACAGAAATGTAAAAGAACATATAACAAGGAGTGCAAAATTACAGGCAACATTACGAAGGTTCAAATGGCAATGCAACTATAAACATTATGCAAATGTGTGATCCATCATACTTCTCGCTGCACACTGTCAGTACAGAGAAACCTGGCAGGATCATCACAAATTATTCTCGGAAGCTGCTATAAACCCGCCAGGCCTTAAATGCCATGACTGGAAAATTTTCAATTAATAGATACGATCTCTCCGTGTGTGCCTTGTGTGAGGACGTGTCAGCGTAGATAGCCAACAGCTTCCATCACAATCCATCGTAAATTTGGCAAACCAGGTAAAAGGCTCGCTATCATTTACATGGAAGCAGGTAAATCTTCGTATGTCAAATACCTATGGAATAACTTTCTTTAAAAAATCGGAAAGAATCTTACATTCATAACATACCTGATGATAAAACTAGAATAGATCTATCCTGTCCTTACTTTTCTGTCAATCTCTAATCCCGTAACAAATTGGTGGACTGAATGACATTCTCAGCACAAGCTTATGATGACCAGAAGAATACTTCGGAAAATTCCATCAGAATTAAGGCACAGTCATCCGGACCTCATCGACTGTAAGCTCGTGTGACAGCTTGGGGATCATGTAATCTTGGTACTTGTGGAAATCAAGAAAGATGATCATTCAGAAGGCGGATAAATGTATTATGCTGATTAATAAGATTCATCAAAAGTCAGAGAAGTTGAAAAATGAATAATAATTCACAAAAAAGGTTCCATTGAGCCAAAAACATGAACGAAATCTATGAATGGTTATCAAATACTAATTGTTGTGTCCTAAGCTTCAGTGAAGTCTGTCACAAAATCTAAATTAATCGGAAATTGTAATGATGGCACATTCGTACTATGAATGGTTAGCAAATACTAGAAAATTAACCCAATGGCCTAAAACTGAGTCAGTTTAAGCAACAAGGACAATTCTAAGACATCAAAGAACTTGGTAATATTTTTTTATAATTTGAAATATGTACTATCATGAATTGCTCTTTTCAAGAATTAATAATTAAATTTTAAATTATGCAACTTTCAAAAATCCTTTTTTCACATGTTCAAATTAAAAATACTAAAAATCATGTCAGACAAGTAGATAACTAACATAATATGAGCATATATGAAAAAAATATTGAGTAAATTAATAATATGATTCCAAGATAGGTTGAAAACAGGTAACTCCTTAAAGTGCCCCACACTTATTTGGAAGAATGAGGAAAACATAGTTTCAACTTTCTCTGCCCCACGCTTAATAAGATTAAAATGCATCAAAGTTAACCCCTCCTTTCTTTGTAAACCATTCATAATAGCAAAGTCATGCAACAGTGAAATGTAATCAAAGTAGAGGTAGGTCATACTATACTAAAGTTAGCACACCATTTAGGCTCTATGTGAAGTTTGGCACAAGCGACACCTAATTTGGTGTAAACAGAGGGAAAAAAACAGAGGCCCAGAACTTTGAGTCTGGAAAGCTAAGGGAAGTTATTTTAATGGACAAATTAAGTCTACAGTGTGCGGAAATGTGTTTTGATATTCCTATCTTGAGATTTTGGAGTAAACTTTTGTATAGTTGATGGTTAATGCTTGAATTTTGAAGAATCTGTGGGCTAATCCCAGATTCTTGAAGGCATGGCTCTGGAAAGCATGCGTGAAATGAGGAAGAAGAAAGAATTTCAATTGAGAAATATTAATTAGATGTAATAGTTTTGTGTAAACATTGGTATCTGATGCTCAGAATGAATTTTGGTAGAAAAATGGCTGTGCTCAGTCCTTGAGCATTTTGAGTCTCGACTTTGCGTGTGATGGAAGGTGTACAGTAGATTTGAAAGAAAATATTATTTAGATATGTTAGTGAAGTCATTTAGTGGAAGTAAAAATATTTTAATTGGGATGTAAGCTATTCTAAGTTAATTTTCTTAAGTTCAAAGTGTTTGGAAATCATTTTTTATGGGTATGTTTTGGGTGACCGAATATGATATGTGGAGTATTACTCATGAGCTTATGAATTTCGTAAACAATATTGGTGTAAGTGTCAAGTGACAAACTTTAATCACTTAATTGGAGAAGAGATTCAATCTCACATAATTATGGATATTATTTGAGTATTATGATTTTGTTGTAAGCATAGTGAAAAATTAAAATCAATTGGGTTATTGACATTTTATGAAAATATCCTTTGGGATGAGTTTAAAAGCTATACATGATAAAGTAGATTTAGTCTTGATATAGGAAGAGAAATTAAACAACATTATGCTATATTCAGAAATTTATTAGTTACCGCTTATGTATATTTGATTATTGATTGATGCATTTTGTCCAGTTGTTGAAATCAATATGATCCAGTTGATATTTATATTTTCTAACTTTTTTATATGGTCTTTATGATTCTATTGATATTTTCATATTTTTTATTATTCTACATGAGTCATTGATATTACCAATTTGGTAAAATATGATAGAGAACTATACGTGAAGATAACTTGAAATTAATGGTGCATGGATCCTGAATATTCCATATTATAGTCTATTGTAGTATGATACTTCATTCTATATTTCATGGATAAAATAAATGAAGATGTGCGAAGATACTATTATATCTGGATGATATAAGCACCAAAATACCTTAATGTAGTCAACACTATCCGATACTAAAATCATTCTAATAGTCTCGAGGATATATATTACATGATTTTTTTTCTTGTGAAACCTATGTATATCATATTACGATGGAGATATCTCGGATAACTAGTCATTGATTGATTAGCCAGACCACAAACGTGTGGTGAGACGCTCTTGATATTGCCCAATGGAATGATGAAGAGTAATTTGAGTATGAAATAATTTACCCGACTAATGAGGATGAACATTCATTAACTTTAGGTTTACAATGGCAGGAAATATCATAGTTGTGGGTAATATGATCCTCGTAAATATTTATTGTCAAGTTTCCAATTATGGTATGAACATGTATAATGCAATTGACATCTTATATGTTGTATCTAATATATAGTGCTCATGAGTTATTATTGTACTATTATGAGTTCCTCAGATTTTGTTGACCTTTATTATCATTGTATTTTCTGATTATGGAATTCCTTGATGGCTATTTGACTCATTTGCCTATTTGTTTCCTTTTTTTTTTTTTCCAAATTAGCCTACAAGTGATTATGTCTTTTATGGAGTAGCTTGGATAAGAGACCCTTAACGGACTTTTCTTTATCATTGATAGTTATGTAAGCTTTTGTAGCTTTATTTGTAATAATCTTATATAGTATTTCATATATAAAAACTGTATTTAATAGATAATAGAGAAGAATATTGATAAGATTAATACAACTTTTAGATTATATGACTGTTGTCGCAGGTATGTAGGTTTAGTGGATTTCGGCATCATAATTTGGACATTTTATGGTTGTTTAGTGTGGGTCGTGACAAGGGATGGTAAGACCAAGTGGCTGAGGAGATCTTAAAACTGTTATGAGTGTTGTGAATTATTTATATATAACACTTATTAGACATGACTTTTGTAAAATTGAAAAGTATTATTTGTGATATCATGTGAGTTATATATTATTGTGGATTAAAAAATGTAGCGTTGCGATTCGGATTATCAAGGTTGCATGATTTGGATTATAGGACCAGGTGGGTCATTACATGATCCGGGTTGCCACAGATATATAAAAACAAGCAATATAACTAATTTTTGAGTTGTAAATATTGAGATGAAAACACATTTTATCGATACAGTTGTCCAATGCAGGTGTCTAGAACCCTTAATCTTGATGCAACACTAATGAATACCATTTCATGATTTTAATTGTCATTTGCAAGCAGCTGATATCTAGCTGAAGCATGCTCATCATTGCACTCAGATAAATGCAAACTACAGAACATGCAAAGAACCTAGGCCAACAAAAATGCTCTCAAGATATGCCTATCATAATGATAAAGGAGAATAGGTATCCAATATGCAGTATCATAGGTCACAAAATGAAATCGAAAGCAAGTAGAAAAAGTAAAAGTATACCATATATTGACACAACTAAGGATCTCCAAAGAACAAAGTGAATAGCCAAATTTTCCACAGCTACATCATAGAGGAAACACCTATGTGATGCTGGAATAATAGCACAGTACTATAGATAATAAAGCAAAACACCAAGCACAGGGGGAAGGATATCAAAAATCTCTCATTGACACATGTTCTTCCTGGTTGTGCAAAGAACAGAAGCAGATATATATATATTTTTTCTTTTTCAGAGGGGCATGAAAGTTCCCTGATCATCAATTTCATAGCAGTTTCACCTTGACAGATAATGCCACAAGGCCAAAATGCCCTATACATATGTACATACCATATGGTTGGACCCTGTAACACTAACCATAATATGCCAGGCACTAAAAGTTTGATTCAGAAATTACCAACTTTTAGATTCAGAATTTGTCACCTTCTCCGGATCAGAAAGGAATAGTCTTTTGGTCCAAAGTTCATCAAAGAAAGCATCGGTATAAGTCAACTGGAACTTTATTAACAATCAACCATATATCTGAAAAATCAATACAACAAATGCGTATGGAAGTAAATTCCCATCGGAAGAGAACTAAAACCCATCCAGCAATTTCAGCCTCAATTTTCTTTATACAACGGATCTAGGTACAAGTATAGATCAGTATCTGCTCCAGTAAGCCGTGAATAAAAAGCTCCAAGTACCCGTGCATACCTGCAATAACCCCCAAAAAAAAAAAAAAAACCTACATACACCATTCCCATACTGAATATGTAAACAGGGGGGGGTAGAAGAGGGGGCGACACTCTTCGTTTGATTTCAACAATTTAAGCACCAGCAAACTAAATGTCTATACCAGTCTGAATCATTCTTCCAGTCTATCAGACGCAAAAAAAAGTTGTAATAGATTATACCCTTTCCATCAACTATATAACAATTAACACATTTTCGACTATTGCCAATAAAAATCAAGAAATAACCAACAAAACGGCTTTAGTATCTTGGACAGAGCAAATGGTAAAGGAAAACGGAGAAAACCTAAGCAAGAGAGAGAGACGGTGAGCCTGTCTTACCTGCAGTCTTCATTTCTTTTATGAGCTCAACGACGATAACCTTCTCAGGCTGAATCTGGAGCATATTCAAGACAAGGAACATGATCTAGTTTGTTATCTCCGCCCTGAATGCCTCCGACGTGGTCTATCTCCATGGCCATGTCTACGAGAGTCTCGGTGGTGAGACCTAAGCACTCTTTTCCAATAGCTATTCTGGTACATCTTCGAACTCCATCTTCTCCAACAGTTTCAGTGGCTTCGCCCCCCTTATGCTCCTCGCTGCCCGCTCGGTATGGTTCACCATAGTTGCCCAGTCTCTCTCTAAAACCCTAATCGGAACTCAACGTTCAGCCTCGTTCGTCCCGTTTCGGAGGTTCATTTTCCCAACCCTACCTGTTGGTCATGGCTGCTTATTAAATGTGTTAAATGGGTAGTATGGCCTGTGGGATGGTACAGTTTAGCCCATCACAGGCCATGTTAAACATGATCAGTAAAAAAATATTATTAAATCATATATTTTATAATCTTAACAATTTAATTCGTATCAGATTATATATATTTGGCCTGCAGTGGCCCCCTTTTTAATAAAAAATTAATCAAATAAAACATTTATCAATACTTTTAACTCCTCTTTTGCCACACACATCTCTCTGCTATCTTTGTTCTTTATTTTTTAACTATATCCCTCTTTATAACAAACAATAGAGTAATACTTACGAATAAAATTATATTATTTTTATTAATTTTTATATAATTTATATATTATTATTATTATTTTATAATTTAATTATTAATTATAAATATAATTTTTTTAATTTTAATAATAAAATAATATAAAAAATTGTTTTAACATTCTTATACTAGTTATACCATATACATATATTAATAATAGTTTAAAAATATTAGAATCATAATTTATTTTAAATATTTCTATTATTATTCATTCTAATTCTGACTGTCCCATATAAAACGTTCTAATAGTATATATTAACTTTTTAAACTTAATTTATTTAATAATTAAGAATAAAACATTAATAAATATATATATAATATTATACTTATAAAATTTTTAATTATATTAAATACTTAAAACAACACATAAAAAAATGACAGACATCAATTATCATCAATTTACATTGAATTAATATTTTCAGGCTGTCAAGAGTCAAGCATTTTTTTTAATACAATTAGAACTTAAATTAAAAATTACTGATAAAAATATAATTCCCTCAAAAATATTTTACTTATAACAGTATTTTATAAATTTAAAAGATATATATAAAAATACTTACAGCCAAATATATAAAAATATTTCAATATACTATTAAAGATATATCTATTCTGTCTTTTTTATAATTTGAATATGTATTAATTGTATAATTAATATAGATAAAATTTAATAATTTTTTAACTCATGATGTATGATTATCATGCAAGAATTTATATTATATTTATATTAACGTATATTAGATTCTTAAAAATTAAGAATTATAAAAAAAAATTATTGATTTTAAAATTTTTTACCACCCACTTACGTACTACTTTTATAATTTTAAAATAAATAATATTATTATAAATAAATAAAAAATATTTAAAAAGATTTATCAATTAATTTTAACAATACTTCAAATAATAATTATATTATTTTTTATTTAAATTATAATTTTCTTTAAATTTGAATTATGAATTATTCTATACAAAATATGTATGTCATATTATTAATATTTTTATCAATTATGTTTCATAATTTTTTGATATATGAAGAAAATAAACAATATTATATTTATAAGAATATTTTTTTTTGCAAAAATAATAGTTCATGACGTTATATCGGCAAATAAACTCAAATACAATAAGACAAAAAATTGATTACTTAATACAATGAAATTCGATGTATCAAATGTTAAAAAATGTGTATCTTTTTTATTCTATTTTAATCACCTTTCATAATGAATATATCCTATTAATTGAGCCAATTAAGGATACATATTGAAAAATGATCAAGATGATTAAATTTAAGTTGTGAAAATTTGAATTTGAATCAGAATGTCGAGAATGTCGAGTTATGAAGGTTTGGGTTTGAATTAGAAAGATGATCACCTGATCATGATGAGTCGCACAGGCGACATAATGTATAGTTTGATATAGCGGTTAAATTAAAATTTTATTGGGTGTCTACATATATGTGGAGATTTTTTTGGGTTTTGTGATTTTGAAAAAGAAGTACCGACCTCGGATGGTACCAATATGAAATCTCACAAAGTAGATAGAGATTTTGATCGGCAGAAAGGTAAGTGATAAAGTTAGTCGGTTTGAAATCTCGCGAAGTAGAAGGAGATTTTTGGCCGACAGGAAGGTAAGCGGTGGAAGTGGAAATGAATGGAGGCTTTGTGCAAGGATGGCACATATAAAGCGAGAAGTGATCGTTGTATTTTATTGAAGAAATAAAGATTTTTCAAAATTGAAAGTTATAAATAAAGATGAAGAAGTTCAAATCAAGTCAATTCGTTTCTCTTCATAAGAGAAGTTGTGGAGTTTTTGATAGACAACTTCTACCAGAAGATAGGACAATGATGTGCACGTTTGATTTTGTTGGCAGTGAAGATGTTAATCGTGTAGAGATTTGAAACTACTGCTAGAATGAAAGGAAGACTCAAGGATTGGCCATTTCCACTTATCACTGTGATCGGGTGGATAATCGTCTCCGCAATCTCCCATTATTGAAGAATCGATAGACGAAGAGCTCGAGAATTCAGCCTCTGAATCTGAAGAATCTAAAAAATATTGAAGAATTTGAAAGATTTGTTACAGCATAATAGTAACAGAGGACTTCAAGATTCAATTTAAAAGCAGTTGGTGTCATTCTGACGCTAAACTTATGGCGATGAGTTGGATCATGCTTTGTTGATAAAGTAGGAATAGTTTTGGGAGAAGCGCTTCCAAAAGAAATCAAAGCATTGGAGTCAGAGCTCAAATGATGTATTTCTTTATCCTCCAAATGACAAGTTAAAGGAAAGTCAAATGAAACAATATTTTCCTCCTCGAAATTCGAGTTTACAAGGTTAGCATGCAAGTTTAGTGGGAAGATATACACGAGACAAGTTTGCTTCGGTAGAAATGAAGTTTGCTTCAAATTGCGGCCAGATATGCCATTTGTCAAGAGATTATTAGAATTCCAGACGTCCAGATTCTAGGCGTCCAGATAAGAGTCAAACGGTTCCAACAGAGCATTTTGCATATACAGTCTATGAAGTTAGAGTCGGATCCTCTGTCGTGCAAGATTGTTTCGTTAAGATCGTTCAATTATGTATTTCGGGATATGAGTCCTCAGAGTTCCAAGGAAGAATTAGTAAAAAGGCTTAAAGGTTAAGCGTAACAAGCAAGTCATCTGTTGAGAGATGAGTGTTGTGCTTATTTGGCATATATGGTTATATTTGAGAGCTACTTCGTGACTATTGAAGACATTTTGGTCATCTGCGGTTCGAATGTATTTTTTTGAGGATTGGTCTGGATTATCTACAGATTGGGAGATTGAATCTGCTATCGATATTGTGCTTGGATTGCCACTTATTTCGAAGGCTCTGTATGGGTAGTCTTGTCTGAACTGAAGAATTTGAGACAGTAATTGCAGAATCCGTTGAGAATGTTTTGTTTGGCCAAGTGTTTTGGTATAGAATGTTTCAATATTCTCTAGTGAATAAAGTTGGATCGATAGATTTATATTTGGATTATTTGAGAATTGGATATATATAAGCTCTTGAGGATCGAGTATTTGTTGGATCCATTTGAAGAAAATTGGGTTTTCTCTAAGATCGAACTATACTCGAAGTATCCTTAATTGTAAATTAAGTGTGAGAATATGTATAAAATAGCTTTCAGGTCAATGTGTGGCCATTGTGAAATTTTGATTGTGCTTTTGGGTTGACAAATCTTTTGGCGTCTTTTATTAATATTATCGATTGGAATTTTTTATTATGCTTGGGTTAGTTATGATGACCTTATTAATTATGTTCTAAATTATTTAAAGAATTTTGAGGAATATAAATTATGGTTAGAGAAGGCATTATTTTGGAGTTGTATATTTGTTAATATGATATTTGATAATTCAAAGAAGATGGAAGCAGTGGAGAATTTGAAAAGACCGGCTAAGGTCTCGAGAGTGTGATGTTTCTTGGATCTGGTTGGTTATGATGAAAGTTTTGTTGAATATTTTTTGAGGATTGCAGTGTCGTTGGTGCTTTTGGAATAGAGGCAATCGGTAATTAATTAAAGTGATACTTGTAAGAAAAGTTTCGGTAATTGAAGAATAGAGTGTCACGACGTTAGTTTTGTCGATCCCTGATGGATCAGAAGGATTAGTAGTACTCAGTGATACTTCTATAAAAGATTTAAATATATTTAAATTTTGTGTATCGGGTACCTTATCTAAGACAAGTTTGGGATGTAGCGCAATCTGAAGGATTTTGCATGAAGATGTTATGCCGAGGATGCCAATAGAAAGATTTGGGCCAAAGGAATTTCCTCTTTTACTTGTCAGATTGGATTCTAAACCATTCAATAATCTAGCGATGCTCCTATATGCCATCAATACATATTACTTTTATGAACATTAGAGATGAAGTCCGTTTTTGGATGAGTCATCATGAAGTTGGACGTGATTAAGCCAGTACCTCGAGCCTACGAGGTAAAGTGCATTTCATTGCACGTTTGAGATGAGGCATATTTTTAAGAATTCTCTCATTTGAGTTTCGGCTGATTGAATAAAAGTTCGGGAGCAAATGAGGTCATCAACAACTATGATTGAGCTGGAGTTGTCCAAATTCGATGAGAACGTCCAAGACTCACCACCTAATGGAGTGGAGAGAGTTGATGATACGGTTTGATCCAAGAAAGAATTAGTGGCAAGATTTTCATGTCATCCGTTGAGTTTGTTATATGGCTAAAGGAAGAATTTGGGAGCTATTCCGTGAAGACATTTTGGTCATCTTCAATGTGTTTTTTTTGAGATTTTATTATCTAAGTCGAATGATCTCAAATGGCAAAAGGCTCATTTGATAGTCATTTGGATAAGATAAGAAGGTTTTGTTTAGCTAATTTTGGTATAGATTTTCAATATTCTCTAATAAATAAAGTTGAATCGATTCATTATTTTGGATTTGAGAATTGATATGATAAATGATGATGATTTGCCATTTAAAGAAAATTGGCTAAGATCGAACTATACTCTATTAATTGTGAATTAAGTATGAGAATATGTATCATTCCAATGTGTGGCTATTGTGAAATTTTGATTGTGCTTTTGGGTTGACAAATCTTTTGGCGTCTTTTATGAATATTATTGATTGGAATTTTTTATCGTATTTGGGTTAGTTATGACGACCTTATTAATGATGTTCTAAATTATTTGAAGAATTTTGAGGAATGTAAATTATGGTTAGAGAATGCATCATTTTGGAGTCGTATATTTGTTAATATGATATTTCATAATTCGAAGAAGATGGAAGCAGTGGCGAATTTGAAAAGATCGGCGAAGGTCTCAAGAGTGTGAAGCTTCTTGGATCTTGTTGTTATGATGAAAGTTTTGTTGAATATTTTTCAAGGATATCAAATATAGGCAATTTGAATTAATTTGATACTTGTTTTGAAAAGTTGATTTGAAAAATAGAGTTCAAGAAGAGGATTAGTAGTACTTGCAGTGATGTTTAAATATATTTAAATTTTGTGTAATCTAAGACAAGTTTGGGATGCTTTTGAAGATGTTAAATAGAAGATTCGGGCCAAAGGAATTTGTTTTGAAGTTGCTCAAGCGGAATAAAAATTTAAAACCAAATATAACCATTCAATAATAAGATATTTTAATTCTTTCGAGATTCCATCATCCATACAGAGAAGATATAAACTCAACAAAAGAAAATACATAAGTCTCAATAATTATCATCCGACATATCGCCTTTTCTCAATTAATAAATGGATACGATATGTAATTAACGCAAATGATCATTCATCTACCAAGGTCTCAACATACTAAACCTACTATATCCGAGACAGATTAATCAAATGAGTGATATTTTAGGTTAAAAACAATAAGTTGAATCCGTTTTAATTTTGAGATACTCACGAATGGATTCTACTAAATCCGAGTATTACAAGATCCACACAAGAGGAAATCATGTAACATATTTTTTCCGCCATCGAACCTTTATTCCCCGATTTTGAGGGAATCCATGGTCCACAGACTCGACACATTAGAAAACGAGCATGCTCATCATCATGCTAAGAAACCCAAAGATCTCCCGCCATGACCTCGATTTTGGAAGAATAACATACTCAATCCACCAGATATATTGGATTATTGAGGTAAAGATTCAAGAGGCGTAAACTTCGAGGCCAAAATTTTATAAATATCACGCAATCAAATCCAACACAAAGGATAATGTATTATTTCTATCTTTCCATTTTTATTCTACGCCACGAACATAATTTTTAATATCCACAACAATTTTGAAACATTCATTAACATATTCCTTCAAAAAATTAAATATATATACACAATTTCTACTTAAATCAAATCAAGCCCACGGCCCACTTATTCTTCACTTTACCTACACTCAATTGGGCCACTAAACACACACAACACACCATTTGGGCCCAAAAGTTGACAAAAATACTCAAACATACCCAATAATATCACAGCCCAAACCTACAACCCACTGTTGGGCCCATGGCCCAGCACACCAACACACACACTCAATGGCCCAACTCACCTAAACACCCACATAATAATCACTCAAACACACACACTCACACACACACACACACTAAGCCCAACTCAACCCGGCAGCCCATCACGCACACACAGCCTCACGCAGCAGCTTCCTAAATACGCACACACACACGGCTCACACAGAGCACACCCACGCACAGAAACACGCACACAGAACACAACACACACTGCTTCAGACGCACACAATATAACACACGGCTTCACCCAGCCGTTCACACCCACCAAAGCAGCCCAACAACAATTTAACCCCAGACTTACAATTTCTTCATTCACAGCTTTTTGGCTAGAAACAGAGCACAGAGAAATCGGGAAATTAGTGAGCAAGAGAGGGAATATTAGGATGATTTCACTTGAAATTTCGAGAGGAACGACAGTAGAGGAAAATCACTTGCAATTAGAGAGGAAATGACAGTAAAGGGATCACTTGCAAATTAGAGGAGAAATGACAGCAACGGAATTCACTTGCGAATTGAAGAGAAATGACAGAGAAGGTCACTTGCCTGATTTTTTTCAGATTTAGAACGCGGCTTGAGTTCGGCTTCGACTTCGGCTTCAATTTTGGGGAAACGGCTTCAGATTCTTGGAACTCGGCTTCGACGGCTTCCAAACTCACGAACCGGCAACGACGACGGCAACCACCACGAACGGCAACGGCGATGGAAGACGACGCCTTTTGTGATGAACCACGCCCCTTTTTCTTTCCACTCACTACGCGATTTGCTTCCTTCACACTCGGCCGCACACACCTGAGCCCAAGCACCATTTTAACAAAGGTTTTGGGCAACCGTTGCGAGAGAGAGAGAGAGAGAGAGAGAGAAGACGGCGAACGGAGTAGACGAGAGGAAAACGGGGAAGTGGGGAAATGGGAGAGGAATGGCAGAGGGATTTTCGGGAAGAAGGTGGGGTGACGTTTCTTGGGTTTGTTTTTATTTTTATTTTATTATTATTATTATTATTATTATTATTATTAAACGTTTATATAAATATATATATATATTTATTTAAATTTATTATTATTTATATCACAATAAGTATTTATATATTTTTATTTCGTAATAAGTTTAATTTTACCCGATTAAATCTTTTAATTTCATTCATAAAAATATCCGGGTATTACAGAATTTCCTCTTTTTACTGTCAGGATTGGATTCTAAGCGATGCTCCTATATGCGAGAACAGCTTTTATGAACATTAGAGATGAAGTCCGTTTTTGGATGAGCCATCATGAAGTTGGGCGCGATTAAGCCAGTACCTCGAGCCTATGAGGTAAAGTGCATTTCACTGCACGTTTGAGATGAGGCATATTTTTAAGAATTCTCTCATTTGAGTTTCGGCTGATTGAATAGAAGTTCGAGAGCAAATGAGGTCATCAACAACTATGATTGAGCTGGAGTTGTCCAAATTCGATGGGAACGTCGAAGACTCACCACCTAATGGAGTGGAGAGGGTTGATGACAGTTTGATCATGAGTCATGGCAAGATGTATCTTGTGCCTAAAGGAAGAAGCGAGAAGACACCTCTGAGATTTTATTTCGGGTCTGCCTCAAATAGCAAAAGACTTGATAGTCATTTGGATAAGATTGGGTTAGCTAATGATGATTAGCCTGATAAAGACAGTTCATTATTTATCGAGATTTGAGGTAAATGATGATGAGCTAATGAAGTTCGCCTGCTTGTCTATCAGGATATCATTCCCGAGATTGACCGTTAGCATATTATCGAGATATGGAGATTGCAAGGTATTCCTATTTCGAGGCTTTTGATTTGAGTTGAGGCTGATAGTTGATCAGAGTAGTACAGCAAAAATGTATAGACTCATGGCTATCAATCATAAGATTTGATTTGAGGTTAAAGTAGGAGATTAGTTTTGCAAATTGATTGGAAGTTCGAGAAGAGTGGTCAGATGTTTCTGGAAGCATCTTGAATAGAAGAATTCTGAGTTTTGAAGTCGAATAGTAATCTAAAGTGGAGGTTCATTAAGATATTCGAAGATTTCAGCAGATTAGAGAAGTGGCCTTCAGATTGGTCTTATTTCTGAATTTAATGAATGGATACAATATGTTTTATATAAATGATCATTCGCATGTGATTGGGTTAAAGTCGTTTTGATCAATGAGTGATATTTTAGGTTAAAGTTGTGGTTCTAATTTTGAGATAGGATGGATCTGGTACAGAGGAATAAGATATTTTCATCGACCTTTATATTTTCGATGAATCTTCTAGTTGAAAAACTACTAAGAGATCTCGATGACGATTTCGGAAGAATATCCTCATTGTTGGATTATTGAGGTAAAGATCATGAGGTGTAAACTTCGAGGCCAAAATTTTTATAAATAGGGGAGAATATAATATCATAGATTTTTATTCAGATTAATTTAATATTAATTGTGATCTTGGATAATTTGAACGTGGTAAAAAATTAATTTAACATTATAAAATTTGGAAAGATACTAGGATCAGTTGTGCTGGAGCTCGAGGTGCACCGTATTGTCGCTCAGGTATAGATTTGAAATTTGGATTAAAAGAAACAGAAAAGTAAAATAATAATAATAATAATAATATAAACGAAAAAAAAAGAAAATAAAACACAAGCATATAAGGGAGAAGGAAAATCGAGGAGAGAGAAAAATAGGGTTTGCGTGAGAAGAGAGAGAGAGAAGTCGCGCAAGGGAGATTGGCGGCCGGCGATGGCGATGGCAAAGTGTGGCAAGGACGGCGCGATATGGGTGGTTGTCGGCAACTAGAAGTTTGGCCGGTGGAGGTGTCGATGAAGAGAAGCCATTGAAGAGGACGACGGCAAGTGTCAGCAACAGCATTGAACGGCGGCGCACGATGGGGATGCCACAATGATGGTTGGCAGTGGCCGGTGGTGATCCGCCGGTGACCGGCGAAGCCGTGGGTGAGCAGCACGGAAGCCACGTAGAGGAGAGAGAGGGGCTAGGTCGCGGGTCACGCACAGCAGGAGGGAGAAAGGGTGTCGTTCAGGCACTTCGGAGTATCATTTCTTCAAATTTATAAAATGTAAGGTCAAGACAAGTATCTGTAAATTTCCTCTTTAGTCTGATTTAGTATCTAAAATATTTTAGATATTGTATGAAATTTTTACTAACATGTATGTATTTTTATACACCTAAATTATTTATTCTTGACATGTATATGTAATTCATTGGATGTTTTGGGGGTTGTTAGATTGTGTTTTATGATTTTATAAGGTTTAACATTTTTCTAAAAGCCCAAATAATTTAGTGGACACTGTATATTTTATATCAATATACTTGGATGAAAATGAATATGAAACCTTACATTGGTCGTGTAGCCACATGCACGTGCCGGGTCGTGGCCATTATATTCGGATTTGGATTATTGAAAATTCTAACCAACTCCCGAAGGAAAGATATTTATTATTTGAAAATTTCTTTTCGCCGGTAGAAAAGGTTTAGAGTAGTGAATTTTTTCATTTGGATAATTTGATTTGACCTTAGAATGTATTCGAACGTCTAAATATATTTGATAAATTTAAGGATTACACTCAAAGTCGCAGATGGTAAATAATAGTGAGCAACCTTACCCATGGATATAAAATACATTTGTGACTATACGGGCTGGCCTAATTTGTATTTGATTTTGTCTAATGTTATCGGAATTATGTGTAACCCTTCCTCAAACTAGTCTTTAAATAATCGAAATTCACATTTGATGCATGATTTGTATCTCTACATTTATTTGTATTGGATTTTGATTTTGATTTAGATTTAAAATTTGTCAATTTTGCCTTCAGTTAAACATTAGTATGTCTCGTACAAATAATTTTAAACTATATGTTTTGATCCGGACTTTTGAACTATTTGCTGCGACACTGCTTTGGCTTTTGCGCACGTTATTGTATCATCCGACTATCGGATTCTTCCCCAAATCACAAGTTGATTGTGCCTTAAACTTAAACTCGAACTTGGACTCAGATTAGATTTTGGAATTGGCTAATTGCCTATTGGAATTAGACCGGATTAATTCTGTTTTATATATATATATCGTCCCGATGAGGACTATTTTATAATTTAGATAAATATTTTAGATTTAAATATTTGATTTATATATGAGACTACCATTAGATTTTTAATTTTGAATCTTGAATTTTTATTGAATTTGTTATATCACCAATTTTGATTTATCTTATCATTTGAATAGATTTTTATCCATTTAATATTTTCTCTAATTTATTGGACTCTTTTTCTTAAAAATATAATACTTGTTGAGTATTTAGGATCACTTTTTCTATTTTATCATTTCAGATTGAAGATTCGAATACGTTGTCGAAATATGAATGTGATCTGTCAGCCATTCGTCCGATTTAGTGAGTTTGAGTTTTAATATGGCTTAAATTGATATTTGATTTATCATGATATATTTTAAAAATAGTTAAAATTGTTACCTTCCTTATGGAGATTATAGAGTATGTCGTATTTATTTTATTTTAGACGGTTTTCCGATGAGGTCTTGTGTGAATTTTAATTTATCGGATCCTATTTATTTAGTTTGTTACACTCAAATTTTGAGATTTAATATTATTTGTTTAAAATTACTTAAAATTTTAGATTTTAGAAATTATAATTAATTATTTAAATTAATTTACTTAGTCCGAATTCGTGACAAGAAGATAGGAGAAGGAGAGAAGTGGTCGGTGATGGCAACGTGCGGCGACGATGACACAGTACCAATCATTGCCGGCGGCTCATGGGTGGCGAAGTGGTGGTCGGCGTTGGCTGTGGCTGACGACGCTCGGTGATGAGATCATCGCAGATGTCGGTAGCAACCATTAGAGGCATTGGCGGCGTCGTATGGTGGAGATTGTGGACCAGTGGTCGGCGGCCGCCATGGGAGGAGCGACAATGACGCTCGGCACCAAGCTCGCGCAGGAGAGAGAGAGAGACCACACAGGTGGAGAGAGATCGCGCTGACAGTGAGAGAGAGGCGACCGAGCAGCGTCGGCACCGGTGAGGTGGCGCCAGGAAGGCCAACGATGGCCATGCACGGCAACAGCAGGTCAGTGCGACGGTGTGGAGCAATGCTAGCAGGTCAGTGTGGCAGGTGGAGAGAGAGACGCAGCATGTGGCAGGAGGGAGAAAGGGTGCCGTTCAGGCATTTTGGGGTATCCTTTTTTTCAAATTTGTAAAGTATAAATATCAGATAAGTATCTGTAAACCCTTTCTTTGGTCTGATTTAATATCTAATATTTTTTTGGATATTATTTAGAATTTTTACTAATATACATTTAATTTTTATCTGCCCGATTTATTTAATCTAGACATACATGTATGACTCATTGGCTAATTTGGATGTTTCTGGATTGGGTTTTATAACTTTAGAAGGTTTACTATTTTTTAAAAACCTGAAAAATTTATTGGATACCATATATTTTTATATCGGTATATTTGTATAAAAATGTGCACGAAATTTGTATATGCCGTGCATTTTTATATGCACGTGTCTGGTTGTGGTCACTACATTTAGATTTGGATATTAGATTTTCTAGCCAACTTCCGACGAGGAGATATTTTGTTATTTAGAAATCACTTTTCGCCAATAGGAAAAATTTGGAATAGTGATCCTACCCATTTAGATATTTTAATTCGACATTAGAATATATATTCGGACGTCCTAATATATCTGATAAATTTGATAATTACACCAAAAGTCACGGGTGACAAATAATAATGAGCGATCTTATCTATAGGTATAGAGTATATAGGTAACCATGTATGTTAGCCAAATTTACATTTGATTTTACTTAAGGTTAATAGGATTATATATAACCCTTCTTCAAACTAACTTTTAAATAATTGAAACTCAAATTGGATGTATATCTTATATTTTTTTGTATTGATTTAAATTGAATCTTGATTGGGATTTAGACTTTTGGATTTGAGATTTGTTGATTTTGTCCATAGTTGAGCCTTGATATACCTCGTACAAACGATTTTAATTATATATTTTAATCCGAACATTTAGAATATATGTCGCGATACTGTTTTGACTTCTGCGCACGCTATTAGAATATCCGACTATCGGATTATGCCCCAAATCACAAGCTAATCGGGTCTTGAATTTGAACTCGGTTTGAATTTGAATCAACTATTTACTTATTCGAATCGGTCAGAATCATTTCTATTTTGTTTATATATATATATATCTCATTATAATCTGTTTTCTGATTTTTATATTTGTTTTGGATTTAAAAATTTTAATTTGAGTACAAGACTACTATTAGATTTTAGATTTTAAATTTCTATTAGATTCATTTTATTGATAATTTAAATTTATTCTATTATTGAATTGATTTTATCTATTTAATTTTTCTCTAATTTATTGAATTTTTTTATTTAAATAAAATACTTGCTGAGTATTAGTATCACTTTTTCTATTTTATTCCTTTAGAATAGATGATTCGGACGCATCACAGGAGTATAATTGTAATTTAAGTTGGTATTTAATATAATCGGATTATGAAATTGGTCAAATATAGGCCAATGGATATATTTTGAAAACAATTTGGATGTTATGTTATGTCTAATTATGATTTTGATTGGATTGTTACCTCCCTTACGATGATTGTAGAGTAAGTCATATTTATTTGATTCGGACGGTTGTCTGATGAGATCATGTATTGATTTTTAATTTGTCGAGTCCTGTATATTTGATTTGTTATACCCGAATTTTAAAATTTTGTATTATTTATTTAATTTATTTAGAATTTTAGATTTTAAAAATTATGATTAATTATTTAAATTAACATATTTGGAGTTCATGACCGAAATAGCGGGCATTACTGATAGGAATAGAGATTCTGCTTTGCGTATGGGCAAAATAGATCCCAACTTTTCCTGTTTTAGCAATCGGATTTTTTGCTCAATCAGATTCGACTGTGTAAATTAATTATAATTTATTTTTTTATAATGTGAATGAATTTGAACGGTCAAATTTGATTGATGGCGAAATCCGACTGTTTGAGTGCACAAAAGAAGGTCCTGCTTCACTCGTACATAAAGCAGGATTCCCAAGAGCCATCACTGACACGATGGGGCTTGAAAAAATAGGCCATAATGACATTGAACGATCCATTTGCTTGTCCTTGCCAACTTAAATCCACTACGGTCCATTTAATTATGGACAAAGCTCATTTGTCCACGGTCACCGGTTCAACCAAATTATGTATTTTATAAATATAATTTTTTTTAGATAAACAATAAAAATAAAATTTTTATTATTTGTTTCCCTATTTGTACGTTGTTGCCACTCTTTTTCAAAAAAGAAGTCAACAAAAGAATTATCTCAATATACCATATTTATGTTAAAAAATTTATGTAAATATTGTTTATTTAAAATATTTTTAATAACAATTATTTATCTCAATATTATTTTTTAAAATATTTTTAGATATTTTTATATAAATATAATTATAATATTTAAAAATAAAATATCCATAAATTGATCCAATGAACAGTTCATTGATGTAAATTAATTCTTATCATATAATGAGTTTTTAGTTGACAATTTAAAGACATAATAATTTTCTATTTAATTAATTTGTTTGAGATTTTTTTTTTTGGTTATCATACTTTATGTGTCTTATAATATATAGATGTGAATGATAATAATTTATATTTAAATATGTAATTTTAGTATATTATTTTTTCAATTTTTGATCATCTACAAACTTTTCACAATTTTAATGAAAATGAATATACAAATAAGTATATAAATATTATCTAATTATCATGAGTAGCACAATGGAAATATTATCCAAGGATTATGTTATAATCCTCTCAAATAATTGACTTTCTTATTTTTTTAAACTGAGTGACATTATTTTTAAAATAATAAAAAATAGTAATTAAAAGAATAAGAAATTCCATAACAAAATCAATGATAAGGTTAGAGTCCTTGCAGCTTCAGCCCCTTGTCCTCTCTGCTCAAGATAGATTGCAATTCAAGTTCACAGATACAGTTAATTCCACGGGTAAAAACCAAAGGGAGAAAATAATATAAATTTTTAATTCAAAATTTTTAATTATATTTGAAGGGTAGGCCCATAGCAGGCGACCAGCGCGCTCCCTCAAGATGGTCAACATTTTTATTGACCGAAAGCACTGTAATAACAGGCCGCAAAAAGATAAAAAAAACTAATATTGGCCAGGTCTAGTTTGACGAAAGTTTCCGTACTGGACGATATAATGCATCCTTTTCCCTAATTTTACCCTTCTTTGAAGCAAATCTCCTCTAAAAGGAGGTATCAATGCATTTTAGCGCCCTTCCCATGTCAAAGACGCTAGATTCTCTCTTCCTACCAATGATGGAGAGCTAACTTGGAAAAAAAGCACAAAAGGAAGGCAATAATTTGAGACCAAGTACTTCTCCGTGAAAAAAAACGATCCCATCAGATCACAGCAACTGCGCCTTCCTACTCAAGGAAGGCCGCCCAATACCAGGCAGGGATCATGCCTTCTTGGCTAAGGAATGTCACACTCCCCACCGTCTATATAACCCCACAGAGTCTTCACTCTGAGGGGACACATGAACACAGACACAAAAAAGACAACGCAAGCAAACTAACGCTCATGCCTAAACGAGCAATCATTTACTTTGCTAATCCCACTCCAAGCCTTCATATTCCGAGATTTCACCCTCTTCTCGAGATCCGTTATTCTAAGCTTCCACGCTTCCAGGATGTAACTTTCCACTCGTTTCCTGCGAACATCGAGTTGGAAAACCATACTCTCGTCAACTCACAGGAACGTCTCTAACATCTAAAGGCCAACACTCCAACCAATCTTAATCACACTCCCATCCCGTTTACGTTTGATTCCACCTTCTTATTCTTAAAGTCATTCTTGAGCATCGACTGTGTCGAATATTTTCGGTTAGAATCCATCCCGCCAACACCGAACTTTATTTATCAGAGTGGTGTGTAGGGTTTTAGACTCGGTGAATAAATGGATCTAAACGAATAATCAATCCGAATCTATTCAAAATCGATCCAAGACACATCAAATATTAATATAATTTTATCATATCTTAAATAAGTGAAATAAATGGGATAAAATTATATAAAATATATATATATTGAAGATACAAGATTAAAAATATATATGTAGATATTCAAACCCCACCAAAAAAAAAAAAAAAGAAAAAAATCAAACCCTCATCATCCCTTCCACAAAGCGACAAAGCACATCAAGATTCTACTACCTCAATCTTCAATTATACAGAAAAGAAATGGCGAAAACACAGAGCAAATAGCAAGACAGAGAAGCTTTAGAAATCATACATGGCATCATCGACAGCAGCGTCTGCCACATCATCAACCATCTCGCCAAGCAACAACCCTCCCAGCAATCCAGCTCCGATTCCAGCCGCCGTCCCCATCCCAAACTTGCTTCCCTTCTTAGGCGGCGGCTGCATCGGGACCTGTCCATATCCCGGCTGGTAATACCCATACGGCGGTGGCGGCGCCGCAGGATGTCCATACCATTGAGCCGGCGGATATCCCGCAGGCTGTCCGTACGGGTATCCATGAGGAGCCTGAGGATAACCTACCGGCGCAGGATAGGGCACTGCCGTCGCCGGTGCAGACGCACTGGGAGGCGGATAAGCCATTTTAGCCCCGGAAGAGTCGCCGTAACCATTGTATGAACTAACACCGACCACGGCGGTGGGATAAGCGATGGCCGCCGGTGGCTCCTCAATTTTCTGGGTGAACTTCTCACCGAGCTTGAAGGATAAGAGTAGAGTACCTTTCAACTTCCCCGATGTCGTCTGTACTTGCAGCTCCTCCCTCATGTCGGCGCCGGATTTCATTCTGACAGCGATCAAAGAGATCCTTGAGTGCAACGTAGACGCGGCCGATCTCCTTATCTCCGAGGGCGCGATCGGACATGATCTGAAACAGAAGACTGATGTGATTCTGTTGGGCCGCGGCCTCGTCGACGGTGAACTTCAATTCATAGTTCCACTTAGGGTTGGTGCCGCCGTCCTTGTCCACCGACGTCCTCTGAATGCTCCGGGGATCGCTAGTGACGGAGCCAATCACGTATACGTCCATCTTGGTAAAAGCATTCACATTTTTCAGGCCACTGGCGGAAATTACCTTGACATCTACGGGGCGAAACTCCATTGAAATTGAAAATTAAGGCTGACTTCTGTCGGAGGAGAGAAAGAATCAGGAATTTGATTGTGACAAGGAAAATGGAAAAACAGAGGGACGAAGCATTCGGAACGATGAGACAGAGAGAGAGAGAGCAGGTGAATGTACGCGGACTGTGGATGGACGAGAGGGAAAAGAGGAAATGCAGTTCCGTAAGAATCTCGAAATTGGCACTTACCGACTTTGAAGACAGACCAGACAATTATATACACTTAATTTTATTTCATATGCATATTTTTTTTAGAAATACATATTTGAATTATTTAGTTCCTGAATTTGTGTATCACAAACAATAATAACAAATGATTTCGAGTTAGCCTTTCACAAAACCTCTACATACATAATTTAGTTCTAATTCAAGCCAACAAAGAAAAAATGGTGAATTATTGACTCTTTCAATTCAAATAATAAAATTATTGTGTTAAACATTAATGAGAATTACTGTAAAGAATTATCTCTTCCATCTTAGTGATGATATCAATCCCGTATTACACCAGTAACAGTGGATATATAATTTTTTTTTAATTATTGAGCGCTTGAATTAAGTAAACTACTAAATAAAATATAATACACTTGTTAACCTAGGCATTTGGTTCTAAGTTTATAAAATACCAAAATGAGCCGTCGGAATTTTGAATCCCACGAATCCGTCCCCAGGACGGTGACGGGCGTTGACCTTCGCCCATCAGGCGAAGGATTTCCCCTGATTCCCGCGGACTGTGGATGGACGAGATGGAAAAGAGGAAATGCTCGGGCGTTCCGTAAGAAAAATAGGCCCTCTATGAAATTGGCACTTACCGACTTCCAAATGAAGGCCACCAACGACGCCTTCGTGAGAACAATTAATGCGCATACACTTAATTTTATTTCATGGAGGAGAGCATATTTTTTTGCGAAATACAGACATTTGAAATAGCCATAGAGGCATTGAATTACACTACCGCCTCCTGCAGTGGCCAACCACTCCCAGAGGGAGGAGTCGCATGACAACAAACGTGATTTCGAGTTAGCCTTTCACAAAACCTCTACATACATAACCTTGGTGCCCAAGAGTTCAAATTCGTAAAGAACCACGCCCAAAGAAAAAAGGAGGCCTTCCGAGATCTTTTGATCTTACACTCTTCACTCAATCAAATAAAGACAAAATTATTGTCCCTTTGAAACTCCCGTAATGAGAATTACTGTAAACTTCAAGGCAACGAATTATCTCTTCCATCTTAGTGATCCAGATATCAATCCCTCCCTTCTTACATCCGAAACTAAACACTCTTCTCTCTTCTCATTGCCCTTTCTTCTTTCATTATTGATTGAAGGTCGCTTCGCTTGAATTTTCGGTGGGATTAATTCTCGCGTAAACTACTAAATAAAATATAATAACACTTGTTAACCTAGAATCATTTGGTTCTAAGTTTATAAAAAAATTTGCCTAAATGCTTGATAAATTTGAGATTCCATAGATTAGCGATTTCTTTTATTCTTTTATAATCTAAATTTTGGACCCTTATTTTTTTTCTCCTATTCAAATAAAGTAGAGGGCAGGAGAGCCATTGGGCTAGAGAGGCAAAGATTATTGGGTCACGTATTTAGACATCAGCAGCAAGTGGTATATTTACTTTATAATTCGTCCAAAGTGTTACTGCTACATCGAATCAGCACTGGTCTTAGGTTCGCATATTAAACATTATAGGCGATGTTTTCCACCATGGCAAACAGACTTTACCATAGACAAATAAATATACTATAATTTATGTCCACCAAGCAATGCTAACCTGCTGCACAGTGAGCACGGGGGGCTGCGATGCGGGGGCATTGCAGCCCCTCCGACGTTATTTTGACTGTCGGATTCAAAATCCGTGAGCGATATTTTGAAAATAAAAATTAAAATAATAATAATAATAATAACCATTTTTAATCAAATATAAAAAAATTATAAAAATAAAAAAAATAATATTAAACTTTTTTTTAATATATATATATATACGGCCGTTGAATTTTCACATTTAACAATTACGGGAGCGTCAAAAAATTTGTGGCGTTAATTATATCAAAAGTGATGCTTTGACTATATCATTATATTTCGTGGAGCCAAATTATAAATAATCCCAACAATTATATATATATATATATTTGGTGTTATACGATTTATACTTAAACAAGTATTTTTAAAATAAGTATTCTAAAAATTTGAAAATTTTTTAAATATTTAAGATATTAGAACACCAGATATCCTTTTGTACTTATAATTTCTCTGAGAAACTAAGCCGGTGACTCATAAATTTGACAATTTGGTAGCTAAGCGGCTTGACAAAGTGGCCACTTGGAAACTCAGCCGCTCAAATATTTATGAATGTGTGAATCTGAAATCTTTTAGAGCATGTTTAATAAATAGAAAAAAGTAATTATATTTTGAAAAATTTTCAACAAAATAATAATTTTAGAAAATTTGTTCAAAATTCTCTATTTTTCATTTAGAAAACTAAAAAATGGAGTTTTTTTTTTTTTAAGTTTGAACTAAAATTTTTTTAAAAATCAGTATATGTCAAAAATATATTTTTATTTTTTATAATAACTTTTTAATAATTTTTAAATCTATTTATATAATAATATTGTAAGAATTAGTAGTTATAAAAATATTATTTTCTATGTTTATAAAATATAAATACGTGTGTATAATAAATAATAAAATTTTAATTCAATTTATAACTAATTTATTTACATTTTTAATTTTGTATTTGAGTTAACACTTTTATAAGAATTAATAAATTGATATGAATTATATTTACACATTTAAAAATATAGTTATGGATATAAACATATGATATTTTAATTAATATTTATGTTATTTGATACTAATAATACTCTGGTTATAGTTTAACATTATTTATAATTAACAAAATATTATCTATTATTGATTTAATTTTTTTTGGCTAAGTATCTATTAATGATTTAATAAAAAATTAAACTAATTGTGTCATAATAATTAAAAGAATTATCATTATTAAAAATAATATATAATTAAATAAAAAGTTATATATTAGTAGATTTAGATTTGAGTAATTAATTTTATAATGATAAAATTAAATTTAAATTTAACTCAATAGTTAATGATTAAATATAAGTATATATATTACATGTATAAAATATGTAAACACATATTATTTTATATAATAAATTATAATTCAATAAATACATTGATAAAATCATAAAAGTTATATATTAGCCGATTTTGACTTGAGAAATTAACTTGACGATGACAAGATTAAATTTAAGTTTAACTCAATTATTCATTAAATTTAGCTCAAATAAGTTGAATTCATATTAATAACAAAGCAATATTTAATGATTATTATTAAACATACATAATTATGTGTATAACATATGTAGGTATGTATTATTTTATAATAGATTATAAGAAAAAATCATATTCAATATATAATTTATTATTATATGGCGCATAAATTTTTACTATTTTTAATAATTTTAAAATAAATTATTATAAAATAAGTTTAATTAGTTAATTTATTATAACTGAATATATTTAATAAATTTATCAAATAATTTATTAACTAGTAATTATTATTATATATTAAAAAATTAAAAATAATTATTTATGGATATTAAATTATTAAAACTTTAGTAAATTAATACATTTTTTAAAAATATTTAGAAAATAAAAAACTAAAAAAATTTGAAAATAGTTTTCCAACTAAATAGAGCCTTATGACCTTGAGTTCTAACATTTTTATGTTTCTTGATGGACCCAGGACAATCTTTTCTTCTTCTAAAACGACTTACTATGGGATCCGAGGGGCGTCCTTCTCCCTTATGGAGAAGGACCGTCCTTCTCTTCATATGAACCGTTGGATATAAAATCCGACGGCCCACACATTTTAAATGAATAATATAATGTGGACCGTTCGATTTTAAATTTAATCATTTAAAATACGTAACCGTTGAATTTTATAACCGATTCAGACAAGAGAATTTACTGGTCCCTTTCCACCCAATTTAATGATCTTTCCTCAATCCCCGACTATGACGCATTAAACTAAGAAAAGTTATTTTAGATGAATTTAATATATATTATTGGATATTATCAAATAATATAAATTGATATAAATAAATTTTATATCTTTCAAAAATATTTTAAAAAATATCAAAGGAAGTATTTCTTTTAAGTCGGTCACACGATGCTAAGAAGGTTGATTTAGAGATGCAGGAAATTAAAATTAAAAAAAGTTTGACCTCACAGCTAAAAAATAATCATAAAAGAATGAAGAGTACAAGGTGTCGCAGTCACAGTTCTAAATATAGAACAGCCAAAAACGAGCCTTGTTCATCTCTCCACCACAAATTTCATGGAAGCTTGATGCTTAACTCATCTCCTTCATATATATGTCTTTTGTGAGATCCTACACAGATGTTAGAAAGCCTATTCGAGAGCTTCTCTCGGGCAACGAGGCTTCAAGCTTGCAGCTCTGTTGCCAGCTTGAAGGAATTCAAAACCAAGATTTTCAACTCATCTTTTCTTCTTCTTTCTCTTTTCTAGTTTGAAGAGCTGATCGATTGAAGATGTCACACGACGATGATAGGAGGAGGAAAAGGGTCGCCGTCATTGCCGTCTCTTCCATGCTGCTGGTGGCGATGGTGGTGGCCGCCATTTGGGTCAAGTCCGATTGGAGTTTGAGCCCAAAAGACGGCAGCAAGCAGGCGGAGGTATCGACTTCAATGAAGTCGGTTCAGGCGATATGCCAGCCGACCGATTTCAAAGAGACCTGCGTTAAGAGCCTTTCCGCGGCAGCTCAAAACTCTAGCAACCCTAAAGATCTCATCAAGGCAGCGTTCGAGGTTGCGGCAGCGGAGATTAACAAGGTTGCTGAGAATTCGACTTTGTTGAAGGAACTCGAGAAGGACCCGAAAACCAAAACGGCCGTCGACGATTGCAAGGAGCTCTTTGGAGACGCCGTCGATGATTTGAAGCGATCTTTCAATGAGATTGGACGGTTGGATCTGAACAACTACGACGGAATCTTAGCCAGCTTGAAAATATGGCTCAGCGCCACCGTCACGTACCAAGAGACCTGCCTCGACGGCTTCGAGAACGCCACCGGAGACGCGAGCGAGAAGATGAGGGAATTGCTGAAAACTTCGATGGAATTATCAAGCAATGGGATGGCCATTGTGACGGAGATGTCCTCCATCGTACACTCCATGCAAATCTCATCTTTCAACAGGCGCCTCCTGAGCGTACCGGACGGCATGATCGAAGGCCACGACCGCGACGTGTTCAATGATATCGGCACCTTGGTGAGGTGGCGCCGCCTGTTGGCCTCAGGCAATGTCTTTCTGATGGGCCACGAATTTGACGACTACTACGATGACCCTGCCGACGTTATAAAAGGCCGACGGCTGTTGAGCAAGATCACGAGCCACGCCGGAGTTTTGGACGGTCAAGATGGTCTCCCCACCTGGCTCGACAAGCCAAGACGGGCACTGATCGATGCAAAGTCGCCGAAGGCGGTCAACCCTGACGTGGTGGTGGCAAAAGACGGCACCGGAAAGTACAAAACCATCGGCGAAGCACTAAACGACGTGCCCAAATGGAATAACAATACTTTTATCATCTACGTGAAGGAAGGAGTTTATCAAGAGTACCTGAGAATTGAGAAGTGGTGGACCCATTTGGTACTTATTGGGGATGGTCCCACTAAAACTAGAATCTCCGGTGATTTGAACTTCGTCGACGGCACACCAACGTTCAAAACTGCCACCTTGTGTAAGTAAAACCTCAACTAAAACCATCTAAAACGGTTCTTTTTTATTTGGGTAAATGATAGATAATTTTCTCTATAAAGATTATAAATTGATTAAATTCTAATACATAATATTAATAATTGAATTTATAACCCTGTATTCAGTTGCGATGTCCCAAATTGTCATTGAAAACAGATTTGGGGTCTCTATCCCTTTTAAGAAAAAAGTTAATTTAATCATTCTTAATTATAATTCTTTATTTAGTATTAAATAATTAAAATATTTTTTAAAAAATTAAATTTTTTTTAAAAAAAACAATACAATTATTTAATTAATATCATACAATTATTATTAAAGAAAATTAAATCTATTCCTTTTTAGATGGGTTGCATTTTTTAATTATAGCTGTTTATTTAATATAAAATGATTGAGATATTTTTTAAAAAATTATTTTTTAAAAAAAGTAATATAATTATTTAATTAATATAAATAATTATTATTAAGGAAAGTT
The DNA here is from genome assembly GCA_033239525.1 of Nepenthes gracilis. Classification (NCBI taxonomy): domain Eukaryota; kingdom Viridiplantae; phylum Streptophyta; class Magnoliopsida; order Caryophyllales; family Nepenthaceae; genus Nepenthes; species Nepenthes gracilis. Next base: position 19,492,724 of record BSYO01000007.1, read on the forward strand.
AAATTTATTTTTTCTAAAGTGATAAATTTTCCAAATGTATTGAAAACTGCACCGCCTGCACTTATTGTATGGAGTATTTTCATTTGTTAACATCAACTATTTATTTTAAATAAATAATTATAATTTAATTAATAACAAAATTCACGTATGCATGCGTGATTGAATACACGCAGCTGTGCTTGCGGACCATTTCCTGGGCAAGGACATCGGGATAGAGAACACTGCAGGTGCGATCAAGCACCAGGCGGTGGCGCTTCGCGTGCAGTCGGATATGTCGATCTTCTACAACTGTCACTTCGACGGCTACCAAGACACCCTCTATGCTCACACCTACCGGCAATTCTACCGTGACTGCAGAATCTCCGGCACCATCGACTTCGTCTTTGGTGACGCTGCTTCCTTCTTCCAGAACTGCACTTTTGTGGTACGAAAGCCGCTTGAAAACCAAAACTGCATCGTGGCTGCTCAGGGCAGGAAGGAAAGGCACCAGCCCACTGGCATTGTCATCCATAAATCTACCTTCACCACTGATCCTGAATACTATCCCATTAGGTTCGTTGTTTAATTGCGTCTACTTTCCTCATTTTTAAATTTATATCTGAGGGTTTTGAAATTAAAATTGTTGATTATTGACCGTTCATATTTAAATCAACTGATAGATTCACGAACAAGGCATACTTGGCTAGACCATGGAAGGAGTACTCGAAGACGATAATAATGGAGTCTTACATAGAGGATTTGATCCAGCCTGATGGATGGCTGCCATGGATCGGAACCTTTGCCCTTGATACTTGCTATTATGGTGAATACGACAACGGCGGCCCCGGTGCTAACATGACTGGCAGGGTGAAGTGGCGCGGTGTTAAAACCATCATACCAAGTCGAGCCGAGAAATTCATGCCGCCGATTTTCTTTGGCGTTGACGACTGGATCATCGCTTCCGGCGTTCCCTACATTGCCAACTTGACCACCATTCCTCCACCAGAATTGGCTGCGCTCCCGCAAGGTTTGTCTCCTATTTTCTCTTTTCCATATGCCTTCCTCTCTATTGCAATCCTTTTTTCCCACACATAAAAACCTTTTTTCCCAAAGTCCTTGAGTGATATTATGGTTCTTTCAATAAAAATAGTTAAAAATTAGATAACTAAATGATGTACAAAGTTCGTACCATGTGAGGGGTTTGAAATAAGGTCAAACAACTTTGAGTTTATCATATGCATTCTTATATTATAATGCAAAAGAGATCATTTTACAAATTAAACTCATGACTGTCAGACTACATGACCATAATTCTACCATTATAACTATATCTTTAATAGTATGGTTGGGTGGGAAGGTAATATTGTAATATGGAGATAGATTAGGAATTCAAACCAAAGAAGTAATCCCATTCTCTATAATATAAAGATAATATCGTATATCTGACATTATTTTAGGCATCAACGTAAGAAAGTTTTATACTTGAGATTTGTAATGGCGATGACAATTTCACTCCGCACAACCTGGAACCGAACCGGCAAGTTTACTCACCACTCTCCAAATTAAAAAAGAAAAATACCTCGTGAAAATTGTAGGATGGGGATGGTGTTACATCTACCGCTCTACGTATATTAATGCGTCCCTGAATTTAGATTATTGTACGGGTTAGAAAGTTACTCAATCTTTCACGTAGGGTCAAATTGGAGCTAATTAGATCCCCGTCTTTTCAAACTTAGACTATATATAATACAACAAATGAATGAACGAGAGGTCAAATGATTGACAACATTCACTCTCTAATATATCATCTGACCTTCAAGTCATATATTTTTTCAAGAAAATAAAAAGATGCGATGATGAAAGAAAATCCGTTAATACATGCAATGGGATTGAGTGTTTGGGTGCACCTGGTTAAGAGACAACATAAAAGCACATTCGAATGAGAGACGGTTTACAGATACACTTGATTGAAAGGTAGCTCATAAGTGCCATCGAATAAGAGGTGGCTAGAAGTACGCCCGACTAAGGGGCATTTTTGAGATGCACCCAACTAAGGGGTATTGTGAAAGTAGGAAGGCAGGTTTCGTGGATGGAGGGTTGGCTTCTTGAATGGAGGAAAAGACCCATAAATAAAGGCAGGCCTTCTGGATGACCTCTTGGGATGGAGAGTAGACCTCTTGGATAGAAGACAGGCCTTCCAAATTGAGGGCACTCTTGGGCAAAGGGCTAGACTTCTTGGGTGACGCCCCTAGATGGATTGGAGGGCAAGTCACTTTGGGAGAGATCGTGTAAATTGTGAACAAATATTTTTGAAGTATTGCTAAGTTTGTGGTAACCAATTATGGTAAGTTTTCTTAACGGGCGAAAAAGGGATTGTGGGCCATCTTAATGGAGCCATTCATGGGGGGCTATTGGGCCGATCCATATCTTAACGGGCGATCCTAGATTATGTGATTTTTAGACCTTGGGTTATGGGGACCTTCTCCAAAGTTGTGACTTTTGGATGCCTTTTCACCATGAGTCTTGATATCTGAGTCGGTTCATAGCTGATGGACCCATCATATATATACTTTTAGAAACTAATCTCTATATATTATTTTCAGCGCTGATAAATTGTGAAACTTGTTTATATTTAGATATATATCATTGATAATGGTTGTAATGCTTTTTTTTCAAATATTTACTAATAATATCCCAAACTTTAATAAATATCAACATGTAATTTGTAGTTCTCTATATTTCTTTAATAATTTTATAATTATAAAATAGAAATCCTTTTGAATAGAAATGCCCGTCCATACCTCCACACCCACCTTAAATATTAATTAGGATGGTAATTGCAAGGACAACACTGTCCCATTGTCAATCTCTACTTCCCAAGATAAAAATGGCAGTTGTATACATAAAATACCTGTTATATGCACGAATTGTAAGATTATTATGTACAATTTTATTTTATATTATTTAAAAAAATATTTTGATCACTAATTACATGACAATAATTTCATTGAGCGTTCCCTCCTCCTGCAGGCAATATGGTCCTCAAATTACTAATTAGTCATCTCTTTGTGCATGGCAGGAGTAGATGAAGATCCTAATGCACCTGTAGCTTCGCCTTCGAAGGAGGACGGCCACGACGTTTCATCAAAATCTTCATCGGAGTCCGACAAATCGAACGCCGATCACCAATCATCTTCAACCATCTCCATGTCTCCAACAATCTCTCCTGCTCCCAGCCCATCTCCCGTTCCCAGCAAGAGCGCAACCTTAGACGTGCCAAGAAAATCAGAAATAGCAATCGTAGATTTGCCAAGAAACTCAGAAGAAGCAACCTCAGGACCACAAATTCAAGTACAGGATTTGGAAAGAGTGTTGATGGAAGAGGGAGGAGAAGACATGACCCAAAATGATGACATGATGGGTCCGATCCCAGATGGAACCGAGCCCGGCCCGGCTCACGTCGAACCGCATGGTCCAGCTCGATCGCCAAGCACCGGGTCTAACCTGGCTCCGTCGGAAAATGCCGGGCCTCGGATAGCCCGATCACCATACAATGGGCCTAGTTTGGCTCCTTTGATATCTCCGGCCAATGAGGACCCGTTAGATTTGGGGCCCGTTCCATCGCCGGGGCCAAGTGATGGTGTTGCCGATGATGAAGCTCGATCACCATCGGCCGATGCTGTTCCCCCGGCGAAGTCGGGGTCAAGATCCAGACATGAGGTTCAGATCATTTTGAGTGGGTTAGCCATTTTGGCTGCTTTGGTTATGTAATTTGGTCAACTCAGTGAGTTTAGTCCATGCAGTTTCATGTGACCTAGTCATTATCAGCTCTATTTTAATTAGCCTTCTTTGCTTTGGTAAAAGGAGAGGAGGGATTTAAAATATTTTATATACAAAGAGTTTTTCTAAATTTTCGCGTATTCATTTTCTTTTTGTTTTTTCAAGAACATGTAAATGATTTTATTTTTTGTTTTTGGGTAAGTAATAAAGGATTTTATGTTAAAATTTGGGTGAAAATGACAATATATTAAAAGAATAATTCTTTATATGAAATTTTATTATTATAGGTTTAAATATGGTTAAATATATCTTTTATATTAAGAAAAAGATTATTTTTTTCATCTAAACTAATGTATTTAATTATAATCAAATATTCCCATTATTACTTTTTAAGCATATTTAAATTGAATTCTATTTAGACCAACAATTGTTAAGTTGAGATCTAAGACCAAATGTCATGACCTTGATGTGACTCTCGCTGTTTTATTTTGAGTTATTTGGGTCTATGACCAATAAAAATCATCAACTAAAGAAATTAATGTGTAGATAAAATCTTTTGAAAATAATAATTCATACAACTCTTGACTAGCTTACGAAGATTAGAGACACATCAAATCCTTAATAATCGTTGGAGGGCATCTCGATAATTTTTACGGTTTCAATAAAACTTAATTTTTTGACATTTTAATTATTAGTAAGAAATTTTTAGGAATATGTTTAATAGAATTTTGTGTGGCTAGAATTAAAAAAATTACAATTATAATATCTTAAATTTTATGGTAAATCATCTAAATATCTTATATCATTTAGGAATCAAAACTTCAACCTCTCAATTCACTAAAGCATGCCCCATACTTGTACCCTTCAGCCGAGCCCCATGCTTGAATTGTTGGCTAACTTGTACTTAAATAGGAAAGGAGGCCAAGTAAGCAAAGGGAGAGCCACCTCACCCCTACCTTTAACCTAATAAAATTCTATTTGAACACACCTGGCAGCCTTAATTTGGCTGTACTTCTGTTTGTTTCATCTGCAAAACCAGGAGGAGGGAATTTATGGAGCTCAACTAATTTCAGTTGCGTTGAGAGAGGAAGGTGATATTGGGATTTGATCTAGATATATATAATCTGACGTAATTATTCTAAAATATCTAAAATTATAGGTGCATCTTATGCGTCACTTTATAATTTCGATCATTTCTCAAAATTTTAGAATATTTTAATTTATTTTTATCACGTCCGAAGTGTCCAAAATCACAATAAATATTTAAATAATTTAAATTGAGATTTGGATATTACATGAATATAAAATATAATAATATATAGTATTTTTAACATGAAAAATTATTTTCAATTAAGAAAAAATCATTTGATAAATTTTAAACAAACTCACTATAAAAGTGTCGGTTATAAGTAATCCCATTTAAAATTCTTTAACAATAATTTCAAGTGAAGAATAGTTGATTACAATCCCCTCAACACACTTATATAGAGAATATTGATCCTAGGTTAATTAGAAAATAAATTTAATTTCTTAACTAATGATATTTTAAAATTAAAAATTAATATGACACACTTTTAAAGATAAAATATAATAAAATTTGATTAAATAAAATCTCTCAAATAACATTTTTTAAATAAAATAAATCTTGTAATCATCACATAAATATCTTATGATCCTTCGATAACTATCCGTTTATTATGACATCTATAATGAAATAAACAAAATCCAATAGAATGACAGGCAGTAGAGGGAGGGACAAAATTCCCGTCCAGTTCAAAATCCCCATTGAAGCTGCCGCTGCTACTGGTTGCTGCTGTTGTAGTGGATATTTGTTCATAGTTGAAGCTGCTGGTGCTGTGTGCTATGCTGCTCTGTGTGAGGAGAGGAGAGAAACCAAGACGAATCCTTTTTAATGTTATTATATTGTAAGATCCTTCTTTTTCTTTGGTTACTCTATTATAAGACCTAGGTTGTGTTCCTAAACACCCTCTACAATGGTGCATGCGTGTAACAGTGGCCGGTACTCATCTTTTAACTTTTGTGCCTCAATCGTCATGCAACCTCTCTTATTTCGTCTTGTTTATATGTTAAGTGATAAGTGTAGTGATATTTACTCAATCCTTAATCTTTTGGTGTCTGTAAATCGAAATTATAGTAGCATTTAGACATTTAAGGTGATGAACAGTATCGTGTGAGGGAATCAGATTTTGAACCATTTTCATGCCAATTGTTTATATATTATATTAATATATTCGTATTAATAAATTCATCATTTCTATACTATAATATGCCTGGTTTTATTTTTTATTGACCAAATGTGATTTTAATTGCCCAAAGTGGTAGCAATTGAGAGGCAAATATGTTATGATGAACACCAAAATCTATTTATCTCATCTTTAGTTGAGGTGATGAGAGATTTTCGGCCAACTGTTTCTATGTTATTAATATGTTTATGTCAATGAAAAGACCTTTTTTTTATTATAATATGTGTAATTTAATTTTTTATTGATAAAATGTAATTTTGATTACCGGAAGTTATATTAATCGATGAACGAAAATGTAATGATAAACACTGAAATCTATTTATCTTACATCTTGTTGAGGTGATCAGAAATTTTTGGACAACCATCTATATGTTATATTAATACATTCATATCAATAAAATTATAATTTTTATACTATAATATATATTTTAATATTATATTAATGAATTTTAATTCTGATATCTCAAAGATATAGAAATCAAATGATAAAAGTGGATTAAAAAATATTAAAATCTATTATTTTACAGTTAGCTATAATTTTGGATTATGTTCAGATCAAGCATTCATATGGTAAATAAATATATTCATAATAATAATAATATTATTATTATTTTATAAAATGTGTAATTTAATACTATATTATTGAAAGTTAAGTTTGATTATCTGTAGTGGTTGAAATTGAACGACAAAATCATGATGACACCCACAAAAACTATTGCAACTAGTCATTGATGAAATTGTTGAAGATTTCTAGCTAATGGTTTATATATCAAACTTATGTGTTCATATATTTTTATTGTTGTGTGCTTATATATATTTAGTTGTTGTTATTACATTATGATATAAGTAAATGGATAATTCATTAAGAAAATACAATTTCAATTACCAAAAGACGTAGCAACAGAATGACAAAAGGGTGTCAAAGATCATCGTATTAGCCCTTTCACTGCTGCTGTTGCTGGCAGAAATAGGGTGGCGGTGCCAATAGAATTAGTGTAAACTTGAAATTCATGCTTATACATGTTATGTACACAGTTGATTGGTTGAGCAAATAATTTAGTTCTTGACTGGCTATACCGGTAATCGAGTGTTGGGTCAAGTTTTGGACAGTGATGATATTTCATGAGTTCTATGCAGTAGTGATAAAATAATATTTATTTTATCTATTTATGGTCTTAGAAGTATGATTAATGAATATATAAGTTTGATAATCATTCACTACGTCTTATTGTGAAAATCATTAAAATTAAGTTTGATAAATTAGATTTTAAATTATTTTAATGCCAATCATTTATATATAATAATAATGTGTTCATGCCAATAAATTTAGTATTTTTATATTATAATATGTGTAATTTAATTTTTTATTGATGGCATATGATTTTGATTACCTGAAATGATAGTAATCAACAGATGAAGATGCTATGAAACATACTAAAATTTGTTCATCTCACATCTGGCTATGATGATGAGAGATTTTCGGCCAACAATTTATATTTGAAGTATCTATGCTGTTTATACTAATATTCGGATCTAAGAAACTTCTATCTTTCTTGTGCATTTGGATACAAGGGATCCTTCTATGTATTTAATAAGAATTAAATTCTATGAAATCATTATCTTTTCGTGATATGAGTGTCTGGCGAGACTTATTCTTTTTGCTACCTTTTAGTCATAATTATGATAAGTTATAAAGTTTCAAATAGAGTTTATTGTCAAACTTTGTATTACGATTTTATCTTTGCATATTTTGATATTGTTTTATTCAAAATGATTACTGATTATTATATATTGTTACTTATTATCACTCGTTGAGTATTCGACATACAATTATTTTTATTGGCTTCATTAGAGAAGCACTTGAGTTGCCCGTGGAGTTTCTTTCTGTTGGTACAAGATATCATGTAGACAGGATTTAGAAGGCTTTCTTTTGAAGACTGTATGAGCATTATTTTTAGGGTTATAACTCTAGATAATTAATTTATGTATCTAAACATTATATTTTGTTAATATGTTCAAGGAATTTAAATCTTTATGGATGATTATATTTTTGAGATATATTTTTATGTATTAGGGTTATTAGATAATTTATATGATTTCAGATTTTCATATAAGCGATTCAAATCAAGCAGGTAATTCAAGTCCAAGCCTTTATACTTGATCGTACATATCACAAATAATAAAGTCAAATAGACCTAAATTTGTCTTTTAGATAAACTTATTTTGTACACTTTTCTCACGGGGCAGCCATAAATGATCGTGGAAGTAAATGCTCTCTTCCTTTTCTTCCGTAGTGTGAGAGAATTCTTTTGGCTATTCTTACATTCTTTTGAGAGCTTTGTGCATCATATTTTTCTGGTAAATATTTGTCGATCATTTTGATTATGGGTTAGTAATATATTTATATGTTATAGGCCAAAAGTAACTATTAAGATATAGTTAAGTGTTGAATGGTTGTGTATCTAAAGTCTAAATATACCTTGTTTGGATCATAATTTAAATTGGGTCGAATCAAAATGGTCAATTTCATCAGCACCGTCTTAAATCCAAAAATTAAATAGATCTAAATTTTCTATTATATCCGATTATGATACTTATATATATTTATCATATAATAGAAATTAACCAAAAGTTATTACATATCTATTATATTATTGTCATCTTTTACATTAACATCTTTTATTATGTTAGGAGGTGACTTTATAATTTTTATTAATAAATTATATAATTTTAATACTTTTAATAGAATATCTTTAAAATATTTGTTTACTATTTTTAATAAAAAAATATCAAATTATAACTAATTTTATAAAGATAGATAAATTGTAATAACTAATAAATATATTTTATTGAATTAATTAATTATATTTAGTTTGATTGATAAAAAAATATAAGTTAATTACTAACACATAATATCTATTTTTTAATTATATAATATTTTTCAAAATTAGATTAATTGACCTCCCATCCAGTAGTCAATCCACCGTGATCATATGCCGCCTCTTAGGCAATTTTAGCTTTTAAATCTTGTCGTACTTTGACTTGACACGTGTCACAATAATAGATGTGGCCTAGTGGATCGAGCGGCAATCGAAATCTTTTGCATTTTTATTTTCACCTTAAATTATTTTTTAAAAAATATTATTTATATATTCAATTATATATTTAATTATAATAAAATTATTATTTTAGATATAATAAAAAATAAAAAATAAAATAGAGTGTGACCTATATTTAATTTTAATAATTTTAATACAACTAAATATATAATTAAATATATAAATAATATTTATTTAAAAACTTTTTTCCAATAATATCTGATAACATTTATTAACGTTCATTAAATATTTAGTCTACTATAAAATTTTTTTGAAAATTATTTAAATATTTTTTAAATATTAAATATCATCCATTAAAATTTAATTTAACGAAACTTTCTAATAATAGATAATATAATATTTAATTTACCTTTCTAATAATATGCACTATCCCCAAATCCTTTAACAGATACCCATAAATTATTATCAAATAATATAATATTTAATTAATCAACTTATTATTTTAGGTCTAATACTGTAAATAAATATATATAATTTAACAATATTATAAAAATATTTAAAAAATATCTCCCAACATCCCTTGATGAGATTTTATTATAATATAGTGTGCGGCTGCGGAAGAAGGGTCCGGTATCCGTCTCTATAAACCTGGACCTGCACAACACAAATAACAAATAAGAGGCCGAGAGTCCCAGAGGATTTCTTCCACCGCCAGCGCTCCGACGCTCAAGTCCTCAGTCTAAATTCTCTGATAAACGAAAATGGCGCACGCTAGGAGCGGTGCATGGGTGTATACTGTGGAAGCGTAAAAGATGCTAGTATGGTGATATGGAGAAATGCAGTGAGCAGGTAGTGGAAGGCACGACTTGGCCAGTGCGCACCATGATAGGTGGCCACTTTTTGATCTCGAGGGAGATACCGGGAAGGAGAGCGAGCAAGCTATTGCCGATGGAAGTGGAGTGATCCACAGCTAAGAGCTCAAATTACTCGCATGATCGAGTAGAGAAGAAGGAGCCGTATAGTATGACTCGTCCGTTTGAATTCTGATTGATAGAGAAGAGAGAAATGAAGATGCTGAAGAAGATGATCCCTTTCTTTGCGGAGTGTGAGAGCTCTTATACGCCTCTCCCCGTTGGACTCTTGGGCACCAAAACGCCCGTTGCTTGGGCCATCGCGCCGCTGGTCACTGTTGTGGACCGCCGGTCACGCCGGTTGTCCTTTTGCCGTGGCTGGCACGCTACTGAGCGTTGTTCACCACGCCCGATTTTTCTTTGAGCGGGGATTGGTTGGCCACCCGCAAACGGCGGAGTGCGGGTGGCGCTACGCTACCCACTCCTCTATTAGTTAGCCTTTTCGCCTTTTCTCCTTTGTTCCCAAAGAATGCATTAAATGCGTTGCGGGTTTTGCGTTATTTTCCGCAAAGATGGGTTCACGCCTTTCGACCGCTTTACCGGGCTTCTTTGTCTCACGTGGGTTTTGGATCTCTCGCGGGCCGCGGCTTCTTCATGGCCTTGGACATGTTTTTAGCCGGTCGGGACATGGGACCCAACAAATTTACCTTTCTATTAATATGCACTATCCCCAAATCCTCTAACGGATACCCATAAATTATTATCAAATAATATAATATTTAATTAATCAACTTATTATTTTAGATCTAATACTGTAAATAAATATATATAATTTAACAATATTATAAAAATATTTAAAAATATCTCCCAACACTTGCTGAGATTTTATTATAATATAATGCATATTAAACTCTCTTATTTTTATAATAAAAATAAAATAAAATAAATATATTTAAATATTATGTTGCAAGCATGAGGCCTGGAAACTAAGCAAGAGATGTGACTTGGAGTTCAAGCTTTTTTCCTGGTAAGTGGTTTCAAGCTTGTGGGTAGCGAATAGATCATTTTGTGATATGATAAAGTCACCGCACAGTTTGGAAAGCATAGTGTAAATGGAATGATGTGGGGTAATCAAAGAAGTGTATTACCTTGATGGTTACACAAATTTTTGGAATCGATAGAATTTCTAGTTATTTGCCGAGAAAAGGTACAGAGAGGTGAGACATAATCACTAGTTAAAAGCCACAACCATCCGAATGCCGATGCTGTCCCGCACCACAAAGGTTTTCGCAAGTTGGTGCCTGTTTGATGAAAACCTCTTATTACTTGTCAGCAATAAGAATAATCTGTTGTCCATAGTCCAACTTTTAACATAAGTTATTCAAAACTGCCACTATACACTCAAGACTAGTTGATCCACATGATAGACAAGTCAGTGCATGTTTTGACAAACGCAAGCTCTTAGTTTTGTCACCCTCAGTTACTATAAACTTGTAACATACACACGTTACATGTTTAGATGCCTTTTAAAAACAAATTGTATTTTGTAACCCTACTGAAGTTATTGAAATATTTTTTTATGTTTTGCAGTACACTATTGCAAAATGTACCGTAAGATGGCAACCGCTTAATCTAAAAATACAGCACAATAGAAATGCCAATGTGTCATCTCCTCGCACCGTGCTTTCCTATCATCTCCTTTATTAATTAGACCCTACAAAGTGCAGAGACTAGGCCCTAATTAACACATCGGAGTTTCCAGCTGACTCTCCACTTGAAACAAGGCTTAAATAACTTGATCCGCCACTTCACAACCCGGTTCAAGGATTTCTCTGTCACCAGCTAACAATTTATTCGTCAAGCCTTCATCGCTTAACAATTTGCTCTGCCAGATAACAATTTCTCTATCAGCAGTTCACACTTAGAATAAATGCAAGATTTCCCCCTTCTTTGATCTGTTGATGCTTGTTCAAAGCAAATTTAGCACCAACTAGTCTATTAACATCCCACCATCTCTCTTATACCCCTATAAGTGGCCCAGTTCACTTCTTCAAGTGATTTGTATTGTGCTAAGTGAAGATTATTTGGTAATTTCTTATATAGTTCTCACTAGACATTATTAGACAATTGAATGGTTTAAACTTAAAGGTAAAGGAGTTTATCTGAATGGTATGCCAAACATAATGAACTCATTCTAGGTGATTTGCAGGCATGAGTAGTTGGTTTTAAAGTGAAAGTACTCGTGCCTTGGTGGGAGCATTTGTTTTCTCTTTGCAACTTCTTTTCTTGGTTTTCTTCTCTTTTATATCATCTAGTTGAGATTTGATATTATCATGGATAGATAGAACTGCAATCTGTTTTCTGTGTTATTGGCTTTAATTAATATTCCCATCTTTCTATGTCAATTGATCATCGCCTTGTCCAGGGACATCAACATACACTGACTCTCAATATATTTAAATAATGGTGCATAGGGAAATAGGTTTCCCAACATCAATTTAGTACAATATTGTTGATTTTTTAGCTTGGTATTTCAGCTTGTGGTCGTAGTTGCAGTGTATGGGATTCTCAAGCTGACTACGCTAATGATTTATTATAGCGTGAGTTTATTCTTTCTTCCAAAATCGCATGGAATGTCAATGTGTTGATTACTTTCCATAGAAACCCTAAATGCATGAATATTTGTGCAAAGCATTACCCATTTTTATACGTAACACCTGCATCTTCCAAAATCGCATGGAATGTCAAAGTGTTGATTACTTTCCATAGAAACCCTAAATGCATGAATATTTGTGCAGCATTACCCATTTTTATACGTAACACCCGCATCGGGTATCTTGTGCGAAGCGCATGCTCTGTATGCATATCGCTAACAAGATAAGCGCCCTTCTTTTTTGCACTTGATTAAGAAAAAGGTGCGATGGCAGTCCTGGTACCCTACATAGGTGATTGTCTTGGTAATCAAAGGGTAGCCCAATGTCTCGAGACCTGCCTACATTGCAAAAATTGGTGCGGTGGAGATCATGTTCTAAGGTTATCCAAAGGATTCCCACCCCGCAACCGAGGCACTTGATAGACTTGTGGTTGCAAACTCGTCCGACACCATCCGAAAAAGAATCCAAACTTACATGGGCAACTCAGCCAAGGATTTTGTTATGGAGCTCAATTATGCACGGAAAGTCCATTTCATTAACTAAGAATGGGTGAGCTATCATAAACCAGGTTATTCAATACATGTTTCATTTGAATTCATCCAAAGAGACCCTCACTTTCTCCTTTCTTATAGTCAAAAATAAAGAGGAATCGAATCAAGGCAGTTTCCTTTGTAAAATACTAGGAAAATGCCTTGGGCATAGTCGCTGCTTGTATCGTGCTTAACAGATCTCGATGAGGGAGCATGAAACCTAATAGCGCAGGCAACAACAATCAATGTTGCACTCGTCTATCAATGTAAGTTTTATATTGCGACCCGTTTGTATTTGTACCGCCAAATAAATTTGACAAAATTTCGGGTGCTTGGGTAGATCTGTCAAATAAATCAGCACATAAAATTCTCTCCTAATTTGTCTCCATTTATGGATATTTTTGACAGGCAACGAGTAATAACTGCAGAGGTAATGTTCGGATGACAGATTGATCAAGCCAATAGGGGACAAGGAAGAATTTTAGCTCGAGCGAAACAATGGCAGATTTGAGACAAAGCTGAGCTCTATTTGGACGCAAAGTGCCACAAGATTTTTCTCAATTAGTGGATTTCATTTGTTGTATATCAGTAGTAGTGACCATGTCTATTATCTACCTTCTTACATGTACAAGCAAAAACGGGTAGTTTATTTTTCTCTAAAATAATATACATACCAATTTGATATTTATGTTGAAATCAATTTGATATTTGTGTTAAATTTTTACCCATTAAAGTATATAAATTAAATATAAAATTATATACTTTTTATGGTAATTATTTATTATTAAATATAATATTTAATGACAAATTTTAGATGTATTTTAGTGACAATTATTTTGTCACTAACAAATATTCTTTAGCGATAAAATTATTTTGTCACTAAAAAAATAATTATTTTATCACTAAAGAATTTTTTTAGTGGCAAAATTATTTTGTCACTAAATAATTTCTTTAGTGACAAAATAAAAATTTGTCACTAAGGTTTTGTGACAAATCTTTAGTGACAATTTAGTGACAAATTAATATTTTGTCACTAAAAGTTTTAGTGACAAATTTATAGTTTTTAGTGACAAATTATTTTGTCACTAAAGGTTATTATTGTTGTAGTCATTGATGAAATTGTTGAAGATTTCTAGCTAATCGTTTATATATCAAACTTATGTATTCATATATATTTATTGTTGTATGTTTATATATATTTAATTGTTATTCTTACATTATGATATAAGTAAATGGATAATTCATTAAGAAAATACAATTTCAATAACCAAAAGACGTAGCAACAGAATGACAAAGGGGTGTCAAAGATCATCGTATTAGCCCTTTCACTGCTGCTGTTGCTGGCAGAAATAGGCTGGCGGTGCCAATAGAATTAGTGTAAACTTGAAATTCATGCTTATACATGTTGTTATGTACACATAGTTGATTGATTAAGCAAATAATTTAGTTCTTGACTTGCTAGACCGGTAATCGGGTGTTGGGTCACGTTTTGGACAGCGACGACATTTCATGAGTTCTATGTAGTAGTGATAAAATAATATTTGTTTTATATATTTATGGTCTTAGAAGTATGATTAATGAATATATAAGTTCGATAATCATTCACTACGTCTTACCGTGAAAATCATTTAAATTAAGCTTGATAAATTAGATTTTAAATTATTTTTATGTCAGTCATTTATATATAATAATAATAATGTGTTCATGCCAATAAATTTAGTATTTTTATATTATAATATGTGTAATTTAATTTTTCATTGATGGCATATGATTTTGATTAGCTGAAATAATAGTAATCAACAGATGAACATGCTATAAAAAATACTAAAATTTGTTCATCTCATATCTGGCTGAGATGCCGAGAGATTTTTGGCCAACCATTTATATTTGGAGTATCCATATTGTTTATACTCATATTCAAATCTAAGAAACTCCTATCTTTCTTGTGCATTTGGATATTGGGATCCTTCTCTGTTATTAATAAAATTTGAATTCTATGAAATCATTATCTTTTTGTGATATGAGTGTCTTGTGGAGCCTATTTTTTTCGCTACCTTTTAGTCATAATTATGATAAGTTATAAAGTTTCTAATAGAGTTTATTGTTAAATTTTGTATTACGATTTTATCTTTGCATATTTTGATATTGTTTTATTCGAAATAATTATTGATTATTATATATTTTTACTTATTATCACTCGTCGAGTGTGCGGCATACCATTATTTTTATTGGCTCCAATGGAGAAGCACTTAAGTTTGATGCGTTTTTGGATTCGAACTCCAAACAGATTTGAGATGATTCGCTTATCCTGGTACCGGCTCCGTTTACTAAGTTTGGATCCTGCACACCACTAAAATGAAAAAGAGGTCAGAGGACAACGGGGGTATCCCCTGTTGTCACTCCGACGCTCAAGTCAGATATATCTTCCTCAGTAAACGGAGGAATGCACGTTTAAACGTAAACGTGATAAAAATGCAAAGATGCAGTGATGAGGGAGTGTAAGAGGGATGTATTTGGAGATTTGAACTCCATAAATGCATCCGACAGAGATGCAGCTTGCCTGTACGCCCGCGAATGGCAACTTGGAGTGCGCCAGGCAGAGGGACGGCTAATAGGTGCGCCCGCAAAGGGTGGCTTGGAGGTGCGCCCGACAGAGGGGGCGACTTGGAGTGCACCCAGCAGATGGGCAACTTATAGGTGCGCCAATAAGTGGCGAGTTAGAGGTGTGCTCGCTCTCTTCCTTTATAGGGCGCCCTGGCAGAGGGACTCCACTTAGAGAAAAAGGACTAAGTTGTACTAGTGAGTAAATGTTCTAGTTATCTGAGTAGAGAATTAACTCTTTGACACAAGCTCCTGACTCTGAGATGGAGGGATTGTGACTTCAAGACGAAAGGCTAGAAGCCTCCTGGCTGGCGGAGGGCTGAGGGCCTCTGGACGGCGGAGGGTTGATGGCCTTTGGATGGGAGAAGGGCTGAGGGCCTCCTGGTGGCAGAGGGCCAATGGCCTCCATGACTCCTGGAAGGAGGAGAGCTCCGCGCCTGCTGGATGGAAGACTAAGGGCCTCCGGACAGGAGGAAGGCTGAAAGCCTCTTAGCGGCGGAGGGTCGAGAGCCTCCAGATGGCGGAGGGTTGATGGCCTTCGAATGGGAGAAAGGCTGAGGGCCTCTTAGTGGCGGAGGGCCGATGGCCTCCATGCCTTCTAAAAGGAAGAGAGCTCCACGCCTCCTGGATGGAGGACTGAGGGCCTTTAGACAGGAAGAGGGCTGAGAGCCTCCTAACGGCGGAGAGCTGAGAGCCTCCGGATTAGAGGAGGACTGAGGGCCTCCGGACGAAAGGAGGGCAGAGGGCCCCCCTTAGCCAATTTTAGGGTTTCAGAGCCTCCGGATCGGAGGAGGGATGAAGGTCTCTTATTGAGGTGAGGGCCTTCTAATTATATTTAGATGGCCTCTGGACGAAAGGAGGGCTAAGGGTCTTCTAGCGGTAGAGGTTCGACGGCCTCCAAATGAGAGGACTAAAAGCCTTAAGAACTGGAGGTGGCCGAGGGGGCCAGAATGGGCGGAAGGCTGAGGGGCCTCCCGGATGAGAGGAGAGTCGAGAGTCTCCTAGCCACCAGTTTGCTCTTATTGGAGATCGGCTAGCAATGACTATGCCATTCTATGAGCCATATGGAGCCTTATGGAGCTTCTTCGAACTTCTCCAATTTGTCCCTCAATGTTTGAGGGTGTTTGCTTTTATAATGGGAGTTGCAGATACACTATTTCTTCAAAAGTAACGTGGGACTTTTATTTTAGAGGAAGTATGTTGGGTTGTGAGCTTACTGTGAAGCCTAGCCCATTGGTCCATGGTTATTGGACCCATCAAAGTGACTAGTGGAGGATCTTTCAATTGCTACAAGATATCATGTAAAGAGGATTTAGAAGGCTTTTTTTTACAGACTGTATGCGCATTATTTTCAGGGCTGTAACTCTAGATAATTATTTCATGTATCTAAACGTTATATTTTGTTAATATGTTCAAGGCGTTTAAATCTTTATGGATGATTATATTTTTGAGATATATTTTTATGTATTAGGGTTATTAGATAACTTATATGATTTAAAATTTTCACATAAGCAGTTCAAATCAAAGAGGTAATTTGAGCCCAAGCCTTTATACTTGATCGTACGTATCACAAATAATAAAGTCAAATAGACCTAAATTTGTCTTTTAGATAAACTCATTTTATACACTTTTCTCACGGGGCTGCCATAAATGATCGTGGAAGTAAATGCTCTCTTCCTTTTCTTCTGTAGTGTGAGAGAAATCTTTTGGCTATTCTCACATTCTTTTGAGAGCTTTGTGCATCATATTTTTCTGGTAAATATTTATCGGTCATTTTAATTATGGGTTAGTAATATATTTATATGTTATAGGCCAAAAGTAACTACTAAGATATAGTTAAGTGTTGAATGGTTGTGTATCTAAAGACCAAATATACCTTTTTTGGATCATAATTTAAATTGGGTCGAATCGAAATGGTCAATTTCATCAGCTGCCGTCTTAAACCTAAAAAATTAAATGGATCTAAATTTTTTATTATATCCGATTATGATACTTATATATATTTATTATATAATAGAAATTAATCAAAAGTTGTTACATATCTATTATATTATTGTCATCTTTTATATTAACATATGTTATTATGTCAGAATGTGACTTTATAACTTTCATTAATAAATTATATAATTTTAATAGAATATTTTTAAAATATTTGTTTACTATTTTTAATAAAAAATAATAAAATTATAACTAATTTTATAAAGATAGGTAAATTATAATAACTAATAAATATATTTTATTGAATTAATTAATTATATTTAGTTTGATTGATAAAAAAAATATAAGTTAATTACTAACACATAATATCTATTTTTTAATTATATAATATTTTTCAAAATTAGATTAATTGACCTCCCATCCAATAGTCAATCCACCGTGATCATAGGCCGCCTCTTAGGCAATTTTAGCTTATAAATCTTGTCGTACTTTGACTTGACACGTGTCACAATAATAGATGTGGCCCAGTGGATCGAGCGGCAATCGAAATCTTTTGCATTTTTATTTTCACCTTAAATTATTTTTTTAAAAAAATATTATTTATATATTCAATTATATATTTAATTATAATAAAATCATTATTTTAGATATAATAAAAAATAAAAAATAAAATAGAGTGTGACATATATTTAATTTTAATACAGCTAAATATATAATTAAATATATAAATAATATTTATTTAAAAACTTTTTTCTAATAATATCTAATAACATTTATTAACGTTCATCAAATATTTAGTCTACTATAAATCTTTTTTTAAAATTATTTAAATATTTTTAAATATTAAATATCATCCATTAAAATTTAATTTAACGAAACTTTCTAATAATAGATAATATAATATTTAATTTACCTTTCCAATAATATGCGCTATCCCCAAATCATTTAACAGATACCCATAAATTATTATCCAATAATATAATATTTAATTAATCAACTTATTATTTTAGGTCTAATACTGTAAATAAATATATATAATTTAACAATATTATAAAAATATTCAAAAAATATCTCCCAATATCACTTGATGAGATTTTATTATAATATAGTGCATATTAAACTCTCTTATTTTTTTAATAAAAATATATATTATAATAAAAAATAAAATAAAATTAATATATTTAAATATTATATATATATATATATATATTATAATGTTGGTCACGATGAGCCATTCAATTTACTCGAATTCAGAGCACTGCCAGGCGCAGCGGAGCTGATTCATTTTTCCAACGCCAGGTTGGGTGGCGCAATTAAATGCCCCGCTATAAAGTCCACCGCCTTGAAGGCCACTAAAGCAACTTTTCAGACTGGTTACATAACTAATTTATATCAATAATTCTAAAATAATACATCAAAATCAAAGTATTTTAGGGTTTTAGTTTTTAACAAATGAGAAAACAACTTTGATTAATGTGTTTAGTTACTAAAATTACTTAATTATAACATAAAAATATATATTTTAAATTACAAAAAATAACTTATTTTTAAGTTTAAATTCTGTATAAGTTAATACTCTGCCAATGTAAAATTTTCTACACTTACCACTTTTTAAAGAAATATAGGTTAAAATTATGAATAATTTTGACCCGAATGAGAAATTTGAATACGATGATATAAATATTATTATATAATTTAAAAATTATAAATTTAAATTATAAAAATAATTTTTCATATGTCATTAAATAATATATTATATAGTAGTCTCAAATTGACCATGCCTCTTTTACATGGAAGTTCCATGGGACCCCCCCACCACCCATGGAGAAGTTGCCCAGCAACAAGTGGCTTGATTTCTGTTTCCCAATCTAGTCCCCAACAGTAACCTGCAACTCGAATAAAACCCTATTTTTAAAACTCGATATATAAATAAATAAAAGTTAAAATCAATGGTGATTAATTAAGTTAGACGCATAAATAAACTTATTTATATGATAATAAATATGTTCATTAAGTGTAAATTAATAGATTATCTATATGACGATACGTATACTTATTTAAATTTTAGTTAATAAATTTATTTTAAAATTTAAATTTATCAGAAATGAACTATAGTTAGTCAATTTTACTCGATTTGGTATAGCTAATATAAGTAAATGAAGCTCGGTTCAGGTTCGAGCTCCACTCGTTCACACACGAACCAAGTAAGCCATACAAATTAAACTATTGAGTGGGACTCGAGCCGGTTCGGCTCGACACATTTATAACCCTACAGTTTTAAGTGTTCATAATTGAACTATAAACTTGCAGAAGAGGCAAACTCTATATATTTCCCAAGACTGACAACTTTCACGCTTGACCCCAACCACCAACCACTGCGCAGTTATTTTATATTATTAAAAAATATGATAATAATTATATTTATAAATTAATTTTTTATAATATAAATATTTTAATATTTAACAAAAAAAAAAAAGGCTCATTTCATAATGATCTTCAATGCCCGTCACTGTGCGGGGAGAGTGTGAACGTAGCTTTGCTTATTGCTACAGTAAAAATTCAAAGACATTAACAAAGGCCACCTCCACCGTCAAACATACGATTCCTATTTCAGAGTTAGAGAGAGAGAGAGAGAGAGAGAGAGAGAGAGAGAGAGAGAGAGAGAGAGAGCAGAGAGTAGAGATTACAGAACAGATATGGAAGGAATCAAGCACAGGACGATTCAGATCAACGGCATCAAGATGCACGTAGCAGAAAAGGGACACGGACCTGCTGTGCTATTCCTGCATGGATTCCCGGAGCTCTGGTACTCATGGCGGCACCAGATTCAAGCATTAGCGTCCCTCGGATACCGCGCGATAGCTCCGGACCTTCGCGGCTATGGCGACACCGAAGCGCCCGATTCGATCGCATCCTACACGTGCTTTCACATGGTCGGAGACATTGTCGCCCTCCTCGACTTCCTCGGCGAAGATCAGGTCTATTTGGTGGCTCACGACATGGGCGCCATGGTCGCGTGGTACCTCTGCCTGTTCAGACCTGATCTAGTCAAGGCTTTCGTTAGCCTCTCGGTTCCATATCGCCCCCGGAACCCTAAGTTCAAGCCTATAGCTACGCTTCGAGCTGTTTTCGGAGATGATTATTATATGTGCAGATTTCAGGTTCGTTCGCTCTTTCCCCTCCCTCTTTATTAATTTCTTTTCTCTTGTTTTAAATTTTTGAATCCTTTAGACCTCTTAATAATAGAAACGGCTATGGCATTATATATTTTAAAAAATTTAGACCAATTAATTTTGAGTTGAGATCGGATAAAAATAATCAGTTCCATCAGGTTGAGTAAATATGTATTTTTAAATTTTAAATAAATATTATTTTTTTAAAAATTATTTTGATAGATTATATTTTTGTGTGTCTAATATTAAAAAAATTTATTTAAATATCTACTTAGATGATATTGTAATCTAAATACTATAATTTTTAAAATATATCATAAATTTTAATATTTTTATGTAAATATGAATTTTTAATATAAATACTTTTAAAAATAAAAAATATTTATAAATTGACCTGATTTGGATTATAGATAGGTACAATTATGATTTTTATTAAGTAATTGGGGCCTTCGATGTTGCCCAACTTGATTTAACAGGATCAAATTTTTATATAAATCTGACCCATATTAAGTCCGAGGTCATTGTCATAGATCCAAATCAAGTGCCCATGGCAAGTAAATTGAAATGCCCATAAGAGGTGATCAAACAAATAAATATAAAGTATCCGCATCATAAAGTTCACGGACCAAATCATTTTTAATCCATTGTAGATAACATTACTTTATATTATATAAAAGATTGTTTTTATTATTCGCATTTATAAATTTCAACTCTCATGATGGTATTAAATGTGACCCGAGCTTATTTTATGTGATAAAATTATTTGAAAATCTGACTCGAAAAATTTACTGTACAACTTATAAATTTTGAATAAAGATTAGAGATGGTAACATTTTGACCCCACGAAACGTTACTATCATATTTTCGGATCCATCAATTTTGCTATAAATATTGCCTTTACATTAGGACTTCTAGTGATTGAAAAACACAATCTGCAATTGTTTCTTTAGTGACATTAATTTTGAAAACTCTAAAACTCTTTGCCTGAATTTTTTTTTTAAGGATTTTTCCATATAAATATGATAATTTCTTATTTTCCTGAAAATTTTTCATTTTAGAGTTTTTTTATGTAAATTTGATAATTTATTATATAATTATTTATTATTTTATTATTACTAATCTTCAAAATTTGGGAGCTGTTAGGGTCCTTTTAGTGGAAAGGCTATGATATCAATTAACCGTTAAGATTAAAAATTAAATAAATAAATAATAATAATTAAATATTTATTTAAATGTATAAATATATATATATATACTATGACTATTATAACTCCAACTGTGTAAAGCATTGTTCTTGTGTATCTTTAGTTGAAAACCTCTAAACATAAGCAAATTCATAATAAGAAGAATCCTTATCTTTCCACATAGGTCATGTCCAATCGAAAGTTGTTAAGGAACATGAAAATTCCATAAATTTGACCTTGCCATCCCAAAGATTTAAGTTGTGAGAGCCTAGAACGGGTTTTAGATAACCTATTAATAGGTAGAGTTATTACCGTATCTTGAAAATTTTAGAGTGTTGTTACAATTCTCTTAGTAGTGAGATCTCTCTATTCACCCAATGGCCAAATTAAATGCTAGGTAATTGAATTATTAAAATTATATTAAATAATTTAAACTACTATTTAATATATAATAAATCATTATCTATCTAATTTTTAATACTAATCATTGGGTAAATATAAAACTCTTTATATTAGGAGGACTCTAATAGCTGTTTGATTTTGAATCACTAACTTGTGGTATCACTCGTAATGAACGGATGATCTAAAAATCTACTCGATTTTAGTACAAAGACTCGCATTACCGAAGGATTGCAGTGGCACATGAAGGGCCTGTGATGGCACATGTCTCAATATCTGTAAGATTTTAGCGTCTAATTTATGTCTGAGAGATGCATGAGTGTCGTTTCTAATAACTTTTGGTAAAACCCGTGTACAACTAGTGCCTAAAAGATGCATATGCATAGCTTGCCAATGGGCATTGCATCTTATGCATACACAAAGGGTACATATATAATGGCGTAGATAGAAAACATCCCATTGTGATCTTAGAGCAAAATTTAGAGATAATTTAATATAATGGCGCCACAAAGATAAAAAATTGAGAGTATGAAAACATTTAATATCCAATTAAAGTCTAATTTAAGTTCCTTACTAATCAATTTCAAGTAAATTTCTCTAAGTGTTATTTGTAGGATGAATTACCATTTAATTAGTTATTTTCTAAGTATATTATTATTTAGTGGGTTGTTAGATTTGTTAGGGTTGTATTCAATCAGTCTTTTATACGTGCTGTTATAGAAAGATCTTAAAGAAAATTATATTTATAATAAAGCATTTTATAATAAATTTTTTTTAAGATTATCCTATACCTTTTTCCTCAATCGAGAATAATTTTTAACGTTAAATATTATCATATAATTTACATATTTAATTACATATTTTATTTCTCGTAGTCTTATGGTATTCAAAAGTGATGATTGACAGAGAAATTCAATTTTATTTTCAATGTCGCCGTGTTGTGCGTGTCCAAAATCGAAACAACAGCTCCCATGGATGCTCATTCTTAGAAAGTATACTTCAAGACAAGATAAATGATGAACTTGCACTTAATTTATACCAACACAAGATTTACCAGAAATCTATAGCAAACTTAAACTAGACCTCATTGAAACTCTTTTGAGCAGGACGCAAAGCAAATTTAAATGAAAATTATAACTTTAAAGTCAGCTTGGACCCAATACAACCCAATCATCCAAATAAAAATTATAAAAATGGCTATCAATAATCCAAATTAGATCAGTTTAAACATATCTATAAATATTTTATATTTTTAGTTAACAATACATATCTGTATAAAAAAACCTACAGAAAAAAAAATACTTCAAATGTTATAATATTTAGATTAAAATATTACTTAATTATATAATTTTAAAAAACCTGATATTTATTTAAAATAATTAGACTGTGCCAAAATAGTCTCTTTCACCTGGGACTATTTTTGTCTAAAAAATTAATTGAATTTAATTTTTTATAATTTTATCCATTATATAGGACCATTAAATCCTATAAACTTTCAAACCAATTAGACAGATTCGGGCAAATAATCCAATTTTGATCAAGCCTAACTTAAACCTGACCAAACCCAATGCATCAACTTTTGGACAATTTCACGAACTGCGTGTGTCCCCCAATGGAATTTCTGGAACAAACTCATATTAAAAGCATTACTTTACACTTGGTGGACCAACATTAATTAGTCATTGTACCACATTAAATATGATTGAGAAAGGAGGAATTCTGATGCAATAAATGCTCATAAAAAGACCCATCATAGCTAAAAGCGCCTCATTTGGGGTCCATAAAGAAATTGAAGTTATTGGATGCTCCCAAGCTACTGACGCAAACGTTATCGTTCAAATTAATACATGATCTCGTCTGAATTCGAATCCTAACCAGCAATTTCATTTCAGACTTTGATTATCTCAGCGACTTTTTAAATTTTAACAAAGTATTGAGCACATCTATTCTCAAATGTCTTAAAGTTTTAGAAAATTTTAGCACCAAGAACATTAGAAGTCCTGAAAGGAGCAGCTTCTCGGGGACCTCCGTATACCGACTTGTTACAATTTGCGAAAATGAATGACAATAAAATAACAAATAATTGTGAGATAGAACAGCAAATTTACGTAAGAAAAACCTCAGAGGGAAAGAGCCACGGGCAAGGGAGGAGAGGTTCCACCAATTTGGTAAGGAAATATAAGAGGAATGTAAAAGTGGGCTCAAAGTGCTCTTGGAAGTTTTGTGGCTCTCAACCGGTTATGCTGAAGACTCATGGCCGGTTTGGATGATGGTCCTTTGGCCGGTTTTTTTTCTTTTGTATATTTTCTTTTGATATCATGGAATATTTCATGGTAGTGTTCGGGATTTACCCTAACGTCTATATTCTACTTCTAAGTCGCCAAAACACTTATGGTACGTTTGGTTACTGGAATAGAATAAGGTGGGAATAGAATAGTTATTCCAGGAAATAGAAAAGGATGAGAATAGAGTTGAAATTGTTATTCTTATGTTTGGTTGTTGGAATAGAATAAAGTGGGAATTAGTATTCCATTACTTGGTTTGTAGAATAGTATGAGGAATAAAGTGAAAATAGTAGTAATAATAATAATAATAGTAATAATAATAATAATAATACCTTATAAATAATAATAAATATAATAATAATAATAATAATAATAATAATAATAAAATAATAATAATAATAAAATAATAATAATATCTAATAATAATAACAAATAAATAAATAAATAAATAATACCTAATAATTAATAATAATAATAATACCTAATAATAATAATAATAATAATAAAACATAATAATAATACAAAATAATAATAATAAAATAAAATAAAAATAATAATAATAACACAAAATAATAATAATAATAATACCTAATAAATAATAATAATAATAATAATAATAATAATAATAATAATAATAACATGTGTGGGAATAACAATTCCCATATAAATGGTGGGAATTGTTATTCCCACATTTGTAGAAATAAAAATTTTTAGAGAATAACAATTTCCACCTATAAGGTAATTAAACGGAGGAATTGCAATTCTCGCGGAAATTACAATTCTTTTTCCCCCTAATTCTTGCAACCAAATATGTAGTTAGAGTTAGAACATAATTTTTATACCTTTTTCAAATTTAATTTAATTTTACTTACCAAAAAAAAAAACAGTGTTTTTGGAAGTTCACAACAACTGACTTTCCTACAAATTCCAAAATAAAACAATATCTTCATACCTGAAAGGGTGCTTGGGCAGCCATCTTGCGGTCCACTTACAATTTGCTACTAAAAATCTACTCAACCCTTCAGCATAAGCAAATATCTTGTGAAAACCTGTCTGTACAGTTTTATTCGCGCAAAACTCCATTGCAGCAGAAGAACTTTACACCGTAAACTTCTCGATACATTACTTGGGTCACACTTAGCACCTCTGAATACGTTATCATGGCTAAAGGGTAGAAAATGAACAAGGAAAAGTTTTGGTAAAGATTATGTAGAATAGGTGGTCTTTTTCAAATGAGATTGAATAGTAATGCTCTGTGATATAATTTGCACTTGGAAAGCTAGAAGGGAAAATGTAAAGCAATTTTGTAGGAACCCGGAGAAATTGAGGCAGAGATAGCAAAGTGTGGCACCGAGCAAGTACTGAAGAAAATTTTCTCCGAACGCAGCTCGGGCCCACCTCTCATACCCAAAGAAAACCCATTCGGTATCTCTCCGGATGCTCCGATCACGCTGCCCTCTTGGTTATCAGAAGACGATCTCAACTACTACGCCAAGAAATATGAAGAGAAAGGGTTCACGGGAGGATTGAACGAATACCGAACTCTAGACCTGTAAGGCAATCACCAAATTACTTCAAGAACATGGAACATAAATACTCTGTAAAAGTAATATGATTTTTTTTCTCTTTGTTTTCCGAATTTTGTTACAGAAATTGGGAGCTAATGGCACCGTGGACAGGGGGGCAAGTGAAAGTGCCGGTTAAGTACATCGTCGGGGACATGGATATGGTGTATCATATGCCGGGGGTGAAGGATTACGTGCATAATACTAATGGAGGTTTCAAGAGAGACGTCCCATTTTTGCAGGAAGTTGAGGTTATAGCAGGAGTCGGTCACTTCATTAACCAAGAGAGAGCAGAGGATATTAGCTATCACATCTATGAATTCATAAGAAAGTTCTAGTTCACATAGATAGCATATTAATTAGCTCTATGAATTGTATGTTTGTCTTGTAATCCTTTGGATTTGTGAAATTCCTGTAGTTGTTGCAGTAACTAGAAAAGGGAAAGAGGGGATGGATGTTCCAAAGTAGTTCCAAGAGTTCATTAGTAGTTGCTTCGTTGCTGACTAACTCTTATTTTACTTGTTGGTTATTGAAGTTAACTTTGTGACGCCATGGATCAACTAATAAGATGTCATAGTTCTACATTTGTGATGCGTTTTCAATGGCAAATGACCCTAAAGAGAAAGGAATGATCGTTGCTGCAAATTATATTCAAGCATTACTAAAATGAAAATAGTATTCATACGAAATTCTACTGAAAGATGACGTAACGAAAGCACAACGTCACCAAGAAAAAAAATTCAAAACTAAAAGCCTCTCCCACTATGTTTCCAAGTGAGTTTATTTTACCGACTGTCGAATTATCATCTCATTTCACGAATTCAATATGTAGTGTTAAAAATTCATTACATACCCGAATACATACTTTTCATTATTTTCCTTTAACAATTTAAAATTAATTTCTCTCTCTTCAGCCTTATATATCTTTATTAATGTAAGTTATAGAAAGCAATGAAAAGTGGTGGCTGCAATTTTTCTGAATTCAAGCTTAATAATTAAAAAAAGGAATAAGTTAAGACGCGTCTCTTTTAAATTCAAAACCAGAAAAAAACTGTTAATTAGGTTTGATAGGTTCAATAAACCTAACCTAAGAAAAATGTCCAATGAAATTCAACCCGTAAAACGATCCATACATTCACATCAATTTACCCGTTCATTCTTATTTACAGAAAACGGTTGTAACTGACGAGAGTAATTTAGCTACCTACTACCTCTATAAATAATCCTCCATACCAAGAGACAGGGGAGGAAGAACCGAAATGACCAGGGGAAAAAACAGCCAAAAACCTCCAGAAAGGAAGTTGAGAGAAATAGTCAAAGAGATAATCTATCCTAAGGAGGCTAGCCCTCCAACATCCGAGGTGGCCAGAACAACTTCCCAGGGGCCCATCCAAGTGATCTCTCCTATCCCTCCAAGAGATCTCCTTTTAAGTGACTGATCACAATTTACAAACTGTGCATCCAAGCTGCTCTTCTGTAGACATATTCCTAAATTGTCCATCTATCGAACGAATCTCTAAGACATCCCTCTGCAGGCATACCTCTAAATCGTCCACCAGTTGGACGTAACCAAACGCTTCATTCACCACGCATGCATCTACGCATCCTCATTGCATCTTTCTGTTTTATTGGAAAGGCATCTGACTTGAGTGTTGGAGGGTTTACGGTGGAAGCAATTCTCGCCGTCCTCTTATTTCTTGTTTTCAGTTGTGTTGCACAGGGTTCGGGTTCAAAGAAATGGAGACTGAATCCGCATCAGATCGAATCAGCGTGAAGATCCAAATTGCGGCTTCCGAATTAGTAGGATGACCCGAATTCATGATACGTAACAAAGTTCAATAACATATAATGGCAAGTTATGTCATTTATATAGTAAAAAGATGGCCGATTATTTAATAATGTAAATACTTTTCTTTTAATCAAAAATTATGATAATTAAGAAAATAAATTTTCTAATAAAATCTAACATACTTGTACAAAATCACAATATTTAATTATTTTAATAAATTATTAAATCTATAACATATTATATGAAATAATTTTAACATTACTCTCTCATGCTCACCTTAGCATTCTATAGAAATTTATAAATAGTATTGCTCATACTACAAGGCCTGTCAAACATATACGGGAAATACTAAACTAAGCTAAATGTGTTTGATGAAAACAGTGTGTTCTTGAAAGAGCTTTCTGCAACTCTTAAGAAATGAAAAGGCATCTCATGTTAGTAGTATCTACATATCTGGCCGGAGACCCGCACCACCTTCTGCCTAACAGCTTTGCCTCTCCTAATCGATGAATGGTGTAATAATCAACAGTACTCCGTAACCCAAAAATACCACGAAATCGCACTCAAAATCTTTTCTCAAAATTTTTATAATTAAATCTATGGAAGAATTGAAACATGAGAAGCATACTCGTATCATCCGTTTGAGAGCACCGGAGCAATAAGGCATTAAGATCAAAGAGACGAATCCTTTCAATCTAAACACAACTCAAGGAAGAGAGAGAGAGAGAGAGAGAGGAGGTAGGATATCAGAATACCGACTTCAACTGTAACGAAGCAGAAATCTGGTAAGTGATCTGTCGCAACCAGAAAAGGAAAATGTGGTAGCGAAGGATTTGTAGATCGTTTTATGAATCTGACTCAGGGCATGAATACGTTAACTCACTGAGTCTGCTATAAAGGAGGTTGAACGAGTAGAGTGGGTAAATGGATTACCCAATTAGTTCTCCATCAATGCCCTAACGTCAGAGCTTCCAGAGAGGGGGAGGGAGGAAGCAGCGAGAAGAGCGCACCAGTGGCGCGTCTCTATTTTTGTAACTCCGTACATTTTTTAAGAAAATTGTTATTTATTATCCACTGCTGTCCAAGGTATTTATAATTACAAGGACTATTAAATTTTAAAAATAAAACAAAAATTAAGATTTATTATAATTGATAATGTATTTATTATAGATTTATATATAATTCATCACATATATAGTTCATTTTAATTTTTAAAATTTTAATGGATTTTATATATAGATAACCTTTTTTTATATAAATTTAATGAATTAATTAATCAACTCAAGTGATCAGCTAAATTTAAACATAATAAAAAAGCCATTTTTGTTCATCAAAGACATGCAACATATTATATTTGATGGCTTCAAGGTAATATTTATAATTATTGCCATTTTTTATTAATAAAAATGTATAAATTTATTATTATTTTTTTAACCAAAAAGTGCTATAATATTAGTACTATACGCAATTTGATGTTTTGTATTATACTATAACGTATGCTTAAATTTAAATAGTAATATATATAATTAAATTTAAACATTTTCAAAAAATAGGGTCCAATACAAATACCAAACGAACGAAAATAACCAAATTCATATAAAATATAAATTCATCTATGGCCAAACAAATGAAGATATTAATCACTAGTCCTCTACCTACCCTTAGCCAGCCCGATTGACAGAGCCAGTCCCTAGTGCCAATCAACTATCAGTCAATGACAAGAAGCCGACAATCCCTCAATAGTCTTCGGCCACCGCCCCTATCTATCGTGATGATATTCTCACCTTATTTCATCTTATTTTTAGACGGTAATAATCAATAACGTAATCTTTATTCTCACCTTATTTCTAATAATACTTATTCTGTACCAACCGAGTTCTCATCAACCATTTGAGCATATGGTAAGAGAAACCCGAGGGAATGATAGCATGATACAATATAGTCTATTCAAGCATTAGGCTCCATCATCATTCAAACGGTTAAGGTCTTTGTAAAAGTAAAGGATGATAAATATTAAGGCAATATTTAATATGTTACTTTAAACTTAACCTAATATTCAAGATAGCTATAACAAAACTCGGTTATTCCGGCCTAGCCGGCTCTGCCCAGCAGATATCCTCATGCCTCATGAGAGAGTTTCTGAAAGGATTTACCTTCATCCAACAATCTTGAACACGGAGAATTCTTCCATAAACTAAGCTCAGAATCAAATAAAATCTCTCATTTCCATGTGATTCAAACCTATGATATTAGCACGCAAACAAGCGTTAGTTGATGATCTAATTTACCCTTTTAGTCTGGGCGAAGTAAAAGGCGAGCCCAGAAACCAAAAGGAAAAAAAGGCAAGGAAAGATATAAGGTTATGGTCGAAAATGTTTTAGTTCCATCACTGACAGACCGAATCAAGAACAACCATGCGAGGACAATATCGTAATTGCACGTCACACACGGGCATCAATCTAGTTGCTCCATCTGCAAATTCAGGTAGACACAATTAGTCTGCCATTGCTAGAAAACCATGTTTCACAATTTGGTCCTAAATTGGAAAATCAATACAATTTGCCCCTTTTCTTGTATAGTAAGAGTGTTTCCTTGGGTTTAAAGGGGGATGAGACTCGAACCCGCATCAAGCATGAATCCGCAGGGTTTAAGATGTGGCTTCCCTACCCTTATGTCTATATTGTCGTAGGTGTTTATTTATAGGAGTCAAGAGAGAAAGCTTATTGAATCAAGAACCAGTAGAATTTTAGGGCCACCATGTCTGTTGAGTATATAGTAGGATCATTCTAGTAGTAGTTTGCTTGTTTTTCTAGTCTTAGGAAGACTAGATGAAAGCATGTCCTACAAGTGGCAAGATCGGGGTGATTAATTCAATTACATACTTGCTCCAATGAAAATTGGGGCAGATACGGGGATACGTATCCATATTTAAAAAGTATACTTGAAATTTCAAAAATTATAAAAAGATGTTATATATAATACACCCACATGTGTTTATATTTGGAATAATATTAGTAAATATTTGAAAAAAGCATAACATGAATTACAAATAATAAATGTCCTAATACAAACAAGTTTCACATGTTTTTATCCAATCAAAACGTTAAATATATTTTATAGCTCAAAGCATATTTGAAATCAGGACAGGACGGGAAAACTATCTTTACCCGCAGGGCAGGATGAAATTTCCATCCCTAAATGCTAACCAAATTAGTATTGAGTTTTGGTTAATTAAAAATTAATGTGAATAATAGATTACCCATGATTTCCTCCTCTCTTGGTTTACTCTCAATCAAATTCTTCTCCAATCTTCCTTTTTAGTGTTGTTATGGTCTTCCTAGTGGGGGATTTTTGTATTTGCCTAATGGATAGAATTAAAAATTAGGTGGATGAATGGTAAATATTATATCCAAATGATTTAAATGACTATTTAATCTCCATTATTCATCCATCCAACTTCTAATCCTAACCGCTATCCAACTTTTAATCTTAATCACTAAATATATATGAGAGAACGGTTAAATGCAGGACCATAACAACTCTCATTCTTGTTTCCCTCCATCTTCTCTTCTCTCCTCTCCCCTCTCCCCTCCCTCTTTCTTCCCTTACTATACATCAAACAGTGGAGAGCAGGGGCGCTGCGACATGGCTCTGTACAGCGCCTGTATGACGACGCCATGTCACAACCGTTGGATGAAAATCTAACGCCCTTTGTTTTTTTGTTATTAAAAAACAAAAGGAAATGTTTTTTTAAAAAATAAAAAAAGTTAACGATGGGCGTTAAATCTCTATCCAACGGATGTGACACCGCGTCGCGTTGTACGGACACCATAGGGGTGCGTGTCACAGCACCCCTTCACCGTCAAATAGTGGTCAGGCATTTTTCATACTTTTGCCTTCTTTTACCAAAAGAATAAACTAGCCACATAACACACGCCAGTAGTTTTAGTACTATCAAGAAAAAGAAGACATCAAAAAGAAAAGAAAAGAAATAAAAAATAAAAGGGCATTCATGAAATTTGAATACGAAAGTAGAATTTGCATCCAGAGGAAAAGGACATCACTTACCTTCCAAAGGCCATCATTCAGATAATGCAAGGTTTCTACTCCAATCCCTTTGTTGACAGCCCTTCTGCAGTTTTCAATCACAAGTATCTGATTTTTAACAGACAAATCTACCCGATAAACAAAATGCCAAGGGCAGGGGATCGATGATAGTACACGATATAGCTATTCGTGTATTTTTTAAAAAATATTTATCATGGGGTTGAAAAACACGCCCAAAAAAAAAAGGTCAGTCCATAGAAGAAAACAATCAATAAAATCCTACCATTAGTATGTGCTGTTTGTCACACCCAATTGTACAACCCTTGCACAACTTGTTTTTTTTTAAAAAAATTGAAGTAACTTTAATTTAATTCACTAAATTTGGAACAACGATGTAAAAGATAAAGTAAAAACAAAATATTTTTAGACCTTAATTTTAGAAAACTAGATTTAATATTTACATCTAAAATAAAGTACATATTTTTCTTTACTATGCCATTTAGAAATATTGTTCCAAAATTTTTGAATGAGATAAATATAAGTTGATTTCATCAAAAAAGTGCTGTACAAGGGTTGCACTATTGGGAATACAAAAAAACAATTTCCAATCCACAAGAGTTAGCACAAACAACATAAGCAACAATAAGCACATCTAAACCCTCTGGCTGCCCCTTGTGTGGCAGGAATGAAAGGGAATATTTTATTTCACATCCAAAAATCCCCGAAGTAAGAGAACTTTTAATTTGATAACATGAAATTATATTATTAATATAATTTTTTCACACTTACCTATGTTTTTTCAATGGTGTTCACATAAAAACCACTTTCATATTTTCTTTCACTCAACCACCTGTAACTCATATTGCGGGCTATGAGGAGGTCAAATATACACAATTGTTTTTGTGGAACAAGCTTATGACCTCCAAATCACAACAGATAAACCTTACAATTGTACCAACGCTCACCCCTCATTGTGGAATCTCGTGGACAAACACTTCACAGAATAAAAAATGTGACAGCAATTAGGCATAGATGATAAATTAAAAAGAAACACATATTACAGGTGGCTAAGCAAAAGAAAAAATTATAAGTGGTGACCATGTAAAAACAATAAAAGAAAAATGAATGTGGTTAAGTCTTAAAAAAAACTAGCCAAAAAGTGCATAAATGCATTTAAGAATATCAAATTCATAAAAGTAATGCACCATAAACATACATATCTTTTGCTGACATTTTTGTGAACCCAATAGCTAGAGCATGCTGCTTTCCTTCAGCCATTATGGCCTAAAAGCAACAAAGTTCAACATATTAGAGAATGCATGGCCAATAATTTC
This sequence comes from Nepenthes gracilis, assembly GCA_033239525.1. NCBI lineage: Eukaryota > Viridiplantae > Streptophyta > Magnoliopsida > Caryophyllales > Nepenthaceae > Nepenthes > Nepenthes gracilis. Next base: position 19,526,156 of record BSYO01000007.1, read on the forward strand.
AATTGCATGCATCCAATCCAAAGTTCGAAACAACAGGTGCTATCCTACACAGGATAACATGAGATAGAGCTGGTTTTTCTCCCATATCTAGTCAACGAGTTGAATCAATCATATCAGGGGGTGGTCAGTATTTTACCATATCTATGCCATTTATTCAAGAATTTCCTTTCAATAACTCAATTATAAATCACAAAAAAGGAGTTGTTGAACAATAACATCAGATATTCCCATTATTCCCAAATACTTGTCTCAACTTTTCTGGTGTCACAAAAATGAAACAAAAAAGAGACTGGTAGTTAGGGATGAAAAAGAAACAAGATTACTTGAGCAAATAAATAGAGTGATAAGGGAAAGTATTGTCTACCACAGGTGTTTCAGCCTCGACTTCATCATCCAGAGCACCACCAGGAGACGTAAGCCCAGGACACATAATGTTGGCACCAGACAGAACAAATTTTATAGCACCTCTATCTACTTGTAGTTTTTTCATTATATCAGGGTCTGCACCACAAAAAATTATAAGGCAGCTTGTCTAAAATCTTGAATTTAAGTTCGAAAAAATGATTGAAAATGTCATGAGATGAGAAAATTGCAGCTGTCTATGACAATAATTAAAAAGAAATGCTTTAGAAATGATTCCAAATCCCATACTCACTCATAGCATTAGCAGTCACTACTACATAGCCGTTGGGATATTTGATTGAAAGTAGTAGACCCAAAAAAAGATCATGTGCCTAAGCTACACCTATTGGGTTGATGCAGCAACTAAAAATGCAAGATAAGGCCGACTAATTCAATACTTTTTAGAGCTGCTGATAATAGAATTAAATGTCATGCAGAAATCTTATATATGATCAGGAGTAAAATAAAGCTGATGACAAGACATCATACAACAAAATAAATATGTAAAAATATCACTGCATTGTTGGTTGATCCTCAACTTCCGCCAGAGATTTGAGTAGGGGTGAAAAACTTGATACGGCACGTGACAAAGACATGAACCTGATATGGAAATCAGTGGGGTTATTTTGGATCAAAATTGGGTTCACAGAAACACGACTATTAAATGGGGTGGGATTAGGTCCCACATAACCCAAATATGACCATTTCAACCCAGCCTTGGTTATTACAAAACATATCAGCCTTGGTTGCAGAAAGAACATAAGAGTTAGTGAAGAAAAAGGATGCAACAATACGGCATCAACAATGTTAAGTTTTGTTATATCTGGGAATTTCACTTCAAATTTGGCTTGTTAGAACGCTGGCTTAATTGCTAGGGCTAAATCCTCTTTTAAAGGAAGAATCCAGGAGACTATATTCTGAGTTGGAGGCAATAGCTCTTTCTTCAATAATGGTGCGTCCCTACTCAAGAAGAATCCTTGATTCCTGGCCAGAGATGAAGGCACAAATCAACCTTAAGAGACAGATGTGAGCAGCCAGATGAACCTATGATTGACCTGGGCACATAAAAATTCGTTGGCATCGAGAGAGATTGGATATTCTATCAATAGGACGCACTGACACTAAACTAAAATTGCAGCTAATTAGATCTAGTGTAAACTATAAATTGATTACTTAATTATTTTCTTGAATTTAGAAAATAATATTAGTGATTGCATGCAGAACCCTATTTTATGTTTTTGTTTTAGTGAAAAAGCTCATTATTTAACATTGCGTTCTACACATTTTATACACTGTAATTAATATATCATAAAGGGAAATACTATTCCAACACCCCACTTGCACAACCAAGGTTATCGAAATTGTCACGTGGAGGTATGGGGCGCACCCTATTTTTACCAGAAAAATTACTGTTGCTTTCCCTCTCTCCCAACTCTTTTTCGGCTACACACACTGTCTCTGTTCAATTAAGGACTCAATAAAGTGAACATGGATAATATTAGATTCCTATTTGAGAAACCCAGTGATTTTGCAAACAAGCATCAGCACAACAAAAATAATTTCAATAAAGTTTTTTATTTACCCACCAATAAGGTAATTGGGACCTAATGAGCTCTTCACTTCAGAAATTCAATCCCAACTTCTTCAAAAACCCATCTTAGAGAAACTTCCATTGATGTCCAAAATCAACGCTCGACCAAAAGAATCCACAAGAATGACTCTATTTCAGAAACTTGCAATCTTTTACAGGTACCAGAGCCCATAAAACAAATCCAATAATTTTGGATATCCTATCGAAATCCCATCTCCAAATTTTAAAACCCACATCACTAAACAACATATTTTAAGCTTCCATATCCTCTGGAGAGTGCAAATCCCAAATCTTAATTGTCCATTAAAAAACAAATGGTGCCATCAATTACAAGAAATAGCCAAATAAATCACTTACAAAGAGAGAGAAAGAGAGATAGGGAGTGGGGACGGGAGGTTTTTGTGTATTGATCTTTAAGTAGAGAAGAGTGCCCATGACCTCAATGACGCAACCCAACAAGCAGAAGAGTGTTTTGAAGAAGAGACAGAAAAAACAGAAGAAGAAGGGGCCAAATGCAAACCTAAACCATTATGAAGTTCTTAATGACGTCAAATTGAGTGGTGGGTTTATTGAGGACATGACAATAAAGATCGCTGTTATTGGACTCCTACAAGTGAAGAGAGAGAGGGGAGAGAATAGTTGAAAACGAGTCAGGACAGAGGAAAACAACTGTAAAAAATGCTCCATGTGGCAATTTCGGTAACGTTGGCTGTACAAATGGGATGTAGGAATAGTATTTTCCCATCATATATGTGGGTAATGTCCATTTTGTTGGGTTACTTGGCACAAACTATTAATAAATGGGTTAACAAATCAACCTGAATTGACACGCCTATGTATAGATTGAATTTGAGTTCGATATTTTTATGGGATGAACAAATGGGTTAGGCTTGGGTCCTCATATTTACCAAAGATCCCTTCTTGATATAACCAGAACCCAACCCAATCCAACACAAAATGATTTCCCAAAGAATGCTAGCATGCACAGTTCATATTTTGCACCACAATCTCCTACTATTTCATGGCCAAATGAAGTGCTGTGAAACCCTAATGTTAATGCTGGCAATGCTGAAAGATGACATTTCAGTGCTGACTTCAAGCATCAGAAACTGTTAACTAGCTTAGAATAGGTTCGTATGATTCAACTCCAAAAAACTTTTGCCCAAAGCAATTACAGCTCAATCTACAATTCCATAAAACCTAAAGATCACATAAAAAATCAACATAAAATAATTGCAACCACTGATTATATATAAACACTACAAACTGAAATGTTAAGTAGGTGACTAATTTCAACCAAAAACTTACATTGATGCAGAAGTCGTAATGTAGGCATGTAAGGTCCATCACGGATATTAAAAAAGAGTGGAACATTGTTCACGACAACAAGATTTAGATGGTTTTGACTGCAGAAACAGAGATCACTGTTGTCAGCAATAATATCATAAATTGTTAATAAATGAAGAGCAGTCACAGAGATGAGAACCATTTGGCAACGATAAGTGGTGCCTTCTTGGGAAGCAAATCATCAAGCACTGGTTCAAGTCCAGGGTACTGCAGAATTTAAGCAAAAGCTGTATAATTACATGCATAATGCACTAAAAATAGATGCTAACCGAAAGATACTATAATAATCAGTTCTAATAGATAACAAATAAATAAATAAATAAGCATGCAGCCAATAATCCACCTCTTCGGCAATACTTTGGCGAATTTTTCTTTGCACAGATGCCTTGACTTGGTTCTGGGCAGATACTTCTTCACTAGAAAACCTGATAAGCAAAAACTCTTTGAACAAGAAATAAAAAAGGGGAGTGTCCATCTAAGCAATCAGAAAAGGCTACACAGCACATGCAATTTTGTACAAGAGAGTATTCTGCATCAGCATCCTAATTGACATACATCTCTCACTTCAAAGCTAAATAGTTCATCTAATTTGATGATTAATTGATGCTATCTTGTCCATGTGATTTACCACATAGCCACTTCGGGCTACAACCTTAGACATTTTAGCCAAGGGATCGACCCAATACTTGCTTCTAAACCAAAGACATGCCACACTTGGTTGTCAATGGAAGAATCATGATTCCTTGCTACACCTTGACTCACTTTTTACCAGATATACTGCAAAGGAAATGAAACAGTTAAGGAAAAAGAAATTTTTGAGAAGCTAAAGTAAGACACATTCCAAACTAAGTAGTAAAGGCAACTAGGGTTCTTGGACTCAAGGAAAGTGAAGAACAAGGGATCATTTGGATATGGCACATGGAAAAAGAATGGCATTTGCTAGTCTCAATGTACCACTTTCAGCACTTCCTGATCAGCAAAAAATTCATCCATCAACAACACACTCCACAACATCAGCGATATAGAATTTCTTTGGGCCAGGGGTGGGAATGGGGTGGACTTCACGTTCCAAATGACAATAAATCTGGTGCTATTTTCCAAGTGTCTCTCACACGTCATCACCCTTATTTACCATATATATCGTATCTACTGCTTTCCTTTCCCGATGCAATTCACAATGCAGAGCATTCCTCCACATCTCCTTAGACCTCCTACCAAGTTTAATCACTTTCAATCCTTTGGGACCTCCTCTTGTCCACATAGTGTTCATAACTACATCAACGAAGTAATTAATCCTATAAATAGGTCAGATTTATCATCCTCTACTGCTATTTGTCGATTTCACTAGACATGTAGTCTAGAAGATGAGGAGTCATCAAGTCATTTTTAATCTATGTCTTCTTAGGTTTAAACTTCCCTTTCTAATACTTCTACGCCTATTCAAATCACTTTGTCACCAGTTGTAGCATCCAGCCTACATTCACGAATAGTATCATTGACAACACCAAGAAAAAAATTCCTACGGTTGCCTATAATTTATTTAAGGCTTTTATGACTAGAAGTTATAGTGTCAAGGGTTGTGGCCTCATCATTTTTTGCAAAACTAGAAATAATAAGGAATACCAGCACAGGGAACAAGCAAATACAAAACCATATCAGCTTTTGCAGTTTGCGGCTTGTGGACTGCAACATCAACATCACCCAATTCTCTTTCTACTTATAAATGTACTTTACAGCTATCATGTTATCCCTAGATGTTGAGAAAGCAGGAGGTGGATTTGACTGTAGGAGATGGTAATGAGATTATAATGGTGGTGATTCAGTTCCAAAGGGTGCTATATATCACCAAAATAATTGTTTCTTGCCAGAGATTCTGATGTCGGTGGAGGTATGTGGGATTTCAAGGTTTGATTTGGAAAATGTTTAAAATGTTTGTCTCTATTTCTGTGATGAAAGGCACACCTTGGGCATCATTCTTCAGCAAGAAATATTGGGCCAGTTAGGAGTGAAGCTACTATGCATAAGGAAGGTACAGATGTAGAGGTCACAATCTTGTTAGCCTAAACAAACAGAGGATTTTGAAAAACTTGGTTATCAGAACCAATTTTACATAAACATAATCTATACACACCCCCATGGTTTAACAATGTTAATGGAACATTGAACCACTTAAAACCTGAAAATGTGGACCTTGCAGACTCTGAGGAATCTCGATATTAGCCTCAAAATTTTAGGTTGATTTATAATTAACCATGTCACAATGTGTTTTTGCACCGGTAAACATTTTTCACTGTGAAAAACCAAATGATCGAAGAATACAACACAAAGCTAAACCAACTGTAGTTCTATACAATACTCATGTGGATAAGTGGATTAACCAAAAATGACTATCTGATTTCACAACTTCAATGACACAGTGACAATGATTCTCTTTCTAGCTCAGGAACAACACTTTGTGCTCCACTGCGCATCATTAAGAGCGTTGGCTAACTAAGAGCCTTAACAAGCAGAGTTAATCCGCCCTTGTTCATTTTGTGCTCTAAGCAAGCTATTGCTAACTGAGGAACAAGTTCATGACAATTCATAGCACCACCAACAAAATTGTCTTGACTATCGACTTCTGCTGATCATGGCACAGAAATTTCATCAAGGAGTTCTACTCCTCCAGCTATTCTAAAATTATATCTTTGAAGTTACGTTATTGAAAATCCAGAATCCCAGCATATTTTATAACAACTACCACAAAACCCACAAGCTCCACGTCTTAAAATCAGAATAAGCAGACGCTAGAACATCTAATGTGGCAATATATCTTAACTCTAAATTGGACTTTGGCACAGTGCAAGGGTGAACTAGTGAATGAGAATTTTTCAACAATTAAATAAAATCCCGACTAAACTTCCACCTTTTTTCCCCAATTCCATCCAAGTTAGCAAGGACTCAAGTAAAAATCAGCAATCCAGCATTAGCAAATGGAGAAGTAATTATAAACCCCACTTGTTTTCTTTACTTGTATCGAAAACAGTAATTCAGCTCACATGGTTAGATGTGCCATTAATTTGGGATTGATGGGAACAATTTGTAGTTTCATACCATCTATCATAAACTCGGATTGGCTTCAACGGAGCATAAAAGACCAATTAAAATGCAAGATTCCAAATCCGTCAAAAATAAGGGACTAGGGCAGACGGGAAGAATAAAAAAGAGTCATTAGGGCTCACAACCACAAAATCTACTAAGTTGAACAAGTGAAAATCGTAGTGAATGTCCAGACTAGACCCTTAAACACAGAAAGAAAAAGGGAATTCAGTTGGAGAGAGAAAGACGGCGTACTTCTTGAACATCTTCTGAGTGGAGAATGAAGAGAGGCGTAACAGAGCTGATGCGTAGACGCCGAGTGTTGCAAAGTGACGTCGAAGAGTAACCGGTTGCGGGCTTCAAGTTGAAGCTGCGTGCCTACGAAGCGAGCCAGCCTCGTTTCTGCGTTAAAATAAAAAAAATAAAATATAAAAACTTAATTATTAATTACAAATTGTTTAATTCTTTGTTTTTCCCTTTAATTAAACACAATTTATAAATAATTATTTAGCATACAAATATTACTGTATTTATTCTCTCCAAAATTCAAAAAATAACAAAAACTTAAACTTATATTTGCTTCCATTTTTTAGTGTTAGAACTATTTTTATCATATTCTAATAGGGTCCTAATAATGTTAGGTTTTAAAATATTTCTTTATATATGTTATAATAAACGGATGGATCATTGGAAGAATACACGATACTTATGTGTGGCACACTTGAAAAAAATGTTAAGGGTCATATGTGCTCATGCAATGTAAGCCAATGGCTTGTCGAAGATCAATAAAGTGGCACATGGATAACTGCCTGAAGAATGCATGTGCGCTGTTTATGTTATGGGCCTAATTGCGGACATCACAAATAACAACCATCAACAAACCGAAGTGAGAAGAAGTTCCTGATCCAGTCGACCACCGAGACGGTTCCAAGATTTTGTTTAACCACGGGCGGATTATATATATATACGCATACACCTCACTATACAACCATATATTACACTATACATACACACACATATACACTCTATATACATGTGCATATACACTCCTAATTTTTACCCTGTTAAAGGGCAGCACGTGTCCCAGATCTATGCTAAAGATCTATTGCTGAAGTGGCGTTTCTGTTTTTCAATACTAGCATATTAGTCTGTTAGCTGAGAGGGGGAAATTAATGAAAAATCACTTTACTCTTTCTTTCTCTCTCTCTCTTTTCTCTGCCTTCCTCTTCCCCGATCCCTTCCCTTTTCTCCCTAATTTCTCCTTCTCTCAGGGCATCTCGCCCGTCCTGCCGCTACTATCCTCCGCTGATCTTCCCTTCCGTTGGTTTTCCTGTCATCGTCGTCGGCGTCACCATGGAGATCACATCCATTTATTTAAAAAAATAGCACTGCATGCACACCTAAAAGCGGCAAGTGATATATGCCCAAAAAGGGCTCGTGCCCCATTTTTAATATAAAATTATGCCTTATATAATTTTAGGGTATTTGAAATTATCTTCTCACATAATAAGTATTGTAGAGAGAGAAAAGAAAAAGATAGAAAAGATAAAGAGATTCGACATCCGATTGAAATCTAATTTGAGTTTCGTTCTTTATCAAAATTAAATATATTATCTTAATATTATTTTCTGGTACATATAACCATATAGTTACTATTTTTCTCGATATATTTTCTTTAATAATTACTAAGTGTGTTGAATGGTTGATAAACAATCGTTATTTACTTGAGTTGTAGTAAAAAAATTTAGATTGAGTTATTTTGTAACTATCACTACTAATATAATAAATTATTTAGAACTTATCTTATAATTCTTTCTTTAATTAAAAAAATTAAAATTAAAAATTATTATATGTTATTATATTTTTATACTCATCAGTTTATTAATTGATATTTGACACAGGTTTGGATTTATTTTGCTTTATTGGGCATTTGTACTTTGACTGAATTTTAATAAATAATGAAGAAATATATTCTAATAAGATTACTAAATAACTTATTTAAAAATTAGAAAAAATTGTTTATAAATAATAATAATAAAATTATTTGAAATTTATTATTTTAACTTTAAATCCAAATTTATGGAATTGAAATTTGAAATTTAACCTTTAAATATTATAATCTTACTATAATGTTGAACAACTAAAAAATAGTTAAATTTATATTATATTATATATCAAGCTTTAAATAAATTAATAAAAAATTTAAAAATAACTATTAATTATTAAATTTTAATTTAAAAAGGAAATAGTAGGGGGCTGAATTAAGTTCCGGAGAAGCAGCCCCTCGTTGCCACGTAAGATAGCTCACTTTTCTTGGTCGTGTAGACGACTTGGGCAATCTAATCTAATTGACTTAATTTTTTTAATTATAATTATTTAATATTTGTTGCGTCCTGGTTCCGTGGATCTTCCTGAGCCAGGGCTATGAGTGTTGGATCGAGAGGTCCAATTTGGCCGAAGATGCGGAGGCGTAATTTAAATCAATTTTATTTGAAGTTGGACACGAGATGAAGATTGAGACTGGATATTTTACGTGGAAAACCTCCTAATGGGGAAAAACCACCGAGGCCGGGGCCCTGAAAGAGTTTCAATATTTGGAGATTTTATTGTGATTAATCCTTCCCCATAAAAAACTAGGCTCATTTCTTACTCTTCTTTGTGGAGTTGATTTTGGCGGGTGAGTGTCCCCCGAAATATGGGGCTCAATCCGTTCCTTTGAAAGGGGCCTCGGCCCGGGTATTTATAGGAGGCCGGGCGGTTAAACACGTGGCGTCCATCCGCCGGTTGAGGAGTTGATTCCCTTTAATGGATAGGGGAGTGGCATGCGGATCCTTGGCCGCAGCATCCGAGTGTCGGGCGTACGCATCCTGATATTAGCCTTAATTTGACTAGGCGTCTCTGTTTGGCTTACGTGTCAAACCAGTCCTACGGCATTCCGGTCATGGACGGCGATTCTCGTCGGTTGTGATGTTCCTTGTGAGCTTGTGGATTCGTGAGATGAAGGCTCTTGAAAGACTTTCAAAGAGTCGCGACATTCCCCGCTCGGGCGGTTCGACTTCTGGGCTCTTTGGCCTTCTTACTCCATCGACCTCCTCCCTCACTCTACTCTTCTTTCAAGCGAACTTTATGGGCCGTCTTTTATGGGCTTATCTCCCCCAACATAGCCCCATGCCAAAGGACCCCTCTCGATCGTTTGGCATGAAGTCGCCTCTTTGGAGGTGTCGGCCGTCGAGAGCACGTATCCGGTGGCGACAACACCTTGGCGATTGTCCACCTCTTTCCGCCGTTTCACTTTCTGGCTTAAATGCTTATCCTGGCCGATGTGACGCGCTATCGTTGGGAAGGAGAGATCACCAGACTTCGATGCGAATGGCCTAAGGGTTTATTTAAACGCCCATTGCCCGATTTTTCATCTTGGCGCTGTTTTTCGCTCTCTTCTTCGTTCTAGCTTCATTCTCCTTTGTTCTTTGGTTTTTATGGCGCCCGGGTGAGGACATTGCTTCCACGACTTCATTCACTTGAGATCCGAGGCTGGTATCGGATCCACGAGTCTATGGCCATGATGATCCGGAGCTCGCCCCATATCCTCTGGATGCTTCATTACCGTTAATCCCACCTCAATCGGGCTACGGTTTTCCATTTCGGCGAGCTTTATGACATTATGAACTTGCCTCTTGTCGATTGACCCGAACGCGATGAGGTATCTGGTGTCCTTGTGCGTCTTCTTCCGGTATCATGGGAAGCTCTTGAATGCCCTTACGAAGGTGATGTTCCGCTGGTTTTTTTGTGATGACTCCCCGCCCCGGAATTTTCTTCGCTATGTGGTGGCAACCTAGATTCCACGAGGCGGTGGAAGGACAAGTTCTTCTTTCTCGTCTATGAGCTTGCCATCCCTACTATGTGGGGAAGGTGGCTCTCGACCCTTGAGGAGGACCGGGAGGAAGTGAAGAGATACACAGACTTAGTGTCAAGCTTCATGGAGCTTCCATTTGAATAAGCGCAATATCCTTTTGCCGATAAATTTAGGGAAGCCAAGTGGGGACCGCGGGATGAGGCTCTTGCCCGGCTCATTCCTTAAAGTCGGGAGGGCGAGGATTGGGAGACCCACTGCTGAGCGCTCCTCGAGTGATGATGAGGATTTTGATATTGAGGGAGTGAGCGATGATGACGTGGCTGCTTCTTTGCTCACGAGGTCGGGGACTGGCTCTTTTTCTAAGTCCTCGAAGCTTGGGGGTCTCGCCTTCACTGTCACTGCTAATCCGGCAGAGCCCCCAAGAGCCGTTGTGCGGATTAGAGAGCTTCCGGGCGCCCAGTCCTCCTGTGATGACGATGATGATGACGATGTTCCTCTGATCAAGAGGATGAGGACTGAAGTCTCTCTTTCGGGGCCCTCGGGATTTGGTGGTCTTGCCTTCACTTCCACTGCTAATCTCCCCATTACACCCGTGGAGATTCTTGCTTAAGCGCGCGGTCCTCGGAGTCCGGCCCCTGTGATGATTTTATTCCGCTCCCGTTGCTTTGCTTGACGTCTTGGCGGGATTGATCACCCTCCCGGGGACGTAGGAGGCGGGAGTGCCGTGAGGGATTTGTCGGGCTGAAATGATCGGAGAGATGGTGGAGGTCGTGGATTTGAGTGTTGAATTTCGCGCCCTCCGATCCTCTTGAAGGAGTTAGTTTCTCGGGGCATTGATTTCGGCAACTTTCCAACACCTTTTGCGGTGAGGAGTCTGTGGTTCGCGGCGCTACTTAGGAAGGCCAATCTCAGTCCAAGTCCCATGGATCGGGCATAGAAGACAACCCTCTTGTTTCTAAGGTAGACTTCCTCTCTTCCCTTGCTTTTCACCATTCGTACTTTGATGAATTTTTTTCACTGCAGCTCCAGAGTTTGATTGCCACACTAGGAGTGATTGCCAAACAAGCAAATGAGGTCCTCAAGGGCCGCTCGGGAGGCCGCACATCGGGCGGAGCGGAGCAAAAACTAAGGAGAAGATCGTTTCCCGGATGGTACAAGGATCTGACGAGCCTCCTTTAGGAGCAGTTCTTCGCCGGGAGGAGAGGCTAAGGACGTCCGTGCGATTCTTTGAGATAGCTCTGTCTTGGGCGACAAGTTCCGGAGTGTTCGTATGTGTCGCCGAGTGGCGCGAATCCGTCCGTCGCGGTTTCCATTGCCGTCCTCGATCCCGGAATGCCGGCGCCTTGAGGCCAAGACTTGTGCGATGGTAGGCCTTTCCCTGGCCCTCCTCAGGCAGGGCCTGATGGTGAACCTCTTACACTTGAGGAGGCAGTTCCGGTGGAGCAGACGGGATCTTCGGGAGCCCACGGGGCTCAGAGAGGAGGAGACCGAGCGGCACTCCTTTGACATGCTGCCCCCTTTTTCTCATTTTGTTCTTTGTTTTGGCATACCTGTACAGAAAATCATTTTTTGTGAATAAGACTTTGTCCTTTTCGCTTTAAGGCTTCAGACGTTTCTTTTGTGTCTTGTTTGTACGTTCGTGTGTTTTTGTTTGCGGCGCGTTACACAGCGCCTAACTTCTTTGTTCCAAGTGGGTGACTCCCTTCTGGTGCTTGACCCTTTGCCCTTTTTGGACTTGGGTATGCGGCCCTCTTAGGAACTTCTAGCTTTTAAATTTTGTTTTGAGCGCTTGGACCTCCGTGGATTGTTTGGTCACGGCCGAGTTTTTGAGTTTGACATAAAATTTTGTTGCACTCGCTAGGGTCCGACCTGCTGGGCCGCTCGGGTTGGCCTTGAAGTTTTATTGCATTAGATTGGGCCGCTCGCGTTAGCGCCCAAGTTTTATTGTCTAGGCCCTCCAACTGGGTCCAACTGGGGCCGCTCGGGTTAGCGCCCCGAATTATATTTCGCGCCCGGTTTATTGCATCTTTTTCGGGTTAGCGTCCAAGTTTTGTTTGTTGAATTTTGTGAGTTGCTAGCTACTTCCTGGCTGCTCCGGCTATGCCTGTGTCGTGGCAAGAAGCGGTCGAGGAGAGAGCACGGAACACTTTATAGTAAAGATAAAAATGCACGTTTTATTAATGTATATTATTCTTACATCGAGTGGTCCCCAGGGATTTTTGTTTTTCTCTTTTCTCTCTTTTTTTTTATTAGCCTCGTCCCATTAGCCTTACCCTCGGCGGGCGTGGTCGCCTTCTCTTTGCTCCGGGCCGCGCCCGGGTCATGGCAGGAAGCGGTCGAGATATCCTTCCATTGCTAGCCGCTAGATTTTCGCTTGGAGCTTTGTGCAGTCCTCGGTGTCGTGGCCGCGGCTACCATGGTAATGGCAGTATTCCCATTGATCGCCTCCCGATGGGTTCTTCAACGCCCTGAGCCATCTTAGGAACTCCTCGTTTTTGATCTGTCTCAGGATGTTGGTGTGGGAGTCAGTGAAGGCCAATGGGCCTCGAGTGTCTTTCTCCCCTAAGGACCATCCGCTCGGGCTTATCGTGCCATCCCTTCCTTCCCCCGTTCTCGGGGGTAAGGGGTCTTCCGGTTCTCGCTGGAGTCGCTTTGCCACGGCCTGGATCCAAAGACACTTCTAGAGCATCTTGAGCCCCCTCCTTGATGGGCCCGGACTCATGGACTTCTTTCTGCTGGTAATTCCTCAACTAAGCCCGCGCCGACCCAATAATCTCGGAGCGCCGTTTGGCGCCGGCTTTGAGCGTGGGCCTCGAGTGTTTGCGCCTTCTCCCGGAGGTTGCGGGCCCAATCTTGTGAGGTCAGCTACTACCTTCGCGCCTGGGCCATGCGACGCAGTGCCGATATTCTGCGCCCGACGGAGACATCCGTCGTGGCGCTCTTCTCCCCGGGTGGACGTGCTGCCTTGTCTGCTGAACATCCTTGGGGCGTTTCTTGTTGTTGGAGAGTGGGAAGTCGCGAGTTTTTTATTCTTCCTTCCCGCAGACGGGGCCAATGTTGCGTCCTGGTTCCGTGGATCTTCCTCGGCCAGGCTCGTTGATGAGGGGTGTTGGATCCGAGAGGTCCACTTTTAGAGAGATGCAAGGCGTGTCGATCCGTCCGTGGTTACCAAGCAACACAAGTATTTGAAGTGTTGGACATAAGATGAAGATTGAGACAAGGATATTTTACGTGGAAAACCTCCTCTTGAATGGGGAGGAAAAACCACGAGGCCTCGGGGCCTCGGAGAGTTTCACTATATGGGTTGGAGATTTTACAAAGATATTTGATTTAATCTTCCCCTCTCACGTTTTGTGTTTTCCTCCTAAGGAAACTAGGCTCGCTGGGAGCTTTCTTACTCTTCTTTGTGGAGTTGATTTTGGCGGGTGAGTGTCCGGCCGAAATATGGGGCTCACGATCCGTTCCTTTGAAAGGGGCCTCGCTGGGTATTTATAGGAGAGGCCAGGCAGCTGGTGAGAAGACACGTGGCGTCCATCCGTCGGTTGAGGAGTTGATCCACCAACTCCCTTTAATGGCCCGACGTGGGGGAATGGCACGCGTACGGCGCCCGCTAACATCCGAGTGTGTCGGGCGTACGGGATCTCTATTAGCGCTTAATTTGACTAGGCGTCTTGTTGAAAAATGAAAACCCGTGTAGGCTAGGCGGCATTCCAGTCATGGACGGGCGATTCTCGTCCGGTTGTGATGTTCCTTGTGAGCTTGTGGATTCGTGAGATGGGCAATTTCTTGAAAGACTTTCTGGGAAGAGTCCGAACGGCCAATTCTGGCCGCTCGGCGGTTCTAAGACTTCTTGGCTCTCGCTTGGACCATCCGACCTCCTCCTCAACTTGTGAGGTGTGTCTCTGGGCCTCTTCTTCGTGGCCGATCTTTTTATGGTAATCGGCTTATCTTTGAGGTTGATAATATTAATTAAATAATTATATTTTTTAAAATTAAAAATAATATTTAATTTTTATTTATTATCATAAAAAATTAATTTTATTCATTTAATATTAATTAAATAATTATAATTAAAAATTATTGTAATTTTTTTATTGGATAGAGTCCCTGAATCCGTACGTAGAGTTGGCTCCTTTTTCGTGTAATAAGTACAGCATGATACATTGGCTTACGTGTCAAACATCCAACGGCTTATGCAGCTCCGCTGTTCGCACTACAAATTCACCGCCACCCACGTCTCTGTTTGCCTTTTTCTCTCGATCTCACTCTACAACGTCTCTCTCCCTCTACTCCCTTCGTCGTTGTCGTCGTCTCTCTTTTCTTCTCACAACAATTTCCATTTTCCATGGCTAGCTTAAGCTTTATAGTTGGCATTATTGGTAAGTTTACGTTTCCTTTTCAACTTCATCTCCGTGGCAAGCTCGACTTCATTTACTGGTATAAATTGAGTTCTGATCTTTAATCAATCGATTGATTTGAATTTAACTTCGAATTTCTGTTTGCAGGCAATATTGTCTCGATACTGGTTTTTTGTTCTCCCATGTAAGTGCGATTCTCTGTTGCTTGCTCACATTTTCTCTCTTTTTCTTCATCAATAGCACCTTAATTTAGTTGCGTGTTGCTGAATTCTTAACTTTTTATACAATTGAGAAAATATATGCGCGAAAATTACTAGGCTTTCTCGGAGCTATGTGCTTTGATCTTGCACTATCGGTTGAATCATGATAGGCTGACAACAGTCAACTGATCCAATAGTCGATATGTTTGATTATTTTGAAAGTACCTAATTTATAGATGACCTGTTTACCAATTCACAAATTAGGATTCAATTAGAGCTTAACCTAACGCGTTCTTGAAGGCCAATCTCAGAGTCCGAATCTCAAAAGACACCATAGAAAATCACATGAAAAACAAGCAGGTATAGAAGATTAAACAAAAACGACGAGTATTTTGGTTAGCTTCTGTTATAGTTGTTAACAGCTATTAACAATCGTTTTCCATTGAACAATGCTATTTGTCACCAACTTTACTTTTTTACAAATTTATAATAATATTTGTAAAAATAAAAAATATATATACATAAATTTTAAAAAAATATATTTAACATAAAATTTAAATCGAGAAATATATGGGAGCAAATGTTATCCTAAAATAACTACCCAATTTTTTAAATTAGATTGGTATTAGTTTAATTTATAATTATATTTATCTTTCTGACCTTTAGTGTAAACGGCCTACCCATTGAAATGAAAAATTAAAAATGAAAATGCTGTGAATTTTCACAGCATATTCGTTTGGTGGCTGATTTCTGCCTTTTCTTTTCTTCTCCCAATTCATGAAAGCACCTAACAATGGCCACCATAGACATCCATTAACTAAAAACTGAGATACCACACCCACTTTGGTTAGAAAGTGTCCGGATTTGGACCCGTTTATTTGAACCGCAAAAAAATATTCGATAACACATTACGAGCAAATAATAATCATAAATAATGAGGTAAGATATAATTTTTACATAATTTTTTTTTTAAATGAGAGAGAAAAATTACGAGACGATTCGTCCGAAAATATCTTCACTATACAAATTTTAATTACACAAACCCCAATAATACAAAGACTCAATATCTCATATTAATTAATCCGAGTAACAATGAGTATAAGATAAAAAAGTAAAAAAAAATAACAGTTGAAATGTTATTCTCAACTCCAAAACAGTGTACCTAGGACTGATGAATATTGGAACTCAATTTGAAATTCAACCGGATGCTTAAATCTTCATTTTCTCTATTTTTTCTCTCTTTCTCTTCTTTTTCTCTCACTAACGGCGTTCTCTTGTTTGAAAAATGCAAGTATTTTATCCTAAAAATACGTCGGCGTATTTCTATACTATGAGCAGTCCTCGAGTGCTCATTAGGTGACCAAACCTCAAAAGGTATGGTGCTTTTCTAATCTCACTAGTGCACGATGATTTTGTGAAGCTTTTTCGGTAAGTCAGATATTGTGTCTACGTAGAATTAATTTTTTATATGAAATTAATTTTACAATTATTTTATACATTAAAAATATTATTAAAAATTAAAATATTAAATTTGTGATAATTGGAATGATTGTAACAATTGTAATACCGCCATAAAATTAATTAAAAAAATAAAAATATTAAATGATGAAAATTTAAACTGCTAAAAATTAAAATGCTTTTGATGGTTATACCGTTTGACAACAATAGAAATTAAAGTGTAAAAAATTAAAGTGTAATAATATAAAATGGTTCAACTATTCAAAACTTGAAATAAAAAAATGACAATAAATAAAGTATAAAAATTCAATAATAAAAATATAAAATTGTTAAAAGCAACGATGGTTTAGCCATTTAAGAATCAAAAAATAAAATGTAAGAAATTAAATAATACAAATATAAAATTATTAAATATTAGATGATTGTGATTGTTAGTCATAACGTATTAATTTTTACAGTACAACGTAACGTAAAATTATGAGATTCTGACATCAGTCTGAAACTAAATAAATCGATAAAAATAAAAGACAAATTGTACAAAATTAATATCTAATAATAATAATAATAATATGTAATAATACATAATAATAATAATAATAATAATAATAATAATAATATAAAATAATAATAATAATATGTAATAATAATAATAATACCTAATAAATAATAATAATAATAATAATAATAATAATAATAATAATATGTAATAATAATAATAATACCTAATAATAAAATAAAATAATAATAATAATAATATGTAATAATAATAATAATACCTAATAAATAATAACAATAATAATAATAAAATAAAAAAATATGTGAAAATTGTTATTCCCAATAATATTTAATAATAATAATAGGTAATAATAATAATAATACAAAATAATAATAATACCTAATAATAAAATAAAATAATAATAATAATAATAACAATATGTAATAATAATAATAATAATACATAATAAATAATAACAATAATAATAAAATAAATATGTGGGAATTGTTATTCCCACATATGTGGAAATAACAATTCCCATATAAATGATGAAAATAACAATTTTTACCTTATTGCTAACCAAACAAAAAATTATAATTCCCACAAAAATTATAATTCTTTTTTCCTCTAATTTCTACAATTAAACACACCCTCTGTTTTTTTCTTTTTCTGTCTTTCCCTTTGTCTTCCTACGCACGCTCTCTCTGTTTTTATTATTATTTTTATTTTTTCTGATCTCCCCTGCCTCGGCTTCACTTTTTCCTCTCTGCCTTTCGCACCGCCTCTCTATTTTTCTCTGTCTCTTTCTCTTCTCGTCCATTCGCTTCTCCCTTTCTCTCCCTCTCCTTCCCCTCTTTTTCCTTCTTTCGCCTTCCTTTCCTCTGCCTTACGGCAGACCCTCTTCATGATTCTCCTGCCACCCCTCCTCTATTTATAGAGTAGGGGCGGTGGTGATAAATATTTTTTTTGTCATTTTCTTTTCCCCATTTTCTTTTCTTTTTATTATATATATATATATATATATATATATATATATATATATATATATACATACATACGTATATTTTTAAAAATTTAATTTTACTCCTTTTCTTCATATTTTTTTAATTGATTGAATAAATTGATAAAATAAATACTCCATATGATTAATTTACTTATTTTTATTTTAAAAATTTTTCTTTGACAAATAAAATCTATATAATTAAAAGATATAATTTAAATATGTAATTTAAATAAAAATTATTTAAAATAATAATAAATAAGTAGAAATAACAATATAAAAGTCAGTATTCATCATTAGGTACACATCGAGCAAAAGTCTTTCTAGAAATGGCACCTCAAGCGCACTTTGAGCGTGGCCATTTGTAAATTGGTATCTCATATGCCTCTCAAGCTTCCCTTGAGAGGCCCTCTTTTGTGAATTGGTGCCCTCTAGGCGCACTGTGATTAGATTCAACGCTTTAAGCCTTGGTTGCACATGTAAAAACTTTATTTTTTTATTTTATTGATCAGCACGTCAAATGAAAGTGACCCATAATCCAACAAAAAACATTGATATCTATTTAACATATAAAGCCGTCAACCGAGAGGCAATTGATCAATGTTAAATCGTTAATATCTAACTATCATTATTTTATATTGTTAAAGATTTTATAAAATATTTTTTAAAAAAATATTAAAATGTTCATATTATTAAAAAAAATTAATAAAAAATATAACTATTAATACATTTTTTAAATAAATAAATAATATATAATTATGGCAATTAGTGTTTTATCTAATGGCCCTTAGCCCATGCGGTAGCCCCCAAATCCCTTCTTATTGATGGGGTTCAACCCGAATACACCTGACCCGGTTGCAGCGAAAAAAATTCAAACCCCTCGTCAACCGTAAGTTACGAAAAATGTAAGTACAATGAATATAAGAATACACAATGATTTTTAACGTGAAAAACCCTTCTCAACCAAGGAAAAAAATTACATGACAAACTCTAAAAAATTTTGCTATATAAAATTAGTTACAAACTCGAAATAAAATACCAGCAATACACTCGAGACAAAATAAGAAAAACAATCTATAGAATAAGAAAACTCTAATTCTCTCTTTTTTTCTCTGTTTTTCTTTTCTCCTTCATTTTATTGGTGGTACTCTCTACTCACTGATTTTACAAGTATGGTGGTAAATGGCAAAC
The DNA here is from genome assembly GCA_033239525.1 of Nepenthes gracilis. NCBI lineage: Eukaryota > Viridiplantae > Streptophyta > Magnoliopsida > Caryophyllales > Nepenthaceae > Nepenthes > Nepenthes gracilis. The sequence continues at coordinate 19,545,130 of BSYO01000007.1, forward strand.
CACGAGGGGCCCCCTTCCGCACTTCATTTCTGCTCCGTTCCATCCCTCTGTAACATGGTTCATCACCTCTTCTGAGGCACCCGGTACGCTTTATAATGACGCCGTGCCCAAATTTCATCTGCTCAACTTGTTAAAGCGCATTGTCATTTTCTATGCTTTTATTAGTTTCTGTGCTTTCCCAGATAGCACATGCTCTGTAGGCTTGGGTGCGTGCTTTGCAAGACTGCCCCCTACTCTATAAAGCCTATGCCCTAAAATTTGCAGTTCACCTATTCTGCAAAGTCTATCAATTCTGAAAAGTCAATTGCTTTACAAAGTTAGCTCCTAACTTTTCAGACAGACCGCCATTGGCCCGTCTTTGCATCAGTGGTCAAATCCACTCCGACTGCAGTCCACTCTAAAGCCCAAAGCCACTCTGGTCGCGATCCAGTCAGGCCGCAAGTCTACTCCGGCCGCAAATCCATTCTGAACGTGATCCACTCCAACCTTGTGTACCACTCTGGAAAATGCCACTTCGGCATTTTTCACTCCGGCCTTGTGCACCACTCCGGCATTCGCCCACTTTGACAAATGTCATTCCATCATTTTTCACTCTGGTATTTGCCCAATCCAACGCAAATGCCCACTCTAACTAATGCCACTCCAACATTTGCTCACTCTATCATTTTTCACTCTAAGATTTGTCCACTCAAACAAATTGGTAACTCTAACAAATGCTCACTCCGGCAATTGCCATTCCAGCAAATTGGCAATTCCAACATTGGTCCACTTCGGTAAATTGGTCACTCGACACTTGCTCGCTCCGGTATTTTACTGCACCCAGTTGCAACACTCCGAACACCCCACAATCCTTACACGATATTCTAATGATATATCCGTTTGTTGAGCTATCCATAAGGGAGTGACGAAATCCAACACTAATAACATGTCCAAGATTTGAGATCAGTTTGGTTTTCCTATTGAGCTAAGCCTCTACAACTACAATTCTACATTAATGTGAATCAAACCAAGTTCATGTTTTAAAATTAAGGATTTTTTGTTTTTTTGAGCGAGCAAAGAGAAGTTTTATATGTATTTTGATATGAGAAATACTATTTATATATTTATTTATATTTCTATTTGTATTGAAATTACTAAAATTAGATTGGAATTCTACCTTATTTTTAATTTTTATTTTCTTTTTTTTCTCTTCACACCTAAAATGACAATTTAGATGCAAATATGTGCATAAGTGAATGTATGAATACTGTTGATCTTTTAATATTTGAACTCTGGCACAATGTGTCAATTGTAGGCTACAGCAAATGCTATGATCTCAGAGGATTTTGCTTGCGCCTGTATTTATGCAGTGTGTGATTTTGAATATCCCTATAGAATTGAAAATAATCAGCAGAGGATTATTTCCTTAATAATTTTCATGAGGAAGAATACTTAATACAGATCTATCCTTAATATATATATATATATATAATATTCTCTCAAGGCTAAAGTATTCGTGTCAGCGTGTAAAACACTGAATGTGTCAAAATCTTGAAGTTTATTTAATTTGATTCCAACACATTTCGATATGCTTTTGATGTGTTTCAGGTTCTTATTGTAGTACGGACTAGAGAGACTTTTAGTCTTCCGCTATTGGTCAATTTGGATCGGGTCTGGTCTCCGTCGTTATTAATCTGGAACCTGCATACCACAAATTACAAACAAAAAGTCAGAGGACGGCAGAAAGTTATCCCACTGCAAACACTCTAACGCTCAAGTCAGATATATTCCATAATAAACAGAGGAGTACATGCTTAGAGGTAAGCGTGATGGGAGTGCCAAGACTGTATTTGGAGGACTGAGCTCCAAGGGTGTGCCCAATTGAGAGGCGGCTCACTAGATGGAATACTAAGCTCTGAGGGTGCGCCCGGTTAAAAGGCAGCTCACTATGCAGATGATTGAGTTCCGAGGATACATCTGGTGGAGGGGTGGCTCACTAGGAGAAAGATTGAACTTTGAGGGTGCACCGGACTATGGAGCGGCTTGCTAGGTAGAAGATTGAGCTTTGAGGGTACGCCCGACTGTGGGGGGGCTCACTAGATGATGGATTGAGCTTCGATGGTGTGCTTGACTGAGAGGTGGCTCACTAGATGAAGGATTGAGTTTTGAGGGTACGCCCGACTGAAGAGCGACTCACTATATGGAGGATTGAGTTTCGAGGGTGCACTCGATTGAAGGACAGCTCATTAGAAGGAAGACTAAGCTCTGAGGGTACCCCCGACTAAAGGGCGGCTCGTTAAGCGAAAGACTGAGCTCCGAGGGTGCGCCTGATTAAGGGGCAACTCGTTAGGCGGATGATTGAACTCCGATAGTGTGCTTGACCGAGGGACGGCTCGCTAGATAGATGATTGAGCTCCTAGGGTACGCCTTACTAAAGGGTGGCTCGCTAGGTGGAGGATTGAGCTCCGAAGGTGTGCCTGACTAAGAGGCAGCTCGCTAGGCAGAGTACTTAGCCGGGCGCACCCTTAGAACTTAATCCTCCATCTAGTTAGCCGCCCCTCAATCGGACGCACTCTCGAAACTCAGTTCTTCATCTAGGGAGTTGCCCATCAACCGGGCGCACCCTTGGAGCTCAATCCTCCATTTAGTGAACCGCTCCCCAACCGGGCGCACCCTTAGAGTTCAATCCTCAATCTAGTGAGTTGTTCCTCAATTGGGCACATCCATGGAGCCTAACCCTCCGAATACATCACACTCATATTCCCCACATCACTGCATCTTGGTACTCCCGTTACACTTACCTCTAAGCGTGCACTCCTCCATTTATTATGAAAGATATCTGATTTGAATGTTGGAGTGTTAACGGGAGATAACCTCCAGCCGTCCTCTGATCTCTTATTTATAATTTGTAATATGTGGGTTCCAAATTAATAGCGACGGAAACTAGATCCGATCCAGATCGACCAGCAATGGGAGACTGAAAGGCTCTCTAATCCGTTTCACAATTAGGAACCCGAGATGATCAGACTTTGAACTCGTTCATGACATGTTCGCTAATTTTGTAATTAAAAAAATTAGGATTCTTGTTTCAAATTAGAAAAAAAAAAAAATATGGGCTATCTTTGAAAACATCACTATCCAACTCATTTATATTAGCTTACTACTTGTTTATTTTCTTTTTCTGATTTTTTGGGATGAAAAAAAATATTTTTTATTGATAATTTTTTTAGAAAATAGTGTTGTTCATGAATTATATTTTCATATTTATAAATAAATTATAAATTCTATAAAATGTCCCTGTCATGTTGTGTTCTTGCTCTTAGAAATATAAGGTGTCAATATGTTGGTATTATTTCATCTTCATATCCCGTATCAATGTCTATGATTTTTAAGTGAATGCCAAAAATTTGCTAGCAAAAATTTTAGCCTTTGATAATCATAATGTAAGATTATGATTTTAGGTGAATGCCAAAGTTTTCAATAAAAATAAGATTATGTAACCCTTACTAATTAATTTTTTCCGTAAATAATTAATAATAATGATATGAATTTGTGAGTTTATTTTTCTCATATTTGTTCTATTCTCTTTCTCTTCAAAAACTAATGGCACATGTTTGTTTATAAACAAATAAGACACACAAGAACACATATTTAATTAAATCAAAAATCTGATTGAAAGTTGGATTGGTAAAAATAGTAGTCGATAACTAGGTTAGTTAATGAAGCTACCAAAGTAACTTTTAAATACCATATAGATGTCACGTGACCGCCCCATAAACCTGCCATTGACATATAGCATGTGTTATGTGTTCAAGCACCAATTTAATACGAGACTTTATCATATATTTACCAAATAACTGTTGTTTTAGTGGGACGTTTTGGCAAGTGGTGAAGAAGAAATCAACAGAGGGTTACCAGGGGTTGCCGTACATAAGCACGCTGTTGAGCACAAGCTTGTGGACTTTCTATGGCCTTCTCAAGTGGCCAGAAGGGCTACTTGTGGTCACAGTCAATGGGGCTGGAGCCATCCTTCAATTCATCTACGTTGCTCTCTTTCTGATATTTGCTCCCATGGATACAAAGGTACACGTCTATCTCGTCTTCTTTGTTTAGCTCTTAATGCGATAGACTATAGAGAAGAAGTAAAATTATGTATAATTTTCGATGCAAAAGTTTTCTTTTATCTTTTCTTTGTTTAAAGAAGGTTTTTTAAAAAAAGATAAAGTCATCATTTTATTTTTAAATTAAATATCGAACTTGAAAAAATGATCTTGTTTTCTCTTTGGCAATAATATTTTTTTAAGGAAAGATGAATTTTTTTCTATAGATGTGGGCATACACGAACACTTTGCTTTGTATCCATGGAATAGCTTACTGCGTTCCATATTTTTATGACTACTAATTGGTTTGATTTGCATAATATGAAATTGTGAAAATCTAAATCTTTATCATATATAAGATCCGAAAGAGTTATATTGGTTTCAACTGTTTTTCATAGTTTTTCTCTGGATATTTAATAAAATTGTGGATTCTTACTTGTACAAAATATAACTAGAGTTTTCACTATTTTTTTTTATTATAATTTTATCAGTTTTGATTTTCTTTTATTTTTTTGGGTTTGCTAACCAAACATAATGTAGCTTTGTTATAGATTTGGACAATTAGTAACCCTAAAACAATAAATAATTTTACAATAAGTATCAAATTTATAGAAAAAAATCTCAAATGGAAAAACTACCAAAAAAATAAAATTTTACTATCTCCCATTAAGGTTACAAGAAAAAAAAACATCTAAAAAAGTATTTTTTAAAATCACATTTAGAACCTTAATGCAAATATATATATATATATAGCATAATTAATGGGCTTAAAATCATAATAGATTTGTATCATGATCTTTCTATTATCACTATTAACTTTTATTTAAAATTCATATCAAATCATATTACAAAATTTTTAAGTCGAGCCTTTAAACATATTATTAAAAAAAAAAACCTAATTTGGGTTGCAACTAATACTTTAAGATTACTCTATTTTATAATTGATGGGTATTGATACCTAAGGCCCAGTTGAAAGAGGCCCATTTCTGTGAAACGGGTCCGAGACCTTGGAAGGTCCAATAAACCACCATGGCCCAAGAGGCTAAATTGGTTCTAAATGCTCGAGGATTTAAGCCCACATCCCAAGAAGCCCAAAGAGCTAAGTTAGTCTGAAAGGCTGGCTTGCCTTTGGAGACTTGAGGATTGGCATTAAAGGTATGGGGCTAAAAACCCAAGGACAAGTTAAAGACCAAAGACCTCGATAAAGGCAAGGACATTTGGCACCAAAATCCCGCGGACTTGATGAGGGCCAAAGCCTTTATCAAGGACGCGGACTCTAAGAAATCTTTGATGGTGTGAGCGCAGAAAAGGAAGCTCAAGATGACCGATGATGCCAGCTCAGAAGGTTGACTTTCACAAAGGCACGTAGACTCTCTACAACACACAATTTTTATAGGAAATGATAGCTTGCAGAGTAGGTATGATCGCTGCAGAAGTGACGTCTTGTAGAGCAAACCCGCATGCACGCCACGTGTATGACACGGCAAGATAAATTTGCAAAGTTGATGGTAGGATTCCTTGCACACGCCAACTCCACGTGAGAAATCCATGTAGAAATATTCAAACCACTATATAAGTATTCACTGTGTACCTAATAGAGGGACGAACTTTCTGCACTTGCATTTACGCTCATAGAAAGAGAAAGAAAGGCACTCACGCTGCGCTACTGAGAGAACAATTGTGACAACGATCCTTGAGAGTCACTGTTACATTTTGTTCTCCACCATCTGTACTTACATACTGAATAGTAAAATTATTCCTGAATTTTAAAATTATTCTTGAATTTAAAGTCTCGTGATTTTTTCCTCTCATTTAGAAGAGAATTTTTCACGTAAAAATATCATATATCATTATCTCTCTCCCTTCATTCTACTCAAAAGCTATATTTGTGTTACTCAATATTCGGGTGTTCATCTATACAGAGTCCAGGATCCAAGGACGCAATATTTGGCGTCGTCTGTGGGAACCGATAAAAAGTCAGGTTAACACGTTTTTTAGAAGCTGAAAAATGGTGAACACTAGATTACAAGCTAGTGCCTCGATCAGAAAAGCTGCCTCATGTGACAATGGCCCTACTGCATGCATCAGGATAGAGGATCATCCTGATCCGTACGTACATGCATTGTCAATAAGAATGGACGACTTGCCCAAAATTGTCCAGATCCTTTGTTCGAAAATAGACGCGTGGCTAATTGAGGCGCAATCCAAGACCTATCAGACCGCAACATCCCAGAAAAATGGTAAGGGGAAGAAGCACCCCACGAAGCAAGCCAGCCAACATGAAGATTCGAGGACGCAAATTGCCTTGAGCAGTAGAGTCTCACAGCGACTTGAAGGTTACTTGGGTCCTCGAATTTATGAGAAAAGCCCAGAAAGGAAAAACCCTCAATGTTTACGTGACAATCAGGAGCAAGCCATTCAAGAAGAGGCTCCTGGTGACGGAGTCCCTCCAAGGGCTAGGAGCCTTCTAGAGCCGCAAGCTGCCCAGGACCCTTACGAGTTAAGGAACTACCTCAACGAGAAGAAGATGAAGGCTCCACTCCATGTGGAGGAGAAGCTTGAGAAGGTCTAGCAATGAGTTTTTGGCAGAAATGATGGAGGAGAAGCTGCTGACCTGCGTCGATCTCCGTTTACAATGGAGATTCGGACGAGACCACTCTCCCCAAAGTTTAAGATACCAAACCATGATGTGTACGATGGAAGCAATAATCTAATGGATCATCTTGATTACTTTCATGAGCATCTAAGCCTCTAAGGCTTGGATGAGATGACGATGTGTCAGTGATTTCCGTTGACACTTAAGGGAGATGCAAGGATATGGTTTTGCGGGCTGCCAAAATATTTCATTTGATCATTCGGTGAGCTGGCAGGCAGTTTTCTCTTACAGTTTGCCTCCAGTAGGAGGATCAAGAAGCAACCTTGGCACCTTACTCGCGTGAAGTAAGGAGCCAAGGAGAGCTTGAGAGGGTTTTTGGCTCGATTCATTGCGGAGGACTGACAGGTTCCAAGACTAGCAGACGAGTTGAAGTTGAACACCTTCTTATCAGCGCTAGAAGGATGAGCTTTTTTCAAGCACCTTATCTATAAAGGATCCTAAACCTTTGCAGAGGTTAAGGCTGTGGTATGAGCATACATAGCGGCCGAATAAGTCAACGACGCGAAGAGGCCCATCCAGGAGAAAAGCCTCCTCCCGAGGATGGTGGAGTAAAAAAGAAAGAATGAAGACCGACAAGGCTCCAAGCGTCAAAGAAGTAGCAAAAGTCCGAGCAGATTGTTTGTAGGGAATACAAACCCTTAAATCTGACTCCCTTGAACGATTCACGTACCAATATTCTGATGCAGATTCGGGATAAGAAATTTTTAAAGTGGCCCAAAACGCTAAAGAATCCCAATAATGGTGACCAGTCTAAGTACTACCAAACTATCGTTGCGGATGTCACAATACCGAGGACTGCAGGACGTTGCAGAGAGTATAGAGGATCTAATCAAGAGTGGTCACCTCAACCGCTTTTTACAAAGACCCGAATAAGTTTCCGAAACAGTAGGAGATGGTGAGGCTGACCACCCAAGGAACCGAGTAGCCACGGGAGTTGTCAACATGATATCGACTCGCTCGGCCAGGAGTGGCACCCGGGAGGATCCAGCGGCAAAGCAGAAGTCAAGGGTAGAATCTAGGGGTGAGATCATTAGTTTCAGCAACGAAGATATGGCCAATGTAACATCCCCCCATTCTGACTCTCTAATTATAATTTCGCTCATTTTTTATGGAGTCTTAAACTATCAGATGAAACGAGTGTTTATTAATAATAAAAATTTCTACAATTTGCTTTACCTTGATACCTTATTTAAATAAGGAATCAAGAGAAGCTAACTGATGCCTACCGAAGTACCCCTCTACGGACTGGACAATGAGTTAGTACTAGTGCAGGGAGTCATCCAATTTGAAGTCACGCTAGGAACCTACCTGAGGACAACATCCAAGAACCTTTCCTTCTTGGTAGTAGACCTCACATCGGTCTACAATGCTATCATCGGGCGTCTTTGCCAGGATGCCTTCGGAGTCGTGACCTCAATCCCACATTTGAAGGTAAAATTTTTCACACCATATGAGATTGGGGAGGTTCTCGAAGATCAAACTGCTGGACGGACATGCTATCTGTCCAAAGTAACGCAAACGCCTCTTTCTCAATCCATTGAAGACTTGGACTTTCGCGATAAAACAACATTGCAATAGGCCGAGTCTGAAGAAGCAATCAACTGAGTTCTATTGGATTCCAGAGATCCTGAAAAATCCGTCCAGACAAGAAGTTTACTGTCTCAGCCTTTTGAGACCAGCTCATCAATTTCCTAAGAAAAAATTCAAGATGTCTTTTCCGGGCACCGAGCAATATGCCAAGGATACCAACTGGAGTAATGATCCATAAATTGGGTTTAGATCCCAATCATCAGCCCGTTCGATAAAATAGGAGAAACTATTCAGTGAAAAAGTTGGTGGCTATCCAGAAAGAGATAAAGAAACTTCTGGACACTGGATTCATACGGGAGGTGCATTATCCAAATTGACTGTCTAACGTCGTGATGGTCAAGAAGAATAACGAAAAGTGGAGGATGTGCGTGGACTATATGGACGTCAATAAAGCATGTCCAAATGACAGCTTTTCACTGCCCAGGATCAATTCGCTTGTAGACTTGACGTTTGGACATAAACTCCTAAACTTAATGGACGCGTACTAGGGCTACAATCAAATAAGGCTAAAACCCGATAACGAGGAGCACACCTCGTTCATGATGGACCAAGGGACATATTACTACAAAGCATACCCTTCGACTTCAAGAACGTTGGTGCCATTTATCAGATGCTTATGAATAAAATATTCGAAGGCTAGATCGGAAGGAATGTGAAGCTCTTCAAAAATAGAATAACCAGCCACCACCACATCCAAAATTTGGACGAGACCTTCAATGTCCTAAGAGCACACCAGATGAAGTTTAATCCTGCCAAGTGCACATTCGGAGTGACAACGAAAAAGTTTTTGGGTTATATTGTTTCGCACCGAGGGATCGAAGAAAATCCAGAAAAGATTAACGCCATCCTTAATATAAAGTCTCCTCGGACTGTGAAGGAGGTTTAGAAGCTTACTGGAAGGCTGGCAGCGCTGTCTCGCTTCTTAGCCAAGTTAGCCGAAAAACACCTACCGCTTTTCAAGTCCCTGAGAGGGACCAAGACTAGTGATTTTTAATGGACGGCTGACTGCAAAGAAGCCTTCCAATGACTCAAGAGGTATCTCTTAAACCCCCCCTCTTTGACTTCTTTTCAACTAGGCGAGGAGTTATATTTGTACATTGTTGTATCTGATACAACTTTGAGCTCAACCTTGACTTGATAGCAGCACGATAGGCAACAGCTTGTATACTACATTAGCAAAATTCTGGCTGACGCTGAGACAAGATACTCTCACGTTGAAAAGATGACTGTAGCGCCCGTGTATTCCGCTAAAAAACTGAGACCATATTTTCAAGCACACAAAATGATCGTCCTGATTGATTAGCCCTTGAGAGTGATTCTGTAGAAGCCAAAAACGTTGGGATGGTTGGTCAAGTGGGCCATTGAGGTGGGAGAGCTCAACAGAGTGTTTTGTCCAATGCTGGCCTTAAAAGGCCAAGCCTTAGCAGACTTTATCCTCGAAACCACAACCCCAACTCTGGACGCCTCAGACGTTTGTGATACTAAAAAATCACACAACTCAGCAGTCTTTACATGTGGATGACTCTTCCAGGAAAGATGATTGTGGAGCTGGCGATATGTTAAGGATGCCTAAGGGATAAGAGATAAAGTACTCGATAGTCCTCGGGTTTCTAGTGACCAACAACGCCGCGGAATATGAAGCCTTACTTGCAGAACTCCGGTTAGCAAAGGAGTGCTCGGCCAAGGATTTGGTTGTCTATGGTGACTCCGAGTTAGTTGTCAACTAGGGTCAAGAAAACTTTGAAGCGAACAACCCACAACTGTCCAAATACTTCTTAAAAGTCTAAGGACTAATTTCTGCCTTTGAGAAGGTAGAAATGGTTCACATCCCACAGGAGAAGAATAGAAAAGCCAACTAGCTTGCAAAAGCAGCAGCCTTAAGGGACCTAGGGCAATATGCCCAAGGAATGCAGGAGGTCCTTAACAAACAAAGTGTGGAAGATTTAAATCCAGAAGTGATGTAGATATCCGACGCAGACAATTGCATGACCCCTATTTAAGGTACTTGTCTGATGGGACATTGTCTCAAGACACAGAGGAAGCCAAGAAGGTGAGGAAGACGGCGGGGTGATACACGATCATGGATGACTAGTTATATTGACGAGGATTCTCTACCCCTATCTGCAGTGCCTCATTCCAAAAGAAGCTGATTATGCCCTCGAAAAAGTGCACATCTGAGTTTGTGGATCCCACATCGGGGGTAAGAACCTAGCCTTCAAGTTGACGAGACAAGGATATTACTGGCCAACTATGAAGTACGATGCCATGGACTTTGTCAAAAATGTTTAAGTCTTATTTAATTTGATTCCAAGCTCTACAATCGCCTTGGCCATTTACGCAATGGGGGCTGGACATACTTGTGCGACTGCCGACAGTATTTGGACAAAGGAAATTCTTGATCGTCAGGATTGACCAGTTCACAAAATGGGTCAAGGTCACACCATTAGCCCGCATAACCGAGGAGAACGCAACGGACTTCGTCAAATAGAGTATCGTGTGCAGGTTCGGGATCCCAAAATGTATTAATTGACAATGCCCAAAATATTGCACCAATCTAAAGATAAGGTTGGTGTATACGTCAGTTGTGTACCTACAGTGCAATGGGTAAGTGCATGTCACAAACCGCACAATACTGCACAGACTGAAGACGAAGTTGGAGCATGCTGGGACTCATGGGTCAACGAGCTGCCATCAGTACTATCGTCGTACAAGACAACTCCAAGGAAGCCTACGCATGAAACTCCCTTCAGCCTTTATTATAGGTTCGATACAGTCATTTTAGTGAAAGTCGGATTGTCCAACCTTCGAGTTGAAAGCTTCAATCCACACAATAATGTGAAGAGACTCCGAAAAAATATAGACCTGCTTGAGGAAGTAAGAGGCGCTACAAGATTGCTCACGGCAGTGTACTAGTAGAGAGTTGCGAGATACGATAATAAGAAGGTGAAGGCGCAACAATTCGAGGTGGGAGACTTAGTACTGAGGAGTATGAAGGCCATGAACAAAAATGTCGGCCGGAATAAACTTTTTTCAAACTGGGAAGGGCCATTCTTGGTTTCGGCCATCCTTTGAAATGGGGCCTACAAATTGTGCACCCAAGAAAGCAAACTTGTCCTTCGAATATGGAATGCCTCTAACCTCAAAAATTACTATTAATAAATGTCTAGGTGGCCAGGTAGGGTCAAATTCATCATTTGAAGTACTTGTGCCACATTTTGTTAATACAATAAAATTTCTTTTGCTTATTCAATGTTTTGCATTCAATTGAGTGTTTGCATCTCATTTCATAAATCTACAAGACCTAGGCTGTCTCTAAATTAAGTAAAAAGACCCATTTTACTTGTCAAAACCTTGACAAAATTCGAGCGGCCCATTAAAGGCAGAAATAAAAAACTCAGCAAAGTTTGAGCAACTTATTTGAAGTCATACTGAAAAAACTCGATAAAGTTCGAGCGGCTCATTGAAGTCGAATTCAAAAATTTGGCAACAACGCCGAACAGTTCACAAGCGGTTGAACTTAAAAATTTAGGAGGCTTAAAAACAGTAAGAATGTGAAGACCTTAGAGGTAGCATCTTCAACTAATGATGGTCAAAAGGTTCGAACGCTTCGCTCATGAAGGATAAAACTTCCTAAGAGTCTAAATGCAAGAAAGAACCATAAGCATAAGCAATCCAAGTAAAAAACAGAGGTTTCACCAGGAAAAAAAATAAATTTCATTCATATATGTATATATTATTTACAACACAAAAATATATACATATACAATAATACGCTAAAACTCAGAAGATCCGGGTATAGAAGGATCTAGGATCTCATCTCCGTTCGGATAGGCAAGCAGGTCTAATTTGCTTTCAGCACATGAATTCATCGGATGGAGTGGAGAAAGAGGAAACTGGGGCATCAGCATCTTTATTATGTGGCAGCACAGTGTGATACCATCCCAATACCTCCACTCTAGCACAGATTTGAAGTCCTTCGCCTTTATTGAAGTCGTGAGCTCAGCCTCCAAGTGAAGATTTCTGCTCTGGATGGAAATGTACCGTTACTGCTCAGCCATTAGTGAATCCTCAAGAGAAGCGATTTTCCTCTTGGCTTTAGCAAGTTCAAGCTCCAGACACTTATTACGCTCCTCAGCAGCCTTGAGGGTCTCTAACCCCACGAGAGATTGGATAGCCTCATCAATAATTGGAGTAAATCGGCCGACCAGCTCACGAAGCTACAAAACAGGGGTTAGATATTAAAGTGCTGTCCAGAAGGCAAAAGAGCCTAGGGTGAGATAGAGATGTACCTTAGAGAAAAGAGAGCTCTGTGCTGGACTATCTCCTCTAGGGGCTACAGACCCACCAGCCCCATAGAAGCTACGGTCTCAGCCACGGAAGCTTCAATCCTAGCCTTGGCCACATGGGAAACTTCACCTAAGTCAAGGAGTGGGGGATCAGCCGCTTCAAAGAGATCCTCAGCCCCAGTCTCCGCTTCAACAACATGCGAAGTTTCAATGACGTCCTCGACCAGGGCCACCTCATGGGCCTCAAGTGGAAGCTCAATTGGACTATAAATTTGGATTGTAAGGCAAGGGAGCTCAGCAGTGGGAACCTCAGTGGCCCTCCTTTGCTTGGCCTCAGCAATCTCAGCAAGTCGTCATAGTCATCATCGCCGCTTCCTTGGCCTGAGTCGCCTTAGTCTCCCCCTCTGCTTGTCCCACAACAATGTCCTCAGAGGGATTATCCATCTAATCCGCGGCCTCTCCAGTAAAAATAAAAGAAATGTCAGGCATTGGCTCATAAAGAGGAGGAGGGGCGATAGGTGGCTCAACAGCTAGGCCTGCGGCCTCAGAAGGCTGCTCGGTAGGCTCAGTGGCAACTGAAGGTCCGACGTCTTCAACGCCTCCAACTGGCCTCCTATTCCTCACCAGCCGCCCAATAGTAGCTGCGTCATCATCTGACAAGGTGGAGTACTCAATAATCACCATTGGACATTCGAAAGTCATAGTCTGACGGCTTTTCTTTGTCCGCTCGAACGGGCTCCTCAATCCTCAGAGCCTTTTCACTTCTTCCTCAGCATCTTCTTCAAAGGAATAGAAGGGACGCCAGAGACCTCAGGTTGAGGTTCCCACTTGGTTTTCTCCAAGTACTCAGGCATCAGCCATCTGTTCTTATTGTTCTCATTAAAGGAGCTCAGGTTGGATAGCAGCAAGTCCGTGAAGTCCTTTACCGCTTCTCTCTCACTAGCCATGGCGTCCTTACTTAGATTGGGCTCCACATTTCCCCAATTATTAAGGATGGCCCAATGAGAGTGAACGCTAAGTAAGAAGAATTTGTCCTTCCACCATTTAGTGGAATTAGGATTGCCTCCACTAATGATGAGGAATTAGGGGCGAGGGGAAATCATAACGCTGTCCTGCTTATGAACAAACCTCAAGTTAACCTTCAATACCACAATATCAAAGATTTTCTTATGGCAGCGAGTGAAAATACAAAGAGAGACCAGATACCTGACTGCGTTAGACTAGTGTCTGGCCACAGGAACTTTGAGGTCCCTCATGATCTTGAAGAGCTTCAGGATCATAGGGTATCGAAGACCACCTTTAATATGGACTTCATAAATGGTGATGAAGCCATCTGAAGGTGAACATGTTTTCTCATCAGCGCCAGGAACTACCATGGCCATCAAGCTTAAAATTTTGTATCTCACTCAAATGGCCTCAAGGTCCGCCAAAGAAAGAAAAGAAGCAATATCTTTCACTCCAAGAGCCATTGAAAAATAAGAAGAAAATGCGAAGAAGAAGAAGGAGATTGCCAACAAGAATGTGAAAGTTGTAGAGAGTTTTTGCAAACACTTAGAATTTTGAAGACGCGCAAATGAAATGGCCAAGGAAAGAGTAACTTAAACGGCCATGAAATTCAAAAAGGCGCGCCTCATTAATTGTGTGGCCACGTATCGACTTTTCACAGGTCGCAGGCAATGATGACCCTTCCCTTCCCAAGGTAGCAATTAATGCGCATTTAATGCACTAATTGGTAGTGTAAGACAATGCCTCGGACCTAGAGAGAGAGTCTGCGGATAACGTCTGTTCAAGCCAATGGTCCCAGTAATATCCCCAGGCGCTTCTCTCTCAGTCGTTGGACTATAATGCTTAGTCAGATGGGTTCTTGCAAAACTATTCGATTAAAAGTCCGCGGACACTTGAAGGGTTTGCGCTTGGGAAAGAGAATATTCAACTGCGGACAAAAACGGAAGTCCTCGAACGGATATTGACAAGTCTCAATAATGCTCGAAGATATTATTGGGCTCAGACGCATGTAACAACGACAACCAGTTGGCGGTGAACACCAGTGTCTCAAACTCAAAGAAAATCCTCAGACATTTGGACAGGACCAATAATCTCAAAAAGTCCTTGAACTTTTTGGTCAGATTATTGGTCTCAAAAATATCCCCAAAATTTTGTTTTCAACAACGTCCTTGGACATTTGTGAGAAAAGAGGAACATGTGCCAGCATCAGGCTACTTCTAAACAATGAATGAAGAATGAAGGCATGAGCGAATTTTCGATGGAGGATACCCTCACATGACACTCGATTTTTGTGGCCAATCGACAGGCCGAAAGGTCAAAGTTCTCAAACCCCTTGGCATGGGGGGATAATGATGGGTATTGATATTCAATGCCCAGTTGGAAAAGGCCCGTTTCTGTAAAAATGGGTTCGAGTCAATAGAAGGTCCAAGAAGCCATCATGATCCAAGAGGCTAAATCGGCTCTAGTGGCTCGAGAATTTAAGCCCACGTCCCAAGAAGCCCAAGGACCTAAGTTGGTATGAGATGCTGGTTTGGCTTTGAAGACTCGTACAAAAT
Organism: Nepenthes gracilis; assembly: GCA_033239525.1. Lineage (NCBI taxonomy): Eukaryota > Viridiplantae > Streptophyta > Magnoliopsida > Caryophyllales > Nepenthaceae > Nepenthes > Nepenthes gracilis. Next base: position 19,560,302 of record BSYO01000007.1, read on the forward strand.
AAAGGTATGGGTTTGAAAACCGATTTTTTAAAGACCAAAGACCTCGATAAAGGCGAGGACATTTGGCTTTTAAAATTTTGGGTTTGATAAAGGCCAAAGCCTAATCAAGGACGCAAAGCTAAAAAATCTTTATAGATTTGGAAAAAGTAACCTCAAACAATAAATAATTGACTTTCAAAGGCAAGTATTTATAACAAATCTTATAGAAAAATAATGGCTTGCAAATGGAAAAATTCTTTACCAAAAATAAAATAAATGCCATTTTGACTATTTGTAGAGTTGGTGGCGAGATCCCACATACGTAAGGAAAATTCAAACTACTAAAAAAGCATTTTTAAAATCAACAAAAGGAGAACTTTTAATGCAACGCTCATAGAAGGGAAAGAAAGGCACTAATTAATGGGAACACTTGTGAAATCATCATAGTCATTTGTATTCCGTCCTCCACCATTTATACTCACACTGAATTAAATTGTTTATTTAAAATTCATTTTATCAAATCATATTAGAAAAGGTTTTTTTAAGTAAAAATGTTTAAACATATTCTCTCCTTCCTTCTAAAAAAAGTTGTATTTGTGTTGCTCTACATTCTAGTCCTCATTTGTGATCAAGATTCTATTTTATAATAATGATTGAAAAAATCCGGATAATAGGAAAGTGACCGGTTATTATAAGTCAAAAATATGATTCATCAAACTTGATTTACAAATTATTGCCTGAATTTAGCTATTTTTTGACCTGCTCGGGTTTGTTCAGGTTAAATCAATCAAGTTGGTGGCAGTTTTAAATGTTGGCTTTCCTGCGTCGGTAGTCGCTGCAGCCCTCTTTGCCATCCATGGAAGCCCGAGGCTTGCATTTGTGGGAGTTTTATGCGCTGCGCTGACCATCGGCATGTATGCATCACCGCTCTCTGTCATGGTGAGCCTTTCTTTATACATAATTTATCGACTGATAAATGTTTTGAGTATATTGTTTAGAAAGCTTTAAAATATTAATGATAATATAATATTTTATCTATCATTTTATACCATCAAATCTATACAAAAATAAATAAATAAATAAATAAAATATCACATTATGATTAGTGTTATGGTGCCTTAAGGACAGTCCTTTAACATTATCCATCTCTTAATGTTGGCACCAAAGCCAATACAGTATTGTTTTAAACCTAAGGACACAATATGATTAAAGAGACCCAACTAAAATTTATTAATTATTTATAGATAAGAGTATATAATTAATCCTTAATAATTTATATTAAAATAATAATTAAAAATATATATATTTTTTATTTTATTATTTAAAAAATTTCAACAGGAGGATTATACTAATGAGTTGGTCTAATGACTGGTATTATAATATCATACGCATTATTAAAAAAAAAAAAAAGGAGGGCAACAAGCTTTTTAGGTTTCTAGTTGTTTTTAGACTACAAAATGATTCCAGTTTTATTTAATTTACATTAAATTTTCAATTTTAAAAAAATTAAAAATATAAACCAAATGTTTAAAATGTGTCTAAATAAAAATAATAATAATAAAATATTTTAATATGTGTCAATATATGATATTGTTGGTGGAGTGCTAAGCACTGGTGCACTAGCTGAGAGAAAAAATAGTGTTTCTTAGAGTATTTTTATTAAATTGTTTGATTTAAATGTCAAAACTCGATTGCCTATACTATTATTTTAAATTTATATATTTATTATAATATTATATAATATATTAGACTATTTATATTAATTGTCTATACTAATTAAATATTTTTTTATAAAAAAATATTTTTTCAAACATAAAAAATTATTTTAATGCATTTTTCAATATATCCCTTAATGATCATAAACTGAAAGTGTTATTTTGCTTTACAGATGATAACCAGGCATAACAATAAGCCACTGAAACAAAATTTAATCAATAACAATAGTGGCCCAATTTAGAAATGGCACAAATATCTTTAGAAATTCTAGAAATTCAAATCAAATTCTAGAAACTTCTAAAATTTAGCTTCTAGGAATAAAAATTCCACGAGCTTTACTGTCATTGAGCTTGAACAACAGTGGCGGCCACAGCTACCAGGCAAACCCTGCAGGACTGTAGAAGAGAAGAGAAGGGAAGAGAGAATCACTTATGTCTAAAATTTAGACGGTTTAATATAATTTTTTTTATGTATAATTTTATGTTTAAATTAAGATTTTTATTTAGACCGTCAAATTAAAATATTTTTATCAATACAAAATAAAAGTAGAAACTGATGAGTGTTTCTAGCCTATGCCAATATGGATTTGGGGGCCGGCCCTGTTGGGTAAAAAAGTGAGTCTACTCCTCCCTTTATCAGTTGTCTGATTTTATATGGCTAACGGATTTAAATTTTTTTTAAAAATAATTTTTTTAAAAATAACAATTAAAAAAAAAAAAACTCATATATTTCCTATAATCTAATCAAAATTAGACTGCTAACAAAGAAAGATGGGTCAATTCTACTCCCCTCCAAGAGGTAGCTAAGGGGCCCTCTGCTATACTAACTGCGGCACAAGGCCTGCACCATATGGCCAATGGCATGCGGTTTTTTTTTCCATTTGTAAATTAAAAATATAAAAAAAGTTGACGGTGCAGGGCCCTTGAGCTCTCCAAGAGGAGGGCTAGGCTGCCCTGTTTGATGCCAATCTCCCTGCCTTAACATTCACCGTATGCTTGACAGACAACAGTTATAAAGACAAAGAGCGTGGAGTACATGCCATTTTCCCTTTCCTTCTTCCTATTTCTCAATGCAGGCGTGTGGACCGGCTATTCCATTTTAGTTCGAGACTACTACATCGGAGTAAGTCGTCAGTATTACTCCACACTCCTTTCCTTCTTCCTCGCTGCGACAGTTAGCTATTACGCATTTCGTTGTTTGATCTGAAACCAGTAATTCTGTAAGCTCATAGCAATTGAAACAACTTCAACTGCAGGTGCCAAATGCCATAGGTTTTGTTTTAGGTTCGGGCCAGCTGATCCTCTACGCAGTATACAGAGAGAAGCCATCAATGACAGAAGAGGAGGACGGTTCGGTAGGGCTAGTCAATGCAGTCATACAGATGCAAAGCTTCCAAGAAGAAGAAGGAGGTGATGATGAAGCCGGAGCGAAGGCTAGAAACCTCATCAAATTCAAAAGCCTCCCAAAGCCGACCGTGACTCGACGGCCCAGCGGCCTTCCCGGGGTCATGAAAACACTCTCTCTAGGACCCTACGATTTACAGTATATTAATCCTCTTGATCTCAAGGGTGTGGGGAACTGGACTGCCATTGATTGATGGTTTTTCGGTGGGACACCCGTGCTCATAGCGACTTCTACAACAAGGTGAGTTTCTTATCAGTTTTAATGTCTCGTTATAGTTGAGCTTCTTTGGCTGACCAAATGTTACAATTAAAAAGATCATATTTACGATCTTTTCCTCTTATTTGCAAATGCGCCAAATATTAAAACTTTTCAATAAAAAATTTCTTTTTATCTTTATTTTTAAATCTATCCTTTAAATATTATGGGTAAATTTCTTGAAAAATATTCTACTATCGAAAAAATGAAATGATATTTCAATAACATTTGAAACAAATTGACACGAGTCTATATTTTCAACAATTTGATGCTTTTATCTCAACGTTTTTTGGCAATTTTATTGAATCATTTTGAATAAATTTTAAAAAATATAAATTATTTTACATATTGCAAATTTTTTGAAATCAAACATTAATGCAATTTAATAGAATAAAGTTGAAATAGAATAGTTATTCTAGGGAATAGAAAAGGATGGGAATAAAGTTGAAATTATTATTCTTATATTTGATTGTTGGAATTATTAAGGTAAAAATTAAATTTGATTTATTGATTTGTAGAATATGATTGAAATATGGTTATTTAATGAACATAATAATAATAAAAATACCTAATTATAATTAATAATTAATATGTAATAATAATAAAAAAATAAAATAATAATATCTAATAATAATAATAATAATAATAAATTATTATATTATTAAATAATAATATGAAATCAAACATTAAAATGCATACGAATTTGTATCCATCATTCTTTTTTTCAAAACTTTAAATCAAAAGTTTTTTCATTCATATTTATCTCTCTTCATTAATGGGTATTGAATAGATGATATCATTTTGAATTGATGAAATCATTTTGTGTAATGAGTGTCTATTATAAAATTTTAGGAGACTTATATTTTTTCATATACCATTGAATTATAATTTTATTTTTTTAATATAATAATTTAAAATTAAATATTAATAATATATCTAAATTTATGTTTTATCATTCTTTTTTTAAAAAAATGTAGAATAATTTTCTTCATTCATAGTTCTCTTTTCTTTAATAAAAGTTATAAAATTTTACACAATGATTGTATTACTGCAGTTTTCTCAAAATGCTCTACAGCATGCAAAATTAGAAGTTACCCAAACTTCCTCCAATCAAAACTAAAAAAAGTTGTCCACAATATTTTTTAAAAATTTATTTAATATTATTTATACTATATGATGTATAATTATATTATTTATATAGTAAAAATATGATTAATTATTAATTATCTCAATATTTTATTTTTATGAAAGACTGATCACAACAAGACTCACCAACACTTGTCCCTGGTTAGTATCCTATGTATTCAATACAAGTCAGAATATTCTTTTATTTTAACTCATTTAAATACATTTCAAAATATTTGTTTATTTTAACATGTTTTGAATACATTGTCATACCATACAACTCATAGAAAAATAAAGTTTTTTTTTTAATATAAACTAAATAAAATGAGTGCAAATTTGAAATTCTATCCCCAGTTGAATCGAAGTTATGGATTTTCCCACGATGGATTTTATCAATGGCTATATCATTAAGGTTAAGATTGATGCGTCTCTAAATTTAAATTACTAAATAAATTAGGGAACCGTTTTGCTTAAGAGTCTGATCAGAAGCGGGTCCAATTTTTATTATTCTGAACCTAAATTCTATACCACACAACAAACAAATAATAGATAAAAAAATATAAACTTACTTCTCGGATATATCTTCCGACGTTTAAATTAAAAAAATTTTCAATTAATTAAGAAAGATATAAGGGAGAAAATATATAAATGCAAACGGATGAGGATTGAGGATTTGATAAAAGATTGGGCTCCGTTGAATGTGTTTGAAGAAGCATTTTTTCATATTGGAAAATGGCTTTATAAAGATAGTTACACTAGAGTATAAGAGTACCTGTCTGATTCTTCTTCCTTATCTAATTGTCTTCTTGTTCTCATATATGAGAGAGAGTGTATTTATATTGTGGGGTGCTAGTTTTACTGCCCCCTTCATTATATTTATGTAATTATGAATGACGTTACTCGTATAACCACTGTCTGTGTTTAATGCCTCATTAATCATAAAAGGTATTAGTCTTGTAACCGTCACCTGTATTTATCGTATGGGTTGTCCCAATTTTTGACCATTAATTTAGTATGATAATTGTCAGTAACAATTAATCAATTATTCATTAATACACATTTATTACTGAATGGGTCGAGTCACGTCTTTTGGATCAACCGCCGCCCCTTTTACTTCTTGGGTTTAGAAGGTTTTCTAATGGGCCCTCCCTACTTGGGCTTTTTTTCTTTTAGGGTGTTAGGTTCTGAGCTGCACGTGCATTATTGTACCCATCAAGATAGTATTGTGGTTGGTTGATATTATGATTGGGTGATCTTACATCTTTCAAATTACTTCCTTTTTACTTATTAAATAAAAAATTAATGAATAAAATTTAAAATATAAAAAATATGTATTTTTTAAATTTTTTTTACTTTCTGGTTAAATATCTAATAGTTGTTAGAATTATAAAAAAGCATTTTTTAAAAAAATACTATATATATATTTCATATATTAAAATATTCACTACTAAATTTTTATTCAATGACTTCAATGGTAGAGATAGGAAATATACCTGATTTGTTTTCTATAAAAAATGTAGGATCTCCAAACCCCTAGATATTATCAAGGTTCATTGGTACGACAAAACATTGAGTTCCTGGTTGAGTTCATAACCATTGGCTTTCCTAACAATAATTTCTATGCCACCCCTCGGTGTGGATTTGGGTTGAATTGTGTCGGTGAATCGGTAAGAAACCCTAAAGGGAACTCTCTAATCGCATCAAATTACATAAATGCACACATGATTAGTTAGTAATGGAAGCATTTTAGACTCTAATTATTACTTTTGTTCGGTGCAAGTGAAATTGGCCCAATTTAGATAAGAAAAAATAGAATATTCAGATGACAAAAAACAGAAGACTTGGATGAGAAAAAAATCCAGTGACACAAATGTGTGAACAAATGAAAAAAGGTGGGTTCAAATATTCGTTCAACCAGTTGGAGCCCCGAGATGAGCTTGTAAACACAAAACTGAGTGGGCCAATCAGGAGCCTTTGTGTGCATTGTGTATCCAAAAAGAGAACTTTGTGTAAGCAGACCAATCATAAAATTTTAACTTTGTTGCCCGCCTAATAGCAGTAAACTATATTACTACTAGGGCTACATCGCTGCTTTATTGTTATGTCTTCTAAATTGTTTCACTATTAAGATAGTTCTAAAGTGGCCTATTTGGAAAAAAGACCAAGGGTCGAAAAAGAAACCAAGCCCGACAGACTTAGACCAAATGAGAAGGCAAGGAAGGAGTGAGAGGGACAATTAGCATGAGGCCTATCACCACTTGTTGGTGTTAGGTCTACCTATAAGGTACAAATTTTAAAAGAATATTATATTGATAATTATTTTAATTAAAATGTTACATTTTTAAAATTAATTGATAGTTTGAGGTAAAAATTAAGTTTTGAATTGGGATATGTTAAGTTATGTGGTATCTGACTCACGGATAAGTATATTTTAGGTAAAATGTCTATATTTGATGTACATTTAATGGTGCATATGCATGTTTAGAATAGAATGTTAGAATATAATATGTTCTCAAGATATGCTCATATGCGGTACAAATTATACCTCAATGTTTAATCCATGTCTAACCGATACTCATTGTCTATAAATATATGCATTAATTGATTTCAACTCATTTGCAATTGATTTTTGATAGAAGAGAGTGAAAGAGAGAAGAAAAGAGAGAAAGAAGGATGATGAAAAATCAAGGTAAAATTAAGTAATTTTTTACAAAAATTAAGTGAATGTAAGTTTATATAAACCTTTTCTTCATTTGTTCATATTCATTTCTTATCTCTTTAAATATTTTTTAATACACATACATATGTTATTTTTATAATTAAAAAGATTATATTTTGTATACATGTGATTCTACTCCTATTTTATAAAATTTTATAAAATATATATTATAAATTTATACAAATTATGTTTAAGTATTAAAATTTTATTAATACTCTTATATGTCCTTAAATTCTTTATATATATTCTAGTATATTCTTTATTTTTATATAATTATTTTTGAATATTTTCTATTTAAAAGAAAATATTAAAAATTATATAAACTATCTTAATTTTCTAAAATTTATATGTAAATAGTTTTGCTTATTTATAAATTAAATAATATAGTTTTGTATATTTCTAAATTGCATATTAAAGTTTTTAAATGTCCATAACTTTGACAACAAATCATATATTTGAAGAAAAAAATGAAGAAAAACTCCATATTTTCTTTAATGAATGAATTATTTTCTCTAATATAAAATATGAATTATTATAGAGAATTAGTGAAATATATTCAAAATATCCAAATATATTATTAGTAAATCAAATATTAAACCTAATATTTATGAATTAAAATATTGATATTTGACCCCTTACTATAAGAAATAATATATAGTTGGTCCACTTTGGGACATGAATAGTGGCATATGACCTTTGATTATATGAACACAATTATAATCTAAATTTTGACATTTGCCCTTTAACTTTAGCATAATTTATATATTTAAATAATTTTAACATGTTTGATCATAAATATATTGATTTGGCGTGATATATTCAAAAATTAATGTTATAGGCTTTTTAGGATTTTTTATCATGTTATAATTCTAATATATTTCATTAGTATACATCCACATGTAAATATATATATCTGATAAAGTATTAGACTTATTCTTATTTCTATTTTTATTTACCCTTTAAATTATCGGGTTTGAATTATTTTTCAAGTAGATTGGTTTCATGTAAATAGAGAATAAGAGGGAAGACTATTTTGGTAATAAAGATTAGTAGGAAGAGGCCAATACATAAAGCCTTGGGAGAACATTTATTGTGAAATATATGAAATGATGAATGAAATGTTTAAGTCTTTCATTATACTTGTAAGGAAATTCTCCCAAACATCCTTTCTTTTTCCTTTCTTTTCTGCCTACCCATGCCCTCCATGCCCTCTAATTCTTCTTTGTTACTTCTTTACTTCTTAATTTAACAAAATTCTTGTTACGTAGTAAAGGCGGGCTATTATATAATAGGTAGTATCATAGAACTATTTTATCTAAATTATAAAAATGGTAATTAAAAATTGATAGGTACTAGTACTTTAGACCGATAGGCAAGATCCACTTCTTTGAAATTGGGCCCTGGAACCACAAAGGCCCAGTAGGCTCAGGAGATCCAAGAGGTCCAGGTGCTAGAGCCAACCCATACGAGATGAATGACCGAAAGCCCATAAAGATCCATGGAGTCAAGATGGTTCTCAGATATCAGTCGCCTCTATTAAAGCGGCGTGTCAGAGATTTGGTGACTAACCCTATCAGATTGTATGAAGAATGATAGTCAAAGGCATGCACCTGACCACTGCAGATGTGATAAAGTAGAAAATCACTTGGCGTATACGCAACGTCCCTGGCATAGTAAATGGGGTTAGTAGAGTTGGTGGCAAATTTTTCTACACACGTCAAGCCCACATGGACCTCCGTCAAGAGATGGCTCAACCACTATAAATATATTAATTGTGCACCTAACAAAAGATCTCAATATTCACTCTTGTTTAACCGCTATGGAGAGAGAAAGAAAGAGAGAGAAAGGCTTGAGCACGCTTTGTAATCTCTTTGTAATCTCCAACGGCATAGTGAAGCTAGTTCTCGGACTAAGAATCCCGTAGTTTTTCTTTCTCATTTATAGGAAGGTTTTTCATGTAAAAACTCTGCGTTCCATTGTCCTTGTACTCTTTAACTCAGGATAACCAAAACGTGTCATCGTCCTCAAACATACATTTCGCTCTTCGTGTTGTACAGGTTTTGCACAAAAATGGTCACGGACTAAACGAAGTTCCTATCCGTAGGTGAGTGTAAGATCCGAGGACACAATATTGGCACCGTCTGTAAAAAGTGACTAAAAGTCAGCTTTTTATGTTTTCTACAAAACTTCTAGGAACCTTCTGACACCTTTTCAGAAGTCCAGCATGGTGAATACTAGGGCACAAGTAATGCACCTGTCAGGGATGCGGTCTCATGCAGTAATGGTCCCGCTCCCTGTGTCAGGATAGAGGATCATACTGATCTTGTCGTAAGGGCATTGGCTACTTGGTTGGATAATATGTCCAAAGCCTTCCTGACTCTTGACTCTTTACTCTAAAATGGACGAACTGATGAAAGGAACGCCTTCCAAAGCCTCCCGGACAACGATGTCCCAAAATAGGGTCAAGGGGAAGAAACACCAAAGCAAACAAGCCAGCTAGCGTGAAGTCCCGAGGATTCAAGTTGCCTCAAGCAGTAAGGTCCCTCAGAGATTTGAAGGTCACTTAGGTCCTCGTGTTTAGGAGGAGAGCCATGAGAGGCGCAACCCACATTTTGTTCGTAACAATTAGGAACATGCTATTCACGAGGCAACTCTGCGAAACGATACACGTCCCAGGGTTAGAGGAGTCCCCGAGTAGCAGGCAGCCCAGGAGCCCTATGAGTTGAGAAATTTACTCAATGAGAAGAAGGTGGCGGCTCCACCCCACGTGGAGGAGAGATTGGAGAATGTTTGGAACCATGTCTTTGGCAAAAACAATGGAGGGGGAGCTAATCTACTCTGATCTCCGTTCACAATGGAGATCAAGATGATGACACTCCCACTAAAGTTCAAAATGCCAAAATTTGACACCTATGACTAAAGTGCTGACCCAATGGATCATCTAAACCATTTCTATGAGCACTTGAGCCCCCAGGGGCTAGATGAGATAACCATATGTCAATACTTTCCATTGACTCTTAAGGGAGAGGCAAGAGTGTGGTTCCACAGGCTGCCAGCGGATTCCATTTGCTCTTTCAACGAGCTGGCAATAATTTTTCTCTCACATTTTATCGCTAGCAGAAGAATAGAGAAGAAGCATCCTTGATACCTCACCCGGGTGAAGTAGGGTGCCAGGGAAAGTTTGAGGGATTTCTGGCCCGATTCATAGCGGAGGCTAGAAAAATTTTAAAATTAACCGATGGGGTAAAACTGAATGCGTTTCTATTTACCTTGGAGGAAGGCACTTTCTTCAAGCACCTTATTCATAAGGGTCCCTCGACGTTTGTGGAGGCCAAGGCCATAGCAAGAGCATACATCGCGGTCGAAGAAGCCAACGATATGAAATGGCTAGGAGGGACGAGAACTTCCATCCGATGGTGGTGGAAGGAAAGAGAAAGGGCGGGGACCATCCGGGTCCCCAGACGATGAAGAAGTAGCATAAGTTCAAGCAGGTCATTCAGATGGAGCCCAAACCTATGAACCTTATCCCTCTAAACGACACCCGTATAAATGTTCTGATGCAGATCCAAGAGGAGAAGTTTTTGAAGTGGCCCAAGCCATTGAAGAATCCAGGAGGTGGTGATCAAACTAAGTACTGTCACTATCATTGCAGTGGGGGCCACAATATCGAGGACTGTCGGACGTTGCAGAAAGAGATCGAGAAACTAATAAGGAGGGGTCAACTCATTCGCTTCCTACAAAAATCCAGACAAACTTCTGGAATAGTAAGTGATGTTGAGGCCGACTAGCCCAGGAATTGAGTGGCAGCGGGAGTTGTGAACATTATATTAACTCGATTGGCCCGAGAAGACACTCGGGAGATCATCGCAGCAAAGAGGCCGAGGATAGGAGCTAGGGATGAGGTTATTAGTTTTAGCAACGAGGATATGGCTTATGTAACTTCCCCCCACTCCGATCCCCTAGTTGTAGCCACACTTGTTTCAGATAGAGTAAATGACTACCAGATGAAACGAGACTTAATTGATAATAGAAGTTATTGGAACTTACTTTATCTTAATTTCTATTTTAAATTGAGATTTAAGAGAAGTCAAATGAGAGAGCCAGATGGACCACTCTACGAACTGGACAAAGAGCCAGTGCCCGTCTAGGGTGTCATCCAGTTGGAGATCACGTTGGGGACGTACCCGAGGACTGTGTTCAGGGTCCTCACCTTTCTGGTCATAGACCTTCCATCAGTTTATAACGTAATATTTAGACATCATTGCTTGACCGCCTTTGGCAACGTCATTTCCATCCCACATTTGAAGATGAAGTTTTCGACTCCATTTGGGATTGGGGAGGTCCTTGGAGACCAAAATGACAAGCGTGCATGTTACTTGTCCCAAGTCATATAGATGCCCCTTCCGCAACCAATCGAAGACCTTAACTTTTGGGACGAGGCGACGCTACAGCATGCACAATCCGGGAAACCAACTGTCCTAGTCCTGCTAGATCCCAAAGATCCGGAGAAATACGTCCAAATAGGAAACTCGCTGCCAGAGACCGTCCGAAAACCAACTTATCGGCTTCCTACGGAAGAACTTGGACGTTTTTGCCTGGGTACCAAGTGACATACCAGGGATTTCTACTAAAATGATAATCGACAAATTAAGTACATATCCTTATCACAGACTTGTCAGGTAAAAGCGCATGAACTATTCAGCAGAGAAGCTTATGGCCATACATGAAAAAGTGAAAAAGCTCCTAGACCCCGGATTTATCCGAAAAGTGTAATACCTGGATTGGCTATCAAATGTGGTTATGGTAAAAAAGAATAATGGAAAGTGGAGGATGTACGTGGATTTCACGGACCTCAATAAAGCGTGCCCCAAGGACAGCTTCCCTCTCCCGAAAATTGATTAACTTGTAAACTTAACGTCCAACCATGAACTTTTAAGTTTCACGGATGTGTACTCAGTCTACAACCAAATAAAAATAAGCCCTAAAACAAGAAATATAAGTCATTCATGACGGACCAAAGGGATGTACTGTTACAAAATGATACCCTTTTACCTCAAAAATGCAGGTGCAATTTACCAACGGCTTGTAAATAAAATGTTCGATGATCAAATCAGCCGAAATGTGGAGGTCTATACAAATGACATGCTTGTTAAAAGCAAAATAAGCGGCCACCATATCCAGGAACTGGCCGAGCAAGTGTACATTTGGAGTGACATTTAGGAAGTTCCTGGGCTATATTGTTTCACACCGAGGGATTGAGGCTAATCCAGAAAAGATTAAGACCATCCTTGATATGAGATCTCCTCGAATAATAAAGAAAGTGGCAGCTCTTTCTCCTTTCTTGGCCAAATTGGCCGAGAGTGTAAAATTTGAGGACGCAATAAAAATATAAAAATTATGAATTTTTTTGTTATATTTTATGTGAATAGATTTTATTATTTTTCATCCAATTTTTGTTTAAAAACAATTGTTAAAATATGTAAAATTTTTTAATAAATTTTGTGAATCCTATAGATAAGAATATTTTATAATTTCATACCCAATAATTAAACAAAATATATTTTACAGTATTGTATCCTCGGATCTTTCACTCTCATATGGATGGAAACTTGATTTTGTCCGTGACTATTTCGTGCAAAACCCATGCAACACGAAGAGCGAAATGTAAATTTGAGGACAATGACACGTTTTGGTTGTGCTTAGGGTTAAAGAGTACGAGAATAATGGAACGCAGAATTTTTACATGAAAAACCTTCCTATAAATGAGAAAGAAAAACTACGGGATTCTTAGTCCGAGAACTAGCTTCACTATGCCGTTGGAGATTACAAAGTGTGCTCAAACCTTTCTCTCTCTATAGCAGTTTAGCATGGGTGAATGTTAGAATCTTTTGTTAAGTGTATAATTAATATATTTATAATAGTTGAGTCATCCATTGAGGGAGGTCCATGTGGGCTTGTCGTGTGCACAAAAAATCTGCCACCAACTCCACTAACCCCATTTACCATGCCAAGGACGTTACGTACACGCCAAGTGATCTTTTGCTTTGTCACATTTGCAGTGGTCGGTGCATGCCTTTGCCATTATTCTTCATGCAGTTTGATAGGGTTAGTTCTTAAATCTCTAACACGCCGCTCTTACAGAGACGGTTGATGTCCGAGAACCACCTTGAGTCCACAGACTTGTATGGGTTGGCCCTAGCACCTAGATCATTTGGGACTCCTGAGCCTATTGGGTCTTTGTGGTGCCATAATCCAATTTCAAAAAAATGGATCTTGCCTATGGGCCCAAAGTACCAGTACCCATCATACAGGTTTATAAAATATGAACTTTATGTGACTATAATATTTAATGAATCATTATAATTATTATATTATTTTTAAATATTGTAATATAACTCTAAATTTCTTGTTTTAAAGAATATGAAACCGTTTATCTTCCATCAGCCTTATCTGTTTTTATTTATAAGAATTTCAGAATTTGTGTTTGATTTTTCCTCAAAGATGCAATTTTCAGGAGAGCCACATTGATAAAAGAAGAGAGGAAGTTAATAAAAACATCATCTCGATTCAAATCGGAAACCACCCATTAAACTAGAAAATTATCAATAAATAATTAAAATTTATGACTGATAATTTTATCATTTTTATAATTAAAAAATAATTAATTTTTTAATTATATAAATATTATTTTTTTCATCAAAAATTAGACTAAATAAAAAAATAATTTATCTAAAAATATAATAAAATCATAATTTTTAATAATTTAATGAATTACTAAATATATATTATATCATGTGCGATAATTCTTACAAAATTTCATCACAGTTGCCATGAGAAATGAGAAATATCTTTTTGGCTTGAATTTCTCATAATAGAAGTGAATATGCAATTTATTCATGGGATGCGAATTGAAGTAGTAAGAAAATATTTCTTCACAATTTTTCGAATTTTCAAGAATTTAGCACAACATTTGTATATTATAAAAGAATTAAAAAAAAATTATTCATTACTGATTGATCGTTTGCATAATTTATTCTTGGATTTTTTAGTATTTAGCAAAATATTAAAATTTATTTTAGGCATCGTAGAAAAAGAAAGTCAATCAAAAATATATTACTAATCATTTAAAAAATAAGAAAAAGATGGCTTGTCACTTTAAAAATAAGAAAAAAACAATTTGGGCACTCCTTCGATAGTCATATTGGATTGCCAATACTTATTAATGGAATTCTTTACATGTATATTATATCACCATCAGCTTACAATGAAACTAATCACAACTTGCTTGTCGGTGGCTATTGTTGGATTTAATTGCTCTTTCATTAATATCATAATAAACAGATTGTTATTAAAATGTTGTGCGATATTTGTGTAAGAATACACGTAACCTATTCCCAAACACCAAACCCGTGGGTGTTCGCACCGAGGCATGCCCAAGAGGTGTCTGAGTGTTGAATCTAGGGGCGCCAAGAGCTGAAAATAGTGACACCGAAGCGCTCGAGTATGGCTCGTATAAAAGTGTGCCTAACGTGTTTTTAGGATATTTCAAATTAGTTTCTCACACAATGAGCGCTACATAGAGGGAGAAGAGAAAAAGTGAGAAGAGGAAGATGTTTGTTATCCGATTGAGGTCCGATTTAAATTTCCTTCTTTGCCATTGTCAAGTAAGTTGTTTTAGAGTAAATTTTAAAACGCATTTCGTTTGATTACTCTTATTTCGTATTATATCTTTTATTGTTGGTCGTTAGGTGTTTTGAAAGAATTGTGATCAACCATTTTTCACTCGAGATTGTAGTGAATGAATTTTAAATGGGGACACTTGTAACCGATATTATTATTATTTTAGTAGATTTATTCGGAATTTATCCCATAATTTTTTTATTGAAAAAAATTTTTCACATTAAAAATATTGTATATTATTTTGTTTCTTATACTTACGAGTTTGATAATAGATATTAGATGAGAAATTTAAATTTTATTCCGCAACATCAAGTTGTATGTATTCAAATCGAACCCCAACAGCTATGGCACCTCCTCTCACCCACTAGCAACTAGTTTTGGGGTCTTCATCTCTCTAAGAAAATAACTGACTTATCTCTTTTTAATTACAATCTTCCAATCAATCTTAGACAATTTAAAGAAAATAGTTTAACCATTTAATCAATACCAAATAATTATAATTAGAATGAGTTCAACTAAGCATTTTTTTAAAGAGATGGGCTCCCTAAAGGCCTAACAACTATTGATAAATGATATTACTACAAATGTTATTATTGAATTATCGGTTTGTAGCTTATAGAAGATGTTACAATCGTCGGTCAATAATCGATGATACCATTGGTTATCATTGTCTGGCCGTTGGTGTCCGCGAACAACAACCACCACCACCACTCACTCTTGCCTATCGGTGGTCAGCATAAAATACCACCACGGTATGTAATCATCAAGTCGTGGCCAATTATAAATATCCCACCCTCAAAACTAATTGGCAATAATCGAATGAATTTTTTTGTCAGATTTGTATGAAAATTTAAATTTTATTAAACACCTCAAATGCCAAAATATAATAAGATAAATTTAAATTTTAAAATTGGAGAGTTGAGTAAATATATATTTCAAATTTTTAAATACAAAGCTAAATTTAAGTGTATGGGTAAGTTACAAAAAGGTTGTTTCAAATTAGGGTAGATGGGAATGTATTTTTGTTTTTGTAATAATATGGCCCTATATTTAACCAAAAACTGAAGATATTATAATTATTTCAATTTTTTTTTATTTTTTTCTAAATGCTTGAAACTAAATTCCAAGTGATATTAACATGATCGTGATTGTCACTGATGGAAACGACAATAATGAGCCGGCCAAAAAGGGGTAAGTGGCTTAGAATCAGTAACGGTTCATTTGTCCCTGGGATGGTCAACGTTACTATAGACCGGAGGTCATAGCGAATAGGCCGGACGCGGCCTAGGATAAACACAACCCATATCTAAATCATCCAACGAGCACCTTCTCGTACCTTAATAGTCATCTGCCATAATTCTCTAATTCTTCAAAAGGCAATATCATCTGTAACGACAATCTCTTAGAATCAAAACGCCTCCCGGAAGAAAGATGCACAAATCGATATGTGATCCACAAAAAAAACTCTAACGGTCACTGCATATGGTATCTCCATGGAAGGAAGGGAATCCTCCTTTTCTGACCGTTGAAATCTAGAATGGTTCCCGCTCCCATATTGGAAAAGGCAACGATCTTCATAGAAGGCAAGCATCCCGCCACGCCACTTAAGGAAGGCAGCGGAGCCTATGACCATAAAAGGCCATGAAGACTCCCTCCACTGGCACGCTCTCTAGCATACTAAAATGCTCACTTGCGTACTAAAGCTAACGAAAGCTCTTCAAGCTCTCAAACATCCCAACACTCTTTCTCTCTCTACTACTAGTTTCCTATGAGCTCAGTATTGAGAGAAATTGCTTTCAATAAGCATCCACAACCTAAGCCACTCTTTCCACGAGTATACCTCCCACCATCATTCTCAAATACACTCCCAGCATCCATTGCGTCTTACCTTCTCATCCTCAAAAGGCTATTTACTAATTTGAATGTCGGAATATTTTCGGTGGGACCGAATTCTGCTGTCACCTGACCTTTTGTTTGAAATTATGGTGTGCAGGATCCTAAACTCAGCGGATAGAGACCAAAATCCGACGGACCAACTCGACCCAAACCCATTCGAAGTTTGACTATAGGACGCATCATTAGCGCTATCTGTGGGAACCAATGACTCAAAGCCAACCAACCACCATTACCAAATCAAAATCATCTAACAAAATGGGAAACACCGGGGCCCAACTTAGCGTTCCTGCTAGAGAAGTTGCCTCCCCCGACCACGACCACTCAGTTGATAGTCAGGTTAAAGAGCAACTTGCCCTAATTTTTCTGGCCATGGCAGAGCAGATGAACAAAATGTCTCAAATGTTTCAAATGCTCTGCACACGTCAGGGTAAGAAGAAGCAGGGGGCTCAGTCCTCCTTACCCCCATGCCAGCCCTAGGCGAAGAGGCCAGAGGAAGAAGAGGTTGGCCAAGAATACCTTATGGCTGGGTAGTTCTCACATCCCAACAATCTCCAACACCCACAGTCATTCAACGCTTGAGGGGCATTTCAATAGTGAGACTCCAGATAAGAGTCCCGAAAGAATAAACCCCCAGTATTCTCGAGACGAATAGAGGCCTACCATGCAAGAGGGAGCCTCTCGGGTCATCCAATCTACCAGTGGTAATAGCCAACTGGCATGCGCCGCACCGCAGAGAGAACGGAGTTGAGAGCTTACCTTAACTCCAAAAGATCTGAAAACTCCTCCCGAGTGGAGAAAAAATCAAAAAAATCAGGAACTGCGTATTCAAGGATGACACAAGCACACAGCAGATCTGAAGAGATCACCATTCACCATGGAGATCCGAACCCAACCAATGCCGGTCAAGTTTGAGGTGCCAGCCCTAGATCCCTATGATGGGAGCACTTATCCCATGGATCACTTTTGCACCCTGCTGAGCTTCCAGGGCCTGAAGGAGATGTCAATGTGTCGATATTTTCCTTTCACCTTGAAGGGGGACGTTTGGATCTAGTTCTATCGGCTTCCTTCTAATTCGATCCAGAGTTTTTGAAATCTCATTGATCTCTTTCTGGCCCAACATGCTTTCAGCCGTCAGGAAAAAAATAGCCGTGGCACCTTACTCACATCAAGTAGAAGCAGGGAGAGAACCCAAAGAAGTTCTTGGAGCAGTTTGTGGCAGAAGCTCAGAGAATTTCTAAGCTTACTGAAAAGATAAAGCTCAGCAGCTTCATCTCTACGCTAGGGGTGAGCGAATTATTCAAGCACCTAACCCATAAGAATTCGCAAACCTTTCGAGAAGTGGAAGCCATTATTTAGGCCTACGTAGCCACAAAAGAGGCTAATGAGGTAAATTGTCCAGAGAGGACCCACTAGCCTCACTTTTTCCCAACAAAGGGAAAGAGAAAGAATGGGGGCGGCGACAACTCTCGAAGGAAGCTCCTTAGCACCGGGTTGCCCATCCAAAAGGAGTACAGGCCAGTCAAGTTGACTCCGAAGAATGACATGTGAGTAAATGTCCTCACGTAGATCTATGGGGAGAAGTTCGTCAAGTAGCCAAAACCACTGAAGAACACAAAGGGAGGAGATCCAACGAAATATTGTCATTTTTATCAATCTCTGGGGCACACCATGAAAGAATGCAAGACACTGCAGCTAGAGATCGAGGAGCTAATCCGCCACGGCCATCTCACAAAGTTCCTGAGGAACCCTAGGCAGACCTCCGGAGCCTCAGGTGGTGATGGGTCGGATTAGCCCCAGCCTAGGAATCGGGTAGCCGTCGCGGTGGTCTACATGGTGACCACCTGAGTGGTCAATATAGTGACAACCCGACCTGCCAAGGCGCACCCAACCGACCGCCAAGAGAAGTTGGACACGCGCAAGAAGTAGAGGGTAGAAGAAGATGTCATTAGCTTTAATGATAATGATATGACTCATGTAATCTCCCCTCATTCAGATCCCCTGGTTGTATCTGCTCTCATTTCAGATGGTATGCTCGACTACCAGTTGAAACAAATTTTCATTGATAATGAAAATTTAAAAGATTTACTTTACCTCGATACGTTCTTTGAACTATAGCTCAAAAGGAATTAACTCAAACCGACCGAATGACCATTGTATGGCCTTGATAACAAACCACTAGCTATTCAAGGGACAATACAATTAAAGTTCACCCTAGGCATGTACCCTAGAATGGCAAGTCGTACTCACCTTCCTGGCTGTTGACCTACCCTTTGTATACAACGCCATCCTGGGCCTACCGTGCCTAGTGGCATTCGGAGTTGCCTCTTCGATACCGCAATTGAAAATAAAATTTTCAGTAGCATGCAATATTAGTGAAATATTGGGAAACTAAGTGATCGGATGGGCGTGTTACATGTCCCAGATAGCACCAAGCGGCGTCGAGGGGTAAGCAGAAGAATTAGACCATCAAGATGAGAGTACTTTGCAGTAGACGTAGTTCGGTGAGGCCACCGACCTCATACCACTGAATCCAGGGAACCCTGAGAAGTGCGTACAGATCGGGGGCTCACTCGTTGGACCCTTGTGCAATGAATTAATAAGCTTCTTGAGGCGGAACGCAGATATTTTCACGTGAATGCCTGCCGACATGCTTGGGATTTCGCCCGAACTAATGGTTTACAAGTTAGATCTCGATCCTGATCGCAAGCCCATCAGGTAGAAACGGATGAACCACTTCGTCAAAAAACTCATAGCCGTTTGAGAGGAGGTGAAGAAGATGCTGGATGTCGGGTTCATCCGGGAGGTCAAGTATTCGGATTTACTTTGTCGTCCTAATCAAGAAAAGTAGCAAAAAAATGACGGATGTGCGTCGATTTTCCCGATGTCAACCAACCCAACCCAAAGGATAACTTCCCATTACCCGAGATCAACTTGTTGGTGGACTCCACTTCTGGTTATGAGCTGCTAAATTTTATGGACGCATACTCGGGTTACAATCAGATCAGGATGAGCCCGAAGGATAAGAAGCGCACCTCTTTCATGTCCAATCAAAGCACTTGTTACTATAAGGTCATACATTTCGGTTTAAAAAACGCGGGCGCAACATACCAAAGGCTCGTGAACAAAATATTCGAGAGGCAGATTGACCGCAATATGAAGGTGTACGAGGACAATGTGCTCGTCAAAAGCACAACCACCAACGATCATATTCGTGACCTGGTTGAAGCCTTCGAGGTACTCCAGGCATACCAAATGAAGTTGAACCCATCAAAGTGTATCTTTAGAGTATCCTCTAAAAAATTTTTGAGGTTCATCGTTTCTCAACGAAGGATCTAGGCAAACCCTGATAAGATCAAGGCCCTCACAGACATGACTCTGCCGTGGAATATTAAGAACGTCTACCTTTCTTAAGACGGGATAACCGAAAAACTGGTAGCGCCTTACCACTTCTTGGCTAAGATGAGAGACAAGTATCAACCTTTCTTCAAGGCTTTGAGGGGGACGAAGGCAAACGGATACCATTACTGACGTCACCAAGAGACGAAAAAGAACTGTACTTCTACCTGACGGTATTAGAGGTGGCTCATAGCTCAATTCTGATACGCCACGATTCTAACACATAGCGGTTGGTCTACTATGTAAACAAAACGTTGACCAGCACTGAATCACATTACCCACTCACGAAGAAGCTCGCTCTGGCACTCGTCTACTTGGCGCAAAAGTTGAGGCTATATTTCCAGGCTCATCGTATGGTTATCCAAATCGACCAGCCATTGAAGGGCATCCTTCAGAAACTTGATATTTCAGGATGACTAGTTAAGTGGTTTATCGAATTGGGAAAGTTCAACATTGAATTTCGATCAAAGCCGACCATCAAAAGGCAAGCACTGGCCGACTTTACCGTTGAGATCATGACCCTGATCATCGATGAGCACCATGCTGAGGACACAAATCATCACCCAGAAAAGCTAGAATGGGCCCTCAATGTAAACGATTTGTCCATCAACTTAGACAGTGGTGCTAGAGTGGTCCTAAGGACCCTAGACAGGTTTGAGGTGAGGTACTCCTTAAAGCTCGATTTTTCGGCCAACAATAATGTTGCCGAGTACGAGGTATTGTTAACCAGATTGCGACTAGCTAAAAAATACTCTCCTAAGTGTTTGGCCATCTGCAGCGACTCAGTGCTAGTCGTCAACCAGATCAACTCGAGTTTCGAGACATGCAAGTTTCTTTAGGTTAAATATTTGGCTAAGGTGAAGGGCACGATCTAGAGATTTGACAAGTTGAAGTTGGTCTACGTCCCCAAGACTGAAAATTAGAAGGCCAACTAGTTAGCTAGACCGGTGAGGGCCAAAAATCCAGAGCAATACTCAATGGACATGTGGAAAGTTTTGAACACTCCCAACATAGAGGAACAGAAAGCAGTGCAGGTCTCTAATGTTAAAAACTGGATAACGTCATACTGGAGTTATCTAGCGGACAGTACTTTTTCAGAAAGCGTGGACGAAGCCAAGCGGATCAAAAAGACAACCGGCTGGTACACCATAGTCGACGGAAGACTATATCGCCGAGGATACTCGACCCTATACCTCTAATACCTTACCCTTGAGGAGGCCACTATACTTTTAGCAAAGTTCACCTTGGAATATGTGAATCACACATTGACGGAAGAACCTTGCATTCAAAGTTATGCACTAGGGATATTACTCACCAACGATGAAGAAGGATGCCTGAAATTTGTGAAGATGTGTGAGAATTGTCAACTCCATGACAACCTTCACCACCAGCCACCCGCGGAGTTGAAATCCCTCAAAGCACCTTGTCCTTTCACGCAATAGGGCTTGATATTCTTGGCTCACTTTTCATTACAATGGGGCAAAGAAAATTCATCATCGCGAACATAGATTATCGCGGGCATAGACTATTTTACTAAATGAGTTGAAACTGACCCACTAGCCAAGATCACCAAGTATAATGTCGTGGAATTTGTACGCCAGAGTATAGTAAGTAGATTTAGCGTTCTTGAGATCATCGTGACTGATAATAAAACCTAATTTTTAGAAAAGCGCTTCACTAAGTATTGCACCAATTTGTACATAAAATTGGTTCACATTTCGGTAGCATATCCCAAGCGAATTGGTAGGTGAAAAGTCACCAACCGGACGTTGTTGCACGGTCTGAAGACCAAACTAGATGATGCATAGGGCTCCTGGATCGACGAACTGCCATCTGTGCCATGGTCGTATCGGATAACTCCCAAGGAACCAACTCGTTAGACACCTTTCAGCCTCTACTATAGGACGGAGGCTGTGATCTTGGTCGAGATCGGGCTCCAAAGTCTTAGGTCGACAACTTTCAACCTACTAGGCAACTCTCAAAAGATCAAGGAGTACCTAGACTTGTTAGAGGAAGCCCGCGATGTGACCAGAATGCGCACAACCGCCTGCCATTAATGAATTGCCCATTATTACAACAAAAAAGTAAAAGTGCGGTGATTTGAAGTTGGAGACCTGGTCTTACAAAATATAGAGGCCACAGGCAGAACAGCCAATCAGAACATGCTTTTTCCAAATTGGGAATGCCCATTCCTTGTCTCAACCATTCTACGAAATGGAGCATATAAACTCTGAACCCAAAACGACAAGTTGATTCTGCGGATGTGGAATGTGCTCTACTTAAAGCGCTACTTCCAATGAAGGCCCAAGTAGATCATGTGTATGATCAGACTACTTGTAATGAATATTCATACATTAATAAAATGCGTTCTCCTTTTTACATGTTGAGTCCGTACCTTTTTTTTTATTTTCTCTTTTCCATATATATGCCTGTGTGCAGGTTGCATAAGTACAAATGACCTAGACTGCCCCTAAATCAAGTGGGTCTTCACCCACTTGCGCCTGAACCTTGGCCCCATACCAAGTGACTCATAAGCGGTCGAATTGAACCTTAGTCCAATGCCAAGCGGCCCATAAGCAATCGAATTAAATTTTGACCCCATGTCAAGCGACCCATAAGCGGTCGAACTGAACCTTGGTACCATACCAAGCGGCCCGGAAGCAGTCAAAGTAAACCTTAGTTCCATTCCAAGTGGCACTTTCACGATTGAATACAAAACCTTAGGGTGCTAAAGTTGACACGAACCCAAACCAAGTAAGTCACTTTGAATAATTAATTATAATTTTTAAAATCTAAAGTTCCAAATAATTTTAAAGCCAATAATACTAAATCCCAAATCCGGGTGTGACAAAACAAAATATACACTTAACAAAATTAAGAGCCTCACAGGACCTCATCGAATAACCGTCCGAACAATATAAATGTGACCTGCTCTATAATCATCGTAAGGGAAGTACTAATCCGACCCAAAAATCATAATCAAACATAACATAATATTCAACTATTCCCAAAATATAATAATAAGCTCATAACTGGTCAATTTCATAATTCAAATACATCAAATATCAATATAAACCATGATAAAATTGAAACTCACCAAAACGGACAAATATCTGACTGATCACGTCTTTACTCCTGTACTGCATCTGAACCTTCTACTCTGAATGGATAAAACAGAAAAATGAGCATAATGTCCAACAAGTATTATATTTAGTCAAAAGGAGTCCAATAAATCAAATAAGAGGTCAATGGATGAAAATCCAATTAAATTTCAGAATAAATCCAAATCACCGATAAGAAAAATTTAACCGAAATCCAAGATCTAAATTTTAAAATCCAATGGTAGTCTTGCACTCAAATCAAATATCAAAGTCCAAACAAATGTCCAAATTTTAAAAATAGCCCTCGTCGGGACGTATACCAAGACAGAAGTGATCTGAACCAATTCTAAAGCCGATATCAATCCGTATCCAAATCCAAGTCTGAGTCCAAATCCAATGCCAATGCCCGATCAGCTTGTGACTTGGGGTAGAATCCGATAGTCGAATGATCCAATAGCGTGCACAGAGGTCGAAGCAGTACCGCGATAGATATTCCAAAGGTTCTAATCAAAATATATAATCAAAATCATTTGTACGAGACATACCAAGCCCAATTATAGGCAAAAATTTACGAATCTCAAATCCAAGTCCAAAAATTCATATCCAAATCAAAGTCCAATACCAATTAATGTAAAAATACAAATTATGCACTAAATTTGGGTTCTAATTATTTAAAGGCTGGCTTGAGGAAGGGTTACACATAATCCCGGTAACCTTAGGACAAAATCTATGTACTGTGTACCCATAAATAAGGTTGCTCACTATATTTTGCCGCCCGCGATTTTAGGTGTATTCCTCAAACTTGTCAGATATATTAGGACGTTCGAATATATTTTAAGGTCAAGTCAAATTATCCAAATGGGAAGGGTCACTACTCCAAGCCTTTCCTGCCGGCGGAAAGGGATTTCCAAATAACAAAATAATCTCGCCGTCGGGAGCTGGCCAAAATTCAATAATTCAAATCCAAATGTAGTGACCATAATCCGGCACGTGCATGTAAAAATGCAAAGCCAATGTAAATTTCATGTATATTTTCGTTACATATATTGATATAAATATACATCGAGTCCAATAAATTTTTCAGGCTTTCAAAAATTATAATAAAGTCCTAAAATCGAAAACCCATATTTAAAACATCCAAATTAGCCAATAAACTACACATGTATGTCCAAATTAAATAAATCAGGCAAATAAAATTTTATGCATGTTAGTAAAAATTTCAAACAGTGTCTAAAATATTTCAGATATTAAATTAGACCAAAGAAGGGGTTTACAGATACTTACCTGGACCTTATACTTTGCAAATCTGAAGAAAATATGTCCCGAAGTGCCCGAATCAACCCTTTCTCTCTCCATTGTGTGCGCTGCCACGCCTCTGCTCACGAACCAAGGCTTGCCCTCACGCTGTGCAGCTTCTGCACACACCGCCGGCCACCCACGGCCACCGTCGATTGCCGGCGTAACACCATCGGCTACCGTTGACCACCTTCGAACACCGCCGCTCCTTCCTCTGTCCTGCACCGAGAGGCGCCTCTCACACGTACGCTTCTCTCCTCCTCGTTGCGCAACTTTTGCACACTTCGTTGAACACCCATAGCGACCACCGGTCGCCAACGTCCACCAGCAACCGCCGTTGACCACCGTCGCAGCGCTACCTTTGCGCGCCGCCGTTAAAAACGCTGCCGACAAACGTCGTCGGCCTCCTCGATGGTTTTCTCTTCGCGAAACCACCACCGGCCAAATTTCCAACCGCCGACAACCACCGACATCGTACCGTCCTCGCCGCACGTCACCGTCGCCGTTGTCGGCCGCCTCCTTCTTCCTCTCTTCCTCGCGCGGCTATCGCCTCCTTGCCCAAACCCTAACTCCCACTTCAATCTCTCTCTCTCTCCGATCTATTCTTATCTCTTTATCTCTTCTGTTTTGTTTTTTTTTAATTTATATTATTATTATTATTATTATTATTATTATTATTATTATTATTATTATTATTATTATTATATTTTAGTTTTCTTTTATTCTAAAATCCGAATCAATATTTGGGCGACAGCACGGGAGCACACCGGGCGCCAACCCAACCGATCCAAATATCCTTCCAAAATTTTTTTAATATTTAATTAATTTTGTCACGCCTAATTTGCCCCAAATTATAATTAATATTAAATTAATTCAAACAAAAATCCAAGATATTACAAAAGTTGCACGTGTGACAAACTCCTCCAGCAGAAGATAGTGCAGTGAGTCTACGACGGTTGATAAATTGGGACAAAGTGCAAAAGAACAAACATTTCAATAGAAGGCTGGCTGCCTGCCTAGGATTATAATATGAGCAGCACCATATAATACGAAAGCTTAATTCATTTAATAAAAGTATGCTTGTATACAAAAAGCGGAACTTTGTGCAACACCACATATACAAAAGTTTGTCACAACTCGTCCTAGTGGCTCCTTGAGGACGAAGGATCCCTCGGAGGACACGGCACATGCCTCTGGCCATGACTAATAGCATATCCAACCAACTAATAGGATACCAATTTTTGCTTGGTAATTTTTACATGACCTCATCTATAACTTTATTATTTCAGCATGACTAAAATTTTATTGTATGACAAGTTTTATTGTATGTCATATATTTTTAAAAAATAAAATTTTTACATAAGTTTTAATAAATAAGGTATTTTTTTGATATGAGAAAAATTAAGAAATATTATTATTTGAGTAAAACTTTTAATTTGATAAAGTATAAACTATTATGTAGAATTAATAGAATATATTCAAATATATTATTACTGAATCAAAAAATAAATATGATGCGTCTTAAGAATTCGGATTAATATACGAACTAGGAGGCCATTTAGTCTTACGTGAATGTTCAAATAATAACGAGTTTGATTTTTATAACTCTAAATTTAAATCCTAGCACCATAATAGAATAAATTAGAGGTAATAAGTATACGAAATTTGCTATCTAATATATTATTCGACGCTTAAATTAGTAATCCTTTTATTTTGATTGGAAAGATAACGAAGAAATAAATATTGAAATTTAAAGTTGATGGGAATGAATGTGGATTTGAAGGGTAATGCTCCTTTTTGTGCACTCATATGGTTGAATGTTTTTCTTCTCTTACTCCTCCCCTTCTTGTTTGGAAGAAAATATATTTATAACCTGGGGTATTATTCAACTGGTTAGTGTTTAAATTTTCAGCACATATCTAGAGCCATTTCAAATTAATTATAGTGAGACGTTACTTTTGGCGAACAACTACCACCCCAATTTAATAAGGAGGCTACCGGACCAATGATGATAAAGCTATTTCGGTAGTTCTTTTTATGTTTAGGTAACTAACCGATCAGATTAAACCTTTCATTTAATATCCCTAGAAATTACTATTCAATTAATTGAATTTGGTTTTGTTACTTTTTCACCTGGGCTGCTAGATTTTTGGACCTTAATTCAAGCTTATGTTGGACTGATCACAATGGATTAATCCATCTTGGGCCGTACCCATCTATTACCTACTTGTTTGAAAAGCGATATTGGCTATATCTATAGAATTATATGTTGACAACCTACCTGAGTGTCTTAAATAACGATCTCCAATGAGATTTTCTATGATCTGATCCACATCCAAAGATCGAGGGCTGAGCAAATAGCAACCGAGGTGTTTCTTATATGTTCGAACCCAACATGGTCACCTACTTACTGGACAACAACATTTGGACCTCATTTGCCATAGTCATCAGGCGACATTAGATCTCAGTTGCATTTCATTATTGTTGAATGCTAATAAGAACTAGCACTAAATGTCTGACTAGCATATTAGTATCTAATACGTGTTAAAATATTTTATTAAATTTTTTTATTAGACTCTGATCCATTCTTTATAAATATTAGAATTTTAAAATGATTCTTTCAAATTTGAATTCTTAGAATAAATTGAAAAATATTGGAGGCATTTTATTATAACACAACTCCTTTGTAATATTCCATTACATATTGCTTCATTCTATAAATAAATTTTTTTAAATAAAGAAATAAGAAACAAGTATTTTTATTACTAACTTAGTATATAATATTATTGATTATGAATTATATTATTATATCTATATATAAACAATGAACATTAGCTAATATATTTCAATTATAGATTGTCCTTTAAAAAACCAACTTGTCGGCATTTCATGTTGTGTCTGTATCCTTATAAATAGCCGTGCTTCTTAGGTTGAATGCATACCCTACTAGAGTGTCGGTTTCATTATTTGTTACACATATGGGCCTTTCTAGTTCAATTTCTTGCAAGCTACAAATTCATTATTGTGGAATGAAATATTAAATGATATACACCCAACATCAATGCTTCTCAATATTTCAATAAAATTACAATATATGACCATATAAATTATATATTATTACATATTAATTGATTTTTAAAATATTAATTGATATATTGTATAGATTTTGATATATAGTTGTTATTTTTCAACTTGATTTTGATTCTGAAAAAAATTTATAACTGATATATCTAATTGATAGAGACAGCAAGAATGGATCAGCCTAGCATGAAAGCCTACGAATTCAATAGCTGATCTAGAAGGCATCCGGTCTATAGGCCAAAGAGCTGGTCAATATTTTCGTTGACCTAAAACAGTGCCTCAGCAGGCCGGTCAACCCAAGTCAGCCTTGATCCAATCCTAGTGGCCCAAGGTATTCTTTTCATGCACCGAAGATTGCTTACCTTAGCTAGCCCAACACTCCGAATATCGCCTCCAATTATGATCTCTCCAAGAATGGCAATTCCACTCAATAGATCACTCCTAACGGCAATTTTCAATTCAACAGATCTCATATAATGACAACTCTAGTATTTGTCGCGTCTCATATCTTTTCAAAAAATGGATCTTCTTGATTGATTACGGTTACCATAATCAGCACCCGCAATCCCTGTGCTAACTTGCCAAATTTGCACGACCAACCAGTGACCAACCTTGATACCCAAGTAAAAGTAGGCTGACTCAAAATCTATAAAAAATCCTAGAAATTAACTCCAATGGACATGCTTATATTCCCAATCAAACACGCCCACAAACACCCATATTCAAGAGCTTACAAAAAATCACTATCGATTCAAAGAACCTCCCAGGAATTTCTCCACAATTTTTGCTCCCTTGATATCAAAGCCCTTTCTTATGAGTACACCATCACATCAAAGCCGCTCCACATCGAGCCAAACTCCAAGTCAAATTCAAAGAATCCACATTCTTACATCATCACGTATACCCTTTACCCTTATATTTTTTCATCTTTTGAAAAATATTATTAATTTAAGTATCGGATGATAAACCGATAAACTAATTTCTTACAATTCTCTAACTTCTTATTTTTGAATTGTGGTGTACAGGATCTAAATCATAGAGAATAAAAAATCGAATCCGTTTTAATTTAATCCAAAATCAAGTGGCACCCTAATCTGCCAGGGACCCAAATTCAAGACGCATCACTAATATTTATATGAATTATCCAATTTAATTCACAAAAATATGGCCATAATTAATAATAATATTTTCAACAATATTTACAATTTCTCTCTATTCAAGATCTGCTCGTACTCATCAGCCATCAACCATTTCAATTATCTCGGTTATAAAATAATTTTAAAAAATGAGTGATTTTTTGAATTGAAAAGGTTCCAATGTTTACATGATGTGGTATTTCCTAAAAGATGACTATCTCTCCTCTCTCTCATGTATGGATATCGGGCTAGCAATATCACAATGAAATTACGACATATTTTATTATCAATATTATAATAATTAATATTTAAAATATTAATCAATTCACACAATATCAAATAATATTTTCTCCATGTTTGGATCAACAAATAGACTTTATATCCGACACATTAGATAGCCAAAGCTATACATCTGATAACCACCACCGTCTCTACCGCCGCCACTGCCACCGACCACCTTTTATTTTACAAAATTCCTTCTCCCCACCCTCCCCCCTCTACTACTTAGGATGGTACATAAATACATACATACAAGCACGCATACAGAACTACTGATATATGTTCATGGGACCTGACGATGATCAAGGGGCACAACTGATATACAGAACTACTGATATGTTGGATACCTTAAGGAGGAGGAGCGCTCCGGACTCCTGCCTCGCTAGTCTTCTCATACGTGTCTGCTGATCTCCTTCGAAATCGAAATGACTCTCTGCTTCCTAGTTAGTCGCCATTGGTTGATGATTGGCACACCATATTATATAGCATATGTATATATAAAAAGATTATGAAGGATAAAATTAATGAAAAAAAATGGATATTTCCATCTTAGTCATGAAAAATTAAATTTGATATAAACATAACACGTTCACATTTTACCCATTTATTTACACTAACTAACATAATAAATAAATAAACAAATAAACAATGCCACACAACTAATAATATTATGCAACATTTCTAAATCTAACAAAATGAGATAAGATATATTTAATATATCTTTCTCACACTAATATTTCTACTTGCATAAATGCACCATTTCTAGATCTACAAGTGGAACAGGGTTAATCTATTTCTTAAAAAGGTAGAAATCTTTTTTTAAAAAAAATTAATTGATTTATTTTTAAATAAATTATTATAATTTAATAATTAATTTTAACTAATTTTTAATTTTTTTAAAATTATTTAAATTATAATTATTTATTTAAAAATAAATAACCTAAATTAAAAAAAAAGGCTTTTATTAAGAGATAGAACCTCTCTTATCTGTATCTCAATTAGGGACCAAGTAACAGTAACTAAGATACTAATAGTATTGATATTATAATTTTTATTTATGAGATATTTTTTACACCATAATATCTTAATTATTTATACATATTAATAAAAAAATTAATTAATATATATATATAATATCTACCATTTACGAGATACTTCTCTTTCCCAAAACGCGGTAAGTAAACGCCTGTGGGCCCACTTTGAAATGCCACAATAATGCATCGCATTACGATATTCTTGCACTCTACATCGCTATCAGTTATATAAAAAATAAATAAATAAAATTATAATCTTATGATATATGTAGAAAATTCGATAATTATAGTATATGTAGAAAATCAATCCCGATTAATAAATCAAGATGTCCTAATATGGTTATAAGATATTCCATAATTACTTTTAATATGTTAATAAATAATTAATCATATTAATATATAGACTACACAAAGGATTTTCAGCAGATCAAAACTCGAGAATCAAGGAATCATATATGCAATTTCAAAAGTTGCAGATCGAGCAGTACTAACCGGAGAAGGGAGACGCCGGAGGAGTGGAGCCATCGGGCGAAACCGGCGGAGATCCATTATATCCCGGCGGTTTCACGATCATGATTTTCCGCGTTACTCTCACTGCTTCATTGGTCGATTCGTCGCCGTATGATCTCGCATTTTCTCCATCCAAATCTGCTCAATATCAGAAAGAAGCGGCAAATCATAGACTCGCAAAATCAAGCCTGGAGTTCCAGGTTATAAATCTGAATCTCCGTTCTAACAGTTACTTTATTTTAAAAATATCCTTATTATATTCGATTTGATGAATCAAATTCAAACTAGGTTTCATCTGACATTTTTCGTTGAATTTTAAAGGCTTGATTTGTGAAAAGTATGTCTTTGCAGAAACGCCTAAATAATTTCGTGTGGTGGTAGTTATACAACGAAATTGAAACTTTAATTTCCTCAGCGATGTTATATTCAAATGAAATTTCCAATAAATTAAATACTTCCGAACTTCATCTATCTTGTACAAAAAATCATAATATTTATGGCCTTTTTTTTTGTCTAATAGACAAAATTTTCCACCAAATAACTCTGGCATATCATGTGGTAAATTTTTCCAAAATATTCAACGAACATAAAAATTGATCATAAAAAATCAGAGTTAGATCCGATGGCAACTGCAAAATTAAAAATGAATTGATAATTGTTTTTCCTGGATTCAGTACTACGGCTTTCTTATGATTATGAATTATATAGATCATCGTCAAGACCACCAATACACATATCTCATGTCAGACGAGACGTACCCTTGCCGGAGCTTGGCCGGAAGTTAAACGTGTTGTACTTCCGGAGCTTACCAAGGCCTTTTTCCGGCCGAGGTCCGGCGACGGTGTCATCCCAGAGCTTCTCCAACAAGCCCATGGCGTATTCTAGCGGACACGGCGTAGGCAACACAAGCACCAAAGAGACTCTTCAATTATCCTTAACAGAGCGACATTGTTGAGTGAAGACAGATATTTAAAGCAAGTCACCGTTAAAAGTCGAGCAAGTTTCTGATGTGAGATATTTTCGCAGCCGTCGATCTCGATCTGGTTGGTGCAATGACGTGGCCTTCACATCCGGAAGACGAAAAGTAATACTAATTATATAATAGTTAATATCAATCATTATTACAATCAAATAATATTTGAATAAATATTTATATATTATTTTATATAAATAAAATTATTTTAAAAATATTTTTATACTGAAATTTGTTAGATAAGGTTGACGTGAATTGTTAGTGTTTCTGACACGTGGATAATCGAAGAGAGATTGGTCGACAGGTCACGTGATAACGGGCCATCCGCTCATATGTGGGACTATGAACTTCCAATTCTGACCCTTACTTTATACAAATGATACCCTTTGGCCTTCATTTTTCCGATAACTACGAGACTGCCACTGTTAACTTTGAAATTTCTCCTCCATTAAGCATCGCAATGCTTCCGAAAACCAGAAAACCAAAAAAGAAAAGAAAAAATTATGGAGGCATGCCGTGAAAAACAATAAACCTAATACAGGTCAGGTCCAATTTAACAGGCGATCTCGTACATGAAAAATAACGATCCTTTTCATGACTACATGCTTTCTTAAAAGCTGATCTCCTCTAAAAAACTAGCAACGGATTCAGCGCCAACAACGGAGTCTAACGGTCACAAGAATATGCAAGAAAAGCAGATAATTTGGAGATCTGTTACACTGTTCAGAAGAAAAACGATCCATCAAATCACGCCCACCAATTTAGAGAAGGCCGCCAGCGCCAGGCCAAGGAAGGTGGCTCTCCCCACCATCAATATAAACTCAGAGTCTCCACTTTGAGAAGGACACCCTTTGAGAACACGCTTTGAGAACACGCTTTTTAAGAAAACATACGCTTTCTAAGATAACAGAGACTTTCTGATACAATCTAAGCTACAAACGTATACAATACTTGAGCAAAACTCTCTATCTCTCTAAAGCATTTACCTTCCAATCCCACTCGAAGCCTCCAAATTGTAGAGTCTTCTTTCGCTCTCTAAGAACCGTCTTCAAAAGCTTCCACGCTTTCGAGACACAGCTTCTACTCGTTCTCCGTGAACAGCGAGTTGGAACTCACACTCTCAACGAGCCACGGGATCATCTCTACTTCTACAGGTCGACACTCCCGACAAACTCATTCTCTCTCTCTCTCTTTTACTTACCAGTTCACGTACCAAGTTTGTCGCCTTGTTACTGACTTGAGCGTCGAAATGTTTTCGGCGGAACAACCTCCCACCAGTACCTGATCTCTCGTTTTCTGTAGTGGTGTGTAAGATTCAAACTCAGCGAATGGAGCCGGATCAAACCAACTACCAGAATCCGTAACTATTCGAAATCGGATCCAGGTACGTATCATTAGCGCCGTCTGTGGAAAACGCTTACAAAAAGACAACCGTGTTTCCCAAAAACTCTCTCCGATTAACATTCCTGAACAAAATAGTGAACACAAGGGCGCAAGCGAGCCAGCTCGAGACGTAATCTCACCAAACTAGGACCACGCCATTGGCACTGTGGTCAACAGGGTAGCCGGTGGAATCCCGGCATTCTTTTTTCAAAACCTGACAGAGTACATGAACAATACAGACAGGATACTCCAGATACTCTATGTCCGCCAGGAGTAAGCACAGTTGGGGGCTGCTCCAGCGGTGGCCCCAGCACCGACGCCCAGACGAGGAGGCCAAAGAAAGAAAGTTCCGGCCCAACGAACCGGAAAACTGACCAGCGCTCCCGCGCCAGTATCCTCACACACCCAAAGCCGTTTAAGGCATGAGGAGCGAGAAACCAGCGCAACTTCGGATGAGAGTCCGAAACGGAGGAACCCTAGATGCTCTCGAGTGGAGTCTAGGCCCCAGGCTCAGGAGGGAGCCTCCTGGGCCCTGAGATCAACCAGAGGCAGCAGCCATCCTACTGCTGGACCAGCCCGGGAAAGAACGGAGTTGAGAGCACATCTCAACTCTAAAAGATCTGCTAACGTCGTTTCAGTAGATCCAAGGTTGGAGAAGATATGGAACCGCGTCTTCAAAGACGACGAACGCACCGCCAACATCGACAGGTCTCCTTTCACGGCAGAGATCTTGAACCATCCTATGCCGGCGAAGTTCAAGATGCCAGCCCTTGACTCTTACGATGAGAGTGCGGACCCTGTCAACCATCTCGCCCACTTCCGCACCCATCTGGGTTTGCAGGGGCTGAACAACGCAGCCATGTGTCGCTACTGCCCCCTCACACTAAAAGGGCACGCACGCATCTGGTTCCATCATCTCCCTCCAGACACAATCCGAAGCTTCCAGGAGCTTGTGGATCTTTTCTTATCTCAGTACGCCTCCAGCCGTAGGGAGGAAAAACAACCACGACATCTGTCGCATATCAAGTAGAAGCATGGGAAAAACCCACGGAAGTTTCTAGATTGCTTCGTGACAGAAGCTAGGTGGATCCCCCGACTCACGAAGAAAATGAAACTGGGCAATTTCATTTCAGCACTGGCGCACGAAGAATTCTTTAGGCACCTGACGCATAAGAACCTGCAGACCTTTCGGAAAGCAGAGGCTATCACCAGGGCCTATGCAGCAGCAGAGGAAGCCAATGAGACGAAACGTCCTAATCGGCCTGAACAGCCTCGCTCTTTCCCACCTGAAGGAAAGAGGAAGTACAACAGTGGTAATTACTCCCACCTAAAGCGCCATAGAGCTAGGCCACCAGAGCGCAAGGACCACAGACCCATCAGCCTGATGCCCTTAACTGATACGCACTCAAACGTCCTCATGCAGATCCGTGGGGAGAAGTTCCTTAAGTGCCAAAACCACTTAAGAAGGTGGAGGGAGAAAATCCGGCCAAGCATTGCGATTTCCATCGATCTCCAGGGCACTCCATGTAGGACTGCAAGACTCTTTAGAGGGAGATTGAGGAGTTAATCAGAAGGGCCACCTCACCAAGTTCGTCAAAAACCCTGGACAAAGCTCTGGCAACGCGGGCGTAGAAGGATCAGGGGCCTCTCCAACACGGAACAAGGTCGCGACAAAAGTGGTCAACATGATCACCACCTGGCCAATCAGGACTCCGACGGACAACAGGGACCAGCATGCAGGGAGGAAGAAGCAGCGCACTACTGACGATGTCATTAGTTTTAGTGACGATGACTTGGCACATGTGGTTTTTCCCCATGCAGACCCCCTCGTTATATCTGCACTCGTTTCCGATGGTAGCGTCGACTATCCAATGAAACGTGTATTTATTGATAATGAAAGTTCACGTTATTTGCTTTGCTTCGATGCATTTTTTAAACTTGATTTGAAAAAGAGTCAACTAAAATCCGCAGAAGGCCCATTGTATGGCCTCGACAATGAACCAGTGCCTGTTCAAGGGACGATCAGACTTGAAGTCACCTTAGGAACGTAACCGAGAACGGCAAGTCGTAGACTCACCTTCTTGGTCGTCGACTTGCCTTCAGTGTACAACGCAATACTAGGCCGGCCATACCTAACGGCGTTCGGGGCCGTGACTTCAATACTATACCTTAAAATGAAATTTCTAACCACATACGGTGTAGAGAAGTATTGGGTGACCAAGTCACTGGGCGGACATGTTATATGTCCCAAATCGCTCCTAACGATAGACCCAAAGCAATGGGAGAACTTCACCATCGAGACGAGGTAACCTTGCAGCAAGCACAGTCTGGTGAGGCAAACGATTTAGTCCCACTGAATCTGGATGATCCAGAAAGGTGCGTACGGATCGGCGGCTCACTCATCGGCGCACTACGTGAAGAACTGATCTCATCCCTATGATGGAATGCCGACATCTTCACATGGACTCCCGCTGACATGCCCGGGATTTCAAACCGGTAATAGTCCACAAATTGGGCTTCAACCCGGATCGAAAACTTGTCAGGCAGAAGCGGAGAAACTACTCAGTGAAAAAGCTAATCGCCATCTGAGAAGTAGTAAAAAAACTTTTGGAGGCCAGATTCATCAGGGAGATTCAATACCCTTATTAGCTCTCCAACGTCTTCTTAGTAAAGAAGAGCAACGGGAAGTGGAGAATGTGCGTCGATTTCACCGACGTTAACAAAGCTTGCCCAAAAGACAGCTTTTTCTTGCCCAAAATCGACCTGCTACTGGACTTAACATCCGGACATGAGCTCTTGAGCTTCATGGATGCCTACTCAGGCTACAACTAGATCCGGATGAGTCCGGAGGACGAAGAGTATGCCTCGTTCATAACAGACCAAGGGACCTATTGCTATAAAGTGATGCCCTTTGGACTGAAGAACGCGGGAGCCACCTACCAGTGACCGGTGAACAAAATATTCGAAAAACAGATCAGCCGCAATATGGAAGTCTATATTGGTGACATGCTCGTCAAGAGCAAAGTTATGGGCAACCATATCAACGATCTGACGGAGTCCTTCGAGGTGCTCCGCGAGCACCAAGTAAAGCTGAATCCAGATAAGTGTGTTTTCGGGGTGGCCTTCAAAAAATTTTTGGGTTTTATCGTCTCCCAACGAGAGATCGAAGTAAACCCAGAGAAGATCAAGGCCCTCGCAAACATGGCTCCCCCACGAAGCGTAAAATATGTCCAGCGACTAACTGGACGATTAGCAACCTTGTCCCGCTTCCTAATGAAGTCTGGCGATAAGTATCAGCTATTTTTTAAGGCGCTGAGGGGAATGAAATCGAACTGTTTCCAATGGACGGTGGATTTCCAGGCGGCCTTTGATGAGTTAAAGCAATACCTGACTAGCCCGCGATTACTAACATTGCCCAAGGTCAGCGAAGAGTTGTACATCTACTTGGCAGTATCGGAGGTGTCCCTCAATTCTGTCCTCGTAAGCCAGGACTCTGATACCCAACGGTCGGTCTACTATGAGAGTAAAATGTTGACTGACCGAGAGACGCGCTACCCGCGCACTGAAAAGCTGGCCATGGCTCTAATATTCTCCGTGCGAAAACTAAGGCCCTACTTTCAGACGCACCACATCGTGGTTCTCACTCACCAACCTCTGAAGAGTATACTCCAGAAACTCGATGTTTCTGGACGGCTGGTAACGTGGGCTATCGAGTTGGGCGAGGTTGACATTGAGTTCAGGCCCAGGCCAGCCATAAAGGCGCAAGCCTTGACTGACTTCATTGTTCAGATCACGATCCCGATTCTCGAAGAACATCCCTCAGAGAATGTAGAACAGCGCATGGAAGCTCCAGAATGGATGTTCCACGTAGACGGGTCATCCACTGACACAGGCAGTGGAGCAAGAGTGGTCCTCACGACTCCCTACGGGTTTGAGGTGAAATACTTCCTTAAACTCGGCTTTTCAACTACTAACAATGCCGCTGAATACGAAGCCCTACTAGCAGGGTTAAGATTAGCAAATGAGTGCTCAGCTAAAAAACTGGCTGTTTTCAGCGACTCCGAGTTGATCGTCAACCAAGTTAATAGGAACTTCGAGGTGAACAACCCACATATGGCCAAATACTTAGCCAGAGCAAAGGAGGTCGTTCGTAATTTCGACAGTCTAACCTTGGTCCGTGTTCCCAGAACTGAAAATTGGAAGGTCGATCAGCTGGCAAGAGTAGCAGCGGCAGAGAATCCAGAACAGTACTCGAGAAACATAATGGAGATCCTGAACGCACCCAGTATAGAGAGACGGGAGGCAATGCAGATCTCCGAAACTAAGAACTAGACGACACCCTACCTAAGATATATCTAGCGGACGAAACATTGCCGGAGAAAGCAAAAGAAGCCAGGCGAATAAAGAGAACGGCTGGTTGGTACACTATGGTCGATAGGCGGCTGTATCGCCGCGGCTACTCGACTCCGTACCTCCGTTGCCTAACCTCAGAAGAGGCAAACTACGCCTTGAGTGAAGTGAACCTTGGGATTTGCGGATCGCACGTGGGCTGCAAGAGCTTAGCATTCAAAATCATACGCCAGGGCAACTACTGGCCCTCGATAAAGAAGGATGCACTCGAGTTCGTAAAAAAGTGCGAAATTTTCCAGCTTCACGGCAACCTTCGCTACCAACCGTTCATAGAACTGAAATCACTTCAGGCGCCGGAGCCCTTCGCACAATGGGGGCTTGAAATTCTTGGCCCGTTTTTCATTGTTACCAGGCAAAGAAAGTTTATTATAGCGGGAATCGACTACTTCACAAAGTAGGTCAAAGTCATCCTGCTGGCCAAAATCATCGAACACAATGCACTTGAGTTCGTCCGCCATAACATCATCAGTAGATTTGGCGCTCCATAGGTCATTGTGACTGACAACGGAACTCAATTCTCTGGAAAGCGCTTCACCAAGTATTGCACCAGCCTTGGGATTAGGCTGGTCCACACTTCGGTGGCATACCCCTAAGCAAATGGACAGGTGGAGGTGAAAATCTGAACGCTACTCCACGGGCTCAAGACCAAGTTGGAGGATGTAGGGGGCTCATGGGTAGACGAGCTCGCCTCAATCCTTTGATCTTACCAAATAATTTCGAAAGAACCAACGCACGAGACGCCCTTCAGCCTTTGTTACGGGATTAAAGCGGTACTTCTGGTCGAAATCGGGCTTCCAAGTCTTAGGGTGGAATTCTTCAACCCGCAGGTTAACTCCCAAAAGATCCGAGAACACCTAGACTTACTAGAAGAAGCCCACGATGCCACTAGAATACGGACCGCAGCCTGCCAGCATCGAGTCGCCCGCTACTACAACAAGAAGGTGAAAGCGAGGTAGTTCGACGTTGGAAACTTAATCTTATGGAGTATCGTGGCCACAGGAAAGGTGGCCAGCTGAAACAAGCTCTCCCCCAATTGGGAAGGGCATACAAGTTCCGAAATCATGACGAAAAGTTGATCTCGCGGACATGAAACGCGATCCACTTCAAACGCTACTACCAATAGAGACTCAGGTATGTGTCTTGCAAAATTGTATGTGACTTGCATTTGTGTGCATAATTTGACTAAGTAAAATGAGTGTTTCCTTAGCATGTTGTATGTGCATATATATATATATATATATGTATGGTTTTCATTACAGGTTCAAATCGACCTAAGCTGCCTCTAAGTCGGGAGGGTCTTCACCCTCTCGTTACTAAACTCTGGTCATCCAGGCAGCCCATGAGTGA
Source organism: Nepenthes gracilis (assembly GCA_033239525.1). Lineage (NCBI taxonomy): Eukaryota > Viridiplantae > Streptophyta > Magnoliopsida > Caryophyllales > Nepenthaceae > Nepenthes > Nepenthes gracilis. Next base: position 19,599,022 of record BSYO01000007.1, read on the forward strand.
TCATATTTAAACCCTGGTCATCTAGGTGACCCGTGAGCGGTCGTATATAAACCCTGGTCATCCAGACGGCCCAAGAGAGGTCATATCTAAACCTTGGTCATCCAAGTGGCCTGTTAGTGGTAGAAAAAAATCTTAGAGGGCTAACGCAGCACGCGCAACGACCTCCTTCTTAAGGAGATAGCGCAATCAGCTAACAATGGTCGATTGGAATAAGATGCTCCACCAAAGCAGGCCGTCCAAGTCTACACCTGGGTAACGCCTCCAAGCTTTACTCATGGGCGAATTCTAAGCTAGCTTAACATACACAACAGCCTAGAAGACAACTTTAACACTCCAAAAACAAAGCAGGCATCCAACTAGCAACTCACTCTACTCAATTGACCGCCAAGAATGCCAAAAAAGCAAAGTACAAAGGCAGAAGCGTGTGACAAATACAGGGCTACTTGTATTATTACTGAATCAAGAGATACATCATCAAATTTAATATATATATATATATATATATACAAATACTTTCACAAGAGTTATCGGGGCAGCGGGTGCCTTTGGCTATCACGCGGCTCCCCCACAAGACTGTCTCTTCGCTGTGCCAACCAGTTCGATAAATTAATAAGATCAACAGGGAAGTCGGGATCCACCAGCCGCACAATACGCCAGCTAATGTTGACCCCTTCCCACAACCGTGCACGCATCATACCCTCAACCTCGTGGGGGCAGATGCGGAGACTAAAATCACTCTCCAAGGTCGCCATCTGCCCAGCAAGTTGATCGATACGCCCTTTGGCTCGTTCATTCTCCTCCTTCAAATGGGCGACCTCAGCTTTCAAACTCAGGTTCTCCGCCTCCACGCCCGCCAAAATAGCCTCTAAGGCAGCTGTTTCCTCACGGTGCTCAGCCCCCGAAGCCGCTAGCTTAGCTCCGAGTCAGGATATCTCATTATCCATATCAGAGATCGCCAAGTCTCTCTGCCTAAGTGCCTTAGCCATTGCACCTACAACTCTATCCACCTGCATTAAAAAGGAAAAGGGGATTAGAAAGGGAAAATCGAAAGGCAAGGCAGGCAACAGAGCTTATACCTCCCAGATTCTGTACGCCGGTCTTTCTAGCCCTGCAACTCTGCAAGGACCACGCCGCCGCTCAGCTTGGCCTTATAGGCCTCAATGGCCGCCTCTACTTCAACCCTAGATGTGGTGCCAACGCCCTTAAAACTTCCCGCAGAAACGTAGTTAGGGCCAGAGGACGACGAAGAAGGCGCCATTGACACCGCCCTCTTTCGCCTCTGGCTGGAAGAACTCGCATCAGTAAGGCGGGAACCAATAATATTGCCTTTTTTCCTTTTTTTTCTCTCCAAAACCTCTGGCGGTGGAATCCTCAATTTTTGGATCGGAGACGGAGGCCCCCAATTAGCCTTCTTCGCCTTCGCATGAGAGACGAAATGCTTTCTCTGGAAGTCCTTCAAGTTCTTCGCTATCAGCTCGACCAACCAATCCATGGAGGCCGTCTCCGGAGGCGCCCCCGTGTACACCTCTGACACTTCGCCCCTCTCTTTAGGCAAGGGCCAAAACTCCCCCACATTAACGAAAAAGAACTGATTCTTCCAATTCTTGAGGGAGTCGTAAATGGCGGTGCTAATCTTAATACCGCTACGAGGAGCTAGAGAGATCCACTCCGCTCCTTGGTTGATCTTAAAGACTGCCCTCACCATCGACATCGTCAGCAACCTCGAACGTTGATGAAGAAAAATATAGAGGGAGCACAAGTACCTGATGACGTTGGCGTAAAATTGGGCGATAAGAACCCGGAGCGCCTGGAAGACCGACATCAATTCATCAGGAACTGGGAGGCGGAGCCCACTCCTCAGATAGGCCTCATAAGTGGTCACGAAACCCTTGGGCGGCAGAAAGGCTCGATCGTCCTTCTCTGGAATACGGAAGGCGATCTCCCGTGGAATGTTAAACTCTACATAAAAGACCTTCACGTCAGTTTCTCTCAGAATGGAGGCGATGTCTGCAACGGAAGACATAGTCAAGTCTAGGGTTTGTGTTTTCTTCTTCACAGAACAAAATAAGGAAGACGAAAAAGCAAAGATGGTACAAGAAATTCAAAACGGAGCAATCTGGCGGTTTAAAAACCCATGTGAGCCCCACACCATCTTGAAAACCTGCGCCATCATTACCGTTGTGTGTCATTTCCCTAAAAGGCCGCTGTCGAATCAAGTACTCCGACTCATTAAATGCTAGGATCTTGGGCGTACCGCGTACAGACACATGGCCTGCTTTTCTAACAAGCCGACTAAAGATGAACGTTTCCTTCTCCAAATTGTCCGGAAGCTTGCTAAGAACGGTCAACGAATTTGGTCAACATTTTGGAAGCTCTTAAGGCACCTCTTCAGGCGGGCAACAACTCTGCCAGCAGAAACAAGCATGTCCCATCATAAACATGCTGGAGGCCGAAATCCTAACCACCAGCATGGGGGGATAATGATGGATAGGCCCACAACTGGCAGACCCAATAAGAAAACGGCCCAAAATCCGGAAAGGCCCAACGCGCGTTAGACGGTCAACGCGTTAGCGTTAAACGCCCGGCGCACAACAAACGGCCAAGAGCTCATTCAAGACGGTTAACATTTCTATTGACCGAAAGTATTGTAGCAGCAGGCCGTGAAAGACAGTAAACCTAATACGGGCCAGGCCCAATTTGACAGGTGATCTTGTACACGAGAAGTAACGATCCTTTCCATGATTACACACTTTCCTAAAAGCTAATCTCCTCTAAAAAGGTAGCAATGGATTCAGCGCCAACAACGGAGTCTAACGGTCACAAGAATATGAAAGGAAAGGAGATAATCTATAGATCCATTACACTATTCAGAAGGAAAAAGATCCATCAAATTATGCCCACCAACTCAGAGAAGGCCACCCAGCGCCAGGCCAAGGAAGGTGGCTCTCCCCACCATGTATATAGACCCAGAGTCTCCACTCTAAAAAGGACACGCTTTGTGAACACGCTTTTAAGAGAACACACGCTTTCTCAGACAATAGAGTCTTTTTGATACAATCTAAGCTATGAACGCGTACAGTTCTTAAGAAAAACTCTCTCTCTAAAGCGTTCACCTTCCAATCCCACTCGAAACCTCCAGATTGTAGAGTCTTCTCCCGCTCTCTGAGAACCGTCCTCAAAAGCTTCCACGCTTTTGGGACACAGCTTCCACTCGTTTTCCATGAATAGCGAGTTGGAACTCACACTTTCAACGAGCTACAGGATCATCTTTGCTTCTACTGGCTGACACTCACAACAAACTCATTCTCTCTCTCTCTTTTACTTACCAGTTCACCTATCCAAATTTCTAGACTTGTTACTGATTTGAGCGTCGAAGTATTTTCGATGAGACAACCTCCCGTCGGCACCTGACCTTTTGTTTTCTGTAGTGGTGTGCAGGATTCAGACTCAGCTAACGAAACCAGATCAAACTAACTACCCAAATCCAAAACTATTCGAAGTCAGATCCAGATACACATCATATCCCCTTTAAGAAGCTTCTGGAGCATAATCTAATTATCTCACAGGCTCAATCATTTATAATTTAAATTTTCCTACTTCATTTAAGAGAATGTGTATTTACAGTAGAGATTGTGAATGGTATTTACAAATGTTGAAAAAATTATGATTTTCAAGTGATAAATTAAATATAATATAAATTATTTATTAAAAGTGGTTGACAAATAATGCATAAAGGCTACAAAGAAAGGAAATTTAATAATATTATTAGTCCAAAAATTACCCGTAAGAGGGAAGATAAATGAGAAGAAATAGTTAATTGATATTTTAAAGAATTTTGTTGAAAAAAATATATTAATTGCATTAGAAAAATTAACTCTCTAAAAAGGTTTAATTTTCAAAAATATTCAAAAAATAATTTTGACTAAAAATTGTAAATTATAACCTTTTTATAGAAACTTTTCAATATCACCAACAATTTCCGTTAAAATACTTCTAATAAAAATTATAAATTTTAAATTTTTTCTAAATTTTTTTTTCAAAATTACCAAAAAATGTACTTGTCAGGTAATTAACGAATTATATTTCATATTGAATTTATGTTAATTTAAAAATAATACTTAATGCGTCAACAAATCTAAATTATTATACGAATTAGGAATTTAAAAACAGTCCAATGAGTCTGAAACGAGTACAATCTCTGTATGCTTTTAATCTGAATCTTGTTTAACATAATATAGTACGGTCAAATAATCGGTACGATCCACTCCCTTATATATTTTCTGACGCTCCGGTCAGAATCTTTCTTTAAGGAAATAAAATGGATGATCTAAGTACAAATGCTTGTAAATGTAGTTTTTATTTGTGGTGTGCGTTTTTTAGAAAGCACATTAATTAGAGAAAGTGTGTGCACTTGAAACGTTTTAAGTTTGTCTTTGGTTAATTTTTACTTGGTTGGGCGTTATTCCCTTTTTCTGTTGGAAAAAATATAGTTTTTATAGAAATTAAGGTGACAGTTGACACTTTTTTGCCAACTACTTAAAAAACCATCAAATGGATAAGACGTCGTTCAATTGGCGGTTTCAATTGACGCCCAAAACCGTTGAATCCAGATAAAAGAAGAAAATCGCTTCGATCGTTAATGTTACTTTCATCATCCTTCAAGAAGTAAATTGCACGGATAACGTTGACAGGTTTGTTCACCGATCTTGGGCCGTATGGGCTGATTGGGGCCTCCATTCTTTTATAGGCAGAATCCTTACGGGCTTTCCCTTTTGGGCAGTCAACAACTATACCCATTAGTACTTAATACGTTCTTAGATCCAGTTATTGTACGGATTATGAAGCCTCCTAGTTTTCTTCGGTCGGATCGAACTCAGGCGGGGCTGATCTCCGTCTTTGATAACTTGAATTTTTCGCAACACAACTAATAAATTAGATGTCAGAGGATTTATAGGACTCACTATTCAGTTTATCCTCCGACGTTGAAGTCAAAAATATTTTTTAACGGATAGAAAGATGTCAAGATGTAAAAGATGTGTAGATATATGCGATGGGAGATTGAGTGTGAATGTGCCCAATTAAATGGCGGCTTTGAGGTATGCCCAGTTAGGGGGCGGTTTAGAGATATACCCGATTAGGAGATACCTTAAAGGAAACAGAGGACTAAGCTCCAAGATAGAGAGCATCTTGGATGGAGGGTATGATGCTTGAGTGAAGGGCCTCCCAAATGAAGGGTATGATGGTTGGATGGAGGACATGATGTATGAATAAAGGGCTTTCTGGATAGAGGGTATGACTCTTTGATAGAGTGCCTCATAGATGGTGGGCTTGGTCCAGAAGATATAATCGGTGGGGAGCATCTTAGAAATAGTGATGCGCTTAGAAGAGAGTATCTTTACCAATTATACGGTTGTTAGAGTGTAACTTAGATATTTAATGATAATAACAGAGTCTCAATTAAGGCTCACTCACTTGGAGAGAGTTTTCGATTGTAATTCTTTGTGGTATTTATTCCCCTTGTCCCCTTCTTTGCTATAGTAAAAGAGTATTTATAGCGTTGGCGGGCAATTCGACTTTTCCTGGCTAGTAACAATTAACCGGTGAACTGTCCGAGTGGATAAGAAAATTTTAGTGTGGCAGTTACCTTTGGGGGGATATCCACTAGGTTACTATTGTCATTTTAGGAGCGATTGTGTAAACGTGGGCAAACATTTTGAGAATATTTGTCAAGCTATTCCGACCGGTTACAGTAAGTTTATTCAACGAACGGAAAGAGGATTGTGGGTTGTCCAAATTGGGCCAATGAAATCATTTTCGCCGATTGGACCAGTTGAGACATTGTTTGGATCTTAAACCTATTCCTTCTGCTTGTGGACCCTCTTCTTGGGTCGAGGCTTTCGAATATTCTCTTCATTGTGGGCCTTGACATCCGAGTTGATGCATGAGTCACGGATCCATTAATACTAATTTTAAAAATTTGACTATTTATATATTCGGTTTGGTTAACCATTTAGATTAAAAATAAATTTAAACATCAATACAAAAATACAGCACATTTTAGACAGATTTATAAGTATTACTCATGTATATTCATGATCTACACTTTTAAAATGTAATCTTACACTATTTGCCCTTTATTATCGTGTAACAATAATAATAATAATATTGATAGTAATGGTGTCTTTATTTTAATTATATTATTTAATTTATTAAGATATTATTAAAATATTTAAATTATTTTAATTTTATTTCAGACATCATTTCAACTTTTTCTCCTCTATCCACGGGAAGGCTTTCCCAGGTAATGCTCATAAATCTCCACTTACGTATCCAAATGGCTATTTTTAAATCTGACTTACTTAATAAAAATATATTTAATAATTTATTAAAATTATTAAATATTATAATATTATATGATTTAATTAGAGTGAATTAGAGACGCTATTTTTTTAAAACGAGTTTAATTTTTAATAAAAAATAATATTTAATGATGTCAAAAACTGTCCTTTTTTTTACATCATTAAATATTGATATATCCTATCACAAAAAAATATTTATTTTTTATATTATCTTTCTTATATTTTGCTACTGTAAATTGTGACATGTCCCATCACAAAAAGAATAATTCTTTTCTTACATTATCTTTCTTATATTTTGCCACTCTAAATTGTGACATAATAATAAAGAAATATTCTACACATTCTGTCTATAATTAAAATGAAAAAAAAAAGGACGGAAGAGAAACAACCACTTTTTTATACAATATAAAATATTAGCATAAATGTAAGCATATTATTTATATTTTATTTCACATTTGTTTTTTTATAAAATAATATATTTGTTATATTTTACGAATTTGAATTGTCTTACGGATTAGAGGATCATGAATCAAATTTTTACGTTAAGTCCATCTGATACGGAACCGATCTCCATAATCTCAAATTTAAAACTTACGCAATATAATTGAAAATGAGAGGTCAAAAGACGGTGAGAATTACTTTTACTGTATTGTAGGGTCTGATCACTCCATTATGGTAACCCAACAAATTGGTTTGTCATCGAAGAATTTTCGGAGAGCAAATGATGGAGTTCATTTGTGGAGAGGAAGTCCGAAGAACACTGGCCAGTCAACATAGATCGACCAGCTGAAAGACAGAGTGTCGGTCAATCTCTGTTGATCGGCGGAAGGCAAACCACCGATCGTGGATTCTAGTCAATGGAGTTGACCGACTGAAGGACGGTTGAAGAAAGCATACTGCTGAAGCCGCACACGGAAACTTTGAGGCAAAGTGCCAGTCAACTTTGCTAACCAACTAAAGGAGGGCAACCGGCAGAAGTCACTGAAACTCCTTGAGGCAATTGACCGGCCAATGAGGCAAAGTTGAAGGCATGTGGGAGCCTTGGTGGCCAAGGAGTATTCTTGGCGCGTGGTTCTGTTGATGCTCAAACGGCCTAAGGAGTAAAATGCAAGGCACAAAATTTACCGATTGGTGACACCACTATGAAATCGCTCGTGGACATGGTTGAGTGCACAGCAGTGTCCGAAGACATATACTATACACAGTGACGATCAAGGACATGGGATGTCCGACATCGTTATCAGTGCCTGGAGACTAAGGAATATCAGAGGACTTTGTGATAGCTAAGAGCATAGATGATCCGAGGACATAAGTGTAGCAACGATTGAGGACATCGTGAAAAGTTGGTGGACAGAATAGGTAGCAGACCTATCGGTGCATGTGCCGTCTGTGTAGGTGGTAAGTTGCAGAGTTGGTGGATAAAATTGTTGACAAGTTATAGAGTTGGTGGCAGGTATTTATCCACACGCAATCTGATTATTGGTAAATGATCTCCGAACAGATCAATATATATATGCATGCTGGGTATGCTATACGTGTGGGTGAAAACACCAATGGTGCAGGTTGCACCATGGTGTGTGTGAAAATACCAAGGGGCTAGGGTGTTGGACACCAAGGATCGTGCTAGTGTGGGAGATAACACTAGGGATACTATGCGCCGGCTGTTGTGTGTGGGGGGGTGAAATGGAGGTTACCGTTTCATCAACACTTGTAAAATATTTGAGTAGAGAGCACTACAATGAAAATAAGGAGAGAAGAAAAATAGAGAGATAAGAGGGAATGAGGGCTTCCTTATTGTTTGTTCTTTGGGGGCTTGTCTAGTTAGAGTGGTTGCTTGTATTCTATTTTTAAATTTGTGTAACCATTTTATATAATGAAATCTGTTAGCAAATTATGTGTCCCGTGATTTTTTTCTTCAATTTGTAAAGATTTTTTACGTAAAAAAAATACTGTGTATCTTCTTTGTTCTTTGTTCCTACTAAATGTAGCTGACAATGACGGGGTGTTTAAATTTTTCGTTATTGTCGAATCTGGTGGATTCGGGCGTCGAATCCCAACACATATATCCTCCAACGCTCAAGTCAAATATGTTTTCAAGAGAATAGAAAAATATAGGGAGGATACGTTAATATATGTAGCGGTGGATTGAGCGTTGGGTGTGCTCGGAAGAAGGATGGCTCAAAGATACACCCGATCAAAAAGCATGTCCAGTTAAGTGGTGTCTTAGATGGTTGATATCTTAGAGGGATCACCTTTTGCTAGTTGGAGGATTTTATGGGAGATTTTTTGGAGGAAGAGTCTTTCCTATTAGGCTGCCAATTTCTCTTCTCCTCCCACTCTTCCTTTTTCCCTAGAGACCTCTCTTTCGCTAGGATAAAAAAAAATTTTATAGAATAAGCATGCAATTTTAACCGCTTGTTTAATTGTCTTTAAAGGACAATTGCCTACTGAATTGTCCATATGAATAATCATATACCGGTTGAGTGGTTCCTCTTTCTAAGTTGGGTATATCGAACCTATCAACATTACTTTAGAATTAAGGGGATTGCATCTCTTATAGATATATAGCTCATGCATCTCTTAATGTTAATTATTAATCTAAAATAGGTAATTGAATTTTTATTATTTTAAATATTTAAAATTTAATTATTTTTTAATTATTAAATTATAATTATATATTTAAAAATAAATTATTTAAAATTTCTTGATATTGAGGGTATAACTTCATTCGAGATATGGCTTCCCAAATCACAAATAATTCAAGTATTTGATGATAATTCGATAAAAGTTTACTTGGTAATTAACTTTTCCTTCTTATGGGCAATCAATAACCCTTTACATAGTTCAATAAATACATCTATCAAACCATACATAACAATTTTTGATATATATTGGTCTGACATAAACTAAAAGATAATTTGTATGTCTCAAAACTAAGATGGCGGCTACCATTAATGTAAAAATGGGTGGGCTGCGATGCATACGGACGTTGTAATCCCCTGCGACTCCTTTATGGTCGTTAAATTTAAAAATTTGACGGCCGTATTTCATATATTAAAAATATTTTTAATTATTTTTTTATTTATATATATTTTTATATTTGATTTAAAAAAATATTTTATTTTTTTATTTTTATTTTTTATTTTTTTAAATAAGAGTTGTCAGAGTTAAAATCTAACAACTCTAATTGGCGTCGTAAGAGCAATGACGTTGAGCGAGTCAAAGCGCCACGCGCTCGTTAATGTACGGCAATTTCTGGCACTTCCACGGGATACAGGTGTATCCTGTCAAACCATGCATTCGAAGCATCAAAACTGGGCTTACGAGTGCACCTCCACACAGCACTGTTGCATTTGAATCCGCTCCCAAACGCCAACTGCCATATCTTTTGTCCCTTCTCCACCTTCCCCTTTGCCTCCAGGTAGCACAGAGAATACCATGTCGAAGAAGACGACGTATTCCCGAACCTGTAAAGCGTCATCTTCGATGCCTCAACATCCGAATCTGTCAGCTTAAGCCGCTCCTTAATGGCCTCCACCACCGCCTTCCCACCCGGATGAACGCAGAAATGATCGAAAGCCTTCTTAAAGTTAGGCATGTAGGGCCCCTTCTTCTTCGCCGGAGGCCAGAGTCTCCGACACAGCATGTCCATGGCGAACCTTATCTGCTCTGAGTAAGGCAGCACAAGCGGCCCCAGCGACGCCATGTTTATTTTCAGGGCATCTCCGGCGACATGCACCACCGTTCTGGCGAGAGCCACGCCGGTGTGGCCCTCGCTGTCTGTCTGTTGAATGATACAGTTATATGCATCGTCTTTAGCACCGATGTGCGTGCAGACGGTATGTTGGAGCTCGTATTTCGCCCTCTGCTTATCCGATTTTCGATTGGATAGTAAGATCGCGGCTCCCCCCATCCGGAATAAGCAGTTGGGGAGGAGCATAGATTTAATTTTACCTCTGTAAACACCCGAGCATATGGACTCAGTGCTGACGACCACGGCTATGGAGTTCTTATGCACCTTGAGCAGGTCTTTCGCCAAGCTGATTCCCAAGATCCCGGCGCTGCAGCCCATGCTGGAGAGGTTGAAGCTCCTGACGTTGCTTCGCAACCCGAACTTATTGATGATCATTGCAGCTAATGAAGGTGTCGAGCAGTTCAAGCTGCAGTTTGTGATGAGAATATCGATGGTTTTGGGATCAATTTTGTGCTTGTCAAGGAGTGTTTGAACAACAGAAAACAGCACGAGCTTAACTTCTTCCATGGAGGAATTGAAGGAATGATCTGCAGGGATTAAGTGAATTCCCCTTGGAAGGTAGGTCTCGTTTCCGATTCCAGACCTTTCGATGACTCTCATCTGGAACCTGAGCGTCTCTGCATCAAAGCCGTCCATGATCCCCGTATGCTCGAAGAAACATGAGATGGGTACCCGGAGAGTTTCCGGGGCCTTGTAACAGATGAAATCGACGAGATAAACGTGCGTCCATTTTCCTCGAACGTAGATGAGAGCGACGATCAGAGCAAGGGTTACGAAGAAAATGTGGGAAAATAAGGAATCATCCATGGGTAACTCCATTGATACTAGAATCATGGATGAATATGGTGTGGTAATAAACTGGCAAGTTTACTGCGTTTATATACTAGGGTGTTTTATTTTTGTTCTGTTGGTTCAGCCAGGAATGGGGTGCCCTTATTTAAGCATAACTATCGGAGGGTTAAGGGATCATGCAACTAAAGCCCAAATGCACTTTCAACAGTTAAATACCGTGCTCGTGTACAACGCTCAACGGAGCGCCCCGTTTTCATTATTTAAAAAATATATATATTTATAAAAAATAGGGAGAAATTTACAATCATTGGATAAAAAATACATCCGATGGTTGCAAATAAAATTAATAAAAAGATTTAAAAAACAAAAAAGAAAATGTATGCGGCCGTTGGATGCATTTGCATCCAACGGTTGTGATTTTTTCTAAGGACTAAATAACAAACTATAGTCTTCCCCATTTCTTCCTTCAGTGCCCCCCTCTCTCTTCCTCTCTTCCTCTCTTCCTCTTCATTTTGTTGAGCGGCGCCATTGTTGTCGTTGTCACCTTAGCCATCTCCGTCGCTTGAGAAAGAGAACAGCTGTTGCCATGGTCGTTATTTGGTGTCGCTGTTATCCATCGTTATTGTTTGGAGCCGCTAGAGTATTCATCATTGCATATCAAGTAAGTAATCTCCTCCATTTCTTAAAATCAATTGCAAATCTACCTTATTATTATTAAAACTTAAAAATTTGGGAGACAGGTCATGTATAGATAGATAAATACATAAATATTATGTAAATTCATAAATAAATATATATATATAGATTTGGGAGTTGGATCGTGTGTAAATATTTAAATATATAAATATTTATATATTTATACATATGCATATACATATGTTTATATATATATAAAGATTTGGGAGTTCGGTTGTCTGTTAATATATAAATATATTTATATATGTACACAGTTATGTACATATGTATATATTTACATAAATATATAAACATATATGTATATGCATATGTATAAATATATAACTGTGTACATATAAATATACAAATATTTATATATTTATATAAATATTTATTTATATACATATAAATATATATATTTATATGTATATGCATATGTATCAAAATATAATTGTGTACGTATAAATATATAAATATATAACTATGTGTATATTTATATGTATAACTTTGTGATATTTATATTTAAATATATAAATAAATATATACATTTGTTTATATGAATGTATAAATATAACTATATAACTGTGTGATATTTATATATAAATAAATATATACATTTATTTATTGAAGAGGGATATGTATTGGGTGGCAGGTGGGGTACTTCCTAAATTGAAGCTTTAACATGTTGATTTATGTAAATGATTGAAGCTTTCTCTTCTCTCCTACCGTGGCCACATTTCCAAGAACCCCAACAAACAGAAAAGGGAAAAATAAATAATCAACTATTACATGATAGCCTATTTAGCTTCTATGAAGTTCTCATTTTGTATGTTTCCTGATTGTTTACTGTATAATTGCTGAGCTTCTTACCAACTTTGATGTTGTAAAGTTATTTGCATATGTTAGTTTCCTTTGCAGAGGTTGTGTCCAACAATGGAGTCCATTATTGAGGAATTTAAAAGTGTAGAATAATATACAAAATAATGAATCTGCCATTTTAGTATAGCTTATTACTAGTTCATTACTTTTCTTGTTCAAATTAAACTTCGTCACTGGACTGATATTGTCAAGACTGAAGTACACAAGGAGGTTGCACGGTATGACCTGATTGGCAATATATTAGAGCAGGTAAGCACTTCACCGTCTATTTTTCTACAAGCCCCTTCATTTTTACACATGCAACTTTTTTCATTTTGTTAACAGAGGATGAGTCTATGTGCTTTATATGTGTAGGAGCACATTTTGTTAACTGCCCTACGTCATAGTTGCAAGAGCAGCGGCGCTATTAGCTGGCACATCCTTCAGCAGTTGCAAAACATTAACATTGTTGACATTGACCCCAAAGGGCAAGTCTTCTGGAGGTGAAAGTAGGCTTCAGGGCCTCTAGAGTAAAATGAAGCCATCTGGTCCGATTAGAGTAGGGAAAATAATAAATCTGGCAGAGGTATTTACATTATTGCACGAATTTCGTTCTCTGATCTTTTCTTATAATTTTCTTGTATAAAGTAATACTTATTATAGTGGTTAAGGTACCTTGCTGAGTTTCTTGCTCACCCCTTTGTTATTTTACTTTTTTCTCCCAAATAACTCTGATGAGCTGATACCTGACGAAAGAGAGTGAAGATAGAAATTATCTGTAGGAAAAGTTGCTAATTTTCAAAGACTGGTGAAATAGTAGTTGTGTTAATATATGTGTATGTATGACTACATTTTGAACGAATATTGTAAAAATTAAGACATATTATGATATATGTAATATTGTGGACATAGTATGCTTCTGCAAGTAAATTGTTGGGTATGTACAGGCTTTTAGAAGGCATCTATCTTATAATCCAATATAGTAGTTGAGAATATTGTATTGGATTGTGATCCTGTAGAGGAATGTTGATTTTCTTTCTGTGGAGGTATAGTGATGGGTTTATGGATGTTTAATTGAAAAAATTTTAAAATTTAGTATCTTTGTTAATTGTACAAGACCTTGTTTACAGGTTATTTATATGGGTTTCCTTCCCTTTTAGGGGGAATTCTGTCAAAATTTATATAATTTTTTTTATTATATTATATTATATTATAGTATGTATTTAAGGGAGGATCATAAGAAGGTTGTGATTCATTCCATTACACCAGAGCTTCAAGACCCATCTATTGATGCAATTGTTTAGCAATCCTGATATTTCAGCCGCAACTATTTTTGTACAATTTTTCGTCTTTGTTGTAACATTGTGATATAACTTATTATAATTGTTATCTTTTTTATTGCTTGTGTGTATATATTTAAATGTGTGTATTGCTTGTGTATATGTATTTATACATTGTGACAGTTTTAGACGTGAAGTTATTCACGTTAAGGAGGACTGCCTTTGTTGTAAAATGAAGATGAAATTATTTTATTGTGAACTCTTTAAATATTGAAATAAAAGTTTAAAAATAGCTTATAAAAAGTAAAAATAATTAATATTTATGATAAAAATATTAAACATGTTTCTATTACACCAAACTGTATGTAAGGTTTTACATTTTAGTTTAGAGACTCATGTATTAAAAAACGAAGAACTGGCTGATTTTTTGAGGGAGATTATTTTAATTGAAAGATTAATTAATTATTTTTTTGGGATTAGTGGACAAGATCAAATGTCTTCTTTTCATTCATTTTTTCTTTTTATTTAATAATGTTACCTGATGTATAATCATGAATCAAACTAAAGGTAGTACAAATATTAGTGTTATGATATTAATTTTTATCTATATATAATAATAACAATAACTTAAGTGCTAGTATTATGATAGGATTATAAGAATATATATATATATATATAAGTTTTTTTTTAATATTTAAATTAGATTATGTATATTATTATTTTAAATTTTGATATTTAATATAATTTATTTGATATATGACACTATCTACATCTACACTAACCATATATATCAATTAGATGATATTTTAAAAAAATTTTAAAAATAATTAAATATATATTTATTTAAAAATAGTTCACACTTCAAACTCCAGCAAAAAAAAACCTCTCGTTATTACCTAACTAAATAGTCATTTTCACGTTGCTAATTGTTTAAGTTTATATTAAAAAACAAATATTTATATTATTTGTGACCTAGAAAAAAACAATAACCCATACACGCAAAGAGATTTTTCCAGTAATAAGCATTCATCTCCAGCAAATTAGTTAAAAAAAGTTCACACTATAAATTTTATTAATTTTAGACATTTTTTTCTCTTTGTACAAAGTTGAATCGGACTCTTCATTCCCAAATCCAACGGCCCTCAGATATTACAATTTTACAACTCATACGAGGTATAGAAAAAAATAAAATAAATAGTAATTTTTAAAATTTTAATTACATGAAAAATTACAAAAAAAAAAAAAAATATTGATGGAGAGAAGAGGAAGAGGAAGGTAGTTTGCCGTTTTCCACTGTTTCATCCTTATATGCTGCTTCTCCTCTACTTGGTTGGCTATACATCGGTCGTCAAAATGAAGAATAAAAGAGGAAGAGTTTGCCGCCGTATGAGGTCGTCATCGCCTTCTTCAGTTCGTCCTAAAATCATACGACGCATCCTCTCCATTATGCACCGGTCATCAAAATGAAGGAAAGAATATAAAGAAAGATATTTGCTTATGGGAATGGATTGGGGATGAAATAAACCCTAAGACGAAAAGAGATGAGGAAGCTTCATAAGAGAGAGAGAGAGAGGAGAGGCGCCTAAGGAACAAAAGGGGATGAGGGTTTCTTATTTCGTCCTCATACAAAGCCGCAGCCGTTGGATAAGTTTTGCATCCAACGGCTACATGTATTTTCCTTTTTCTAAAAAAATCTTTTTTAAATTTTATTTATAGCAGTCGGATGTGTTTTTCATCAAATTGCTACAAGTGTCTTCATATTTTTTTAAATATTTTTTTTAAATAATGAAAACGGGCCTTTGGAACGGCCTCCATTGAGCATCGTATGTGCTGCATCGCAGTGCCCTTGTTTGGTGATATACGTAGGATTTTTGGTCATTTTATCGTGAACCACATATCTAATGAATATGTAAATTTTTACTTTTGAAACTTTAAAGCTGTTTCACGTAGTTTCCCGTGACATTTTGTTTAAACAAAAACATGAAAAGAGCTTTTAGACACAAAATTCGCTCGAGTAAAAAGGTTCGAATGAAGCTTCATGAGCTAACCATTGGCTAGCGACTTACATAGAAGGGACAGAAAGAATTCCACTGACAGATCGTAAGTGAGTCACGTGATGCCAGTGAGCTATAAATATCCTATTTTAACTTTACAATTACCAGAGAATCATTTTTCAATACAAAAAAATATTGTATCAAGAGAGAAAAAAAAAACAAAAGAAGGAAAAGATTTGGTTATCCATTTAAAGTTTTATTTAGATTTTATTATTTATCAAATTTAAATATATTATTTTAATTTTCACTACAGAGTAAATTATAAATTAATTAATTATTTTTTTATTATATTTACTTTTATAAGTTATTGGGTATGTTAGGTTTAGTTTTAACAAATTCTTTACCCAAGTTTGTTGTGAATAATTTGTTGAGATGGGGATTGAGGGAGCGTCCTTCTCCCCCGTGGAGAAGGACCGTTCTTCTCTTAATTTGGACCATCGGATATAAAATTCGACGGTTATATGTTTTGGATGATTAAATTTAAAATCGAACGGTCCGCGTTATATTATCCATTCAAAACGTGTGGGCCGTCGGATGTAAAATTTGACGATTCAAATGAGGAGAAGGACAGTCTTTCTCCACAAGGGAGAAGAATGCCCACTGGATCTATTGAGATGGGGTCATTTAGAACATAATCTAATCACATTGGAGTTTGGATGACTGTACAGTAATTTTTCTTAATTGAAAATAATTTTTACATTAAATAGATTTTATAATTTGTGCATTTAATTAATTATTCTTTGTTGTTTCTCAAGTTCAATAGAGAGATTACAGCGGATAATAATAAAAATAGATTTAATTTTTTATTATATCTGTTTAAATTTTAATAAATTGTATCAGATAGCTGGTTTGTAATAATACCTTGAAGTTGCATAGGAGTATAAAGTTTGTGGTGACCAAACTTTTGAAAACGACAATTAAAATGATATCAACAGGGAAGGGTTTTCCATTGTCCATTAAATAATTTAATGAGTGTCATTTTCTACATATAGAAGAAGAAAAGGTATATTTAGAGAACAAATAGTATAAGATTACTTTATTCTTTTTATCTTTCATGATAAATTGACTAAACTAATATATATATAAAAAAAAAAACTAATGTTTCAATATATTTCTAGTTCTTTGCCAGGAAAGAAAAAACGAGAGCTTTTGGCCTATAAGAAAACGATGAAGGCACTGAGTAAAATGGATGACAAATTAAAAAATGAAATATAAAAGAGTGGCAAAATATAAGAGATTTGACAAATTATTTAATTAAGTTATATTTTATGAATAATATTCTTTAAAAAATAATTAATTTGTCAGATTTACTAAAGGTTTAAATGAGTGGCACAAATCCAAGTCTTGGACAATGATATTATATTTGAAGAAGTAATTCTATAACCTCAATTGGGGAAGGGCAGAAATTTCAAAAAACACTTGGATAATTTCCGTAACATTTTAGCACAAATATCCATAATTGTTGAAAATATCGATCAGGAGGATAAGGTATTAGTATTGTTGATTTTGTTACCAAATTTGTATAATCCTATTATGATGACACTATTATTTGAGATAGACATGTTTAGTCGCGACGGCATTATTACTTATAAATAATTGTAGGTAGAGAGGAAGTAAAGTGATTTCAATAGAGCTAAGTGCATTGGTCTCCATTGGCTATTGTGAGGATGAGAGATCAATGGAGAGAGAGGTCCACTTGAAGAAAAAGCCACAATCGGCCAATTTTAAGGATGTCGAGCGTTATCATTGTAGTAAGAAGAGTTACGTGAAAAAATTGATACAAGTGAAAGTAAGATAAAAAGAGGTAGCAAATGAAAAAAGAAGTGGGATCAAGATGACCAAAATTAGATTTTTAGCATAATCTACAATGACCTTCTTGTTGAAACGAAAAAGGTACGTAGCTCTGTGAGTCACGCAACGAATTAGTTGATGGGTGTTGAGTTTTCACTCTATGTGGCATAAAAGTTATTTCTTCATATCTTATTCACCTAAGGATTGTAGGGTATTAAAAATAAAAAATGATAACTGATCAAAAGTTGCTAGTATTAAAAATATTTACTTGTGGATAAGTTGTGTGATGAGGCTCGTGTTGGGAGGCATGCAGTATGCACTAAATATCTGGTTGAATTTAATTTTAACGAGAAAACTGAATGAAAAGGGCTTTTCGACGATATTTAGAAATGTTAGTCAAAGTACAGTAAAGACTTTTCTATTGTGGCATAAAGAAAGAAGCATTTAAATTGTTAATTGTAGAGATTTAAATTTCTAAGTGTAATGCCAAGGTGACCATCAAGAGATTTGACTAATGTGGCCATAGGAGGCCAAGATACTAATGTAAAGACGCGTCATAAAAGTGAAAATGCTCCAAGTATATGTCAATGGAATAAAAGAGTATGTTGCTCAAACCCGTGGAATCTGATACTTGTACTCTAATAGAAGAAAGTTACCAGCAGGTAAAAGATAATAATTACTCGCGTGAAGAAGTGAGATATCCTCACATGGTCATAAGAAAAATTTTGTGGCTATCTAAGAGCTATTTCTCAACAAGAATAACGCTATATGAAAAGAAAAAGAACAATAAAAATTAAAATATTATTCTTGTTTTTTATTATTGTAAATTTACTTAAGAAAAAAGATTTATTTTTACATCATAGACGACTCTAAAATTCAACGAGAAAAAATTTAAATAAAGTGACGTAGACAAAGGCAACACAATTTAATATCTTAACTAAATTTCATGATATTTAGTGGGGCCGATTAGACATTTTAATTTAATTATTTATGCATATAATATATATATATAAAAATTAAAACTAAAATTCTGTCTTTAAGTTGGTGGACGAATCCAACTCCAACCCCAATTGGGAAATTAATTACCAAAAAGAAAAACACAATTGGGAAACCCTATGTGCATGGTTGGTTGCACAGAAGCCGTATCCATTAGAGTAATTTCATCGGATATTCTCTTTCTTTGTCCCCTCCGTAAATACTCAGCTGATAGGTTTTCGGTCGATCTCTCTCGATTCTCGCTCTCAGCTTTTGCCTCTGCGGTTTGCGGAGCTCCAAGGGAAATCTTAGAGCGAGAGATAAAAGTCGGAAATCATGCTTGTCTATCAGGATCTTATCACTGGTGCTTTTCTCTCTGCAGGATTAGTTTTCGTGCGATTTTTTTTTTTGTTTGGTTTAGTTTTTGGTAATTGGAATTTGTTGCTTTGCTTGTGCTTGATTGGGAAGCTGGAAGTTCTATTGGAATAATTGAATAATTTACGATGTGATAGTTGAGATGAATCTTTCACGGAGTCAGTGTATGTTGTCGTGTTTAAATTGAGCGGATTGATCTGAGTTCATTGAGGTTTTCATACTAATTAAAAGTTTCCTTGATGATTTTGTGGACTTGTGCTCTGACATTGAATTCGTAGATTATCTGATGATAGGGTTTGGTGAAGCTCTTTGATTTTGATTGCTTATATTTGCAGCCAAAATAATTTTGAAGTTATCTGAATAGAATCTTCGTGCGCGGGACATAATGGTGGGCCTATTGACTGGTAATTGGAATACTATTACTGGCAGTCGAGCTTGGTGATGAAGATAGCAAAGTCATGACTGGATTTCTAATAGTGGATTCAAGTTGTAAATAGTTTTGCTAAATATATAGGGTGTGTACATATTGCCGATATTGTTCCATTGATTGATGTCCTTAAGCCTCATCAGTTCAATGATATAGTATTTTGCTTGTGATTATGAAGTTTATATGCTCAAATTTGATTTATGCTTGAAACAAACCTGGTTTTAGCTGCAGTAAGCTGCAATCTTCTGGAAATTCCCTTTAGACGGTCAATTTTTGAATTTTTGGCATTTGCAGGATAAATAAACTTTCAGCTTTTGCTTGTTTAAAAAAATCGGTTGCACGTACTTCAAGAGCAATCTTACTGGTTTTTGGATCTCCATCTTCTGTGGAAATACATGCTAAATCTTTATTATTGACCAAGATAAGATGGGGTTTATTGTTCTTTGTTCTATGTGACATTGTTTGTTTTGGAGGGATGCTTTCTAGCAGAGTAAGGCACAAGGTCTGTTGTGTTTGCACGTGTGTGATGAAGCACTTAGATCTCCTTGTGGATATACAAAGTTGATGTACATATATGGTTGTTCTCTATCTAGGCTGTTGTATCTGAAGGTTTTTTTGGTAGCTAAATATCATCTTCTGTTTTTTTAAAAAAAAAATAGGGAAGGGTTGTTCTGATTGACTAGGTAGCTTTTCTCATCATCTGGTTGATTTGGCTGCAACTAATTTTCTTTTATGAATTCAGGTGATGAGCTTTTATCTGATTCATTCCCTTACAAGGAGATTGAGAATGGAATGCTGTGGGAAGTGGAAGGAAAGGTTAGTGTGCTGCTTCCTAAATACCAATGGTGATTTGAGTATCTGCAGTACATGAATCAGAGGATTCTCTGATTCTCTAGACTGGAAAATATACTGGCCTTATGCAAGTAGTCATTGAAAGTGTTCTGGCTTTCTGCAGTGGGTTGTTACTGGAACGATTGAAGTCAACATTGGCGCCAACCCTTCTGCTGAAGGTGGTGAAGATGATGAAGGCGTTGATGACCAGGCTGTCAAGGTTGTTGACATTGTTGATACTTTCAGACTTCAGGTGATTATTTAAATCCATTGACAACTTAATGACTCTTGGTTCTATTAAACAACCAAATATTACTCTTGTTATCTATTTGCAGGAGCAACCTCCTTTTGACAAGAAGCAATTTGTTGCATTTATCAAAAGATACATTAAGAACCTGACCCCCAAGTTGGAGCCAGAGAAGCAAGAAGTGTTCAAGAAGAATTTTGAGGGAGCAATGAAGTACATCATGTCAAAGCTTAGTGATCTTCAATTGTATGTGATCTGCTGCCTTTGGGGCCCTATTAATGAATTTTCTTTGGATTCTTGGGAAGTAGTTTGGACGTATAAGAAAAGCTTAGCATTCATGGTTTTTGTTTTTGTTTGCAGTTTTGTAGGGGAGAGCATGCATGATGATGGCACCATGGTGTTTGCATACTACAAAGAAGGTGCTACCAACCCAACCTTCTTGTACATTGCCTATGCTCTCAAGGAGGTCAAGTGTTAAGGGAAAAAGATCTTATGCTCTGAGGATCAGCCTTCAAGTAGAGGTATTTGCTGCAATTCTAGGTCAAGGGTTTTGTCGAGGTTTTCCTTTTTGCTTGTCACCTTTGTGGAATAATTTTTATATGTTAAAACATTTCGGTTAATAATGTTTTCCCGCTAAGTGCTGCTGTTTTTGGAGATCTTAGATTTATGTCATTAACAAACTAAATCTTTTTTGATGTGTTCCCTTAATATTATTTTTTGTTAGAAGTTTTTGTTGTCAAATCCTGTGAGAAAGTATAGTTTGAGTCTTTTTTAGAGATCTTAATGGTTTGTTTAGATCTAATAAAATTTGAAAAAAAAGAAATTAATAAAATAAAAATAAAAGGAAGATTATTTTTCTTAAATATAAATATTCTGATACATCATTTTCATCAAAAGTTTTTCCTCTGTGATTTTCTATTCAATCTAAACATAAAGTAATTTTATGCATTTTTTTTTAATTTCTGGATACAAAAAACCCTAAATGCTATTATGTTCTGTTATTTAATATGTGTTTTGAGTAAGATTTTGGCTTGTTGCTTGCTGGCGGCTTAAGCGGGTTATTATAACTGCACTAGATAGCTGTGAAACAAAGGCTGCGACACAGTCATTTAGGCTGCAGAGATCATAAAATATTCTAGCGATGTTCACGTTTATCTTCGTTTGAGCTAACAAAAAATTGTTAAACACTACTGATGGGTATGGTGATCCAATGGCCAGCTCAAAAACTCAGCCTGCTAAAGAAAGAGAAGCCCGAAGAACGTTGGTGCATTGCGTGACCTGCCGAGCCTAAGTTTCAGACGGTAATACGGTTGGCTCAAGTGGGTTGACCCGGAACTATTCGGTAAGGAGCGAGCGATTAGAGTTGTGCGCAATGCTGCTCCCGTGGTTACCCTTCTTGCACGACTGCTAATAGCCCAATAAATATCCGTAGAATATTTACCCGTATAGCGTATCACTCTAAGATAGCAAGTACAACTCTACAATGGTTACCATATATACCCCACGATCGTCGAGATAATTCAGCAGATCTACACGGGCAACCAACATTAGCCATGAGGCTCAAGGAAGGTCACACCTAGTCCAGCTATAAATGCCCCTTTATCTCTGCGGAGAGGAGGGGGAATTTTGGCTCATAAAATCATCACTAGGGCTAGACTTCAAGGCACTCTCCAAATCCTCGGACTCTCAGACACAACAAAATGCCACCAAGCTACTCCCTGTCGAGTGCACCTCTCTCTCTACAAGATGCTCCCCAACCAAGCACACCGTTAGAACTCAATCCTCCATTTGAAAGTCACTCCCCAGTTGAGCGCACCGCCGAAACCCAATCTTTCATTTCTAAGCCGCTCACCAACCGAACGTACTTGACAGAGCCTAACCCTCCGTTAACATTCAATCCCCTGAAATATGCATCTACGCATTATTCACTCACTCTCCTATCTCTCTAACTACCTGAGAAATATTTCTAATTTGACCGTCAGAGGAAATACAGGGAAGCGAGTCCTGCCATCTTCTGACCTCTTATTTGTTAGTTGTGGTTTGCAGGTCTAGGTTTGAAGTAATGAAGACGAGACCAACTTCAATTTGACCAATTAAAAATATCAAGTGGCTTTTTAATTCATTTGATAATCTGAATCCAATGACGCATTACTGGCGTCGTCTGTGGAAACAACTAAAAAATCCAAGCACCATACCTACAAGAGAAAGCATGGCCAATACTAAGACTGAGGTCATGCATCGGCCATAGACATTGTCCCAAAGCTCTCCTTCAAGGTGGAACAAAGACCTTAGCTCTCCTTCAAGCCGGGAGCACTCACTTCGGAGATCGGCGAATTGTTGCTGTGTCTCCCAAAGCTCGTCCTTGATCGAAGCGATCCAATCTAGACCTTGAGCGTTTGCCTTTGAGAGCTCCCAGGATCTCGCCTTTGACTCGGACCGCTTTCGGTCGAGATAGGCAGCTTGCTTTCCACTCTATAAAGTTACGGCGACAGTAGCATTCATTCAGCTCCCCGCATCCTCCAGCACAGCAGGTTCCACATGCACCCGAGACAACCACAAGATCTTGATATCTCTCCAATGCAGTGCCCACTTTCCACCACTCGAAGTGCCTCCTAAATCTATGACACAGTACCTCATAGTAAGACAGCCCTCCCCAATTGCGACGGGTCACAAGGATTAGCTAGGATTGCAAAGGCTACGCACTATGGGGGTGAGGCGTCTCGAAACCTAGGGAAGGACTTGCACATAACGATTTCCAATGACGCAGTACCTTAAAGGGTTGATCGGTCAGGACGCGATTTTGTGTGTCTAGAAGTAGGGCCATGGTTTTTTGGATGAATAGACAAGCGCCATTGCGATCTTTTTAGCACGTGTATAACGGGTCTCGGTGTCTGCCAAAGCCTTACTGATGTAGTAGACTAGCCGTTGTACGTTCGATTGCTGTCAGATCAGGATTGAGTTTAGTGCCACGTCCGAAATCGCCAAGTACAAGTACAGCTCTTTGCCTTCTTTTGACGTTTCAAAAGAGGAAGACTGGCCAGATATTCCTTTAGCTCTTAGAAGGCAGCCTGGCAATCAGTCATACATTGAAAATCGTTCGCCTTCATCTCTCTGAAGGCCTTGAAAAGGGGAGGCATTTTTTCGCGAATTTTGCTAGGAAGCCAGAGAGCACTGTAAGTCTCTTGGTGAGCCCCTAGACGTCCTTTATGGTCTACAGCGGGCTCATATCTATGATTGTCTTTATCTTCTCAAGGTTTGCCTCAATTTCCGGTTGAGAGACGTGAAACCCAAGAATTTTTTGAAGAATATTCCTGAAACGCACTTGATTGGATTCAACTTCATCTGATGTGTCTAGAGCACTCTGAAGGCCTCACCAAGGTCGCAGATATGGTCGTTGGTGGTTTTACTTTTGACGAATATGTCGTCTATGTATACCTCCATATTCTGACCAATTTGGACCTCGACCATTTTATTCACAAGCTGTTGATACGTGCCGAAGGTATGACCTTGTAGCAGTATATCCCCTGGTTCATCATGAAAGAAGTGTGTTCTACATTCTTGAAACTCATTTGGATCTGGTTATAACCCGAGTAGGCGTCCACGAAACTTAGCAACTCGTGTCCGAATATAGAGTCCACCAGCAGGTTGATTATGGGTAAAGGAAAGCTATCCTTCGGCACGCTTTGTTCACATCAGTGAAATCGACGTACATCTACCACTTTCCATTATTCTTTTTGACGAAGATCACGTTGAAAAGTCAGTTTGGGTATTGGACTTCCCTGATGAAGTTAGCGTTGAGCAACTTCTTGACTTCTTCGCAGATAGCAATGAGTTTTTCGTTGGAGTGATTCATCTGCTTATATCTGATGGGCTTGTGACTAGGATTAAAGCCCAACTTGTGAACGATTACTTCACTCAAAATTTTCAGCATGTCGATGGGGTCCCATGCGAAAATATTGAAGTTCCGCTAAAGGAACGTGATCAGTTCATCATTCAAGGGTCTGGCAAGTGATCCCCAATCTGAACGCATCTCTTCGAGTCACTGGGATCCAAAGGGATGTGGTCTGTTGCCTCGTTGGATTGGGCTTGCTGCAAAGTCGCCTCGTCTAGATGATTAAAGTCCTCAATCAATCGGTCTAGAGTGGCTTGAGTGACTCTAAACAGGCAATATATCTAGCCAGTTATGTGGTCACCTAGAACTTTTTCTACGCTGTATGTCATAGGAAATTGAGTCTTCAAGTATAGGATTGATGTTACGGTCCTAAATGCGGTTAGGCAAGGTCGATCCAGGATGGTATTGTAGACCGAAGTTAGGTCAACTACAAGGCACGTGAGCGTGCAGGATGTTGTCTTGGGGTACGTTCCCAATATGACTTCCAACTTGATGGTTCCCTGGACGGGCACGAACTCGTTATTGAGTCTATAGAGAGATCCCTCTGTTGATTTCAGTTGATTCTTTTTTAACCTCAACTTAAAAATATGTGTCAAGGTAAAATAAATCACGAAAACTTTCATTATCAATAAAGACCTGTTTTAACTAATAGCCGACCATACTATTTGAAACGAGTGTGGATATAACCGGAGGGTCAGAATGTAAAGTTATTACATGTGTCATACCATCATTACTAAAACTAATAATATTATTCCTAACTCCTACCCTCGGCTTCTTATTGCTAGCAGTTGTTTCATGGCTGTTCAGGTGGTGGTTTTTGGATGGCTAGGCCGCTACCATATTGACCATCCTGGCCACGACTCGGTTCCTTAGTTGCTGTTGCTTTAACCCTTCTTCGCCTGTTCCATTGGGGGTTTGCTCCAAGTTTTGTAGAAATCTTGTGAGGTACCCCCTCTAGATCAGATCTTCAATCTCTCTCTGTAGAATCCGATAGTCTTCAGTATAGTGGTCCGAAGATCGATGATAGCGACAATATTTTGTTTGATTTCCTCCATCCGTGTTTTTGGTCTGTTTCAGTCACTTCAAAAATGTTCATTTCAAATCTGTATGAGGATATTGATTTAGGAGTCATTTAAAAGAGTCATGTTCAAAAGAGCCAGGTTCAAAGGTCTGAACTCCCTTCAAGCTCCCGACTCCTTTCCGGGTTATTTTCTAGGGCCATGGGAGTTGATGTTGTTCCCATTCCTTATCTTCCTATTCATTTGCTGCTGGTGGTATGTGCGCTCTTGCTGCTTTACTTTGTTGGTCTTCTTAGCAACTATGTAGCCGATGGTGATGGCTTTAGCCTCACAGAAGGTTTGGGGGTTATTGTGGGTCAGATACTTGAAAAACTCACCTGGCTTCTGAGTCGATATGAAAGTGCTTAGCTTTACTTTGTTGGTGAACTTGGGAATCTGCTGGGCCTCAGCGGTGAACTGGGCCAACCCTTTAGATTTTCGTTCGGCCCCTGTTTGATGAGAGGAAGGTGTCAAGGTTGCTTCTTCTCTATTCTGTTGAAGGCAAATTGTGACAAGAAGCTGTCAGCCAACTCTTAAAAAGTCATGATCAAATTTGACTATAGACAATAAAACCAAATTCGGGCATCTCCTTTGAGAGTCAAAGGAAAGTAAAGGCACATGGTAGCCTCGTCTAGGCTTTAGAAGTTCAACAAGATGCGAAAGTAGTCCAAATGATCTATAGAATTAGTGCTACCACTGTAGGGTTCCAAGACCGACATCTTAAACTTGTGAGAGAGTGACGGCGTCTGGATTTTTACTTTGAACGGTGACCCCCTTAAATCCACGGAGTGCCCCCTGGATTTAGATATTGAATTTTGTTGAATTTGAATAATGGATTTTGTTTTGAATTTAATGAATTATTTTTGTATCGACAACTTAGATTTATATTAATTTTTTAATTTTGGTTAAAGTGATAATTCAACCATAATCATTATCAATACATAACATGATATATAAACTATTCCCGAAATATAATCATGGGCTTATCTTTCATCGAACCCAAAATCCAATCATCAAATCAAATACCAATTTAAACTATAACGGAGATAAAACTCAAATTGAACGAACAACTAACAGATTACGCCTATACTCTTATAATATATCCGAATCTTCTACTCTAAAGAGATAAAATATAAAACGTGAATCTAAAACTCAGTAAATATCACATAGGAGCAAATAGATTCAATAAATCAGAGAGAGGGTCAAGACATAAATACTAAAATTAAAAAATAAATTTAAATTCAAGTTATCGATACAAAAATCAATTCATTAAATCCAAAATAAAGTCCAATATTCAAATTCAACAAAATTCAATATCTAAATTCAATAAAATCCAAAAAACTTTAATATTTAAATCCAATAGTAGTCTTATATTCAAATCAAATATCTAATCCAAACAAATATCCAATCCAAAAACAATCTTTTCGTGACATATATATATGTATGTACGTA
This sequence comes from Nepenthes gracilis, assembly GCA_033239525.1. NCBI lineage: Eukaryota > Viridiplantae > Streptophyta > Magnoliopsida > Caryophyllales > Nepenthaceae > Nepenthes > Nepenthes gracilis. The sequence goes on from BSYO01000007.1 coordinate 19,625,842, forward strand.
TATAAATAAGAGTGATCCGTACCGATTCCAATAAGCAGATATCTAATTCAAAGTCTAATCTAAGATCCGATCAGCTCGTGATCCGGTGCAAAAATTCATTAGCCAAATGATGCAATCATATGCGATAAGTTGAAGCAGTATCGTAACAAATAATCTAAATGTTCGAATCAAAATATATATTTAAAATCAAACGTACGAGACATTCCAAAGCCCATTTGGACACAAGAACGGCGAATATCAAATCCAAGTCCAAAATTTAAATCCAAATATCCAAATTTATGCAGAAATATAAAATATATACCAAATTTGAATTTTGATTATTTAAATACTAACTTGAGGAAAGGGTTACTCCTAACCCGATAATATTAGGCCAAATCAAATGCAAGGTCAGGATATTAGGCCACCTATGTATTCTGTTTTTCATTGGTAAAGTTGTTTACTATATTTTATCACCCGTAGTTCTGGATGTAATTTCTTAAGTGTCATTTATATTAGAACGTCTAAATATATTATTAAGTCTAATCAAGTCATTCAAAGGGAAGGGTCACTATATTTAAGCCTTTTTTATTGATAGAAAAGAATTTTCAATAACAAAATTTTCAATCGAAAGTTGTTCAGAATATTTAATAATAAATTCAAAGGTAATGATCACAACTCGACACATGTATGTGAAAATGCATGACCTAATGTAAGTTTTATACTCATTTTTATATACATTGATATAAAAATACAGTGTCTAGAATTTAATCATTTTTTCAAAAATAACAACCCAAAATATTAATAGAAATAGAATAAAATCATCAAACAATCGATAAATTGTCATGTATGTATAAGAAAAATGAACGGACTAATTAAAAGTACATATACGAGCTTAAAACCTCCAAATCGAAACAAAATATTATCAGATATGAAATTAGACAAATGATAGGATTAAAAGATACCTCAACTTCATACCAAAAAGATTTGTTAAAAGGATACTCCGAGGTACCCAAACCAAATTTTTCTCTCTCTTCTGTTGCGCGAGCTTCATGCACCTTTGCCTTCTCTCTCGGCCATGGCTCCCTCTCTACCGCATGTTTGGCTTGCCTTCGTCTGATGGAGATCCAATATTGGCGTCAATGATGCCGGCCACGGTAGTAACATCTCTGAAGCGGTTTCGGTAGCGGCTGACAGTGATGCCTCCAATGACAGTGGTGACGGCAGCTAGGTCTTGCTTTGACCCATGCACCCTACTCTATTCCTTCAACCCAGCTCTCCTGGGCTCCTACTCTACTTTCACCTGCGGCCTCTCCTTTTCCGCCACGCGCCCATCTCCCCCTCTTTTTCTCCTCTTCTTCCTTCTTCCCCTCAGCTTTGCCTTCGTGCAAGCCCTCAAATACCCATCAACTAAATTCAGTTGATTTTTCTCAAAATTGGCACATACAAGTAAGGAATCGATATCAACGAAGAGAAATGAAGGATTTATTTACCTCAATTTAATGCATCTCATTTGACAACAACGGTGGCTTCCCCTTCTACTTGTGATTTCCTTCCTCCCTTCATGCCATTACCCTTCTTGAACGAGGATGGCAGTGACACCAGCGTCTCCTCACTGTTGCACTCACGACACCGCCTCCTTCATCGACAACCGGCCGCTCTGCCTTCCTCTCTCTCTTCTCCTTCTTCTTCCTCTCTTCTTTTCATTCCTTTATTTTTTTCTTTCCTTTTCCCTTTCCTACTGTGGCCCCCTTATAATAATATATTTTTTTATTTTTATTTTTATTTTTCCTTTTCTTTTTATAATCAAATCAACGCTCAAGCACTAATCTAACTTATTTAAATATTTTTTAAATTTTTATCACATTCAAATTATTCAAAATAATAATTTTATCCATAATAAATCAAATAAAAATTCGGGATATTACATTTTAACTATGATTGGACCCTGTCGCTCGGGCTTCAAGGCCATCAGGCCGTTGCATCTTCTTAGTCAAGCAGTTCTTCTTCTGGCTCTTCCTTTTCGAAGTCAAATTGTTGGTGGTGCAGGAAGGGGCCCCCGACCTCTCATGACCTTAGCATGTGCAGAATGTTTAGAACATTTGGAAGATGTTGTCCATCTAGGCAGTGAGCACTCACATGAAGAGCGTCGAGCGCACGTTGGCATGCTATTCGATGAGAGGTCGTCACCCTGGGAGATGGCGCCTTTTTCCAGAGCGCTAGCTTGAGTCCAGATATTAACCATGTTTACTTCTGTGATGATGGTGGTTAGGTCTTCAATCATTCTTATAAACAGTGTCAATGATGCGTCCTCCGAATTTGGGTTGCTGCACGGGTTAGGAAGCCACTTAGTCTTCTCAGCGGGTCAAACCAAAGCGGGTTTGATCTCCGTTCCTGATAGCCTAGATCATGCATAACACAACTAAACAAACGAAAAATTGGAAGATTGGCGGGACTCGCTCCTGGTATATCGTTCAAAGTTTAAATCAGAAATCTTTCTCAAACAGATAGAAAGATGTGTGGATGTGAGAAATGTGCGTGACAATGCACGGGTGTGGGGATTGAGTTTGGTTTAGAAAATGCGCTCGGCATGAAGTAGCTTTAAGGTAGTAGTACGCTCGACAGGGAGCTGCTTTGAGGTCGTGGTGTGCTCGATGGAGAGCGACTTTGAGGAGAAGAGAGAGTGTGAGAGCTGTGAGAGACTTCTTTGAGGCTTTTGGGGTAGACAGTCATTCTTCTGTAGGCTTGCAAGTGCGCATATTCCCTGCCTGTGAGAATGAGAGGGTATTTGTAGCTCTTGAGCCAACGTAGTCCTACTTCGGCTGGCTAACGGCTATCCATGCAGATTTGACGAGTTGTCATGGAGATTGCATGTGCACATTATGGCAATCGTAGCCAGTTGAGAAGATTCCTTTTTCGTGGCAATGCTAGAGGCTGTGCTTATGACAATTGCCATTGGAAGAAATTCGTTGGATCGTCATTGCCGTTTTGGAAGAGATTGTGCGATCGTAGGCAATATTCCAGGGATAATCGCTAAGCTGTCACGAGGCGATTTTGGCAGTTCTTCTCGCATGGAAGGTGCTGCAAGGTGGCCCTTGTCATCCATTTTCAACTGATCGGTCCTGAGTCGACCCGCCTAGGTTGACTACTGTACTGCTTGGTCCTGAGCCATCGCGAGAGCGAGCCATAGGTCATAAACCTCTAGGCCCTTCGCTCATCCGTGGGCCTTGCCTCTGGGCCGGCCCAATTATGGCGGTACCTATCAAATCCTATTTCTTGGTATCTAAATAATATCTATAATAATATAAGTTTAAATAATTGCTTTTGAAATTGATGATAATATGATGGAATTTTGTTCATATGAAAATCAGATTAATATTTTGAAACCAAGAGTTTAATTGTATTCTTAAATTTTTTAATTTCTATTTTGATATTAATTTTATTCTATATTTTCAAAATATGGCCAGTTTTAACTTTATTTCGAATAAAATATAAACGTGGCCCTAAAAATCATGGAATTTGTAGAACTTTAACTAAAGCCTGATTATATTAATTATTTATGATATGTAAATACTTCGTGAATAAAATATGATAAATTTAATAATTTTTTCTTACAATTAATAAAATTAATGCTATAATATCTGATGGGTATGTCAGGAATGGATTGACCCAGAAATGAGTAATGGCCCAAAATCATTAAGGCCCATTTTACATCTAGACGGTCAACGTGGGGCGTTGATTGGTTAAAAGCCAAAAAGGACGGAGGAATCAGGACGGACAACTTGAACAGTCAACTCCCAAGATGGTCAACATTTTTATTGACCGGAATCTTGACCACTTGAAGACCAAGCTTAACGCGGCTCAAGCCCAACTTTGCTCACGCGTCTGTCCACGATCAGCAACAATCTTCTCTCCTAATTTCGAGCCCCCCAAAAGGAATCTTTACGGCAACGGTCACCAATAGATTCGCCACACCTCAAACGAGAAAAATGCTAAATTCTCCCCTCTGTCTATAGCAAACCCTAACTGTTATAAATTATAGAAAAAAGGTAATCCTCCCAAGGAGCCGTTACTACTATTAAGGCCCTATACCAAGAAAAGAAACTGTCCCGGTAGAGCGCAGGAATCAAGCGTTCCTATCAAAGGAGGGATGCCCAGCATCTCAGCTATAAAAACCCATGGAGTGCTCACTCGATGACAGGCTGCGAATTCTGCCAACAAGTGCACTCCTCTCTATTAAAAATCATTCACCAAAGCCCTAGCTCTCTTAAAGGCGCTCGTGAATTTACTCTGCGTTCTCACAAGCTCACACGCTTACTGAACGCCTCACTCTCTCTCCCTGTCACTATGCTCCTTGAGATCACAGTATCAGAGACTAGCACTTCTTTCGAGCCACAAAAAGCCTTATGCCTCGAAAGCGTAACACCCACCACAAACACTCTCAACTTTTCTCCTTTCTCTGTTTTTTTCCTTAACATTCTTAATTCTAAAGTATCGGAGTATTTTCAGTGGGACATTCCGTCGGCACCTAACCTTTTATTTCTTGTAGTAGTATGCAAGATTCAGACTCGTAGAACTGAGCAGGACTCAACAATCAATTCGACTCAAACCTATTCGAAATTTGAATTCCAAACGCATCAATATCAATGAAAATTAAAATTTTTTTAAAAAAATAAAAGTCTATAATTTTTTAAAATATTCTTTACCTCAAATTGTCTGTTACAGCTTGGACGAGTGAAAACTAGCTATGCAAATAAATATTAAACCCATTGATTAGTTTGATTAGTTCCATTTCCATGATTTAATTTTTCACTTTCAAATAGAAAAAGACTCATACAAAATAAATATTTTAAAAAATAGGGGACACTTAGCTAAGTTGATAGTTACTGTATGAATTTTGTATTTTTTTTAATGAGTCTGTCCGTTAAAATAGTCTATCAAATAAGATTGTAATTTTTCTTTTAGTCATTGAAAAAATTTGGGCATGATACTGATTGTATATATCAATTGAAATGACTGTATAGTGTCCAATATAAGTCAGTAATTTGAAATTAAAATAAAAATTTTAAATCTAATTTTAATTATATTATTTGACATTAGATAAATTTAAAATTTTAATTTTATGTTCTAATTTCTTAAAACTAAAAATAGGATAGGATATATTTTTTATAATTTTTAAGAGTATATTAAAAAAATTAATTATTGACTAAAGCTTATTTGTCAATTATATATAATAAAATTAAATAATATGAGATATATTTTATAAAATATCTTTAATTGTTAAGATCGAATAAATGTAAGCCAACTATGGTTATATTTTTAATTTATTTTTTAAAAAATATATAAATATTTATTTAGAAATTTTTAAAAGTTAATATTTTAATAAATAATATTATTTAAAAATATTTTAAAATAATATATATTTATAAAATATAACCTATATTCAAATATAATATTTTCAAAGTTGTATTATATAGAGTTCATAAGTTAAGAAATTTAGAGTTTAAATTAGACTACTTAATTTTTTTGTGAATGAATTAAAAAATTAACCGTATATTAACTTTATTTTTTTATTATAATTATAATTTATTATACAATTTAAATAATCAAATTTAAATTTAATTTAGTTTTAATTCTAGTTGATGTGTCCTCAAATCTGAATTGTGATACGACTTAGGAAGCTAAAGTTTATCCGTCGGATTTAAAGTGAGTCTGATCTTTGTACGTTCTTAATTTGAATCCTATACAATATAAAATACGGTTAAAGGATTAATCGGATTTATATTTTGATATATCTTCCAACGCTCAAATCAAAATCTTTCTTTGAAGAAAGGAAAAAGAGAGTGTACAATTTTAAATGTTCATAAAAATATTTTCCGTTCAGTGTTTACACTTTTCTGAAAATGTCTTAGTATGACAAAAAGTATGCGCATTGAATGTTTTTGCTTTGTCTTTAATTTGTTTGAGCATCAACCCCTTTTCTTGTTGGAAAGGAAAAATTTTTATAGAAGTTAGAAAATAATTAATAGAAAAAATCAACCGTTTAAGAAACCACCAAGTGAATAAAATTTTACTCAGTTGGTAGTTCCAACTGACCCCTAAGGCCGTTAATTCAAGATAAGAGAGAAAAACCATTTTAGCCATTGACGTTGATTTCATCTTCATTTAATAAGCAAACTGTTTGGATAAAGCCGTCGGGCGTGTCTACCAATTTGGGTCGATTGAACCTCTATATTTTCTAGGCCAAATCCATGGACAAAATCTTTTTCTTGGACCGTCGGTAATAATACCCATCACTAATAAAATTAAAATTAAACTCATATTTTAAATTTTAAATTTTAATTTTATAATCTAAACAGACAATAAGATAAAATGATTATTTTACAACTGAAAAATAATACAGACTCCACACGTAAGAAAAAAAAGAAAGTTGAAGTGAAATAAACGCGGCCCGGGTGGAGTTTAAATAATAGAATATCCAATTTCTTTTTTCAAAAAAGAATTCATCTATTTATTTTTACAGAAGAATTGATGGATTTAAATTAAATTTTCTTATTCAATAATGGCCATGGTGTCCTTTAAAAACCAGAGAAAAACTATATAAACATCAAAAATGCTATGAATAACCTTTGTTGGTGCGGTTTCAACACGGTTGACTCAATTAATTAGCAAAGTAAATTCAAGAATAATAAGCCAAGAAAGTAGAATGTATTAATGGGTCTATTAGATCTAAGTTTGACAAATAGTCTTATCTTGACCTAATTTTAATCCGAATCAAACAAAAAATCAAATGACCGAGTGATTGAATGGTTAATGAATAGATTAGTATACGGGCTCAAGTAGTTGGATATCCGAATGTCTAATAGAGTAATTAATTCAACCGAACAATTAACTCAGATAAACAATTGACCTAGCTGAGTAATTAGTGCAGCAAAATAGTTAAGCCAAACGAATAGTTTATATACTTTCCAATTAGCACAAACAACAATTTTTGACTAATATCAACTACTATTTATCATTATCAGCTGAATTGCATCCAAAAATTCCCATAGTCAAGTCTTGCAAATAGGCAGTTAAATTAATCAATTTTTAATTGATCTAACTACTCAAATTGTGGTTGATTATTTATATTCAAAAAAACCACAATCACTAGTAATGTAACTATAAATATATCTCCCTTGAAAAATGGAAGAGAAGCTTATTGTCTAACCACTCAAATCATGGACAATTATTTCTAATCAGAAAACTGCTGATAATGTGACAAAGAAAGACAAGTCCAAAAATAAGAACAAAGCACAATCCTCCAACAAACTTACTATTCCCACATTTTAGATGTTTTGAAATAGCTTATAGAAGATTCGATTATTCAACCTGAATTCAACTCTTAATGCAGATTTTAGATATACATTGAACCATAATTTTCAAATCTAGGTTCATATTAAATTAAATAAATAAATAAATAAATAAAATAACACACTACAGTATATGTGATAATATATTAAATTAATATCTTAATTTCTACCATATGTTCATTTTTTTATATAATCTCAACCATTAAAAATATAGAAAAACCTAATATTTTTTTTAAAAAAATCATAATCATCTCAAAACAGACAAAAAAAGAAAAAAAAATATTAGTTAGTAAAAAACCAATTAAAATTCTCGATAATTTTTTTTTTTATTAAAAAAACCCAAAACCATAATTTTTTTCCAAAAAAATATTTTTCAAAGTAGCAGACCCCCTGGAGAGTAGCTTTTCACTGAAAAATATTTGAACTGAATAATCAGTGATTCATTCAATAACAACTTCCAATGTATAGAGAGAGTCTACTGCTGAATGGTTCAAATCAATTTTCCACATAACAACAACAGACTCTAACTATGCAGGGCCTCAAACTAACAGCTGAAAATATCAATTTCATAATACCAAGGCAATAAAAGAAATTCCTCAAAAGAACTGAAAATGGAAAATTACTTTTGCTGACAGGAGTTCAGATGTGCTTACCTGAAACCGTACATCATCTCCTTAGTCACATAGAGAGAGAGAGAGAGAGAGACAGAGACAGAGAGAGCTAAGCATAGTAATTCAAGCTTGCTTTCTTCTTGGCCTGAACTTGGATTATACCTTCATTGAAGTCTTCATGATTAACCTGAAAACAACACAAGCATGCTTTTAATAGTTAGCCACGGAAAAAAAGAAAAAAGGAAGCACATGCGCGTGTGCACAAGTACGCATGCACCAAATGATAAAGACATCTCAAAGATTTGATTTGCTCAGTCAGTTGCCAACCCCTCCATCCCGAGAAAAAGGACAAACGAAAACATGTGTTTGCTGTATGTGTGCACAAGAATGAGCACAGAAACTGATGAGGATATCCCGGAGAGTTAATTTACTAGTTTATTTATTAGATATGTTACCATGTTTAGCCATATCATTAAGATGTCTAAAATTTTGTAATTTTAGGGGTCTTTAAGATGTTTATTAAATGTAATATTTTCTTTCGATATTTCCTTATTTAAATTTGTCATTACTCATTAACTAGAAAATTATGTTCATTTCCAAATTAAACTACAACTAGTGTGCCTCTAACCCTAAATTTTTTGTTTAAATAGTCATAAATAAATTCAATTCCTATTGAAAAAATGTGTTTTTCCCCATCCCCTCTTTGCTATCTCTTTTCCCTTGCATCACTTCTTGGGTTTCTTTTCCTCTTCTCCCATTCTCTCCATCCGTACATCACAAACAAATATAGATAGTAGACACAACCCACAGGCGCAGAGAGAGAGAGAGAGAGAGAGAGAGAGAGAGAGAGAGACCTCAGTGGCATCTCGGCGAAGAGCCAACATTCCAGCCTCCACGCAGACAGCTTTTAATTGCGCACCATTGAAATCATCTGTAGACCGAGCTAGCTCTTCAAAATTGACATCTGGATGAACATTCATCTTCCTAGAGTGGATCTGCAACCAAGTAAATTGACAATAAATTGTGGAAGGAAATCTTTGCAGCATTTCAAATGCCCGACTAACAGAACGTTGTACAACTAAACTAAAAGAGATATGTGTGTACTTGCAAGATCCGGGCTCTGGCCTCTTCAGTGGGATGGGGAAACTCAATTTTACGGTCCAGACGACCGGAGCGCATGAGGGCAGGATCCAAAATATCAGCTCGGTTGGTAGCTGCTATCACCTGTAGAACATAAAATTTAGAGAATTTAGAGACAAACATCATCAAACTCTGCAAAAGTAAGGTTACTCTACTGGTATCCTGAAAGTAATTGATTCAAATCACATTATTAGTCTCCCTCTAATGATGCAGGTGTAATACATAGAGACATATTCATAGATGATAACAATTATGGGTGTTCAAGAAAAACTATTATTCAATAATCCAAAACAAAACTGTTAAAATTGAACCAAAAATTAGGATAACTTAACCATTAAGTTCAATTTCAGGTTGTAATAAATTTTTTATTCAGGTTTCAGTTTGGTTTAGGGTTACGACTTTAAAACAACTTAGCTGTTACCCGGAGCGACCATAATATATATATATATATATATCCAAAAAATAAATAAAGTAAAGAATTTTAAATTTAGTATAAATATGTTTTATAATTATCTGTAGCAATACATTGTTCGACAAATAAATATAGTCTTATAGATACTGATGATTAATTAAGTGAATGAGGATTCACAAGGCATCTGAATAGAAAAAGTGTTTACAATTGTAAGTGTATACAATTGCATCAATCTCATATTGATGGTAGTTGGTTACTAACTTATTATTTAACTATATAATTTATACTATAATATATTATATGGGTGTTTTAAAACTATGGATTTTGTATGTTTTATTTTTATAATTTAGTGAAAATATTATAATGCTCAAAGCCAGTTAACCGATCAAATCAATCTGGTTATGATTCCAATTTTTGTCTTAACCAATTTGGCTGGCTCAATCAAAAAAGGGTTCACCATTCAGTTACTTGAACCGTAAACACCCCTGACAACCATGCAGCTATGTTTATGGGTGAGTACAAATAGTTGGAGAACAGAGTGCAAAATGATTCCTAAAAAAGCCATTGGAACACGTACAGAGTGAAGGATCACTGACCTTGATTCTTTCATCACTGCTAAAGCCATCTAGCTGATTTAGCAGTTCCAACATTGTTCTTTGCACCTCCCTATCTCCACTCACTTCACTGTAGCAAAAGGAGGGTTAGACTTAATCCTGGATGCCGCCATAATGTTGAAAAGATTATCTCACATGCATGGAAGCAATGCTATATGTATGTCAACATTCATGCATGCATGTAAGAGAGAAAGCATATGCCTGTCAAATCGCTTGGTCCCAATAGCATCAATTTCATCAATAAATATGATGCAGGGAGCTTTCTCTTTTGCAAGCTGAAAGGCATCACGGACGAGCTTTGCTCCATCTCCAATGAACATCTATTTTTAAAAAAACTGTATAAGTTAGTAATATCCCAAAATATGATCACCTAAAAGAGCAAAATTCTACCCAAGTACATTACTTATGAGGACATAGCACAACATATAAGCCCATAAGCAAACTAGATGTTTGGTAAGTTGTAAGTGCGATTAACTAAGAGTGGGAGCATTTACCATAAGGTTAAACTTGCATAATGTGAGAGTGGGTAATGAATCACCCTTTTCTTTTCTTTATTTTGGAGAAGGATGTCTGTGGAGAAAGAGCAGCGTATTTAAGGCCAATGCAGCTACCCCTAAGGTCACAATCAGAGTACAAAAAATTCAATTGAGGGGCACCCTTTACACACACAATGGCAAGCAGACAGCCACCCAGTCAATGCCACTACATTCACATAAACCAATTCTTTCTCATGCCACTTTCCCTAAGAAAACCCAAATGGCAGTAGCCTACTGCTGTCATCACTAATTGCCACAATCTTATGCACTGGCTTGCATGCTCATTCCTGCCTCTTCCCTATCATTGTGTCCAAATCACTAGATCACCATCTTCACTTCTTTAACCCTAGATGCAATCACAATGCTAGAACTTCAACAAACCATGGATATCCTACCGCAATGACTACCATCATTTGAACAGACTCAACCTCTTGAAATCTGCATCAATCAAATAATCAATCCCTTAACAAATGGTGCTTAATTTCTCCATCATATCTGGTGTGCTAATAGTTTCATTTTTCATTAAATCTTTGAAATAAAGCTGTTCAAATGTGTATAGGTCAACTAAATGGTATTCTTGTAGCAATTGGGGTTATGGATTTTAGGACACTGTCACTAATACCACGGGATGTCTTGAAACCATCAAAAAAACATCTAATAGCTTATTGGGTACTGTACAAAATATTTGAAGTACATAAAAAATACTATCAGGTAATATTTCTATATCAATTCAAATGAATCATCCTTTCCAGGTAGTAAATCTTTCGCTGCTAGGTAAGAAGATATCAAGTTATAAATTCTGTCCAAGCCTGGCTAAGGACAAGTTAAAGGATGTAAAAAAATACAAATGGCTGGGGCATATTATATTTTCTTTTTACCCCATTCATGATAAGACATAATAATGTTAAAAAAAAAAAAAGCAAGCCCATTACATTTCGATAAAAAATCCAAAGACGTTATAGCCACTGATTGTATGCAAAGAAAGTGACCGCCTTTAATGCAAATTTGATCCATCATTTATTTGACTCATCTATTACTACAACACTGGATAATGGAACTGGCCCCAAACTCACGGGGATCACTTAATCTATAATGAGTACTCCAATAGGCACTAGCCCTAGGACTGCGGCTTATAGGAAGAAAAGATTATCTAGGCAGGGCTACCGCTTCCTTTAGCACCAATAGCGGTAAGCATTACTACAACAGGTTACTTCCCTGCTTTACTTTATTTGAATAGGCATAATCTTTTAGCAGGGCAGAGAAAATGGCAGCAATTTGTCTGCACTGAGGTCAGGATAAAGAAAAGTAGGACATCTCACATAGCTCTGTCTCTTATGTTCTTCCATTTCCTGCATCAAGAATGATTAGCTCATCGTGGGACTGTTAAATTATTAAGAAGAAATGCATTTCTAAGGGATGCTTTTAGGCCTTCTCTGGCCTCGGTTCCTTGATCTAGAAATATAGAATAAGAGAAAGAATAAAATGTGATTCCACTTGCCCGTCTGAACTCTTGGTGTCATCTCATCGAAGAAGCATACTTTTCAAGGATTTCAATCTTTAAGCATATCTTTGACTTGGACATTCCTGGTCTTCTGTCTTAATCCTGACCCTGTTCATAGAAACTCATAGACAGGAGCCCTTTGCAACCAGCATCCCTCATTGCTTTGGTTACCCATGTAGAGGAGACTTAGAGTAGAAATACCAAGCTGTGAGACTCCACTAAAATATAGGTCAACTATTACCAGACAAATCCAGTTCTCAAAGAATGTATGTCTTACAGTATAATTGCCTGACAGCCCCACAGTAGACAACAAACCGATGAAAATGACTAGTTTTCCCAGTCACTTGATCACATGAGGAAAAATACGTAATATTTCTACCGGGATAAATATTTAAAACACCCCACTATTTTATGCATACCTAGTGGCAAAGAACGTGCAACCAACTAATTACACTAAACACACCATGTTTTGGTTGCAAAAAGGTGTTAGAATTGCACCTATCAAATAAAAGTTAACCTAACTGCAAGCACAAAAGGACCAGCATAAGTTGTCTTTTTGTATAAAATAAATTGGCCACAGTTTTCTTTAGTAACAAACCTATCCAAAAATGGGCTGTGCACAGTTATCCTAACTAGTCACAAAGTTTCTTCATCAACATAACCAAATGCTCTCTTCAGACAAATTATGGATTTGGCCAAATTCAGGTGCTCCAAAGTGTATTAAACACATCTTTCATGTAGATAATTTACTCCTGTTTTTGACATTTTTGGATTCTAAGCTGATCTTTGTACAGGACCTTTGCCTGCATGATACTCCTTTGGATTCTAAGCCCTAAATCAGGAGATCCCTGATGTTACAGAAAGCTTGAAAGAAGTATGTATCCTGTTATCCAGCCCAAACAGCATGTATACTATCACTAGGGAAGCCCACTTTCAGTTCCAATTGCTGAGTAAAATTTGTCTAAACTTCTTGCTTACAAGCCTCCAGATGATAAATTCTTTCAGAAATCTACTACTCAAAACTACAATATCCTCCTTTCAAGTTTAGCAAATCGTATACACCAAAGGTGGCAGTATCCTAATCTTATTAATGAAGCCCTTCAACTTAAGAATTGGAATTGGAGACTTGAAGAAGCACTTTAATCATCCCCTAAGAGGTCTCAAGAGGAGCAACGAAGGGGATCTTGCATCCACTCAAATTGTAAATATAAATTGCCAGTATCTAATAAAGCAAAAGGAAATACAATGAACGATAAAATCTACCTGGACGAGTTGAGGACCAGCCAATTTCAGAAAAGTAGCATTTGTTTGTGCTGCACATGCACGAGCCATCAAAGTTTTTCCTGTGCCAGGAGGTCCATAAAGAAGCACCCCCTTCGGTGGACGAACTCCCAACTTTTGAAACCGCTCTTTATGAGTCATAGGTAAAACAATAGCTTCAACCAGCTCCTGGATCTGTTTGATAGAAATGGTAAGTTGAAACAAGGTACCAAGTCACAATTAGCTAAGAAGTCATATATTAAGTATATATTTGACTGCCGTGCAGAATGAATAGAGTCAGAAACATGCCTGTTTCTCAAGCCCGCCAATGTCATTGTAATCTTCAGTTGGTTTTTCATCAACTTCCATGGCCTTAACACGTGAATCATACTCTGAGGGAAGGGTGTCCAAGATCAAGTAACTATCTTTATTCACCCCAACCAAATCTCCGGGCTTCAGCTTATCAGGATCAACTAGTCCAACCACGGGCAGGAATATAGTCTGAGATCAAGATGATACATCAGTACACGCTTTTTATACATGAAATTGTCAAGAAGGAACACATTTGAGATGGTATGATATTGCCCAGATCATTCATCTATTTGACCCAACCAAATCTCCAATTTAATTTTCATATTTTGCCTTTCACACCAGTGGAAACAGAAATCAAGTTACGTTAAACCTTTAATGACAATCAACAAAGAAATCATTCCAGGGTCCCCAGCTATATAAGACCAACCAGACTGAAAGACAGGTCATGCAATGCAATTTCTAATAGTTAAATTTTCCTGAACTGCCATGCCCAAAATTTACCACTGAACATGCATTTCAATGTATAACTCCACAATGCCAAAATTCTCAGACAAGGCTTGTTTCCTAAAAATTACAACAAGGAGAACATCACTTTTTCATGAGATCCATCATCTCAATATATTAATAAGAATGATTCTTTCAGAAATTAGCAAGATATTTTGCTGTTACATGATATAACATATTCCACTTAAGAAAAACTAGAAAATAGCAAATGAAGTTTCCATGTCTTCCCAAAATCAAGAGAGACAAAGATCCTTCCAGTTTAGCTTTCTAATGCACAGAAACCCACAGATGTCGATCGAGGGAGGACAACTTTGGTAATATGATAATGTGAAAAGAGATCATACACAAGAAGAACAAGCAGTTAATAGACTCAATGGTGCAGAAAACACTAAAGAACAAAAACAAGCACTTAATAAACTCAACAGTGCAGAAAACACAAGAGAACAAGAACAAGCAAGCACACCTGCCTGGTTGATGTTTTCAGTACAACACATTTCCCTTTCCTTTGCGAGTCTAGATCAACATTTGCACCATCTTCCTCAGCTTCTTCTTCTGGGTTCATTTCCAAAATCTAAGAACGGAAACAAAGCAAAGGAGAGTCAGAACTTCAATTATAAACTTGCAACCCGAAATATTTTACATGATGGTCATGTTTGTTACAAGACAAGATTACCCCTTTAAGGTAGGGCTCACACATACACACACACAGACAAAACCTAGAACAAGCTTATCAGACAATGATGGAATATCAGGCAAGCCTCCATGAAGACCAATACACATAAATATAAATCTGAATTTAGTGTAGGATATATATCCAACACATGCATCTAATTCTATACAATGAGCACGATTCATCTACTCCTGCAAGCACGCAAAGTACTTGGTCCATTTAGTTAGAGGCTGCACATTGAGTTTCTTCAATACAATCAATTAGAAGAAAAACTCAAAAGGCATACCCTTTTCTTCCGCATATTCTCCAAACAATCAACAAGGATCACATACCAGTGAAACCACTGACTCTAGACCCTAATTTGAAATGCAATCAAAATCGACTGAACGCGGTGCACTAAATCAGGGTTTCTATTCAATAATTTCATCGTTTAGGATTATCCTTTGATTTCCCCATAATTTCTTAGTGACCAACAACACATAAAACCAATCACGATCCCAATTCAACCATCACAGAGCTAAAATTACAAGAGAAAGGGTATTGCTAAACTATATAAAAACACACGGATAAGACGGAAACTCATTCTCCTAGTTTCCTCACGCTTGCTGCAGTTAGAGAAAAGGAAAGATAGAGGGAAGGCAAAAGCATGAAAGGAAAATGAACACAGGCAAAGGGGATATGTACCTCAACGATGTTTCCGACCAAATAAGGAAGTTGCTTATTGAGTTTGATCTTCTCTTGATTCTCCTTTATCTTATCTTTGAGTGAGTCTAACTCTAGAGTCGTTCTCTGCACCTCCTCCTTTAACCACAGATGCAAATACAACAAATTTGCGAAAAATCAAACACTCTTAACTTATAATTTGCACTCGTTTCAAATCTAACGTTTAATAGACATCGAGAGTTCAATTGAATTATGTTGGAGAGAGATAAAGAAAGAAGAACCTTAAGGATTCGAATGTCGTTATCGAGAAGGCGAGAAGCCCTAATTATCTGATCCGTGGTCATGGAAGCGAACTGGTCATCTTCGAAATTCGTGTCGTCCACCATCGCTGCCGCCATCTTCGATCGACGAGAGAGTGGTATAGGAGCAACAAATTCTAAGGGAATCAACTGCGGTGAGAGCTTCTCGGTGAGAGACGAGAGAGTCTTGGGCTTGAACGATTGAAAGAACCTTGCTGAACGATTTACTTTGCCCTAATCCCAAAATCATCCAACATTTTAAGCCTTCTTGTCATATTTAGTATACCACATTTTATTTTTATTTTTATTTTTATTTTTTTATTAATTACTTTATTCTAATATTTTTAATTTTATCAATTAATAAACAATGTTAGAAGATTTTCAAGAGGTTAGAAAATGAATAATTTGAATTATTTTCACTCTTTTGAGAGGTTAGTAAGTGTCAAAATTTTCACAAATTTTTAAACTTATTTTTTTAATTGATATAATAAAAGTGAAATTAATTAAAAATTAATCCTACAACAATAATTATAAAAATGGGTTACATTTTTATGAGTTTTATATTCATTATAATAAGTAACCCGCGACATTCGTTAAAGTGAAAATAAGAAGTAAGGCCTTCACACGACTTTCACTTAAACAAACTTGAGGCCTCTGCGTGACGACAGTTTGAATGCCCAAATAAGGTAAATTTTGAGTGGTTGTCCACTAGACAACCCGAGCCTATGTGAGTTATAAATAGTTTATTTTAGATTTAGGTTATTTATTATACTGCTTTAACATTTATTAGGCAACTAACTTGAAAGAGAAAGTAAGTAAAGAAAAATTAAAAGATTTTTATTATTTTTTTAGATTTTAATTTTTATTCTGACGGTCACCAAGCGTGCATACATTGTCCTCCACTATTGTTTTGAACATTTTTATCAGCTATATTATTTTATTTTTGTCTCTTATTATAGTAGCTTTGGTTTACCAAAATTATAATAAAACAGAGTAGGACATATTTGTTGTCAATATATTCATAATCAATAATCATAGTAAAGTTATATAGATCTCTAGTCCAATAATTTTAACCTCTGTCACACGAGAAATTATAATATATATTGTCTGTATTTTACCATTACGCTATTGTTATTGTAATTATTATTATATATTATTGTCACCTCTTCTCATATGTCTAAGCGAAGGGATTCGACATTTCAAACCTTTGGAAGATTAGTTCTCAACTCAATTATGGAGTTTTGTGTCTTCAGGTCGTAATAATAATCAAGTTGTCTAGATATAACTCAAGAGCCTATTAATATAGAAGGAGTGCATTGTCGTAAATAATAGAGTTATAGAAATTAAGACTGTGTATAATGTATCAGATTGTCCCTTTATCAATACATAAATATTCTTGTTCAACTCTACTAGAAACCCTATTTAAAATCAGACAGTCACATCCAAATAGTTTATCTGGTTTGGGCAAAGTATATTTGTATTATAAATTGATATTGTCAAAAGATTAAGTCTGATTATTTTTTAAATCTAGTATGATCACTGGTGAAAGTGATCAATTTGATTCAACCCGACTTAGATTATGATTTTTTTTAGTAAATTTATATTATTTTATTTAAATAAATATTTAAATTTTTAAAAATATATATTTAATATATTATGTTTATATAACAACTAAATTTTTATGTAATTTTTTTGTTTAAATATATGCTTAATATAATATATTTTCATATTACAACAATCTTTTTGTGTATTTTTTGTTTAAATATATGTTAAGGTAAGATTTTAATTAAAATATTATAATTTTAAATTTTACGGTATTTTTTTATCATTAATATGATTTTTAAATAAAATTATTTAAAAATAAACAAGTTTATAAACTGACCTAAATCAACTCAATTTAAATTATAAAAAACACTAGTCTATTTTTTTATTTGAATGATCATGAGAAATCACACAAAAAATTATAATTTAAAAATTATAAATTTTATCATTAATTTAATTTGTATTTAATATAAACTTATTTTGATATTCTTGTCCACAATAATGGTTCAACATTTTAAACAAGTTGGAAGAATAATCTCTGCTGGTTTTAACTATTTTATTGCCCTCATGTTGCCATGGGATCAATGAAGTCCCATTTTTAAAGATATATAGTCTTTTTTTTTTTAATCTAAGTAATTGATATTTAAATTATAATTAATAGTTTAATTATTTTAAAATATATAAAATTAATAAAAATTAATTATTAAATTATAATAATTTATTAAAATAAATAATTAAATATAAAAAATAATATTTATTTAAAATCAGATGGAGCCACATTTTTTAACAAATAGTTATTACTCTGGTTTGGAAAAAATAAAATTCGTCGTTCTAGCCAGAAGCATGGATATTTGTCTTGGGAATTGAAATTTGTTTTAAAAAATATCCATTGAAAGTGATCAATATGATTAAACACTTTAAATATTAATTTTTTAGTAAATTTATATCATTTTATTTTAAATAAATATTTAAATTTTAAAAAATATATTTTTTAACATATTATGTTTATATAACAACTAAATTTTTATGTAATTTTTTTTGTTTTAATATATGCTTAATATAATATATTTTCATATTACAACAATCTTTTTGTGTATTTTTTGTTTAAATATATGTTTAGGTAAGATTTTAATTAAAATATTATAATTTTAAATTTTTACGGTATTTTTTATCATTAATATGATTTTTAAATAAAATTATTTTAAAATAAACAAGTTTATAAACTGACCTAAATCAACTCAATTTAAATTATAAAAGAACACTATTATATTTTTTTTATTTGAATGATCATGCTATATTAGGCACAATTTAATTTAACAATTATAAATTTTTATCTAAATTTAATTTATATTTTATATAAACTTATTTTTGATATGATTTGTCCACGATGATGGTTATGTGATCAAGTGGGGAGAATAATCTATGCTGGTTTTAACTATTTTATTGCCACCTGTTGCCGTGGGATCAATGAAGTTTCATTTCTTAAAGATATATAGTCTATTTTTTTTTTAAATTTAAATCATTAATATTTAAATAATAATTATAATTTAATTATTTTTAAAATATAAAATTAATAAAAATTAATTATTAAATTATAATAATTTATTAAAATAAATAATTAAAATAAAAAAATAATATTTATTTCTTAAGAAACAGAGCCACTTTTTTTAACAAAAGCCCCATTATTACTACGACTTGGAAAAAGGTAAAACGACGTCGTTCTAGCGAGAAGCATGGATATTCTGTCTTGGGAATTGAAATTTGTTTTAAAAAATATCCATTAATATTCAATATCTATTAAACACTTTAAATATTAATCAATACATAATAACATGCTTTCAATATGATGAAGTATTATAATTTTATTAAATATTTAATAAGATATATAGTAATATGGGCTCGGTCCGGTCCAATCAACCATGATTATAAATCTTTCTATGAATATATATTTTTTATTTTAAATAAAAATTTACAACAATAAATTATATTTATATATAATTAATAATTTTTATACAAAAATTTTTATTTAAATATATATTATATAATATATTAATGTTCATTCGTTCTCAAATCCAAATTACTATATTGATTAGAAAGACA
This sequence comes from Nepenthes gracilis, assembly GCA_033239525.1. Lineage (NCBI taxonomy): Eukaryota > Viridiplantae > Streptophyta > Magnoliopsida > Caryophyllales > Nepenthaceae > Nepenthes > Nepenthes gracilis. The sequence goes on from BSYO01000007.1 coordinate 19,645,334, forward strand.
ATAACTGTTGCATACTGTTCGATCAGTCTAACTAGGTTCAATTTTCATATGCTCCAAATCTGGATCATATACAACACAATAAATACGGGATCAAATGATTGGTGGAATTCACTTTCTGGTATATATTTCGATATTCAAATTATTAATTTTTTTTTATGAGAAAAGATAATGTAAAGTAAAAATATTTATAAAAATGCTTTGGTTAAGTGCATTTAATAAAAATTGTTTTAATGAGAAAGTATGGACACTTAAAATGTCTTAAAATTGTCCTTTATTAGCTTTTAGGTTTTTAGTTAAGCGTCCTCCCATTTTCTATTGAGAATGATTGGTTTATATATTAGTAATTGATCTTTCCTACCAGCTATCTAAGAAACCATCCGAATAAATAAAAAGATATTATTTGGTCGACGATTCCTGACTAATAATTGAGTCCGTTGAACTGGATAAGAGAATGAATCTATTTGTTTAATCGCTTAAATTGATTCTGTTTTCATTCAGAAAATAAATTGTCAAGATAAGCCTGATAGGCTCATTTACTAATTTTGGACTATATGGGTCAACCGAATCTCTATTTTATTATCGATCAAATTTTTTGACAGACATTTCTATTTGGCCATTATCAATTATACCCATCAAATATAAATATTATAAATTTTAAAATATTTTATACTTTTAGATATTTTTATATAACTATAAATTTTTAAATAAAAAATATTTAAAAAAGCCTATAAGTCAATTCAGGCTGACCTGATTTAAATAGAAAATATTTAAAAGAGATTGATAATAAATTATTTCAATATTGTCTATTTTTTCTTCTATTAGAAATGTTTTTAAAATATTTGCAATCAAGTAAACAATTTTACTAATGAATAAATCTAATGCGTGCCTAGATTCAAATAAATAGATTAAAATAAGAAATACTCCATTCACAGTTTGGACCTCGCACACCACTACAATAAAAAAGAAATCAAGTGCTGGCGGGATGTTATCCCACCGAAACATTTCAACGCTGTCGGCCGATAAACCTTCAACTTATAAAAAGTAAATCGAAAATGAGAGTTGGAAAAGAGATTGAGGTGGGAAGAAGTTATTGTGGCTCGTTGATAGCACAATTTTTTGACTCGTTCTAGCCGTAAGCTAAGTCTGTGAAGCGTGGAAATTCTGAAGGATAGAACTTGGGAATGAGCGAGAGTGGAATCATTAAGTGTGTGATGCATCAAAAATAACAAATCCATCTGGTTAACACCATTCAATATCTAAAGTTGTCCAGAAACACTTTCAATATCGATAATCAAACTACACATTGAAAAAAAGAGAGAGAAGAGAGTGTGTTTTGAGATAAAAGAGAGACTGCCTTCTTGAATGCGGAAGGTGGGGGATGAAGTATTATATGCCTTTATTTTTGAGTAGCGAAATGACATTGTGGGCATTGATTGCGAGTGTCGGTGTTGCGTGGTATTGAATGGCACAAATAAGGCGTGGGTCCGGTCCAATGAACCATGGCTTATTATAAATCTTCCTTCTTTGGAAGAATGATCCTGTATGATTTTTTTTTTTTTTAAATAAAAATTTGAAATAGTTTCCTTCCATGGCCGGTCGGCTTTCCAAATTATTCCTTGTATTTTCTTGTTTGAGAGTCCAAGTTTTATTTCTTACGAAAGGTGCCGATTTTTATATCCGTTTGAAATAAATATTAAATTATTAGGAGAATTGATGTAGCCTCGATGAATCGTGGGCTTAAGTGGGCTGGCCCAAATCCATTTTTAATTACTATGATGATTAGAAAGGTGCTGCGTAACCGTCTGCATACTTAGCCTTCTTAGAGATCCGAGATGGTCAACGGTTTGGCCTCTTGGGCCTTTCAAGCTTTGGACTTTTGCGCCTGTTGGGCCCATTTTTACGTTGATCATTTGGTATACCTTTTGAATCCCGTTGGCCAGTGGCTGGCAGGTATTGTACCCATCACTAGCCCCCATGTAAGTGGCGAATTTTAGGTTTCTGGTATGTCCATGATGGGATGCCCCTTACTTGTTTTCATCGTTTTTGGATCTTCGAACTCCATTAAAATTATTTGGCTGAATTTTGTCTTGGTCGATGAGAAAGATAATTTAAAGTAATAAATATTTATAAAAATGTTGCTTTGCTTAACCGTTTTGCATTTATATAAAATTGTTGGTCAATGGAGAACAACGTTGGCCACTTAAATTTTGCCATATTTTTCAGCTAGAAATGGGCCAGCGTGGCCATCCTTTATTAGAAGACACGCATCTCCCTTTGGTTGGGCGGAGATCACAGTCATTTGCGTCCTCCCATTTTGAAGAGCCCAGTAAGGAGTTGACACGTGGCGGGACGGACGGCGTCCTTAATGAGGGGTTTTTGTGTGCTTGCCGTTTAAGTTTTCTCTCCACACTTCGAAAATCGTTTACGCCTCCAAGCTTTTCGTCTTCTCGCTCCTAACTTTCAAACCCTAGTTCTTCTCACCCATGGCATCCGTTAATCGAGAGAGAGTGACGTTAAAGTGTTGTATGTGGAGTTTAACATCCCAAAGGAAATAGAGTTCGGGAATAAACGAGCTCCTTAGGGCATATCCCACGATCTGCAAGGCCGTCGAGAAGCGGCCTTCGTATCCCATGGAAGCTTTGGAGTCTCTTTTGAAAGCTCTAGAGTACCCATTGCCCGATTCCCAACGCTATCATCCGTACTATGTGTATTTTCTTGGCGTGGTAAGAAACTTAGGATGTCCACGGTTAGGGTTTTGTTTAAAATAAATCGGGGAGGAGAGTGGATATCGCTTGTCCCCTATTCGATATAAAGATAAATAAGGTTATATACGACTTCGTTGAAAACCGGAAGAACTCTCTTCTTTGTGGGAACGTGCCTGACTGACAAAAGGACACGGGTTCTATGAGGGGACGCTATCTATCTTTGGGAGACGGCGGCCCGGATGGATAATTAAGTCAATAAAGGAGAACTCGATAAGTTCAATCGGGATTTTTTGGTTTTTAGGAGAGACTAGGAAGGTGAATTCCGCCATTCCCGGTTCAAAACCTACGCGCCTGGGATGATGAATCCGGAGGATTCCAGGGCATTGTTATCCGTGCGCGATATTTTTATTGGCCACTGTGCTGGAGACGCCCTCGTTCGTTGTCATGTACATGGCCGCTGGATCCATTCGGGCCTAAATAACAAAGAAGACCCATGAGGAGCTGGGCGCGATTAAATCATCTTGGCGCGGCCTACGCCCAAGTGGTTCCTGGTCTTGGTTGGTGGAGCCTTTTTGAGGAGCCGGCTTGCGAGCTAGCGAAATCCATTAGCTCCCGAGACTTCTCTTCATGAGCAAATGGGCTTTCTGGAACTACTCGGCAGGCCGCATTTGAGATCCTACACCGCCGTGGATGAGTCTCGATGACATCTTGGAGAGGGAGCTATTCCCGAGAGGATGCTCCCGGTCCAACCCGAGCTGTCTAGAGGCCATGCAAGGGCCTGTGAGGAGATTTTAGGAGGTATGATTTTTAATTGATTCATTGTATTTTTCCTTTTGATTTCGACTTGCCCTTTGTCTGCATTTTTGTGCGGCCATTGAAGGTGGCCTCCGCCTTTTAAGGTGGTGGATCAAACTAAGGCGGCAATCGGATTGGCGGAGATCGCACTAGGCCTTGGTGGGTCACTTCACGCGGGAGAGCATCGCGAGGAGACCGTGTCCGTCTGTGGGAATGGAAACGGAGATCGCCAGCTTGAGAGCTGAGAATGCTCATTTGAAAGAAGAGGAGGATCGAAGCAAAGCAAGCAAGAAACGACTTGCAGATCGAATATCCACTTTAGAGAATGAGCTGGGTCTCCGGATTCGTCCTCACGAGGTCGAGGGCATGCTGCACGCACGGATGTTTGAGGGGGTCCTGGTTTGTCGGCGTCTTGTGAGGCTGATCTACCCTAACTTCCCCGTTGAGTACCTTCACTTAGGAAACCGTATGGTGCAGCATAAGGACGACCTTGTGGAGGAGCCTCGGGACAGTCAGAGGCAGCCGCCGCCTCCTTAGCCTTTTGTACCTTATACTTATGTAACTTTGTAACATATTTTAAGCAATGAAATTGAAATTCTTTCAATTCAATGTCCATTTATTTTCATTGCTTGTGTTTGTATGCTTTGTTGCATGGGGCGGCCAACTGAGTTGGCCGGTTGGTGTTATTTGGCTGCCTAGGAAGCTATGTTCTTAGGTTTGGCAGGCGGTTGTGTTAACCAACCTGGCGGCGCTGTCCAAATGATGACTTGGATGGTCAACGCTAACTGATCCCGCTATCTCCTCGTAGAGGAGGTCGTTGCGTATGCTGCGTAAGCCCCCTAAGGTTTTGATAGCTGTCAGGCCACTTGGATGACCAAGGTTTAGTACGATCGCTAATGGGCCGCTCGGATGATCGAGATTTATATTAGGCCGCTTGTGGGCCATTTGGATGACCAGGGTTTAAAATAGACCACTCATTGGCCACTCGGATGACCAGAATTTAGATACGACATAGTTCAAGTTTGACCGCTTATGGCCGCTAGATAAACTGTGGTTTAACGAGAGGTGAAACCCTCCCCGACTTAGGGACAGTCTTGGTCGGGTAATCTGCAAAGAAAACACATGTACATGCACATAAGAAGGATGCTAAGTAAGCTCTTATTAGTCTCAAAAAACAAAACAAGCAAGCGACTGTAAACAATAATGCAAATGCGTACCTATGTCCGCTCACGGAAGTACTGGCCTTCCGCCCATTGTCTGTTGACCGCGGCAATTGGTCCCGGGTCGAGATTGGTGGTGTCTCTAGCGGGGTCGCTAGTTTGAGCTCTCGTGTTCACCATTGCAGAATCAGACAGTGAAAGAGAGAGAGTCGTGCGAATTTGTGGTTGGCTTTTATAAGCGCTTCCCACAGACGGCGCCAATGATGCGTCCTTAGATCCGAACTTCAAACAGATTTAGGTTGATCCGCTTGTCCTGATTTCGGCACCATTCCCTGAGTTTGGATCCTGCACACCACTAAAAAGAACAGGAGGTCAGCGTGTCGGCGGAAAATTATTTCACCAAAAATACTCCGACGCTCAAATCAATAAACAGCCTTCGAAAGACAATAAGGTTTCTGAAACTGAGAATTGAGAAAAAAAGATAAAGAAAGAGAGTGTGTTTTCAGATGAAAGAGAGACGAGACTGTTTTCTTGAATCTGGAAGGTGGGGAGGCAGTAAGCAGCTGTCAGAGGCGCATTTATATACCTTAGGTTTTTGAGTAGCAGAAAGTGGAGAAGTGACGTTGTGGGCATTGTAACAGCTTGCGAGAGTCAGTGTTTGCGTGAGTATCGAATGGCACAAATAACTGAAAGCGTAGGTAACTGATCGTGTCCCTGGAATGAGAATTCCAGGGCTTACTTATGGTTGAGCGTAGGTAACTGATCGCGTTGACCGTCTGCGTGCGCGTTAGCCGTCTTCCGTAGTCCAGATAGCCAACGGTCGCGTTTACCGTCTTGGGCTTTTCGCTTTGCGCCTGTTGATATTTTTACGTTGACTTTGGCATACCTTTTGGCTTAGTTGACGGTAACCCAACCCGTATTTCGGTGTGCCCATCAATGTGGGATTATTGTAATAACCGATTATTTGTTTAGAAACGAGGGTTAGTATGCTCAAGGATTTTTCCGTCGTAGTTCTTTTTTGTTTTTTCTCTTGTCCCTCCTGGAATGGAGACTCCGTGGGGTTGTATAGATGGAGGGCAAGGCGACCTTCCTTGATCAATATTTTATACGCGATTCTGTATCGTAAATAAAAATATTTAAAAAAGCCTATAGTAGGAAGGCTTGATTTAAATAGAAAATATTTAAAGAGATTGATAATAAATTCTTTTAATTTACGGACTGGTTAGAATTTTTTAAAATGTTTGCAATCAAGTAAACAATTTTACTTGAACAATTTGTCGTTAGAGTCCATTATAGGTTAGGAGAGATCGAGTTTGGCGCCTTTCTCATGGAAAAGGCGTTGAATTTATTGGTACAATTTTTAGTATATTATCAACCATTAGCATTCAAAGGCACAAAACTTATAAAAAGTAATTGGAAATGAGAGTTGAGAGAGAGAGAACGGTGGGAAAATGTAATAAAATTATTGGTTTGCTTGTCTTAGTTTTTCGAGCTTGTTCACGCAAGGGAAGCTAAATCAGTTAGCGTGGAAACTTTGAAGAAATAGAACTTAGGGTTATAAGCGGAGTCTCGAATAATCTTTAGTGTCGGATTATTGTAATCGGATTGTTTATTTAGAAAAATAAAAAAGATTTATATGTATTACATTTTTCGTTACTGCTTTGTGAAAAATTGTTAGATTTGGATATGTTATGTGCCTGTAACCTAATCAATTTTACACATAATATAATAGTATCATTAAAAAAATAATATTTGTATAATTATTATTATATTTATTTTTATCAAAATTATTACTATTGGTATGGAGAGAGAGTAACTGGAGAGCAAAAAAATAAATTAAAATTAGATTTATATATATTTTTAATAATTTTAATATAAATTTGTATAAAAATTAGTATATAAATAATATAATTTTTTTAAAAAAAGAATTATCCAACAAGAGAAAATTGTCTGTAGATGTCATTGTTTTAACACCAGCTTTTGATGTGGTGATCTCAAATATTATAATATCTTCCCATTTAATAATTTTTAGGAATGGAATTAGGAGAATATTTGTTTAACAATCCTCAAGATATTTATACAAAGATAAATAAATAAATTTTATATTATTTAAAAATATTTTTTAAATTTTATAATATCAACATATATTAAGCATTAAGTTTAATATAAAAATTTTTAAAATATGATATTATTTAATATTTAAATTTTAGGTGTTAGATATTTTTAAATTTAACAGCTTAAATATAAAAAAATAAAAATAAAATAAAATCTTGTTTTTTTGGGGAACATAACACCCAAGGTTTATCCATCAAAATCGGATTGACTTAAAAAATAAAAAGATTTATATGTCTTACATTTTTCGTTACTGCTTTGTGAAAAATTGTTAGATTTGAATATGTTAGGTTCCAGTAACCTAATCAATTTTACACATAATATAATATTATCATTAAAAAATAATATTTATATAATTATTTTTATATTTATTTGTATCAAAATTATTACTATGGGTATGAAGAGAGAGTAACTGGAGAGCAAAAATAAATAAATTAAAATTATATTTATATATATTTTTAATAATTTTAATATAAATATGTATAAAATTTAGTATATAAATAATATAATTTTATTCAAAAAAAAATTATCCAACAAGAGAAAATTGTCTGTAGATGTCATTGTTTTAACATCAGTTTTTGATGTGGTGATCTCAAATATTATAATATCTTCCCATTTAATAATTTTTAGTAATGGCATTGGGAGAATATTGATTAACAATCCTCAATATATTTATATAAAAATAAATAAATAAATATTATATTATTTAAAAATATTTTCTAAATCTTATAATATCAACACATATTAAATATTAAGCTTAATATAAAATTTTTTAAATATAATATTATTTAATATTTAAATTTTAGGTGTTAGATATTTTTAAATTTAACAGCTTAAATATAAAAAAAATAAAAATAAAATAAAATCTTTTTTATATGGGGAACATAACACCCAAGGTTTAAAGAAAAAGGTGACAACTCAAAAGCATAATAATTTAATGCCTTGGCCTTAATAAAGTCCAAATGAAATTAAAGTACAACCACCCATGGCCATCTAAATCTTACTAACCAACCATCAATATCACATAATTTAAGTTTACAACTGTCATTGGGGCCCCTTATAATTATTTTTAATATATTTTTAAATAATATAATATTTTATTTATCTATTTATTTATTTATAACAAAATATTAATAATTCTTTAGTATGTTATCTCCTCCATGGCATGCCCCCGAAGTTCAAGAAAATCCTTTGCCCACACTTTATAGTTTTATTAATGATAATAATGTCTGAATTTTAGTTGCTTCTAAAATCTTGATTAGATGATGTAAAATCTAATACATCAAAAAAATAAGTTTAAATTTGCGGCTTAAAATACTAATTTGAACAAAATTTAGTTAACAATAGTTAAGTAGTCATATTTGTTACATTCCTAGATAGTAGAGATTATGTATTAATAGAAATAGGTTATAAAGTTTAGTGCGTATTTACCCATAGATGTAAGTTGGCTCTTGTTATGCTTTTGTACCGAACTTGAATAATAATTAATGATATCTATTAATTGATAATTAATAAGCTCAAATTAATGATGAATGTGAGTTTTATATCGATATCATAATCGATTTATTTTTGTCAATTACACTATATGTAGTTTATATTTTTATAAATTTTAACTCTCTTATTAAGGTTAATGTTATTCCAATTTAATTTCCTGTTTAAAATATGAATCTAAATCCAACTTTTTAAACTAATTTTATACTGATTAATTTTTAGATTAAATTAATTATATTTTGAGTTATTTATAGTATCCCTAGACATTAAATAGCCCTAGCAATATAAATAAAAAACTAAATATATAAATCTTTTAAATTATAATATTGAAATATGGTCAATTTGATATATATTATATAATTAAAATAAATAAAAAGTGAATAACAGATTATGCAAAATAAATTTGAAAATAAAAAATAAAAAATAATGAAGTCATTTTTATTTTTATTTTTCCTTTTTTTTCTAATTAGCGGGGAACAGAATTCATGAATCAAAATCAAACTCCCGCGTCGACCCGACTGTGTGCAGTAAAACGCATGCGATCCCAAAAGAAGTGACGCATTTTCGACCTATGTCTATAAAATAATAAAATAAATTCAAATATTAACCAGCGCTATATAATATTTTTTGATATTTTCAAAAAAATATATATATATAATACTACGATTTATTTATTTATTTACAACATTAATTAATAAATAAAATATTATATAATTTTAAAATATTTATAAAAATATTTTATTTAAAATTATAATTCATGAGTGCATAAAACCGTAGTTAAAATAAAAATCTAATATATATAGTCTTATTTATTTAAAAAATCCTATTTTAAATAATTTAGATTTGAATCGTTTAATTTTATAAATGGATGATATTAATTTAATTATTTTTTTAAAAATTTAAAAATTAATTAAAATTAACTATTAATTATATTTATTTATTCAAAAATAAATAATTTAAATTTAAAAAATAACTTCCTCCACCTTTATTCTTTCCTTGGCCCCTCTTATTCTTTCCCTGCCCACCGTTCCCCAGCAACAAAGGCAACGCTGGGCAAGGAAGGAATTAAAGAATGCCAATATTTAAATTTTGGAATTAAAATATCACCTTTTTATAATCTATTTTTATAATTAATTCTCTGTATATAGATTTATTTTAATCTTCCCATTTTTTTATTGTTTCGTTTTTAAATTTCAATTATTAAATAATTATTGTTTTCAATAGATCAGACTAGGAGACATTGGATGTGACTTGGAGAGTTTTTTGACATAACTAAATAGCCTTTTTTTTTGCAATATACAATTTTATAATATTTATTTTAAACTCAAATTTCTAATCAAATTCATTTATAAAATTATTATTCTCTTCAAATTTCTTCCCACTATATATATACATAAACACGATATATACAAATTACCAATTCAATATAAAATCAAACATCACACCAACCCCCTTCCACCATCACCCTCACAAGACATAAAAATAAATAAATAAAATTCCTTTATCCCCTTGAAAATAAATTAAGAAACTTAGGTAAAAGTCAACAAAATAACACATTCAAGACTGATTTTTTTCTATAAGAAACTCCCAAAATTCAACAATTAGTCCTAATGGCACCTTCCTTATAACTTTCTTAGCAACATTAGAACTAAGTATAAAACAGCCAGCAAAATAATAGATTTTTTAACAAATTTATGAAAATTAAAAAAAAAAAAATGTCAAAACAACTTCATCCCCAACAAAGATCCTTTGATCAACTTGAAATATAATTGCCATAAACAATTGCAAACGAATAAACAGATATAGCAGAGATAATTCAAAAACTGAAACTAATCTCAGAGGCAAAATAAGAAAAAGAAATTCATTATATGTAAAATTCACAACAGTCAATCAGCAGAGCAACCCATCGATCTTTCACCCTTCATCCATGTACACCACACCGATCCCACTATCAGGCAACAAAACATTCAAAAAAGTAAAATTACAAATTTATCCCTTGGGGTGGGGGATGGGAGGTAAGTTTAGGACGACTAACGTCTGCAGCGCGTGATCGCAGTGCACCCACGCTGGTAAGGATTAGCAGACGCGCCGGGCCGGCAGTTGTAGTAGGAGGCGCCGCGGCGAGAGCAGGGCACACTATTCTTGTTTAGTGCACTGTAGCTGATGTACTTTGTGGTTGCTAAAATGCGCCGGTTGATCTCGGAGTCGAGTTCGAACTCGTCGCCGTCGAGACACTCGGCGATGGATCCTCGGCAGCCGGATCGGGTCGGAAGCCAACCGGTCTCGGTCTGAAATCCTCCACCTGCATCCACGGTGATCGGCGTGCCTGTGGCGATGAAACAGACGGCTAGGATTAAGAACAAAGTTTTAGAGATTGCCATTGGAGCTGCGCAGAAGGAGAAAAAACCCTCTCTCTCTCTCTCTCTCTCTCTCTGAGAAAGTGTAAGGCAATGGGAACGGCTAGTTAGGAGATTTATAAATCGAAGAGCGGGGAAACTAATGCCACTGGTTTTGGAAATATTTACAGGAATGCCAACGGTACAAATATCCGGGTGCCGTGTTTGTTTGACCTAAACGACTACCTGACACGTTCGGCGTCGTGTTCACTGAATAATATTTAAATAATATAAATTTCCAAAGAATAATTAATACCTTTGAATAATTTTAACAAATGCAATATATTATTGTGGAAATTTACTTTTTTATTATTATAATATTTTTTTTGAGAATTGCGTTTATAAAATTATTTACAAGGGATTGTTCCTTCTCCCCGTGAAGAAGAAACCGTCATTCTCTTAATTTGACCGTCGGATGCTTTTATGAAAATTTAAAATCGAGCGGCGCGTTATATTATCCATTCAAGTATTTTTACATCCGACGGTTTAAATTAATATTTTAGTATTTCTCTTTATTTTCTCTTTATTCTTGTAAATTTATGCTTGACTATGGTCAGAGTCTTACAAATTTATTTTTATTAATTATTAACTTATAAATTAAAAATATTATCTAATTATAGCCAAAATTATTGTTTACCTCAAAAATTAAATAATATGATAAATTAACACGGGAATATCTATTTAGAATTTTGCAATGAGATTTATTGCCATTAAATGAGGTAAAATTATGTGATTTCTTTTTTTAATATGAAATTTTTAATTTTTTTTGTTTCAATAATATTACTATTTTTTATTTTAATAATATAAATAATATTTTTAAAATAAATTATTATTTATTCAGAAACAAAAAAATCAACATATCTTTATTATTATTTTTTATTTTTAATTATCCAAAATTATATATTTTTAAAAATTTATCTAAAATTAAAACTAATTAAAATCAAATTTGGATTGATTTCGAGGTGGATTTAGTTTATTATGATCACTAAACCAAGCCAAGTTGTGTCAGACATAGCTTGGGTGATCAGGCTAATATTATGTATTTTTATAATTAAAAATGGGCCAAATTTTTTTATACTTATGTATTTTTTAAATTTATAATTATATAAAATATATATAAATAACATATTTTAAAAATTATAATATATATATATATACTAGCAAAGTGTGCATTTAAATAAAACTTTTTAAAATAAAAATTACTAATTATATAAAAATATAACATTTTAAAATAATTTTAAATAATTTATATTTATTTATAATACGTCCATGGTTTTAAATTGAATTTAAAATTGAGGTTTCGGTTTAGGTTGAATTAAAGCAGGTTCGGTCTCCATAATTGATAACTTAGGTCTTATGCAAAAAAACTAATTTGAAATATCTGGTAACCTGGGTTGAATTAACGAGACTCACTCCCGATTTATCATCCAACGTTCAAATTAGAATTATTTTTCAACTAATAGAAAGATGACATGTGATAAATGTATGGATGCATACGATGGGGGATTGAGTGTACGTGAGTCCAATTAAAAAACGGTTTAGAGGTACGCCTGATTGAATGACGGTTTAAAAGTGCGTCCAACCAGGAGGCGTCTTATGAGATGGATGGCTGAACTCCAAGGGCGTGCTCAATTAGGGGAAGCTTGTAAGATGAAAATTAAGTTTTGGGATGCGCCCAACTAGGGGGTGGCTTATGAGATGAAAGATTGAACTATTGAGTGCATCCAACCAAGGAGTGACTTATGAGATGGAGGACTAAATTTTGGATTGCATTCAATCAGAGGGCGGCTTATTAGATCAAAGATTGAGCTCTAGGGTACGCCCAGTTAGTAAAGGGCTTATGAGATGAAAGATTGAATTCTGGGGTGCACCCGGCCAATAAGCGGTTTATGAGATGGAGAATTGAGTTCAATGATGCACCCAATCAATTGGCGGCTTATGAGATGGAGGATTGAGTTTTATTAGTGCGCCCGACTAAAGAATAGTCTAGAGGTGTCTCCAACTGATGAACAACTTAGAAGTGCATTCGATCAGGGGATATCATAAAGATGTATCCAATTAATGGACGGTTCAAAGGTGTACCCCATCACCAGGTGTCTTTGAGGTGCACTCAGTTGAAAAGTGCCTTAGGAGATGGGGGACCAAGCTCCTAGATGGAGGGCCTCTGAGATGGAGGGCATGACTTATGGATGGAGGGTTAGCCTCTTAGTAGGGCTTCCTAAACGGATGATTGGCCTACGGGAGGGGGAGCTCTCTAGATGAAGGGTTGACCTGCACTAATAAGAGAGTGACTAGTGGCGATTGCGTATTTTGCTGAGCCCTGTAGAGCTTCTTGAGTCCTCTCCAATTTGTGGGATCCTACTACGACAACTATTTTTATAATATGATTCGCAGATTAACACCTATCAACCTGGACGGAAATCTTAAGCAGGATATCTTGAGAATATGGGTTGGGATGGACTTGTTGGGTTGCACTGTGGGCCTCTAGGGGCATTGTGTTGTGTTTGGCTGCATCTCTAACGGGCTGTCCATCTCATACAATGTAAACTCCGGGTCAGTTTACGATATTAGACTCATCAATTTAAAATAAAAATAATTTATAAGAAATTTATAATATGGACAAGTCGGCCTAATTTAATCATTTTGACTCATGATTTGTGGAAATCTAAAATACTAATTGGATATAATTTTTTGACCATATCTGCATATAATAATGATATTTATTGACTAAATTTTATAATATTTTGAATCATTAGAACTAGATTGATTAAATTGTTTGATTTTAATCAAATCCATTCAAATTTTTTAGTATATATTAAAATATTATTTTTAAAAATAAATATTAAAAAATTATTTTATAGAAATTCATTGGTTACACTTTTGTTATTACTGTATATAAAATAATAATAAAAAATAATTTATTATTTAATTTTATATATTTTAAATGATTAATTAAATAAAAAAATTAATTTTAACTCTATTTTTATTTTATTTTTTAAAAATAATTAATTTAATTTATTTGAACAATTAAACATAATATTAATGTAACCTTATATTTATCAATCTTTGATTTTAATATTTTAAAATTTTGTTTTAGACTCTAAAAAAATTAAAAGGAAATATAGTTTGTATTGGGTATGATTTAAAAACATATGAACAATTAGAAAATTTATGAACATAAAGATTTAAAATAATTCCATAAATAAACTAATATTTCAGACAATATTTTTATTTTTGAAATTAAAATACTTATATGGAATTAAACGGAATAATATTTATTTCGACAAGTAAAAATAAAATAATATTAAAAATATTCATAAATATAATACTTTTTATTTTTTTAAATAGAAACTGACGTGGCAAGGTGTTATTAAAATCAAATTTCCATATTTATATAAATTAGATGGACCGTACAATACTCTTAACGACTGCAATTGTTATATTGGCAAAGAACATCTGACCTCTTCCAAACCCACCAATAATAAAATAAAATATAATATAATATATAAAAATATATTTTTATTTTTAACTTAAATATTTGATTAATTGTCAGTTTTCACTTAAATATATAATATCAGCATTACTATTTATTAGACTTATTAATTATTAAAATTAAATCTGATTAAAATTAATTTAATTTATTAACCTAAAATTTTATAAGATATATTAATGGGTACTGAAAAAATCATGACTTAATCAGTGAAATTAACATGATGGGCTTTAAATTTAAATCACGATTTTAATTATAAAAATTATATATTAAATAAATTTAAATATAAAATAATAAATAAAAAATTATAAATTGAATTATAATATTTTAAGTGGATCATATAAACTGTGTTAACTGTTAACCAACACGGATTTGTTAAAAAGGACTTAAGGTAGTTTCGTGTGGTAGAAGGTCCCAATCAAGTCCACTAGGCACGGTACGGAAAAGCAGCACGATGCGAAATGAAAGGCAATAATGTTCATGAAAATCAACTGCATAATGATTTATAAGTAGCAGCCACGATGAGGCAAGAGCCAGCCTTATCTAAAACTTGTAGTTATTTTATTTGGTTAAAATTTTGAAATTTTTGGATAATTATTTATAAGTAATTATAAATAATACAAACATTGAAACAATTTTTTTTTTTTTTTTGTTATTTGGGTCCATTCGGCCACCAAAAGTGAGCACCCGAGCTCTCATCTGTGTCAGCCGATCCCACGGAGGCCACCCACCTTGACCATACCAATTTCAATAAACAAAACAGACCTCTCATTGATCAACAAAAACCTACCACGATGTCCCCTTGTATGGAAAGAAATGGCAAAAGCATTAAAACATTGAACGGAAAAGAAAGAGTGAGGGCGATATGTCGTACTGACGTGACAGAGTACCTATACTGCATGTTAACGTCTATTGAATTTAAACCGATGGATGTGACGTAATCTTCTTCTTTTTTTATTTTTAGCTTTTTAATTTTAATTTTTTAAAAAAATTATCGTTGATATTAAATTTAATCAAACAGTGATATTTTTAAATATTTATCAAAATTTTAAGTTAAAAATTTTATTTTAATTGCCTGAGCCGACGCTGACGGCACAACTTCTCTTCTTCCCTTTGCCTCATTTCTGTCTTCTTCGTCTTCCTCTTCAATCGGGCAACTTCTTTGAAGAGAACACCTCTCTTCTTCCTCACATGTTTTCCCTTTCCTATTTGATCAAGCACCTCATTTTCTTATATTGTATTCGAAACAATAAAATTAAAAATTTAAGGTTCATAAATTGAAGATTTATTTGTATATTTTTTTATTTTATTATTCGCACAATCTAAAAAAATAGTTTATTAATGTTTTTTTTAATCTTTTTCAGGGATAGACTATAGTGTTATGAACGATTTTTATGAGTATAATTTTTAACATCATTTTTATTTATATTTTAGGATATTAAGATAAAATATTATCAAAACTTATTATTCAAGTAATATGTCTTTTAGTTTTATAATTTTTTATCATTGTTTGTAGATTTTTAATTTCTCATACTGACTAATAAATATCGGGTTTGTAAAAAAAAAAAAATACAAACACTCGGTATTGTTAGGGTTATCAATTTTTATCAAAAAATAAAGATTGATATGCTAAAAATAATTATATTATTGTAAGTTGTCAATGTATACACGTTATGATTAGGGTTTTGCTAATTGCATTGTTATTATATAAAATGTCAAAATTTGATAAGCAAAAATCATTGTAAGGGTTGTGCTAAAAATAATTGTTAATTTATCCAAATTTTGAAAATTTGAATAATTGTTAATTGTTGTTCATTCAATGAACTTTGGCTATTATGGAAAAGGATACAATGCGGAGACAATGTGTTTTGAATTTTTACTCAATACCTCGTAAGTTACATATCTATTGACATGCTTGTGTAGAGGTATGCCTGGCAGAGGCATTAAGCAAGGAACAATTGAGGGTTAATCAACAATCAAATGATCGTTAGAGTTCACTGAAAATTTATATAATATTTGTACAAAGTTAGTTGAGTGCCTTCTGAGTGTAAGCCGAGTAACAGTAGTCACGAGGAGATCATACAACGTTAGCATGAGAACCAGTCTAGTGATAGTAATCTGCATGTGGTAGGCACAGTGTGCTAATCCTTGTAGAAATAGTACATAAAGGATACCCGTGCGTGAATTGTATTGTTATCATTTTATTATAAGTTGTCAATAAATTACATATCTATTGACATGTTTATATAGAGGTATCCTTGGGTAGAGGCATTAAGTAAGGAACAGCTAAGGATTGTTAGAATTCACTGAAAGTTCATAAGATATTTGTCCAAAGTTAGTTGAGTGCTTTCTGAGTGTAAGTTAAGTAATGAGAGTCTCGGGGAGATCGTATAAGGTTAGTGTGAGAACTGGTCTAGTGATAATCACCTTCGTGTGGTAGGCACGGTGTGCTAATCCTTGCAAGAATAGTGTATGAATGATACGCGTGAGTGAATTGTCTAAAAGGAGTTACGCCTAATATACACGAGGAATACATATACACTCATACTGATATAAAGGCTTTTACAAGTTCTATTAGGGTTAACAAGAAGAATTATTATTGGCAGTCTTTTGGGCACTGATATATATAAAGAAAGAAGATGAAGAAAAAAAAAGAAAAAAGAGAAAGATTTGCTAATCTATTTTTTATATTCAAATTGTATTTTATTCTTTACAAATGTTGCATACCTTAATTTTGGTGTCGAAAAGAATATTTTATCTGTAATTTTCTTATCATTTTTTTATAGTTTATTTATAATTAAAATGTGTAATTTGAATATAGTAGATTGGGCCTAATGTATCTCAACCTTCTAAAATCACATTCTTTTTTTTTTTTTTTTTTTGAGAATGTAATGAATGTTGGATATTAAATAATGTATTTTTTGAATCATAATATCCAGTTAAATTATA
Organism: Nepenthes gracilis; assembly: GCA_033239525.1. Classification (NCBI taxonomy): domain Eukaryota; kingdom Viridiplantae; phylum Streptophyta; class Magnoliopsida; order Caryophyllales; family Nepenthaceae; genus Nepenthes; species Nepenthes gracilis. Next base: position 19,662,432 of record BSYO01000007.1, read on the forward strand.
ACCCCAAAAATCCATAAATCACATATTAATTATATTATTTTTGTAAAGATTATCTTCTAAGAAAACAAGATTGCACCACATCCGTTAAGTTAAATCTAATGGACGCTTGCACACGGAACAAACACCGTGCCGCATCATTAGTGCCCGGCACAAACCAAATTTAAAATTAGAAAAATTAGTCATGTCAAGTGTGTCATGACCGACTAATCCTTGATATGACATAAACTAAAATATTAGACTGTACTGTGTCACACATGATATAATACCCTTAACACCTCTACCAAAAACTAAGGACTTAATCATAGGTATTTGAGAGTCTTTAGCCATATTTCAAATAGCATTAATTGCTTATTATTTTATTTATCTATTAATACTAATAAAGACAGGTAAAAATACATAGATGCATAAACCACCCCACCATATCAGTATATTTTTTGACATTTGGACACTATGAAATTTCTTAATCAATTTTGAATTGATTTATCCTTTTTTAAAAAAAATAATTAAAATTTACTATTTTAAACTAATTAAATCTAAACAGCTTATTTTCAAATCGATGGCTAAGATTAAAAAAATAAATAAACACTACTTCTCAATGACAACAGATGTGGCCCTCAATTTCCACTGGGCATAATTTACAACAAAAAAACCATATAAAAAGCTAAACTAAAAGAACTAGCTTATCACAAAATACTAAAAAAAAATGGAAAACCCCCAGAGAGAAAAAAAAAAAAAAAAAAAGCTGAGAGAGGAGGCGGAGATCCTAAATTGAGATACAATTTCTAATCAACAATTACACCCCCTTCATCTTTTCTATTACAACAGCCACCGCATCCCCTTTACGACCACTGCTTTGGCCCAGCTAGCGCCACCGCCCGAGCCCTATTTTAACTAGTTTCATCAATTTTGTCTGGACCTGCTAGATGGTGAGGCCGGAAAATAGGCCGGGAGGATGGTTAGCCCAATGCGACTCCCAGTCACTCTCACAGAGGATGGTATGGGACATAGCCATATATCGACTTCACGGTGGCCACCACATCGCTGCACCTTATTAGTAACCTTAACATTGGCTGCGATATATCCACCATCTTGGGTGGCTGGCCGGAGAGCACGGAGTTTGGGTTACTATGATTTATCCTCTGGCTGATTATATCTATTTGTTGCTGATTATATGCATCACTAGCGATTTGGGGAGGAAAGGGAAAATTATGAGCTGGCCGCAATGGATTTGAAGGCAAGACCTTTTGATTGTTACAATGAATATCCAAACCGACAGATGGTAGACTGGGATCTCGAAAAGATGAAGAATCGTAGTTCCTAGCAACCAAGTGAACCTTCCAACCACTGTTCTCCTCTGCTGTGTTGAATCGAACCCGGGCTCCTCTCATACCCAGACCCACTTCATCTCCGGCGGGTTTCTTCAGGATTGATTTCAGCAGTGATGATGAAAGTTGCGGAGGCTGCTGCTGCAAAAGAGCAGCTGCAGGCCGTGGGTCAGTGGCCAGAGGCTGAGCCAGTGGAGGCTCATTGGACATGTCCTCTCCCCAGTCGGTGGTCAGATCAGGAGGGTTAAGCACTGTTGCAGGCTTCAGCTGTGACCTCACATTGGCGAAGACAGACTTGTTCCCGACAGCATACTGGTGGGCCCTTTCTGCATCTTGCTTGTATAGGAACGTCACTCGGCAGGTGTTGGTCGAGTAGAAGATGCGATTTCCAGAGGGCTCCATTGGCCCGAAGCGAGCGAACCTTGCCTTGAGCTCGTTGGAAGACGGAAGAGAGGTTCCTTGAGGATACTTCATCACCAGATGTGTGGGTTCTTCAACCTTTGGGGATGGACGATCCATTCTTTTCAAGGGCTCTGCCTTGGCTGTCCTTGGTGGTGGTGGTGGTGGTGGCAGTTGCACTGTGGCGGCTGCAGCCTTTCCTCTCCCATCTGCATGCTGGATTTCAGGGTTCTTCTGAACAGTCCTCTTTTCTGCACCCAGGGGCTTTGCATCAGCCATTTTCTTCGCTTTCTTTGCAGTGATTTCCTCCTGCTGCTGCTCAGACGGGAAACGTTTCCGACCCGCTTTTGTTGGGTCATCAAGCGATCTACCCAAGGGTTTCAGTAGTTTTGAGGAAGATACAGTCTTAATGTTTTCACTGGCAGCAGCATTTAATGTTGGCCCAGTAACTGGCAGATTTTTTATCACTCCAACTTCATGGGGCTGCAGACCTGCAGCGGGCACTATAGCCAAGCTCTTCTGGAAAACTAACGCACGGAATCTCAACAAGGCCTGCTTCAAAATTGCAGGTCTGTTCCTTTGTGCGCCATGGAAGGGATTCAGAGCAAGTCCCTGCAAATCACCCAACAACAGTGGAAGCTCGGCTGCCTCCTTTTCACCACTGACTGGCATCCGCACTGCTTGTTCGGACATAGAATTGATGCCATCAGCCTCTTTCTTCCGGTGGCTTAAATGTAAGTCCTCTCTTGACACAGCAGCAATCTGGACGGGTGGCTTCTCTGCAAGCTTTGCCGCCGAGGCTCCACTATTTCCAGTCGATGACTGCTTATTAACAGAGCTCATTTCGGCGTCATTCCTCTTCTTTTTCTCGGAGGTGAATTCCCTAACAGGATGTTTAATAGTCTTGATCTTCTTCCCTGAACCACTAGCTAGCCTGAGATCTACGGCAGCATGCCCACCAGTGTGATTGGCTACACCAGCTACGTTGCTGGCAGTCATGACACTTGAAGCTGCTGTCTCATCCCTTTTAGCAGTGGAGACTGCCTGATGCCACCTCTGGAATGCATAGCCTGCTGCTGCTGCAGTGTCTGACGGCTCATCTTCATAAACCCAGGATGAAGAGGAACTTGCATGGCCTTGAGCAATTTGAGGAGTTCTTGAGTTCTTATACTCATCTCTTTGTTTGAAAAGGTATTGGTCTCTTCTTGAAAGCTCCTCTAATTTTATAGCTTCCGTGGAGCTCTTCTGAGCACCGAGAGCTTCTGCAAACACTTGTGGGCCACTCAAGGGAGCTGAATTAACAAAAGCACGGTAACAGACATTAGGAATCACATAAAAAGCAAAGACTTGATTTACAAAGAAAAAGCAACCGCAATTTGAAATTATGGAGAAAAACAGCTCCAGAAATTCACCTCATATAGCAACTAAATCAACAACTTAATGCTAAAGATGGTTGTTAGGAAATGCTATTTATTCCCCCCATCAACATGAGGCATCTCATCCATTCATTCATACAAGTGGGCCCACACAATAATAAATATATAGATGAGAGCCATGTCACCGAGGTGGCTACAGAGTGTTTCCCAAAGATTTCTCACCATTGAAAATTTCATTTATTATATGTAAATATTCCAACCGTTTCACATGAAGATACATGTGAATGCCATACAAGACAGAAACTTAGTCATCAACATAATATTAATTAAGGCATAGCTACATGAACAAATGCCTGAAGCATGTCATGATGGAAAACCTGAAGAGTTCTGTCAGACAACAGAACCCAACTCAATGCAAGAAAGCAAATGGCCAAATAGTGAAAAAGAAAGGTGCAGACAAAGCCCCCGACCATGAAGGGCATGAAAATGGTTCGATGGCAATACATTGACTCGTCAATAGCTATATATTCAAGCTATACTTTTATAAATTTATATAAAATGAATGCCTTCTTTTCATATTGTCAGCATAACTTCTCACGTCAATTTTTCTGTCTGTGCACTATTGTTCAGCATCGCATAATAACTAATGATTGGATTGCTCATGAGCTCCAACGATGCAACTGCAAAAGATGAACCAAATCAAAGTTGTCCAAGGACACTCACTTCCATCAACATGTTCATGTGTCTTAAGCCTAAGCTTCGAGGACCCTTTGTGCCTTTAACAGCATTGCCTAAATCCCAAAGCACCATAAATCAATCTCCACAACACTAGCCCACCTCAACAACTCACCGAATGTCCCTTGGTTCAATTTCTCAACTGAGTTTTGATTGTGCGCAATGTACCCAATTTAAGGCAAAATGGGGATCAACTGCTTAATATGGAACTAGTAGAGGAAATACCAAAGCAAATAATTCCTTTTGCATCTCATTCAAGATCCTATGAAAATTTTTTTATTAATTATCATGGATAATATGCTATCCAGCTAGGGTTGTAAACAGAATACATAGGTTATTTGCTTCTCCAACAACTGCAATCCAGGGAGGAATTGGCCAAACGGAGGTCTCTTTACACAGCATGTTGTTATCTTAATAGGGAAATATCAACAATTCTAACAATAAGACCAAACATGATAATTCAATTCAATTCAATCTTAGAACTATTTGGCTCAACTTAAAAGCAATAATTTAGTTTTTAGTCAGCCTCAATCCCACCCAAAGTACAATAAATATAAGACCATACAAAACCCAAAGGTTAGACCCCTTTCTTTTTTCTCATCTCTTAAAGCCAAGCCCCGTCTACCAAAATGCATGCATCTACATGAGTTAATTTTGAGGCCCGCCTTCCCCTCCCTTCCTAATGCCCGTCTCTAACCTAATCCCCCAGCCCCTCGCCCCGGATCAGTCTCTCTTTCGTGTAATTTCTTCCTTTTCAGTTCTGGTGTCTCAAAGATAAGGTTATGCAGAAATATGAGCTCACATCCTCGAGCAGTTCCTCTAAAAGCAAGAGAGGCCAGCAACAAGAAACTTTGAACCAGTTATTCCTTTAATGGACATTTTAAACTTCCTCCTGCCCTCCTTTTTATGGCCCCTAACTTAGATACCAAGGAAAAATAACCTCATCAAACTAAGTTAAAACCCTAAAGCTTGAGCCTCTACTATCAACTGTGTACGAATTTCCTCTTTTTCAATCCACACATTTCATTGTGCTGATAATAAAACTAAGAAATTTCAGGGGAAAAAGAACATGTGGTTCAAATCGATTTTCAAAAATCAAATGGTTACAATATTAACAATATAAGGCTGAAAAGTTTCTGGCTCAAAGTTCCCAAGAAAAAGAAATTCCAAATAAGTCAATAATGTCCAAAGTTAGGAACACAGTGAATACAAAAAGGCTCAATAATTTAAAGAATCCAGTAGATTTTCTGCTGTTGAAGAAGCAATTTTTTCTCACCTCTTAAGCTTGCATTTCTTTGGCACACAAAGAGCAAGTTAATTTTTCCTCTCTTCTCTCTCTCTTTGTTGAAAATTTATGCCCAAATCCTATTTGGATCCATTATAAGAATGGGCCAGTTCCTCTATTCAAAAATATATATGTGCGTAACACAACATAATAACTAAAAACACAGTATTATGGTAAAGCTTATTAACTGAAAACAATATCACTTATGATAAATTCATACTATCGAATAAAACATTAAGACATCTATTTAATAAACAAGACACATTCAGGCACACCCAACAAAACCGATAACCTAAAACAAATTATCAATAGGATGCAATTCTATTCTTTTGCCCGATCTTGTAGTTTTCAAAAACAACTTCAGTAGAAATTCAAGCATTACTTTGGATACCATTTTCGAAAAAAAAAAAAAAAGTTTTAAGAGCCATATACATATCCAAACAACCTATAAATTGAAGACCCACTTCAATAAATTATGAGTTGCACATCTCGCAGCTAAAAATGGTCAAGATATAATAACCACATTCATGCCATGTTGCTTATTTGGGAAACAGCTAATGATGTAGGGGTCCTGAGTTCAAACCACAAATGTAGCCTTTCTGCACTGTAGAGGTAAAATGTGTATATCTAATTTTTCTCAGGACATTGCAGTAAACTGGGTGCACTAGGCCAACCTTCATTAATCCCTTGTTTCTAGTTTGGGATATGTAACAAGGATTCCTTAAATGTCGTAACAAGCTTGATCTGTCGTTTATCTTGCTTCATTAATTGCAAGGTTCTCATTTTATTATTAAGTATATGGCCTTTTGGGTCAATAATTGATTCATCTCCAACGTGTTTCATAGGTATTGATCAAGAATGGACAGACAAATATACAAAGAATTTCCCAGGAAGTCGTTCTAGATCCTCCTGTTGCCAGAGAGCAGTCATATGATGCTGATGTGGGCTCTTCCAACACTCCTAATTTTACATGAACAAAAAAGGAAGAATAATAGTCACGAAAACCAAATGTGATCGATTACAGAACATTCCTTATTCTAGATCCTCATGCTTAAGTGATTATTGCTCAACTAGATCAAAAATTAATTAAAGTGCAAACTTTGCTAAGCTAAAGTTATTGTTTAAAAATTTGTTAACGATCTAAGTAATCCCTTTTTACATTTATTATTGAGACCATATGTTTACAGTTTAAATTCTCCAATAATTTTTGTCGTTGAATTCAAAACAAACACAGCATTTGAGTGAAGAAGGAGCCAAATAAACTTGTTTTGGTATCAACATATATACAAAAAATATTAAGTGAGTCCCCTCTGATTAGCGGCAAGGATGCTTTTCTACCTATTTGTCTGTGTTAACACATTCACACTAAAAATCAAAATTAGACTTTCATATGACTGAAAATTGAGAACCAAAAAAAGTGCATACACCAAAGAAACAACAAGAATAACCAAAATTTATAAGATATCAGTTGTAAAGAATGCACTTGATACCTCGAGATGCATCTTTCATGGAGTGATCTGTTACACTTGGTGGCAAAGAAGTAGATTGCACTGGTTCCTGTCCAAATGCTTGAGCATAGGTCTCATCAAATTCCTCAAATATTGCTCTTCGGTAAGCTAGAGAAATAGACTTTTTTTCAATAAAATCAATGTTACAGCTTTCAACATTCTGAGGTGCTAAGGCGAGCTGCTTCAGGAATAAAAGAGCAGCAACAGGTTGAAAATTCTCTCTCGCCCTTTTAATTTGGCTAACTGAATAGATACCGCCAGCTTCATAATCAAAAACATCAACAGCAAAGTATCCATGAATGTTTGTTGGCCGAAAGTTATTCGGGTTTCGACATCGGCAACTCAAACCAAGGGCATACCTCCGGCTTGCCTCATCAATCGATTCTTGCACCGCCTTCAAAAATCTTCTAGAATTTTTCTGCTGTGATTTCTCAGTATAGTGAGCACCATATGGAATGAGTTCTGCAAGCTCAAACCACCCATAACTGCTATCCCCGAAGAATGCAACCAAGACATGCCCCTCCCTTTTCATAAGCTGAACTGACAGAGATGCAAATACTTCATCAAATATATAACCTGGCCACCATGGATGAGACTTCACCTTGGCCCACACCATATCACCAGTCTCCAGTCCAAAAGCAAACTTCATAGGCCACATACTCATTGTGACGGTCCCATTTGTTGCAGCATAGCCATCATAAAGTATAATCATTGAATCATTCTGAACAGAAGCAGACTTCTTCAATTTGTACTCATCATCTGCTCCACGCATCCTCAATCCCATTATATCCGTGCGACCACTCTCAGCATCATCATTGTCATCATTCGAAACATCCCTCCGCCTCATGGAAACACCATCTCCAGCATGAAAACTTACAGCTCTTAGTGGACCCGAAATTTTCCATACTACTATTTTGGTCATCAAATTTATAAACACTGAATTTGGCAATCTCCGCTGCCTGGTTCACATCAGGATCCCCAGTCTCCACTGCCTGGTCAGCTACTTCACGGAACCCAGACTCCACTTCCTCATTAGCAACATCAGCCTCTGAAAACACCCTATTTTTTTCCGAATCCCCTTTCTCCTCAGTTACATGACTTTCAGCATCTCCACCACAAACCCTAGCGTCAACATCACCCTCCAGCTCGGTCAAAGCTCTAGACTCCTTTGATCCATTCAGTGACGCACCCAAATTTTGCCCCGACGATACCCTAACTTCACCACCCACGGCTCCCGAACTCAAACCTTGAGACACCCAACTTTCTTCGCGAACTTCCGTATCCAAATCATCGTCCCCGTCATCACCAGAGCCGGTGAATCGATTTCGCGCCCCCTCGCTATCACCATTCGAAGCCCTAGGTCCGCCAAGCTCTTCAGTTGAGCAGGCGTTAAGATTTCGTTCTAATTCCATATCATCGTCCATCACTGATGCTATCGTAAAACAGCTGCAAAATCGAAATCAAAGCTCCAAGACGGAAGAGGGACGAGATTAATCGTACCTCGGCCCGTCGCAGAGAGAAGCGAAGAGAGAGCGAGTGAGACAGGCTGCTCTCGGAATTCGAACCATATACAGAACTGGAGAAAAGCGAGATGGAGAACCAAATAATGAATAAATTGAAGTCGCGGGAGAATGGAGGGGGAAATCCTGTTAACAGTGAATTACAATTCTTTATTATTGCCTTTGAACTTTAATTTTAAAAATTAATTTTTTTAAATAAAATTATAAAAATATTTTTTTATGAAAATATATATTTTAAAAAATAACTTTCACTCATAATATTTTCTAATATTTTGATGTGTGTAAAAATTATAAAATATAAAATTAATTTACGATGATTTTTGATAATATATAAACACTCAAGTAAAACTCAAATTTTTATAATCTTATTTAATTATCTATCATATGGATCAATCATTATATAGTTAATTTTATAGTTCTTTAATGTGAATGCTAAAGGTGCATTTAGTAAGTAAAAATTCAAGTTTTTTTCTTTATTTTTTTAAAATAGAAAAGTAAAATAATGTGTTAAAATCTGTTTATTTTTTATTTTGTTGTATTTTTTAACTTTTTTTTAGCTGAGTTAATGCTTTTTAAAAATAATTAAATTGATATGAATTATATTATATATTTAAATATATAACTATTAATATAAAAATTTAAAAATATAATCTTTTATTTAATATTTAGGTTATTTGATAATTATAATATTTATATTAGGTTCACTTTTTCTATGACTTAACAAATTATTATGTGTTATTAATTTAATAAAAATTTAAATTAATTATATTATAATAATTTAATATAACGAATTATTGTTAATGGATACGGCAAAAATTACACCGGCCCAAACCCAACTCATGAAAGTATAAGAGGTTTAGATAAAGGCAATCTAGTAAAAAACACATTTGAACCTATGAGATAAAAAGCGTAACGACTGAACTAATAGGCACAACCCCAAATTGCCAAGCATTGATAAATTATAACGGAGTACTAAATTAATAAAAGATGGTTACGACGATCTCAATAGTAGAAAGTCAGGCGATCCAGCCATTGAATGAAGGTAAAAATTACATAAACAAGTAACGCCCATCACTACCGAAAAGATATGCCTCCCCCACCAGGTTCGATCCCCCGCGGAAGCACCAGGTGGTACTGTGCCTCCCAAAAAATCTCGCAAGAGGTTTCTGGGTTATGGAGCCGCGAGTGCGGTGGGGCCAGTCACTATAAAAAGCTTACCCTTAATACAGTTTTTACTTATCAAAAAAACTACCGAAAAGGTATTACGTCCACACATTGATTTAGGGATTCATGAACTAAATAATACTTCTCATTATAAATATAATCTCTTTCATACAGAAAATGGTGACAAAGGAAGTCAAACAACTAAAAGAGGACGAAAAATGAATTTAGATATTTCACAACCCAAGTGCACATTTCCTAAAGTCAGATACTCTAGTAGTAAGTGTATAAATCAAAGCCACTCCACTAGCCAAATTTATATTTTTTAAAATTAGACATTCCGCTAGTCAAGTGTATAAATAAAAGTCATTCCACAAGTCGAGTACACAAAAAAGAATGCTATCATTCAAACAAATACTTATTTCTAAGTAGAAAAATTTCTGACTTGAACGTCGAAAGATATATTAAAAAATGAGTCCAATATATATTTTATCTGTCATTTTTTTTATTATAGTGCATAAAATTCAGATTTTAAATTACAAAAACTAGACCCATTTCTGTCCAGACCCCCAAGTGACAAGGCAATTTTATAATTCATATAATAATTCAAATATTTAAAATATATCAATTATTATTTAAAATAATATGTTATTAATATATATATATATATAGAGTTATTGACAATGAAATTTATAAATGGAATAATAAAGTTATGTAATAACTAATTTAAATTCAAATAATTAATTTTATAATGACATGATTAAATTAAATTTGCCTCAATAATATATTAAATTCAGTTTGAAATGACAAGTAATACTCTTACAAAAGGATAAGGGAAAAAGAAAAATAAAAATAAAAAAGCAGCACCTGGTCATTTCAAAAGTTTATTATCCACTTCAATTCTCATCATTGCCCTTACTTATCATTTCAAAATAACGGTCATTTACATTTCAAATTTAGGCTCCGTTATTTACAGAAAATATTTACCCCGAAAAAAATTCTTTGTGAAAAATGATTTTCACATTTTTCATGTAATATTGTTTGACATTTCACCTATAAGAGAAAATTTGATTTATGATACAAATCAATTAATAAAAACAGATATTTTACGACCAATAAGATATTTTTGGTTACTGTTAATTGATCACTAATATGATGATTTTCCGGCTAGTAGTGCGATCAGGGATGTCATCGGCCAGCAACCGGTGGTGGGGCTAATGGGGATCGCTAGCTGGTGATTGCCGATGGTGGCCTAAAGCATCGCCACCCGAGGACAGACAGGGGGATTGGGAGCATCGTGAGCCGGCAATGGTATAAACTTGGGATAAAAACTCCTATTAATGGGCGTTGGTGGCCGATTAAAGCAGTGGATGAGTACCCAAAAATAACTTAGGAAAATGTTTTCCAATGGGATATTTTTCAACAAACAAACATATTCTTAAAATTTGCATCACAATATTGTTTATTTATTAAAATTCAAGACCTGCATCATTTGCATTAAGGGTCTTTCTGTGTTTATATAACAAAATTCATGGGAATTTCAATGCTTTTGCAGGTTTGAAGCTTCAATTGGATATGATTCATCTTCCACATAAGTAGAAATTTCAAGAACCACCATGAATATGCAGGTATATTAATAGAACCAATAAATTGGTAGATGCTTCACATGAATATGCCTCTCCGGGATTAAGATGCAAATAGGTAAAGTTTAGAAGTAGATACCACTTTTGTTGTCAGCACCGCCCACAATAAATGGATTATTCCCAGCAATAGCTCCTGCGTGTCCAGCAGGTGGGGTTGGTATGTTGTCCAGCACCAGGCTGTGTGGATCTTGACCGCTCCATCTGCAAGTTCAAAAAAACATGAAAATGTAGAGGCAGCAGACTGCAGCAGCATATACAAAGAAGCTAGGAAGTAAGATCTCATAGGATCATTGAAGAAAGTAGTTCGCAAGCCCACACCAAAAATGAGAAGGTAATGCTCGGCATGTAAACCGGCAGCATTATCAGGCCTTGGAGAAGGAGGCACACTCCTAAGAAAATTAATGATACATAAGCTTTTAACCATCTGTTAATAGCCTAAAATATTTGGTATAGAAAATGCTGGCATTCTGTTTTAAGGACATATTTTCTATACGAAAAGATATGTGCCATGGTAGGGGAACTATCAGCACACATTTTTACAGAGCCCTCCAGCTCCCGGCCACCCCACCTTCCCCTAAAAAAATAACATACAGATAAACAGAAGGACAAAAAAAAGAAAGGCATACAAGAAGGGAAGGCTTTTCAAACATCAAAACTGTGAGGGAAACCGCTATTCAGGGAAAAATTGATAAAGAAATCACTCTGATACAGACACTACACTAATGGAAAATCTACTACTGAAAAACCTCTCTGTTTCTTCTTGAGTATTTCTCGAGACAGGTGTGCAAGCTTGCTCAGAAAAATAACAAAACCAAATAAAACCAATTGATGGTTATTGGCATAGATCGAATAACAGAGAGCAACTTACACTGTATCAATTTCATCCCAGGTCATTGTCTCCAAGTCAAGAAGGTGCAAATCATTCCAAAGAGATCTAGTTGCATTTTGGCCACCAAAAATGACTAAGCTGGAGCCAGCAAGGGTAACAGAGTGACCTCCACAGAAACATGCAGAACATAAACAGGCTTAATAAGCAAAAAAAAAAAAAAAAAGGAAGGCAACATTATAGAAAAAGAAAATGATGTTTATTTGAGTATAATACTCCTTTTTTTATTATTACCCAAAGGATGTAAAGCAAATATTTAATGAGGTGTCCATTTAATGTATCCACTTTAAAAGCTGAAATCCAGCTTTCTGCTACAATCAGTGCCATTCAATCCATTAATATCTATTTTTTTTGGCAATTCAATCATTTGAAAGGGTGAGAATTGAAAAAAGTAGATATTGGTAGATTGACTAAATAAAACAAAGAATCATTCTGGGACATACAGAGAAAGGTAGACCAGCAACATGGAATTGATGGGGTGGTGGCGTGTAGGCTAAATAAAATCCAAAATTATTTGAAGCAGCTTTGGAGTTTCAGGAAAGGCCAATGAACATCTCCAAAGCTTTCCATTCTGCAGGGAAAAGGATCATTAACCCATTTTCTCTCCGTCAGACTATGTCCTACAGGGAAAAGGATTGCGCCACTAACCTGCAGAGGCAAAGTATCCCATGATTCCCATCCCACCAGTTAAAAGGACATACCAATGAATGTGTTATTTTACACCAATTTTAATTTCAAGAACCCTCTGTATCTAAGTCACAAGGAACATAGGAAATATACCGGTGGCTTCCCATATGCCTTTAAAATTGATTTAGTACAAGTTTGCAGATCAAAAGCTCTCACTGATAAATGAAAGGCACAAGTGTTAGCAGCCTCCACAAAATAAGCAGATAATCACCAGACTTTTGCAAAAGTTTTACCATAAAAATGGGAAGAGTAGAGCGGTTTGGGAAAGGCAATAACGAAGTTGATAGCATCAATGCAAAAAAGTATTTGCAAGTCTACTCTTTGCAAAAGTAGAACAACGAGATAAAATGGTTTAGCGCGGTCAAAATATTCAAACTGTAAACAAAAATGTCCATTCTTTTAGTTTCAAATTCAGTAACACTATACCAACTTCTTTTTCTTTTTCTTTTTTTTCCTGGATAGGTGTAACAACTCTCTACCAACCACCAAAATTTTTTGGAGAAATCCTCTGAAAACTTCCACAATGCACCCAAAAGAATGGAAGGAGAAGACATTCATATTCCTCTTCCCTCATCTACTACCCTTCTGATCTTCATTTTTCTATTTTAAATTAAATAATAGAACTCCATTGATGTGGACATCCAAGACAAATATTCACTTTTATTTTCCTTCCAAATATGAAGACTCGTTTTTATTTGTCTTCCAAATTAGTTGTGATTTTATTTTCATTTATTTAATTTTATTTGATTTTCTTTTTCACTTTTTCAATTATTTGATTATGATTTTGTTTTCAATTTTCTTTCACATCGGATTCTCTATATAAGAATCCCTAAGACAATTGATTGATTAATGAATGGGTATTTGATAAATTAATTGCAATTGAGCAATTGTGCTTCCCTTCCTCTCTCCCCTTTGGTTTGATCCCTTTCTTGTCTCTACCTCTCTAGTCTAACTTCTTGCCTTTACCCTTCTATTCTTCTTCTCTCTACTTTCACCCTCCTCCCTACATCAACTCCATCATAAGGGACCAACAGGATTCAATCCCCATACATGACGAGAGAGAAAGAGATCACAGAAGGACAAAGGAAAAAGAATCAATGCAGTGCTCTCATGCTCCTCTAATTACACCTCTCCTTTGATTGATCTTGACTTAACTGTCTTGCTTAAGCTTCTATCTCAGGACTGTTTATTTTCTTCACTTATTTTCAGTTTTGCATTTTTCTTATTTTGCATAATATAATTCACTACTACATAGGTGAGAAGTGAGAACCCATTTTATTCAAGATCAACGGGAGTGAGAAAAAAACTCTGATATTGGTAATTAAACAATTCTACAAAAGAAATACTCCCAGTTGACAGAAATTAGGCTGAAGATATGTGATGTTTGCAGATACATCGATCACAAATCAACCCATGATCAATGATTTTTAAAGAATATGTTTTAACATAGAAATGAAACGTGAGGACTTCAATTAACAAAGAATCTAACAGAGTCAATGGATGGAAGCCTTGATGTATGGTAGAGTTCTTGTCATATGTTGGTCATGAGTTCAAATTGTGAAAACATTCTCTTACAAAATAAAAGATAATGCTGTGTATTATAGATCCAAAGTAGCCCGAGTCCAATCCTTACCTGATCACCACACATAGCACGAGCTTTTTGGCCCCCTTAATTTAATAGAGTTAATATATGAGGAATGCACCTCTCATTACTTTAAACAACTTTCATGCATAAAGCAAAATACGAACTTCTAAAAGCATGACATAGCAATTAAAATTGGCGATTTCCTATATTTTTCTTGTTTAATAGGGAAAAGATGACAGTTTTGATGAGTTTGATATGTCCCACACAACATTCATCTTCACTTGTACCTTGGATTGTTTCCGAAGGATTCTTCATATGACCAGCAATTGAAAGAAGCTTGTTTCCCCATGGTATCTACAGAGGCAAGGAAGACACAAGGATTCCACTTCAGATGAAATTAGCCTAGCATGAAACCACAGAACATACGAATATAAAGAACATATGATATTAGATAAGTTTCACTCTTACCAATGTATGACCACCACAATGGATTAATGGAACAGGCGATGTGGATTCATGCAACTCTGTCCCCACCTTAACCTCAATCTTGGACCATGACCAGGTTCTCAAATCCAAAACCTGAGATGTTGCCCAACACAAAATCTCTTAGCTATACATAGTTGGACCTTTGGCCTTATATCATTAGTCCAACTATATATATATATAGAGAGAGAAGGATTATTATAAGATAATGTAAAATATTTCAAAATTACTATGCTTCAAAACAAAAAGAAGAAAACTCAATTTTCTTGCATCTAAAGCAAATGAAACTGGTACAATGTATCTGCAAGCAACTTCCACCTATTGAACAACATTATAAATGATAAAGAAAATATGGCATACCTGAAGATCACTAAGATAATGCCCGCCATGATTTCCTCCATATATGTACATTTTGTCTTGAACAATTGATGCTCCATGCTGAACATGGAGGGATCCTTAAGGAGAACTTAAAGAAGAGATGTGGAAGGCTGTCCCTCTTCTTCATAACTCACCCGTGAGCTTTTTGGCCCAGTAAAATGTGAAATTGCACGTTTTGCTTCTATCTAATTGTGATTAGACTCATGTTATTTGTTGATGTGAAAGTGTAAGTTTCGAAATGTATAATTGTGCATCGGAAGCATCGGAATGTGTTCCGGAGGCTTCTAAGGTGGTTGTTGTCCACCGGAGGTAAGGAATTTCAAACTCGAACTAAATTGTTATAAAAATTAATTCCAAAGAAGGAATAAAGTTAAGTAAGTAAATGGAGGGAGACCCACTAGGTATGTCGTGGTGAACGTGATCTCCCGGATGGAGACAAGTGATGGGAATGAGATTTTCCAGATTGTGAATGAGTATGCCGAGTAGTGGTTCTCCCTCCCGGAAAGTTAAACCTTGAAACTAGGACCATGGTTGATAGGAGTGGTGTCCTCTAGCTTGCCACGTACGTCATGGTGGGAACTCAAGAAATACTCTTGCCGCCCTTGGGGGTGGGTGATGTTCATGGCACGCTCTAGGACACTACGGTGAAAGAACAAGGATTGCCGTGGTCCCCGGGGGATATGGAGCGCGTTGAGATGGCCGAGTGCTGCAGGCCTAAAATGTAGCCGTTGGTTTAGTATTGCATCGTGGAGATGCAACCGGTGGTCGAGTGTTGCAGACCTAAAATGTAGCCGTGGCTTTAGAATGTGTAGCGAACACATTCCCTTCCTCGTTCCCTCGCCTCGTTGACTAGTATGACCTACTCGCTCCAGGGTCCGCAAAGATAAATGTTAAAATGAAAATAAATAAAAAGTAACTGACATAAGTAAGTGAATCGAACAATCCCAAGTGTTCTATGTTTTTTTTCCTTATATTGTTCATATGTTTTTTCTTTTCAGCTATTGTTTACCGTTACCTGTTGTTAGTTAGTGGTGTATGATTTCATTTGCTGGGTTTTATGCTCACCCTTGCTCTATCTTTTTCAGATGAGAACGCCTTGATGCCTGACGAGGCCGAGTAGATCATAAAAGCTCAGTAGATAGCTATTTTGCGTGCAGGGCTCAAGATTTGGACTTAGACTGACTAGATGTATGACAGGGATCTTTTTGGGTTTGACTTTTGTAACTGATAAAACTTATATAGCGATATCTTGTGATAGTGGATGACATATATATGTATCAGTCCGCTGTGTATTGTGGTCTTTATCTGCTTCCGCAGGTCTTGCCTTGTGGTGAGTTCGAGGTTCCTAGTTGTCATCCTTCTTTGACGGTGTCGTCTAGATCACGTCGTCGAAGCCACCTCGGTTGTCGTGGCGTTTAGATCTGTGTGGTTTGTTATTGGACTTTATGGATTTTCTTGTGAATTTCTTTGGATTATCGTGTAAGGTTGTATTTCAGGTGTTTGTATTTTGAAAATATCCAATTTACAGACGGAACTCTACCCAATTTTCTATAGAAATTTATTATTGTCATTTTGCCTGCTTGTCTTTATCTTTCTGACGGAGGTTATTCAATGGAGAATAATATGGTCCGTCACAGTTGGTATCAGAGAAAGGATGCCTTACGATGGATCTAAAGTTACGCGGAAGCCTAGGGTAGCGTAGGTTGGGATCAAATGAGTGAGCATAGGATGACCTACTTGAGTATGCGTTCTTTTAATTGCATATGTGTTTAGCATGTCTAAGGATATTGTAGCAATGGTTTAACCTTTGACTCAATCTGCTATTATTTCCCTTTCAGTGAGGATTTCTAAAGTTGACCATGCTGCCCAGACATCGAAGTATGTCAAGGGATGATCCGCCTTGAGACCGAGAGGCAGAGTATCTTAATTTGTTGGGGCGTCTTACAAATATCATAGAGAACATGGAGTAGCAAAACCTTGCCCCTGTTCCTGTTCCGGCTCCTGTTAATCCGGGGCCATCTGTTTATGACCGCTTCGTTCAGGAATAAGTGCTAGCGTTTCTGGGGGAGCCCGACCCGATTAAGGCCGATTCATGGCTTAAGAGCTTGAAGAGGGTGTTTGCTGTGATTAGATGCCCTGAGGAGGATCGAGTATTGTACACATCTTACCAGCTGCAGGGTGAGGCGCATCACTGGTGGTTAATGAAGAAAAGAGCTTTTGGGATACCAGAGACCGAAATTACTTGGAAAATGTTTGATGATGCATTCCTCGAGAAGTATTTTCCTCATAGCTTCCGTGTTCAGAAAGAGGAGGAGTTCTTCAGGCTAAGGCAAGGCAACCGATTTGTGGCGGAATATGATGCTAAGTTTTCGGAGTTGTCTCGATTTGCTTCATTCCTGGTGGATGACGAGGAGAGAAGGGCCAGGAAGTTCTTGTCAGGCTTGCAGGATGATATCCGTAAGCAATTGGCGATCCACAAATTGACTACTTATGCTGAGGTACTAGATCGGGCTTTGATCTATGAGCAAGAGCATGCCAGAGAGGAGTTTTTCAAGAAGAGGTCGTCGAGTAAAAGTGGGGCAAGTGCTGGCTCCGGGGCTGGTTCAGGGGGATCGTTTAAGAAGCCGAAGCAGCTAGTTTCCGGCCAAAGGAGCGGCCAGACTTCATCGTCTTCTCAAGCTTCGGTGGGTTCTTGTAGGCACTGTGGAAGGGTGCATGACGGTAAACCGTGTCCTTTCTTGACGAGCGCTCCGGTTCTTTTTGTTAAAAAGAAGGATGGGGCCTTAAGGTTATGTATAGACTACCGCGAGCTGAATAAAATCACAATCAAGAACAAGTATCCTCTTCCGCGGATTGATGATCTCTTTGATCAGTTGCAGGCATCCTCGGTGTATTCCAAGATTGATCTTTAGTCGGGGTATCATCAGTTTCTTATTAAAGAAGGAGATGTTGCAAAGACGGCCTTCCGAACAAGATATGGTCACTATGAGTTCTTGGTAATGCCGTTCGGATTGACTAATGCTCCAGCTGTGTTTATGGACCTGATGAACCGGGTCTTTCAGCCGTTCTTGGATAAGTTTGTCGTGGTTTTCATTGATGACATTCTAATTTATTCTAAAGATTACTCCGAGCATGAGGAGCACTTGAGGCTTGTGCTGCAGACCCTTCGGGAGCATCGGTTGTTTGCAACATATGACTCGGGCTACTTTGGATCTCTTATCCGATGTCTCTCGAACAACATCTGGGCCCAGTAACCGCCTGTCCCCGGTCTCTTCTCAATGAATGAGAGATCGGCACTTCCTATCATAAAGTGTCTCGAAGGGAGCTATACCGATACTCGCCTGGAAGCTATTGTTGTAGGCGAATTCGGCGAGTGCCAAGTGATCATCCCAATTCCCTTGGAACTCCAACACCGAAGCTCGAAGCATGTCCTCTAATATCTGAATCATCCGCTCAGACTGGCCATCGGTCTGAGGATGGTACGCTGTGCTAAACTTCAGGCTCGTCCCCAATTCGCAATGCAAACTCTCCCAGAATTTAGAGACGAACCGCGGGTCACGATCAGACACAATAGATGCTGGCACACCGTGCAACCTCACGATCTCGCTAATGTATAGTCGTGCCAAATGATCACGGGAGTATGTAGTCCGAATGGCTATAAAATGAGCAGATTTCGTCAATCGGTCCACAATGACCCAAATTGCATCATGATTTCTCGAAGTCTTAGGCAATCCAGATACAAAGTCCATTGAGATATCTTCCCCACTTCCAGTAGGGAATGGGCAAAGGCTGCAACAACTCGGAAGGCTTCCTCCTCTCGGCCTTCAACTGCTGACAGATAATATAACAGTTAACAAAGGCCACAATCTCTCTCCGCATGTTCCTCCACCAGAACATTTTCCTCAAGTCTTGGTACATCTTATTTATGCTGGGATGAATTATATACCGGGTTCTATACGCTTCCTTCATAATCTCCTCCTTCAAGTCCTCGACATCCGGCACTCACAAGCGCTCCCAAAACCTCAATATCCCATCGAAACGCACATCGAAATCGGCTCGAGAGTCTCTATCAAGATCTTCCACAATATTCATCACAAATGGGTCACACACCTGCCCTTCCTTGATCATTTGAAGGATCTCGGGCTGCACCTGAAGAAAGGATAACATCATTCGGTTACCCTTGACATAACGCTGGATATGACATGACTTTAAGCAGTCAAGCAACTCCATCTCAGCGATTTATAGGGGCCACGCCACCCAACACGCTTTCCCGGTCGGTATTGTATCTCACAATCATAGTCCGCGAACCACGTTTGCTTTCCCTGACTCTTTTGCGAAAATAAATACTTGAAGCTTTTGTGGTCGAGATCTTTCTCAATAAAGATAATGCCTCCGATCTTGAAAAACCACAGCTGAATCAAACGGGTAGTTCTTCTCATGAGTCTTCAACTGCCCATGTTCAACTCTTTAGAATAAATTAGAATGTCATCAATGAAAACCGCCTGTACCATCGGGAAGAGTCAAACTTATCCAAGAACTTTTAGCTCTTGGAAACTTCGATCACACTCCTCGGTCTAAAGTCTACCTCCTTTGTCCATAAACACAAATTTTCTATGAAACGCATTACCCATCCCGAAAAGCTTTGGACTTCCGTCACGATCGTCGGTCGATTCAATTAGAACTCATAGTGACCATATCTTGTTCCTCCCGAAATTAAGGCCTAAAAACACCACTTGCAACATCTCCTTTCTTTAATTTTGCGATGCTCCCGAAGGTCTGATGATACCTCTCAACTAAATCTTTAGAATAAATTAGAATACACCGATGATCCCCGACAAACTTATCGATCAAAGAGATCATCAATCCATAAACACACTGGAGCATTAAGAGGGCATTACTTGTTGACCATATCTTGTGATTTTATCCCCTTCTTTAATAAGAAACGATGGTACCCCACGACTAAAGATCAATCTTGAATAACCCTTAGGCCCCATCCTTCTTTTTAACAAAAGAACTTGTTCTTGATCGTGATTTTATTCGCCTGTCGAAAGGGCCCGTCCTTCTTTTTAACAAAAAGAACCGGAGCGCTCGTCAAGAAAGGACACGGTTTACCGTCATGCACCCTTCCACAGCGTCTACAAGAACCCACCGAAGCTTGAGAAGACGATGAAGTCTGGCCGCTCCTTTGGCCGGAAACTAGCTGCTTCGGCTTCTTAAATGATCCCCCCGAACCAGCCCCGGAGCCAGCACTTGCCCCACTTTTACTCGACGACCTCTTCTTGAAAAACTCCTTTTTGGCATGCTCTTGCTCATAGATCAAAGCCCGATCTAGTACCTCAGCATAAGTAGTCAATTTGTGGGTCGCCAATTGCTTACGGATATCATCCCGCAAGCCTGACAAGAACTTCCTAGCCCTTCTCTCCTCGTCATCCACCAGGAATGAAGCAAATCGAGACAACTCCGAAAACTTAGCATTATATTCCGCCACAGATCGGTTGCCTTGCCTTAGCTTGAAGAACTCCTCCTCTTTCTGAACACGGAAGCTATGAGGAAAATACTTCTCGAGGAATGCATCCTCAAATATTTTCTAAGTAATTTCGGTCTCTGGTACCCCAAAAGCTCTTTTCTTCATTAACCACCAGTGATGCTCCTCACTCTGCAGCCGGTAAGACGTGTACAATACTCGATCCTCCTCGGGGTATCTAATCACAGCAAACACCCTCTTCAAGCTCTCAAGCCATGAATCGGCCTTAATCGGGTCAAGCTCCCCCATAAACGCTGGCACTCGTTCCTGAACGAAGCGGTCATAAACAGATGGCCCCGGATTAACAGGAGCCGGAACAGGAACAGGGGCAAGGTTTCGTTGCTCCATGTTCTCTATGATATTTGTAAGACGCCCCAACAAATTAAGATACTCTGCCTCTCGGTCTCGAGGCGGATCATCCCTTGACATACTTCGACATCTGGGCGGCATGGTCAACTTTAGAAATCCTCACTGAAAGGAAAATAATAGCAGATCGAGTCAAAGGTTAAACCCTTACTACAATATCCTTAGACATGCTAAACACATACGCAATTAAGAGAATGTATACTCAAGTAGGTCATCCTATGCTCACTCATTCGATCCCAACCTACGCTACCCTAGGCTTCCGCGTAACTTTAGGTCCATCCTAAGGCATCCTTTCTCTGATACCAACTGTGACGGACCATATTATTCTCCATCGAATAACCTCCGTCAGAAAGATAAAGACAAGCAGGCAAAATGACAATAATAAATTTCTACAGAAAATTGGGCAGAGTTTCGCCTCTAAATTGGATATTTCTAAAATACAAACACCTGAAATACAACCTTACACAATAATCGAAAGAAATTCACAAGAAAATCCATAAAGTCCAATGACAAACTACACAAGATCTAAACGCCACGACAACCGAGGCGGCTTCGGCGACGTGATCTAGACGACACCGTCGAAAGAAGGATGCCAACTAGGAACCTCGAACTCACCACAAGGCAAGACTGCGGAAGCATATAAAGACCCAATGATATACGGGACGATACATATATATGTCATCCATCATCCACTATCACAAGATATTGCCATACAAGTTTTATCGATTCTAAAAAGTCAAACCCAAAAAATCCTGTCATACATCTAATCGCCTAAGTCCAAATCTTGAGCCACCGCAAAACAAATATCTACTAAGCTTCTATGATCTACTCGACCTCGTCGGGCATCAAGGCGTTCTCATCTGAAAAAGATAGAGCAAGGGTGAGCATAAAGCCCAGCAAATGAAATCATACACCACTAACTAACAACAGGTAACAATAAACAATAGTTGGAAAGAAAAAAATATAGGAACAATACAAGGGAACGTGAGAGGGAGAAGAACACTTGGGATTGTTCGATTCACTTACTTATGTCAGTTACTTTTTATTCATTTTTATTTTAATATTTATCTTTGCGGACCCTGGAGCCAATAGGTCGTACTAGCCAATGAGACGAGGGAACGAGGAAGGGAATGTGTTCGCTACGCATTTTAAAGTCACGGCTATATTTTAGGTTTGCAACACTCGACCACCGATTGCATCTCCATTATGCAATACTAAACCAATGGCTACATTTTAGGCTTGCGAAAGATCTTCACCACCGGCAGTTCTCTCTCTACAACATTTAACCAAACGGCTACATTTTAGGCCTGCAGCACTCGACCATCTCAACGCGCCCCATATCTCCCGGGGACTAGGGCAATCCTCGTTCTTTCACCGTAGTATCCTAGAGCGTGCCATGAACATCACCCACCCCCAAGAGCGGCCGGAGTATTCCTTGGGTTCCCACCATAATGTACGTGGCAAGCTAGAGGATACCACCCCTATCAACCATGGTCATAATTTCAAGGTTCAACTTTTCGGGAGGGAGGACCCACTACTCGGCATACTCATTCACAATCTGGAAAATCCCATTCCCATCACCTGTCTCCATCCAGGAGATCACGTTCACCACGACATACCTAGTGGGTCTCCCTCCATTTACTTACTTAACTTTATTCCTTATTTGGAATTAATTTTTATAACAATTTAGTTTGAGTTCGCAAGGAGTTTAAAATTCCTTACCTCCGGTGGACAACAACCACCTTAGAAGCTTCCGGAACACATTCCCATGCTTTCGATGCACAATTATACATTTCGAAACTTACACTTTCACATCAACACATAACATGAGTTTCATCACAATTAGATAAAAGCAAAACGTACAATTTCCCATTTTAATCACGGATGAACAGTAATAGTGCGTTTTTAGAGGACTCGGAGGCCGCGAACGGGTCATAACGTGCGGGATCACTCGCGCGGCCAACATATATACACGATAGGGACGTGGGGATTCACATTTTGAAGTCAATTTAACGATTCACGTGCGGAAAATGGGAAAACCCCAAAATTTTGTGGGTTAGGGTTTTACGAAGCTCCACCGGACGAATCGGTGAGCAAATCAACCAACAAACCATACCATCCTTGGTCTCAAGACACGGGTATTACATTTTCTAGATTACGGGTGGGTATTGAGACGAAAATACCCGATAATCAACAAAAACCAACGAAAGATGAAAGTTAGTGGGTATGAGAACACTTGCCTCGACGCGTGCTTTCACTTTAATAACTGGCTCTCAAACGGATTTGGACTCCCGGGCCTCGTTCTCCCCTTTTCTCTCTCTAGGATCGCCCTTCTCTCTCTCTCTCTAAAAACCCTAGGGCCGTGAGAAAAATGAAGAGGAGAAGGCAGGGCGCAACTTTATATCGCGTCACAGCTCGAGCGAGCATCAGGCGGGCACATTTTGGAATTCCCGCTCGAGCGGCCAGCGGGCGCAAGCTGCTGGCCCCGCACCTCAGCAGAAGAAATTCCGAATTATTTTCTAATTTTTCACCAGATACACATCCCCGCATCGTTCAATAGGTCTATTATTAATTACTAATACGATGATTACCCCTTAACTACCATACCCTTAAACCCGAAACCTCACACAGTAATAGAATCATCTGATAGTACAACATCCAAGAGAGACAAGCCAATACCTTGTATCTAGGTTTTCCGTGTGGACCAGATACTGGAGGTGCCACCAACCTGACATATCTGAGACAACACCTCTATCCTCTGCTTCCAACATGACTTCATTCTCAGTAGAAATCGACTTTGCTTCAGGAAAAGCACTCTCACTAGCAATTACTGCCTCAAGTCTTGGATTATGCTAAAACAAAGAAAGAAATGCGATAGAATAAGGCACAAGAAGAGAAGCAGAATGAATGAAACACAAGAAGAGAAGCAGAATGAATGAGGCACAAGAAGAAAAGCAGAATGAAAGTCCTGATGATCCGAAGATAAAGACAAAGTATAGACTGAACAATTAGGGGTTTCCAGTAATAACAATTGCAGCATTTTTGCTAGCTCCTCATTGCTAGCATGTATATAGTTTTATGTGTCACCAAACCATGCAAACATCAAGAAACACTATAGTAACCCAAGATGCTGGAAAAGGAGTGACCGCCACTGCTCTATGCCACACTAACAGCTATACCACACTAACTTTATCTATTGCTCTTATAGGTTTTGCAGAATCAAAACTCCCTTTAGATAGAGAAGACAAGAAAAATAAGATTTTCTGTCACTCATCCCTTCTACACAAGTCAAGTCAAGCTTTTCAGCAGTCAAGCCAAATGTGAATTAGATAGCACTGTCTTCTTCCTTCACACAAGGCCATTCCTTTGATACAATTCAACATGACCAATGCAATTGATGAAAAAAGAGAAAAAGCTATCAAACCACACTAATTAGCCTGCTTATCCGGTTTTATAGATTATACTGCCAAGGCACCAAGTTCAGAATTTAAAGGCAAAAATCACATTCCTACTGTCGAGCTAAAGGCTAAAGATGGCATTGGGAAATGGGCATGAAATTATTGCAGAGAATTTGAAGTAAAAACACATTTGCCTGCCAATAAACCAAAATGTATCAGTGTCTTTACCATATGAAGCACCATCAAACTGTTGCGAAGAATTAACAACCTGCAGTTAGAAGCCCTAAATAAGACTTGCCAGCCTAAAAAAGGCAAAGAATCCTTTTTTCCATAAAAGAAGACAAACTTTGACTGTTCTACATTCATGGGCAGTTTGCACATTTGAATGTGAGCAATATAGATATAAATATTGACTGATACAATATTTTTTGATATTAATATTGGCCAATATGTATATCGATATTGAAACCTTTGATATCGATATTTTTCAATACTGTAATAATATCACGATATTTTTCTGTATCAGCCGATTTGTCAGTTGACAAATTTAAAAAAAAAAATTCATCCAATATATCTAACATCAATACGTATTATTCAATATGTCTAATACTGATACAACCACGAAAGATATTGATACCAATATTTTTATCCATACTAAGACTTATGAGTAATTAGGACCAAAATCTCAATCATCTCACAAACTCCCTCCAGATTTTTGATCCAAATAACCTAGATACATCAATCTCAGCTCCAGCACCTCAACCACTTCCATAACGCAGCCACAGCGCAACACAACCATCCTGAGATCAAAGTATTCAAGAAACACACAACCATCCTGAGATCAAAGCATTCAAGAAACACCCCACTTCCACTTCGGCAGGGTCTACCACAATAAATTATCTTCCCAACAAATATCTCGAACAATCAAAAGCTTTCAATCACTTTCCCACACATTTGCAAGTCCAACCACACTCCTCAAGAAACACCCAAAAATCTTTGTTCCCTTACCTACCTCTATCTAAATAAGCAACCAATCACTATTGACAAGCTTCAGGTTAAAGGCTTTCCCTCCATCCAAAGCTAAATAAGGACAACTATCAACTTAAAAGCAAACAAAGTCCATTGCCAGAACAAATACAAGAGGCAAGAAAAAAACAAAGGAAAAGTGGCATTAGAGAGAGCGAGATAGAGAGAGAGAGAGGGAGGAGGACGAGGAGGAGGGAAGAAAGCATTCCCATTCACTCTCTTGGATATAGAGAGCAAAGCACAAAAAATAAACATCCCTACAAGATAAATACAACAGAATTCCTTATGTGTAGAATAAAAATTACAATCTGATTAGGTCTTACGATCATAGATGCACTAAGAGATGATATCAGCCAATTATTATATTTTTAAACATTCAGAGCTACTGAGTTTAGTTGCAAGTCAAGGTCAAAAATCCAACTAACGTATTATGTTGACCATCAGCTGTCTGACGCACAACCCCCCCCCCCTTTTATCTTAGTTTGGGACTGGCAACAATAGGGACAAAATCCCAGCTTTAAAGAGGCTCATTGTAGAAGAAGTAAAGGAAGACAAAAACTTTGAAGGAAACCATTAACAATGATCTTGCAAATTTGGACTTCGTAGAGGATGCCGCCTACAACAAAGTTGAATGGAATTAGAAAATCTATTTAGCCAACTCTACTCAATGGGGAGAGGCTTAATTTGATTTGGTTAGATCTACAGAGTTTGATTGCTTCCACAGTGTAAAAAGTTTACTGTTTACTAAAGATATTACAGTCTCAAAACATTAAATGATACTGGCTGGAGGAATTTTCTACATAGTTGTCTATAAGTGTTTTACCCTATGGATTCTGAAGTGGAAATCCAACCCAAAATGAACCTATTTATAAGTCAACTGCGTAATACCATAGACCAGAAACTAAAGCAATTGACAAAAATATATAAAGCAATCCTGGCCTCTCCAGGACTTTCAATCACTTCAAAGAACAATTATCACCGATGGCATAAAACTAAGAACCAGCAAACAAAGAGACTGCAAGCAGATATAAGTCATATTTTTAAGAAAAGTAAACAAAAAAAAAAAAAAAAAAAAACCATTGAGGTTAAGTAAACTCACCTTCATACCAGCATCCACAACTGGATTTGCAACTAAGCCAGATGCTTTGGTATACCATCCTGGATCCTCTTCCTAATAAGGAATGTGACGATATTGTAGAGTGATGAAATTTCTCAATTACACAGAGAAATAAAAACTGATAGTGTTGGTACAAACCTCTAAAATCCTCACAAAGTGGCACATTGCTTCTTTGGAGGCCATGTTTCCAATCCCAGGCCAGCTGGAAATGCACAAGAAATGGAGAAGGTAAAAAAGATAATGCAGAAAGTGAACCATGGCTCAAATACAAATCATCATGGGAATTAAAGAAATGCTGGCAACAAATAGCTAGCCCATGGCTTAGATCTCATAGCAACATTCCAAGGGATTTATCTAGTCATATCAAAGGAGATAGTAGATTGCAATGCCAGATGCCTGTGTAAACAATTAACTGGGAAACGTATATTTAATGAGAAATGAAGGACCCAGTGCGTGACAAGCTTAGTGTATGTCACAACATGTAGACTCAATCTCAGATATACAAGAAAAATTAAGCTATTGTTCAATTATTCATGTTTCCTGTTTTGATGTTTAAACAAAAAAATTAAGCAGCAAAGTTTTCAAGTAATGGTTGTCCACATTTTTGTTCTCTTTTGTTTCAATAAACAAATGGGAAAATATGAAAAATATTTTATGCTTAGATATACAGTGAAATAAAAAAGTTTGGGATGGGTCATTAGCATAAATGAAAATATTAGTATTTATATCGGCATCTATTTGCGGCTCTATCGGTATCAGACATAGTGAACAATATGTACTAGTATCAAATATATTAGATAATACATATTAGTATAGAATAATTAAATAAAAAATATCTAAAAATTATAACCCAACGAAGCCATATTGGCTAATATTTTGAATATTGGCCGATAAAACGCGATATATCACCTAGACGGCTACATATTACGATATTGTAGTAGAATCTGAAAATAACGGTATTGGGGGGCAATACCGATACATATAAGTGTTGGGAAAGAGGGGTGGAATTCTTTCCCTGTTCAATGAAGCAACAACAGAAGAGGAATAGAAAATAAACAATGAACACAAGATTTTTACGTGGAAAACCCTTCTCAATCAAGGGAAAAACCACGGGACAATCCGTCCACTGAAACGTATTTCACTATCTGAGATTTTTGGAGACAACAGTAGAGAACAGAGAGAAATCGAAGAGCACTCCTTCACCATTTTTCCTCTCCTTCACTCATACATCAATAATAATCCCACAATCACAGAAACTAGGTTTTTTCTGTCTAATACCCACACCACGCACACACACACAGGAAAGAATTAATTCTTTCCTACAATATGAATATTCCTGCCAGAGTAACCGTCTTCAGCGTAACTGCCTGAGATCATATATCTCCAAGAAATCTGTGAGTTGGCATCAAATGCAATTTCCAAAACGTGCGGCCGGTGTAGGCCGTCTCATGTTCTTTACGACCCGGCCAACACTTCACGCTGACCGCCTTAGTAGTCATCCTCCGGGATTCTCCAAAGAACCTCTGTTAACTTTAAATCGCCATGTAGACCGCCAATCCGGCCAACTCCCGTTGACCGTCCTCAAGGCTTGCTCACTACCCCCATTGACATTCCGTTGACTGTCGAGCCTTGCCCCGCTGGGACTGGTCAGTTCTCGCCTTACTAGAACTTATTCACGGGAGTGATCCCCAACAAACTTCCCCTCACGACCGTGAGGAAGTTGGATCCATTAGCCCTACTTTCTTGTGAAAGATACTTCATTCTTCCCTCTTGGTAGAATCTTAGTCATCATGTCTCCCCATTGTCTTCGCATCGATCTTCTCCGGTGATAACAGAGACCACCTCTAAAGACGTCCCTTATCCAATGATACCGTACATCAATGTGCTTGGATCTCGAGTGAAATGAAGAGTTCTTACAGAGATGTATTGCACTCGACTATCATAGAATACAGTGTACTTCTCCCCGTGAAGACCCACTTGAACAAATTTCTTCATCCACAACATCTCCTTGCACGCCTCCTGTAATTGCAATATATTCGGATTCGAGTTGTGGATAGAGCTACACACTTTGTAGAGCTTGGATTGCCAAGAAACCGCTTCCGCAAATGTTACCAAATAACCCGATGTAGATTTGCGTGAGTCAATGTCTCCGGCCATGTCCGCATCTCGAATATCCCACCAATCATGGTTTGTCATTTCCAAGACATAAGCACATCTTGGTGGTTCTCGAATGTATCGCATACAATCCATTTAATCAAGGACCAATGCTCCTTGCCCTATTTGATAGAAAACGACTAACAGTCCCAACGGCATGAGCTATGTCTGGTCTGGTGCATACCAGGGCATACATTAGACTTCCCACAGCAGAAGCGTAGGGAACGTCTTCCATGTATCTTTTCTCGTCATCTGAGGACGGACATTGACGAGTGCTCAATTTGTAATGATTCGCCAAGGGTGTGTTCACAGGCTTCGACTTGTCCATGTTGAATCGCTGAAGCACTTTCTCAAGATAGTTTTCTTGAGATAACCACAATCTTTTTGCCTTGCGATCGCGCACACCCTAACTCCCGAATTTGTTTCGCCGATCCAAGATCCTTTATGGCAAATGACCGTCCAAGCCGCTCCTTGACTTCTTTATCCTGGCCAATATTTCGTCCAACTATTAACATGTCATCCACATATAAGAGAAGGATGACAAAATCATCATCAAGAAAGCTCGCACAAATACACAAGGTCACCCGAGTAGTCCGCCGGTATCCTTGGCCGGACATAACGCACTCGAACTTCTTGTACCACCGCTGAGGAGCTTGCTTTAAAAGCCATATAGACTTTTCTTGGCGGACAGCATAAGCCGTTCCTTTCCTTTAGCCTCAAAACCTTTGGGCTGTTCCATGTAAATCTCCTTCTCAAGTTCTCCATGGAGGAATGCAGTTCGGACATCCATCTGCTCCACCTCAAGGTCTTGGGTGGCCGCTGCACTCCAATACGACCCGTATGGAAGACATCTTTACTACCGGAGCAAATATCTCATCAAAATCAATACCTTTACGTTGTCAGAAACCTTTCACCACCAATCTTGCCTTGTACCTTGGTTCCTTGGTGTTCTCGTCCGTTTTTACTCGGAAGACCCATTTATTCTTAAGTGCCTTCTTCCCCTTGGGAAGTGTAACGAGATCAAAAGTATGGTTCTCGTGAAGAGAACTCATCTCATCCTTCATAGCTTCCACCACTTCTCCTTACCTCGCATTGTTTATAGCCTCTTCAAAATCTTCGGGTTCACCTAAGATCACCAATAGCACATACTCACTAGAAGATGCACGAATGGACGGCCGTCCTGCTTCGGAGGATCGCCTAAGAACAACTTCTTTCTCGGCCTGGAGGCATGACTTCGGGCCTGTCATCGCTGCCAGCACCATGTCCTTCGAGTATTTTCAATCGCTCATAGCCTTCGGGCCTGTCAATCAGCTCACACTGCCTCGAGAGGGGCTTTACAAGATGGACATCTTCAATACTCACTTGGTCCGTCTGTATATCATTACAAATATTGCCTTCCCGCCAATGTCTCTCGATCGCCTCATTCTCGAAATGTGACATCTCGACCTGACCAGCTTTCCTAGTAACAGTGGTCATAGAATCAGAACTACTTCGCCCTCTCCATAGCCCGTAAAGACGACGACTGCCTGCCCGCTCCAGCCCTTTCATCTCTGGAACATGTACGAACGCTTTACATCCGAACACTCGGTCAATAGTATCTAGGTTTTCGTGTGGACCAGATACTGGAGGTGCCACCAACCTGACCTATCTGAGACAACACCTCTATCCTCTGCTTCCAACATGACTTCATTCTCAGTAGAATTCGACTTTGCTTCAGGAAAAGCACTCTCACTAGCAATTACTGCCTCAAGTCTTGGATTATGCTAAAACAAAGAAAGAAATGCGATAGAATAAGGCACAAGAAGAGAAGCAGAATGAATGAAACACAAGAAGAGAAGCAGAATGAATGAGGCACAAGAAGAGAAGCACAATGAAAGTCCTGATGATCCAAAGATAAAGACAAAGTATAGACTGAACAATTAGGGGTTTCCAGTAATAACAATTGCAGCATTTTTGCTAGCTCCTCATTGCTAGCATGTATATAGTTTTATGTGTCACCAAACCATGCAAACATCAAGAAACACTATAGTAACCCAAGATGCTGGAAAAGGAGTGACCGCCACTGTTCTATGCCACACTAACAGCTATACCACACTAACTTCATCTATTGCTCTTATAGGTTTTGCAGAATCAAAACTCCCTTTAGATGGAGAAGACTAAGAAAAATAAGATTTTCTGTCACTCATCCCTTCTACACAAGTCAAGTCAAGCTTTTCAGCAGTCAAGCCAAATGCGAATTAGATAGCACTGTCTTCTTCCTTCACACAAGGCCATTCCTTTGACACAATTCAACATGACCAATGCAATTGATGAAAAAAGAGAAAAAGCTATCAAACCACACTAATTAGCCTGCTTATCCGGTTTTATAGATTATACTGCCAAGGCGCCAAGTTCAAAATTTAAAGGCAAAAATCACATTCCTACTGTCAAGCTAAAGGCTAAAGATGGCATTGGGAAACGGGCATGAAATTATTGCAGAGAATTTGAAGTAAAAACACATTTGCCTGCCAATAAACCAAAATGTATCAGTGTCTTTACCATATTAAGCACCATCAAACTGTTGCGAAGAATTAACAACCTGCAGTTAGAAGCCCTAAATAAGACTTGCCAGCCTAAAAAAGGCAAAGAATCCTTTTTTCCATAAAAGAAGACAAACTTTGACTGTTCTACGTTCATGGGCAGTTTGCACATTTGAATGTGTGCAATATAGATACAAATATTGACTGACACAATATTTTTTGATATTAATATTGGCCAATATGTATATCAATATTGAAACCTTTGATATCGATATTTTTCAATACTGTAACAATATCACGATATTTTTCTGTATCAGCCGATTTGTCAGTTGACGAATTTAAAAAAAAAATTTCATCAAATATATCTAACATCAATACGTATTATTCAATATGCCTAATACTGATACAACCACGAAAGATATTGATACCAATATTTTTATCCATACTAAGACTTATGAGTAATTAGGACCAAAATCTCAATCATCTCACAAACTACCCCCAGATTTTTGTTCCAAATAACCTAGATACATCAATCTCAGCTCCAGCACCTCAACCACTTCCATAATGCAGCCACAGCGCAACACAACCATCCTGAGATCAAAGTATTCAAGAAACACACAACCATCCTGAGATCAAAGTATTCAAGAAACACCCCACTTCCACTTCGGCAGGGTCTACCACAATAAATTATCTTCCCA
Source organism: Nepenthes gracilis (assembly GCA_033239525.1). Classification (NCBI taxonomy): domain Eukaryota; kingdom Viridiplantae; phylum Streptophyta; class Magnoliopsida; order Caryophyllales; family Nepenthaceae; genus Nepenthes; species Nepenthes gracilis. Next base: position 19,694,205 of record BSYO01000007.1, read on the forward strand.
ACAAATATCTCGAACAATCAAAAGCTTTCAATCACTTCCCCACACATTTGCAAGTCCAATCACACTCCTCAAGAAACACCCAAAAATCTTTGTTCCCTTACCTACCTCTATCTAAATAAGCAACCAATCACTATTGACAAGCTTCAGGTTAAAGGCTTTCCCTCCATCCAAAGCTAAATAAGGACAACTATCAACTTAAAAGCAAACAAAGTCCATTGCCAGAACAAATACAAAAGGCAAGAAAAAAACGAAGGAAAAGTGGCATTAGAGAGAGCGAGATAGAGAGAGAGAGAGAGAGGAGGACGAGGAGGAGGGAAGAAAGCATTCCCATTCACTCTCTTGGATATAGAGAGCAAAGCACAAAAAATAAACATCCCTACAAGATAAATACAACAGAATTCCTTATATGTGTAGAATAAAAATTACAATCTGATTAGGTCTTACGATCATAGATGCACTAAGAGATGATATCAGCCAATTATTATATTTTTAAACATTCAGAGCTACTGAGTTTAGTTGCAAGTCAAGGTCAAAAATCCAACTAACGTATTATGTTGACCATCAGCTGTCTGACGCACAACCCTCCCCTTTTATCTTAGTTTGGGACTGGCAACAATAGGGACAAAATCCCAGCTTTAAAGAGGCTCATTGTAGAAGTAAAGGAAGACAAAAACTTTAAAGGAAACCATTAACAATGATCTTGCAAATTTGGACTTCGTAGAGGATGCCGCCTACAACAAAGTTGAATGGAATTAGAAAATCTATTTAGCCAACTCTACTCAATGGGGAGAGGCATAATTTGATTTGGTTAGATCTACAGAGTTTGATTGCTTCCACAGTGTAAAAAGTTTACTGTTTACTAAAGACATTACAGTCTCAAAACATTAAATGATACTGGCAGGAGGAATTTTCTACATAGTTGTCTATAAGTGTTTTACCCTATGGATTCTGAAGTGGAAATCCAACCCAAAATGAACCTATTTATAAGTCAACTGCATAATACCATAGACCAGAAACTAAAGCAATTGACAAAAATATACAAAGCAATCCTGGCCTCTCCAGGACTTTCAATCACTTCAAAGAACAATTATCACCGATGGCATAAAACTAAGAACCAGCAAACAAAGAGACTGCAAGCAGATATAAGTCATATTTTTAAGAAAAGTAAACAAAAAAAAAAAAAAAAACCATTGAGGTTAAGTAAACTCACCTTCATACCAGCATCCACAACTGGATTTGCAACTAAGCCAGATGCTTTGGTATACCATCCTGGATCCTCTTCCTAATAAGGAATGTGACGATATTGTAGAGTGATGAAATTTCTCAATTACACAGAGAAATAAAAACTGATAGTGTTGGTACAAACCTCTAAAATCCTCACAAAGTGGCACATTGCTTCTTTGGAGGCCATGTTTCCAATCCCATGCCAGCTGGAAATGCACAAGAAATGGAGAAGGTAAAAAAGATAATGCAGAAAGTGAACCATGGATCAAATACAAATCATCATGGGAATTAAAGAAATGCTGGCAACAAATAGCTAGCCCATGGCTTAGATCTCATAGCAACATTCCAAGGGATTTATCTAGTCATATCAAAGGAGATAGTAGATTGCAATGCCAGATGCCTGTGTAAACAATTAACTGGGAAACGTATATTTAATGAGAAATGAAGGACCCAGTGCGTGACAAGCTTAGTGTATGTCACAACATGTAGACTCAATCTCAGATATACAAGAAAAATTAAGCTATTGTTCAATTATTCATGTTTCCTGATTTGATGTTTAAACAAAAAAATTAAGCAGCAAAGTTTTCAAGTAGTGGTTGTCCACATTTTTGTTCTCTTTTGTTTCAATAAACAAATGGGAAAATATGAAAAATATTTTATGCTTAGATATACAGTGAAATAAAAAAGTTTGGGATGGGTCATTAGCATAAATGAAAATATTAGTATTTATATCGGCATCTATTTGCGGCTCTATCGGTATCAGACATAGTGAACAATATGTACTGGTATCAAATATATTAGATAATACATATTAGTATAGAATAATTGAATAAAAAATATCTAAAAATTATAACCCAACGAAGCCATATTGGCTAATATTTTGAATATTGGCCGATAAAACGCGATATATCACCTAGACGGCTACATATTACGATATTGTAGTAGAATCTGAAAATAACGGTTTTGGGGGGCAATACCGATACATATAAGTCGATATTTACATCAGTGGCCATTAGTAAGGAAATAGAAGTCTTCCTCACTTTTTCTTTTCTCCTAAGAGGCTTGTGGATTTTCTATTTTGTTGTCACAGTAAGCTGCTTGTTGCTAATAGACTCCACTGTCTTATAATGAAAGTTTTGACTGCTGCCAGGGGTCTTTCATACAATTCCAGAAATTTCTCTTGGTGCTTCCACAAGAATGAAATTTATGTTCCCACATCAAAATCAGTATGAAGTTCAATCAGAGTGACAATAAAAGGCAAGAAAACAGTAAAGCTTCCAGCTGATTGATGTTTGAGTGATTTCTCATCTCTTTTAGTATGGGTCATTGTAAAAACCCCAATATTTCAATTCGAGTTTATTAGCCATTTGATTCGGAGGGGGTCATTAATGAGCTTAATTAATAAGCTATTGATTGTAAGCAAGGTTAGATTGATTTTTGTGCTGTCACAGGACATATTGGATTCACCAGAGTATCGGAATGATATTTTAGTAAATTTTTTATCGATATATAGAAATTATTTTCGGTACCCTAAATTAATAATTAATATTTACAGTATGTGTTTATGTGCATAATTAATAAAATAATAATAATTAAAATAGGATGCATTTTTATGGACTTAGAAATGAGATTTGTACACCGATGAGTACGGTAAGGATCGAATAGAATTTTATGGGTCAGTTGGATACTTAATTTATTCCTGAATTTTTCCTTATCTACTCGATGTTCCTTCCTGGCGTTATCTTAATTTGTGTGCATGACTTTCTCGGTTATCTATAGTTAAGGTGGAGGAAATTATATGAAAATATTATAATATCAAGGAATATAGAACTTGTGGTACCATAATGTACTCTATAATTATCCGATAGTGAATTTCATATCTTGGAAAAATTAAGGTCTTTTAGAATAATACTTATAATCTTGTGAACAATATACATTGAAATATTAGTGGATATTATACTGAGAGGTGTTGGATTTTGACATGTGATTGAAATTGAATGTTTTGTACCCCATTTGAATGTGGATTCCGATTAGAATACGGGAATACATACGTGGTATATTCTAGGATTACCCTAAAAATCTAATGAGAATATTTATCATCCGAATTAAGTTTGACACTTGTACACTATAGGTGGCAATATATCATAATATTATATAATTGGTCGCTTGTTAAACTTGCAAGCATTAGTGCCTAGTAGATTTTACCCTATCTTTGATGTCGGGCACGTAGTCGTTGATTCACAGTAACATTATAAAATCTAAGAAGATTTTTGATATCTCATATGATTATGACCTTTGATGGGATAGGTTTGATAGAATCTATATCTTTGTTTATATTCGAATTCGGTGAAATCCCAATTGCAGTCTCGATGTTCAATTTCCTTGTAGATTTTGGATCATGATTACGAGATGGTATTAAATCTCAAATAATTGTTGATTTATTACATATTTTTATTAATATTATATATATTTAATATTATTATTCGAGATATTTTATTGATTCTAATATTATTAATTATATTCACTTGTTGGACAATTGGCTTACCCTTATATTTTTTTAGCTCCATAGTAGAGGAGATCGATAGTAAGTTAGAGGGGATTATATATTTACAATAAAAATCTCAAGTAGAGATGATTTTAGAATCTAGAAACTTTCATGATGAGAGATGGAGAGACTTCCATACTGTTATATTAGTTTTGGATATTTTATCAAGATTGCTTTCCAGTGAGTATATGTTTTTATGGTTGTTTATATTTTTTTCTTCGAAGAGTTTGACATTTATTATAGATATTTTATTTATAATGGATTTATAATGAACATTTATGGTTTGAGTTTCAATGTGGTTAGTTCTGGCCGGGCCATTTGATTTAGGTTCTGATCTCTATAGTCATAGTGCTAGTAATGTATTGTATTAGATTTTTTAAATCTACTTCCATGGTTGAATGATGCACAAGATCTTTGATCAAACATGTTTTGTGAAGATCACTGGATCCAAACCATACTATCAATATTCAAATCTCAATCTTCATCCAACCAATTCTCTCTCTGGAGCTTCTGCACATGCACTGTTCAAATATAACATTTTCACAATTCCAGTTGAGTAGTATAACATGGGTATATGTCGACATAGGAAATTTAATGAATACCCCTTCGGCTTTTTGGATAAGCTCATAAGAGAAACTTAGTGAAACGTTGTTCAAGCTCAGTTCAACCTTTTGGGTAAATTCGTTAGAAAAACTTAGCAAAAAGCCATTCAAAGATCTATCAACTTCTTGAGGAGCAAAATAACATTCATGAAAAAAACCCAATTCACACAAACTTATGTCCTGAGAGGAACAACCAAGACAACAAAAACAATAATAAGACCTTAAGTCACATTACACATGATTGGCTATATGAATCCTCTTCAGCAAATCCACTCAAAACAGCTCCCTATGAAAATACAAATAATTTAAAGTCATCATTAATTCTAACCTCAACCAAAACAGCAGATCATACAATCCCATGTTCTAGGGGTGTAAGCCGTCTCAAACATCCTACCATCATCTTTTTCTCCATAAGTACTAATCTTAGAAGTGATACGTACGTATCTGCTGCACATTTACCTTTTAGAGTTATACCACTCATTTGTCTTAAATTCTCATTTCCGCTATATGTGCTTTATATGTGCATATTAGTTACCAAACACATGATCCATAAAACATAGTTTGTCTAACAGCTATTCAGTTATCTGTTTCTCGTAGTTGGAGAGGTATTTTATGATCACTTATATTCTTGATGCATTCTCTATTTTGACCAAGCTGCCTTAATCCTACATCACATCATCATCTCCATTTCTTGAATTAACGAACTATGTAAAGAAATATTTTTGGAACTTTCTTGATCATCAATTTTAGAATTTTAATAAAATTGTACTTCGTTAATTCATAGACTCCATTTTACTCCTTACTTTAATCCATTAGATTCTAAAGGCTCTAGAATCCACTCCCTCTCTAATTCCATCTATCAAGACAACATCATCCGCAAATAACATAGCTTGGCATCGAAATATTATGCTCTCAGTAAAATTGGTTCAACAGAAATTCCAAGCACGTAAATGTCATATTAAATACAGATGATAATAATATAAAGAAAACTGATTTGGGCAAACATTTTCCATTTGGTTTGCTCGATGGGACTCCAAGCTCTTGGTTTAGGAACACTACATGATCCTACAGTGGCCTGCACTTGGGACCCACCAAAGATCAAAGCCCCGTTGTCAATAAGACACCTTTACAAAATAAAAAAAAAAAAAATCAAAGTTTTCAATCAATCCACTTACATATATTTAATAAGGGTGATGACATATATACATAAATCCAGTCACAAGCTGGTTTTCAAAAGAACTTTAAAATTCTTCGCGATTACTCATCAACCATCCAACAATCCTCATCCAACGAGTTCCAAGCACAGCTAATAACAGCATATATATTTGATTTTTTTCTTGAAAAACGCATTATCCGACCGCCAAACAGTGCACAATCGACACTAGTACGACAATGTGAGATCAATGCAAATGAACCCCTTTCACTTGCGTTGGATCAACCTGAAAAGGATGACAAACATGAACTGAATATTACAAGGGAACAATGTTGCTGTTACCTGTTCATAGAATCCATATAGCAGCAAAGCGACGCTGTCCTTGAACTTAGAGGTGACGCCAGTCGTAGCTGAATTAGGAGATCCATCGACGCCAGCGTAAGATGCCGCGGCATAAAAACGCTCCGGATAAGCGAGGCCAGAGCTTGCCCTCGCCTTTGCTGCTGCCATTTTTCGCAGATCGAGCAACAAGATCAGAGCGTTTGGCATATGGACCAGGTAAAGTTTGTCATATGGTATTATAATTAAACTCATAATTCCTCATTCTCATGTAAAATTTATAATGTATAATTTTATCAATTTTATTGTATTTGTTGGATAATATGACATGCATGTTAACGGGTTCCATAAATAAATGATAATACCCAAACTCGGTGTATTCAAAAGTTTTAAATTTATAAATTTTGAATGAATAATCAACGTGTTAAGTATTCTATAAGAGTAGAAATTAATAAAGATACTATATATTGGGTATGTCGATTATATGATGGCCAATAATGAAAAAATTCTGAAACCGAAACGCTAACACACCAAAAGAAACACGAGAATGATAGATTATCAAATATTAACAATCTGACCATAATTCATTGTTGACACGCGATCAATTAAATGCTCGTCAACTACAGTTCACATCAGCTATATCAAAATAAACACCATTTGAAGAATTATATATTATATTACGATCATTATACGATAGTTAATTAAACTTATATTTATAGATATAATAATTGATTATAAAGAACAGCTATCTAGTAAAATAAATTAATTTACTGGAATAATAACAATATCTTAATAAATGATACTAACTCATTAAAAAAATCACTTATTAAGTAATTGAACATAACACATTAGATAGAAACAGTTAATAGCTTCCAAAATGTTTCTCAATTAACATAGGATAGGGAAAAAGCCCTTCCAAATGTAAGTCCGAAAATAGAAATTAATATATCTATATCATCTATAATTTTTAATCTTTTACTAATTTCAAAATAATTGTATATATACGGGTCTTATATAATTCAAGTTTGTTCATAAAAAAGTCCAGAACATCTCCCCCCAACACAACAACCTCATTTCCCAAAGAAAAACAATATATGATGTATTGTTATCTAGAAATATTTTTTTATATATAATTACTTGTATTTTAATTTAACAGGCGTGGTTCAAAACTGAATGTTAGATGGTAAATTATTGAGCTTATTTCATTTTTATGAGATGTTTTAATTTGTAGTGTATTGGATTCGGGTTAAAAGATTCAATGACTTATTTTAAGATCAATTAGGTTGAAATATTGATCACGGAGCATATCATATGTTTTATAAAAAAAATTGCAAATTGTTTTATACAAAAAAAAAGGAAGAAAACTTTTAAATATATATTTTAATTTTTTTTATATTTCAAAAAAATTACGATATACCTGTTGATGCGTTTTTGGTATTCGAATTGTAGTACATATTAAGAAGTCACTCGATCTTCCGGTGCAGGTCAAATAGGAGCGGGTTCGGCCTCCATTTCTACTAATCTGGAACCTACGCAGTACAAATTATAAATAAGAAATCAGAGATTGGTAGGATTTACTCTTAGAATTATCTTTCGACGCTTAATGTAATAATCTTTCTTATGAATATAGAAGATATAATGAGGATGTGAAAGAATATAGGATTGCATTACGTAGAGAATGTGAGAAGAGGATTGGGCTTCTATAATATGCTTGGCAAGAAGCGACTAGAGTAATAAAGGTTTGGGCTCCTATCTGGTTATATATATTTGGTGGTCACTAGGGGTGCACCGGTGGAGTGACTCACCAAGGGTGTACTAATGGAATGGCTTACTAAGGGTACACTTGTTGAATGGCTCAATGAGAATACATTCGTGGAGTGGCTCACTACAAATGAAAAGGGAAGAGATTGTGTCTAAGGATGAGAGCTCAGTTCATCCTTTACAACCCTAGGGTCAGCGGCAACTCCTTGGGTCAAAGAGGACCTTGAGGGCTTGAGTAGTGCTCTTCGATGTTGCTTTGGCCGGAATCCCCCCACCTTTTAGTAGTGATGGGTATTTATAATATTTCGTGGAAAAAAATTTAGCATCAAAGTTCGTGACAAGTGTTGCTGCATTCGTTGGCCATTAGGGGGTGATGGGAGTCGCTTTCGTCGGGTGTTGCCTTGCTTTGAGGTAGAAGCCATGTATGGTCTCCCTAGCCTAGTCGTCAGAAGTATTCAAGTGGCTCAGAGCATATGCACGCTTTGGTCGCTACAGATGCATATTCTGATTGCTTTGTTGGCTATCTGGTCAAGGGCCTTTTGAATTGCTCTGCCTGACTACATGCCATTTAGGCCATTGATGCTTGCCCTTTTGGCCCATTACTTCTTGGGCCTTATCTTGGTTGTTGTAATAGCTTATGGGTTGGGCCTAATCGATTTTCTTATCGAGATTTTGTTTGTTACTTGTTAAACCTCTTATCGTGATGATAATTAGGTTTGGGGATAGACTGGCCTATAATGTTATCGAACCCATCACCCGTAAGTTATTATATGGCTTAAAATTATTAATTAACCTGAAATTTTACGTTACATAACGTTAATATTCGATGAAAGTTGGAATAACAAATAAATAAAATTTAATTATAAAATTATAAATAATAATAATAATATTATTATTATTTATATTTTCTGCTAATTTATATATTCCACCTGGTACTCTCGCCGTCCTGTCTATGTCCGCTGTCTCCCAGCTCGAAGGTTGCAACTGCAGGTAGGATTGAATGCAGCGTGAGATTTAGGCTCTGATTGAAGGTTTGTTCGAATATGAATTTTTGTTTGATGTGTGTTTTGGCGGATTCGATTATTTCCCATGCAGTTGGTAGTGGATTTATTTAGGTTTAGCTGAATTTCTTCCAAACATCTGCGGGTTCTCTGGGTGGCAGCCTCTGATTTCTTCGTTTTGCTGAAATTTCCTTTATTTTGGAGGATTTGGCTGGTTTTCTTGGTTCCCGGAGTTTCATTACTATACAATTTTAAACAATGGGATGAACTTGTTAAGATGAATTTTGGTGAAATGGATAGCCACAAACTACTGCTTGACTTCATGAAATTACTTTCACATTTTCTCTGTCATCCTGGAAGTTTTGATTGCTACATGATGCATCTTTTTTTGCTGCAGAAACATTCATAGTCGAAGTTAATTTGTTAAAAAATTGATTAAACCCGTCTACTTTGGTGCTCCGTTGCGCAGTTCTGCTATTTCCTTCAATGGAATTTCGTATATATATATTTTTTCAAATGTAGATGCATGAATTGTGCATTTCATCACGTTTACGTGCGGACATGATTATGCTTGTTATTGACTTCCCACTCTTGCATCAACGGGCACGTGCATAGCAGATTATCATACCAGTTATATATAGAGCATTATCAGCCCTATTTGCTAATTTTTGACATGCTTTTTGTGAGTTTGTGTCTTGCGGAGATAAGAATGCTAAGATAGATGAGTGCAATTATTCTAATGATGAAATAAGGAATGATCATATTTATAGTTAATTAGTAGTCAACTTATAGAAGGAAAAAAAACGAGGGAAAGTTGTGAAGATGGAAGCTAAATGAAGCGTCCTTGGGAAAGTTGCTTTGATGGAAGCTAGAGGCAAAAGGAAGGGGGAAAGGTAGGCCTAGGACAAATTAGAGCGGGGTGGTAAAGAAGAATCTAAAATTGCTTTTACTAAGATTTAACCAACCATATATCATTGGGATAGACGGATTGGCCTTTCAAATCCCCCCAAAGCGGCTGGTGCCAAATCAAAACTGATGCTAATTCCAGTCTGAGTAGAAGTGCTACCATTAGAAGCTTGGGCAAGGTTGATATAGGGCACTAAATTTTTGGATCTTCGGTAATTCATGGAACCACAAATATTCTTACTGCTGAGACTATTTTCGTCGCATTCTTAACTGCCTGGGACTGGGGGCTAAGGAAAATCCTAGTTGAATCTGATTTGTCCATGACTGTCCAAAAGCTCAATGACCCAAACAAAGGCCTTCTTCTTGGCTGTCAAAGCTTAATTGCAAGGGACTGGGAATGCATTGTCTCACACTCACATCAGGAAAAGAACGTTTGCAGCAGCCTGCATTGTGGAGTTGGGAGCGTACGTGAACATTCAACTCCATGTCAGGAAACATCTTTATATGATGTTAGAAGAATTATTGATTTTGTGGCACTACATGATTCTACCTCTTCCTGGAGCCCTAATCCCCTTGATCCTGGCTTAACCTTCTGACTCCCCCCTCCTTAGCTTTTTAATCCCCCCCAAAACGGTTCTACTCTCAATGGGTGTTGCTCTAGAGACAGCGAAATGGTGGAATAAAATTATATAGCGAATGTACTTTATGAGATTTAAGGCTTTGTTGATACATGAAGTATGCATGTACATTAGGTAAATCGGGGACAGATAACATGTGACCTCTTGATCGACCTTAAACTTAACCAACTTTTCTAAGTCCTCATTGGCATGCTCATTCTGCATTAAATTATTGTTTCTTTGCACTTTCTTGTTCTTCTTGAAGGTTAAATGATTGTTTCTGTGCACTCTCTTTTTCTTTTTGAAGGTGCCGTGTCCTTTTTGTAATATTCCCCTTTTCTCTTTCCAATAATATCCTGCTTTTATAAAAAAAAAATGAACAATGAATATCCATACAAGTATTTGTCATAGGACATGTGGTTCATTTGTGGGAAGGATAATAATAAGGCTCTAGACATGTGGTTCATGACTTGGGGTGGGTTTCATGCTGGGACCTTATATTCATCTTCTATCATCTAGAGGTGTTAATTGGGCCTAGAAGATTTTAGTTTTTCTTATTGTTGGTCCTTAATCCTTATTTGCTTTGGAGTTATTTGGGTCATCTTCTGAGGGAGGAACTGTACATGGAAGGGCTAAAATATAGATCTGGACTTTTTGAAGGACAAAGCAATTTACTAGATGGGAGGAGTTAATTTGGAGCTTGATGCCTTCATCTGGTGTTGATGTGGGTGATATTTTTCATTATTAATGCTTACTTGATTGGGTTGTTGCCCTGTTCTGTCATTCTACAGGACACCTTACCTTCTTTACCTGTATCTATCTTCCTAAATAAAATAACTTTTCTTATTTTTGGGTCGAAGTGTGAAGGTTTGTCATTAGGTAACTGATGAGATGAGCAATGGGGAAGGATCTAATATAATTAAATAGATACCAAAGATGAGGAGGCATGCAACATAATTTTTCTTGACAGCGGATAGACTAATCTTATATCATATGGATAATAAATCTGTGCAAGCCTATTTACAGGTAATTATGTTAATGAAATATAATGTAGGTGCTGTCTTCACAGTTTAGCATGTTGATCCATGAGTGAAGTCCATAAAAAAGTGTGAGTTTCATTCTTTGAACCCATTTTTTCCTTTCCTATTCCTTTGATCTAATGGGATATGGTAGAACTTTGGAGGAGATATGTTACGGGCCTAATAGCATCCCGTTTCTTTTTTCCCCATTCTCGGTTTTCCGTTTTCCGTTCTTGTCATTTGCTTGCTGTTTGTTTAATTTGTTACGGCCCCGTGGAGGGTTTTCCCGTTTTCCCCATTACCCATTTCCCTATATAGTGTTCTGACACCGGTATAATGAAGCAGAGAATATTTCCCCGTTTTCCACTTACTCTCTCTCTTCCTCCCTGTCCTATCACCCTGCCCTGTCTTCTCCCTCTTCCTTTCCCCTTTCGTCTTCACTTTCTTCCTGTTACCCCTCTATTCCCTCTTCCAGAGCTCCCCTCTCCCTTCACTCTCACCGTCTTCGACTTCAGGTTACCGGATTGCCGACGTGGTATTTGCATCATTGGTGCTCTCATTGAGACCATGGTAGAGGGGTTATCGGTGCACTGCAATCCTCTGGAGGATCACCTCATAGGGTTTTCGAAGTCGAGGAAGGAGGACGTCGTGAATGGCTCACCACACACAGCGGCCATCACTGCTCACGCTTCGATTCATGCACAAATCCGACAAACCCTCACTGAAATCCATCAAGCTTTGGCTCAAATCGAACGGCAACACAATGCACAACATCCCTCGCCTCCTGAACATTCCCCACCTCTTCCAGACTCCTCTTCGATTACAGCCCCGTTCTCTCACCTTCATTCGCCTGTCACAGAAATCCCGTATTTCTCCGGCCAGAACGTGTGCAGCTGGCTCTTTCATATCGAACAATTCTTCTGGAAACATCGAACTCCATCAGAACAGAAATTAGTTATCGCCGTCGTCTACTTGACCGGCGATGCTCTCCAATGGTATACGTGGATGCGCGCAACGCGACAAATCTCGACCTGGGAATTTTTCATGAGGGATCTTGAGCAAAAATTTGGGCCGCCCTCGTCTTTGACTCACAAAACCCCTCTGTCCCATCTTCGCCAGACTTCAATAGCTTCTGCTTACATGGTTGATGTCGCGCCCCCTCGATTCGAACCTCAGGGCAGATCATTGCTCAGACGATTCCATCTGTGTCTGACTCTCGATCGGCAACAGTAGCTGCTTTGGCGACGGTGTGGGTCCCAGCGGTTGAGAGTGCTGGTTCTTCATCCTCTCCCGGTCAATCAGAAACTTCGGATGAGGTTTTACGAAAAGCTCAGCTTGATCTCAACCGCAAAGACTCAGGGCTTACTTGCATGGGATGGGCTTCTGGAGCAAAGCTAGCAGCATCAGTTGGAGGCTTCAACAACGGGAATCCTAATGCTAAGGTGCAAACTAGGGACGAGATTGGGGTTTGGAAGACCTATTTGCCAAACGAAACGGCCGGTTCAGCACCGACACCCCATGGTTCCGTTGATGAGGCAAATGTATTCAGTCATCTCCACCCAGAGATACCGAAGTCTCTCAGGCTTCCTGCCACTAAATTGTTCACCCAGCCTTCGAACGTAAGTCCACAACTGTCTCCTCAAACTCCACCACTCCCACAACCGCAAACTCTAACCCCAGCTTTACCCGACAAACTGCCCTCACCACCAGGCGCCACAATCGCTCGTCATCTTCCCTTACCTCCGCCAGATATTGCTCCCTTCGTGGCATCCGTACTTCCACAGGACGACCGCATCACTGGCTTTGCTTCCACTAGGGCTCAAATTCCACAATCCCTCAATGGAACCCCACTTTTACGGAACCGAATCGAACGATACCGCGACCCGTCTGCAAATTTCCCAGTTCTTTCCAACCCGTCGCTGATCATGACTTGCGTCACAGATAGCTTCGCCCAAAAGGCTCAACCCATGCTAGCCATGCTTCACGCTTCCATTGATGCACACATCACCTCTCATTTCCATTTGGCCAAGCTCCACATTCCGAGATTGCGATTTGCGGATTTGCGGGACTTGTTCAGCGCTGCTGTAATTTCAGGAGATTATCTAGGAAGAACATGTGCCCCTGCTCCTGTTCAACCTTTGCAAGATCTGGACAGCCCTTCTATGGTGCTTACTTTTCTTAGTCACTCCAGCCGGCAATGTCACTTGCATGACTGGAATAATAGCCGACCAAAATCAGGAATCGCTTTTGCAGCTCTTCCGAATGGTGCAAGACCAGCGACAACAACAATATATGACGACACTTCTTGGGAACATTTCGTTGTTTTGGCCCAGGTTGATATTAATGAGGGGCTCTGTAACGGTCAGAAGTGTTGGTATCCCCAGAAGCCTCTCCTAAAATCAGAAAGTGGTTTTGGCAGGACAAGAGAAGGTTTAGAGAGAGCCTTGCCTACAGAAGACTCCAGTAAGTCTGCTGAACTGACAGTTGATCATGCTGGTGCCCCAACTGCTCCATTGACATCCCCCGCCAAGCTTTATCCATCAATGGCGGAGGAGCAAAAACTGCCCAAGATCAGAGTAGATTCCATAGAGGATGAGGTATTGAACCTACTGCATGAATCACTTGTTTCCTATTGTGGAAATCCTGTTGGAACAATTGCTGTTAATAACCTAAGCTCTATTAATATTCTGAATTATGATCGGAGCTGGGAGAAAACCTTGGATTGCCATAATCCAGGACAGGGCTTGATGCCTGTCAGTTTTAAGGTGCGGGTTGTTCTTCTAGATGGTGATGATTCGGTCACTAAAGAAATATTGGATATCAACCTGAGCAGTAAGTCTGGAACCCCTGAGGACTTCAAATCTCTAACTGACAAGGCACATAGCTTAGGCCTTCGGGTGTTGAGGGATGTTATTCATAGCCATACCAATAACAATATCACAGATGGCTTAGAGGATGTGAGTCTTCCTGATGTGAATCATTTGGTACTGTCAGCTGCTGTATCTTGTGTTGAAATTGGTAGTGATTTTGATGTAAGGAATTCCAATGTGCTGGGCTTGGATGTTGAACTTAGTGCTGGAAAGATTGATATGTGGGTGTTGAGGAAGACATGCGAATCTCATCTTCTGACAAGTGGAAGAGCCTGGGCAGTTTCTCTTTCCCAAAGAAGTAATTTCAGTAAAGAGATCCTAAAGATAAGCTTTCATTGCAATGTTAATATGGCTGAAGTGGACCTCCTGTATGGGTCTTCCCTCCATGGGAAAGGGCTGAACGAATTTTGGTCAAGAATTGATGGTTACCATGGGCAAGCTTCACAGGACTCTCACTTCCACACCGGAGATCGAGGCTATCATAAGCTATGGGATAGTAGATTGTTCAATTATGCTAATTGGGAAGTTCTTCGGTTTCTTTTATCCCACTTAAGATGGGGGCTGGAGGAGAAGCAACAGCCTGCTAGGAGTGGTACTGGAGTGGTTGTTGCCATCAAGAAATTGAATCAAGAGAGTCTACAAGGTTTTGAAGAGTGGCAGTCGGTGGTAACTTTCTTGGGAATGTTTTCGCACCCTAATCTTGTGAGGCTGTTGGGTTATTGTTGGGAAGAAAAGGAGCTGCTGCTTATTTATGAATTTATGCAGCAGGGAAGCTTGGAAAACCACCTGTTTGGCAGGGGCTCTGCTGTCCAGCCACTACCATGGGATTTAAGGCTTAAAATTGCAATTGGAGCTGCCCAAGGCTTTGCCTTCTTACACACATCAGATGGCCGAGTCGCAGACCGAGACATCAAGACTTCTAACACCCTCCTGGGTGGGACCTACAATGCCAAAATCTCAGACTTCGGTTTAGTAAAACTTGGCCTCTCTGCTAGTCAGTCTTATGTCTCGACGAGGGTGATGGGCACAGAAGGCTATGCAGCTCCAAAGTATGTCTCCACAGGGCATGTATATGTGAAGAGCAACGTGTACAGCTTCAGTGTCGTACTGGTGGAGCTGCGGGGTAACGAGTGGAGCTACGACAAATGCAGACGACAATGGGACCCCGGGAAATATTGAGTTGCGCTGGATCATGATACTTTAGAATTTTATCTTCGCGTCTAACCTTGAGGACAAGGTTCTTTTGATGGACGGGGCAATGTTACGGGCCTAATAGCATCCCGTTTCTTTTTTCCCCGTTCTCGGTTTTCCGTTTTCCGTTTACTATCATTTGCTTGCTGTTTGTTTAATTTGTTACGGCCCCGTGGAGGGTTTTCCCGTTTTCCCCATTATCCATTTCCCTATATAGTGTTCTGACACCGGTATAATGAAGCAGAGAATATTTTCCCGTTTTCCACTTACTCTCTCTCTTCCTCCCTGTCCTGTCACCCTGCCCTGTCTTCTCCCTCTCCCTTTCCCCTTTCATCTTCCCTTTCTTCCTCTTACCCCTCTATTCCCTCTGCCAGAGGTCCCCTCTCCCTTTACTCTCACCGTCTTCGACTTCAGGTTACCGGATTGCCGACGTGGTGTCTGCATCAAGATAGTAGGAGGCATGATGGTAATTTATGCCTTGGAAGGATCATTTGATTCGAAGTGATGTTGTAGCGTGACAATGCCATTGGAACAGAAAGTAGGCTTATCATAGGGTATATGCGAGGAACAAATTAGCTTTTAGGTATTATTAAGGTAGCTGTCATGATATCTTCAAGATGATGCAATTGGTTTCTAGGAAGAACTAGATACTGGGTAGAATGAAATCGATTGCAACAGTCCCATAGTTGGGGTCTGTATCAGTTATTAGAATTTTACATTAGATTTGCAATTATTCTACTTGTTTACAATCAATCATGACGAGCAGTCAGTGAAGCTGCACTTCCACAGCTTTCTTGATGTATGCTTTCTGCTTGGTTTTTGTCAGTGAAGGGCAATGATGTTTCCTTCCTCCCTACTCTTATCAAGCACGCAGATAAACATGAAATATGCATCAATTATTTAGATATTAGATCCATCTCTCTTTCTGCCATTTCCTTGCATCAAATTCCTCCTATTTTGGGGTGCGTGCTTCCATGCTGTTGTTTTTGATTTTGTACTTTGTAAGCCTTTTCTTTTCAGCATAAACTGGGTTGCTTATATTTTGTGCAACAGCTTACTTTCTATGTATATATCTTCTGATACATGGTCTTAAAATTTGTGTGATTGCAGGTTGACTATGGGATAAAGATTTTTTTTCTTTTTTAAGGAACACATTATTGGCAATCAATATGGATAATCCACGTTCAACGGCTGGAAGTGGCGAGGATAATATTGGGATTCCTGATGATTTGCGGTGTAAGAGGTCAGATGGGAAACAATGGAGATGCACAGCCATGTCTATGCCAGATAAAACTGTATGTGAAAAACACTACATTCAGGCAAAAAAGAGAGCAGCAAATTCTGCCTTAAGAGCGAGTTTAAAGAAAGCCAAAAGAAAATCATTTGTTGACAGTGCTGGTTGTTTGGAGAGTAAGAGCGATGACATGGATATGCCGCTTGTGAACACAGACAGCGGGGATTATCCTGTTTCAGTGTCGTGTAAGAAGCACAAGGAAAGGAACCCAAAGAGTCAGGTTCACTATTCCCCTGACTCACCTACGGCAAGAAGTTTGTCTGTTCGTAATCATTCAAAGATAAATGATGACCTGCAAATGGATGTTGAAGAAAATTGGAGGTCTTCTAGGACACCACCTCCTTATGGTATGGAATCGTCAAGGAACATGTCACAGAAAAGCATTGACACTAGTGTTATGGGAACTAGTGAGGTATCTCTGTTCTTGACTGCATTATTACCACTATGGATGACATTAATTAATAAGAAAGATGGTTATTAGTTTTTTAAGAGGTAATGACAAACAGTTTGACAAATTAGCTTTCAGAAATGAGCTTGCTAAGAATTTTGGCTCAGAATAATCACCAGCATATTATTGGCCCATTCTCGGGATTAATGTGGTAACGCAACCAACTGCTTTTGGGTTTCATCCATCTTGCAAGACATGCATAACTAATGTATTCAGTCAACTCTACAAAATGCATTCTTATACTCTAATTGTGTCTACCTTTAGGGTAGTTTAATGCACGAGGCTCCCAAAATGTGGGCTAATGGGGTTAGATGTATGCATCCATATCCCAGCCTTTCATAGATACTTTTTCCTTGGTTTGAACCTGTGGCCTCATGTCAAAATAGAGCAACGTTGTTATTGCCCAAAGGCTCACTTTTACTTCCATTTCAGCCTTTGTGAGGTTAAAATGTTGCTTAGCAGGAGCAAACAGATGGTACTACAAACTCATTTGATGATATGGGTGGCCTAACTTGTCATCAATGTCGGAGGACAGAGAAAGACTCAATTGTTTGGTGCCTTAAATGTGATAGGAGAGGATATTGTGGCATCTGCATTTCTACATGGTTAGATTGACTTTTCTGTTAATTGTTCAGTTCATCAATGGTACTTGTATTGTGAGCAATCATGCTTAATGTTTCAGGTACTCAGACATCCCATTGGAAGAAATCCAAAGGGTTTGTCCTGCATGTCGTGGCCTCTGTACATGCAATGTGTGCTCTAGGGGAGAGAATTTAGTAAAGGTGGTCTCAATCCCGACAAACTAGATTTTTAAATTTAATTACATATTATTTTATGTTGAGTATCATGCATTCGTTAAGTTCAGGGAATTTTATTTAATCTGTGTAGAATCCTTTTGATTTGATAAGTGAACCCTTACTTGGAAATGCAGGCAAGGATACGAGAGATACCCATACTGGACAAATTGCAGTATATCTATTGTCTGCTGGCGTCAGTGCTTCCTGTAGTCAAACACATTAACCAGGAACAGTGTGCTGAAGTCGAGTTAGAGAAGAAGCTCTATGGTAGTATCCTTAAAATTTGAGAATGTTGGACTTCAATTACTTTGTCATCAATAATAACAAAGCCATAAATCGTATATATGGGGCTGTTCATATTATACGAAATCTCTTTTGCCATTCCACGATCCATAGCAACAATTTCTTAGAGTTAGGAAAGGTATTGAACCCTCTTTTGCTACATTATTGCATGCCATTTTAGTTTAGCCCCTCGTATTGCCAATAACCTTTATCAAATCACTCTATCCATTTGGTGTATTGGCTTATGGCCCTGAACTATCTTCAGAGATTGTCCTCACTTTCTTTAATTAATTTCGTTGATATAGTTGATGTTACGAAATTCTTGAGGCATACTGAGGACCATTAGGTGAGTGCAAAATCATCCATTACAATTCTAAACCAGGAAAACTGAGGACTAATCACAAAACATAGTGTTGCAGTTTATTATATATCCTATACAGACTGATCGCGGTTCATTTTAAGCCATCAATTGATCAAAGGGAGCCACCACCGATTCTCTGATTTTCAGTTCCTCTTTTATCTTCCCAGCAATCGAGTTTTGCCAAATATTTATTGGTATATAGAACCTCCAATATACGGTAGACAACAGCTGCCATAGCTGCTGTTCTAGAACTTTGGTGGATGTTTCTACCCTTCAATTGTTAACGGTTCCACTTCCATTCATTTTGCCAATCAGCTCCATTCTAGATGCGTGCAGCCACCTGGCATACCTTGGCAGAGGGTGCACATTTGAAAATAATTGGTTCAAGACTTAGATTTCGTTGGCATAAACTATGTCTTTTGATCTATAATTCTAATATGGATCAATCTGTCTTGTGTCTCAAGCTTATGTTTGACAACAATGCCTAGTTATCTGTTTTGTGGACACAAACAACATGTTTCGTATCACTTGTGCACAGTTCACTTTCTATGCAGAGTATCTTAGCGACTTGTAGGCTTCTCTTATTGTAAAGGCCCTTTTGTATCTGATTTTCACTTTGCTATATCATCCCTCTTTTGCCCTGTATTTGAGTTATTAACCTCAATGGCATTATAGGAAAAAAATAACCGGATGTGGTCAGAGGCTAGATCTTTATTTGGCTGCTTGCTCTCTGTTCTCTTGAGATCCTTTTGGTTAACGGTCTGCATGGTGCCGAACTATCATACCAGAAACTTGTGCTTCTTCCTGATTTCATCTTGATTGTAATAGCATTTCTCATGTCTCTCATTTTATGGCTATCATACCAGAAACTCGTGCTTCTTCCTGATTTCATTTTAATTGTAATAGCATCTCTCGTGTCTCTCTCATTTTATTTTCTCCAGGTTCTACTTCTAGCTACTGTGGGTAGACTCAAATTAACATCCCATACTAACCCATCTTACCTCATGCTGTAGCTTACTTTTCTTTATTTTCAATTTTAATTTGTTTTTTGCGCTACATAATGATGTGTATGTAAGTTTTTGAAACACATTCTCAGGAACTGAAGTGGATCTTGAGAGGACAAAATTGAATGCCGATGAGCAGATGTGCTGGTACCATGATATCCTCAGTCTTTGTTTTAGTTTTAGCGCATTTACAATTAACTAGAGTTCTGAAAATTGATGATGCTGAAATGATTTGTTTTGGCTCATGGGTTCGTCCTTGAAGCAATGTGTTAAATGCGAGTGTTTTCTTGCAGCGATTGTTGTAGGGTACCTATAGTTGATTATCATCGTCACTGTGCAAATTGCTCGTATGATCTGTGCCTTAGATGCTGCCAAGATCTTCGGGAGGAGGCATCTCTGGCGAGTATGATAGGAGATTCAGTGGGAAATCATACTTCTGGTGAAGCTCAAGATGGAGAGATTTTGAGAGAGCAATTGAGATCAGCCAAACATAGGCTTCCGTTGCACGCTAAATTTCCTGGCTGGAAAGCCAATAGCGATGGTAGTATACCATGCTTACCAAGGGATCACGGTGGATGTGGCTCACCCTCTTTAGCTCTTCAAAGAATCTTTAAGATGAATTGGGTTGCGAAATTGGTGAAAAATTTGGAAGAAATGGTCGGTGGCTGTAAGGTGAATGATATCAGTGACCCCCAAGAGACTGAGTTGCTAAATCCCAGGCTTTGCCAATGTGCTAATAGAGAGGATAGTTATGACAATTTCTTGTATTGTCCGTCATCTCAAGGCCTTAAAACTGAAGGAATTGGTGATTTCAGAAAGCATTGGGTCAAGGGTGAACCTGTTGTTGTTAAGCAGGTTTATGATGCTTCATCAATCTCAAGCTGGGATCCCATGGTTATATGGAAAGAAATTCGCAAGACTACAGATGAGAGGATGAGAGATGCTAATAGAGCTGTGAAGGCTGTTGACTGTTTGAACTGGTCTGAGGTAGGATTTGTCATAATTTAGACCTCCATGGATGAAGGAATTGTTGACTACTTTTGTTATGCAATGCTTCTTTTTTTTAAAAAAAAATTATTCATTTTCCCAAACTTCTATTGTTCATTAATTTATGATGTGTATTATGTTGACTGCCCAAACTTTGATCACTTTGGCTTCACATGGTAATAGGTTGAAATAGAGCTCGGGCAGTTCATAAAGGGTTACTCAGAGGGACGCATACATGAAAATGGTTGGCCAAAAATGTTGAAGCTGAAGGATTGGCCTTCTCCTAGTGCTTCTGAGGAGTTCCTGTTGTGTCGGAGACCTGAATTTATTAGTAAACTGCCACTACTAGAGTTTATTCATTCCAAGTGGGGGCTTCTCAATGTTGCTGCAAAACTGCCTCATTACTCCTTGCAAAATGATGTTGGACCTAAGATTTTTCTTGCTTATGGGATAAATGAGGAGTTAGGCCGAGGTGATCCAGTGACCAATCTCCATTTGAACATGCGTGATATGGTGAGATTTTTTGTTTTTTTCTTTTTGGTCATCCAAAACGTGGTTTTATATATTGTTTTCCCATGATATTCGTCTGTTCGTCTTACTGGGATTACATGGAAGCTTAGTGGTTGCTTGAATCTAGATCTTTTTGCTCCTATTTTTTTTCCAAATCTTATGTGATATTTATTCCAAAATTAGAAGACAGATGCTAAATGTTTTGGTGCTTTTATTGTTTGATAATAGTTTTTAGTGGTTAACCTCATATAAACCCAATGACGTGTATTTGTATTTTCTCACAAAATGACATGATCAAGCATCTTTTGCTTTCTTGGAAGATGATAGAGAAAGATGGGCTATTCAAATCATAGTGGGAAGAAAGAAACTGAATGATTTTTAGGATAAGTGGAATTTTGTAGTGAATTTTTTCCAAATGCTGTATGTGTGGACTGTTAGTTTGGATGAGGATTCACGTGTACGGCTGTACCTTTTTTCAACGATTTTTCAATGATCACATTGGGTTCTTGCTTATTGGCACCAGTTAGGTCTTTGATTTCCTACATTATGCTCCCATTGACCCCTTTTTACTCACTTTTGTCCATTTTCACCCCTGGAAGGAGAAGGAACTTTATGGGAAAAAATCAATTTGTTCTTATTTTACCTTATACAAGAAAACCTACAGATGCATTCTCCCTTAATTTTTCTACCCTTCTCTTCCCCTTCCCCTCCCCAATTCCCTTATTAAAACTCCGGAACAAGGTGAATATTTCTGCTCTGCCCTTCCGGTCCCTTCTATCTGCTGTTCTGCCGTTCCCAAACTGGTTAACAAGGTGTAAAAATCTTAAGCCACTTTCTTTTATCTGCCTTCTGTGATGTTTTGGAAGTTGATTTGTGCAGAATTTAAGAGTATATTCATTTGAGAGTTAGAATACAACCATTCTGAACGATAGGGTTTAGAATTTAGGTCCCTTGAATAGATAAATCTGAAATCAAGTATCTACGTGTAGTAGCCCGTTAATTTTTCCTTTTTTGTCCTATATGAGATGTATGTTGATTTGATCGATTTTGTCATGATGATGTAGTTTCCATTAATGCTTCTGAATTTACATGCAGGTATACCTTTTGGTGCACTCATCTGAAGTGAAGCTAAAAGGCTGGCAGAGGACAAAGATTGAGAAAATACAGAAAACCTATGAGGAATCTGTGGTAAAAGAGGTACCTTTAGATCCACGAAGAGGTTTTAATGATGTGAATTTACCTGGTTTGCTCCTTGATGGATGTGATCAAAGAGATAATTACACGGTGAAGTTGCACATGAAAAATGATGAGAGAAAAGAGGATAAACAAAACCAGACTACACATAGTCTTGATCATGTGGACTCAGAGAGAGGAGCCACTACATTCAACTCTTGTCCAGGGGCCCTCTGGGATGTCTTTCGAAGGGAGGATGTCCCAAAGCTGATAGAGTATATACGTGCTCATTGGAATGATTTTGGGATGGCAGATGCTTTGCATAATCTTCCTGTAAGATTTTAACCTTATTGAGATCACAATTTTCCTTCCAACTTTTTTCTGAACTTTTTGAAAAATGTCAGGCAACACACCCACTTTATGACGAAGCAGTGTACCTCAACAGGCTGCATAAAAGAAAACTGCAGGAAGAATTCGGTAGGACAATTATTTTTTCTGTTAGTGTGAATTGTGTGGAAGTTCTATATGTGGTTGCTATTCATCTGAAAACCTGCTTACCTTTTCTTTTTAAATGTGAACCATATGATCAATGTTGGATACAACCGTTGATTCAAATTCCGCACAAGGATTTACTTGTCCAAAGATTGTTAGCATAATTGTGGCATTTATGCACGCAGTATATGCCCTATTAGCCCTTCTAGTCTTTGAAACTAGATTAGTATTAATTCGTTGCAATATTCCTACCTTCATCCAAGGTTTTTATCCCTCCATTAAGCTAGGGAATTTTCACTTGATTGATTTTTGTATGTGTGTAGATTCTGTAGAAGCTTGAAAATTTCTTGGATGTCATGACTGCTCAACTTGTAAACTGTAAATTGCAAACTTGAGCTATGGACATGAGTAGGAGCACACATGTTTGTATATCTCTGAGAATTGCCATACAATGGAAATTTGATATTCTTTCCCTTTGCTTCTCAAGATTAAGAAAGTTCCTCTCATGAGATGGTTACTTTTAGCCAGGGGGTTTTGATCTGTGGTGCTCATTTAGTACATCTTGGGATGCCAAAATGGATGCTGCCAGATATGGTTTGGTATGGCCAAGTATAGTTATTCAATATTGCCCACGTTGAAAACACGAGCAAAGGAGGAGGAAGATGAAAGCTCTCCATGTCAACGAGGAAACATTTCTGAACTGGTAAGAGATGTGAGAGACACAAGCGAAAATAGTAAAAGATGATGACCATGGTGTCTGGATGACACACTTGAGAAAGGTTAAAAAGGAAAAATACGAGGGGAGAGTATAGGAAAATTATGGGGCCTGTGCAGTGTGATTGGCTTGCTGTCATTGTGAAAAGTGACTTGTTCACCTTTTCTTATTTTTACAAGTATCACTGCTTGACATATTGAACTCATATGGGGTTTTAAAATTTGTCACTAGCCGTTCCTGTTGAGTTACTCCGATTTCAAGCTTTCTTGGTTGCCCAATATTGCAAAAATGTGGGATGATGGCTTCATTCCCATTCTGCTCATCTAATTTCAGATAACCGAACATTGGCCAAAGAGCCTTTAATGAGCATAAGACAGAATCTGTGCTTTGGCAAAATCCTTCTCCTTCTGCTCAAATTTTAATTCATTTTCTTGAACCAAAAGCAAGCCTAGATAGCCTATTCCCACTAGTGGGGTTGGCTTGCGTGGTCACTTTTCTCAAGTAATTTCTTCTCTTACACTAAAATATGACTGTTATAGTGTTTACAACGGTCATAGTATCTTTAGTTCACCCCTTCTGGATTGCACCCTGTACACTGTGCTGCCACCTTCTTCGTATTTCTTTAGTCCTTGTACCACATAGGAGAGCGTAGTTTCTCCATTTTCTTTAGTGAGTTATGAGTGTATTTCTTCATTCCAGTTGAGTTTTTCTGTGTTGATTATTTTGGAGCATCAATCTCACCTTAGGAAACTATTCTGCTTCTTGTGCTTCACGAGTATCGTACTTCCCTTTTCTTTCTACAGGGTAATTTAATTTCTCTTTCTTATACTAGCCATTCTCCACGTTGTATTCTTTCACATTTAATTGTTCATCGCCGTAATTTTTCAGCATAATAAGTACTAATTAATTAGTACTTCGGATTTTAAAGTGCACTAATTGTACAGATATTGTCGTAATTTTACTGTCTCAGAAGTTTGTCATAGAGAACTATGGCTTTTATAGTTGGAGCGAGGGGGTGTATTTTTGTTCTACAATTTAGTTGAATATGTTGCCTCTGTCAGGGGTTCAACCATGGTCCTTCGAGCAATACCTGGGCCAGGCAGTATTCATCCCTGCTGGATGTCCATTTCAAGTAAGGAACCTTCAGGTGAGTTCCGTTAGAATTTTATGTTTTTGAATTTATCTTGGTCAGACATTCTTGCATGGACTGCATAAAAAAATAAAAAGTTTCAGTTTCAATTGTCACCTACAGGTTAAAAAGGAATTCATAGATTAGATGAGATAACATCTTTATGTGGATATCAGGAGAATAAATTAAGGAGTAAATTGCTCTATGTACTGTTTATGTGTAATTTATATAATCGAAACATTTAGTTACATAATGATTTGTAAATGACCTATTGAACAAAATGCAACATAAAGGATGGAGTAGCTAGATGACTGTGTGCTTTCATATTTGTATAAATTTTATTAAGCTTATTCAATCATCTTTAGTTTCAATCTTTTATCATCAGCTCAGTAAATGATTTGTCTGATAACAGAACCAAATGTCTATGGTGATGGTTTTCTTGCATATACCTGGAATTATCTTAATTGTGTGTTTAAGCAATACAAGGAGTCATATGGTGCTGTTGACAATCTTTACTCTTTGATTTCTCAAGGTTAGAAAGTTGAGGTGTCCGAAGATGCATGAGCTTTTGATATAAGTTCAGGCCATGCTCAACTAGATTCTGGCTGTTCTTCATTTTGCAATTGTCACGTTTAATTCCATGCCACCACTCTGATGCTAACTGAGATGCTCTAGCACTGCTTCCTAAGAGCAGTATGTTTACCAATGTCACCATGGAAGCTTCTTTGAAATAATAATAATCTATTACAATTGGAAAATGGAAAGATTTGTATAAGCTATATCTTTCATTGTCACTATGTGGAAAATCATTAGATATGAATATGTTAGATATTTTACTTACCAAAAAAAACGAATATGTTAGATACTTGCGGCTCGATTGGTGAAATATTCTCTCAGCAAAAATCTTTTTTTTTTTTTACCGATGTACAAAAAATTTTTTTGTTTGAATGAAGCTCTGTAATGTCATTGGTAGCCTTGCTGCTAACTTTTTTATTTTTTATTTATTTTTTATTTTTAATGGAGAAGGGTTCTTAAATTATCATATTATATTTTTCAAGGTTATTGGTTATGAATGATCTACCATGGGACACCCATTTACATTGGAGGAGCTATTACCCTACAGAACTCGTCATGTAAATATTTTTATGCTGTGTTTGTACTTGGTTAATATAGCCTGTCTGAAATATGAGATATTGCAGTCAGCTGTGACTTAGGATTTTCAAGTGACAACTATTTTTCTGGATCAAAGTTTTAAGGATGCCAATGTAAAACTGGTTCTTGATTGGAAACTCAGTTTATCAACAAGGATCAATAATTTTTTTCTTTTTGGGACAAATTTTCAGTCAACAGTTCAGTTGGGCCTTGATTTCTTGTCTCCTGAAAGCTTAGGTGAGACTGTAAAATTGGCTGAAGAAATACGCTGTCTTTCGAATGATCATGCAGCAAAGCTTCAGATGATGGAGGTCAGTCAAAAGAGGGACTTTCTTAAAACATAGCAGCCCCTTTGGCAAGAGCTGTTAAGGTCCTCCCAGTGGGAGGCCCACTATCCCCTAACAAGTAAGATTAGAGTTGGGTGAATTAATGGTGAAAATTGAATCAAGTAATTTAAATATCTATTCAATTTTCATCGTTTATTTATCCAGCCTCCAATTCTAGTTGTTGGATGAATATAGAAGTTTTCCCATTGGGAGGAGCCTAATAGGACTCCCATTTGGCACCCATTCTTTGTGCTTGAGAATAGCTTCTTGCTTCTCTCATCCATCCCTTTCTCTCTGTTCCTGCTAGCTAGAACTAGTTTATCATGATGCAGTTTCTGACTATCCTGCTATGTATTTCAGGTTGGAAAGATATCCCTTTATGCCGCCAGTTCAGCTATCAAAGAGGTCCAAAAGCTGGTGCTTGACCCAAAGTAAGCAAGGGAAACATATGTAACTTTAATATTTCATCTTTGTTTTGGATTTTGAAATTTCAGTAACCTTATTGAAAAACCGTGGGGATTTAGCCCCACTTTTACAAGGGTTGAGAGCTGGATAACATAACCACAACAAGATAATATAAATCATGCAGAAATATAAATGGCACACGGTCTTATTGATGAATGAAAAACTAAAAAAAATAACTGGTTCATGAGAAAAACCTTCCCGGTTTCTCAAGCGAGTACAAAATAAATTTACTAAGAAAGTCAACATATAGGCCACGTACTAAATTCGCACGAGACCCTCTAGTCAACTTTCCTTGGCACATGACCCATACTCAATAATCTACTCTTTATGAGTCCTCAAACCCATGAATTTGGACTCATTTCAGACCTCTTGGATCTTCTTTCATTAATTCAATAATTTCTAAGCCATCAGACCGCCAATGCCCTTGCCAGCAACAGAATTTTATTGGTTCACTGGTTAGGATTCTGTTTTAAAGTTTGTGGGTGAGAGATTTTCATAAGTTTCAAGCGTAGGTCATCATGAAAATATAAAAATCCCTCAAATGGTTGGTTTCTCACCCTGCTCACAGAGCTCTCTCAAAATCAGAGAAAAAAATCATTATGTCTGGTCCTTTGCTTTTCAAAGTTAAGCGCCTCTATAAGTAGTAATTGGCCAGTCAAAGTTGGTTAAAAAAACGCAGGTAACGGCGATAACCCTTTTTTGCTCAAATGAACTTCTTTCTGAAGTTCTCGGGCAGTCTGCAGCTCGAGCCCTCTGCTATGCTGATGTCATGCTCAAATTATCTGATCAATTCACTCGAGCCAAATTTCGAGTGAACCTTGAACAAAATTCTGTGTCATTTTTTTTTTTTTGGCTAGAGCCAAAACATTGTACCAATGTCGCACTGGAACTTCAACTCTACTTTAACTGAACCATATTTTGCTAAATAATTGACTCAAAATACAACATTTTTCATAGAATTTGCCGAAAAAAAAGTTGTAACACATTTATCAAAGGAGGGAAACAAAAACAGGTCTCCTTACTCCCTCTGTCTGTCTTCTTCTCGCCGGTTTTCTCATCCATCCAGCATTCTTGGTTAAGTTTGTGCTTAAATGATGTAACACTTAATTCTGTATGCATATATTATCTTCTTCTTCTTCTTCAAAATCTTTTACTGTTTTTGTGCTGCAGGCTTGGTGCAGAGCTGGGATTTGAGGATCCTAATTTAACCGCAATGGTCTCAGAAAACTTGGAGAAAATGATCAAACAACGGCAAATTGCTTGTATTTGAGGAAATTTGATTTCAGTGTATGTCTCTTATTCTTCCTTACTGAATCTCTCTCTCTCTCTCTTGTTCTCTTACTTGCTGCGGCTGCCTTCTTTCGTTTTCTTTTTTTTTTTGGGCCACTCTTCTTTGATCAAACAAGATGTTTTTGCCATGCGCAGTTTTCCCAGCAACTAGAGATTTCATTTTCACCACTTTACTGTTCCTTCAATGATGCTGGAGATTGTCACAAAGCTTAAAATCCAAGAATATTACACATCTCATCACAAAGCTAGAGAGGGAGAGAGAAAGGGAGGCGCAGCAGCAATCTTGAACCCATCTCGGTTCACGTCTCATCCTATTGATTCCGGGGCTTGAGTGACTCCACGTAGAGCCATTGGCCTCGGACACAGCTTACCAGTATCTGGAAACGTGAGGCTTTCGACCTTAAATTCTAGCTCGTAGTAATTAGCAATCCTCATCGATTATCCGATTCAAGTTTGCTGCTGGGAATTGAAGTATGTTAACAATTGTAAGTCTAGAGCTTCTTCTATATGGCTGTAATTCATGCAGAAAACCAGTTCAAATTTTTTTGAAGTCTTGTAGAATGCTAATGTCATGGTGCTTCTTTCAATGTTTTACTTAATATGTTATATCGATACAGCGGTAGAGTTATCATCGTATGACATTCGGTCATTTGAAAATTTAATATGCTGTATAATGTAATGTAAGACTGTGTACAATAGAGTGATATTGGTTCAACTTCTTCAAACTTAGAGGACAACGAGAGCTTTATTTATCAAATCATATTTTATAATAAGTGGTACTAGGAGATCTGTACTGATGTAGCTTCTTATCTATTTATTTATATTAATAGGTACATATAAAAATAGATAAATGAATAAATATTATATTATCAGAGGGTTTTAAATGTGGTTAAATGGAGTATTTGGAATATTTTCTTTTTTATAATTAAAGAAAATAACATTCTTATAATTTTTAATAAAAAGTTTAACTATTAAAATTGTTATTGGCATTGCCTGATTAAAATCAGATATATATGTATATGCACAATTTTTCAGGCCTGATTGAATTTTTGATGAAAGAACAGGCAGGTTTTTATTTTAAGATATATTTATATAAAATGTGGACTCAAAAACATTTAATAAATACCAGTTTTTATTAAAAATAATTACGTTTAGATGAAAAATATTCAATATTGTCTAAAAATATTTGAAAAAATAAATATTGACTGTAAAAGCATTGCTTAAAAATACAAAAGCTAATATTTACGTTAACATTTGAAAAATTATTATCATATAAACATATACATTTAAAATTTTGTATAAGTAAGAATATTTATTTTCATTGAAAAATGCAATTTTAATTTTAATTTTAATTAAATAAGTTAGACTTAAAATTTTAAATTTTAATTTTCATTCAGCAATTGGAAGCTTATGGGGAAACTACTACTTGTGTTTTTTTTTTTTTTTTCTTTTTGAGAAAAGCAATTAATATGTTGGGATATTCGAAAAATCACGAGAAAATTACTTGAAAATTTCAAATAAAACTATTTATTTTATGAAACTTCAATTTTAATTATTTTTCCT
This sequence comes from Nepenthes gracilis, assembly GCA_033239525.1. NCBI lineage: Eukaryota > Viridiplantae > Streptophyta > Magnoliopsida > Caryophyllales > Nepenthaceae > Nepenthes > Nepenthes gracilis. The sequence goes on from BSYO01000007.1 coordinate 19,723,421, forward strand.
TTATTTTTTCCTTTTTCCTTCAAAATTTTATTATATTCAAACATACCATAAACAGCAACAACAACCGAAAAAAAAAATTAGAAAAATAAAAATTTCTTTCAAATTAAAACGGGTGACTGGCAGCTGAGAAATAGTCCCTAAACATTTCACCCTGTTATTAAACAAACTTATATAGAACGACATCTTCAAGAATTGTGTCGAAGAAGATGACTTTACCACAGTATTCATCTCTCTTATATCTCACATTTCCTTCAGCAACGTAAGAAGCTGCAACTGAAGCTTACAGCACTCAGTTGCATACAGAAGCTCTGCTGCAGATGATCTGCTATTGCTGCCAAACTGCTAGCAATGGCCATGAACATATTTAGGAATATCGACTGCATCCTCTCCGCACATATGTCACCATTCTTTACTGATAAAAGAGTCGATCAAGGAAAAATATACCGCATGAGGGTTATTTTTCATCATATAATATGCCAGTACGAGCTTTTTGCATGTCTGGGGCCCTTCAATCCATCATGTAGATGTTTCAGCATTGTCTCCTAGAGCATTCTGCGACTCGGGTTGGATCAATATCAACAATCTTCGTTCAATGATTTTCCAGCAACGTAAACTTCTAGAAAGAAATAGCAGCAATGTGTTGCAGCTTGCTGGGCTGCTCAGGCTGACCCAGTCAGCATGGGAGATAAATTTATCCTTCCCATTAATCAAACCAATGAATTGTTATTGGAATAGATAGCAGCAACCATTTCATCAGACATGTTCAAATAATAAGTCGATCTTTATGTGTACAACGTTTAACGGATGGCTGAATGCCCAGATCACCTTTCATCAAGTACTCCAATTGCTCATAAAGTCACTTGAGTTTCTCTCTATATTAATATATTTCTAGCCCTGCTGCCTGTCCAAAAATAAATATTCTAGAATCAGAACGAAGGAAAGCACCTTTTTGTCTCTCAAAGCTACTCTACTTCTTGCACTTCTTTGGCAACGGATGAGACATCTCTAACCATCTCTCTTCTTGACATAAATTCCATTAGACATTCTTTCTTCAGACTTCACAGAATCAGCCATAACGCCATTACTAGATATGCTGCTTTTGCTGCTGGATCGCCATGAATGCCTCGATGTTTCATCTCGCGTCCTCCAAGTTGATGAGCACCTCTTGCTCGGCATCAGGTTCAAGAAGCTGCTCTCAAGAGCTTCCAATGCTTTCGTGCTCATTGGCCGATTTCTCTTGCTGTGCCTTATGGTACCTTCAGCAGTCAGCTGCTGCTCTGAGACTTGACAACTATTGAGGGCCCCAATCGCTTCAAAAATCTCTGGAACCTCAATTGGACCTTGAAGGAAGTTCAAATCAATCAATTGCCTTTCTAGAGGTTTCTCATAAGTTTTCATGGAGATACTTGTATCAGTGACATCCGTGTACTTGACACTGGAACTTTCTTTACAACTGTTCTCCTCTGGATTCATTGAAGTTGAAGGTTTCACAGATGGTAATTTCTTCTGTGAACGTTTTGCTTTAGAAGCAGCCTTCTTATCTACAACAGGTAAGCTCAACACACAGTACGATTCTCCTCGTCCCAAGAATGAAGCTGCCGGAATATTCTCCATCGGATCTTCCTTCGAACAAGCAGTTAGTCTCTGCTTCTTCATGAAGGGTCCCAAGTGTCCACACTCACTAGTTTTCATTTGGTGGCTGAATCGATGTTTTATGATCCTTGACTGCTCATCAGTAAACAGACTAGCTGAAGTCCTTTGAGGATCTGATCTATCTCTCTGCATTCTTCGTTTTCTGGTTCCACCATTTGATCGGCATTTAGAACGGCTAGAGATGATAGTCTTTCTAAGACTACTCAGCAAAATATCGGTGCTCTCTGGCTCTTCTACCAAACCCATGCGCAAACCCACCTCAGTTTCCTCAGACTGAATCATCAGGGAAGAGGAACTTTTCTTTTCAACAGGTAAATTCCTGAGTTCTCTCACCATTGATGGTTTTTCTCCATGGACGAAACTTGTGTCCACTATAGTGAACTTCAGAGTACTCGCATTGGCAGAAGTCACTTGTGGTTGGAGGTAACAGTGGCGTCCATGATCAGGATGAAAGCCATCATTGTCTGAAAGAGCATCCGGGACCCACCCGTTTGCTTCCTTGGAGCTGCCAATCCTATTCTCTTCATCCTCCAGCACGAGAAGTTCAGGTTCAGAAGCAACTTTTTTCAATACGTCAGCAACAGAGTCAAAGTAGTGGGCCCCTCTTATGAGTTTCCTCCGTGAGAACTTGTGAACTCCCGGCATAAGAAAAACCAAGCAGTTTGTCAGGCCGGTATATCTGTCACTCTTTGGCTGCTCAGAATGCCATCCTCTTGCCAACAAACGAGGCCAAACTGCTTCCCAAAATAGATCATTAGATCGAGCTTTGCTACATCGAAAGGCTCCTGTTAGGAACTTGATTATGTCTTCACATGTAAGAGAAGAAAATTCATGGCCGAACAGTGTTTCAGGGCGATTGCTACTCTTCGAGCACTCCATTACCAGAGTGGTAAGATCATCCTTCTTTCCAATTCCTACAGCATCTACCAGAGCATGAATGCCAACAACACTCTTCAAAGTGGAGGCATATACTTCTAATGTTGTTCTTCCCTCTGCAAAATCCTTTGAGACCTGATAAATACATCGCAAATAACTTGAGACTTTCCATTAAGATCCGATTAAGCATCACAATTATTGTCTCTTTTCTTTCTTTTCTCCTTGGTGGGGGTCTGAATTACTTGTCTGTCAACTAGATCTTTCTGATCATAGACAGGTGAGAAACAGATCCCACTGTGAAATCACCAATAGATTTTGGACTAAAGGAAAATCAACTTGTGGGACCATTTTTTTAACTTAACAAATATACAGGTGAAGCTACAAGCAGGAAGTATGGAAAATCACAAGTGCACAAATAGTAGGTGGAGCACGACAGGTAAAATTTATAATATGCATATAAGTTCTACAAATGTCAAATAAATGAAGGTGGCAATATTTTTGCAATTTTAAATTTAACACCAGTTTGAATGGCCAAAGAACCAAGGAAGCACTTCCTTTCCTTCCCAGTTTTTCTTTTTACCGTCTTTACTCTTATCTTGAAGCTTCTTATTAGCCTTTTCTTCTGTTATTTGTTTTCCTTGTGTTCACAATAATTCAATTTAGATTAATTGGTATATATCAGAGAAAAATAGCAATAAGCCACATTAATACCTCCTGCAAAGTATTTATGGATTCTTCTGAGAGATGGGGACGCAAACGAGAAAGAAGTTCCTGCTGCCTATATCCTGTAAAAAACCTATGTCCATTAACAGCCTTCCTGCTTTTCATCTTCTGGAAATCAGACCATCGATAGTACCCAGCAGACCTATAGAACTTCCCATAATAGAAATACAGTACTTGACCGATCTCTTTGCTCTCCATGAATCTCTTCACTTGAAGAAGATCCTTCCCAAATATATATAAACCGAGAAGGAAACAGTCAACTTCAAAATCACTCCATGGGTCTGATGATAAACCAGGAAAAGGCCAGCAATCTGGGTCTTTCTTACTTGAAGAACATGTAATTTCTGTACTGCCTTCAAACTTCAGAGACCCGTTTGCATATATTGTATTGTTCAGATTATCATGGTATTCCAACCGTTCATCTTTGATGGTATTTATCTTTTTACATACCCATGTGATAGGAATCCGAAGCCCCATTATAAATCGATGGGAAGTGTCAAACATGATTTCAGAATCAGCTGGATTCTTTAGATACTGAAGAAGCTCAGTCTTCGTCAAAGTGGAAGGGATTTCTACCTGATACTCATCACCAACTCGAGGATGTATCAACGGACCTCCATATGAGATGCTTGTATCAGGACAATTAGAAGAAAGCAACTGTTCACAAGATGTTTCCTTGAAACTTTGGACAGCTGGACCTTGCTGAATGAAGTCCATCTGCAAAATATACGTGCCAAGAAAATGCAATCAGCCAAGGTAAAAAGAGAACCTCTTTAAATTTGCTAAGAAGGGCAAGCATTAGGTTGAAACTAATTGATTTAGTTCAAAACTTTTAGAGATGGAATTGCTGCAGCAGATTTATTATCAAAATATAGTATATATTTCAGTTACATACCATCTATGGATCCTCATAGACAAGCAGAAGTAATTCAGTTCAAATGACAAAAAGATCATGCTAAACTGGACTTCTTTCCAAGATGCCAAAGGACCTTGATTTCAAGTGGAAAGCAAAATATTTGCTGGAGGTTCATAGAAATTATCAAATTTCTTTGGATGTCACACAAATCACAGTGCTCAAAATCCAAGCAGAAAAACAGGTAACTTCTATCTAAGCAATAATAGTATCACAACTACACATTTACTTTACAAGCAAGTATTTGACAATCTATTGCAATGTGTTGAGACAATAATTCATTGGTTTAAGAACAACTGAGATTATACCACGTATTCAGAACTCAAATGAACCACCACAGCACCAAACTTAGCAAACAACACACACCATCAAAAACCAGTTTTTTTTCAAGTATTTACCTACTCTTATGCTGTTTTCGTCAACCTAATTCAAATATGACAGACTGATACATATTATTTCCTAATCTAGTTCATGGTTTCAGAGCTTGTCTTCCTGAGGCTATTTCCATAGTCATGACAAGCTTTTTTTTTTTGTTTTTCTAGTAGATAAATAATATTCTACAAGAGACCAACGAGACAGTCATTGCATGCAAAAGGAAGAAGAAAAAGCAGACTCATCAACCTAGAGGTTGGAATCAAAAGAGACTAAAATGTAACTAAATATTTGAAATGATTTGGGTATTTGGAATCTCAAAGTATATCATGTATGTGCAAAAGAGAATCATTCTTTATATATTTACTTATGATTACATTCACTTTAACAAAGTTACCTTAGGAGTCTTTTTTCGGGAGGTCTTCAAGCACATCCCTCATGGGTGAATCTAAGTAGAGAGGATTGAGCGGTTGAAGCGGACATTTTGAAATGACAGCATCAAAGATATATATATAAGGTTACGGTTATCCCAGACTGCGTTCCGGAAAAAGTGGCCTACTTGAAGGGCGGGCACTCTTGTGTTTTAACCTCACTATACTATTCATAGTTGTGGGGCACTGTGTACTTACAGCTTCTACGATAAGCAAGTGAATGGGGCCAGTGCGTGGCGAACGGAACGGTTCATCAAGCCATTTCTCGCCTCAACCCCCTAAATCTCAAATATCACAAAACAGAATATGATAAGAAAGTAAATTGATCACTCCAAGAAGAGAAAAAATATTAAATATTTTATATAAGAGGTTTTGAGCTAATTACATAATTCACCATTGTTAGAATATAAAACCCTTTCAAAGCCTTCATCTAACAGCTTAGGTTGTCAGGATTGGGATGATTGATTCTTTTTCACATCATATTGGAATAGCTTTTACCAAGTTGTCGTGAATTCATATCTTGAAAGCCATCATTTCTAATAAATTATAATTCCAGACATAGCAATGGTTGGTTTGTGCTTAATATCCATGCCCAATGCAAATGGAATTTGCTTAACAAGGTGCGCTTTGTGTAGCAAGCCACCAACTGGCAGAACTTCTCAGATATGGAACTGAATCATTAATGTGCTACATCCTTCTACATTAGTTTGGTCAATGGAGTAACAATGCTTGAGAATCCCCCTACAAATTGTCAGTAGTAGCCATCTTGGAAAATGAAGCCCAAAGGTGTCTATTGTAGTCCACATTATGTGATTTGGAAGGAAAGGGAAGCTTAGCCCACAATTCATTGGATCTTTTGAGTTGTACAGAAATGACCAAGAGTGGTCTGTTCAAATTGCAGTAAGTCAGCACATGCAACTCAAGAATGTTGATAAGAAATTGTTTCTAAATAGTATTAAAATATGCTTATATAAGGATAACACAACTATTCCCAATTCCCATATTTTTGAGCATAAGGTTCAGAGCAAACTTGGGATGTATGACCCCACTTGCAAGAACGGATAAGGCTGAGAAGCCCATGGAGGGATCGAACCCATAACTTGCCTGTATCACCAAGCTGCCCAAAGTCAACCATCCCCATTCAAGCTGCTTGCAAATCATAGGCACCCAACAACCACCATAAATCAATGGTTCTGAAGCTGAAACTCCAAAATCAATAGATGAAACCTAATTTTCAGACGGTGCCTCAAGTTCTTATTCATCAAATCTGGTTATCCCATAAAAACCTAGTCAACGTCTATATTTCCAACACAAAGAACATAATCAGGACCAAATAATTCAATCTCTGCCTCTCTCTCGTCCCTACCCCTTGCATGTTCTTCCGAGTATGACAAACGGAAGTTGCAAAGAAATATCAGTTTCAACACCCACCATCAACCCAAAGCTAAATAAACAAACTCTAGATCCGTCTTCATGTCTAATTTCAGCAACAAAAACCCATCATACTTGTACACAAATCAAACCTACATTGAAGGAAAAACTTTTCAACAACATATATAACTTAAAAACACCCCACAAGATCAGTTCGAAACCAATTGAAGATACACGAGCATAAAAGATGGGAAACTACGAATTCGAAACAAACCAACAAGAAGCATAAAACCTATAGTACATGTCAACATGAAAAAAATAACACGTGATCCCATTTGTACGCTACAGCATTCTGACAGTCAAATCCCCACCCCCAACAAAGAAGTAAAAAAACTGTTAGAAACGGTACATTTGAGGCTTATCATACGCAAAAGAAGAAAAACTGCGTAATAGAAGAACATAATGGATGACCTCTTTTATTCAAGAGCTTGAAGCATGGAACAAACGTGAAGAAATGGGCACTCGCGGTTCGTGCTGATTAGGTACGATTCTTGGTTTCTTGAGTGATAAACAACCAAAAGTGAGACAAAATAAAGACAACCCAGAAATCACAGTACCAGAAAGTAACGAAAACAAGGAGGAATGGAAAAGATTACCCAGGTCTTAATGAAAATCTGTGAGCTATAAAAGTGCTAAAAAATATGGAATGAGCGACGGTGTCAGGCCTGCTGGGGAGACTAAGAGAGGCAGAGTCTCCTTCGCTTTTGTTCGTATAGAGCGGAGGGCCAGGGGAAGACAGATAGGGTGGGGGAGATGTGATTATGAGCTTTCGTAGAGTCGGAGATAGGAAAAATGCCATACGGAGCCGTGTATTTAACTTGTCATCGTCACCATTAGCATGTTTCCATCGCCCTTGTACGACTTCTTTAAAAGCTTCCCAATTGATACTGGTCACATAAGAAGAGACTTTCATTCCTCGAGTATTTTGTGAACATGGAATGAGGGAAAAAGCAAGAGAGTAATTTCAGGATTTTTTTTTTAATCAATATTTAAGAATTTTATAATAATTATTTGGATAACTAAAATCATAATAATATATTAATTATGTTAAATTTATTTTTACTTTGCATCCTACTAATATTCTACTATTTTTAAATTTTATCATAAATCAAACACAATAAATTTTATCATGATAATTTTAGTATCTATAATTATAAAATAAATCTATTATATTTTAATATATTTGAAATTCTACTATTTTTAAATTTTATCATAAATCAAATTTATCATGATAATTTTAGTATCAATAATTATAAAATAAATCTACTATATTTTAATATGTTCGTAGTATTATAATCTATTTAAATTTTTTGATAAAATTCTTACTATTAAGAGTATATTTAATATCAAAAAGTATAAGAATTTAAATATTGCTCCTTTAATACATGTTTCATGTAACTTTAGCAATGTAATTTTTAAAATAATTTATTGTTTAGAATTGTTTAAAATTATTTATAAGTCTAATATGGAAAAACTATACGTAGATATAATCTCATTATTTGACATAAATAGAATCATTCTTGATGTCAGATTGAAAGGTTTTTATCTTTTAAAGAGATAATTATATTTATTTTTTTATTTTAATTATTTATTTTTAAATAAAAGAATATAATTTTATTATTTCTAAATAACTAATTTTAACTAAAATTTAATTTTATAATAAAATATAAATATTTAAATTAAAATATATTGTTAAAATTAGAAAAAATATTCTCTCCATTTTTATAAGAGTGGAGAGAATTATTTTTTTGTTTTTAGTATATTTTAAAATAATTTATTGTTTAGAATTGTTTAAATTTATTTATAAGTCTAATATGAGTAAATTATAAGTAGATATAATCTCATTATTTGATATAAATAGAATTGTTCTTGATGTGGGATTAAAGGGTCTTTATCTTTTAAAGTGATAATTATATTTATTTTTTTATTTTGATTATTTATTTTTAAATAAAAGAATATAATTTTATTATTTCTAAATAACTAATTTTAACTAAAATTTAATTTTATAATAAAATATAATTATTTAATTTAAAATATACTGTTAAAATTAGAAAAAAATAATCCTCTCCATTTTTATAAGAGTGGAGCTCCTCTTAATCCTCTTAATTAATTTGATATTAAATTAATGTTAATTTTTTACTAAAATTAGATTTAAAATCCCTAAAGTTTTATCATCTCATATTGTGATTTTAAGTCCTAATATAAAATTAATTATTTTTTTTATTTATTAAATAAAGAGATATTATATCAGATAGATGTATATTACAGATGCCTGTTTATTTTTTGACTTATTATAAAAGAATACTTTGCCTTTTATATCACTTATGATTAATATCATAAGTGATATAATTTATATATTTAGTTATATATTTAATTATTTTAAAATTATTATTTTTGATGTAAAAAATAGATAAAATTAAAAATAAAATAATGTTTGATCCACAATCACTTTTAATAATTTTAATACAATTAAATATATAATTTAATATATAAATAACATTTCATTGTAACCATCCCACTACATCCTATATCACATCCACTACCCTTAGCCAAACTAGTAAATATAAAACTAATAATATTTTTATTTTCTTTATTTTATCAGTATATCTAAACAACATAGAAAAAAAATATCAATATTATTTATTTTATTTAACTAAAAATAAATATAATCAATAAGTTATAAAAAATATCCCACATAACATTGTATATATTTTATTTATATGTTGAATTGATAAATTTTAAATCTTATATATTAATTTAGATTTATTATTTATTGAATAATTAAATAGAGATTTTGCATTTTTAATAGATATATTTATTCAAAACATCTCATTTTAACAAAAATGATGAATATTTTAATAAATTTTAATAGATATATTTTTAATAGACACTATTTTTTAATTTTTTATGATAATAACAAATTAATGGATTGATTTTTTAGGTTATTTTTACAAAAATAAAGATTTTATATCAGCAAATTTAGATATATTGATCTATATTTTTTTGATAATTTAATTAAAAATATGATAATAAATATTTTAAAAAATAAATTTTAATTCTCATTGAAAATTTTTTATAGGACATTCCTGCCATGGGCCTATTAGGCCACTATCCTTGACCATTTATAATTTTAAAATTTAAGAAATTATATGTTAAAAATAATATTTTTAAAATTAGAAAATATAATTTTAAATTTAAAATAAAAATATTTTACAAAAAATAAATAATTAAAATCAACTTCATTTTGCATAAATTATCTACCATAATTTTAGTAATTGATGTGATATCACAATTTTTTTTAATACAACGTAGAATTAGAGATAAGTAATTCAATCGAAAATGTTCAGTTTGATAAATTAATCCAATTTTATAAGTTTGAAATAAAATAAAATTAACTCATCCAAAAATATAAATATTTATTTATTTGTTATTTTTCTTGATTAAGCTCTTTGAATTTATAATTCCTCCATAAGTACGGAAGTGATCTATTTGGGCCTGGGCCCGTTTTCCACTTCACCCCAATAAAAGTTGAGGCCCTAATTGCTCCGGCCCAAAAGAGAGGCAAATCTAATAATTAGATAAATAATATGTCATGAGTAGATCTTATCAAAATTGAATTTAAATTAAAATTAAATAAAAATCTATAATTATAAAATTGGGTCAATTTGGATAACGCCCGATTACTCCGTTTTAAATTATAATAGGTTCGGGCCAACCCATAAATATTTTTATTTTTAATTTATATTCAAATAACAAATAATTAAGTATATATATATTTTAAAAGTATTACTTAAAAATAATGAAATTATTTTTTATCTGAAAAGTTGTTTTTAATATCAAAAATAATTTAATTATAATTTTTTTTAAAAAATTTATCTATTTAAAATATTTAAATATATGTCATAAAAGAAATAAAATCTAGACAGGTAAATTTTCTGTTGTGACAGCGTTCATTTCCCAATTTTAATTGAATTAAAATTTTTAATCGTTTTAATTTATAATAATTATATATTTCAATTATAGTTATTAAAAGACGGATCGATAGTCTATCATGTCTACCCTTGAGAGATTGGATCCGGGGGGGTCTTTCTCTCCTGTGGAGAAGGACCGTCATTCTCCTCATCTGAATCGTCGGATGTAAAATTTAACGGTCCACGCGTGTTAGATGGATAATATAACGTCGACCGTCTGATTTTAAAAACACGCGTAAGCCATTAGATTTTACATCCGACGGCTCAAATGAGGAGAATGACGCCCCCCAATCCCTTGAGAGATACTTAACCAAAAAAAGACTGGGGTTTTATGTTAGGGGCAAAGTAGTCTTTTCCAACTAGGTACGTTAGGCTACATGGGCATACTAAGAATAATTATGAAATATATTTTTGTCCTGCCCATATTTTATTATTTTATCTATTTTTTTAAAATTATGATTATTTTATCAAATTTATAAATCTTAATAAAATTTGTAAAGAATAAATTTGAAAGAAAGCATATTTTAAGATATAGACTTTATATTAAATCTCCTTTTAAAATTAAGGTGAAAAAAATTCTTAACTATATTTTCATAAATTTTATTTTAGGTTTGATAAATTTGTTGAATATAATTTTAAGTTAAACATTAGGAAAAAAAATGGATACAATGATAAATTATCAAATAAAACAAATTGTATAATTATAATTTATAATTATTGTTATTGAGATATTGTCTCATATTAATTTAGTAAAAATATGCTCATAAATTTTTTTAAAAAAATTATTCGAGCCATATTTTTAAAGCTAAAACTATATTGAATGAAACTCTTTCTCCCATCCAACCACCCACAACCACCGCCTCAACCACCCACCACCCCTTCCTCCTCCCCTTTTTTCTCTTTAAACCACCATTTCTCTGGTATCAACAACTTGGGATTATATAATTAGATTAAAGTTGAGAATTACTATCATAATAAAATAATTTCAATATATGTATAAGGTTAAGAGAAATATAAGATAATATATGATTTTATTTTATATTATGTAATATGTTATTTTTATAATTTAAATATATGAGTACTAAATTATATAATAATAATTTTAATAATGCATCAAAGCCAACTGTAAATCCAACTTTAAAGAAATCAAAATTCAAAATGAAATGAATCTAAGATTTTTCAAAATCAAAACTAATGTTTACAGTCCATTTGGCACAATTTTTAGAATAATTTTAACCAAAAGAAAAATTATATATTAAAAAATCTAAAAATTAATTGACACTTTTGTTTATGATTACTATAATTTTTTAAATAATTTCAATTCTAAATTTTAAAAAAACACTATAGAATTTTTTGTAGAGTAAAAAACCATACAAATTAAAACTTCTACAGAAATCAAATTTCAAATTGAAAAAAAAAAAAAATCACATATTACCATTTTGACACGAAAAATATTTAAGGGATACTCAGTAGTGAACGTTAAGGCACATTTAAATAGCATAATATTCAACATTTTATATGTTTTTATTTGGACCTATTGATTAAATAAATAAATTAATTAAATTAATAATACGTCTTTAAATTTGAATTATTAAATAAATTAGAGAGTCACCTTAATCGATAGTCGATTTGGTACGGATTTGGTATTCATTACTCTAAATTTAAATCCTATATACTACAACAGACGAATAAAATGTTAAAAATATGAAATTTTCTCTCTAATATATTATTCGATACTCAAATCAGTAATCATTCTTAATTGAATGGAAAGACAAGTCGATAAAAAAGTATGCATTGATACAAGATTGTTTGAGATTGAGTATACAATGGAGGATTGAGTTTCATTTGGTGAGCTTTCATTTGGTGAGCATCTTTGAGATGATATACTCGCAGAGGGAGTGGTTGAGAGAGAGATATATACTCGTTGGATAGTGACTTTTTGTTTGTTTGAGCGCCTTTACTTTTGGACGAAGGTTGATCCCATTTTCTGTGAAGGAAAGGGATATTTATAGAGTGGATGTTGATTTAGTTGTCTTTAGATATTATGGCTCTACAATTGTGAAGGATCGTGCTCATAGAGTTGTCGACTGCAATTCGTGTTCCAATAATTGTGAAGGTAATATGTTGGTCACAATCGCCTACAATCATTCATTAAACTGTAAAGGTTGTTGACTACTGAGTTGGAGGAGTAACCGTCGGAGCAGCCCATTGTTTAACAATAACTGACCATTTTCTGTTAGACGATCTCAAATCAGACCGGTTGGATCAACTACAGTGTCTTTTGAACCTTAGGCTTAGGAGGTCTTTCAGTGGGCTGTCGTTTTTTGGATTTTTCTTTCTTTAGTGGGTTGAGCTATGGTCCAATTCATGGATCGTCACATCCATCGGGTAGAATTATTATACAAAAACTTTCAAAAAATTACAAATTAATATTTTTATATTTTAAATTTATTATTTTTAATAGAAAAAATTATTTTTAGTATTTAATATGTAATAATAATGATAATAAAAAAAGTAATATAAAATAAATTTTACTCTTTTTTTTTTAATTTAAAATATATTTTATTGCGCGGCTCAAAATGCTTTCACAATGTCCCATCGTTACCACCCTATCACAATATACAATAGATTTTATGTCGTACAATTACCATTTCACCTGAAAAAGTTTCTATAAATTGAGAATAAATAAGCCCAAGTTTATTTGTTTTTCCATATTTTTGAGAAATTCTTATTTTTATAAAGATAATAATTTCCAATATTTATAATAATCAAACAATAAAATTATAGTTTAACATAAATAAATTTTAAAAATTTTAATCCAACTATGCCAAACATATTCCTATATTATAATGTTAAGTTTATTCTAATTTAATCATCAAATAATGTGCCAAGCATATAGCTAATCAACCTCAGCACCCATTCAAAAAATCTGCCTTTTCTTTTTTAAAAAATAAAATAAAATAAAATAAAATGTCAAACAATTCAAATTTAAAAATTAAATAATACATTTTAAATTGATTCAATATTGAATAAATATCAATATTATAAAGAAATTTAAAAATGATTATTTTTAATATATATATTTATATATTGACTATTATATTTTAATTTAATAACCAAAATTAAAGAGATAAAATCCTAATTTTTTCAAGGAAAAACAAAATTTTCCAACCCCTCATCATCTCTAGCAAATTGCGAATTGCTGACACCAAATTGCAAGTAAATAAATATTATATATTTTTTCGGCCTAATTATATAAATAAATTAATAAAATAGCATAAAACTATCTAAAAATAATTGAAAAAAATAGACTAATGGTATTTATTCATTATTTATATAATGAAAGGGGGGGAGACCGATTGAGAATTTTGACAGTACAAGTGTCGGAACCTGCTTTTCCATAATTAACTTACTTATTGGTGTTAGCATTTGCCATTAGTTTAATTATTTCTTTCATTGGTACTTTGTGTTTAATACCACATTTTAAGTAGTTTCAATATTTAAAATAATATCATATAAATTACATATAAAAATGGAAGTTAATTATAATTTAAGAAAAAAATAAAAATATATACCTAAAAATATAAAATTATATAACAAGAAATGATTTTAAATTATGTGTGTCTTAGTAATATATTAAATTAAATAAAATAATAAAAATAAATTTATATTATGCTTAGACAAGTCATTTAATTTTGTTTTAACTCAACCCATTTACATTATTGAAGAAAGAGAAAATATTCATGCCTACTTTCTAACCATAGATTAGCAAGGCTGGGTTGTCCTTAACTGTGATTTGGGAGTCATGTACTTTCTAGAACTTATTATATTAGTCTTATAGAAGGGGCAATAATGTAATTGACCATGCGATACAATAATTATGAGTTTAATTTATATAAAAATTTTATAAATAATATAAACTAAAATTATATATAATAATTATATTATTAAATATGACTCAAATTTATTTTAAATAATTGACTCATTTAAATTTTTATAAATTTTAAAAGTATAATTTATAGTTCATAAATTTATCTTATAATTTTACTTGTTAAAAATAGTAAAATAGCTCATCGTGCACGGATTCGGGGGGCGTCCAACGCCCCCCAGAGCTGGATGGCATCTAGCGCCCAATTTGGGCCGTCGGATTAAAAAAATCGACGACCTAAATTTTATAATAAAAAAAAATATAAATTATTTTTTTTTTTTAAATATTTTTTTAATATTTTAATTATAAAAATATAAATTTTAATATTTTTTATTTTTAAATTTTATAATTTTTTTTATAAAAAAGGGGCGTCGGATTTCAATCCAACGGCCCCCGTAGACGTCGGATGAGACTCCGCACTAGACGCCCCCTCGTTCCCATCGTGCACGTATTTCAAATTCCTATCTTATATATTTTCTTATTCACGATTGTGTAGATTAATATAGAGAGATCGACGGATCCATGCCCTAATAAAAGGGAGCCATCTGGGTTTCTCTTTGATAGATAAATCGAGAGATGGTGGAGGAATCGGAATGGTTGCTGCCGATAGCGAACGTGGGAAGGATCATGAAGCAAATACTCCCACCGAATGCAAAGATCTCCAAGGAAGCCAAGGAGAGGACGCAGGAGTGCGCGACGGAGTTCATAAGCTTCGTGACCGGAGAAGCTTCGGAAAAGTGTCACAAGGAGAATCGGAAGACCATCAATGGCGATGACATCTGTTGGGCTCTGAGTGGCCTCGGTTTCGACAACCACGCCGAGGCCATCACGAGGTACCTGCATAGGTACAGGGAGTTGGAAAGAGACAGAGGCAGCCAAAGCAGAGGCGGAAACAATGGCAGTGACGACTGAGTGGTAGAATAGGGGTAACAGTCTATCCGGCTTTGGAAGTGTTATTGTGAGATGTATTTGCTTGCATAAGATGATGATTTCTACGTAGAATCAGAGAGATGAGCATTGATTGTAAGCAGAGAATAACCTGGTTGTTCTTCTTAACAAGTTCATGAAATTTAAGGAGTAATCGTCTTGAAGGTCAATAAATTCACACTGTAAAAAGTGGCTTTCTCTAATATATAGATTCGTCTTTGTTCATCTAACTGTCATAAAGACTTCATAATTTAAGAGTCTCGTGTACTATGTTGCCTTTTTAGGATGTCAATCGTACTCCATGCTCTCAATCATGTTTCTTTCTAGGGTTTCCAGATGATAGCGTCTCTTCCGTGCTCGCAACATGTAGCTTTCTGCGCTTGATTTGCCCGGCTTCTGCGGTTATTGTCGGCGGTCACCCTTGCTCCCATGGCGTCACCGTCCAATTTTTCCGGCAGGATTCTAACACGCGAATTCCCATCTTTGGCAGATTTCTCCCAATTTTGACATTCTTTGCCATTTTCATTCACCGTGACTACGTTATATAAATATAAAAAAATGAGAAGATGCCATTAAGATAAAAATTAAATCAAATTTATTCAAGATATCTCAAAATCAGAAGCATCGGTATTTCTTCGTTCAACATGGATCTTGGGTTCTGCAGTTTTTTGGTCTTGAAATGAAACGGGGTTGTCAGTAGTTTTCCCAGTAGAATTTCAATTGCCTTCTTCAGGGCTTCTTCTTCCTCCCAATCTTGCATGTTTGCCTATAGATGGACTTGGGATATTGCTTTATTTAAGGGATAAACAGAACCTTATTATTATTTTATTTAAACTGTTAAATTAAAAAAAAATTATAAAAGAAAAAAATATGAAAAATTAGGGTTTCATGAAAAATTTGAGATTCTTAACTAAGAGTGATTGGTATCTTCTCAATCATTTTTTGGTATATACATGAAAATTTTTTGGTTTTTATATACCAAATAATAGATTTTTACAGTTTCATTTCATGCAACCAAAACAAAAAACAATTTATAAGCTTCCATAACTTTTCTATATCGATAAATTTATCTATCCATAATGCATGTCTGTCGTTTCATCCATTCATTCATACTAATTTATTAAGGCTTTATAAACTTTTACAATTTTTTATGGCATTTTTCTGATAGTAATATTATAAAAATATCCTTAAGCCATCTTTAAAACATCTTAACTATATACTAATTTATCAATTTATTAAGACTAATAATCCTGCACAGCATAATGCCCTGAATTGTTTAATTTTTAAATTAATAGAAACAGTAGTAGCACAAGAAAACAAAAGAGAAAATTAAATCAGTAGAAGTGTTTCTATAATCAGATTTAGAGCAACAGACTAAATATTGGTTGAAATCGAAACACACGCTATCTGGTCAAAGCACCAACTCTTTCTCCTTCTTTCTCTTTTGCGTTGCTCAGGAAAATGAACTTTTGCTTTTGCTTTCATGCCCTCGTTTTTGGCCATTGACCTTTTATACCGAGTAAGAAAACTGTCTTAGTGTTCGAGTGCCGGCTCCATGCAAAGAATCTGTCATTCTCCATTTTTAGCTTTTATCGTGTACTAATATTTGTTGAATTTTGGTCACCATTCTATGAATATTACAATAAATAAAAGATTATCAGAAGGTCACACGGTATTTGTGCGAGGATTGAAGGAGGCATGTATGGCAAAGGTCTGAAGCGCGGATTCCAAATTGATGACGCTTGAGCCGCACTCGAGCACCGATTCCAGATTAATGGCCCAGATACAATGCTCAAGGCTCGCTTGAGTGGAGTTTGAACGTCGATTTCAGTGGTATCTGCGCTCGAGTACAACCCAAGTTATAAATTTGCACGAATGTAATTTTAAGGTAATTTCGAAATCATTCTCACACAAGGAATGCCGCGCAGAGAGAGAGAGGAGAAAAGTCGAGGAAAGAGAAAAATATTCGACATCTGGTTAAGGTTTTATTTGAGTTTCGTTATTCGCCAAGGTTAGAGTACATCATTCTGAAGGTGATTTCTAGAAGTATATTTTCATTTGTTTACTCTTATTTCTCATTGTATTTCTCTTATGAGTTATTAGATGTGTTGAAGAAGTTGTAATCACCCATTCTTCAATCTGGATTGTAGTGAAAAGATTTTGGAATGAGTTTTTATAACCGACACTTTTATAGTTAATTGTTTTGGAATTTATTCCGTAGTTTTTTTATTGGTTGAAAAGAGTTTTTTACGTTAAAAATATTATATATTGTTATATTTCTTTTGTTCACAATTTTGATGGTTGATGATTAACGATGGGATTTAGGTCTTGTTTCGTTGCACCGAGTGGAGGGATTTTAAAAGAAATTTTTATAATCGGCACATTTATAGTGGATTATTTCTAAGTTTGTCCCGTGATTTTTCTATTGGTTAAAAATAATTTTCCACGTTAAAAATATTATATATTATTATATTTCTTGTCATCACAATTTTTTGATGGTTAACAAGGGAATTCAAATCTTGTTCCACTGCACCGAATTATGTGCATTTGGGTCGAACCCCAATAACATTTTGTCAATCAGTTGTTCAAGCATTGGTTGAGTCCATATTATATGTGATATTTCTACCAATCTTGCGCTATGAGTAAAGTCATCTATAAGGTTTTGAATATAATAAAACATGAAACGGCGGTTGCATCTCTATGGGAAACAAGCCATAGAAATAGTTGCCGAAATGGCATCTCATGCCATGCCTATGTGAAAACAAATACCCTATGAAATCAGATTCCATTGGCATGTTTCATATGATTCTCTAGAACACTATATGAGTACAAGACTTGAGAACATCATATCACCAAGGTTATTGAACACGAGATTAGGGTTACCTCTATCTTTTTATAAGAGATAAAAATTATTATTTTTATATCTCAATAATATATTTTAAAAAATAGTAAAATCATAACTATTCATTTAAATATCAACGTATTATATTAAAATATAAATAAAAAATTATGTATATATTTAGAATGATTTAAAAATTTATAATTAATCTGACCAAATTTTTTAATTAATATCACTAAATATATTTATTGTTTATTTTTTTACCACCACATTTTTATCAAATGAGGTAGCATAATTGTATCAAATTGACTATGTTACAATATGATAGCAAACTAGTGGGCGGCTTAATTCGTAAGTTAACAACAAAGGTTGTTTTTAACATTTTTTTTAGAAAATAAAATTTTTATAAAATATATTTAAATCTATCTGTTTTGTATTTTTAAAAGAAAAAAAGGTTTTTTAGATTTTTAATTTGAAATTGAAATTGAATTTTGGAAAAAAAAAACTAAGAAAAGATCAAAAGATATTTTCATAATTTTTACAGGCTTTAAAAAAAGTGTTATATAATATTTTGAAATATACTTCTACAGTAATATTTTGAAAATATATAATTATAAAAATATTATTTTATAATTTTGAAAATACACAATATGTACTTATTAAATAATAAAATTGTGATGCGATTCATATCCAATTTATTTATATTTTTAATTACTTTTCATTGGAGTTATCTAATATTTTTATTAAAGTTATTAAATTGACATGAACTATACTTTATACTTTTAGCCATCTAATTATACTAATTAATATAAAAACTAAAAATATAATCTTTTAATAAATATTTAAACTTATTTTTTAATAGTGACAATATTTCACTTGCATTCAACATTTTTGTAATGAACCCTTTAATTGTGATTTCTTAATTCTTTTCTATCTTTTATCTTTCATTCTTATTATATATTATTTCTGATTAAAAAAATATCAACAAATTTTAAAAAAATCTAGATTTAAAATTCTAATATATTAACTAATAATCAATATAATATGCTATTTTTTAATATTAAGAACTCCTAATATTAATACATATTAATTAATATTTTAAATATTACATAATATCTATATTATGAATCTACCCGCTAGAGCATGCCAATGACCCTAAAATTACTTTATCATTGTCTATAAGTAACGAATTATAAATCATATAAATAATTTCTCGGTACTGTAGATTAGGTTTATAATTTTATTATTTAAATTTAAAAAACATATAAGTTGTGGTTAGATCGTAATTTATAAATTTAGTTATTATTATTATTGTATGTTAGCAGTTAACTGATATATGCTATGTGTGGATGAGATCATTTAGTCCGAACTTAGCCAAAACTTACAATTGGGGGCATGGATTTTTCACTACTAAACAAGTAGTTTAGTCCTTACGCTTAAACACTCAATCGAATTGCTGCTGGAACGTTCATTTGCTTTGCTCCTCCGAAAATTTCAACATTTTCCTCTCTTGCCCTCGTTAAGTTTCAACATGATAAAAGAAACTCTTGAAATTTTAGCACTGAAAATTACGCATTTGAAAACAACAGATCCCAGGACAACTACATGGAGAGTTATTAGAGAATTGTATGATATTTGTATAGAGATTACGATGTTCATGTGTGTGGCGAGAGTTTGGTAGGGGGGGTTGCGCCTGAGGGACACCCAGGCGCCAAATCCAGGAGCGTCCACATCTAAAGTGAGCCCAAAGGGCGCTGAAGTGTTGAAAACAGTGGAACCCGAGCTCAATGGGCGCTTGAGTGTAACATGCAATGTAAAATTGCACGCTTCATATTTTTAGGATATTCTAAAATTGTTTCTCACATAAGGAATGTCACATAAAGAAAGAAAAGAGAATAAAAGAAAAGAGGATGATGTTCAGTATCCGGTTGAGATCCGATTTGAATTTAATTTTTTACCAAAGTTGATTACGTTGTTTTGAAGTTGATTTTTACGATATATTTTTATTTGGTTACTCTTATTTCTCATTATATTTTTTTTGTGGGTTGTTAAGTGTATTGGAGATGTTATAATTAACCATTTTTTACTCGAGATTATTATAAAATGATTTCTGAAGAGATTTTTTATAACCGGTATTTTTTATAGTGAATTTATTTAAAATTTATATCGTAATTTTTTTCTTAATTGAAAGGATTTTTCATATTACAAATATTATAAATTATTATATTTCTTGTATTCACCAATTTAGTAGTTGACAATTAAAGAAAAGTTCAGATTTTATTCCGCCGCATTAGGTTATATCTATTCGGGTTGAATCCTGACATCATTGGCTCAACAATATATTGAAATCTTCTTCCCGTTCACGTCCATGATTTCGCCATTGCTACTTCTTCTTCCTGTTCTGCTCCGATGGCCTTAGATGGCGACGACTACGACGTCGTGTCAAGCGTAAATGCACTATATATTGGAATCTTTGCCCTTTTCTTCCTCACGAAACCATCAATTTCATTATATAAATTTAAATTAAAATAATTTTATTTTTAATTTAAATTTAAATTATTATATTTCATAATTAAAAAAATAGGTTAACACTTAAGTGTCAATAAATACTCATGCCGAATATATGACTATATCACACAAGAGCATGATTTGTCCAATATTTATACACTTGATATGTGTTCATTCCATGCATAAACAACTTTAGTTTAAAATATCCAAACTGAATGTGTACTTATATATTGCACGTGTGTAACCTTGTTAAAGCCTTTTGGATCTGATATGTGCCCGTGTAGTATATATGTACCAGGATATTATTTATTTTTAGATTTGTATTTTTTTATTTATTTTTAATAAATTCTATAAATATTTCTCTTATCCTGAATTTAAAAGTAATAAAAATTAAGTTAAAAATCACATAATTACTATTATCAAAGAAAAAAAAGATAAATTACACGATAAAGAACCCAATCTTTTACTTTTGATGTTAAATTATTATGATTTTTTAACTAAGTTCTCTCTACCATTATTTAAATATTTGCTATGTCTTGTGAACCTTAAATATTTGCTATGTCTTGTGAACCTTTGTTTGTATATGGGTGGCGTGGATACCAAAATTTAGTAATATGTAGATATTTATAAATAAAAAAATTAATATTGGTAAAAGATAAAAATTATTCAGTTCTACTATTATAAATAAAGTCAAGGAGTTTCTTAGTAAGGATTAGGAGTTGGGATAAATTAATTATCTTTATGCATTTATACTTTTTAGGTTATAAGTTGATTATTATATTACTTTGCTTTCATTAATTAAAAAAATTAAAATGATTTTACTTTAAAAAATAATTAGTTTTTGAGTTTTCTTTTTCTTTTTTATAAAATCATGCATTAACTCTTATATATATATTGATGCGTACCTGGATCCGACTTCGAACGAATTCGGATTCTTGGAAAGAGCCGATCCGTTCGTTCACCGAGTGCGAACCACGCACACCACTAAAGCAAACAAGGTCGGCGTTCACGGCGGGAATTAATCCCACCGAAAACACTCCCACGCTCAAGTCGATGAAATGACCTTCAATGGAAGGAACTGAAAGATAGAAAGAGTAATGAGAGAAGAGAGAAGAGAGAAGAGTGAAGAGTGTTTAGTTCCAGACGTCAGTAAGGAGCGGGTCCTTCCTCGTATCTGGATGGTGGGAAGGCGGAGAACGCGTGTATCAACCCGTTCGTTGCCTTGGAGTTCGATCGTGCTTGGGAATTTGGGAGCCCGTGCGATTCACGGGAGTTTACTCAAAGGGAAGCGCAATGCGGTTTGTCCTTTTGGTTCTTGAAAGAGAAGTGAAGAGTGTAAGGTGCTTGGGAAGATCTCCAAAAAGCTCCCCTTTTCTCTCGTGGGGCGTGAGGGTTCTTATACACCTCACCATGCTTGGATCCTTGGGCACCAAGGTGATGGCGTTTGGGCCAATGTTCTTTGTCGTGGGATTTCTTTAGTCACGCCGGCTGCCCGATTCTGCCGCGTGACCGCACGTTCTGATGTCGTTTGCCATGCTTGGCTCCTCCTCTGCGGGGAGTGGGTGGCCACCGCAGATGGAAGCGAGTGGTGTTGGTGGCGTGCCACCCATGCCCCGGGCTAGCCTTTTCGCCTCTATTGCGTGTCTCCGTGGCGAAAATGCGTTGCGGGTTCAGTTTCCCTTCTCCATCGTGGGTTTGTGCCCTAGAACTCTTGAGGTGGAAATTTGGCGTGCGCATTGGCGGCCTTCATTTGGACTATGGGCACGAAGCGAGTCGGGCCCATTCTCGTAGAAGGGCCAATTTTAGGGCCCAAAGATGTAAGCGGAGAACGTGAGTTGACCGTCAGTGACGCCGCCCTCGTGGAGAGCGGCGGGCCACCATCGATGGGCCGTGGGCCATAATGGAACAGCCCCATCATCGCCTCTCGAGGCCCAACAAACCGGTCAACGCCGAGTTGACCGTTTTTGCTATTTAGTTGGCCCTGGGCGGTCAACGCCAATGTTGGCCCTCCTTGGGCCTTTGATTTAAGGGCCTATCTCCTTAGTGGGCCGTCGAGGACGTTGACCGCCTTCCTGGGCTTTTGACTTCTCCTTGGGCCATTTTGGTGTACCCATCACTAGCCCCACACTTTGGTGGTCGATTTTCGACCTCCAGTATGTTATGATGGACGCCTTCCCTTGCTTTGAGAATCCTATGGAAACTCACAAGAGCGTGGAGGAAGGCTTGACCAATCGTATTCTTGCCTATTTTTTTCCAGCCTTCCAGGTTGTTGATTTTGGAGTTCGGGTATTATAATTTCTTATTAATGACTCACTTTTGGCGGCCTGCCAAAATTGTCCCCTTTTGGTTGGAAGGAGATCCGGGTAATTAATACGCCAGATCCGCCCTTTGGCGAAGTGGGGTATTTTTTTTAATGAGGGGTTACGCGCGGAGTCCTTCGTTTGGCCGGATCGAATGAGGAGGCGACACGTGGCAATTACGACGGCGTCCTTGCAAGCTTGGCGCCTAAATTCTCCTTCCGTTTTTGTTTCAAAACCGTTTCACGACTCCTTATTCCTCATTCTCGTTTCGCCGACAAACCTTTTTTCGAATGGCTTCCGTCAAGGAAATCTCGATCTTGAGGGAGAGCGATATTAAGGCCTTGTGTGTCGAATTCAATATTCCAAAGGAGGTGGCCCGGAGGGTTATAAAGCCCCTCACCCACCGAAAGGCTACATCACCGTCTACGAGGCCCACCTTTTTGTTTCGGAGGAGCTTCGATCGAGTGGCCCTAGGGGTTCCCATCGCCCATCTTCATGCCAACGCGGTGAGGTATATTTGTATTTATGCATTTTTGCCCTAAGCTCAAAAAGTTTAGGATGTCCGATCTTAAGGTCGTATTTAAGGTGACCCGGGGGCATCTCACTCGGTTATCAAGACAAGCAAGGCTATCTATTCCACGAAGAACCTGGAAGGACCGGTTCTTCTTCGTGAAGGTGGGAGAGGAATGCCCGACAAAGACCGAGGCGAGGTCCCGATTGGCTCAACAATATGTCGAAATCCCGATGAATTTAGAAGGGACTTCTTGGTCTCCCGTTGGATGGGGCCCACGCCACCGGTGCAAGCCACACCGCAGCTCTGTCTGCCTAAGCTCGATGATTTCATCCGCCCATGTCTTCGCTAGTTCTCATCTTCCTCCTCTCGATTGTTCTGGTCTACTTCGAGCGGAGAAGTCCTTAGATGGCGATGCGACTACGAACGTCGTGGTGGTTCAATGCAGCGAGGAGCCCGGCTCGCGCGACGCGCGCCCAAGGCTCGTGGGTTTATAATGAGGGTCTCCTCTTCCTTGCCCCTAGGGCAGCCGAAGAAGGCACCCGCCGCGAGTACTCCATGATCATGCGGGGAGGAGCCCGCCGCCGCCGTTGAGGATGATGAGTCTTTGGATCGTATTTTGGATGAGGCGGCGGTGTGTTCCTTTTCCGGCTCGACACCTCGGTTCCGCCTTGGTCCTGAAACCATCCCATTGGAAGACCTTATAACCTCTGCATTATGTTTATAAGCTATTTAAAAAGAGTGGCCTTAAAATAATTTTATTTTTAATTTAAATTTAAATTAGGAGAGCTTATAGTTCATAATTAAAAGGAAGAGGAAGATCGGCTTAAGACGGACAACAAACGCCTTTGGATAGAGTCGCCGCCAGAGTGCGAGTTGGACACTCGGATGAGCCTTCACGAGGTCGGGCGCACTCATTGGAGGGGTTCAATATTGGACGTCGCGTCGCGCGGTTGGTTGTTCTGACTTCCCTGCAGACTTATAAATCAACACAAGAAGACTTGCATCGAGACATCCGGGGTGGTTGTTTAGTTTTGTTTTTTTGAATTGTATGTAAATTGCACCATACTTTGAGCAATAAAATGGATGATCTTTTAGTTCATTGCCTTTTACCGCTTTGTGTTTATTGCTTGCATGAGTTGTTTTTTTAGCGCCATTGGTCAACAACTTTTGGCGGTGGTTTAAAATATCCAAACTTAGTGTTGGAGAAGGAGCGCTTCCACGTTATTGTTCGATTACGCCATCCCTTCATTGAGAAAGTTGGTGCGTGGGGTTGCCAACATGGTTGGCTAGCCGCTTGGAGTGAGATCCTCAAGTCGGGCAAAGTCCAAGTAAAGACTTGTCTTGTTGGAAGAAATGCTTCTCCCTTCGATTTGCATTGACTGATCGTCGCGTGTGCCATTCTTGCCCCTTAAGGTTTTTAGACCGCTATGGGCCACTGGATGACCAAGGTTTAGTATATTGGGCCGCTCGGATGACCGAGGTTTGACCGCTCATGGGCCACTTGATGATTATTTATTTTTAGATGACTAGGGTTTAAGACCGCTATGGGCCACTTTTGACCGGGGTTTTGATTTTTATTTCCCGACTTAGGTCGGATGGATAAATTTCATAAAAATTCTTTAAACTCTTATTTTTCCTAAAAACAAGCATACGAATGAATAAAAAAAAACTGGGTTCCCTATTGGAATTACGTTACCAACTTCCCATCCTGGTTCCGGCTTATTTAAGAAAAAAAAAGGCCCCTCCCGGTAGAGAGCTTGTTCCGGCCGCTTGCTTGCACACCTCGATGCTTGCGACCAAGTCCCCAACGTTGAATCTTTTACTTTCTTATGTTAAATTATTAAGATTTCCAACAAGTCCAAATTTTAAGGGAGTTTGTGCTGGTCGAAGGACTCCACCATTATTTAAATATTGTCTCGCTATGATTCTTGTGAAAGACCATAGGGCGGCCGGGAGTTGTTTCCAATCTAGTTTTTAACCCGTGGATGGGACCTCCACCCGCCCGCGGCACAGGGGTATACCAAAATTTTCCAAAAAATTCCGTTGTTTGGTCACCACGACCTCGTAATATGTAGATTCCGATTTATAAATACCCATTTAGTGAAGTAGTCGATAATATTGATAAAAGATAAAAATTGAAGGGCCACGGCCTGAAGGGACTTGGTCCGCGGACGGGGCTGAAGGACTTGTGGAGGTTCTACTTTCATTTCTTAAAACTCAAGTCAAGCCCCGCCGCATGAGTTTCTTCCCGCCTAGTATCCAGGATCCCAAGGTGAACTTTGCCCAGTAGCGTGGTAGGGGGATAAGTTAATTATTCATTTATGCAATTTATATCTTTCAGGTTCCTCGCTTCTCTATGCTAGGAAGTCCCACATGTCCCTCGAATCTTATTCGGGATTAATTTTGCTTTGAACTTTCATTGAAGGGTTAAAGCCCAATTAGATTAACTGATTTTACTTTTTGCCAAAAAGTAAGTTGTTGGTCATTGGGAAATCAAGTTTTAGGGAGTACTTGATCTCGTGTCCATCGAGGTCGTACTCACGCCCCATTATAAAATTATGTATTTTATGGCGGTCTGGGCTCAACTCGATTTTATAAAAAAATATATTTAAGTAATATTATTGTCTAAAAGAATTTTTTCATATTTTCTGGCTTGAAACTCCTGGCGCACGAGGACGGAGGCCGAATATTATTGTTTTCCTAAATTGGTGTGCTTATAGCCACCAATTTATACCTCTCAAGGCTTTAAAGAAGGGTCGTAAAAAAAACAAAAATCGTCTTTAGTTTCTTGGGGTGCCGTTTGTTTAAATTTGCCTCGAAAATGAAACCCAAGAACTTATGACTGGAAATTTTCATTTGGTGCCGGGCGGAGCACCCCAAATAATTTTTTATAATTTTAATATGTTCTCCATGTTGCGACCGATTTGCTTTTCGAACATCTTGTTCACCTAAGTGGCTAATTCTTTAACCCAAAGGGCATGACCCTATTATGCCATTTATAAAAGGTATGCTCTTACTCATTCGATCCGTTGTTGCACGAGATATATCTGCTTAAAAAACCAAAATCAAAGTTCTTTTGGACAAGTGTTTTCTTTTTTATTCGGTTTTTTTAACCAGACGACGTTTGAGAGCTTAGACCGTCCCTACATCATTCTTCACCTCCTCTCGGATGGCGATTAGTTTTTCGGCGGAGTGGTTCCTCCGTTAAGTGTTTTTCTTTATCCGAGGCCAGGTTTCACTCAAATCCGGGCATGTCAAAAGTAAAAATAAAAATTTACCAAGCTTATAAATTCCCCGCCATATTTTAAAATTTATCCGCCCGACGACCCATCTCCCGGAAATTTGATGTATTAGTTTGCCCCAAATTTTATATGGCGTTTCAAATTTCGATTTTAAGTTGACATCCAGTTGATTGTCCTTGATTCATTGATATCCTTCACAAGAGTTGATTCTTTCTTAGGCCTAGTCTAAAGAACGCGGCGTCCAAGTAAAGCAAATCTTTAGAGCTTCCATTATCGAAAAGACTCGCTTCATATTGTACAAAAAACGAGTGCCGAGATTACAAGAACACATGGTTTGAGTAGCACTAAAGCTAATGATGTTGTCTTAAAAATGTTGTCATCTCGGCCATCATATTGACCACCCCCCCGCGATCCTTTCACGGGGGAGGCGTTTTTTCGTTGGCCGCTCCCGAGTTCTGATTTACAAACCGGTGAGGTGTCCTCTGTATCAAGTCCTCAATTTCCAAAAAAAAAAAATCTTAGATTTGATCCTTCTTCGGCGTCTTTGGCCACTTCAAAAATTTTTCTC
Source organism: Nepenthes gracilis (assembly GCA_033239525.1). Classification (NCBI taxonomy): domain Eukaryota; kingdom Viridiplantae; phylum Streptophyta; class Magnoliopsida; order Caryophyllales; family Nepenthaceae; genus Nepenthes; species Nepenthes gracilis. The sequence goes on from BSYO01000007.1 coordinate 19,750,617, forward strand.
CGCGGATCTCGCATTAGAACATTGGAGCGTGTGTCTAAGTATGGCGTGAAGGTGGTGGGTAACATGGTTTCTCAAGTTCCCGCCAATTTTCTTTTCCCATCACTGGTGGAACGGCGAGGCCGGTCCGGCCCTCTCGGGACGCTTTGCCTCGTTGGCCTCCTCCGCCGCGTAGGCCACAGTTGGATTCCTGAAAGTATAGGATTTTGTGGGCAAGGTGCTTGAAAAAGTCAAATTTTTTTGAATTTTAAATCCTCCGGCCCAACACGGGCGATCCGAAGTATTAAAGAGGTGCCACGGCTTTAAAAATTAGGTTTAATTCACGGAAATTATATTCTCCTTAACGGCATAGCCCTTGTAGACTTAGATAAACCTGGATGTTTGCCCCATCGTTTCAATTTTGAACTAAATATCTTTTATTGCCTAATTAATACGCGGTTCCATTTATCCACTCGTGGGTAACGAGTGGCGTTGGCTGATCTCTTGGAGTTGAAAATCCCTCAACTCCGTCTTGTCTCCGGGCGGGTTGGAAGATATAGAATAAGGATTTCTCCTTTCTGGGCTCTCTCAAGACATATTTTATACATGGTTCTTTTTTTTTTTTGGCGGGAGCGGGATGATGGCGGTGGAGCCACCGCGGTGTTGCTCCTTTCAGCGGGCGATAGTGATTCTCCACCGGTTGTTGAAAATAAGGTGGCGGACTTCCATATAATGAACCATCTAATATCTGATATATGTTTTTGAACACAAACCGATTTCCGAACTTGGAAATTCTTCGACTTATTCGATTCTTGGCTTCGTTCACCGAGTGCGAACCCTGCACACCACTAAAGCAACAAGAGGTCGAATTAATCACCGAAAACACTTTAAAAATTGAAAAAAGATAGAAAGAGTAATGAGAGAAGAGAGAAGAGATAAAAAGAGTTTCTAGCCATGTCCTTCCTCGTAAACCGTGTATCAACCCGACCTAAAAATGACTAGAGCCGTGCGGTTACGGGAGTTTACTAACAAATTTTCCTTTTGGTTCTTGATTTAAGGTGCTTGGGAAGATCTGACTCCCCTTTTCTCTGTGCGTGAGGGTTCTTATACACCTCCAAACACCAAGGTGATCGATTTAATCATATTCGATGTCGTTTGCCATGCTTGGCTCCTCCCTCTGCCCCCTCTGGGAGTTGGCCACTGCAATGGAAGCGGAGGTGGTGGTGGCGTGCAATAGGCTAGCCTAATACTAGAAAATGCTCAAAATTATAGATATGATTAATTCATTTGGACTATGGGCATGAAGCCCGAGTCGCCCATTCTCGTAGAAGGGGCAATTTTTACTATTTGGTTGATCGTAAAATTAGCTATATAATAAAAGCTAAGAATGAAAAAATAATAGTCAAAAAAAAAATTGGTGTGATATTAATTATTTTTATAAAAATTAGCTTATAAGAGTTATAAGGATTTATCCGGGCTCTCATGAGTAAATTTATATTGTATTTATAACTTGACATAAGAAAATAACATTTTCACATATTCAATCCAAAAAATGTGTCCTATCTAGAATTTTTTATATATAAATTTTGACTAATTTAATAATAAATACGTCTAATTTGATAATAAAATATTACTTGATAAATTAACTTAAATTTTTTTAATTATCAAATAAAATCAACACAGATTAAAGATAATAATAGGATCAATTCAAAGGAAAAAATATGAAAAAAACGCTGCTCTTCCCCCTCCCCCCTTATTTCATTTGTCAAAAAGAATATATTTTCTCGCATGAAAATAATATTATTGTTTTCCTAAATTGGTGTGCTTATAGCCACCAATTTATACTTTAAGTAAAAAAAAAATGTAGAATTTGTTTAGATAAAATATGACTGGAAATTTTCATATTTTTTTATAATTTTAATTTCTATAATATTTACCTCTAATAAAATAAATTATTTTATAAAACTTAGAGGAGATATATCTTTTAAAAAAATAAAATCAAAGTTCAGTGTTTTCTTTTTTATAGGTTTGTTTCTTAGACCACATCATAATTTTTTAAGTGTTTTTCTTTATCCTTTTCAATCCAAAAATAAAAAATAAAAATTTACCAAGCTTATAAATTCTTATTTTTAAAATTTATCACAAATTTGTATTAGTTAAATTTTATTTTCAAATTTCATTTTATTAGGAATTTGATATCAGAACCAAAAAAAAAAAAATTGTCAAAATTGAACACATTTTGAGTAGCCTAGATAAAAAATTGGCCATTTAACTTAAATTTTTGTAGGATTTAATATATATATATATATAGCAAAAAAAAAAAAATTAGATTTGATTAAATTTTTAGGCTTAACATGGTGTCAGGTGAGTGACCAGTTTGGCCTGAATTATAATTTTTATAAATATTTTTTTAATTTTAAATAAGTATTAAATTTTAAAAAAATTATTTTAGTAAATTATATTTTTACATAATTAATAAATTTTAATATAAATATCTTTTATTTAATTAGATATTTAAGTAATATTTTAATCTAAATATAATAATTTTTAACATATTTTATACATGGTTCTTTTTATTTCTTTTTCATAGTGATTCATCATATAATGAATCTAATATCTTATTAAGTATTTTTATATAAATATATGTTTTTGAATACAAACATTTAAAAATTAAAAAAAAATTTATAAAAATTTCTAGCCATGTCAAACCCGACCTAAAAATGACCTACTGCTAACAAATTTTTATTTAAATTTGACTTGCATCAGATCCAAACCCGATTTAATCATATTCGATTTTAAGTTAATGAATAGTAATACTAGAAAAACCTCAAAATTATAGATATGATTAATCTATTGAAGTTTTTACTATTTGGTGTAAAATTAGCTATATAATAAAAGCTAAGAATGAAAAAATAATAGTCAAAAAATAAATTTGAAAAATATAAGGTTGTTCTTATTTAATTTCTCTGAAAAACTACAATAATTTAAGAAAATGGGAGTCCAACTTGCAGTTGCGCCGTCCCAAAACTGTTGGGGCGTCCGATATCACCGCCGAACTGTATATATATGTATAAATAGCTTGTTCAGATCGACGTATATCGGAATGAACGGGAAGCCATGTACCCCCATTTCTCTCTCTACCTCACATTCTCTCTTCTGTCCGTACGGTTTCTTGTCATGCTGGCCTCAAATCCTTTGTAAAATAATTTGCCGAAACTGAACAAAAACAAAAATCAAGAGCTAACAAAACGGAAAAGAACACACTTTTCTGATTTTTCTGTTGTAATTTCCAGTCAAGCTCACCGAATAAAGGATTTAAGGACACAATAAATTGCTTTAATTGGGATTGAGATTGCGTGTACATAAATCTCTTTCGAATTCGTGTGGTAATTTTGACAAATTTATCGTCGGTTCGAGAGCATTTTGGACGTTCATTTTCTTGAAGAGAGCATTTTGGACGTTCTTTTTAAGAGCATTTTTCCGGTTTGATTTTGATTTTGGTCGAAGAATCTTCTATGTTTTTTTTTAACTCATCTGGGTTTTGGTGATTGTAAGAATAACTTAGAGCTTCGGGAGATTTGCTTCACGGGTTTTTTTGGGGTTTTGAATTTTCGTATTGTGTTTTCAAAATTTCTTCGGCTTGATCATTCTCTTTTCTTATTGGAAGGTCGTGTCTAAGACGTAATTTAGGGCTTTTTTATTGGATGGTTAGTGTCAAGGTACATGTGTTTTTGGTGAAAAAATGGGAGATATTGAGCTTGAAGAGGGCGAGGCTTTTGGTTACTCGGAGAACGATGGAAACAACATTAATCCTGACCAGGATTTCTCCTACATTGTAAGGTTTTTGTACGTGTTCTCGCCTATGGGCGAGTTTCGAATATGTTTTTTGCTACTTTGAATCAAGTTTGTTGGTTTCAATTGGGCTGCTTTATCATGGAAATTTTGTGTGCATTTGAACTGGACAATTGTATTTGATTCATTTGTATATGATTGTTGTGTGCTTCACAATGAGCCATATGGTTACTTTTTGTGTTGTTAAACAGTCGGAAGTCAAATTTTGTGTACCTGTGAAATGTTAAGAATAGTTGTTTTCATGCTTTGTTTTTTCCCCTGTTGCGAGTTCTTGAGCGCTAAGCTTATTACATGCATTTATCCGCTAGTTTTTGGATTTGGACGTATTCATGGGAGTGAATGCTGATCCCTATGAGTCTGAACATGAAAGTAGTCAAAATGTATTGCAGCTACGCTTAATCCTAGCTGATCACCTGAATGTTTTGGGTTGTTCTTCAATTTGGTCATAATCTTGCCGTTAAATTTGATTGGTAATAGCTACAAGCCTAGAAGACATAAAGAACTTGCACTTGTCATGAAGTTATTATAATCTGTTTTTACCTTAAAGATGTGACATGCTTTCTCCTTGCATATCATATTTTTATAATGTAGGAGTAGGGTTGTGTATATCAGATCTCCTCAAAGCCAGCAATTTGAGGAGGCTCGTTTATTAAGCCATCATGTTACTAATTCATTATGATCTTACTGTTGTTGGAAAGTGATTACTTATGATCAAGGCTGTTTTTTTTCTCCCTAGACCTTTCATTTAGTAGTTTCTGCCATTAGACTAGGATCTCTTAAAGTAGTAAAGAAGGTGAAACTAGCTGAGTGATATCATGCATTGGTAATTGAATATAGTTACTGAGGATCTCCATCAAATTTTGGTTACCTTTCATAGTATTTGAATTCCCAATCCGTATTCCCAAAACTAAAAATTCCCTACTATTGCGATTAGTCTTAAATTACCACCATCTCTATAGCACATTGTTGTGACTTTTTCTACTACTTTTATTGGGAAGAGAAGGCAGGGTGAAGATTAGTGGTAGCTTGTTAATAAATGAGGCAAGCAAGGTTTTTGAGCAAAGAAGGGGTGTAATGTTTCTTTTTTGGCAAGCCCTAATTTGTTACTTCCTCTGGCCGAAAAGATTGTGTTAGTTCTAATGGCCAAATTCTTTATGGAAGGACAATAAATGTCATAATGTCTACAAGTGATATAACTCATCTTTTTATAAAGCATATTGTGTGAATAATGAGTTTTTATTGAGGAGTGGTATGGGAACTACAGAGGTTCAGATAGTATAGTGGCACATTATACTATTATTTTTTATGCCTGAAAAGGGAAGTTTGGCATTTCATTTTTCAATGGACGAAGTGTTGATATTTGAAACATAACGCATTGAATCCACTTCATAATGGGGTTTATCGATATATTCTGATGATTGGCTTCTAGAAGGGATAGCAGGCTAGCAGCTCTAAATAATGAATACTGTGTCACTGAAACATGGACAATTTTTGATTTGATTTTTATTCCCATTATGTAAAGAGGAGGAAAAAAGTAGAGAGAAGAACAATAGAGGGGTATAGACAAGAACAAAGACTAGAGGAATAGAGATAAGAAAGAGGTCAAACCAATGGGGAGAGGGGGGAAGTCATGAATAGCCATTTGCATTCGGTTTCTCAAAATATTCATTCATTCATTAATAATTCAAAAATTAGAGTATAGGGTCTTTATAAAAAAAATACTAGATTTAAGATAATTTGGTAATAAATTATCTGTTGCTAAAAATAAGAAATCATAATAAAATAAAATCAAATTAGAAGAAATCACAATAAAATCAAATTAGAATCTTATCCAATAAGTAAAACAAATAAAAGTCAAAAAAATCATAATATATTTTAAAATTTCTTAAAATATTTGATGTGATGTCCGCATTAATTCTCCCCGAATGGTTGGGACTCGACCCTGTTGAGTAAACCTCGGTAATCAATTCCCCAACCACAGGCTGAGTGGTTGGGCAACCCTTCGGCGACGGTGGTAAACTTGTGTAAGGGGGCCGAAAGCTGACGGAGCGATCGATATCTCCGGAAGGAAGTGGACTTGGGCTTAAAAAAGTGCACTCCTACTGACTTTGATAGAACTCCAAAAGATCTGGGTAAAACTGCTATAGTGCCTCTTGAGAGATTCAAACATTTTTAGACTTTGGTCGGCTAACCCAACGAATAAGGAAACGATGAATAGCTCCATCCCTGGTAAATATAATCTGCTCATCTAAAATAATATCAATTTTATCGGAGTGTGCCGGGAGGGAGGATAGTGGCGCAGGGGAGGACGGATGGTTAATAGGGGGTGCACGTGGGGGGTGGCAAAGGGATCCACAGGTGGAAAAAAGTTGCTTTTATACGTAATTAAATATTCAACATTGAAAGTATGATGAAAACCAAAATGAGATGGAAATGTCAAGAATATATATATTTGATCCAATCCGTTGTAAAATTTTAAATGGACCAGCATTATGAGCTGCAATTTAGAGACGTGCTCAAGTAGGCGCTGCTCTGGTCTGATACAAACCATAACATAATCTTCTACATTAAATTCAACGTGTCTTTTATGGGAATCAGTGTGAAGTTTGTATGAAGCATTACTTGCCTCTATTTGTTTATTGATCTCGATGTGTAAATCGTGAAAGTGTTGTGCGAAAATTTCTGTCATAGACAAACTAACATGTGGAGACATTGGGATAAGGTTCAATGGTTTTCGGGGTTTATAACCACTCACAACTTCAAATGGACTCATACCGAGGGATTTATTAAAAGAACTATTATATGCAAGTTAGGCAGTGGGAAGGATTAAGTCCCAATTCCTAAGATGTTCTTGGACCAAACATCGCAATAAGTTATCTAAACTCTGATTGACGACTTCAGTTTGATAATCTATTTGAGGGTGATATGCAGTGAAAAATTTCAATTTCGTACCGACCATGTGCCACAGGGTCCTCAAAAAATGGCTGGTAAAACGAACATCATTATCAGAAACAATGGTTTTAGGAAGGCCATACAACTTGACAATATCAATGAAGTAAAGGCGAGCAATTTAAGAAATATCAGTAGTCTTATTACAAGGAATGAAGTGGGTCATTTTAAAAAAATGATCCACAATGACAAAAATGGAATCATGCTTTTTAGGGGTACGTAGAAACCCTAACACAAAGTTTATACTTACGTCTTGTCATGGACCATTCGGTATAGGGAGAGGGGTATAGAGGCCAGTATTTTGCTTTGTGTGTTTGGGTAGTTGGCATGTTCGACAAGTACTGACAATTTTGACCACATTTTTTTCAAACTAGGCTAATAAAATTGTCGCTCAACCTCCTCAATTGTCTTATTAAGTCCAAAATGGCCAAATAAACCTCCAGCATGAACTTCCCAAACTATGAAGTCTCGGACAGACTTTTTGGGATGCAAAGTTTATTAACTAGGAATAAGTACCCATCCTGAAGATGAAATCCGTCAATGGTGTCCAAGTGCCCACACTGTAAAGCAAGGAAGATTTTGCTAAAATCAGGGTAGGACTCATATTCTTCCTTAAACCTTTTAAAGCCAACAATTTTAACTTGAACAGCAAGTACTAAGGCCAAACGACGGCTTAAAACATTGGCCACTTAGTTCTCAACTCCTTTCTTGTACTTCAAGACAAAAGAATAAGCTTGTGAATACTCGATCCATTGACCGTGCCTATAATTTAGTTTTTTTTGGGAGTTGAGAAATCGAAGAATTTCATGATCCGAATAGAAAACAAACTCTTGAGGTAACAAGTAATGGCGCCAGTAGCGTAAGACATGCGCGACAGTATACAACTTTATCATAAGTAGAGTATTATCGCTTGGCATCATTCAACTTTTCGCTAAAGTAGGTGATTGGGTGGCGTTCTTGGCTAAGAACTCCTCCTATTTCTACACCTGACGCATCATACTCTACTTCAAACACTTTGGAGAAGTTAGGAAGTCATATGACTGGAGCTGTTGTCATCCTTTCTTTGATGAGTTTGAAAACTTTGCAGTATCGGAAGACCAGGTGAAGTCACCCTTATTCATACACTCAGTGAGGGGAGCCATGATGGTGCTAAAGCCCTTGATGAACCGGTGATAGAATGTGGCCAAGTCGTAAAAACTTTGAACTTCATAGTGGATTTGGGTTTCGGCTAATTTATGATTTCCTGAATCTTTACAGAGTCTGCAGAATCCCTGTCAGAAGAAACAATAAAACCCAAGAAAGCCACTTTGTCTGAGAAGAAGAAGCATTTCTTAAGGTTGGCAAACAAGCATTTTTTCTAAGAGTAAAGTAAACCTATGTGAGATGTTCTATATGCTGCTCCTTGGTCTTACTGTAAATGAGGATATCATCAAAATAGACTATTAGAAAATGTCCCATGAAAGGCCGTAAAGTCTAGGTTATGACTCTCATAAAAGTGGTTGGTGCGTTAGAGAGCTCAAAAGGCATGACCAATCATTTATAGATGCCGTTCTTTGTCTTAAAAGCTGTTTCCCACTTATCCCCTGGACGAATTCCGATTTGGTGGTAATCACTCTTTAAATTTATTTTGGAAAAGATTGTGGGACCAGCCATAATATCTAACATGTCATCAAGCCTAGGAATGGAAAAATGATATTTCACGATGATTTTATTAATTACTCTACTATCAACACACATCCTCCAATACCCATCCTTCTTAGGTGTCAAAAGAGCGGGCACCGCACAAAGACTCATACTTTCTTGAATAAATCCCTTGCGGAGGTGTTCTTTCACTTGTCTCTGAAGTTCATAATGTTTAGTAGGATTCATTCTATAATGAGGGAGGTTTGAAAGTGACGCACCTGGAGAGAAATTAATGGCATGTTAAATTTTACGTAAAGGTGGTAAGTGATTGGAGAGGTCCTCAGGGAAGACATCTTGAAAGTTTTGGAGAATTTGACGGACCTCATTAGAAATTGGTATGGAAGAGTTCGGAAGGGTTTCGAGGATGATAACGGCGAACACAACTGACTCGCTGATAACGACCCGTTCAAATGCTGTGGGGCTAATAATATGTAATCCTTTGGTCACTACCACAGTCTTTTCTTTGTTAGGAGTCATTGGTTTTGAGGGTAAGGGATAGAGGCGAATCTTCTTTCCCTTGTAAGCAAAAGAGCAGGAATTAGAACGACATTAGATTATCACATCCAAGTCGTATAGTTAAGGGCGCTCGAGAATGACATGATCCATATCTATTGGGATAGCGTCACACTAAATGTGATATTTGTATTCTAAAAATTGAATGGGTACAAAGTAACATTTTTTAACGGATATAGAAAATGTGTCAATCCAAGAGATGCTATATTGATTAGGGTGTGGGACCGCCTTTAACCCCAAACGAGAAATAGTGTTAGCGGAGACCGTATCGATGCAATTACCGCTATCCACGATAACCTTACAAGCCTTCTTGTTCACTTTGATATAAATGTGAAAGATAGTGTGACGACACAAATCATTAGCTTTTTAGGATTATGTCAAGGTGCATTGCACAACGCCCAGAAATGGTGCATCAATGAAGGAAGAATGAGAATCTAGACCGGAGGGAGTAGGCTGAATGCAACTCATAAATGTGTCAATGTTATCATCATTCAAATCATCAAACTCCTCTAACTTGGGGGTTCATAGACTTGTTCTTCAAGGGGTTCCTCATTTATTTCATTTTGTCCGTCAATGAATAAAATTTTACTCGAATATTTGAAAGAAATATGCCCAAAACCTTTAAGGTTGAAGCACTGTAATTAAGAATTTCTTTTCAGGATTTCAACATACTTTCATTGGGCTTCCCTTGTAGGAACAACGGTGGAAGGAGGGGTTCCTAAGACAGACTTAGAATTAGTGGTAGGAGTGTGCACTATGGGTTGATGGTGGGCTATTTTGGTGACTAATTCAAAGTCTTGGACCAGATTATACGCATAGTCCAAAGTCGTAACTCCACGAAGGATAAGTCTCTTCCAAGATCCTCGTGTAGTATTTGTCGGAACCTACTCAACGTCATGATCTCATCCTCAATGATATGACATTTCATTTGAAAATCATCGAATTGAGTCACATACTCAGTGACGGACCGATTACCCTGTCGAAGGGCATTCCATTAATCGAGTAAGCTGCTACAGTAGGAGCGAGGTAAATACTTATCTTGAAGGCGTCGTTTCATTTCGGCCCAACTCCGGACAGGGGTGGCCTAACATCTAAAAAGGAAGTCCTCAACACTTTTCTAATATAATTGAGCATTTTCGGTCAATTTAAAACTAGCGAATTGAACTCTCCTGTCTTCTGACACGCCATACCATTCAAAGAAACGATCCATATCCTGGATCCATTGAGTGAAAACTCGATGGTCCAAGCAGCCATCAAAAGTAGGGGCATCCAATTTGATATTTTTAAAATGTGATCATCCGGGTCCCACTCTTGATCAGAGCGCCGAGGTTTGTGATTGCATCTACGAGGGGCTTAACTACCTTGTCTGCGTCGGCGAGCCTTATTATGGGATGCATCAGAGTTGTCATTATCTGATAAGTGAGACCTTATTTCCAAAGTGGCAACTTGATTTGCGAGATCTAAATTGGTTTGACGAGTCGTAGTTAGGTCAGTTTGAATGGCCATTAGGTGGTCTTGCAATTGTTGTTATTGGGAAGCTAATTGGGCTAATTGTTGACTCAGAGTTTCACATTGGTTAGAGTCCATGATTAGGTCAGGGATATTATGGAAAATAATCCGATCACTTCGCAAGTGCATACAATATCAATACAACTAACGGGGTTGAGATCAATAAACAATTGAGACGATCTGAGTCAATCAAAAATTTTTTTGTGAGATTTGTATGGTTCAGATCATACACACTAGTATCGCTAATCTATTAAAATAATAAAGTAAGAATCAATTGCAATAAGAGTGTATCAAAGATAGTGAGAGGACGTGAAAGAACCATTTTTGTGTTTTTTTTTGACAAAACAGAATACTTTTTTTTTTTTACGGAAATAGAAAAAGTATTTTTTTTTTGTGTGGCTCAAAATAATCAAAAAGCAGAAATAGAAGATATACTGCTTGCCTAGGAGGAAGAGGCGAACTGGATGTGATGTTATGGGACAGCGAGATGGCGGAGTTGGGAATGTTGTTGGTTGCACGAGATGAACGTGGCAGGCCGGACAGTGGATGGTGGGGTGGTAACGGTGCTAGTGGGGATGGGGATGTTACTGGTGGGGATGATATCGTTATTGGTGTGGTGGTGATGTTGTTGAAGGTAAAAAGGGTAGGACTTTATCTCTAATACCAATTTGATGTAGGGAGGAGGGAAAAAGTAGAGAGAAAAATAATAGAGGGGTAGATAAAAGAATAAATACTAGAGGGGTAGTGACAAGAAAGTGGTTAAACCAAGGGGGAGAGGGGGGGAAGTCACGCATAGCCAATTACATTCGGTTTCTCAAAATATTCATTTATTCATCAATAATCCAAAAATTAGAGTATATGGTCTTTATAAAAAGAAATATTAGACCTAAGATAATTTGGTAACAAATTATCTCTTGCTGAAAATAAGAAATCACAATAAAATAAAATCAAACTAGAAGAAATCACAATAAAATCAAATTAGAATCTTGTCCAACAAGTAAAATAAATAAAAGCCAATAAAATCATAATATCATCTAAAATCTTTTGGAATATTTGATGTGATGTCCGCATCACCCATAATCTGTTGCATCCGGATACTTCGATACAATCAATACCTGAGTTACTAATATCCTTCTATCGTCTTTGAACTATGATCCAGTTCAGTTGTATCGGATAATGAATATATTTGTATTGGATAACTATGCCTCCTAATTAGGCACTTCTTTCCTGGGGACAAACGACATACCCATACCTGCATCATGAATTTGAAATTTCCAGACTTCCAGGTAAGTTTAACTGAGATTAGGGATACCATTAGTCACTATCCCCCAATTTATTACCATTTGACTATTTCCAACGAACCAAATGGAGCATTTTGGGATTGTATTTTCAACATTCCAACAAAGGAATAGGTGTCCTTTGCACTAGGCTTCTATATTGTGGAGTTTGAAAATGGTTAGATATATATAGTTTTACTCCTGTGTTGAGGTAGTTTTCACTGGTTTGAGCCTATGACTTCTGGACACGATGTAGTAATTTTATTATAGGGCCAAGGTTCACCCTCTTTCAACTGTCCAACCAAATATGTGGTGACTTAGTGCCATTTCTGGTATTCCCAAATTTGTTCCCTTGGATTGTGGGCTGCTAAGTGCATTACTTCAGCAATTAGAATGATAATAGCAAAGTCTTCTGAGTTTACATTCTGCTATATCATCACGGCACTCTAATTGGCTGTTAGTAGTAAATTAATATGTATTATTTTAATTTTGATTCCTTACTAAAAGAGGCATATACCCCACCCTTGGGATGGCACTTCCTTCTAATATACACGTCATATTCACGTTCTTATTCCACATACTAAATCAATTCACACTACAGGTGACCTTCCAAATGCTTTTCTTTGTTGTTGTTGAGTTCCTTCCAAGTGCTTGTTGCACTCTCTAAAAGCATCTCTAAAAATATCAAGAGGAATGGAAATCTACCTCTGCTGTTTAAGTTCAGGTTTGTTGTGCATTGCGAGGTGTGTAGTTGATGCCATCCATTCTTAGAAAAAGGGGATGGATTTTAGTGTTCATTGTTCTGTATTTCTACATTTCTTTATTATGTGGAATCAACTTTTCTTCCATTCTTGCCGAGGAAAACCATTTAAAGCTGAAGATCATATCTAATTCCTTTTTTTTCTTTTAAATTGGAAAGCATTTTGAGATGCCAACTCTTGTTCTTATTTCATTTTATATCACAATATGCAAAAGTTTATTTTGATGATAGTTGTATCAAGCTGGGTTTATCAAAATCTGCAGCTTGTTGATTTGTTGTCCTGAGTAGCAGTATTCATCTTTAAACCTGCAGCTTCTCTTTTAGTTCAGCTGTTGTTTGTTGATATGCTGCCCTGATCGGGATTTCTCAGCTCATTTTGTGCGGCTTTGACCTTATGGTTTCTGATTTCTGTAGGATAAGAGGATCCAAGATGTCTTGGGACAATATCAGAGAGATTTTATGGGTGACATTTCTACAGGGAATCTAGGTAAGCTATAGACTATAGAATTATGGATTTCAAGGAACAAGGTGATTGTAAATTTCTTAAAAGGCTCTTTTAAGAGCAATTTTATGGAGGCCGAGTTATCTTGATAGGGGCAAGATACGGCTGTTATGGTTCATTTCTACCTGCATATCAGCAGTCTCCTTATACTTCGTCTCATTCAGTGACCCTGAGCTACTTCAATTCAAGATCTTCTAATAATTTGATGCCGGAGGTATGCTTTTGCCAAAAATAGTCTGGTGTCATTGTGCAATGTGGCAACCATGCATTTCCTTTTCTTCCCTGGTTTTAGTGGAACTCTTTGTGATTTAAGATTGTACAGGCTGCTCTGTTTGACTCTGTTCAAGCAAACGGATCTCTGCCTCAGACATGTGACACTTCAAGTGAGTGTGGTGTGCAATCTTTGTCTGTAGCAGAGACATCTCCTACAGGTCAACTTATTAATTGTTTGAGTGCAGGAGAATGTATTGCTGAAGATGAACATAAGGCCGTGCCAAATAATAGGTCCACTCAGAAGACTCTTAAGGTTCGGATAAAAGTGGGTTGTCACAGTATTCTTGCTCAGAACAAATCTGCAATCTATAGTGGGCTTGGTCTCGATATGTCCCCATCTTCATCTGTAGAAAATACCCCTTTGAAGTTTGATGGGGCTTCCAGTGGCATGCTACAGATGCTAGAGGGATCTCCCTCCGGCATTATTGAGGTGAATTTTTTGTTCTATTGACATGCTTTCTTTTAATGTCTCTAGAATCTGAATTAATGTTTCATGATACAGCTTTTTTGTTTTGATATAGGAGATTGTGACGTCTTTTGCTGTTCCTGATGGTAAACTGCTATCACCACTGATGAATAACTTGGTATGTTTGACATCTAATAACCTTGTGGATGGCTCTGATCCATGTTTGAAGAGAAGGGAAGAGGATGAGACATTGATGGGGAAAGAGGTTGTTTCTAAGATCCCAGTTGATTCATTTGATGTGCATCCTGAAGCAATGGTTTTAGCAAGTGCAAATGGCAAGGTCATTGTTTCAAAGCATGCTTTTACATCCAATGAGAAAAGTGAAAGTAGATGCACAGAGGAAGTTGCTGACAAGTCAATGAAACAAGGACAAGTAGCAAAAGTCAAAGCAAAGGAGCCAGTATGGAAATCATCGGTATATGGTAAAGAGGCTGGCATTGAGGGTAAGGCGGGGGCAATCAGATCAACACAGAAGGCTCAAAAAGATGAAAAGGTTAGTTCTTTACTGAGGAAGAATACTGTTGCTAATGAGGCAAATGAAGTTGGTTGCACAGATTCTGGCAAATCATTGAAAGAATGGGCATTGGTAAAGCACAATGGAAAAGAGGAGGAATTGGCATCGGCATCATTTCAAGGTGATGGTCTGGATAATGAGAGGAGAACATCTAGATTGACAAATAAGTTTGCAACAGATAAAAAGGCCTGTTCTATCCCCAAAAAAGATGCCGATGAAAATGATAAAATTCACAACATAAATAAAGGTGCCACTCAAGGGATGAAGAATCAAAATAGTGGATCAGTTGAAACTTTGAAGGCAAATTCTGATCTGAAAACTGTGTCTGATATGCAGATGGGAGCAGAAACACCTGAAGGAATGGAGCATTTATTGTTGGCTACTAAAAAGAAGTCAAAGGGAAGCCAGACTGGCGGCAGATCAACTGCAGCATTACCAAATGTGAGTTTGAGGGTGGGTTCTTCAGCTATACAAACTGAGGAGACTGCTCCTAGGAACGAATATCCTAAGAATAAAAGGGATAATATGAAATCACACAAAGAGCTGAGGAGCTCAAAAGTCAGTTCAAATAAGATAGCCGGTGAAAGGTCTGAGAAAAAAGAAATGTCAGTGAAGAACTCTATGTTTGGGGTTTTGGAAGGAGATACTCTTGCATCCAACAGCAAATTAAAGGAGAAATTAGGTGCTAAAAGAACTGGATGTTCTTTCAAAATTGAATCAAACTCGCAAGTAAATATCCGAAATGATAACCTTCCGGCAGAAATGGCTTCTACTTCCAGTGCACCTGCAGAAGAGAATGATCTCGGGTATGAAGCAGATAACTGGGTACAGTGTGATCGGTGCTGTAAATGGCGGCTTTTGCCTTATGACATAAATCCTGACAGCCTCCCCCAAAAGTGGATATGTAGGATGCTTAATTGGCTGTAAGTTTTCCCTTTGTATGTGTTTTAGCTTTTGTAGCCGCAGTATATTTTTGTTGAGATGCTTATGTGTTTGATCAAACCCAATACTTTGTTCACATCTGTATGGTTAAATAATTGGGGTTGTTTGTATTTTTTCATTGCTTTCATCCATTCGAATCTGATCATTGACTACTTTGAAAATACATTCTAGGCCTGCGATGAACAAGTGTAGTTTCAGTGAGGATGAAACAACAAATGCGCTGCTGGCTTTGTACCAAGTCCCTGGTCCAGTTCTGGACATGCAGAATATTCAGCCAGGCTATCCTAATGGAGGTGCTGCTGTGGTTGCATTGGCTGCTGCCCAGCATGGCTGTGTACCCAGACAGTTGACTAGTGTTGAATCGGTGCCCAATGGTGGAAAAAAGAGAGATTTGAAAAACAGTAACACCATGAAAGACCAATGGAACACTGTCGGCTTTGGAGATTTAAAGAAGTTGAGTCAGTCCTCGGTTGGCCTCAATTCTGTGTGCGAGAAAGGTGAATATGACGTTGTGTAGACTAATTCCTTTCAGAATCTGTCATGTGGAATACATCATGGGTTATAACTGGATTATAATACATTGTGGCCTTCTTTTCTGTTTCCT
Source organism: Nepenthes gracilis (assembly GCA_033239525.1). NCBI lineage: Eukaryota > Viridiplantae > Streptophyta > Magnoliopsida > Caryophyllales > Nepenthaceae > Nepenthes > Nepenthes gracilis. Next base: position 19,766,437 of record BSYO01000007.1, read on the forward strand.
CCTTTGGCTTCTTTGGCTTATTTTGGCACAAAATTGGAGAGGAAGACACATGTTTGGTGGATGATAAAGTACTTATATTTATGAAATAGGTAAATTATGGAGATGTGCCATGAGATTAATGTTGGTTACATTAATAATTCTCATGTTTTAAAAATTATATAAGTTCCTTAAGACACAAGTTTCTTTGGAAGATAGATTGAGCTGAGGACCTGACTTCGAAGCTTTAAGAGGAAGTAGTACTCAGGCTTTGGATTTGTAGGAAAAAGTTTGGTAAAATTATAATAAATTAAAGTAAAAAGGTGACAAATCTCTGATATTTATTTGCAGGTGATACAAAGCCAGTAATAACAGAAAAGAAGAGGGTGGCTGATCAAGATGCATATGGGGTTCCAAAGAAAGTGAATAGAGCACCCCTGCAATTCAAGGATACAAGTCCTGCTGATCATTCAGAAATAGACAATAGACATGGTCAAAATTGTAATCGAAGATCTTCTGAGGCTTCTAAAGATTTTGCAAGAGTCATTTCACTAGGATCTCTTAAGAAAATTGAGTGCAAGACCCAGAAGTCAGGTAGTGAGGAACATAAAAAGAATGTTTCTCGGAAGAGAAAGCTAAAAGACCAGCATCATAGCGTGATCCATACAAACTCTCATCATTGTAAGCAGCAAAATTCAGTGGTCAATCGGGTTGTTGATACTTCTGTCATCACGTGTGATCCAGTTGGTGAAGGTTTTAAGAAACTATCTTCAGGGAAGCATCCAAGTGACCAGGGAAGAGAGAAGCAACCTGATTTTGAGGCTTATAAGCATGCTAATAGAAAATCAGACTCTATAGTCAAAGACAAGGGAACCTGTACTTCCCATACAAATTTGGCATCAAAAGATCATGGAGCAAGATTCGTAAGCCATATAGATTCAGGAGAAGCCAAGGCTGGGGATGTAGCTTCAGATACATCAAAATTAAAATATGGCCTTCAATCTGGGAGGGGAAGGGATAATTTGTCTTGGCCTTCCCCTTTTGTATCTGAATCTAAGAAAGGTGATGGATCAGAGGTTATGGAGCTTCCTAAACAGCTTCGGGATGGTGGTGTACATGGTGGTGATGGTGGGCTTAATCATGCAAGTTTAAGACGCCCAAGAGCAGATTTAAATGCTTCCAAGGACATTGGGGCTTCTGGTTCTGTTCTAAAGGATTGCCCCAATTGGGCTGCTAGAACTGCCTTGAGAGAGGCAACAGATCTTAAGCATTTTGCAGATCGAATGAAGGTGCATTAAATATTGCTTTGTGGCATGGCTTATATTCTATACATGTTAATAATTGTTTTTGGTTCTTGGTTATTTGCCCCTTGTATCATGCTCTCAAGATTGCCGGGTCAGATCCCCAAAGTGCTGAGATATTCTTCCAGGCGGCTCTGAAGTTCCTTCATGGGGCAGCACTTCTAGAACATGGCAACACTGAAAGTGGCGGGTGCAGAGAGATGACATCAGTTGAAGTGTATTGCACCACTGCAAAGTTATGCCTGTAAGACTTTTTTCCCTTATTAGTGGTTCCTTTTTTGCCCTACTACTATCTCAGGAGAAGAGGAGGGGTCGGGGTTGCAGAAGAAGGTTAGACAAAAAGTGATGCGGAACGAAACTGAAGTTGTATGCCGTGACTTCCTGGAGGAAGAATGACTCTTACTCTTGCTGAGTTCCCTTGAACTAATAAGTTTGGATAATAGTATTGGCAAGATCTATCAGATGGATCAAATTTCAAAATGTCTAGAGTTGGTTAGACAAAACTTAAAATGCTTAGATGGATCTAAGCGCAGAAAATAACTGAGATTACTCATTGTCCAAAACTTAAAATGTCAAGAAAGTTTTGGATTATATGCGAGCATGCCCAAAATAGGCACCAATTGGTAGTCCACAAGATCATTGCCGGATTTGTTCTAAGGCATTATTCACTCTCATGTTTTTATATGATAATGGTTTAATGGTAGGAAAAATGTGGTTTTTTTTTTTTTTTTATTTGGCTCAAAAAGGAGGACTTGCCCTTGAGAACTTTTGTTGCTTAAATCAGTCAAGGGCATGAAACCCCAGCTACATCACCATATAAATATTTACCTACCTGGCTAGGATGTAGTAAAAAATTGTTCTGACCAATTGAAAATCTGTATGAAATATTCGGTGGCTGATCAGTCACCATGTTTGCTGGTGTATAACATACTTACTGACCTCACTCAAAGGTTGCCAAAGTCATTAAAACCGTTTGGAAATCTGAATGAAAAATTTGCCAGCCACTCAGCCGCTGGTTTCCTTGTTTGTGTTATACCCATATGTCATTGAGTGGCAAACATAAATATTTGACATGGATATATTTAAGGATTGTATATCAAGGAATTGGTATATAAGTTGTTATTGTTTGTTCTATGCCTTGCAATCAAGGTAACGACATGAAAAATTAGCACGCATGACTTATCTAGGTTTGATCTTCTGGGCAACTGTGTTCATCATGTCACTTTTTGCCTTTGTTTGAATCCCATGTATTCAGCTGTCTGCTTTGGGTGATTATTTTTTGTTTGATTTCCAGATTTTGTGCCCATGAATTTGAGAGATGCAATGACATGGCCTGTGCTGCTTTGGCATACAAATGCATGGAAGTGGCATACATGCGTGTAGTCTACTCCAATGATTTTGCTGCAAGAAGAGACCGACAGGTGTTGGAAGCAACCCTAAGAGCAGACCCTCCAGGTAATTAGATGGAAGTAAATTGAAGTTCTCCGGGTCATTGTTTTATGTAAAGATCTGTTGCTGTTCTGCATGGACAAAATCAAGAATATATCAGAATCTGCTCGATGTTCCAATTTCTATTGTGACTTTTCTTGGTATGCTATTCTGTTTCATTTTATATATGAAGAAGTTAATGGTTGCCTCGTCATTAGATAAAAAGGTCTCTTGTCTAACAGAGAGAAGATATGTGGATGATGGACAAAATGAGACTAACGATATGTTTGATTATTGGAATGGAATAAGGTGGGGATAGAATAGTTATTTCAGGGAATAAAATAGGATGAGAATAGAGTTGAAATTGTTATTCTCATATTTGGTTATTGGAATATAATAAGGTGAAAATTAGTATTTCGTTATTTGGTTTGTAGAATAGTATGAGGAATAAGGTGATAATAATAATAATAATAATAATAATAATAATAATAATAATAATTAAACATAATAAAAATAAAAATAATAATACGTGGGAATTGTTTTTCCCACATTTATGGAATAATAATTTTTAGAGAATATTTATTTCCAATTAAATTTGTAATCAAGTGGAGGAATATCTATTCTTAGGGAATAAATATTCTATTTCCACTTTATTTCTCCAACCAAACATGCCATAATTGTTGTCTTCTAGGAGGGGACAGATTGGAGACTTTTATTTATCAACATTGTTATACTTCGTAATTAAATTAACCTTTTCTAAAGCAGCAGTGGTACACATTGGAACAAAAGAAATGTAATCGCCAATGGGGTGGTCAATAATAGAAATTGCATATATCAGTTGTCAACAAGAGAAACCAATGGAAAAGCAAGCCATATGGATGGTTTTAGGTAGAAATTATACAGCACTGGCATTGCAAAATCACCTGTAAGACGTGCAGCTGTGAATTATGTAAATATATTTGTCTTATGGGCTGTTGAATTAGGCTGCATGCAAGTGCTTGCTCTCGTACGTGCTTAATTTTGAGCTCTGGAAATAGAACAGTTAAAACGGTGTGGTAAGATTTGTAGCCTCAAGTAGAAGACAATTGAAGACAATTCAGTGGATCGATGCCACTGCTTTTCTCTTTTGGGTATCCTTTTCATTTTATGGAAATGCGATTTTGCATCCGAGTTTGTATGAATCTTTGTAAATTTTACTAGAGTTCAAAAACATGTGCTGAAAATAAATGCCAACGGCTCCCTTCCTAATGCAAATGTTTTCTTTTCGTGTCCTCAGTTGAGTCTCCATCATCCTCTGCCTCAGACATTGATAACTTAAATAATCACGGGGACACATATGCAGCCAAGGAACTCCGTTCCTCTGTGGTTCATGGAAATCATGCTATCCCTGCTGGAAACATGCAGAACTTTGTACAGCTGCTCAACTTTGTATGTCTTCTAATATTTTGGCTGCCCCTCCTCAATCCTCCTCTGTTTTTTCCCCTGATAGATTATAAATTGCATAAATACATGAAAAAAGATCATTCTGTACAAAAACTAAGCATGTATTATCAAAGTCAATCGGTGAAAGAAATTGATGATGGATACAATTGTCATCAATCAAACCAAACATCCTTTAACTGAAGCCAGGCCAAGACCTCCTCTTCCTTCTTACATTGGCAGTACCGATTAGGGAGATAAATTCTTCTTAAAAAAGTGGAAATTGTTTCCAAAAATAGTGGAAATTCCAAGTCACTCACCTAATAAATTGCTTGCTTTTTGACTGTTTTCATTGAGAGGTTTCTTGCATTACTTGAACTTCCCTCTGGCTTGACAGCATTAACAGATGGGAGTGTACCAGACAACCATCAAACCAGACCGGACCACTGTCTTGCTTTGGTTCGGTCCAATTCAGTTTTGCAGTCCCAAAAAAGCTGGTCTGGTTTGGGAGTTCTGAAAAGAATGGTTTATGGTTTGACTGTTGTTGCAAACTGGGTCGGTAACAGTTCATTTATATTTTTCATATTAGGATGAAAGGTCCAGACAGGTTCCAAAGTGGGGAAACTGTTCTTAAGTGGTCCACAATGAAAATCTCCATAAAGCTGACCAGTCCAGATCATGGTCACCCCTAGTAACAGAAGTCATATATTTGAAGTAGCATATCATTTCTAGCTGTATCAATAGATGTAAATATTGGTTGATATTATAAACATCGGCCAATATATAAATATCACTACACGCTGCCTTATCGTTGATATATTGCAAAGTATTGGCTGATATGGCCCTACCAATTTACGATTTTTATAAATTTTTTTCCGATATATTTAATACCAATACCGATGCCGGTATTTTCACCCATGGTTATATTTCCTATATGCATGGATTTCTGCTGCTCTCTGTGCTTATAATAATGTCAGAACATGTAATTTCTGATTTCTTTAGCAGCTTGTTGGCAATGATTTTGTGTGGAGATTTCATCTTTATGGAGTTCGTCTCTCTTCTCCCCCTTGTTTTTCTCCCCTCCTCAAGGGAGGATGTTTAGAGTAACACAATTCATTCATCTAGATGAAATTATACTGAAACTTTAATTTTTTTTTGGCATTGTCTACAAGTAACATGATGGTCAATGTGTTAAACTCTAGTGGATAATCGTAGCTTTTTCACTTTCCACTACTTAGTGCTTTAACTTTATGAGTGGGACGGTGGCTTTACTGGAGATTCTCCATCCTGGGTGCTGAAAATGGGACTTGAGCTTTAGCTGCCCACAGGTACTAATCTAGATAATTGTCCATGTGTTTGCTAGTCCCTGGGTAGCTATTGAAGAATGCCAACCGTTGATATGACCACCCTTCTACTTGTTTTCCTTCTGTGTGTTACTGATGAATGCCAATGGATATGCACGCGACCTGTTTGCAGGCACAAGATGTACATCATGCAATGGAGTCGTCAAGGAAATGTCAGAGTGCTTTTGCAGCTGCTCATTCAAATTTGTCACAAATGGGAAATGCAGAGGGCATCTCCTCTGTCAAGAGAGCACTTGATTTTAGCTTCCATGACGTAGATGCATTATTACGTCTTGTGCGCCTAGCAATGGAGGCACTTAGTGGCTGATTGAAGCGGCTAAGAGATCAAATGGCACAAACAGCAATGACTATGAAGTTGGTGAAGATAGGGAAAACCTTAAACGCCATCGTCTTTTGTATGTTGCCTTCTCTTCCCACGCCTCCAACTCCGTTCTTTTTCATAGACTTGTATATTGGACCACCTTCTTGATTATAGGATCTATATCATCATCAGGCATCATATAGTGTAATCCTACATTGAAATTACTCTGTTACTCTACTGACTTTTTGACTTTGCCTTTCTTTCATATAGGACAAAAATGAGTATGCCCAAATAGAGTAGTCAATTTTAAGTGTTTGATGGGAGCTTTGATTAGTTGCTTGGAGAAAGGTATAAAATAAGCTCAATTTTGAGAATTATGTATATTTTATAAAGAAGAGTTGTTTCTATTTTTCTTCAACTATGTTAGTTGAATGAGAAAGCCTTGCCTTGGAGCTCATAGGGCCGGACTTTATTGGGTAAGTTCCTTTCACCTTGCAACTCATGATCGAGTGTCCTTTGGACGTCTTTCAATATATTTATGAATGTATGTGCTTGTTTAAGTGGGTTTGTAATGATCTTTGTTCCCACTTGTTTTCTATAGTTGCACTAATAGTTTATACTATAACTCCTCATTTCTTTTAGAAGGACATGGATTAGAAGAAGACGTAACATAGATCAAAGGCAACGTCTGAAAATTACATAAGGGAATTTTGGCATGCTGAGTTCTTATATGAAGACGGGCTTAATTGAAATGTGTTTTTGTCCCAGGTGCACGAATATTATTTTCCTTGCTGCAAAAGCATTTATGACATCAGCATGACGAATCGATTGGTCATTTGAACAACATTACAAGCAGGAAGAGTCCGAGCATTTTCGTGGGCGTTCTTGCTGTCTTTTTTCCCCCACTCAGCTGGCAAGATTCGATTGGTAATGGCACTAACTCGTAGACTTCTGGAACTAATGAATCTTCCAGAGTTAGAGATAAGTGAAATGGTGTTATGATTTTGGTTGTTTATGTGAATTTGATCTTTGAAATACCTATTTATCATAGCCATCGTTTTAGTTGAACTTTGGAATGTGATATCGACCAATATATATTATGATAAAATTGTGATATATCGTTATTCCGACAATATATTGGGTGATACACATGATATTTTTTGATATATTACTTAACTTGAAACCTTGGGATAATGTTTATCGATATATCGGTGATATGATAATATATTACAATATTGTAATAATGCCACGAAATTTCTACATTGAGAGGCCCGATACTGATATATATTTGTGAATATTTCATTCCATGTCCCTACGATACTCGGACTAGGGTGCAACTTGCAAGCTTTGGATATAGATATGCTCCCGCACATCAAATTCGAGTATTTTCTAAAATTTTCCCTTGATTTGTGCATTCTCATATCCATGCTTCAACGCGAATGTCCGATGGGATACTCGGGTTGAATTGGAGACCAAGAAGGAGTAACTTTATTTCCCTAAATCAGGTTTCATTTAAACAATGAAAATATCATACTTGATCTGAAAATTACTCTCTTGAATCAACCAAATGAAAATATTTCCCTAAATCACTTGTTTTGGTTCTCTAATCAAATATTTCCCTTTCAGGTGGATAAAACCATTACTGGTGCAAGAGCCAAGGACACTACTCTCAGATAGCTGATGGGACCCCCATAAAGCTATGTATATCTGACCATTTTAAGAGTTTATTAATGTGAAAAGTTTCATGTACTGGGTCATTGATATTCTGATACCTGTACTTAAATTTTTTTAAAAAAATTAATTGGTGTAGATTATGAAATAAAAGAAAAGAAGAAAAGAAATCCTCAATGGGATTTTCCTCATGTATTATAGCAAGTGATGGCATCCATATAAGAAAAGGGGAAAGCAAAAAATAGGTTGAGATTATGTATATATTATACTATTGACTCTTGGTTTGTTTTTCCTCGCAAAGTTATATGATATGATAAATAGCAAAGTTATATGATATGATAAATAAAATTTTATTCCATTTGTACTTATTAAAATCACGGCACTTTAAAATTAATGTTAATAGGATAACATTTGGGTTGAAAAATTATATAGTCTCTTCTTAATATTTTTATATTATTAGCTTTAATTTGGATTATTATCCATTACTCAACTCTGGTTTCACATAAATTAGATTGACTGGTTTAATGACCTAATTATTTTTTCCATTTATTACCGTTGCTCCTTCCAAAGGTTTCATTAATATGACGACCCGAATTCAAATCATTCGATTTGATCTAAATTGATTGTATAAAAAAACTTAAACCATAAATATTTATTATAAACTAATTATTAATAAAATATTTATTATAAAAAAATTTTTTAAAATGAGAGATAATATAAATATTTATAAAAATAATAAATATCTATGGAATGCAATTTTAACAAAATGTCTAACATCTATAAAAAAACTTAAAAAATTTCTTATTTGTCATGATAAATGTTATTAGATTCTAAAATCATTTTTACTTGAAAATTTTCATACCAAATACATGATCTGGTCAACTCAACATTAACCCCATCTATTTCGAAGCAAAGAAAATTTATAAATAATTCATAAGTCTAATAAGTGATATAAATAACAATATTAACTATGCTAGAGTAATGAGAGTATGCAATCAATTATTAGTTATTTGAGATTCAACGCTATTTCATAAACATGACTTCAGAACAACAAGAATAATTATTAAAGATTTCCATTGAATTTGGACATTATAAATGCAATTGGGATTCGGTAAATTTTAAATATTAATAAAAATATAGACTATAGAATATATTTTAATAAATGTCACAACTTTGTGAGATATCACAATAATATGGTTGGATGTTAATGATTGGGTAACATTTACAAGATACCGATGCAGTGTAATTTTGACAAACAATCAACCATATAATTTCTTGTTACTTTGCCACTATGGTGTGCAGGTACCGAACTTGACTCATATAATAAATATTCTCATTATATTCTCATGATCCAATAGAGAACCATGTCTAAATAGGGTGTAGAATACTATATCTCAAATTTACACAACAAACCTAGATCCCTTAATATGATATCTCTCGATATCTCATGACGCATTATTCATAGGACTATAAACATCCGTTAATAGATATAAGCCTTAATCAATCGAGATATAAAAATAAATATGGAATGATTATATATTATATTAAAATTTCATAAATTTTATATTTATTAAGATCGTAATATTTTTATATAATCTTATTTATCATACTATAAATACCAAGAAAACCACATACTAAAATAATGTAAAGAAATAATCATCTAGAATATAAGAGAAATTTAAGAATAAACTAAATATTTGACTATTATCATTCCATTGGGGCCCACCACGACCCACTAAGACATTCTACCCAAACACCATGCTATCTAAACAATAAGTCTAGATTAGACACTAAGTTTAGACCGACTCATAAGATTCAAACCAATTATTATTGGATTCATTGGTTTATTAAGGACATAAAATACATCTTATTTTATTATTACAAAACAAAACATGTAAATTATCAATTTTATTTGAACTCACTCAGTTGATCATAAAGGATCCAATGGAGAGGATAAAATATCTCAAACTATCAATGATGCATGAATCCACAACAGTAACATAGATTAGCCTAAATTGTAAAGATATTTTACTTTAAATCCCCCTCAAATATCATTACCTGAAGGCCACCCAAGATACAACCCCTTGGCAGTAGCTTCAAGAGCTATTCAAGGGCCAAACTTTTAATGCTCCTCATCACATATTCATCAATTAATTTCTACTTTTTTAGATAATTAAAATCACATTTCATCAATATAATAGTAAATTTTGCATATCTTAGTATAATAACAACTGATTCATACTCATGAATACATTGATTTATTATATGAACGATAGGTTCAAAATAGATTGGAGTCTCAGCCAAAAGGTGAATTGGACATTTTTTAGTGCTTGTCAAAGTACTTTTACCGCTCGATTACTAAAATTTTGGACAATCAAAATGATAATTTGTCAATATAATATTAAACTATACACTATAGTTTAAGAACAACATATTTACTATTATGAATATATTAATTTGTCATATATACAACTGGATCAAAGTCGACTATAATTTCAGTAAAAGCATGCTGAAACCAAATTTTTATGATTATCGGAACATCTTTATTACTCAATCACTACTAATTCAAGCAATTGAAATCACATTGGCAATATAATATTAGATTTAACATATCATAGAGTAAGAAGATTAACTTCATAGGTACGAATGCATTGATTTATGGTATAAATAAGTGAGCTAAAAATTACCGGGAGGTTGATTTTGTTATGACCCCAATTCAAACAAATAATTAAATAAATAGTTAAATAAACTCAAATAGATTTATTTTTTTTTTTGAATGGAATAGAACTTAATTAACCCAAAACACTAGATTGTACATGAATGAAACCAAATCCAAAATAATATAATATTCATGACGCTTGATAGTGGATACAGGATTTGACCAAACATCTTTGTCCGATTCTCAAATAAATCAATTTAACAACATGCTCATACTAAATCTATCTCTAAAGAAAATCACGTATCAAATATCTAAATAGTGATAATATAAAACCCATACAAAGTCTATATTAATAAATGTATATCATGAATAATACAGACTATAAATAAATTAACTAAACAAAATTTTAACATAATCCTCATAATAAATCAAATTACATGTCTAAACAACAAATAACAACAAATTCAATTTTCTCCATTCAAGATTTTGTAAATAATCCCAATACTCTTTAACGTATAACGTTAAAAAACAAGATAAAACATAAGTTTACGACTCTATAATAAATATCTTAAATTTTTTGTCTATGTTAAAAAAATATAAATATAAAAATTTTCACCTTATAAAAAATATAAATCTCATATCCAAATCAAAATAAAGTTCAATTTAAAGCACTTATATAGAATATCAACATATAATGTCAAATACACTAGTTTTATAATTTTTCTTCATTTATTTGATAAAAAAGAACAAACCTTTAAATTTTTAGTAAAATCAAACAAAATTTTAAAATAATTGATAAAAAACTACATATATATAAAAAATATAAAATAAGAGAGTAAATGTGACATACATGTGTAGTATAAATGAGCAATGTAATAAAAATCGAAAGATTTTGAAATAAATTGAAGATTGTACTTAGAAATATTTGCATACTGTTTTTAATCTAATAGATCTAATAAGATATAGCTTCAAAATTTTTTTTTTTCTTTTGTTTTTCTTTGTTCTTCTTCTACTTTTCCCCCCTTCTCTTTCTCCCTTTTTTTTCCTATTCATGCGCGAAATGGCTGGCACAGACACACAGACACTTATATACTACAACTGGCGTATGAGTGTCAAATAGGCGTGCATTAAGCACCATTCTACTATATAGGTGCGCATGAGCGCTATGTCAGGCACCGCTACATTGCTTAAGCCGTGGATGAATGCTTCTTCAGACGTGTCTCGGGTGCTACCATTTTGCCACAAATACGCATGAACATTCCAAAGGCATGCATCAAGTGTGCGGCTTCTATCTTAGACATATACGAGCATGAAATAGGTGTCCATTATACATTGGGCCTAATTCCAATAATTTAATTTCTCTTTAAATATTTATTATATAATTATTTTTAAATTGATTCAAAAATTACATTAATGACGTCATAATTTCTTAATTGGAAACTGGGCCTTACAGATTCATAAGAGCTAAGATAAATTACAGGAGCTAATATACTTCAAACGATTATTATTCTTATTTAACAAGGCATATCAATGTATTCTACAAGATGTAAGTAAAATGTAAACAACCCATAACACACACATATACATGATTTGTACATAATTTCAAAAAACAGAGGAAAGAGAGAGTTATTCTAAAGTTTCCATCTACACTTAGAAATGATAGGCCAACAGATATGGAGAAGTATTTAGCAACATAATGGCATCAAAAAAGAGAGGGATTACACTTACTGGTTTTTCTTCTGCCAAGGCACAGAGTATCAGCACCAGACGCATAGGGCTGGGCTCTCTCTCTCATATGTCTTCACCAATGTCTCTGTCCATATCTGTGTGAGGAGCAAATCTGTGTAATCTTATGGAAATCAATTACACAAAACAACGTGATAAACTTCTCATAGAGAATATAAACGACTTTACGTGTAAAATCCTTCTGAAATAGACCACAAAACTTCTTAGTTTGTGAAGATGCTTCACTGTGATAGCTATGGACATAAAAACTCAGCATCTCTAACAGCAGAAGTATACAGCCTTCACAACAACAATCTTCTCAATTAGAGAAAATGTGCACACCGAATCTACAGATCTACGTGTATTCTAAAACTTTGGTCTTCTTCAACCAGATTATCAAACCCGATTCAAAAAAATGATTCCACCGTAAACGATTTTTGATGAAATCTCGAGAGACTTTTTCACTTATCTTTCTGTTAGTCTGAGACCTGACTTTTGCCCGTATGAACTATCAAAAAGAATAAGTAATACCGCGTCAAGTAAATGTAAGAGATAAGGAGAAAGAAACCAAAACCCTACCACCTCCACCTTGTCGCTTTTCATTTATCACTCAGCTGTCTCAACTCAGTCGTCTGAATTGATTTTCTTACCCTTCCTCTGACGGGTCTTGTTCTCATTTTAACCGAGAGCCAGAGAATTACACGCCTCAAGAAATGGTATTAGAAAATCTGGAAAAGCCAGCTACCTTGAAAGGCTAAGAAGTACAAATATAAACACGAATACGTCATCCGTCGACACGTTAATGTTAATTAACGTTATATAATGCTAGTCTAAAAACAAGAATAGAAAGTTAAATAAAAATATAGTTTATAAATTTTTTAATTAATAAATAATACTAATTTATACTACATTAATAATAAATATACATATATATATTTTTTATTTTTTATCAAAAACAAAATTATAAGAGAACATACAGCTGAATAAGCTATATATAATACCATTAATAAGCTATTATAATAATAATAATGATATAATTTTGATGGTATAATAACAATAACCAAAAAAAGCTTAAAGTATGTTAATAAACTAATGGAGTTTGTTAATAAACCACCCTTGTTTTAAGTTAAACCAATAAACCACCCTAAATAAACCAACAAGGAGATGGAAAAAAACCAAACATACTTATTCTATAACTTCTCCTATAAACCAAGAAAGTTCTTAAAAGGAAAGGTAATCCTTCTTTTTCATTTATTTGTATATCTAAAAAGGACAAAATAATATTTTTCCCTTTATTCTCAAAACAAATGATTTTTAAAAAGACAAATAAATCCAAATTAACTCTTGGACCAAACCGTCAAAAGAACTGATCCGTAACATTAAAACAAAAGCTTGATTCACCACTAAAAATAAAAATAAAAAAATGGTTAACACTGAACACGCTAAAGTGCTAACAAGTGCTCATAGATAAATGCTCCATATGCCGGCAAAGATGCCGTTCAAAAATAACGTTCCTTCAAGACAGAAAGAAATCCACAGATCAATATATGGAAGAAATGACATTCAACATGAAGTGGGACGTAAAAGCCGGATAAATAAAGTTCCAATTCAATGGAACATAAAGAAAAAAATCAACTGGTATTCAAGAAAGAGTATTTTCAAGAGAAAAGGGAGAAGGCCGATAAGATCCGTTGCACAGAAAGGCGAAATTGAAAGAAGACATACCAGAGGAAGCTTCCTCCAACTTACCTCCTGACGGAAGAAATAAGCGACTACACCCTGGCTGGGCTCCCCGAGGAATCGAGAGTTTATCTCAATGCCAAGAATGCCCAACATCAACAACTGGGCTTCACCTATCTCAATGCCAAAAATGTCAAGAATCTTCGATCTGAAGATTTGAGAACTTATCTCAATTCCAAGAAATCTAATCAATTACCTGGAGAGAGGAAAAATTAGAAAAGATGTGGGATTACCTTTTCGGAGAAAAATAAATCCCCATTCACGGCGTAAATCAGACTCGTCCGGCTTAGAATTCAAAATGCAAAAAATTGAGTTTCCAAGGATTGATGAAATGATGATATGTCAATGCTTCCAATTTGAAAAGGGGATGCAAGAATGCGGTTTCTGGATGCCATCAAACTCAAAATAAAACTTTCTCTCTCAATTTGCTTCAAGCCGTAGAATAGAAAAACAACCCCGCACTTGGCCCGTATCAAACATGTCCAAAATGAAAACTTGAAGAGCTTCTTGTCAAGATTCATTTTAAGCCCGTTCAAAATAACTGGAGAATTTTTTAAACATTTGACACAAATCCACAAACTTTCATGGAAGTTCTTAAGAATGAGGCTAAGAAGCCTACTGTGAATCCTCCTTATCAAGGATCACCAAGAGAAGGAGGACCGAAGATGAAAGATCCCATCCAAAGGAGCCCGGAAGGAAGTTCAAGATCAAACCCGAAGAGAGTTCGCATTAAATGATTCAAGAACAAATATCCCGATGCAAATAAGGAAAAATTCTTCAAGTGGCCAAGAGTCCCAAAGAACCCAGTGGAGATCAAAGCAAGTTTTGCCATTACCATCGCAATGGAACAGAGAAAAATTGAAATTCTAATCGGAAGGGACATCTCAAGAAATTCTTGAAGAAACCGTCGACCCCATCTGAAAGACTCGGAAGAAGAAGAGACATGTATGATAACCACCGGACAGAAAAAATGGACATCATCCGGAGTTAGGAAGTTTGAAAGTGATGATGTAATTAGTTTTAGTAAGGAAGATATGGATCATGTGAGAACACCACATTCGATCCTCTAGTCAGATCTTAGTTTCGATATAGTTCTAACGGATTACCAGATGAAACAATTTTTATTGATAATGGAAGCTCTAGTAATTTGCTTTATTTCGATGCTTTCATTAAGTTAGGTTTGAAAATTAATCAACTTCCAAAGTGGGAAATGAGCTGGTTACATACCAAAGGAACCATCCAATTGGAGGTTACGCTGGGACTTACTTAGTGGACCCAACGCACTTCGGCCCGCCTTACAATTTTGGAGAACATCAATTCCCCATTTAAAACGAAGTTCCCAACGTTAAACGGAGTTGGAGAAATATTAGGAGATCAAGTTACCTAAGAACATGTTATTTATCCCAAGTGAGAAAAATGTTCAAGTCCTATTCATTTTTGACTATCGATTTTATCGATCTAATTCCTTTGGATCCAACGGATCCTAAAATGCGTACAAATAGGAAACTCGTTAACCTACCCGCTTCCCGCAAATTCCTGATGGTCCATAAATTAAGTTTGGATCCCAATCACAAACCAATTAGACAAAAGAGGAGGAACTACTCGGTTGAAAAACTTACTGCAATCGTGGAGGAAGTAAAAAAACTTTATAAGGGAAGTCCAATATCCTGAATTTCCAATGTGGTTATGGTAAAAAAGAGCAATGGAAAATGGAGGATGTCGTTGATTTTACCAATCAATAAAGCGTTTTCCTTTGCCAAGGATTTGGTAGATTCAACTTCCTGGACATGAACTACATGGATGCGTCTCCGGTTATAATCGATTAGCATGAGCCCTGAGGATGAAGAACACACCTCCTTTATGACCACCAAGGCACTTCATAGTAATGCTCGGATTAAAGAAACACGAGCAACATATCAAAGATTGTTCAATCGATCGGCTAAACATGGAGGTATACGTAGATGATATGCTTGTAAAAGTAAAATCATGAATGATCACACTAAGGATTTGGAAGAAGCTTTAAGTACTCTCGAACACATCCAAATTAAATCCGCCAAATGTGCTTTTGAGTATCTTCAGCAAATTTTGGGATTCATCGTTTCAAAGCGAGGAATTGAAGCCAATCCTGAAAAAATAAAGGCGGTTCAAATGAGTCCGCCAAAAACCATAAAAGAAGTTCAACGGCTTATCTCCCGATTTTATCCGTAAGGATACCTTCCATTTTTCAAAGCTTTAAGAGGAACCAAAGTAAATGGTTTCAAAGAATGCCATTTTCAAAATTTAAAAGAGTATTTAGCCAAATATAATTAAGTTCAATCAAGAACACATGTTCAAAACCGGTACTACGTCATTCCGAAGTGTCGACACACACACGCCGAAAAGATAGTACTAGCTCTAGTTTATTCAAAAAAAAGCTAAGGCCATATTTCCAAGCCCATAAGATAAATCAAAACCAACCTCTTAAGGGGATTCTACAAAGCTAGACAATCACATTAAGTCAAATGGGCAATCGAGCTTTTTGATATTGAATACAAGCCAAGACCGTCTAATAAGACAAGCTTTGGCTGATTTTTTATAAAAAAATGAAGCTTCAAAAATAGAATCGATTTGTCCAATCCATAATGTATGTGGGACGGATCTTCTACACAATCGGATGATGTCACGAACTCCGGAAGGAATGGAAATTTTATATTCTCTAAGGCTTTCAAACATAAATATGAAGCTCTATTGGCACTAATAGGAATGTTCACATAATACTGACTCCGTTGGTTAATCTTCAAGAAAACTTTGAAGTGTCAAACTCGTGTTTGGCAAGATACCTTTCTAAGGTAAGAAGTGCATTTCAAGATTTTGATAAAATCGACATGCACCATATTTCTAGAACGGAAAATAAAGGCCGATCGCAAAAGCGCAGCCCGCGTAAAATCCGGAGCAAAAGATATTCAAGTATGCATTTTAAACAACTCCGAGTATCAAGAAGTAGATCAGATATCCTACAGTCACCAGACTCCTTATTATCGATATTTATCTCGACGAGTAGTTCCGTAAAATCCTTTGAAGTAAAGAGAATAAAGAAAACCATCATTGATGGAAAACTATACCGTGGGTACTCACATTTGAGATGCCTAACCCCGGAGGAGGCGGATTATGCTCTTGGTTTTTCTTATTTGTGGATCCCACATAGGAGGGAAGAATCGGCCTTCAAATTAATAGGATATTTTTGGCCGAAAAAAAGACGCTCGACTTTGTCAAGAAATGTGAGAAAAATCCATCATACCTCACGCACCTCCAACCGAACCGAAAATCGCTACATACAATGGGGCCGGGACATCTTTCCCACATTATAACCAAGTGGGTGGAAGCTTCTCCTTGGCAAAAATAATCAACATAATGCGACGGAGTTCGTAAGACAAAACATTGTTTGCTTTGGAGTTCCTAAGTAATGTTCTCAAAATCATTATTCTCGTTCAAATTTGAAGATCCGCTGGCGCACACCTCTTATGCCTATCCACAAGCAAACGGCCAAATAGATGTGACTAAACTACAGAAAAACCAAACGGAGGAAGCGGGGGGTCTCTACCATCAATTTTGTGGTCAAACCTGAAACTCCTAAAGAATCAACAAAAGAAACGCCATTCAATTTATATTACGGAACCGGCCAATACCAATTGAGATAGGCTTGAATAGAAAATTTGATTCACACAAAGAATACAAAACGGCTAAAGGAAAATCTAGACTTATCGAGGAAGTCACACCGAATCAACAACGGATCGATACTACAACAAGAGAACGAAAGCGCGATTTGGACGGGAGATTTAGTTTTGAGAAGCATACAAGCCACCGGAAAATTGCGAATAGAAATAAGTTATCTCCTAATTGGGAAGGTCCGTTTATTGTTTCTTATTAATGAAACGGTGCTTATAAATTGCGTTAGTACCTAGAACATGGAATGCAATGCATTTGAAGAAATTCTTTCAATAAAGTCAATATATTACTTTCTATTCATAAAGGGTTTTCATTTCTTCTTTGTCCTCAAGAGCCTGAAAATTAATGTGGAGGACTTGATGGAGGTGCGTTGAAGGTTCGCCAAACTCTGAAAAATCTACTAAGTCCGATCCGAGGCGGGCGCCTGTTCCTTGGATCAAAAAAGCCAACCGTTTTCCAACTTTGGAGCAATCACGATAAAAGGATTCCGTCCAAAAATCCGGCATTCAAAGTCGGACGGACCTCTCTTGCTTAAGTCGGACCAAGCTCCGCCCCAACTTAGCATTATCACTTCTCGACCGGATGCATGTTCTTGGGATGCCTTCAAAGCTTCATTAACTTGCTGCCAAGCTCCATACTAGAAATACTTCTTGAAGATCAATCTAAGCACACAAGTCTTTCTCGAAGGACTCGATGGATCAGTGCGCTCTTTTTCAAGCTTTTGTATTTCTTTCTCAAGCAGCTCCATCCTCAAATCACGTTGGGTTAAGCGAGATTTAAAATCTCACCCATTTTCTCACTCTGTCACAAGGATCAAAGAAAGTAAAAAAAAAAATCTCTTTTCCGTCTTACCGAACGGGCCTTTTGATGAGGTAAACGACGTGAAGAGGCTCCGACCAGAGGAGAGCAAACGAAATCCCTTAAGGGAGAGGCGGAGCGAAACACTTGAACAGGGCTTTTCAATGAGATGAATCAACCGGACATTTTCCCTTGGGTCCTGAGCCGATAGTCAATGGCCATTTCATCACTTCTCCCATCTCGACTCTGACTTCCCGAACTCCTTTCAACTCTGTCAACCTCAAAGAATATGTCAAAAGAACGCCCCGTGGCGCGGTGTCCTTCGCTTTCCTTTTTAGTTTTTTTTCGAGTTGGCTCCAAGTTCCTTCCCCCATTTGGTCGTAAAAAATCTCGCCCTTATCGAAAACGACTCCAATTCGATTTAATCATTTTAATCGAGGTTTCACCGACTCTTCTTCTTCCTCAAAGGCTTGCCGGAAGCGATCAGTGATTTTACCCTGGCATTAGGAATGCCATTGAGGGACTACAAGGAAAAAGAAACGGTCTTTCCAATTTTGACCACCGATGTCCGCTAATATTTAAATCGCGAGGAGATAGGGATATCCAATTCCCATTTTGACAAAATTTAAATAAAGCCCTAACAATGGAGGTATTGAGAGTTGTACCTCGAAGACGGAAAAATATGCAGAGAGGTTACTACCTCACGTCTCAATCGCTCTTCAAATGCGCTCAGAGTCGTCTTGGAATCTTATATGAGGAGACTTAATCGACTTTTAGACGCCTTCCTCTGAAGAAGAAAGGTGAAATGCGAGAAAACAGAAAACGAAAAACAGAGTAACGTAAAAAGGGAGAAAACCTAATTTATAGGTTTGAAGGACGTGTCCGTTCAAATTCAAAAGTAATAAAGAGGACGTATTAGAAAATTTACTACTCAAAACGGCGGTTACTGTGTTACCACGCGATGATTAACACGTGGCAAGCCTAAGACCTTGTCGAAATCGCCATCCTAAGTGACCAAAAAGCTGAGTCACCAACCGAGTAAAATCTCCGGAACCAAAAGCGGGAGTCACCAAAACCGAGTAAAAAATCTCGGAGTGACCAAAAAGCGGGAGTCACCAAATCATTAAAAAATCTCGAGTGACCAAAAAGCGGAGTCACCAACCGGAGTAAAAAATCTCGGAACCAAAAAGGGAGTCACCAACCGAGTAAAAATCTCGGAAAAAGCGGGAGTCACCAACCTACCAAAAAGCGGAGTCACCAAAATAAGAGTAAAATCTCCTGAGTGACCAAAAAGTAGTCAAACCGAAAAAATCTTGACCAAAAAGCGGAGTCACCAAATCCGAGTAAAAAATCTCCGGAGTGACCAAAAAGCGGAGTCACCAAATAAAAAATCTCCGAGTGACCAAAAGCGGAGTCACCAACCGGAGTTAAAATCTCGGAGTGACCAAAAAGCGGAGTCAAAATCTTCTAATTGACCAAAAAATAAAGTCACCAAATAGTAAAAAAATCCGATTAAAAAATGGAATAAATATGAAAATCTAGAAAAATTCTATCAATTCCTTATTTTAAAATTTTAATCTTCTAGCATGGAAATGGGTATAATAACCCGAATAACAAAAAAAGCTTATTGAGTATGGTGGGAAGTTAATAAACCACCCGTACCACCCGAGAGTTGAAGTTAATAAACCAACAAGGAGATGGAAAAAACTATTATCCTATATAACTACCATTAAAAAGGAAAGGTAATCTATTATTTTTCTGGTCCAAAAATAATGAAGGACAAAATAATATTTTTTCCTTTTATTCTAACAAAAATATACCATCTGTGATTTGTAAAGTTCAAAAAGACGGAGTTCTAAAATTAACTAATCCGACCACATCCACATCCGTCTTCAGATGAAAATTTGACAAATTAATACATAATATAATACTTAAGAAATTACTACATAATATGATACTTTTTATAATTATCAGCATTTACATTATAAATTTACCCTTTTTTTTGTTATATCAAAAAACATAAAATATAAGTAAAATGCTTAAGAGAAAATGTGTCCCAAATATATCCAAAACATATTAGAATTCTAAAAATAAATAAATAAATAAAAACTTTAGACACACAACAAGGCTAATCAGGAGTATAACTGTATCCAATGTGTTCCATGCCGACTCTTTAGCTCACCAAAAGCATCCATATTTCTTAGTTAAAGAAGGCCAAAGTCACGACCATTCAGCCTCTAGTGCTACTGCACCTCAGTTTGGCTGAGCTCCCACAGGTGGGTCCCCAGTGCCGCTGCGGCTCCACTGCCACCACCACATTATTGAGGGAATGTATGGGAAATGTAGGCTGGGCGTCGGATACACGCAGAGCCACCAACCCAACAGTATGAACAATTAGCAAACATTCTACGGGTGCCACTGGTTTCCTGCCTCACAGTCCCATTGAAATCGTGAAATATCTCGAGCTCTCTCAGCCTTCAGCGAATCCCTGCCATTAGCACAAGAAACTCAGATGTTCTATCTAAAATCATCATCGAATCCTACCATTTATTCTATTTGGTCTCACGTTATCATAACTCATATGATCATAATACTTCTGCCGATCCAACCTCCCCATCAATTCAATCCATTCCAAGCATGGATGCACCAATTCGGACTAAATCACCCCAAATTTGCCCAAATCGGACCACCCACTTCTGTACTCAAATTTACTCGATCCAAAATTCAGATTAGAGGTAGAAAACCCTAACTCTGAACAACAGTCTGTTAAGAAGATAGGGGAACCTTAAAAACCCAACAATATAAGCAAGAAAACCGCTATCCAAGGCCATTTATATAATCCCAAAGTATCTTCAACACACTTTTAAGTGAATATAATTGTGCAAATTCAATAAAATTGTACAAATTAACCTTTAACACAATCTGAAGTGAATACAAGTACGTGAAGATTACAAAGATTACACATTTATAAGGAAAATACAGGCAAATATAAATGGTTGACACTAGCTCAACTCAGTCTATACACAATGCAATCTAGCATAATGCCACACTTTCATCACACTACCCTGTATATTGGACCCTCCACCCCACAAAAAAAAATTTCTTAAAAAAAAGGGAAAAAGGAAAGACTAATTCAATCTTTCACCTCGAGTGAATTTGGGTGAGGCAGCTGGCACTTCACCATTGTGAGGGCAGGCCCCTAGGTATGGGGTACCCTTTGGGGAGAGCAAATGGCCTCTTCCCCCTTTGAAAGTTAGGGAAAAGAGGATGCTTAAAACCATTCAACCATGCACTTAGGGTAGAGTCCTGCTTCAGTGGCAATAGAAGAAAGAGCTCCAAGTTCCTTCTGAACTTTCCTTCTCTCATAAAACACAGCACAAGCAAGTGAAGTGCACTTCACCCCACTCTCTGTGAGCCAATCCCCACCTCCACAATGCTGACAGATCTGCAACAACAACAAAGCCCACAAATCACCAGCCTGTTTTGATCAAGTATTTTAAGGAGGGAGGATAGGACAGTGGCAAGTGGCCATGATCCATCTTCCGATCAACCAAAGAAAAGATTGAACCAGAAAGGATGGCAGTAGAAGCTTCATCAAAGAAAAAGTACGATAAGAGAGGGTGGCAATGTTTCAGAATGAATGCATGAAACACCAGCAAGAGCATCTTGTAATTTGGCATTATATAAGGGAGATACGCAGCAAACTAAAGACTAGTATTTGTTCTATCAAGACACCAACAAAATCTAGAAGTTAAACAGAAGAAGCAGAATTAGCTATGACAAATTTTCAACATACTTGCCCATGGAAGCAGAGAACATTCACCAAGAATTTACCAATAGAACACCTATGAAAAAAAGTTGAAAGGAAAAAGTAGGCCTACAAACACTAGAACTGATGTGATAAAACAATAATTTGAAATTATTTTTATTCTCAAAGAATATTTTATTAAATTGAGCAAAATAGCAAAACAGAATTCAAATATCTGACGCCACATAGTGGGACTTACTAGCTTTGTTGTTAGTATAGTACAATAAAAAAGGGGCATAAAGCAAATTGCAGGTACAGAAGCAAGACTGGGTAAGGAATTTTTTACACTTACAGAAGCAAGATGCTTAATGTCTCTCTCCAGCTTTGCAGTTCTTCCAGTTACTGCCACTGCAGCAGCACCTCCGTTCTTGGAACATTGGTCACACAGATGCACAGTCTCATGTACTATCTCTCCACACAGGACACAATGTTTCGACAAATAGTAATAATCTATTCTAGTTCGGTGAGAATTTGCAGCATTGAAGTGGTGCTTACTAGGAGCATCCCGAACCAGCCGAGGCATTTCAAGAAACCACTGGTTCAAGTCACAACCAAGAAGCCCAAAAACCCGCTGCAAAGCAGGTATAATCTGTTTGTGGATATAATATAAATCGTTCAATCTGAAGGAAGAATTGATGGCCAAAAGATCAAGTGGGTCCACAACCATGTCAACCAAACGGGCACCAGGCTCCCCATGAATTACAACATAAGGGATACGCTCTCCATACCGTGGCTCAGCTCTTGGGTCAGCTCTCATTGCTTTAGTGGCCACAATTGCTGCAGGAGGAAGTGACGAGGATGCCCTTGTACTGTAGGTACCTAACCTTACCTCCTTGGCAAAGACAAAATCCTGAAGAGACATTCTCCCTGAGAGAATCCGTGACCACTGGCGCTGCAGGTATGATTTAACCTGAGCATGATCATCAAAAAAGACCACAAATAAGCATATTAAAGTAGTTGAAGGTTTCTATCAAATAAACATAGATGAAGGCTTTCCAAACAGATACTTTTTGGGTGATTGACGGGGACTAAAATCTTCATAAGATACTTGGTTTAGTTAGTTATAGACAATAACAATACTATAATACCTTGGATTCCTATTTGAATCATTTTAATATTAATTGTAATTTTTGAATTAATTGGGTGTGTTTTGAAGTAATTATATTGTGAAATTTGGAAGAATATTTAGTTTAGTAGCGTGACACTTGATGCACGCTCGAGGCGTGTTCGAGCGCTGATTCCAGAGAACCCACATCCAAGGCACGCCTAAGGCACGCTCAAGCGGGTCTACCTATAAAAAGGCAATGCGCACAATGCGTGCCATTGGCATGCAGCAAAAGAGAAAAGAAAGGAGAGAGAGAGCGCGGGGAGAGGAGAGAGGAAGCACGGTTCGGGCAGATCGGACAATCCTTTCGTCAGATCTACTTGATAAAAGGTCGAGGCAAATATCCTCTAACCATACCCTTTATTTATTTCAATATCTGATGTATTTTGATTATGATTTGGATGTTTAAAGTCGTGCATGTAAGATTTATTTAACCTAATTGATTTTCTCAGTGCATGCGCAAGTTTTACTAGTTGTTTGAGGGTTTTGCTCTATTTTTGTAAATATTTGAGGGTTTTGTGATTTTCGAAAAAATGGGTAATTATCGAAATACTTATATATTTTATATCGGTACCTCTATATGAAAATGAGCATGAAAATTGCTTTAGCTCATGCATCGGTGTACATGCATATTGCTAGGGGTCGAGGTCACTATTTTGTGGGACTGTGTTGGTCCAAGGCCCGGGTGGGTCAATGTGTGTAGGACCATGGTGGTTTGAAGTTTGAGTGGGTTGATAAATGTGTAGGATTGTGGTGGTCCAAGGCCCAGGTGGGTGGATATGTGTGTAAGACTGTGGTGTTCTAAGACTCGGGTGGGTTGATATGTGTGTGGGACAAAGGTGGTTTGCGGCTCGGGCCAGTCGATTTGTATGTAGAACCATGGTGGTCCAAAGCCCTGATGGATCGATAAGTGATCCAATAAGGGATCCGATATGTGATTAAGATAAAAGATGGCCGAGTAATTGTAAGCCTAAAGTGTAACTAATAATGATAAAAGATGACCGAGTAACTGCAGGCCTAAAATGCATCCGATAATAATAAAAAATGGTTGAGTAGCTGCAGACTTAATATGTAGCCGATAATAATAATAACATATGGTCGAGTAACTGTAAGCCTAAAATATAGTCGATAATAATAAAAGTAGCCGAGTAGTTGCAGGTCTAAAATGTAGCCGATAATGATAAAAGATAGCCGAGTAACTGTAAGCCTAAAATGTAGCTGATAATAATTATGACAAAAGATGGTCGAGTAGTTACATGCTTATAATGTAGCTGATAATGATAAGAGATGGCTGAGAACTATAGGCCTAAAATGTAATTGGATCGAGAGCCGATAATACGAGATGGCCGAGAGTTATAAGTTTAAATTGTAATCATTAATTATGCATACGAGATTTGATTCCGAATTACGATTTGTTACGAATATGTCCCAATGGGATGGCATATTTGATATACTATTGAGTAAGGGACGACCATCGGATTTGATAATTGAATTTTGGACTTCAGATTTGTAGTTGTTATTTGTTTTGACATTGTTTACGGACCCTTCCTTTGAATTATTGGACACATTTATTTATATATGTATGATGATGCTTGCCGAGTTTTAGATTTACGTTTTCTATTTCATTCCTTCAGAGTAGAAGGCTTAAACACTTTGCAGGAGCTAAACGAAATCTGATACAGCATTTTATATTTTGATGAGTATTATATCTATTCTGTTATTGTTGGATCGGTTAGGGTTATGTATTGCGCTGTATTTCAAATATTCAGTCTGGCCCGATGTGGCCTTGGAAATGTATTTGACAGTTGGATTAATATATTTGATGGTCGTGCATATGTATATGTATATGAATTGTCTCTCTTACGACTATTTGGACAGGTCATGATTATGTTATCCGGACAGTTATTCGATGAGATCTTGTGATGGATTTTTTAAATTTGATTATTATTATTATTCTGAATGTCGAAATTTTTATGGTCTGTCTGTTTGTCACGCTCGGTTTAGGATTTGCTTATTAGTTAATAGATATTTAATTAATTATTGAATTGATATGTTTGATCCGAATATGTGACAAATACTTTCCATGTGGCTGTTCTAATTTCCCTATATTGTGGTCCATGGTAATCAGGCAGTACTATATGTGGCACTAAACTAATAAAATTGGGAAGAGAATAACCTCCGGTTGTAACGACGCAACTGTTGGCAATAACCAAGATCCACACGTCCTATTAGCTAATAAGCATAGATGCTGATACGAGACACAAAAGAGACAATACAACATTAACGTGCTATTTTTCTAGAAACAATAACACGATATGTTGGGAATACATTAATAAAAATCTTAGTTTAATATTTTTTTAATTGATGAATACTACTATCTTATATTAAATTAGCAATCGATATATATATTTTTTATCTTTTCACCCCAAAAATTTTTATAGGAAAATACACAATTGAACTAATATAAATGAGTTAATATTATAACATCTTCAATAAGCTATTATAAAATAATAATAGTGATATAACTTAACAAATTAAGACAAAATTTAATACAGCAAATTTTTATATATCAATTAATATTAATATTTTAATTTTATCACTTTACACTTTATAATTGCCAAAGATACAAAAATACATCAAAAAATTAGACATGTGTAAATCATGTCTAAACATGTCCAAAGCGTGTGCAAAACGTGTCGGGGCGAGT
Source organism: Nepenthes gracilis (assembly GCA_033239525.1). Classification (NCBI taxonomy): domain Eukaryota; kingdom Viridiplantae; phylum Streptophyta; class Magnoliopsida; order Caryophyllales; family Nepenthaceae; genus Nepenthes; species Nepenthes gracilis. The sequence continues at coordinate 19,792,144 of BSYO01000007.1, forward strand.
CCAAATTTTTCAAAAATTAGACAAGTATTGAGCTTGTCCAACATGTATTGGGGCGTGCTGGAAGAGTATCAGTTTTTGATTCGTGTTAGACAATGACACTATAGCCATGGGAGAGTCTGTTTTTAGGTTATTAATGTTTTATAACCTCATGCAGCGCACCTGTTCAAAAGTTTGGCAGCCTGCTTTTGAGAAGTAACGTAGAGTTTCCTTTTTTTAAAAAAACGGGACTGTTGTTGAGCAGGTACAAGAACTAAAGCACAGAAAATGGATGTTCTTAAATATATAATAAGGGAAAGAGGGAGAGTCTTGTTCCCTCGGGTGAGAGACATGACAAAGCACAAGGACTAGAGTTTTATCAAACTTTACAGCCATTCATGTATTCTTCTACTGCCTTTAGTTGGTATTAATAGTTCGCTATATATGCAAGTTTTATTTATGGTATTTGACGTGATCACATCTGTGTATCAGCTGGTGCAACAGGCAACGGACACAGTGATCCACACCCATGTCATTAACTGGTTCCGTGTTTACTGAGCAACTTGGTGAGGTGTCTAACCAGAAAAAAGATTGCATAAAGACAACACTACCACTACAAAAGCCCTAGTTCCGCTACATAACAGAATCGTCCTCCGTAATTTATAGTTTAGGGACCATTCTCTAAAAGTATAAGCAATTTTAAATCATTTTTCTTTACCTCACTCCATATTTTGTAGGCATCTCCAATTATTACAATCCCCAACCTTGGCACATCACCTTTTCTCATTGATCCATTCTCCAGCCCTGATTCGAGTGCTCAAAACATTATGAGGACCTGTTTGGCATTGCTTTTGTACATCTTCTGGAAAAAAATATAAATTGGATCCACTCCAAAAAGTTTGATAAATAGCTGATTAATATTTCAGATAAGTTGCTTTGTGTTTCTATAACAAATTTCATTTTTGAAGTCTTTACAAAACACCACAAAAATATTTTCAGAAGTCACACGTCATAGTGTCTTCCAAAATTACTTACCGAAATTAGAAACAAACTCCCCCTAAAGTCCTTCCCTCCTCTTTTCTTATAGAGGTGCCATTGCTAAATTGATATATATATTTGTTCATTTCTTATCCTATCTTTGATTTATATCCCTCTCCATCTTAACATCCTTATTTTTGCTTATCACTTATTTTTTACGTATTGTATAGTATTTCTTAATGCCCAACATTCCAAAGCATAACTTGTCTAGTAGCAATCCCTATATAATGTTCCATTCAATTTAGATGCAGGACATCCATCAAATAGAAATCCTAATTCATATCTCCATTATAACCAACTTGATTTAAAGCTTGATATTATAGACCTATCACAGCAGTAATTCAAGTGAATAGAAATTGCATGCATGCACTTTTACCTTGGAAATGTCCTGCTGTTCAAAAAATACTCTTAAGGACTTCTCCATGATCTTAGAAACAGCACCACATGTGTCTCTGCGTACTGTTTCAATCCCCTTGGCATCAAATACTGGTTGAACTTGGTCAAGACTTTCATAACTGTATCCAACATAGCGTTTCTTGGTAAGGAGAAAGCAGGGTTGATAGATCTTCTCCATTTTCAACGTGACTGGATTTGGATTAAGTGCTGTTATGGTAGCAGCTATCTCTTGTCCAATCTTGAAAGATTCTCTCAAATTACGTCCTTTAAGAATAACAAACATACTGCAAAATTGAACTGATCAATTCACGACATCCTAAAACAGAATAGAACAGAAGAAAGAAGCCTTTGACAGGACAAAAAGTGCAAAACTGAAGCAGCAAACAAATGACTGAACAAACAACGAAATTAATAATATTGTTCCTTGATTTTATTCCTACTTTAAGTCGAACAAGATTTTCTTTAATGAACCCAAGTGGGAAACTTTCTCAACCAACAAAGCCCATTAAGCACATAAGAAGCTTTATGATGGAGCCATGCAACTCAATACATTTGCTGCAGCAGGCAGCCCATAATAAAGGCCGCAAGTCCTTAGAAGTAGAATGATCTCCAAACAGTAAATTTAGGCTGTGGGCAGTAACAGATATAGAATCAATCAACTACTGAGGGCTGAACAATTTTCAACTTTGGCAACTAATAGTAGGCAGCACTATAAAGCTTTATGAGACCAAAACTTTTCTGCATTGGTGTTGAAAGATTTAATTATCTTATAGGCTGGTTGGTTCTAAGAAAATTTAGAGGAAAGAAAAATTATAAACCAAAGTATTTTCTTATATTTGGTTTACAATAAACGTAAGGGAAAATGTAAAAATCTGTAACATTAGAGGTTTGCAACAATTTTTCTTTGATTTCCCTTAACAATCAAACAAATAAATACTTCTATTAGAATTTTTTTATTTTTTCACATGATTTTTCGTCTACATCTATGCAAATATATATATATATATATATTTTTTTTTTTTTTTTTTTTTCTTATATTTTATTTTTTTCCCATAGTGGTTTCTTTCCTATAAATTTCACAATAACCAAACAAGCCTAAACAATTTTCAAATTTTGGTTACCAAAACTGCATAACGTGTTTGTGTATCAAAATCCACAACCACATTTCCCAACATTTATGAACTCAAAAGTCAGCTTAATATATATCCCATCTATCTAAAATCATATAATGCCATTGAATTGAGACTGCAGCACTCTGATGGTAGTTTAACGAAAATATTATAATTATAGCACATACCTGTCCGTATCACCATAAATAACTCTAGCATTCCATTCATCATGTGAATTTACAAATGAAATCGCATTTTCCAATGTTCTGCGGCCACATTGTACGATGCTATCAGCTAGCTCTGCGCATGGCATGCGGCCACTGAATCCAGCTGCTGTATAGCCATATGTCACATTAGCTATCAATTTTAATGCAAGCTGTCTTGCATTGAAAACCTGAAAGAAAAGATAAAAACCATTAGGCACTGATGCCATATTTCTTATGTGATTTTAAACATTTTTCAAATAAAAATATTGGAAAGAAAAGCAATAAAACATGCAATGCAATGAGGCCAAAGTCCTCTATAAAGTCACTTTAATCTCTCACATATGTCAACTAAAATACCTTGATGCAGCAATATACAAGATCACATGTGCTTTGCACCAACTGATATGACAATGTTAAAAACATATCAATCCATTTTCCGAACAAATCATATAGGATCATATTGTTCCTAGCAGTTAATTGACAGATGGAATAAAATGACAGCTGGTATTCAATTGTCTATTAAGGCTGCGACGAACAAGTTGATAACAAAATATTTAAAGTAGAAGTAAAAACCTTCTGGTTCTCTCTCTCTCTCTCTCGGCAGTGGGAGGTGGTTGCATGTGATACCTGACCATTCAAGCAATCAAATGTCCAAATTCCATTCCAACCGCTTTATATTAAGGGGACAGACTAGCTGACCTTGCAAAAGATTGTTTAAAATTGAAGTCATTTAACAATAAAAAAATTTGGAGCAGGAGGCAAACCCGGTGAAGGATTAGTCAGTGGAAGATCCAGCTTTTTCATTACTTGCTTCAACATGATAGTTAAAATTGATGTCATTAAACAATTAAAAACAATTTGAAGCAGGAGGCAAACCCGGTGAAGGATTTGTTGTGAATGATTCAGCTTTTTCATTGCTTGCTTCACCATGATTCTAGTAGATAAAATTTCCTCAAGTAAGCAGGGTAGTACACCTTTACGTACCTAGAAAATAAGATAGAATGAAATCACACAATAACGTAAGGAGAGATTAGAGAGTCACAGTAGCTTGAATGAAAATAGTTCAGGACACAAAACTACCAAAACCTTTCTTCTAATTAAACCAAAAGATACATGCCGACAAGTGAAGAATGTGCAAACAAGATCATCTTGAGACATCTGAGATTTTGACAGTTAGAGATCATCACTTCTCAACTGTACAGGAAGAGGTGGTCTAATTTCGCCCTTAAATGACCTAACGATAAGGATGAAGTATGCATATGTTTATTTCCATTAGTATGTAGTCACGTGCTACAAAAATGATTGCAACCTAGAGATATGAAAGAAAAGCTGCAGAATTTAAAGTCTAAAATGTTAATCATAGGTTGAACTAAGATACAGACTCATTAGCAGCAAAGTATTTACCCTAAAATTGTAGACACGGATTAAAACTTCAAAAAACCTTTTATATTCACCATTGTCAAATATTAATAATAGAGATTAAGATTATGAATGTGCAAACAATATCATCTTGAGACATATGAGATTTTGACAGTTAGAGATCATCAATTCTCAACTGTACAGGAAGCGGTGGTCTAATTTTGCCCTAAAATGACCTGTCCATAAGGATAAAGTATGCATATGTTTGTTTCCATCAATATGTAGTCATGTACTACAGAAATGATTGCAACCTAGAGGTATGAAAGAAAAGCTGCAAAATCTAAAGTCTGAAGTGTTAATCATAGGTAGAACTAAGACACAGACTCATCAGCAACAAAGTATTTACCCTGAAATTGTAGACATGGATCGAACCATAAAAAAACCTTTTATATTCACCATTGTCAAATATTAATAATACAGATTAAGATTATGAATGTGCAAACAAGATCATCTTGAGACATCTGAGATTTTGATAGTTAGAGATCATCAATTCTCAACTGTACAGGAAGCAGTGGTCTAATTTCACCCTAAAATGACCTGCCCATAAGGATGAAGTATGCATATGTTTGTTTCCATCAGTATATAGTCATGTGCTATAGAAATGATTGCACCCTAGAGGTATGAAAGAAAAGCAGCAAAATCTAAAGTCTAAAGTGTTAATCATAGGTTGAACTAAGACACAAACTCATCAGCAGCAAAATTTTTACCTTGAAATTGTAGACATGGATCAAACCATAAAAAAACCTTTTATATTCACTATTGTCAAATATTAATAATAGAGATTAAGATTATGAACATCAACCAAGAATAACAGAACCATCCATGCTTTCAACTGATCATCATATTCCAATCCTACTACACCTTAGAGTTATAAGGCAACTATTACAGGGCAACTATACAACAACTGGTACATTGAAATGTAAACGTAAAAAGAATATGCATGAGAGAGAGAGAGAGAGAGAGAGAGAGAGGCTCCCTACATACAGGAGATATTAGATAGAAAAACCAGTTAAGAACAAAATGAAGGATCTACTAAAAAGTTTGACACTTAGAAGAGGGCCACCATGTGCAGGCATAAGTAATCAACCAAAGACTCATCATTCAAGGAGATTGTCCAATGAAAATGACAGGGAGGCCTAAAAAAAATTAGAACAATGACTAGATGGCTTCAAATTCAAGTGACGACAACACCCTCAGAGACATTACATCGGGAACAACCAGAAATACCACAAGTAGCCATATAGTCAGGACAGAGGTTTCCTTATGATGATGACATTGAATAGCAATTGTTTCCCAAATTTTGACAGAAACACAGAATAAAAATAATTTTAAAAGGATTTGAATAGTACTAGTGCAGCTTAGTTGAGATACACGGACTAGGAGAAAAGTCCTATTAGAAAAATATCAATCATTGCTTCTGCCCAAAATAAGCCCTGACATGAGCAATGGAAGAAAAGTTTGACGATGCACAAAGAATTTTAAACAAAGATTGTGCACATCTCTGCAGGCTTCATGAGTTCACTGACATCAATTTAACATTTAAAGTTGAAAGTCACGCATTACAACAGGATATTAACAAAATATGGCTCAATTTAAGAAACGTGATCTATGGGGAAGTCAGAATACTCTGTCATATTTTCCAGTAGAACAAAACTCTTTGCAGTGAAAGAGCTTTAGCATAACCATTTGCTACTATGCAATTCAAACCATGTGGTAACCCAAGAAAACAGGAAGATTACCTTAGAAGGTACATACATAACACCGTTTGGAGTAAGAAGAACTTCTCCATTTAAATCCCTTAAAACATGCAGCTCAGGTGAATACATGCTCACCCCAAGTACATCCGTCTTCGAAGGGACAACTTTTCCAAGGCATGTAGAAAAGCAGAGGTTGTATGCAATAATCATCGATGGATAAAGTGACTGAAAATCAAAAACAATGACTGGATCTGCATAAAAACCAGATTCGGGCTCCATTACAAGTGGTAGGCACTCCATTGCAGGCTGAGAAGCAACCTAGCGTAAAAAGATTAAAGTGAAAATGAGGTAGTCAGAAATTCACATAGCATATATAATGAAGGAAATAAACCTGCTCAACAAACAGTCAATTAAGTTCAATTGCTGCTGCAAGAGACCAACCTGAAAGTGTAAAGAGTCAAACATTGAAATGGTTCAAGCATATCCCATAATGACAGATCATCAAGATGACTTTAATGGGTGATGGCCAATCCTAGCAAATGCAGAATGATAGTGTTTTGGTGTATGGCTCAGTGTGCCTATATTCAGAAATTGAGGAGAGTAAGGAGAGGGGTGGGCCAACTCTTGCTTTGCAGCCAAGAGTGCAATCACTTATCTTTAAAATGGAAAATAGTACATATGAATTATGAATTATCCTACAGGAGTAGTATGCACTCCATTGTATCAAATGTCCAATTCAAAAATTCAGCAGAATGCAAAAATTGATCCTGAATTTTTTTTTAAAAAAACACATCATCAATGGGGTTGACAGAAATGCTGATGGTTCATCTGATAAGAATTTGAAGCATTATATTTTTCACCTAAGAGATAAGAACAACAAATTTCTATAAGGCGTCTTTGCTAGCAAGAGACATAAGATGATTCCAGTTGATCCTATGTATAAGCTAGCAAACAAGCTGAGTTCCATTATGCATATTAGGGAGCAGCCGTATGAGCTAAGGTTCTGTAACATTGAAATCAAATAAAAAAGACACCTTTCCCTGGGTCACAGATCTATTCACAGTAGAAAATCTTAGGCAGACCAGTTACTGAAGAGGAGACCAAAGCTGCTGCTCCCTATTCCAATAAGGCACTGAAATCAGATGGGTATGCTGTCCCTTTTCAGGAAAATTTGCAGATAGTTGGCCCAGGGCAATCAAACATGGGAAAAAATTATTTTAAAAAGGAAAGCTGCTAAGATGGATTAAAGCTACAAGCATCAATCTAACCTTAAAAATGAAATACTGTTACTAGGTGGCTATGCAATGATATATAAAAAAGATTTGGCAGTTATTTCACGTGCTTATTATAAGTGCTGCAAAAGGGGTAAACTTTTACAAAATTCATGTTTAACTCATTCATCCAAAAATGAGACGAACATTCACATTGTATTAGTTGCCTACCAAAAAAAAACTTGAACATAGTTCCTAACTGCACAATGCATCCAATAAACTAAATTGAAGAAAAAAAATAATATTCTGCATTGCATGTTCCTCAAAATACATTAAAACAGGTGGAACAAAGTAGAGAAGTACTACAGGGGTCTTGCGCATGAAGTATACCGCTCGAATTTATGAGAATTTTATAAGGTGGCTACTAAGCCAGTCATACAGTATGAAGCAATATCTTGGGTGGCTAGAACAGAACATGTGCAAAAAACAGCATTAGAGGAAATGAAGTTGTTAAAATAGAAGTGTGATCATACCAAAAACGTATAAGATTTGAACTTATGTTATAAAAGAGAAATTCAGGGTAGCACCCATATAAAAAATGGGATATAAGTTTGAGGTAGTTTAGTCGTATAAAACAAAGACCATTTAAAGTTCCTATTAAGAGAAGTTAGAACTTGGAAGAGGCTCATTATAAAAGAGGTATTGAAAGACTAGATAAGAGTTGATGGAAACCATCACGATCTTGTGCATTTAGACTTAGTAGAAGACACAACTTACAACATAGCTAAAAGAAAGTTGGAAAAAACCATTTAAGCAACCCTACTTAGTAGGAAAAAGGATTAGTCTAGAATAGTTTGGTCAGGATTTTGTAAAATGAACTAATTCTGGTGCCATTGCTAATGGGGCCCTTCAGAAGAGCATTATTAATTACAAATTTGGAAAAACTAGTTCAACGGACATTGCAATCAACATCCAGAAATACACTGTCAACAAAAAGAAAATATTGACAGCTTCTTTATTGCAACATTTCTTGCAGTGTAATGGTTAATAATTTGACTAACCAACAAAAAGAAAAAACAAATCAAATGGAACATAAACCACAGGAATATCCATCAATGCTAGATTATGCTCTTTTTATACGGTCCGGCAAAGCAACGAATGCATGTCAGAATATCAAAGATAAAACATCAGCCACCAAAAGCAATTAATAAGAAAACCAAAAACCTGCTGGTGGCCAGGAGAAATTGCAATATAGTTCTGAGTGTGTGCCAGTCTTATGAGCATAGATTCAACACGGTACTGAGAACCTCGGGATAGAACAGAAAAGAAGTCGATCCCAAAGATACGAGCAAGCTCTGATGTTCGGTTTATCTACACAGGCAAGCACAAGTGTCAACTACAAATATAATAGCCCCCTACAAATATAGCATGTATCTTTCTGCACACAGAACCACAGAAATGCATCTTCCCTGAAAGCACATCAGAGAGAGAAGAATATATTTGATTAAGAAACTCCATGGTTTAACAATGTCTGATCATGTCTTGCACACATGCAGAAAATGGACATACATCATGATGAAAAATCCTATAAAAAAAGGAAAAAGAGTATTCAAGGAACTGACTTAAAGCTATATTGAACAATAGCTTGACAAAAATACAATTTCATTTGTCCCATCTAATGAAAAATAAACTCCACTGGATCCCACCAGAAAAAGACAACAAGAAATAACAAATATATTCTCCAAATATAATGGAAAGCAGGAAGATGATGCCCAGCCCATGAAATGAAGACACTAACTGCAAACTGAGTAGTTTAGTGATTCGAATTTCAAAGTGCTTCTACGGATAAAACAACATAGCACTGGAGCAACTATTTGTGGTGCAACATCTCACCCTCAATTTTGGCTATTATTTTGTCCTTTTGGGGGCAGGGCATGGGGGACGGGATGGAGGAACATGAGCTTCAAGAATGGTGTGAAATGAGCTTCAGGGAGGATCCAAAATTTCAAAGTGTACATAAGTTAAGGATCTGTTCACCGGAAGATATAACCTGAATTTGATGACAGATGCCCCAAGAAAACAATTCAATCAAACAGAAGTAATTTTGTGCAAAAAAAAAAAAATAAGGCAAAATATGATAACAAAAGATGAATATCCCATCTTGGAAATAAGAGCTTGGAAATAGAATGTCAAATTAGGTGACAGCCAATCAAACAATCAACACTAGTACACCATACCATATCAAGCTGATTCATGATCTCAAGGTTCAATTTTGCCCTTTCTGCTAGGTAGACAATGCATCGATATCTTGCTCTTCCTGGACCACTAAGAAACCAGCTGTCTAGTATTTTCCAATGAATTGATGGAAGCTTCCGCCTCAAAACAGCTTCAGCTACGGCTTCAACTGTGTACATATTTAACTTAACTTCCCCACGCATGAGTCGCCAAACATTGAGGATAATTCTACCGCTAACGTGGACACCACTTGCATGGGTTCGACCCCATTCATCCTCAGTTATTACTTCCTCAGGAAGGATAGGATCAGCAATTAAATGTTCAGAAACCACAGCATCCATGTTTCCCTTGTCACGAATATCAGAATCTCTATCATCGGTCTTTGTCTCTGATGGCGTCCGAGATATCTTGTTAAGTAAGTCAACACCTAAACATGAAGCCCTTTCTGCCAAAAAACCAAGTGAAGCACCTTGAACATCCCATCCCATTAAAATATCTGGATCAAAGGAACTAATGATCTTCACAAAATGGCCTAGCAAGTCCCTTTCCCCAGAGAATGACTGAACCTTGCAACCAAATACTTCATCAAGATTTCTGCAAAAACACGACAATAGTTTAGAAATTTAAGTAAATTGAGCCAAGTAATTTTAATTTAGTTTATTATGCCATCTAAATTATAGAAATTTAGGTAATTTCTCATCAGATGGTCCAGAAAATTGTTCCATCCTTTTTGGACTAGGCCATTTTCTAAGTTATTAGAAAGAGAGAGACATTAGTAAAAAAAACTAAAAGGCTGTGTGTGCATCATGGATTCAGGTATATGTGGACAAAGCCTTTGATGGCTAAATGTCTGCCTGAAAATTCTATATAGAGAGAGAGGGGGGGAGGGAGGGAGAACAATTACACAGAGTAATTGACTGTAAGCAATGAGATCATATAGCAGAAAAAACAATGTTAGTTGCATCAAGCTGTCATGGATGGCAGAAAGGACTTTCCCACTTCATCAGTTTAAAGTGAGACAAAGGTTCTCCATTTCAATATTAACATGATCTCTTGTGTGGTAATTATGCACTCCAAAGGAGATGACACAGCTTGTGGACTACTTGGCCTCCATCCAGCAAAGAACCTGGACAGTCTTCATAGATCTTAACTTACGAGCTTTGAGCTAAATAGTTCTTCTGATATTTTTTTTCTAATTTCTCGATATTTTTTGTCTTGGATATTACAAAAATAACAAAAATGTAGCACTAAGTACTTTCATTTTGAAGGCTGCTTAAAAGTTTTGATTCTATAATATGAATACAGAAGCACAACATTGCAACACACTTCTACAGCTCCCACAGAACAATGGCAGAGATCCTCCGTGATCCTGACTTAAGTAGGAACTTTTGGCAACTAATTTTGCTTGGAGATCTTATTGTGTTTGAACAAGCAATGGCGGTAGGCAGTAAGTAGGTACTTGGTTTTTCTCTAACCCAAATTCCAGGCATTCAGTGGTTGTGTTTATATTGGAATTAGGCAATGGAGCTGGGTGAAGGTGGCAGCAAAGGTGATAATGGCTGTGGCTATGGTGCCAGAAGCAGAATCATTACCTCTGTTACCACTTTGTCATGATCTGGTAGGGCCAAACCATGAAATTTTTAGCAGAACTTCATTTGTGAAGTAAATTGCACAATTGACAAGGGAAGAGAGAAGAAAGAAGATGGAACACAGAACAGAGGAGTAGACAGAGAGAGTAAAATCAAGAGTAGAAGAGGATAGAACCAGGGGGGAGAGAAGAGAACAAGAAGAATATCAGAAAGAAAGGAGGAGAGAAACAGAAGAAAAATCAGGTAGGAGGGAAATAAATCAATAACTTTATTCTTGGATGCCTCTCACTACAACTAGTTATTTGCAAAAAGCTTTACAAAAGCAATCAAATCTGAAACAAACAAGACAGCCCAACAACTGATCATTTCGTCAACTAATTATATATCATTTACTAACCAATATAGTAATTATCTATAATCCCAGGGTCAAGAAACAACAATGATGTTATAAGCAACATGTTACAAGACAAGATTGTCATCATTCATCATTTGCACATCTATAGGATTGAATCTTGTACAATAAAAGAGAAGAGAGTGGACAACCATAGAAATGAATATTGACATCACAAACTAACTGACAAAAGAATAAAGGCATCACTTGGTTGCATTTAATTGTGCAATTCTCAATTAACAACTTTCCTAACTTCAGAGCTCAATCAAATCTAAATTTACTCTTCTTTACTGATCAAACTATTTTTAAATTCCAATACCCAAGTAAAATATATAGGGGGCTACTGATGCAGAACCAACATCGACAAAAGAAAACATTCAATTCATTTATCAACTCCCATAGAACTGATCACATTGATTCTACCGTATGGACTAAGTTGTTTGAAAAAAAGGAAATTAATTCAAACTAGGAAACTCAATATTCTATCCCAAAAACAATAAATCAAAACTAAAATATTCCCAAAATATCCTAAAATGAATAATAAAACCTACCTAACAACACAGCTTAAAATGCCCAAAAAACCAATATCAGTATGTAAGGAATATTGCACAAAATCCTGGAGTTGAGAATTTCCTGTTGTGCTTTCCCTGTCATTCTCCCCATCTTTGAAAAAAATCTCAGACTCAAGCTTTTCAAAAGGAGGAGCATTAGTAAACTTGCGAAAGTGACAATGGTCAAAGGCTATGCTAGTTTTCATCCGCCATGATACCAATGAAAAACCAATCAAACTTTTGAAACTTGGCTATAGTGAACCAAAACACTAAACAGGGATATCATGAAATCATGAAATTAATATACATGGTACATGTTCCATGGTCACCTCTTCCATTGCTGGGACACAATCACCGGGGGCACACCGATTCAACCTCTTCTAGTTCCTCCCTTTCAGGTTCTGAAGTACAAGTTTCTAGTTCAGTTGTAACCTTTTGCTATTACAATCTCCTGTCTGATCTTCCTCCAATGTAGAGGACACAACATTCCATTGCCCCTTCGGTTATTTTTAAACTACAGTAAGCTATTAATTCTAACCTAGTTAGTTCATGCAGTGAAAGCAGCTATCTCTGCATCAATCATAACTATCATCATTTTTGACAACAAAGGCTCATTTCTGGTAAAATAAGGATTTTTTCCATTCTCAAACATACGACATCTCATGCTGTCATGGTGTATAATGTTGAAACGAAATGAACATGATGACCTCAAGTGTAGCAGGAAAGATGAAAGACTTTGGGTCTGATTTAAGCTAGCTGGAATAGAGGCCCAGAAGTCAACTTCTTGAATAAGAGCACTACCTTTTTCAGTGTCTGAAATAGATAGAGAAATGGAACAGTGTTATTTGCCTTCTGCTTTCATCAAAGCAGAGAGAGAAGGAAATATGGACAATCGTCTCAAATCTTACAACTGCAGCAGAGAACACAGCAACTGGTGGAGGTGGGACAGGATGGTCTGTCTGAGTTGGTCAGTGGTGGTTCCAACTGGTGGGTGTGGAGGCCTTGGGGTTTGTGTAAACAGAGACTCACAGCAGTGTGATGAATTTTCGTTCAGGAAAAAAGCTCCCTGCTGTTAGTGTCACCAACAAGTTCTGAGGTTGCTGGAGGTGGTTGGGATCAGAAGGTCACCAGATTGAATTAGGGATTTGTTTTCGATGATAGCATCCCCTTCCCCCTCACAGGGTAGCGTTGGTGATGTGCAAAGGAGTAAACAGAGGAAGGAAATGGTAGATCTGGCGGCAGTGTTGGTGGGATAGATACCATCATGTAGCAGCAAAAAACCACAGGAACGCAAGTTGAGTGCGATACAAAGTGAACTCCATAAATCTACTATGATGGTGAAACAATATCACCACAAGATGCGCTACTGACTCAATAATGGAGAACACAGCAACAACTATGTGATAGAGGCAGGTACCTCACAAGTCAATCTTAGACTCTGATAGCAACAGGCGCAGAACCAAGCATTGACCACAAGAAAACACTCAAATCATTAATAACTCCAATAAAACTGAATTCATTTATCCTAATTTGTAGATTAAAGTAGCTTGGAAAACAAGAAATCAACTCAAACTAGGAAACTCGATATTCTATCCAGAACAATGATAAAATCAAATTTAAAATAGTCTTGAAATACCATAATAAAATAAAATCCTAAAACCTTCTTGACAACACAAAATCTAAAATAATCTAAATAAAAAGAGTCAAGCATATTGAGTTAATTCTTGAAGTTGAGAATTTTCCATTGTGTCCCTTCCCCAATCATTTAGTTTTTCCATCTCAATCATATACCAAAACCATAGTAAACGTGACACAGACACACAAGGAAGAAAAGGTCATATTTGTTGAATAAGATAATATAGGGTATAAGCAAAGCAGACATAACATCTATTCATAAGAGGAAAATGGTGAGACCTCCCATAAGGTTCAGCAGCGCTACGCAACAGCACATGGATGTCATAGTCGGGGACGTTATCATTCTGGATTGCGACAGCAATGATATTTATGGCATCAAATTGGGGATCAGGTCGAAGATCTCCTCTAGATTCTGTCAGGACCTGCCACACAGGGTCAAATTTATCTTGCAGACACATTTTCACCAAAGATTCAAATAAGAAGGCTCACATGAAATGCTAACTAAGATGCCGAAAATTTGAAGTATTTGAACAAATGTATGCGGATATGGATGGTCTCAAAGTGTGGATAGTACATAGAGCATTATTTAAAGACAGAAATGAACAAACAAAGCTTACAACAACATCCAAGAAACTCTTTCAGTGAACAGTGATGAAGATAACCACTGTGCAAACTTATTGATCAATGAATATAATGCTGGTTGCTAATTTGAATGCCCCATTACTTCAACATCATATTTAATCTAATGGTCCTTAAAGAAGACATCAAAAAGGATCACAAAAGGCTCTATGGATCTCAGGAAGGTCCTCACAAAATTTTGACCACCGAAGAGCCAATGCAAGCAAAGGCATTTTGCTGTTGGTTGGTAAAGGACAGTAGGAGACTTCCAAAATGCTCCTTCCAAATTTGACCTCAACTCAGCATGTATCACACAAAAAAGAAAGGAAATATATAGTAGCTAAAATGTCCAGAGCATTATGGACAACATGATAAATTTCAGCACAAGAGGATGGAAAAATAATACTGAATGTTAAGGCACAGTAAAGATGAAAATATAGCCCAATTTAGCTGCATTTGGAAAATCAAGAAACTGAAAGTCACAATTGCAGAATATCATGAAGGTGCATGTTGGATTTCTAGCTGAAACAGGCTCGACCCACCTCTTTCTACATCAAAACTCTCAATTTGCAGGCCTATCAATACACTTGGGACATCGCAAATCCATAGCATTTGTCTTCATTTTTTTATACTAGTTTGAAAGCTTTGAAGAAGCTTCACCATCCCCAGTCTTCCCAAACCCATTTCCCCCAAAGAAAAACATTATGATGATTGTTGTCTGCATTATTACCATGGTGAAAGAAGTGTAAGTTGATGAGGTATTGAATCAATCTTGTCTCAGCATGCAGCTCTAACACTGCTTCAAGTAAACTGTTTTGATTAACAATTATGCTTCCCATGCTATGCCCACAAGAAACTCGACTATAAATCTAATTTGTGGCTTCCTATGTAATGAAAACCATACCTCACACAGTGTGTACTTTCCCATGAACCATGTAAAAAATATGCAAGGAAGAATTCGGATTGGACAAATCAACACAAACGATCAGATCTATAAATGAAAATATTCGCCAATATTTTAAATATTGGACGGTATTTCAAATGTGTGTCAATATGTATTGGCATCAGCCCCCCAAAACCGATACCACAACAATATCATGGCGTGTGTCGTATGAGCAATATGTCGCGATATATTGACTGATATAACCAATATAATGACCGATATTTTCCTATTAGCTTATGGTTTTCAAAAGTTTTTTACTGACAGATCTAATACTAATACATATTGTCCAATATCAATATAATCTCAACTGATACAGATATTTTTATCCATGACTAAATCCAATACTTTCTGATCAATAGCGTGAATCTTTAAAGAAGCTGCAGCAATAAGAATACATGTCATCGCCTTACCTCAACACTTAGCAATGTCAACTGTTGACCTTCACCAACACTGGCTGGGTCTCGGAACCCAATTTGACTGAGTGGAGTCAGCTTGGATCTCCCACTTGGGCCTGAAATTTGAGAGACATCTTGTGAGGATTTCATGGTATCTTTTATATTCACATTACTACGCCCTTCTTGCGATCCTGCTGCTGTATCATTATACAATGGCCGTTCTTCTCTATTTGGATGACTTTGATTTTCTTGATTTAACTGATTGAGAATAGGCATCAAGGAACAGACAGGTGTAGATTCAGGAGACACATTCCCACAAGAATCAGCCGACGGATTTCCACAAGAATTAACTGCAAAATTAATTGAACCTACCAGAATAAGCTGCAAGGAACTTCATATCCATAGATTTGAAAGAAATTCCTTCCACTAAAAAGCATAAAATATCATCACCTTCAAGAGATCTTCACTTAGAAAAGGGAATAATCAATCATTGCTAATATTTGTGAATACTATAAAAAGGGAATAATAAATCAAAAAGCATCATGTACTAAAAAAATTACAAAGTTCTTCTAAAATGTACCGGTGTCTCTCACTGAGAGCCATTTAGAAACAGAATCTACAGACGGTGGTGAGAATGCAGGGGTCAACATATGGGAGTAAGACTCGTCATCTTGATAAACAGTCGGAACACTGATTGCAGGATTGTGACCATTGTGATATCTTTTTAGAGATGCATTCTCTTCTTGACAGTCAGTAATGAATGGGACAAATTCAGCTAGAAGTCTTCCTTGATCTGAAAGGAATAGTGAATACCGTTATTATTTGTATAATAATTCAAGTCATATTAACAAAAAGTAGACCCTTCTTTAAAAGCTACAGAAAAGTTAAATACATGAATGAAGATATGAATGCTTGTTAACATGACAACAAAAGCACCTTTTCACCCTTCATATGCTAGAAGGAATCACTCGGAAAAGCAAATATTCCATACTCATAAATTCAGGCCCATAGTGGTGCGTTCCAACATCAGAAAGATAAGAGAAGACTCTCATTCATTGCAGACTTCCCCATAGAGTAAGACTTGTGTATATTTAACATTTTACTACACGATCATTAAGGAGAATTCACATCATATTTAACATAAAATGAAGTTAAATAAGCACGATTGGTTTCACTACAACACAAGTGAATCTTTTGGCACAGAAGTACGTACAAGTAATATAGAATATATCAAAAAATTGATCAAATGTATGCCTACTGAAAATTGCTCATAAAGATAGTTTCATGTTTAAAAAAAGCAAAAACAAGGAGAACATGCACTCCTAGTTTTCTAATATGTGGTTTGCATTGTATTTGTAGGTGTATAATTTGGTAAGGATAGGAAAGGATAAAGTCTAGTTTTAAAAAATTACTGCAGTTTTTATTTTCTTGGAAATTACGCGCATGTTTGACCATTGACAAAATAAATCTGCATGAACTATTGAATATTTCTACAAGTTTTTGTGTTGTATTTACAATTCACATGCATCACCAACAAACAACAAGAATGGTTCCATCATTCTGTGCAATTACCAAGAAGCACCAAATGCATCAAATCATGGACGATAACTTATAGACTAATGCCCCATTTGTTTACCCAGTTCATCCTACCATATTGTAGTTATGTTAAGCAACAACATTAATCACAACACCACCACCTGTGAACATCTATCAAAAAAACATAAATCACAAATTGCTTATTTTCTAGACTAGATCAGCAAAACAACAACACCATTTGATGTTGACTTCCTAGACTAGATTTTTTAAAATAAACAAACAAAATATGATTTACACTAGCCTTTATATATGGAATAAACACGCATGAACATAATTGCATGACTTAAGGGAGCTTCATTTTCCCTCATAAACATCGAAATAGTATAGGGGTAATACAAGGTGTAACACTAAGATTGATACATTATGACCTAGAGATTATGAGTTTGAATAATTGAAATAGTCTCTCTGTGATACTAAGAGTAAGGTTGTATCCATACCCCTCCTCAGAGTGCAGAAAGGTTTAACCACTGGGCAACCTAACATGTGAAACAATATACCACATGCAAGAACAATAAATCATAGCCTAGTGGTGAGCAATCCACTAGCCAGGCTATTGGTCGGATTCAACCACCACAAGCATCCCCGTTTATGTACGTCTGCCCAGGCTAATGGCCTGGTTGAACCACCACCCCGTTTTATATAAATACAATTCAGAAAAAATAAAGTAGATTTTTGATGAGTAAGTATTTCATTACTGATTTTCATCATGTAGAACTTTTGATGAGTAAAATATTTTAGCATTACACAATCTGTTAAATTTTTGTTAGTTTATATTTTTTTTTTTTAAAAAAAAAACCACCATTAAATTAGACAAACCACTGATATAGATCATACTCACATGATTTCATATTACAGCCATTGTTTAATACCTAATCTAATCCTCATATTTTGTATGGCTAGAAACACATGATGAAATAGCACTGATTTGTTCACCTATGCATGATTAGCACAAAAAGCCCACATTTGACGTGCAAAAATGAGTACAAAAATAGATCAAATCCGACTATTGGTTTCAGAAAGATCAAATCAAAAGTAAACTTATGGAATCATGAAAAAATTAGCCATTGTATGTTCCTGTACATGAATGTTTTGTGCACAAGCAGACCTGATGTTCCCTCATCATTGATGTCACCCTTGGAGGGCAGGCATTTTGAGGTGGCTGGAAACGAAGTGCTACCTGAAGTTGTGTTCATGCTAACTGTATGAGGCTTCTTGTGAAACGTCATGCTTACATAGTTTGAAGATTCTTTTACCATGCTGGCAAAAGCACATATCAGCTTCCCAGAGCCAGTTGCTTCCTGTCTGCAACAAGATTGATCAAATTGTGCACCAGTTGCAACATCCTTGTGCTCCGTATTTTTAGGAACCATTTCAGACACCAACTCTGCAGATATTCTATTCTCATCAACTTCATTACCAACTTTATCAGCTCCATCAAATGTTTCTCCTTTTCTCTCACAAATTAGTAAACCAGATGAATAAGTATCACTTTGCCGTAAACCAGCTTGACCACCATCAAAAAATTTTCCATCCACTAAACCACCATCACCAGGATCAAACTTCAAGCACCTCTTGACCACTGACTGATCAAATTTGTTTATACAGGCATCAGAAGCTGTTGCAAAATGCATATTTGAGTCAGACTCCATCTCTTTATCATTTGTGACACTGTCTATAGGAAATGCAGAACCTTGCTTACTAGTTTCAGTAACCTGAAGTGGACCCTGGTTCATGGTCACCACTGGAGACACGCCCAGTTTCTGTCTCTTTATCATTTGTGAAACTTTAGTAGCTGAATTTGTTGCAGCACACAGACTCTTCTCACAAAGTTCTGTCTGCCTACCAGCTTTTACATGGTTGTAATTAGAAGACTGGAGAGGCTGCATGTCCTCAAATTGCTCCATATTAAACTCCAACTTTGTATCACCAAAATCTCTCTCAACTTGTACAGAACCTTCATTTTCCCTAACATTCCCCCTTTCAGATGGCTCAATCCGGTGGCGACGCTTTTTCCTCATCAAGTCTCGCATGGAGCACCCAACCAAAGGTTTCACATCCTCCAAACTATTGTAACCGGTATCTAAACTATCACAAGAAGTATCAGAAATATTCTTTAGGCCATATCCAGCCAAAGAATGAGGGACTCCATCACTTTCAGTTTTAGAGTTACTTCTATCATTCACATTCTTACTAAGAGGGTATAAATCACTAATTGTATTTTCAGCTACAGAAAGGGGTAAAGAAACCCATAATAATTTGTTCCTTTTACTCGTACTATTAAAACCAGAGTCAGGATCCTTCAATGCCTCGTATTGGGCCCTCATCAATTCCATGTCAATCTCTAATCCAGAAGAATTATCAGCAGGAGTTGAATTATCATTATCCCCAGCACCATCCACCTGGGGAATCACTTTTTCTGACAATGCTAGAGATGATTTATTTTGACCAATGGATACTTCTTTTTCTTCAATAACCTCAAAATGGATTCTTTCTTCAACTGAATCAAGTATATCTTGACACTCCTGTTGGGATTCACTCTCATAATCAATGGTTGCTTTCTCTAACACTTTGTCAATGGATGAAGTGGGCAACAAAGGACTTAGAATAACATCCCGAGCAAGCTCATCATCTGAGTTTATATCCTCTGCAGCTTGAGAAGACGCAAACCACTTTAGAAGTGCTAGGGCCTCTGCATCTGCAGCCTTGAAAACAGGAAAATAATCATGTTGGAGATGATCTAACCATCAGTAATAACAGCACCAATAGTAGAGAGAAGAAAATATAAGCTGGCTACATTTCAGAATCCTTCAAGCATCCTCTACAATGTCTATATTGGATCATTAGATAGTGCAGAATGAATCAGCAGCACCGTGAAATTTCCCATTGTGAAGAAATGATCGACGCTCTGCTATTATTAACACAGCATAATGGAGCCTAATATCAATAGCATCATGCTAACTACCAAAAAATCTACAACGTTAGATAATTGAGTGACACTCACAGAAACACCAGACAATGGCATGGGACAAAATCAATTAAATTTCAAGGCAAGGAAGTCTATGAATTGACACTTGGCTTGAAGACCACTTCTCTTGTCCTTTTGCCCTCTGCGCTTTTCCTCACACATCTCTCAAGCAATCTTTCTCCCTTGACCTTTGGTTGTGTTCTTATATCACGAATTTAATATGGTTGTTATATATATAGTCTTCAGTGTATGTTTAAACTGCATCAAGAACTATCATATACATTTGGTGCAGTAATGGCACATCTAATACCCATTTTCAGTTACCAAAGCTAAAAGTTTGCATGCCAAATGTATCATTATTGCCACTACTTACTAACAGTAATTGTTGGCTTTAATAAGTGATAAATTGCATTTAAACTTGCCATTATTGAATGAATCATCCAAAGCTAAGTGAATCATCAGCCTAATTTTTTTATACTCTAATGGTGTGGAAAGTTTCTTTGTTAGCCTGTAGAAATTTCATCCCTTTCCCTTTTTTCTGAATGAAATACTACATTTATAAATACAACATCAGAAGGACATTGATGTCAGACGACAAAAATAAAAAAGCCATGGTCAAGCAAATTTGGTAGATAAGGAACAGTATTGTCCCTTCACTCTTTACCAACATATATTGTCATGTGTAACAAGTTTTGCATTTTAGTAGAGGGCTTAGGTTCTCAAAAAATATGTAAAAGCATTAATAGAGGACTTTAACAGAGACAGAGAGAATTCAAGTGTTGTCCTTTTTCCTGCATCGTTATACTGAGGCTTACACTTGAGTTTCTATCTGATGGTCACAATGTTCTCTTTGTTTTAGCCATATTTTTATAAGGAGATCATGAAAGCAGAGGTTTTTAAACAAGGCCATGATGTCATAGGTCAAAATATCAAGACCTACATTCTTCACAAACAATAACATGAATATACTTATTAGTTGGATGAAAGAATTCAAGAACCCATTTTCCTTCCAAATAAGTAATATGTAGTGATTTAAATGTTGGGCTTGTTATTCAGAATGAATAACATCAAAAATAATTGTTGTTTTTAAGTGTAAATACGTGAAAAAAAAAACATCCTTAGAAATTGTTTAGTTCATATGTTAAGTCCTTCGCAGACATGTACTTTCATCAGAATAACAATCTGTGCATCTCATGGATAAACCTAGATATCATTCCTACGGTGGAATAAAACATTTCTATGAGGGGTCACCTGGCCAACATTCAGTTCAAATCTCAGGACAAGTGATGAAATGGAAGGACATCACATCTACTTTTATCTGTGGTCAAAATCATGGACCATATTCTTTCTACAGGTTTCCTTTCACATTTCCAAATTCCAAAGACAGCATATATGTAAGGAGACATGATTATAATATATTACCTTCGGACCTGATTCTTCTGCCATTTGAAGTGCACACTGCTCAGGGGATGAAAATAGACATGAATATCTTTGTCCACCAGCTACAGCGCAATCAACCTCTGGAAATACTGACTCCTGTGACATCAGAGATTGAGCTATGTTGTTTGCTCCAGAGATCCTCATTGTTTGGCCTACTGGATTTTGCTTCATCAGTCCAATGAAATCTCCCTCTTCAGTAGAAGATCTTGCAGGCAGCATAGACCTAGCCTCTTTCTCAAGAGTTGTTGAAAATTTTTCTTCTTCCTTGCTGCATAATTCCTGAAGTTTGTTCTCATATTCAAGCCCATTTGACAGTGTTTTTAGAACATCTTCAGGTAGTGGTTTGCCAGG
The DNA here is from genome assembly GCA_033239525.1 of Nepenthes gracilis. Classification (NCBI taxonomy): domain Eukaryota; kingdom Viridiplantae; phylum Streptophyta; class Magnoliopsida; order Caryophyllales; family Nepenthaceae; genus Nepenthes; species Nepenthes gracilis. Next base: position 19,813,905 of record BSYO01000007.1, read on the forward strand.
ATCAGGAAGCATCCCTACCCCATGCATCCCACTCCTTTCATATTCTTCCTAAGCCATAAAAATTAAAAATGAACAAGACACAATATCTAAACAGTATAAAACATCAAATGTGCTGGAAAATTGACCAACTAATGTGATAGAAAACAGACCTCCCAAATGGGTATAAGTGACAGAACTAATCTAACATCTGACTCAGTTTGTGAGAAGGATGTATACATCTTAAATTGCTGATTCAAAATATCTGCAAGACCAATGATGCTCATAATTAATCAAGGAGACAGTCCAAAGGAATCTAAAACTTGCATGCCACAAAAAGCAAACTGAACAAACCACCAACAATGGTATCGCCCTCAAGTTCACATGTACTTTGACGCTTCACAAGATGAATGTCCTGATCAGGTGAACCAGCAGGTTCACCAGAACTAGCAGGAATTGGTGCTGTTTTCCAAACTGGTGAACCTGAAGAGGAAGCACCACTAGTATCTGCCTAGTGACAATTCTCAATATATCAGAAATATTATTGTCATTTCACATAGTGGAGACATTTCTAATGACTGAAGTATTGGACAACTGAAGATCATATATGTGACCTGAGAATCAGCAGAAGTACAAGTAACAGCATCTGAACTGATGGGTTGAGCTTTCCAAGGAAAAAAATCATCTGGAACAGGATGGCGGAGCTTCATTTTTATGAGATGTAGATGGCCCATACCATACAGGTTATAATCAACCTAAAATTGTCAACCGGCATAAGTTGCACAAACAACAATATTGAAGAATACATGGAAAACTCTTGAAATCATAAAACAGTTACACCATGAGAGTTTAAAACCATCTGAGTTCAACAGAACTCTGCCTGTGCTGAGGCTTTTGTCCCCATTGTTAGCCAATTCCAAGCCCAAATAGAGGAGGGTTAAATGCTTATTTAGTTATTGTCCTATACATTCATTAAGATCAATTCCTAATCTATTCCATAGTAGAAAAGATAAAGCCCTTATTCTTTTCCTGAATAGGGATATCGGACTTTAAAGTTAAATCAAGGATTGACAGTTCTTTATGCTAAGGTATTTTTTACCCTCCAAGGGGTCATACCAACCATTAATTAAATGCACAGATGAGATACAAGTTGGAAATGTAATTTCTTTATTTTCTTTAGCCTTTTGGGTTATTGAATTTCCATATGTCATTGTCAAAGAATACTTGTGTGCAATTGAAATAAAATGATCTATTGCATACTTGCTTTAGCAATATCTCCAGCATACACTTCTCAAAAGAAATACGATAGAAGACAAATTACTACTTTTTTTAGGAACCTTCCATAGCTAGTTGAGAAGAACATATTCCACAAGGTGGTGGAAAACACTCAACAAGGATGTTATTTGTCTTCAAGGCATTATCAGACATGCTCATATCAACCACTTGAGAGCCCCATAGACAAGAGACGGTATAAAACTTTTGAATCAACTCAATTCCTGGTTCCCTAGGCAACCGTAGAATCTCTTAGCCATAAATATCAGGTAGTTTTGGTTGAGATTGATGAGCATCCGGTTAGAATTGAAGACAGTGGTGTCATATTGTGACATCCGCTCCATACCCTCAATTTCCCCGTTAGAGTCCTTAGGAATTGAATAGAGAAATAAACTGCTGAAAGAATCGAAGCTACCAGAGAAGAGAGAAAAACTTCTTTCTCCTATGCCTTACTCAATCTTCCTTTTTCTATTGAAAATAGCAAGCCACTCCACTATTGGTACAAAGGCCAAAAGGAATGTAGCTCATCCAGCCCAACAAATCCATTGTTTATGCAGCTGAGAGATGGAGATGAAAAACATAAGCCCCTTTTCTTGGTAAGGTATAGATTGGATATACTAACCAAACTAGGTGTCACTGGACATCCAAGACACCTACTATACTCCCAAACTACAAGCTAGTGCACAACAGCTTTTCAGCCGTTGTTGCTTGTTGCTTGCAGTGCAGGTTTCAAAATATATCTTTCACCCCTTTTCTATGTCTCCATTCTCATTTCTTCACTTTTTTACAGTTTGTTACACAGTATTTTGTGATCTTCTGCTTAAATCAACATTTTGCTTGATAGCCGGGATCCAACGTTAACCGCTATAGTCACTCCAGAGTGAAAGAAAAGGCATGTTATGCCCAATACCCTCTAACTTAGTAATAACTTTCTGAGCCTTTCCCTACTTCTTTTGAATTATGTCTAGAATAAAAGATAGAGACTGACTTCATCAACTTTCAATATCTGTGTGGAAATCAATTTGCTTGCTGGAGAACAACAGCGCCGATTATACAGATTTTGGGCCCTTGTTCTTCCGGTTGCAGCATTCAGAAAAGAAATGGCATTCAAATTTAGTCCATTGCTTCTTCACCTACTCCTTTTGATCCATTTATTAACATCTTCCCCTGACACAGACCTGAAAGTATATCCTGTGTGAAAATTATCCTACAAATGCAGCTTTACTTAAACTGACCAGTAGTGAACATCTGGTAATGGATACACCAGCTTTATTAGGAGATTCACAATGATATACGACAGGAGATCTAATATCAGGAACATTTCATGCCAAATTAAATGAGTATAACCAGAAACAGAATAAATTCAGAAGATCTAACATGTTAAAACTTCCCACAAATACAAACAGTACCAGAAACTGAAGGAGGAAAGGAATGTGTGATTCATGAGGCTGCAAGCTTTTCCCAAAAATCGCACCTCCCTGCAAAATGAAATAAATATTTTCAGCCACCATGCCCAAGGTAAGTACAATGCCAACTCCATGCACTCTGGAAAACGATTAAATCTTCACACATCTAAAATTGTGAAGTCATGGAGATCTTTTTCAGCTATGTACCTTGAGAAAGGAAAAAAAGAAAACACTGAAACATGACAACATTTTGCAGAAACATATAGAGGAACTAAAATTTTCAGCTTCCAATAATACAATTAAGTGCATGACTCAATATTTACTTGGGCAGTCTAAGAACCCATCTAGTCCCACTTCTATAAACTTGGTTGTAGATTGCAAGTTCAATTTCAATAACGCTTGACAAATGAACAAGATGAAAATGAAAGGAACAAGGAATATAAGAAGAAAAAGAAACTGTTGGTTGAACTAATTTTCCATCAACATACTGCAGATACATTAACAGAGCAAGTGGCATAAGCCATATTTCATCATGCCGCAAACTTTGAGAAAGATGGTCCATTTATAAGTCATATTTCAACATGCAGGGGCTTCGAGAAAGAGGGTTCAATTTTCTGATTAGGGTATCATGCAAATACTGCCCTCTGAAGATAAGATGAGAAATTTCATGCATTAAGGTTATTTTGTCTCATATTCTTTTTTATGCCCTTGGTACACCAGTGAGTATTTTGTCAGCAGTGAATGTTGGTTATCTTACCAGTTATTCATGTAATAGACAACATATAACATAACCCAATGAGCATCAACAGTTTAGTCAAGTCTGGCAAGACTATATATGCACATTGATATTCCTGTTAAAAGATAACATAAAGTCAAGCTTTTTATGTTAATACTTTGTAGTCAGAATACACAGAAGGTAGAACAGCTTATTGTACCGTGCCTAATACATCACAATTTTCAGACTCTTGGAGATAAATGAAATCCTCACCCCACACTCAAGTCTCATCATTATTGAAGGTCACCCTTGCAATTGATTCCTCTAAGAGCAAAAAAGGAGAAGAAACCACAAATCTGAGATATCAAATGCCCTTGCCAATAATGATGCAACTATGACATAGCATACAGTACAAGAATCCAATTGAAAGTCTACTCAACCAAAACAAAGAACCAAATTTAGGTTTCTCCCTAACATAGAGAAGACCCCAGGTTTTCCACCATGCTTCCATAAAAGTTGACAATTTTCAGAAAATTATCAGTTCTATGGCCTCCACAGACCCTCTTGCACCAAAAAAACAGAAAAATGAAAACAAATAAAAGCACAACCAAGGATGACATAAAAAAAGCATACTGCCCAATTAAAAGATACTAGGGAAGGATAGTACAGAACACTAGAAGGATAGTACTTAACATCACCAGTTAGTGCAGTGAATAGACAACTCTTCCAAGCAGCAATGCACAGCCATAATATGATTCTGATGGGCTATAAATCCATATAACAAGCTTACTTTCCTTATCTATCTTCACAAGACCATGGCTATCACAAGGAGTACCATATAGGAGAACAAACAAAATGATAGAAGGCAAGTCATATACAAGAGATATCATACAATGAAGAATTACGAGATAACAATGACCAGGATAACAGCATCTCCCCAATTCCATTAACCATCTCACCAAAAACATTTGTGAGGCAACAGAACAGATCACAAAGAACAAGAAGCTACAATCAGAAACTATGTCTAATGAGTTTACAAAGCTTTAAAAAATATCTGCAATCAGGGGCAACATTGAAAGAGCAGCATACTAGCAAACCACCCACTCAACCAGAGAAAAATAAGGTGGTTTTTTTTATGCCTACACAAGTAATAAGAGGATTATGCAACATAAATTTATCAAGCAAGAAATTCCAAGCAAAAAGTTGCACCTAGTATACCAAGGATACATACCAGAAGAAGACTGGCAGTACGAGGAACATCATGCGGATAATAGCTTCAAATTCTGTCAAGGAATTCAGGGCATACCAACTCAATTACAGCCTCCGGGTGACGTAAAAAAATATTACCAAAAAATCAAATGTGCAATGTTTCATTTTCTTTTTAAATACCAGAACCCCCAAAAAATCCTTCCCTTAGAGATTACCAGAGATTATTTATAAGCTGAGCATTTTTTTAACTTTCTTCAAACATGTGTTATAGCATGCTTTTCAGCAATGCAAGAAAGAATCAGCAAATCAGTTCCTTTACATGCTGCGACTATAACAAAAAACATGGCCTTTATAAGATGCCACAGTGACACAACAAAGTCGTAACTGCTATGTTAAACAGCATTTCTGAGCAGCAAGAAACCAATTAAGCAACAGATCATCACTCCAAAGTCCAACCCAAAAGAATGCTTCTTCAACTACAAGAAATTGCACAATCGAAAAAGGAACTATCATTGCAAGAGAGAAACTGGAAAAATCTTCTGACTGGTCTTTCATTCCCTTTCTAGTAGTTCATAATTTGGACAGACAACAGTACACAAACACTTCATGCATCATCTCAGATGGGCCAACACATATGAAGCACAATTATTGATATGAGGATACAGATAGATCTTCACAAACAGCTCCTCCAATGAATGGTACCCATACAATTTCCTTGCACGGACTATGCTACTACCATGCACATGTTGACGTTTTGAACCAGCATTGCCCATGAGCTTTGAGGGTTCAATTCATGCAACAATCACATTACATCTGCAGTTAGCACACATAACAATGAACGTATAGCCAGTCAAGCATGTTAAGTATTAATGAGGTTTCCAATACTACCTTCAAATTCTTCTCAATAGCAAGTAGTAAAGCATTTTTGTATTCATCACCTGCAGCAAAATACATGATACTTTAGGAAAATGACAATGATTGTTCCAATGCTCAACACAAGGTTTCTCTCAAGATTTGGCACCAAATAAAACCACCATAGTCATCAGAACAGCAGCACTCCACTATAAAAACAAGACTTTGGATGCTATACTAATCCAGACTGGCAGTAACAATATCAAGAATGGACATTGGCAAGTAGAAACAATCTACCATTTCATAAGCTATGGGAAAGTTCCAATCTAGTATTGCATTGCCCCCTAAAAGGAAACATAATATTAAAGAATGGGGAAAAGGCGAGTGGGAGAGGGGAAATTGACCCACCACAAATGCTCAGTGATGAATAAAGGTGCAGAAGGAAACTCAAGTAATGATGTTTCAGTTTGCCCATATCTACACTCGCATAAACAAGAACAAGACTATCAGATCACTGTAGTGCAAATTCATACTTCCAGCATACCATAAATGTTTGATTGGAGTGGTATATCTGAACATGGAATGTACAAATAGGGCAAAGCCTGAAAGAAATAAGGAAATTTTGATTACAAACTAGAGACAACAATAAAGATTTGACAAGGGAAAGTAACAAAATAGCCATGGAATTGATCACCCGAATCCTATCTGCAAAGCACATTGGATGCTGTGAAACATACTTGATGAATATGAATACAAGCCTTCTGACCAGCAGTTGTAGACCCGTACACCCTTATAACAGGCACCTCCTTCACTTTTCCACCTGCAATATATAGAATAGAAATAGCCAATGAAAGCTTAGTTTAAGCCCTGCTAGCAAAAGAAAATCAATTTGCCAAAAAATAAAATAAAATCAACCCATTAGCTTGACATATAATGTGAACATTTGCTAACAGTTTCATACAATAATGCACCCCCTTCACAGAAAGGCTTAACACAGGCTGTCTGAGTATCTTAACATATTATGTGAACATTGAAAACAGTTTTAAACGATTATACTCCCTCTTCATGGATTTCCTTAGCACGGGCCCATCTCCACCTCGTGTTGAGATATAACTTTTTAAGAAAATGGGTGCTGGTTCAAACTCTAGACAATTGGTCGAAGAAGCTCTGATAATATGTCAAAGAACCAAATCATCCCAGCAGCCTAAACAGTTTGTTATATGCTCATAACAGTTTTACACTCTACACCCGATCAAATAATTCATCAGACTCCACTACTTATTCTACACCCAATGGAGCAGACAAATGAAGAATACGCAAAATTCATCCATAAACTCAACTACTTCAATCATAAATCAGTTTCGGGTTAGAGAAAACAAATCGATTGTGTATCAGACTCCGCTACCGTTGACTTCTACTAATTTCTACAGCCAATTGAGTAAACGCACGGAAAAACCTAAGATAATCCATAATACTAGAGCGAGAAAAGGGAAATCTGTGAAGACCTTGAAAACTGCTGTAAGAAATGTCGAGGCCAGAGATAGGAGGGGCCATATAGTAATCGATAGATACAATTCGAACGCTGAATATTTTGGAATCGCCTGGCGCATCATCCATGCTAGTTTCTCGATCTCGCTTTCGGTTAGTGATGAAAATTGAGCGGTGGTTGAAGGAATATGATCGGGATCGTTGGAGTTTTTAGACAATGAGGAGGGAATTGGTTTATTTGGCGCCGGTTAGGGTTTTTATATAATTTTGTGGTGGAAGCAATCTAACGGCAATAATAATAACAACGAAAAACAGGTCTACTGCTTCCCTGACACGTTTTGAGGGGGCCATATGCGTCTTTTACTTACATATATTACCTAATTTTTTATTTAAATAAATAATCATGAAGCCATAAAATACAATGAGAAGTCTAATGAATCTCATGGGAACATTATTCACCGTCGACCAAATGCAAACGCATTCACACCCTCGACTGGTTGGGCATGTAATATTATTGATGGGTATAGAAAAAAACGGGCCACATGAAAAAAATTAAAGCCAAGAGATAAGACGGTCAACACTCCAACGGCCAAATGGAAAACGGACCAAGAAAGTTGAAAAGTCAGGGCGGTCAACGCTGGCGTTAAGCCGTCGGGCGACGGCCAACTCCCAAACAAGCGGTCAACTCAAACGTTGACCGTTTGCCTTATACGCATTTAGCCCAAAGAGGCTCTTCTATAATGGCACTGCTCACTCGCCCATGGCCCATCCTGGCGGTGACGACGGATATCCTTCGTTAGCGGCCGGCAACACGATATCCTTCATAAGGCGCGGCCCGACACGTTTTGCACGTTGGGCCCCAAGAAGCCTTTCAACAGTAATTGGCCTGACCCGTTTAGGCCAACCAATCATTAAAAGGCCAACAACGATTTTTTAAGGATATTCCACGATCTCAGCAGGCACCAAAAAGGAACATTGGCAATATTGGCGCCTTTTAAAGAAAAAAGCGCCGGATCTTCCCAATTCCTTGCCAACCAAGGCACCCCAACGGTAATATGCTGAGGAGGAAAGAAACCAACTTGGAAAGTTGTTGGCCGCCTCACAAGGAAGCGATCACGCCCACCTTGGCAACTGGCATTCGCTCCAGAAAACAAGCCAGCCAAGGTAGACAGAGGGGATCATGCCTTTCAAAGGAGGAAGATCACCCTCTCAGCCATTAAATAAACCCTAGAATCACCATTCTATGGACGGACTCTTATCTAGGCTTTTCATTGAGGCTTTCATTGACGGATGCTTTCTTCCATACTTTCAACCACATACGCTTTCTTGAAGGCATCTAGCTGCATATGTTTCTTCGAACAATCGGGTGCTCACAGAAGTCTGCTTTCTCTGCCACCTTCATCCTCCAAAAAATCCTAAGGCACACAAGCGCCTCTCACTCTGGCCATTTCTTGTCTTCCCACCATCTGATCAAAGAAGATCTCACGCCTCTTTACATTTGGATCAAACACTCAAACTCTCTCTCTCTCTCTATTTTCAGTTTCTTCCATTTAAAAACTGTTTTACTGACTTGAGCGTCGGAGTGTTTTCGGTGGGACAACTTCCCGCCGAACACACTGACATCTTGTTCTGTTTAGTGGTGTGCAGGATCCGACTCAGGGAACGGAGCCGGCCGGAGCCAAGACAGGGGAATCTTCCGAATCTGTTCGAAGTTTTGATCCAGAGACACATCAATTATATTACGAATATCTCAGATTGTATATACAGTTAGTTTAATCAAATTTTTTTGGCATGACCATGTATAGATCTGATATTTTTTATTGATATCGTCTGATATTATAATATGATAGTAGTATAATTATAAACATCTCACCATGAAATCAAGACCTCAACATCTACTAAGATATGAAAATTAGTGTCGATAAGTTATAGATTATATTACGATATCATAAATTTCATATTCATTTATATCATTGTGTTTTTATATTATTTTCTCTACCTTAACCATAGATATGATTCAAATGAAATAATTTTAGTATTCTAATTAAAGATTAATGAAACATTTATATCTGTAAAAAGCTTTGTGTGGAGTTATACCAATCATAGCTTGCAGACTATTATTATATTCGAATTTTGCTAGGAATTCCAATTACCTCCCAATTCCATTATCGGCAAACACAGCATATCCTCAAGTATTTAGATTGTTTTTTTCTGAATGCCTTATTGGTTTAAGGATGAAAAATGGTAACTTTATTTTTATCTTTAATTCTCCATGTAGATTTTTTCAAAACCTCTGGATCTTTTTTGACACGATTGATATTGGAGCCCCTTGAATCCCAAACACCACATTAATATAAAATCGAGCATGTCGATCCAACAAATAATTCATCCTCACTAATAAGAAATAAATTTATTTGGCCAATCGATTAACAATTACCTAAATAGCATTAACATTTCTAAAAATATGTGATAAAGTAGACACAAGATTTACCGGGATATGCTCACTTTTACAACTCAGGATAGGCATTAACATAAGTTTTCATGCTAGTCTATGACACCCAGTCTTGACTTGCTGGTAAATTAAACATTTAGACACATAATCAGCAGTGTCTTTCTTTAATTTAGTCAACCAGAAAATTTTATTTAGATTTTGATATATCTTTGCATTCTATGATGAATAATATATCTAAAGCAATGATCATCCTCAAGAATTTTTCTCCTAAATTCTCAAATATTTATAATATATAGCCAATCACAAGATCTAGTGCTCCTTTTGACATTCTCGGATCTATACCAAAAACAAATGACGAGCATATAAGTAAGACAAGGTTGCCTACACCACCTCTAGGTGAAGTTGCATTTGATAGTTGTTATGTCCCAAAATCGGATCTTGTAATTAAATCTTAATCAAATTATTAATAGTTAATCAATTATCTTCTAATTAATTTTTAAACTTGAACTCCATATCGACACCATATTTGACTGCGATTTAAAACAAAACAAATCATACACATGACTCAAATCATGCTACATTTTATGTGATTCCAATACCGATTCAAAATGTAACGCTAAATCTTATGTAAAGAAGGATACTTATCCAAACAAAATCAACATAATAAAATCTACGAAATAAAAATCATAACTGCTGGATATCCATATTTTACATCCATGGTCCATAATCACCACATTCGAAATGACCGACACTTGACCCAATTTATACAGCTGCTATCCAAAACAACATAGTCATCGATAACTGATGTCTAAAACTAAAATTAAGTTAAAATATAACATTTAGATACATTAAATATTATTCAAAAATATTAAACGGTATAAAATATTTATAAAATTAAACTAAAATTTTGCGAACATTCCTGATCTTTACTCCTACTTATCTGGTAAAAATTCATGTATCTTATCTGAGGGAGTTAATATAATGGCAAGAGAGTGAGTTAAGAATTCAGTAAGGTATATAATATATCAATAAATATGCATACTTTGTATTTAAAATATAATAGAATGACTATAGAATATGATTAGATTTAAAGACATGAACTAGTGCAAGAAAATTTACATAATGTAGTTCTAGATTTCTTATCATATTTTTGTTCCGTTTAAATGATCAAAATATACTTAATTCTTATTATTCTTAGATACTAAGGCTAGTAGGCCTTATCGACTAAATAAGCGAACAATCAAAACTCGAGTTATATATATTCCTATATAACAAAATACCATATACTTCTATTTAAGACTTAAAGGTGGGCGGTTTATATATAACATTATAAATAGGATCAGACACTTCTTAATGCCGCGGTTACATAGGATTGAATATCGATATACCCCTATAATATATTAAGGTATGCCATAATTCAATACAATTTTTAGGAAAAACTCTATACATTGGTTCATAGTTCTTAATTTTCTCATTCTTGAAAAAATGATCGTAATTCTTTTTTCAATTGTAAAGTTTTTTTTCATAAATCAATAATTTCATACCATGTAAAGCTTACTTTTTTTGTGAGATACTAAATTAGTATGTAATGTAGAAAATTCAGCATGTAATACATAATTTAGTAAGTACAGAATTTGCTATTGAAGTTCAAAAAATACATGGCAACTCTTATGTATTTTTAACATATATAAGGTCCATATTTAATAGTTTGAAACTTGTATAAATTACTATATGAATTTAAGACATGTAAAAATCAAAGGTTTAGCAAGAGGTGCAATAAAACAACATAAAAATGCAGAAGATTGACAGCAACACATGCAGCTAGAGAATTCAACAGCTAATGCAGAAATCAGTTGACATATAGATGATTTTACTAAATTTCAGAGCATATACTTGACTAGTTTTAGCATGCAAGATGACATTTCACAAAATTAAATATGTATGATAATTAAACTAGGATTTTAAAACATGCATAAAGCTAAAATGTAAAATTCAACACATATATACACTATATTTAAATTAAACACAAGTTCTTATAAAATCGCTCTATAAAATCATGAAAAATTGACATGTATACTCAATATAAATATACTAACTTCAAAATTATAATTTAGTTAAACATTAGAATAAGAATGCTTAGAAGATTTGACAATGAACGACAATAAATGGAAGATGAGTTTAGAGTGCACCTATCTTGACTCTAAAATTACCAAATTCTAGCCTTAATTTATTTAAATTAAACTTTTCCAAGCTTTCTCTCTCATTCTCTCTCTCATCTCCTTGGCTATCTCATTTTTCTCTGGAAAACTTAGAAAAAAAATGAATGAAATCAGCTCGAATAATCCTTATATACAACTCTACACTCGAGCACAGATTCAAGTGTGCGTTGGGCGTAAGCTTCTGGTTTGCCACTTTCAAGCGCGGTTCGGGTGTACCTCAAGTGCGTAGCTACTGCCAACGCTGCTTGAACATCCCTCGGGCATGTATCAAGCGTGACCCCTTGGGTTTTGGCATTCAGAAGCTTAGAGTACATCTGCCTTGACACCCAAATTACCAAATTCTAGCCTTAATTTGTTTAAATTAGAGTGCACCAAGCTTTTTCTCTCTTTGTCTCTCTCATCTCATTGGCTTTCTTTCTTTTCTCTAGAAAACTTCAAAAAAAAAATGATTGAAATTAACTTGGATAGTTCTTATGTACAACTCTACGTTCAAGCGCAGATTCAGGCGTGCATTGGATGCAGGGCTTCTAATCTGCCACTCTCAAGTGCAGTTCGGGTGTATCTCGAGCACGTAACTATTGCCAGCACCACTCAAGCGCCCATTGAGTGTGCATCAAGCGTGACCTTTCGGGTTTTGGCACTTAGGCACAGGTCAAACCTACTTTAAATACCGAGTTAACCGATCCAATTTTAATACTATAATTCAATTTTTTTACATTTTTTAACCTTAATTTTAATTTTATTAATTTAATTAATTATTATTATCATTAATTAAGAACAAGAGCCTTACAATAGTCCTTAACGTCCCCAAGCATCTTCCATTCCTGCACTATCAAGCAAGCAATAATACCTAATTGCCTCTAACTCAAGTCATCAACAACCATATTAGTCTTCCTGAACTGATATTTAATCCAGTAATTATAATCATTCAGAAAATATATTCATCTATGCACTTTAAGCTCTTATGGTCTAAGTAAATGATGAATTGCTCTCAATAAAGATAATGATGCTAAATTTTCAAAGTGAAAATAATTGCTGTTAACTCCAACTTATGAGTCAAAGTACTTAAGCTCATGAGTCTTTAATTGTTTGGATCAAAAAGAAATAGCTATTATGTTGTATTAAAACATAATGTAACCTTTAAGTGAAGTCCAAATATACACAACAAATCCTCCAGTTTCTTCCAAGATAGATAAAATAGCTGCCGATGTTGGTCTCATATTCAATTATTAGAAACTTTCCTTGCACTGATCCAACCAATCAAATTTCACCTCCTTTTGATTCACCATAGTCAAAGGAATCATAATATAAGAAAATCCATTACAAATCTTCAATAATAACCAACAAGACCAATGAAACTCCTTGCCTTCATCAGATTTGTGGGTTGAACCCAATTAGTGACTACCTCAATCTTTGAATGGTTAATAGAATTATTGATTCCAAAAATTACATGGCCTAATAATGCGATATTTTCTAGCCAAAATTTACACTTCTTGAATTTTGAGTACATCTACTCCTTTCACAACCTCCAAAGTATAATGCAAAGAAGCTCCTCGCCTTTTACTACACTCTTAGAGTATACTAGAATGTCATCAATAAATACCACCATAGATTGATCTAATAATGCTTTTAACACATGACTCGTCATATTCATAAAAGTTATAAGCATATTGGTTAGTTTGAAAAATGTTACCACGAATTTGCAGTCTTCATACCTTATTCAAAAAATTAATTTTCAGACATCACCGTCTTTAATTAGTAGCTAATGATATCCCAACCGCAAATCAATTTTCAAGAATAATTGAACTCCTAAAAGTTAATTGAACAAGTTATCAATACTTGACAACGTATACTTATTATTAATAATGACTTTATTCAGTATCTTATAATCAATAGAAAGACACATAAAAACATTTTTCTTCCTTAAAAACAACACTTGGGCCCTTTAGGGCAACATATTAGGTCAGATGAATTCCAAGCACCAACTCTCACATTCCACCCTACTTAAAGAATGATATTCTTGTCTCATGTGGAATGATTGAAGATTGGCTTGATTCATATTTGCACACTTTCAATGAAAATGGCTCTAACATCATCATGTAATAATTTGAATCCACATTATAAGGTTTTATTCTCATTATCTATTTTGAACTATATTTATAGGCTCATATCCTCAAGGTTTTATTCTTTGTGGACTTTTTCTAGAAAAGGCTAATTCTTGTGGAAGTGTCTAAACTTCACTATAAGCTTATCATCTCTTCTTCCCCAAGTGATATGGGATCCTATACTCTAACTCCTACACTTATCTAGTAACTCTTGCAACTGATCATTGAGCCCTCTCAATTCTACTGGCACTATAGGATATGGGGCCATGAATATCAATGCAATTCCGAGTACCAACTCAATTAGAACGTCGATATTTTGCACTAAAGCTATGCCTAGCAAATCATTTGGAAAAGACATTAATAAACACCCGCACTACAAAATATCCTCGATCTTCTGATCCTTCAGTGTCATCATAAACAAAACACCACAACCACCAACCTCTTGGAATGGTAAAATTCAACAGTTTAAATGCTTACACGATAAATAACCAGTTAATTCATTCCAAAAATGATATTAAACTCTAACATTTCAAATAGAATCAGACCCACTGACAACTCATGACTGTTAAAACAAAATCTAACAGTATTGTCTCTCCAATTGAAATAGACACAGTAAGCACAAAGTCTAATGGTCTAGTGTTCGACTCTAAAGATATATATAAAATGGTGACTATATTGTGACGCAGAGTGATTATATATATGTAATAATTTTTAAAAATTGAAAATTGATTAATATTATAAATAATTAAATTATAATTATTTATTTTTAAATAATAAATAATTTCTAAAAAAAATATAGGGATTCCATCTCTATGATAAATTAGCTCCGAATCCCTCCCAGACACACCCTCAGAATATAAGAAAAATAGTACTCACATTTTTATTTACTTCTATTTTACCAAATATAGATATTTAAAAAATAGTTGTTCTGTCAAATGCTTTTTGTTGATAAAATATTCTATTAATAATCACATTATATTTTTTTTATATAAAATAAAATATATAAATAATATGAATAATATATATCAAAATATAAAGAGAAATATTGAATGTCTAACTCATTTTTAATTATTCTTTAACTTTATTATCACGTAGAATAAGTTTTTTATTTTTAAAAAATTGAAAATCAGATTTCCTCCTTTAAACATGTTTGATGATTTTTCTTTAAAAAATTATATATATATATATATTTATATAGTTAAAATATAATTTCTCAAACGTAAAAGTAATAAGTGAACTAACGTTCAATTATTTTTTCAATATTTTGTCTTTTCACTTCACTCACGTCGTTTTTATTGCATCAATTAAGTGGAAAAAATTCAAGCATTTTAAAAATGATAGACATTTAAAATTTTGAATTTCATAGAAGAGTATGTATATATAGGAAAACAACATTTTTTATATTCTTATATTTTTTAATGATATAGATAAAGTAATTTGCTAAAAAAAAAAGTTGATAAACTATGAATTCAATTTATGTAATTAATATATTATATAAGTGGTATATTCTGATTTGAGTTTGTTGACAAAATATATTTAGGTCGAATTGAAGCGGATCCAATCTTCACACTCATTGACTTGGATTCTACACACTACAATTCAAAAATAAAATGTTAAAGGATTGATAGAGCTCATTTCTCAATATATTCTCCAACGTTCAAATTAATAATCTTCCTCAAAAGATGAAAAATGCGAGGATAAAAGTATATGAGTGATAATGCAAGAAAGTAGGTCTTTTAAATCTAACTCGGAGGTTGCGCTCAATGTGGAGAGGTTTTTATGGTGGTGTGCTCGTGGGGAGCGACTTTGATGTCGATGAGGCAAGAATTGTGGGAGAATTCTCAGAGATTCTGTGAACAGAGTGTAATTTCTTGACAGTTCTTAGGAGTATCATTTGAGGGCTTGATTGAGTGTGGATCCAAGCATCTAGAGGCTAATATTAAAACAAATGTAGGCGTAGGTATAAGCGTCGAATGCAAGCATGTTCTTGAAGTCTACCTTAGGGCCTTTTATAGCCTCTGACCAGCTCAATTTTATTTGGATGCTAAGGCAGGTTGTCAAATTTAGTGGGCTGACATAAGCGATAATTAATTAAAGAGGATTAAACCCTTCCTTTCGGAGATCTTTGTCTGCGGCAAATCTTGGATTCTTTATTATGAGAGATTTGTTGAGTTGAGAGTTATTATTTAAAGAGATTGTGATTTGGGGTAATATTTAAGGTTTTGATTGGTTAATGCAGGTGATTTTTAGTGCGTGCAAATGGTATTGTGAGCCGTTCGGATTAGGTCATGGTTGATTTGGGCTATTCGGCCGATTGAGACGTTTTTGGAGTCAATAAAAATGTTGACCGGCGATGGCCTATTGTTGAGTCCATGGATTTTTATATTAGGCCAATCCATTTCTACCATCCCATCAATAAAAATAAAAAATATTAAAGATTGAGCATTTAATTAAAACTTATAATTATGTTTCATATCATGCCTCAAGTCTATAAATTATATAATAGGATAAATAAAAGAACAAAATTTTAACCAATAAAACCCTTGAAATATAATGCTAAAAAAGGTTTTCGTTAGACATAAATTTAACAATTTATGTTAAATTTATATTTAACGATGAGGTCGTACCTCATCGTGAGGCACGAACTCCAAACTCAAGTCTCATATGGAGATGCTGTTGGGAATTCCCTTGCCAGTTAATCCACCTTCGCTTGAAGGATATAGCAACGTGTATGGCATCTTAACTGGACCAACACGATTCCTCCGTCGTGCATCTCCATTCATCTCTACAATCTTCTCTTCGATTTCCTTCATCTTCTCCCCAAATCTATCAAACGCTTCCAATGGCGGAGTGTCCGAAGTCCATTCACGGGTGTCTCTTTGTCCAAGATAGATCTCATCGGAAGCATGCCTCGACAGGATCTCTATCGCAGAGATGCCGAGCAGTGTCTGGAAGTGGCTTGTGATCGTTCTAAGGAAAGCTGTTTCGGGTTTCGACTCGAGTTCTTCGTACTCTGGAGTTCCCGGTTCAGGCATGAATCGACGGCTCATAGAGGGCCTGTTGGGTAGAAATCCTGCATACGGGTATTGCCCGAAGTTAACGGCTGCATGAAGAGCGGAAGCCACCCATATAATAGTGCTGCAAGTTTCTGTTAATTCCTCGAAGGTTTTCATCTCGGGCCACCAGCTCTCGTCCTTCTTATCGCCATGGCCCTTTTCTCGAACTTCTTTCCACCATGACTGTAGTTCTTTGTCGTCAGCAATCATGTTGTCGGACTTGTAGTAAAACGAGCAATACTCTTTGACCCATGTGTCGATTGCGGACCAGATTTCTAGACCATCAACGGCAAATGGATAGTCCTCTATGAATAGTCGGTATCCATGAGGGCTCTGCGAGTCCTGAACAGCCATTCCCCTGAACAAAAAGCAACAGCTAGCAGTTACTGATGTTTTCACTTACCTATAATAATTGATTTTCTTATTTATCTAAGTTTCATGAAAGTTATAATTCTATTTATATAGTTTAGAGATATTGATTTTTAGTTATAATTAGAGAAGTAATTTCTTTTAAAGATATACTCAGCCAAGACAAATTCTTTGATAGGAGGAGGAATTTGCGTAATTTGAATTCAGTCATCTCCCTACCCTTGTAAACCCTTCATTTTTGTATAGACAGAAAATAGCCACCATTGAGATTGTTGGTTGAAGGGAGAAGTGGAGAAAAAATTAGCCTCCGTGTTTTTCTAGAGAAGAACAAATTCATACCAAGTGATCATTGGTAAAAACTTTTTCGTTCATCAGTTTTTTAAAGGTTAATATTTTTGGATTCAGATACACAATGTATGTTTCCAAATATTGGTTTTCAGAAAACATAGTAACGAAAATCTTGAGATTAAGACGTTTATTTTTATAAAGAAATTTTACATTAAAATTTTCTAGATTTGGACGTGTTCTTCTTGTTGCTAAGCAAGTAGTAAATAACACAAATTCCAGTTGCTCACAAACCTCTTGACAAGATCTCTTGGAAGTGCTTGCTCGGTGAAGACCCAGTTCTTGTATAATACAGCTGACATTTCCATGGCATACTTTCCTGGGAAAACAGTTCTCTCTAGTATCCCACCGGCATTGATCAGTATCTGCCGTCCCAATGCATTTATATTCATTGTATCACGCCAGTGCGGTTGCAGAAGTCTATAAATTGGATGAAGCACACTTAGTTGCCTATTCGTTGCTATCACAAATGGTTCGATCACCGCATGAGTGTGCAACCTGAGATCCATATATTAAAATGTTTCAGCATCCAATCTAAAATTCATAGCACAAAGATACCAATGAGTTGCACCGATGGGTGAAAATCGGTATTAGCGCCAGTCGCAATTATATTAATAGGCTATATTGGGTGAAATATCATATGTATCAGCTTAGATATTATTAATATGGTAACATATCGCTATTTTGACTAATTATCATGGGGCCTGATACCAATAATATATTTGTCGATATTTCATTCGATAGTTGTGCCTATGCAGTCTTTGTGGCAAATTCAGTACCAGTGGCTGATAAGTTGGTGGTGGCCGGAGTCATTAACAGCAACATAAGCTTTAGCCAGCTGCCAAATGGAGCCATCGACACCTTGATGGGCTGGCGTATACACCTTACTGATGGTGCCAAATTGATCACCTTCTGGATGGGGCAAACTTAGCTCAATTGCCAATGGCTTCAAACTTCCATCATCTTTCAAGAAGAGGAGTGTCCTGGTGGCGTAAATCTTGGAGGAAGTTGTGTTTATCCTCCTCAAATATGGCATCACCGTATCGTGATGATCTAATATGAATAACCTTTTGTGCTTGATTGCCTAATCGAAAAACATCATTTTAGTTACATTCACCCTAAAAAACTTATTGAGATTTTGGGATTGGCTATTGCAAATATAAAAGGACACCTGTTTCTGAATATTACCTCTTGAGGGGTTAATCCATCCAAGTTTTCTTCTATATGCTCCTTGGTTATCGAGCTATTCTGATTTCCATATACTCTACAATCTAGTGTGCTGACTGGAGGAAATTCCTGCATTGAAGGTGACAGAAAAAGTTTTTAAAAAAAAACATTATTACCAAAGTATTTGGATTCAACAGATACATCTTGATTTATCTTTCAAATCAACCAGAAAAGAAAATGAATAGAATTTAGGCCACCTATGCCAATTTGAGGGATTCCTTCCTATCATTGGTGCAAATATCAACTTCTATTGTAAATATTGATCGACATGTATTTGTAATAGGGCCTTGTAATACCGATATATTCCGATATCGCGACAATATCTTCGTGTTTTTGCATATCAGAATTATATCATAATATATCGACTGATATTTTACTAATATATCACTAATAGAATCAATATATTGTTTGATATAACTCTATTAATTTCTGATTTTTAGACATTTTTTTCTTCTAATATTTCTGATATCAAAAAATATTGTTCAATATGTATAATACCAATATGATTGTAACCGATACAAATTTTGATATTTTCACCCGTACTTTGCATCGATTCGTATTGCTTATCGATGAGTGTACCATACGCATGAGCAATGAATCTCAAAGTGGTAGATTACCTCAAGACGACGGATGATAAGAGGATTTAGACCAGCTAGCATTTCCCTTGCAAATTCTTCATCTGTCCTCCATGCCGACTTATCCTCTGATTATTCAAGGCAAAGGCACCACATAGTCATAAATGGAAATTAACACGAAAAATATTCTGACTGTTTGCTTTAAGCAATATTGCCAGATTACAGCGATGGAGTTCAAGGAGAATGCTGTAACCTTGTAAATACAAACCTTTGATTACTTGAGGCAGTGGAAATTTCAAGAGTGGAGCACCGTCAGTTTGAAGTAGCTCTTTCAGCATCTCCAACGGAATGTTTTCCTTGATTTTGTCAAGAAAATGACTCTCTGATAGCTCGATTCCTCCTTCATATAGTTTTAGTTCATCTTGAAGACTGTCAAACTCGTCGAGGTTCTTGTCACACAGTGCCTCAATCTCTGGAACAAGAACTTGAACTAAGGATTTGAGGGAATAAGCTACGAAATCAGCCATCCTCAGGTGGCCAAACCGTTCATCCCTTGGAACATAGATGTCTAGGCTCATTACAAGCGGCAGTCTGCTCTCGCTTGCAGGGTCTGCCAGAAAAAAAAGTATAGATGCAGTTAACAATAGTATCAATGGGATTTATTAATCCTATAATTTGTTCATTGCCACAGCTACTATAACAATAAAGTCATAAGTCAAGATTAGATATATGAATCCGTTTTTTCTCTAATTCCAGTCGATTTAGGTCTATCCTTCTATATGTTTTCTCCACCTATAATTGACTCACATTTCTTTATAAGTATTTCATTTAGCCTATGTTTTAAATATTTAAAACACCATAACGTCGTTTTCCCTTCTATGATAAGCATATCATAAATCTCAAAATTATTCTACACACTTCCAATAGGCACATGGTAGTAAAAGAAAAGAAATGAGCAGGCTATGACTCAAAGCACTCTGACCTGTTTTTGCTGAAGCACGGCCTGTTCTTCCCCTGCGAGGATAAGGATATTCGCTAGATCCCCCAAGTATTGGGCGGACATATTCTGGACCTTTATCTGGATCTCCAATATCGTTGTAGCATGCATAGTCATAGACACGTTCCCATTCTTCCAGTTTTCCTTCTCCGGTTCCTCTTACGGTCTCGAGTTCTTGTTCTCGATACTTGCTTAATCCGGTGGGTGTTTGGTGCGGTAGGTATGCCTGTATAAAAATTGTAAAATTTACCCAATTAGGAAATGATAAATGTTATGATGTTTATCATCAATCTGCACAGATAAATGGCACCTCTACCTTGTTACTGAAGAATATACGATCTTTCTGGTAGCGGTGTGCAGGATAAACCCAGGAGTTGCAGACAAAGAAGATTCTACCATGATTAGGTACATCATCTAGAGTAATGGTCCTAAGGTAAAATTCACTGTGATGCTCGTTTCTAACTATTAATGCGCCAGGAACTCCAATATCCTCATCCCAATCAAAAGTAACCTTGAAGGCCGACTCCCCTGCTGCTAATCCAGTGAATTTGGTAAGCCAGTCTTCCAAATATGCAGGCATGCCAAGTTTTCCTTTCAAGTCATTTGCTACAGAAGCACAGAAAATATCAAGTTAACGCACTAAGTCATATAAAAGCATATTGTTTATCAACTTACACTGTTAAGAATATTACAAGTCTCAAGAAAGTATAGAAAAACCGGTCTGGAAAAGGATATCTATCCTGAACTTTTGTGGGACATCAGGGGATTTCTTATGTGATGACTTGTTTATAGATAAATATGCTGTGTGCATGAGACTGCTAAGGGCAATATTGTCTCTCCCGTTACAACAAATTTCTCCATTATATTTTTTTGGTATTTTGGTGTTTATATTTGTCTATCTAACAATGGTAGCCGGAAGCTTTGTTTACTTTGATGAGATCTAAATATGTAGCTGGCTTAGGAGCCAAGGTAAGTACAGCTGAGATTAAGTGCTGAACAATGGTTTTACTCCATTAGCTTTAGTACATCGGTAGTGGTGCCTAACAATTTTAAAATGTTATGAATTTCATAAGGCTCCTTTTGGTTGCAACTAGACTTCTAAATTAGAATTAGAATTTTCAACCTAATTTCAATTCTTTTGTTTAGTATCAGGTAGAATTAAAATTCTAATTGCATATTCCAATTCATTAGAATTGTAAAATAATGTATGATAGTTCTTTGTAGTTATTAGAAGTGGAGTAATGAATTTCAATTATGAGGCCAAAAATTATTTGTCAATTAGATAAATTAAAAACGTACAAGGTGAGATATTAGATAAAATATTTTCAATTGATTGTGTAGAATAAAGTAGGCCGACTATGGTTTTATTTTTTAATTTATTTTTAAAAAATTATATAAAAAGGATTATTTAAAGATTTAAAAGCTAATATTATATGTATCTACAATATATGTATTATATGTTCTCTACAAATATATACAACTATAAAATATAACCTATATCCAATAATAGAATTTTATAGAACTATATTATATTAAATTTTATATATTATAAAATTTATAATTTATATTGGACTACTTTTTTTTTGTATGGATTAACAAATTATCCATATCTTAATGTTATTTTTTCTCTCAGAATTATTATTTTTTATATAATCCGATAGAATTTTAATTTTATCAAATTTCAATTCTAACACAATTGAAATTAGACTTACAGTTTTAAATTTTAATTTTATTTCTGTAATCAAAATGTAACCTATTTTTGTCAAGTTTCAACCGTGCTTCTCAGATGTCTTTCTTGGTAGAAATGGTCAAGAACAATGCAGCCCAATATCGTGGGGTCTAAAGATGGTTTGCTATATGCAACTTTACTCTATATTAAAGGGAATGTTTTTATTATTTAAGCCTGTGAATTTTATGTCACAATATAACAATTTTATCAATGCACTAAGGCCCACACTTTGGACAATAAAGTTGGGACGGTAGAAATATTTGACAAAGTCGATGAAATCTAATTGTAGTTTGGTCATGCAACGTATGTAAGGAAATCATGGAGTAAAACACAATGAAAAATAAATTTTTTTTATGATTTCTATAAAAGGAATTTCCTTTTATCATTTAAATGATATGAGAATATTTTAAAATTTAATTTTATATATAAATATAAAATTAAATTTCATATATATATATATATATCAAAAGAATAGAATGATATGTACATACTACGAAAATAATAGATCATATAAATGTTCGATATTTATGATATCTATATTGATATCTTTAACTTATTGTTTTGTCAAATAAATTAAATCAATAAATATATGTGTTAGCACTCACTTAATAATTATGTTCTAATACATAGAATATTAAATGCTTCCCGGTATCTTCTTATATACTTTTATACTCAAACAAAATGAGAGAAATGAAATGATGGGATCTAAGTGTTCTTACTTAATAATTATATTCTAATACTTAGAATATTAAGTATTTTCCATTATCTTCTTGTATATTTTTATACTCAAACAAAATGAGAGAAATAAAATGATGGGATACAAGTGTTATCACACTAGTGTATTTTACTAGGCCATATTTATAGATTACAAAGAAATGAGGGAGAAAGTTGGAGAGAACCATAAATTTCCTCCAAAACATTAAGGTCCAATTAAGGAGGGAGTGTGGGGGAGCCCTCCTTTGAGGGGGAGTATTTGTCTGTTAATGGAGAGAGAAGAGAGGGAAAAGAGAAAGGGAGAGGGGGAGAGGGAGAAAATGTGGGTTGATCTATTTTGACTGGCTCATCTCAAAAAAAATGGAATCCTTTCAAATCATAATGGTTAAATCATTTGACACCCAAAAAAAAATATAGTTCACAATCATTTAAATTATCTTTTCTATGCTTTAAACACAGTTGATTTATAAATTAACATTTTATAAATTATAACAAGTGTAATGTCATAATGTGTGTGACTTATTACGTTAAATATCAAACGGTTGGATTTTAATCATTCTATTGTGGGTGTTATAACAAATGGAGGGTCATCTAATTAGTAAAAGATGGTGAAAAGTCACATGATATTTATACGAGAATTGGTTGAGGATCGATTAAAAGTCAACAGAGTGGCACATGACAGGTACCTGATTCACGCTTGTACACTTATTCCAGATTGAGGGTTGCTTAAGGTGCACTCGAGGAGACGTACGTGTGCTGATTTCAGTAGGCGCGCATCAGTAGGCGTGTTCTTGACACACTTAATGGGCGCTTGACCGCCACGATTAATGTGATTTCAAGGTATTCTAAAAATCATTTATCACATAATAAGTACCATACAAAGAGAGAGAAGAGAAAACAAGGTAAGATGAAAAGGGTAGTTAAAATCCGATTTGAGTTTCGTTCTTCGCCAATAATGGGTACGTTCTTATAAAGTAGATTTCTAGAGCGTATTTCGTTTTATTACTATTATTTCTTATTATATTTTCTCTTGTGAGTTATTAGGTATATTAAGAGAGTTGTAATTAACCATTCTTCACTTAGGATTATAGTGAAGAGATTTCGAAGGGAATTATTTGTAATAAACACTATTATTATAGTAAATTTGCTCGGAATTTGTCTCATAATTTTTTTCTTAGTTGAAATAGATTTTTCACGTTGAAAATATTATGTATCATTATATTTATAGTGCTCACGAGTTTACTGGATGACGTTCGACGAAAAGTTCAAATTTTATTCCACTGTGTTAGGTTATATGTGTCCTAATAAATTGTATCAGAGAGTAGACTATAAAATTACAATATGATAGCGTCAACGTCGAGGAGCTTGCCATCTGTGTTAGCTATTTATTAGGCAAAATAATTTTATTCTTTAGAAAGAAAAGGTGAGAAATATTTTAACTAAGAAAAGAATGACAAAAGTACTTTAGAGTAAGGAGGACAAGGCAAAAAAGATGAATGATGAAGAGTGGCAAGACATGAGGGATCTTGTTAATTATACCATCAAGTTGTATCTCGTGGATAACACTCTTCAAGAATTCATTAGCTTGTCGGATCCAATGAAAATCTAGATGAAACTTGAGAGTCAGTATAAATCCAAATTCATGACAATGAGATCGCATATGAAGAAAAAATTCTATGGCCTTCGTTTGTTGAAAGGGAGAAGCTTTAAGAAGCACTTGAATGAGTTCAATTGGATTTTAATGCAAATGTTAGCACTTGATGAAAAGATCAATGAGGGAAACAAGGCGTTGACATTACTAACTTTTTTGTCAGATTTGTATGACCATATTGCCACGACGTTATTGTTTGAAAAAGGTATACACAGTCTTGATGAGGTCATCGCTTCTTTATTTATAAATAATCAAGGCAGAAGGGAAGCATTGACGTTTGGTATCCACTAGCGATCAGAAACATGGGAGATTGTGTAAGGTCTGAGTCTTTAATTAATGATAATTTTAAATATTTAAACTAATATAAGTAAAATTAAGGTCAAAAGATATAAAAGATTGGGTCAAAGAATCAAAATTAGATTGGTTGACTTGGTGCCTAATGAAGGATCGACCTATGCCCGAGTAACAAAACTCGATAAGTCAACGCCTGAGGGACGCTTGACAGGCGCTCTAACGATTGAAGGCAGTAGCTATGCACCTAATACACGCCCAACTCAAGCTCCAGCGCAGTGAACTAACAGCTCAGCACTTGACGCTTGCCTGAGTGGCAGTTGAGCATAGAGCAGTATAAATAGAACCATTCAACTCATTTCTATTATTTTTTACTAGATTTTCAAGAGTAGAATGAGAAGGAATCAAGGATAAGAAAAAGAGGAAGAGAGAGGAAGCCAAAGAATTCAAAATTCAGTTGATTTAAGTGAGAATTTAGGTAAATCAGAGTTAAAGTAAGCTTACTCTATACTTTTTTTTCTATTGTTGCTATTCTTTGTCGAATTTCCTAAGCATTCTTGTTTTAGTACTCATCTCTGATATAATTTTAAAGGTATAAAGTATATGTTAAGTACGCATGTCAATTTCCATAATTTTATAGCAAAATTTCATAAGAACTTATGTCTAAATTTAAGTGTAGTGTATATATGTTATGAATATTGCATTTCAGCTTCATGCATAGTATGAAATCTTGATTATTTGTTCCTACATGTTTAATTTAGTGGATAATCTTCTTACATGTCTAGAAAATACTAAGTATAGATTATATATATTCTAAAAATTCATGTAAATCATTCTACATGTATGTTCATAAGTTGAAAATTCTACATGTTGCTGATTTTGCTATCATTTTGCTGAATTTTGGCCTTTGCATGTTTTAAATTCGTAAATAAAATTTTATATGTTTTACATTATCTAATATATAGCTTATGTGGACGGACTAATATACACAATTGAACCTGCATAATCTGAAATTAAATTATCAAATATATGGCTTATGTGAACTGATTAATACTCACAATTAAACCTGCATAGTATAAAATTTTGATAAAATTCTACACACATGTTAAATTGTATATGCTTCATGAATTTTTTCGCATTAATTGACTAATTCAGTATATTATACTTTAAAAATTATCATGACCAAGTTTTACAAAATGTTAAGCATGAAATGTCGGAATAATTGAAAAAAAAATTCTACAATTAAGTTAAGAAATATGATTATTTTTTCTAGGGTGAGAAAATTAAAAATTATAATGATAAGTGTAGAGTTTTACTAAGAATTTACATTGGACCAAGATTATTATTTAGTAAGTAGTATTTATGGCATACCTTAAGATATTATAATGGTATATCGATACTCGAACCTATCATACGCAGGTTAGAAGCGACATTTGACCCCATCTATAAGGTGATATGTAGATGGTCTACCTATAGGTTTTGAATAATAGCATATATTCTTTATTCGTATCAATAATGAAATTATGGTTCGTTAAATCATGGATATTGGTTACTTTTGCAGATTTTATTTGCTTCCGAAGATTTTATTATGATAATATTTGTATTGAGTAGGCATTATCCCTTACGTCCAACATCAAAATTTGGGTCGGTGTCAGAGCCACATATGACGTGGCAATTGTTTTAGGTCCTGTGTATGATCTTTGTGGTTTATTTAATTGTGGTTGATTGAGATATCGACGTGGAATTAACGTTTGGATATTAATTAAAAAATAAGTGGGATAATTAATGATAATTATTTGATTAAAAGTTAATTTGGGATCAAAAATTGGGACGTGATAGATTGAGAGACCGAGATGGTAAATTAGAGAGGAGTAACGGTCAATCCAGGTTTTAAAACATGGAATACTTCCATTGTGGTGCGAATAGTCAAATGAAGTAATATTACCTCAAAAGGAAGCAGGAGGAGGGGGGAGGCGAGTGTCAAGTGAGGAGGGATCATGACGAAAATGATCCGACCTTTATTGTTTCCTATGGAAACCTTCTAGTTGTTCACGTGGGAAAGACAAAGAGCTTTACGACCTAGGAGATGAATTAAGTGATGAATAGTGGTTTCTCACACCATTCGACATCAAAGAAGTCTCTCTTTATCACTTATATGCCCAAAGACTACGGGATATTGAAGATGAGTAATGATAGTTCATTGAGGTTGTCGGCATCAGAGATATTAGTTTGTGGATAAGTAACGGAACGAAACTCGTGTTGAAAGGTATGCGACATGTCCCGAATTTACGGTTGAATGTGATTTTTACCAGAAAGTTTGATGAAAAAGGTTTTTATACGACGTTTAAAAAAGGCTAATGAGAACTCACCAAAAGTCCCTCAGTTGTGGTAAGGGAAAGCAAGTAATCAAGTTGGTACTTGATGAAAGTTTCAATTGTCAAGGATAACACTAAGGTGACCAACAATGACATTTATCAATGTAGCAAGAAGAGGCTGCTAAGGAGAAGTATAAGGGGGAGCGATTTTACCATAAAGGAGAAGTTGAAAAGGAGTGGAAATACTCTAAATTCGGTGGAGTAGAAGAGGGTGTCATTCAAGCTTGCGGACGAGATTGCATTGGAGGGGAGGTTACCGAATGGTAAGTGATGACGGTCGCCAGTAAAGACAAAGGGTTTTCTACAAAGTCGTGAGAGGAAATTTATTAGGCTTTAGTCACTCCCTTGTGGATGTCACAACAAATGAATGGTCATTCAACCAGTAAAAAATGTTGAAAAGTCACACGATATTCGTGTAAAAGTCAGTCAAGGATCGGTCGAAGGTCAATAGAGTGGCACATGACAAGCACCTGATTCATCCCGTGCACCAATTCCATATTGGGGGTTGCCTGAGGCGCACTCGAGGGGCGCTCGTGTGCCGATTTCAATGGGCGCGCGCTCAACACGCACCCAACAAACACTCAAGCGTTGCACTTAACGCAATTTTAGGGTAATATGAAAATCATTTCTTACATAAAGAGTACCGCACAGAGGAGAAGAGAAAAAGAGAGAAAATGTTCGACATCTTGTTAAGATCTGATTTGAACTCCATTCTTTGTCAAAGTTGGATATGTTGTTTTAGAGTATATTTTGTTTGGTTACTCTTATTTCTCGTTATACTTTCTCTTATAAATTATTAAATGTGATAAGCAGATTGTAATTAATCGTTTTTCAATCAAGATTATAGTGAATGGATTTTGGGAGGGTTATTTATAACCAACACTATTATTATAGTAGATTTGTTCAAAATTTATTTTATAATTTTTTCTTATTAAAATAGATTTTTCACGTTAAAAATATTATACATTATTATATTTTTTATACATTTGAGTTTGATGGTTGACATTTGATAAAGGTTTTTAATTTTGTTCCACTACGTTGGGTTGTATGCATCCGGTTCAAACCCCAACACAAACTAGTAATAGAAAATATTATATCTTATTCAAATAATTAAAATATTTTTAATTATAATTGAACTCTTTTAATTTTTTTTAAAATTAATTATTTATAATAATTAATTAAGAGTTTCCATAAGTTATGAGTGACGCATAGGTATACATCATGACCATCTAGATAAAGTGAACAAAATAATCATCCATTAAAAGAACCTACCTATAAAATTATTGTGCAATAAAATTTTCACCATCATCCTATATCCTAACAAACAAATAGTATGGGAAAATGTCAACCCTTATAATATTCATTTTATATAATTTTAAATAAATGATCTAATTAATAAATTAAAAACTCTATTTTGATCTATATTCTAGATTGGGCTAATGATTTATGAATTATTAATTTAATTAATCACATGAGACATCTATACTTATGATAGAGGTGACGGTTTATAAATTATTTATCTATCTCAATATACTTCTTATTGTATCCAATAATTACTTTTATATATTCAGATTTAGATAATATCATTAATATCAAAATATAATAAATAGTATATTAGATATTAATGTGATATCAAATTTAAGGATCATATGCACAAATTTTACGTGACTTTTATTCACATCCAAACAAAGCGCCCATCCAAAATGTTTTCCATCAAGTCAATTCAGTGAACTCATTATGTAATATTCTAAATATTTTTTATTTTATTATTTTATAAAATTAAATTATCTAATTGATTACGATAATTATTTAACTATTTTTAATAGTAATTAAATAACAAAAAATATATTATTGTGCATTAATAACTGTTTTGGGTTTGAAATTCTATAGTTTGACTTAAAATTTGGGTTTAAATTACTTTGTGGGCTATGTATAAGAAATTATAGTTATGAGAATTATTTTTAAGATAAAATTATGAGACCCCTTTGGAGATAAATTTTCTACAATTTGAAAGACTAGTTACAAAATAATAAATTAATAATTTTAGATAATATATTGGCTGGTTAGAAAACAAGTAGATATATAGTATTTGAACCTAATAAACCTAAAACATTTGAATTGATGGATTAGGTTTGGATACTCGATTCACTGATTTGAGTTTAGATTAATTAGTAGATTAAGTTGAATTAATTTTATTATGAATTTAGCTAATTGAGTGAACTTTGTATATTTAAATTAGGTAAATCTTAGTATATTTGGATTCATTGATTAAAAATATAATTATGTAATTAAATTTAAATAATGTCAAATTAATAAAAATTAGGATAAAAATTTTAATTATTATTATAAAGATAATTAGACAAATTAGAAAAATTATCAATATTTTCAATCAGAGGAAAATAAACAAACAAACAAATAAACAATAATAATAATTAATAATATTATTATTGTTAATTATCATTATTATTATTACGATGGAAAGAAACAGGAGGGAGAAAAAGAAGGAAGACGGAAAGGAGAGGAAAGAGAGGGAGGCGCAGTGGCCGTTCGTCGGAGGAGGAGGAAGAAATCGACGCTAAAAACGGAAACCAAATGACCATAGACGTGATTTCCCTTCCATTATTTAAGGAATATAGTGGATTATAGGAGGCAGGGAGAGCGAGCCGAAGGAGGACGCCGAGCCGCCATTGTTGCCGACGCTGGAAAGAGAAACAAGAAATTGAGACAAGTAAAATTCTTCCTCCTCGTGCAATTAAACTCTATTATTTTGCAAGTAAATCCTGCTCTTTTTATTGTTGCTGTTGATTCCTTGCTTACATGTGCTGACTATGGAAAAATCGTTTGAAATTGGTTGATGTGAAAATGAGGGCAAAATAGAGCCACGAAAGACCCGGATTTTTAAAAATTCCACGTTAAATTGAGGCTTGATTATTTGTTCAATGGGGTTACAAAATCTTTATTTTACATGTTAGATTTTGAAAACCTGGATTTTCATGGATTCGGTGCAAAGGTAGAGGGAAGAGAAACAGAGCACCATGCTCTGTTTCGGTCGCGCAAATTTGGTGTAGCGAACCGAAAATGGTGAGTAAAGGGCGAAGTGATTAGGAAGCGTATTTGAACCGTATGAGAGGCATGTGACATGTGTACATGAATACGGATACCGAGTAAAGGGCGAAGTGATTAGGAAGCGTATTTGAACCGTACAAGAGGCATGCGTTATGTGTGAATGCGGATGTGGATGTATGTGTGTATATATATATATATATGCATGCATGTACATGTATACTACATTTGTATGTATAAGCTTATATATATGTGTGTGGGTGTGGGTCGGTGTGTAGGTGTATGAATGCTGGAAGTGTTTCCGTATATGTATTGAAATTATAAGTTGAATTAAGGATAAAATTAAGGGCACCTCATTAATTTGATTGGACCATTATGGGATTAGATGGGATAATTGAATAAGATAAATAATCGTGAGTTCGTCCGATGGTAACAAAACAGAATGTCTTTTGTGACTTTATAAATAAGATTTGATAAATCGAGAATGCTAGAGAGGATCTAATAAAATATTAAGAGGTTCGATCTAATATTCGAACTTGCACTGGATTTTTTTCTTTTATTCCCGTGATGAACAGTTATTTTTGTTAACTTGAACCGCGTGCGTATATTTTGTTAGTATTTTCTGTATAAGTAAAGGAGAACGTATGAAGATTCTAAAGTATCAAGTGAATGGAAGTCTACAAGACCTTAGAGTAATCTATACTTTTTTGATACCCATTTGAGTCTTAGGGTCTAGGTTGTTGATCTTAATGAGGGATACCATCAATGCTGATGGCTTAGTGACCGTCATAGGAGATGATATTAGGGATATTATTGGTAAGGGTTATCATGAATAATATGAGTATACTACGGGTATAACTTTTGGGAGGACCGTTGCGGACATAAATACGTAACTTTTGCTTCATTATGATAGAATAACATATATGGATATTATTATTATTTTATGCAATTAATATTATTATTATCTCGTACAGTGGTGACCTCATATTGAGTTGTTTTAGTCTTATCTACTTATGAGTTGTCTTATCGAATTCGGTGGAATCCTTATTGCATTCCTAATATTCAGTTGTTATTATAGTTTTTCGGTCGTCGATACGACATATTGTTGAGTCTCGAATAATTATTGGTGTGTTGCATGTTTATATTAATTTCAATGCATTTGATATTATGGTCTGAGATCATACTTATACTCTTATATTAATGATTATATTTACTTGTTGGGTATTCAACTCACATTTATATTTTTTTAGTTGTAGAATAGATAGGTTTGATATCAAGTTAGAAGAGATCATGTATTACTGTTGAGATTTCAAGTGAGCAAATTCCAAAATTTAAGGGTTCCATGGTGAGATATTTGAAACTTCTTTATTGGTTTTTTAGCTTTTAAAAGTTTATCAGAACTACGATCCCAAAAACTTGATGTTATAGATATTGATATTATTTTTTATTTTGAATAATTTATTGATATAGATGTTATATTTATTGATATATTTATGAGAATCATTTATGGTTTAATATTTTTCTGATTTGATGATTTAGAATTCATTTAAATTGATGAATTGCTATATTTATGATGGATAAATTAATGGTTTTGATAGTTTGAAATTTTTGAAAAGTCGGTTTCAGGCTGAGTCCATGGACTTGGTCCGGGTCGCCACACGTTCTCGATTAAGCACTTACACACCTGTTATAATGTCTCTACAAAAGTGGCTATAAGTTTAGCCGCCTCCTTTAACATGTTAGTATAATGTGTACCGATACAACCAAATCATTAATATCCCATCTTAATGATCTTATGACTTCATAATCCTACGATTAAAAATATTTCAAGTTAGAGTTCTCAGTATTTATATCTCCAAAATATAATTTTATCATGATTATAAATATATTCCTCTAGTTTTAAGATTTTAGCAAGCAAATTAAAATAATATAAAGAATAATAAAGACAAATAATTTTTATAAATATGAATAAGAAAGTACATCAACATTAATCCGTCAAACTAAGTTTAATTGGCTTGTAGGGCATACTAGTACTGACAACCTATATATAAGAGAGAGCAAATTTTGAAGAAAAATGGGGAAATCAGTGTTGTAGACCATTGAGAAATAAGGAAATCAGCGTTACAGACCACAAACGGTCTTCCTTTCCTTGAGAATTGACTCAGTCAAGACGTTTAATTATCACATGAGGTGATGCCGAATTCTGAGACATGGAGATATCTGGTTGCTTGATAACCTAGTTTAGCTAAAAGCTAATAAAGATTTAATCCCATAATGCTTTGTCCCGTTTCCCCATTCTTATCTAATTACATCAAAGGTAATTTCATTACCCCCTCTACGGTCTGGGCTGCCGAACCAGGCCAACGAGCAGAAATGTTCAAGGTGATTGCCTGAGTGAATGGTTCATTTGATCCATCTTTTCTTAGATTTTGACTCAATGTTGGACTTCCCCTCAACCTCCCATCTTTATAAAAGAGAGAGAAAAAAAAAAGAAAAACTGAGTTCAATTGTATGCTATGAAGCACACAATTGAAGTATTATTACTGTTGAAGTGCACACAGCAGCAGTATTGAATATTGATATTAGGAGAAGTATTGTTGAATTGGTCTGTTGGAATGGGACGTTTGGCCATTGACTCGTGGATGAAAGGTCTCCTTGAAGTCAAAGCCATTGTTTATCATTGTCACTTGAGGTCAAAACCATTAATAGAAACAAGATCAGACTAAATAATATAATGTTCGATCTGTCATGTAACAATCTGGGATCATAATTTTAATAGTTTAGAGATTGTAATTCTGGTGTTCCACGTGGTTAACAGTGGTGGTGGGCAGCAGAGGTTGTCGGCAAGGTGAAACCAGTGGTTGCTGGGGGTGTGGCAGGTGAGAGCAGTGGCTGTTGGTGGCCCTCTGAGAACCACAATTCCTTGTAGTCTAGGAAAAAACAATATCACCACTGCCTCTTAGCAGTATTTTCACCTCCGTGGTGATTCCAATTCCTTGAAAATAACTGTTCTAACCCACGAAGAGTCAACCAAACATTTAGAAGTTGTAATTCCAAGAATAATGGTAGAATGAAATTGCAAGTTCATTCAACCAAACGAGTTTTAACTAAGATTTCTAAACACCTTTCCCCTCCCCTTTCTTACCCTCAACATGGATTACGTTCCTTTCTTGGGTGTTCTTAGAGGTGTTCAATTAACCAAGTCTTAATAACCTGTATGGGATTCAACAGTTCGGCTAATACCACGGCAATCAACCATGGTGGGTCATATAGTTGGTTTTAATGGCTAATTGTAGTGATTTTCCATACAGTTGATGGTGTGGCATTATCCCAACGATTGATCATCAAATTAAGTGATTGGAGTAGGGTAATTAGAGATTTCCAATTACCACCTAATCGAAGATTATCTCAAACCCTCTCTGCCAAAACTCATATATATCTGAGTCGAGTGCATATGCTTGATGCAACTAATGCCGGTTTAAGATGTTTTCCTTTTTCCTTTTTCATCAGATATTTCGAGAAGCAGTGGTATAATTCACAGTAACAGTGCGAAATTTTGAGGAAAACAATTCACCTGCGTCGCAGTTAACAGCACTGACAAGCTGAATGGAGACCTTCTGCCCTAGCAGCTCATGAACCCGATCAAGCACTTCGGCATTAAAGTCATTGAAGTCCAAAACATTCTTCTTCATTAACACAACCGTTCCATTGATTTTCTTCGCGGATTTCACCTTCTTCTCATGCCCTTCCTTGGAGAAGGCCTTGGCGAGATTTTGAAACATTCTCTCTCTCTCTCTCTCTCTTCCTCCCCCAAAGAGTGAGTCAATGATCGACAGGCGTGGCTCCATTTGAATGAGATGAAAGGCGTATTTATAGGACGGGGTGGAGGTAGGCGCTACGGCTATGAGAAGAAACTACTTCACCAGTTCAACTTGCTGCCATTCCAGCACTCTGACCATTAGGTATCTCCAAAGGTAAGACACACGGTACTGCTTTGAATAGACTGTCAGCGAAGAACTCAGCCTTCCAACTAAAATATTCTTAAATAAAAATGTACTTATTAATTCATTGGCACTAATAGATCAAAACATAAATTAATAAATAGATGGGGCACTATCACAGAAAATATTTAAAAAATATTTTTAAAATATTTTTCTTAAAAATAATTTCATGTGCTAAACCTAGCTCATGTACACGAAATCAACAAAAATAACTTCCATAATAAAAGGACATATAATAAAATTTTGTTATTATATAATATAAGCTATTTGAGTCAATATGTAATATATATTTATGGGTATGATCAAGAATGAGCCAACCCAATGCACTAGTGGATAAAAGGTTTAAATATCAATAGCCCAATAGAAGACGTTTCAGAACCCATTAGACAAATGGCACATAAGCGCACGAGTTAAGGGATATGACCTGAACAGTCAAATATTAAAAAATTATAATGAGTCGTTTAATGGTTGGATATAAGTGGCGACTGAGTCGATTCAAAAGTTGGTAGTCAGACGGTCATACGATTGAATTGAAATGACCGTTACACATATAAGTAATGCACATCGTTATTGATCCGAAATTGTATCTTACCCACATATTAATTTTAGATGCCTGCCAACTAAATGATGCCTCTAACAATAAATAAACTCTCTTTTCTTGAGAAAAGGGGAACGATGAAGAAAAGAACGAGGTCAAATGACGAAAACAATATTCCGTCAGATGAATTTACAAATATAAAAGATACTCTACTAGACGAATGTATAAAACACAAAGCCACTTTACCAAACGAGTGTACAAAAATGAGTATTATCCTTCAAATATACACTCATTTTCATTATCTCTAAACTTTTGTATCCATTTTCTTGCAACTTTCACACCCGAATAGAATTATCATTAACTTGAATATTGAAAAATATATCAGTAAACGGAGTCTCGTATTTCTCTTATCTCTTATTATTTTTTTATGGTATACAAGATCCAAATTCAAAGTTACAAAGACCGGACCCATTTTTGTTTGAACGTAAATGTGTAACAATGCGGCTTCTTTATTCGTACATTAATTCGGATTCTCGAGATGCATCATATATAATAAAAGGCCTAGCATATCTCCACACTAAAATAATCCCTATTATTAAAATTATCTCATATTACATTATACATATTTAATAAATTATTAAATATATTATTTTTAATAAAAATAACATTTACATGACAATATAAGGATGATTTTATTTTAAATTACAACAAAAAAAAAAGTTTCTTAACTTTTCTTATGAATTTTCATTCCTTAAAAATCCTTCAACCCTCCATAAAAACAACCAATATTCACAAAATTTTCTTCAACTCTCTTCAAATAGAATAATAATGGTGAATGAAGAGAAGTTAATTTTAAATTCTGCGAGACAAAAATACTTAATATTGATTCAATTATATTATGATACTTAATTTGATATTTCATTTATAAAATAATATAATAATTTAATAATATATAATATAATTTTAACTGATAATGTTTTACACATGATTTCTTTGTAACTGGCCTTGTTTATTCAGTAAAATACGAAGTTCCACTACAGCAGATCTCAATTAATCAACCTTCAATTGTCTAGTCTACCACGCGTACATCTTTGGGGACAAATTCTTGATCCATTTAACGATCGGAGATGTCAATTTTAGCCCGTCACGCAGTGTATCGAATCACTCCGACCAATTCAACATGAAAAAAAACAAAAAAAAAAGAAAAAAAACCCAATTTGAACGGAAAAGTTGAATTTGCCTTTCAATTTGAATAGGTGAGAAATCTCCTATTCAAATTGGTCAAGAAAAACCAATTTGAATAGGTCAAAAAATCACTTATTCAATATCCCTATCAACGTTCATTACCGGGTGCCTCTGTTTTTGTTTGATGAGAGAGCCTGCTCTTATCGGTTTGGCTTTATCAGCATTTACGGGATCTACCTGAAGGATGGCCTTGTATTCCTTTTGTGAGAGAACTGTACGATATTCTGGAGGCTATTCAGATTCCTGTTGTACGTCATCAACACAATGCCATTAGATATTTGATTTCTTTATATGTCTTTCTTCGCCGTTGATTGAATTTCTTTTACTCTCGGAAGAAGTATAAAATAAGAGAAGGTAATTTGAATTTAATAAAGAGTTGGAATGGCCGATATTTTTATAGTGCGATCCTTTTTGGCTAGACTCTCTCCAACAAATGAGATATGAAAATGTCACAAAGAATGAGTCTCACATGACTCAACCCTTGACGGAGTTGATTGAAGAGAATGGTGTATTGCTCCTTAGGACAAATAATTTTTTGACCCAACAAATGCTCGTTGAGGTCAACTGGAAAGTGAGAACAAAAGGAGTGGCTGTCATTGATGTGCCTCTTCATTAACCCAAGAAAAAATCGGGAAAACTTTTCATATGGGATTCTCCTGAAAGGACGACTGGTAGGGTAGATCCCCTCCTATCTTCCTCGAGCGACTATGACATGGTCATCGATGAGGCCTGTGAGATGACCACGTTGCAAGCCAATGAGTCATCTCGGAGGCCGACTTCTATTTATTCTTCATTGGGTCATCTAATTTTTAAGGAGGCATCCGAATTCATTGAGGGTGATGAGGCTTCATTACCCACTACTTCAACAATAAAAGACCCTGTTATTAGCGAATTGAATGAACCGATTAAGGATTCGTTTATTGCTGAGTATGGGGTCCCAATTTTTGTTGACCCGTAGTCGGACGAGCCTGTTTCTACTCCTTTGGCTGCTTTCTTTACGGAGTCCATTAATAATAATCAGGCAACGGAGGAGTTTGATAATAACCTGGAGGTTGTGGATGCAGAGAAAGTTCCTCGCACTGATGCTTCGGCATCTGGGCACTTGGAGGACTCGAATGCTTTTTACCCTCCCTCAGGTTTGAGGTCCATCTCCAACGTCATGCTTTGCCTCTTCTATGTTGGAGAACTCCACCTGTCTCCGAATCCAGTGCATCTCCTAGTCCATCTTTTTAGGAGAGACATTTCTCTGTTGAGGGATCGCTTGTTGAGCCTTTCGTCTTTTGATTATTCTTTATGTCGTCGTTATTTATGACTGACCGCTTAGCTTTGTTTGGCGGTCTTAGAAATTGGTTTGTTTGGTCGCAAATAGGTTTTACCAACGAAATATTGAAAATTTTCGTCTATCTCAAACATTTGCCAATCCTGCCGCACTCAAGGAGATGGAGATCCGAGTTGATGTTGTAAATACCAAAGCCGAGCAAAATTAAGATTGAGTCGTTTTACTAGATAGAGAGTTGTTCGAATGGCTGGAGAGATCTCAAGAACTATTAGACGAAAAATCTATCACCTTAGATCGGATCACCTCAGCCGAGGATAGGTTCCACGAGGTTGAGCATCAATTTGCCTGTCTTCAAGACAAGTATGCTGGACTCGAAGAAGAGTTGAGGATACGTCTCCGTCCAAGGGAGGTTGGACTTGCTCTGGATGACAGATTCTAGGACAGATTTTATCGTTGCAGGTGGATTGTGTCATTGGTTGCTCCCAACATTCCTCAGGGCTATCTTAATCCGAGAAATTCTAGAGTTTCTTGCCATTTAGATATTAGGGATTTCTCAAAGCCAGTGGAGATCCATCGCCGCAATCTTCGGGGGGCTTCTAGCCTTAAAATAATTGAGATGTTCGAGTGGTGGTAGATGATAGTTTAGTTGTATCCTTTCTTTTGAAAGTTTTGGATCTCCATATTGTAAATATTTATTTATTAATAAATCAGCTAGATTGTAGCAATCATTGTCTCTAACGTTCTTACTTTTTTTATATATGCTGAACTTTTAGCCCAACATATTATTCGTTTGCCAATTATGCATGGTTGTCAGTGTTGACGAGTCTAGTTAGACCCTTGTCCGTTGTTTGTTTTTGATTGATAGTACTCATTCCTGTAAGAAGATATCGCAGCACTCTAGCTAGAAAAGCCTTTTACTGGCCGATTAAGTGTGGCTGCCATAGTCATCGAGTTTTGTTAGATACTAGTTAGTCGACTGCATTTGACTAATGGCACTCGTTCCTATGAGAGAACGCCATTGCAGTCATGAGCCGGACCCTAATCTGTTGGCTGTTTTTTACTGATGGTATTCTTTCTTATGGGAGAACGTCATAGCACACAATTGACCTCAGTGAGCATAGAGGATAAGCAAGATCATTGATAAGAATAAATTGTCTCCTATTTGGGAGGGACTATTTCTAATCTCAATAATTCTCTAAAACGGTGCGTATAAACTACACACTCAGAATAAAAAATTAGTTTTGAGGTTATGCAACACCATCCACCTCAAAAAACACTATCAATAAACTCTAGCGGAATAGAGGTAAGGATTGTGTACCATATATGGAGTGCTTGTAATTGTATCCATTCATGTTAATAAAATTGCTGCACATTCATTAATTGCTCATTTGTGTACTTGCGTGTCATTACATGAATACAAGTAACCCAAACTGACTTTAAGTTGGGTGAAATCCTCACCTGTTGAATCGGCCTTTTAAAAGCACTGTCAAAACTTTGGCTGAATAACCAAGCGGCTAAAATGAGGTTGGACTCAAACTATCATTTAATGACCCCCTGCCAACAAAAGTCCAACCCGTTTTGAAAAGGTCAAAATAAAAGAAAATCTAGAGACTTTTGACTCGGAGGTTGAGTAACTCAATTTTTACCAGAATGACTGTCTCTATCCCATAATACAAGAGAAACGACATTTCTCGTGTTGATTCCCTAGGGGTCGTTTGGTTAGATCACAATACAAAGGGTAACTTGTTTACCTAGGAGCCCCTTACATATTCTAGTTTCATTTTTAACTGGTGTAACAATGTTCGGTTCGTCACTTCTACTTACTCGTTCGTCTGCGGATAAGCGACAAAAATATGAACCAACCTGATTTTCAAACTTGTACAATATTTGGTGAATCTCATACTAATAAATTGGGTTTCATTATCGGTCACTATGACTTTAGAAATCCCAAACTTGCAAATAAAGCTCTATCGAATGAGCTCGATCATGTTTTGCTCAGTTATTCTTGCCGGTAGAGAAGCCTCCACCCATTTTGTAAAATAGTTCATGACAATTAAGATGAACTTTCTTTATCTTGACGCAATGGGTAACAGGCCTAATATATCGAGCCCCCACTGGCCAAATGGCTAGGGTGATTATAGCATTTGGAATTCTGTATACGGCTGATAAGGGACGTTGTAATGGATCTGATAATTTTCACATTTATTTACAAATTTCAAAGTGCCTCGCTTCATCGTGGGCCAATAGTAGCTCTGTCGCATAACTTTGAACATCAAGATCTTGCCCTCAACGTGTGACCCATAAATTTTGAGATGCACTTCACTCAGTGTGTAGTCAGCTTCGATTGACGTCAAACACCAAATGTAAAGAATGGAGTACCCTCATCGATACGGTTTTTTATCTATAAGGGTATATCAGCCAGCTATACTTTTTATGCGCTTGGCTTCCTTCGGGTTTTCTAGCATAAGGCCTTCTTTTAGATACCTTCTATATGGAGTTATCCAAGTGCCGACGTCTGAGATCTAAAATATCTTTTCTTCTAGGACTTTGACGCTTGGGATCGTGAGGATTTCTCACATCTCTTTGGTGTATTGTTTAAGGTTTCCAGCTACTACCGCTTTCGCTAGCTAATTTACTTTCCAATCGTTTTCCCTCGAGATGCGGCAAATTTTCACAATGTCGAATATGACTCTAGTAAGAATTTTACGATTAATGGACTAGACATTTCAAAATTTTTAGTGACTTGGTTGACGATTAGCTCTTAATTGTTGTAAACGATCAAACTTCTGGCTGAGCATTTCTTTTCTAGTTTGAGGCTAGCCAACATGGCTTTGTACTCAACAATGTTGTTTGTGGTCAAAAATTTGAGTGTCATCGAGTATTTCATCTCTAATACATCCGGAATTCTTAGGACAACACCAACTGTGCTCCCTAGTTAGGAAGATGATCCATCTACGTGCAAGATCTACGTCGGTGCCTCTTCATGTTGGCGGGGGTGTTCATACTTCTCAACGTCACTTGGAATCAGGGTTGTTGTATCGATTATAAAATCTGCGATGGCTTAACCTTTTATGGTCGGCCACACTCGGAATTCCATATCAAACTCGCTAAATTCAACTATCTATTTGATCAATCGTTCAGACACTTCAGCTTTTGTAGGATCCTCTTTAACGGTTAATTAGTTAGGACAACAATCTTATGAGCTTGGAAATACAGTCGTTGCTTTTTGGCAGAGTGGGCCAGTACTAAAGCGATCCTTTCGGTATGTGAGTAACAACTCTTGGTGTTTGTTAAAATTTTCCTGACGTAGTAGATTAGTTATTATACCTCGAACTCTTACATGACCAGGACTGAATTTAGTGTCGTATCAGATACAACCAAATAAAGGTATAGTTCCTCATCTTCTTTCTGAAAAGATAAGACTAGAAGATTGGCGAGGTATTCTTTTAGCTCTTGGAAGGCGGATTGGTAATTCTCTGTCCATTAGAAATTGTTCACCTTAATTCCTCTCAGTATCTTGAAGAAGGGAAGATACATCTCCACAAATTTTGCCAAAATTGAGAAAGTGCCGCAAGTTTTCCGATTAGCCTCTAGACTTCCTTTACAATCTATGGTAGGTTCATGTCCAAGAGTACTTTTATTTTCTCAAGGTTCACCTCGATTTCCCAGTGAGACACAATAAACTGAAAAAACTTTTCAGAAATTACTCCGAATACGTACTTTATTGGATTTAATTTCATTTGGTGTGCACGAAACACCTCGAAAGCTTCACATAGGTCGAGAATATGGTCGTTAGCTAATGTGCTTTTGACTTGCATGTTGTCCATATATATTTTCATATTTTTTTCGATTTGTACCTTAAACATTTTGTTTACCAACTCCTGATATGTCACTCCTACATTCTTTAGATCAAATGACATGATTTTGTAGTAGTACGTTCTCTAATCGTTTATAAAAAAAGTGAGCTCTTCATCATCGGGACTCATCCAAATTTGGTTTTACCCTAAATAAGTATCCATAAAATTTAATAGCTCATATCCAAATGTCGAGTCTACCGGCAAATTAATTCTGGTAATGAAAAATTATTTTTTGGATACACCTTATTCACATCAATGAAATTGACACATCCGTCATTTTTTATTACTTTTCTTAACGTGCACTACATTTGACAGCTTATCTGGTTATTGAATCTCCATTATAAAACTTGCCTCGATAAGCTTTTTGACTTGTTCTCTCATGACAATCAATTTTTCAATAAAATGGTTCATTTATTTCGCCTAACCGATTTGTACCCCAGGATTAAAGCCCAACCTATGAATCATCACCTCAGTCGAAATCCTTGGTATATTCGAGAGTGTCTATACAACCACATCTGAGTTTAGTCAAGGAAAGTTATTAGGCTGTTTACACAATTGGCTTGTAAGAGATCATCCGATCTGTACCCATTTTTCAGACTCGTTCGAATCTAATAGAATTTGGTTGATTGACTCATTGGATTGACCTAACTATAGAGTTGTTTTATCTCGGAGGTCGAATTCCTCGATCGGCTGATTTTGAATCGTTTGATTGACTTTAGAGAAGTAGTATGTTCGGCCAGTGACTTAGTCACTTAGGGCCTCTCTGACTCCACATGCTGTCACGAATTTTATCTTCAAATGAGGAATCGACATCACTACTCCGAACGCAACAAGACAAAATCACCATTTTATTGCATTGTAGATCGAAGGTAAGTCCACTACAAGGAATGTAAGTATTCGAGACGCTGTCTTTGGATACGTTCCTAGTGTGACTTCCAATTAAATGGTTTCTTAGACTAGTACTGATTCATTATCCAACTGGTATGAGGATCCCTTAGTTAGTCTCGTTTAATCTTTTTTCAATCTGAGCTTAAAGTAGGTGTCAAGGTATAGTAAATTCCTAAAAATTTTATTGTCAACGAAGATTCGTTTCAATTGGTAGTTAAGAGTACCATCCAAAATGAGCATGGATATAAAAAGAGGGTCAAAATGAAAAATTACTGCATGAGTCATATCACTGTTACTAAAATGAATGACATCATTCCTTATTCCTAACTTTTACTTATTGCTACTTAAAGTCTTCTCGGAGTGATCTAGAGTTTTATTTCTATATGTTCTTATTAACACCATATTCACCACTCCGGTCATTACCCGATTGTGCGGTTACTCTTACTACCCTACCTCATCGTTACTCACACTCCCGAAGGCTTACTCCGAATCTCTTAAGAACTCATTAAGATACCTTTTTTGGATGAGGGTTTTAATCTCTTTTTGTAGAGTCCAACAATCCTCAGTATTATAACCAAAAAATTGATGATAGAAATAGCACTTGGACTGGTTCAAGTGCTATTTCTAGTCGAGTTTGTGCCCTATCACTCAAGGTTTCTCGAGCCTCGAGGTGGTCAAGTCATGAAATTACCTCATTGGTTGGCTGCTTTTTTCTCTGATCCCTCCTTCTAGATGCAAAAATTTGAGAGTTGGAGGATAGAACCTTCCAATAAGTGTCTCTCCAATCTGTTACCAATGGTCTTGAGAACCTTGAACATTATGTCAACTTGGACTACCAACATCTTCACGTTTATATTGGTGGTCGAGCAAGTATTTCCATGGCTACCACTATCAGGTCGTCACCAAGAAAATGACAACCTTGGGTGGTACGCTTGTATGGGTCATGGTGTTAGCCATGTTCTACCTTCTCTATTGGGTGGCTTTATTATCATATTCCTACAAATGACACTAATGATGTGTCTCGGCGCCAAAAATGAGTCTGATCTTTGTAACTCTGAATCTGAATCTTATACACCATAATAGAATAAATATGAGGTAAGAAGAATACATGATTCGTTTTCTAATACATCCTCTGACATTCAAGTTAGTAATCTTTCTATTTGGATGTGAAAGATGCAAGAAAACAGATGCGAGAGGTTAGAGAAGATGAGAC
Organism: Nepenthes gracilis; assembly: GCA_033239525.1. Lineage (NCBI taxonomy): Eukaryota > Viridiplantae > Streptophyta > Magnoliopsida > Caryophyllales > Nepenthaceae > Nepenthes > Nepenthes gracilis. The sequence continues at coordinate 19,857,012 of BSYO01000007.1, forward strand.
TGAGTGTATATTTGAAGGATAATGCTCCTTTTTGTACACTTATTTAGCAGAGTGTCTTTAGTTTTATACACTCGATTGGTGCAATGTTTTTGTGTTTGTGCTTGTGCACTCGTTTTGTAGAGTATCTTTGGTTTTCTTTTCATCATCTGACCTCACTCTTTGTCATTTAATGTTCTCCCCTCTTCTTTGACAGAGAGGCATTATTTATTGTGAGAGACGCTGTTTGGTTAGCGGACAGCTAAAATCAATACACGGATATAATACCGCTTTGGATAAGTGTGAGGGGTGTTACTTATATATGTAACGGCCGCTTCAATTAAATGGCAAAGCTGTTTGACTATCAACTATTAGATCGATTTAACCATCATCTGTATTCCGCCATTAAGCAGTTTATTATGATCCTTTAATATCTGGTTGTTTAGGTGGAGTCTCTTAGTTCATACATTTGTGCGTTATTTGTCTGATGAGTTCTAAGATATCTTCTATTAGGTCGTTGGTATTTGAGTCTCTTATCTACTTACGTATTATGCTAGCTTATTCATCGTCATACCCATTAAAATTAATAATTTTTAATATCTCAACTCATGATGAAATCTAAAAAAATCTAAAACTTAAGCAAATATCTAAATTTATTTTTGGTATTTTAAATTTTAACCCTAAATTTAAATTTTGTACTTCTAATATTAAATTTTTATTTTCTGTATTTCAAATATTTTGGATATCATGACAGGATAAAAATCCTCGATCGTCATAGGATTGGGGATGGGGACTAAAATGCCTGTCCGATGGAGGATTAGGGTGGGAATGGGGGCAAAAATCAACAATTTAGGGTCAAGGCAGAGGTTGCCTGAAATTAGTCTTAACCTGTGCCCGTTGCCATTCCTGTGAACAATATCTAAATTAGAAATAAAATTTCTACTTATCCACGTTATTATAATATCTAAATAACTCATTATATATATATACATATATATATATATGTAAATTTTAAATGAAATATCTAACAAAATTTAAATAGAAAAAATTAGACTTTTATTAATTGTAAAGAACAAATTATTTTTTTCCTAATTTTTCAGTTGATTTTACACGAAGTGATGTCTTTTCTTTACTATTGTGTAACATCTTTGTAAGGCACGAATTTTTAAAAGGCTATTTATATGAAGCGTTTACATTAGGTTCTATTAAGTCAGCATTATGAATGGTCACAAATGAGAAAAGTCATGTATAGATAACTTAGAGATTTAGCTTGGTAAGACTTATTTAAGTTTATTTATTTATAAAAATGAGTGATATTTGAGTATGATTTTAAAGTTTATTAGATAAATAAGTTAAAGCTAAGTTCAATTAAATTTGATAACTTACACTAATAAATAGTTCATCTTATTTTTAAAGGAGAGTTTTGGGTTAATAGTCCAATTATTATCATACGACCTGATTATTATAGTTTGAGTTATAAAGGCTGATGACAAAAGAAATATGCTTAGCTTTGCTCATTTATACATAAAAAAATAAGTGACAAGTCATCTCGAGCATATTTTTCATCAAATGCATGATCTAAAAATATAAATGCTGGTTTAGACTCGACTCAAACTCGTCTAAGACATAAGCAGAGTCAAACTAAGTATCAACATGTTCAGATTTGGCTTATGAATCAGCTTAATTTTATCAAAATAAGCCAGTATGAGTTTCAAACTAACTAGATATGAAAAGTCATTTGGGATAAAACTAAGCGCTTGCACTATCAACAAAAACTTTTATGAAGTTCAACCTTCTATCGAAAAATTGAATTAAAATGATTTTATACTAAGGCCAATTTGATGACCTGTGAGTCTTTTTCGGATGAAATCAATCTAACAGCTCTATTTAATGCAAAATAAGTATTAAGTTTGATCAAATCTGCTATAAATTATTTATTTTAATATATTTCATAATTAGAAAAATAGGTGATTTGAAGGATATTCAAGTATAAATAAAAACTAACACACTATATTTATCTGTAAATCAACATTTAATTTTCATGTCTAATTCACACTTTTTCAGCATATGAGCGCATTCTATTCAAAAAATTGATACCTGATGAATGTTTCTTTGTGTTTGACTGTATTCCATCTAGAACTCAATGCCTCATGCATGTCTCTGTTAGCATATGAATGCGTTTTGTTCAGAACACACACACCAAATGCGTACTCATGTCACGCATTGAGTGCAATCATTTCAAGGTACTCATACCTGATAGACATTTATATCGCGCTTGTGCGTTGTCGTCCATTTGCTTTCATGCTTATATAGCTCATAAGCGCTAGGGCATGGCATCTTTTTCAGATACAAGATTCTTGATCTAATTTTAGCATTCTCTATAAATATATTTCTTCTCTTCATAAAAAAAATACAAAAAATTTTTAAAATGTAAATAAATATTCATTGCTAAAGAAAACTAAATTATTCTCTTGAAATAAAATTCTTAAAATTTACTTATATACCCTTTTCCTCTATACTTACGAACTTGCTTAAAACCTGCAAGTCTTTAGTTTGTCGTCGATCATGTGGGCACTGAATTTGAGAAATGTGTGCAAATTATTAGCAAGTGAAAGATTCGAAGCTATCCGATTTTAGATCCAGAGTAGGGGTTATGAGTCGAGAACAACTTGAATTATTTTATTCAAAAGTTGGTTTATTTTTAAGATTTTTTTTAATTATTAAATTTTATGTATTATATTTTTGTATTATCTCAAGTTTAATTTGGTGATATTTATTTCTATAAAATTATTCTTTATTTTTAAAATTAAATATATTTTATATTTATTATATATATATTTTTTTATTTTAATTATTTATAATTAATCTAAATAAATTATAATTAAAAATTCTCTGCTATTTCAAAATCAAACCAAAAATCCATGATTAATCGGACAAGAAAAATCAGAGAATCCATTATTGAGATCTCGAAAGTGACCCTTACTTGCCAATCAAAAGCCTGGGTTGTCTCAAAATGGTCTGGGTTGGTGTAATTTGCTAGTAGGTTGATATTTGAGTTGATATTTAAATATTAAACATATTATAAAAAAATATTTTTTAAAATTAAATTAGAGGGGGAAAAAAAGCCTTTATTTAAATATAGAAGGTGCTAAACAGAGATAAAAAAAAATCGAATAAGGAAAAGCTTTAACCATCCAATTGAGGTCCGATATATGCGTAATTCTTTATCAATTTTAAATACTTTATTCTAACTATTTTGAAAAATATATTATCGATAGCTTTTATTTATATTATTCTCTTATTAGTTATAATTAAAATTTATACTTTTATATTATATATTATATTATATTATATTATATTATATAACCATTGATTTGGGATAATAATAAATAAACCTCAAAATTATACTTAAATTTGGTTGTTGAAAATAAAATAAGGTAAAAATAGAATAGTTATTCCAAATAATAGAATAGAATGGGAATATAATTAAAATTGTTATTCCCATATTTGGTTATTAGAATAGAATAATGTGAAAATTAATATTCTTTTATTTAGTTTGTAGAATAGTATGATGATTAAGATGGGAATAGTGATAATAATAATAATAATAATTATTATTATTATTATTATTATTATTATTATTATTGATGGGTCCAATAACCCTGGGCCAATGGGCCAGGCCCGCAACAAGCCCATAATCCAATTTCAAATTAAAAGTCCCACATTGCTTTTTAAGAAGCAATATATCTGTAAACTCCACTATAAAAGTAAGCATCCTCAAGTATTGAAGGACAAGTGGGAGAAACCCAAAGAAGCTCCATAAAGCTCCATATGGCTCGAAGAATGGCATTGCCATTGCTAGCTGACCTCCAATGAGAGCAAAACTGGCGGCCAGGAGATCTTCGCCCCTTGGCTCTCCGCCCGTCCGAGGCCCTCAGCCTTCTGCCGCCAGGAGGCCCTCTGCTCTCCGCCGGCACGGAGGCCCTCAGCCCTCCATCCAGGAGGCACAAAGGCCTTCGGCCCTCCTCCCGTCCGGAAGCCCTCAACCCTCCGCCAACCAGGAGGCCTTCAACCCTCCGTATTGGAGTTACGATCCCTCTATCCCATAGCCAAGAGCTCGCAGTCTAAGAGTTGATCCTCCGCTCAGGTAACACGAATGCTTACTCACTAGTATCATTTAGTCCTTCTTCTTAAAGTCGCCCTCCGCGGGGGCAATTGTAAGCCGCCCCCCGCGGGTGCATCTCTATGCTGTCCCTCTGTGGGCGCACCTCCAAACCGCCCTCTTCTGGCGCACCTGTAAGCCGCCCTCCGCGGGCGCACCTCTAAACCGCCCCTCCGCCGGGTGCACCAAAAAGTCACTCCTTTGTCGGGCGCACTCCAAACCGCCCTCCGCGGGCGCACCTATAAGCCGCCCCTATGCTGGGCGCACTTATAAGCCGCCCTCCGCGGGTGCACTTCTAAACCGCCCTTCGTGGGCGCACCTATAAGCCACCCCTTTACCGGGCGCACTCCAAACCGTCCTCCACGGGTGTACAGGTAAATCGCCCCTCTGCCGGGCGCATTCATGGAGCTCAAGCCTCCAAATATATCCCTCTCACACTCCCCTCATTCTCACATCTTACGTATGCATTTCTCCGTTTATTACGGAAGATATCTGACTTGAGCGTCGGAGTGTCGTCGGGGGACAACCCCCCGTCGGCCTCTGACCTCTTGTTTGTTATTTGTGTTGTGCAGGTTCTTAGTTATCAGCGGCGGAGATCGGACCCGATCCAGATCAACCCGCAACGGAAGATTGAAAGGTTCCATAACCGGTACAACAACCGGGGACCCGGGACGCAACAATTATTATTAGAAAACATAATAATAATAATAATTACAAATTTTATAATAATCATTATTATTATAAAATTTAATAATTATAGTAAAATATAATAATAATAATATATAACAATAATTAAATATAATAATAATAATATAAAATAATAATGATAATAATAACACATAATAATAATAATAATAATTATTATTATTATAAAATATAATAATAATAATAATAATAATAATAATAATAATAACTATTCTCTGAAAATATTTATTTTCAGTTGAATTTATAACCAAACGGAGAAATATTCATTCTCTGAAAATAAAAATTCTATTCTCACATTATTCCAACAACCAAATATGATCATAGTGTATTATTAACGACTTGGTATAAATAGGTTATTTATCAAATGTCACATATAGTGAAGATAATTTTTAATGTAAGATCCTATGAAAAATAATTTTTTACATAAAATTATTTACATTTTGTATAATTAATTTTATATATTTTGTTATTTTTCTTGACTTCAATTGAGAAATTGGGGTTTTTCCTTTGAGTATTTTTAGATCACTTTTTAATAAAGTATTACTTATTTACTAATTTATTCTATAAAATTTATATAAAAATAAATAAATAAATAAATAAGATATTATAAATATATCCTAATAAAGATAAAAGAAGATCCAAAAAAAGTAAAATAAAAAGACATAAATTAACTGAAACAAAATGATATTTATATTAAAAAAATCTTACGGTTAATTATAGAAGTAAAATTAGATGTATTTAAAATTTTATTATTTAAATTTTATAAAAATAATAATTTAAATAGAAAAAAAATTGAGCTATTTTTTGATTCACATATAAAAATAAAAGCCTAACACAAATTCTACAATTCCAAATATTAAAATTTTACATTAATATAATTTTTTTAAAAAATATTTTTAAAGAATATATTTTTTACTAAATATATTTTTGTATGTCGTACTTGGATTTAATTTCGAATAGGTTAGAGTTTACTTAATCGTTTAGATCAGATTTTATTCACCGAGTTTAGATCCTACACACCAGTACTATAGTCCGGCCATTATTGAGAAATTACTCGATGAAAAAGTGAATAGTTTACAAACTTTGGATGAATTATGGTAGAGTTCTTTCAATCGGATGGAGTTTTCACTCAGAAAATGCTTCGAAAGAAGCTTCATGGTGTTTTCATTTTAGGTTTTGGGACGGAAGTGGTCTCGGCGATCGGAAAAAATGGTGCTGCGAGTAAAGAGGAAAGCCTTGGAAGGTCAGAGGAGAGGAAGGTGGAGACGGGAGGAGTATACGACGCCGTGTCACGAAGAGAGGGAACAAATATAAAAACAGAGAAGGAGATAGAAGAAAGGGTGTGAGAGACGAGAAGGCGCGAACAATCGTTGCGTCTCGCATACACGAAAAAAGCAAAGACGAAGAAAATGGCGCCTCTTCAGAATCGTTGTATCCCTTCGAAACGCCATGGATGGCATCTCATTGCTCGTTATAAGATCCTATCTATCTCCAGCGATCACACTCGCCGTTTCTTTACCACATTAAGAAATGGCCTCGTCGTCATCCTCCGCCGTCGCTGCTGCCCAATCTTCTAAATCGGCCGAGGTTACTCAGGCGGAATTTCACATCTTCCATACGATAGACCGTCAACTGTTCACCATCCTTGTCTACAATCTCTGCCTTGACCAACGACAGAGCGCTCGAATTATGGCCCTTTGGATATGGCTTGAGGGCCAGAGTTTCGATACGCTAGTGGAAGACATTCTGACTTTTCCCCGTCCTCTGATCGATGCCCTCTGCCAGGAGACCATCAAGTGTCTGAAATCTGCGGAAGATGACGTTTTTCCGTATCCAGAGGACGACGACATCCCGTTGCTCCGAAGCCTCGTCAGGAAGGAAATTTCCCTGAGGTACTTCCATAACAATCGTGTCAGGGTGCTCCGCGGTGTGGGCAAGATCGTCGAACAAACCTGCTCTTGCGCATTTGAAGACATCGTTCAGCAAAAAGAGAGCGAACCATTGTTCTTCCCCATCCCTTTTGAAAGCAGCAGTATCAGTATGGCTCACAGCAATCAATTTTATGGCGGCGACTCTGTTCATAGCTATGCAGCCATGGCTATGCCCGAGCCTTACTGTAGTTTTAAAGTCGGAGGGATCAATGTTCCGGTGTCGACTCAATCAAGCATTATCAGCGGCGGTACCGCTGATTTGAGTGCTTTTCCTCCTCCTCCGTCACCGCGGATTCTGCAGAGCTTTGGTGATTATGATTTCAACTCTCAACGTCGATCTCTGCAGGGGCAACTCAGTCGGATGTGTCTGAATCATCACGAGGAGGAGACTGAAGCGCCGTTGGATGACAGGACTATTTTCTTGACCTTCTCCAAGGGATATCCCGTCCTCGAGACTGAACTCAGAAATTTCTTTGCAGGGTAGAGTACCATCTTCTTGATCTCCAATTATTTAGTTACGCTCTCAACTTTATATATAGGATTTAACAATACAAAGACAGGTTATATGGGGATGTCGTTGAGGCAATTCATATGCAAGAGGTGCCCGTGGGTGAGCAACCGCTCCATGCGAGGCTCGTGGTACGGAACCCGGCTACGGTTCGAGGGATACTCCGCGGACGAGCCATGGCTAAGTTCTTCATCAACGGCAAGCACACTTGGGCTCGAATATACACACGGAAGAACGCTCAGTCACCGCCGACCACCCCTTCTGCTGCCTAATTTGGGTGCTCTGCCATTTAGCAACTCATCTTTTATTTTTTATTTAAATTTTTATTTTTGAATAAATAATTATAATTTAATTAATTTTTAAAAATAAAAATTAAATATTAAATTATAACTATTTATTTAAAAATAAAAAATTGAAATTTTAAAAAATAATTTTTATCTCTTTAAAAATAAAAGTTTGATGAAGAACTTGTCTTGATTAATTTTTTTTTCTAAGTATTGGTTGAGTTATTTGGTGCTTGTTGAATTATAATCTGAATTTCAAGTAATCTTTTGTGCTGTTTAATTTTATTTATTCAATTTATCTGACTCTTTTTTTTTTTTTTTGGAAAAATTCATGTGTTATTATTTACTCTTTTTTTATATATAATTAATTGATGATTTTAAAAATCATTTATTCTCATTTTTATTATATTTTCTTACAAATGCAAATCATTTTTTTTTTTTACAAGAGGGATAAATTAATGAAATAATTCTTATTTTTATAATTTTGTGTTTAAAACATATTTATTTTTACCCATCAAAAAATCTTTTCTATTTTTTTAATTTAGTGATTCAATTTTACTAATATATATATATATATATATATATATATATATATATATATAATATTAATGTTTGATATTTTAATATTTTAAGAAAAAGTTTAAAAAAAATATTTTATTAAAAGATTATAAAATAAAGATTATTAAATCAGTTTTGCGTGGAATGCCACAGGCTCGAACTCTATCATCTTGTCTTCCCCATTACACATCTAAACCGAACAAGGTTGTTATGATTTAATTTGGATTTACATATAACTCAGTATAGTGAAATAAATTCAAATTTTTTTATTAAATATTAACTATTAAATTTGTAAGTATAATAAATAAAATAATATATAATTTTTTTAAGGTAAAAAATTTTTTTCAAATAAAAAAAATCACAAATTATATTACGAATAAATTTATTATAATAATAGTATCAATTATAAATAACCCCCTCCAATCGATTCACTATAATTCCGAATAAATAATGATTGATTCCAAACTCCTCAATACACATAAAAATTCACAAAAGAAAATATAACGAAAAATAAAAGTAATTAAATAAAATATGTTAATGAAATTCACTCTAGAATAACATATTTGACTTAATGAAAAATATAACTCAAATCGGACCTCAACCAGATGTCAAATATTTTCTTTTTCTCTCCTCTTTTTTTTTTCTATTTTTTCTCACTGTACAGCATTCCTTGTGTAAAAAATAATTTCGAATACTGAGAAATTGTATCAGGCATGACTTTATATTAGGACCAACATTTAAGCGTCCATCAGGCACATATCATGTGCAAGCCCACTAGAATAGGCACAATCAGGCGCGCCTCAAGTGGCCTTAACCTGGCCAATGCACACATTTGCACCTTTCAAGTACCTCTCGAGCGCCCTTTATTTAGGATCGGCATACATACGTGATTCAGACACCTATCGTGCGTTATTTTATTGACCTTTGACCGATCCTTAATCGATCATTGTATGAATATCACGTGATCTTTCAGTATCTTTTATTATTTGGACGACTCTTAACTAACATTCAATCAACTCTCACACAAATATCACACATTCTTCTAATGACTATTCGTTTATTGTGACACATATAAATAAGTGATCAAAATGGCCAGCGAGACATAAGCAGCCTTCATCTGTCTGTTTGCCAAAGAGAAGGCAATGCCCAGCTCGATTCAACATCTTACGTCTAAATCATCAAGAATCTACCATTATTATTGAAATATCGTTGTTCGGGATCATCTCATCTCATCCAGATGCAATAGAAGAAAGGTCAGGAAATGTCTATGCTGTCAAGGTGTTCGATGAACGGCCCATGAGAGAGACAGTCTCCTCTTGAAGTAAATTGAAAGCTCTTTTCAACTAATAAAAAAATTACAAGAGAAATAATCTCCACTACAAAATAAATTTAATTACAATCAGCCCTTCTTGAAGTCACCTTCAAATTCACAACAAATTTAGGTAAATAGAATAATAAACAATAAAAGAATAAGAAATTATGAAAAAAATGGATGTGATTAGAAGCTCAATAAATGAAAAAAATCTCATCATACTTTTTTAATTTTCCATCTCAATCCAACGGTCCAAGTATTTTGATTAAACTTATACTCTCATTTTCCAACTCTTCTCAGGAAACTCTCAGCGAAGAATCACTCACGCTTCCCTTTCTAACAAAAAGGAGCAAAAGCTACTCTTAAAAAATGAGTCTGACGGTTTGCATTCGAATGCTATTCCGGAACAACTTTCATGCATATGCGCCCTTTGTGCATGTATTAGGCGTAAGTGACATTAGAAACAACGCATATACATCCTTCAAGCTCGTATCAGACACTACAATATTGCTCATACTAACACATGCGCCATCTAAAAATATGTCAATTTGGACGAATGTTCATATAATATTAAATACCTCTCATGGACCTCTCAAGTCTACCATTAAATGATAAGTGGATGGGCATGAGATTTATAAGAAAGTTATTCAAAATCAAATATATTCAATAAATAACCCGAGTCCGAATTCAGAGGAGTAGACGAAAATCTTCTATCTGATGCCAGGAAGGAACTCAGACTCATGGGATTCGATGATAGCAGTTTTTGCACCACACGGAAATGGACTCAGAGCCCTTCAAATGTATAAAGAAATTATATGGAAAGACAAAAAGCACAGAGATGCTACATTTCTCGTTGCTTCGTGCATTAAGGCTTGTGAGCTTAGCTGAGAAGGACACGAACCTTATCAAATCCATGAGCAAATTTCATGGACTCAGTCCAAGAATTAATGGAGCATTATTTATGTTCGTTTTGTAAGCATGCGAGGTCGATTTTGTTGGGTTATGGGTCACTCTCGTATGGGCTCATATCCACTTGATGTGACGGATGGAAGTAAATATCCTCACCGCATGAAAAAAGTTCGAGTTGCGCCTGTTGGGCGCTCGAGCCGCGTTTCCAGGAAGCCTCCGCTCGCTGCTCGCCTGAATGTTGCTCGAGCCCAAATTCTAGTAGCATGCCGCCCGCTGTGCACCCGGATGGCGCTTGAGCGCGGGCCTGCGCCCGATGCACACTTGACAAGCACTCGAGCGCACGCCTATTATATAAAACGCGCACTTTGTGTTTTTAGGTTATTCCAATCAGTATTGAGTGTCGTTCCAGAGAAAAAAAAGAGAGAAAAGAGAGAGAAGAAGGAAAAGAGGAAGATTTGAGCCTCCGTTTGGGTTTTCAATCAAGTTCCAGTCTTCGGTAATCACACGTACGAAGTTCTTGTTGCTGAGAAGAACATCTGTCGGGTTTTATATCTACTCTTACTCTTGATATTTCTTGTACGGGTTGTACAAAGTTAGTTGATATTGATTCTTGTAATTTGGGGTTTGTGTAACTAATCAACTGTTGCTAGTGAAAATTTCGGACTCTGTATCCCGTGATTTTTCTCCTTTATTTTATAGGGAGTTTTCCACATAAAAATCGTGCCTTTATTGTTTGTGGTTATTTATTATATGCATGCTATTATCTCTTTCATATTTTATTGTGATTTAAATAAATATTTAATTTTAACAGATTTGGGATTCCTTGTGAAGTTAAAAATGTCAGAAAAACTCTACCTGTTAAGCCAAAAGCTTCTGGTCTGGCAGTCATTCATGGTGACTCTGAAATGGGAAAAACTTGCAGCTGAGAACGAAAGAGATGGGAGTGGCTAAGGAAACTGGCACTAGTTGGGTTGAGATTTGTTGGGACTTGCACGGCTGTGCCAAATCTGAATTCCCCGAGCCCTCAGCCACCATTCCCTTCCGATTAAATATACGGAACAAAATAAGTATAAGCAATTAAGGACATTAGTTGCATAAATAAATTTGTGTAGAAACCTTTATCAATTAAGGAAAAATCATAGTACATATCATCCGAACAATCACAACCCATATGTTAACTTTAATTCCAATACATCCAGTAATCGAATAAGACAAAACAGTTATAAAACAAAGAACTAAATAGTATTATGTTTTATAATAAAAGTTAGAACAATATACTTGAATTTGATAAATGACGAAAGTCAAATACTCCCTATGTCAAACGGTAAAAAATTAGAACAGTGTATTATATATCGATTGGTGCATAAATGTCAGCTATACATGCACTAGGTGTGATTCCTCCTACCTCCTTACACACATTTGCCCTTTATGTACATATTTGGCACCGAACACCCTGATTTTCATACGCATGTGTCATTTTTGAGCATATCAATCTCTGAAATCTTGCCCAAGCTTGCACTAATGTCCATCTTCGCTATTAAAATCCTTTACTTGTACAAATTTTTATACAAATATTACGCGAACTACTAGATGATATATTCAATAAATATAAATTCAACAAGATTAAAAAGAAATTTCAGAGCTTTCTAGTTTAGACAAGATGCACCCACAAGCTGAGATCATGTACTGTCTCGGCAGAGCTGTTTGGACATAGAAGACATGAATGATACTAGCCACACAAGATGCTCATTCTATATCTCATGGGGCAGGATGAACAGGAGTGACAACTTTGAAACAAGTAAAAGAGAAGCAAGCAGCCACAATCAAGTATCAACATTTTAGTATTACTGCACTCTCTCTTCTATCTTTCTTCAATCGTTCAAGGCTATCGATGATCGACCTTGCAGACTAAATATTAAGTCATTCGATCGCTATCTCGTGTAAATGTTTAGGCTCATTTTCAGTGTGCATCTGGGCCATTGCAATTAGCTCCTCCTTCAACTTCTGCTTTTGTTTCTCGTAAATTTCTCATCCACAAAATTTGGGGTAAAAAAATCATATATATGATTTAAAGGAGTTTAAGTATATGAGACTTTGGCAACTTGAAGTTTATATATGTAGTAATTTTATTAATAATATCATAGGAGTGATGTTATATCATCCTTTTTTATATATTGTTTGTATATTTACTTCAATATATTATCTTATTTATTTATTTTTATATTAAATTGTTGATAATATTTAAAAATATTCAAATGATACCTAGATTATTTTTCAAGATTATTTTTTATGTATACACTTGATTATAGTATAACCAATTTTTGAGCGAAAGATTTTGCTTGATTTCGAAAGTCCCTTTAAAACATCCTCAATGGCCCAGTGGTTTTCCTTTATTAAAAAACAGAGGGGGTGCGACAAACCACACAAGATGCACCACCCTTGCCCCCATCTTAATATTGATTTGATTAAAATCAAATTCGAATTAAATACAAGATGAATTTAATTAAAAGTTTATGATGAATAAATGAGGTCAGGATGGATAAAATCTTTATCCAAAATAAAAATCCTAATTGTATTCGTCTATGAGTTAAACTAAGCTGGTCAATAGGTATTTTTTTTTAGTTAGTTTATGTTGCGAGTGACGGCTTCTGGCATCCTACAGTTCCAAGGCGTAGCACCCAGCTGACTCAGCGGCCACTAAAATTGCACGATTATATTTAAATATTCTTTCATTTAGTTGGTATACTGAGTGGTTAAATATTAGGGTGTTAAATATTAAATATTGTGTTGTTAGTTTGATGAGTTGAAAGCTGTTACCTTATCACGTGAAGTCGGTTATGCTGATGAGGGTATAAATACTCCAAATCTGTGATTTGCAGAGGGAGGATATTTCAGTTACTCTAACCTCATGTCTCTCTCTCTATCTCTCTCTCTCAAACATTCTCTTTTTCCTTTGTCTGGTCTGGTCCTACTCAGTGCTCGTTCTCCCCTCCCCCTTTCTCTGCAACACCCAGCAGACTTGTATCATCTCAGCCGTATTGTAGCAAGAAATCGCGGTTTCACTGTAACTTCATCAAATGATCAAGGTCCTACTGTAGCGGTCTCACTGTATCCCATCAAAGGACGGATATCCTACTGTAGCGGTCTCACTGTATCCCATCAAAGGACCGAGGTCCTACTGTAGCAAGAACATGTGAGTTCGCTTCAGTTTATCTAAATTTTATATTTGTATAAAAATATTTAAAAATATATAATATTTTAAAAATTATAATAGTTAGGGTAGAATATTAGGTAATTGTATTTTTAACAAAAAGTATTTACATAAAATATTATTAATTATATAAAAATATAATATATTAAAATAATTTTTTAAACTTAATTTATTTAAAATAAAAATACATCTTTATAAAAAATTATAATTCAAGCAGGTTTAGACTCCGTTGAATCAAATATTTTTACATGTGACTGTGTCTCATTTGAAAAATTAATTAAATTTAATTTTATAATTATTTTTATTAATAATTTTTTAATATTTTAATTAAATTTTACAAAATTTTAAGTAAATGGGATTAAATCGGCCAAATGATTGGATTGAAATCAGTCTATATAAAAGCTTGTGGCGGTAAAACTGCCTCCAGTGGAGCTGCAGAGCGGGAGAGAGGGATGAACGGCTTGTGCAACATAAGCACAGGAAGCAGCATTGCTGCCTTCTCCTCCGCATTTTCCCAAACAGTTAGAAGTCGTCTTCTTAATTCTCATAAATCCTTATCCGGTGATGAATTCTCATGCCTAATTCGCCCATCTCCCGAAAATTCTCCCCTTCGTGTCTTTTTCCCTTCATCTTCTTCGTTTAAAGTAAATTGCAGAAAAAACAGCTTCTCAGATGATCCCCTCTCCTCCACTAGCTCGGCGTACGCCGTCCTCGGCGTTGAACCCAATTGCTCTGCTGCTGAGCTTAAAGCGGCTTTTAGAGCCAAAGTAATTAGTACTACTTTTTCGCCCTTTCCTTTTTCCTTCGAAAGCTTCCTTTTCCGTGTCGGTTATGGGATAGAGATTCTCTAATTATATTGGTATATGTTAACTCTAGGAGTTTTTTGCTGGTCATCTAATTTGGTTGAATTCATGTTAGATATGAATATTATTGTTGCTGTAATCGCACATGATTTTTAGTTGTGTTTGATGAATTACTGCCGTTAGAACAGGTGAAGGAATTTCATCCTGATGTAAGGAAGAATCAGGATGATTCAAATATAATGATTCGTCGTGTAATTCAGGCGTATGAGGTATTTATTTGCTGTATTATCTCTGCCTAATGTAATTATATCCTGAATTTAAACAAAAACCAATGCTCCTGTAAATTTATTTGTGGTTTCCCGTCCAGGTAGTTGCAGTAGGATGTCATTCCAATAATTTTTTGTACTATTGAATTGCTCTATGTCCATATGTGAATTTGACTACCATGTCTAATAATGTGTACAGATGTTATCTAACTACAGCCGGTCAGAGATAATTGAGAGGTAAATTGAGTGACAAATCACTGTTGGTGCTTTGAATCTTTGCATTAGTTTTACCCTGCCTATTCATTCCAAGTTTATAAAAGCTGGTCGGTCCAATATAGAAGGCTCCTATATTGTGGGATATGTGGAGGATTATACATACACAACCGTACCTGTAACATAGTAAAAGAACAGTTTGTATGGTTTGAACCCGTAAGCCCCATATTTATTTTTACCATTGCTCTGAAGTGCATCCTCTAATTCTCGAAAGTTTTATGATGTTGTATCTAAGAGGTATACTTTTCCGTAGAATGCTTGCACATTCCTTGCAGCCCTGTTTGCTTCCCTGGTCCCACAAAAGATTCTTTATATTATGATTTAACTTGATGTGTGAATTGTTTTCAACCGTAGAGGTGTTAAAACTGAAGTTTATATTCCATTACACATGACATGATGTTTGCATTGGTGTTTTAGGAAGGATAAAAAAGGTGATCAGTTGCTGAGACTTCTCACATTGTGGGCTCTGTGAAAGGTTAAATGTAGACAGCCTTACCCCAAGATGGCAAACGTGCTATTTTCGTAATTTAAACCTGCATTTTTGAAGTCATAATAAAGCAAACTTTATTATTGTTCCAAGACTTGCAATGATTCTAAACTACAATCATTTAGGACAACGAAAAGTGATTGCCACTCATGTGAATCCCAGTAAATCTAGGACAAAATGAAAGCCGAGCTATGATAATTCTCATGCTATTTGTAGGCATCCTGCATGGGTTTTTTGAAATAAAGGCTTCTCCCTATTTATCTTCATCACCTTCCCAAATCCACAGCTGCAGCTAGTCCTGACCTTCTACTATGATATTTTCAGTGTTATTATTCTTTTTTTTTTCAAAATTCTGGAGTATTCTAGTTCTTTCACAGTTCCAGTGTCTTCTTACAATAGATAACATGCCCATGTTGACCATTTAATCCCTTATGATTTGCCATGTTATGCATGCCTTGCTTATATGGATGGAGACTTGTTTGTAGGGAATGCTTGGATCCCTTTGACAAGCCAGAATGTGAGGCATTTGATGTTTTCGTCAATGAGGTCCTGTGTGTTGGCAAAGGTATCAACTGCTTCTCCATTATTGAATCTTACAAAAGGGTTGATGAATTTCTGCAAAATGTCTGTTTCAATTTGCACATTCGTTTAACTCTGGTTGATAATGTTCTCAAAAAGTTGGCTGTAGAGATTGGCTTGTCACGACTCAGCCCTTGAATGGCATTACCCTGGGGTGAATCAGTGTTATTAAAGTCTCTGAGCCGCCTAACAAATGTAATCACAAAAATCCATATTTATGCAACCGAAACTACATCTGATAGCATTGTGAGTTAATATAGGCAAAATTCAATGACAACAACATATAGCACTTGCACATAACAATCTATAATTACCTTTACCCTGCTCTTGTGGGGAAGGTTGACCACAAGCAACACATTATATCGAACTGAACACACAGGGAGAAGCACTGTAGCAAATGACATCGCAATTACTATGCCTTAGAAACACAGGCAGGCTACTTAAAAACATTATTCACATTTGTACACAATCCGGAGGGGAGCCTTGGCATGAGTGCAACTATGATGTTATTGTTGTGTGACCTAATGATTATGGGTTTAAATCGTGAAAAAAAAATTTCTTATATAATATAAGATAAAACTAATATAATAGACCTAAAAAATAGTTCAATCTTCTCCAAACCACCACAAATAACATGAGCTTTGTCCACTTTGATGCCCCTTTTTTATATGCAACCCACAAAATGTATCTAGTATGTGTTCCAAGAACTTCTTATGGTATAATGACTTTATTAGGATGCTCTTTGCATGGCCACCAATTTATATTCTTCAACTTTGTGCTACTTTGTCAAGTTCCATAGAAAGAGTTGTCTTGCACACTTGAGTATTCTCTACCTACCCACCTATGTCATCTTTGTGTGCAGGTGCCCTTTTGTAGAAGGTCATTTGAGCTTTTTTCGGAGTATAACATGTGTTACTTTAATGTTATAGCACCTGGTACTTGAATATTGGCTCAAGACATTTTCTCTACCCTTTCTTAACATAAAGGAGGATCACCTTGTGTCCTTAAACCAGTAATCACCTTTTAGCTAACCTAGCTTTCTCTGTCCCTTGGGACCAACAAGGGGGTAGTATAAGAATATACAACTGTTGTCTTTTGATTATGCATTGTAATCTTGTCTTAGATCTTGACTCATCCTCTTTGCATGAACCTTGTGGATAAACTCTCAGGTTTTCGGATCATTGGATTTTCACAAATGTTTGCATTACTCAAGTCCACATTCTCACTTTTGTTTCATCCACCACATCTAGAGCCGGTACTTTCCCCTAAGGCGGAACACTCTCTTACCGATGTATTTTTACTTCTCATAGTTTCAATAGATCACTTAGCCCTATGCATCTTCAGCGCAAGAGCGCTCAATCAATGAGCTATTATTATGCACTCTTTTAAGGGTGATTGCTTCTAGATAAACTTCTTGGCTGCCTTTGCACTCCTTTTTTTTTTTTTTTTGTCACTAAGTGGTCATTTAGAGACCTTAGTTGGTCACTGGGGTTGTTTTCCTCACAATAATGAAGTTTATATCTCATCATCTCACTAGCAGGTCTTGACCCCTCTTATTTAGAGACCATGTCTAATATTTAGAGTTTGAGGTCAATTTGGTACCGCTCCCGTAGCTCACATTGAAACAATTCTTTAGCCCTAGATGTCCAGCCAACTACTGTGTCTCAACACAATTTTGTGGGGAACCAGTTAGTTCTAGATTTACGTAACATTTCGCCCCTAACCACAACTCATCTATTGATTCTTCAACATTAGTTAGTTTGGACCTCCACTTAGTTTCACCAAGTTCTTTCAATTTTAAGCTGCTTATGATCTACGAAGCACTTTCTATTTGGAATGTGCACTACTTAGTTCCAAAATTCCGCCTACTAAGAATTTGATACACCTGAGGGATTGATCTTCTTAGTCTGTGTTTACAATTGATAAGTAATTAAAAAGAATGATTTTCCCTTGGTAATCCTTTAGTCTGAACAAGAAATTCCAGGTTGCTGAATTGCGAAAAATACAAGATATGAGCTGAAAAATCTTAAAATTTTTAGGAAAAATGTTGTTTCAACCCTCACCTGTTAATTAGAAGCATCTAATGTGGATAAGCTCAGAATTTATAGAAAATAGCTTAAATTTTATCAATTGGATTGGAATCCCCAACCAACCAATTTTATCATCAAAGATGCTAGTGGGTTGCAAGTTATGACCAAGGGGAACTGCAGATCTCTCTCTCTCTCTCTCTCTCTCTCTCTCTCTATATATATATATATATATATATATATGAGATAGGCTTTGCATGAGTTCATCATATGATGCCACAGACAACCTGTATGTGGCTTCAACAATGTTAGACGACTTCTATTTTTTTCTTTCATATTTTTTTTGGGTAACTTAGTAGACCAATTTTCAAAGATTTTATGAACATATACATGTACTTATACAAATCAATTTTATATTTTCAGTGATGATTTGTTCTTTTGAATATTATTATTTTTCCTTGCTCGATCCCATGTATAGCATGAAAAGAGATATATTGACATCTGGTGTGACATCCAAATAAACAAGTGTTCATTTAGATAGAATTACAGTTGTCAGATGTCTTCTTTCTATCTTCAGACATAATTGTTGGATAATGTTGCTTTATTAGTTTGAGATTAATATACGATATATGGAAGAGAGGACATGCGTAAATTTCCCATTAAGAAGTATCATGATAAATTTCCGCAGGAAAAAATATGACATGGCTTTTGCCAGACCCCAATGTGACTATTAGAAGAGGAGACAAATCCTGTTTTCTCAGGATGATCTTAGTTCCCCTTGAAGGAAGGGAGGTCAAATGCATTTGCATCGTTGCACACATGTTGAGTAATTGAAGTCCGTCTTTTCTTCCATTGTTTATAGAGTTGTCTTTTTTACTTTCTCATTTTCAGGTTGCCCATATTCATGTGTGAAGCAAGCAGCACATGCCTTCACCTTTTCTTCATTTGGAACAGCACGTGCAACTTCTCAAGGTTTGTTATTGACAAATTTGCTTCCTGCAGTCACACTATGATTTTCTTTGATAATACTTGGCCAATGTATTTTCTAAAGCCAAATGTTGAACTCTTTTCTGGGGCAAGTAATTTTATACTTTCGTTTGTGACCATAATTTTAAGGTTTTGAATCTGATATGTAAACCAGCAATCAAATACCTTGGTTCCTAAAGTTATTATTACCGTTTATTTGGCAGGACATGTTGAAGATTATCAAGTCCAGATAGCTGCGGGTCAGTGCCCAAGAAGTTGTATTCACTATGTTACTCCATCTCAAAGAATTGTTCTAGAGGAGTTGCTTGATAGGTGATAAAGTTGTCTAAATGACTCTTAAATATTAGTCTGAGCGTGCATTTTCTTCTTGTTGTAGATTGTATGTCTTTCTTCACGTTTTCTTTCTGCCTATAAATTTGTTAATTATGAAAGATAAAAAAAAGGATGGTCTGATGCATGAAGCTCCCACTATGTGCTGGGTTCAGGGAAAGGTCAAACAACTTTCGGACTCATTGTACGCAATTTTAGCTTACAATTTATTCAAGGGGCCGTTTACACCACATGAGCTCATAACCATAAACTCACATGGTAACAATTTTAACTTGTGGTTGATTATGGAAGAAGGTAAATTCAAATGCTGGTTGTGGCCAAACCATATCTCATATCAGATAACCATGTACATATGCATGATGGATAAAAATATCAGTATCGGTATCAGTTTCGGTCTCAATTATATAAGTATTGAACATATTAGATAATAAATATCGGCCAATATTTGTATCAATGATATAAGTACATAGACACAAATTTTATCTACATTATGCAGTGCACAATGATCTCCAACCTTAACTGATCCTACTTTATTTTTTGGCAGCATTATGGGTGCTCCATATGATACTTCAGCTGAGGCAGACCTGCTTTATTCTCTAATTGTTAAAGCTCAGTATGAGAACAATAGATACCAAAAGCCAAAGAAGCAGCCCAAGGTTTCAACTCAACACGCGGATTGGTTTTGAACCAGGCCACCACCCGTGGTACCCAAATGAGAATGCTGCTCAGGAGCTACTCTGACTTGTGAATACAGTAATGAACAACATAACTCCGGTATGTGTAACTCCAGCAAGCAATCATCTAGTTCCAGTTAGAGAAGCTGGAGACAAATGGTATTTTTAGCATTTGAAGATCTGAATCTTGCTACATTTTTCACTGTTGGACAGCAGCTTCTTGCTGTATCTGTTTGTGCTCGAATATAGGCAACAATTTGTAATTAGGTTATAAACACTTTGTCTAAGAATCCTGTACCTATTCTTCTTCAATCTAATATATGCAGCAGGCTGACTAGGTAATTTTTTCCTACTAATATGCTGCAGCTATACTTATAGCTCTGTTTATCATTGCTTGATTCCTATTTTAAACTTCTTTTCCATGATCGAGGGTAGGAAAAGAGAATATTGTGTGAGAGTTTATTAAGCTTGATTTTATCGCAAATCACCGAATTTATGAAAATTGTTACTTTCGTGGTATTGAAGCTAGAAATTTCAAAAGCTTCAGGTAAAATGTGCTTATTTCAAGGGCAGATAGCAAAATTCTGTTCAGAGTGGTTTGGTCAAATTCTTATGCCATTAAGAGATATTCGTGTACCCATCTTGCTGGTCTCATAAATGACTTCTTCCTATTTACACAAATTTTAAAGATGTATGTTCAGGTAGGTGCCCACCTGACTGCTCAAACTAGGGCTCCCATAGTGGCTGAAAGAGTAAAATACAGCTTGCCATTTGCTAAGGCAATGACCAGAATACTTAGTCCCAGATATAAATTTGTACTCTCAAGAAATCAACAAAATCCTAAAGCATAGGACAAATGAAGAAAGACTCCATTTCAAACCCGTAGGGTACCCAACAGCTGAAATGCTAAAGATGCCTTTTGCCTGAGTACTGATTTCTTCAAAGAGCAAAGACCTCATTTTCTGAAGTAGAAAAACAATTAACAAATCAGAATCTGTTTTAAGAAACAGACACAATAAGTACTAGCCCTTGAAAATTGCACTGAGGTGGTCTCTTTTTTAGTGGAAGAGAGAGATGAAAGAAACAGGAATGCAAGCTGCAGTGTAAACTAAGATCCTGAAATTGAGGTGTTTGAGGAGACAATTGCCTATATTAATGCATAGAAAATTCTGGGTGTTGGTGGTTGAGACTTGAGGGAGTCAAATAACTGGCCAAGACTAGCAGGTGGGATGGCAGAAGACCAATGCCTCAGATTTTCTCTTTTTTTCTCCACGTTCATTGGCTTTGACTAGCTCTAGGTGATACGTCATTAAGATTTGTTTGATTCTTCTTTGAACCCGAACCTCAAATTTTTTCTCTAGGTTTCTGAATTGGAACATCTTACCCTTCAGCGATTTTAAGCATGAAATGATCATTGTCCACATGTATTTTATGTGCCACGGCTAGGTGTACAGATTTGCTAGTTTTACTTTCTGTTTTTCTAAAGGGGAAAAGTTATTTAATTTTTTTTGGCGATTGAGATTTGCAGTTATTATTGCTAATTGATAACTTGATAGGGAGTTGGAATATAATCTCGCGTTCATAACACAAAACCATAAACAACATTTCTACTTATCCTATGTATAAAACCTATTATTAGGTCCTTATTTAATAGATTAAGCTTTTATATTGAGTGCTTCTTGATATGATAAAAGATCCAGGCAGACCAAGAAGTTCAGGGTTTGACATTTAATACTACGGGAACTTGACCGAATCTTCCCACATTTATGCATTTGTTTATTCTTCCTGATTTAACTATATATTCCTCTCAACATCCTTCTTCCCTCTATTTTTGAGCAGGCAGAAAGAAGAAGTAGCAATATAGGAGGAGGCCATGCTAATATCAACAAATCAACTTGGATATTTCCTTTTGATTTTAGTGAGTATTTCCACTATGCATTCTAAAGTTTTGGCAGCTGGTAGATATCTTGCAGATGAAAATTTGAATCCTTTCACGGGGAAGCAGCAGATATCGAAGGAAAATGTTTCTGGCTTCAATAATGATGGCTTTGTAGCAACGACGAACAGAGAAGTGCCCTCATGTTCTAATCCATTACACAACAGGTAGGAGATTCAGTCATGATATAACAGAAGAATCCAGTCTCGAGTCAGTCAGTTTAATTTCATATGAGATATGTAATTATGCCGCAAAACACGCAGGATGCTATGAGAAAACCTTTGTTCAGTTGAAATGTTTCTTACCCATCTGAAGAATGGCTACTCTTTGATAACTGGAAAATTCTCAGCATATTGGGGGTATTCTTTGGAAGCTACTCCTTAACTTTTGTATTCATTTCGTTCCTTCTTAATCCAAGTACAATGTGCTTTCTAAGCTTCCTTTCAAGCTAAATATGTTCTTGTTGGAGGCGGTCTTTTATTCTTTGACATTTCCCAGAGTACTCGTTGCTTACGTTTTTCCAAATATTCATGAATTAAACATATCAAATATTTTCTGCAAAATTATTTAAGGGCCCACATTATTGTGTCATCGTGTCATCTTATTTTAGTTCCAACCTGTCTGTTCTAAATTTGGAAATTTAAAACGTTTTGCTACATTTGAACCTTAGGCTTCTGCAGCTGCTGCTTTGTTACCTGTACGAGTACTCCATTGTCTCTTCTTTTATTTTTATTTTTTTAAAATTAAAGGACGTAGAATCTTTTCACTTGTATCAACTAGAATAAGGCTCCAGAGCAAGCATATTATACACCAGTGTCAGATAAATATAGCAATAAAAAATAAATTAATATTAACAGTCCAATTGTTTTGCTGCAAAATGTCATGTCAGTTGTGCTAATCTATTGGAATTTTATTTATTTTTCAATAAATAATTACAACTAGCTATGCTCAAACCTAGTAGCGATGAGGGTGCTTAATCATTTGGAACTCTAAAGTAGAATTATTCCTATGTACAAAAGAAAATTAAAAAAAAAAAAAAAAACCTTACATTTTGAAGATATAGTAGACAGTATGACACTTCTCGAAAGCCCTTTTATGTAACTTAAATGGATTTAAATCCCATAAAAATATTTATTGACTTTTGGATTAGTTGCATATTAATTTGATTTTTTTTTATAAGCCTACATTTTAACAATATATTTTTTTTCTATAAATACCTGATATCAATAAATTCATTATACTTTTACCTCATTTTAGTTCCGCTGCTTGTATGATAAGAGGTTGAGACAAACTCTAACTAACAAAAAGCGCTAAAAATGCTCATCCAACCCTTTAAAAAAAAAAAAAATTGTCTTGAAAGCAAGCTAGGCCCTCGGTGCTAAAGTGTGTTGGTTACAGGCACTCGTCTTTCACCCCAGAAAGATTATCACCATAAGTGTGGCATATAAAAATCCGTCCCATATGGGGCTGAGGGTCTAAATCTCCAAGCCAAACAATATCCACACGACTGAGCCCTTCGACCCTCGTCAGATAGTGTTACTAATGAGAGGAAGTTGATATGTCGTTTGCCAGTTTCTTCGAATCAGACCAAGAAGAAAACAGAAGTTCTAGCTATTTTAACCCCAAACAATCAGGGTGTTCACAAATTGCTGGGAGCAAAGACTTGAACTGGCAAAAGAAAGAGGCAGAGAGTAGTAATCAGCTTGATTCATGTGAATTCGTAGTTTACACAGGTTTGAATCTCACCCCCTTTCAGTTTGCTTGCTTGTAAACCTCAAAAAACTTGCAAAATAAATCTAAATTAGAAAACATATACTTGTTGCAACTCGGTTTAGTACAAAATAATCAAGGACTCAAGAATAGATGTTGCAAAATTAAGAAGGCAAATTCCATCCTGGAAAACCATGACTCGGTAAATAAAAATAAGTGTTTGTTTACCCAACTGTAATAGCAGCAAAGCAAGACTAATAAAGGAGGACAAAACCAAAGAAAGCCTTACAGCCAGAAGAAGGTTGAGTTTCAATGTCACTGCAGCAAGCTCGTGATTATGGTTTGGATTTCTTTCCTTTGGCTTCTGATGCAGGCTTAGTTTGGAAGGGTAAGAAGGTCTTTCCACCCATATAATCTCGCAGAACTTCGGGTACCTCGACACCATCTTCCCTCTGGTAGTTTTCTAGGATACAACACATGGTCCTCTCAGTTGCTGTAAGCGTAGAATTCAACAAGTGCACAAATTGCTTTGTTTGTTCATTGTTCTGCAGCAGATCGAAATAACAAGCTCCATTAATGGTGTTTCAGGTTCCAGAAAGATAACTAAGGAAATCATGCAGGTCAAATCTTTTTTATTGTACATGAGAAATTTGAATGAAACAAAAAGTATACATTAATTGAACTAACTCTCATCAGCAGCTAATCTAATAGACAGGACAGATCAGAGATGATTACACAGAGTATGTATACAACAAATGTTTCTAATAGTCCATCTAATTTTCTTTTCGATCAAACTCAATTTATCCCTGAAAATGTCAAATTTGATAGCATTGATCCTCTAGCATAATTTTGTGATCTCAAAAATGGGTGATAAAATGGGTTAAAGTAACAGTTTAGCACATAGATGCATTTGGTAACAGTGTGGTTAAAGGCATAAGGAGCAAAGGGTACAAGGCGTAAGGTGCATATGCAAAAATGATAAAAATGAGACACCCATTTGTGAAAAATGTATATATATGATATTTTTATAATGAATTCTAATTGTTTAAGCTAATAATATAATAAAAATATCAAAATATTTTATAACAATAATTACAAACTCATAATTTAACTAAAAATATAAAAATGATAATTAAAAATCATAACTTACCACAAATGCATAAAAACAATAAAATTTATTAACAAATTTCAAATACTTTTCTCAAAATACTAACAGTAAAAACTAATATCTGTCATCATAATCAAATAAAAGTTTATATATTCTCATTTTTCAACTTATAGGCTTGAATAACTTTTTCATCTTTACATTGTTTCTAAGTTAGAATCTTCATCATCTATAAACTCTAAAAGAATAGCCTAATGGCACTTATTTAGTGTGATATATAGCCACATTTGCTCCAATAATTATAACTATAAAATCCTTTTGTCAAAAAAAAAAAATAAATGTAAATTCATTATCCTCTTTACGGTCTTCATCCATTCTTCTACTGGCCACTCATTACTTTTATCAGTCCCAATTCCACAAATACAAAGTAAGTTTTATAAATAACAATTGAATATAATGACTAATTAAAAAGATCAGCTAAAAATATATATATAAGGTACTTAAGGTGCACTCATTAGAGCCAGAAGAGAGGGGGAGATGTGTGAGCTGAAATTAAATGATGAGAACTACCTTTTTTTGTCCGTAACGAATTTCTAGTCTTCTTGACTGATAATCAGTACAGTTTGAACATGACACAAGCTCTCTGAAAGCCTTAGATGCAGGAAACCATGCTTCCAAATCATACTTCTTTGCAGCTGCATCGTTCAATGCACCAGAAACAATGGACACTATTTGATACGGAATTTTCAGCTGCAATAGAGAGAATAGATAGAATGCCCAAGTCAAAAGTAAACTATGAATCCACAAGTGTGAAAGAATAGCGATTCACAAACATACATGCACAAAGTAAAGCCAAGAAAGAGACTACTCAAATGTGGGGATAGAAGATAGAGTATTAGGTGTACAATAGAAAAAAAAAATTGCTGACATCTGCAGCACAATTCTGAATCAAGCCATAAAGGTTTTTTAAGCAAACCAAATGTCATGCCCATACAAATGAAAACTAGGCAATGAATATGATCATTCCAAAATAAGGTTGAACGACACATTTAACCACATTATGCAAGCTCTTCACATGACATTTGAATGAAACTGAGAGTAAAATGCATACACTGAGAATATTCTGTGCATAATGAAACTAAGAGTAAAGGATTCAAGGCAATATACCATTTGATAAAATTCTTCAGAGTTCCTTATCATTTCTTCATACATAACCCATGAGTCATTTCCATTCGGACTGGTAATGCAAAATTGCTCTACTTTCTCAAATTGATGAACACGAAAAATCCCTAAAGTATCCCGTCCATGTGAACCAGCTTCTTTACGGAAGCAGGACGAATATCCAGCATATCTAGAGAACAATAGGTGCATCTAAGTAAATAGAAAACATCACTCTTTTGCAGCCAACAGAGTACAGATACCACCTTATTGGCAACTGTGAAGGATGGATCCAATCTCCTAAATGGTATGCACAAAGTGGCTGCTCAGCAGTAGCAATCAGATATTTGTCATCTCCCTCCCCTGTTACCTATAAGCCAGTCAACACCACGAATCTAATTAACTTACCATATCAGGAATTCATGTCCCATAGTTGTACCAATAAAATAAATACAATTCATCACTGCAAGTAATGTTGCACTAAATAAGTTCGCATTGAATCCAGGACATGCCCCATTGCTTGCATCATGTGCTGTCAACATAAATCATCTTCTGTTATACACCCTTTTTCAATTTAATTTTGCATGTTCTAGCATGTTGAAATATTCCATCAGATACTACTTGCATATCTTGCTTCAATTTTCATGAAATTCTTTAATGAATGCCCACTTTCCTAAAATAATTACTCCAAAATTTAGCTTTCTTATTCAATCCTTCATTGAAGTGACATCATCATTCCTTTTTATATGGGAATGCTCTATGATCAGATAACTTTCCTGCTTCTGCTCAAACAAATAGGAAAATCAGTTGGTGCTCCAATAAAGGATACCCAGACACAAATAAATAAGATTTTCTTCAAAAAATAATAAATGTTACCTTGTAAAGTTCTTCATCAAACTGTGCTAATTGAGCGCATTTTGCCATGATATCTTTTTTAATGAAGAATGGTGTGTGCAAAGGCATATATCCCCTTTTCATTAGAAAAGCAAGACCAAAATTGATCAAGGCTTGATTGAGAAGCACACCATCGCCTTTCAAATAGAATCCTCTACCACCTGCTACATCAGCACCTACACATGCCAAGATTACTTGTATCAGCATAATCATTATTTTCCAGATCATTAAATGCATAATTTCAGGGAAATAAACTATCCCGCCAGGAAAAAAAAAATGCAATGCATTAATATGAGATTCGCTGAACAAAGTAAATAACATTGAAGACTATCTTACATATGAGGGACCCAGGGTAACACATAATGAGCGATTATATAGATGGAAGTCATCACAGAAAAAAGACTATAGGGACAATAATAAGTAGATGTCATTCAAGTCCAGAAGACAATTTGTCGATGGTCTTGTACCACATGGACCAAGATGAAGTACTTTGGCACAAAATGGTCAAAGACCCAATACATGAATATAAGCCTTCTCTAAAACAAGAACACAGGTAGTATGGCAAGCACCCATTGAATACCAGAAAAATAGCACCTGACATCATATAACCAACAATGATGCTTTGCTATGCTGGAAAATTTCAACAGGACAGCTCTGATTGGGTTACTGTAGTTATTTGCCTGCTTCTCAGGGTAACAGTGACCAAATTGTGGATGATATATGGAGTTGAGGAAGGGAAGCATGATAGTTTTTTTTTAAATAGAGTAGCCACAATTCTGCATTCCATAAGCATTTTAACATATATGGGGACAAGGATTTTTCCCTTAGCAAGAGGGGTGTATCAGCCCAAAACCTCACTAGTTAATTGATCTTTGTGGTCTTTCCTCTCCAAGAACATTTGGAACTTTTGATTCTAAGCAAAATAGCAATAAGAACAAGAATACACCAATCCAAGGAGAAATGTGAATTGATAAGCATTTCTATGTTCCAACAAAATGGGTAAGAAAAAGCAGACACCTCACTACCAATTATACAAATAACAATCACGCATCAATGTTAGCAAAAAAATAGTAGATTAGGGAGCCAACTAAATTAAACAAAGTGAAAATGGCGGCAGAGCTATGCTTATCAAGGCATGCAGTCGATATTTTTAATTTTTGAGCACCAACACTAAAAGAAGCATATTGCATCCCATCCTATCTAAGATCCATGTACCTTATCTCATTCCAAGGATGGAATGAAATAGGGGCTGCAGTTGCAGTATTGCAGAAGGGGGCATCATGGACTTCATATAATGTGTCAGCTGCCATCACAGGATGCTTTTTCAGAATCCTAAGGTGCTTCTAATGCTGAGATTTGCAAACACTTGACTCAAATATCAGAAAACAAGTGTTGGACTTTCAAAAATATTGTAATGAAAATGAATAATAATATCTTCACTGTATGAACAGTTTCTATTTTCACACAGTTATCATATTTATCAGAAGTGAGACTAGTTTGACTTTGACTCTATCTAATCTCTCTGTCTACATTTGTGGATGCTCAGAGGAAGCATTCCTTGCTCTCATAGCTCTTTGCTGTTACAAAAGTTCTCTCAATTGTTTGCTTACTAATTGAGTCTTCAATCTCATTTTTCATATTTTTTGCTTGAAAATCTCTTATTCTCGGAGTTCTAGTCTAAAAGTAAAAGATAGGGCCATAATGGGAAGCAATTTCTGTTTAATGGAAAATTGTTGTGTTTTAGGCATATCGGCTGACACTCAACATTTTAGAAGGGGGAGTGGTTACAGATTCAAGTGGCATTGATTGTTTTTTCTTGCATTATGTATCGGCAGAACTGATAGATATTGACCAATATTTAAATCCAGAAAAAAAATCAATGAATTTTCCATTCACTCAAGTGGTCCTTATTTCTCCTGCTAGATTCCCAAAGGTTACCTAATATGTGGATTGTTTCGGTACATGGAACCCTGGAATTAAATGTCGGTTGGTGTGTACCCTGAAAGAAATTTGAGCTCATAAGACAGGAAGCGCTGATGCATCCAAAGGAAGCTTGTTAGACATGTTTTACACTTAATGCTTTAAATCTTCTAGATAATTGCATCATATTTCACATTCAGCTACGAATATGGGATTACTTACAAAATCTTGGAGATATTTGTAGTTTCAACCATTGTAAGACAATAATCTGGATTGATGACAACAAAACTGGATAAAATTCCCACCATTTCACCAGAACTGTGCTTCTGATCATATCAAATGACTCAAGAGATCCCAAGGAGCAATGCAGGGCCACTAACTGCTCAAGAGTAAACAAACGTCAGTTTTCAGTTCTTGGATTTGTTGTAAGTATTCATTGCAGCGCACAGGCTCAAGGGAGGTTTTGACCCAAGGATCGGTGCACTCCACCATTGACTTTATTTGTGTAAGATAATCATTGGGAAAAGCCGGTGGCATAAAAAACTGTTAATGGATGCTTATTTTGTTTGATTACGTTTTCTTACTGCATTTTGGAGGCTGCACAATGCACTGAAAGCTCCAAGGTGAGTCCAATCAATGAACCAATAATCTCACAGATTTTAACTGATCACTCTGAAAGTCAGCTCATAGTTGGAGCATTGTCACTGGTTGGAAGCCAGGCAAGTTAGGAGATGATCACAAGATCCTCCAATCCTCTCATTTTGGGGATAGAATAGTCAACCAATAAATCATCTGGTACTATTAGCGTTAGGTTAATGTTGTTCACCAGCTTGAGTCAAAGGTCCACCACATCAAAACAAAATTATACTATTTAATACCTAGTGATCATCACCCCCTTTGAGAATCAGAAATCAGGAAAGACAGTTACGTTGGCATGTTTCAAGATGGAAATATTGAATGCTTCCATCACGATGTTCACCAATTGCTAGTTTCAGAAGTTCCCATATACAAATCATCTCTCATTAATCACTTCTGAATGATTATAAAAAAGGGGAGGGGGTAAGAAAAAAAGAGCATAGGACCAGAAACACGATATCCTAGAGATAAAAACAAAGCCACCTCAGAGTCATAAATGTAAACAAGTACTCAGTTACATGAGCAAATTACTTTTTTTCCCTTACATGACAGATTAGGAAAATCTTTTCCTGAGGTAATCATAACTTCTTTTGAGCAAATATTTGTACCTTTCTTTGTATCTGCAACCCCAAGAAGCTCCACAAGCTCAACATGATTCTTCAACTTTGTCTCTAATCGTTTTTCACCCCATGATCTAATGATGGCATTGTTGGCCTACGCATTCAAAGGCACATACAAAAAAGCATTAAAGGAAACAAATTGGAAATCACAGATACAAAAGGAAAGCATTGGCTTCATGTAGCCTCCCATAGAAGAGACGACCAATAGAAAAAATTCTCATGGCACTTCAAATCTATGATGAAGCTATCCCCACTGATCTGACCCAAAAAAATGACACCCCCAAAACTATGGAAGCCTACATCATTACGGTGTAATCTTTGCTTAAGTAAGAGGTAATCTGAAGTATCATAGTGAAGTTTTTCAACAGAGTTTGTAATCTCCATAATTCTAAAAAGAAACTGACTTTAAAAGGAAATACAAATAGATGCAGACATTTGCTTTCATCCGTAATATCAAACGGCCTACCTCATCGCCACTGACAGGAACAGAATCATGCACAAGATTTCCAACTACTTCTAGTTTAGCATTCAATGCAGCAAAAACTTCATCAACTTTAGCTTGTTTTTCAGTCATCAATTCCTTGGTTTCCTCGGTGCTCTTTATTATTTCAGTTGCATCCTGCCCCGCCTTCACAATGCCCCACCAAAATATCAAAATCATTTCAATAAAATTCAGTATAGTTAAGACTGAAAATTAAAGTCAAGTACTTACGATTTTTAACCGGCCAACTTCTTTTGCAATCTTATTCAAGTCCCTGCGGAAGCTCTCGAGCTCGAATTGAACTAGCAATTCAATAAGAAATCAGTGACAAAATTCCTGAAGCCCAAAAAAAAAAAAAAAGGGAGCTAAAACCTAACATTGTTGACTTATTTTTCGAAAGTTTTACTTATTTTCATTAATAACTATATTTTTGCAAATTATTCATCAAGTCCTATCTATTATCACATTCAATATGTGATCTTTTATTTTATTTTCTTCACATGCCTATAATACGAGGATTTCCATAGTTTAAATTTTGAGCTCAAAGTGAAAGTTCCAGATAAATTTGCAAAAGAAAAAAAAAATTCCAATCAAAATTTTGAAATTACTTCAAGAATTGAGCTCCCCCACCCTTTCATATTATGCTGCAATAATCTTACAGCTAAAATAGATATATGGAGCAGGAAAGACGATTAAAACATAATGGCACACATATACATCGACTGCATTGAATAAAAGGTTACTTTTCTGAACAAATTCCCATCTTTTCTATGTTTCCAAGCGCAGAGAGAGAGGTCAGAAGAAAAACCCTACAGAAAGCTCAGTAACGAGAAATAATTGAAGCATGAAAAAACGATTACGTCTGCGCCATTCTTGATCAAGGCGAATGATCTCATCGACGATTTCGACGTTGGCAAAGCGACGGCGCTGAGACTCGCGGATGATTTCAGGGTTGCCGCCCTTGTCTTCTCTGAAGAGATTTATGTCCAACATCTCCCCTTCCTCTCTCTATCCTCTCTCCAAATACAGTTCTCGTCGTTTCTCTGCAAGTCCAGAAATTAAGAGTAGAAGGAGATGCCAGCTGAAGAAGAAACAGTGGTGGCGGAACGATGGATGACCTGAATCTCTCGCTCTTAGCCCTAAGAGACCCGATTCGGCGATCGTCATCGTCTTATATGCCCTGTACAGGGTTTTCCCCGTTTTCTATCAACAAATATATGAAAAAGTAAAGTAGAATATTTTTATATTTAATTCATTTATAATTCAGTAATTAATTTTTATAAAAAAAAATACCTTCATCATAAATATAAAATATAAAATAATATTTGCAAGAAAATTAAAATATATATATTCTTCTCTCTTAAGATTTATATTTTTGCATCATATTATTTGTTTTTCAAAATTAAAAATAAATATTTTATATTTTTTATAAATATTATGTTAAATTTTTATCTTTACCGTTGATATAATTTTTTTTAAAAAATATGTTTATATGAAGGGTTCATATGAATTATAAAAATAGCAAAAAAATTATATTTAAATAAGTTTTAAAATATATTTTGTTTCCTTCAACTGATCACATTTACTAACTTATTACTAATATTTAAATATATTTTTTAAAGGTCAAGCATAAATTTCCATTGACTATTAAAAAAACTTAATATTGGCTTATTTTTCTCTCCCCAAGAATATTGATAAATATAAAATTGATGTGTATTTGGATTCGACTTCGAACATATTCGAATTCGCCCGGTTGATCTAATTTGGCTCCGTTCACTGAATCAAGACCCTGCATACCACTACAAAAAACGAGAGGTCGGTGTTGGTGGGAGGTTATCCTATCGAAAATACTCCGATACTCAAGTTAGTTAAAACTTTCGAACTGCAAAATGTAAACTGATAAGTGAGAGAGAGAGAGAGTAAATTTATCGAGAGTGTTGTCCTGTAGAACCAGAGGTGATCCCGTGGCCCGTTGAGGGTGTAAGTTCCAGCTTGCTGCCACAGAGAACGAGTGAAAGCTGTGTCCCGAAAGCGTAGAAGCTTTAGGGGACGGTTCTCAAAGAGTCGGAGGAGGCTCTGCAATCTGGATGCTTAAAGTGGAATTGGAAGGTGAACGTTTTTCAGATGGAGAAAGAGAGAGAGCTTTACTCAAGCACTGTAAGCATTCGCGGCTTAAACTGTATCAGAAAGTCTCTCTTGTCCTAGAAAGCGTGTTTCCTCAAAAGAAAGTGGCCATTTGTTTGAAAGTGAGTTCGAAAGCTTATTGAAGAGCGTCCTTTTCAAAGTGGAGAATCTGAGCTTATATAGACGGTGGGAAAGTCACATTCCTTGGTTAGGGTGGCGTGACCCTTGGCCTGGCGACGGCGGCCTTCTTTGGGTTGGTGGGCGTGATTGGTATGATTTGATGTATCCTTTTCCTTTTGAACAGTGCAACCGATATCCATATTATCTACTTTCCTTTCATACTCTTGTGACCGTTTAGACTCTATCATTTGCGCTAAATCCGTTGCCACCTATTTTAGAGGAGATTAGCTTTTAAGAAAGCATGTAATCATGAAAATGATCGTTACTTTTCGTATACGAAATCTCCTGCCAAATTGGGCCTGGCCCTATTAAGTTTACTGTCTTTTACAGCCTGCTGCTACAGTACCTCCGGTCAATAGAAGCGTTGACCGGCTTGAAATAGCGCTATTGGCCGTTTGTTATTCGCCGGGTGGTTGACCGTCTAACGTGCATTGAGCCTTTCTGGATTTCGGGCAACTTTTTTATTGGGTCTGTCAGTTATGAGCCTACCCATCAAATATATTGTAAATATTAAATATTAAAAATTTTGAATATATTTTTGCTATAATCCTAACGTCAAAATTACAGAAAATATTCTATATTTTTCAAAACAGGTTTTACTTTACCTTTCATTTTTGCAGCTCCCTTTTTTAATTTCGTCAATATAGTATTTAAGGCTTAGATTTATATTTAAATCATATTCAAAAAATTTGTCAAGGATATTTTTTAATATTTTTAAAATATTATTAAATAATGTGCCATTTAACCATTTATTTATTTTTATTTGACCTTTTGATTACGAAGGAATAAATAAAATATCACATAAAATAAAATAGTTAAAAACAATTAAAATCTTATCAAAATAAAATTTGAATCATTTATAAAGTGAATTTAAATAAAAATTTATAATCACTAAATTAGATTAAGTAAAACCAATTTCGATCACTCAGACCAAATGTAACATCCTAGTGTTTTTATCCAAATTTATTGGACTCTTTATCTGATATAATTATTAATAAGGATAATTAATATATTATTAATCACTAGATGTATTAAACTTATAATAATAATGAAAAAATAATTTAGTAATTTTTTACTGATAATCAATAACTATTTTCAAATACCATGAAATAATAATATGTGTTTAGGATTTATTGTGATAATAATATATGTTTAGATATTTGTGTGGGTATAATTATTATTACAAAAGTTAATTAAATTAGTTTAATTTTAAAAACAAAAAAAAAAAAACAATTCCCTCTTTTTTCTTTTTAATCCCTGCGGCAATATCCACATTTATCAATGATATGGTGTGCTAGTGATCTTAAAGGAGAAAGATCTTGATTTTCAAGCTAATCATTATAATTTATATAAATATATTTATACAAATAAATTACCTTTTTCTATACAACATTATGTGTAGTATAATTTTTTATTGACGAAATATAATTTTATTTTTTGATGTGTCAGTAATTTAGTACTGATACGTCCTAGGATCCGAATTTCGAACAGATTCGGGGTGATCCGCTCGTCTTAATTCTCGCTCCGTTCCCTGAGTTGGATCCTGCATAACACTAAACAGAACAGGAGATCAGCATGTCGGCGAAAAGTTATCCCACCAAAAATACTCCAACGTTCAAGTCAGTAAACAGCCTTCGAAAGGTAAGAAGGTTTCTGAAATTGTAAATTGAGTGAAAGAGAGAGACAGAGAGAGTGTGTGTTTCCAGATGAAAGAGAGATGAGAATACCTTCTTGAATATGGAAGGTGGGGAGGCAGTAAACGGCTATGAGAGGTGCGCTTGTTATGCCTTAGGTGTTTTGGGTTGCCTGAGTCAATGTTTGTATAGCAGAAAACGTTGGCAATTGAGAGCATAAGTCCTTGAAGTGTAGGCAATTGAACTCGTTTGTAGCAGAAAGTGTTGGTCACAGAAAGCATCAATAGCAGAGAGCGTAGGTAATTGAGAGCATGCATTAAACGATAATTTAATGGCATATTTATGATTGAGAGGGTGATCTTCCTCCTTTGGAATGAGTGATTCCCTGTATGATTCTTGGCGGGCTTGCCTTTCGGAGCAGGCGCCAGTAGCCAAACAGAGCAAGGTAGTTTCCTTCAATGACGGTCAGCGTCTTTCCAAATCGCTCACATTCCTTCTGCGTTTTTTTATTGTTGGAGTCCTTAGTTGGCAGGAGTTGGGAAAATCTGACACCTTCCTTTCGAGAAAAGCGTCGATTTTATCAATATCCTTTTTGGGAGCCAGCAAAAATCGTGGAGATCACCTGAAGAGCCGTTGCTGGCCGTTTGATGGATCGTAGGCTTAAGTGGTCCTGGCCCGTAAAAGCCTTTTATTTTCGGCTTATTGCTACAGTGATTCCGGTCAACGCGAGCGTTGACCTTCTGCACGTGCATTGTCCGTCTTCCGGAGTTCGGACGGTCAACAATGGTGTTGACCGTCTTGGGCCTTTCATACTTTGGGCCTTTGGACCCCTGTTTGGCTGTTTTTACATTGACCGTTTGACATTTCTTTTGGGCCTCCATCGACAATGGGCAAGCCCATATTCCGGCGTACCCATCAAGTATCGAAATTATTTCGATGAACATTAAAATCTATAATTTCAATTTTGATCATAGTGATGAATGATTTTTAACTCATTTGTTTATATCTTAAATTAATACGTTTTTTATCTTCGTGATTATTACTCTTAACTTATATAACATGTAGTTTAGTATTATGTTGCCGGGTCTCGATTTTGACTTCTCAAACATAGTTGGCTGAATTGAAATTCGTAAGTTTTATTTAACGGTGATAAAATAAAATACATTTTTAATGGCCTTAAAATGCAATTAACAAACTAGTGTGTCTGATAAAGATAAAGTAAAATTTTATAGGTCTGTCGTATATTTAGTTAATCTTGGATTATTTTTAATATTACTGGAAATTATTTTTTGACGTTGACTTAGTTCGCTTTTATAGTTTTCTTAGTTATTTATAGTTAAGATAAAAAAAATTATATAAAAATATTACGGTAT
This sequence comes from Nepenthes gracilis, assembly GCA_033239525.1. Taxonomy (NCBI): domain Eukaryota; kingdom Viridiplantae; phylum Streptophyta; class Magnoliopsida; order Caryophyllales; family Nepenthaceae; genus Nepenthes; species Nepenthes gracilis. The sequence goes on from BSYO01000007.1 coordinate 19,892,765, forward strand.
TAAGGAATATGAAACCTATAATAGTTTATAGTTGTTTGATAGTAATTTCCATATGGTGGAGAGTTGAGATCATTTGGAGCGATAGTTACAGTTATATAAACAATATGCGTTAAAATATCGATGAATATGAGGTTTGAAATGTATGCGTAATTGAATATTCAGTACCCCATTTGAGCACAAATCTCGATTAGACTATGAGAAAACGTGTGTGATATATTATGGGCATACCCCGAGGGGGTTTTGAGAATATTAATCGTTTGAATTAAATTTGATACTTAGATATTATAGGTGACAAAATATCATAAGAATATACAATTGGTCACTCATCAAACTTACGGCTATCAATATTTTATATATTTTACTTAACCATTGATGGCGGGCCTATAATCATTGGTTTACAACAACATACAATGTCAGAATATATTATTGTGACATCTCATATAGTTAAGACCTCTATTGAGATAGGTTTTATCAAATCTATATTCTTATTGTTATTTAACTTTTATGGAATTTTAGTTGCATTTCTAATATTTAATTGCTATAAAGCTTTGGAGTTGTGATTATGATATGTTATTGAATTTTGAATAATTATTAATTTATCATATATTATTATTAATTTTATAATATTTAAAGTTATTATCCAATATGTTTTATAATATTATAATATTATTAATTATATTCACATGTTAAATATTTAACTCACTCTTATATTTTTTTAACTCTAAAATAAATTATATCAATATCGAGTTAGAAGAAATAGTACATTTATTGTTGAGATTTTAGATAAAGATAATCAATGAGCCTAAAAGCTTCATAATAATATATTGCAAAACTTAATTTTTAGATATTTTATCAAAACTGTATTTTTAAGAGTTCTGATTTTATAAATATTTATATTCTATCATTTTAAAGAGATAATAGTTATAGTGAATATTTTATTTATGATGGTTTTTTTGCATGGTCGATTCAGGATAAATCTGTTGATTCGATTTCCAGCCAAATTCGATTGATTCAAGCTGGTTTATAGATTTTTTTATTTTTAGTGTATTTAAAATATTATATTTGTATAAAAATAATCAAAAATATATAATATTTTAAAAATTATAATATTTTAAATAAAATATTATATAAGCATATATTTTAATGAAGAATATTAAATTAAAAATTATTAATTATATAAAAATATAATCTATTAAAATAATTTTTATACTTATTATTTATTTAAAATAAAATAATATTTATAAAAATTTTAATCTAGTAAAAAATATGTAAATTAATAATTGTTAATTATATAAAAATATAATATATTAAAATAATTTTTACACTTGATATTTATTTAAAATAAAATTATATTTATAAAAAAGTATAATATGAGCTAGAGAGAACCAAACTAAATAGTCTCACTTATGACCCTAACTAGTTTAAAATTTTAATTGGGTCTAATTTTATAAACATACTTATTTATAATATTTTTATATATTGACAAAAATTATATATGATTTTGAATTGATCAGATAATTTAATTTTAATCAAATATATATAGCCCCAAAGTAGGATAATTTTTGAAAAATTAATATTATTCGTACATCTTATTATACCTTAAGTTGTATCAAAATTACTTTTTTTATTGTGGGGGAGAGGAAATAAAAAAAATAAAATTAAACTAGGGTAGGATTTATATTTATTTTTAATAATTTTAATATAATTAAATATACAATTAGATATATAAATAATTTTAAAAAATTTATAAATGATCACCTTGAAAAACCAGGCCTCCTACACATCCCAAATGTTGAATGTTGGATGATTTAATGATTGGTGATGGATTTGATATCCAACAGCCCAAATTAGAAAGCCCAATACAGTTTTAGGCCGAAAAATCAAATTCAACATCCCATAACGCCTGCACGGCCCATTTCAGTAATTATGGTCGAGATTTGCTTAACGGCTTAAGACGGTTACTCAACTAACGATATTAGACATTAATTACAACCGTCGTCGTGAAAAAAATAACGGTTAACCGTCCGTTAATTTTTTCAACGGTTAATTGTTATCCATCGTCTATAAATATCGATTCTCTTCATTCAAGATAAAGAACTTGATTTGAACGAACTTAAATTCTTTCAAACAAAATATTCAAAGACATTCAGAGCGCAAACACACTCTTTCAAATTAAGACGCCAAGAGTGCAACTCTTCGAATTTATTACACTTCTTTATATCCCGTCTCTTTCTCCACATTTGAGAAAAATATAAACTTGAGTATCTGAGAATATACCGATAAGCGAGTTCCACCAATCATTTGACCATTATTTGTGATTGCACAGAATTTGATTAGAGGTTTATGGAGACGGAAGACTTCAAACGACCGATGGATAAATTTCTTTATCCATATAACAATCAGATCCTCGGACGTAACAGTTGGTATTTTATTTATTTTTAGATATGATATAAGAATTTTCAACTTTTATAATATTAAAATATTTATTGTAATTTTTAATTTTTTTAATAAAATTTAATACAAGATCTAATAATTGGGCTACATTAAGTCCTTCCAATCTCTTTTTTAGGGCATTCTTTAATCATTCAACTCAATTTAATATTTAATATTGGATTCATGAGATTAATCATTTTTTAAATTACTCTAAACTGTCCGCTCCAACGGTTACTTATTACTTTTCTTCTTCCTGAAGCCAAGCCCAGAGCATATGCTATTGCAAAGAACAAGAGGATAATGGCGATCACTCTACAGAGCAGTTTCTCCGTCGCCAAAACCTCTGCATTGCCTTCCAACCTGCGGCTTCTCAATGTCCCTTCGCTTCTTCTCACGTATCAAGCCAAAACCTTAATTGGAAAACAAAGTATCAGCGCAAGATGGAACAGAAAACGATCTGGGTCTCGAAGATTTCACAGGCTCGTACTGCAATCGATTGCATTCATTGCTTCAAATCTGAAGACCCTGCCAGATCCACTAGATTTGGCCATCAGAGAATTGAGCGGCGGAAATGGCGGAAAATTTGGGATTAAGAACGGTTTCAGAGGAGGTGGAGGATTTGACGGGTGGAGAAGAAGGGGAATGAAATTAGGGTTTCGGATATTGTTGCTGCTGTCAATTTTGACTCTCTGGGTGATTCTAGAGAGAGAAAGAGAGGATGATTTGATCTGGGTGTTCTGGGTTTTTACAGCAATTGGAATTTACTGTTCAGGAAGAGGACTGAGGAAAGAGACCAAAGATTGGGCGCTAGGGTTTTGTTGCGGGGCATCTTTGATTGGTTTAGGGTTGAAGAGAGAGAGAATGGTGAGGTTGTTTGCTATTATTCGGGCAAGTTCTTCCCCGTTTCATGTGGTTGTAAAGATAAGGAAGGGAAAAAGCAGAAGAGCAACGTGAGGAGGATTGATGATCGATCTGAGGAAATCAGATTATAAATTCAATTTATTTTAATGCATTATATATGATATATGATCTTTATAAATGATTTATAATTTGTTGTGTATTCTATATTGACTAGTAAGAGCAAGATGATAGATTCCTCATCGTTGAAAATATATTATAGCCCAATGAATATTCATTTTTCCATTGTTCAATGTTTATGTCACTCGTAAAACGACGGATTAAATTAGTAAATGTAGCTATAGAGATTTATCCATGTTCATTGCTTAGTTGATCATTTGCAATGGAAATTATAGAATATAAATATACTACTATACTAGCACAAACTAATGCTGATAGATCCATTCAAATATTCACAAGCTAATGCTTATACATCCATTACAATGTTCGGAAGAATAAAAGCTGAAGTAATCGATGGGAGTCCATATAAGCGGTAAAATATGAAGTTTAATTCGATATAAAGTGAGGAACCTTATCATAGTTTGGCAAGTTGTGAATCTTTAATGAGTGCCGTAAAAAATGCAGACATAAATGGTATATAACTATCATCAAAATTAAAGTAGTTGATATAAGTCCGTACAAGCGGTTAAATATGTGATTTAATTCAATATAAAATAAAATATCTTATCAAAGTTTGACATGTTACGAATCCTATCAGTAACGCTAACACAAATAGTCTATGACTATTATCAATTCTTGCCGGAAAACATTGGGTTAAGTCCCACAATGCACACAACGCTCGTATTTAGCTACCAACATTAGGCTTGAAACTCTAATTAGACTGTTGATTTGTATAAATTATAAAATTTATGACTATAGACCTCACTAAATTACCACTAGTTCCTCTAGTTAAATACTGTCAACACAAACAGTGGAGGATGATACTGTTAAAATGACGTGGGAGGACAACACGCAGCTCTGTAACGAGAGTCAGTAAGGGCAGCTCCGACTTAAGCTACATAGATTTTAAATAGAAAGTTGTGACTAAGACAACATGTTATAATTTTATCTGAATATTCAACCTCCATCACTTATAAAATAATTTCAATTATTGAGATTATTAAAAAGCTTAATATTTTAAAAGGACAATAACCTACTGTCATCTATACTGTCACTTCCTCTTCTTTACTACTTGGACATCAGAAACTGTGTTTTCAAAAAGCCATGAAGCTGTGGTCTTGTGAAAAAACTGTGGTATTTTGAATCCAAGATTTTTGACCTAAGAGGAGTTACAGCATCTGCTAATAACAGCAGCAGATGATAATAGATAAAGAACACCAGTAACAACAACATAATACAGTAACAAAAAACAGGTCAACTTGTCGGTCTCTTCTTCTTCACAATTCCTTCAAAAATTCCATCGATTCCAAAATGAGCCCATAATTGTTGTGAATCGACTTGACCCGGCAGCTTAAATGAGATGGAAAAGTGACCGGGCGGGCAGAGATTTTGAGTTTGCATCTCAAATTTCAGGGAATTTTTATACACGATTTTCTCACCCGTTGTCGTAACACCCTTTATCAATATTTGCCCATTCGGGGCCACATCGCATGCGAAGTCCTCTGCAAACACAAGATCAAGATCAACGTTTGGCACTCTTATCTCATCAGAAGAAGTAAAAGCATTGATTGATATAACAAGGAGGAAGCTGCATTGGGAAAAAGAAAAGGAAAGATGATTTAGATTTAAGCTTTCAAGACATTTGAAAACTAAGCTACAGGCTTTCATAAGCTAAATTCCATGGTGGGGAAATTTCTTTTCCCATATTACCCTTTTTTAAGTTGAGATATGTCACACGTCGAGTTTTGGAACCTGAAGAAACATATAATGGTCACTAAATACATTAATCCCACTAAGATGGGTTGCCAGCATGAACCCCTCTTATGAGGTTCCTCTCAATTTGATGGGATATCCTCTAAAATTTGAATCTCTCAAAATTTTTCTTGGGTCCTCAGTCAAAACACTTGTCCCACCACAAAGTGCATTATTTATCTACATCCCAGGTGCTCCAATCATCTTAACTATCTTACCCTCTCATCTTATCTTTCGCAGATGATGTTCCTAATCCACAAAATTGTGTTCATACCCTATTCTATCAAAGACAAAAATACTGTGCAAGTAATACACAAAATTCTACTTTCCAAGAAGAAAGATGTGCACCAAGCGGATGACAGACTTCATAGAAAGAATGCCCAATGAAAAGTTGTCATATGAATAGACTGCTTAATAAATACCGACAATAATAGGAACTCTATTATTTCGACATAGGGCGAAAAAAAAAAGAAGATCTTGAACAAGGAATCTAAAACCAAAAATTTGTTTTGTAACCAATGCCATGTTCAAAAGGCATTTTGTGAAGGAGTAGCGAATAGATAGTTTTCATCTAAAGAAGGCATCAACATAAATATTACTACTTGAAATGAAACCAGTAGGTAGAATATGAATCATCGACTATTTTATGGCAAGATAGTCCGAGAGTTTCATAATAACAGACAAATTGCACAATAAACAAAATAGAGGCTGGTTTTAACAAATACACAACTAGATCCCCTTCAGTGGTGCTCATAGAACTGGTATAAAAAGCTTGTGAATTGTTGCAAAATAACATCCAGGTAGTCCTGGTGGTGGACGGAACAACTCAATAAATCAAAACTCATTGCCATGTTCGAAACAGAGATATTCTCTGATGCAGGAACTTCAGCTGACTCTTAGTAACAAATATAAATGATAACAACTGCGCTGATAAATTAAGAAGATAAGAAATTTGCTACTCAGAAAAACAAGGAGTACTGTATGATATTTGACCTCTTGCCACTCCAGGAAGTGACACGCGAAACATGTAGGAATCCTCACTTTCACCAATATCCATCCTGCCCAGAACAGGGCCTACTGCTCCCATTGCTGCACTTCCAGTTAGCCTGACTCCACCCATTGTGACAGACAGTACATCGTTCCATTCTTCTTCCGTCGGTTCAGAGGGATAATATACCAAAGCTGGCTGGGCATTTTTCTCAGTCCACGCATTCCCTTGAGATGGAGCCGAATTTGAATTAAAACTAGATGCAAGTGGATCAACATAGGGCATGCTGTTGAGTGGAGTAACATTCAGGACATGCTTACGGGAACTCCTGAGTCCATTGCAATAGCAAATAGAGAAGTTAGCCCCCACATATTTAAAAAACAAAAGTAAATTCTTAAGGGGAACAACATTTCCTTGGTGTGAAATACTCACAAATAAATTGCTAGTACGTCGTCCTAGCAATTTTGCACAATCATACAATCATGCCCACACAACAGACCCAAAGTGGTCGGACCCTTATTTGAACACTGCTATAATCTTGCCAATGTATACTTGGGGATGCATTGGTGTCCGTTAACCCAAAATCAACGTCACCCAAAAGTGGAGGGCTTCCAAAACTCTTTCCTCGCACATTAGCAGTCTGTTAACAAGCTAACTTGCCTCGTTCTTTGCAGAACATGGAGGAAGAAGGCAATTCAGAAGCCTAATCTCACAATTCATAAATTCATCAGAGGAATCCAAATCAATGAATGGACTTTATTAAGACGTAGTAGTTGCTACTCCTTAGGAGAAGCCACTCGAGGTACAAATTGAAGCAGCTTGCAAGGAGCCATATGAAATCAGAAAATGACGGTTGATCAGCTACTAAGATGAAGGAATCAACTGGTATTAAGCTCCATTGGCCTCCGGAAAAATTGAAATTTCTAACGTGAATTACCCAAAAATGAAAAAAGCTCAATTGAAGGCAGGTATATCAACTTGAATAAATAGGTAGACCTCTTTGCAGAATGACATAAAGGGGAAGGTATGAATCTGGATTTCATTTCTCCTAGCAATGAGAAGAATACAAGATGTGTTGTTTCAATTTAGAATGAAATCAAAGAGGGGCACATGGCCCAGTGGGAGAATGCTCTGATAAGCATTGTTTCGGGATACAAGCTTAATCAACAAACAATAAAAATGCATGTGAAAGATCTTTAAGTCAAAGACTTCTTAAATCCCCTTGCCAATTTATTTTTCTATTTAATTCACAAAAGGCTGTGGCAAAAGTAGCAGAGAGGGTATATAGCCCAGTGAGAGAAAGCTCTGATGGGCGTTGTTCTGGGATACAAGCCTAATCGGCAGATAATAGAAATGCATGTGAAAGATCTTTATGCCGAAGGCACTTCTTAAATCCCCTTGCCAATTTATTTTTCTATTTAATTCACAAAAGACTCAGGCAAAAGCAGTAGATAGGGTATACGGCCCCCTGGGAGAATGCTCTGATAGGCATTACTCCGGGATACAACTCTAATTGGCAGACAATAGAAATGCATGTGAAAGATCTGTAAGCTTAAATCCCCTTGCCAATTTATTTTTTTTATTTAATTCACAAACGGCTGTGGCAAAAGTAGTAGAGAGGGGCCTTGATTCGACAATGATAGACCAATAATCTTGAAGCCATGTAATGAAAATTTCTCATTGCATGTTGTGTGCATGGCACATGTTCCAATTCGGGTACGATTCCCTCATCTGGAATTGCAATTCTAACACCCATTGGGAGTGAGTAAAATGGGAAATACGGTGGGGAAACCAATTTTGGCTGATAATTTCTACAAGGGACAGCATTAGATATGCTAAACTGTTGATAGAGGTGGATTGGACGGAGGAGCTAGCTGATGCCTCATAGCAAGGAGGTTGTGCAACTAAATATGAGTGGAAACCATTATTTTGTATGAATTGCTCTAAATCTGGCCACGCTAACCATGTATGTAAGGTGGAGAAAGCAATGATATGGAGAAAGAACGATATGCCTGCAACTCAAGAGAAACCAGCTTCCAAAGAAGAGGCAGAGAAGAAAAACAACGGCAAACAGTTACAAAAGGTAACAGAAGAGAAGCTACAAAGCAGCAGAGTATGCTTCTTGTAAACTCTTTTACTGTTTCTGATGAAACAATGCCAGTGGTTGAGGTCATGAGACAAAGGTCAGAGTGAGGTAATCATCTTTGCCTACTGAGAACAGTTAGCTAGAGATGTTGGGTCACCGGGGCTGTTAATGGCCCCTAAAAAAAATACATTAAAAAACAATAAAGGATCACAAGTTATCAACAATTGGGATCTTAGAGACAAGTGAAGAAAAAGAAAATGCCTAAGGTGTTTTAAGGCTCTTATTGGGATAATTTCCCACCCATGGAAGTGATCTGCAGTAATTGGCTTGATCTATTTTCTCTTGTACAACCACTTGGAGCTCCTCAGGTTTCCACCATAAACCATATTCGACCAAATTTGGAAGTGAAGGGGATTAATAGAAAATCCTTGAAGATATCACAATGATTTCCAACCCCGAGCCATTATTCTCAAGAGAATGGACATCTGACTTCTGTTTTGACAGAGAATCCATAGATTTGACAGAGAATCCTTGAAGCTATCACAATGATTTCCAACTCCAAACCATTATTCTCAAGAGAATGGATATTGGACTTCTGTTTTGACAGTGAATCCATAGTTGTGGAGCCAACTTGGGTGGAAAAACCTAATCTCAGGCAACAATCAATAAGGTGGGCAAGCTCGCGTGAACCATGGAACAAAATATTGACCGATATATATAAAGGTATCTGCCCTCGATAAGGCTGATATATCAGCCAATATTTGTTTGTCGGCTTATTCATACAAAACTATTTGCCTCCAAGACAATTGAAACGGAGACACATCATTGGATATATTTGATACCGGTATGATTGCAACCGATACCAATACTAATATATTCATAATTGTAATAACTTACCAAATTGCTGCTACTAAGCAAAGGATTTCATAATGCTAGGGTACTAATGCAAGTAGACGTGATCAAAGAACTTGTAGAAAATCTGAAGATCAGGAGTCTCCATAATGAGGTGATGCAATAGCCCATTGTGTATGAAACTATGGATAGATCCCTGAAAGATGTTCTAAGCATGTAAAATGGTCCCACAATGATGTGGATTGCAGATCTGTGCCAAATGTTGAAGAAGTATGGACTCCAAAAGAAGCTGTAACACCCCAATGTTTTAATTCAGATTTATTGTAACTTCTGACATAGAAGGCGCCATTACTAATGGTAATTAGTGAACTATTTAATGCAGGTGAGCCCAAACTAAATTTATACTAAAACCGGTCGGAAAGGATTTGCAGAAATTTCAGAAGGATATTTTGGTAATTCTTCTGTCGGTAGCTAATTATTAATTAGCTAATAATCAGAAGTGCCTTAAAATATTTATTAGGACTAGCTATGACTTCATTATATACTTGTGTATGCAATCAAAAGTGGCTAAATAATTAATTAAAGTATTAATTTTAAAATCAACTCTAGTTTAAATTTAAATTGTGAAAGGTATCAAATACACCAAAAAAATTCTAGAACTCATGCTTCTTCTTTTCCCTTCACTTTCAGTCACCCCTCATGCATGTATCCATTTATCATATAATTAATTGTTAATTTAACCCTTATATTGTTATTCAATTATTAATTAATATATAAGTGAATTACAGTAGAATTTTATTAGTACTCGGTTCGTCCCCATTCTTGGTTGCCATTTTCAATACTTCACATCATCAAATGTGAATGCACTCTCATCTTTCTTCAATTGGCCATACCCTCCATGTATCTAGGAGAATTTTACCTTGTTAATTAATTAGTTACTAGGTGAACATTAAGAAAGAAATTAAGTGTAGAGCTTAAATCATCCCCTACCCACTTCTCCGTGATTGCTTTCATACCATCATCTATTATTCTGTTTAAGTGATGGTCTTCTTGATTTATAATTGCTACCACATAATAAGTGTTTGAGAGAGAGAAAATAGCGAGTTAGAGAGAGAAAGACAAAAGCAACCATCTTATATTTCTTTTTTGCATGGATCGATCCTTTGGTGGTAATTCCGTAATTTATTCAGAGAGTAGCAGTGGTGGCAGTTTATATTTGTTAATCCACTATCTTCATGCATCTCAAAGCAAGTAAAATCTCTACCATTATTAGACACTTTTATCCCCATGCCTGTTAATCAGCATCCATGAAATTCTCATCAGCTTTTATTGGTTTCAGTTATGAATTAATGCAACTTGTATGGGAGATATATGCTTAATTTCAAGCTCGTATGATTCCGTTTTCATCATTCTCTGTGCAACATTTGACTAGAGTTCAAGCAAGCATTCAAACACCACACCGTTATTCAGCTAGAATTTGAATGATGTTCGAACGCCAGCATGTGTACGACCTTTTATGAACATTTCATGTTTCTATTGTATAAATCTACTTCTTTATGCCTTAAAACGTATAATGTAGATCTATTTACATCTAGCCTTAGCATAGAAAATTGTTTTGATGCATGATATACTACTTTTATGACTAAAATCGATGAATTTATGATTTGTAAGTTCAGCATGCTACCGGTGTTCGAGGCTGCGCTTGAATGCTAGGGCCTGATCTCAGGTAGACCAGTTGATTTGCAAACTTGGTTGTATGATATTGAAAATATATCTTGGTAGGAAAGCCAAAAGCTTCATTTATTTAATCTTGTGGGATTTGAATGTTTATTTCATGAGTTATAGGCAGACATTCAAGTGTCATGGGAAGTAGCTTTCGAACTCCAAACTGCATCGGGTAGATTTGAGTGATTCGAACAATCTACGAGTTTTTTTGCAGTAATTAGGACACCTTGCCTGTTTGGGAGGTCTAAAGTCTTAGATTGATGTTTGCACGGTTGGGAGAAAATTCAGTAGTGGGTAGCAACAACGTAATCCTGGCTTGTGAGCCAATGTTCAAATGCCAAAGGACCAGAATGTCGTTTCGATATAGATCTCAGGTGCGAGACTTAGGATGGTTACTTCAGAATTTGTTCTCTCGTCCTTGGTCATTAGTTACCTTTCCTTGCATGACCTTTGAATGCGTGAGTGTGTTTTTGCTATTTATGATTAAGATAAATGAGATTATATGAAAATAATACGGTCTAAAACAATATAGAACCTGCGAAATTTTAGTATGGTCTATAGTTGTCCGATATTAATTTTCATATATTGGTAGGTTGAGGTCTATGTTCGTGGGGGAATGATTAGTCCTATGACAACACGCATTAAGATGTTAAGGGATAGCACACAAACAGGTACTGGGTTTAACATGTGGATTAAGATAGAGTATTCCGTTCTTCATTTGAGCAGCTCTTAGTTGTACCACAAGAAACAAGCATAGCAAATTCTGAACTTACCCTAATGGGGCAGTAGGAATGTTGTTCAGCGGAGTTGAGTTTGATATTTGTACACCACGGGTGGTAAGATATCATAATATTATAAAGTTGGTCACTTGTCAGACTTGCGAATATCGATACCTCATGGAAGTTACTCAACTACTAATGGCGGGTGCATATAGTTCAGTGTGACAGAATAAGATATGAGAAAATTGTTGTATTGTCTCATATAGTTGAGACTTCTACTAAGATAAGTTTGATAGAATCCATATCCTTGTTGATATTTGGGTTGAGCAGAATCCTAGGTGCGCTCTTGATGTTTGGTTTCAATAGAAACCATTGACAATGATTCTTATAGCTCTTGAGTTATGCTTTCGACATGATGTTTAGTCTCGAATAGTTTATAGTTAATTGTATATTGTTATTACTCTTGTATATTTGAGATTGCTATAAAAAATGCTTATTAATTGTTAATATTGGTGATTATATTCATTATTGGACATTTAGCTCACCCTTATATTTTCTTGGATCCAAAGTAGAGCAAGTCGATAGTGTGCTAATGAATATCGTATAGTTGCAGAGGAAATTTCGGGTAGAGGTGATTCCAAAGTCTAGCTACTATATGTCTAGAGATGGAGATTTTCTTTCCGTTCTGGAGATGTTGGATAGTTTGTCAGGACTGTGTTCCCTTGAGTTTTTATTTTGTTATTATGGTCATTTATGTTAATTCTCATTTTGAGGACTTATTTATGATAGTTATTTTATTTATAATAGATTTATTGTAAGCATTTATTGTTTGAATTTTTACATTTGATCTATTCAGGCCAAGTTAGGTGATTCAGGTCTAAGTCATCAAAAAAGCGATAACACCAAAGCAGAAGACAGATTAGGGGTGGACCATAGTTCCAAAGAAGTCGAACAGTAAAGGGAAGGGAATTCTTTAGGCAGAACACTTCAATCTTCGCTTGTCTTGATCAATGCCAAGAGAAGGTAAGTAGCGGAGCCTTTTTCTCTCTCTGCCAGTTGATGGATACTTCAGTGCTGAATATTAGGGGGTTGAATGAAGCCAACAAAAAAAGGCACTTAATTGCCAATAGTAAGCTTCCTTTAGTAGGTATTCTGGAGACTAGAGTAAAAGCTGCTCAGTTTAGGACAATTCTTGATGGGTGGGGCTGACTATCATTTTTGCTATTGATGGAAGAATTTGGGTACTTTGGGACAGGAGCAAGCCTCTTGTCAGTCATATAAAATGCACTTCAAAAGTTGTCCATTGTAAGTGGGAAGTGTGGATGGAAAAATAAACTGTGCGGTTCCTTTTGTCTACGCCATGAACACACCAGGGCAAAGAAGAGCATATGTCAAAGCTGTGGACTTTGGTAAACATGTGTGGATCCTCAGTTAATGGTTAGTATGTGGAGATTTAATGTCATTTTGGCTATGAGGGAGTGGAAATCAAGCCTTGACAATTTATGGCTAAGATTTCTCATTCTGATGGGTTGGTTGATCTTCTTAGTAAAGCCTTACTGTTTACATCATCACATCATGTAAGCTGTAACCATCATGATCAAAGCAGCAGAAATCAGTGTAAACTAGATATGGCTCCAAGAAATGTAGCATCATTTATGCAATATACTTGTGGAGCTGGTTTCTGTAGGCGCAAAACGGAAGGCACGGTGACCGAACGGACAAAATACTCGGACAACAACAGAGCAGAACTCTCGGATGGACGGCCAAAGTAGAGATGGAAAAACGAGAGAAACACGCACAAGATTTTTAACGTGGAAAGACCCTTCTTTAACTAAGGAAAAAACCACCAAAGAATACACTATAAACAATTGATTGTTTACAAGAATGTTAGCTACACAAGCTCAAACAAAGAAAAACAATCACAAGTGTATATATCTCTCAATCTCTCTCTCTAAAAAGTGTTTCTTTCTCTATCTTTACAACAAGGCTTGCCCACAGCTCTCTCAAAGCTCACTCCAAGACTGCTCTCAAAGACACAGCACAAGCACTCCAAGACACTCACAAGCAAGCAAGGGCACAAGCCTTTATATATATATATACAAGGGGCCTAGGCCCGGCCAGCCATCCTACTGCCAGTAGGGTGGCAAAATCAAGCCTCCTAGGCCTGCTATGGCAGGCGTACACCCGGCATGCCAGAGTGGCAGGCCTGACATCCTTGAAAGTTGTAGCCGCCTCAACCTCCAATCAGAGTGGGTCAACTGTCAACCTGCAAAACGCGGCTACAGCAGGCCTACGGAGAGAGAGAGTCAACGCCTAGATTTTTAGAGTCCTCGTCCATGTCTTCAGCAACCTCCCGGACATAACGCCTCTGATGAGTCCTCGTCCATCATGACAGGATTCTCGGACCACTCCAAAAGTCCACGTCCTTTTCCACCTTTGAGTCCGCGGACAAAGATACCACGAGGAAGTGACCCCAACAGTTTCAGGGCTCCACAGATATCAGACCATTTCCTGCTGTTATTTCCATTTACAAGGAAGAACATAGGCAAGGATCCTTCAAGTTTAGGAACCTCTGGGATTATCAACCTTCCTTTCCGAGTAATGTGCAAGAAACTGTACAGGGTTGTCAAAAAGCTCCAATGGATCAAGAAAGATTTTCAAGCTCCGAGAATCTGAGAGAGTTCAGAAAGGTAGAGAAGAAAATTTCCAAACTCAAGTTCAATTGCGGCAATACAAGACTCAAGCTTTGAATGACACCCAGCTAGAGAACAAGGGACAAGATTGAAAGAATTGTTTGATGCTGACGAACAATCCTTAAAGCACAAAGCAGAAGTAGATAAGCTGAAAGTTGGGGATTGAAATACCAAATTTTTCTGTGCTGCTATCAAATCTGAAAGGAACAGATCCCAAATTTTGAAGTTGAATACTGAGGAGGGTGTCATGACTACAGATCAACAGGCTATTGTGCATGAATGTGTTACCTCCTGTAAGGGTTGCTAGGGACTGCAAAACCAAGCAGAGCTGCTGTTGAAGCCAGAATTGCTACAAAGAACTCCTCTTGTTCCATCAGATCAGGTGATAGGGCCGGATGGATTCTTATCTCTCTTTCTCAAGAAGATGTGTACCGTTGGATGGAGGTATCAAAGCCATTGAACAGCATTTTGACAACAAGAAACATTGAGACAAACTTATGCTACTTAGATCATGTCCATCACAGCAGGGCTTAAGGATGACTGTATATAGACCCATATTGTGATATTCTTACAAGGAAAAGATTGCATAAGGTGGTTCCGATGCTGTTAGATGCCCCCAGTCTGCTTTCGTCAAAGGAGGGAGCATAGTAGACAAGGTTATGCTCTTCCAAGAGCTGGAAAAGGTTTTCCTAGGACAATCTATTCCCAAGATGCTTGATAGACATTGATATGAAGGCAGCATATGCCACTTCCGGGAAAAATACAGGATACACTTCATGAATTGTCTCCACTATTCACAAGAGCCCCCCTTCCCCATAATTTTTTTTGGTAATACTCTAGGGAAATTCAAGCTTACCAAAGGCAAAAAGGAAAAAAAAAAAAAAGAATGCTCAAGAGGCCTGCCTGGATGTAGACTTAATGAATTCCGTCTTTAGGAAGGAATAGGGGCTGGTGGGTTTCTATGATAGATTAGAGTCCAAAATATACAAGATATTCCTAACTTGGGCCAGATTTTATGTAGCTTTGTATGGATCCTATTCCTTGTGTGGCTACTTTGAAAAGAAGAGGGATTTAGGAAACAAGACCATTGTCTTCTTTACCTTTTTTGTGGCTATTATGAAGTATTTTGGCAAGAAAATTGAAGGACCATAATAATAATCCTCAATTGCACTTCCATCCTAAGTGTAAGAACTCCAAATCATGTCATATGAGCTTTTCTGATGATTTAGTGATGAATTGCAAAGTAGATGATGCTTCAATTGAACTATTGAAGAGCTGTTTCAGTAATTTTTTAGAGGTTATTGGTTTTGAAATGAACACTGCCAAAAGTAAAAACCTTTGAGAGGAGTTTATAAAGAGGGATTAGTAAGGTTGATTAGCGTCCTCGTCATGGTGAAGATGAACTGCCCATAACATGTCTTGGGGTACCTCTTTCATCAAAGAGATCTTCAGCACAGCAGTTCACACCATCGATAGACAGGAATACTGCCAGAGCTCAGTGTTGGAGTTCAGGTTTCTAACCTATGCATGGATAATATGAGCGACACAAGTAGTACTGTACAGCTCTAAAATGTGCTGGGCACAGATTTTCATATTATCTAAATGTGTGATAGCGGAGATTGAAGATTTGCAGAGCTTTAGGTCAGACTGGAGAGGCCACTTCTAGCTTGGGAGGAGGTGTCTCAACCAAAGGAGAAGTGGAAGTTCGGAGTTAAAGATTCTTCACAGTTGGAACCAGGCTGTGCCATTCAAGCAAGTAGTGGCAGTGGGAAAGACAACCTATGGGTAGGTTGGAACCAAGCTGTGCTATTTTCAAGCAACTACGGCAGTGGGGAGACATGCTATCAGGGCACGCCTAAGTACCTAAAAAGTGGAAAGGGCAATCCGCTCCCAGGATATGGGGATCTTTACTGCAACTTTGAGACATTTTTGCTGCTGGGGGTGGGCCATGAAGCAACCATAAGGTTAATCCGTTGTGATTTGGGTTACCATTTAAACAATAGAAACAACCTTTTTTGCCTCGCTGGAGTTATTGCATACATCTAATCCTCCTAAAAGCGTGCAATGCAGGAAGATTTGAGCAATCAACCACCATTTTTTAGAGAAATCTTGGCTGCTCACGCAAGTGACTATTCGCACATGGAAAGCTAAAGATACTTGATGTTTTACTGTTGTGATTCCATATTAAGTGCCAGATCAAATCAAAGGGAGAATAAATGGTATAATGCAGTTTGGGGTAAGTCTCCAGTGCCAAGACAGACTGAGAACTAAAGATGGGCTGCAGAATGGGAGTTCAGGAAAACACTCAGTGATGATTAGATGGGAGTGGGACAGGGATTGAAAGCAGAAACCTCCTTTACCTTTCTTTTCCTTTCCTGTGATTACTCTCAGCGGGTTAGGAAGCTGGTTCTGCAGAAAATAAAGCTAAAGGGGAAAGCCATTAGAATGGCATAGATAGATTGTTGTTTGAGGAAAAAGTCATGCAGCAAGTATAGCAGAGCTATTGATGCTCAGCAATGTACTATATTTGGCTTGAAATGAACAAAAGAGTATTCAAGAGAAGAAGGATGGAGCATATAGTGCTTATTAATCAATTTCCTTATGAAGCTGACTGTAGCTTAAGAATTCCCCTCGTAAGTAGGTTTGATTTGTAGCTTTAAGTATGAATATTTTGTAACTAACCTCCATCGTTACTAGGAAGGACTTGTACTTTGGGAATCCATAAAAATGTTCTGTCCTCTTCCCCGGCCCCCCAAAAAAAGAAAGTAGTAAATAGCACACAGTAGCTCTCCCACACTATGAATGAATGAAGAATATTTTGTAACTAACCTCCCCCACTACTAGGAAGGACTTGTACTTTGGACATCCATAAAATGTTCTGTCCTCGCCCACCCCCCTCCCCCCAAAAAAATAAAAAGAGAAGAAGAAAGTCGTAAATAGCACACAGTAGCTCTCCCTTACTATGAATAGATGAGATGGTCATAAGTCCTTTTGGACAGTGAAGAACAAATGATCAATAAAAGTATGCTTCCAAAAATAATAATCTTGGCACTGTTTGATTTCCGCAAGTCATGGATATCTCTTCGGTTTCAGAAGATGGAAAACTGTTCAAGATGGATTTGTTTTGTTAAGTCTTAAGAGTTCACAAAAAATTTAAATAAAGTTGTCTTACGGCCTTATATTTCAACTCACAGAGGCGAAGGTGGTTTTAACCCCATTCAACTCTCCCAAGTCTCGGAGACTCTCACTTGGAACCCACACAGGAATTCCAAGTGTGTCAGACCAAACCATGGATTGTCCACCCAAAAATGCCCCAGCCCGCTCAGAATTACTCGTGGGGTTTCGGTCGTCATTGGCCAGAAAAAATAAACATCTACATACAGATAAACGAAAATGAAACAAGAAAATAGGACAGAACAAAGTTCAATCTGCAATCACACCATGGTTCAAGATCAAAAACAAAATTAAATCAATATTGAAAGAAAAATGAGTAGTAGTTTAAACGAGTGTATCAGTTCTGATAACTTATTGATACTATCCTTAAACATAATTGTTATTTGCCAGAAGATTAAGTTGCTTGCTTTTTCATAATTGACATGCGAAAGATGCACAATAAGCAATCTTCAAAACTATTGCCACATACTTCTCCGAACCATCAAACCTATGAAATTAAACATTTATTGTAAAGCTAAGCAAAATTTCAACTTTAATCAACCAAGGCATGAAAAGCATGCTTGGCTATTACATCCAATGCAAGGTCAAGAAAAAGTGCCTTCTAATCGGCATCCATAACACTTTAAATGCATGCTCTTATCTGCAGCTAAAGAAATTATTAAGACAATTTTCAATCATTTCCTCCACCAAATTGGGATGCAACAAAAATGTATGTTCCATGAGATTCCCTGGCTTTACTGTTTATAAGAATCTCTTTCCTTGGGTAACTATCAAGCATTTGCATTAAAATGTCAACTAGAAACGCATCAACATCGATAATAAACAATAATGACCATCCTTTTGATAAATAACAATGTGAAGCCCTAATTTTAAAAAATCAAATATGCATTCAACTCCACAATCAGTGTCCAAATTATAATTATGCATCCCTAACTAGTGGATAGCATACATTTACCTAAATAAGGTTGTAGTGAAAGGACCCTTTACCATAAAGTACTACAAGGGAACGGGTATCCTCCAAATTGCAAATAATTTTCCTTCTCTTTTCAGATCAGAATTTCTCTAGAAAAAAAATAAAAAAACTCAAAATGGAACAAAAATAGCGCGATCGGGGTGAGGTCATGCGCCCCAACCCCACAAAGTGGGGGCGGGAAACTTTGGGATAATAAATTGAGATTCCATTTCGTTTAATTTTTGCTGCCATAAAAAACACACCGCACGTAATCTAAGAAAATCTAATCTCCGGAAGATTAGCATATCTAGGAAGGAAAAAACAGAATCGTCTGCAATGAAAGCGTATCTAAGGGAAATTTATATCAAACTACACCAATAATTTTTGAAGCTGAAAATAATGGATATGAAATCAAGTCTAGTTCGGATCATAGAAAGTATTAGAATGTTAAAAGAGTTTAAACAAGCGATTCCAGCAATAAGAAGGTAAATTTCGAAAGAAGAAGAAGAAGTACTTGATCACAGACGGCTTATCCATCGGAAGTACAGAATCGACGTGGAAGACAGAAGGAAAGTGATTCACTGTAAACAGAGAGAGAGAGAGAGAGAGAGAGAGAGAGAGAGGCGGACGGCGTAGGGAGAGTTGGGAGGCCTGACGCCTGAGGATACTGTAGGTGGCGAGTTGAAAATCCCGAAGAGGCGTGAGAAATGTGACCGTTGAGATGATACGATCTCTGCCATCCGTTCATGGATAGTTAAAAAAAGGGATGTACGGAGTTGCTTTACAGAGAAAAGTGACGACGGCTTCAGTTAAAAAACATTAAAATTTTCAAAATTTTATTTTTTTATTTTAATTTTAATTATAATATTAGTTTCATAATCGATATTATATAAAAAAATCTGAAAATAAATATTTATTATAATTTTTTTTTAAATAAATATTGATTCTAATTAGTTGAGCTGACAGCTGCATCCCAATCAAGAACGCATGGACCGTTGACGCAGACCGCCTTTTTAAAAAATTTACTATTATTATACTAAAATATAATTTAAATTTATTTTTATTTATTACAAAATTTTACCATATGGTAAAAATAATTCAAAAGTCAATAAAAATATAAAATAACAGGAAAATTAGATAATTTAGAAAATATCTTAAAGTATAAAAAAATGCAAGATATGTTGACAAACAGTTAGAAATATATAATAATTACATATTTTAATAATTAATTAATATTATAACATAACATTTTTACCAAGCAAAAGTCACAAAATTAATAGGAAAAAAAATCAAGCCAAAGGTCATTAATGGGGCTTCAGGATTTTAGTCTAAGGATGCAAATATTTTTGTATTTATTATTACCAACTGCACTATTCATTTTAGTTGCTATTACTTTTTCTACTTATAGTATATATAAAAAATTAATTGACCAAAATAATTATTTGAACCGAGAAATCCTTCTTATTCCCGATCAAGTAATGACATAGTTATAATAATCGTTCTGTCTCGGCCAACTATAGAAGAGTTAGATGTGCTGTGACAAAACTCCTGACAGTTCCCGATGACTACGACCTCATCGACTGTTATTGATCGACGTAACTCTCTCCGAAAAAGTGACAATGGTCATCGCCTCTAATCCTTGGTGATTAAGCCTCTATAATCGGTCAATAAACCTCTATTAAGGTTATTAAGAAAAGAGAGTTTCTGATTCTCGATCAAATAATGACATGGTTATAATAGTCATTCCATCTCAGTCAACTATAAAAGAATTAAATGTGCCATGGCAATGTTGGAATTTTAGGTTACTCCCGTGTGGGAAGCATTGTTCGCCGCGATGTGGCCGAAATAAAATAAAGGCCGAGGACTCTAATTGAAGGTTAGGGACTCAGATTGATGGCCAAAAACATGAGCTAATGGCCGAGGACTTTGGTCAATGGTCGAGGACAATTTGTTTTACAAAAGTTGACATGCAAAGTCTGCACGTACAATAAATTTTGTAAAAAAAAAGTTGACTTTTAGAGCCGATAGTCGATTTACAGAATAGGTCAACTGCTTCCACCAAAAAAGCTTTTTGCAGAATTGGTGATAGGGTTTGCTGTGCACACAACCACCTTACAGAAGTAGGTAATCACCCAGTACATATATGTGTGTGTGCGCGCGCGCGCTAAGCGAGTAAGAGAGAGAGCGTGAGAGAAAGTGAGCACGAAAGAGAAAAACATATAGAAAACAAGGAGTCTCCATTTTTGCTCTTATATTCTGTTCTTATTTTGTTATTGACTTTTCAAGGATTTGTGTAACCAAAATTTTTGTAACTAAAATTTCATAGTATGATTTTATGGACTAAGTGTCCCATGACTTTTTCTTCTTATTCAGAAAAGGGTTTTAATATAAAACTGTGTATTCCAATTCTCTCTTATCTCTTTATTGTGTATGTGTGCATCTGTCATCTTTGTCCTCTGGGTTTCACTAATCAACCGGCATTCCTTCCTTATAGGCAAAACTCCGACAGTTCCCTGTGACTACAACTTCACCCGCTGTCATTGATTATTGAAGTAACTTTCCCTGGGAAAGTGATGATAGTCATGACCTCTAATCTTTGGTGATTAAGCCTCTATAATCAATCAATAACCCTCTATTAAGGTTATTAAGAAAAGAGAGTTTAGATATATCCCAAATTGTCAATTCTAAGTCAGATCTAATACAAATAACGAGATGGGTATCAAGCATCTTTAAAAGCGTGAGAGTTATTTTTGCTTGTTTTTGACAATGCCCATCATGATTTACCATCTACTACCTCATCTAAAACCTTAGCCTTCATCCCATAAGGCAGTCCATAGAACTTGAATCCATGCCCGATTCGATCATTAATCTAATTTAAACGATGCCACGAGATTTCACTAGCCAAACCACTTAACACCCGCTAGCCTAACTCAATGCCGAAGTTTAGTTAACACCAATCTATAGGTGATATCCATATGGGTGGGCAACATATGGTAAAAGAATTAGCTGAGTGCAACTGAAGTGGAGAAAATGCCTAAAGCAACTCAATGCTTAGGAAGACCTCCAATATGCAACAACTCTTGAAAAAGCCTGTAGAATGTTCATCTTTTTATAAACTAAAGAGATCCCTTGGATTACCAAAGTTTCTCCCTTTAGAAGCAGCTTCCTTTACTATTCGAGAAGAACGGCAACAAGCATTGGGCACGGCCAAGCCAAGTTTGGTCAACGCTACAAGCCAAAAACAAATCTCTACCAAGATCAAATATCAAATCCTTTGCCTGGACGCGCAAGGAGGCAACATGACAATCAATGCAATCAAAATAATAATAATAATCACAATCAAAAGAAACCCATAAGTTTTACGTTGAAACTCCTTAGAAAATGAATAGAAAAAACCACGAGACTATAAATACATAAAATATCCACTATCAACATCACATTTAGTTTCACTACAACTATAAACTGAACCAAGAATGATAAGAGATAAAAACGAGACAAATATTACCGGTAAGGCGTTCTAAACAACTAAAACGATGTACTCCAAATATGGTAAAGATTAAAACAAAATTTGGAGTCCAAATGGTTTGCGAAAGTTTTCTCCTTATTTTGTCCCTTTTTCTCTTGCATCAACACCCAAGATGTGTTCAAAATCTCATAATTTATGCCCTAAAATTAGAAGGTAGCCTTTTATATATGTGACTCACATTCGAACACCAAAGAAAATGAGTTTTTACACACAAGCACCCGACATACACGCATTAGGCACAAAAACCACTGCCTTCCAAGCACATGTGCCCTTCAAGCATGCATTAAGCACAAACGCATCTAAAATCCACAAACATGCAATCGTTCGTGCATGTATTAGGTACCATTCTTTCCATACACTCAAGAAACTTTTCATTTGGGCACGCATAACGTGATTCTTCAATGACGCTCCATGCAATCAAACATTAATTAAAGAATGTGTACATATAAGTCAAAAAGAAGTAACCCATTTCCCAAAAAAAAAAAAAAAAAAAAACGAAGGTTGCAATCACTCCTATCAATACTCATTCCTCCATATTTATGCCACCTCTCCAACCACACAATCACTCCAACTAGATCAAGAATGGAAACATGAACACAAGAAGCAAAACACAGAGAAGGAAACCATAGGATATATTTGAATATATTACCAGCTTCATTATCTAGTCAGGAAAAGCACAGCTATCACGAAAGTTACCATCTATATTAGACAGACTACATGACCCCTTAAAAACAGCAAGGTTTGAAGTGCTAAGAAACAGAAAAGCAGAGCTTCTGTTCCATCTGCCAAATAGCAACACATGCTTACAGTTAACCATGGAGACAAAAAAAAAAAAAAAATTGGCGGAATGTACGGAAAAAATGAAGAAAACAAAATGAGCCCCTAAAATCTCTTTTAGGTCGTACCACCTAGTAACATGAAATGAATCGCAATAGCTAAATGGAGGTGTGTAATATCGGTATGCCATAGATCTTGAGTCATTGGATCTAATTCTCCACTAAAAATAAAATTTTCTGCATATGTTGACCAATTCAAGATAAAAAATGAGATTTCTACTTTGGTAAAGCTGGGATAAAGTTGATCCGAAAGATCTCGTTCAAGATAAATTCAAGTAGTATCTCCTCATGATCCACTTCAGCATTTGAAAATTGGTTAACTGTTAAAGACATCAAGGCACAAGTAACTGTAGCATGGGGGAAGGGAGAAGAAAAAGCAGAGAAATTAGAATTAAATATTTACTTCTCACAAGACAGGAGCAAAAATTCAGAAGTTGAAATTTTTAGCTCCACCGTCAATGGGTTTAGCCAGGGCATTTATAACACAAGCCAAACAAGTACAATTTTTCCTGTGGAAGAGACCATAGGAGAAGTTGGCATAAAGCACCAAAAATTGTTACTCTCACGGTTCCAATTGTTCAAATGCTATTCTCAAAGATTTTCTATTTAAAGTAACTGAGGCAAACTGGTGATGATCAAAATAATTACAGCATCATATGGCCCCACATCAGTTCAGGAAGATACAAGCATGAAAAAAATCTTTGATATGAAAGGATTAGGAAAGGTCAATATTCATATAATCTTTCAGTTTGTCTGTAAATTGATAAATAATAAAGATTGAGATAACATTTTCCTATATTTTTTAATCTTAGCATGCTAAATTTTAAAGATATATTTTCAATCATTAGAAAGATAATAGAGCCCAATATTTAGAATGTGTTCGGTTGAATCATTCACTTGTAAGTTCCACATCTATTGTATATATGATTTTTCACTTTTGGAGCTGTCGGACATTTTCGCGCAACATTTACAAGAGGTTCAATTAAATGGTGCTGTTTACTAGAGGTTTGCATGAGGCATATACGAACGAAGGTTGTTTCCAGCAACTTTGTATTAATGTGCACGATTTTGTGGTAATACCGAAAAGTATTATCGTGCACGATTTTGTGGTAATACCGAAAAGTATTATCGGGGATTATATGACTGTTCTCACAATTGTCGTAGATTTTGTATGGACTAAAAGATCTGGGGTTTTACCACTTCCATTTATGGAAGTTTTCATATAAATTTGTGTCTTACTTTTTGTTACTATGATTATTGTAATTGCTTGTAGATTATCATTACGTCTAGATTTGCCCTTGACTTGATTGAGAAGCTTAGTGTCCCAGCTCAACCAGATGACCATAACAAATTTCTATCTTTTTTTTTGTGATAGCAAACGGCTGATTAACCTCTCAAAATAAGAATATCTAGCCATTTATGGCCACACTGGTTTAACCAGTTCTTCAAAACCGTAAAATCTCCACTCAAATTATGAAAATATAATAATATAGTATCTGTAGTTTCAAATACCCACAGATGAACAAATAATATACACACATGATATTAAATTATACAAATAAAAATATAGAAATATATATATGATCACCTATTCGAGTAATTACTAAATTAAATACAACTAACCTGAAACCAAACTGACACGAATTATATACCATTCCAACTTGAAACCTCGCCGTTTTTCATTTCAGTTTTAATGGTTTCGGTTCAGGAGACTTGTTCTATGATTTTTTTGTGGACACCCCTTCGTTGGGCAGGGGAAGGATGCAGCCACTCAAATTTTTTTTTTAATTAAAAAAAACGTAAGAATGTTTTTATATTTTTCCCATGAAAATAGACACCAATAGTTTTACCCTGCTTAACTTAACAGGAACCCCCATAGTTTCTCTTGTAATCCTATACATAGGGATTGCAGGCAGCTCATCAAACTGTAAGAGGAAATAAATATCTTTACAAAGAGGACGGTTATTACCGTGGCATTCATTGTGCGGTCTCCTTCTATAGATTTGGGCTTTATGTTCCAAAGTCTACAGCTACGACTGGAGGGCTAGAGATTGACCTTCAAGGAAGAACTCTTCAGCTCCATAGGTCCAGCTAACCAGAGCCACCATGCGCAAACCTGCGGTAACCTGACTGCTTTTCTGGTCCATTTACATTGAAGTATCCTAAAAGAGAAGTGGTACATAGGCAATATTTATGCACAATTTTTAACCACATAAGCGAAAAATCTTTCACTTTCTTCCTTAAAAAATGGGGTCAATCATGGTAAAAATGGTATATAAACATGGAACATGTACCATTTCTCATCCTGAAATACATCTAAACAAAGGGGCAAAAGGCAAAACACAAACAACTTGGGAAAGAAAGCAGCAAGAGTTGAACCGAGTTCCCAGTATTTATCTAAAAGTAACAAGTGAGGAATCAAGTTGACTTCAGCACCATCAACATGACAGCAGGAAAACCGGACTGTTCAGCTGAAAATTTTTTGAATTGATAAAAGATGATAATATACGGGGCAATGACAAAATCACAACTTCTTGAGAGACCAATATTTTATTGAATAGTCAATTTATCAAAAATATAAGCTAGCATGCAAACCAGTTATTCTGAATACTACCGTATACACTGCTTGAAAAGGTATGATTTCCAAAAGCTGCTGTGGTTTGCCCTGATAAAAAATGATTGTAACTGAGGATTACATTGCTCAGACCTCATCCGAATCTTCCAATCCCTATTAGCACCCATTCAGTCACATGTAATCCTGTGGGTATTTTCCCATGAGAATGCACTCGAGCATTGGTCCAACATTCTAGATTCAATGACGGATTTTTGCCCAATCAAGAACTATGGGAGGAGCAGATAAGCAACAACAAAGACTTACATCCTGCTAAATGGGTTTCGCTATAAGAATCCTCTTTTGCCATGGGTAAAACATATTAGTTTGAAAACTTCGCAATCACTAAGCTCACGGCCATGAAGGTAACATAAAGGCCAACAAGGAAGAAACCCCAGAATCTTGGCACCCGGAATTTGCACCATGTAATTGCTAAAAGGGACCCCATCAGGCTCAAAAGCAAGAAAATAAACGCAACGACAATACTGATGTGGAAATGCAGCTCATAAGCTTCAGGGGAAAGGCGAGCTGTTTGTAGCACCAAAGCTGTCCCGAGTCCAACCATCATGTTAAACATGGGCCCAGCAAAGCATCCAGCCATGGCCATTGCTGGCTGGCCTGCTTTTGCAACTGCAACATCAGCAACAAGATCACCCACAGAATTTCCCCATGCGAGAACTGTTAACCCAAGCAGCGCAGGAGGGACCTCAAGAAGTGTCCCTAGAGCTGAAAGGCAGTTAAGAAGCTCTCCAGCCACTGTGGATATCCAAAAAACACTCATCACAAATGCAACCAGCACAAGAGGAACTTGCTCGGTTTTGGGGGGCCCTTTTTCTACTATATAATGAAGAACTGCAAGTGAGGAGCTTGAAAGAAGCATCAACAACCATAGAGGGAAATGGAAATTGGAAATGAGAAATAGAATTGAGTAATTCATTGGTACAAATGACTTGCAGGAGTACAAGAGTGCAAGTGGGCAAAGAGCAATATTGGCAGATAGATAAAACCTGCTCCATTCAGAAGGTGAAGCCTGTGGAATTGTTAGCTTCAGAAGAATAGTGACTGGGAGCTCCCATATCTTAGAGATCTGCAAAAATCATATATAACAGTTACGAAGATTACTGTTGGAAAATATCTCAACGTTACAAATAGTTAAAACTAAGCAAAAATGAGATATATGCTAGTCTCATCTTACTAGTTACTGCCTTTTCCTGAACAGATCCCCCCCCCCCAAAAAAAAAAAAGAAAATGAGATCACAAATAATACACAGTAGATACCGGCTAATATTGTAAATATCGGCCAGTATGTATCAATATCAAGGCACCCAAACACCGATATTTCACGATTTACAACAATATCATAATAAGTTGCCATATCACTAATATATCAAGATATATCGGCCGATCCAACCCCATCAGCTTACGATTTTAAAATTTTTTGCCGATATATATAATACAGATACATATTATTTGAGGTGACCAATGCCAATATAACTATAGCCGATACCGATACCAGTACCGATATTTCCATCCATGATATACACTGTTGAATTTGCAGCCAGACACATCTCATAATGTTAACTACAGATAGAAGCTCCAGAACAATGACAGCCTCAACATCATTATCGCTGAATATTCCATTCAATGATCCCACCACCACCATCCCAAAAAGATTGATGGAAAGCATTTTTGCAACAGCACTGCACACACAACAAAACTTTTCCAACACCAAAAAAAAAAAAAAAAAATGCAGGCATCCTAGAAATTAGTTCAATTGAGCAATCAAAAACTTACTAAAGATAACTGTAATCCTTCAACTTCCTGTTTTACCAGACAACAATTTCCTGGCATGACTTTCAGTTTAGCTAGTGAGGTATTAGCCTAATGACTGCTAAAACAAGGATGAAAAGCGAAGAGTATGAATAAATCATGATCTTGTAAAAAAACGAAGAATGAAACTGCAGACAGACAGAATAGCATGTACTGATTAACTTACCTAAAGTAATGGACTACATGCCTCTAATATTGGGCAAACGGTTGAAATGGATAAAGTAGTTGCTTATGAATCAGTTGTGGTAAATACTCAGTCATATCATCCACTAAACCAGTGAGCAACAATCCTCAAATATAACTTCAAGTTCTAGTAGGCTAGTTAACAGGGGAAAGGGGGAAATGCAAATAAAAAGTTACCTGGAAGCAAGCTAACTAAAAAACCTACCTCATTCAATGATACAAAATTGCCAGAGAAATAGAACCGAAGCTAACTATAGATTATTCCAATTCACGACAAACCTTGGCTCTGAATGAATTTCCATTATACCCAGAAACTCACGTCAACTTTGACATTGCATATGGTTAAATGACATGTCATTTAAAGAAACCCATGAATAGGACTAAATGCTGGCACACAATGTGTTCCCAAACGCCTTAACAATGCTAAATATTAAATTTACCAGGGATAAAGAAAATTCCTCAAAAACAAGTATGCAATGACAGCATAAGTATGAAAAAAAGCTACAACTCTAGAGATGGCAAACAAAAGTAACTACTAAAATGCTGAATTCCCTTTCATTTAGCACTTGGTAAGAGCGCAGATTAAACAATTGCCAATCATACCTTCTGAAAAGCTTGCCAAAAACTGGCCCTCGACTTCACCCCTTCTGAATCCGCTGATGCCTCCCCATTTCCATTTTCACAATCTAATGATATCGAAATCCCTCGAAACTTAATATCCCCAACAGAGGCATCAAAATCCCTTCCGCCGTCATCCCTAACTTCACATTTCCCACTCCCCAAATCCATCCAAAACACAAACCCAACAAAAAACAAATAAAACCCAACAAACCCTATTGCCTGCCAAACATATAACTCCCCGCTAAGATAAACATAAAACAAAAACAACGTAGCAATCAAGTAAAACAGCACATCCCTCACAAACGGCGCTGGATCAACACTAAACGGCGCAGCGTAAATCGCCACAAATCCTACCACGAATGCAGAAACAAACGTCCCCGCCGATAAAATGGCACCAAACCCCGTCCTGGGATGACCTCCCCGGACGGCGGCGAGGGAGGCAAAGACATCAGGGGCGCCATTTCCTAAAGCAAGGAGGGTGACGGCACCCATAGAAGGGGAAAGAGAGAGATGGGAACATAATTTGGTAACGACAACAGAGAATCTATCCTGGGCAGTTCTGATAAGGATGTAGAACTGGAGAAGGACGGAAAGGGAGAGGAAGGGAAGAGAGAGGAATGGGTTTTCATGGAAAAGACAGAAATGGAGGGAGAAATAGTTGATGAGGCCACTGGAATCGGACTGACAATGTTGAAGGGAGAAATAGCAGCGGCTGTGAGCTGGGGTTTGGAGGATTGAGGAGCAAGATTGGTTGGCGGGAGAGGTGGAGGCGGTGTCGGTGGTTGTGTTGAGGACGACTAGTGATCTGTGAGGGAATAGGGGAGATCGTGGAGGTGATTTTGGAGGGAAAGAAGGTGTCAGGAGGAAGAAGAGAGTGGAGAGAATGATGAGAAGTGAGATCGCCGTGAATGCCATGCCATTCGACCATTCCAGCAACTGGCTCTTGTGCGTTCGGTGTCACACCACAGCAGAGAGACAGGAAGATGGCGCGCTTGACTACAGTGCCCTCACGCGCAGGAAGCCGAGTATTAGGTTATGCTTGAGAGGAACCGTTAAATTTCTTTAAAAAATAGCAAATATCTAATTTATTTATGATTTATTATTATTATATTAAATTTTAATAAATTGTAGATCAATTAGGCAATTACCATTACTCACTATAAAATCAAATCATGAAAATTCGTCTAAATTATTATTATAAAATCCACAAATATAAAAATAAAATAACTGATAAATACATTAAAAAAACATCCTCCTATGCCTTCGTAGAATAAAATAAATTAATAAAAAAATATAATATTCATAAGTATTATAAATATTCAATATATATATATATATATATTCATATACATTATGAAATACAAATTTTCAAATCAACTAAACAATTTCCATTTGAAAATTGTAAGTGGGATGCTCAAAGCTACAAACTAGACTAGGGTGGCTAGTGAGGTGCCAAGATTTAATCACCATATTCTTACGTTGTGGGCATTAAGTATTTTAAAATGAAAGGAGGAATTCATTTGAAATGTATAATTAGTTACTTAATTATATATAATTATCCAAATAAAATTAAATTTTATTAGAATTTTGAGTTTAATTTCTTTGTATAAAACATAATCAAGTATAATTTTATTGTATTCTTGAAATAATTTACTCTAACTTATTTATATCTATAATAGAAAACTATTACCCTTAGAAAAACAACATTATATTACATATTAAAATATTTCATTGATGATTTCTTTCTGATAACTTAAACAATTAAAATTATAAAATAAATTTAATACTTTTTAAAATATTATTATAATTTTATTAACCGGTTAGATTAAATCCTCACCGTTAAAAATACATAGGAGATAATAGCACAACACCAAAAAGAGAACATCTGCAAATTTAGTAGCAGAAAACTGCCACCATGTTCTACACACAAGGTTAGATGTCGCAAGCAAGAATATATGGGGAAGGAATGGATATTATGAACGCGACCAATGTGGCATTACCACCATTCATACACTCATTTTGACATGATATCTTATTCAATCATTTATTTTTATATAAGTCAGCTAATATAAATAAATAAATAAGATATTATGTTACTCGAGTATATCTAAAGGATATTCCTTAAATATTTATTTAGGGACAAATGTATCTCAAGGACCACCTCTTTGATTGCACTGCATCCAATCCCAACCAGAATATACAGTAAAGAAGAGGCTATTTACCACCCTTTATACACCCATTTTGACCTAATATCGCATTTATTCTTTTATTTTTATATGGGCTCGATAAATAAATAAATAGATAGATAAAATATTACATCATTCGAATGTATCTATTTAAATGTATCTAAAAAGTGTTCGTCGAACATTTCTATAGGGACAAAGGCATCTCAGAAACCACCTCTTCTGTTGCACTACATCCGATCCTAAGGAAATCCTGCCTTCTGATATTCAAGAGTCTATAAGCATCCAAGAAGACCTCAACAATTACCTATGGCATAGCATGAATCGCATTTGAGATACTCTCGACAGAGAGACGACTCTCATCCTCTTCATCACTGTCAGATGCATCAGCTACACTAGGCATCTTAGAAACAGGTTCTTGAATTCTGTCTTTGCTCTTGCTCCTCTGGAATTTTCTAGAGGATGCTTCTGCATATAGCATTTGCTTTCCTCTTCCACCGGGCATGTGGAAGGAGGAGGATCGACGCGCTGAAAGATTTCTTAGATATCTCCTCCAGGGAAAGATGCTCATAATCTGCACTTTGGTCAGTCTTTGCCAATAGAACTGTAAAAATAATCTGAGCTGGTGTAAATCTTAACAGAACCATGGGAAATATGCCAAATAACGACAGAATTTAAAGGAGAAATTATCCAAAACCTTATCGTTCGATTCAAAGGGGACACCCTTCAAGTTAGGGAACTGAATCCAGATTAGAACAAATTCAAGGGTGAAACCTTGGTTCAATGTAAGGTTTATTCCACCGTTATGTCTAAGTTAAACATTCAAACCATGAATAAAAATATCGGTATTAGTATCAATTGTGATCATATCAGTATCGATTGTAGTTATATCGGACAATACGTATTAATATACAATGTATCTAAAAAAAAAATTATAAATTATAAACTAATAAAGTTATATTGGCTAATATATCGGTTTATCGGCTTTTTATTTTGAATATCGTCCAATATATTACAGTAAATCATCAATACAAAAATAAATCACGATATTATCGCATTATTGGGAAATATTAGTATTAGAGAACCTCAATAACAATACATATCAACCTTATCTACATCAATGATTCAAACAAAAAAATACTTCTTTACAATAGGAGGACAAGATTGTGTATAGCTAGACCATCTCTAGACCCCATAATCAGGAGCATCACTGCCATGGAGCAAAAGGTAAATTCTTTAGTCGCTTATGACATAGTCCAGACCAAGCAAGGCCTCTTGATTATTTGAACCTTTCAACTCATAAATGTGGATCTCGAATCTATGAATGAGGATATTCCTAAAACTCACAAAGAAAAAAGGAAGTGAGTTAGACAAAAAGAGAAGCAACTTGGACAAAAAAAGAATTGACTCGGACAAAAGAAACGCAGTGGCTTAGACAAACCCTACACTCAATACATGGACTGGTGGCCTGGGTTTGATCACCAACAACTCCCCCTTCCACTTCATACTATCAAGGGGAAAAAAAACACATTCTTACTTACAGAATGACAATGGCAGGCAAACTACTACAAGCAATATCATATTATGAAATTCCATGCGTAAATGCACCGTGCATGACCCTGAGTTGATATTCTATACAATATCATCTCATCTCTAAACTAATGGAGATGACAGATGGCAGAAAATTCAGGCAATTTGCCGAAATTCATGATTTATAATGCCTATGGGTGGGAATAAGAGCATTCTCAGATACCGGAGAAGGATTATTCTAAATATTATTTCTGTTGAGCAAGCCTTTGTTATAGGTTAGATAAACAGTGCAAAGTGGGTGCCCAGCCAACACGCTTAATTTCCCTTTGGATTAGCACACACAATAAAGTTATATGGAGCAATTCATAATTCCAAAACATGCATTCATCACATAGTTGGCTTGGAAGACAGACTCCAAATCTAGAAATCTGTGGTAAAAAGGGCAATATTTAGATGATGATGATGAGTGCTGCTTTCGGCGATTGAGATTTAGATGATACTAATTTTTTGTTTTGCAGCTCATGGAAGCAGGATGTAAAGAAAAGAGGAACAGATTAGTCACACTTTGGATCAACAAGATGAGAAACAGTGGATACAGCGATCAACCAGAAAAAGGAAGAAAGAGAAGACAGAAAATGGTGGAGGCTCAGCTGCCAAGATGGAATCTCGTAAGAAATTCTGGGGCGATGAAGAAGCGATAAAGAAGAAAACCACCGCTGCTCCCATGAATCACTAATGAAGAGAGGTTTTTTTGCTGGAAATCATTATCCTGCAAATGGCATGTCTTTATCCTTAATTAGAAATCTGGGCGATGAGGTTTACATCAAAGTGTCTTCTATGAAGTTTCAAGGGCAAATTGATCAATGGAAGCATGCAGTAATAGGCTATCTGTTAGACGGGAAAGTAACCTATCCAGCAATTACTGCCTATGTGCAGGATAGATGGAAGATCGTTACTCTTATTTCACATGATGATGGCTATTAGATTATTCTTGCATAATGCAGGGTATAAAACAGCTATTCTCAATATTGGATTGTTTTATTATGATTCCAAATTCTTCACAATGAGGGACTCTTCACCTGATTTTCAGTTCTGCAAGGAGAAGTTTAATTCCATCCAAATTTGGATCAAAATTTCAAGCTTATTCTACAATACTTTAACATAATGAATTGGGCAGAAAATATCAGCAACATTGCAATTTTATTCTAGTATTAAGAAATATTAGTAATGGGATGTCTGATATCAATATATATCAACTAATATTTTATTAACTACTACAGAACAAAGAATCTCATATGCAATAGTTTTGGACAAAGTTGAAATCACCTCTGAGTTCCTTGAGGACGTTGAAATCACAACACCGAGTAGTTATTCAAAGCATATCAGCTGTTGAGGCCAAAGCACTGCAGTGCTTGCAAAAGGGGGGATATGAATGCTAAAAGCAGAAGGCCTAAGACAAAAAATGGTGAGGAGGCCAGAGGCAATTCAACCTGCCTTGCATAATAAGCAGCCAACTAAGGAGGTCAGCAGCCAGTCAGCACCTACTAATGCACAAGTCAAGACATTGAGAGCAGCCAAAAAGTCAGCAAAAGCTAGAGAACTTCCAAATAGTACAAGTACTATGGAGAATATTTCTAATAAGTACGTAAAATTTGATGAGGAACATGACTTGCTTGAGGATGGAGTGTGGACAGAAGGCCTTGTGGCTCAATGATTTGGGTTACATGGAATCTCAGAGACCTTAGCCTAGGCCACAAAAAAATTGAAATAGAGGCTTTCATACAAAGCATAAGCCTAATCTAAATCTACCTTGTTTTTTGGAGACCAAAGTCAAAGCTAAGAAGTTCAATAAAGTTGTTGCTATTAAGGCTAAACAGTGGCAAAGTATGAATAGCTGTTACCATGCATAAATATTATATATCGGTCCTTTGGAATTTTGCAGAACTTAATGTGATGCAAAGTTAGTACATATTAATCCATAACAATAACAAAACCTAAAATCTAATTAAGTAGGATTGGCTCTACGAATTTGTTTTTGTCATTCCACTCTATTTAGTTTAATAGCATCCAACACTACGAGTTATTTTAAATAATTATTTATAGAAAAAAATACCAAACAAAATCTACGTGGATCTGAAACGCACAAGTAGCACAAATCAATCCATACACTCATATTTAGAGTATCAGGAGAGATTTCAGTGGAGGACTTAAACTACGGGATTCCACCAAGAAAACAGCCAACAAAGTTGATAAGCCATAGTTAGTTGTGGGTTACTTCAGTGCTACTTTATCTGCTGAGGAAAGAAATAGCTAGCTGATCCTACAGATGCTGTCTCCAATGATTTTGTGCAATGTATGATTTAAACAATGTTGTCAAAAGCTCCCGGGCAATCAAGCAAGGCAAGCCAAGGCACAACCTAAATGCCTCATCTAGGCCAAAGTGAGGTGTCTTCACGCGGGCAGGTACCTGGAGCATGGCGCAGGGTTTTCACATTGACTTCCTTGAGAACCGAAATTCTATACCATAGTTGTGTCAATTATCTATTATTTTACAAAGACCCAATCTAGATTTTACTTAAAAAAGAGACAAAGCAATAGAAATCAGGGGAGCTACCGTCTACTAGTTTGAAGTCAAATCTGATAAACAAAACAAGAGTCTGCCACAGCTTTACTCTTGCAGCTGGCGACCAAGAAAAAGAAATGGAGGAAGACATCATAAAATTCATTAGCTTTTGAAATACCTTTCTCCAATGTTTATGATTTCTCTCTTTGAACAATCACTCTCCATTTGATTTTATTTCTGTGCATTTTCTGTTCAATCTCCCTATCTTCTGGTCTCCAACTCTATCATTTCACATAGCTTTGTTTCTTCACACACAAAGGACTCTCTCCCCCCCTCACACACATACACTCCCTTTCTTGTGGCGTGCTGTTTTGCGCTTTGAAAATATGTCTCTCAGTTGTCTTGCTTTTTCTTTTTATTTTAATTGCTGTTTCTTATAGCCTGTCTCTCTCCCTCTTTTCCCCCTAAAATCTGCTTGTGCAATGCTGCATTATTCCATAATAATGAGAGGATGCTAAGAGGGTGGATTGATGGCTATTGGCAACAAACATAGTGGTGGAAGGGTAACTTAGAGGATGAACATGTAGTGGATGTTGAGGATAATTGGAGTATTGCAGATTTATGATTTTTTTTCTGTTTTAGTTACAATTTATGACAACATAGTTGTTATGCAATTATTATCTTATAACATTTTATGTTAGTTTGGATGCATATTTAATGATATAAAACTTGTTTGTTGGTTAAAATCCTTTATCTTGTGATGATTTTTTCAAAGTTTCATATATATGCTTAAACTAGACCTTATACGGAGAGACTGAATCTCTCTCAAGAATGATCAGCACCCTAGATTAAGACAAGTTCTCACTTCCATCCAAAATGCAAGAAGCTCCACATAGTTCACTGGAGCTAGACTGACAATCTACTATTTATTTTGCACAGGTGAACTTCGATCCGTTAATGCACTTCATGGCTGTTCCAGAAATTCTCAAAGGCAAATGGATTGAACTAAATGTCAATAAACACATTGTCAAACTTAATGTCCAAAATGATGGCTGTAGTCTAGTCTTGGACTTCTACGTTCTTTAAATACTCTGAAAAAGTGCAACTCACACAGGCTGCATTATTCAGCATAGAGTTCAATTGGTCACAATTATTTGTGCAGTGCCTTCGGCTGGTCAGGAACAGAAATGAAGAAACACAAGGCTATTATAGCTTGGAAAGATGTGCAGACCCTATGAAATAAAATATAGACCGGTACCGATATTTCATAATGATGTCAAAAAATCGAAAAATGTTGTTGGTGATGTACTGCCATTTATTGGCTGATATTTTCCTAAAGTTTCAATTCAAAAAAAGTGCATCCAATATGTCTGATACCTATACGAGTTGCCAATATGGTCGCGACTCATACCAATACAATATTTTTATTCACACCACCTTTTCAATAAGTGCATGGAATATTGCTGCAAAAGCAGATGTTCTGTGGGTGAAATGGGTTCATACTTCACACAGATCACCTTAAAGGAAGACAATATGGGATATACAGAAAGAGGGTCTGTCATTAGGGAGTAATTGGCCAACGCTATCAGTAGAAATGAATTCCCACTTCTCAGTTGCTGCTACTTGCGATTATCTGAGACAAATTAGATACTGTATCTTGGCGTAAGCTTATCGAAACAGAGTTAGCATACCTAGAAGCAGATTCACCTCCTGGGCTAATGGTCCTTGCCTTAAAGTTAGGTTGGCAATTTTGCCATGCCACCCCAAATTGACCGATTTTATCCTTCCTGCAAGTGATCTTGGGGCAGAGATGATAGGTCTACATGCACTGGCCCAATCATATATATACTTTTAAAGTTATTTTTTATTTAATATTTTTATTTTATAGAAACACGGAAAAGTTGTTTATATTTGGATATGTATTATCTACACTCAATGTTATGCCTTTTCTGTCAAGTATTTACCAGTAACATTAAAATAGAAAAAAATATGGATGCATATAATAAATTTTTTTAATTACTTCCAAAATTTTAAAAATGAAAATACTTTTAAACGGGGATACCCACCCCTGCTCTGAATATTGATTCCCCACCACAATATCGCCCTGATTTTCAATGGGGCAGTGATAGTAACACGTAAACCCACAGCTCCCCACATCACTGTCATCCCAATTTACACAAATGATAACAGATGGGGGATAGCCATGGATGACACAACCCCTATATTTTGTGCAAGAAGCAACATCATTACTTCTTCAAATGCTAATACTCTAAACAGGTTTTAGCTACTGTCTTGAAAAGAACAAAACTACATTACAGACAGTTACTTCTCATACTCCATTGAATGGATTTAAAGGCCAGCAGGAGAACTCAGAGCAGGAAGGCTTTATTTATTGCTACTAACAACTTGTAATGGCAGGAAAGGAAAAAAACAATTTTCCAAGCTACTCATCCAACTCCTGAGGAGGTCGCTCGTCACTAGGCAGATTATAAATTCTGTCCATCTTACAAAACCTTGAAGTTAAATGCTTTAGATCTTTTAGTTTATGGGAAACAAACATTGTATATGCTGTTATTTTTTAATCTTGTTTGAGGTCTCTCCTTAAGGCCTCCCCTAGGAATGCCTACAGCATAATTTTGTTATTGAGTGTCTACCCCTTCTACTTAATAATAATCTCCTTTCAGTGATGAAGTACAGTGCTCTCTTACTATCAACAACAAATAAAAAAGGCTGGCGGATATCGCAATCCAGCAGGCAACCTTAGCTTTACGCAACTATATCTTTCTATCAATAACTAGGCATCAACCATACTCTAGGCACGAACAAGACGGGGAGCAAATTCGCTTTGACACGCAAAGAACCAGAGTCTAACATAAAGGTTGGGTAATTGAATGCTCTAGAGGTAGAACTTTTACACAGAGCATATTCTTCACAAATTCATCGAAAATCTCTAGTTATCATAAAATTTTGACAATCCAAAAATTAGCATATAGTGACATCCTAAAAACAAATACGAAATTGAATGAAGCAAGTTTTGTTGGCGCTAAGCATCCAATTTCTGTTCAATCCCACAAAAACTTTTCTTCCTTCTCTATTTTAGGGTTTAGGTTTTTGTACCTTTCGAGTGCATCGGGTTTTCGTACTTTTAGCGTGGGGTTAGCCAGTGCTGTTCATATCTCACACCACTGCAATTCCCGTGATGGTACTTTCATCATGCTATCGCCTTCGACGGCTTTCGTCGGCCTAATGCGCCGCCGACGAGCAAGCTTTAACGTCTGCAATTTGAACGGAAAAGTAGATGAAAATCTTCGAACCCTAAAATTAACAAATGACTATTATTTTAGAAATAATTATTTTTAATTTGAAAATTTTACAAAAAATTAATAATTCATGTAACTATATATAGTCCTAATGGGTACGTCCACATTGGGCTCGCCCAAGAAGAGGGAACGGCCCAAATCCACGAAGGCTCAAATATAAACTCGAACGATCAACGCGAACTATTGACTGGACGAAAGTCCAAGGAAATCAGCATAATGACAGGCAATTGGCACAAAGGGAAGTGCTGCAGTAGGCTAGCCCATGAGGAAGCCTCATGTGGGCCAAGCTTAGTCTGGCCCACGCTTTCATCTGCAACCAGCAACGGTCTTCTACCCTAATTTTGCGCTCCCCTAAAAGGTAATCTTCATGGCAACAGTCGACAGCCAATTCAGCGCACCTCACACGAGGAAAGCGCCAAATCCTCTCCTCTGTCTGCGGCAAATCCTAACTATTACAAAATACAAAAAAAAAAAAAGCAATCCTCCTAAGGAGCCATTACCACCATTAAAGCTCCGCATCAAGAAAGAAAACTTGTCCAACAGAGCGCAGAAATCAATCGCTCCTGTCAAAGGAATGATGCCCAGCATCTTAGCTATAAAAACCCATGGAGTCCTCACTCCAGGGCATGCTCCGATTTCTACTAATAGACGGACTCCTTTCTACTAAGAATCACTTACTAAAGCCCTAACTCTCATAAAGGCGCTCTTGAATTTGCTGTGCATTCTCATAGGCTCCCATGCTTATAGAACGCCTCGCTCTCTCTCCCTGCCACTACGTTTTTCAAGAACACAGTGTCAAAGACCAGCACTCCTTTCGAGCCACAGAAAACCTTTCGTTTCGAAAGCATAACACCCACCAAAAACACTCTCAGCATTTCTCCTTATTCTATTTTTTCCTTAATATTCTCAATTCTTGGAAGACTGTTTACTGACTTAAATATCAGAATATTTTCGATAGGATAATATCCCGCCGACACCTAACCTCTCATTTGTTGTAGTGATGTGAAGAATCCAGACTCGGTGAACGGAGTCGAACTCAACAATCGACTTGACCCGATCCTATTCGAAACTTGGATCCATGACGCATCATTTGCACCGTCTATGGGAAACGCTTACAAAAAACCTACCACCTTGCTCAAATACTTTCCTCAGCGTCACCTTCAAAGTTCATGTCATCAACTAAAATGGTGAACACGATGGCATAAACCAGCAAGCCCGCCAAAGTCAGGACTTCGCCTGACTAGGACCATACTGCTGGTACCCTAGTCAACGGGACAGTCAACGGGGTGCCCGCACCCTTTTTTCAAAATCTGTTAAAGCACAAGCAGAATATAAACAAGATGCTCTAAGTGTTCTGCTCCCACCAAGAGCACGCCCAGCAGGGGGCTCCACCAACAATAGCCCCTACGCCGACCTCCAAGAAAGGAGGTCAAATGAAGAAGAAATCGGCCAGGAAATCAAGAAGGCCAACCAACATTCAGATGCCGGAGTCCCCACAGGTCCAGAGTTGACTAAGGCCTGAGGAACGTTCAGGCAGTATGACTCTAGAGGAAAGTCTAGAACGAAAGAACCCCTGATATTCTTGAGTAGAATCAGGACCCTGAGTCTAAGAAAGACCCTTTCGGGCCATCAGATCCACTGGAGGCAATAGCCGACCGGGAATGACGGATTTGAGAACATACCTTAATTCCAAAAGATCAGCCAACGCAGTCCAAACAGAACTGAAACGGGAGAAGATCTGGAACCGCGATGAGCGCGCGATAGATCTTCACAGTTCTTCTTTCACAACGAGGATTTTAAACCATCCGATACTGGCAACATTTAAAATGCAACCCTTGATTCCTACGCTGGGAGCACTGATTTCATGGATCATCTCAATCATTTTTGCACCTATCTGAACCTGTAAGGGTTGGATGACGCATCCATATGCCATTGCTTCCCGCTTACCTTGAAAGGGAATGCTCGCATTTGGTTCCATCACTTCCCATCGGATTCGATCCAAAGCTTCCGAGAGTTGACTGATCTCTTCTTGGTGCAATACACCTCTAGCCACTGAGAAAAAAAGCAGCATTGGTATTTATTGCATATCAAGCAGAAGCACAGGGACAATCCACAAAAATTTCTGGATCACTTCGTGGCAAAAGCCGAGCGGATCCCTAGGCTCACGGAGGAGATAAAGTTTGACAGTTTCATCTCTGCGCTGACGTATGGGGATTTCTTTTGGCACTTAGTGCATAAGAATCCGCAAACCTTTTGGAAAGTAAAATCTATCACTAGGGCCTATGCTACAGCTGAGGAAGCCAACGAGGCTATGCGTCCCGAGCGGATCGAACAGCCTCGCTCTTTCCCAGCAAAAAGAAAGAGGAAGTACAGCGACGGCAACCATTCCCGCAAGTACCACAGGACCGGACTGCCATAGCGTAAAGATTATGGGCCGATCAACCTAACGTCCTTAACTAACACACGTTCAAATATTATCATGCAAATCCGTGGAGAAAAATTTCTTAAGTGGCCAAAACTACTTAAGAAAGTGGAA
Source organism: Nepenthes gracilis (assembly GCA_033239525.1). NCBI lineage: Eukaryota > Viridiplantae > Streptophyta > Magnoliopsida > Caryophyllales > Nepenthaceae > Nepenthes > Nepenthes gracilis. The sequence goes on from BSYO01000007.1 coordinate 19,932,895, forward strand.
TGAGAAAATTTGACCAAGTACTGTGATTTTCATCGATCTCCCGAACACTCCACAAAAGATTTCAAGACTCTCTAGCATGAGATAGAAAAGTTGATCCGTAGAGGTCACCTCACTAGGTTCGTTAAGAACCCTGGCCAGAGCTCCGACACTACAGGCGGAGAGGGACCAAAGCCTTCTCCTCCACGAAATAGGGTTGCAGCAGGAGTGGTCAATATGATTACAACTTGACCGGCCAAGACTCTAACGGACCACAAGGAATGACAGATAGGGAGGAAGAAACAGCGCATTGAAGATAATGTCATTAGTTTTAGCAACAATGACTTAGAATATGTGATTTCTCCCCACATGGACCCTCTTGTTGTATCCGCATTCATTTCGAATGGTAACGTCAACTACCAATTGAAGCGAGTGTTTATTGATAATAGAAACTCACACAATTTGATTTATCTTGGTGCGTTCTTTAAACTCGGTTTAAAAAATAGTCAGTTAAAATCTGCCGAAGGCCCATTATACAGCCTCCACAACGAACCCGTACCCGTCCAAGGGACGGTCCAGTTAGAAGTCACTTTAGGCACATACCCAAGAACGGCGAGTCATACGCTTACCTTTTTGGTAGTCGACCTAACCTCTGTCTAAAACGCTATACTAGGCCGCCCGTGCCTAATAGCGTTTGGAGCCGTCACTTCAATTTCACACCTCAAGATGAAATCACCAACAGCATGCAGTGTGGGCAAAGTGTTGGGCGATCAACTCACTGGACGGACCTGTTACATGTCCCAAATCGCCCCAAGTGACAGCGCCAAGTCGATAGCAGAACTCGACCATCGAGTCGAAGCGACTCTACAACAAGCACAGTCCAGAGAGGCAACCGATCTAGTCCCACTAAACCCGAAAGATCTGGAAAGGTGTGCACAGATCGGCGGCTCACTCAACAGGACACTGCGTAACGAGCTGATCACGTTCTTGCGACGGAACACGGACATCTTCGCATTGACTCCCGCCAACATGCCTGGAATTTCGACCGGAGTAATGGTCAACAAGTTGGGCCTCGATCCTGACCGCAAGCTTATTAGACAGAAACAAAGAAATCACTTCGTGAAAAAATTGATCGCAATCCGAAAAGAAATAAAAAAGCTGCTGGACGCCAACTTCATCAGGGAGGTCCAGTACCCATATTGGCTTTCCAACTTCATCCTGGTAAAGAAAAGTAATAAAAAATAGTAAATGTGCGTCGACTTCACCGACGTTAACAAAGTTTGCCTAAAAGACAGCTTTCCTTTACCCCGAATCAATCTATTAGTGGACTCCACATCTGGACACAAGCTGTTAAGTTTTACAAATGCGTACTCGATCTATAATCAGATCCGGATGAACCCAGAAGATAAAAAGCACATTTTGTTCATGACAGATCAAGGCATCTATTGTTACAATGTCATACCTTTTGGTCTAAAGAACGCGGACGCCACTTACCAGTGGCTCGTGAATAAGATATTTGAAAAGTAGAACAGTCGGAATATGGAGGTGTACATCGACGACATGCTCGTCAAAAGTAAGGCCGCCGATGACCATATTCGCGATTTGACTAAATCTTTCGAGGTACTCCGCGCACATAATATGAAGTTGAATCCGGCTAAGTGCGTCTTCAGAGCATCCTCAACGAAATTCTTAGAATTTATCGTCACCCAACGAGAGATCAAGGCAAACCTAGAGAAGATTAAGACTCTCGTAGACATGACTCCTCCACGGAGCGTCAAGGACGTCCAGCAGCTAGTCGGATGACTGACAGCCTTGTCCCACTTTTTAGCGAAGTCATGCAACATGTATCAGCCTCTCTTTAAGGCATTGAAGGGGACAAAAATGAATGGATTCCAGTGGACGACGGAGTGCCAGACCGCCTTTGACGAATTGAAGCGGTTTCTGACCAGCCCACCATTGCTAATATCACCCAGGGACGGAGAGGAGCCGTACCTCTACCTGGCAGTGTCAAAAGCAGCCCTCAACTCCGTCCTTGTATGCTAGGACTCCGATACCCAATCGCCGGTCTACTATGTAAGCAAAACATTGACTGGCCCAGAGACGCGCTACCCACGCGTGGAAAAGTTGGCCTTGGCACTTATCTTCTCAACCCGAAAATTGAGAGCTTACTTCTAGGCTCATCACATGATTGTTCTCACCGACCAGCCTCTGAAGAGTATTCTCCAGAAACTTGACATTTTTGGGCAGTTGGTAAAGTGGGCAATCGAATTGGGAGAGTTCGATATCGAATTCCAGCCCTAACTCATTATTAAAGGGTAAGCTCTAACCGACTTCATCGTCGAAACCATGATACCAATTCTCAAGGAACAGCCCATTAAGGACACAGAATAGCACAAAAAAGAGTTAGAATAGGTCCTTAACGTGGACGGATTATCTACGGACTCAGACAGTGGGGCCGGAGTAGTCATAAAAACCCCAGACGGGTTTGAGGTAAAGCACTCGCTCTGACTTGACTTCCCGACAACCAATAATATTGTCGAATATGAAACCTTGTTGGCTAGATTGAGGCTGGCTAAAGAGTGCTCGGCCAAACGACTAACTGTCTACAGTGACTCTGAACCGGTCGTCAACCAAGTTAACGGGAGTTTTCAGGCATGTAACCCTCACCTGACTAAATACTTGGCCAAGATGAAGGAGTTCAACAAGAAATTTGGCAAGGTGACCCTTGTCCGTGTTCCCAGAGTTGAGAACTGGAAGGCCAACCAACTTATCCGACGGATGGAACGCTTTCAGAAGATGCAAGCGAAGCCAAGCGGGTCAAAAAGACGGCGGGCTGGTACACCGTAGTCAATGGACGGCTATATTGTCGTGGTTACTTGACTCCGTACATTCGGTGCCTCACTGCAAAGGAGACTGACTACGCCCTAGGTGAAGTCCATCTCGAAATTTACGGATCGCATATTGGCGGCAAGAACTTGGCATTCAAAATCATGAGTCAGGGTTACTACTAGCCAACGATGAAAAAGGATGCACTCCAGTTCGTAAAAATATGTGAGAACTGCTAACTCCATGGCAATCTTTACCGCCAACCGCCGTTAAACCTGAAATCCCTCTAGGCTCCTTGGCCCTTCGAACAGTGAGGGCTCGACATCCTCAACCCGTTACCCATTGTAGCAGGACAAAGAAAATTCATTATCGGAGGTATCTACTACTTCACCAAATGGATTGAAGCCACCCCACTGGCCAATATCACAGAGCACAATGCTCTTAAATTCGGTCACCAAAATATAGTCTGCAAATTTGACATTCCTGAGGTCATTGTCACCGATAACGGAATCCAATTCTCAAAAAAGTGTTTCACCGAGTATTGCACCCATCTGAGTATCAGATTGGTTCATATTTCGATGGCGTACCCGCAAGTGAATGGACAAGTGGAGGTCATGAACCGCACGCTATTCCACAGTCTCAAAACTAATCGGAGGATGCCAGGGCTCTTGGGTGGATGAGCTATCCTTTGTCCTTTGGTCTTATCGGACGACTTCAAAGGAGCCAACTTGCAAGATTCCCTTCAATCTCTATTACGAAACTAAAGTGATAATTCCGGTCAAAATCAAGCTTCCGAGCCTTAGGGTCAAGTCCTTTGATTCGTAAGACAATTCTCAGAAAATTCAAGAACACTTGGACTTGCTGGGAGAAGCCCGCAATGCCGCTAGATTGCGAACCGTAGCCTACCAAAAATGGGTCACGCGCTATTACAACAAAAAAGTAAAAGCGCGGCAGTTCAACATTGAAAACTTGATCTTGCGGAGTATCAAGGCCACAAGTAAGGTCGCCAACTAGAATAAACTGTCCCCAAATTAGGAAGGGCCTTTCTTAGTCTCCACCATCCTGCGAAACGGGGCATATAAACTCTGGATCCAGGATGGCAAGTTGGTTTTCCGGACATGGAATGCGGTCCACCTTAAGCGATATTTCCAGTAATGGTCCAGGTAAGTCACACACATGAATGCTTGTAAGCGTATATGCATTTTTCAATCAATAAAATAAGTACTTCTTTTTTTACACTGTGCTGTGTCATGTTTTTAATATACATATGCATGTACATATGCTTGTTTTATATGTTTGTAGAATTACGACCTAGACTGTCCCTAAGTTAGACGACTTTTTACTTGCTCGTTACTAAACCCCGGTTATCCGGCTGCCCATAAGCAGTCATACTCAAACCCTGGTCATCTAGGAGGCCAATAAGTTGTCGTACTTAAACTCCGATCATCCGGGTGGCCCATAAATGGTTGTATTTAAACCCTGGTTATTCAGGCGGCTTACTGATGGTCAAACTAAACATTGGTCATCCAAGTGGCCCGTTCGCAGTCAAAATCTTAGGGGCTTGAACAGCGCACGTGACGACCTCCTACACAAGAAGATAGCATGACCAGTCTGCGACGGTCGACGGAAGCAGGGCAATCCGCCCCAAATGTTTGCCGCCCAAGTACACACTAGGGTAGCGCCACCAAGTCTTTACTCCCGTATGAGTATAGATCAAGCTTGGCACGACATCCAGGTTAACCCTAATATCTACTCAAGGGCTCAAGTCCCTTGAAGAATGCCAATGGCATCTTAAGCAAAGCGGATGGCCAACTTACACAAGCAGAGTTGGCCGGACATCTTGGCAACAAGGGAAACAGACTACTTAAAAGGCAATTCAAGCACCAGTCAGAATAACCATCTCATAAACGTGCGCCATCATTGCTGCCACATGGCGTTTCCTAAACAGGCGTAGTTGAATCAGATCCTCATGCATATTAATTATCGGGATCTTCAATTCACCGTACCCAAACACGTGGCCACATTTTCATCTGAGAGAACGGCTAATGATGACGCGTTACTCTACTCCCACAGGTTCTCCAGATCTTAACATCGACGGTCAATGAATCCGGTCAACAATTCCTTCAGCAGGTTCTCTGGATCTTCACTTTGACGGTCAACCAATCCGGTCAATATTTCTTTCAGCAGTTCTCCGAATTTTGACCAGGATAGTCAACGAATCCGATCAATATTTCCTTCAGCAAGTCTCCGAATTTTGGCCCAAATGATCAATAAATCTGGTCAGCTCCTTTTGCAAGAATGCGCCAGGTTGTATTAAACGGTCAACGGTTTCGGTCAATGAATTTTGATGGACGCCAAGTCACATGACGCACCATGAATATGTTGAATGTCAGAATTCTACTACTAGTATGGGGGCTAGTGATGGGTACGCCCATAATGGTTTGGCCCAAGAAAGAGGAATAGCCCAAATCTACGAAGGCCCAAATATAAGCCTAAATGGTTAACTTGAACTGTTGACTGAACGAAAGGCCAAGGAAACAAGTATAAGGACGGACAACTGGCACAAAGGAACAGTCAACATTTCTGTTGACCAGAAGTGCTATAGTAGGCCGGCCCATGAGCAAGCCTCGTGTGGGCCAAGCCCAATCTCGCCCACGCTTCCATCCATGACCAACAACAGTCTTCTCTCCTAATTTTGCGCTCCCCCAAAAGGCAATCTCCATGGCAACGGTCACCAACAGATTCAGCGCACCTCACACGAGAAAAGTGCCAAATCCTCTCCTCTATTTGCAGCAAACCCTTACTGTTATAAAATATAGAAGGAAATCAATCCTCCCAAGGAGCCGTTACTGCTATTAAAGCCCCACACCAAGAAAGAAAATCTGTCCAACAGAGCGTAGAAATTAAGCGCTATTGTCAAAGGAAGGATGTCTAACATCTCAACTATGAAATCCATGGAGTCTTCACTCTAGGACACACTTTTATTTCTACTAACAGACGCACTCATTTCTGCTAAGAATCACTCACCAACTCTTGTAAAGGTACTTTTGAATTTACTCTGAGTTCTCACAAGCTCCCATGCTTACAGAACGCCTCTCTCTCTCCCTGTCACTACGTTCCTCAATAGCACAATACCAGAAACCAACACTCCTTTCGAACCACAAAAAGCCTTTCGCTTCAAAAGCGTAACACCCACGACAAACTCTCTCAACATTTCTCATTATTCCGTTTTTTCTTAACCTTCTCAATTCTTTCAAGGTTGTTTACTGATTTGAGCGTCGGATTATTTTCGGTGAGATAACATCCCGTCGACCACTGACTTCTTATTTATTGTAGTAGTGTAAAGGATCCAGACTCAATGAATGGAGCCAATCTCAACAATCGATTTGGTCCGAACCTATTCGAAATTTTAATTTATGACGTATCATATTTATATGTTAATATTAACAAATTATTATAAAAATTAATAATTTATTTAAATATTATATTATTAAAAATTATCATAAAAATATTTGATAGGGTGCTTTTAAATTACTATTTAAATAATAATAATAACTATAGCTTACTGACAGATGTATCCAATAATTATTAAAAAATAATAATTCTGACAAAGGCAACTACTAACGTGGTCCAGCGGTCCAATTATTTGTCACATCCTGCACAAATAAAATAATTATTTAAACTTGACCACCAGCCCTTCCAATAATGGATCTACCAACGTGCTTTATAAGTTTTTTTCCGGATAATTTAATAAAAAAATATTAAATAAAGGAAATTTTTTTTAATTTTATTAATTAAACAAGTTAAGTTTAAATCTGATTTACTTGATCTATTGAAGATATTTTTGGTAAATTTTATATTATATTTAATTCGTTTTGAAAAGTGATTTTTCAAAAAAATAAATATGACTTTCATAATCTCAAAATAGCTTTTGATAACTTTAAAATATATATATATAAATCATATTGTTAAAAAAATCAACTTAAAAAGTTAAATTTGAATTCTACAGATTTATATTTACTTTTTAATTTAAATTTAATTATATTTTTTTTATCATAATTTCTCAATTATTGCATAAACTTATTTTTAATAAAGGATGCAATTGGATTTCAAAATTCTTCGTGGTTAATGGACCTGAAAAGGCAGATTCCATCACGTTCATTTCCACCTTTTGCTTTCATCATTTGAATATTGAAATTTCGTTTTGCCCATTATTCAAAAATCGATTCCATATGAGAGGTTTTAATTTTTTTAAAAATAAAGATTAGGCTGTTTGATCAAAAAAATCTAAATTTCATATAACATCAAACAAATAAGAGATCATTGACACGAAATAATTTTTAAAATTTTGTTATTTGATATTCAATTCGATATGATATTGATGCATTCTTAGATTCTAATTATTGTATGGATTAAGAAGTCATTAATCTTTATCAGCGGGTCAAATTAAAGTGTGTTTGATCTCCATTACTTCAAATCTGGATCCTTTACATTATAACTAAAAAATAAGAAGTTAAAAGATAGTAAAAACTTATTTCTCAATATATCAAATAATGCTCATATCAGAAATTTTTTTCATATAGATAGAAAGAGATAATAAGTAAATGAATGATGCGTAGATGCGTGTAACGGGAGATTGAATATTTGAATGCGCTTGGCTATGGGGTGGCTTTAGGAGATGGATGATAGAGTTTCGACGAGTACGCCCAATTGAGAGGCGACTTAAAGGTGGAGAATTGAATTTCGATGAGTGCACCCTATAAGGGGCAGCTTAAAGGTGGAAGATTGAGATCTGACGGTGCGCTCAATAGGGAGCGGTTTGATGATAGAAGATTGGGCTCCAAGGAATGTGCTTGGTTGGGAAGCAGTTTAGAGATGGATAATTGGGCTCAGGCAATGCGCTCAGCAGAGGAGCAGTTTGGTGATGGAGGATTAGGTTTCGATAAGTGCACTCGGTTAGGGAGCAACTTAAAGATGGAAGATTGGACTCCAACGGTACGCTTGATAAGGGAGCGACTTGATGATAGAGGATTGAACTCCAACGAGTGTAATTCAACTGATAAGTAGTTTAGAGATAGAGGATTAGGTTCTAAAGAGTGTGCTCGATTGGGGAGTGGTTTAGAAATGGAGAATTGGGTTCGGTGGTGTTGCTGGGTACAGGAGCGGTTTGGTGATGGAGGATTGGGTTTCGAAGAATATAGTCTATTGGAGAGCGGCTTAAAGATTGAGGATTGAATTTCAATAGTGCACTTGGCAGGGTAGCAGTTTCATGATGGAGGACCGAGTTCCGATGGGTGTACTTTTATTGATGAGTAGTTTAGAGATGGATGATTGGGTTTGAAAAGTAAACTTCGGTTAGGGAACGACTTAGAAATGAAGGATTAGGCTCCAATAATGTACTCAACAGATGAGCGGCTTACTAAAGTGAGAGAATTCTGCACTTGATGAGGAATGACTGGTTAATAAATATACTCATAGGCGGGTGGCTAACTGGAAAAAGAAAAGACTCCTGGGTGGCGTTGATGAGGAGAGGGACATTTGTCGGTCTCCTTTCTAGTTACAAATGGAATGGCTCTCTATGCCATACTCTATGAGTCGCCTTCATTAGTCTTACGGTGCGAGGACTCAGAGCCAACGAGGGGCCTACACAACTATTGGCCGGAATAGGAGAATAAGACCACACAGGAGACGAGAAGGGAGTGGGCATACTTTCTGAGTCTATTTTTTATACGCTCCTTTTCTCTCCTCTTTTTCTTCTCTTTTTCTCATCTACTTCTATCTTACCAGAGATCTCCCTCGCCCGTAGAAACAAAGTGGTATTTATAATGTTAAAGTTAGTTCAACTTTCCTTAGATATCACGGTTAACGACAATTGCCATTGTCGATCCGTTGAGCTATCCTGACGATCATGGATACTTACTACGACAACCATAGCTGTCTGTGAGCATGCTTTTCTTTATTAGGATGATTGTGGGGATCGCTACATGGTGACTGTCTTTTTGGAATGATTCATCGAATCGTAACTGTCATCATGGGGGTGCACAATCTTGGGCAAAATATTTGTTGAATTGCCTCTATAATTTTAGCAGGCGCCGCCCACGTATTCACGAGATGTTGTAACAGGCTAACAGTAACCGTCTATTGATACTTCTTCCATGACCATTGGGAATCACACGCTAACAACGGCATATGATCTCGCGCCATTGAGCTAGTGTCGTTGGACTGTCTTTAAGTCAAACTATGCGGGCTGCTAATTGGGTCTACCATGGCGTCTTTTGGGCTTTGAGTTTCATAAAATCTCACTGGGTTTTTATTTCATGGGTGTGCATATTGGCAGGTTGGATTCTAAATTGATCCATGGGATTACCAGACCCATTTGATACTAATAGTAAGCGAAAAAGAATTTGGTCAATTGTATGATGGTTTCAAGGATACTAGTTTTAAACATTATAATATTTTATAAAATGAAGATTATTTGACAAGTTAAATCAATATAAATCTTAAAATTGATATATTTAAATGGTACGTAATCTGTGTTTTATCGATAAATAATATTTTAGGTCAGGTGGATTATGCCCTATTTTGTGAAGGAGGATCTTGTATTTTTATAATGGTAATTGGCTTGTCCTTAAACTGCTCATATCGACACATCTGTGTAGATTCAAGAATTATAGCAATGGTTTTTTTGACTAGTGGAATACGATCTTTATGTAATGTTATGTCTTTTAAATTTTGGTTTCTAAGATATTATTGGGTCTGGTCACTCCCTTGTGTTTAACCCAATAAACTAATTTGTTATCGAAGGATTTGTGGAGAACAAATTCAAAAAACTAATTCCGATCAAGGGACGTTAACCGGAGCAAAACAGTGGACGATCAATGGAGATTGGCCGGCGGATGGCCAACTGTGAATTTCGATCAACAGGAGGTTGACCGTCTGAGAGTTGCATGAGTACTATTGGATGGCGGACAGGCAGTAGAAGACAGTCAATAGGGAGGTTGACCGGATGGCAGTAGAAGAAGGTCAACGGAGGTTGACCCGATGAATGATGAAGACGGTCAACGAGAAGTTAACCGACTGAATAATGGGCCTAAGTGACTGTGGAAGTGGCAGCTGGCAACGGACAGATGTCTTTCCAGGTTTAGTCGACAAGCTGTGGACAGTTGGCTCTGTGGAGTAGGAGGTAGACCTAAAATCTGTGTACGTCGTCTGTGCAGGTGACAGGCGTTTGTCCACACGCAACCTGCCTATTGATTGAAGGTTTCTGGGCAGATCATTATATATATGCATGCTGGACATGCTGTGCTCTGCGCGCGCAAGGTGCCATGCGAGTGACCATTAGGTGATAGAGAAATCACCATGGGTGAGCATTCGCCGAGGCTTGTGTAGTTAGCCGCATGTGTGCGGGGGTGAAACAGTGGTCGCCGTTTCACCAACACTTATAAAATGAGAGAGCAGAGAGCACCACAGTGAGGAGAGAAAAAGTGAAAGAAATAGAGAGCAGTGAGTGAAACACAAAGAGTGAGGTTTTGTATTCTCATGCTCTATTCTTTGTTTTCGCCTCTAGGGCTTGTGTAGCCAGGGTGGTTGCTGAATTCTGTCTCTAAATTTTGTAACCATTTTACATAGTGAATTTATTGGTGGACTTTATATCTCGTGGTTTTTCCCTTAGTTGAGAATGGATTTCCACGTAAAAAATACTATGCATCTCTTTGTTCCATGTTCCTACTAAATGGTGGCTGACGATGACAAAGGGGTTCGAGTATTTCGCTGCTATCGGATTGGGTGGATCCGGGTGTCGAACCCCAATAAGTGGGATCAGAGCAATGTTAGATCGATCCAGGCTCGGAAATGGCTACTTGTGGAGGATGCTGACTAGAAAGGGCTACCTGCTAAGGTGCTCACCTACTGCCAGAGTGGAGTGAAGCGTCGTAAGGGGAAGCCGCCAAGTGAAGTGCCGCAGAAGTGGAGCCGCAGAGGTCAGCGATGGTCGAAGTATATCTGGAGTCATTGTGGAAGAGTTTGCCATTTAGTGTGGAACTGGATGGAACTGCAAAAGCACATCGGAGTAAGAGACCGAGGGCGGAGCTTAGCAGGGCCAAGGGTGGAGCTATGTAGGACCAAGGGCGGAGTTGAGCAGGGCTAAGTGCAGAGCCAGCAGGGCCAATAGTGGAGCTAGTAGGACCAAGGGCGGAGTTGAGCAGGGCCAAGGGTGGAGCAGTGCAAGACTAAGGGCAGAGGTGAGCAGGGCTAAGTGTGGAGCCAGCAGGGTCAAGGGTGGAGCTCACAAGACCAAGGCGGAGCCAACAGGCCAAGAGCAGAGCCAGCAGGGTCAAGGGTAAAGTTGATGCCGGGATCCCAATTGAGGGGATGTTGCCGGAAGGCAGACGATGACGGTCGTCGGGTAAAGGCGAAGGTGTTCCCCACAAGGTCGTGAGGGGAAATTTGTTGGGTCTGGTCGCTCCTTTGTGTATAACCTAACAAACTGATTTATCATCGAAGGATTTGTGGAGAACAAATCTGAAAAACTGATTCCAATCAACGGAACGTTGACCGGAGGAGAACAGTGGATGGTCAATGGAGATTGACCAGTGGATGGCCAACTGTGAATTCCGGTCAACAGGAGGTTGACCGTCTGAGGGCTGTAGGAGTACTGCTAGATAGCGGACGGGTAGTAGAAGACGGTCAATGGATAGGTTGACCGGATGGCTGTAGAAGACGGTCAACGGAGGTTGACGAGATGAATGATGAAGACGGTCAACAAGAAGTTGACCGACTAAAAAATGGGCCTAGGAGACTATGGAAAGTGGCAGTTGGCAACGGACAGATGTCTTTCCAGGATTGGTCGACAAGCTATGGACAGTTGGCTCTGTGGAACAAGTGGCAGACCTGTAGTCTGTGTAGGCCGTCTGTGTAGGTGGCAGGCATTTGTTCACACGCAACCTGCCTATTGGTTAAAAGTCTCTCGGCAAATCATTATATATATGCATGCTGGGCATGATGTGTTCTGCGTGCGCAAGGCGCCATGGGAATGACCATTGGGTGATAGAGATATCACCATGGGAGAGCCTTCGCCAGGGCTTGTGTAGCCAGGGGCTTGTGTAGCCGGCTGCATGTGTGTAGGGGTGAAATGACGGTCGTCGTTTTACCTATACTTGTAAAATAAGAGAGCACCACAGTGAGGAGAAAAAGAGTGGAAGAAAGAGAGAGCAGTGAATGAAACATAAAGAGTGATGCTTTGTATTCTCGTGCTCTATTCTTCATTTTCGCCTCTAGGGCTTGTGTAGCCAGGGTGGTTGTTGTATTCTGTCTCTGGATTTTGTAATCATTTTACATAGTGAATTTATTGGTGAACTTTGTATCCCGTGATTTTTTCCTTAGTTAAGAAGGGGTTTCCACGTAAAAAATATTGTACATCTCTTTATTCCTTATTCCTACTAAATGGTGGCTGACGATGACAGAGGAGTTCGGATATTCTGCTGCTATCGGATTGGGTGAATCCGGATGTCGAACCCCAACAGATATCACTTCTAATTATTGCTATTTAATGGGATACCTCAAAATTGTTTGCAATGAGTTTTGTCTCTTAAGCAACATGTTCTTAGTTAATGTTAGCATGACAAATCAGCTGACATATATCCGTTATATTTAGTCAAAAATTTGAATTGTGTTGGAGTTTTACTTGAAATGATAATTTGACATTTTAGCAGTATCAACTCTCAAGTAATGACCTTTTAACAATTCGGCCTTATAACAAATGTGATAAGGCCTTTTGACAACCCATTTCTATTTTCTTCCAATAATGCAACATCCTAATATCGTGACCTTATAATTTGACATTATGATAATTCCGACTCCGATTCTCAAGTTTAAATTTTGCCATTTAATTATTGAACTCACTAAAAATAATTAGAAAACATGGACAATGTTTTCATATATTAAGGCAACAATTTCTTTTGTTTTTTAAGAAATGTTTTGGGATGACATTTGATGGATGTGGCTAGAAACGGATTCACCTAATACTCAATTTGACATGAGACTTAAATGCCAATGATCTAACAAAAAAGGCTATAAAGCCCATCAGACCAATAATGCATGAATGCATAAACTAGAATGCATGACCTGAAAAGTCAAATATTAAAGGATTATAATAAGTTACTTAATTGTCGGATATAGAAAGTGGCTGAGTTAATCAAATAGTTGGCAACTAGGCGGTCATACCATTGAATTGAGACAACCGTTACATATACAAGCAAAATCCCTCACCAATAATTTAAAGTGGTATCATGCACGTGTATTGATTTCAAATGCCCTATAACCAAATGGCACTTCTTACTATAAATAAACGTCCTCTCTCTAAAAAAGGGGAACAACAACAAACAAGAGGAGAAAAAGTCACTGGGCCAAACAAATGTACAAAAGTATAAACCACCCAGTCAGACGAGTATATAAAAAGAAGTATTGCTCTCTATATATATATTCATTTCCATCATCTCTAAAGTCTTGTATTTACTTTCTTATATCTTTCACATTCAAATAGAAAAATTATTGATTTGAATATCAGTGGATATACCGTATAGCGAGTTATCTCTAAAATCTTGTATTTTTTTCTTATATCATTCACATTCAAATAGGAAGATTATTTATTTGAGTATCAGAGAATATACCGTATAATAAGTCTCGTACATCACTTACCTCTTATTTGTTCTATTATAGTGTGAAGGTTTTAAATTTGGAGTTACAAATATCAGACTCATTATTATTCAAACATTTAAAATTGATAATAAGGTTTTTTAATTCATACATTAATTGGAGTTTTAGAGATGTATTAATATTTACTAGCTCTTGGGATGTCTTCTAATATTCTGATATTTATTTATGTATTTATTTTTTTTCAATACTTTTAAGGAAGGAGAATCTTTCCGTTCATTATATAACTGCAGGCAGAAAACGCCACAAGGAAAGAGAATCCTCTCCGAGTAGCTCCGGCGGCTGCAAGAAGGAAGCTCCCGCGGAAGATACGGGCCAGCACATAGATAATGGACGGCGGGGACCTTCTCCGACTAGCCGCTGACGATCAGGTGCCAAATCCGGAATCCAACGCCGCCAAACCCAATATTACAACAACAAGAAGAGGGATAGAGAGAGATTAGAGTCGTCACCGCAACTGGAAAAACCCGCCGGTGATCAATAGGACCGCTTAAAGCCAAATAATCCATCGCATCCTGCGCCGATTCCTACCATAGAAGACGACCGGTCCTCTCACGTTCACAATAACAATACGCAAATAAGAAATGGATGGCCGGAAATCGCAGGTGCTGATCTCCATGAATACCGATCGGAACCTGGATTCCGACAAAAATCGACGTTTGATAAATTTCTGTGTTTATTTCATTCCATTATCGGAATTAAATTCTATTTTTCACTTTAAAAAAATATTAAAACAAAAAACATCTGTTTTTCAATTAATTATGGGATTAAGTAAAGGATTAATTACAAAAAATACAAAAATTTAATTTTTTTTCACATTTATACCTATATTTTGATTTTATTTAATATTTCTCATGATCTAAATTATTGAACGATTTAGAAAGTCGTCTTATACGGGTGACCGATCAAAAAATGTCCGATCTTCATTACTTGAAATTTGGATTTTGTACACCATAATAGAGCAAACAAAATGTAAAAAAAATATAAAACTTATTTTTTAATATATCATCTTGATGGGTATACCAAAAATAGGCTGGCTCCAAAAAAGTAAAAAACCCAAGACGACGGTCAACACTCTAACCGTCCAATTGGAAAACGGCCCCAAGAGCTGAAAAGCCCAGGGCGGCTGACGCTGGCGTTGACCGTCGGGCGGCGAACTCTCGAATAGACGGTCAACTCAAACGTTAACAGTCTGCCTTATGCGCATTGGGCCCAAAGAAGCTTACTGCAGTAATGGGCCTGGCATACTCATGCGCATAGCCCATCAGGCGGTTAATAGCTGACGTCCTTCACAAGGGCGGCCAACACGCATGCTGTCGGTCAACTCGAACATTGACCGTCCGCGTTTTGCACAATGGGCCTCAAGAAGCCTTTCTATAGTAACGGGCCTGACCCGTTTAGGCCCACAAATATCAAAAGGCCAACAACGGCTTTCCAATGATATTTCACGATCTCAACCGGCATCAAAAAGGATATTAGCAATATTGGCGCCTCTCATATAAGGAAGGCGCCAAATTTTCTCCAAATCCTTGCCAGCCCAGGCTTTCCAATGGCAACATGCATGGATGGAAAGCACACGGTTTGGAAAGCTGTTGGCCGCCTCACAAGGAAACAATCTCGATCAACTTGGTAACTGGCATCTACTCCAGAAGGCAAGCCGGCCAGTTGATCAGGAAGGCAATCACTCCTTCCAAAAAAGGAGGATCGTCCTCTCAGCTACAAAAGAGGCCATTGAATCGACATTCAGGGGATGCTTTCATTGATGCTTTCGGTGACACAACGCAAAAGGCTCTCAATCACGCCTTCTGAAAGTCAATTGAGTGCTATGAGAAATCTGTCTTCACTGCCACCTTCATCATCCAAAAAACCCTAAGGCAACAAGTGGACCCTCATGGCCGTTTACTACCTTCTCACCTCCCAGATCTAAGAAGACCTCACGTCTCTCTTACATCTGGGTCAAACACTCTTTCTCTTCTCTCTCTCAATCTCAGTTTCTTTCTCTCGAAAACTGTTTTACTGACTTGAGCGTCAGAGTGTTTTTGGTGGGATAATTTTTCGCCGAACACGCTGACCTCTTATTCTGTTTAGTGGTGTGCAGGATTCAACTCAGTGAACGGAGCCGGAGTCACGACAAGATGATCACCCGAATCTGTTCGAAATTCGGATCCAGAGATGCATCACATCTGATATTCAAATCAATAATCTTTTTGCTAATAAGAAAAAAGATGTAAATAAATAAATGTAAGAATACAAATGAATAAAGATTGAGTACTTGTTAGAGGGTTGTGCTTCTTATAATGTGCTTCGATGGAGAGCGGCTTTAAAATTGATACACTCGTATGGAAGAGTGGTTTTAAAAATGATACACCGGTATGAAAGTGGCTTATATCATTCGGCAATTAAATCAATAATCTTTTTACTAAGGAAAAAAAGATGTAAATAAATGAATATAAGAATACGAATGAATGAGGATTGAGTGCTTGTTAGAGGGTTGTACTCTTTATAATGTAATCAGATGGAAGAAAATAAAATTGATGCACTAATATAAAAGAGTGGCTTTAAAAGTGGTACATCGGTATGATATGGTGGCTGACTTTGTAATTCATATAGCTTTGTTTGCTTGTTATATTTTCTTTATATTCTTTCATCATCTTCTTTCATAGGGGAGTGACTGTATTTATAGTAAAAGTGTCATTTGGTTGGCAAATTTTTAAATTAATATGTGGATATTATGCCTCTATTATTATGAGGGGCGTTACTTATACATGTAATTGTCGTCTTCAATTTGTGATTGAACTGTACGAATTTTTTGACTGTTGAGTTAGTATTGTAACTGGCTAAAATTGTTCATTAATTATTTATCATTATTGTTTCAATGTTGACAATTTTAGTCATGTCTCTTAAATCTATCGCCGTGTCTTTCGCTTTATAAGCTCAAAGAGTTTTTTGTTTGGTCATCATTACTTGGATCATTCTTCTTTCTACACGTTTGATTTGGGTTGACTCAAATATTATCGTACCCACTATTATTAATTATATATATATATATATATATAATAATACAATATCACGAAATTATAAATTGTAGTTTTTGAACTTATTAAAATTTTCAATTTTATCGAAACATAAAATTTTCTCAAGTTGGTAAAAAAATGTTATAAAATTTTAGAAAATAGAATTTACATCTTATAATTTAAAAAGATATTTAAATTTTATTATTTTTTTATTGCTTTTTTCACTTATGATAAAATTAAAACTTTGTGTTAAAATAAAATTCTAAAAACTTGGAATATTCAGCAAATTTAAAGCATTGCACCGTATTTAAAGTATCAAAAATGGATGTATTAATTAATAAAATTAAAGGTTATAATAAAAACAACAATTTTAAATAAAATTATGATAATTATAATAATTAATCCTCACGTAAAAGTATTTATTAAAAGGATATTAGTAGTCCATTCTTAAAGTATGTTTTTGTGGTAATTAATTTTTTAAGTAATACTCTCAGAACACAAAGCAAACATTAAATTTTTTTTTATATTCTATAATATCTCATATATTTATATTTTTATACTAATTTATTAATATAAATAATTGTATAAAATATTATATCATTTAAAGAAAAATTAAAGACATTTCTAAAGTCTCCCTTTTCCCTAATCTCATGCCTAGCTAATCTAAGTTTGACAACAATCATAGAAGGGTACCACAAGTTAGAGACTTTTTTTTAAAAAAATAATATTTCTTAATTTAGAATCACTTATGTTTTTAATAATTAAAATTATTTTATAAATAATAAAAAATAGATATTAAAATAATATATTTTAAAATAGTATTTTATTTTAATCTTTTTATATTATAAGAATAGATCCTAACCGGAAAAATAATATATAAACTAATATTTAAAAGTATCATAATAGAATCTATTAGTGGGTATTTTTATTGGTACATAGACAATTTTAGCCTATGTATTTATCCATATATTTTGGGCATGAAATTTTTTAAAATATTTTTATCTTATATTATATATTATTTTTAAATAAAACCTCATATATAGTTAAAAATATCCATAAATTTGTGATTTTTTTTTTATAATATTCAATTTTGTAATCCGATAAAAGAATAAAATATTCTTAGATAATTTGAGTTATTACTTGGTTTGGATTGTATTAAGCTATTTTAATTAATATTTGAGTTAGCTTTGGATATTTAGATATTTTACATAAATTCAAGTTTTATAATTTATTCAATTGATTTTATTTGAAAATTTTCCATACGCTTTCAATAAATAAAAAAAAAAGAGAAGAATTTTAATGAATATAAATTTTAAAAAATAAATAAATAGTGTAAGATGGTTTTGCTTGACTTTAAAAAAAAATAAATTAAATGAAATGGAGAGAATAAATAATATAAAAAATATAATGACTTTTTTCTTCCTCATTAGAAATGACAGCAATCTAATTTAGATCATGCAAATTCTTAAAATATTTTTTATTATTTTATATTTTTTAAGTTATTGCGTTCCTGAAATTTGAGTTATTGTACGGGTTAAAAAACTACTCGATCTTTCAAATTGAGTCGAATTGAAGCTAATTCCGTTCCCGTTTCTTCGAACCTGGTCCTATGCAGCACAACTAAAAACGAGGAGTTAAAGGACGACGAGAATTGCTCCCACGCTAAAATTAAAAATCTTTCTTAAAAAATAGAAAGATGTGGAAATATATATAATAGGGGATTGGGTGTGTTATGTGCGCCTAGTAAAAGAACAGCTCAGAGGCATATCCGACTGAGAGGCGATTTGGAGAAACACCCGACTAAAGAACAGCTTAAAAGTATAGAAGGTAGGCCTTTTGGACGGAGGGAGAGATCCCTAGAAAAGAGATAAGTTTTCTGGATGGCCTCCTAGAATGAAAGGCTAAACTCTTCAAGTAATATTTTTCGGATTGATGGTAAGGTTGGCCTTCTGAAAGGAGAGATGGCCTCCTGGAAGGAGGCATTGCTCTTTCCTATTTTAGGCCTCCATTATCTCGATTCAGGTTCCTCCACTGTGGAATAATAACGAAATATTTATAATATTTAAAGGGTAATTTTAATTTTATCCATAACTTATGAACTGTTGTAACAGATTTGCCCTTATTTCTCTTAACTAGTTACAGACGATTTTTTTAATGAGTAATAATTTGAGGGGCTCTTATTCTGGCCATCTTATTTTGGACCTCTAACAAAATTTAAAATAAATTTAACAAAATTAAAAAAAAAGTATAAAAATGATATTAGAATAAATATTAAAAATAAATTTCAAACCAATAAAGTTGAGAATAAAACAAAAAAATATAATATATAAATATATCCATTTTTTTATTTACAATTTGTATAAATTTGTTTCCAAATTCATGGATCCTAATCGATAAAAGATCTCTTCACTCCCTTGCTCTTTGTAGGGTGGTTGGAGACTGATTGGTTCATCATATAAATAAAAATGATGATGGGTACATCAATAATAGGCTGGCCCAAAGAAAGGTCAACGGAAGCCCAAGAATGTCGGTCAATATTTTTGACGGCCTTGTAAGAAGACGGGCCCAAAAGTTGAAAAGCCCAAGACAGTCAACACCAACGTTGACCGTCTTGAACGCCAACGTTGACCGTTTTGACCGTCAACTTACTCACAAACGGTCAACTCAATGTTGACCAGTTTGATTGGGCATTTAGAGGCTTTGCAACAGTGATGAGCCTATTCCATTCACGGCCCCATGCCCATCACCGATCACCGACCCACTCTCCTTTCGTTCTCCACGAGGGCGGCCAACACGCTGACGGTCAACTCAGACGTTGACCGTCTGCGCCCTGCACATTGGGCCCAAAAGGGCTCTTTTACAATAATGGGCCTGGCTCACTCAGGCCCAAAGCCCATCTGGAGGCTGACGACGGGCACTTTTCATAAAGGCGGCCAACACGCACGCAGACGGTCAACCCGAGCGTTGACCGTCCGCGCTTTACACGTTGGGCCCCAAGAAGCCTTTCAATAGTAACAGGCCTGACCCGTTTAGGCCCACCAGTCATAAAAAGGCCAACCACGATACTCCAAGGATATTCCACGATCTCAAAAGGAATATCAGCAAGATTGGCGCCCTTCAAAGAAGGAAAGCGCCGGATCTTCCCAACTCATTGCCAGCCAAGGAACTCCAACGGTAACATACTGGGGAGGAAAGAAACCAACTTGGAAAGTGGTTGGCCGTCTCAGAAGGAAACAATCCTCCACAATTGGACAACAAGTATCAACCTCCAAAAGGAAGACCAGCAGCAGATCACAGGAATGATCACTCCTTCTAAAGGAGGAGGATCGCGATTTTTGCCATAAAAAAGGCTCTGGATTCACCATCCAGGGCAGGCTCTCATTCATGCTTTGATTGAGGCTTTTGATTGAAGCTTTGATTGACGTCTGCGTTCACAGACAAAACCCTAAGTGCTCTAAGAAACAAGCTCTGGTTCCCGGCAGCCAAACTCTCAAACACAACCAAACTCCAAGGCAACGAACGGGTCTCTAGAGCCATTCTCTTCCTTCCCACCATCTAGATACGAGAAAGGCCTTATGTCTTTCTGACATCTGGAACAAAACACTCTCTTTCCCTCTCTCATTGCTCTCTCTACTTTCAGTTCCTTCCTTTGAAGATTGTCTTACTGACTTGAGCGTCGGAGTGTTTTCGATGGAATTACCTCCCGCTGTAAACGCTGACCTCTTGTTCGTTTTAGTGGTGTGCAGGATTCGTACTCAGTGAACGGAGCCGGTTTAATCCATCCAAGAGAATTCGAATCTGTTTGAAATCGGATCCATGTACGTATCAAATGGTAATATTCAAATTTAAGATATTTAACTACAAATTGCCGCAATAATAATATGGATTGCTAAAAATTCTAAATTTATAAGTTATTATGAGGCCGTTTTATCATAAATATATATGTTATCAGATTGTTGGTCTAAAAAAATCACATTAGAAAAATTATCTTTTTAATATAATTGTATTATAAAGATTTATTAAGTTTATTTTATAAATATAACGGCTAATTTTAAAAATATTAATTTTTTAAAAGGAAAAAAAATTATCATATAATTGATTATAGCTCTTAAGGAAAAAAAAATTATTTTCTCTCAACTTTAAATATTGTATTTGGATTAATATTGATGCATACCTGGATTCGTCTTCGAACATATTTGAATTCGTCTGGATTATTTGACCAGACTCCGTTCACTGAGTTCAAATCCTGCACACCACTAAAACGAATAAGAGGTAAGCGTGTCGGCGGGAGGTTGTCCCACCGAAAACACTTCGACGCTCAAGTCAATAAATCCTTCTAGGCGATGAAGGTAACTGAAAAACTAAAGAGAGAGAGTGTGAGATGGTTTGGAGTGTCGGCCTGTTGAAAAAGTACGTTCTTGCTTCCTGCTCACAAAGAGCGTAAGGAAGCGACGTCTCAAAAGCGTGGAAGCTTTAGAGATGAGTCTCAGAAGGCCAAAGAGATCTCCAGGAATTCGGAGGTCTCTGGTGGGATTTGAGGACGGGCACTTGTGTAGAGAGAAAGAGGGGAGGAGCCTCTATTCAAGCTCTTTAAGCGTTCATATGGAAGACTGTAGGAAGTCCTTCGGGAAGCTCGTTTTCAGTGTTCTTAGGAAGATGAGTTACAGAGTGAGTTATGCGAATGGGCATCTCAGAATGCATGTAAGAGAGCGTTTGAGAGCGTATGAAAGCACGTAAAAAGTATGTCCCCTCCAGAACGAAAACTTAAGCTTTTATGGACAGCAGGAGAGCCTCTTCCTCTAGTCAAGGTGGCGTACTCTTCCTGGACTGACAGCGTTGGCCTCCTCAGAGTTGGTGGCCTGACAGTCGTGATTTGATGAATCCTCTTTCAGGAGACAGTCTGACGAATCTCCGTGCCCATGCCATCTTTTGTGACCGTTTTGTTGGCGCTGAGATAATTGCCGCCTTTTTTTAGAGAAGATCAACTTTTAGGAGGACACGTGGCCATGAGAAGACCGTTGCTTTTGGTGCACGTGTCCCGCCGCGCTTGGGGCTTGGGCGTAGCGAGTTGAAGCTTTTGGACTTGCCTACATCCGGCCAACGCCGAGTTGACTGTCTCATAGCGAAGTTAGCCTCTCTATGGAGCCCTAGACGGCCAACGCCGACGTTAACCCGTCTTGGGCCTTCGAGTTGGCGTTAGAGTGTTACATTGGCCGTTTTTGAGTTGACATCCCGTAGACCGTTTTGGATCTTCGTTGACCTTGGGCCAACTCATATTCCGACGTACACATCAAATATTTTATTAATTTAAATATCAAATAATAATTTAAGAAATTATTTTTGTACTTTCAAGCTCTTACTTTTGGCTTTGTTGTATATAAAATTAGAAGTAAAACATCCAAAACTCCATCTTAAAATCTCTTAATTTACAGTTCTGATTCAAATCGTGGACTACAAATGCGTTTCTACGCCGATGAGGGCAGGGACTTCCACTACTGAGAACATTCCTCGATTTTGCCAGGTTTCTCCGGTGGAATGCTCCGGCGGCGAGTGCCGACAGTGTTTTGTGGTGATAGCTTACTTCACCACATTCTCCGACAACTGCTGCTGCTTTTCATTCAATAAGATAATGGCGTTACAGAAATTGCAGGATGCAACAGTCGTGTTCAAGTTCAGGCAGGCATTCAAATTTCGAAAGCTCCGATACATTCGTTTTTGATAGTAACGTTTACCATCTGCCCTCCTCTTGCTTAGCAAGATTGTAAGCAATTTGAACTCTACTTGAAATAATGATTAGATTAGAAAAATTTATTAAATCTGGATGGATTAAGCTCTGAATCTGCCACACTACGGATTAACGCTGGATCACATATGAATAACTTATATTTAATCAAAGATCAACTAGCCATAAAATAATCGATCATTGGAGATGAAGTGGAAAGATAATAAAATAATATTTTAGAAAAACCTATCCAGTTCCTGCTACACACACGACGATGGCGTTTTCAGGATTCAAGATGAAGCACCAAAAGCCAAAAAAAACCTAACGTAGGCACTACTAAACTAATTAATTACTAACACAAAATAGCATAGCACTCAGCAAAAAAAAAAAAAAAATTTACATGATACTGCAACTACTGGCGGTGTTTTCATCGCTGAACATGTGAGTGAAAGGATCGTACACGGGCGGCGGCGGCGGTGCGTAGCCGACACCGGGTGGCGGCCGCCCGTACATCATGGGCTGATGCATGCCATCTCCGTTCATCATCCTCTGTTGGTTCATCATCATGGCCATGTACTGTTGTTGGCCATATGGGTTACCTAAAGCTGGGCCCATTCCCTGGTAGTATCCTCCGCCGTTCATCATCCCAGATGCAGGTAGGCCATGGACTGCCGGAAAATTGTGGCCCATTTGCAGGCCCATCGGGTAATTAACCATTTGAGGGTCCATCGGGTAATTACCCATTTGTTGACCCATATTTCCTCCACCACCACTTTTGCCAACACTGATTTCATGAAACCCTTCATTCTTGCCGCCGCCGCCTCCGCCTCCTCCACCTTTCTTTCCCCCGTTACCATTGTTGTTCGCATTAGGACCACTACCCTTCTTATTGGCTCCACCAACCGCGTTATTCCCACCTCCTCCACCTTTTTTAGCATCCCCACCACTTCTGCTACCTTTTTTGGCAGCACCACCACCCTGATTTTGGTTGCCTCCCTTGTTACTCCCACCACCACCGCCTTTTTTTCCACCATCGCCTTTTTTGCCACCATTTTTCCCAGTAAGGCCCTTCATCAGCGCAGAAAGATTGAAACCGCCACCACCTCCTCCACCTTTCTTGCCATTACTGTTGCCGGCTTTCTTGTCATTCCCTGATTGCCCTTTTTGCCCACGGCCATTGTTACCTGTGATGGGTATGTTCTTGCTTTGAGTACCATGGCCATGACCAAATACATCATCATAATCATCATCATCGTCAAATTCATAATCTTCATCATAATCATCAAATTCATCACCACTAAGATCATCATAGTCCCCCTGTTGAGGCAAGTTGAATTTGACAGATTTCTGGTCCTTGGCTCCTTTGATTTTCTGCTGCTGCTGAGTTTGTTGGCCACCACCCTTCTGATTCTGAGACTTGTTGTCTTTGCCGCCTTTGCCACCATTATCAATTTGCACGCCCTTCAACTGGTTGCCGAGGTTGAATAGCTGCTGGTTGTTCTTTTGAGAACCACCCCACAACTCCGCATGTTTGCCTGACTTGTTCAGTTTCTTAATCAGTGTAGCTGGATCAACATTTCCAGCTACTGTCACCTTCCCCTGCTTCGCATCTATCTTCACAGTAAATACTCCTAAAATAGAAAGATGATAAACAAAAAATATCAGCAAATTTAACCAGAAAATACCCAGATATCATATCATATTCAAAGATCTGTGAAATTTCTTTTAATTGACGACTAGAAGTAAGATATACCATCAATTTTCTGCAGCAAGTTCTTCACTTTATTTCTGCACCCATCACAATCACAGTGTATATTCACTCTTAGAACATAAGTCTGCAGGGAAAAAAATTCAAAAAAAAGGAGGAATTTATCAAACAAAAACCACAGCAAGCGAATAATTATGCTAAAAAATTAAACAAATTTGAATTTCTAGTACGAATAGAAAAGAACAAGACAAACATGAGGAGAAGTACCTGAGTCTTCAAGACCTCTTGTTTACTCATGTTGTGAACGATGGAGAGAGAGAGAGAGAGATCTGAATAGGCGACTGAAACGAGGTAGAAGAAGAAGTTTAAAGGCTTTGTTCTCTGAAAGTGAGAAGATCAAAAGATGGAGAAAGATGCAGATTTAGCTGAAGATTTTAAGGAGAACCGCCGCTGGAGTGTGGTGGTGGAGGGGTGGGAGATGGATTGTTTTGAGTGTTTGGAAGCGGTGGTGGGTGAGCATTGATAGCCTTTCTCTTTAGACTGAGCCTGCATCCTCTGTTTCAGGGTTACGTGCTGTCTAATCCCCTAAAATAATAAAGTGAGATAGGTACCCAAAACAACAAAAAAAATAAATCATAAATAAATAAATAAATAAATATCTTGACGATTTCCAATTTATATACTTTTTTTTATGAAACATAAAAATAAAATTAGTATTTTTTTAAAAAAATTTGTCTCACTATCGATTTTTTAAAATAAAAAATAAATTAAAGTAATTATATTTGAAGCTATATATTAATATGATTTTAAGTAATAAGATTTACTTTTTTAAGTTTTTTTTTATAAATAGTTTGAGTAATTTTTTAACAATACAGAATGGATACAAAGACAAGTGTTGAGCAAATAATTAAAAAAATAAAAAGTTAAAGTATTATGGATAATTATTTAAAAAAATAAAATAAATAATCTAATATACAAAAAGCTAAATACCTAATACCCACTAAAAGTAGAAATAAATTATGAATATATCAAAAACTAAATACTTCATACCCAGTTTATCTCATTACAAAAAATATAATTATAATTAGACAGATTGGATATAATAAAATAATAAATAATATTAGAGAGAGCCCCGATGTGACTACTTTTAAATAATGTTAATTGTCGAATGTAAAATCTGACAGTCTATATGTTTTGAATGGATAATATAATATGGGCCGTTCGATTTTAAATTTAATCATTTAAAATATATAACCGTCGAATTTTATATCTGATAACTCAGATTAAGAGAAAGATGATCCTTCTTTAAGAAAAAAAAGGACGCCCCTTAATTCTAATAAAATAAGCAAAAAATATGAGCTGGCATTGAAAACCTGTCATTTGGCATTTTCCCTCTGTGAGGGCTTTCCTGCTCCTTCAGGCTTTTTTACTTCACGGTGGGGGAAGACGATGACCGTACAGATATGTAATTTAATTAAATAAAAGTACTAAACAATTAAAAATTTTAAGGCATTTAATAAATCTAGGTAGATATTTATAGAGGAAAAAATATATATAAAAGTTTAACTTTTTTATTGCTAAATATTCTTTGACCTTATTGTAACATTTTAGTATTTTTATTTAAATTTATTAAATTTTAAATATGAGATTATTATTATTATTAAGGATAATTAATAAGATAATTATTGTAAATAAATTTAGATTAATTTTATAATGAGGTTGAATGAGTTGGATTATCAAGACCATCTGAATAATATTTTGATAAATTTTTTATTTACAATTAATAATTATATTTTATATCTTAAAATAATAAATAGTCTTTTTGTAATAATATGTATTTATATATTTATGTGGGTATAATTAATAATATACAGATTAATTAATGTTGAAATATGGTCACTTTTTTGTGGGTGATTTCAACAAACTAGTTTGTCATCGGGGTGTATTACCCGGTCAACATACGTTGACCAACCTGGAAACGCAAAACGATCACCCGATTGGCCGTGGACGGTCGGTGAATCCGGTCAATGCGAGGTTGACCGTCCCAAGCTTCTGTCTTCTTTGGATAGCGGACGGGTGGCAAAGATACAATAAGGGAGGTTAATGGGATGGTCAGAAGGGCCATCAACGGGATGTTTACCAGATCTGATCAAAGAAAGGTTGACCTGATAGCTGCGGATCTGGTCAACGGAAGGTTGACTGGTTAAGGTTGGAAAGGAAATCGGGAGAGGATTTCCTGATAGCATTTTCAAAGTAGAAAATACAGGAGTGTCTTTGGGTTACCAGTCAATATGTTGACCGGATGGAAAGGAAGAATTTACTAGTTGGTATTACCGGTATAGAATCAACCAAGGAACACCGGAAGACTCTTGTGATAGCCAATAGGTACAGACGGTTAATGGACTTGACTTCAAAGAACGATCAAGATGTGTCATGAGCAATTTGTTGACAAGTTCTTTGGACAACGAAAGAAAGTGGCGAGACTGCTGCGCGTATACGGTGTCTCAGCGGGCGCAGTTGCGCGGGTTGGTAGGTAAAGCTGTTGGCAGGTTGCAGAGCAGGTAGTAGGCATTTGACCACACTAAACCTACCTATTGATTGAAGACCACCATATATACGCATGCTAGGCATGCAGTGTGATAGCTGAGTGAGAGTGAAAAAAAGCATCCGAGCACGGTAAAGTGTAAGGAGGAAAAATTCAATAATGAAGGAACAAGAGATGAGTGCACCACCAGTGAGAAGGAGAAGAAAGAAAAACAGAGAGTAAAAGAGTGGAGTGTTTTCCGTTTACTCTGGTGAGGCTTTTCTTTGTTATTATCGAGTGTGTAGCGAATACTCTATCTTGGAGGTTTGTAACCTATTTTTCACATAGTAAATTTGCTGTCGACTCTACTTCCGTAGTTTTCCTTGGTTTATAAGGATTTTCACGTAAAACGGCGTGTACTTATTCTTCCTCTTTTCTTTCACTGTTTATCATTCTGTCCGAACACCCCTTTTTTCCAACAATTAATTGGTTTAATTAACAAAACAACACAAGATAAAATTTATTACACAACCTCTGTTATCTTCTTCCCTCCATCAACGCCCCTTCACCGAACGCGTGAACAATCGCCTTCCGCCATTACCTTCAGCGTTCCCTCTATTTTAGTTATCGTCACTCTCTCTCCTTTAATCTTTCTAATTCCTTTATCTCTACTCCCTTCGACTATTAATTCTTGATATTCTATCGAGCTTTCCTCCATTTGTGATCACACAATTCGATCTGAGGCGACAAAAATTCAGATACGAGCAGATAAAACAGAATTCAGCTGGGGGAGAGAAGAGAGAATCGAGAGGTGGAGTGAGCCGACCCTTGTGCTGGTCTTGTTCTCTGCCATTGTGTTTTGCTTTAGGGTACATCAGTGAAGAGGAAAATTAGAGCATATCAGATTATCACTCATGATTCGATAGATTATACTTTAGAACCTCTAAATCGGTTAGTTATATATTATTTTGGACAAACAATGGTAGAAACGAGACGTTTTCATTTCTGTGCATTTTTTTGTATTGACATTGATGGAGATTTGAGGACGAAAAACGTTTAGATTGAACCATAGAAATACGTATGTGGTATATTATGAGAGAATAGCAAGAATATTATTATTTCATATTAAGTTTAATACGTATATATTATATATAGTAAAATATCATATGATTATATAGTTAGTTGTTTGTTAAACTTATAAATATTGGTATCTTATAAATTTTATCCAATTGCTTGAAGTAGGCATGTAGATCTTAGTTTACAATGACATATAAGATTTAAGGAGATTATTGAGATATCATATGTAATTGAGACTTCCATTAAAATATATTTGATGAAATATACATTCCAATAGATATTCAAATTTGATAGAATTCTAATTGCATTCCTAACCTTTAATTATCTTGTATACAATGGATTAATTATAATATAACATTAAATTTTGAATAGTTATTAATTCATAACATATTATTATTATTTTTATACATGTCTAATGTTATTATTTGAAATACTTTACTATATTCTGATGTTGTTAATTTTATTCACTTACTAATTATTTGATTCACATTTATATTTTTTAACTCCAAAGTAGAGGAAATTAATAGCGAGGTAAAGAATATCATATATTATTGTAAATATTTCTAATAGGGATAATTTCAAAGTTTAGAAATTTAACAATAAAACATTATAAAATTTTTTAATTATTTTTGGATAATTTTATCAAGACTGCATTTTCAAGAGTTAAGGTTTTAAAGATATTTATAATTTTTTTGTTTTAAAGAATAATATTTATTATAAATATTTTATTTATAACGTATCTATGAACAGTATCTGTAGTTCAAATTTTTTTATATTTGCTTTGAGCCAAATTAAGTGATCTGAATTCAAATTATTACAATTATGGTATCAAAGAAATAAAATTTTGTGAAAATCCTTGAGGACGTAGGAATAAAAAATATTCAAAAAATATTAGGATTTGTTAAATGATTGAATAATTATGATATTATTGATTATTCAACATTGCAGAATTTATGATTTATGTTTGGGTCTTAAGATAATTGAATATTTTGTGTAAATGATAAATGTGTAAGTTAGAAAAAATAGGATTAGAAAACTTTTAAACCTCTTTATTTTGTAGAATGTTTGAATAATTAAATATCAATTTTGAAAATCCTTTTTAAACTTTCGACAACAACGAAGTGTAGATGGCTGATATTCTTGAAGTATTATGGCTACCGGCTCCACTCATAGATTGAACTATCAATATTATGGACTGTAGCTCTCACGTGGTAACTATACTAATTTTTATCGTTCAAATATACAGAATAAGAAGATAGACGAAATCGTCCTTCATAGACTCTGAAATCGGGCCATCTCAATTCACGCGGAACAAATAACAAAAGACGAGTAAGCCTCACAATAAGCAATGTTGCTTCGAATAGGAGAAAATCGATGTCCGTCAAAGGATTGGAGAGTTACTGTGCCCACAAATATGTAGGAGTACCCCTAATGAATTAGATAAGCCTTCATCGTTATTTATATAGTGGTGAATTAAGGAATATAATCAAGCATGCCATATACCAAAGAGGAAAGCACCAGTCCAATTCGATTCGCAACAACCACAAATTCCCAGAGGAGTTCTTACTACCAACGAGCATGATGTGCATACTTTCCTGTTTTATCACTAAAATGTATATTTTACGTCCATGTTTACCATTTTGACATTTTATTGCACATTTTTTATTACGATTTTTCTACTTTGTGCCCCATCCAAAGGTTATTTTGAGGCTTGTAGGCTTCACTTTAGCAATGTTTTACTTCAGTCAATGGAAATTATTATTTTTTGATCTCGAAGGAGGAGAAAGCTAGGGCACGTGTTCACGAGTGTCGACGTTGCATACCAAACATCTATCGTAGAGTGCATGGAGAAGGTTCATGGCCCTTTATAATTACTCGGAACTAGATAAGTCAATGATTGAGGACATGAAGACAAAAGGCAGGAAATCGAGTATGTTAAAGGTTCACGTATGATCAATTATCATGAGTCATAGATCTATGATAGTAATATTTCAAAAAAATTACTTAGAATGAAGTGCAAACATTACTCATTGAAAATATTACTGAGGTCAATGGATACTCATTTAAAGTGCATTTGGGTCAATGAGTTGCAGTGGCTATCAATAACAGCTGGGCTTGCTTCGAGCATACATTAATGTAGGAGTATCTGAGGATTGATTTACTAAACTTTGAAGTATGTAGTTGTTTGATAACTTAAGGTCAAATTTGTATGGAGATGGTGTTCCTAAGCCATTGTATTTGTGGACTAGGCCTATCAATGAATTTATTTAGGAAGTGGTTGATATAGATAGATTATAGTATAGGTAAATATTTAGAATATTTTTTAGATTTTATAAATTATTGTTGAATATTTAGAAAATTTTAGTGATGCTCTGTATAAAGAATTGTTAAGATGTGTTCCGTTATCATTTTAGAAACCTATTTTATAATTTGGAGAGTTAAAATTGAACAAACTAAATGATCAACTCTTGATATAGAACTATTTGGGATTGTAATTGCCCTAAAGTTTTAGATTCAACATTAAGTAAATATTTTAAGTTAAAAATCAATCGATCAGAGTAATGTAATAGCTGCTTTGAACCGTGGAATGAAGGCATCAAATGGTTTAAGAGTTCTAAAGGTTGTTAAATTGTTTAATATTCTATTAAGGAACCCCTTATATTGTATATAATATTAGATTGTGAAAGTGTAATTTCGTGATGTAAAGGGTTAATAGCCTAAATTTAAGAGTTGTTATGAATAGATTAATTCCTTCCTTAGATATTCAAGTTTATCCTTGATTTAAAAAAGTTATATAAAAATATTCTTTCTTCATATACTATGATAGAGAAAAATTATTTATAGATTTTAGCTATGAGAATAAAGTATAGTAAAAATAATTATTATATAAAATAATAATAAATTATGGTATTAGTGGTCTAAATCAATCATAATTATGAAATTATTTCAAATTTATTAAATGTCTAAAGTCGTGATTTTGGAATCATGCATAATAATTCATAGTATGAGGGGATGCATGTCCTCTTCTTTTTTTTTTGTTTATATATCTATTGTGATATTTTAAAATTATATTTTTAAATTAAATGGTGGAATTACAGATATATCAATTCATGTGTCAAATCATCAATTATTATAAATTTAGATTGTGAATTCATGATTATAAATTTTGATATTTATAACATGTAAAACATATGATATTATTTTTTATATTAAAATAATTAAAATATAAAATAATAATTTTACAAAAAAAAAAAAAGATAAAAATAAAATTTTTGCTTTGTCCCACCAAACGGCCTTTAGATCCCAGATTGTGGTGGGCTTGTTTGATATCAATAGGTCTGACACGGCTTGATGGTATTAAATTATTTTACATTTTTATTGTAATTAAAATAATTTAATATTACATAACAATTAAATCATCAATTTATAATAATAAATTTACATATGAAATAAATAAATAAATATTATATACCTAATAATCTACTGTAAGTACTTTTAAGATATCATATTATATTATATTAGTTATAATGGTCAACTATCTAACGTACGGCCACTTGTTCACTCACAAGAGGACAATCCTGCGGTGGCAAGGGCGACGTGGCCTCATCAATTCCATTAAATTATCGGGCCCACAACCGTGGCACTATCACCTGCTTTGATGTTTCCACTCAAGATTTCACGCATTACATCATGAAACAGATATTTTTTTTTATTATTTTTAATAACACAATATTTTGACCATATATATGTATATATATATATATATATATATATAATAATAATAATAATTTTATAAAATAAATATATAAATAATATTACATTATATAAAGATAATTAAATAAAACCTAAAAATTTCCCTTTTCATATATTATTCGAGTTTAGGTTGCCCTTTGATGGAATCGATCCGTTCAACCTAAGAAAAGGGCCACAAACAAAAGGGGCATGCTCATGATCCAAATAACTTTTCAACTAGTCTAGTCGGCTAAAATGACCTTATCAGACCAATTAGAACGGCTCGCAATCTTTTTTAAAGAAATTTATCATAATCGGTAAAACTACTATGACAAATATTTTAAAAATATTCGTCCACATTCATACAATTGTTTCTAAAAGGGCAACGGTAGTTTGATAGATCTTCTCCCAGAGGTAATTGTTATTCTCGACGCCTCCCATAATCGTGTCAAAGAAAGAAGAAAATCTTCTACTAGTCAAGATTTTTTTATCCCTTCGGACAACTCAGTAGGCGTTTATCACCAACTGAGAATGGTTGAACTGTTCGCGAATATTATAAATACATCTTTACTACAATACGGAAGAGACGTGGGACAAAATATAACAGAAAAATACATCCAAAAACTCTCTCCAAGTGAGTGACTCCTAACTGAGACTTCTTTATTTATATGGACAACTTAGCTGGTGGTTGTCACCAACCAATGAAGGTCGAACTTTCGGTCAACACTATAAATACCCATTCGCTATAGTAGATGGAGGAAACTTTTCGTCCCAAATCACAAAAAAATTCTAATCCTTTAGTAAATTTACAGAAGTAGTAATAATATAAATATTCAATACATGTAAAGAATATTTAAATTTAAATAATATAAGTAATAACAAGTATAAAATATAAAGTAACAAGAAATAATAAAAATGAGATAATTTTTTGTGATGAAAGAAAAATTCGATAACCGTGACTATTGAAAAACATTCTTTAGGCTTTAATGGCCAAAGAAGATATATACTATAAAAATCAACACTAGACTTACATCTACCTTGTGATCCCTACCAAGAAATCCCTTAGATTTTGCTCATGGCAACGGAATTGAACATCTTCCAATCTTCAAGCTAATCTTCCTTTACGAACCGCTTGAATTGTTGTACAACACTGGAGTCCAAAATCTACGCCACCGACATCGCTACAAATGTCAACAGGCGAAAAGAGGTGTAATCGATAAAGCACAATGTTGAGAGAAAATTTTGTCAATGAAGTACAATCGTTTGAGTTAGATTTTCTCAAAAGTGGAGCACAAAGATGAAAGATTTTTTAAAGTAAAAATTGCCCCAAAGTCGTTTCAAAATACTTAGGGTTAAAATCATAAAATATGTATATATAAGGAGCCTAAAAAAATATATATTAATATATAGCTGTTGGAGGAAATCACGCTGTGGCGCTCAAGTGCTAGCTAGGGTTACTCGAATACACACAGTATCGTTTGAGAGCACGTCGAGCGGTCATTGAGAGCGGTAGCACTGTTTTTTTCGCTTGAGTGTGGGGCAAGCTAAATTCAGGCGCTAGGCTACTGGAAACGGCGTTCGATCATAGATCGAGCGGTCCTCGAGTTCAGCTTCTCGAGAGTCGGCGCTCAAGCAAAATTTGAGCGTGCTGTGAGCTCCGGCTACTCTACAAGAGTGCAAGTCGAGCAACAGGTAGCCGTGGTTACTGGGAGGGTTGTGATGACGATCCTCAAATGAAAATCTGATGAATAGCTTCCAATTACGGAAGAATTCACCAACAAACGTCCAAATAAAACCCGACGTGATCACGAAATATTCCAACACAAAATATAACTAACAATAGAAAAAGAGATATGGGACAATATATCACTAAAAAATACATTTGAAAACTTTTTCCAAGTGAGTGAGCCTTGACTGAGACTCTGTCACCGTTGTTGAGCATCCCAATTGCACTCTGACGATAGTACAATCGATAAAAATTCTACCTTCCAAGCGCACCTCTCTCTCTAAAATGTTCCCTATTAAGTGCACCTTCTGGAGTTTTGCCCTCCATATCCAACTCTCAACCCCCTCACTTGTGTATTTACACTCTCATTTTACATCATGTATTTTTTTTTTCTTATAAAAAGGTTTCTAATTTGAGCGTCAGAAAATATATTAGGGAATGAATCTCGTCAATCTTCTGACTTCTTTTTTATTCGTTGTGTAGCGTAAGATGCAGGTTCATGGAGATGGAGATCGGACTAACTTCAGATCATCCAGTTGTAAAGATCCGATTTGTGGCTCCCTAATTCGTACATAAATTGAGATTCGGGGGTGTATCATTGTCCTATTTTAAGCAACAATTAATTTTAAAATGAGTTGAACCAAACATGATGTCATATTTTAATTATCCATTAATTTTTGAAAAAAAAATTGATGGATTTGCTTGAGTTAATGGAACTTGATATGTAATAACGTTTGTTTGATTGTTTAAAAAAGAATATAATAATTGAAATAAGTATTAAATATAAAAGTAAATTATTAGTAATAAGTTAATAATAAATAATATGTCAACCTATTTGTAAAGAGACAAATTACTCCAACAAATTACAAAATTATGATAGGGTTAATGCCAATTTCAAATGGCCAACAGCAGTGGCCGCCTTGGAGGTGGACCGTGCCGGTGAGGTGTCATCGGTGGTGGATCCGGTGTGGCATTGACGGCAATGCAAATTAATATCTATAACTTTTCGATGTCCAAAACCAAATATTATCATCATTTTCGATTCTTGGTGTCACATCTAAAGTTGGAGTGCTAATGGCCCAGGCAAAAATTGAGGCAGTCACTAGTCGGGCAAAATTGACATTACCAACAAAAGTATAGAGTTTCATTCGATTGACTAATTATTATTGTCCTGTTAAAGACTAATGCAATCACTAGTTGGGTAAGACCGACCTCACCAACAGAAGTATGGAGTTTCATTTGATTGATTGATTATTGCTACCCTGACAAAGATTGAGGCAATCATCAGTCAGATAAGACTGACCTCACCAACAAAAGTATAGAGTTTCATTTAATTGGCTGATTATTACTGCCCTGACAAAGATTGAGGCAATCACTAGTCAAGTGAGACCGACCTCACCAACAGAAGTATGAAATTTTATTTAATTAACTGATTATTATTGCCCGGACAAAGATTGAGGTAATAACTAGTCGGGCGAGACTGGCCTCACCAACGGAGGTGTAGTGTCATTGGATTGACTGATTATTACTACAAATTTGTTAAAAGTTTTTTTAAACATTGCTACATTATTGACAAAATTGGTGCAAAAATGACATCAAATTGTTTAGAAGAATTAGTAGGAGTTGGTGTCATTGCTTGAAAAATAAGAAGGGATAAGTATTATAGTAAAGCTCTTAGTTTAAACTTTTTAAAAATGATAGACATTTTTTATTAAAAAAATTAAAAAAAATAAAACTATACAAAAATAAACATATACTTTGGACTTAAAAGAGATATTTTACTGCTTTGACTATCCTAACTAAATAAATTTTCGTAGAGGTTATGCAAAGGAATATGACCAGTATATTTAAAATTATTATCAGTGGGATATTTTTTGATAATATATAATTTATTTATTTATATTATATAAATTTATAATATAAATAAATAGATAAAATATTATATTATCAATAATGTTATCTTAACACAACTCAAAAAATAATAAATCTAATAAAATTTTTAAGTTAAATTTGTGTATATAATAATAGATAAATAAATTTATATTGTATTATTTGATAGTGTTTAAAAATTAATATAAAAAAATATGGCAAAACAATAAATAAATTGCTTAGTAAATAAATGACACCACATGCACCCACGTGAATGTATCCGGCAATTCGCAACATGGTCGATTGTGGACGATTATGGTGTTGTTAGGCTAAAAATAAATTATTGAAATTGAATAAATATTTAAATTATTTAATTTAATTTTTATTATTTATTTTTTAAAAATTTTAAATTTAATTATAAAAATAATTATAATAGTTTAATGATTAAAATGATGGAAACGAGACTAGATAAAAAGATCTAATTTATATAATATTTATTTATCTATTTATAGATATATTTTAATAAATAAATAAAATATTATATTTTAATGATGATAAAAAGGTATTTAGTAACATCACTTTTATGCAATTATATACACAGAGAAAAATAAGAACCTTATAAATAATAAAAGAAAAATTATTTTAAAAATTTTTATTTGATATATTTATTATACAGTATAAAAATATAATAATTTTGATAAAAAAACCACACAATATTGATTATTTAAGAAAAGAATTAAAAAAAATAAAATTACATATGAGTATGGTTAAAAAAATTAGACCAGATTAATTATTTAGGTTAGATATAACGACGGATAAAAATGATCGATGTGGGCTAACCCAGATAATATATTTTTTATAAATATATTTTTATCTTAGATAAATACCAAATTAAAAAAAATTTAATATATTATAATTTTATTCAATTAATAAATTTTTATCTAAAAATATTTTAGGTATGTTTCTCATGTAAATATGATTTTCAAATAAATTACATAAAAAAATATGCATACAACATTTTGAAATAAACTGATTTTAACTATGAACTAATATAATTATCTTTTTAGTTTTGGTTATTAGGTTGAACTCAGACCAGCTCGGCTTTAAAGGCCTCGATTTTTTCTGTAAATTTAATCTATATTTAACCCTGAATTTGATTTTATTAATGTCTAAATAATAGTTGAGCAAACGTGCATAAGCTAAAGTGTTATATTTTGCACCAAACTCCCCGTGATTCTAGGCCTTTTAATTTTAGCACTTGTTTTTTTTTTTTAATAATATTTTTACTTAATGCCTGTATTTCAGAAGATCTTATTGATTAATACTAATTGGCAAAATATAGTCATATTTTTTTGTCTCGTGTCATATGCAAATTGATGGGTCGAGCAAAATGCGGGCCGACTCAATGTCTAACCCATGGGAGTAGCAGCAGCACAATCGACGTTTCGCAAGGTCATGGCCAAGGAGGCACCGCAGAGGGTAGTTTGGCCTGCCAAAGAGAGAGAAGCCCGGACGTCAGAGGCCTATCGCACATGCTGTGGGGTAAAAGGTTCAAACAGCGGAGCGGTTGGCCTGTTTGGGTCAACTCATAATTGTTCAGTAGAAAGTGAGTGATTAAAATTGCGCGCAATAAAGCGTTTATGGTTGCTACTCCTAGTTGGCCGTGACATCCCGATAGCATAGCACAAGCAAGTAGGAAGAACTTGACATAATATGATTACGACAGCTGCCCCTAATAGCTTAACAAATATTTTTAAAATATTATTCATAATTGTACATCACTCTAAGACGGTAATTACGGTTCAATAAATCTTCTTAGAAGACAATTATTATGTAGCGACCTCCAGTATCACCCTAAAAATAGGAAAAAATGTTCCATGGCGGTCACAATTACCATATGTGCTCCACTCACGATCATAGAAATAACTTAACGAAACTACCAAGGCGGCTGATATTAGCCGCAGAGGCCATACTGATCCTAATTTTATTAATATCCTTTCACCACTACAGAAAAAGGGAAACTAAACAACCTTTGCTCTCAAGCATCCCAAAGGATCGTAGAGCTTTCTCTTTCAAGCCACTCAGCCCACGAGTACATATTCTCTCTCGAGCCACTCAACCCACGAGTGCATCCTTATTCAAGTCACTCCCTGTCAAGCGTATCTCTCAGAGCCTATTCCTGAAATTCACACTCAATCCCTTTTCCTTGTCACACCTACGCATTCCTTATATCATCCATCTTTCTCTCCGTTGCAGAAGGATTTCTAATTTAAGTGTCGAATGATATATCGAGAAGATAGTCCTACCATTTTCTGATCTCTCATTGATTTATTGTAGTGTGCTGGATGTATGTTATTAGGAGCGAAGATTGGACTTGCCTCAATTAGACTTGTTGAAAGAGATCATGTGGTTCCCTAACCTGCGTAATAATTCGAATCCAAATACGTATCACAAATAAAATTTAATTAAAATCTCAGCCGTTAGATTGATGATGAGAGATCAAATTTTTTTATAATTTTATTTTATAATTTTTTTTTACGTGTATAAAAATGTGACCATATTTCTGTCAATTGATGTTTGATTATTTGGATTTGCTAAATTATTGTTCTTCAATGAAAATGTGAGAAATTTTGATCTCAAAATGACTGGATTTTTTTTTAAAAAAATTAATTATTAATTATAGTTAAATTAATTATAAAAATTATGATACGATATATGAAGCAACTTATACAAAAAAAAAGGGTTACAAACCTAATTTTACGGCTTTCACTTTCAAAAGACAATGATGTTGGAATAATGCACTATAGTTATTTTAGTGACATATATAATGATATAATCTTTTATTTATTTATTATTATAAATAAATTTTCATAGAGATATGAAATGAATAGACATTATACGATTGAATAATATTTTAAAAATAAATAAAAAATTTTCAAAATTTATTATTAGTCGTTGAAATGAATGCCATATTTTATCAAAATGTTCTTAGAAGCCTTGCCTAAAAAAATAAAATTAGAGAAAAGATATATAATGTTGGTTAATGGCTAACTCCTATGTAGGTCCTGTACTCATTTAATTTATTATTCGGTGACACATATGAAAATGCACGTGTCTTGAACTGATTTTAGAAAAATACAGATAACGTGTAACAAGCGCATTTTGTACGCATTGCGTCGATTCCGAAATGAGGCTGCTTGAAGAGTGCTCGAGGGTGTATGAGCAAAATTTTCAGATCGCTCAGTGCTTGATATTTGTCCAAGGGCGCTCGTGCGCCAACTACAGTGGGACTCAATGTGAGGCGTGTCTGACGATCGCTCAAGTACCATTTCTGATATAAATGCATCTGACGCAATTTTTAGGATTATCACTTTTACAATTTTAAAATTTTGAGTGTCGGCACTGTTAAAAAAATGATGAGAAAGATAAAGAAAATTAAAAAGATGAAGGTTTAAGTATCCGATTGAGTTTTGAATTGTGTTCCATTATGTAACGAACGCGAACATTTGGGATATTACACATTATCCATCGATCTTGGATATGTTATTCCTAAAATTGAGAATAATATTTTATCAATCTTATTTCTTTTTCTTTTGTCTTACATTCATTTTAAGGTGTTGTGGCCTCATTTTGTTGAAAATTTTTGTTACTGAACAAATTGTATAATTAATATATTCTGGACGTATAATCCAATAATTTTTTCCTTTCATTTAAAATGAAAGTTTTTCATGTTACATCATGTATTCTTCATTATTTATAATAATTATTATTTTATTATGAATTATTAATTATTTTATTACTATTCAAACAAACGGTTAGATCCTAACATATACTACATAGTAAAATATCATATTATGTGGAATATCATTAATTACAAAATAATGTAAAATGCATCTCAAATTTGTTGACTTCGGAACATCCATTTTTATTCAAAATACTATTTATTTGGACAAAAGATGTAAGATATATCAGATCATTAATTCTATTCCGAGCTATATTATCCTCTAAATGACGTATCAAATGAAGAATAAATCATTCTCATTTTTTACAAGGATTCCACCATTTATCAAACCAATGTGAGATATTACATATATCTACAGTATATCAAATTAAAGATGTGATCATACTGCTATATTAGAGTTATTGATATAATTTTCACACTTGATATTGCTACTAAGTTTTAAAGGTCGGTTCTCATTTAAGGTACAGTCTATTTTTTAGGGACACATGAGACGTATTAAATTAATAATTTTATTTTATATAATTTTATCATTAAAATAACATTTTGAAGGTAGAAAAAGCCTTTCTCTATCAAAAGAAAAATTACCCG
Organism: Nepenthes gracilis; assembly: GCA_033239525.1. Taxonomy (NCBI): domain Eukaryota; kingdom Viridiplantae; phylum Streptophyta; class Magnoliopsida; order Caryophyllales; family Nepenthaceae; genus Nepenthes; species Nepenthes gracilis. The sequence continues at coordinate 19,972,109 of BSYO01000007.1, forward strand.
TTTGTTGAGTTAATATATAATAAGAATTCACACCATAATAAAATTTAATTAATTGTTAAAATTCAGGATATTTCAGAAATTAGTTAATAATATAATATAATTTTTATTTTTTTTTCTCCCATAAAAAGACGTTCCACTGAGAGTCAAAAAGACAAGCGAAGACTTGAAGGACGGAGGACAATAATTCTACCTCTGAAATTACCCGCCGCGCAAATCAGCTATTTTATATACGCCCTCTTTTAAAACGACTGCTCAAACCAAGAAAGAGATGAGAATTTATTTTTCACAATTTTTATATAATTTATTATAAATAAAATATATTTAAAAAATAAAAATAAAAAAGGGACTCATTATCTTTAAATACATATAAAAATAATTTTAAAAATATTATATATAAGCTATTTAAATATAATTTTCCTGAAAGAAAAATTGTCCCTTCACTCCTTTTTCATTCCTTTTTTTTTTTATAAAAAAAGTTTGAACAAAAAATAGTTCAATCATTTGTTAATCTCCATATAATTAAACACATAATTTATCCATATATTAAATAATACCATTTAAATATTTAAATTTCAAAAAATATGAAATAATGATTTTAACAATCCTACTATTATAGTACAACTCACCATCATTCTCACTTTAGAGTTCCATTATACATATAGTAGGAGTCGTTGATGGGACGTAAATAGTGGACGGGTTTAAAAGGCATAAATGGCCCAAAATTTACAACGGCCTAGTTATATTTGGAATGGTCAATACTATTATTGATCGGAGGAACATCAAGTATGCCGGTCGCAGCCTAGGATAAATATAGCCCATGTCTAAATCAGCCCACACGCGCTTTCTCAAGTTTCAACCATCATCTGTCTTAATTCTCCGCACCTCTGAAAAATACAATCTCCATTGTAACGACAACCTCTCAGAATCAGAGCGCATCCCGAATGAAGGCGCAGGAATCAGTGCGCAATCCACAGAGGGAATCCTAACGGCTACCATGCACGGAAGGAAATAGATCCATCCTCTTGACTATTGCAGCCAAGAATGGCGCCTGCATTCACGTAGAAAAGGCAATGATTCCCATAGAAGGCGGGCATCTCGCCTCGCTACGTAATGAAGGCAGCGGAGGCCCATCGTTATAAAAGGCCATGGGGAATCACTTCATAGACATGCAGTTTCTTGCCTACTAAACGTCCTCTAGCAAACTAAAACTTACGAAAGCTCTCTATACTCTCAAACTTTACAACGCTTGTACTTTTTCTTTCTACGACTAGTCCCCTGTGGGTTGAGTATTAGAAGAAACTGTTTCTCGTAAACTTTCATAATTCAAGCCACTTTCTCCACGAGTGCACCTCCTACCAACGTTTTCAAACACACTCCAAACATCCATCTTTGCATTCACCACATTTTACCTTCTCGTTCTCAAAAAGCTTGTTACTGACTTGAGCGGCGAAGTGTTTTCAGTGGGATCAAACCTTTCCGCTACCTGACTTCTCATTTTAAGTTGTGATGTGCAGGATCTCAAACTTAGTGCACGAAGATTGGAATATGACTGACAGCTCGACCCGAACACGATCAAATTTTGGATCCAGGAGGCATCATTGACGCTGTCTGTGAAAAAACTGACTGAAAGCCGTTCAACTACATCATTCAAATTGACATCATCTAGCAAAATGGTGAATACCAGGGGTCAAGTTAGCGTTCCCACTAGAGAGGCTACCTCTCCCGACCATGACTACTCAGCTAGTAGTTAGGCTAGAGGGTAGCCTACCTCATCTACCTTCTTAACCGTTGCAGTCAAGAATGACGCTTGCATTTACGCAGGAAAGGTAATAATCCCCACAGAAGGTGAGTATCCCGTCTCGCTATATAAGAAAGGTAGTGGAAGCCCATAGCTATAAAAGGCCACGGGGAATTACTCCACAGGCATTTTCTTTCTTACCTACTAAATGCCCTCTAAGAAATTAAAGCTTACAGAAGCTCTCAACGTTCTCAAGCTTTCCAACGCTCACTCCTTTTCTCTATGCTACTAGTCCCATGCGGGTTGAGTACTAGGAGAAATTGCTTCTCACAAGCTTTCGTAATTCAAGCCACTCTCTCCACAAGTGCACCTCCCACCAACGTTTTCAAGCATACTCCAAATATCCATATTTACATTTACTGTATTTTACCTTTTCGTTCTCAGAAGTTTCATTATTGATTTGAGCGTCAGAATATTTTTGATGGAATCAAATGTCGCCGTTACCTGACTTCTCGTTTTAAGTTGTGGTGTGTAGGATCCCAAGCTTGGTAGACGGAGAACGGAATCCGACGGACAGTTTGATCCGAACCCGTTCAAAATTTGAATCCACGACGCATCAGTCATTATACTGACATGTAATATTTATCATTTTTTAAGGTTGTACTTAGTTAATATAATAAAATAAGAAAAATATAATAATTATCATGAGATAATAGAATAAGATAATGTTATAATTAAGAATCATTAATTTTATATTTTGTCAGTCACTTTATATAAGTGAGAATTATATTAAAAATTCAATTTTAGTGGATGTTTTTTAGAAGAATGTTATCTTCATTTTAAATTTAAATTTATAATATAATCTACAGATTATTCTGATGTATTTTCTAATACTGAATAAACTTTTGTCTATCTGTTACGATCACATTTTAAATGAGAGAAATTCTTAGTTTATTAAGAGTTCCAGTCACCTTAGAAATGATCGGCTTCCGACCGAACCATCAGGAACGATCCATCAATGCAGCATGCTGGCGGATGAGGTTATTCTGAAAGAATATTATGTTTCACTCGGGTAACTTGCTCGTCCCCTGTTGTGATGCCTCACCCAGCGCCTGTTTGGACTAATAGGGTGACAGAATCACGTGTGTCCGATGAATAGCATTTCCATAAAACTCGTTAGATTTTTAATTAATGACTGACGCCAATACAATCCCGTACCGTTACCCAAGCTCACGATATCTAGTAAACACTTCCGCTCTGTAAGTCTAATGCGTTTTGAGAATTTGAATTTATCGTACAAATTAGGAATTCAACTGTTTTACTTAGATATCCAACTACAAATGGATCCAATTTTCGTAATTATGAATTAGGATCTTACAAATCACAATAAAATAAATTAAAAGTAAGAGATACGTAGAACTCACTATCTGATATATCCTTCAATATTTAAATCAGTGATCTTTCTAATAGACCTAAAAAGATATTGATGAAGAAATATATAGAAAATGAAAGAGGATGAGGATGAGTATACATTTAGAGGACTATCTTCTGTTTGTGTATTCGTTTAATTGAGTAACTTTTTTTTTTCTATTTTCTTTCTCTGTGGAGCACTTTATTTATAATTAGAGGTTTCGTTTGATTAATCAGCACGTGAGATCGATACGAATACATAATGCCGTTTCGGATCAGTGGAGAGGGGTGTTGCTAGTAATGTGTAATCACTATCTCTATTTAATGTTAAGACTACTCTATTTTTAAATACGTCACTTTTGCTACTCATTATGGTAATTTAATATCTAACTATTTAGATTTTACCCTTTGATTCAAACGTTATTATCTGATGAGCTATATAATATCTTCTGTTAGGCAATTATCATTTGGGCCTCTTATTCAACTGAGTATCAGGTCGGCTTATTTTTAACTGTACTTATCACTATCGTATTATATTCAAAATATTATCAAAAAATAGTTCCAATTAAATTCCTAAAAAATAAAATAATTTTACTTCTTGTTTTCCATATAATTTTTTTCTCTGAATTATCCAAACACACAACGATGTATTTCTCTAACTTTATTTTTTCCCCTTTACTTCGTCTCCTTCTTAAAGTCACAGAGAGCAAAGCATCTTTTGACCATCAAAGCAGATGCAGACGCCATAAAACCATCTCTTTTTGAACGCAAAGACGAGATTTTCTGATGCTTTGCCCAAAATCTTCATTCAGCCGTTCGATTTCTTTTTCTATTTTCTTCCCAAAAAAATATTAAAAAAAAAAAAGCTGTTTAATTTAAGATCCCAATGTGCATGATTTTTTGTCTCCCTTGTTCAAAACTTCACCAGCAAATATTCTTAAACACTTTATTGCTTTTGTCCACTTATCTCACTTCCTTTTTTTTTTAAAAAAAAAATATTTTAATCATTAAATATTATATTTATAATATAAAATATTAATATTAAAATATTATATTAATATATTATATAAGTTTTTACTGTTATGCCTTTTAAAATAAAATAAACTAATATTTAAGAGACTGACAGTAGAATTTTATTTTAAAATTTCGAGCCCATAAAATTCCAAAGCTGTTTATGTTATGCCGGTGGTGTGCTGGAATATAGCCAACCTAATTCACGCGAATGCTTACAATAACATAGAGCAAACATAAAAGGAAAAGCTGGGTTGGGATTCACCATCCGGGATATAATATTTTATCAATAGTTGATTATTAAATATTGTAAGAATATAAAGAATAAAATTATGTAATTAATCACACATAAATTATAATGTAATATTTAACGTGAAAAATTTTATTAGTTATGAAGAAATCATGGGATAATATATGAAAAATTTATTATAAAAGTATTCGATTATAAATACAAGTTATCCAAAATCCTTTCTACTGTAATTTAAGTGAATGGCTTGTTAAAAATAACTCAGACATCCCTAACAAGCTGTTTAAAAAGATATATTGTGAAAAACGAGTAATTAGACGATAATATATATTAGAAATAAGAGTAGAGAAATGTATCTGACATTGGTAAAAAATAAAACTCGAATTGAATTTTAATTGAATGTTCAACATGTTATTTTCTTTTTTCTCTCTTCATTGTCTTCATGAGATGCTTATTTGTGTTGAAAATGATTTCAAATATCCACCGAAATTAGAATAGAAGTTTTTATATTAGTGTGATCGTTTAAGTTGCTAGTTTGCGACTATCTGACAGTACACCATTAGAAATCGATTTGGTCATGACAATTAAAAATGCTAACTTGTAATCTTCTTGCAGCTATCTACTGAAAATCTTTTTCAACTTGGGCACTTAAGCTGTCGGCTCGCGGAACGTCTCACAAATGGTCTCACTCTGGCAAACATTGCGAGAACATCGTGTGAACTTCTCAGACATCTTGAAAGGTGAATTACAATAATTTCAACAAGTGTGAATTTTATAAAGTAGTGATCCAAAATTTAATAAAAAAAAATGCAGCCCTTTTGATTTGGATTCGATATCGTTGAATATAAATTCAATGTTCTATATATTCTAATTCCTTAAACATGAATTTTAACGGGTTAAAAAAATATACACGAATCGTTGAATTTATATCAATAATCCCGATACCAAAGCGAAGGTGAATCCATCATATTTTAGCATTTAGAAAAATAATTATTTTATTTTTATAAGAAAATTATATCCAACAACTGACTATGTATTGAAACCCTATGTCCTTGTGATAGTTTACTCTCAAATAATAATAGATTTGAAAGATTAAAATATTATACAAAAATTTAAAAATAATTTTGTAGAGGTTTTGAATTTAGAACCCTATTTTTCTCCTCTTTTTGAGCGCCTTTTGCATTATAAAAGATTTTTTTTAGAAAAATTAAATCTAAAAATATATAAATAATTTTTTTTAAATTTTAAATAAGCGGGCTTGAAGAAGGGAGTTTTGAAAGTTTCTCTTTTGTAAAGTTTGATATGTTGTTTTTCTTTATAGCGATTTTGAACTTTTGGATTATTTTTTCAATAATTATTTAGGTAATATTTTTAGACCGTTTTAAAAATATATTTATATGATATAATATTTATTTATTTATTTTTAAAATGTTATTATTATTTTTAAGTAAAAAATGGGTGTTGATATTGCTTGTTTTAAGATTTATCGACAATTATTAATAAACAAGCCTTTCCTTGACTAATTGAGGGGGCGTCCTTCTTCCCAGTGGAGAAGGTCCGTCATTCTCTTAATCTGGGTCGTCGGATGTAAAATTCGACAGTTACGTGTTTTGGATGATTAAATTTAAAATCGAACGGTTATCGTTATATTATCCACTTAAAATGTGTGGGCCGTCGGATTTTACATCCGACAGTTTAGATGAGAAGAATGATGGTCATTTTTCACAAGGAAAAAGGACGCCCCCCCGGATCGACGGCGGGTGAGGCCCAATATGAGTTGCTATCAGCTATTATATTATAAAGTTTTTGTATTTGATTTTACATTGATCAATTACTGAAGGAGAAAAAATTCTAGTGTCCCTGATTCATGTACATTGCTCAATGTGCTCCGACGCAGATTTGTGTGATCGGCGATCGGATTTCGATTCGGTGATCTGATGAACTTGCTCAAATGAAACTGGTGCGTCTGCGAAGATTGAAGGGTCAAGGCTGCTGCAATTCGGAGTAGGGTTTGTGAATAATTTTCTCAAGCAGTAGCAGTAGTAGTTGTTTTCCGTGTGGCTATTTTCTCTTTACCTCGATTGTTTCCTTCCTGATTGGTTTTCGAGTGGATTCTTTGCAGCAGTTTGACATGGACGACGTTTCTGTGTTCTTATATCTGCCGATCTCCCCTTCCATTTCCCTTTTCCTTGTGATTTTCGTTTCTCGTTTTCAGTTGTGAAACGATGTTCAGAT